>OX940877.1:65328545-67828545 GCA_954870665.1 Stratiomys singularior
AGTATGTGGTGAGTGGAGTTAGTGCGATTTAGCACTTTGACTCCCTCTTATCTTCGAGGATTATATGCCAACGCCATGGTACTGTTGTCGTGGTTGTTTATTGTGTCGAAGAGCTTTAGAGCCTTGTCTGGTACGTATTTTTCAGCTGTCTCTATTTTGATGTCTTAATATATATCCGTGTTTCTATATATATATCCGTGTTTGCCATGGAGTTCCCAAAACTTTCCTTATAACTCGATTTTGGGAGGACTGGAATGCTTTTTTGTTTGTTTTTGTCGTTTGGTAGAAAGCGGAACTACCGTTCAGTAGCGTCGGTCGAATAATCTGTTTGAAAATTAGCACTCTATTTTTCAGACTAAGTTTTTTCGATGCCAGAAGAGGACGGAGTGGGATAGATAGGAAGGAAGCGATGTTAGGAAGCATAACGATTTAACTGCTATATTCAAGATTATCTTGGACAGGTTGGGTAAAATCGAAAACACACTGATCGATCACAGCTCCAAGATAAGGGGCCTTATAAGCACGTCTAGCTATTCTCATGACCAATACTAGACATCTCCCTGCAGTGTTCGCTCGCGCTGAACTTAATTTAATAGCTGTCTCTGTAACCTCGATAGAGAGTGTTCATAGGAGTTCATAGATCTACTGGATTTAGCGTCTAATACAAACCTGACATTGTACTTTTGAACTAAACTCAACGAAAGACATAACATACAGTTCAAGGACTACAACTTCATACGTACTGATAGACCCAAACTCGACTAACAGAGGAGAGACCGCAATAATGCTCACACGACACATCAAATACGAACACGTAAACTGACCAGAATTCAGTGGATTTGAAAGCCTAGAGTTGACATGCATAAAGCTTGAAATGCAAGGCGGCCAACGTCTCTTTGTTATTTCCGCATATGCATCGAAAAATCTGAGTGCGTATTTCAGGGAAGAGTTCAGCCACGTGTTTGAACTTCTTTGACTAAATGATCCCAATAATTATTATATTCTAGCAGGTGATCTGAATGCAAAACATAGTGACTCGGCTGAACGAGTACGCCAATCCACGGGGAGTATTTCTAAAACGATGGATTGCTGAGAACCAAACGGAATACCGATGCCAGCTCGTCGGGCCGAGGACTCGTACATTGCCTCGATCTGGATCGTCTCTGGATCTTTGCATAGTTGATATGCGTTTGAATCTTATGGGTTTGGCCGTGGACCACAAACTGCAAACTTTACAATATGACAGCGACCATAAAGCAATACAAATAAGGATTGCTAACGAGAATAGTGACTTAGTCTTACTGACTGCAGAAAAAACACCCAACAAATACAACTACAGAAAAGCAAACTGGACGAAATTCAACAAAACACTAACACAAATACACGACCCACTTATACAAAACTCAACCACCTACATTCCGTACAATAGAAACATGACTAACGACCAAATTGACGAATACATAAACGACATTAAAAAACTCATTCTCAAAAATTACACCACGCAACAACATGGACCAATACTTGACCCAACGCATCAAGAAACTTAAAAAGCTGAAAAGTATGATCCTGACGCATATTAACAGTATATATAGGAGTTCCGCTGCGAACTGGCATCCGCATTTAAAAACTCTCAAAGAAATCATGAAGGCTGTGCGTTATCTCATCAAGTTGAGCTTTACTCGAGAAGTAAACCAACATTGGGCTGAGAAAGCGCAGAGCATTCATCCTCAGGATCCGGATGGAATGTTCAACCAGATCAATGCTTTCTTCAGGTCCAAGAAGACGGCAAAGGTGTCGACCTTGAAAATTCCGTTAGAACATGGTGAATATAGGATCATAGAAACAGATGAAGCCGACAACATTCAACGTCCTATACGATACAAATCTGTAACAAACGAGACAGAAAAATTAGATGTAATTGGTATGAGTATGGAATCAGTCCATCGACAAAACTCTAATCTAGGTAGTTCTCGATTGATAGAAACTGTCACAAACAAGTTGAAGAATTTCTGACTTCTTGCAGTCAAGAACCCACTCTCCATTTCAATGAGTCATTAAATTCAAATATGCTACCACAGAACAGCTTGAAAGATTATTTTGTGTCGAAGGAGGATGTACAGCATGCCTTTCGGACACTTAATAACAAGTCACTTAATAAAAAAAATCAACTGGAATTGATGGCATACCCAACATTGTCCTAAAACACTTACCAGAACCAATAATGATCGAATATACTTGCATTTTCAATAATGCACTTAATTATAAACATTTCCCACAAAATCGGAAGAAGGCCAGGATCATTCCAATTTTGAAGAAGGGAAAGATCCCAGCGATCCGAAAAGCTATCGACCGACAAGCTTATTCTCGAATGCAGGCAAAGTCTTTGAGAGTTTCTTGAACAGAAATATCAAGAAATATCTCGGCGACAAAGACATCATCAGCAATAGTCAGTTTGGCTTTCGCAGAAGCCATTCTACTATATATACTATCACGAAAGTGACGTCAGACATCTGCTGACATTTAAACAGAGGAAAATGTGTTGGAGCATGCCTCATTGATATAGAGAGAGCCTACGATACAGTTTGGCTTGATGGACTGATTTTCAGACTCATACAGAATAGATTCCGCCATTATTTAAAAGCCATACTAGCGAGTATGCTGTATGGAAAAGAATTAATTGTCGAAGTCGGGGGAAATACTTCCAGTAGAGTATTTCGGGTCTCTGACGGTCTACAGCAAGGAACAGTGACGGCGTCAACGGTATTCGCGATATTATTGAATCCTCTTTTAAAGTCATTTAGCTTCAACGATTGTCCTAAACGGATGATCGTGGCGTTTGCTGACGACTTGATCATATATACTGCAGACAGCAAAGCTTCGGTGGTTCAAGCTGAGCTGTAAAGTATGTTTCAAGATGTCCAAACGTTCACAAATGCTTGGAAGATGAGGATCAATGATAAAAAGTGTGAGAATATTTTCTTTCGTGGACCACTGGCAAAGGCCGGCAGAGACTTGAAGCGAAATTGGAAGGATTTCCATATAAAGACGAACGGAGAACACATACCACACAAAAACACCGTCAGGTACTTGGGTGTGTTCCTCGACGATCGCTTGCAGTACAACCAACATGCGAAAATGCAGCTCGAAAAAGCAAGAAGAGTATTCATGTCTCTTAAGAGACTTTTCTATGCGAAACACCTGGAGACACGTGTGAAGGTAATATGTTATCACTGTCTCGTAAGACCCATTATAACACACGCGTGTCTCATATGATTTAACCTGAGTGCTTCCACCATGGAGAAAATCAGGGTGTTTGAGCGAAAATGCTTAAGAGCTTGCACTGGATTGTACAAAACAGCGGAATCCGACTTCAAGTATTATTACTCGGATAGGGAGCTTTACGACGCAGCAGGTATTCCAAGGGTAGACTCTTGCATTATAATCAAGTAAGGAGACATTGTTTGCGATCGAGTATGACTGATGAGAGTATGTGGATCAGTCAACCATACTATCGTAGCCAGTTATACTTTGAGCGATGCAGAGAGACGGGCTTCATATCACCAGAAGCATTTCCTTACTTAGATGGAAAGAGACTTATCGTTGACGGACGTGGAATAGCTGTTATCTACCACATTTACAGACGAAACACAGGCAAGAGAATTATATACGACGACAGTATAGACAGCCACAATACTGAGGTAGATTTACGATATTCGATGCATATGTGTCATAAACAGAGAAACCGCCAACAGTATTGGTGGCTAAAGTGAGAATCTAGTGGTCAGGCGAAAGGTTGGCGTGCCTATGACACGCGGAGTTGTTGAATGCCGGGTGATTTTAAAGTATATATCTGCCTGGAACTGTGTGTTTTTTTAGCAAGACAATAGGTTATAAAGTAAATAACTTGTATATATTTAGCTATATGTAATTCTCTATACTCTAAATTAAATTCGTATGTACTCTAATCAAACCAACTGTAAGATATAAAAAAAATTAAATTAAATAGAAATGAATAAAAAAAATCGATAGGCGTAAGTAATTAATGGTTACGATGATGACCTTTAACAAAGGACTTCAGAAACTTTAGCAATATAATCAAATTATATGTGTTACTTTTATTTTCTTCTTTCTCTGTCTGACTGTCTTCTTCTCTTCTTCCGTTGTTATTATTTATTTGTTATCTTCTTATTTCTTTCTATTTCTCTCCTTCCATTGTTATTTTTTATTTCTTATCTCTTCTATTTTCTTCATTTGCCCCCTTCTCTTTGTATACTGTAGTATAGTGTTAAGATCCGAAAAAAAATAAATGCATTAAAAAAACAAAATTATTATTAAAATAGAATTATAGAAAACCAAGTAGTTATTATTTAGAATAAGCTCTATTTCTAAATAGAATTAAGTAGACATAAATTAGCGATAGTTTTTTGAAGTTTTTGTACATTTTTCTTCAAATTATTAATTATAAAGCAAATAATCTAAGCAAAAAGTTTCAGGGGACATCCCCAGAAAATGTGACTGGCCTAGACCAGAGTGCCCTAAGTGGCCATAGGTTTAAGTAGATTTAAGATAGTTTACCCACTATTTGTTCTCTGTTTTGGAATTATTAATTATGTACTATATTATGTGAAAATAAAGAGATTTTTTAACTTTAACTATATCTTATTCGTGATACACTTTATTTCTGTTATTTTATGATAACAAATGGTACGATTACGAATAATGACGACGAAATACATTTTCCATGGAGCTTTTAAATTTCCTTCTGGGAGTGGAGTTTTCTATATAATATCCCCATCTAAGGCATTGACCGGCAACAATAGTGCCACCAGAAGTCAAGTGAAGTTGAGTCGGCATAATGTGGAATTTTTTGATCCAAACGATGACACCACTGTGTAACACTTTTGTAACAACCATCGTATGTATTTAAGTCGAAAAATCTTATGTAAATGCACAATAAGAAAATTAACATAAATAACAAAACTCAGATATTGTCCCTTAGCTGACTAGGCATTCAAAACTTTGGGCGGTCGGTTTTCAACTGGCTGCAAGTCAATAATTATTTGGAGGAATTAACTTGAAATTGAGTAGATTTTTTTCTCTAGATGTGTTACAAATATCATACAGATGGTGCCCCAAGATGGTGCCTCCAAGGATTCCATCTGGGTCATCATCCCTTGTGATCTTATATTTCCTCAAGTGAACTTTGTGTTTATTTTTCAATCTTGTTTCTGAAATGAACAACAAATCTGGTCTATGCATATTCATGTTTTCTTGGACAGAGTTCCTTTTGAAACGTGGAGCTAGCGAACAAATGTTAACGATAGAGAGCTTAATGGAGCTCATGGTGACCACAGATTTTGAAGGCGAAGTCTAAGTATGCCTTCTAGATTAGTGAGTTTTAGTATTGTGAAATGAGTGAATCCACTTTGCGTATGAGAGTGAACAAATCACACCCGAAGAATTGATTGCAATCGTTATTCATGACAGAATGTCGGTCTTTTTGCTGCTGTTGACTACTATTCGCTTTAGCTTGCCGTACAGGCTGAGCTGTACCCTTTGCTATATAAGCGAACGAGACACCATTTCGAATGGTGTTTTTCAAGGAAGCAGTGACAAAATCCCTCCTTTCCTCGTTTTTCTTTAGGAGATTTCGTCTCCTCTCCTCAGCCTCCTAGGCCTTAGGACAGCCCCTGAAACTCGCGGGGTGGCCTTTACTATTTCAGTTTATGCAAAAAACGGCATCTTTACCCTCTTGCTTTTCAATCGGACAGTCTTTGGACTCGTGGTGTTTGTCATACTTGACGCAACGAGGTTCCATACCGCAATTTTCCAAATTCCATACATTTCCAATTCCTACATTTCCAAATCGTTCGCAATTGAAACACTGCGAGGTGTTTGATTTAGCTAACCGTTACCAGTCTTCCTTTTGATGTAGGAGCGTTTTTACACTCATCGCCTTTTTAACGTCAAAGTCTGGCTTAAATTGAATAAGGAAGGACGAAAGAGTTTTCTTTTCCTTCCTTGACGCCACTGTTGAGAACCTTTCTTCCTTGAATCATTGTCTTCGTAGAAAGAGTGCACACCCTTTAGTAACAGGGTCGGCTTTTTCTGTTGGGAGTGTATAGGTGTAGCACGTCACCTTGTCCCATTTAAAAAAAATCAAAACGGCTTTTATGGTCCTCTATCGTTTTCGGGTCTAAAGATGTTCGTGTAGAACTGTTAACCGTTACATTGAATTTTGGGGAGCCTAGAGCTCGTTTTTCTGACATGCTCGTTCAACTATTTCCCTGAACGGCTTAAGATTCAGCCTGTAACATACAATACGAGGAACCCTTGCTTTCTTGTTGCTGCTATGCTGGGTGGACTTTCCTTAGCTGCGACGGCTATTTTGCGCACTGGGGCGGATGGAATTTCGTCTTTTCTTATGCTTGCCGAAGCCTTGCAAACGGCAGCGTGAAGTTTAGGAAAGTTCTTTGCACTCAGGCTTACTGAACGCTTAGAAGTGGGCTCTGGGGTTGGAGGCACAATTGGTCTTTTCCGATGCGAATGGTCTTCCTGGGCCGTCTCTATCGGCTCCTCTTGCTCGGACTCGCTGTTGAAATCAGCTGGAGCATCTTCTTCGGTAGTCCATAACCATTTTTAATCCATTTGAAGGAAGTTGTAGTTGGAGCTTGCAACTTGCTAGTAAGTCTAGCAAGAGCTCCTCCCTTACATTCCCTCCAAACTTTTCACAAAACTTTTGTAGATTTTTCTTAGCTTTCCTCGTGATAGCAGCCTTTGCCGCAGAGAGCTCCACTCCCACGTCACCCATTCCCGTAATTTCCAAGACAGAGTTTGGATGTGTGGTTAAATTAAAGGGACCCCTTCCAGACAATTTATTTAATATATAATGATATTCTTATTAATAGCTAATGATGTTCAGCTTCTTGCCAGCCTCAGCAGGAGTTGAAGGGCTTAGGCCTCGGTTGGACCACCGATAATAATTTCCCCAAACATATTTTTCGGATAACTTTACTAGCTAAAACACAATCTCCTAGCTAACACAACCTGTCACTCCGATGGTTGTGACCTATCCTTGATCTCAAGCGGTAGGAAAACTATGGAGAGACAATAATCATACCAGAAAACACAAGTCTATAATAAAGAAGACAAATGAAACAAAAAATTAAAATAAGGCGCAAGACAACACTAAAAACATATTAAGTGCAAGTGGTTCAAATGAAAGCCAAAATTATTAGCCTTTCTGTTTGGAGTTTAAGAAAATCAAAATCACATGAATATCGATTTTCAACTATAGAAAGGTAGTTTTGCAGATTATCCTAAACTAGAAGAATAAAACTTCCAGTGTGGGGAAAAAGTCATGGAGTATATCCATTGCTCCCACAAAAATGAGTCCCAAATAAGAAAAGGTTACGCCCATAAATGTATCTGTACAACGAGGCAATGAAAAAGCTGTTGGTGGTTGACCAAAATTTAATGAACTCCGGGACCGTGTCGAGTACAAGTTGGCAAAGACGGGCCAAAGAAATACTTTCCCTGAGTGAACTGCGGTGTTTTTAGTATTCCAGGAATGAGGATGTTCCCGTTATCACGATGTTAAATTAAAACTCATTCGAAAAAATTTCAAACAAACGTAAACCCAACGATTTGATTCCTTAACCGAACGGTTAGGGAAAAAGCATTCCAAAATTAACTTTATTTATCAACGGTTAGACTTGTATCTAAGTAATTTGTCATTCAGAAAAATCCACATATCTGAGCATCACATGAAATTCTTTGATCATCTCACCTCGAAAAATGTTTCTGTTTGAATTTCTTGTCTTGTCAGATTTTGAATTCATCACGAACGACTAGGCAAACTATGATGGAGAATGTAGCACTGAGATATTGATTAAGCGACAATTTCGTCCCCAGAATTCCAATAAAATTTGATGAGATTTAATAAAATCAGACCGTTCAGACCGTTGCATGATTAAAGCCTCTTTGTTGTTGCAGCCTTTACAATTAGAAAACTTATTCTCAAAGTAAATAACGATCTGGATGCTTTTTTACTCGAATCGAATAGGCTGAAAATCAAGAACTAAACGCAACCAATCCAACAGGTGCACCTCTTAAAATTGGGGGTAGCAGAGAACGAAGTAGACTGCATACAATGGATCAGAGTTCCCAATTTTGGCGATTTTTCATACTTGTATACCAGCAGACCTGACGCAAGGCAGCAACTTAATGAAAGGATATTGTTGAAAAGATTGCAAATGCTTCTTCTTGCACGAGTCCAAAAATTTTATCTGTGACTTCAGGACAATAATCATCCAATATTCGCTTTTCTGAAATTCTGTCCGAAAAGTGTCCTAAACGTGAACTGTGAACTTGAGAACTTAACTTTTGTGGAGAGTGTCACAAAAGTTAACACTTGTGGCTTTAATCTCAGTCACTAGCAGTGAGATAAATATTCAAAATAAATAAATATTCCAGTCTTCAGGTCAATGAAACATTGACAATCGACCATACTCCAAGATGCTTTCTCCTTGATTATTTTAATAACTGCTACTTGTGTCTCGTGATTGGCAAAATGAGTAAAAAGAAATCAACGGTATTGAGGGTTTTCCAAATATAGTCCTTGGCAATTTGCAACATGAAACTTTTAAGAGCAAATTGTGTAACAATACGTTAAAGAAGTTATACCTAATAGTGTAGTAAATGTTCCCACGAAGTATAAGTTCACAACAAATTGCGCATTTAGTGTCCCATTCAGACATTCAAACATATATGCAAAAACGGAAGTTATCTGACACACCTGCTGGAAAGTTAACAACAAGGAATGCGTGTCGCATTGATATGAAGAAAGATTTTGATACGGTCTGGGTGATACTTGAAGTTTTAACTTCTTTTAGAACTAGTCTGGTTCGGTCAATTTTGACATAGGGATGCATGATCTGGTATAATCAGAGTGCTAGTATTATGGCAGCGTTACGAGTTTTCGGAAGGAAATATCTTGTCTAAAAAAATAAACAGAAGCCCCGAGACAGACTGGAAACATTATACATTAAATCGGAAACTTTATGGAGCTGCCAAATTGATGAGAAAGACCCTCATGATTTTGGCATCTCATTTCGATCATTTCGAAGATGATTCGGAATAACATTACAGGCTAGGTTTTCGGTGTGACAGGGGAGGTCTTTAGTCGGTAGTCCGGTAGCGGGGGAGTCCGACACTCAGGGCGTAAATAGCCTTCACCTCCCAAACAAAAAAAAAACATTGCTAGTTCCCTGGAATCCCTGGACCCAAACAATGCAACCCTGGAATTAGGGTTGCATAATATAAACCGTCGGGAATTGATTTGAAAGTTTATTAAAACACAACTTAGCATGGGACTATCATTTCGATCGGATAATAATTTCATATTAATTGCCATCAAGGGAAAAATTGATCGTTTCATCAGTCCGTATTTCTCTTCTCCTCTTTCACCTATGTTTACATTCTTCGCCAATTCAAAAAAAACTTATGCAGATTAACAAATTATGTAAATCACAATTGCCTACATTTCAAATTGCTGACAGGCGACATTTGCAAAACTGACAGGATAATCATTTCGTACCGTTGAAAACGAATTCTTTTGTCCTTATTTCAGTTATTGATGTGAAAAATATACGTCGAATTTTGATTCAGTCCGTCTTTGCACTACTTATTCATGAGAATTTCAAATTTTCGGGACCCATCTCACTCGAATTACACAAACCATAACACACAAAAGGAATTGTAAAAAAAGTTCACGTCACTCAAAGTCCTGTAAACGCATATGGTATCATTCCGCCCGTTCACAATTAGCAATCAGTAAATAGAGGGTAAACAAAATCATTTTGGATTCTATTCGGAACAACATGGCGAACCACCACATCCACTTTTCAAACAAATCAAATAACATTCATTGAAGAGTCAATCATAAGGCTATATCAAATTTCACGACTGTTATTTCACGGTCCGTGGCGGTAAGAAGAAACTGACTTTTGAAAACATTGTCCCCAAAGAGTTCCACTCCATTTTTAATTCCCTGCCAATTCGATATAATCTCAATCTATTCCAATAATATTTGCCAACAATCCTACTAATGCGCTCGCTTCGCTGGTAATCTTCCCTGCAAAGCCCAACATCAGGTTGTTGCTGTTATTTTCACTGAAGACCTTTACCCACAAAGAAAGATAAGTCCGACAATATGAAGTACAAACAGCCTGCGAGAATCCCTAGAGGCTCCCCCGTGGCTTTCATTTTGCTCTGTGTCGATATGACGAACTGAGAAATAATGCTTTCAAGATTTAAGAAAACACGAATAAATATTTAATTAAAGTAATTGAGTTGACAAACACAATTAAAGGTAAGACGAACACATACAAATTTTCCCGCAAATTAAAATATGAGAGTTGACGGTTGTAGCGTTTGAGAACTTCGTTTAGATGAAATGCTATTTCTATTTATAATAAAATCAGGAACAATGGAATAAAATCTCGCGGCCTTCATAGAAAAAGAGCTTTAACGATGAACGTCTAATCATCGTCTAACCAACATTGAAAACATTAAGAGTAATGCAAGTAACAAATCACATATAGTTATTTAAGTGTGTTTTGAAGCATTTATCAAATTAACTCAGCGGGTTTTTGTCTTAATAACATTGTACCAACCTCTAAAGATTTATTGCAAGACAGTACCCAAAATAGAACTACGAGAGGTGGCAGAAAAGTAATGCACACTGAGATAATCACAAAATTTAAAAAAAAGGATGAAAGAAAAATTTTGTAGCTTTAAAATCCCCATATTTATTTTTTCACATAGTCACTATCTCGCTCCACACAACGCTTCCATCGCTGAACCCATTTTTCCAATGCGTTCCTAAAGAATTCTTCCGGTTGTTTTCGCATCCAACTGCTTACAGCGGTTTTCACTTCCTCATTATTGGCGTATCCGTCTCCTTTAAGGCCCCTTTTTAATAGAGGATATAAGTAAAAATCACAAGGAGCCAAATCCAGGGAGTATGAAGGATGAATACTGACATCAAATTTCAGGCGCTCCAACGCTTCTTGAGTGGCGTGTGACGTGTGCTATCTGGCATTGTCATGGTGCAGTAAAACTCGGTCACTGGTGCATCGTACTCGTCGAACACGTTTCCGTAATGTCTGTAACAACTCAATGTAGCGTTACGAATTTACAGCTAGGTGTGAATATACCATCATCACAGCTCCTCCCTGACGCTAACCTTGTTCGCGGAAGGTGTTGCTCTCGTCCATTCAATAGGATCACACTAGGGCATAATGCGGAGGGTAAATTTAAGACAAAGGCTTAGCTTTGTTAATATGTCATTTTTCAAGCGTTCCATAATACGATTTGGAATCTTGTCTATTTTGTCGAATAGTTTGAGTGGATTGTTCCGCATTTGTTTTTTCTAGTCGAGAAAATGTTCGTGTTTATCTGTTCGGCAGAAGGTGGTGCAGCGGTATGGTAGTGTCACGCTCATGTTGACAGCTTTTTGTACACTAGCAGCTTGTTCTTATTGTTTAGGTGGTTTGATTTGAGAAGGGGATTAGGGGAGGATAAGATTCCTCTGCAGTAGCCTCTTTTTGTTGGTGTGTTGTTCTCAGCACTGTCTATGGTCAATTGCGCGTTCAAGCTTTTTGGCTGTTCTTTTCCACTGTATAGTTTCAGAGTCAATGTGTAATGATATCGGTCAATGTCTTCGGCGTCTGGTGCCAAAAAAGGTTTTGTCTTGTCGTTATGAATCTTAATTTTCCACACTCAAGGATGATTTTGAACATTTTGGTAGATTGTTGCAGTTTTGAAGAGATGACTTTTGAAAAAGTTGAAGTATAGTATACACAGGCATTATCTGCAAATAACGATACTTAAACTCTTTTTGGTAAGATAGGGAGATCTGTGGTGTACAGATCATATAATATATGATGCGTTCGATTATATTTAAGGAGTTGAAGTTCAGTAAAGTGCGCTTCTCTAACTCGAAATCGTTAACCAGGGATAATGTGTATTTCGGCGTAACCAGGTTACGTTTTACATTTTTTTGGTTTTAGTCTTGTTTGTTTTTATCTGATTCTTTCATGTCTATTGGAACTAAATCTGAGTAAAACTAACCTAGAAATTAAATTTTGAGCATTTCTTTTGGAAATCATCTATTGGAGGACAACCGAAAAAGGAACGCCTAACAGCAGCATTTATTTTATATTTTTTTTGCATTTATATTTGAATACTTGCATGCATGGTTCTCACAGATTAAATTTACGACCGATTTGTATACAATAATTTAATTTTAATGTGATTGGTATCGTTGAGCTTGTGTGAGTAGAGAAACAAAATTTAGGTTTAATTAATTAAAATTCATTAAACGCCCCTGAAAACTATTTCACTGGTTTTTTTAAATTTTGTACACACTTTCATATAGATTTCACGAAGAAATCATGTCGGGAAGAAATAAAGATTCTTACAATTTTAATTTTCGTTACATAAACACGTTTACTAATCACCACTAATAATTTAGCCAGCGATTATTATTTAAATTTTTTTTGTTGACATCGAAATTGTGTTAACGTTTAAAATCAAAGAATTTTTAGTTTCAAGTTGGTTCCACGTTACTTGGTCTTCAGTTACGCTTCTTGCTGCTATTCAAGCTTTTTTAACTTTTATTATACATAATTTTTTTTGAGAAAAAAGTTTTAAACTTGTACTTCAAATTTAGAAAGCTTAATTTAACCCACCTTAGGCATAGTGGCTGATTATTCTCAGTGTCTCTGAATCTCGCGTAAATTATCTTCATCCTATGAAAGTTATCTTCGTCCTATTTAGGGTAACTTACATAGCTTACATATCCTTTTCTCAAGTATAAAGTCTAACAGTTGACGTAGTTATTTTCTGATAACATCTGGATTTCAGGCTTACACACAATTTCTTCCTGAATGGAGTCTGGATCTTCTAGATCTTTTTCCGCAAAATGTTTCGAAGCTGTTGGGCTGTGGCCTTTCTCCAAAGTTAATTACTAGTAGGGCGGCAACAGCCAACCTGCTTAAGCATCTAGCTGATGGAAACACCGACATAGCACTGATACAAGAGCCTTACCAACTTAATGGAAAGACACTTGGAATCAGTGCAAAACAATTTAAAATCTTTGCCACAAGCGGGGTAAATAAAATCCGTAGCTGCATTATATTTCGGAAGAAAATTAATTTAATTTTTCTACTGCCGTTCAGCAATATGGACCTTACATCAGCGGTGTTCGACGAAAGGGACGGGCAGGTAACGCTGGCCTTGGCATACCTACCGTTTGACGCTCCGATGCCGACCACTGAATTTCGCACTCTATCGGAGCATATACGGGGGAAGCGGGCCATCATCGGATGCGATGCGAACGCGCAACACGAACTCTGGGGAAGCACCAAGTGCAACGAAAGAGGTGAGATGTTAGTCAATTACTTAATAACCACTTACCTCAACTTAGCAAATAAGGGTAACACACCGACTTATATAAAGAAAAATAGAGCGGAAGTGATTGACGTCACTCTAATCACAACAGAGGAGATTGAAGGATCTGCACGGCTGGAGAGTGTGTGACTCACCTAGCCTGTGGGACCGACAATGGATTACCTTTCAAGTGAGTGGAGGCGAGAAGACGCCATTGGTCTACTGCAATCCTAGAAATGCGGATTGAGACGGCTACACCAACGCTACTAAAAGATATATAGGTTTACACCAGGCGAATCCATTGAGAAGTCGAAAAGACATCGAAAATGAAGTGAGATACATCACAAGTATGCTGGTCGATAGTTTTAGTGAAATGTGTCCAACCACTACCGTCAAACAAAAAAAGTTAAGCTGGTGGAACAAAGAACTGGAAGAGATCAGGAAAAATACTCAAAGACTATTCAGAATAACTCGCCTCACAAACCGAGATACGGATTGGGAGGACTAAAAGCGAAATCTGAAAATTTTCAAAACAGCTGTAAGAAGAGAGAAAAGGAAATCCTGGTTTCTTTTTTGCAGCAATATTGAGGGAGGAAACGAGACATCTAGGCTAAACAGGGCTCTGAAAAGAGAACCACATGTGGACACGATGCCTTAAAGGAGGCCGGATCGTGGCCAACAAGTAGCCTAGAACGTCTCAGGCTCCTACTAAACCAACACTTTCCGGGCTCAACGGATGAGGAGACAGAACAAGTGAACAACTTGATTCCTTACCGTACACCCCTCCGCTCCCCCGGAAAAGAAATATTAAGCGAAGAAAAGGTCCTTTGGGCCATTAACACCTTCGAACCTTACAAATCACCAGGAACCGACAAAGTGTATCCGAGCATGCTTATGAAAGCGGATATCACAATAATACGGATTTTGGTGCAAATATATAGAGTCTCTATACCCAATGGCTATATGCCTTTGGACTGGAGAGAAGCTAAAGTAGCTTTTATACCCAAGCCGGAAAAAGCCAGCCACTACAAAGCAACGGATTACCGACCTATCAACTTAACGCTTTTCATGCTGAAAACCCGGGAACGCCTGGTGGATGGGTACATAAAAAGCACCGTGAACATAACGGAGCTTTGCCCCAACCAACACGCATACCTCCCTGGGCACTCAACAGAGACGACACTACAGGAAGTCGTATGCAGTATAGAGACGAACCTTGCCATCAGAGATTACACTTCGGCGGCCTTCATTGATATCGAGGGAGCCTTCAACAATGTAAAAACTGAGAGCATATTAGCAGCCGTCTAAAGATATGCAATAGACCCATATCTTACTAAA
Organism: Stratiomys singularior; assembly: GCA_954870665.1. Lineage (NCBI taxonomy): Eukaryota > Metazoa > Arthropoda > Insecta > Diptera > Stratiomyidae > Stratiomys > Stratiomys singularior. The sequence goes on from OX940877.1 coordinate 65,343,339, forward strand.
ACGCTGACGGAACTACTAGCTAAAAGGAAGATTACAGCCGAAGAAAACGGCGTAACCTTGAATAAATGGACTAACAGGGGTACACCACAAGGCGGCATAGTATCACAACTTGCCTGGGTACTCACAGTTAACCAAATAGTGGGAGACCTCAACGGGAAGGGTTTCAAAACGATAGCGTACGCTGACGATATCGTTATACTGATAAGTGGAAAGTTCCCGGAAACCATGTTGGAATTGATACAGGCCGCACTCTCACATCTTTTTGAGTGGGCGAAACTAAACGGACTGCGCATCAATGCCGACAAAACAGAGCTTATGCTTTCTACAAAGCGCCATAAACCTGAGACACTTTCAACCCCGACCATTGACGGAAAACATATCAGTTTAGTAAACAAGTTGAAATACTTAGGAGTAACCTTGGACAGTAAACTAACTTGGACTCCACACATAGGAGCAGTCAAACGGAGAGCTACAGCGGCGCCCTTCACAATGAAAAGACTAGTGAGGAAAACCTGGGGAATAAAACCCAAAATTGCCCACTGGATCTACACAACAGTAGTGAGGCCAATAACCACCTAAGGGGTATTGATTTGGTGGCAGGCACTACAAAAGAAAACCATTACGGAAGAGCTAGAGAAGATCCAGCGAATGGCCTGCCTTGGCATTGCAGGTGCCATTTGGACTGCGCCAACTGCTGCAATGGAGATAATGCTTAATCTCATGCCACTCGATAAATCCATCTTCAGAGAGTCATCACTTGGAAGTATCAGATTAAAATCCACATATGGGTTATTTAATCACACTCAAACGGGACACGTATGCATTTTGGAAAAAATGGAGATAATGGCCCCGTCAAGTAAAAGGGAGCTGGATAGAATTCAACCAATAGTGGAATCAACAATTCCATACAAGATCAGCATTCCGAACAGAGAAGCGTGGAAAACGGTGCAGGATTTCACATCTGGAAGTGAGACTATGATCTACACAGATGGTTCCAAAACCGATGAGGAAAGCGGCGCCGGAATCTTTTTCCCAGATCACCCGCAACTCAACCGAAGTTATAAACTGGAGAGCCACACCACAGTTTTCCAGTCGGAAGTGCTTGAAATAAAAGCGGCTATAGAAGCGGACCACAGCGGCAGGTTCTCAAAACCGCAACGACCCGAGTAAATGTAAAACTGACATGGGTCCCTGGACACAGCGGTGTAGAAGGAAACGAAAGAGCGGATGAGATAGCGAGAGCTGTATCAGCTGACCAAAATGCCACTAGAATAGATACAATTAAAGTGCCACTAGCAACGGTGCAAAGGGAACTGGATGAAATCCTCTGGAAAGAGACAGATACGGCTTGGAATGACAGAAACGACTGCAGGATAATCCGAGCTCTTTGGCCTCACCCTAACCAAACTAGGACAAAACAACTCCTAGGAAAAAAACCGAAATGGCGTTAGAACATTGGTGGCAGTATTAACGGGCCATAATCTTCTAGGCCAAAACGCCAAACGAATAGGAATCCAAACGGATGACACCTGCCGAGCTTACGGCGCGGAGGAAGAAAGTACAGAACACTTCCTGAGAGAAGTGTTCGAGTTAGATTGCCCGAGTCTGGCCAACAAACGCCTTACTTGGCTGAGGTGTACTGGCGTAACAGAATTGGAGCACTTGGCGACCACTGAACTGGGGGAACTCCTTGGCTTCTGTAGGACGACAGGATGGACGATGGTACAGATGTGTAAACAATAGTATTACACATGGGGAGCTAAGGGCCGATTTCTGACCTATGCTATTTTTCAGCAAGTGGATCCCAGTACAATAATAATAATCATAATTACTAGCACTTATTCTGGAAAAAAACCATACTGACATGATCTTAACACCACACTCCTTAAGATAAGTAAGCTGCTAAAAAATACGGTTTCTTTCTTTGCATACTCTATACCAAAGGGTATTCACCTGCTTCAAGAGACATCTTTGTTATCGAGATTAGGTCCTCCTTTAATAATAATAATTGTGAATTTTTCATGTTATAGCTCAGAAAAATTATCTATCTAAAAAAATCTTTTTGAATATTGGTTCATGAAAATTAGGGAGCCACACTAATGCATCACAAGAACCTTTTCTATCACGTATAAGGAACGAAGCATGTGTTAACTTGTAGGGGGATTTTCCTTTTTATAATTCGATCCAGCATGGAAAAAAAACTCGTACTTTAAAACTTGAAGAAGCAGCATTTTTGCATTATGAGCATAGCAGTGCACAGAATGCGCAAACTTATATTTTCTTTTTACTAGTGCTTGAACTCCAGCTCTTTGTCCACTCATTACAGCTGCTCCATCATAGCTTTGTGCTATTAGCTTTTCTTCTGAATTAATTATTATCTCAGCTCAGAGTTGCAGCGTCCAGCTTTGGAGGATTTAAATAGCCCCAAACGCGCTTGACAGGAGTTCCATTTTTAATATAGCCAAATATAGTCACAAGCTGCGACGTTCCAGACAAATCTGTTGTTTCATCATCTGAATTAGCAAAGTACGGGCTTCTTTGATTTAAGCTCATATTTGCTTGATGAGATGATATAGACGTTTATGTGCACAAAGTTAAAATAAAATTTAAAATAAAAATGTAGATCTTGAGAATATGGTGAATATTAGTTTATTTAAATTCATATGCAGAATTTTCATCGAATTTCGATGGGTTCTGCAACCCTGCAGTGCATATGCGCTGTACACCACTGGTGTAGGGCCATCAAAGTTTTACTCAAGTACAGGTTCGCGATGCCGTAGATAATGTATCTTTCTTGTCGAATTATTTAACGGTTTATTTTTGCGTCTGCTTTCTTTTAAAAAATGCGCCGCCAAGCTGTGATTTGAATTTAAGTTAGCATATGAAGAATAGGTCGAGTAATATCGATTACGTTCAGAAACTGTGCCGACAGATAATCAAGATTAACGGTGGCTGGCTTAGTAGTGGAACTGGAACAAACGCCCGCATGTGGTCCGAGCTACGTCCGGATGCTTCGCCGAGTAGAGCTAGTCTGCCAGCAGCCCTCAACCTAGTGGACTTTCGATTGAAGGGACATGAAGTCTAAATGTTTATCGAGGACACCAGCCGTAAGATGTAATTCCACTGTCTCAGTAGACGGGGTTGAAATAAACTGCTAGACCCTCATGATCTAAAGCAAGTTTAAGTCTTGAGTCCTAGGTTTTTTTAAGCTTCCTGGATCCTCGAACACCACTAATTCGTGCGCAATATACTCCCACGTCTCAGCCGGGATAGGCTCTTTACCACGTTTTGTATACCCTACTCCCAACGTTATACAACATATAGCATCATTTCACCGAAGATCGTCCATCAAATCTTCTTTCACATGAACATCTATCTACATTTAGACCGTCTTTTATTCAGTTCGCCCTAGTTTTCGCTTTTACTTCATAGTCCTCTAGGTCTAGTCCTCAGTCAAATCTCCCATTACGTCATTTCTCGTCCTGATCATCACCATCACACATCGGTCCGGTTTTTTTTTTCATTTTTCCTGATTCGCCTGATTCCCAGTGTTTCGGAATCGGTATTGGTGACTTTATCAGTATTAATGTCAGTCCATCCGTCCCCGCTGTAACCTTCTTTACTCAATTTAAGTCAATGTAACGGTACAAACGCGTTCATCAAGTTTGCACAACGTTACAACTGGTCTTTATACAGGCTTTAGATTGTCGTGATGCAGCTGCAAAGCGAACGTAGTTGAAATGAGTGCTTCGGTGGAAGGAACAGTTGACACGAGCGGCATAGTCCGTTTGGGTTTTATTTGTTGTTTTCGTTTTTGTCGATAAATATGTGATTTGGAACAACATTGTCCTGAAAATTCTGTACATGACCATAGTAAAAATCAAAAATTTTGAAAAAATTCAAAAAGTCCTTTCCACTAAAAAAAACGTTCTTTTTTCTAAATTAGAGATTTCAATAAAACTTGCAGGAAAAAAATTTTATAATATACAGTGGCGAGCACATGTGGATACATGTTAACCAAATTTGGCTTAAAATACTTGTAAAATCCTTAAAAATACATTAATCGATTTGAAATGTTTTCACTTGAATTCTTTATTAATATATATGTGAAACAAATAATAAACAAAATTATAAAATACAAGTTCAGTCTAGGTTTTAAAACAAATAATCGAAATGGGCAATGTATCCACTTTTGCACGTTCATAAAAAAGACGCTAATTTTTTTTTTTTAATATTTTGGCTTTAAGAACGGTGAGTATACGCTTAGGCATGCTCTCCACTAATTTTTCAATGAGTTCATGTGGAATATTACTCCACTCCGTCTGAACTCGACACCAAAGCTCATCCAATCCCTTCTGTGCGGTATGGTACCGAGCTAGTTGTTTTTTCAGCAAAGCCCATAAATTTTCGATCGGGTTAAGGTCTGGGCTTTGAGCAGGCCACTGCATTTTTTAAAACTTTGCCCAATGAGCCACTCCTTAACGATTTTTGCCGTGTGCTTTGGGTCTCCATCCTGCTGAAAAATGACTTCATATTCTGGGTAACCAGATTCGTCTACGAAATCTGGTAGATTAGACTCCAAAATATGAAGATATTGTTCTTTCTTAATAATGCCATTGATTTTAACCAATTGACCTACGTTCCACCAAGTGAAGCAGCCCCACACCATCAAGCCGCCTCCTCCATGCTTCATGGTTTCTTTCACTTGATGCTTTTTCAATTTTTCATTTGGGCGGTGCCAGTAATACTCCTTACCATCGGACTGATATCGGTTTATTTTGGTCTCGTCGGACCAAATTACCCTCTTCCAATCATCAACGCTCCAATCTTTGTGCTCCTTGCAAAATTTGAGACGTGCTGCAAAAATTTTCTGTGACAGTGCTGGTTTTTTTTTTTCTTAACTGCCGCTGTTAGTCCGATCCTGTGAAGAGCTCGGCGTGCTGTCCACTCACTTACGGGCTTGTTAATGGCAACTGCAGCCTCTTTTGGTGTTGTCTTCGGTTTGGTGGTCATGAGGTACTCCACAGCTCGAGTATCTCTATCAGTTAGCAATCGTGGTCGCGATTTACTAATTTCAGGTGCACTGACATTGCGTCTCTTTCTTACTTGAAGCACGGTTCGGTGGCAAATACCCAGCGATTTAGCTATTTGACGTGCTGACTCGTTGTTTTTCGTCATTTCCTCAATTTGATTTTCTAAGTATTCCGGTATTTTCTTCATTTTCGCTTCAAAATTGAAATACTCACAGAAAAAGTAAAAACGCGTGACTAATCAAATCGAACTTTTATACTTTACCGTGTAAAACACTATTTCGCACAACGTAAACACTCCCATTGCTGTGAATCCCGTTATTACGTTTTTTTTTTTCGATACACAGATCAGTGTTGCAACATAGAAGAAACGAAACGTGCAAAAGTGGATACATTGCCCATTTCGATTATTTGTTTTAAAATCTAGACTGAGCTTATAAGTTATAATTTTGTTCATTATTTATTTCACATAGATATTAATAAAGAATTCAAGTGAAAACATTTAAATCGATTAATGTATTTTTAAGGATTTTACAAGTATTTTAAGCCAAATTTGGTTAACATGTATCCACATGTGCTCGCCACTGTATATGTTGAATTTTTTCACACGTGCATGAAAGTGGGGTAATTTTAAGGTAGTATAAAATTGTGTTTGGTAAAAAGTAGCTTATTTTTGAGTTTGAATCAACTTTCTGTCTGTTACATCGAATTTTATGTTATTAATCTGGAATAATCAGTGATAAAATCATTTGATGCTCTCTATGTATTTCACACAGTGCACATCGAATGCAGGAAGGAGCCGCATATCATCCGACTCCGGGTGCCCTGTTGGCTTTGGCATAGCCTACATTTGGCTCTATTCTATTCTCTGATGAGATTTTTTAATCAAGAAATCTTTTACGGCGACACAAAATATCTTTGAAGCACCTTTCACCTCGGCTTATTTCGATGATGATATCACGGCTACTGTTAGACTACTAATGTCATGTTATTACTCGTTCGCGAGACAAATGTGTTTGTTGTCCATAAACGAAGCTTCTACAGTACGTGTCCAATAAGAGAGAATTTGCATGCTTGTTGAGTCCAATGGTTAGAAATAAAACAAATTGGTGTATTGATTTAATCAAAATTTGAAATGTAAAAATTTAAATTGCTGTACTTTGTATTCGATTTGACATTTCGACTCAGGGTAAATTCCGAGAAAGCCGAATGAGTGCGTCGCCAAGTTTTAAAATCGCACTTATACTCCGTACACGCTAAGCGATTAGAGTGAGCGTGCTTACGAAATTTAACAGATCTACTTGGCATGCTTCAAGAGAACTGAAATAACTGAAATAAACTAATATTCGGTTCGGTATATTACTCACTTAAAGTAATGTAAAATTAATCGGATAAAATAATGCAAACTAAGTCATTTTCATGAAAAACGTGAACTTAATTTCACAAAAAAACCGGCTTCTAGTGGAACTTTAAACTCCTTCACGGCCCAGATAGGAACACGGACGAACATTTGGGTGATGAAGAATATTGTGAACCGCAGTTTAAATTTACAATCCATGTATTAAAAGGTGTTTATTTTAGCGTGTAATGTAACAGAATCTGGTTGTTGATGGATAAGATATAATTAGCACCAATTATGTACCTGTTAACATACAATTGAAAAACATCGAATTTTCCAGCTATTCACAACAATAAATTGTAATATAATAAATTGGCAATTAAATGTACAATAAATTGAAATCAAGCATCAAACAGAAAAGTATTCAATCTCAAACTATTCTGTACCTTGCGAGTGAAATATTAACTACATATCCAAGTTATAATACAGCGAACTTTTTGACCAACAACAGTCATTTTCCAGTTAAGATAAAAAACTGTACTTGAACATACTGGAAAAACAGTACCGATATTAGTATAAGTATTAAAGTACTACTATATTAGAATATGAGCCCAGCAAACCTTTTGTCGGAATTTCGTTTAGGCGAACAAAATTCAGATCGCCTATTCTTCGCCAGAACGAACAAAAGTCGGAAAATAACATATGGGGCGCGTAAAGCTATGGACAGACCGAACAAAATAACATTTCTTTTTCCTGTTTTCTAGATACAATTTTATTTTTATGGGTTGTCGATCAGCTTGCTCTTGTCAGTCTCAGCGAAGAGTTCCAAGTGACATTTTTGGTTATCCGTTTTCGGACTCATACTCTGGTTTTGAATTACTAATTTGCATCGCGAAATTTCCGATTATTTTCTCCATCACGCATTACCTTGTGCAGCATTTTCACAATAGGTTAGTTACGCGATCAAAAGTAATCATTTGTGCTGTCTTTTTCATTAGTTTTATACGCAACCAAGGTTTACCCCTTTCGGCTTCTTGATATGTTTTCCGAATACGCGATTTATGTGTTATTGTGTGATGTGTTTAAAAAAAAACAATTTAGTTTAATGTTTCGAAAGAGTGGTAGTTTACCACTCTTTGAATTCCGAACAGTTATGAGCATTTCGCTATTCACGGATTCTCGACCAACTGTCGGAACGCCAGGTAAACTAAAGACAATATACTTTTTAAATGCCGAAGCTTTGTCCCCCATTTTTACAATATTTTACAGCAAGTTGGTTAGTTACGTGTTTTTAGATAGTGTGATCCTAAGTGAATTTCATTCAAATGAATAAATATATTTTTATATAATCCGATATCAACGATTTGTGCATGTTAAATGTATGAACTTTCCACATGTGAAAGCCGTTAACATCAATTGTAAAATCAATCACAATATGGAAACATGGATTCTCGGTGCTCTACTGTAGTCGCATGTAATGAAGTGTGCATTGGACAACAAAAGGAACAGCTGTTATGCTGATTAGGATACTGAATAAATTAATAATAAACATTACAGCTGGTTTTATTGTGTGACATATACATCATTGAGATCTCATACATTCACTTATATTGGCAGCACTGCAAGAAAATGGCGGCCGTTTAAACTGACGTCACGTTGGCACTTTCCATTGGTAGACTTCATATCATCTGACAGAAACGTTGGGCTGTGTCCTCGACTGATTTATATCCTACTTAGAAGAAGTTATCTCTTTTGACTTGTTTACAGTATTTCAAGACTGGAGCATCCGCAGTTACTGAGAAAACATGAGAAATGAGTGGACAGACTGCCGTACTGATAGATAGGAAGGTCGCCAAACTAGTAGAATATTGTAAATCATTTTTATGAACTTCTAAATATGCTGTGCTTGACTTTTCTGTAAATTTCATTGAGTTTTGCGTTTATGCATATTCCAATCATCCGGGCTTTACTGTCTCCCAATTTTATTGATAGACTGCAGATTTTCAGGGCTCGTCCGTTTTCCTTTTCCTGTTTTCATTACGATGTGCAAGACATGATTTTTTTTTGATGAGCTTGATTGCATTCTCCATGTTTCGATGGTTTACAGATTCTATGTGGCTTTATATAAACAGAATTAATTCTACTCTTCAAGTTCTTTAATGAAGAAAAGACTTATTTTACAGCCAGTTTGTATTCCTATTTTGTTAACGTGTAAGAATCTTATAGATTCCCTTTCAAAAAACAGTAATCTAATCTAGTATTTATGGAAGCTCGAGACGATAATAATTATGTGTAATCAATAATTTTTCTCTCATGTGTTCAAATCAAAATCGTTTCTTAGTTAGTTCAGATACAATTCCACCACGAAAGCCAGTTCGTATTGATGACAATGTCGCGAAAAACTGTTCAAAAAGAAGCTTGAAATATTATGAATTATTTGACGATTGACTTCAGGTCCACTCCTTAAACTCCTTCCGATTCGACATTCCGAAATAGTTATGCCGACATTTCGTACGATAACGTTTCATATACATATAAGTTGTAAAAAATATAAGTTTTAGGGACTGAACAATATATATTTCAGTCCTTTCAACTTATATTTTTACCGTTCAAAGTAATGTCGATAGTAGAAATAAAAATAATATTGTTTCCGAATTAGCAGAGTGACCTACAAAATATTTAGTAAGTAATTCGACACTGAATGAAGTGTTAAAATTTCTAGGGCACTGCATTTAAGACGTTCCAAGGGACTCACGTAGTTTAAATAGCACTTCCATTAATCACATCACATTATATTACGTTTAAATTCAAAAACATAAATATCCTATCAGACTCAAATCCTACAACCGACTTCAAATGCGACTTTACTTCAAAAACAAAACCGCCTTTGAATGCCCTAAATGTGATAAAACTAATTTTAAAGAATCAATGCCAAAATGTGATAAAACTAATTTTAAAGAATCAATGCCGAATTTGTTTCCCAAATTTACTTACGATTGATTTGTAAGTTGTTACAAACAAAGTTACAAAACGGAGAAACTGATTTCGCAAATTTTAAACCTAAGAAATAAATTATGCGAAATTAGTTTCAAATCACTGGATTCGTATGATGTTGGAGAATGTTAAATCGGTTGTTTGTCTGAAGATTATGTTACTGAACTGACATTAATTCTTTGTAACGTCATTTTGAGGTTTTTTGTGAACTGTGGGTTACTAGAAAGAAGGAATAGGATAAAAGTCTCTAACCCGTTTTTTCATTGGTGCTTCTTGTATTAGGGGTACAACTTTGCCTCCGCCGTTTTTTTCGAAATTCGAGGCTGTATTGTAAAAAACTGGTTATACATTGGCCACTACTTTCTCCCATCTTTCGGGCAGCATACGAATCCCGCGTTAAAAAACTCTTGAAAAATCTTTTGTTAAAAATCTTTTGAAGCGATGCACGAATCTATCCAAATTTTTACTTCTTCATAAGGCCGGAAGTGCTGTGTCAGCCAGGCCGTGTGCCATTGATCGAAACAAGTGATAGTTCGAGGGACCAAGGTCTGGAGATATACGGGAGATGTTATATATAATACGGCAGGTGGGGTAGAACTTCCCATTTCAACGTTTCCAAGTATGTCTTGCCACTTTCGCAACATGGGGTCGAGCATTGTCATGCTGTAAAATCACTTTATCATGTCTCTGGTTGTATTGCGGCTGTCTCAAATGCATTAATTGCGTTCGATAACGATCGCCTGTGATTGTTTCAGACAGTTTCAACAACTCATAATACACTACGCCGAGCTGATCCCACCAAATACTAAGCATGTTCTGGAAACGTGAATATTCGATTTGGCCGTCGGAGTGGAAGCATGGCCGGGATATCCCATGATCTTCGCTTGGGATTATCGTAATGAACCCATTTTTTGTCCCCAGTCACAATGCGATGCAGAAATCCCTTCCGTCTTTGCCTTGCAAGCAGCTGTAACGGCACCTAATTTCCTTGTTTCTGAATCATTCCCATGACTTTCAGGTATTTTGAAATGGCTTGTTGGGTCACTCTCAATAATCCTGCCAATTCTTGTTGCGTTTGACACGAGTCTTGATCAAGTAATGCCTCCAATTCTGCATCTTCGAAAACCTTCTCTCTTCCACCGCCATGCTGGGCTTCGATGTCAACATCACCGTTCTTCAAGCGTTGAAACCACTTTCGGCAAGTTTTTCCACTAATAGCGGCCCTATTTCACCTAATAGCAAACACAATAGGTGTTTGAGAGCATTCGATAAGCCTCAGCCGCAGATTTATTCATATTAAAGCAGAAAATTAAAACATACCGCAAATGACGAGAATTTGGTTCGTAAGCTGACATGTTTAATCGAGAATTACTTTATGATGAAGACACAAATCGATTAATATTTCGATGGCGTTATGTTTACAAATACCAAAGCTTACTGTATGACATCTACGATCAATTTATTTCGACTACCACTTACCACTACAGCCATCTATTGCAAAACGGCGGAAGCAAAGTTGTACACCTAATAGTATATCTATTGTTTCTATTCTTGCGATTTACTTGTGATAGGGAAGTGACTGCTCATCACGCTTTGTGCGTGGGACTCTCTGAAGCACAATGCTTCTGAACTAACTCACGCAACACGTTGTTGTAATCCGCCACTCAAGTGTGACAATCCCACCAACATGGCATACTTGAGAATCATAATTTATCAAAAACTCACCCCGTAAGTGTGACAATACCAGATGAGGGGGACACTTGCGGAAGAGAAGCCACCACAACACACGCGGAGGATCCCGTTGCTGATAAGCAATTTTTTTTGGGAGTGAACACGTCGTGCGAAACGAAACGAAAGTAAGAAAGAGGGCGATTGTGGTATTTTTTTTTCTTTACCGAGTGTGTGAGGAAGTTTGGTAACGTGATCTCGATTGATGAAATTTTATCGGAAAATTCGCGGCAACGGCAAAAGAATTTATGGGGAAAACACCGGGCCAAGTTATTCACGTTCGTTTGGACATGTTGGAGTCGTCGCGGAATTCAAATTTTGTGTGACGAAAGGGAAACAACAGGAGAAAACGGTAGCTGCTGAATTAGATAATTGGCAGATCGTGCAAAGAAGTGCAAGCTTCAAACATTCGAAGTTCCCACCGTAATTAAATTATGCAAGGAAGTATGGTTGCCTGATATGGGCCTTGTGACAGCTGCCTTCAAGCTAAACGGAAAGACATTCAGGAGTGGTATCAGCATGAAATCAACAAGATGTATGCTTCATGAAAATAACCAAAGCCTTCATATCCACGCTCATCAGTAGATATAAAACAATCTGGCAAATATAGAGATAGGCAAAGATAGAAGAACAGAACAGTGAAAACATCATCAAAAGAAGGTATTCGTAACGCAATTTTATATTTAACGTGAAGATGGCATGCAAACGACACAGCGATGAACAGTGATGAAAATGTATTAAAATATTAGGGAGCATTGAGGAATGATTATTCATTCAATACAGAAAAACAAAGCGACAAAAAGTGTTCTCTTTGGACAAAGACTAGTTAAAAAATAAGCTATTACTTACGTATGATGTGCCGCGATAATCATCATTTATTCAAACAACATATATATATTCGAAAGTATGTGTGACTAAAAATGTTCGGAAAATTTACTTAGCGCGTGGAGATAAAACCAATTTTGTTGGAACTAAATTCATACCCGGGAAAGTTATAGTTTTTGATAAGTTTTTATAAGATTAATTGCATTTTCATTCACTTCGTTCATACATGCTATTCGTGCCATTTATAATGAAGAAATGAATTGTTAATTGAGAATCTATTCTTTCCTTCCATCGGACCTTCTTGTTTTCAGGAGGAAAGTCATGGCACCAAGGTAAGTGCTGGAAGAGTTAGGGCCACACAAGTGTTTCGCCGGTTCGGGTTCCGCGGTGCCGTAGTTTGGAAATCCGGGTATTAATTATGTTGTATTCGTGTGACAATTTCGATTTCTCAGTAGTTGTATTAACGTAGTTTATTTTCGGGCACCGCGGATATTCGGTTCAAGGCTGAGCGATCATTGTTGTCGTTTTGGGTATTTACGAAGAGTAAAGTAATTTTCGAAATGTTGCATTTGGAAAATCGGGTTTTTCAGTGGCTGGTTCAACAATGGAACCAGAGCGGAAGTTCACTCGGGTCCGACCCACGTCCGCAAACCACGCCGCACTGAGCTAGTTCGCAAGCAGCCACCATCGTAGTGAACTTCCGAGTGGCCGATTCGTTGACCTTCAGGGTACAACTCGTTGCGACGCATCTAGGACTTCACGTCCCGGTGTCGGTGCGAGGCCGACTCGTCCTGCAGTCGTCGTCTTGACGATTGCGAGTCTAAAATCCATTAAAACATCGCTTGCCAACTGAGAAGTTAGCCTGGAACCGTTTAACACATTACTCCGTACGGAGCTTCCTTGTCCTATATTTTCATATTATGAGCATGTTTTCCATATTGGTTTACTATAATATGCATCAGAAGTGATCCCTCGATCGGTGGCGCCACTTGATTCAGTATGCCTTTTCAGCAGACAGGACTGCCCAAGCATAATGTGCCAAACGATTCCATTTATCAATCGATGAAAGCATTTTTTCAACAAAGGTTTCTGGAAAGATTATCATTATTTAATTGGTAACCACGCTACTTGCTTCACCTTTTCCGCACAAAAAATATGTGACAAGCGTTATCCACAACCTCTATGCACTATTCAAACCCAACATCAAGCGGTCAAACATCGGCCAGCCAGTCGATGAAGTGTGAACCAGCAGCTCAAGATGTATTAATCTATTATAGGAGTTGATCCACAGATACCGGTCGAGGGCGGCGCTCTTTGCGATGAATGATGTAACTTTAATTCTTCTTTGCTGTCATTTCAAGGATATTTGTCTTTCTAGTACAGTTGAATTCGCTTCCGACGTCCAAAGTTACCAGTTGAACAATCCGTAATGTGTAACTGCATGGTAGAGCACGCTCATCACTTCTCTGATTGCGTCATTGGTTGAACAATATGCTCTAGCGCCGTACAGTCAGAGAGTTTCCCTTTGCTGAGATTTTCAAGAACTTTTTCGGCCGCCTCTAGCGTATGCTATATACAACGATATACAGCAGTGAACGATATACAAAGCGATATACAGTGACTCAACACTTTCCCTCCCCTTTCTGATCAGTGCCCTCCGCGCATCCATGTATTGCAAATGCAGAGGAGAAAGTCACCGCAAAAGTAAATGAGCATTTTCAAAAGCTCAGCTGAAATCCCTTCCGGTCGTAGAGCCTGTGTGGCCTTTACATGCAAGACTTTTCCATCCAGTTCCTTCTTTGTGCAAAGCAGATTTTCCACCGTATTGCATTGTGGGCAGCCTCCACGGAGGCGGGAAAGAGCTGGCGCGATTTCTTCCAATTTTAAGCCTCATATGGGCGTTACAATCTTTGGGTGCCGATTGGCGGAGATACATTTTCTTCATCGAACCAAACCAATTTAGTGTCTGTGTGTTCTTGAATTTACATTAATTTACAATTAATAAATCAGTGTTCGTGGGAGTTCGATGTTGTTTCTTAGTAATGAGTATTTGCTCAAGTCAAAACTTTCTGAGTGGAGCAAGTTTCAAATTTCGGAAATTGGCAAGCTCACAACAAATTGTGCATTGACCTATGACCGTGAGTTGAAAGTGGAAGCATAAAAATTAATTTCTGGATTAAATTATCATATCTTTATCTCACATATATTATATATTTTTATCTTGGCTAACATATGTTTATATTATAGAAGCCATAAATAATTCTTGGACAGGAGTGGAACTAAAATCTATAGAGCATTCAGGATGTTTTTTTATGTGAATGGAAGTGAACTAAATGAATTTAATGGGTAAAGGTTGGGCAATGGTTAATGTTATTTATGTTATTAATGTTTTAACTTTACGTTAAAACCATTACCCAATTTAATGGGTATTTTTATACCAGATTTATTTAATTTATTTAATGATTTATTTAATTTAATTTTGATTTGTTTATGAATAGAATTTAGGATGTGAGCACGGAAGCTCAGTTAAAGTTAAAGTTCAAACGTGATCTTCGTCCTAGATGGTATAAAATTGCGTTTGCGAAGTGATTTGTTGGTTGCGTTATTCAGCTGTACAGCTGACAATAGTACATTGACAAGATTTCAAATATTTTTTAAATTTAAACGGAAGGGTTATAATTCCATTAACTTCAACTTCCTGTTTGAATCTTCTTCATGTAAAAATTTGAGCGTTGAAACCTGACTCTTATATGATTTCTTCCATCTAAATGATTGGGTGTCATACGAGAGTCGTGGTGCACAATGTAGGGTGGAGTTTCTGGGGATGTTTCTTTCTAGTGTAACATCGAGTTCGTTATCGTCATATTAAGCGATATTTATCAAAGGCGTAAATCCATGCAGACGACGCTATAAAGTTCAACTTCCTGTGTGAAGAGATGAAAAATACTTTACCCAAGAAGCATTTTTTATAATAAAGACGTCATGTTTGCACCTTGTAAGAGAGAAAAAGAAATTTATCAAGCACATAAATCGCTTTATTCTGGGAGATTTTCAACGTGATGGAAAAATGATGCTTCATATTACAATACGTGAAATAGTAAAATGTGAATTTACATCAAAACACATCATTTTTCACTACCAAAGTGTCACAAGCACTTGCGACATATGAGCGGTGTTTGCCAAATTCATTTCATATGCAAATTCTTTTTTCGTAGCACAATTGTTGCGCTATCTCCTGGCATGTAGGAGACTTCCTTTCACTGTCTACTGGATCACAATGAGTCACAGCAAGAGTGCTCCCACTTCATTAGTCAACGCGCGTAACAGGACTTCTTGACAAAAGCGTATTATAAATGACTTTCCACTTTTCCGACGTGAAAGGTTCAACCAGAAAGTGAGTGATATGATTTTGTATTCGCATTCAAACTTTGTACCGCGGGGATTTTAAAATGCTATCAAGGGTACTTTAGTCACAAGTGAAAGCGAATAATTTAAAGAAAACAACGAAGGAATGATATTGTTCGGGAAAGTCTCAATAGGCCAAGAATTACATGAGTTCGATTTCCAGATGCGAACCTTTATTCTTAAGATTGGCTTCTCCGCCACGGGTTAGCAGAAAATATTTTGAGAGCATCAAAAGGGACTCATTGTGATAATGAAAAATTGATTTTCAACTTACACAGAAGTATTTATTGGTGGGTAAAGGCGGCTTTCGTGGAAAGAACACATAAATAATTTTTCATATCTTTTGTGGCTGACTTTTTTCTTTCTACCATTTCAATGCATATCCGCTTTAGTTTATAGTTTTTTACAGAAAATGTATAAAATCCGTAAATATGAAAGCTGCACAATCATTTCTCTCTACCATAGTTCTTGGTGCTAATTATTTGTACTAGATCAAGGAATAGATGTATCAATGGCCATTGTGCCTTAAGCTGTCTGAACGTGTTTCCATATATTACTGGTTGCTAATTGCTAGAACTTTCACTACTCCCTGTTAGTGAGAGCTTTCGCATAACATCGAATGAACTAAAAAATTAAATCATATTCAATTATGATTTATCATTCGTCGAGGACAAACATATCTCCAAGTGGCTTAGTCATCTTGAACTCCAGACTTTCTTCTTATTTTTCTAGATATAGCGGTGCAGTTATATTAAATAAAACAAATTCTGTATAAAACTGATTGAAGCCGGTGTTCTTGCCAAAAAAGAGGAAGGAGCTGAGATGCTTCTCCGGTTATCAGTCTCCTCAGTTATGGCCATTCAACACAAGGCTGCGAAGGGCTTGATAGGAACTCTTAGAGATTGGAGCAACATAGAGAATAAAAGAAAAGACCGCCCGGGAGGGGCGGATTGATGGCCTGAAACATATTCTAGAAACAGGGAGGTGCCGGTATTCAAGTAGCCTTTGCTAAAGCTAAACCAGCGCTGCAATAACCAGTGTCCTACAGCTAAACTGATATGGGAGCTCAAACACGAAGATTTGCTCGGGCAGTGTTCGATGCATATGAAAGCCAACCTAATGCGGATCAGCGAACAACATAGGGATAAAAGTTCGTCAGTATGGTTCCCTGATTGATCTGCGACTTGCGCCATCTTGTTTCAAAACAGTAAAAATCTGAGAGTTGAGAGCTTTGGATGAAGAGAATGTTTCATGTTGGTTCGTTGTACAGTTATAACATTGTTCAGTGTTTACTTTGTCTCGAGTGGGCCAAAAATATCTTTTCAAGCGAAGCTCAATCCTTTGGAAGACGCTGTCTTGAATACAGAGGGTCATATTCTCGTTGGACAGGACTCAAGCGCTAAAGCTATCGCATGGGGCATGCCTCAACTACATGAAATGGGCTACAGATGGCAGATGGAAGCAAAAGTGGGATTTGACATGGTGAACATGGTAGCACTTCCCCTTTCCGCCGCTTAGGCGGGCGGAAGGTACTTCTCCAGACGTGATATTCACTTCGGAATCCCTCTTCTCGAACATATACAACTGGAGATTTCTCGATGACTGTTCCGCCAGTGACCATTAGTACATATCATTCGACATCCACGACAGTGCTCCTACACTCCCACATAGTGATAACGTGTACGTGGAGAATTTCGTTGACATGCTCACGAGACCCACACCGCAGTTTGGCTCTTCGGTGAGAACTACGAAACCTGAAAACTACCTTGTGCTGAAAACATGGTGGGCTCTACCATGAGAATCATCAAATCTTCTATCAAATCATCAAAGATCTAGACACGGTAATCCTCCAGCGTTCTGTTGATAAAAATAAAAGGCCGAACAAAGAAGCGAGTGTCACAAAATCCGACCAGAAGCTGGACACGAAGCCAAGATGGGACATGCATCACAAAGGTAGTATATCTTCTTATAAAGAGAGAACCGCTGGAGTAAGAACGGTCGACGTCGGGGAAGTATTAGAAGTGTCAAAACTATCAGTAAAGTACCAACGCTTGCTCATAGACTCTCGGAGGAAATCATGACAACGGCAAATAAGGCGTTGGTATGATTCTCGGCAATCAGTCGACTAATTGCCAGAGTTGCGGGATCAAGTCCAAAAAAGTGACTGGTGATGAGTGAGTGCCATCTACGCTTCTATGTGGTATGACACTCATCAAGAGTCTCAATACGAAGCCGCAACGAAAAAGTTGACGAAGATGCAACGAAGAGGAGGCATACCGGGCAGTCTCTGAATCTGCAAGATTGGTGGCTCAGTCGATAACATTGTGAAACTGATTTCTGCCTGCAAATGTGCGGTTGAATAATTTTTCAATCTTATCGGCCGAAAGGTGACAATTCACGGTCTGCAAATTGCGTATATTGCGTTAGAGACAAACATGTCTTTCATACTATCTTTTCATGCATAAGACGGTACTAAGGGCACGATGTTCTTATCGGAAAAGTCGGAAAGCTCCACCCGGATAGTGTAATCGAAGAGTTGTTGAAATCAGCAGACATTTAAAAACAGTAGGTATATTATATTCCATTAGGTTTTCGCCACTCCCGGATCTCGACAGCAATAACAGCAGCAGAAAACTACGAACGGACCGAAAGCGAGAATCCTGCCAGTTATTTTCACTGGTTAACCATGTAAAACTCAGATTATATTGAAAGAGCACCTGTTGATTTACCAAATCATTGGGATGGGCCATTGAACATAAACAGTGGCGTCCACAAGATCCCCACATCAATGATCGATACTCCCATTGAACAGGCATCGATGCAGATAATTCATGCTCAACGTTTACGGAACGGGCGTCCGTTTCAAGTGAAGACATTTAAATGATCTTTTGATTGATAAATTTTTGCGGAAAACAGCAAAAACGGAAAACAGAAGTTCAGTCGAAATATTCAAACCGAGTGACAATAGGCTGATAAAAAAACAAAGTGAAATTAATCATAATAATGTAGTATGATCTCGCGGAACGACCACAAGATCAGCAATCTAGAGCCCTCCTGAGCGGCATAAGAAGTGAAAGTAGAAAGTATGCAGACTCTTGAAACCAACCTTTAAGGTTAGGTAAACAGACAATGTGTAGGTTGATAATAATAAGCTTTTTCCCCGTAATACATGAAAATTACATTGTTTTGCTGTTGTTGTCTTGATCTGAGGAGTCGAGAGAAGTTTGTAAATTGCGCTCAAGGAAATGGCAAAGTCATCGACGAAATAGTGGTATCGAAAGAATTGTTTTCAAGTGCAACATTCCAGTATTTATGGTTCAAACATTTTATTAAATAAAATATACGAATTAAATAAGTCAAAGTCTTTCATTTATTAATTAAATAATAATCAATCAATTGTCAAAATAAAATAAAGAATTATTTTTGCTTGATGAATTATTTGATCATTCATTCTCACATAGCTTATGTTAAATTCCGATCATTCGACCGCTTCAGCATGAACTTCGAATGTTCGGAATTACTTAGCATTAATTAGTCCAATAGCATTTCTTAGTCCAAATCCAAAACGCAAGCTTGTACGTTCTCAGAGCCCTCAAACTTCAAGACTCAATTCTTTGATTCTCAGACATTTGTCATAGCAAAAAAGCTGAATTTTTTCCTGCGCAATTGTTGAAGATCAAGTAGCAACGCTTGGGATATATTAACCTTGAGTTGTAGTGGCTTTAAGAGAGAACAGATGTTAAAGGGGTGGAAAATTAGTAATATGTATTTTGTACGGCGTACTATTAAAAGCCATGTTGCAAAGGGCTAGACACTGTTGATAGTTCCACCATGCTGCCAGATTCCTTGAAAGTGCGGCTTTTGGTGCAAACGCTGACCCAAAATGCGCTTAAGCAACCACTGATGCCACTAAAACTAGCATAATTCGTAATATCACCGATTGTCACTACACGTAAACATATTTAGAGCAAAATAATACAAGTACATTTTAATTTTCTAATATGTTAAACTTCCCCTATTTTTTATAATTAGGAAGGTTATAAAAATTAATTTCAAATAACCAATTAAAATAGTTGTTTGTTCGATATTCAAATTCGGTGGTTTCCCTTGTTACAGTGGAGTGAGTACTCGAGCTCAAAACTTCGTTAATTCTCATTTCTTCTTCTTGACCACTTAGATAGATACAAAGATAGAATACAAGATAGAATAGAATAGAATAGAATAGAAAGAATAAAGATAGATACAAGATGATTCAATCATGAACTGATACAAATTTATGTATCCGAATTTGGTAGAAAAACTAATTACCTTCTACATTGTTCAGTGCATCGCACACCAACGTTTAATTTTTCTGCCAAATTCTGATATATTTGTATCCAGTTGTACTCTACGAAGCACTGAACAACTGCGTCAGGAAAACAATGAAAAACCACCGGTCAGCTGTAAGCTCAGATCACGCGACAAATAACACGAAATCAGTCAACCCGAAGGCAGATAAATCCTTATCACCAGCGAGAAGAACTTTTACTAGGCCTTATCCTGTAGGCCAAAGAAGTAAAACATCAAAACTCATCCTTGTACGCAAATGGCAGAAAATTAACGAAGTGGGATACGTCTTAGGCAACAAACACTTGAACGAAGGAGTTTTTTACCCTTCAAGACTTATTCCTACATAAATAACTACTTCATGGATATATTATTGAAAAATCTTGGGCAATATTCTTTCTCCGAAAACGACGTAGCAAAAGAGCTCCAAATAATAAAACATGTTATCTGGGATAATTGTCTAAAATTGTTGACCTTCCTGAGCGATAGGAATCAGAGAGGTGAAAACTTCTGGATCTGGACTTATAACTGTACTCAAAATACGCGCTCTTCTTTGCTATAAAAAAATACCATAGATACATGTCATGTGTTGATACATGTCACCAAACACGTTGTTTTATTTTTCACACCTAATAATCAAATAATTATTACAGGTTCTGGGCCCAGGCCATTCCTGTTTTCTTATAACAACTTGTTTCTCGCGACAGTTTGTTCTAGTAATAGCAATAATTGCAGTAAAGAGACAACATGTTGTGTGTGAAATGAACTGGATGTGTTGCGGTTGTGCGTAATGACGTCGGACTCAAACTATTTAGTTAGCGTGCCTAGACTCAAAGGCCGTGAAAACTATAACGAATGGTGTTTTGCGGCAGAGAACTTCCTCGTGCTAGAAGGCACGGTAGGAATCATCAAGCCTGAGCAAGGACAACCAGCGATTTCAGAAGCAGAAGATGCCAAGACCCGGGCAAAATTGATTTTAACAATAGATCCATCGATTTACGTACATATCAAAAACGTGAAATCTACAAAAGAATTGTGGGATAGACTAAAATCCTTGTATGATGATTCGGGATTTACGAGAAGAATAAGTTTATTTGAGAAACCTCATATCAATTCGTCTCGAAAATTGTAGTTCAATGGAATCCTACGTAACTCAATTAGTGGAAACGGGTCAGAAATTTGCAGGGACTGGCTTCAACATCAGTGATGAGTGAATAGGCTCAATATTATTGGCAGGATTAACAGAAAATTTTTCGCCAATGATAATGGCCATTGAGCACTCTGGAATGCATATTACAACGGACGCCATTAAGTCAAAGTTACTTGACATGGAATCGGGAGTGCAAAGTGACAGTGCTGCCTTTGGTAGTTTTCATCATAAAAACCACGACTACTACCAACTACGTGTACCCAAACAACTATGTGTAACCAAACTACGTGTACTGATGAATCAAATTTTGATGTGACTGCGGAAGAGGTCATGTGTGTTCCAAACCTCACAAATAACCTATTGTCTGTAAGTCGGTTGATAAACAAAGGGAATAAAGTGAACTTCAGAGACAATGGTTGTGATATCTACAACAGAAAAGGAATATTAGTAGCTGCAGCCACGATATTCAATGGGGTGTATAAGCTAAATACACCAGTACACCTGTCAGCTGCGGCAGTGGTATCTAGTGATATGTGGCATCGAAGACTAGGCCATGTGAAGAGTACTTACCTGAATAGAATGCTGTTAAAGTTTTTTCCATTGATAAGAAGGCAGATATCAGCAAAAGTTCCTGTATAACATGTTGTGAAGGGAAGCAAAGCCGTTTACCTTTTACAAGCAGCGACAACAGAAGCACTCAGTAACTCAATGTGGTGCATAATGATGTTTGCGGACCGATGGAGAGTGTGTCTCTGGGAGGATCAAGGTATTTTGTAATCTTTGTTGATGATTATAGCCGTATGATTCATATTTACTTCATGAAAAATAAAAGTGAAGCTATTCAATGTTTTAAAAATTACGCAGCTAAGGTAGAAAATTCACTAAATCTAAAAATCAAGGTGTTACGCAGTGACAATGGTACTGAATTTTGCAGTAGTGAATTTGAAAACTTCCTGAGACAGAAAGGCATAATTTATCAAAAATCAAACCCTTATACACCGCATCAAAATGGGTTAAGTAAAAGGATGAATCGTATTCTCATTGAAAAGGCTTGATGTTTATTATTTGACGCTGATTTGAAGAAGGAGTTCTGAGCAGAGGCAACTAACACTGCTGTATATTTACAGAACCGCACAGTATCAGCTGGCTTAAATAATAAAACTCCTTATGAGTTGTGGACTAATACTAAACCTGATATTAGTCATCTGAGAATATTTGGAAGCACAGTAATGAAACATGTACCTAAAGAGAAGAGGCTCAAATGGGACAAAAAGTCAGAAGAGTGTATTCTAGTGGTTTATGCTGAAGATTTAAAGGGATATAGAATCTATAATCCTTAAACCAACTTGGTCACAACAAGCAGAGATGTTATTATTATTGAGAAAGATTTTCAAGCAAGTAATGTCATTGTAAATGAAAATATTTCAGAAACTCATAACGATAGACAGGAGAGTTTGGATTTAGTAGGTGCCGACATTTGTGCCGAGCGGAAGTGAAGACTCAGACAGTTCTAGCAGAACTACGAGCATTGTAGTAAAGAAGTTACCTGTCAGAGAAAGACGTCAACCAGAATGGTATGGTTTTCAAATATGTGTACAGAAAGTAGCACCATATCAGAAATTAATGAATTACCATTGGAAGAAGCTCTAAAAGGCCCAGAAAAAGAACATTGGTTACGTGCAGTGCAAGAAGAATTACAATGTTTCATGGACAATAGTGCTTGGGAACTTTCGGATGCCCCAAAAGGTGCAACGGTTGTAAAGTGTAAGTGGGTCCTCAAGAAAAAGTGTGACAGTGAAAATAACATTTGTTACCGTGCCAGACTAGTTGCTAAAGGATATAATCAAAAAAGTGGTATTGATTACAATGAGACTTTTTCCCCAGTAGTTCGACATACTACCTTACGCTTATTATTTGCTTTAGCTGTGCAATTAAATCTAGATACTGCCCACCTAGATGTTAAGACTGCGTTTCTTAACGGAGAATTGGAAGAAACCATATATATGCAAAGGCCTGATTGTTTTGAATGTCTTAATGATGATAAATCCAAAGTTCTTAAATTAAAAAAGGCAATGTATGGTCTCAAACAATCTTCTAGGGCATGGCACAAGAGAGTTGATAATGTTATGTTAAGTAATGGTTATAAAAAATCTAAATTGGAACCTTGTTTGTATACAAAATTAGTGAATGGTCTCAGGACTATAATTACTTTGTATGTAGATGATTTTTCATTTTTTCAAATGATAACACAGAAATGTCATTGTTAAAAGAGACTTTTAGCAGTCAGTTTAAAATTAAAGATTTAGGGCATATTAAACAATGTCTTGGTATAAATGTCAATATTGATAAAGAAAATAATATAATTACTTTGAGCCAAGAGAACTATATTGATCAGTTGTTGTATAAATTTAATATGTCTGACTATAAAGAAGTTGATACACCCATGGAGGTTAAATTGAACATCAACATCAACAGCTCATAGGGAGCCTTATGTATTTAGCCATACTTACAAGGCCAGATATAGCATATGCTGTTGGATACCTGAGTCAATTCAATAATTGTCATACTGATGAACATTGGTTATATGCAAAAAGAATGTTAAAATATTTAAAGAAAACAAGGATATTGGGTTTGAAATATTGTAAAACTGAAAATGTTAATATTGTAGGTTATATTGATGCTGATTGGGCAAATAACCCTATAGATAGAAAATCATATACTGGTTATTGTTTTATGTTATCAGGTGCTTTTATATCCTGGGGCTGTAAAAAGTAAAGAACAGTAGCACTCTCTAGTACCGAGGCCGAATATATGGCACTAACAGAGGGTTGTAGGGAAGCTGTGTATCTTATAAATTTAGAGATAACTGAACAAATGTATACAATTAATTTATATAATGATAATCAAAGTGCTCAGAAGTTATCAGAGAACCCTGTATTCCATAACAGAAGCAAGCATATTGATGTACGCTACCGTTATTGTAGAGAAGTAATTTCTAACAAGTTAGTTAAAGTAAATTATATGCCCACAGGGGATATGCCAGCAGATATATTCACAAAAAGTTTAAATTCGATTAAGCATCATAAATTTGTAAAAATGTTAGGTATTGTAGATGTACTTTGATAACCTGTATTTTGAGAGTGGGGGTGTTATAACTGTACTCAAAATATACGCTCTTCTTTGCTATAAAAATACCATAGATACATGTCATGTGTTACTTACTAATAAAGTCATTCCGTTTCCGTCATTCAACCAAACACGTTGTTTTATATTTCACACCTAATAATTAAATAATTATTACACTTGGAAAACCATTTTGGCATTTGCACACGTCTAATGCGTTTCGATAAACATCGCAAATGCTTTTGGTCGCAAGTGCTGTGTAATCACCTTCGCAAAACTCTAATCGCATACAATGCCGGTTATGCTTTTTTGGTCTTTGGCTAGCCATCGCACACCGAATTTATTTAACGGTTAACATTATAATTGTAATTATCAAACGGTTAATAATGAAATTATTTAGAAGTAAACAAGTCACAATAACCTTGTAGCAATTTTGGCACTCATACGAGTTACACATTGAGCTGAAAACGACAAAAAAATATCGGCATGCGAAGAAACGACATTATTTTTCGATCTTCCTGCCACATTAAACGTTGTTTTGACCTTACTTGCCATCATCTTCGTTTTGATCTTGTTCTTATTTGAATTGAAAATATTCAACAGCTCTATACGAACCCAAGCATCAAATAAGCATCTAATCACAACGACTTCGCTCCATCTGACATCATAGAGGGCATAGCGTAAACACAAATAGCGCTCACACTCCGAACAAACGACCGATCTAACGGTATTTGAAAAATTCTGGAGAATTGCATTGGTGTTCGTAAAAATGTTTATTTTTCTCTATTTTGTCTATCTATTTACATTTGGCTTGTAAACAAAACGAGCAAAAAATTAATATTTTTACTAACACTCATAAAATTCTGCAAAATCCGTTAGATTGGTCGATGGTCGGTTATCGCTGTTATCGCTGTTTGTTCTTACGCTATGATAGAGGGGAAGATAAGTAACTTCTCGGTCCAATGTTTTCCTAAATCCACTTACATTTATTTACCCAACTTAAAAAGTATTCACCACGCCAAAGTCAATTCAGACGTGGAAACTTCGTCTTATTTTCAGAACTTGTCTGATTTGTTCTGTTTACTGAAGAACACAGGAATGAAATCAATATATTGGATTATTTATTCTGTTTCCTCTTAATATCGAATAATTATTGAATTTCAGTAGCCTGTAGAAATGCTTTGGTGAATAAGTGGCAAGAGAGGAAACTAAAAATGTGACACGTATTCGTTTTACTCATGGGTACGATTCAATGTGGCCAGGATATATGTGTAGCTGCTGCCATCAATGACACCGTAATTTCATCTCAGCCGATTTAAGTTAAATGTAAATAAACAGGAAGATGTTACGTTTAAATTAGCCAAAAATAGGCAAAAACATACACTTCTCACTAATGTCATTTGAAGGATAGAGATTTTAATGGACGCTGCCCGTGGGGCTTCGCATTCTACTTTTGATAATAAAAGTGACCTGAATGTATTTTCCAGCTGAATGGAAATTAATTTTTTAACCAGTGCCATACATTGAATACAGTTCAGCTTTGTTTGAGGTTTTAATATATGTTACCCCTCCCCGGTTTAAAAAAGGTTCGCCATGATTGAAATGTAGTTCGAAATTTCGGGAATTTACTCTTCTGGAAATACTGTTGTGGATTTGTAGTCCTTAGTATATTTTCAATTTGGAGGGAAATTCAATTATCAAATAAAATTGATCAAGGAGATCGAGACTGGAATATTTTACTCTGATAAACATAATTTTCTTGTAAATGTATTTTTCTAATAAACACGACTTTCCTTTCATTATGTTTATAATTTTTAAATGCGGATGTCTTGCGTTCAACCAAGGGAGCGGTAAAACCGGAAGACATCCAAACTGCAATCAAAACTGCAATCAAAACTGCAAGGTCAACTCGATCTGGTGACCTGCTGGTTGAGTTCGGACCAAATGTAAGCAACAAAGACGAGTTCACATTCAACAGAGTCCTCGAAGATAAAGCAATTCTAGCTTCACTTGCGCCTCTGGCTACATTCGATATCAGGGACATTGACAACAAATCAAACGAAACAGAAGAACCCTTAGAACTTGAGTTCCTCATACTAAGCGAGACGCAAGTCAGATTAACCAAACCAAGCAATAGGGGTCAACGCATGGCCATAGTTGGAATACGAAATCAAGGAATACGAAACAACACCAAATTTGGTTTATAGTTATACCTAACAGGAACAATTTGTTTCTTCCTTTACAACGCTGGCACTTTAAATTCAAATGCAATTCGAGGATGGTGTGAGTCCGGAGAAGCATAGACATAATTCAAAATAAAATTGAGAGAAAGAAAAAAAACAAAGAACTATTGAGTTGGAAAAGTGCAATGAAGGAATGAAAATACGAAAAAGGTTATGAGCGAAAGTTTACCGCTTTAACTTTTTTTGTTGTCAAGTTGATTCCAATCGATAGAAGGAACATTAACTCAGCAAATAATGCTTGGCTTTGATGTGCCTCAAAATTAGTCCACCTTAACAAAATGACAATGACGTTGACAACCTCCCAAGTTCGTATCAACAAATAACTCACCGATGTCGTTGACACAAATATTGGGCTGGAACAGGGAAATGGATCGACCCCAGTATAACTTAATCTGGCGTTGCCTGTCACGTTCCGTGACAAACCCGAAAGAACTATTCCCGAAACTAAACAATGAAGAAAGAAAAAGGGTTACAAACAAATAAGGCAAAGGAAAAATGATGACGCAGTCAAGCAGAAGTCCCTAGTATGTAAAGTAACACACATAGTGAATATAATTTCGAAAAATTTGTTAAGTAAGGTCTCAACATAACTCAGATTGGCAAAGAAATGAATAGATTGATGGCTACAGCTCGGTTTATTCTAAAGGGTTCTATTTAGTCCTGACGATATTGATGACAAGCTTCTTAGTCAGGAAGTTTCAAATTCTCAAGTACACAAAGCTGTCGTAAGAACCTGTACTATGCTATTTGTTTGAAACAGCAAAGAAATCTGCATAGATACTGAAGCGAAATAAGTAGGGGAACAATAGTGAATTTGTTGTAACCATGGTCTGTATGATAATATTTATCAAATATATATAATAATAACGACGGGTACCAGAAAACTTATTTGTTGGGAGACCTGAGTGGAGGAGGCCACCGAGGAATGCAACAAACGATAGGCCAACTTTATTGACGAAGACAGCTCGTCGGTGTCCCTTATGTGAGACTTAGTGACGCGGAGGGTGGAGAGGCATAGTCAAACGCATTGTTTACGGAAAAAGAAACTGAAAACGAGCTGCAATGCTACGTAGGAGACGAAAACAAGTTACGTAGTAACAAGGAAACGACGTACATTTATAGTTACACCTATAGACAGAATTTCTGCTTTCTATTCTTACATAAGCGAAATCCTGGAAAAGGAATGGTAAAGTGGTTAGTAATGTCATACGAGTACAATACATGTGTCTTCTTGCTGGCGCGGTTCGGCATGCCTAGGTAGCGTTGACTGTTTATTTCTATTTGTATTGGATGGGCACGGTTTTAAGAAAACAAAGGATGAAGTAAAGAAGAAAGTAGATATTCTATTCAAAATAATTAATTCATAAATGTTTATATACAGGGTGCGTACGGTATTTGAGGACAACTTGAGAGTAAAATTAATTAGCTTGTTTTTTTAACCAAATTTAATGAAATTTCAGGAATTTTTTATGCAACGTTAAATTAATATATGGCTATAAAGTGATTCAATAAAATTGCCATGAGCAGCAATAACCTCTTCGATCCGGGTCCGGAAACGATTACATGCCTGAATCAAATGCTCCTTGTTCATATTGACCATAACGGCATTAATAGCAGTCTTCAGCGAAGAAGTGGTATTATGAGGACGCTTATTGGTCTCACGCTCAACTACACCCCATACGTAATAATCCAAAGGATTAAGGTCTGGGGAGCTAGGTGGCCATAGGTTCGGTGTTATGTGGTCATGAAAATTTTCGGCCATCCAATCTTGTGTCGCCATCGCTTTATGTGAAGGAGCAGAGTCTCCTCCTATGGTCTGCCTCCGCTTACATTGTCTCTCCAGGGTTTCACTACCGTCTCCAAAACCTCGATGTATGCAGCAGAGTTCATTCGAAGTCCTTGAGTAAAAAAGTGTGGTGGCATAACATGTCCTTCGTTGCTGACAACACCTAAAACCATAACAGTGGCTGGAAATTTTGTGTGCATAACAACAGGAACCTCCGTAGGATTTGAACATAACCATCTGTCATTTCTGCGATTGGTCTTTTGATCTTGGTCAAAATTTTTTTCGTCGGAAAAAAACCATAACATTTTGGGTGCCTCAGGGTGTTTGATTTTGTTTAAAAGACGTTTTGATCGGAGAACTCCCTGTTCCCGTGTTCGTTCCGACATGAACTGTCCTCTGCGCATCACGTAAGACTTATACCGAAGGTCTTCGTGGACAACTCTACGAATAAGGCGCTCAGAAACATGAAGCTCACTCGCAAGGATCCTCATTGATTTTGAAGGGTCCTCGTCTATGATCGTTTGCACTTGCCTTAAAAATTCTGCAGATCGGACAGTGTCAGAACGTTGTTCGTGCTTTTTGCGTTTTGCAACCGATTCTGTATCGCCTCCTGATGCTTCCAATTCACGGCGAACCTTATACACGAAGGAACGGGCGCAATTAAGAAAATTAGATATCTCTAAATCTGTATGGTTCGCACATATAGTGACGATGACAGCATGTCTCTTCATTTCTTGAGTGATGTTGTAGTCCGCCATTTCTTATCTGAAAAGGAAAAAAAAATAAAAAAAAAAAATTCGCGAAGTTATAGTCACATTTATGCATGTCCTCAAATACCGTACGCACCCTGTATAAGTCAATTTTACGATCTCTGAATTCAGCAAAATTATCAATACCGTTATCATAAAATTTAGTGTCTTAATTTAATTTAGTTGTTTCATCAGTTCCTTATCAATAGTAATTAAACGTTACGTTAATTAAACTCATACGCATTTGACTCAAAGAGTTTCTGGAGTAAGTTTTGGTTCTATTAAGACAAGAAAAACTTCGCTGAACTGATACTGAAGTAGCCCGTGAAGACATAGCCAAGCACGAGAGCTTATAAACCCCAAAAACATCTTGTTTTTAATTATTTATTCAAATAAATTTTGAAGTTTCAACGTTATCTTTGAAAGACCAATAACACTGGGGCCAGAGTAACAAACTGAAAGTTCATTATAAAGTTTTTGTTTTTCAAACATTTTCGGATAATGTAGTAAAAGACACTCTAGTTAATTCATTCGAGATTTATTTTTATACTCTGGGATTTTTCGCGGTTTATAAGGCATAAAAAATTTAATCTATTCGCCAAATCTATTGTTCCAGCATGAAGACGCTTAAAATATAATGATTTTTCAGAAATACTATCATGATCTAATTATCTTTCCTTTGATGGTTGACCCACTAAGGTGAAAGCATCATCGAAAATATTTTCAAAATATTCATCCTTCCTTCAATACCGTTTAAGGGTGGTGATAAAATTATCAATTCAACTTTTGCAATAAAAAAAATAAAAATATGATAAAACAGATAAAACAAATGAAGTGCTTTTCATAAAAATTGCATGGAAAATCGTTCAAAAAACTTTTAAACCCAATCGTTTCTCGCAAAGTTTCTCGTCTGCGGACAAAATCGTCGCTCTCTGACCTCTTTTCAAAGACTTGCAACGGATTACATCGGTTATTTAGCAAAATATTAATAAACTGCTTGGTAGTCGTTTTTCACAAATTTTATCTAATACATGCGTTCGTTTGCTAGAGTTTCCAAAAAAAGTAGAAAAACCGGATAAACTAGCAAACAAAATAAAACAACATTTATTTATTTTGCAAGCAGTATCTTGCAGAACCATATTTAGTCTATGAGCCAAACAATATATAAATAATGCTTGTGGAGCAGTTTCTATGATTTTTTTAAAAACCATTTAAGTCACTTGACATTACTGATGCTCCATCGTACGTTTGGGTATCTTACTTTTTACTTATTACTTTTTACTTATTACTTTATTACTTTTTATATTACTTATACAAGTAAAATTATCATTTAAACCTTGAAATAAATCGTGTGCAGTTTCACCCTCGGGAACATCAACAAATCCAATGAATCGATCAACAAATGCACCTTCCTTTGTAACATATCGCAAAATCAAAGATAGGTGCGGAAAATTGGAAACATCAATGTTTTCACTGGTTTGCCATGAAAAACTAGATGCTTCACTTATTTCAGAAGGTATGAAATTTTCAATTACTGAGCCGATACAATAAATTAAATCATTTTGGATAGTCTTGGAAACTCCACTAAAAACGGATGATGTATCAAAAAAGCTTTCAAAATCTTAATGCTATTTGGGAATTAAATATGCTAGATCACGAAAATTGCCCCGAAAATTGAAAAATGCTTTATTTAATGTTTCACTACCAGTGAACCAATCACATTTCGCGTATCAAGCACAATTAAAAGATCGCGATTTCTTATTATTCTCCAGAATTATCAAATTTTTAATGTTCGGATATGTTAAATAATTTATTGTCAAACGATAAGGAACCGCATTTGTCCTTGTTTTCAAAAAGGACTATTTCTTACTTATTTTTAACTTTTACCTGGTTGTCCTGTTCGTTTTATCCACTTCACCGTCAATTGGGCGTTTTTGAAAGATTAGCACTCTAGGAAAAATTTTCGAAAATTTGTAAAAAGTCTTCTTTTTGGATATTTGGTACATCGTCCTGCCAATTCAACCACTAAAATATAAGATACATACATGGTACAATGTTTATCCTCGTGTAATTTTATATCCCCCATTGATTCCCACTGGGAGAAGAGACACAAATGTCTTCGACACTATTTTCTTGAAATTTTCCTTGCCCATTTGTTGGGCTTGCCCATCAGAGCAACGAAAAAAAAAAACGTATGAAATACAATCGAAGTTTCTAATTTTCTTTCTCACACAAAGCAAAATGTGTATGGTGAAGTCTCTGGCGCAATGGGCCAGCGAAAATTTTCCCACCCTGGCACCGAGCGGCAGATCGTTCCGCTCCGATGCCTAAGGTTTTGTTTATTCTTCGGACTTTGCTTTGGCTAACGTAAAGGACGGGATCGCCCGGTGCCACCGTTTATGAATGAATTTAACTTTGATGTGTGATTTTTTGTGCGTTGTAATGCGTTTCAAAGGAAAATGTTTTGCTTTTCTTTGTATGCAATTATGAATGAATGACGATATTATTGGGAAAATATTCGAAAAGTGTAATGTGAGCATTGGTTTTCCCGGATTTTATAACTAAGGGTTATTTCGGGAATTTTCCGGAGCCGAGATCATAATCTCAAGCAATAAAGTTTATTGCACCAAGAGCTCGGGCCTGCCGACCAGATGGGAGATTCCCCTCGACAGCAAGGACGAAAGAACGATAGGGAATCAGTTGAGATCGCCGGACGGAACGATACACATCGCTCGCCTTCTAAAATATGTTGACTTGCATTTATAATCTAAAATATATTAACGTATATTTATAAATATATATATATGAATACTTGCCGCGAATAATTTAACTTACGACAGTAATAAATTCAAATTTTTCATTGAAAGTTCTTCAAAGCTAAACTTTGAAGTATTGTAATTTTCTTTCATGTCCATCATATGTAAATAAATTTGAATCAAATATATTGACATGCGATTGTTTGATTTTTTCTTTAATGAGCTGAGATTTATGTTTTGAGAGGTCAGATGACGCTCTAATATGCGCTCTTATTCGATAAGTAAAAAATGTGTATTGTTTTCCGCTTCCCAGTATTGATGCTTGGTCTGTTTCAAACTAACTAACCGTCGCATGAATGATACTGCTTCTGTGTCAATGACAGTAGGACGCTAAGGCATGCAAGAACACATGGGAAAGTAAGAATCAATGGCAGGCTAGACTTGATCGAGCGGCAGGCGCGTCCGCAAATTGAAAAAATCGGCATCAAACTGACTATCCAGGTGTGGGGTTGAACCTGCTCAACTAGTGTCTCACGTTTTGATGCAATATCAAAACGTTAAAATGCATCGAAAGACAATTGTGGTAATTGGCTCGAGTGGAAAATTTAGTGACGTGAATGAAGGATACAGCTATCGGCTAAAGGCACATCAGTAGTCGATGTATTGAATTGTCACAATTAAGGGTCATTTCCGCCAAGCTTACATCGTTGATACTGATAATCACGCTTTTGCGCCAAAAAAGGGATCACCTATTTGACGCGCCTAACTGAGACATTCGCATGGAACAAGCGTACTTAACTCCTCGCGAACTGAATACCTTGATTTAACTTTACGACTGGTGTGCCGTTATCAATCTACTGGCATCAAACGCCAAAAGTTCAAAGTTTTCCCAGCACACACCGTAAGTCATCCGTTCATATAAAAATTTGCTTTGGAAAAAACGAATAAATGTGCAGAAGAACCTACATCTAATTTCCGGAAAAAAAACCATTGTTTACATTATCTCAGTGATGTGGTGTTTGTTTTAAAAATGTTTTTCAGAACTCATTTTCTATGCGCGTATTGGTACAGAGTATTAATTTCGAAAACACTTTTATGTCGGATTTTGAAAGGAACATTAATATCGAAAATCACTCATCGTGATTAAAAAGATTTAAAGGAGTAACGTAGTTAAAAAAATAGTTTTCAATGTGAATCGAAAATGAAAAATTAAAGAGTATGAATTGTGAACTCATTAAATTAACTTCGATTAAAATTTTCATTGTTATACTTAAAAAGATAACGTTTTAATTTTATATGGTCCAGCCATTGTAGATGAACTGATAAGTTGATTATTACTTTAGAAAAGGCTTGTTATACCTAAAGTGATTCATGGATGGTCGATATATTAATAGCGGCTCAATGAAAGAACTCAACAGAAAAATAACATTCATGTATAGTGCTAATAAGGCGCGTGAACAATTACATGTTGGTTGTTGGCCCCGAGAACCCCCATAAAAGAAAACACGATCGTAGTGATTGTCGTGGTGGAATTGCTTCCAAACATGGCCGATACTGAAATTATTCCTTTTCTAAGTCATTAAAAGCGAAGGCTTACGAACCTGGAAATGATCTATCGCGTAATAAGAAGACATGTGATTACAAGGACAATAGGGACATCCAGGGATTTACATGCAATTAAACAGACCAACAATTTAGGACTTGCTCGGAACGAATCATGAAACGTTTTAATTGCGATGAATTAGGACATTTTGCGGAAGATTGCACTGAGCGGAGATAACTAATCACTAGGATAGAACCGCAATAGGCAGTGAATACTTTCCTCTGGTTTCGAAAACTTTCACTTCTTAAATGCTTCTTAGATTTAGATAGTGGGTGCTCGATAGTCCAGATTTCCTCTTAAAAATCACCGAGAAAACTCTTAACATACTTGCTATCAAGAAAATTTAAGCGTTTTGTTCTGATGAGTGGCTACCATCAAATAGAGGTTGCTGAAGAAAGTCCAAAATATACGGCTTTTATGACACCGGAAGGCCATTACGAATTCAAGCGGGTTCCCTTCGACCTGGCGAAGTCACGTGCAGTTTTCTTAAGACGAATCAAAAATTTTGTCCGCGATCCTCTTTGTGGGCATGTGATCGTTTGCATAAACGACATTTTGATCCCAACTGAAACAATGCAAAAAACTTCAGTGTTTAAAAACTCAATAAAAAGAATTAAAAAGTGTTGGCGTCACGCTCAAACTTAATAAACATTATTTGTTTGACACTGAACTGCGTATTCTGCGACATGAAATCAGTTCTGAAGGTATAAATTAATTACGCGGTTGCGGAATTGTTTAAAGAATTGATTTATTCAAACCTAAAGTCGTCTTAGAACGAACTTACATGTTTAACTTCTACATAACGCCTCGGAGTTGATGAAATCCAACGTGAGTTGCCGGATGCCGCCCAGAAGTTCCCATGCTTGCAAGAATGTCTCGCTCGAGGTTACAGGTGCAACTGGATCATTGTGTTTTGTCTATTTTGTGAAATTTAGAACTGCAGGTGTTTGGATTTAGAAGTTCTGTGGAATTTAGAGTTGCGGGTAACTGCATTTAGAATTGTATGCATTTTGTTCCTTAACTTATACTACCTGTAATAACTAAAGCTGATGCGATTCACGAATCTAAGCAGCCCACTGCAATCAAAGGATGGATGACAATGCCATGGGTTATGTAGCCATTTCGGGGGCGTATCAATGATTTTTTGAATATATCCCGATCAATAAATCGATTACTAAAGAAAGACGTGTGCAGGCAAGAGCATGATGACATCCAAGTGTCTGCTTCGGTTGTAAAATCAAGAATCGATGTGGCCCGAAAGAAAGCGGCATTCACTGCGGACAGTGAAAAGGACGTTGACCAAGTTTTGAATGAGCGAAATCCTAGCTCTGAAATTTGTTTGTAAAATGATGAACAATATCATACAAGGCAAGCGTCTTTGCCGGCGCGGTTCGGCATGACTGGGTAGCGTTGAATGTTTACACAGACGGGGTCGGCACATGGGTTGATCACTCCGATATGCGAATGGTGTGAAAGTGTTATTTGTAAGGGTAAGTGTGATAAATTGAATAATTTATCGTGTTGTAAAATATTATGTTCCAATACGCGCGCATGTAAGATAAGTAGATATTTATATTGTTTACACTTCCCAGTATTGTTGCTTAAAAACAGTCGCATGAAAGTGCATCTGTGTAAATAACAGTAGGACGCTTAGGCATGTAAGGATACATGAAATGTAAGAAGTCTTGACAGTCTAGTCTTGACCGCACGGCTGGCGCGTCATAAAATTGACTAAATCATCATCAAGTTGCCTGATGATACAAATATATCAAAATTGTTGTTCTCTTACACTACACATTCATTGCGTTCTTATAATCAATTAGCGTTTTCTTATGTCAACACTCTCTACCTTGTATGTCTTTGGAATGTTCTCGCTACTTAAGGCATCTGTTTCTCTTTGTAAACACAAGCTTTCGGGAGTGACCCATGGTCAAAGTTAGTTGCTTCCATTTTTCTGATTCGGCTACAACTTTGTCAATTAATTAAAAGCAGATTCTATGTCATAGTCATACGTCTGATAAGTCTTAATCACTTTTTCATTACGAAATTTTTTATGTATGAACATGATAAAAAAAAATTTCTTTCCTCATGAAAAATGCACCCGTATATGTATTTGCCAGTACTATGTATTGGAGGTGTGCATGCAATCGTGAATTCATATTTGATATGCTTACACAAATCAGATCTTTCATATACAGAACAATTCAATCATAGGAATCGCAAAAACCCCTTAAAGAAAATCATTTACTCAAAAGAACGTGATATGACACTGAAATCAATTTCAGGAGCATTACTTTCAATCGAACCCTGGTATTCGCCAATTCATGAGCAGCCATCCATGAAAAAGGTTATGAGTCGTAACAATTGTACAAAGGTTACGCACGTACTTATCTCCGCGGCATATATCAATCGAGAAGAAGGTAGGGTGGTTCCCCGAGATCTGAGCCCTACTTATTGCCTTTGAACGAAACTGACAAAAAACGAAGTCCGAAGAATTTCAAATAATAAACCCACATTAATCAACACGTTTGCATTCAATGGAGTAGAAGGAGCTAAAAATTTTCGATGAACATTTCACTGGAAGTTCAACTTATTGCTATCTTATGGATTTGGCGTCCTAAGACAAATCATATTCATCATTTCACTTTGCATGTAAACAGGCTATAGCATATAGCAAGTAATAACCTTAACCCCTTAAAAGTGAATAATATAAAGATTTAAATGCAATTTTGCTTGATAAAGCTTCAGGTTACAAGCTGCAAGTCGTAATATAGATTCGCCATAATTCTTTGCGTGATTTATTGGCTATTTCGGAGACATTGTCTTATTGGTAAGAACGTGACATACTTATTCAGTGCTCCGTTCCTCACTTGGCAATATATCATCCGAGTTAAGTAACTCAATATTTTATTTTCCGTGGACCAGCTCCATACGAGTTCGATAACACAATTCCTGCGGTCTGTCAATGTTTGCCCTAATAATAAGTCTTCTAAGGTTCTACAAACTAAACAATGGATACACCCTTAAAAAGAAGACTTTCTAATAAAATGAAAAAAGAATCACATGTAGAAATACTTTGCCTTTGCAAATCTCATTTACATTTCCTTCTGTTCGCCTCATTCTTTACTTAAGCCAAGTCCATAAATATTCTTCCCAATAGACATGTCCTTAAAATTAAGATAATTACGAAGTTAAAATATCCTCTCTGCAAATTAGCGATGCAAAACAATTGAAGATGGGAATAAATACTAGAATAGCTTTAATGGAATATTTCTATATGAATAGTTTCGAATAAAGTATAAATAAAGCGATAGATTTTAAGTGAGAATAATAATTATACCGAATCCACTCGAATAAAGAAACAACAGTAAATGTGAATGAGTGAAATTTCGGCAGAAATTATTTGTCTGCTAGCGCTATGATAAATGCTGCATTAGTGAGAGGATAACGTAAATTTACAATCATGGTCCTGCAAGCGGAACTGCCACTGTTCCGACATCACACACAAATTCACCCCAGGAAAGTAGGAGATTGATACGGCGCCAATGATATGGCATTGACTATGAAGGAATATGTTCTTAAAATTTATTGAAGAGGGTGGAATATAAATTGCGATTGCCTTGCGAAATACAATGGGTAATATTACCCCACCTACAGCTTTAAATACATTATCCAGCACATAAGAATGTATCTGAGCCAAATCCGAACTGTCTATAATATTTTGATATAAATAATAAAGGAAAATAAATAACTTGCAACAAATAAGAAGTATAAGTTACTGGAATATTATTCTTAAAAATTGACAATTATTATTTACATTTTAAATTAATCGTTAGTGCTACTCAACCCAATCAAAGAGAGATACAATTTAAGACAAAATGTTTCTGAGTAGAAATTCGAGTATCTGATCCGAGTCGAAATAATGGGTTAAGTAAATGCCCTTGTCGATAAATTCTAATCGGAGATTTTCGACAAGTAATGGTCAACGAGGGTCTCGGCTATTAGTCGGCTGATGGCAATTAGTTGACTGGGGCGGACACAGTCAAACGAAAAGACGGCCTTTTGTGACAGATATATAGCGAAAAAAAAACAGTGCGGATGCAGGGATCGAATTGCATCAGCATACGGGACAGCCTTTGAATCCAGGAGTTTCAGGTGTCCTCCTTAGCAGAGTACGTAAACAAGTCTACCTCTGAAGTAACAATGACTACGCTAGTGATGAAAGACAACAATATCGAGACCAATGGTTGCAACGCTTCGCGCTTGGGCTAGATGGAAGATGGAATTTATGTGTTATCAATGTTTTGATACCACGGAACACTCGGAAGTATGGTAAAGCTCACAATTACTTGATCCAGTTATTTAACGCACCGCTGTTTTAGTTTTACTATGCTTGACATCTGTCACACATTCTTTTTATGCAAATGGATGTAAGAAAAGCACCGGGGAAGCAGAAAAATATTAATTTTTTATTTATGCATATCCATATAGTTATCAATATTGAACATCATATCTTCATATTTTTGCGCTTATCCAGGTTCGCGGCCTTTAACTTACTAAACACTAAACTTCTTGTAAGTGAAACAACTCTTGTTTAGTTCATTAAAGTTTACTTTCACTATTATTTTAAACTACTTCTTTGATTCAGCTAAAACTTCACTAAATTTCAAATCACATTAAAGTTCGTTTTAAATATATCACTTTTACTCGCGTACAATGAAGTTTCATTCTTACACTATTCCATGTCACTTTTGTCGACGAGCACTGTTGTTTCGCACTGATTAATCATTACTCATCGTCTCTGCCTTCTGTAGTCACTTATATATTTGTATTAAGCCAATCTTGAACCTTCTCATCACTTGCATTTGTATTGCATTAGCAATAAATCTCAATGCATTTAATTGCTTTTTCCCTTCGAGAATGTTCCACGTTTGTTTTGCTATTTGGCGTTTACAGTGATGCTTAAAATTATATGAAGACGCAACAATATTTCCATTTGCCAATATAACTTCTCATGAATTGTTCCAAAGATGAACTGATCATAATACCAATATGCCATGAATGGGAACCACACTGATAAGTGTTCCTTACTTGCGAGTACTTGCTGCACTGATTCCCGATAAGCATGTCTGATTTATTGTTTAGTATTAATGTTCAGAATATTTTTTCATTTTATTCACGAAGAATGGAATTGGAAAATCTATGAATTAAATCTATAGAACTTAATAAAGAAGGGGCCAGCAAAAAAGTAATGATTCCTACTGGTAAACGTAACATTTATCTACTACACTTTTGGTTTGAACACTCTTACTCCCTTGTGTTTGTTGGTGCAAATCACCCACCCGCCGAATATATCAACAAAATAGTTACATTTTTATTATTATGTTTTTAAGTTACTTAGTTTTAGTTGACGGATCGATCTGAGGCTCCGGTACACCCTCCGCCCACCCGAGTTCCTGCGTCTTCGCAATTCCATAGTATTGTTTTCATGTTGGTCGATTTTGTTAAATAACACTGGTCTGCAAAAAAAAATTTTTTGTCTCCTTTACATAACTATGAATTATTATTATTGGTTCAATAGTACTAAATAGAAATATGGTATCAAAAATTTTCTATCACGTATATTTTTTTACAATGGAATTTTTAAATAAATGTTTTTTTATAGCATTATATTTTAATCATATATTTATTTATTATCATAATTTTGGATACAGACTATGAAAAAACATTAAAACGTATATTACAAGATGATTTTTACTTATTAATAGTATTTTACTTTGTGGTTTTCTTTCTTTTCATATT
This sequence comes from Stratiomys singularior, assembly GCA_954870665.1. Lineage (NCBI taxonomy): Eukaryota > Metazoa > Arthropoda > Insecta > Diptera > Stratiomyidae > Stratiomys > Stratiomys singularior. Next base: position 65,382,198 of record OX940877.1, read on the forward strand.
TTCAAGTGGAGTTTCGCGCCGAATAAACCAGCAAAAATCTGCAAGCATTCCTTCTGACCATTTTCCGTTGTAGTGCCTCTCTATGTGCATAATATCTTGATGAAACCTCTCACCATATTCATCTGATACTGCCCCAAGGCTAGATGGGAAGAAATCCAAGTGAGAGTCCAAAAAATGAATTTTTAAAGACATGTTACGCCCTAGGTCTTTATACGAAGAAATAAGTTCTGTGACAGTATCCTGGCAGTTTTCACTTTTTTGTTTCCTAGAAAATTATGGGGCACTTCGACGAAAGCAGTCCATGCCCTTTTTTCGGGTTCGTTCAGTTTTATTGTAAAATTTGTGTCCTTCATGAGCTCGCGTATTTGGGGACCCACAAAGATTCCTTCTTTTAATTTTGCATCGCTGATTCGGGGGAATTTTGTCTTTAGATACTGAAAGTCTTCACCATCCTTATTCATGGCTTTAAAAAAATTCTTTATAAGACCCAGCTTTATATGGAGTGGAGGAAGAAAAATTTTTTCACTTGGAACTAAAGATTCTTCATTAACATTCTTGAAACCAGGCATCATATTCGTTCTTCGTGGCCAGCTTTTTACTACGTAGTGTTTATCTCTCGCCCGACTATCCCACTCACACAAAAAACAACAATATTTTGTATATCCTCCTTGTAGGCCAGTTAACCTTGCTACAACTTTAAGATCAGCGCAAATGTTCCACATATACTGTGAAAATTTAATTTTTCTAATAACAACTTCATATTTACATAATTTTCTTTCATATTTGTTGCATGTGCGAGAAGAACTGAAGGATATTTATTGCCATTGTGAAGTAGGAAAGCTTTTAAACTTATTTTAGATGAATCAATGACAAGTCGCCACTCTTTGGGTTCATCAGGAAAACCTAGTTCTTGTAGAAGACCGTTAGCATTATTACTAAATACCAAATCATTCTCTTTGGTGAAGTAGCTAACAAATTCTTCATGTCTGTTTCGAAAATATGAGACCCTTGTATTTTCCTCTAAACAAATCCCATTGTTTAAGTCGTGATCCGAGAAGTTGAGCCTTTGATTTTGAGAGTCCTAATTCTCGAACAAGATCATTCAAATCTGACTGAGTTAGTAGATGAGGTTTTTCTAAGTTTATAGATGACGCTGAAGAAAAAGATATTGTACTTGATTGAGTAAGTTGAGGAGAAAAGTTTCCATCAATCGGAGTTTCATCGCTGTTATTACGCATTGGAGGCAAAACATCTTTGCTTCGAGGAACTGGTTTTTGTGCAGATAGTATTTCTGGATATTGAATCATATTTTTATTTTTTTTTCGTATATCCCTTTGTTTTGCTCATACAAAAATAACAATCATTTTCATGGTTTTGTCGTTCACTCCAAATCATAGGCGTTGCGAAGGGCATGGTCTTATGACTTCCTCTAAGCCAACCACGTAAGATTCTTGAGCAACTGCTGCAGCACATTTTCGGGAGCCAACTTTTATCCCTTTCATCAATCGGAAACCCAAAATGATGCTGATAGGCACTTTTAACGAGACTAGACAAACCATTTCTCTGAGCCTTTATAGTAAATTCACCACAAATGTAGCAAAACACATCTGGAGAATTTTTGCAATTCCTTGGCATTATGTACCTGCAATATTATAAAAATTGCTATAAAATCAAAGCAATATTCCTATCGTGTGATTTTATTTTGCACTATAACTGAGATTATTATGTAATTTTCACCACACGTACCAATATTGTTCGAAACATACCAAAATATTCCGTGTAAATCCAAAACAATCACTAAAACAACTTTTTAACGTACTGACCGCCACGAAGTCACAGCGACAACTGCGCAGGCGCATGTATTCGTATAAAAATGACTCAGTCGGTATCGTTCTCTCTCTTTCTATCAGTACGAGTCGTTTTTTTGTGCATAACCACTATCTCAACTAAATGAAGGTGCGCTAACGCACGAACAACAGTAAAAAATATAGAATTTTAAGCTATTAAAACAATTTTTTTTAAAGAATGTATACGTGATAGCAAAAAAATAAAAATAGATCTAGATTTAGGATATTGAATACTTCATACTGATCATATTTTTGTTTAAAGGAGTTTTTCGTTGCAGACCAGTGTAATTAGTGCTTGGTCTCGCATGCATTTGTCAATTGTGTCTGTTTTAATGTCTTTTGTATTTCTATGTTCTCACGTAACATGGAATTCGGAATGTTTTCCTTATTGCCTTGTTCTGGAAGGTATGGAGTTTTGTTTGTTTTAGTTTCATTGTGCTTACTTCCGAATTGATTCAGTGCTTTACTTCCGAATAGTAATGTCGGTCCTATGACTTGGTTGTACATTAGTAGTTTATTCTTATTGTTTAAATGACCTTTGTTCAGGTGGAGCTGTTAGCACATCACTTTGCAGACAAGGCATAAACGCTACGTAGAGGTGACAGAGAATTGGAGATATGGGTCAATTATGTAGAACTTCAGCTTGCGTTGGTCGCAGGTCGTGCAGGAGTGTCTATGTTGACACGGAATGATTTGTCATCTGAAAATGAGTACATGATTTAGTTCATAAGAAATACATGGTGGGCAATTTAAAGTGGAAGCATTTGTTTCTGAAAAAAATATATGAATATATGTGGTGTTCGTTTTGAAATGTTTTTCAGAACTAATTTTTTATGCGCAGAGCGTCAATTTCGAAAGCACTTTTAAGGTCGGATTTTGAAAGGAGCATTAATATCGAAAATCACTTATCGTTATTAAAAACTTTAAAGGAGTAACCTATTTAAAAAAAAGTTTTTAATGTGAATTGAAAATGATTAAAAAAAGTTAGTATGAATAGAGACGTCGATTAATTAATAACTTATTACAATTAAATATTAAATTTTAAATTTTAATTGTAAATATAAATCAAATAAATAATTAGGAGCAATCAAATTGTAAATATAGATTGCAATCACTAAATATATATATTATTTATTTTTATTTCGATTATAATTTATTTTGGTTAAAGGAGATATGTTACAGCTATTTGTTGAACATGATATCGCGTAAATGGCCACCTTTGGCCTTGAGTACAAAATGTGCCCTTTTTCGGCGTTTTCCATCGTTTTGGCCAATGTATTGGTCGATATGGTCGACGTCGTATGTTGTCTTTAAGTTGAGCTATAGTCCTCGACTTATCAGCGTATACCTTGGATTTCAAATAGCCCCACAAAGAAATGTCTAGTGGCGTCAAATCGGGTGATCTCGGGGGCCAGTCAAAATCACCGTTTTTCGATATAACTCGTCCGGGGAACAATGGTCGTATCAAATCGATTGTTAGTCGACCTGTATGGCATGTTGCACCGTCCTGTTGAAACCAGAAGCCATTCAAACTATTTTCACGAACAATGGGCATCACAAAATTATTTATCATGGCTCGATAACGTTCGCCATTAACAGTTTTCGTTGCTCCATCATCGTCTTCGAAAAATTAGGGACCGATGACCTTATCCGCCCAAACACCACACCAAACTGTAACTTTTTGGTCGTATAGAGGCTGTTCCTCAATTAATTGAGGGTTTTCAGTGGCATGGAACCGACAATTTTGCTTATTAACGCTTCCATTTAACGTGAAATGTGCCTCGTCTGACATGATGATTTTTCGCCAAAATTTGGCCTCGTTCTCGGCCATTTCGATGATCCATTTGGCATAATCGTCGCGACGCAGATAATCATCTGGGTTCAGTTTATGTGCCATTAGAATTTTGTACGGAAACATCTTCAAATCGAGACGAATTACGCGTCGGAGAGTGGTCCGAGCGATGCCCAACTCCTGAGAACGACGACGAGACGATGTTGTCGGCTCTTCCTCAACACTGGTTCTTCCTCAACACTGGCTTCCATATTTTCATCGGAACGTCTTGTTCGTTGTCTGGATGCATGAGTGGCATTACTAACATTACCATAATTCACAAATTTTGCGTATAAACGTCTTATAGTGTTATCACCGGGAGCACTTTTAACTTTATTTTTCGAACGAAACGCACGTTTGGTTTTCACAATTCAAAAGTTATTTTGAATGTAAAGCTGAACAATTTCAGCGCGTTCCTTTGGTGTGTACTGTTCCATGATAAAATTTTCTTGGAATGACGCTTCCAACGCGGTATGTTATTAGTCGATCTGAAAATTCTGTCAAAAGTTATTGGATTGCCCGATGCTTCCACTTTAAATGGCCCACCCTGTAGAATTTGGAGTTCGTGCATTTCTTAAAAAAAATCAGCATGCCAGACTTTGTCAAAGGCTTTAGGTATGTCAAACATAACTAATCCTTCTGACTTTCTGCGAACTATTCCATCTCAAATGTGTTGGAACACCCTTGTAAGCTGGATCACCGTAGGGTGTGCTGCACGAAAGGCATATTGTGTATCAGGAATGAGTTCGTTCAGCCAGTCGAGCAACTGAATTGGTGCACATTGGTGTATATTGGGCGCCGTGCTATTTGCTATGCGTTTTGGTTATTATTCGGTGGTGTTGGCCTTGCCGCTTTTGTGGACGAATGGCTTAGCGCAGCAACTTGTGCGAACAAGTTCCATATATTTTCAGGGGGTTCTTCAGTAGCTTTTGGCAGTTGCATGGCAGTTGCCTGAAGAATGTCCAAATCAATTGTCCATTTCGTGGCCAAGACGCTTCCACCTTGCAGACGTATGAGTTTCTTCTTTCGGTAGAAATACTTTATTATTATGTTATAATAATTTTGAAGGTGCTGACTGTAGTTTTAGGAAATATACCGTTATTACGTGGAAGACTTATCGTTAGAAAATCAGTAGAGGGACTGGTTTAGTTGGGGGTTTGTTGAGGATGCATTGTTTTGGGATGACTTGGGACTTTTCGGCGGTAGTAGGGAAAGATCTATCTATCGTTATCTATCGTTAGGGAATTGGAGTTCCATTTATTCACGGACTTTTGCATTTCCGCCGAGGGCGAGAGCGATTCGAATTTGTGCTTTTTGTGTTCTTTGCGTTGTATTAGGCTTGAATTTCTGGGGGTCTAGTGACCTTATCGTTTGTTCTTGATTTTTGCGGCACCCACCCGCCAGTTCAGCATAACATTTATCTAGCCTAGCTCTTGATTCTTCGAGCTCTTTCGTAAGTAAGTTAAGAGTAAGTTATATCTCACTAACAACTTGCTGGAGATGCTTTTTCATGCTGAGCTGCTCGAGGAGCAATTTGTCGCAATTTGCCTGTGTTTGTCCATCTTTTCGTTTCTGTTTATCTTTTCTAACAGATTTAATAAAAAAACAACGAAATGTACCTCTTTCTACAAACATATTGCGAATAAGAAATCGCACTCACCCCAAGTTCCCTTCTATTCATCTGCGCTCGTTTTTGCCACTTATAAAATTTTTCATTTTCTTCCTTTCGAATTTTCACTTTGACTTCTTTTTCACTTACGCGGTCATCACTGTCTAAATCAATCTTGTTCCTCGCACTTGTTCATAATACTTGCTTGCTCGAGTTTTTCGGGGCCAGAGGAAAACTATACTGTTTAACACGTTGTCGCTGCGTCGGGTACACACGCGACAATTCGCACATGCTTCATATAAATTCCTTCGCACATATAAATTCGCACATATAAATTCCTTGCCAAGCGTACCAGCTCCACACGGACGTTGTAGCTGTGTGGATTTTATTTTCATCCTTAAATATTTCATCAGTGCATAATACATGGATACCACATCATCGAAGATGCCTTTAGTCATGAACCTAGCTGGGTCAAGTACTTGTTTGCCATTAGAGGAGAATTAAGTTTCCACCGACCACAAGGTCACGTGAAAACGTCAAACTACTGTATATATATAAAACATATATAGATATATATTGCAGTCACTGCAATCCCCACATCGAAATACATGATTTCATGCCAAATTTCCAGTTTGGTCTCCGATCAAAACTTCTGACAGGACATACGATTGCTGAAATAACCTGAGACATTTATTGTAAATTAAATAAAAGGAAATGTGTTGTAGCTTGCCCCATCGATACAGGGAAAATCTTCGGTGCAGTATAATTACTATTCGAAATATGCATTAGATCGCACCTGTAATATACGATTTGTTGTATGGAAATTAATTTGAAGTGACTATCCGAAATCTTCAAAAAAAAGATTGATGACATGCATATCGAAACGAAACATTAGCAAATGAAAGTGAAGGTGGACAGTGGGAAAATTGTTGGTGTAGAAAACCAGAAAAGAAAACAGTTTCCAGACACAGTACTCACACTTCTTGCGTGTACCTATCTGTATTGAACAAAACTAGAAAATATAAGTTTGGAGTATAATTGATTTCCGAGCCGTATCAAACTGTCAAAATGATGAGCTTACGTATAATATCAAACGAGGGAAATGAGGAGCTCGCCCTCAATGAGCTTTAAAATTTGCTCATCCTACCATATTTTTCGAGAAAGTTTTTGTCGACTTATATATTTCTTGAATATATCTCTCAACCGCATTTCTCGATTCCGGTTATTCGCAATTGTAGGATTTTTCGATATTTTTGACGTTTCCCGCTGCTGTACTGATTTTTTTTTTTTTTGAAATTTTATCGAGTAGTTCTGAAAAGTTTGAAATTTATTACTATTTGATTTATTCGACAAGGAATAATGCGGGAAAACTAAACTGAAAACTGAAGATTATATTCGAGCTTTTGTGAAATTTCTACAATAAAAATATTACTAAAGTATGCTCATGTATTATAATATGCACTAAAGTGAGTCTGAAAATGAACGCACTTCACGTTGCGAAGGTAGAATAGAGCTTCAGGAAATCTCAGACAGATTCAAAAATAAATGAATCAAGCTAAATATGCGTATTTTAATAGGGAGTAATGATTCCAAAAGTAGCACTCATTCGGATATAATCTTCGAGACGCTGAATCGAAAGAAGGGCGACAACATAAGACAAAGAAGCACGGGACCAAATCATAAAACTACATCGACACCTATCTGCTTGCGTAATCAGCGGGCGAAGGAATAAAGATAATTGAGACCGACAAAACTCAGAACGGAACATCACACCGAAGATGGCGAAACGCCAAAACGCGTTTGTGGACGAAACAAAGAAAGTGACGTGGAACGACGGAACGTTCCAAGGACAAAAAATCGGATCTAAAACCCTTTTTAACGGAGCGTGTTTTGCCCATTGGAGTACGAATATTTCGATTTCTTGGAGATGTAAGCAAAACTCTTAGTGATAATAAAATACTTACTTGAGTAAAAAATAAGAAGAAAACGGACGGAAAAAATGAAAATAAGACGAGTGTCGTGGACTTGCAGATCGATTTCCGTCTTCAACAATGGTCTCAAGGTGTGAAATTATTTGTTCCAAAAATTCAATAATATTCAATAAATAATGCAATGAAAATTTAAGCTCGATAACTTTAAACCACTATAGACACTTAAGCTCCAAATCGGCTGAATCGATATAAATAAGCAAAAGTTGGTTTTACTTGTTGACGTAGTCTCCATATGATTTCGACAAAATGTAGAAAATCATCCTGTTCATCCCGTTTGTTTTCATGTGAAACATTTCTGTTTTGTACCCACTCCTAGTGTGACTGAGCTTGAAATAATGATGCAGAAGTTTATAATGAAAAACACCACCCAATTAGTATTGCTTGTGTTCTACTTTGCTCTGATTGCCCCTGCTCTGAATTTTAAACGCCTACCTGGAGGAGTGTTTATTCCCGAAATATTGGAAGGAAAAGAGGCTTGTGCAGATCAACAAGGGAGAAGGGATTGTGGAGCTTATATGATGAACGCGGTCAAGTGAGCAGAGGCCCATAATCATCTATCAAGGCGGATAGTATTCTTTCTTTCAGATAGATACTTTCAGGGCTTAGGAATATTCTTGGGCTTGGAAAGGGACAATAAACGGATGTGAAATCAGGGATTCATTCCATGGTTGGCCCAGACCTATGGAACATCGGCAGCTACGGGAAGAGTCACACTTGATCAACTGTGCTACCGATGTAGCAGCATATGTAGCCGGGAGCATCGTCGAATAGGTGCAACTTCTTCTAGGTATGATACTAATAATTGTGAGCGAGTGAATATCCGGTCGTAGGCTTAAATGTTACAGTACCCTCTTTTAACCCTTCGCTAATGAAACTCTACTAAATTACATGCATTTGCATTCCTTTCCTACACGCGCATTTTATTTTTCGCTAAAAAGCATACAAAAACTATAATCACACGAAATGCATTTTTGTAACATTATATCTTTTTTCCAAATCACAGCAAATGCATTTCCGCCATGCGCATTTTTTATACATAGGTGCATATGCACAAGTATCATATGAATACCTTTGCTTTTTTCTGTTGCAACAATTAGCGAAACCTAATTATTGCAACAGATCAGCAATTTAACAATATAAAAGCGATAATCGAAGGAAACTCGGGTGGAATAGTTAATTTAGCGCGTTAGAGTACGGGCAAGTCCTAATACCCAATCGCCCAATGTGAGACTGCATTGGGGTACTCAAATAAAGTATACGATAAAGATACCGTGTACATTAAGTGTAATCGCCATTATAATAACAAGTGTTATCCTTTAAAATTAATAAACTAGTGTAAACTTCTAAATCCGTGTTTTTTTTCGTCCCAAGTTCCGTGAAGTTTATAAATCTTAGACTAACGCTACAAAACTTGAGGTGGCTTCGGAGTGCTTTCACTCTGTATCGTTAAGAATTTCACAAGGGCACCATCCACGAATAAGAATGAGCATCCTCTCTACTGAAATTATACTGGGAAAAATTTTAACATCTAAAGTAAATTAGAAATGTGTGTGACATTACGTGCAGAGCGTTCTTTTAAGAAGAAAGGCATCATGGACTGCTTGTAAGTACAACCTTTGTAAGTAACCTTTGTAGTAATTCAAGTTTGGCAATCCCGCCAAGATGACACACTTGAGAGTTACGAGTTTATCCCCAATTCACCTCGCAAGTGTGACAATGCCATTAGGGCGAAACGCTGGCGTAAGAAAAAAGCCACCACGACGAACACGCGGGGGATCCCGTTGCCAACGAGCGGTTGGTTCTTGGCGGAGGAGTGCGTGTTCGTGTGGACGATGAAAGATATCTATTAAGTTGCTCCGGGCCCGCTTTAACTTTGTTGTTGCATGTGCTAAAGTTTTTACAATATTTCAACTGGGCGAAATTCGATTGTCTTTCATGCTCTTGATCGATAAATTCGTGGGGGATGTGTAGATGTGAAATAAACGATTTTTCTGTGGCTGTTAAAGAAAATATGGAAAAAACCGAATATCTTAAAAAAACAAAAAAAAGGGGTGCGTATTCGTGCGGGTAAATCCAGAGATTTTAATTAGACATGAAATCGATAAAGGTGATCCAAACGGATTCTGTTGCGCGGCATTCGGCTGTTGATAGTGATGAAGAGTGCGGGACAATCGATTGTGAAAAGCCAAGAAGGACGTACTTGACAGCTGGTCAATTAGAGAGCTAGCAGATTGTGCAAAGAAATGCAAGCTATAAAAATTCGAAGTTCCCACCGTAATTACATTATACAAGGAAGTGTGCTCGCCTGATTTGAGCCTTGTGACAGCCGCCTTCAAGCTAAACGGAAAGACATTTAGGAGCGGTATCAGCATGAAATCAACAGGATGTATGCTTCATGAAAATAACCAAAGACTTCGTATCCACGCTCATCAGTAGATAAACAATAATCTGGTAAATATAGAGCTACACAAAGATAAAAGAACAAAACAGTGAAAACAACATTAAAAGATGGTATTCGTAACGCAATTTTATATTTAACATGAAGATTGTATGCAAACGACACGACGATGAAGACTGATGAAAATATATTAAAAGCCTAGGAAGCATTGAGGAATGATAATTGATTAAATACAGAAAAGCAAAACGACAAAAGGTGTTCTCTTTGGAAATGAACTAGTTAAAAAATAAGCTATAACTTACGTATGATGTGCCGCGATAATCAACTTTTATTCAAACATAATAGTATGAGTACATAGTGCGAATATATTTAGTATAACTATTAACGCGATAATTAGTCCCTGAAATTTCTCATGATACACCTGTAAAGCATTACTAACATTACTCATTAGTATAGATACAATTTCTTTGAAATGAGATAAAAATGCGGCCTTTCAGCTTAACCTGAAATGATATGTGGAGGATTGTGGGTAGTGTAACTTCTGATAAGAGGTTAATCATTAATTGAAATTTGTACAGAATACTTTATTAGTCACTTATTGATTTATAACAAAAAGGTGCTGTTAAGCGAAATCTTTCCGAATCTTCCGGTTGTCATGCATAGTTATAAGATGTAAATTGATTTTTAAATTTGTTAAAAGTGTTTTCACCATTATAGCATCATTGTAATAAAGAAATAAATTGTTAATTGGAAGTCTATTCTTTCCTTCCATCGGACCTTCTGGTTTACAGGAGGAAAGTGATGGTGCTGAGGTAAGTGCAAGGGGATGTAGAGCCACACAAGTATTTCGCCCGTTCGAGTTCCGCAGCGCCGTTTGTAGTTCGGTCCGTCGATTTCTTTTGGTATTCAGGTAACCACTCGATTTCTTTTTGTGATAGGGTTAATTAACAAATCGGAGCGGAAGTTCAGCCGGGTCCGACCCACGTCCGCACACCTCGCCGCACTGAGCTAGTCCACCAGCAGCCAACATCGTGGTGAAATTCCGAGTCGGTGACCCTTGGGGGACAACTCGTTGCCACACCTCTTGGCGTGGCATCTTCACGTCCGGATGTCGGTGCGAGACCGACTCGATCTGCAGTTGTTGCCGTGGCGATTGCGGATCTAAGATCAGTTACACCTTTGCCGCTGCTCGGCGAGTCCAAAAAGCCCATGTCGGAATTAATGCTGAAAACAGTTTCAGACTAAGTTCTCGGTATGAGAGGCCAGTTTTACTCCAGTTGCTATTGTGAATGTGACACTCTGTGCATAAATTCAGTCAAAAGCTGAAAAATCTCGAAACAATCGTGGCAGAAGGATTGCCGGATACGAACATTTGCTTCTGGTATATAAACATCGTCGTTATGGGTAAGCCATGAATACAACTCCACCCATTACATATAACCGTGAGTCATCCAGCTTTGATGACTTTTTCTTCTTGTTTTTCTTTTCCTACCCCATTACCAAATGATAATAAATCAAAAGTTTTGAGCAATTTAACAAATCAAACGTTTTATTACACTGTCTATTCACATACGCATTTCAACACGACCTTAAACATGAGGTTTTTCGAATCAATTTTTGTATTTTACAGACAGTTTTTTTTTTTAATTTTGGTTGACATTCAACGAAAGAAAGATAACAAAGTAAGGGAGATTAAATAAATTAACATTGATAAGAAGTGTGTTGGATGATGTTTTCGTAGTTTTCTCTCAGAATATTTTTGGGTACCAGCCCTTTTTCTTCTGACTAGAAAGGACCCTTTCTTGCGGAGAACCGAAAGTACGACAATATATAGTAAGCAAAAAAAAACATAACTTAATGAAATATTTATCATTTAATTGGGCAGATATCAAGAGGAAAGTAGGAAATTTTTTCTTAAATTAATTATTTCTGTTTAAATATTTAAAAATTTCAATTTGTTTAAAAATTTCAGGACAAAGTAAAGTCATTAAGCTCGAATTGAAATTGTTTACTATATGTATTCAACTGTTTAACCACAGTTGAATAAATATTGTAGTATAATTTCTTGCGTCAGATTGTAAAAAGCAGTTAGTATTATGGGAATACCATATTTTTAATTGAAGCAGACAATCTGCGGTTGCTGTCTCTGCGTACAAAAACATTCGTTTCAAAACCGTTGGAGTGGCGTAATTATGGTTCTGAATTCATTCAAGAAGTCTATTGGATCACCTTGAATCCTTACTCTTTTCATCATTATTCATCACTCACATTGATCAGTACTCTTGGCATAAGTTTGGGGTTTTCCGGTCTTAAAATTCTGCGATTTTTATTTTAGGTTTTGTATTGTGATGTCTCATTGTGTTGGTGACAGCAATTAGGAAATACTTCCTGTAACACGAAGTTTGATGAACATTTGTTAGTTGCTCTTTCTGGAACGAATTTCTACTCTATATGGGACTATAGGAGTTCGTTGCACATCTCGTGTATTGTGAGTTGTCTTGTTCTGTATGTCGAATTATTTTCGAGTCTGAAGTTTTCGAGTAACAATCGACTTTGAAATTGGCTAGATATAAAACTGTGCGCCCGAATCTAATAGAACTCGCCACTCAACAAATTGTTGGTTCTTGAAACACATCCTTACCTTTGCCGTTTACAGCGTTCGTATTCTGACCACGATCAACAATGTTCTAGGTTGCATTTTGCACATTCTTTCGTTTGGCACTAGCTGTGACCACGACTTATTTTGATCCTTTGATTTTGATCTTTATATACTCTTCCAATATGGTACTGTTGCTTCCAAATATTTATTCGCTTTTTCACTCATGTCTTCACTGACTGAAATATATTTTGATAAAGTTTAAAATTCTGTGTTGCTTGGGTCCGCCGGGCCTTGGGCCGCCAGGGCTATTAAGTTTGGGTCTTTTTAGTGTCGTGGGATTATCGTTGTCGGGTTCGTCGCGTTTTCTTTTCTTGATAAGAATTGGGTCGAGGACTGAAAATATTGTGTCGGAGTTGATCATTAATTGTTCGTTGATTATATTTCCGTGGGTTTTTTTGTATTTGTAGATCTCTAGTTTCTCTAATACGTCAAGTCTAATTCCCTTCTTTTGTTTGTGTAGTAGCGTCATTGAGTTTGCCATGGTATCGGGTTCATGTGTGTGATTCTGTAGGTGTGTTGCGTAGTTGGAGTCTGTTTTGTTATGTGTATACGAACGTATGTGCTTCTTATATCTAGTTGTTAGTTTCCGTGTCGTTTTTCCTATGTATACCATGTCGCAGTCCCTTCATTTTAGTTTGTTTATGCCGCTGTTCTCTTGTTCGCTTCTCTTGCCGTTGTTGTTGTATGTTGGTGTGCTGTTGGGCTTCGGTGTTAGTTTGTTTCCGATGTTGTTGTTGGTTTTGAATGCGGTATGTATTTTGTATTTTTTGAAGAAGCTTGCAAGTTGGTATGTCTCCTTGCCTACGTACGTCAATGTGGTCCATTTGTGTGCGTCCTTTGGTTCGTCTGATGGTTGGCGTTTTTTCTTCTTTTGCTGAGCGATCAGTTTGTTTATATCACGTTTCTTGCATCCGTTATTGTCGGCTATCTTATATATGTTGTTTAATTCGTCGGTGTAGTCGCTGGAATTCATAGGGATGGAGTGTAGTCTCTGCACCATTGATCTGTGTGCTGCTAGTTTGTGTTAGTCGGGATGGTTAGATGAAGCGTGTATGGTGTGGTCCGTAGTAGAAAAACGACACGACACATTTCCAAAAAAATATCAATAAAAAAGCGCCGCTTACATGCAGCAGCACCTAAAACCGAATACAAAAAAACGTAAATATTTAAATAATTTAACTGCAGAGCAGAGAGAGTTGAAAAAAGTGAAGACTAGAGAAGATTGCTTAAATAGAAGGCTGCGAATAAAGCGAAATACGTAAATGGTGTTACAGAGAGGGAAGCGTAAGTAAAGAGCTCTGTGTAAAAGAAAATCTAGGAAATATAGGAAGAAGAAAGGAAACTTTACCAACACATTAAATAATACTGCACCACTTTCAGAAGAAGAAAATATAAACAATGATACGCCACGTTTACGACTACGTCACAACTACAGGTAGCTGCTGACAGTTTATCTAAAGTTTATTTATTCTAAAGGCTTATTTCAAACGAAGAGTATGTGCTTTACCATCAGAAATCTGATCTGAAAAAGTTAACTTTTTTGAAAAAGTCGAAATAAGCAGAATGTGTCTCAGAAAAAAGAGATTTCATGAGGAGAGCTACAATTAAAAAACTAAAACGTTTTCTCCGAACTGCATTCAAAGTTTTCTCTTTATTTGCATTCAAAGTTTTCAATTTATTTGCATTCAAAGTTTATGACAGACACAGGCATTAAATTATCTTATAATACATGGTTGAGTGAAAAGCAATTTGGGTTATTAACTCAATGGAAAAAGATCGGGGTGTTTGTTCGTGCGTGCGACATGAAAATTTTGGATTCAAGAGCAACGAATTATACAGAGTAAAAGAAAAGTTTCAAAATTTAAGTAGGACGTCATTTGTGATGAGATTTCTTATGACTGAAAAACCAATGACCGCTAGTGAAAACGTTGAAAATTCAATCAATTACTTTCAATGGAAATCTACGAAGAAGAAAAGATTACTTAAGAGGTGATAAAAAGATCGTGAAAATGGTGGAGAAAATTCTTGTTACCAGCATTATTATGGAATCAAAATTCGTACTAACAGAAAAGATTCCAGTTATGATGAAAGTTATTTATGATATTTATTATAAAAACAAAGTTAAAGAAGTCAGAAAAAGTTTAAAGGAAATAAACTTGTTGCAAAAAGATATCTCAAAAAATTGTTTCACAAAATCTGACAGAGAAATTCAATCAATACATTTTGGTGAATCTGAAATGCAGATAACAATTCACACAGGCGTCTATTATCATAAAGATGAGAAGAATTTGCAGACATCCTCATTTGCCATTGTTAGAGACTATCTAGACCATCAGGCGCATGCACCATGGAGTAATTTGAAGCCATTATTAAGAAAAATTCTTCTCGATAAAGAATACATTGATACGCTATTCTTTTTCTCAGATGGGCCTACGTCGCAATATACAAATCGCACAAACGTCTATTTGTGGCTGAGGATCTTAGTAGTGCTGTGAACAAGTAGCCAAAGCTGCTTCGTTGTATAGCGAGCCAGGATATGGTGAAGGTCTCTCTTCGTTGGTCTTACCTGGAGTTGGTGTGATAGAACACCCTTATTCCCTTATAGCTGTGGGTACAGATCTCCCAACTGCTGATTATATCAGTAAAAAAGGGCTATATTTTAATTTAAAGCAAAAGGGTATATTAATGGTTGATCGATCTGAGGCTCGCGTACACCTGCTCTCGTCCTGATTCCCTACGTCTTAGGAATTCCATGGTAGTGGTGTCGAGAACAACATTTTTAACGAAAACAACATTTTATTCATTCATTCATAATTTGTCTTAATCCTAACAAGAATAGTTCTTAAAATAACCTAACTCTAACAGTCTTTACTTATTCTAGAGTTTTATTTGTTGGATGTGTATCTATTAAAATTTGCAATTTATAATTAATTATTATCTGAAATTGGAAGGAAAGCCAAACAAAACCTCCCCAAACTGGTGTCTGTGGTGAAGAAATAAATAAATTCTATCTACAAAACAATTTTCCTTCAATGAGGACTTATTGGATAGGTGTTTAGGGTGTATTGAGATGTGGAGTATGATTTGTTGTACCAGGATATTCGTTTCGCTTGGTTAAAGATTCTTCCTTGATCAGCGAGTAGGCGGAGGGATTGAGGTATTTGGTGGCGAACAGTCAACTGGAGTGTGAGGTAAGGGTCTGTGTTCATGATTTGTGTGATGAGAGGGTTTGGATGATACGTCGCTTTTGCAAGAAACCGTAAGAGTTGGTCCATGAGGATTGCGTCTATTCTACGAATTTGCGCGGTTTCATAAGGGGTTTGGCTTGATATGTGCTTTTGGGGGTCGTCTTCCTATTTTAAGATTCCGCAGCTGTGGCGGAGAATTTGTCTCTCTTTGCGGCGAATCTTCTCCATCTGAGATGGGGGTAGATCACACCAGAAGGCAAAACCGAAGGTGATTAGTGGTCGGATGAGGGATTTATAGCATAGGAGCTTCACCTTTTTGGGGAGCGCGGTGTGAACGTGCATGAGAGTGGACAGGGCTTTAAATGTGTACGTGGCTTTTTATAGGACCGTTGTAATGTGGGTGTTTGGGGAGAGTTTTTGATTGATAAGGATGCCCAGGTAGGTTACTTGTGGTTTTGTTGGGATTTTCTCTCCGTTTAGGAGTAATTGGACTTTGGTTGAGTCCGATCGGGATTTCTTGGTTAGTCGAACTTTGCCATATATGACTATAGTCTAGAACTTGGAGGGATTAGGAATCAGCTTCCATTTAATGAAATAATTGTAGAGGGTGTTGAGGTAGTGATTGAAGCGTTGCTGGCATTAAGGAATGCTCAATGCTGAGTGATATATGATTATATCATCGGCATATTGCAGAATGTGGATAGGTGAGAGTGACTGCGGAGGAGATGGAATATCGGCAGTATAAATGGAAAAGAGGGTGGCTGAGATGACTGAACCTTGTGGGATTCCTGCTGGCATTGATAACCAGGGAGAGCGAGCGTTCGGGAGTTTTACTTGGAATTTCATGTCAGTGGTAGTGGTGTCGTGTTGGTCGTGTTTGTCAAATAGTTTCAGTGCTCGGTCACGTATGTATTTGTCAATTGTGTCTGTTTAATGTCCTTTTGTATGTCTATGTTTCTCACATACCATGGCATTCGGAAGATTTCCTTATTGCTATGTTCTGAAAGGCTTGGAGGGCTTTTTTGTTTGCCTGAGTAGTTTTGCTTAGTGCAGTACTGCCGTACAGTAGTGTCGGTCTTATGACTTGGTTTTAGATCAGGAGTTTGTTTTTGTTGTTAAGGTGGCCTTTGTTTAGGAGGGGGTCTAGGGATTTGATGATGCTCATACATTGCCCACGTTCTTTACGTATATGTTGCGTCCAGTTCAGTTTTTCGTCGAAAAGGAGTCCAAGATATGTGGCTGTTGATTTCCATGGTATGTCCTCGTTATTTATAGTGAGTGAATTGGGCTGTTGGTTTCTTTTCCTGCTTATGAAGATGGCTTGCGTTTTGTCTGTGTTAATGTCTATTTTCCATTTATTAAAATATCCTATAGTAATATTAATAGAGTTTTGCAATTTTAAAGAGATGACTTCAGCTTGTCTAGCTGAGTAATAGATGCATTTATCATCAGCGTATAAAGCTATTTGAACATTATTTGGCAGGGGAGGTATATCCGCTATGTAGAAGCTATAGAGAATTGGGGACATGGGTAATCCTTGTGGAACTCCAGCTTGAATCGGCAGCAATTCGGCAAAATGTTTGTCTATTTTGACGCGTAATGTTCTGCCGTGTAAGAATGAATGTATGATTTGGATGATACGTAGTGGAATTATTAATTCATGCATTTTATAAATGAGTCTTGCATGCCATACTTTGTCAAAGGCTTTAGCTATGTCATACATAACTAATCCTGTCAACTTTCTGCGATTCATCCCATTTCGAATATGTTGGACCACCCTTGTATGCTGGAGTTCCGAAGAATTTGCTGGTTGAAGACCATATAGTGTATCAGGAATGAAGTGCTTTACTTCGAGTATTTCGTTCAGCTGATTGAGCAACGCTCTTTCCGCTAATTTTGATACAGCTGAGAGAAGACTGATGGGCCTCCAATTCTGCGGAAAAGTTAGATTTTTGTCTGATTTTGGGGTGACCATATTGACTGCTGTTTTCCACTTTTCTGGGTATTGTCGTAGACGGAAAATAGCATTAATGATGTCCGTGATGTTCTGTATCAGGTTTTCAGGAAGCCATCGTAACATTGTATTTGTGAGTGTGTCTTATCCTGGTGCTTTGTTTTTGTTTAGTCCTTGTATTATGTCTTTGGTCTCTGTCAGGTCTATTGGTCGTATCATATCTTCTTCCTCTTCCAGTCTTGAGCGCAATATCCGTCTCACTGCATTTTCTACCTGGTCCTCGTTTTGGAAGCTCTCATCTTCGGTGTGATTTTCACGAAATTGCATCTCCAGAGTGTCTGCAAAGGCTTCAGCTTTATCTTCGTTGTCAAATTGCAGTCCGTTTGGACCGTGGATTGCTGGCACGACTGCTTTAATTTTTACTCTGAAGTATTTGGTCATTCTCCAGAACGGTTTATCTCCGCGCTCTAGACTTTGTAGGAAACTCCAATTGACGGTTATTAAATTCAGATATACAGCCTCGTACTTGATTTGTTAGCGGGTTTGCTTTCGTTCGTAACCTAGGATCACCCGAGCTCCTAGCTCTTCTTCGGACTTGGTTCTTCCTCCTTATCAGAAGTTTGATATTCTGTGGGAGTTCATAGGGGTTATATAGCCTTCCGGAGTTGTGACTGTTGTGTTTTCTTTTGCCTGCTTCATTTTACTTGTTATTTTCTCGATCATTGAATTTATGTCTCTGACAATATTTAGACCTTTGGGGAAACTTTCATTAGCCAGAGCGTTTTGGAAAGCTTGCCAGTTATTTTACTTCCTTACTTTTAGGGGCTCGTCTCTATAGATGTCCTCTATTAGGAAAAGGACCGGTTTATGATCTGATGCGAGCTCCTCGAGGACATTTATCCGCATGTTGTGGTGAAAATCGCTAAATATAGCAAAATCTAGTGTGTTATCGTGTCTTGGACCAAAATGTGTCGGTTCTTCAGGCTGGTGGAGGCTTATTTGTTCGTTCGTGATGATTCGGTTTAGCTCAGTCCCAGCTTGATTGCTCCTCTCAGCACCCCAGCCTATAAAATATGCGTTGAAGTCCCCTATTATCAATAAGGGACCGTCTAGCGTAAGCAACTGTTCAAGATCTTGTTGGAACTGATTGTTTTTTACGGGATTGTACAAAGAAATCACTGTGAATTCAAACACACTGGTACTCACTTTTATTGCCGTGGCTTCCATGCATTGCAATTGTGGCGTGTTTATTTGGTATCGTACCGCCTCCCCTACCAGCCAATCTGTCGTTTCTGAACACATTGTAGTTGGGTACGTTGTTTCGTGTTCCTGGTTTCAAAAACGTTTCCTGAATCAGGACTACATGGAATTTATTATCTAGAATAAATTGTCTGATTTCTCCAGTTTTTTCCTTCAGGGAATTTGCATTCCATGTGAGGAGTGATACATGATTCACAGCCATTATTGCTTATTGGCAGTGTGTTGTCGAGCTGTTTGGTGTTTGTATGGTATTTTGTTGATTTAGACCATTGTTTGGTGATGTTGGTTTAGTTACGTTTGCTGATGTTTGGCTATTTGTGCAAATGTCTTCCTTATATATTTAGGATTCTTTGCACAACCTCCGTAACTTGCGGGATGTTCTCCTCCGCAATTGACGCAATCCGGCTTTTGTTCTGGTGTCTTCTTACACTCAGAGAAGTGGTGGAGCCCGTCGCACTTGACACACCTTGCTTGTGTATGGCATTTGCCTTAGGAGTCTCCAAACTGCTGGCAGTTGTGACACATGATTTGACCATTTCTTGGTTTTGGCGCTTCGACCTTGCAGACGAGATGGCATATGGCGGAGATGTTATATATATGGGTCTCTTCCTTTGGGGGGAGGACTTTCACCAATCTTGAGGCCACTGATTGAACTTTGAGGAAATGAATCTGTATTGGGTGGAAGCCTTGTTCTTCCAGGTCGGACTTGATGTCTTCAGCTTCTAGGCCATATAGTCCCCTTATAATCATATTCAGGTTCCTTTTCTCGAGAAGGTTATAAGTGTGGTACTGCTACTTTAGTTCAGTGACGGTTTCGTTAGTTTTCGGTGGTCCGTTGTTGTCATAAGTATAATTTGTATACCCAGGTATACGCGTTTGGCTGTTTCCATGTTTATATTGTTAGTTTTCGTTAGTCGGTTAAGTTTTGTCCACTTGTCCGGTTCTCTTAGTATGATGGGTACTGTCCGTGGTTTAGTTTCGTCTTTTGAGGGGCTGCTCTAGAGGTACGTTTAGGGATTGCCTTTTTTGTCGTTTCGTTGAGGAATGACAATTCAGGGAGTGTTTGGGCTTTTTTGGGGGAAGGTAGGGATGGGAATTCCTCATCGTCCTCGCCTTCATTTTCGGCCTCTTATCCCATGTAATTTTCGAATTGGGTCTCCGTGATCATATCTGGGTCGACTTAAAATTTGATCGTTTCTTCATCTGAAGAAGCAGTTGTAGCCGAAGGCGGTGGTAACTTAATTTCGCGCTTTATGTTTTTTGCGCTTTTTGGTTTAATGCGTGTTTAACAACCTCATTGTGAGTTCGTCATTTTTGCGAGGCTCCTCGGCCAGCTCAGCATGGAATCGGTGAAGTTTAGCTCGTGTACCCTTGAGCTCTTCCCGCGTTAGCTGTAATTCTATAACAACTTCTTGCAGTTGTTTTGCCATTCTTTTTGCAATACTGAACTGCTCGATCAGCAGCGCAATCTGTCTGTCCTTGTCTTCCATCCTTCAGTCCAAGGCTTCAGTTAGAGTAAGGATAATTGGAGCGCAACCTGCCCCTATTGACCAATATTTCAGATATTTTTTTTTGTAAAAATATAATTGTTACTTTCTTTTTTAAAACAGATAAATCAGAATCAGAATGAAAAATTGCACTCACCCAAAGCAGCCAGTTTTTAAGCATTGACGATTCAGAGCAATTTCTGTGGCCGAGCCGTTTTTTGGTCTTCTCACAGCCGCATACACTAAAGGCCGAAATACAATAGTGCGAGACTGCGATGCGACAGCGCGACGAAAGTCTCGCAGCAAATTTCAACCAGTCTTCGTAACATGCGTTTGTATACGACATCGTACAATGATTGCGATGCGTCTATGCGAGGCCAGAAATATTTGGAAAATCGAAAATTCCTCGCAACTTGATGGCGCTTAAATGAAATTTGATACCCCTTAATTAATTATTAAGTACTATGGTTATTTTGAATTATTTTTGAATGAAAATTTCGTGCATCCTTGTTGAGGCTATTATTTGCCAACGAAGAAAAATTCCAAATTCGTCACCAATTTGACATTTGTCATATGAAAATTAATCTTCCTTGCATCGCGTGCATTGTAAATTAAATGCGTTTCGCGACGACGTGCGAGAAACGCATCGCCGTCACGCAGTATAGTATCTGGGTCTTGATGGCCGTACAGTGCATTCCGTTTCTCACTGCCACTTAAACCAATGTCCGTGGCGTCCTTTCCGGTTCTCATGACTGCATGCGCTTTGCTCACACACACGAAAAAAAAAACTATGATGTGCACTCTCTGGTGGTCACTGACGAACTTGGAAAAGGTCTGAGGGATGGAATAGGATGATATTTGAAGAGGACTGCAGACAAGCATTTATCGATGAGTTAAGATGTGAACGGCGCAGATGATTTCATTGGAATTTTCAAATATTCAGTTCTTATGCCGCATATGCCCACAAAAATTGCATGGGAAAAAGCATTAGGGTATGTGACTAAAGTAGACCAGCCCAGTCAAAACCAATACTGATATAGAAAACATACATAAAATATAAACACGTCCACTATACTGAAAAGACAAAATTTTGATACAGAGACAAAAGCTTCTAACTACCTGGCAACCCTAGACTTCAAGCTCCTCCCTCAGAATATTAAGCAATTTATTTAGGAGAAGGAATCAAGTTCGGGGGAGAGCTAGGTACACAGGTGACCCAACGCTACTCGGATGACCAATGAAATTCGTACCAAAATAAAAACATTCCGTAACGAGCAATGGGAGAGCTTCCTACAGAGCCTGGGAGTAACAGTGCTGGAGAGTATCCAAATACTTCAAAATCAATAACAGAATTAAGATACCACCAATACACGGACCAAATGGCATACAATACTACGATGCAGGCAAGACGGAGGCATTTGCTGACTCGCTGGAAATGCAGTTCCGAGAAAACTCTTCGGATGAGGAGGACTATGAAACGGTAGACCAAATCGATTTCTCGGTCGGTACGCTCCTGAGAGACAGCCCTCGAACTGAAGACAGTATACAACCAACGGACTTAAACGAAATACGGAACATCATAAGAACATTGAATAAACGCAAATCAACTGGACATGACACAATTACAAACACCATGATCTCATGGCTTCCAGACAACATCTTAAACTTAATTATGGACGTTATTAATACAATAATCCGGCCCCCAAAAGTGGAGACCTATTAGTCTCCTGTCTTCCCTGCCGAAAATAGCTACCGAAAAAGATATAATTCCGGAAGAAAAATTTGGCTTTAGGGCTATGCACTCTACTGAACTCCAGTTAGTTAGAGTAGTCCAACACGTAAGATCAGGATTAAACCGCAAGAACTCGACTGGCCTAGTTATGTGCGACAAGGCCTTCGACAAAGTCTGGCATGCAGGACTTATTTTCAAAATGCAGCAAATCCACATGCCACTCCAGCTCACTCAAATTATCGGCTCCTTACTGGAAGGCAGAACTTTTCGCGTGAGAATTAACAAACAACTCTCAAGTCTGAGACCCATTGAAGCTGGAGTACTCCAAGGGTCCCCTCTGTCACCGGTTCTCGAAAGTATATTCACTGCAGATCTCCCCTCTCTGCCTCCAGGAGTTAAATTATCTTTATATGCTGATGATACTTGTATATTCACTACATCACGACAAGCAACAGTCATCACTTTAAGATTGTAAAGATCAATAAACATACTAACGGAATACTTCCGCAAATGGAAAATTAAGATTGATCCCGACAAAACTCAGGCAATTTATATTACTGAGAAAAAGTGCCAAATCCTACAGACTCTTACAGTAAACGCCAATACTATTGACTGGAACCCAACGGCAAAATACCTCGGAATCACACTCGACAATCAACTCTCATAGAAACAAAACAAACGAGGACACTGCATAGGACTTCTTTCCTCCCTTTACACCATCCTAAAATCCAGAAGACTTGGCCTAAAGAACAGAGTGCTCATATACAAACAAATCATACGACTGACGCTACTCTACGGTAGTCCCGTTTTCTACCAGACGACAAAGACGAACAAAAAAGCACTCCAGTCGCTTTTTTGTTTTTCCAAAATAGAATTGTAAGAAGTATCGCAGGAGCACCATGGTATGTTAGGAATACTGACATACGGAAGGACTTACGAATAGAGACTGTAGAAAAGTACGTACGCGACAAAGCACTGAAACTCTTCGACACAATCGACAACCATACTTACACTACATTAGCGTTCCTGCAAACCTTGCAGAACAGTGATAATCTTACGTACCCTACCCTACGGCAAATAACACTGTAAAATTTTAAATCTCAATAGTTGTACCATTACAAGATCCAACATTGGTCCGATAAGATATGTGAGTACTAGAGGTGCTCGCAGACAAGGGAAAGTCAAGGTCCTAAATCGCACCAACTCCAAGAATCCCCATATTCCAAGGTAGAGAAAGCATTTGTGATAAGGTGTAAAGTGCATCTACTTCTGAAGATGAAGATCTTAAGACAGTGCGTCGTTAAAAAAGAACAAGGACGACACGTGAGTGCTAATACGCTTGACGTAGATGAAAATATGCATCCTAACAAAATAATACCCGGATCATTTTTATTAATTGATATTCCAACGAAAAGGAAGAATGTGTTCTGCAAATATTTTGCTTGCTGCTGGAACTTGTGAAGAAAATGAGGGAGAAATCAATGTCACATTCCTTAAATCGGTTGGGTAAAGTACCAGAGACTTTCAAGTTGACTATAAAGATGTATCCTACGTTACATACGAGCAACTTTCAAAAATTATTTCTAAGCCTTAGTTAATAAAGAGAGCAAGCCTCAATCAATTCTATAATTTTGAGAATGATATGGATATTTATGAGAAACTAGCTGATTTCAAATATATGCACCATGTGTGGTCTACTATTTGGTTGATTTTAGATTTTGTTCTATTCCTTTCTTTCAAGTTCTTGGTAGATAAACAGAACTTTTGTTTATGAATTTTTAAGATGTGTTTCATAAATGTAACTTTTGAATAAAATAAGTTGACAGAAGTTGAAGTGTCAACTTAAAATATATTTTATTAAAAATTTATTGGTCATACGGAATGACAAAATGGAAGTTTTATGTTTTTGACAAAAAAAATCCCGGTTTTAAATTATGTTCCCTGAATGATGAAATAATACACCCAGGATTTTTGTTATCCCGGAAAAATATTTAAAATGTGATTATTTTGCGCTCTCCTATTACAGTGCAAGTATTAAGAGTACGGTGTACATTGCAAGCTACAATATTTATTTGATTTACATGTCGTTGATGATGTCGTACATGATTACCAAACTCGTCACCTTGGTGATTTTGACATACTTTTTTAGTGGCACGTAAGAGCATATTAAGCAGCCTTGACTAAGCCTCGAATAATGTTGATCTATTATCCATGAGATCTTTGAATTTTACGTTTTTGATGTTGATCGTCTTTTGTTCATCTTATTGCGTTTACCAAAATGAATGTGATTCTGCAGTTATTCATTGGACGTTAGGTAAGGAGTTAATTCTGAATTTCACCGTTGAAACGCTCGATTTTTGTTTAGTCTGTGTTCAGCTGTGACTGAACGAGATACATTTTGACGTGCGCTTGGTAGTTTTGTTTATAAAGGTTAAATGTATTTTTCTTACTAATTTTGTATATTTTTTTGACTTTGTATCTCATTTTTATTCTATTTTTATTTTAAACCAGATGGAAACAACACGCGATAGTCATGTATACGGTAACCGAAAACCCCTTTAAAAATAATATTTTTATAGAAAATTTACTGCAAACATTGCATTTACCTAATTCAGGAAAACGCAATGTGGATATCCCAGAAACGACACATGTCTAATCGCAGACATTGTGTCACCATAATTGCATTATTTAAGTTACCTCGGTACACGACGTAGCCCCCAGTTGTTTTGATCTTAGCCCGTTAAGCGTGCGTATATACATAAGTTCTGTTAAAAATAAAGTTACATTTGTGAAACAAAAACTAAAAGTGTTTAAGTGAAATTATCAACAATACATTATATTTTTTTTCACCTTTACCACCACTCGATACAAAACTGGCGCAGTCGGTAAACACCGCGATTATGAAAAGATTCGGTATCCGCGATGAAAAGTAATCGTGAAATTATAAAAATAAGGGTATTGCAAAGCCCTAGGCAGAATCTTAAAAGGATTCGCCTCAGACCTCAATCAAAGAATTGTGATTCAGCTAATCACTATTAATACGAACTTAATTATCGTGACATAATAAAATGAACTGTTTTGGGGGATCAATTAAGCATAAAACGACCCTCAAACTTATGAGTGAGGCTGCTCATATTCCCAAAACAAAAACATTATAATAAACACCTAAACAAAATAGTGAACAAGTGACTATCAAAGTGCATGAACAGTAATAAAAGATTTAGTGCTTTTTTGGAGCGGCGCAAAATCATAATAGACGACATGGCGGAACAAGTAGATCAGCTACAATATGAAATTGCGAAACTAGATAATAAAATCGCACAATTAGCGGATGCACTGAGACGACTGCAGCTAGAAAAAGAAGCAGCAAACGCATAAGTGCGTGAAAACCTTATGAAAGAAATTCGTTATATGGCAAATTTGACTGGCACATCGGATGTCACAATAAATAGTTTTATTGCCAGTACGGAATACTATCTCGAAGGAATCCCGGATGAGGAAGCCCGAAAAGCTGCCACAAGAATCACTTTTTACAAGAAAATCCAGAGGGAAGCGATGGAAGGCAGAATAAACATGGAAGGAACAGACGACTGGGAAGAAATCAAACAAGAACTCAAGCAGCTATATCGACCAGATACGGAACCGGCAGAGATTTACACGAGGATTTGTAACTTGAAAGCCAATAATGTAAGTGATCTTGCGTACAATATACAAAAAATTAAAATTAAATCAGACGAGTTACAGCTTTTTCATAAAAATTCATTGCATGTAGATTGAAGTAGCGTCAATTCCTTACTAGTGAATACAGTGAAGGAAATGACGCGAGGAATTTTGTATGAAAAGAAGTACAAACAGCAAAATATTAATCAAATATTGGAAATTATGAAAGAAAGGAGATTTGAAGATTCCTGCATTAGGCCGGCATTCCGCATTAAGCAATTTAAAAGTAACCTATAATCACCTATAATGAATGATCGCAAGAACCAAAGACACGATTCTGACAACAGTAGACCAGTACCTGACAATACACACAACAAATTTCAGAAACAAATTCCGACAAACAATCGTTTTCAAGAGCAACCAAAAAATTATAATCAGCATCTAGAAAATTCTAGCGATCAATGTAGAGAAGCGAACGATTACAAACCTAACTACCTAAATTCTGGTCGACGAAATTTTAAAAAACAATCTGGTACCTCCAATAATTATAGGCAACAAAATTATACATTTGGCAGTGGTCGAAATTCTCATCCAAAAAACAACTCTATATCGAACCTATGGAGGTTGATAATATTCAAGATTCCCAAAAATTTACAGATGGGGGAAAATACAATGAAAATAATCTAGAAGACTTTAACGTGAGTCAAGAGGTTAATCATGTGGGAAAAAACGAAGCATTTTTCTCAACTAGCCTCGGATAACCTACCTATTATCAAAATTAGTATGAAAAATCATCAATTTATAGCCTTAGTGGATACAGGATCCTCTTTCAGTCTTATCGATGAATCAATACAAATCTTTCCTAAAATAAAAATTAATCCAATACCTTTTTCCACAACTACGGGAAAAGATACTTTTGAATTTGAAGTCCACACTCAACCACCAACAGAATTTAAAGCTCCAAATAATGCTTTGGTCAGATGGAAAGTGAAAGCTTTAAATAGAAGAAAATATGAATTTATTATCGGAATCGACCTTCTTAACAATTTAGGTACTCTTATCGACTTTGAAGAAAAAACGATTACACTTAATGGGCAATCGATTAAATTTATGAACAACCCTTTTGCTTTTCACGAAATTTCTTATCTAGAAACAATAGGACCAGATTTTCTGAATCGTTTAAAATTAGACCATTTAAATTCTGGGGAAAGAAGCGAACTATCCAAAGTTCTTAAAAAGTTTGAGGGTATATTTTTCAAGGAAGGGGATAAATTAACGAGCACCCCAACAATTGAACATAAAATGAAAACAACTACGGACCAGCAAATCAATGCAAAGTTGTATAGATACCCGATGAGGTCCGCAAACAGATCGCGGAAATGGAAGGACAGGGCATCATACAGAAAAGTAATTCTAGGTACTCCAGTCCATTGATTGTGGTCCCCAAAAAATTAAATAATTCTGGTGTGAAAAAGTATCGGCTAGTTATAGACTACCGAAGACTAAATGAAGTAACGGTTGACGATAAATTCCCCCTTCCAAACATTGAATCAATTTTAGACAAATTAGGAAGGGCCCAGTACTTTTCAACTATTGACCTGGCCAAGGGATATCACCAAATATTGGTGAGTAAGGAAGACCGTCATAAAACAGCATTCGTAACACCACATGGCCTGTACGAATTTGTTAGAATGCCATTTGGACTGAAAAATGCTCCGGTGACTTTTCAGCGGTTGACGTGACTTGGTTGTGACTTCATCAACAAAAGTTGCGTTCTTGAAGAACACATTAAATCATTAACTCAAATATTGAAAACGCTAGAAAAACCTCGTCTTTAAGGCATATTGTCACTCCTGAAGGTGTTAAACCCAACCCAGAAAATGTCCTTGCAATTCAAAAATTACAGCTTCCTAAAACAGAAAAAGATCTAAGAAGTTTTTAGGAGCAACAGGGTATTACAGAAAGTTTATCCGGGACTATGCAAAAGTTGCTCAGCATCTAACAAAATACCTCAAGAAGGATGTTAAAATTAACATTAAAGACCCTAACTACATAGAGGCGTTTGAAAAACTGAAAGCATTGATCAGTTCAAACCCTGTTCTTCGATTTCCCGAGTTCGACAAGCAATTCCAGCTAACAACAGATGCGTCCAAATACGCAATAGGCGCGGTCCTATTGCAAAACGGACACCCTGTTTGTTTTGCATCGCGGACATTGAACTGCCACGAACAGAACTACTCAGCGATTGATAAGGAGTTCTTGGCTATCAAGTGGTCCGTTAATTATTTCAGGCCTTACTTATATGGGAACAAGTTCGTCATTTTCACGGACCATCAGCCCATAAAATATTTGCAAACAAAATATAAAGGATAGGATTTATCCCCACGCCATCAGCGTTGGCTATTAAAACTGGGCGAATATCAATTCGACATAGAATACTTAAAAGGAAAGGAAAATCAAGTAGCTGATTTCCTTAGTAGAATTAAACACCAAGAAATCGATGAGGACGACTCACAAAAAGACAGTAATGAGGTACATTCATATTCCCATCTGGGAATTTTCAATGTGGAAAATGGTGAGAGTTCAGATTTGGCTACAATCCACTCTGCCGGAGAGGAACTCTTAGACCACATCCCCATAAAAGATGAGATCGTAAATAAATATAAAACGCAATTTATCTTAACAAATAATAAAACTGTTGAACTGGAAATTATTCACGATGAACGAATAATATACATATCAGAACACGACTTTGAAAATTTAAGTGATATCCTTAAAGTGTATGTGAAGAAGGGCAAAATAGGTATTTACACGGAATTGGATGATCATAAATATAATGTTGTCCAACAAAAAATTCGGGAACTTTTTTCTAATGACAGCAAAATAAGGTTTTTCAGATGCTCATTGCGAGCATAGAAATTGCTACAGAAACTGAAGCTGTTAAACAAGTATCACTTTACCACGTAAGAGAAAGCATTCACTCTGGAATACAGGAATCTTACGCCGCACTTAAGAATAAAATTTATTTTCCAAAACTCTTAGAAATAATAACGATCGTGATAAGCCAGTGTGAAGTTTGCCAACGAGTGAAGTACGACAGACGTCCCATTAAGCCTAAATTCAAATTTACTGAGACTCCATCCAATATTAATGAGATTGTACATGCGGATACATTTATAATAATGAAGAACAGTTTCTTGACGATTATCGATAAATTTTCTAAATTCGCGGCCGCCTATCACCTCCCTGATAGAAATCACATCACAATCATAGAAAAATTAGAGGATCACTTTGCGAAAATTGGGAAGCCGAAGAAAATAATAGCTGGAAATGAGTTCAGTGGAATCTTAGTAAAAGACTTTTTACAATCCGAAGATATTACCTTGCATTTCACCAAACCCCATAGCCATACGGGAATAGCCGATGTTGAAAGGCTACATAATACCATATTAGAAAAATTTAGAATTTTAACGATTGACAAAACAAAAATTTCCGTGAGGAATACCATTCAAAGAGCAATAAGGAACTATAGCGAAAGATATCACTCGACTATTAAATGCACCCCTAAAGAAGTACAACACAATCAAGTTAATTTAGAGAAAATAAAAACAAACATCAAAGAAGCGAAAAACAAGTATTTGGATAAATTAAACGAAAAACGAGAAGATTATGAGGAAACTCGTACTACAGGATTTATAAGAAACTATAAAGCCGCAAGACTTAAGCAACTCCCTAAATACATAAAATCAAAGTTACATAACATCCACCCAAAAAATATAAAAAAAGAGTTAAAGGATTCAAATCAAAGTAAAGAAGTAGACTTCGATTGCAAACCTACAGCTATAAAAAAGCCAAATAGTAATGAAAAGAGTGAAAACTTCAATGAAGGCCAAATATTAATTTTAGAAAACGCAATTCAGAAAGGACCTAAAGATGAAATTCTAGTTTCCACATTTAATTTAAATATAACACGAGGCGACATCCAAACATTGCAAGATTTAAACTGGCTAAATGATAACATAATTAATTTCTACCTAAGATTAAAAGCAGAACTTAGTGAAATAGAAAATTCTGAAATCATGCCGAAAATCTATGCCATGAATACGTTTTTCCTACCACGCTCATTGGAAGCCGGATATAACGCAGTTCGTTAATGGACAAGGTGAGTTAACCTATTATATTTCGATATAATTAGTCCCAGTACACTTTCAAAAGAACCATTGATGTTTAGCCGTAATAAATTTCAAAGATAATTCTATAAAATACTATGACTCACTAGGCCATGATAATTCAATTGGTTTGTCTGCTTTAGAAAATTATATAGCCGAAGAATCACTTGATAAACTAAATCTGCCCTTAATTAGATACAAGCAAATTTGTTAAGGAACATGTGAAGAATATTCCGCGACAAAATAATAGTAGTGTGTAATGGATTTTACCCCGCAATCGTCACGGCGACGAAAGCAGGACGAATCGGCCTCGCACCGCCATCCGGACGTGAAGTCCTAGAGACGTGGCAACGAGTTGTACCCGGAGGGTCAACGACTCGGCCACTCGGAAGTTCACTACGATGGTGGCTGCTGGCGGACTAGCTCAGTGTGGCGAGGTTTACGGACGTGGGTTGGACCCGGGTGAACTTCCGCTCTGGTTCCATTATTAAACCAGCCACCGAAAAACCCGATTATCCGAAGGCATCATTTCAAAATTTCTTTACTTTACCTTTTACATTCTTTTACAACTCAATACAACAAAATCGATCGCGCCTCCGCTACACAAAATACCGCAGTGCCCGAAAATACACTACGTTAATTAGTTACAACTAAAAAAAATCGAGTGGTTACGCGACTAACCAAAGGAAATTTACGGACCGAACTACAAACGGCACTGCGGAACCCGAACCGACGAAACACTTGTGTTGCACACTACACATTACATCCTCCTGCAATTAATTCAGCCTCATCACTTTCGTCCTCAAAACAAGGTCCGACGGAAGGAAAGATTGGATTTCAATTACCATTTTTCTTTTCTATTCAACAAAAAAAAGAAAACCCAAAGAAAAAAAAACAAAACTTTTCAAACCTGGTAAGAGTATTACGAAAAATTTTACAACTACATTCTTATGTTAATACTACGTCTATTGTCTTAATCTATAATTCTATTCTATTAATTTTTTTTTTGTTTTTTTTTTTTTTGTGATCTACTCTATACTTTACACTCCACTGATATGAGCGTGGCCCATTCGCTTAAATAGCATTCAATCTGATTTGCAATTTGCGGAAAACTTAAATACTGATATACTGATAGGATTGCAACCAATAACGACGACGGCGGCGGCGACAAAAAATTCTGCAAAGCCGCCCTTTCGGACGAATCTATTTCACAAACTCACCCTGCTATTGGGGAAGCTTCGAATCGTTGCGGCATCCCGTTGTTGGTGCTCCGATGTGGGAACTTGTGTTTTGTCTTGCTGGTCCGTTCTTGCTCTACTTTCGGCTGATGTTGGTAGCGGCTGCTCCAATTGACCTTTTCAAGGTCAATTCGAAAATTTCATTGCCGCGAGCAAGGGGGCGATATTCACTGATTTTCACTGTGGGTGGATTATTACTGTACGGCGGGTTGCTCGTTCGAGGGATTTTTGAGTCACAAAAAGGTTGATGCTATGAACACGGGGTCACGTGGTATTGGTTTTTCAAGATTTTTTTTTCTTCTTTAAGAAAAAAGAATCGAGTCACTTCGAATTGTCGAGGACAAGCGCCGTCACGCGTTATTTGTTCAAATTTTGTTTTTTTTAGAAAAATGAGTCACTCCGAATTTTCAAGGTCCGTCTATCCCGGTCGAGAAGCAAAATCCAACCGAAAAAGAAATGGCCGCGATCGAGCAATCTTCCAGCCTTCCCCTCCCTTTCTTTTTTTTTTATTGGAATGTCAACGTTTTTACGAAAATTAAATGAATAGAAAAATAAGTTCTTTTATTATAATTATCTTTTATTATTTCAAATAGCACTATGAGACCAATCTTTACTCAACGAGCTTAAACCGAGAAGTGAATATAAAATTGAAACTATCATACAGGAGAACTCCGTATACTCGTTTGTATAAAACATTCTTTACACAACGCTATGCAAGTCTGCTTAACATGTGCTATTCATCTGTTACATCCATGTAATAAAAAACAAACAAAACCATAAAATGCATACACATCATTACTGTACTTAACAGCACACCTAAGTAAACAAAACCGACCAGTTGTGTTGTCAGCAATGAATCCTCAGGAAGGATTAAATAAATATAAACAAGAGATTCAATTTTGCCGTCGTAAAATATTGAAAGATTCAACACGCCCTCTCAAAATTCAATCTCTTATCTAAAAACAGAAGATAGCACATCTAAATATGTATACATACAAACTAAACGTATAACAAACTAAAATATATTTGTACATAATCAGTTAAAATATAATTATAAAAATAAATGAGTAAAGACAGTTCTCTCTTGTATTATCTGGGATACTATATACATGTGATCCAACATTCGTTGCTTAGGATTAGGGAAAACCCAGAAAAACCTAATCAGACCATTCATCTTAATATTAAAATTAACAAAAATCACTTATAATTAATATTATTCCAATCCCATTTCAGTTGTAAACTTTAAAAACTTGGTTGCTGGTAACGGCTTTGTCAATACATCAGCTATCTGATTACCTGTAGGAACATATTTTAATTGTATTATATTATTTTCAATTTGTTCTCTTGAGAAATGATATTTAATATCAATATGTTTTGTTCTTTTATGATTAGTGGGGTTATTTGCTATACTGATACAACCGCTGTTGTTTTCATAAATTATTATCGGTTTTGAAATATTAATATTTATACTTTTTGCTAGGGATCTAATCCATAATGTCTCTCTTATAGCTTCATAGAGAGCCATGTATTCAGCTTCAGTAGATGATGCTGCAACTGATGACTGCCTTTTTGTACTCCATGATATTGTATTTGTCTCAAACAATTTAAACAGAAAACCCGTAGTACTCTTTCTATCCGTATGATTACTTCCACCCCAATCAGAGTCAACATAGCCAACTAAAAATTCTTTATAATCACTTTGAATATAAGTTAATTTAATATTTATCGTGCCCTTTAAATACCTAAGTATCCGTTTTAAACATTTCCATAGTTCTATGTTGTTATTATTTAAATACCTGCTCAAAATGTTAACCGAAGTGCTTAGATCAGGACGTGTGCATAGCATCACATACATTAGACAGCCAATAAGATTCCGACAGGATGCATCACAAGTCTCATCGGAACTTAAGGCTTCATAATTTATTTTAGCTTCTAACGGCGTACTAACTGGATTGCAATCTATCATATTAAATTTATTTAAAATTGTTTTTATTTAAGCGCTTTGATCCAAGGTTATTTTATGGTTTGTTCTATTTATTCTAATTCCTAGAAAAAGTTTTATATCCTTTAAACCTGTCATACAAAATTTATTCATTAAATAATTTTTAAAGCTATTTAAAGTTTCAGTATTAGCAGTAGCAATAGCAACATCATCCACATACAGTACTACATAAATGTTCTTACATATGTTACCATTATCTAATACATAAATACAGCGATCAGCTGATGAATTTCTAAACCCTTTATCTATAAAAGCTTTTTCAAATTTTAGAAACCAACACCGTGCAGCTTGTTTTAAACCGTATAAAGCTCTATTTAATTTACACACTTGATTTTCTTTACTTGTAACGCCCTCTGGCACTTTCATAAAAACTTCTTCTTTTAAGTCGCCATTTAAAAATGCGGTTTTAACATCCATATGATGCACTAATAGTTTAAATTGATTTGCAAACGATAATATAAATCTAAAACTTGAGATTCTAGCTACCGGTGCGAAAGTTTCATGATAATCTATTAAATATTCCTGACTAAAACCTCGGGCTACAAGACGAGCTTTATATTTTAATGGGTTTCCAAATTCGTCATTTTTAATTGCAAATACCAACTCACAATCGATTATATTTATATTGTTTGGTTTGTCTACTTAAGACCATGTATTATTAATCAGTAAAGAATCAATCTCATCTTTAATAGCTTGCTCCCATTGAGCCCTATCATCTCTACTTTTAATTTCTTGAAAAGACGTGGGAATTTTATAAATAATGGATTGTGCGCATGCAAAATAATCATTCTCTTTATAACAAATGTTCGGACGATCTTTGAGCCTATCACTTCTCCTTAGCTTAGTAATTTCTTCTTCATGAAACGAAGGTCTTTCTGTATGCTTGTCTGTTTCTACTACAGACTTAGTAGGTTCGACTCCTACTTTGACATTTTCTCCCACTCCAGACCTTAACAAATCTGAATCCACAGTATCAGATTTTTCTACTGACTTTGACACAATGTCAGGTGAATCAGTTTCATATCGACATACTTTTTCTTGATCTGACCTCTCTTTATCAGATCTATTACATTTTATTAATGATTTTGACCACAGGTCAGATGCATCATTTTCATTACTAGAGTTTTCACAATTAACTCTTTCAGGCTTTACTGCTGGTCTGGACTGGAGAAAATTTGTCTCATCTACTATAACATCTCTAACTATAATAAACTTATCAGTCTCTAAATCCCATACTTTATAACCATTCGGTTCATACCCTACTAAAATACCTTTCAACGATTTTTCATCAAATTTCATTTTTCTAGTTTTATTGTGTATATAAACGGTGGACCCGAACACTTTCAAATATTTTACCTGAGGCTTTTTACTATGCCACAGTTCATATGGTGTTTTACTTGATTTTAATGCTTTCGTAGGTGTTATATTAATCAAAAATGTAGCAGTTAAAACTGCTTCACCCCAAAATATTTTATCTAACCTAGCACCTACTATCATTGCACGAGCTCTCTCAGTTATTGTTCTAACCATTCCTTCAGATACACCATTTAATTGCGGAGTTCGTGGAACAGTTAAATGATAACTAATTCCCTTTTGCATACAATATTCCTTCATCTCATTTGACAAATATTCACGCCCATTATCGCAATACAAATTTACTAACTTTAAATTGAAATGAGCTTCAGCTTTTGCAACAAAATCTTTAAATGTATTAAAAACATCTGATTTATATGTAATTAAATATGTTACACAATAATGTGTGTATTCATCAACGAATAGAACAAAATAATTTTTATTATTTATTGTTAAAGGAGTGATAGGACCGCAAACATACGAATGTACATGAAATAGTGGTCGTTTAATATGAGATTTATTTTTATTTTTATTAAAGGGTAATCTAGCTTGTTTACCACTTATGCAGGCTTCACATAGGTTATCATTTGGAGTAACCTGATTCATTAGTTCTACATCATCTATCATATTTTTAGTTTTAGTTTTTAGCGACAGTTCATAGTTACATTTTATGCTACTATTTACCTGAGAGTATATTGTCTTTTTCTCAACTATAAAATCGACCCCAATTAAATTGTTTAAAAACTTACCCTTTATGACAATTTTATTATTTTTACTTATCTCCACGCCTTTGTCATTAAATACGATGGTCATTCCAGCCTCTTGCATTTTTCGGACAGACAGCAAATTGTACGGCACATCTGGACAGTATAAGACGTCTTCTAAGGTACCCTGGATACCCGTTATGCTTCTTACGACTATGTTGCCTTTCTTTGTTGCACTCACATAAGCTCCATGTTTTGCGATGGAAATTTTTATTGGAGTTTGCATTTCAATAAAATTTTCAACGAGGTCTTTTCTATTAATAATGTGATCAGACGCTCCTGAGTCTAAAAGAAATGTAATTTTATTATTATATACATTTTAATCTTCATATTCCCAGTTGTTCATCATAAATGCAAAATTTGAAGTATTTTCGCTTGATGGTGATTGAGCAGTTTGTACACTTTGTATTGTCTTATTTTTATTGTTTTTCTTGAACTGCAGACCCTTTTTAAAATAAAAACAGTTTTTCTTTATATGTCCTTTCCTGCCACAATGCTGACATGTTATTGTTAATTGTCTATGATGATGGCGCTTGAATGATTTATTTTTATAATAATTTTTACGAAAATTATTTACTGGCCTCTTATATTCTGTATCATTAGCCTGCAATACTTTAACGCTTGTATCACGATCCTCACGTGTTAATTTCACTTCATAATCTAAAAGCTTCGTTTTCACTAGAGCCAACGTTAAGTTTGTTGATAACGTTTCTATTGCTGTTATAATACCGTCGAAAGACTTCGGAAGAGTTAAGAGTAAATAAGATATTTTCTCTTTTTCCTGTTTTTCTGCTCCTGCTGCAGATAGTTCAGTAGACAAGTCATCGAAGACTGAAAAATGTTTCACTAAAGGTGTATCGTCTTGTAATTTTAATTCCATTAGTCTTTTGCGTAGAACCAATTGAGTTGCGAGACTATCACGTTCATAAATTGCAGCTAAATTCTTCAAAATTTCTTTCGGAGTATTTCCATCAGTCACAAAATTAAGGAACTAGTCAGATAGGTAACCGACAATAATACTTTTAGCTATTCGTTCAGCTTTCTTCCATTCAACAGTTATTTCAGCTGAGGCGTTATCGTCAATTACTTTAATCACATCAAGTTCTGTTAATAAAGCTCTTATTCTTAACTTCCACACACTGAATCTATAACCATCAAATGGTTTAATGTTTCTTTCAGTTTTAAAATTCTGCATTGTTCAATTTTCACAAATTTAATAAATTATTACTAACTTATCAAATATAAATACTTATCCAAGAAAATAATTTTTTTTCTTTTGCCGCAACAATATCTCTGCTCAAACAGTATGTATTTGGGAATCCTTCACCAATGCCACTTTTCAAGTTTTAATTCTCTCACAAATTAAACTTTTTACACTTAACTATTTAATCACTTCGCGTTATCTGGGCCCATAACCTATTGGAATGTCAACGTTTTTACGAAAATTAAATGAATAGAAAAATAAGTTCTTTTATTATAATTATCTTTTATTATTTCAAATAGCACTATGAGACCAATCTTTACTCAACGAGCTTAAACCGAGAAGTGAATATAAAATTGAAACTATCATACAGGAGAACTCCGTATACTCGTTTGTATAAAACATTCTTTACACAACGCTATGCAAGTCTGCTTAACATGTGCTATTCATCTGTTACATCCATGTAATAAAAAAACAAACAAAACCATAAAATGCATACACATCATTACTGTACTTAACAGCACACCTAAGTAAACAAAACCGACCAGATGTGTTGTCAGCAATGAATCCTCAGGAAGGATTAAATAAATATAAACAAGAGATTCAATTTTGCCGTCGTAAAATATTGAAAGATTCAACATTTTTTTCTTGTAAATCTCAAGTGTGTCACCTTAACGGAATTGCCACACTTGAGAAGGGAATTACAAGTGATTGCGGAGTGTTCAGTTGCATGTGTAGAATATATTAGTAGAAACCACGAATTTAATTTTTTACAAGAGAAAATGCCTTATTTTCGACAGAAAATGATTACCGAAATAATTCAAGCAAAACTTCGTTAAATAATTTACAGATCCTAATTGCAATACTTATCTGCATTTTGACATTCGGTCAGCCTACCGCTGGGACACTCTTACTGAATCCAATCGAGACAAAAAACGGATACACAACGATAAACTTGGGACAAACGGAATTAATAACTACGACCAGGACTATTTTACACATCATAAACGTAGACGAGATTAAATCAAAAATAGACACATTTGAAGAAAACTTGCAAAAATTAGGAATTATTAATGATTCCTTCATTAAAAATGAGTTGGAAAATCTCCACGTAAATATATACCACGTGCTATAAATCCCAGGGATAGACAACGAAGAGGCCTTATCAACTAAGTAGGCACAGTGCAAAAATTTCTTTTTGGAACGATGAGTGATGAAGATCGGCAGATCATATCTGACCATTTAGAAACAATTATTAAAAATCAAGAAGAAGAAATTACTAATTTGAACAAACAAATTGAGATAAATTCCTTTCTAAATGAATCCATTACGAATTTGAAGAATATTATCGAGTCAGACAGAAATAGGACAGTTAAAACTTATCAAGAAACAACTGAAAATGAAAAGAATATAATTAAACATCAGCTTAAATTGGACCAAATATTCAAAATTGAAATATTAAAAGATAAACTAAATCAACTTATAGATAATATAGGACTGATCACGCACGGCATTATCCATCCTAGTTTGTTGTCTGCAACCGAAATCAAAGAGAAAAACAAAACTCGATTTTTACAAACTAAAGAACGTACGAACTGGACTCTTAAGACACGACGATAATACAATTGTTGTTGGGATTAAAATTTCAGACTCCTCTAAATTAATTGATTATAAAGTAATAATTGCAATGCCAAATGAAGACAATCTTGAAATCGACCTTAAAGACCAATTTGTCATTGAAATTAATGAAACTAAATATAATTGTGATGGAGAAACTTTGTATCTAAATGAACTTAAGCCTTTAAATAATTGTATTACAAACAACAATTGTAAATTGATAAAGAATAAAGAAAGTGAAATCAGAAAAATAGACATACATATAGAAATACAGTACAGAAATATACATATAGAAATACAGTAATATGTAAAAACTTAAAAAACCAAGAAATAATAAACTTATGTGACGATAGAAAAATAACATTAAGCGGAAATTACTTGATAGTCATAAATAATTGTACAGTTAAAATTTTAAATAAAACTTTCAGTAACAATAATGAAAAATTCGGTTGATAAATATTTTTACGTTGATTAAGAAACCTGTAACTTTACACAAAAATTAAATTTTGAAGACATAGTTTTGAAAAATATGGCAAATGTTAAACATATAAACCATTTAAAAATACATACAAACATAAATTATTTTACGTTTGGAATCATTTCATTTATTTTAATAAATTTAGCAGTGTGGATTTTTCTGATTTTGTGATTTTGAAAAGATATAAAAACATGTTACATTCATTACAAATTGTAAAAGAAAACATTCAAAGAATTCAGGAGAATTCTCACTCAAAGAGGGGAAAAAGTCATGTATACGGTAACCGAAAACCCCTTTAAAAATAATATTTCTATAGAAAATTTAATGCAAACGAGAATCCCAGAAACGGCACATGTCTAATCGCAGACATTGTGTCAGCATAATTGCATTATTTAAGTTACCTCGGTACACGCCGTAGCCCCCCAGTCGTTTTGATCTTAGCTCGTTAAGCGAACGTTTATACATAAGTTCTGTTAAAAATAAAGTTACATTTGTGAAACAAAAACTAAAAGTGTTTAAAGGAAATTATCAACAATTCATTTTATTTTTTTTTTTCACCTCGACCACCACGCGATTTACATCTACTCTTCTTGTACGAGTTGAAATTAAATCATACCGCAGCTCAAGCTTAAAGAAATATGAATCAGGCATTCGGACATGGAGCCAACAATGAAAAAATGCTCGATAATGGTTCAAAAAATTTCGTTCTTACAATTTGAGTATCGTCCTCGAGGAAGACCACCGGCCAATATTGATACGAGGTATTAAGGACGACAATGAAATCCGATCACCATACAACTAGTCGAATACTTGGGCCTAAGCTAGGAACTAGTCAAAAAACTGTGTTAAAGCATGTGCGTGCAATAAATGAAGTAAAAATGCGACCCATATATCCCGCACGAATTAACGCAGCTGCAGATTATCCAACGCAAAAGCAAGTGCCCATCTTTGTTGCTTTGCAATACATGATTGCCATATTTACACAAAATCATCACTTCTAATGAAAACTGGGTTTTATACGTAGAATACAGCCTCAGGACACACCCCAAAACCGAAATTTCATCAAAAAAAAAATTTGGTCCCCATATGTGATCCATGAGCCAAAGAGTGATCCATTATTCCTTTCTACAACTAGGCGAAACTATGACAGCGGTGTCTTATTGTCATGAAAGTGATGTCATGTATGAAAACAACCAGCATTGCACACCACATAAAGCTTGAATTACAGTTAAAAAATTAACTTCGCTACAATATGAAAATTTATCACTTCCTTTATATTCTCCCTAAATTTCACTGACCGATTATTACCGTTTTCGTTATTATAAACTATTTTAAGGGGGGAAAATTTACATGTTAATTTATTTACAGTAACCAAAATGATATTACAAAAGATTTTGCATTGTTTATTAACTCTTAAAAAAAGATTTTTTTTTCATAAAGGCATATGTATATGATTTGCCCAATCGTTGGGAAAGAGTCGTAGATGCCAATGTCAATTATTTCAGTTGAATTTATTAAATAATGTGAAAAAATTGCTAGTCAATGTTACAAAAACTGATGACAGCCCAAGTTCATCAAAAGAAACTGATTTTCACCTTGATGCAAATGCTAGAGATGCAACATTGACAGTACAGAATTAATTAACACAAACGAAGAAGATGCTGAAAATAATAGTAGCAGTACTATTATTGCTACCAATGAACCATTACCTCAATTGAATGATGTGTCAGAATGGAGTATTCCTGTTCCTTACAATGTTCGCATTGAAATAATAAAAAAAGGAAGTGAATATTTCCAAAACAAAGAAGGACCATTTGCCACTGTTTCTAGTCACGGAATCAAAATAAAAGGTGACGCTCGTCATCTCTCAAAAGATTGGTTTTATAAAATTATGCCTAATGGTGAAAAAATCCTACGGTCATGGGTGGTTTATTCCCTCACCTCTAAAAACCTGTACTGTTTCTGCTGTCGTTTATTTGTTATGGCCAATAATACCAATGCGGGAACATTTACGACTGGATTTCAAAAGTGGTGGAAATCAAATCCGAAAGTAGCTGACCACGAATGTTCAAATGAACATCTGGAAAATCTTGAGAAATGGACAACTTTAGAAATAAGACTAAAATTGAATAAAACAATAGATGATGCAGCTTTGCAATTGATGGATACAGAAAAACAGAAGTGGAATCATCTTTTGACTAGATTACTGGATATAACTTTATTTCTGGCTAAACAAAACTTGGCGTTTCGTGGACATGATGAAGGACACGACTCTAAAAATAAAGGCAATTTTTTGGAATTAGTAAATCTATTGTCAAAGTATGATGTAGAGTTGAAAGAACACATGATGAAATTGGAGGAAGATAAAACTTCAAAAGTATCATATTTGTCGCCAAATATACAGAATGAATTCATTAATGTTCTATCAAACCATGTGAAAACTAAGCTTGTCAAAGAAATTAAATCAGCGAAATATTTTGGTATTATGTTTGATAGCACACCTGACATTTCACATATTGACCAAATGTCTGAAGTGATACGTTATGTGAAAATAGAAAATAGGAAAGTGAAAGTCAAAGAAGCATTCCTTCGATTTTTTCCTTTGCAAGGAAAAAAAGCTGCTGATCTAAGCGATGAAATTCTTGACAAGCTTAAGACAGACGATTTAGATATTATGATGTGTCGTTCCCAAGGCTATGACAATGTTGCTGTTATGAGCGGTGTGCACGGAGGAGTACAGTCCATTATTAAAACAAAAAACAATAAAGCAATTTTTATTGGTTGTATTGATCACTCGATTAATTTGTGTGGTCAACATTCATTTGCCCAAAATGTATCATGCGTTACATTTTTTGGAACGGTAGAGACGATTTATTCTTTTTTTTCCGCCTCCATTAGCCGTTGGGAAGTGCTTATGAAACACAGCAAATTATCTGTTAAAAGACTCTCAACAACGCGTTGGAGTGCTCATTACCGTGCAGTAAAAGCACTAGCAGAGAATTTTGAAGGACTTGTAGACGCAATTGAGGAGTTGTGTGATGGACGAGAAAATGTAGACACCAGAGGTGCTGCACAAAACCTCATGCCTGCTGTGTGCAATTACACTTTTTTATGTTATCTTTTCTTCTGGTATGATGTTCTTCGGGAAACAAATGATGCACAGATTACATTGCAAAGTAAAGGCTTGACTGTTGACGAAACTGCTACAAAAATAGAGGCACTTCGTTTTAATATCGAAGACAAAAGTGATCACATTGTGGAAGAGGCAATAGACATTGCAACAAAAAAATCAGAAGACTACGGTATTCCAACAGAAAGACGACTTCGGCGTAAAAAATGAATGGTTGATGAGATGGCCAGCGATGCAGGACTCACACTGAAAGCGGAACTTCAAAAAGATATGTTGGAATGTCTTGACCGATTCAGAGTTGAACTCCAAACAAGATCGAAGTCTCTTCAAGATGTAGCTTCATTGTTCGAGATCGTACAAACTAATGCTTTGCTTTTGGCGAATACTGAAGAACTGAAATAAGCTACATCTAAATTAACTGATTTTTATGATGAGGTCTCAGAAACCGAATTACTTTTGGAGATACCAAGACTGCGAAGACACTTAAAAGCCGCTAATGTTACGGTTACTGATTGGGTGTCTCTAGATTTTTCAAAGTTTATTGTAGAATGGGATTTTACAGAATCTCTTCCAAATTTTATGATTGCACTGAAATTGTTCATGACGGTTTGCGTGTTCGTAGCTTCATGTGAGAGGAGTTTCAGTAAATTAAAATTAATAAAAAACTATTTGCGGGCAACAATAACCCAATCGCGGCTTAGCAATCTTGGTATATTAGCCATCGAACACGAGGCAATACAAAATATAAATTTCGATGTTTCGAGTTATTGCTGAGTTTGCAGCTGTCAAAGCTAGAAAGAAGAAATTTTAATTGTATAACAATTCCTTTTCTGTCGTAGTTATTATTGTGTTTTGTTATTTCTTCAATATTATAAATAATAAATGATCCATGTCCTTTATCATATAAAATTTATTGCTTTTTACTTTCGATGGGGTGATACCACCAACTTCCACACCGGGTGCCACCCAAGGTAGCTACGCCATTGCTGCAACGCGTCCACTCTCCTTTTACAGTTGTTATTGAAATTGGCTCTTCGTGTGTTATAGGAAGTAGCACCCATAAACACGTTTATAAACTGATCTTCCTGCTTTGTTGTAGTTCTGGGACGTCCAGATCTCTTCCTGTCTTCATTTTCTCTTGTAGCTATTTGCATGTAACAGCACAATTTATGTATACCTGTACATAAAACTCCATTTATTTGCGAGCTGGAATTTAGAATATCCTTCTTTGCCCAATTGAACTCCATTTTTGAAGAGAAATCGTTTTCTTTGTTGCCATTTCATGTGCTTATCAACTGTTGTTACTTTCACATGAACGTCACAAAATATTATACATTGAACTCTAAACTAAATACTTTATGGAGTTTTCGACTTATTTTATAGGATTAAGCTCTTCAATTCTACAAAATTAACAGTTGGCAGTGTAGTAACCTTTTTGGTCATAAAACACGTGTGCCGGTGTTTTCCTTTTCAAAATAAGGAATAACTAATAAGTAATTTTATTCATTATTGTTATAGGCACGGAAGAAATAATAAATGAACTTTAATAATAAGTATTATTTAACTATTTATTTGTGGTATTTTTATTAAACTTTAATGATCGTTTGCTAATACCAGGAACAACTTTAAAGACAAGTCATCCTGGTAAAGACCCATGACAAAAAACTATTATCAAAGACTTCATAGGAAACGGAGTGATTTCAAATAGGTTTACGCTTTTTGAGGAAATATGCTCTGCGCCAATCCATATGTTTATCTATCAATTGTTATATGTGGCGATCTGGAGTAGAGGTGGTCGATTTTGCTATGAACTGTTTTTAAGCAGTTAAACATGGTGATACGAGGTCACGTTAAAGAAAAATTTAACCCATTGGTTCCATGTGAGGACTCTGTAGATGAGTGTTGGCTGGATACTAGCTTTTTTGCCCATTTTGTTTCAAAAATCCATGAGAGATCCGACATGAATGCAATGGTACTTATTTGCTCGATGTGATTTCAAAAGTTAAGCCTACAATCTGGTTGCAGAGCTAAATAGGGCAGATCCTTGTACCAAGCAATAATTTGGCCTAGGTTAATGTGTCTACTGGGCAGAATAATAAATACTGCTTTGTATTGGATTTTAATTGTTCACTTGTTTTTCACTTGGTCGAAATTTCCCAGCATTTCCTTTGCGTTGGTGATGATGGTTAGGGCTTATGCTTAAAGTTTTGAAACAAGGTTGTGTCAGCAAATGCGGCTGACTCAATCCCAACGAATAATCACAAGGTTTTATAAAAAATGCCTTTTCTGGAAAAGATATTTACCGCGCTTTATGTAAAATAAATAAGAGTGGTTGGGAATGGGGGCCAGAGTAGTTATAAAAAAAATTAAGCCCTTCACCTAAAGCAATAAAATGTAAGTGCCTAATGCTGAATTAAAACAACTCGATATGCTTGAGAAAACCATACTTTTATTTGAAAATGTTGAAATTTATGCTGGAATTTGTATTTCAGTTTTCATTGTCTTCGATCCAAACACCTAAC
The DNA here is from genome assembly GCA_954870665.1 of Stratiomys singularior. Classification (NCBI taxonomy): domain Eukaryota; kingdom Metazoa; phylum Arthropoda; class Insecta; order Diptera; family Stratiomyidae; genus Stratiomys; species Stratiomys singularior. The sequence continues at coordinate 65,426,288 of OX940877.1, forward strand.
CCATGACAAACAACATTTTTCGCAAGAATATTAATAATTATTAATATTGATTAATAAGCTTAATTCATTGACTCCTCCTAAAATGCCGTCTGAAGCAAAGGCTCAGCAGATAAATCTACACTTGGAAAGCGAATCAATAATCTGATATCCATGCAGGATTCAGCTGTATAAGGCTTCGAAAATAATGAAAACATGCCACTGTGTGCCAATCAATCCTAGTGACTTAATTAAAAAGATGTTGTTCGTAGTAGGAAGTCAGTAGTGTTGGAAATAATTAGGAAATGTCAGACAAAGAATGACGCTCCTACCTGAGTCCACCGTCCTCCGCCTTATACACACACAATAGATTGCGTTTTTGGGGAGAGAAATCCTTCTTTGTTTGATAGAATTAAACCGTGTTATAAATATGTGGAAATAAAGATTTCTCCCTCTTCATGCACCGAATTTAAGGGTTCGCTTGTTTTACTTTGCAGCGATGAGAAACTTACGAATGAATTAATTCTTAAATGAATTCGATTTGATGAGGATGGTGGCGTCATTGACAATATAGTAACGTTCTACTCACCGTTACTGGAATGGATTTCCGTTTAACTTTCCAACATTTACATATTCATGGATTTATTAGACATCTTTCATAAATATTAATGTTGTGGTGGAGTCTTCTTTGCCGAAACCATTATTCAACGTAGTCTTGGCATATTTTACAAAATTAGTTTGAAACTTTCATTGAATATTCTGAACTGAAAAGTGAACACATCGGTTTCCAGATTGAACATACATAAATTACAAACATATAGTACACTGAGTTACATTTATTTGTTTTTCTTATTTAGAGACAAAGGGTTTTCGTATGTCGACGACTGTCAATGCGAAAATTGGCAACAGCAAAACGGCAAAACAACACTTAAAAATTCAAATCAAACAACAATGAGACAATCGACAAACAAAGGACTATTGACCCAAGAATACATTATACATTTGTGAATATATAGAAAGTCGCAAAATAAAGTTGTATACTTTTGCTTCACCTACTTTTGTCCTAAAGAATTATATGGTTGAATATTGTCAACATACACTGGGCGGTTAAGTGTAGGTGAAAAATACAGGAAAATGAGACTACGAAACCTTCTGCCTTATTGCGGACATTTTTTATAATGACTCGCGCTTATCGGAATCCCTGCAAGAAGGTATACCCACAATAGAGTGGCCACAACTTCTTGCAATAGTTCATTCTGTTAAGGACGCTTTTTCCTTTTCCTGCACCGTTCAATTGTGATAGCAATTACCAAAGTGTAATTATCAAAGTGATCATTGCATAAACACATACAGGGAAAACACTCCCAGGAGGCTTTAGGGTGACAAAGAAAGAAGAACAAGAAGATTTGCATTTGTACAGCGTTTTTATTTAAAGGGGGTATCTTCTTTGGGAAAATAATCACCAATGAAATTACATTCATTTCCCGAAAATTCTCTTGAATATTTCTCGTGGTTTAGTCCTTATACTGTAGTTGCAAAGTTTGACGCATAACACAAGATTTGATAGCAACCATTAAATTTTTTGTCTACGATTTATTGAAATTTAGGATTGATTCACTAAACGTCAGAAATAATTTCCGGTAAAACTATATCATCAGAGGAAATATGTGATATCAACGGAGAGACTATTATAGATAATTTAACCTTCGTCTTCGTCACAATTTTTGGTAAGTAATAATTTTAGTACCTCCTTTAGTTATTTTTTGCTATTTATGGGCTTACATTATATTTTACATTTATAATTTGTTTAAATGTATATTATATGACCTCAAAATGGGCTAGAAATGCATGAGAAGATGTTGTATTTCGCCTCTCAAGTGTGGCGATTGCGTCAAGATGACACACTTGAGAGTGATGAATTTATGAAGATTCACCTGCCAATTGTGACAATGCCGTCAGGGTGACACACTTGGGGAAGAAAACACAAACAAGCACGAGGGGACACGCGGAGGATCTTGTAATGCGGGTGGTGGTTATTTTTACCGATGGTGCGAGGAAGTTTTGTGTTGCGATCCCGATTGATGGAATTTTATTAGAGTGAAAACGGCAAAAGTATTTATGAAAAACACCGGGCAAAGTTATTTACGTTCGCTTGGACACGTTTGAGTCGTCGCGGAATTAACGTTTTGTGCGATAAAAGGCTTCTGTCCATTTATTGTGGCGCATTCCTGGAGCCTGAATGGATTCCTCCAAATGAAGTTTGCAAAGAATGCTCTTGGCGAACCCTCTTAGTTCGTCCATCGTTGCCATTGCGGACTCCTGTTGGGTACTCGAATGGAATGCCCCCAGCGACACTTTGATCGCTCGTCGGCAAACCACCAAGTACACCTGACACCATGACTGCAACGACTTTTACCAGGCTCACTGATCCCGCATAGTCCTTTCGTACGTTTGCATAGAGACCAGGAGATTTAGTCAAGCCATCTTCCGCCCCGCCAGCCGTCTGGAAGATAGCGCAAGGAACATAGTGTAGAGGACTTTTCTACAATCAGGCGCACAAGAGTTGGCATGTTTTAGTAGCGGCATGACAATGTTTATGGGATTACAGTGGCACCACCAGAATGTTAGCAGTAGCTCCAGTCTAAGTACTACGATTGCAACGTAAACACGTCCAGTGGGTTTTCTTGTGTTTTTATCTGGTTTTTTTTTGTCGAATGGCAATAGATTCCCTAATATGTAGTTACTCCCGATTCGCCGTCCGCTCGTACTCGCCGATCAAAAACGTGAAACTAGTGGAGCACGAAATACTTTTCAATTAAAATTAAAAACTGGGGAATTGGAGTGTGTGAAAACAAAACTGCCGTCGCGGATGCATTTATACGAACGACAAACCATTCAAAATTGCCACGGACAAGCGCACAAGTTGCCGAGCGCAGTTTCCTTCGTCAGCGTTTATTCGTGTTGCCGGGTTTTGTCGCATTATGAATAGGCTCTCACACGCATCCAGAGTGTGGCATTTATTTGTATATTTGGCTAATGTTAAATTTCCATTGTGAACTTGATGCCCTTTTTTCGATCATGTGTAAAGCAAGTACGGATCGAATCGTGTTGAGTCCTCGTTTTTCGTTTTTTTGATATGCTCGATGAATCGGACTGCCAGAAGTCTTTTTGTCTGGCCGATGTAACATTGATAGCAATCCTGACAGCTGATTTTATATATTCCACTTTTTTCGCTTTCACTTTATTCATAATGCGACAAAAACCGGCAACACGAATAAACGCTGACGAAGGAAACTGCGCTTCGAAACTAATTAAGTTCTTGGCTAAAAATACCCATATGTAAGGATTAGCATTTTTCTAATGACTATTTGATTAGGTTTACCCATTAAATTATATAAATGTATACATTAGTCTTAAGTTCAAGTACTATTTAAGCAGTTCAACTTTTGTCAATGATTTAGTAGCTAAGTACTGAAGACGGGAGTAAATCGCTCCTGAAATACGCGTATATATGAAAAATAAACATTATTGTAGAAGGAGAGGCTGCTTGGTTTTTATCCTATGTGGTTAAATTCAAGAGCTAAAGTCACGGAAATACTATGCGAAAACCGAACGAACAAGCAGAAAATAGAAAAGGTAAATAAAATTGTGTTAATTTGATCGCGACGTCACCTTCAACTCAAAACGCTTATTTTCTGTGTTTCTGAATGAAAATCAATACGATTTCTGCCCGTCACTAATATTTTGCGTTACGCCGCGAACGAATTTCCTCTTCAAATCAGAAGAACTGACATCCACAAAAACAACAACTATAAGTTATAATTAATAGTTATAGGAATCACATCCGCTTTCTATTTAGATTTATGAGAAAAAAGTGAATTACGTAGTTAATTAATTAAAGAATACCCGTTTTCCCTTCCATCAGTCGGTCTATTTCAAGAGGAAAGTGATGGTGCGAAGGTAAGTGATGTAGGGCAACAAATGGTTCGTCGGTTTGGGTTCAGCAGTGCCTTAGTTTGTATTCCGGTCTCTAATTTTGGTATTCGTGTAACAATTTGATTCCTTTTTGCGATAGTGTCAATTAACGCAGTTTATTTTCGGGCACTGCGGTAATTCGATGAGCGGAGGCACGATCGATTATGTTGTGTTTGTTTGTGACAAATGTTACAAATAGAGTAAAGTTATAGTTGAAATGTCGTGTTCAGAAAATCAGACGAAGATAAGTAATGAAAAAGTTCAACAACACAAAAGAGAGTTGAGATAATTTAACGTTACTTATCAGAGATATCTGCTTTGTGGTGACCTGAACGCAAGACACCATGACACTGGAACTGCGTACGCTCTAACGAAATAGGCAGAGCTCTTCGCGAGCTAATATTCAATTCAATATCTTTCTTCACGCACCTAGTGAACCCACGCTTTTCGACATTGAATCTTCTCATTACTCCGAAAAGACAATTGAAGACATTCTATTGCAAAGTAAAGCAAACTGGCCAAAGTTCAGAAACGTCGTCAATAAAAACATCCTACTAAGCAGACATTTCTACAACTCTATTCGATTGAGAAAGTAGACGACAAAACCAACCTATTAGAGGCAAATTTTTGGAATACTGTAGATTGAAATGTCCCGAAGAAACCAAAATCTTTTAAACGCCTTCAACTGGACAATGAGTCGTTACATCTGCTATTCGATCAAGAATTCGGCCTGTTCGGAACAGCGAATGGAACTCTATGCTTAATGCTCTTGAATGTGGCACTCAAAAATTTTCGAAACTGAATCGAAGGTTGAACGGGAACCCAACGAATATACCGTACCCTTTAGAAGACGCGGAAGATAGAAAAATTTACTCCAGCGAAGGCAAAGCAGAACTACTGGCGAATACCTTCACAAAACACCATTGCATAACATCTGGTCACTCCAACGTAAGCATTAACTCAGTGGTGAATAATTTTTTCAATTGCCTCCCCATCTCAACAACCATGCCTCTTTCTGTGAGAGTTAAGCCCAGAGAAGAAGAAAAGTTGCTTCGAAATGTGCATGAACGACTACGAAACGTGCTGCGAAATGAACCCGATAAAGCTCCGGGTTTTGATCGAATTCCCAAAAGAGTGTTGAAAAATTTACCAATGAAAGCAATAGTATATATAAGTCATTTATTCAATGCATGCTTCAATTTGTATTATTTTCCAGTAGGATGGAAGCATGCAGTAGTATTTCCTCTTTGCAAGCCAGGCAGAGACCCTTACTTATGTAATAATTGTAGACCTATAAGCTTGTTACCAGCTCTAGCAAAACGTTTTGAAAAGCTGATCCTGAGACGATTAGCTGACTTTGTAGAAATTCACAATATCTTCCCAAATTTTCAATATGGATTTCGGAACAACTATTCATCAGACCTTCAGCTTTGTCGTGTTTCGGGTGAATTATAGTCAGTAGTTAGTTACACACTATGGTTATGTTTTTTTTCCTTTTGGGTAGTGAGGTGACTCCCAGTGGCACAACAAACCTACTGGACTACCAACTAAACACCCCCTTTGTCAACCGGAGTGCCTATCCTGGAACCGTTTGACACATTACTTCCGGCTAGGCCTCCCAACTTTACTTCTTTTGGCGCCTTCGGGTCACAGGGATTCCTTCTCCAGCAGGGAGGGAAAGAGGAGGAGGATTGCTATAGGAGGAAATCCTCCACCCTCGACGCCTCCAGCCGATCAAGTATGTCTTTTTCTGTAGCTAGAATTTCTCGAGCGTCATGTATTACCTGGTTCCATTTGTCTACTGATTTCAGCATCTCTTCGATTAGACTATCTGGTCTAAGCTTTCCCACTTTTTCGGCAAGATCACCGCGCTGTTTGTCCCATCTTCTGCATGAAAAGAAAGTATAACAGGCGTCATCCTTCACACCAATGCAAAATATGGAATCTAGAGACCGTGACTTACCGATCTTGTGCAGGTAAGACTGAAAACAAGCTCAACAACAAGCTGTCCGCTCAGTAGCATGGTTATGTTAGATATTGAAAAGGCCTTCAATACTCTTTGGCACCGAGGTATTCTATACAAACTTTTTACTCTTAAATTTCCACCTTACTAGATCAATCTTCTTGATTCCTTTCTTAACGAGAGAAATTTACACGTGAAAGTATGTGAGTTCGAATCTAATCGTTACAGGGTACCAGCTGGAATTCCTCAAGGTTCATGTCTTAGCCCAACTTTATTTAACATTTTCACAGCACAGCAGCATGCCAGTGCAACCCCCGCTGCTCAATAGCCACTTTTGTTGACAATACGTGAATATATGTAGTATATGTGGATGTGACATTTGCTTCGGAGTCCTTAGTGCCTAGGATACACAGATGGAGGGTACTGGAGGACTACTCGGCGAGCGATCATCAGTACATTGCTTCCGCAATTGGCGAGTGTGCTACTCGACGCGTAGCAACCCAATCCTCAACTGTAGGTTGGAATATACCTAAAATAGACGTCGACGCGTTCACCGCAGCTCTTATGAGAGGTGAAACTATGACGGTAACGGGGGGAGCCTCAGCCGAAAACATAGTGAACTCCACCATGAGGCTCATCAAGAATGCGTGCTACTGCTCTATGCCGAGGCGACGGCCTCGACACGATAAGCCTGCTGTATACTGGTGGTCGGCAGAAATCGCTGAAAAGCGGAGAGAATGTCACAAACTCCGCCGCAAATCTCAACGTTTAAGAAATCGAGACGTGTCACACTCCCGAACGATGGCATACAGGTCGGCCAGAAAAGTTCTCCGTAGGTGAATTAACGAAAGCAAGGCTCGCTGCTGGCACAACCTCGTTGAGGACACCAACAGAGACCCGCGGGGGCTGGGTTACAAGCTTGCCATGCGGAAACTAGGAGCTGCAAGGAGGCCCTGTGTCCTTGAAATGGAAAAAATTGACCAGATTGTTAGAGCGCTCTTCCCTATGCATCTTATTCGTCCCGATGATGCAGATGTTGAATGTCTCGGAGAATGCCCACTTTTTACCGCCATCGAGCTCGATGATGCGGTAAAAGCTTTAAAATCGAAAAAGGCCCCAGAACCAGACGGTATACCAGCGGAAGTGATACAGCTTGCACATCAACTTTGTCCTGAAAAGCTGCTCACCACTTTCAATGCCTGTTTGCGGCAGGGCGTGTTTTCAAATTGCTGGAAAGAGGCAAGGCTCGTGCTGATCCACAAGCGGAAGGGGAACGCGGAGCAACCATCTACATATCGGCCCCTATGTATGCTGAACGCCGCTGGGAAGGTGCTCGAGAAGCTCATTAGAGAAAGACTTGGAGAAGCCATTCGAAGTGCCGGGGATCTGTCTCCTCGGCAGTACGGCTTTAGGGCAAGTCGATCCACGATCGGTGCAATAGCAGAGGTAGTGAGTGCGGTCCAGCAGGCAGAAGCCCACAATCATTACTCGAGACGAATAGTACTCCTCATAACACTATGTGAGAAATGCCTTCAACTCAGCTAGATGGACAGATATTCTTGGTGCTCTGGAATATTTCAGGTTGCCGAGGTATCTGATGCGGATATTGAAGGACTACCTCAAAAACAGGAAACTCATCTATGACACATTGGGAGGCCGGCGATTTATTGATTTGACATCAGGGGTGGCGCAAGGTTCCGTTCATGGCCCGGACCTCTGGAATGTCTCGTACAATGAGCTTTTGAGGTTGCAGTTACCGGGGGAGTCGCGCCTGGTTGGCTACGCAGATGACGTAGCAGTACTAGTCGCCGGACGTACTGTCGGACAGTCGCAACTCAAACTGGGTACGGTAATACGTCGAGTGAGCGAGCGGATGACAGACCGTGGGCTTAGCCTAGCGCTGGAAAAGACCGAGGTCGTCGTCCTGCCCAAGAAGCGAATCCCTCGTGTTATTCCCGTTCGGGTGGGAGAAATAATCATCGAGTCGAAAGAATAAATCAGATACTTTGGCTTGATGATTGACTCGAAGATGAGTTTTTTCGAGCAGGTTCGAGCGTCAGCGGATAAGGCTACCGTGCGAGTATCGGCACTAAATCACATTATGGCCAACACGCAGGGGCCAATCTCGAGCGAAAGACGTCTACTGATGAGTGCAATGGAGTCAGTGCTCTTGTATGGCTCCGAGGTTTGGGCTGACGCTCTTAGTAAAGAGACGCACCGAAGGCGTCTGGCACAGGTGCAGAGGCAAGGAGCTTTGCGGATAGCGGCTGCATACCGCACTGTCTCTGAACCTGCAGTGCTGGTAATCGCGAGGGTGATTCCTATTGAGTTACTTGCAGACGAACGGAAACGTGTATACTTACGTAGGGGGGAGTCGGCGAGAGAAACCGTCAGCCGAGAGGAATGGAGAAGAACCCTAACCTTGTGTTAGCAAACATGGGAAAACGAAACGCGAGGCAGGTGGACCACACGGCTGATAAGTGACTTGGGGCCGTGGTTCTACAGAATGCATGGCGAGACTGATTATTATCTGACGCAACTACTCAGTGGTCACGGGTATTTTCAGTCTTACCTGTATAAGATGGGAAAGACACCATCCCCAACTTGCGTGTTCTGCCCGGGGATGACGGATGACGCCTGCCATACGTTCTTTACGTGTAATAGATTCACAAGACTCCGTTCGCATCTCTCGGAGAAAATTGGCGTAATTTCCCCAGAAAATGTAACGGGAAAAATGATGCAATCAAACAATCAGAGGAAAATTGGAACTGTGTGTCGCATTACGTAAGGACAGTACTTACTATAAACAAGGGCATGATGGATATGATGCATGATGGCGAGGGAGGGGACATCTCTGTAACGCAATATTATAGTAACTAATCGCAATTCCTTCCTATCCATCCGTGGAGAAAGAGAGATTTCCCTTAGCCTGAAGGCACCGCTGAGCGATGATTAATGAGGCCTAGATCGAAGTAATGTCACAAACAGTTCCAGGCTAGGTTCTCGGTGTGGCAGGGGAGGTGGTTAATCGGTAGTCTGTTAGCGGGGGAGTCCGACACTCAGGGCGTAAATAGCCTTCACCTCCCAACCAAAAAATAAAAAAAAACAAAAAAGTCAGAGATGTGACTAGAGTTCCTTCGTTATGACATAAGTATGTTTCCAAATATTCTGTCTTGGAATGTAATTATTTGTTTCGTGGTTTTAGTATCATTTTCAATTAATTTTTTTGGTACACAGATACTGCTATTTTGTGTATAATCAGATGCCGATTCATCTGAACTAGTCACCATGGATTGTGATTCTGGGCTTGCATGAGGAAGAGCACCACCTTTGAACTTGTTCTTCGACTTTTTCAAATCCACTGGAACATAATTTCTTATAAGAATTGATTCCAAGGAAACTACATCTCTGATTTTCACAACCAGTCCAGAAGTAGAAATAATTAGCCTGGTGCCTTTATTGTTACTTCAATAACCAGTGAAATTAGTTTTCTTTGCTTTTGGATCCCACTTATTTCCTCTCTCTTTGGGTAAGTGTATCATGGATTCAGACCCAAGTACACGGAGATGATTGACACTTGGTTTTGTTCCCGACCATATTTTTTCAGGTGTTTTGTAGGACAAGGATGTTTTAGGAGTAATATTTAGTAAGTCAGCAGCAGTTTGTATTGCTTCTGCCCAATACTTTTCCGGTAATTTGGCGTTAATGGAAGTAAAATGGACTTTGCTTTTTTACCAGTGTCCTATTCAGACTTTCAGCCGTTACATTTTGTTGAGGAGTGTAAGGCACTGGAGTTTATTATGTAATACAATTACCTCTAAAAAGATCAGAAATATTCTTGTTGATGAATTTAAGAGTGCGGAGACACTTGATTTTTTAATCTAGTGGGTTTTCTATATATATCTTGAATTCTTCCAATTTATATATCACTTCTGATTTGTTCTCTAACAAATAAATAAATTCGTTCTTAGAGTAGTCATCGATAAAGGTAAGAAAATACTTAGCCCCACCAAGAGATTCTGTCTCCATGGGTTGACACACATCAGAATGAACTAGTTCAAGGAGTTTTGTCGTTCTTGTTCCTTTATTTTTTAATGGCAATCGAGTCTCCTTTTCTTCTAGGCAAGTTATGCATGATAAATTGTCCTTTTTCGTCCATATTTCCATTCTTTCAGTGCCTTCTGTCAATTTATTTAAGTCATTAAACTTCAGATGACCCGTATGCTGGTTCCATAGACAAGCATCATTTTCTTGAACATAAGATATGTAAGCGTGCTCCCTGCACATATTAAGTTGGTACGTGTTGCTCACTGGTCTGGTTGTTGCTGCTATGGTGTCATACCTATGTATTTGTTCAGAATAACACATCCCTTGTTGTTGCTAACTGATATTAGATAAGTTGCTAGCTGTGATATATGCAGCACATTTTGGAATAGGACTTTTCAGCACTGACTTCTTTCATTACAGTCATCAAGATTTAATTTCCCGGAATATTACGCAGACATGCATTTGTCATTAGTAACTTTGATTATTTTGACTGGTGGCTCTTTCGTGTATGAGAATAAGACTCTATTTCACTCTAAAGACAGAAGTTTATGGTGGACAGCAGCGCGATAAACCTTATTCGGCGGATAATTCTATGGCTTTAGCTTTACGCCTTAGTGACATTGACCATAGTAGCGGTCGTAAAATCAAATCTGATAATTATTTACAATTTTTCCTTAGATCGATATTCTACAGCGACAATACAGATTAACTGCGCCAGGAACTATACCAAAAAGAAAAAAGAAATGCCTAGTGATTTACCGAGACTACAGGACGTAAGGAAAAATGAAGCTTAATTGGACACACAAGCAAATGCACTGTGGTTTCCTACATACCAAAAAACAAGAATGTTTGTGTAGTGTGCGCGGCGATGCAAAAGTTAATAAAGAAACTGGAAACCCAGAGATTATAGACTACAATGTAACTAACAGAGGTGTTGAAACGGTGGATAAAATATGTCAAACCTACAATGCGGCTAGAGGTACTAACAGATGGGGCATGGTGTTATTTTACTGTATTATCATATAAGGTGGTACTATAAATAAGGCTCCTCATGTATTCAAATACGCAACAATAATGCAATTGAATTAGAAAGCTCTTTGCAAATATTTAAAAAGTTGACATTTTTGTCATAGAAAAAGCCTGCGTAGAAAAGAGTAGAGGGGTTATCCTCAAAACTATTACCGAAGAAAGGAGAGTTCCAAAGACTAGTTTTGAGTGAAGTGGGAGTAGAACGAAGTCATTTGTATTGTTGGGAGCGTTTGTGTGAAAAATTGGTTGAAAATCTCAAATAAAATATCAAACAAACGAAACAGGAAAACCAACATGTGCCAGTGATAGACATATAATAGTGAAACTATGGAAAGAAGGAAAGAAGTTCCACGAAATCGGTAGGACACAATTCGAATTCAACAAGTTACTGATATGCATAAGTGGATGGGTTTACCGCCTAATATCATTGTTGGCAACGACGCTCTAAATTGATTGATCAATAAAAATGCTATATACGTGGTGAAATAGTGGAAAATACTCGATTCAAAGTTACTGGCGTTGTCAAAGACATCAACGAACGACTTAGTAATGCAATTCGTAGTGATACAGTGTGTAAAATTTTGAAGAAAGATCGTCATCATATCCGAATTACACGGAAGAAGCGATTCGTATGCCATATCAACATACCACCGGAATTCTTGAATTCTCGGACGAATTTTTTTGCATATTTAAAGAAAATGGCGTAAGTTGGTATTGGAGAAAAATAAAATTTCACGCCAACAGTGAATCATGGTCAGAATCAAAACAGTATAATGGTCAGCGGGGTATGGCTAGCAATGGAGTAGGAAATATCGTCTGCTTTTTTTCCTCCAAGTGCTAATTGGAATGATGGGGGCGTATCATCACGTAGAGACAACCATACAATATAATTCACATCTACTGTAGTTTGACAAATTTGTTATGGTGCAAAGTGTTGCAAATTTGTGAATAGTCCTTTCAATTAGATGTGTTATAAAATTATTGTCAAAATGAATGCTCATTTTGTGGATGGCCTCTACACAGATGAGTGTGTTAATTTTGAAGAATGAAGATGTTAATTGTGGACAAGATGAGCCTCCCTGTTCAAAACATCGAACTAGATATTGATGAGCCATTATCCTTGACAAAAAAACATATCTTGCATAAGGCTTATTTATATAATGACATGTTCGAATAATGTCACGCACCACTGTAGTCGTCTAAACAGCAAATTGGTAAACAAGTATCAATAACCAATACACCGATCGTTCTCGAAGCGGAAATAGGCATAACGTAAACACATTGCGTACAAGAAAAGTTAAAAAAGAAGTTAAAGTTAAAGAAGACAACAAGTTTCAATGAAGGCAGAATACGGTTGTAGCGTCTGCTACAATAATGGGTGGGTATGAAGCGGAAGGTGAGACATAAAGCAGGGCAGCAGTAAATAAACAAAAAGACCATTAAAGACCGTTGCTGCAAGACAAAGATGTTACCACCGGCAAATCAACATCTTGGAAAATAATTTCAGAAGGCAAAAGAAGCGACATGTTACCGGGGATACTGGAAGTAAGGGGAAGATGTTAATAATTAAAGGCATTTTTAAAGTTCTTGTATTGAGATATAGAAATACATCGATCACGTCCAAGCAAGGGTGGAAGCCGACAAAGAAATCAAACCTTGATATACAGTTTTGTTCAAAATACACGAAAAGTTCGGATTTGCAAAACGATCTTTCTCAATATATTCTGTGTATCAAATATCAAAAAAGAAAAGACGAGAAGGGGGAATAGTTGAACGATATAGACGGGGAACTAAAACTCCAGGAAAAAAATTCATAGGATTTTATTGACAGCGTATGATAGTCACTATTTATGAGGAAAGTCAAGGATAACATTTTTGGAACTAGAGCTCAGCATTTCTAAAATGTATGAGAAATATTTAGAATTTTGTACTGGCGATAACAAAAGCTCACAACGAATTACAAATAATGGCTATACTCGGACATTTTTAGTAGAGAATTCCATTTGTCATTTAAACCTTCTGAAAGTGGTACATTTGATTGCTACAGTGTTAGTTTGAATGTGAATTATCGAAAGAACAAAAAAAAAACAATCACATCAAATTATAATTTTCATTGCTGTTGAGATAATGAAAAACCGCTGCGATACTGCTGATTCAAAAAACAACTCCAACCATTAAGTATCTGTTGACCTCTTGAAGTGTCTTGCAACACCGATGTCAACAAATTGTAAAAGATTCTGCCGGAGAATGTTCTAGACGTTTAATTTAGTTGCATCTGATGATGAATCGAAGGGAGGACGTGCATAAACTGAGGTTGCATCTGCAATACTTAAATGGGCAAAATACTGAACGGGCAGTATTGTACCAAATTTAACGACAATTAAAATAACAATTTGTACAGATTGTTATAACTGTCCAAGGCAGAATTAAAATATGTCGGATATTATGTGCTATTAATGGATTCAAAATAAGTACAGTGAGGGGAAATGCCTATCCCATTGTATTCATCATAAAGTGACACAAGCAACATTGGCCGCTTTCATTCCGAAATTTCCTCGGGAAATGATTTTAAGCAAGTAGATCGGAAGGAAGAATGGTCGAAAAGCTTTTCCACTTCCACCAAATCTAAAAGTAACCCAGCAAAAGGAACGATCAGGCATATCAGGCGAATGCGTAACTAATGATTAGCATTAGCTTTATTACAATAGTGATAGAATTCGCAAATTAAATTGACGTGTGGTAGAAAAAAAATATTAAACGTCTGTCACCCACAGGTGACATTGGGTATTGACGGGTTAATTACTGTAGATGAACTTTGGATACACCATTATACCCTCGAAACATAAAAACAGTCAAAACAGTGGACTGCAAAGAGGGAACCGCCTCCGAAAAGGGCAAAAACCATTTTTTCGGTTGGAAAAGGGGCGGCAACTGTTTTTTGGGATATTCATGGCGTTATCTTAATTGATTATCTTTAGAAAGGAAAAACCATTACAAGAACATACTACTCTTTCTTACTTGGCAAGCTGAAGGCAGAAATTGCGGATAACGACCACTTTTGCAGAAAAAGAAAATCCTGTTCAACCAAGACAACGCCAAGGCGAAAATCCGCGAATTCAGGTTTGATCTGCTTGACCATTATTCGAAATTGCGAAATCTAGCCCCAAGCGACTTTTTTATTCCCTCATTTAAAAGTTGCGCATGGAGAACCGACATTTCAGTCGGATGACAAGGCAATCATCTTCGTGAACAATAATTTTGTAAAGAAAACGCCGAGTACTATTTGGACGGGCTACAAAGATTGAAGCATCACCGGGGGGAAGTGTAGAGTTACAATGAGACTATGTAGAAAAATATTGAAAAAATTGAGAAAAAATGTCTAGTATCATTGTTAGGTCGGAAACTTATCAGATCAGCCTTGTATGTCCTATGATGAAAGGCGAATTCGGTTGATAATGCGGAAAATTTACTGGTACTCCCATTGCAACTAAGAAATTTTGGAAGAAAAACGTTACAAAAAATATAACGGCATTCCGTAAAGCACGGCAGCACTGTCTTAAGCTTGTAAAGAAGTGATGACATTCCGTAGGTTAAAATATCAGGAAGGATAAAATTTCATTATATATTTCTGGAAAAACAGGCCCAGATGCTATAGCATTTCCTAGCAAACAAAATAATAATTTTATAAGACTTAATTGGATGCAGTTTATTCCTTAGTACATAAGGCCTATCACTTGTAAGGGAAAACTGTCTGTATATACTCCACCCTATTTTATTCCTGATTTTAACATGGGTCCTGTCATTGGCAATAAGGTATAGAGCTTTTATCATTATATAAACCTTATGATAAGGCATAAATAATAATATAATAGAAGTGGTGATTGCACTGCGCAAAATGCACTTACCAAAGAATTATCGCTCACTCGAGATAGTTGTCAATAACTTTTGTTGACAAAAGCTGGCAAAGGTTAACAAAAGATAGTTGTCACTCACACTCTTCACATTCACGGTTCCAGTACAATTCGCACATACACTGATAACCCTTGGTCACGCCTACACTCACATTCCTGTTACCACATTGACACTTACCTTAACTCTGTTCGCGCATCTCCGATCTTCTCAACTTCATAACTTGAAACTGACTATTTCATGGAAGTGCCAATAAAGACAGAATATTTCAAAAGAACAGGTCAAAACTAGTATAATCATTAGAATAAGGCTTAGCTAAGGCTTATACTAATCATTAGTTACGCATTCGCCTGATATGCCTGATCGTTCCTTTTGCTGGGTTTCTTCCTAACAATACTAAACATATGTCATTTGTCACAGTCAGTCAATTGTTCGACGCACCATTCGAACAATCGGAGTTTGTGCGATTTCTTGTGAGATGAAGTGAAATCAAAATGTCCAGACCGTGAGTATGGTTTTTTCCTTTTACATTAAATTAGCGTGTACATCACAATACTAATACTCACAGGATATTTTGCGCCAAAGTATGTGAGAATGTTCTGGGAGTTAAAAGCCAACACGAATTAAGGTTACTTTTCAAGTAACTGAAAGCAAATATTATTAAAAAATTTTTTTCAAAAAAAGTCATTTATTTCACTTACATTATTACTTTCTTAATGTCAACTTACAACTGAATGTCTGAAGTCTAAATTCTATGCTCTTGTATACTATTTTCTAATTACATCCTTTGTCACATATTTCAGGACCTTTTTTGGGTCAGATGATTTGGGTTTTGGGAAAACATCATATAGACATCATAAGACAGATTCGGAAGAGGTTATTTTATTGTTTTATTGTATTTTGTTCTTTTCCGTATCTTATGCTATGGATGCAATATGTGTTAAGGATAGGAATTATCCATAACTCCTCTTCCCTTAGACTGAAGCTCATGCTTCAGAGTATATTCGTGGTTACTTTAATATTTTCTTTCTCAAAACATTTTGTTGTTGTTTTGTTTCGGTAAAGTTAAAAGAATTTAATAGGGACATTTTATAATATAAACGTTAGCATGCTTAAAAATTACGTATGATTTTTCGTTGCAGTTATCAACATTTACGTTTTGGTAGGTTTACATTGTTTTAAGTATTTGGCTATAAAATAAGGTTTTAAGGATTCAAAATAGCGCTTTTATTTGAGTAACCGTGATGAATATTAAATGTAGTGTCTTTGACCGTACTGTGTATTTGTCTATTGTAGAAGTAGATTCCTAGTAGAGTTTTTATACTGGCGTTTCATTTGCTGTTGCTCTATATTTGGTTGCAATGGTTGGATGTAACCTTTCGATATTAGCGTTGCCTGTATGGCTATTCGGTTTTGAAAAGTGATAGTTGATATTGTATTCTTTAAAAAATTCTATTATGAATAAATTGTTAAACTCATTATCTAGCACCACTTTGATTGGTTTGCTCATGGTAGCTTTAAATGTCATTATAGCTTCTTTCAACGTTGGTTTTGATCTGCTGGGATCCGCTGGGGGGAAGTCTGGCAGAATAACTGGTGATGCATATTTTGAGAACTTGTCTATACAAGTAGCAATTTGTAATTTTTCTATGTAAAAAATATCTATATGAAATATTTGATTGATATCGTTCGGAGTTTCAGACAATTGAAATTTTGGTTTAATCGGGTGAGTTTGATGCTTTATCCTATTCCAGGTATCGCAATTATTTATGAACCGAGTAATAAATTTTTGAAGGTTAGGATAGTAATATATTTTCAATAGGCCGCAATATGTGGAATGGATTCCTCCGTGGCCTATTTGTTTTATATGATATTTTTCAACTTGTTTCAGTGCATCTTCCTCAGACAGTAGATCTTACAGGATATTTGTTACTTCTATAAATTTATAATTATTAGGGTAAATTTCTTTAATTTTAAGTTGAACTTTATTGTATAGATGATCGTCCAGATCAGAATATATTGCAATTTTTTTATCAAAAGGTAGCTTCAGGAGTTTTTGAGCAAATTTTCCGCCCTGGCTTTCTTTCTCTGTTATACTTATTCTTCTGAACCTTAAACTATTTGGATGCTCGTTATTTGTTTTTTTTTGAGGTAGGGAGGTGAATGCTGCTTACGCCCTGAGTGTGGGACTCACAGACACAAAATGCTTTTGGACTACCCACTAAACACCTCCCTTGTCAACCTGAGAACCTAGCCTGGAACTGTTTGACACATTACTTCGGGCTAGGCCTCGTGTTCCTACGCCTAGAGGCGTCTTCGAATTATGGGTATCTCTTCTCTCTCGGGAAGGACGGGAGAGGAAGGAAATGCTACAAAAGAGATCCATCCATCCCCGATGCCTCCCACCGCTCCAATAAAGCTTTTTTTAATGTAAGCACTGCCCGAGCATATTGCGCTACGCGATTCCAATTGTCAACTGTTTTCAGCATTACTCCGACGATAGTTTCCGGGCAGAGCTCTCCGATTTCGCTGAGTAGGACCCCTCGCTGCTGGCTCCACCTTTTGCAGTAGAAGAATGTGTGACAGGCGTCATCCAATTCTCATGCACAAAACACACAGTTAGGAGACCGTGCGCTGTCAATTTTGTACTGGTAGGACCGAAAACAACCGTGCCCGCTTAAGAGCTGGGTCAAGTAGAAATCGGTCTCACCATGCACTGGACTGAACCACGGCCTCAGGTCAGGGATCAGACGTGCAGTCCACATTCCCCTTGTTTGTTGCTCCCAGTACTGTTGCCAATCGCTGAGAGAGCGACGTCTCTCTTCCCTGGTGATCTCTTCTCTTCGATCTTCGCCTCTGCGCAGGTCAATACTTCTGCGCTCTCTCGCAAGGAGGGTGATGGGTAGCACTCCTGCGATTACCAGCACTGCCGCCCCGGTGACCGTTCGATATGCGCATGCGATTCACAATGCTCCTTGTCTCTGCACCTGTGCCAACCGCTTCCGGTGTAACTCCTTGCTGAGAGCGTCGCCCCACAGGTTTGATCCGTAGAGTAGAAGCGACTACACAGTGCTCATTAAGAGTCGTCTCCTTTAGGTGGGGGGGGGGCGCCCTATGTTGGCCATTAATCGGGTGAGTGCCATCACACGCCAGCTTTGTCAGCTACTGCCTTGATTTGTTGGGAAAAACTCAACTTCGAGTCTATCAGGACGCCCAGGTACTTTACTGCTGATTTCGATTCGACCAGCTCGTCCCCTATACTGATAGGCCGTACTCTGGGGATTCTCTTCTTCGTCAGGATGACCACTTCGGTTTTTTCCAGTGCCAGCTTGAATCCGTGAATGGTCATCTAGTCCATTACCCTTCGCATTAACGTATTGAGTCTGAGTTGCGCATGGTCTACTGTGCGTCCAGCGACCAGCGCCGCGACAACGTCCGCATAGCCGGTCAAACGTGACTCTTTCGGCAGTTCAAGCTGCAGCAGTTCATCGTAGGAGATGTTCCATAGGTCCGGGCCAAGGATAGAGCCCTGAGCGACACCTGAAGTAAGATTTGTACTTCGTCTACCCTCCTTCAAGTCGTATGGTAGGCTGCGGTCCTTCAAATAGTTCCTGAGAATCCGCATCAGGTAAACTGGTACTTGAAAACGATTTTCTAGCGCTTCCAGAATATCTACCCATCTAGCGCTGTTAAATGCATTTCGGACATCCAGAGTCACCAGCAGGACGACCCGTCGTGTGGAAATACTGTGAGACTCCGCACGTTGGACCGCGCTCACTACTTCTCGAATTGCATTGATGGTGTAGCAGCCTGCTCTGAAGCAATACTCCCGTGGAGATAGATCCCCGGCAATACGAATCACGTCAGCGAGGTTTCACCGTGTCAAGCATACAGAGTGGGTGGTGTGCAGCTGGCGACTCGGGATCCCCTTTTCCCTTCGTAATGAGCACAAGTCTCGCCACCTTCCAGCACTCCGGAAACAGCCCTTCGCGCAGGCATGCGTTGAACGTGCGGAGGAGCAGGTCAGGGGAAAAGTGGAAGACCATTTGTAGCACCTCAGCTGGAACCCCATCTGGTCCTGGAGCCTTTCTGGCCTTCATAGACAAGACTGCTTTCTCCAATTCCATCTTCGTGAATAATGAAATTTCCATTGGTGTTTCATAGTGAACCGCTTCAACGATGGCGGGATGGATGGGGAAGAGAGCCCGCACGATTTCGTCCATCTTTTCTGCCTCTATTTCGTCCATCTTTCGGCTACTATTTTGTAGCCCAGGCCCCATGGGTCTCTGTTCACGTCGTCCACTGGAAAAACACTCCCTTCGTGTTTCAGTAATTTCAGGTGACCACCAGTATACTGGAGGCTTGCTGTATTCGTAGGGGCATTGAAGACCTGCAGGCGGATGTAATGATTCTCATAGTTGAGTTAACGAAATATCTTGCCGCGAGTTCTCCATTCTCCAGCGTTGTTTCCGACAGCGGTGATCGTGCCATAAGCACTTCAACAAATTTCTCAATATCCGCTTTCTCAGTATTCCACGGGAGCGGAGAAGAACAAGCGCGAGTAACATATAATAATGTTCATTTACCTAATATTGCAATTCAAGCTCCGACGTATGGTGCAGCGCTCTAAAAGCCGAGAAGAGGCATGCGCTCGCGAGGTTGAGTACAAGTCCGCAAGAAAACTCCTTCGTAGCCTGATTAAGAAGAGCAAAGCGCGTCGTTGGCAGGAGCTCATTGAGGACGTGAACAGAGATCCGTGGGGACTGGGCTACAAACTCGTAATGCGAAAGCTTGGTTCGCTACGAGCACCTTGCATTCTTGAAGCTGAAAAAATGGACGGCATAGTCAGAGCGCTGTTTCCAACCCACCCCCTACGCCAAGAAGCAGGTACGGAAGAAGTGCAATTCGATGGCCCTCCATTCACTGCCGAAGAACTGGATGTAGCCATGGCGTCGATGAAAAAGAGGAAGGCTGCGGGACCGGACGGAATCCCAGCTGAGGTGCTACAGATGGTACATCAGCGTGACCCTAACCTGCTGCTCCGCGCTTTCAACTGCTGCCTGAAGGAGGGTGTATTTCCTCATCGGTGGAAGGAGGCGAGGCTTGTTCTGATTAGCAAAGGAAAGGGGGACCCAGCGCTGCCGTCGTCATACCGTCCGCTGTGTATGTTGGACGTCGCTGGAAAGGTTCTAGAGAAACTCATCAGGGGGAGGCTCACCGACGCAATCAGAGCTGCTGGAGACCTATCCCCTCACCAACATGGCTTCCGACCAGGTAGATCCACGATCGACGCCATTATGGAGGTGACGAGTGTGGTCCGGAGAGCAGAGGCGGACCAACGATCAAAGCGAATCGTGCTGCTGGTGACACTGGATGTTAAGAACGCTTTCAACTCTGCGAGGTGGTCGGATATCATAAGCGCCCTGGAAAACACCTTCAGAGTTCCCGAATATTTGTTGCGGATACTAAAAGACTATCTGAAGGACCGCAGATTGCAATACGCTACACTGGAGGGGCAACGGGTGGTAGACGTTACATCAGGAGTCGCGCAAGGGTCCATCCTGGGACCGGACCTTTGGAATGCCTCGTACGACGGGCTGTTGAGGCTAAGACTTCCGGAAGAGGCGCGACTTGTGGGGTACGCGGACGACGTGGCGGCTTTGGTCACTGGACGGTCGGTCGAACAGGTTCAGCTCAAACTAGGCACGGTGATGAGACAAGTGCGCGAATGGATGACAAACCGTGGGTTCACCCTCGCGCTCGAAAAGACAGAGGTGGTAATACTAACGAAAAAACGAATTCCCAGAGTTCTTCCTGTGGTGGTGGGCGATACAACTGTTGAGTCCAAGAACGCACTCAAATACCTTGGTCTGATAATCGACTGCAACATGAGGTTCTTGCAGCAGATCACGGAGGCCGCGAGCAAAGCTTCAGCGAGGGTGTCGGCTCTAAGTCGACTAATGGCCAATGTTAGGGGTCCGGCTCCAAGCAGAAGACGCCTGTTGATGAACACCACGGAGTCTATACTCCTGTACGGATGTGAGGTGTGGGCTGACGCGCTTGACAAGCGCACGTACCGGAAGCACTTGGTCCAGGTACAAAGGAGAGGAGCATTACGAGTCGCTTGTGCGTACCGTACGGTCTCGGAGCCGGCAGTGATGGTCATTGCGGGCTCAATTCCCATCGTTCTCCTGGCGAAGGAGCGCAGCAGGATCTACCTTCGGAGGGCGGAGCAAGGAAGGGAAACTATTGCGCGCGAAGAGAGGCAAAGAACCCTGGATATGTGGCAGAGCACCTGGGAAAGTGAGACAAGGGGAAGGTGGACGGCACGTCTCATCGGAGACGTGAGAAAGTGGTTCAACCGGTGTAGAGGTGAGACAGATTACTTCCTCACCCAATTCCTCAGCGGCCACGGATACTTTCGATCATACCTCCATAAGATGGGAAAAGCACGATCTCCTGAGTGCTTGTTCTGTCCAGGATGTGAGGACGACGCGTTCCACACCTTTTTTATATGTGGGAGGTGGGCTGGCGAACGAGGGTTGCTCTTCGAGAGAGTCGGAGAGCTCTCGCCAGAGGCTGTGCTGGATGTGATGCTAGCCTCAATTGACAAATGGAACTGTGTGGCACATTACGTGCGGGTGGTCCTTCTCACGAAGAAGGAAATCTTAGACCGGAGGCAGGCACGGGGAGAGGAAGGGCTGCGTTCGCAGTAATCCTATCCTGCCTCCAGCTGAGAAGCAGGAAGGACAAACAAAAAAATAACAAAAATAAAATGTAAATAACAGGAAAAAAGAAAAAAACAAAAAAAAAAATAACAAAAAAAAAAAAAAAAACTCAAAAACAAAAAAAAAAAACTCAAAAACAAAAAAAAAAATAAATAAAATGAAACAAAAAACTGTCCTCCCAGTCCCCTCAGCTGCGATCCGAAGGCGCCATCAGGCGATGGAAGGGGGGCCTAACCCGAAGTAATGTGACAAACAGTTCCAGGCTAGGTTCCCTGACAGGGGCGGTGTTTAGAGGGTATTCTGGTAGACAGGTCGGTACTGCTGCCAGCGAGTCCCTCACTGCGGATGTAAATGTCTTCATCGCACGCCAAAAAAAAAAAAAAAAAAAAAAAAAAAAAAAAAAAATATTGCAATTACGGATGGTAATGTTCATTCACCCAACAAGAGAACTAGGTCAGAATCGAACATTGCACCATATGTTGAAAGTGCTGTTAGCAGTCAATTGCTCTTTCGTAATGTTAATTACAATTCAAATAGGTCAGGTAATATTGCTGACACCATAAACAATACTGAGTCAATAAAAGAGCAATTGACTGATCGATCATCAGTTGTTGTTTCATTAGCCTAAGCGATAGTAGTCTTAAATAAAATTATAAACGAAGTTGGCGTTTTCTTTTTTTTATTAAGAACCGCGACTTATTATGTTAGTGGCGCAGTCGGTATTCCTGAAAAAGTATATTGCTTAAAGGAAAGTGATCGAATCGGGATTAAAAGAAAAATCTTGTGGAAGAATAGTGAACGTAGTATCGTGAAGTGAAATTTAGCACGAGACGCAGAAACAAATTCAATACAAGACAACGACTAGCTATCCAATAAGGAAATGGCGCAGAATCAACAACTCGAACAATGTCTGGTAATTCTCACGGAGATCTTGGCTAGACAAAACCAGACAAATAATTGGAGAACATCAGTGGAGAAACGGATCAAATACATCCAACCCTTCAAAGGAGAACCAGGGACGTTACCATCATTTTTGTCAACAGTGGAGCAGATACTTGAAGAATATGGCGAACGAGCACCACA
Source organism: Stratiomys singularior (assembly GCA_954870665.1). Lineage (NCBI taxonomy): Eukaryota > Metazoa > Arthropoda > Insecta > Diptera > Stratiomyidae > Stratiomys > Stratiomys singularior. The sequence goes on from OX940877.1 coordinate 65,448,998, forward strand.
GGTTTACGAAATCATCTACAACGAAAAAATCACCGGGGAAGCGAAAAACTATTTAGCAGTGGACGTACCGGAAACGTGGATACAGTGCAAGGAGAAGCTGAAAATACACTATCGTCCGGTAAAGGATCAGCTACAGATAACAAGGGAGATAAACAATATCAAGGTATTTACAATCCATCAATTATTGCTTAAAATTCAAGAAATTGTGGACTCGATAACCGAATATGCGGCGTTTTGCGAAAACAAAAACCAAATAGTTATTTGTTTAACGAGTGCATTAATTTTAAAGATTAAAGAGGTTACGGCAGGTGCAGTGGCAGCTGAGATTTATAACGAATTCTCTTTGGCTAATATTAGAACAATTTTGTGTAAATATATTGGACAGGATAAATATAATTTGAATATTTCAAAACTTGACAGATATTCCCATAAACCGAAATTGTATAAAAATTCCGAAGCAAATGTTCCAAGTGAAAATAGTGAAAAAAATAAAAGTGCCTCGAATGAAAAGAAAATTCAATCTAATTCTCAGGAATCTGGTCAATTTAGATACAGAAATTCAGGTCAGTACAGGCAGGTTAGTTCAAATCAAACAAATCAGAGTAGGAACCAAAATAATTATAGGAATTCCGGGCAAAATCGATTTAATCGGAAAACTGAAGAACCAATGGAGGTCGACTCTATTAGTAAAGAAAATGTATATCAGGTAGAAACTTCCGAGTTTTTTACGAACTAGCCTCGGAAGAAAAGAAAATTTTTATATCCTTAACTTTCCAGTGCAAAAGCTATATTGCGATGATGGACACAGGATCCACAATAAGCTTGCTTAATTCAAGCAAAGTCCCTGCGGTGTTATATAGAGTAATTAGAGAAGAAACTCCCATTAGAATCAATACAATTCAAGGTATAGTGACAGACCAGACGGAACAGGTGAAAACTGAGTGTCCTAAAGAGTTTAAGCAACCCAATAATGCTCGAATCAGATGGACAAAAATCAATTTAAATAAGCCATATGATTTTCTAATCGGAATGGATTGGATTAATAAAAATGTTAAGGTCATTGATATTCGGAACCAGGAAATAATTCTTACGAATGGTACACATCTTCCATTTTTAGCCAAGTCTTTAAGTGAAGTGAATGTGCTAGATGTAAGTAAAGTTGGTGACGTTCAAACGGATCATCTAAATGATGTCGAAAAAGTTGAGATTAAAAGACTTCTGGATAAATATCAGCGTTTAATGATCAAAGAGGGAGATACTTTAACAAACACCAACTCAGTGGTTCACCAAATAAAAACAACAACGGACCAGCAAATAAATGCGAAGTTATATAGATATCCACCACAGCATGAAGCTGAGGTTCGGAGACAAATGAAAGAGATGGAAAATCAAGGGATTATAAGAAAGAGCAATAGTCGATATAGTTCACCTATAATTGTGATTCCCAAAAAAATGGATAATTCGGGCAAACAAAAGTACAGAATTGTGGTGGATTATTGAAAGTTAAATCAGGTCACAGTGGACGATAAATATCCACTTCCTAATATAGATGGTATCCTGGATAAATTGGGAAAAGCTCAGTATTTCAGCACATTAGATTTAGCAAAAGGGTATCACCAGATTCTTGTGGCAGAAGAAGATATAGAAAAAACCGCTTTTGTTACACCTTTGGGCTTATACGAGTATGTTAGAATGCCGTTTGGGTTAAAAAACGCCCCGGCAACTTTTCAAAGGTTAATGAACAACATTTTACGTGAATATATTAACCAAATTTGTGTGGTATACTTGGATGATATATTAATATTTTCAACAACATTGGAGGAACATATTTCATCACTGGACACAATTTTTAAAACCTTACAAAGGCATAATCTTAAGATACAAGCTGATAAGTGTAGTTTCATGAAACGAGACACAGAGTTTTTAGGGCATATATTAACAAAGGATGGAATTAAACCAAATCCTAATAAAATTAAAGATATTGAAAATCTTAGTCTACCAAAAACTGAGAGACAGCTTAAAGGATTTTTAGGAATGACTGGCTTTTACAGGAAATTTATTAGGGATTACGCTAAAATAGCGTATCCAATGATAAAGTATTTGAAAAAGGACGAAAAAATAAACATAAATGACCCTCAGTATATTTCAGCGTTTGAGAATTTAAAAGCATTAATTATTGCACATCCAATATTGAAATTTCCAGAATATGACAAACCATTCACACTTACAACAGACGCTAGTAATTTTGCAATTGGAGCCGTGCTTTCTCAAGACGGACATCCAGTTTGCTTCATGTCACGAACTTTGAATAAACATGAAAAAAATTACAGCGTTACTGACAAAGAATTTTTAGCTATCGTTTACGCAGTAAATTATTTTCGACCATATTTGTATGGAAGGAAATTTAAAATTATTACTGACCATGCACCCATTAAATATTTAAATAGTAAATATAAAGGCAAAGAATTTTCACAACGTGATCAAAGGTGGATTTTAAAATTGCAGGAGTATAACTTTGAGATAGAATATCTTCAAAGAAAGGAGAATAAAGTAGCAGATTTTTTTAGCAGACTTGAAGATACACCCAAAATCGTGGAAAGTAACGATGATGAATCAAATATGGACTTATCAGATACAATACATTCTGTAGATGAACAGCAATTGGACCACATTGGGATTAAAGAGGAAATCGTAAATAAATTCAAGACACAACTGATATTAACGTATAGTGCTAGCAAGGAAATAGAAATTTTACACGGACGTAGAATTATATATTTGAACCCACTGGAAGGAACAAGTAAAATCAAGGAGGTATTAACTAGGTTCATAAAGAAAGGAAAGACTGGAATATTTTCAGAAGTGGAAGATCACGATTACGATCGAGTACAACAGGCAATAATAGAACTATTTTCAAATGACGAAAAAGTAAATTTTATAAGGTGTTCAATTAGAGCTACAGAGATTCACACTGAAGAGGAATTACATAAGCAAATTTCTATGTATCATACAAAGGAATCGATGCATAGCGGAATAAATGAGACCTACTATTCATTGAAATCAAAGATATATTTTCCAAAAATACAGGAACATATACAATTGGTAATCAATAATTGTACAAAGTGCCAAGAAATAAAGTACGACCGTAAGCCCATCAAACCAAAGTTTCAATTAACTGAGACCCCAACACAAAAAAATGAAATCCTACATCTGGATATTTTTTATTTGTCGAAACGAGCATTTGTAACTATCATTGATAAATTAACTAAATTTGCAGTAGCTTACACTATAACTGATAAAAATTGGAGGGCGAAGAAAGCGATTTTGGTAGAGCATTTTGCTAAATTTGGTACACCAAAAAAAATGATATTAGACAATGAGTTCATTGCAGAACAGTTGAAAGAATATTTCAAAGAATGTGATATTCAAGTACACTGGACAAAACCGAACAGCCATACAGGGAATGCAGATGTGGAAAGATTGCATTCAACTATTTTAGAAAAGGTAACAGGTATCGAGGACAAAAGTTTATCCGTAGAATCAAAAATTCAATTAGTAATAGGAAACTACAACGATAGGTATCATTCAACCATCAAAACTACTCCCAGAAAAGCTAAAGAAGAGGTGGATGAGAAAATTTTGAGTGAAACTGTTAGAGCAAACAAAGAAAGAAAAATTAGCAAGTTAAATGAAGAGCGAGAAGATTATATAGAAAGGAGGCAGCAGGGACCAATTAAGAATTATAAACATGTTAGACATAAAGATGAAACTAGATACAAAATCAAGAAACTCGATAACGTACATGTAACAAATATTAAAAGGCCATATAAATTTACAGGCAATCCTGTTTGTAATAATTCTAACAATATCAGCGACACAGGGAGCACTACAAACAATACAAATTGACGATGAGTCCGGTTTTACAAAAATTAAATTGCGAACGATACAAGTTGTTAACCAAACAGACACTATTTTACATTTAGTTAACCCGAAAGATATGTTAGATGCTGTTTTAAATATAAGAGTTAATATAAAACACTTGGATATTGAGAATAGAGAAATGGTTTTTAGGGAAATAGATACAGTTATAGCTAAAATAAAGTCAATTATTCCTAGTTCTGTGAAAAGACAGAAAAGAGGTTTGTTAAACATTGTAGGCAATGCACAAAGATGGCTCTTTGGGACAATGGATAGCAATGATAGAGAGGAAATTTTAAACCATTTAGAGAATATAGAACAATCATAATTCTATTAACAACCTTAATGGGCAAATCAAAATTAACAATCATTTTAATGAATCCATAACGTCATTGCAAATCATAATAAACAATGATAGAAGAAAAATACTAGAAGCGTTTAAAGAATTGGAAGGTACAACAAAGCAAATCCTACATCAACAGTTATTCTTGGAACAGATAACAAAGTTAAGATTTCTAGAAAATAAAGTTAATCAAATTCAAGATAATATTGTATCGGCAAAACATAATTTGTTGCATCCAAGTGTATTGACAATGGAAGAAATTGAGGAATATGAGATCGACTTTTACAAACTTAAATTGTCACAAATGGGAATATTAGAATATAAGAATAAATATATTGTCATAGCTATTAAAATTCCAAAAAATTATATTGTAACCGATTTAAAACTTATTACTCCAGTACCGAATAATGAAAATTTTGAAATAGATAGCGAGGATGAATATATTGTGGAAATAAATAATTACACATATACATATAGACCCAATATAATAGCGAAAGACTTAAAATTAAGTACACATTGTACATTGGAAAGAAATTGTGAATTAGTATACAATAATAAAACCCAGGTTGAAATTTTAGGGGAAGAAAGCATCGTTATTCAAAATGCCGGAGAATTAGAAATAAGGCATAATTGTGATGAAAGAAAAATTATATTGAATAAAAATTATCTCGTTAACTTTTATAATTGTCAAATAACTATATAGGAAGAAACCTTTTCCAATAAAGAAATTTTAGAACATGACAAATATTTTTATCCATATTCAAGATCAAATTTTAATTTTTCTAAATCCATTACATTTGATAATTTAGTTACAAGCAATTTTGAAAACAATAAAGAAATAAAGGAGCTAAAAATGCATAAAACTATATCGTATGGAATTAATATTACTTTTATAATATTGGCAACGATAATGATTATGATCATTGTGTGTCTTGGAAGAAAAATATTGTATAACTTTTTCAATGTAAAGATTCAGGAGAATCTTCAGTTAAACCGGGGAGGAGTAACATATAATAATGTTCATTTACCTAATATTGCAATTACGGATGGTAATGTTCATTCACCCAACAAGAGAACTAGGTCAGAATCGAACATTGCACCATATGTTGAAAGTGCTGTTAGCAGTCAATTGCTCTTTCGTAATGTTAATTACAATTCAAATAGGTCAGGTAATATTGCTGACACCATAAACAATACTGAGTCAATAAAAGAGCAATTGACTGATCGATCATCAGTTGTTGTTTCATTAGCCTAAGCGATAGTAGTCTTAAATAAAATTATAAACGAAGTTGGCGTTTTCTTTTTTTATTAAGAACCGCGACTTATTATGTTAGTCGCGTGGTCTCTTTCCATCACCAGGCTTTCGCGTGGAAAGTATGGTGATGGATCTCCTGAGCTAAGTACTGGTGATCACTGGCCGAGTAATCCTTTAGCACTCTCCAATTTTTAACTGATTGTGCTAGGCACTCCTAGGCGAATGTCACATCGGGTATGGTGCCGACGCAACCCCATCGACGGTAAGTAGGGTGTGGCCTGTGTTCAGTACGACGAGCCCATTTCGTGCTGCCATTTCTACGATCCGTTTGCCCCGAGCGTCTGATTGGGGCATGCCCCAATTGATTCCTCTTGCATTGAAGTCACCTCCGACGAGCACATGGCCCTCAATACTCGAAACAGCGTCCTCCAAAGCATTGAGCTTAAGTTGAAAGGACGACAACGATTCGTTCGGAGTTAGGTATGCACTGGAGAGTGTGGTTCCCGAATACCGAACCCAAACGAAACTATCTCCTCGCCCCCGATCCTGCACTTGTAGGTGTGCACTGTTCCTAACCCAGATGGCCGCTGTACCGGCTTTGTCAGGATACCATGTTGATGAGTTTCTGGTGTGATGTTGCTCGCTCAGCAGTAGGAAGTCAGCTTGCCTGTCTCTCGCGATTTGTTCCAGTAGGTTTTGGGCGATGATACTTCGATGTAGATTGATTTGGAGTATACGAATCATTGCAGAAGCGCTTTAGCCTTGGTTAGGGCTTATTGGAAGACCCGACACTTCCCTGTTCCTGGAATATGTTTCAAATCATCTGGTCTCGGGTTATACTCCTGGCATAGAACACAGTGTGACTCGTCTGTGCATTCCTAATTTTTATGCCCTGTCTTACCGCAATTGTAGCACGAGGAGCTTCGGTCCGTTCCATTACATGTCTGTGCGATATGACACCGAAGGGGAATGGCCCTTCGCCGTATCAGACAAATAACCCACCCTATTCTTATATTGCCCTGCTTCAAAAGCTGTTTTGCTTCCCTCTCTGTGAGGTAGATTATGGCCATGCATTGACCCATGTTGTTCGGTTTGGCCAGCCTGACTTTCGTCTCGCCTAGTACGGGGAAGTCGCGTTTTAAGGCGTCTTCTATTTCGGGCAGATCCGTAACGCAGTCAATGTCTCTAATTTCCAGTGTGGCCTTAGGCTCGAGTGAGGCTACAGTTTCCTTCTCTCCAAGGACTCTTTTGACTGCGTCATGGAACGCGTCTTTATTGTTTGCATCTGATCCGATTCAACAAGTAAATCCCCCGAGCGAGTTGGCCGTACAACTTTTATTGCAGTTTGTATGTCTTCGGGTTTTACCGCTCTCTTGATTTTTCGCAGAACATCCGCATAGGCTCTACCGTCGGTGGGTTTAACCAGCAGTGCCTGCCCAATGGGTTTTCGACGTTTCTTAATCTTAGTTTCCTGGGTTATCTGCGATGATTCATTGCATTTCGGTTGCTGTGGATGTTTAACGATTTTGGGCTTCAGGGCCGCTTTTTTAACTGCCTTGTTAGCAGCTTTGGACAGTGCCGTCTGGAAACCCTCCTTAATCGCGATTTGATCGTTCGGCGTCCTATCCTCGTCCTTCCTCCTTTTATCCCGATCCCCTTTGATTGGACTGCAGGCCAACCTTTTGGTGGCAGTAGAAATCGGGACGACTACTGCGCTGTCGAATGAATTAGCCTGTTGCTCTTCTTCTGCCTTTAGCCACCTGTGTCTATAATAACCTATTCGGGTTAGGAGGTCTTCCAACTCCAGAACTCCATTTTTAACCTCTTTGTTAAGGTTCGTTTGTGCGTTGTGGCATGTGGCAGTGATGCGTTTAATAACCCTTTCTCCTTTACGGTATAGCCGCTCTTCCTCTCCAACATGCAGGATAATAGAAGTGCTCCGTGTCTGCCGTGCAGGGATTTCTTTATTTGTGCCCCGTGCTTCAGTCGCTTCGGTAGTGATGGCAACAATCATAGGTTTCTCAACCGTTTCGCATTTCTCTACCGTGTGTTCGTCTCTTTCAGGTTGCAGGTCTTCGCTCTGGTGTGCGCATGGTTTTCTTGCTCCGCCCAAATGCTGTTAAAATCTCTGGTTGTACCAGATTTCCTACTTTTCGTCCATCCGTTTTCAAATGTTTCTGTTCTGAAATATTTTCTTTTGTGTATAATTTGTTTGTTATCATTTCTTATGGGTCCCCCCTCAGAGCCCCTATCTCCATTCGTGTGTGTAGACGCCTTATTGGTCCCAAGTTTATCTTTGCTAAGTAGGGAGGCCATGCAAGGGTTGGCACCAGCCCTTATGGGGACAGGTGCTCAGGGCCAGACCGGCGCTAATCGGGAGTTCGTTTCAACCGAACCTACACCACCAACTCAATGGTGCGAACCTCGAACGTACTCCGAGGCCTGCCAAGGTTTTACCGGGACGGAGACGGTATGATCATTAGATTGGAGCCGTTCACACTCGAGTGTCACCTCGGTGCTACCGTGCGAGGCAACTAGGTCAAAAACATCATATCCGCGAGTCCAAAGCATCAATGTCGGTTAATCAGTCGAATCGTAGTCCACAATTGGTTCAGGGTTATATTCCGTGATGTCCTCAATTTCCTCGGGTACGTGGGGGCGGCACTCCCCAAAGAATACTAGCATTCAGGAACGGTCCTGGTAACCAGCATTCCTCCTGCGAGAATGCTCGTTATTTGTTAGAATTATCTGTACAGTGTATTTGTTGACATAGTCTTCTTTTATTGGTATCATTCCGTAGTGTTTTCAATTTCAGAATGTATTGTCATAAAATCAATACCTTGTTCTGGGTGTTTTACATGTATTGAATTCGTTGCAGATACGTGACTATCTATTCTTTCGTTTATTGTCGTAGATTTTCGTATTGAGCCTATTTCCCCAGTGTATCCTTGTTGTTCATATACTTCATTATTTAATCTTAATAAATAGTCTGCTACTTTATTGTCATTTCCTTTGATATATTCAATGTTAAAATCAAATTCGTTTGGTTTCAGTCTCCATCTAATAAGTTTTTGATTTGGTTCCGTGAGATTTTTTAGCCAGATTAATGGTCTATGGTCTGTTTGCAATTTGAATTGTCTTCCATACAAGTAAGGTCGGAATGATTTTGTTCCCAATACAATGGCAAGTAGCTCTTTTTCTATCACCGAATAGTTCATTTCATGCTCATTTCATGTTCTTGACGCATGTACAATCGGATGCTTATTCTGTGATAGAACTGCCCCTAACGCATATTTGGATGCATCCGTTGTCAGAGTAAAAGTTTTCGAGAAGCCTTAAAACTGGTGAGTTAGTTAAAAGTTGTTTTAATTTAATAAACGATATTACGTCATTAATATCGTGAATATCTATTTTGGCATTCTTTTTTAAAAATTTGGTTAACGGGACAGTTAAAGATGGATAGTCCTTTATGAATTTGCGGTAATAGCCTGTTAATCCTAAAAATGATCTGAGCTGTTTTGTTGTTTTGGATATTTGCATTTTTTTTATTTTCTCCAATTTTTCTGGATTTTGTTTAACTCCTTCTTCTGTAAGCATATGCCCTAGGAACTCTCTTTACCTTGCGAAGAAAGCACATTTATATGATTGAATTTTCATATTATGCTGTGCAAGTTTACTGAATATTTTATTAATAGAATCAATATTTACAATGTTCACATCAATATGTGCTAAATATTAAAACGCCATCCAAAGAAAACGAATATTTTATTAATATATTCTTTTAAAACGCAATTTATCATCCTTTGGAATGTGGCTGGAGCACTTTTTAACCAAAATGGCATTCTATGATATTCATAATGTCCATTATGAGTACTAAATGCAGGTTTTGCTGTGTCTCTAGGATGGACCTTTATCTGGTGAAATCCTTTTGCGAGATCAATAGTAGTGAAATATGTTGCTTTTCCTAGTCTATCAAAAAGGGCTTCGATGTTTGGAATCGGAAACTTATCACATGTAGTAACGTCATTGAGTTTCCTGTAACCATTCACAACTCTCCATTTAGTTTTACCTGAGTTGTCGGTTTTTTTCGGGACAATCCAAAGAGGTGCATTGTATGGTGAAATGCTGGGTACAATTATATTCTTGTCCAACATTTCTTGAATTTGTGTCTCCATTTCTTTTTGGTGGACCTGCGGTAATCTATAGATTTTTGTGAATATAGGCTTATCGCTTGTATAGTAGTCTTTATTTCATGTTGGGTTATAGTTGTGAAACTCAATATGTCACCTTCCTTATAAAATAAATTAGAGTTCTTAATTATCTTTGATAGTTCCCTATTTTCTTCGATATTCAAATGATCCATATAGATATTCAGATCCTTAACTGGTGTTGGTTCACAATCATTTAGATTCAAAGAATTAGCTACAGATTCGCTATCTTGAGTATTTGTTATAAATGGCACCTTGTTATTAATTTCAATGTATCCTTCTTTATTATTTATGATTGATTCAGTAGGACTCAAAACATTTTGTCCTTATATTGCGTTGACATTTTTGTCAAAGAGTTTCGTGATTTTCCATTCTATCTTCGATCCTTCGATCGATCTTTGGATCTTTGGATCTTTGGATGGATTTTATAACTTATGAGTGAATTCCATGTCAAAGATAATATTAATTAGGGATGTGTTGCAGCCAGTATCTATCAAGCATCTTAATGTTTTGTTTCTTATTGTTATTGGAATGATTTGTAGCTCCCATTTGGCAATCCCTGTATTTCCGAGGCTGGTATTTGAAAATTTTCGACTTCATTGGTATGGGCAAAGCTGTGAGTCTTGAATGAATTCGGTTGCAAGGAACGTTTCCATGTTTGGTTTGACTGTACTGTTCTCATTGACACATCTTCAAGTTTCGAGTTAACAGTTCTCATCGAAATTTCAGTACTATATGGTTGCATTGACTAATTGTGAATAGGGTTCTTTACTTGAGGAGAAATGTTATTTGTATTTCATTGACTATTCAGATTAGTATTATCTGGTGGTTTTAAGTTATTCTTGTGCATATTGGCTGAAGTCATTTGACCGAAGTTATTTTGGGTAGGAAAATGCATGTTCGTGAGTTTTATAGTTCTTATTGTAATTCCCTGAATATAGTGTCTTTGTTGGGGACTTCTGAAATATAGATTATTTAGTGGAAGGTGGACCTCACGTTCTTGTTCCATTTCTCTTAGAAGTGGATATGCTTCATCTAAAGTTAAACATTTGTTTTGCGTTATTAGCAAAGCCTTATATTCAGGAATACAGGTTTTAAATTTGAATATAGCAAGTGATTCATTATCAAACGTGTTGAAATATGGAATAGGAGTAAGTTCTTACTCCAACCTTTAGTTTCATTTATTTAATACATGACTGATTTGGTTATAAACTATTGTTATATTATGATTAAATTGTATATTTTGCATTTGGGCAGCAAGGCAATTAAATGATTCTCTAATCCCATATTTTTGGAGCAACTTGAATGTAATAGTTTCGCAACGAGAATCTGGAAACTGATTTACAATTTGTTGTGGTTTTCCCCTAATTTTCCCGAATATTATTGGCTCTAAAAATTCTTTCTGGTCTTCAGAGCAGAATTGCAGAAATTTATCTATTACTGAGCAAAATGCTTGCACGGATATTGCAAACTTAGAATCTGAGCATTCTTCTATTCTCTGTATATTGCATAATATCTCATTAAAACATAGACTTAATGATCTTATTCTTTTTTGGTTTATTTGTAAACTTTTCGATATTTTTTCTATGTGTGCCTTTATATTATCGGCCCCAAGATTTCCAGATGAACTTGAAGCTGCATTACTCCCAATTTCATCATGAGCAGTGGTAAATTCGTTGTTTCCTTGGTTTGAAGACGCCATTTTAATTAATATTTTCTAATTATGACTTACTTGTAGAGTATTCCTTGGTTCCTCGAATACGATGCTGGGACTAGATCCTTGTCCGGTTGTTGATAAAAATGCAAGATTTTGGTTCCGACGTTATCACTTTCACGTTGTTATTATTTTTCACTGTAATAGTGATAGCTTCTCGAGAAACATGAACTAATTGCGTTATGGGAATAATATTCGCGAGACCGACTGCGCCAATTAAGGTTACTTTTCAAGTAACTGAAAGAAAAAATTCATTAAAATTCTTTTCAAAAAAAAGTTCACTGATTTCACTTACATCCTTACTTTCTTAATGTTAACTTATAACTGAATGTTTTAAGTTTAAATTCTATGCTCTTATATACTATTTTCTAATTACATCCTTTTCACACATTTCAGGACCCTTTTTGGGTTACCGCCATAAAGACATCTTAAATAAAACTTATAAAGGTTATTTTATTGCTTTATTGCATTTTATCCCTTTCATATTCTTGCAAAGTAATTCAAATATTTTTAACACATGATTTGGGTTTTGGCAAAACATCATATAGACATCATAAGAAAGATTCGGAAGAGGTTATTTTATTGTTTTATTGTATTTTGTTCTTTTCCGAATCTTATGCTATGGATGCAATATGTGTTAAGGATAGGAATTATCCATAACTCACGCTCAATGACCTAGTAGCGTCTGGTATAAGGAGCAATCGATTTTTCGAAATTCAGCAATATCTTCATTTTTGCGAGAACACATCCTTGCCACCTAACGACAAATTTGCAAAAGCTAGATAATATTTAACGAAACTGAATATAAATTTCACTGCAAATTTTAAAGAAGCTGGTTATTCACACATTTCCATTGACAACTATAATAACGTACTTACATACAACAACTGCCACGGATTAATTCCTACCACAAAAGTGGATCGGATTTCCTTAGTGAATAAAAACGGACAAAAATTCCAGTTGATTGTCCATTCATCATAAACATGTATAATAAGAACATTGACGGGGTTTACCGATTTGTGGAAAACGTGAGCTCCATGAGGGTAGACCTTCGCGGCAAAAAATGGTAGTTCCCCCTGTTTTCGTTTCGATTTGAATGTGCTTTTCAAAATGCATCGTTGATCAAAAGACAGTCCGGAAACAACTGGACATATTGCGCTTTTCGGTGAAATGTCGATTGCAACTACTTGCGAAAATATGGCAAGCCGTTGCTGGTGTTCCTGTGCAGATAAGAGTGCCTACCGCGGTGAGCAGTGCAGGAAGTGCAGACGGTAACTCGGAAATTCACTGCTCCCAACAAAGATGCGGCTAATGTCACCAACGCACTACAAAAATGTGTCCCAAGTGCAATATCGGTTTGCATCTAAAATGTTGGTACAGCTTTCACAATTAATAAGTATCGTAATATTTTCATATATTACATTTCATATATATAAAGTTATGACTTTTGGTCATAACTTTACACAATGCCCAGTGTCATCTGTAGGTAAACCCCTCCGTAAATAAATAGAGGGGTAATTTATTTGTTTTGTATTGTGTTGTTGTTGGACTGTAATGTGACTTTACTATTTAATTTAAAGAGAAACGAAAAAATAATGAGGTTAGAAATGGGAATTGAAGGTATAAGCGTGGCAAAACTAGGATTTATTGCGCCAACGGAGCGTTGGAAATGTTCATTCGAACACGTTTTTGGTCTAACGTGAGCAAACATCTTGTGACAAACTCCTTCCATGCACATTTTCATAACCTCCATTATCTCCCTCACTTTAATTCGACAGTCATCTTACACCATTTGGAGAGTTTTAGCAACATTATCGTCAGTAGACGTAGTTTCTGGACGTCCCGAACGTCATCATTTCCCAAGCTCTTGCAGGCACGTTCAAATCCAGCTGAGCAAACTTTCACTGTGGTAAATGATGGTGCAGTTTCCAAACTGACATATTGCCTTTCAAAAACAAAATTTAATAGTAGATTTTTACTCAACTGTCTTCAATTTTTACAAAAATACTCGAATCGACTCACTCAAAGGAATATCAACTAAAATCTGTTCGTCCAAAATAGCTGAAACGTTAGTGAGTAACTATCAATAGATGTTCAACTACATTCACTAGCTTTTATTGCCGAGTGTCGCCATTTTTACGTTGTGGTCGGAAATTTTTTAGAACACCCTCATAGAGCTTTCATAATATTTTTCTTACAGTTGTGTAGCAGAGGTAAAAGGCGTAGAAATAAAAAAGGCCAGTGTTAAACACAATTACATGTGTGAACTATGTCATAAAACATTTCTTCAAAGAGTGTCAATAAACGTGCACAATTTAAGAAAACGTGTCAAAACAACAAATAACTGACTCCCTTGAAGAATTTAACATTTGCGAGTTAATGCCTTTTACCTTTGATTTACGTACGCCTTCGCAATCACAGGCCATCAACACATAGAGCATATATGGGATTTATTAAAGCAACGGATCCACCAACACCACGGTTCTTCGAAACAGGTAACAATAAATGTAACACTGGAGGAACGGAGAAACATCAAGAATCTTCAATTCAATGTCAAAACAGTTGAGAGGTTATTCACGGAAACGATATCTGACTAGCTATTAATAAAAACAATTTTTCATATTAAATGAGTTTCGAAAAAATTTTAAGTTCGTTTTGTAGGCAAACTTTTCCCGAAGTAATTTTCGTTTATATTTTATATTGTTGTTGCATTTACTTTAACTTATGCTGAGTTGCAATATTTTAATAAAGTTCGAATCTGTTTTTCGAAAAAAAAATTTTTGAAGCGTTTATTAAGTGAATTCAAAATGAACCCAGCTTTTAGGCAAACCTTTTCTGATTAGCCTATGTCGGATATGGCCCTATGTCGGATATGGCAGGAAATCAATGTACAATGATATGGCAGGGGTCTAATAGAAAAACGTTACAAGGTTTTTGTTTACTCAGCATCTGCTTCATTAAAGTGTATTGTTCAGGACGCCTAACTAACACCCGATGGTGTCCATTGAAACTTTTGCTTGGATTCTGTTTCCCTAATTCGGACGCTTCAGTGATCGCGTACAAAATTCGAACTGATTCTCACTTCAAATTTCCCTTAAAGTTTTTATATGTGCCAGACTTTATACAAACGATTTCGATTACTTTCACGAAAAGACATTGGTAACCCTATATTCATGTCTACGCATATGTATTCTAAAGCGGCGTCTAGGCGATCAATATTTACGTATACTTATTACTTCGTATTACTTCTTTTATTCATTAACCTAGTATACATTTTTAAGTATTATTGTAAGAACTAAACTGTTTCACGTTGTCCCAGGTCTTTTATTAGAGTATCATCCAGTTAAGCGTGGTGACCTTTTGGCAAAGAGCGCACCAGTTTGTGACGCGATCAAAAAGCGATGACGGGTAAAGTCGTCAAACACAGAGTAAGTTGCGCTGTTGAAATATTGGGCCAAAGGACGACTTTATTTTAGAAAATGAACAATGTAATTAGTAATATTTACACAGTCGCTTAATATGACCACATATTAATACATAATGAACGGAAAAGTGAGAAAAAAATTTGATAAAGTAGGATTGAATAAAAATCTAAATTGTTGCTGTCGTGGGATGTTCACGAAAACAAGGAACAACGCATTGTGGTACTTTGCTGTCGGACAACAAACAGAGCACTTTGCTCAAGGACGAACAGCACATTTTCGCGAAGGATTTTTTGTATGTTTTTCGATCAAGCGTGAAACATTAGATGTCGTGTTGATCGTGATTGTGATAATCTTTGCGATTCGATGGAATTCGATACAAATGTATTCTCAATATATTCTAGCAAAAAGTTTACCCGGCTTAATTTTCCACCATTCTTTTTATACATTAGGTATGAATTTAAACATTTAACATCTAAAAGGTGGAGAAACATTTTCTCCAACTTAATTTAATTCTCTTAACTTTTTCTTGCTGTTGAGAATGCCATTATTATGCCATAACTCATGTCTACTCCACCCTTTCATTATTATTATCGGTACCTACTTTGGGTGTTCTTTTATTAAATTTCTTTTTTGTATCCCTACGATGTTGTCGTTGTGGACGCTGCTTACAACATAAACTTCCCTATTATCTTGCTATTTTAACAACATGATTTTATTTTTATATCTTGCAACATATTCTCCTTTTTTGAGACGCTTTTCTCTAACTCCTTCACAAATTCCAATTCGGTTTTTCCGAATTGTGCCTACAACGTTCGTTTTACGTGCACACAGTTGCTCTATGATTGGAACACTGGTGTACCATTTATCTAAATAAAGTCGATTCATCACACAATTGAAGGAAATGTTAAATTCTGAATACCGTGGATCATAAATGGTTTCTTTTCCCGTATACACATAAAAATTTCAGATATAACCCAATTCCCTCTGGCATAGGACGAATATTTTTATCGCAAACCAACATGCCTCCATGATAGCCGCCCTTTCCACATTAGCAACAATTCATCAATGCAACATCCGTTTTTGGAGTATACAAAGATATACCACAAATTCCAAATCAGTTTTAATTTTACAGAGTTTTTTTGATGGCTATCATTGTGGTGTTTGTTGTTTTCACAATATAAACATTTGCAAAGTAGTGAAAATCGATCGTAGCTTCAAGTTCGTTTGACTTTGCCAAAATTGATCCGCATATAAACTTGTTTCTTTCGCTATAATGATAATAAGATGATCCTCTAAATATTTTCAATATAAAATGAACATTTGAATCGGAATCTTTCTGGTACAATTTCCTGCTGACCATGGTTGGCCAGAAATTCAAATGGTTTTCTGTTACCTCCTGCACGCTTCCACTTAACATTTGTAACGTGACTACTTTCGTCGTTTTCATTATCCTCGGAATAAATTTCATCAGGTTCATAGCGGTTACTATCGGGCTAGATGTTTTCATCGCTAACTTCTAGACGATCTAGACATCGCTAACTCAGAAGACGATGAAAATATATGCAACCGTTTTCGCTTGATTCCAAGTGAATGAATGTCATCGTCACTGGAGTAATCACGCATTTGGAGGATAAAATAAGCTAAGAATAAAAAACTAGTGGTTTACGGAACCATTCAGGATAACTATAATCAGACACTTTAAATACCTACATTGCACTTTAAATGACTTGGTACGATTCACTGACTATTTGATACAAACTGAAATCAAGTTATACGCATTTCAAAAATCAAACGACAAACGTGGGGAGGGTCCTGAAGCCCGCGTAAGAGCCAATTACCCTAAGCGGGGACTTCTCATCGCGGCCCGCGCCTCAGACGTATCACAATGAAACGAGAGAATCCAATTCTCGGGAAACTGAAAAAAGCCAAACCTTTCCTCTCCATCCACGATGAGTCATAGAACTGCGCTGAATAGCAACAAAAATTGCTTGCTCCGAAACAAACATGTTTTGGAATGATTGATAACTGTTTACACAAACAGCCAATAAAAACAAGGAGTGAGTTAACCCGCACATGAGCTCTTTCCAGGAATCACCGCACATAGAGAATCTAATATAATTGCATTTTCTTGTATTGGTACATCGAGATCGATATCGGGACAATCAAAGATCCTTTGTTACTGCACTGTTTCCGAGTTAGCTTTCAGGAAGTTACGAATTTAGCTCAAAATAATCATAGTTTTTATTTGCTGGTTTCATTTCGTCAACATATTGAAATTTACAAATGAAACTTAGTTTTCGCCAAATTATTGGGTATGGGATTTTTTTTTTTTGATAAAGTTTTTTGTTTATTTCAACATTCAAGAATACAGTCACGTCATTCAAAGTATGCACAATTTGAAACTATGACCGTCTCCCGTGTTTCTGGCAAAAGCTGGATTCCTCGCCTGGAAAAACCCCATTCTTCGATTCGATTCAGTCATTGAGCCATTTTTTGATGCCTTCATAAGTAAATCGTTCTCCAGTGAAGACCGATTCCATGGAGCGGCACAAATGGAAATCCGAAGGAGCGATGTCTGGGGAATACAGCGGGCTTAGCAAGATTTCCTAATTCACACCTTCCAAATATTTTTTGACCGGCTTGGCTACGTGTGGCCTTACATTGTCATGCATCAAAATCAGCTTGCCACGTCTGTTATTCCATCGTGGCCATTTATCCTTCACAGCTCGATTCAAACGGATGAGTCAACGTCGGTACACATCCCTAGTGATTGTTTCAAATGGTTTCAGGAGTTAGTAATAGATGACGCCACTATGGTCCCGGCAGATGCACAAAATTACCTTGGAAGCGTGAATATTCCGTTTTGCGTCCATGGACCTGTTTCACCTGGCATTACTCAATATTTTGGTCGTTTACGATTGTGTTAGTACATCCATTTCTCATCCCTTGTTACAATTCGTTGTATGAAACCCTTTCTTTTTTGTCGTTGAAGAAGCATCTCGCACATCACCAAACGCCGTTCGATGCCCCTCTCTCTCAGTTGATGCGGCACCCAAGTCTCAGCTTTTTGGATGATTCCCATGGCATGCAAGCGCTTACCAACGGTAGATCTGTCAAAATTTAACTCCTGCGAAGATTCTCTAAGGCTTCGACTTGAAACTTCATCCAGCAATTCCCGTAGTTGTGGGTCTTCAAACTTTTTCGGTGCCCCGTCACAATCTTTATCAGTCACGTCAAAATCACCATTTTTAAAACGCCCAAACCACTCTCTGGAAGTCGTCTCAGTTGGAGCATGATCACCGTAAACATCGAGCATTATACGATAAGATTCCGCAGCACTTTTCTTGAGAATGAAATAATGATCTAAGACTTCCCGCTAATGCAGCTTTTTCGGTACGAGAGTCGACATTTTTAACACAAGAAAAAAACTGTGTTCAAACTTTGAAGGAATGTCGACTACTGCGTTCGTGAGCCTAGACATACAACTTCCAATTCCAAAAACACTTCCACAGCAGACACTAAAATAGTATCTGTAAGGACATCTATCTACCAACTGTGGAAACTTATTCCCGAATAAAACAATTTTTTTTGCGAATAAAAATTTTTTATTGAGGCAGACTAAACGTTGATTACATTGACAAAAGTTTGCTGAAATCTAATATTGATATTCATGCGCATTAAATTTTTCCGCACTCTTTCATAATATATTTCTTTGACATTAACATTTTAATCTTCAACTTAAGAGTTAATTTTGATAGGGAAAGCCGCACAAAACCCTACCTTTCTTTACAGTTTTGTGTTAAAAAAAGAGGGGTGGAAGAAGGGAAAAAAAAAGGAACTAACATATCGTTCAATAAGTCCCGAGACTAAGAACGAAAACAACATTTTTTTTCAAAAATCATTTTTATTCATCAATATAATCTCCTTTTAGAGTGATACAATCTTTCCAACGCCTTTCCAACATTTCTATACCATGTTTATACAACGATTTATCCTTTGCTTCAAAATAGGCTTCAGTTTCGGCAATGATCTCCTCATTCGAGCCAAATCTTTTTCTCTGGAGCATTTTTTTGAGATCAGCAAAGAGCCAGTAGTCGCTGGGGGGTGAGGTAGCAAATTAAAGCCCAATTCGTTCAATTTTGCCATTGTTTTCATGGACTGTGGCATGGTGCATTGTCTTGGTGAAGAAGGAATTTTTTCTTCTTCATAAGCTGTCGTTTTTCTGCGGTCTCCACCTTCAAACGTACCAACAAGTCAATATAATAATCACTGTTGATTGATTTACTTTTTTCCAGGTAGTCAATGAAAATAACGCCATGTGTATCCCAAAAAACAGACGCCATGATTTTGCCAGCAGACTGCTGCGTTTTTGGACGCTTTGGGTGGCTTTTGCCCCCATCCGCCATTCAGATGATTGCCGATTCGACTTCGGAGTGAAATGATGTATCCATGTTTCATCCATGGTCACGTATCGACGCAGGAAATCCTTTCTATTGCGAGTAAATAGCGATAAACAGCTCTCTGAATCGTCGACTCGTTGCTGTTTTTGTTCCACTGAAAGCAATCGCGGCACCCACTTGGAAAAAACGTTTTCATGCTCAATTTTTCATGAAAGATTCTAAAGACGCTTCCAGATGATATCTGTGTCTTTCAATGGCCTACCCGAACGTTCCGCATCGTTTGTGTCCGTACGACCACGTTTAAACTCAGCATACCAACGAAAAATCGTTGGTTTGGATGGAGAGGAGTCCGGGTAATGTTTTTCAAGCCATTGCTGGGCTTCTACGGTGTTTTTAACCATTAAAAAACAATGCTTTATCAACACGCAAAACTCGCTTTTTTCCATTTTTCAAACAAATTACAAAGTGACTTTACTCTAACCTCGATGACTCTGCTGTCTGTGATCCGATCGACGTGAAATTTTTAATTTCATGTAAAGGTTCGCACTCTATGGAAACGTGGCCAGTTTGGCACTACTAGCACCATCTCTGGGTTAGTCTCGGGACTTATTGAACGATGTGTTATATACAATTAATGAAATTTAACTTAGCTTTTATTGATATTTAATAAGTTCTAGCAGGTTATTTGCGTTAAAATTTCGTCTGATAATGGTAACATCGTGATTTATATGCGTGAGTCTTTTATTGTCAAGATAATACAGAAATGAGGGAGGGAATATTTTGTACATGTATTTTTCAGTGTAGTTCCCGTACAAAATTTCATGATAATTTTGATTACTTAACCGTGCTAGCTTTTCTATATCCAATGTTTTACGTTTTAAGAATTTTGACTAGGTTCTTAAAGTCGTCAATTCTTACAAATTTCATTAATTTGTTATATAAATTTTGTCTACTAATTTTAACAAAACATCTTCACTTATTCTAAGTTTCAAATAGGCTTCCTCCACCGGTAAGGATCTATATAATATTTTCCGTTCAAAGGTTTTTAAATCTGACCATTAGGTTGGATGAGACATTGCACCATGCCTAAAGTCCATAGGCTATCAAGGGTCTAATTAGCTCTTTGTGAAGAGTCAGTTTCATGGCTGAAGAGAGATTTTTAAGCTTAAGGATTCCGCTGATCTTTCGTAAAATAGTACCAATATGTTTTGTGGTGGTTCATTTTTTAGTGATTTCATTAATACGTTTTTGGATAGCATTATTGTTTCTTAACTGTTTCGGCCTCACATATTTGTTCAAGCGACAGAATACTATGCACTTAGATTTTTGTGGGTTAATACGAAGTTTCCATTGATTCAAATAATTTGCAACGGTAACAAGGTAGTCGTTCAGTCTATTTGCCAACAATTTGACAGAGGACACAGTTACATAAAGTAAGGTAGCATCTGCATAAAGTAGAGACTGCACATTATTGTGTGTGTCGATGGGAAAGTCCGACATGTTTTTGTTGAAATGAGTGGCCCCAAGAACAGATCCATGTGGAACTCCAGCGTTTATGTCAATTTTACTCGATAGAACGTTGTTGCACTTCACTTGTAATCTTCGCCCGGAGAGGTAGCGTGCAACGAGTATTATTAATTTTATATCGGATTTAAGTCTCTACATTTTGTGCATAATTCCAGGAATTCATACAGTACCGAAGGCTTTGGCTAGATCAATGGAACATGCGAGTGTAGGAAGCTTTTTCCTGAAACCAGCGTGGACATCATCAGCTGGATAAATAAGGGCATGTGAGGTTGATTTGTTCTTGCAGAAGCCAAACTGTCGGGTGCTCATAATGCTTTCATCCTTCAATTCAACATTATCAGCTGATTTCAATCAGCGAAGATTTTGTCTTTGATGACATATTCAAAGATTTTACTCTCGCAAGGAAGAAGTGAGATGGGTCTATAGGAAGCTGGGTGTGAAGCCAATGTAGTTATCTTGGAAATGGGAACAACAACCGCTTCATTCCATACAGAAGGAAAATGAGATAAGTTAATAAAATTATTTATTAGTATAGTTATCGCTTTGGCATATACATCCGGTAAATTCTTTATAATATTATTGCTCATTCCACTGCCTCCGGAAGAAACTTTGGGTTTTAGCGATTTAATAATTTCTCGAACATAGTTAGTAGAGACAAACCCGGAGCATGTAGCTGATGCCCCTATTGCTTCTCCATATGCATCAAAGCTGTTTGAAAACTGGAAAGTTGCTGTAAGAGATCTTTAGGTTAAGTTCGTGAGTTCTTTGTTAATCGTGTCTTCTCTAGAGGTTTTTGCTACAGCGGACTCGTTATGAACATTTGCAAAGTAAGTTGCACACATGTTGGCATTGTCTTGTTCCGAGTGGGAGTTATTCAGGAATGGCAAAAATTTTCTTGCCTATTGCCCAGAAAGACTTTTAATTTGCTTAAAGAATTCCCGACCATACTTGATGTTCTTAATTTTTGTATGAAATTCGATCCTGCGGAGTTCCCCCACTTGTGTATCAATCTTTTCATTAACACAGTCAAGCTGTTGCTTCAGGCATACGTTCCTGCGTCGACCTCTGTAAAAGATTTTTCTTAGTTATTTTTTGAATTTGACCAACTCAAGGGTGTTCTCGTCTAGAATCAGTAAGTTATTTTCGGTGACTATATTTTGGAATGTTATTTTTCATAGCCTCTTTTATAACGGAGTTCATTTTCACAAAAGAGTCATTTATTTCTTGCCCAGTTATATTCTGGTCATAAGGTGGCAATATTACACTGAGTTTTGTGTTGGTTTCTCATTTGAAACTTTTCCAATCTGCCTTGGAGTAATTAAAAGTCTAAGTGGGGGGCTTTTAATGTATTATGCCGGGTTCGATAATCAATTCAACAATCAAATGATGAGATTCAAAGTCTAATGTTTCAAGCAGAGGGTTTTGCATATGTTCTGCAGTAAGAAGTGAGTTTGAAATAATAAAACAATCCATGTAGGAGTAAGACGTTAAGTCAGTTCTAGTAGGATGTCGAGAGAAAAGTGGTTTTATATTATATATGTCTTTAGAGTCATTTAACCACTTCTTGAGATGATAGCCATTGCAGTTATTATTATAGACTTTCCAACTGGTATGCTTGGCATTAAAATCGCCGCCAATTACCACTGGACTATCACTTTCAACGTTGGTAAAGAGACTGTCTAATATACTGCTTGATAGTTCTCCATCTTTGAAGTAAACCGATGCAACTGTAAGCCATTCTTCCCCTATTTTGACTTCATAATTGTGGTATTTGTGTGCATAGTATATTTTTGCTGAAAGATAATGCACCTTTTGATGAGAATTGCGGTACCAGAAAACCTTATGTCTCTTTTTTAAGCTTATTTCTTGAAGTAGAACTAAGTCAGGTGTATGGAATTTAATTATAGATTCTTTTTTTTTTTGGGGGGGGGGGGAGGGTAGGGAGGTGAAGGCTATTTACGCCCTGAGTGTCGGACTCTCAGTGGACCTACTGGACTACCGGCCAAACACCTCCCCTGTCAACTGGAGCGCCTAGCCTGGAACCGTTTGACAGGCCAGGCCTCCCAATTTTACGCCTTTTGGCGCCTTCGGGTTACAGGGATTCCTTCTCCAGTTGGATGGAAAAGAGGAGGAGGATTGCGAGAGAAGGAAATCCTCCATCCTCGACGCCTCCAGCCGATCAAGTATGCCTTTTTTCGTTATTAAGATGCCACGTGATTTCATTTGTCAAATGATTTCAGCATCTCTTCGATTAGGCTATCTGGATGGAACTCTCCTACTTTATCGGCAAGATCACCGCGCTCTTTGTTTCATCTTCTGCATGAAAAGAAAGTATGGCAGGCGTCGTCCTTCACACCAGTGCAGAATAGGCAATCTGGAGACCGTGACTTACCTATCTTGTGCAGGTAAGACTGAAAACAACCGTGTCCACTCAGTAGCTGGGTCAGGTTGAAATCAGTCGCACCATGCGTTTGACTGAGCCACGATCTCAAGTCTTTGATGAGCCAAGTGGTCCATCTTCATTTTAGCTCACGTTTCCATGATTGTTGCCATTCGTCGAGAGTGCATCGTCTTTCATCGCAAGCAACTTTTTCTTTATTACCCTCGTGCCTTCGGAGGTAGACTCTATTGCGCTCTCTAGCAAGGAGAGTGAATGGTATCACCCCTGCAATTACCAATACCGCTGGCTCAGAGACTGTACGGTATGCTGATGCAATCCGCAGTGCTCCTCGTCTCTGCACCTGTACCAGCCGTTTTCGGTGCAGTTCCTTGTTGAGAGCTTCACTCCATATCTCTGCTCCATAAAGAAGCGTAGATTGCACTACACTCATTAGCAGACGCCTTTTTGTTGGACTTGGTCCCCCATGATTGGCCATTAGTCGACTAAGTGCCGAGACCCCTGCTGCGGCGTTGTTTGTCGTTGCCTTGATTTGCTCCGAGAAACTTAGTTTAGAGTCTATCAGCAAGCCCAGATACTTGACTGATAGTTTCGACTCTACTAATGCGTCCCCGACTCGGACCATTCTTAGTCTGGGGATCCTCTTCTTGGTCAGGATGACCACTTTGGTTTTCTCTAACGCTAGGTTAAACCCGTAAGTGGTCATCAAGCTCCCCACCCGGCGCACTAGTACATTAAGCCTTAATTGCGCTTGATCGACCGTGCACCCAGCCACTAGTGCCGCAACGTCATCTGCATAGCCAATCAGTCGCGACTCTTCCGGCAGTTCAAGTCTGAGCAGTCCGTCGTAGGAGACGTTCCACAAGTCCAGACCGAGGATGGAGTCTTGGGCCACACCGGATGTGACTAGCATACTCCGACAACCGTGTTGTAGATCAGGCTGCGATCCTTCAGGTAGTTGCAGACTATCCGCACCAGATATACTGGAACTTGGAAAGAATTTTCCAGGGCTTCCAGAATATCCGTCCATCTAGCGAAGTTGAAAGCGTTCTTTATGTCTTTCCGGCGGTTGGATCGACTGCGTGTCTCCACCTGTTGGACCACACTTACCACTTCCGCGACTGCATCTATAGTGGAACATCCCGTGCTAAAACCATACTGCCTTGGAGAAAGATCCCCAGTGGCGTGGATAACGTTAGCGAGTCTTCTCTTTATCAGTTTCTCGAGCACTTTCTCGGCCATGTCTAGCATGCATAACGGTCGGTATGCTGACGACGACTCGGGATTTCCCTTCCCCTTGCTGATCAGCAAGAGCCTTGCCGTCTTCCAACGCTCAGGGAAAACGCCTTCCCGCAAGCAGGCATTGAACGTACTGAGTAGCAAGTCAGGACAAAAGTGATAGGCCAGTTGCAGTACCTCGGCTGGAATACCGTCTGGGTCTAGGGCCTTCTTCGCCTCCATGGAGAGAATTGCTAGTTCCAGTTCGTTTCTCGTGAAGAGTGGACAGTCTGCTGTTGTTTTCCTGTGGGCGGAATCAACGCGGACGGGATGTTAGGGAAAAAGTGCCCGTACTATCTCGTTCATCATGTCCGCTTCAAGTACGCAGGGGCCCGTGGAGCGCCTAGCTTCCGCATAACTAGTTTATAGCCCAAGCCCCACGGGTCGCTGTTCACGTCTTTGACGAGGTTCTGCCAGCAACGGGCCTTACTCCTGTTGATCAGTTTGCGAAGGCATTTTCTGGCCGACCGATATAATGTCATTCTGGTGCATGCCTCGTCCGGACTTCGCGCTCGTTGAGCTTCTCGTCGGAGTTTGTGTCACTCCCTTCGTTGCTCAGCTATTTCAGTGGACCATCAGTACACTGGAGGCTTTCCGTGTCTAGGTCTCCGGCGGGGCATAGATGACTTACAAGTGGAGATGATGGTACTCATTGTGGAGTTCACCGTGTCTTCAGCAGTCAGTCCTCTGCTCCCCGGCGATGAGCCAAGCGGTGGTAAGCATGTCATGAGCGCGTCGACAAACTTCTCCACGTCCATCCTCTCAGTATTCCACACGAAGGTGGAGCGCTGAGTGTCTGGGAGTTTAGGAACATTGTCGCGGATCTCGAGTGCTATGTACTGATGATCACTGGCCGAATAGTCCTCTAGAACCCTCCAATTATGTGTCATAGAGGAGAGGGACTCCGAGGCGAATGTCACTTCCGGGATGGTGCCCACGCAGCCCAAGCGGCGGAAAGTGGGAGTGTTACCAGTGTTCACCACGGCTAGCCCTACTCTGGCTGCCATCTCCAGGATTCAATTCCCCCTGGAATCTGACTTAAGCATGCCCCATTCAATGGCCTTGGCGCTAAAGTCTCTCCCGATAAGAACATGACTTTCTGTGCTCAAGACGGTGTCCTCCAAAGTGTTGAGCATCGCCTGGAAAGATGTTATTTGTTCGTTCGGTGTCAAGTACACACTAAAGAATTTTAATCCTGGGCAACGGACCTACACGAAACCATCTTTTCGCCCATGGCCCCGAACTCTCAGTTGTGTGCTGTTTCGAACCCATATGGCACAAGTACCAGATTCATCAGGGTACCATGCTGATCAATTTTTATCTCGGTGTTGTTCGCTAAGCAGCAATAGATCGGCTTTCATATCCCTCGCGAATTGGTCAAGCAGGTCTTGGGCATTTGAGCTCCGATGTATGTTTATCTGTAGGACACGGGTCATTGCAGAGCTGCTTTGGCTTTGGTTAGGACTTCTTTGAATACCCGGCACTTCCCAGTATCTGGAATATGTCTCAGGTCATCGGGTCTGGGATCAGCGTTCTCGCAGAGGATACAGTGCGCCTCTCCAGTACATTCTGTTCTTTTATTTCCTGCGTTGCCGCATTTATAGCACAAGGAGCTCCTATCAGGCCCTTTGCAGCCTTGTGCTGTTTGACCGTAGCTTAGGCATTTGAAACAGCGGAGAGGAACTGTTCTTCGCCGTATTCTGCAGACCACCCAACCTATTTTTGTTTTGCCCATGCAAAGGAGTTTTTCGGCATGTTTCTCGGTTAAGTTAGTCGTTAGTCGTAATTTGATCCCAGTTAATTCGGGTGAAACCCTTTGGAGGCACTCTTCCACCTCCGTCTTGTCCGTAACGCAGTCAATGTCCATGATTTCGAGGGTGGCCATTGGTTCAAGTGAAGCTACTGTTGCCTTTTCCCCTAGAGACTTTTTGACTGCATCCCGGAATGAGTCGTTATTTGTTGTCTCAGGTCCAAATTCTACAAGGAGGCCACCAGATTTGGTTGGTCGGACGGTTCTGATGGCAGTTTGAGTGTCATCGGGTCTTACAGCTCCCTTGATTTCCCGCAAAACGTCTGCGTAAGTTCTCCCATCCGTCGGTTTGACCAGCAGTGCATGCCTTAGGGTTTTTCGGCGTGGCTTGCTTCGTGGTTCTTGTTTCTTGTTCGGGGTATCTTTTCCTTTGTCTCCAGGAAGGAGCTTATCATTGGTGACTTTTTCAAGGAGGAGCCTTCTGGACGCTTTTTTGGTGGCCTTGGTTGACACCACCTGGAATCCGTCATTCGACGTAATCTGTCTGTTCGCTGCTTCGTCCTTCCTCCTTTTGTCTCGGTCCCCTTGGATTGGGCTACTGGCAGCTCTTTTGGTAGCGCTATGCGCGGGAATAACTTGCGTTTCCACCGAGGTACTTGTCTTTTGCTCTTCCTCCGCTTTAAGCCATTTGTGTCTGTAGTGCCCGATTCGGTCTAAGAGCTCTTCAAGCTCTAAAATACCGTCCCTAATGTCTTTGCTTATGTTTTTCTGGGTATTGCGGGAAGCTTTGATCTTTTTAACTATGTTTCCTGCCTTACGCTCTTCTTCGTGCCGATCCAATACAATGAGATTGTCCTGCGCCTGGTTTTTGGGCGGGCTTTCCTTGTTTGCGTTAGGATCTAGAGCTCTTATGGCATCAGAAGCAGTGTCAGTGGCAGCATCGCGTCTAATCATGATCTGAATATCATCGGTGGTTTCTCCCTCCGTGTGTTTCCCAGGTATTAGTTGTTCATGCTTTTATCCTAGTCTTACTGGACGTTCCGGCGTGCGCATTGTTTTTTTGCTGCGTCCGAATGCCGCCAGTATTTCTGGTTGGTAGAGGCTCTCTGCCTTTTTGTGTTCGTTCGTCCTTTTGTCGTCTGGGTTTGGTTGTTTGCTCGATGTTTTTGATTTTGTTTCAGTTGGTATTATTTTGTAAGGAATCATTACCCTCAGAGCCGCTATCTCCCCTCGTATGTGTAGTCGCCTTTTTGGTCCCATGGGTGTCTGTGCAAAGCAGGGAGGCCATGCGAAGGTTGGCACCAGCCCTTATGGGGACAAGTGATCAGGGCCAGACCAGCGCTAATCGGGAGTTCGTTTCAACCGAACCTACACCACCAACTCAATGGTGCGAACTTCGAACGTACTCCGAGGCCTGCCAAGGTTTTACCGGGACGGAGACGGTATGATCGTTAGATTGGAGCCGTTCACACTCGAGTGTCACCTCGGTGCTACCGTGCGACGCAACTACGTCCAAAACATCATATCCGCTAGCCCAGGGCGTCAATTTAAGTTAATCAGTCGAATCGTAGTCTATAATTGGTTCAGGGTCATACTCCGTGAAGTTCTCCATTCTTCGGGTACGTGGGGGCGGAACTCCGCAAAGAATACTAGCTTTCAGGAATACTCCTGATAACCAGCATAACCTGGTAACCAGGTCTTGCATTTCGCTTAGTTTGCTCGTTAGTTAATGTAGACTTTAAAGACTTACAGCTTTCAAAACATTCTGATGATTGCAGAAGATGGTACAATCAAAATTTAACTCTTATATCAATACAATTCAGTGATTTTAACCAATTCTTATTTTCCTTGCATATCATGATACATAAATATTATAAGCTTATTTCTCCTTATTAAAGTGATATGAAATAGAATAAATAACTTCACAAATAAGTTGCATATGAATAAAGTTGACAGACTGGGCTGAATCATCTTTCTAGAAGCAGAGAGAACCACCGACCACAGCTGTTTTAATGTATTTGTGTTTAATTAAGGATTTTTTAAGAATTTATTTAAGCCTTACAAGAGCATCCGGAATAATTCATGTTGTACAGCACCCGGGTAACCGAATCTCCCCCCCCCCCCCATAGTTTGCCACGAAAGCTAAACAAATTCAACGAATGAAGTGTGCAAAAACTCTATATGAGTCTTAACTGCAGAATGCATACAGTAAGCTAGAGTAACGGAGGAGGACAGTTGCAGATCTGTCACTCGGAGTTTTCTGTGACTTTTCGATGTGAATGTTTGTGTAGCTAGTAATTATTTGCCCAAATCACTGTTGTTGTTAGTTATATACACGCTTGAGGAATAATATTGACTCAGAACATTGAAAAATTTATCACGAGTCGAGTTTTCGAAAGTTGTTTAAGTTTAAGTGACTCTGAAATGAGAGCTTATCTCAATCTGACAGCGAAAATAAAGACCCCGCTGACGACGATGTCGATGCTTTCCTTTTCTACCATTTTCTCGTAAGTACTTCTCCAATGATCCACCAAAATTGATTGGTACACGATCCAATGTATTTAAATTTCACATAATTCAAATGCATTGAATACTAATAACAACAATCCCCGCTACAATTAAAGGAAATGGCCTCCACAGACGTAAATGCTGGGTAAAATTGCTAGTGGCTACTGAAATGCTTGATATATGTTTTAGAATTAATCATGACAAATAGCTCCGTTGCGCAGTGGAATGGCAGCGACTTGTGGACCCCTAAATGCTGGGTTCCCATCCACCGTGGGTGATGGCTTTTCACGGTCCTGTTCGCGTCATTTTCTCTAGGGTGATTGCTGCCACATTCGATTTGCTCTGAGGAGTTGACCTTGACCGAAGGATGAAAGGATATTACCCACTGACAAGGGAGATCGGTTGCCTGGAACGGGATGGTTGTTTCGTACAATAATTGTCTTGAAAAGTATATAAAACTATAGCTTAACGTTTGAATAAGCGAGACGGCGTTCTCGCTTGTGGTGGCGGCTGGTATACATATATGTTATATTGTAAGTTAAGATAAAGTACTCGGGCAGGATATCTAAGGAGTAAAAATTTCCCCCTCCCATACAATGCACATCATCTATCCGTCAATATTATTACAGACACTTTCACATAAGAGTAAACTAACTAATTAGAGCATACAATCAACAAGTCGAAATCATTTTCATTCATGCAATGTAAAAAGAAATATCATTTCTATTTGTGTTTTTTTTATTTTACATTTTCTAAAATCTTCGGCTGTCATCGGTTTAAAATTTGCCAGTGGCTTAAAATTACAGCCAGAAAAGCAATTTCTGTAAAAAGGTAACGACACATATCACTTGAATGTTGAAATCATTATCAAATCAATTGCTAAATCATGCACTTTACTCAGCTAACGTTAGTTGAAGATGTGAAAACGTTGATATTAGGCATTTATAATTCTCATCAAACATCTGGATATGCTCATTAATGACATCAAAAACGGAATTAAAGGTTTGAACACATTAGATTAGCTTGATATCAGCTAACGATTGCAATTTACCCATGTTCATTTGTATCTAGCAAGTTCAACAAATGAAAATTGTTGCGAACCACGGCTGCCGCACTCGCAGACATTTAAATGACATTTGTATGATCTTGGGTCCCCATGTGGCTTACTGAGGCCGGCTACGCTAAGTCTTTCGGGGTTCGGTGGGGAAGATCACTGCCCGTGCTGGGCAAACTACATCTAAAACACAAACATTACATAAATGGGAGATGGAGAGGAAGCGAAGGAGGGATGCATTGAGAAATGCAATAAAACACGCCGCTTAGCACTTCATCATATGCTTATTTATTACTGAAAAAAAAAATATTGTGCTATGTTTGAATAATGTCACCCGCCACTGCAGTCGTCTTAAGAGAAAAGTCGTAAACAAGTATCAATAACCAATACATCGATAATTCTCGAAGGCATAACACAAGCACATTGCGTGCATTGAGTATAACAAATACGTGTGTAAGTGACTCAGCGCGTAAACTCGAGAACAATCCACATCGAAGATTCTGGGTTGATTGGTAGATGTATAAAAGCGACTACAGCGAGCGGCGAAGGGAGTCTTGTGAATTAAGTAGAGAAGCGAGCGACAGTGTGCGTTGAAAGTAGTGCGGTAATCGAAAAGTGTTGTGAAATAAAATCGTACGCGAATTTTAAATAGCGAGTAAATGTGATTAATTAATTAATGTAAAAGTGAACTCATAAAAGTGAATAAGTGAAATAGTGATTCAGTGAAAATAATTGTAAAGTGTTAGTGAGTTTCAGGAATAAAATCTCAAACACCTAATTTTAGTCGGGTGTGCTTCATTCACTATTGCGATCATTTACGATGAGCACACAGGTCACGCACCTGTATATATATATATATATACATATATCTTACATATATATATATATATATATTAAAAAAATAAGAGAAAACAAGAGATTTTACATGCTAAATTTAAAAAAAAATTTTGTTTAACAAAAAAAAAGAGGAAATGAAAGAACCACCAAAACTTAAAAAATATAAGTTTATGATCGATTTGGCTTACATCAAATATATTCAAATATATATTGTATCCAAATTCAATAATAATTTCAACAATGCTAAGGTATTAACAGCAATGAAGAATCAAATAATCACGAAATTAGACCAGTGGCAATTATCAACAGAGAACTACAAGGACAACACCCCGACATGTTACAAAAGCAGGATCAAACTTTGAAGATCAATTTTTCAAAATTTTCAAAAATTCTACTCATCCTTGAAATGGATGAGTCTTATGATTTCGAATTTAAAGCCGAGGGAATCCTTTGCGGGGCGCTTCAACGAGATAATATACGTTTTACGATGCCGTCTGATAACCATACTGCCGAAAAGGAAAATGTAAATTTGTGAACTTAATGAAGTGAGTTTAGCATTAAATAAATTTTAAGTAGTGAGTGGCGAATAAAGAATTGAAAAGAAAAGGGCGCGTTTTTTTAGACTCTGAGTTAGACTCTGAAGAAAGTGAAGGTGCCAACATGAAAATTGAAACATCCAATTATCGAAGGTGTTCCGATTTTCAAGCTGTGGTATATTATTTTCACTGCTATAATTAAAAAAAAAAAACAAGTAATTCAAGTGTTGCTTATGTGGGCAAATATAAAATGGGAAATATTATTCCCAACTCAATTAAAAAGCAGAAAGTAAAACTCAAACGCCAGTTAGAAATATTTTTTAGCAAAATACAAGACCGCATAGAAGCTCAGCAATTTTACAAATGGGTGAAACTTTCGAAAAGATAATTACGGCCGATATTATAGATGCTGTATTGTTTGCCAGGATTTGCTCTGTTGACTTTAAATGGACTATAACAGAGAAAATCCTGGCAAACTGACCAGAAAATGGAAGGAAGTCACAGTGTGGGAAATGTAAGAATTTTTGGGTGTTTTAGTTTCATGCAGTTATTTTAGAGCCACAATTTAAACATCGACCATGTCACCGAAATCTTGTCAACGTCTTTATCGTCACCGATAAACGTTGCTTATTGGTTACATTCGCTTTTATGACGCAATTTCTATACGCGATACACTGTTAGGGTGAAGATAAAGCCGCTTCACTAAAGGAGATACCCATGAGGCGAATCTGGTCGAACGGCCGGTGAAGGCACTTTCAACCCCATAGAAGGGATCTGGAAGGAATATGCGATGGAAATTTGTTAACGAAATAACCATTCGCAAATAATTCAATCCCTTGGAATCTTACCTTGGTTGGTACTTTGAAAAAAGTCATACATATCAAAAACGTTTACGCCAGAATGGAGCATTCAACCTTGTCCGGTTGAATTCAAGACAAAAAAATGTATACAGATTTTTCAGTGGTCGGCAATGATAAGAATAAATTTGAAATAATATTTTACTGCGACAAACATAAAGCAGGGTCGAGACCATGGAAAAAAGGGCTAAAAGATACACTACTGTGGCTACTGGTTTTTTTTCTATAACATGATCAACGTAGTAACTTTGCCGCATACAAACTAATGAATTTGTAACAAAAGAACTAATGAACGCAGACTATTTCAAAAACAGCTGAGTAAAGCCGAAATACAATAGTGCGAGACTGCGATACGAGAGTCTCGCAGCAAATGTCAAGCAGTTCTCGTAACATGCATTTGTATGCGACATCGTACAATGATTGCGATGCGTCGCGTCGGTGCGAGGCGGGAAATATTCGGAAAAATGAAAATGCCTCGCAACGAGCTGCGTGACGTTTGTGAGATGCAATATGGCGCTTAAATAAAATTTGAAATTCAAACGTGTTAATTAGTTTTTAAGTACTATGGTTATTCTGAATGAATTTTGAATGAAAATTTTGTGAATCCTTGTAGGGGCTATTGTTTGCTAGACGAAGGAAAAATCCAAATTCAAAACTTAAAAAAAATCAAAAACAATTTCATTTGAAACGTCACCAATTTGACATTTGTCATATGAACATTATTCTTCCTCGCATCGCGTGCATTGTAAATTGAATGCGTTGCCGTCACGCAGTATTGTATTTCGGCTTTTAGGCGCCCCATATGTTATTTACCGACTTTTGTTCGCTCTGGCGAAAAAAAGACGATCCGAATTTAGTTCGCCTAAGCGAAATTCCGACAAAATGTTTGCGGGGGGATTAAATTCAGTTCATGTATGCGAGCACGGGAAATGAGTGAATTTATGTTTAATTGAATTATCTTAAGATCCATTGTAGTTTGAAAGAAATGATAGCATTGGTATCTGCTCTTCTAGTTCGTCGAATGTCGAAATCACAAGAAAAAAAAACTGTGCTGCAGAAAGCGTGGCCACATATCGCCCACCATTGATATCGGACATTTGCCGTGATTTCTACGGTAAATTAAGTCATAGATAACGCAGACTCGAAATACATTAACCATGAGTTCTCATTTAGAACTGCCTTTATTTCACATTTATACCATACCTAAATTGATATATTCAGATATATCTATGTATCTACTGTTTGTTGATTTATTATTTATATGCTATATATATTTTTTTTATATGCTAAGCTGTTCTAAATTTATTTAATTTTTACTGAAATTCAATCGAACCACATACATTATAATCAAAAAAGAATGGGAATTTTAAATTTTGAATTGCGACGCTTATCCAAACGGTAAATTTTTAATTTTTTTTCTCTCAACGTTGTCGATATTTTTATTGGTATTCTGTCGAATTTCGAGACATATCGTACTATTAGTATTTAATAGGCGTCTATACGAAGAAGTCGAAAAACTGTGTGGCGGTTTTTACTATGAATGAAAAATTAGAACAACGCGCGAGTTACGAACGGTTCCTATATGCAAGCATAATGCTTCCCACGTACAGCGCATTCACCTTCAACATCTTTGATGACACCTGCAAATTGCCAGATGATATTTGATCGCAGTAGACGCTGACTAGCATAAGTAGGCCTCTGGCACACGTTGCTACACTTGCAATTAAATCTAACAATTGTTTTGTTAAAATAATTTTTACAGTCAGTTATTTTTGGGTGGTAGAAGCGATAAGTCGAACTAATAACGTCTATTTTAAAAAACGTAATTCGTTTTTTTTAAGAAGACATGTCGAGACACATGTAATTCGCGTGCCTATAATTTGCCTTGTGTTAAAAATGAAATTTCGTTCGCCTATTCGTTGGAAATTTTACAAAGGTGTATGGTAAAGCATGTATTTCGAAAACACGAGCATTTCTGTGGTATAAAAGGTTCAAAGGTGGTCGAGAGAGACTTGGCGAAGAATTAAGGCGAATTGGCGAAGAAAGGCGTGATAAGAAATCATTGTGCATCGATTTTAAAAATTAGAGAGCATCTCACATCGATCATTTAATCGATCGACTGAGGCCAAAAACAGGTTTATGAATTTAATATGCCAGTCGGACAACAATCGTCCGAATGATGCTTCGAAAAAGAGCCAAAACCAAAGAGAGAGCGTCAACATGGATCCAAAATCAAAGTTTAGCTGACGGTTTTCTTCGATATTCACGATGTGGTTTACTATGAATTCCGTTCGGAGGGCTAAACGGTCAATAAAGAATCCTATTTAGGTGATATGCGTCTTTTTTTGAAATCATTCGCTTAAAAAGCCCGATTTGCAGAAGAACAGTTCATATATTTCAAACCACGATAACGTGCCGTCTCATACGGCCTTGATTATTTCGGAATTTTTGGCCGAAAATTCGACCAATGTCATGAGCCAAGCACCGTACAGTGAAGACATGGTCCCGTGTGACTTTCTCTGGTTCCCAAACTCAAATTGCCACTTCAGAGAACGCGGGTTGAAAGCCATACTTTTGGCAGCCTAAAAAATTGGATAAATTTTTGGCATGCATGTATTGCCGCAGGAGGAGAGTATTTTGAAGGGGATGATAAGCAAATTTATTAATAATTAGAATTTTGTGTTTTTTTTTTAAATTCCCGTTGTTTTTTGATCATAAGGTCAGGCTTGGGTGCTCCACTCGGTGTCTTAAATTGAATGCTAACAATTGTCTCCATAAGATGAAAATTGGATGGAAAGGACAACATTGTTCGATCGTTAAAGTGTCATATTATGAATATTATTAAATTGTGAGGGCTGCAAAATTGTTTCATGTTAATGTGCCGTTGAATACCCAGGTGGCCACATAAGGATTAAATCCC
This sequence comes from Stratiomys singularior, assembly GCA_954870665.1. Taxonomy (NCBI): domain Eukaryota; kingdom Metazoa; phylum Arthropoda; class Insecta; order Diptera; family Stratiomyidae; genus Stratiomys; species Stratiomys singularior. The sequence continues at coordinate 65,483,923 of OX940877.1, forward strand.
TTTGTTTTCATGGGCTTTCGAAGTTTTCATATTAAAAATTTGTTTGCAGAAGAAACAAAGAAAGAGGAAATAAAACGAATCTTCAATAATTTCACAAGCCTCTTTTTTTAATTTTATAGTAACCTTTTAATCTTTTAACCTTTAATTTTAATTTAAAGTTGGATTTGCATCCAAACTTTCTTGACATGTGCAGAGGAAACAACTTCATAAATAGGAAGCATAATATTCAGGTCCTTCCATTCTGGGGTTCTGGGAAAATAGAAAGGCTGCAAAATGGTGGCCGAAGGAAGTTATTTTTAAATGACTAGCTCACCGCGCGGGCTTGGGGGTTTTACGACATTATGAAAACCCTGATCCTTGCATATCACACGCACAAACACGGAAAAATCGTACTATTTCATTTTAAATGAAATAAATTTTATACAAATTTTATGTGAAAAATACAAATACAAATATAAAAAAAAAATAGTCAATTTACGCGTCGTTGATTCTGACCACTTATGCTGACTCTAACACGAGTTTTCCCTCAGTTCGATTTCGGGACTTCACCGAAGTGTCTTCTTTCACTTTATCCTTAACCTCGTCCGGAATTCGAAGGTATTAGATTGTGCTTTCTCGAAGAAAACTTACTGGCATCCGCCGAAAATAATCTCCGTCTTTTGATGTGCGGATTTCCACGACCAAGTGTCCTTTTTTTTCTTCACTTTACTTTTTCTTACACTTTATATAAAGATATATTTTTTCACTTTCTTTTCTTCATTCTTTATTTTTTACTCTTTGATTCTACTCTACTTTTAGATATGTAAACTCTCTTATATATATATAGTCATGTGCAAAAGTTAACGTACGAAAGAAAATTTGAAATGTATGCGGCAATATACTAAATTTGAGTCAATTAGAAAATCCAAGTTTATTATAAATAAAGACTTAATATTACGTATTACAAATAACGAAAATAAAAACAATAAAACAATGAAATTTATACTTGGTCGGGTATCCTTTTGCTTTCAAAACAGCTGCAAGACGTCTACGCATGGATGATACAAGTTTTTCTGTTATTTGCGGCAACATATTTTCCCATTCGCGTACAATAATAGATTGAAGTTGTGATTTTGATCGAATTTTGTGCTTCTTTATTTCTTTTTGTAAGGGCTGCCCAAAGATGCTCGATCGGATTTAAGTCAGGTGATTGGGGTGGTGTTCCCAAGATGTGAGGAACGTTATGAATGAACCACATTGGAACATTGTACGCAGTATGTTTTGGATCATTATCTTGCTGAAAGTAATAATCCTCGCTTAAGTTGAGTTTCTGAACACACTGTCGCAAATTATTTTTCAATATCCCCATAAACGCGTACTGGTCCATTGTTGTATTGATGAACTGCAGATTTCCTACCCCAGCAGCAGCCATACAACTCCATATCATTAAACCACCACCCCCATGCTTTACAGTAGCAGTCAGATTCTTCGAATCATATGCAGTACATTTTCTTCTCCATATTGATTTTTTACCGTTGTTGCCAAAAATACTAAATTTGGATTCATCGGAAAATATTACACGGCGCCAGGAGCTCATAGCCTTGTTAATGTATTTTTTTGCAAATTCTATTCGCTTCTTTCTATTTACTTTCGATATGTCTGGCTTTCTCCTTGCAACGCTACTTTTAAATCCGTCTCTGTGTAATATTCTACATACCGTAAACGATGTACTTCTTTATGGAGATTATTTTTTATTGTTTGGATGATGGTCTTTGTCTTCGTAGAAGGATCTTTTTTAATAAAATCGGGAACATACCTTTCCTCTCTCGCTGTAAGTTTCCGCGGTCGCCCACTTCGCGGCTTAATATAAAGTCTTCCATCTGTTTTGAAGCGTTCGAACTTCTTGCTCAGTCGATTTACTTCGTCCGACCAAATCTGCTATTTCCCGAAATGATTTGTTATCGTTATAAAGTTCAACAATTATCTCTTTCCCGGAAATATCTAGCCGTCTCCTTTTAGTACAATCCATTGTTTTAACTTTCAAAATGTATACTTTTAAACAACACTGTAGTTACTTCCCGTTAACGGCTGTACACAGAATGAAGCGTTCAACGTGCAGCTATCAAATAGAACAATATTTAGATTTTTCTCAATAAAAATTTCCTGGAAAAATGTAACAGAATCGCAAAACAAACAGTACGTACGTTAACTTTTGCGACAGATTTATTTAGCATTTATACGATCATTTGACTAGTTCTCGGAAACCACTTAAATAATCTATTCCATTATTATGTATAACGATTTATGTTATAATAATACTCTTTAACAGGTCATTGTGGTTTACCAGTAATGAACACTTTTTTTTAGTATGCCAATGAAAATAACTTTCTTAGCATCGTACGTTAACCTTTGCACATGACTGTATACTCTATACTCTATTCCGTCTTATCCTCTATACAAGGGATATCCTCTATATAGAGGATAAATCCTCTATATAGATGATATATTCACTTTTTCTTTTTATTTAATATTTTAACCATACTCTGCTTGTATTTATTCTATTCACTTTTTCTTCTTGATTTACTTAAGTCATTTTCTTCTTGTTTTTTCATTTAATGTTGTACTCTGTTCTATATTTATACACTCTATTCGCTATTTCTTTACCCTTTTCACGTTTTGTTCTTTATTTACTTTATCCTCTATTCACTTTTTCTTCTTGTACCTTATATTTACTTTTCTCCTTCTAAAAGATAGTTGTTCTCAACAAACAAGTGAATTATACTTGTTCCGAGATTTGAATGGATCTTTTACGTTTTTTTGTTTATTGTACTGAGACTTTATTTGTTTTTTTTTTTTGTTATATATTTTTATGTAAATTTTACTAAATATCTAAATTCAATTAAAAAGGGCTTCGTTTTAGATCTAGTCTAAGTTTTATTTTATTTCGTATAATTTGCTTTTAACTTAGAATATTATGATAACAAATGAAAATTTAATCAAAACATATTTAAAAAAAATCATTTTAATTATAACAAATAATCGTCTCTTTTATTAACTTATTTGGTTTTTTTTGTTTGTTTTTATTTCCTCATGCCGCCTAGACAACGGGAAACGTAACAATATGCTAATACGGAAATTCAAAAATATGTTTTTTCCGAGTACAGTCAAAAAATAATACAACATCCTTAGCCCATACGAGAGTAATTCGTGAGTTTTCACACATTGATAACCTTAATTAATTAATTTTCATTAGAAAATGTGGTATTATTTGTGGGAGACCCATACACTACATAAGAGCTAAAGAACACAAAAAATTGGAAACTGTGAAATTTACTTTTTCATTGAAGGAAACAATACAATCAACTGGAACTTTTCTAAATATATAATTTTTATTTGATTCCGATGTCATACATTACATTAAAATTTAAGTCGATTTGGTGCAAACAGCCTGCTTATAACCAGATTTTATCTAAAATGGGGAGAAAAATCCACACTCGACCACGTAACGATAACGTAACGATTTGATGGGAAATATTTAATCTTAAATCTAAAACCATGTTCGTGCGTATAGGATACACATGCCAAGAACCGTTTTTTCCCACAACTGCACTCAACCTGTATACTTTCTACATTCCCCATATGAGGTTTACATGACATCTCAATTTGCTGACATTAAGAGAATCTGTTGGATCCATTGAAAATATTTCAGTGTTCCTCGTTTACATTTGGTACCTTTAAAACCTTTATTCCAGTGCTTCCTTTAACAGATAAAGTTGCTCACAATAGCGAACTGCTTCAAACAGAAGGTATTTTTCAAGCCAATGTGTGGTTGAAATTTGTAAAATAGTGGAATTTAGAAAATTAAGTATAGAAACCTTTTTTACAATGGTATTGCTCATACAGTGAGCACTTCAAGCAAATGTTCAATATCGACTTTAGTACTAGAGTAATTTGCAGACCTTTAATATAATGCGTGTATTATATGAAATTATTGTCAGCATGCCGAATTGTTCGTCAGCCAGAATGTTGGAATGAGTGTCGTGAAACTCATAATATAACGCACGATACGATTTCGTACAGAGTTCTGTAAGCGAGCTTACAGTCAAACCTTAAATATTTTAAGGGTGCAGACATTACATGGAAACAGTGAAAGTTTTCCACTTTCATTTATTCCAAACTGAGTTTGTAACTGGCAATTTTGCTAAAATAAACGACATGACCCAATTTCTCACCACCAACACTTTGTGACCTGCAGCTAAATTTTCATGTACATTAAGACGTATCCATAAAAACAAACCCTTTCAGCAAAAGTCAATTCAAAAATAATTAAACCGCATGCGATAGGAAAATATATTCGCCTGTATTGATATCCGTTTACTGTCACGATTTGGCTAACATTTGCTCGGAAGGTAGTTTCCTCCTCCAACAATTCCCTCAGGCGTTCTCAAAGTTCTCAGATTGCCTTATTTGTCTTTAATTTCAACACCCATAATTCGAAGGTTGTGCCACATGTTGGCTGTAGTTCGAAAAACATTTACTCAAGGAGATATGAGTGGAGAATTGAGTGAGTACATGCTTCTGATATATCCTCCATATATTTATTAGCGTATGTTTGCCAGCTGCGAGGATAAGCTGCCTGGACGTCATTCTGCAATATTAATAAGTATTCGAATTAAAGGTTTATAATTCTTCAAAATTCCTATTTAATTTTTAAATAAAACACTTTTATTCACAAAATACACTTTTTATTTCACCTTTTAATATGTTTGACTAGTCATATCGTTTTTGATCCTTATTCGCAACTGACTACTTAAAGATGCCAAATCTTAATCCAAAACCTTTTGTTTATTTTAGTTCGATCAATCTTTATCTCTTATTTCCTAATCTGCTCTCGTGCAGGTTTTTGTTTATTTAAATATTGACATTTTTTTTCGTTATGATTTTCTGAACGGCAGAGGTTGCAGAAATACAGTCTGGTATATTTGATTTTAGTTTTATTGTTTCCCATGTGTCAAAGTATCAAATTTCGCTTTCAAAGAATTTTAAGTTATTAAATTGGGACTAATAGATCAATTCATAATTGGATTAATTGATAATCGATTCCCTGTTTATTATTTACAATATCTTCAGAGTTTTGTTTTTTCCTTGTTTTTTAAAAATAAAGAATTGGCTTCCTGTTTATATTGTACAATATCTTCAGATATCACAGAATTCTGTATGTAAATTAAAGCAATGGAAGCATTGTTGTTAATGTAATATTTTTAATTGTTAGTCCTTCAATCGATTGTTTTATGCAGTGAAATCAAATTCATTCCACTTATAAACATATCTTTCTTATCAGACAATTTACAAGTAGGAAAGATTTAGAGTTTAGTGATTATTTTTAATTAATTCCATTCTATATATGCTACCCAACACATTGTTGACAGGGAATGTCATCTGACGTCTATCGATAACGGAACGTTACTGATCGGGAACGTCATAAGACGTCTTTCATTATTCAAATTGCGGTTACTGTACACCATTTGTCTTCGTTACATTTACAATTTAATCCGTAAATATATTATTGAAAAACTCACTGATTATGAGTACAAGTGGTAAGATCGAGTTGTTTTACATTTTACATTAGTCACGTAACTAATTCATCCTCCTCTGCTACGAAAACAGCTTCTCAGCAAGATCCTCCTTGTCGACTAAGCGGTAAAATAAGTGAACATATCCTAGAGAAAATAATTGCGAAAGTAGTAAAGAAAAGAATAAAGGAAGTGCAGAGTTTGCGAAACAATAACGCAGTGAAACTAGCTTCATTTGTAATCCGTGTCACCTTCCACCCAGGTGCTTGCTTCAAAGCGTACCATACTCTTAAAAAATATTAAAATATGTACTTTTATACCATAAAACTTCATATTATATAATAAAAAAGGTTCTAATAAATATATTATGTAATAAAAGTGTTGTTGCGCACCACTGCGGCCGCACAAGCAGACATTTTTGTGGCAGTAATCGGGGGGTCCCGTAGGTGGCTCTCTGAGGCTGGCTACGCTCAGTCTGTCGGGGTTCTGTGGGGAAAATCACTGCCCGTGCTGGGCCACCTTAATCAAAACCAAAAACATATAATTTACATATTAGAGAAAAGGGAGAGGATGCGGAGGAGGGATGCCTCAAGCAATGAAAGATAGTTTTTTTAGTTATAATTCATGTTATTGGTAAAAAAAAATAATTGGATACAAAAAAAAGGTAAAATTAAGATAAAATTTAAAAAATAAAAAAACATAATACCAGCAAAGAACTAGAAAAATACTAGAAAAGAAGAAAAAAGAAAAAGGAGTCTGCCAGCCGTGAAGATAACAAGATAACAAAAAAAAAAATTAAACGAATGAACAAACTCGACCAAACCACCACCTAACCCAATCGGGTACGGATTACATGCATTAATAAATCAACGCAAACTTTATAACAAACTTTCGAATCAAACCAATACAATTTCTTGACCATTCGGCTCGCCTTGACCATTATCCTTCGCTTGAAAGATGTATTGTAGAAGACGATCGGGAAACAATGCTTCACTAACACCCGGATATATCCTATATAACCTGTTCCATACGATTCTTCTCATTCCCGACGTCGTAATTTCGGGAATACTTTTGCCCTAATAAATGTTCAATATCCAAATATCTTGACTATTTTGGCTCCGACGCCATTCGCTGCTTTCGCACTTCTTCACCGTTTAGTTTTCATTATTCACGGTTCACTCTCTTCACAAGGAAAGTATCAAAATTTAAAATTGTCCTTATCTTCACCCTGTCCGCACACAATTTTCAATCTTTCTATCAAAACCAAAAACTTTCCATCAAAACTAAAGACTCTCCATCAAAACCCAAAAACTTCCACTGTCGATCTTTTCTTCCCGGCGATCTACCCTTCACTCCCTTTTCTGTTTTTTCGGGTCCAGATTTCCCTTGATTCCCCGTCAATCTTTTCTTTTCCCAACGGTCCGTCCTGTTCCCAAGACCGTTTTTTCCTGTTCGTGGGCAATATCTTTTCATCCTTCAGTCAAGGTCAACTTCCTCAGAGCAGATTAAATGTAATGTCAATCACCCTAAAGAAGATAACTCAACCAAAAAGTTTAAAGGCCATCACCCACGGTGGACTCGCACCTAGCGGCTAGGCTAAAAATAACGATCAGGCATATCAGGCTAATGCTTAACTAATGATTAGTATAAGCCTTTATTCCTAAGCATTATTCTAATGATTATACTAGTTTTGACTATTTCCATGAAAAAGTCAGTTTCAAGCTGTGAAGGTCACTGTCAAAGTGTCATTAGGACTTTGAGTGTAGGCGACACCAAGGATTATCAGTGTATGTGCGAATCTTACTGGGACGGTGAATGTGAAGAGTGTGATAGTGAAAAGTGAGTGACAACTATCTCGAGTGCGCGATAATTCTCTGATAAGTGCATTTTGCGCAGCGCAATCACAACTTCTATTATATCATTATTCGTGCCTTATCATAACGCATATATAATGATAAAAGCTGTAAGCCTGATTGCCTATGACATGGCCCATGTTAAATTAAGGGATAAAATAAGGTAAAGTATGTGCTAACTGTTTACCCTCACAATTGATAGGTCTTACGCACTAAAGAATAAACTACACCGAAATAAGCCTTATATAATGATTATATTGTTTCCTGGGATTCTGTAACATACATCAAGCATCTCTGTCGCCACTCGCAATCTCACGCTGCATGTGCGTTTGTGGCGGCCATTTCCTTTGATGGTAGCTGGATTGTTGTTGGCAGTATTCAATGCATTTGAATTATATTAAATTCAAATACATTGGATCGTGTACCAACTATTGGGGTGGAAATTTGGAGAAGGGTTGTCGGGTAAATGGTGAGAAATGGTGGAAATCAGAGGTGAGAGGAATTGATGCATGAGAAATTACGTGAATACCCACACAATACTAGGCAGAACAAACGACGCAACGTGGATCGCAACAGTGTTTTGAACATTATCAATTTTTCCAAAAAATCACCGGCCACGTGTTATTTCTTTTAAAGCATCGGGCAACCATATGTTAAAAGAAATTACTTCTAGGAGAAATATAATTCATAAAAATTATTTTACATATTCTGCGACGATTCCCGAAACCAGCAACACTCACTTTTAAAATCACTCTGTCGTTCAGCGGAAAGAAAACTTGTAGGAAGATTTAAAAATATTTAATGTTTAACCCAATATAATCAGAGTCGTTTTACAGGTAAGTAATGAAGTAATCCTGATGACTATGTTTATTTGTTAATAATAGTCTCTTCAGAATACTTTTCTTCTGGGGTTTCAGTTTCTTCAGTTTCAGTACGAGAACATTCACATCGACCAGCTTTTCGAGGTCTATCGGTGTGACTTTCGTCCATGCCAAAAGTCCCAGGTCGGTGACTGTGTATCGGTGTGTCCCAGAGCCAACTAATTGTCAATTGTCCAACTAATGACAAATTGACCCTTCAAAAGTTCCATCACGATGGCATAATTGCCATTCGGTGAATGAAGTGAATCAATGACGCTACCGGCTGTTCCAGTTAGCGGGTCTTCCAGTTCTTAATAGGCATAAAAAATAGTGGAAACTTCACTGCTACAGTCAGTGTGTGAACGTTGCAGTGAAAACATCAAGTTGAGGCGAATACATCAAAACGTATACCGACGAAAACAACGAGAGAATTTTTGTGCACGAAAGATGCCCAAACGTCACCGATCACCAGCTTCGGGCACATCGGAAACAGATTCACGCCGTGTCGACAGTCAACAATCTTGGAACCACTCCCCAAGAAATACCTCTTAAAGAAGTCACTCCAACGTCCACAAACTCAAATTTCTTCACATTTACTCACCCCAAGAAAAAGTCCTCATCTTATATCAACCTTGGTCTCCACGACTCATTCACTCAAACCGATTTTATTGATGATCTTAAAAGTCAAGGTATCGAAACGCCTTACTCGAGGAAAAGCGACCTCCGTTTGGATTTATGGCTCATCACCTTCGAACCAGACTTCGACTCCAACTCCCTAAAAATATCCGCGCTAAGCTATTCCAAATTCTCCGATTCAAGACAATTAAAAATAACAAATATTGCAGTTAAAACTGTCAGCGACTAGGCCACGCTGCCATCAATTTCCACCTCCGTTTCTGTTGCGTTAAATGCAGCCTATCCCACGAACCGAAATGTGTCGGATGTGTCGTAAGGGAAGTCTAAAGTGTGCCAATTGTGGTTCCTCCGAGCACCCAGCCAACTACCGAAACTGCGAAGCTTTGTGCAGTTTCCGTACCAACCACGTGGAGGAAAAATGTAGCAAACCCACCACCTCTACCGAAACGATTACCAGTAGTCTTGCATCACCTATTGTCCCCGGGACCTCTTTCGCATCTGTAGCCCACTCAACTACTTAGTCCCAGTCAACATTCTTCGAAAAGAAAATGAATCAACTTTTTCAAACCAGCATAGGCTCCTGACTAACCAACTTTCTAACTTTAGTCCAAATACAATGCCACAAACAACATTATTGAAAAAATGTTAATACTCTCTTTTCATGCTTGTCATCATGTACGGTAAATTACTTGAGCTAATCATCAATTCACTAATTTCCCGGCATCCCCATCCCCATCAATCCAATCATTGCCCGCTTTCTAGAAACCATCCCCGCATTAGCGACCTTAGAAATTTCCGAAGACCCAAAGCTTAAAAATTCCTTTCTCGGCCCATATACGTTCAAACAATTCAGAAAAACTTGTCCAGTCTTGATAAACCTTCCACTTCCACCCTCACCTCTGTAAACGAATTCTCTCTTTCTTTTCCGAACGAACGTCCTCATTCAAAATCGGAGACGACCTGTCTAGTAACGTTTTAAACTCATCTGGTAACCCACACGGATCTGTCCTTTCTGCTCTTGTCTTCTCAATCTATACTGCCAATATACCAAAGCCTGGCCCTCACCACAACCCAATCCATACCATCCCATATCCAGATGACATCATCATTTATACTGCCTCCAGCAATACCCCCCTAGCAGTGTCTCGCCTCAATAGCTATCTTTTATCACTCAACTCCTTCTTTAGCAGATGGAAACTTCAACTCAACTCCAATAAATGCGAGTCCATCATAATAGAAGAAGGTACTCGCCTTCCGAAGCAATTCCGAAATATTTCTCGCTTCCCATCAATGAAACTAAGTAACCATACGATTCCAGTTTCGAAAGAAGTCACCTACCTAGGTGTCACCACCAATGATCGACTTTCATACATCCCTCACCTCAAAAAATCCATCAACAATACAAACAACTTATTCAGAGCTCTTTTCCCACTAATGTGGAGATTGTTGATGACCTCAACATCTCAGGCAAAATCGCAACCGCCATGCCATCGAACAAGCTCCATTTCACGCAACTATTTAGAGTGTTCCACTCTAAAAGTGATCTTTACGGCATTAACAACCATAAATATACATACACATACTACATATACTACATATACTCCATATACTCAACCCGTAACTTCACTAGAATCTACTCTGACTCTCAATGCGTGAAATGAAATCCGTCCTCGTTCGTTCCTTAAGGGGGACTTTGCCCTTGGAGTGCCATATTTCAGGTGTTTACATTTTATTTATTTTTAAGGAAACGAGTAAAGCTTTTTGAGTGCAGTTATTTTCTTGCTTTTATTCAAGATACACAGAAGATTAAAAAAAACCAAAAAGGCGGCCGTTGCAGCTCCGCGAAAACAGGTCCTCAAATCGCGGGAGGTAAACGGCTGACATCACTGCCCCCTCTTTATTGATCTGAAACACAAATTCAAAGCATATTATCAATCTGTGACCCTTTGGTCATGGAATGACGGATGGGTTTTCCGTTTAGTACAAATTTCAGAAAATGGCAATTAAAAAAAATCGAATTTTCGCCTTTTTTTTCGCAGAAAAAGATAAATAATTAATGCAAAAATGTATCTACCGAAAAAACGATCCGTCATTCCGTGAAGACATATTTATTGAGCATGCTCTCCAAATTTCAGGTTGATATGTTATTTACAGCGGTCTGGAGAATGTCAGCCATTTATTAAAACGTGTTTTCGAAAAAAAACGCGTTTAAAGTTTTGTAATGTGTTTACACAAATGTGTTTATACTTACCGCTAATCAGCAATGCCTGGTCCATAGAAGCATCCCTCCTCTTGTTCTAGCTGCTCATGTTGAGCCGCTAACATCTCCCGCTGCTCAATCCGGGCCTTTTTTGCTGCGTCGGTCACCTGCTTCTCCGCGCGCTCGATCCTTGCTTTGTCCCGTGAATGGACCCAGCTCTCGGCGAATGTGCCAATTCGGACACCCATGACATCCATGGCAATTAACAATGATTCCTCACCTTCGTTGAAGATAATCACTGCTAATCCCGTGGCAATATTGGCCACATCTGCGCCGGAATGAATATGTTTGGGCGTACGCATCCAAATCATGTTATTAAGTGACTCATTACTGTTTTGAGTATGAGCACCCAAACATCTTTCGAGCAAATCGTCCGACGACAAGTCTTTGTAAATTGGCTCGATGGCCTTCAGAACAGTGTCACTAAGAGGAGCCTTGTGCTTATATAAAGACAAAGTATCCAACGCTTCAGCTTTACGCCACGTACACCAGCTGTTTTCTCCTGGTGGACACTTCTCATGCTGGGGTTTTTTATCCGTGGAGCTCCTGTGGTAATACGTGGCCCATATCGCGTCCTTCATGGCTTGTACAGAATGTGAATTTCGGCGGATAGCAAGGCCATAGTATTTAGTAAGTTCTCCGATCGTTTTATCTGTGAGTTTGCCTGCCCCTTTTCTTCCGAGTCCCTTGGTTCCTTTTTTCATATTTCTCAATCTCGTTCCCATTCTTTTTTCGACGTGACCAATACATTCTTTTTTTTTTGACAATAACGTCATCATAGGGATTGGCTTCAAGCAATCCCTTAAATGTTTTACTATCACCATCTCCGACGTAAGTGACGTATTTGACTCCGTGCAGTTCTACCGATCGGAGAAACATTTCGGTGATTCCGTCGGTTTCCATCTTTCCTGCGGAACCGACGTGGTTTACGGTGCAAGTTTCCATGTGTGTTTCCTTCCATTCATCGTAACCAGCAGGATCTTCATCTTTTTTTTTTTCTCCCAAAAGCTGCAAGATTGGCAAAACTTCGATTTGACCATGGCGTCGACAACTTTTTTCGTGTGGTATCCAATGAGAGATGAAAACCCTCTCCTTTTCCACGTGCCATCTCCTGAAACGATGAAGTGATCTTCCTGTATTCCTCGAGAAACGTTTTCTTTCTTCTCCTCTGCTAGAGCTTTCTTCAGAACCATGTCGTAAGCCGATTTCGTCGCGATTCGTATATTTTCTACACAAGCGTAATATATTGTGGTCGTCATCCCGCTGCAAATGTCCATCATGCCACAAAACCTGCTCAAACCGTTTATTCCGAGGCCTAATAAACGGAAAACAAACACGATTTGGCGATTTATTTCATAAGCTTTACCGATAAGTGGACACGAGGCAACACTTTTTTCCCCGCACTCGCATTTTAAATTCAGTTTGAAACCGATGCCTCGTCGATCATGCATGGAAAAAGCAATTCGTCCGTTGCGCTCTCTACACAAAACGTTATCGGATAAAAAGTTAAAAACTAATACGAAGTTCAAAAAGCAGTACACTGAATCAACACTTAGTTCATAACTTTCCAATTTGCCACTTTGTACAATTTTCTGCGCTGACGTGCTTGCGAACGACTTGCTCTTTTCAAATACCCTGCGATTAGGGGGTTGCGGATGCGATCTTTTGCGCCCGTACTGTTTCGGATGACCTTTTGAACCCTTTCGAGGCATATTGCACACAAATTTTCGATGAATTACTTGAAAATAACGAAAAACAAAAAACACAGACACTACAATGTTTTCGCTTTCAATGCCGAAGCCAGACTGAAATAACCGTTCCAAAATCAATAACGGAGAAAAAAAGGGACCCTATGCCAAGGTTTCTAAGCATAAAAGGCTCTGTATACCTGCGTCAGACGCGCTGAGACCTGCAGGAACCCAGCTAGCCGGGCGCCCCGCTGAGACGGTCAGAGCACGCTGGCAGTGTCAACTTCAAACGCGTTTAAAATATCGTAAACGTTCGAATTCCGGGAAACGCTTCAACAGATTTGTTTCTACTTACATGTAGATTAAGAATCCGTAATAAAAAAAATTGATTTTTTGAAAATTTCAAGGACAAAGTCTCCCTTAAACTTCTCCAACTCATGGGACAATATCTTTCTTCATTTTGTTTTCTCTTTTTTATTGTAAATAATGTAGAAAAAGTTTTCGTATCACTCAATAAGGGTTTTCTCGGCTTTTCTCTTGAAATAAGTTAGAATAATAAGACAATTTCACATTATGCAATTTTTTTTTCATGTAGTTAAAGATTTAGATAAGACTTTAGCTATTAAGCAAGACTTGTAATAAAATTTCCATGTAAATATGCCATTAATGATGCAATTAATAATCGGCCAATAAAACAATGTTAAACTTCACTGTTACTACTGCAGAGGTTTTCACAGTCAATGAACGTACGCTCTATGAATGGCCTGACACGACCTTTGACGAGGCTTTCAAAACGAATGGTACTCCTTTCTCCGCTTCAGATTCGTCCAGTTTTTCGATCGCAACGTTGGTTTCTACAAATTTTATTGGAGAAATCATAGGAATACGAATAATTTCCTCGTAGCGAGTGCGTAGGTCGTTGAGCGTCTCCTGCAGATCGAACGTTTTTTTATAAGAGGAATAAGATGGCTGCTTGTGAATTTCTGTGTTAACTTACAAGAGTCCAGTTGCTCTGCATGCGATAGAACTTCCTATAAATGCATGATGAGGTGTAGGCGTGGTCTTCATTAAGAATGTATCTAAAAATTTGCCCTAAAAAAGATATTTTCCTTCGAAGACGTACGGCTACGCACGTATTAGTGTGGGTTAAATTTGAAGCGTTCATTTAGTGCAAGTGAACGAGCGATATTCCTTAAGGATTAAAAACAATAAATCCCATTGCGATAACTACCTGTTTAAATTTAAATTAGAATGTCAATAACTGCAGGCAGCAAAGAGTATTGTGAAAACTTCAACATCTAGAAAAAAGCCGGAAATCAATGGATTTGGCTTCGAATCGAGCGCTTCAAAGGGGCCAGATTTGTGCTACAAACTGATATTGACCATGTACCATGTGCCAAAAACCCTACATTGAGCAGCAATCAAAGGTTGGAGTCCACCCAGATTACTTTAACCATGTCTCGAATGTTTCCTTGATTCCATCCTCAAAGTAGTTAAAATAAATAAACTCTCGATTGAATTAATCGTTACTGGTAAATCGTTTTTTCTAAAATCGTATGATAATGATAGCTAAAAATGAGCTTGTTCACATTTCAATGGCCAGAATTGCGACCATTGAAAGTAACAGGTCTTCATAGTATTCCTACAGAAGAACTGAAAAAGCCTTGAATTAAAACGCATTGTAAATATAGGTGTAATAGGCTTTTTTATCTCTATTAGAAGTCTAGGACACAATTTTTAGGCTACGCAAACTTCTTGAAGAGTATCTGGGAAAGGTAAAACGGCTTGAAAAACGTGAATTTTATCGTTAAATGAAGTTGGTATGTATCGGAACAAAACCGATTAAACGAACATTTTTCTATGCGGAATCTCAGTTTGGTTACGGCAGTTTGCTCATCATTTCCTTGGTGCCGAATCAAATAACGCAATCGCCAAACAACTACTAGGAGTTTTTCTGAAATGCTGAGAGTCAACCAGAATAGCCGGATTCAATTTGAACTTCATCAAATGCTTCCGCGTTCTTTTGGAGGCGAATAATAGCTGATACGATTCTTTAAGGCAACAAGAAAGTTATATACACAGGAGAATCCGGAGTGACCTATGCCAATAAGCGTGCATAAACTTCTATTTCATTGGAAGGACATTATCTCTTCATGTGTTAAACCAATCGGTCGAATGTCAGTAGAAGATCAAGAGGCATGAACTCAACTCAAAAAATTTTGAGAGCTTTTTGAAACTTATAGAATTGACACAAACAAACCTCAAATCACTCTATTGCTAGTTTCCATGCCATTCCAAAGGCTATGACCCATACAATTTTCCCAGAAGTATACGATCTTTTGAATACGTGAGATTACCAGCAGTTGTCACAAACGATTCTGAAGACTCACATGCTGATAGAAATTCTTATGGTCCCAATCGTGATTTTAGTTCTTTTGATAGTAGCTGTAGGGATTCTGACAAGCTTGGGTTTTATTAAATTTTTACGGGATTTTTTTTTTTTTGTTGTTTGGGAGGTGAAGGCTATTTACGCCCTGAGTGTCGGACTCCCCCGCTACCGGACTACCGACTAAACACCTCCCCTGTCACACCGAGAACCTAGCCTGGAACTGTTTGTCACATTACTTCGGACTAGGCCTCATTAATCATCGCTTAGCGATGTCTTCAGGCTAAGGGAAATCTCTCTTCACGGATGGATAGGAAGGAATTGCAATTCGTAACTATAATATTGCGTTACAGAGATGTTCCCTCCCTCGCCAAGCGATCCATTATGTCCTTCTTTATAATGAGTACTGTCCGTACGTAATGTGACACACAGTTCCAATTGTCCTTTGATTTCATCATTTTTCCCGTTAGATTTTCTGGGGAAATTACGCCAATTTTCTCCGAGAGATGCGAACGGAGTCTTGTGAATCTATTACACGTAAAGAACGTGTGGCATGCGTTATCCGTCATCCCCGGGCAGAACACGCAAGTTGGGGATGGTGTTTTTCCCATCTTATACAGGTAAGACTGAAAATACCCGTGACTACTGAGTAGTTGCGTCAGATAATAATCAGTCTCACCATGCATTCTGTAGAACCACGGCCCCAAGTCACTTATCAGCCGTGCGGTCCATCTGCCTCGCGTTTCGTTTTCCCATGTTTGCTGCCATAAGATAAGGGTTCTTCTCCGTTCCTCTCGGCTGACGGTTTCTCTCGCCGACTCCCCCCTACGTGAGTATACACGTTTCCGTTCGTCAGCAAGTAATTACGGGATTAAAACATAAAGATTTTTTTTCTATTTTTCATGTTGTCTTTTCGAAAATATATTGAAATTCACCCTATTTATTGTGGAAATAAATTTAGTGGGGAAAGTAAACGTCTAATATCTTGTTAATATATTTACACATGTTTCTATTTTTCTGACCAAACAAAATATCAGGAAGAATAATTTTGTTCAGCTGGATTGCCAAAATATCTCTCTCTCTCTGTGTCGCGTAACTAAAGGGTCCTTTCTAAGCCCGAAAAGTCCGAAGTAGCAGCCTTTGCTTAGGATCGTGCAGTTATCCTTCAGACACTGGCCTAAAGATGATAATAGTTAACTCAAGAAACTGTTTGAAAAGTTTATCAGTTCAGGTGGAGAAAAATTATCAATTTTTGCAAATATAAGGCAATATTTTCAAGCGAAAATTTTAACATATTTTGCTCTCTTATCGGGGACGGACAAACTTCCCCGCACAAACTGTTCAACGGAAAAAAAGAAAACCATCTGAACGAAAAGAAAAAACTGAAAGCCTGCTGTTGGTTTGACTTATCTTGAAAAAGAAAGCCATGTTTAAAAACCCAATTCAACAGATAAGCATTAATTTTGCTATTGAAACGGTGTCGACTACTCAATAGAAGATACTAATTGCATAAAAAGGACAAAAGACCAGTTTGGAAGATGGTCATTCAGCCTACAATATTACACGGAGTGTCATTTCGGAAGCAATGTAAAAATTATTTGAAAACTTTGAAAATATCCATCAATAAACTCGCACTGTCACAATCGGAATGATTCACAATGCGTCGGATCCACGCGTGCATGTACTCTAGATATGGAATAATATCCCAGCAAACATTTTGTCGGAATTTAGCTTAGGCGAACTAAATTCGGATCGCCTATTCTTCGCCAGAACGAACAAAAGTCGGAAAATAGCACATGCGGCGCGTAAAGCTATGGAAAAATTGTTTTTTTTTCTTCGCCAGAGCGAACAAAAGTCGGAAAATAGCATATGCGGCGCGTAAAGCTATGGAAAAATTGCTTTTTTTCTTCGCCACGTAAAGCTAAGGACAGAGCGAACAAAAAAATATATATTTTTTCTATTTTCTGGATCCAATTTTATTTTTAATGAGTTGTTGATCAGTTTGCTCTTGTCAGTCTTCTAAGTAACATTTTTGTTCATCATTTGTTCGTCAGTTCTGAGTGACATTTTTGGTTATCCGTTTTCGGATTCATACTCTCGTTTTAAATTACTAATTTGCATCGCGAAATTTGCGATTATTTTCTCGATCACGCATTACCTTGTGCAGCATTTTCACAATAAGTTAGTTACGTGATCAAAAGTTATCATTTGTGCGTTCTTTTTGATTAGTTTTATACGCAACCAATTAGTTTTATTCGTTTATCCCTTTCGGCTTCTTGGTTTGTTTTCCGACTGCGTGAGTTATGTGTTAATTGTGCGGTGTGTTAAAAAAAATTATTTAGTTTAAGGTTTCGAAAGAGTGGTAGTTTACCACTCCTTGAATTCCGGACCGTTATGAGCATTTCGTTATTCACGGATTCTCGATCAACTGTCGGAACGCCAGGTAAACTACTAACAATATACTTTTTAAATGCCGTAGCCTTGTCCCCCTTTTTTACAATATTTTACAGAAAATTGGTTAGGTAAGTGATTTTTTATATCTTGTTGCATTAACATTATAGATAGTGTGATCCTAAGTGAATTTCATTCAAATAAATAAATATTTTTTGTATAATCCGATATTAACGACTTTTGCATGTTGAATGTATGAACTTTTCACACGTGAAAGCCGCTGACATCAATTGTAAAATCAATCACAATATGGATACATGGATTCTCGGTGCTCTACAGTAGGTGCATGTAATGAAGTGTACATTGGACAACAAAAGGAACAGCTGTTATGCTGATTAGGATACTGAATAAAATAATAATAAGCATTACAGCTGGTTTTGTTGTCTGACATATATATCATTGAGATCTCATACTTTCACTTATATTAGCAGAACTGCAAGAAAATGGCGGACTTTCAAAGTGATGCCACGTTGGCGCTATCCATTGGTGGACTACATATCATCAAAGTCCCTCTGACAGAAACATTGGGCTGTGTACTCGACCGATTTATATCCTACTTAGAAGAAGTCATCTCTTTTGACTTGTTTACAGTATTTCAAGATTGGAGCATCCGTAGTTACTGAGAAAACATGAGAAACAAGTGGACTGACAGGAAGCCGTACTGACGGATAGGCAGGTCGTCAAACTAGTAGAATTATTCGAACAAATATCCGAACTGTCTCCCAATTTTATTGATAAACTGCAGATTTTTAGGGCTCGTCAGTTTTCCTTTTCCTGTTTTTATTAAGCTTGATTGTATTGTCCAGGTTTCGATGGCTTACAGATTCTTTCATGAAGAAAAGATTTACTTGACAGCCTGTTTGTATTCCTATTTTGGCAACGTGGAGTCTGTAAGAATCTTATGGATTCCTTTTGAAGAAAACAGTAATCTTATCTGGGACTTACTAAAGCTCGAGACGATAATAATTATGTGTAATCAATTATTTTTCTCTAAAATGTGTTCAAATCAAAAATGTTTCTTATTTAGTTCAGGTACAATTCCACCACGGGAGCCAGTTCGTGTTGATGACAATGTCGAGAAAAACAGTTCAAAAAGAAGCTTGAAATATTATAAATTATTTGACGATTGACTTCAGGTCCCCTCCTTAAACTGCTTCCGATTCGACATTCCGTAATAGTTATGCCGACATTACGTATGATAACGTTACATATATATATAAGCTGAAGGGACTGAATAATGCATATTTCAGTCCCTTCAACTTATTTTTACCTTTCAAAGTAATGTGGATAGTAGAATTAAAAATAATATTGTTTCCGAATTGGCTGAGTGAGCTGCATAGATAGTATTTAGTAAGTAATTCGACACTGAATGAAGTGTTAAAATTTCTATGGCACTGCATTTTAGACGTTCCAAGGGACTCACGTAATTTAAATAGCACTCCCATTAATCACATTTCATCATGTTATATTACGTTTAAATTCATCAACATAAATATCCTATCAGACTCAAATCCTTCAACCGACTTTAAATGCGACTTTACTTTCAAAACAAAACCGCCTTTAAATGCCCTGAATATGATAAAACTAATTTTAAAGAATCAATGCCAAATTAGATTTCCCAAATTTACTTACGAATGATTTTTAAGTTGTTACAAACAAAGTTACAAAACGGAGAAAGTGGTTTGAAACTGATATCGCATAATTTATTTCATACGTTTTGGGTAATTTTCAAGTATTTTTTTTTTAATTTTTCTGAATATTTTTCTATTTAATGGATTTTTCAGGTAATGAAGTCTCGTGCATTAACGTGGACACCTGTCTTGTACGGCTTAATCCCACGGTCTCCATAGACGGGGTTGAAACAATGTGTCAACCACCACCCCTAGAATCTGAGACAAGTATCAGTCCTAGGTCCCAATTTATTTAAGCTACCTGGATTCCTGAACACAAATGGTGAGTGTTCTTCGCCACTCCCTAGCCTTTGAAACCACAACCACCACGTTTCAGCCAAGGATAGGCTCCTCACCGTGTAGGGGGCTGACAGTAACCTGTTATGGGCGTTCCCCTACCCCGTGGTTCACATAACCTCTGATCAGGTTGCGCTCCTCTACTGTCCGAGAAAAACTCTCAGTTTTTGTTCCAGGCACAGGGGACTGATGACCCTTTCTCACACCTCGGGTACGTGAGGTCGGTACTCCCCAAAGACTGAATGGAACAAGCTGAAGCCTAGACCATCAGCCCCCCTGAGTTCACCCGGATTCCTATAGCACTAGTCTATAGGGTCCGGGTTAACACAGTCACAACATAGGAACAACATTTAATGCACAAAATACTCAACATTTTCTATTTCACATTTTTAGCAGGTGTACTAGTCTCGCATCCACATCATCAACATAGTTGATGTTGCAATACGAGCTTTTCGACCTGCCAACAACATTTAACTCACTTCGTCTACATGACACTCAGTCAGTTACACTCAGTTTCTCAAAGTCGTCAGTCAGTCAAGCAACACATATCACTATCACCAATTACATCATTACCAACAAATTATTCATCAGTTATTCCATCTCTCCGTCAATTCCATCCATCTTCTTCATTAATCCAATGATTAAATCTTTTTCTTCAACTTCAAGACTTCATCATCATCATTAATTCTTTGATTAAATCTTCTTCTACCACTACACCACTTCCTCAACTACTTCTTCTTCTTCTACAACACTTCTTCTTCCATCTCAACTTTTTCGCCAATTCCATGAACAATTCGTCCGTACATCTAATCAATCTTCACCTTATTCCACTACATCACTTCCTCAATCCTTCCAACATCTTCAGGCAAATCAACGATTCGCTTCAAAATACCATCAGACATTTGCACTACAGTCAACATACAGTTCGTTAATATTAAGAAAGGTGGAAAGAGCTCAAGCTGGTTTCGAACACGCGTCCAAGCCGCTTCTCGTCAGGTGCAAACTCACAGGCCGGCACGCATCGATTGGCACTACCAGCTTAGGTGGATGTCGACTGGTTACAGACTGGTACAGTTCGTTAATTTCAGTCCACACCTTACTTTCATCTAAGTCAAAAATCAATTAGTCAATCGTCATGGTCATCAAATCATCTCGGCTGCTATCACCCCTTGGTTCATACAACGGTTTCAGCTTTTTCAACGGACTTTGCACAAACATAAATCAACAGCAGTGGCTAGATTGCTATACGTTTACCTCGGTACACTACGGGTAAAGCCGTAAGTGACGTCTTCGGTACTAATTATAGTCAGGTCCTGCGGACTGCAACTCCTTCCTCCAACTCTCCTTCCATACATTGGTTTCAACTTGTTATCTCGCGGGCTTTTCACAAACATATATCGTTCTTTTGTACGTCTGTCGTCACTTTTTTTTAACAACGATTCAACTCAACATAGGACCATCGCCACTAATACCTTCGATCCCCATTTTCACGGGCTTGGGATCGTCATGAGGTAGAACCGAAGTTCTAACCCCAAGGCTGGGTTGGGTTTTTCAGGCAATATTAACTTTCAGGAAATAACCTGGAAAACTTTTATTTCAGAACATACAGCAAACAAAACGATTGCCGACGATGTGAATTTGTATCGTCATTTCGAATAATTTCAACAGCGATCAGAAGTACTGCGGCACATCAAAAACAAACCGCCACGTCGGATTATAAACACATCCCCGGTGCAGTTCACTAATAAATCGCCATGGCGAACCGTTTGCGATACGCCGCGGCGATTCGTCTCCGAAGTGACATATTGTTCGCAGACGATTTGAATTCCGATCGCTGGCGAATCCGCCAGCGATCATTTTCATTTTCATTCTCATTTTCCGACATAGCGATATAAATTCGTATCGACGGCGATTCGTTTTGTCTGCTGGGTAGCCTTAAATCTCATGTGTCCTAAATCAAGTCCAGATAGTAATCACTGTGTTCCGAAAAATTTTGCAAATAGATTTTTAATCAGGTTGTATTTTAAGTGCAGATCGAATAAAAAATTTTCAAATTTGTAACTACAAATAATACCAATAATACAAACATATAATTAATAAGAAAATCTGTTCAACAAATAACGCAAAATACTGTTAAATTATGCTTGAGGAAACTTACTTTACAAACAACAAAAAATAGAATTTTGTTATGTGTTTTCAAAAAATTAAGTTAACATAAATAATAATAATAATATTGTCAATTGGGGCAACCGATAGGTATCACCAGCAGCGAAAAAAGGACAAGGTTAGCAAGACAGAATTATTTGAAAAACCAAAGGCCGCATAATGGCAGCCGAGAAAGTTATTTTGAACCTTCTTAACCGACTAGCTCACCGTGCGGGCGTGGGGGGCTTACGATATTATGTAAGCCCTGATCCGTGCATATCACACACACGGAAAATTCTTACTGTTACATTTAAGAATTTTTAATAGAAATATAGTAAATACAAGTAAGTAAATAGAAGCATGTAAATAAAATATTCAGGAAGCTCCACCTCAGCTTGATTCCGGGACTTCATTTGACCTTCTTCCCTTACTATATAAGGCATCCACCTGAAACGATCTCCGTCATGAATTACACAAATTTATTCCTCTTCATGTGTTGAGTCAAATGCTTGCAAAACACGTAACATCCATTGAAAAACTCTCTTATTCCGGGCAATCTGGCCGCTGTTCAGCTTCTATCTTTACCTATTCACTTTCCTGGATTTAAAACTATTTACTACTTGATTCACTTTTCTGGATTCTCTATCTATTTTATACTTGATTCATTTATGGCTTAATACTTGATTCACTTTTATGACTTAGTACTTGATTTACTATTCTGGATTCTATCCTTCCTTAAGACTTCATTCTCCTTCTTAAAGGTAGTTGATCACTACTAACACCCGAATTATATTGATGGAAAATTTCTTCCTAAAGACGTTACAAGAATTTAATGGATTTTTTTGTTTTGTTTAATACCATTTATGTAAATATTACTAAATACTTAAATCTAACTCTAAATGTTTTCATTTAAATTCTAGTCTTAGTTCTATTTTGTTTCGTATGGTTTTCTTTTAACTCAAAAATATTAGCACAAATCAAAAATTCTACCAAAACTTCATTCGATCACAACTATTAATCCTCATCTAAAAGGGCTGGCTCTCTTTTATCTTTATTTTATTTGTTTATTTATTTTTTGTTTGTTTTTGTGTCGCCTACACAATGGAAAACGTAACAATTTCAGTGTTAAAAATGTCAAAACTATATTCATATGCTATAAACAAGGTAAGAAAATACGAGGCTGATACATAAATTATTGTTATTTTTCTAACATAACGTGTTCAGTTAGCTTTACAGGATTTCTTTTATTTATTTTGAAAAAAAAAAACACTTCTGTCCGACAAACTCCATGCGTACTCCGTTATGGTCGACATAATCGCTCATAAGAATAATTAATTCGATCAACCATGGGTAGTTTCAGTACCACATTCAGTCCCTCTGTTATTGCACATCCACCCAGACGTCGTACAGTGCGTGATGAAGAAATCTGAGCAGCTGTAGAGTTTCGTGTCTGGTTCCGAACGTCTGAAATTAACGCGAAGAACAATTTCAACTGCTTTCGTTGTCTTATCTCTAACTTTATTTCTACTCAACTGACGCATATCCTTTACAATACATTTGCTTTTATACTTATGTCTAATCGCTAACTAAACAAATATTATTACTACGTGTTTTCGCCCTTTTCGGGTCCTTTTCAAGTCTTATCTATTTAAGATACATCTTCTAATTTTAAAATCAACATCTTCTTTGTTCGTTTCAAATCTTACTTTAAATAAACATTACTTTGACCTTTTTCACGTTAGTATTCTAAAAGGCTATTCTAACAGGATTGTATGAAACATCTGGTAATGATTTACATGTTTTTATAATTGTTGGTTTGGTTTGGCTGTTGGTTTGTTTACATAACAGTAGGGCGGAGTATCAATGAAGATCCATTTTTCAAAGATCCAAGATCGACATCGTGCTCAACAATTAAATCTGTGCCTATCGACATTATGGTAGATTTTGTGGAAGGATCTTAGTCTCTGGACTTACAAAGTCCAACTCGTGGAGGAATTGAAGCTGAACAAGCACCGGAAAAGGCGTAGATTCGGTGGTTGGCCCCAGAACAAACTACTGCAAATCAAGAATTTGATAAGGAAATTTTTTTAGTTAGGAGGCTCATTTCTGGTTGAAGGACTACGTCTATCAACAAAACTCCCACATTTGGAATGATGAGCAACCAAAGGCGATTGTCCAATCACCGTCACAAATTCACTGTTTTGTTGGTTTGTTTATGGGCCTGGGAATCACTAGTCTATATTTCTTCAAAAATGCTGCTAGGAATAACATAACAGTCTATTGTGACAGCTACAGAGCCATGATCAATGACTTTCTCGACTCGCCTTAATGCAGTGGACCTTTGGTGTCATTAGGATAGCGGGACATGTCATACAGCTCGTGCAATCATCCACATCTATTGAAAGAACGATTTGATGAGCACATTCTTGTTTTGGAACCGTAAACTGGTCCGCAATATCTTGTGATTTAACACAGCTGGACTATTTCTTGCAGAAATATGTCAAGTTACTCGTCTGCATCAACAAGCCCGAGACATTTTAGTTTTTGGAAAACAACATTTGCCATGTTATTGGTGAAGTACGGCGCCAATTATTTGTTAGAGTAATCGTGAATTGGAGCAATTGTTTGGACATGTTCGGCGCCAGCCATGGCGCTCACATGCCAAAATACACTATAAAATCAATATCATCAAGTCAATCATCTTCTCAATAAGACCAATTTCATTTTAATCAAAGCAATTTATTTGTATGTTTTGCCTCTAAAAAAATACTCTATATAAAATTTTGAGTTATAAACGCATAGCGAAAGTGGTAATGAGAAAAGACAATTTTATGTAAACGTAAACAAGCCATGAGAGAGTAAGCATTATCCAAATTATATTCTGGTTACTAAGAATATTAAACTAATCTGCTCGGCTTAGCTCTCCAGCTTAAACGTCGTTGGTGATTTCAGCCCTATGTAAAAGAAACGATATTTTATTCACACCGTCAATGGATTAATGTTTTGTAAAAAGGGTTGATTGTTTTTCCAAAAGTCCATGTTCATGCGGAGTAATTAACACAAATAAGATGTTGTAAACATAAACGCACCGATTTCACTGTTTTTATTTAGCTCCCTTTAACTTGACAGAAACTCAATGCCGATACTGCTCGTGTCTTTTCTTGGTTGTTCCGGCAAATTATTTAACGTCTGTCTTAAAATAATCTGATCAAAGCTAATTAGTTCCCAGATCGGCGCATTTGAATTCTCGGCTTAATCACAACATGAGGATAAATATCAGTGAAAAGACAAAAAATCGCATTGTCGAATTGTCATATAATTGGCTTCGTGGAAATAGGCGAGGGTGGAAATTTCCAAATGTAATTAAAATGGGGCTCTCATAAATCTAGCCCAATTGGAACCCCACGACTCTTGCTATAAAAAAGTTCACTTACGGCCTAAGCTCAAAGGGGGTTCCTTTGTACTTACTATTAGTTTTCTTCGCGGCCGCTCAACTCACTCCACTTGTGTAGTGAACGAATTCGACATCTCAGGTTGTTTCCTTGCTTGAAAGTCCCTGCTCTGAACCCCACATCTGCAAAGCCACAATTTTCTTCATGAATAGCCCATTTAAATTAAAACATTGGGGAACTTGACAGAACAAGGATGTAAAATCGCGGAAGAAACCGAAATACATCTTAACATTATATTCAACATTCAATAACACTTATATGATCCACCACGTAGTTACAGACTATATCCTAGTCAAGGGAATGCTTGCTCCGTGTACGTTATTGCGGTCTCCATTAATCATGTAGTTGATTGGGGAGTGTATCCATAATATGTGTAGGTTTGAAAGAGTATCGTTTAAAGACTTTGTAGCATTTTAATTACCTGGAGGCATTTTAAAGCTTTTTGAAGCTGCGTGTAGGGGATTAGTTTTCAGGTGAGGTAACATATTGCCTGTCGAACATAATGAAAGATCAAGTGATATGTAACAGAGGCATTAATTATTCGTTCTTTTAATTAAAACCTTTGTTTGTACGTTTCGTACGTGGATTGTCTTTCTTGCCATTCGGGATCTCATTTTCATACACTTTGAAAGCATTGTGACAAGTCTTGTCTCCTTAATTTTCGAGCACTACAAAGTTCGATTATTTTAATTTTCATCACTGTCTTCTGTACGCCTCATTTCAGTATCATTAAAATGAGTCGCAAGCTGTTTCAGGTGAATAAATATAATAGATAAAGTGCTGATTTAAAAAGAAAGAAAACATTATGTATATGAGTCACATATTTCAAAAGTAATCGCAAGGGCATAGACCACTTGTTCAGGCAGATTGATTCCGCGCTTAGCTGATTTCTTACATCCTTTATATCTGAAAATTCAGCTGTCAGATTCGAGGACCTTCAAATTTCTCATTGGCCCAAATAAACGTATTCCTTACATAACGAGAAACCATTCTTCTAAAGTGGTTCCTTTTAGATACAAATTTTGCGTTTACTATAAAGTAGAAACGAGATTATCCTTTTGCTTTTGATAATGTTATCAAGTACGGATTTAAACATATTAAAAACCCCAGATTTGCCATAATGTCATTGCATCGATGTAGGTACCGAGGGTACTACTGGGTTGGGTACTTTCTGATGCAGCCACGTCATGCAGAATATAGGCTAAGCATGTGAGTCTTATGCCTATAATCAGCAATGCCAGACTGGGACAAACTAGACCTAACCTCAATTATTGCATTTCATGTTTTCCTTGTTGCATCGAAGGGATGAATCTTGGATGATTCTGGGGAATAAGTGTTATAAAAGACTAAGTCCTAACATTTCAATCAATATTAAACATTTTGCACGAGTGCACATTTGCACATCCTAAATCGAATTCCATAAAAAAAATTTTCCGATATTTGTTTGTATATTTTTATGATAATTTCTTAGATAACGAGTGCTCGCTGTTTTTTTCTAAACTATGCAGTTTTCAGGATTTCGAAATCGCAAAAATTCGCGACAACTATGTTGCAATGCATGCAACTTTTAATCTAAAATTTAATTCAAATCCAGAGCCTTTTAGATTTGACAATCTTTTTTCTTTACGTTATAATAAATGAAACTCATTTCAGTTGCACAATGGATCAGGACTAATCAGGCTCATTATCTTCAATGCCTGGGTGCTCTTGCATCAAGTATATCTGCTCCAAATTGAGGAGGAATCAGAACAATATGGGACTATTCGTGATGTAACCACCGGTGATATAAGCTATCAGATATTATAGCTATAACCAAATCTTTGTATGGTCTATCTTGGTTGAGTTTCGAGCTTACAGGCCAGAAAGTTAATGTATTTGGTGCTTGGGCCAAGAATTTATAACTGTTGCTAACAGTGTTTTGGAACTATCCAAATACCAATTAATCACTTTCAGGTCTTCGAGGTGCAAGTTGAATTCACCGCTCCATTCCTTCTTCTCACTGTATACATGCACTTATGGGAACCACAAAGATCCACTTGTGTAGGAGGAGGCTGCCTCTATTGTCCTATTGTCCTATTGTCCTATTGTCCTATTGTCCTATTGTCTATAGGACCTATGTCCTATTGGCCTATTGTCCTTCTTGGCTGCAGCCAAGAAGAAAATAGAAATAAATTTTGAAAATCATTTTTCTATTTTCTATTTTCTATTTTAAAATAGAAAATAGAATAAATTTTGAAAATCAATAAGACTCCAGCGGAACTGTGTTCCAGTTAGATGTGACTCAAAAAGTAAAGAAAAAAAAGCGCTTCAAATTTTTTAACAAGCCTAAGCAATCCAGCGGTATAATATCCTACGCGAATCCGAGAAATCCAGGTGGGTGGTACTAGGTACCTACTAGGTAGTAGGTACTACTAGTACTCATCTAGTAGTAGGTACCAGGATGTCTGCTTTTAATCAAAGAAGTGTGCCATGTAGGCGAAAGAGCCATCGAGGAAACAGAAAACGTATCCTCACACGAGCCTATGTCCACACTCCAAATTACGGGAATCAACCGATATGATCAGGTATGGACATACCAAACAGTAATATAACGAGACCGATAAAAGCTTCTTGTGCTTTAATTTAAGCCTGGCTAGGCATTACAAGAAGGAGTGCATAGAATCACCCAGTATCCTTTGGCAGGTGTCTTATCTCATACAAACCACTTAAAGTGCTTCCCAGTTACAGAAATAGTCAAGTTTTGAAGAAGCTCTAGTCAATGTCAATCATATCGTTAGCTTAATGCCAAAACAATGAATGTTTCACGAATCTAATCCCCTTTTTTGTAGCCGTAGCTGCAAAATTTAATTCCACATTTTTGGACAAACAATGTATGCCAAAATCGCGAATGTGCATATTCATTGTTTTGGGCTCGAGGCTTGTGTTTTTCCATTCATCCAAGTATTTCATCAGATGAAAATTCATCAGAAACCACGTCCACTGGTGTCCTTAAAAAAGAAAACTTAATAAAGAGACCTTGAAGAAAAATATTACAAAAAATACAAGGGCAAAAGGTGAAGCCTATATTGGATCGCAACGTAACCAAAAACCACGTAAACCAATGTTACCTTCAACTTGCAAGGTAAGTTAAAACATTTGAACTGCTTTGTTGATTTTGATGAAGAAAACAGAAAAAGTTTGAATGCAGGAAATCGAGCCCTGCCAAACATCGACGAGGAAGGAAGTATTATAAATAAGTACATTTTACTGAAATACAAAGGAATTATAGTGTACGAAACAGAATTTATCTCCTGTGTCTATAGGTAAATACAGACAAGTGTTCCGGACCTACAATTTAGGGTTCTCAAAACCGAAAGAGAACCAGTGTAAGCTCTGCACAGCTTACAAATCACACAATGTGGACGAAAAGGAGGAAAGGAAGGAAAACTACGAGCGGCATATAGAGTGAAAGGAGTTGGCTCGACAAGCGAGAGATTTGGATAATGAGTTCGCTAAACTTAACTCCAATGCCATTGCATTCGATTTTGATCTACAGGCCGTGTTAACTACGCCAAAAGGTCAGACTGGCGAAATATTCTACACGCGGAAATTGGCAGTCTAAACTTGACTTTCTACAACCTTGCAAGCCAAAAAGTCTTGTGCTATCTTTGTGACGAAACACAAGGAAAGAGGGGGGGGGGGGGTGGAATGCAAATTGTACCTGCATTTCTGACTACATTTCTAGCCATAAGAACGCTGAATGTGTGAAAATGATTTCGGATGGATGCAGAAGCCAACATAAAAATACGTTATTTGCGGCAATGTGCTTAAATCCTGTTCAAATCCACCCAAAGTTGCAAACTATTGATCATAAGTTTTTTGAAAGTGGAGCCACAGAAATGGATGACGTGATTCAACACACTCGAAAATAGAAAAAAAATCAAAGCTTGTTCCAGTTTATATGCCAGAAGGTTGGGAACTAGTAGTTCGTTCAGCTAGGACTAATTCATTTCCCTTTGAGGTGAAAAGTATAACGTATGATGACTTCATGGATTTTAAATTAGTTGCGTCTACGACTAACTTAAACTTTCCATGGCGTATGGTTTGCTGGCTCCGATATCAAAAAGATGCATCAGACACTTTATTATGCAAAACCAATTTCGAAAACGGTTTCATCGTCACGGAAAGTAGTATAAAACAACAAATCCTTTGCTATCTCCAGTGCAAAAAAGAAAGCCTTTGAAATTAGAAGTCATTAAAATTTAAGAATATTAACCACTAAACAGTTATGTCGTGCAGACGTTTTGCCTTATTGAAGCGTTGCATTCGACTACCGTCAACTGATCAGTGAAGACGCATCGACGGCCATCTTTCCTTCCTCAACCCTACATGTGGAAAAACTCCATCCCAAAAAAGTGTTACAGCAAAGTAAAGAGTTTTAGGTTATTTTAATATATGCTACTGCAGCTATTTAGAAGTAATAACAAGTAAGTACCGTGATTGCTTAGTGTGAAAAAATATTTGGTACAGTTGATCAGCAAGGAATTTAGCGGTGCATAAAAAGTGAGAAATTGATGATGGGGGAACGGGTCCTCCGGATCCCGGTGGAACACAAAGTGATAATAATAAAGCAAAAAAGAAAAGAAAACTCATAGATACATCCAACAAATTTCCAAACAAAGCCCAACTCGAAAGCTTCACATTGGAGGATAATGTTACTCAAATGACATCCTATATAAGTACCGCTAATCTCAACTCACAGACACAACTTGATGTAACAGGAAAATACATATATCCTGAGGACGCGAAAAACAACGTGTTCCCAGTATTAGTTGATGGCCTTAACAAACAAAATGAAAGAGTTAGGATCACACCAATGAAGTTCTTCCTATACAATAAGAAAATAGGGTTGAAAGAAATAAAGGACGTGAAACAATGCGGGTATAATAGACTCAAAGTGATTTTCGAAAGTGCAGCAACAGCCAATAAAAAAATTTAAAATTAAATTATGGAAAAAATGGAACGAAGAGCGTCTATTCCAGGAAACTTTCTTCATAGATATGGGGTAGTTAAAGATATTCCCTACGCACTGAGCACAGATGAATTTGTAAAATTTCCATACCGTGCAACAAAATGGGTGACCAGTTAGAACAGATCAAGATTATCGATGCCCAAAAATTAAACACGAGAGACAGAAATAATCCGACTAAATTCGTACCCACCAACACATTAAAAATTAAATTCGCAGGAAATGTATTACCAGACTGTTTGAAGACGGCATACGTAATCAACAAAGTCGACTGCTGCAAATATAGACCAAGACAGTGTATAAACTGCGGAAGACGTGGACATTCACATGCCTTTTGTAAAGATAAAGAGAAGTCATCCCTTAAATGCGGAGTTCAGAAATCCGAAGATAAGAGCAAAGAGAAAAAGTGTATACTGTGCAAAAGCACGGAACACAATGATTTGGACAACAAATGCCCCAAATGGAATGAGTATAGGCAGGAAGTGGAAGTCAGCTCCATCCTTAACATTACTTATAGAGAAGCCAGACAACTCTTAAGGAAAAACAGATACGCAGGCCTTGACCTTGAGGAAATCTCGAACGTGGATTTTCCGCAACTAACGGCGAATAAAGGTAAAAATTACAGAAACCCAATCCAGGATGTACACAGGAATATGACCAAACACACGTATGCACAGATGGCAGCCATCACAGGAAGCAGCCAACGAACACATACAACCAAACCAACAGATAAAAACCAATTTCCAACCATAGAAAGGATTGTGAGTGTAACAGAGCCCATCATAAATAACCCACACAGAACCACAGAATCAGAAAAACTGGTGTCACAATCACTCAACCAACTGACTGAATTAGTGAATGACAAAAAAAAACATACAAATCGACACTGAACACTAAGCGAATCGTCAAGAGCCCTTAACAATCTTAAAAACTGCAATGCTGGCAAAAGAAATGAAAAAGCTTACAAAAACATGAACAACACCTTGAAAACTATCTAAACAAGAGCAACACCACCTTTGCACTGATACAAGAGGTCTTAGGAAATTACAACACAAGGAACAAGTATATTAACTACAATATGGTATGTCAACTGAGGGATGGAAGCATTGGAGGAGGAGTAGGCATCCTAGTTACGAAAAACATTAGATTCAAAAAGATCAAAATCGACAGCTATATAGAAGCAATAGGCCTAAAAACCTTGAACGTAGAAACAAATACTACCTTAATATCAATATATGCCACCCACCCAAATTTCAATGCATATGACCTAAGAATAGAACCTCATAAAATAGCTGAACAGATTGACTTCACGAACAACACTATAATTGGAGGTGATTGCAACGCTAGGAGCCATCTCTGGGGAGATCATGTGACGAACGCCAAGGGAAGAATACTACAGGAATGGGCGACAAAGACAAATATGAAATTCCTCGACACGAGTGTATATAAATATGGACTAACGGATAAACACGGCACATGGATAAGATCAGCACCGGACATTACTCTCAGTAACTTCCTATGGAACAAAATTACATGGCAGACCATAAATCAGGACATTTGCAACAACAATCATGCCCCAATTAAAATAACAATAGAATACCCAGCCAAAATAACCCGGAAATCTATCAATAGGAAAAATTTGCTACATGACATAAATAACGCAACTTTCACAACAGATCTCACGGAAATCTTTGAAGTACAACAGAATGCAGTTACATGAACACCATACAAGAATTAAAAAACTATGGAACAAAAAAAAAATAGAGCGCTCAAAAAATACAATCAATCCAAAAGCATACTAAATTGGTCCAGGTTAAATGAGATCAGGTATCAATGGAAACCAAAGGTTAAAGAAGTTAAAAAGGAAAAATAGGAGGAAAAGTTAAAAGATATTGCAGCGGTGGGAAATAGCAAGCAATTCTGGAACTACATCAAAAATCCGAGAAACAAAAACATGCAACCCGAACAACGAATTTGACGAATACTGCTGCCCCGGAGACCGTTCGATATGCGCATGCGATTCGCAATGCTCCTTGTCTCTGCACCTGTGCAAACCGCTTCCGGTGTAACTCCTTGCTGAGAGCGTCGCCCCACAATTCTGATCCGTAGAGTAGAAGCGACTGCACAACGCTCATTAAGAGTCGTCTCCTTGATGTGGTGGGCCCCCTATGTTGGTCATTAATCGGGTGAGTGCCATCACACGCGCTGCAGCTTTGTCAGCTACTGCCCTGATTTGTTGGGAAAAACTCATTTTCGAGTCTATCAGGACGCCCAGGTACTGTACTGCTGATTTCGATTCGACCAGCTCGTCTCCTATACTGATAGGCCGTATTCTGGGGATTCTCTTCTTCGTTAGATTGACCACTTCGGTTTTTCCAATGCCAGCTTGAATCCGTGAGCGGTCATCCAGTCCATTACCCTCCACATTAACGTATTGATTCTAAGTTGCGCATGGTCTACTGTGCGTCCAGCGACCAGCGCCGCGACAACGTCCGCATTGCCGATCAAACGTGACTCCTTCGGCAGTTCAAGCTGCAGGAGTCCATCGTAGGAGATGTTCCATAGGTCCGGGCCAAGGATAGAGCCCTAAGCGACACCGGAAGTAAGAATTGTACTTCGCCTACCCTCCTTCGAGTCGTAGAGTAGGCTGCGGTTATTCAAATAGTCCCTGAGAATCCGCTTCAGGTACAGTGGTACTTGAAAACGATTTTCTAGCGCTTCCAGAATATCTACCCATCTAGCGCCTTTAAATGCCTTTCGAACATCCAGAGTAACCAGCGGGACCACCCGTCGTGTGGCAATACTATGATACTCCACACGTTGGACCGCGCTCACTACTTCTCCAATTGCATTGATGGTGGAGTGGCCTGCTCTGAAGCCATACTGCCGTGGAGATAGATCCCCGGCAATACGAATCACGTCAGGGAGTCTTCCCTGATAAGTTTTTCAAAAACTTTTCCGGCCGTGTCAAGCATACACAGTGGGCGGTATGCAGCTGGCGACTCGGGATCCTCTTTTCCCTTCGTAATGAGCACAAGTGTCGCCACCTTCCAGCACTCCGGGAACAGCCCTTCACGCAGGCACGCGTTGAACATGCGGAAGAGCAGGTCAGGGGAACAGGAAACCTATTGAAATAGCCTTAATAATAGCTCTATCTAATACATCCGACTGTATTGATTTATACACACTGGAAGTAACCCTTACGGAACTGAACATACCCAGCTATTACACAGAATGGATAAGCACCTTATATATATGTAGACAGCTCATACTAAATAATCAGAAGATACATATTACAATCGGTCTACCTAAGGGTGATTTACTCAGCCCGCTCTTGTTCAACATATATACCAAAAAGCTGCACAACATTAAGGATCAAAACACGACAGTCCTACAATATGCTGATGACTTCCGTATCCTGATCGAAGAAGAGAGTATCAAGGACAGAGCGTTACAAAACAAAATTAACAAATTCACTCAGCAATGTCAAAGCCTAAATCTTGGAATCAATCACAGCAAAGTACAAGTCATACAATTCTCAAAAGGACAGCAACCCACAAATCAAAGACAGGTGAACAATAACACAATAAAATGGCAGAACAATATCAAATATCTAGGAAAACCCATAACTAGAAATACGTCCGTTAGTGAACATAAATTTCCAGACATATAACAGCATAATTCAGTAAATGTCACAGGCTTCTTAATGAGACCCACCAAAAGCTTAAATCCAACAGTAGCGCTCAACCTTTACAAGGCACTCTTCAGACCACAACTAGAGTACGGCATAACCATCTACGCTCATGCCCCAAACATGTTTTTAAGAAAATAGACGCAATTAAAGTTAAAATACTCAAGAAATGCCA
Source organism: Stratiomys singularior (assembly GCA_954870665.1). Classification (NCBI taxonomy): domain Eukaryota; kingdom Metazoa; phylum Arthropoda; class Insecta; order Diptera; family Stratiomyidae; genus Stratiomys; species Stratiomys singularior. Next base: position 65,518,047 of record OX940877.1, read on the forward strand.
ACATCTACCACCCAGCCCACCAAACGCCTACACGTTTGAAATTGCTGCGGAATTAAAAACAATAGACAGAGCGGAATTGCTAACGGCAAAGGAGCTAGGAAAACTGCTCAATAACAAATCTAGAATAATCACTTATAACAACATCTATCAGAAATACAAACATCACCTTTCCCAAATCTCCCCAAGTAGAGAGTTCAAGAAACCAAAAAACTTCAAAATTTCCACCCAGGCAAACACCACACTATTTAAGAAATTTTCATGAAAATTCACATGAAAAAACACAAAATTTCATGTGTACATCATTAACCTCATTAAACACAATCATGCAGTTTACACAACCGACGCAGCCAAAAACGATTTTGGTACAGGATTGGGTTACCATAATCATAATATCAATAGAACAACATCCTTCAATGTAAGGAATACGATGACTACGCTAAACGCAGTGCTGCACCCCATACTAATGGCGCTAAGAGACAGCTCCCTCAGAGAGAACAGGAGAGTCAACATTTTTACGGACTCGAATAATGCATTAAAGAATATACAGGAAAATCCAGAAGCCAAATGGGTAGTACACGATACTTGGAGAATCCTCGGAAATAATCCTCACATAACACACACACAGAAATGGGTACCAGGGCACAAGGGAATAACTGATTTCGTGGAAGCAGATCGTGCTGCGAAGGAAGGAGTACTGAGTGACCACTTTCTAGAAACACACATAGAACTCGATGAGGTCATTGAGAATATACAAAGTGAAATACTAAAGGCATGGCGCACGAAAATCAAAAAATTTCCTGCAATCCCCATAGAAAGAAGCACACCGTCTCAAAAACAATAGAACATGGTTCCACAGCAGCACTCTCCCGGGTGAAATAATCAAGATAATAAACAGATTACTAACAAACAGGACATACAACAAGGAAAGACTTTTTAAAATAAAGAAATCTAAGACTGATCAATGTGGATACTGTAAGAACACAGACAGTAAAGATCATCGTATTTTCCAATGTACCAAATTTGTGAGCAACAGGGTCAAAAATAAATTGAAACAGAACAGAAACTCATTGAAGAACTCAGCTGCTTCCTTCTAGAAACTAATATCATCCTATAACACAGCTACTATCAACCATTAAACCCATACCCAAAGAAATCCCATAAGGTGAAATATCCACAAGCATAAACTAAGAAACACGTCAACCTATCATATAAGATCGAGCAACGCTGGCCAGTGCTACTATAACAGAGCCAGGACCAATTCAACTTTTCGGCTTCTCCGACTGAAAACTGAAGGAAAAACAAGAAAGTATTTAAGCGTTGTATGCATTTCAATGATAATACATCGTATTGTGACATGTTCGAATAATGTCACACACCACTGTAGTTGTCTTAAGAGAAAATTCGTAAACAAGTATTAATAACCAATACCATTCGATCATTCTCGAAGAGAAAACAGGCATAACGTAAACACATTGCGTGCATTGAGTACGACAATACGTTAAAAGTAATACGGTAATCGAAAAGTTTTAAAATAGGATAAAACCGTACGCGGATTAAACAAAAAACGTGTTAAAATAATTGTTACAATTAATCAATTAGTTAAAATAAAAGCAAATAAGTGAAATAGTAATTAGTGAAAATAATTGTGAAGTGTTAGTAAAATTTATTAACAGAATAAATTGTCAAACAACTAATTTTAAATTAGTCGGGTTCGTTTAATTCACTCTTGCGAACATTTGCCAAGCAAAACGGTCGCGTACCTGAAAAAGCACAACAGTATAATCCCAAAACACACCCAAATCCAAAGCTAAATAAGTTATGGACTACCATTGAACACCAATATAAAAAGTTTTCTTCTGCGATTACACCTGAGAGAGACGTACAACACGTAGGCACCTACAATACGATGTTCTCATCTCATTCCGCGAGAAAATCCATCCACTCGTGACAAGTGTAAGTCACTTGAGAATGTAAACCTAACATTGCACTGCAATCAAACGCAAGAGGGATCGATGCCAATCTCAAGTAGAACATATGGTCGACCCATAAAAGGTCAGTAATGCGGTTTATAATTTATGTTCGGTCAGCAAAGATCCAACGTATCGAATTAAGTGTATTCACATGTCCTATTTGCTTATCCTATGTCATATGTCACGACAAAATTAATCTGTATCGGAGCGTAATGGTCAAAGGACTGCTGACAGCTTACTACTTTTAAGCGAGTATCATTAAGTTAGAACTTTGAAGTTGGATCAGTCATTATCATTGGAAAGGCATTGTTGAGGATATGGTTTCGTTTGGGCGCGTATCTCTGGAGGACGCTGTTTCGGGAATAAAGAACCACGAACCCGCTGGAGGCGACTTCATATCCAGATCGGTCGAGTATGCTTCGTTCAGATGCTTCTGGTGAACAGACGCTGGATATAGCAAGGCAGAACTAGACTCGCTAATTTCCATGCTCCGTCGGAATACTGGGAAAATGGACATTGAGAGTAGTTAAAGTTATAGCTCAAGTATCAGAATCGATTCTCCTACTTCCAAATCTACAACTCCCTTCCAAAACCTAAATGGCGAACACGGATCTGAGAAGATGCACGAGCCTTATGAGCAACTTTTATTAGTTATTTAGCAACTAGACATAGTAGGTGACATTGGCAGAAATAAGAAGCAAGTAAATTCTTATGTACAAAAGTTTACTTTCGAACCTTTTCTACGTCAACATGCTAGGTGGCCAGAGTATGATTTTCTTCTTTTTTTTTTGCTTTTTGGGAGGTCAAGGCTATTTCCGCCCTGAGTGTCGGACTCCCGCTGCTGGACTACCGACTAAACGCCTCCCCTGTCACGCCGAAAACCTAGCCTAGAACTGTTTCATTACTTCGGACTAGGCTTCATTTAACATCGCTTAGTGGCGCCTTCAGGTTAAGGGAAATCCTTCCTTCTGCACGGGTTGATTGCTGTTAATTGCTGTTACAGAGATCCCCCCTCCCTCACCAAGCGATCCATCATGCCCTTCCTTATAAGAAGTACTGTCCGTACGTAATCCGACACACAGTTCCAATTGTCTTTTGATTGCATCATTTTTCCCGTTACATTTTCTGGGGAGAGCACGCCAATTCTCTCCGAGAGCAAAGCTCCTTGCCTCTGCACCTGTGCCAGACGCCTTCGGTGCGTCTCTTTACTAAGAGCGTCAGCCCAAACCTCGGAGCCATACAAGAGCATTGACTCCATTGCACTCATCAGTAGACGTTTTTTGCTCGAGGTTGGTCTCCGCGTGTTGGCCATAAGGCAACTGAGAGCCGATACTCGCACAGAAGCCTTATCCGCTGATGCTCGAACCTGCTCGAAAAAACTCATCTTCGAGTCAATCATCAAGCCAAAGTATCTGATTGATTCTTTCGACTCGATGATCATTTCTCCCACCCGAACGGGAATAACACGAGGGATCCGCTTCTTGGGCAGGACGACGACCTCGGTCTTTTCCAGCGCTAGGCTAAGCCCACGGTCTGTCATCCGCTCGCTCACTCGACGTATTATCGTACCCAGTTTGAGTTGCGCCTGTCCGACAGTACGTCCGGCGACTAGTATTGCTACGTCATGTGCGTAGCCAACCAGGCGTGACTCCCCCGGTAACTAAAACCTCAAAAGCTCATCGTACGAGACATTCCAGAGGTCCGGGCCATGAACGGAACCTTGCGCCACCCCTGATGTCAAATCAATTCTTCGCCGGGGCTAAAGTATGATGATTCGGCTTATTGTGGCGCTAATTATGGAATGTATAGTGTAGAATGTGAAGCTCAAGTGAGTTATGCTAACGCGTTGAGTTTGGGACTGAACGACTGCGAACGAGCCCGGGCTAAGGCTGGAAAATTGATGACGCTGGAAATTGGAAAGGGGCTGATCGAATTCAATTCAGCCGTTTAATACCTGATCTTGATAAACTCCATGATGTGGTTTTCAAAAAATATTAAGCCAACTGCTGAAAAAATGCGTATTATACACCCAATGAGTGGTTGCCATAAGGACCTTGCCCTGCCAGAGAGGCCCCTTTGTATTCTTATAGGCTCCTTTGTGTCGGAGAATTATGGAGCGACGCTCTGTGGAAGGATGATACTCATTGCCCTCTTTCCTAGAATGCGCGACAAAACTCACCGGTACAGAAGCAGAGACATGAGAAAAGTGGTTACCAGCAAAGAGAGTACTACGTCAGAGGCAGGTAGGCTTCACGCTTGATTATATATTTTAGGTGGAGGCTCAATATGGAAAAAGGGAGACAGATGTCTACTTGACACAGCTTTTAGGTGGTTATGAATGTCATAAAAAATCATGATCCGGGGAGCATTTAGTGGTTAGTCTACAATTATTGTCAATGAAAAAAAGTTATACTCGTCGAAGTCGAAAGTGATCTCGTTTATACCCTATGATCTTTTCGTTGCTGTCAATTGTACAAAAGTGGTGGTTTTAAGGGGTTTACTTAAGACCTGTTTAAATTTATTTATAAAGGAACAGGGTTCTGGGGGAAACAACCCGGAAAAGTCTTCATTCTCGTCTTCTGATGAAGACAGGTTATCAGAGAAAGATGAGGTCCATACCATTCATTTTGCATTAGATAACTGAATTTCTTTCTATTGGGGTGATTTTCTCTTTTTTATGAAAGTTGGTCGGTTCAGATATCCACTTCATCCAGACTTTTCTGTACGTTGATGATTACAATTGCTGACTCTGAGTTGTTATGGAAGCACTGCAGTTTTAACAAATTTGTTGTGATTCCTAGGAATACGAAGAGTGGCTCGCGTCCCGATGTTTTGATTTTCTCAAAGGATACTATTTTTTAATAATAGCACGGAAAGTAATAAGAGAATTGAAATATAAATCAACTTTAGGAGGCATATTATAACACAATTAAATAAACAGAAAATCATATCTCTTCCTAAGTTTGGTTCCCAGTCGATGTAAAAAGTCAGGGTAAATTCAAAAGGACAAAATAAATTCAAGGTAGATACATTTCTACGTATGGAGGAGGCAATCTAGATTGCATATATCTTTCTTAGGTCTTCTCTCCTTGTGAGCTAGTCCTATATCTTCCTCGATTGAAGTTTTTACACCGTTTACTCTACGATTTAACATTGCTGGAGAGCGAGAGGGAAAGAGAATATGTCATTAAGTAATTGAAACACCTGCTTTTAGCCCTACGATTATGATGTCAAATTTATTATTGTTTAGATTATTGATTTCAAATGATTGTAATGAATTTTTCTACACTTTTTGACACCCTCTACTGACTCCCAACCGAGCTGCATCATATTTTTTAAAGGAACACAATCTGCTTGTTGAATCTACCTTATTAAATTCTCCATTTTTTGGTTTTTTTTTGTGTTAAGACACATCGTCTTTGAAATAACTAATGCAAAATACTTTCTTAGAACTTCATAAATCACACTAATCGCTATTGTTCGCTAGTGATTTATGAGATCATTTAAAAATCATTCTGATTAATTTGCATAGTTATCATACAATTCGACGGCACTTACAAACAACCCTTCCGCCTACAGATTAACCCTTTCGAGTTATTTAACTTAATAGGGCTTCATAAAGAATAAATCTACAGTGTCCTTCAATTAGGGACGAAATTTACAGGTTTACGTGCAATTATAAAAGTTTTTGAAGGGAAGTGTCAACACAAGCTGTTGTGAATAAATATATTTTTTTCTAGAAAATGAATTGTCCGATTTAATCAGGAATCCGTAGGAAATATAGCGAGAAAATGAATTGAATAGACAATCAACAGCTGTTTTTTTCCCTTGAAGTTTAAGATTATTAATGAAGTTCTAACAATATAAATTTTACGAAAATGTCTTTGAAATTTGTTTGTGTAGTCTTAAAAAAGTTTGAATTACTCATGAAAAGAGATTAAACATAGTACTTATATCGGAAATAAAGACAAGGCTGATAACCTTTATTTATATGCATTCGGTTCTCTGAAAAAAAAATTATTATAATTTTTATTTTCTTTGTTGGGTTGCAAGGCAGTTTATGCAGTAGTCAGTCAGGACGACTTTATCCGTTGAATTATAATAAATAAATATAATAATTATTTGTTAAAATTATCGACAGCGGAAGTTTTATCATACTACAATTATTATTACCGACTACACACACATATTAGGAAGCGAAAAATGCATTAGTAAGGACATGTTCTTAGTTCATATTTAGACATGATCAAACCGATAAGCACTTAGCCTAAAAAAGAAAAAGATTTTGCAAAAGACGCGAATTATTTTTCAAAATAGTCTCATCTGAGCTCGATACACTTGACCCAGCCATTCACAAACTTCTTAAGCCCTTCTGAAAAATAAGTTTTCTGAAGATCTGCAAACTTGACGGCAACGTATTTCTCATTCGACTCAAATTTCTGCTAGGCGGGTGACTTCAAGTTTGGAAACAAAAACAAATCGGATGTTGGGTAGCTGTTCGTAGCCTGATTCAACCAATCCGGCCGTGGCAATGACGGAGGTGTTAACCGGTGCGATTTCATGGTATAATCACACTTTTTTTCGTCAAATAGGGTTTTTTTCTGGCCAAATAATTCGGCATAGTAGAGTCCTATGATCATTTTGACTTTTTCCAGGAAGCCGTGGCAGATCATTCCTTGTGAATCCCAGAAAACAGAGGCATTCACCTTTCCCGCCCAAAGGAGAGTTTTCGAGAGTTTAACTTCATTGCTCGTACAATTCATTGGGCTCCGGTGTGTTCCAGCGGACTCATGTTTCGAGGACGGAGAGAGCAAACGCAGCACCTATTGGGCGGACAGCGTTCTCACGCCCAAAACTCCATGGAGATTATGGGGTCTTTTGAAATGTCTACTGTCTCAGCTTTCTTGCGCTACCAATCAATGATCTGCCAATACGAAATTGTGCATTTTTGTTATATTATGCTCATTGGAAGTCGTTTTCGGGGCACCTAAAGTGGCTCATCTAAACTCCACATGCGATCCTGTTGAAATTCGTTGAGTCAATTTGTATAGAACTATAAAATGTAATAAAATATAAAAATTTTGGTTGCCACCAAATTAGTTGGTCAAAATATTTATTACTAATTATAATATTTTTAAAAATTATGGAAAACGAGAGATCCGATTTTCCACTACTCTATTCAATAGTTAAAGTCATCTCTCGCCAATAACGAGGAGCATGTTGTCTCCTTGGTCCAGTGGCTCGGCCTTATTGGCGTAGACGAGCGATTTGACGTATCCCCACAAAAAGAGTCATGCGTTGGTAAATCACAAGTCCAAAACCGGCCAGTTCAAAGGTCTAAAAAAGAACGCGCTCATCAAATGCTTTTTCAATAAGTCGTTGGTTATATGAACTGTATGCTATGTCGCGCCATCCTGTTGATACAAGAGGTAGACTGCATTACAGGGAGTCACTTCCCGAACAAGAACGGCATTGATTATGGCTCAATAGCGGTCTAAATTGACTGTAATGTTATTCTTTACTGCATCTTTGAAGACATATGGACCAGTGACTCGCCGGCCGCAGCAGCCCACAAAGCAAACTCAACAGTGAGTTTCTCCGGATATAATGCCGTTGGTTGCTCATCATTCCAAATGCGACAGTTTTGTTGATTGACCTAGCCATTCAACCAGAAATGAGTCTCATTGCTAGACAAATTTTTTTTTATGAATTTCGGGGTTTGCAGCGACTTGTTTTTGGTCGTATACAACGACTCTACACCGTTCGTAGTGATCTTTGATTTTGAAAGTCCTTTAACCAAGATCTTGTAAAAGTGAAGGTGAAACCTTCCATCATGTGAATGATCACAGGTTTCAATGCTGATCACGATGTTAAATGGACTCAGTTGGGTTTCATCGATAGTACGCTCAACAGCTGCTATTATTTCTTCACTACACACTGTACGACTTCTGGATAGATGTGTATTATCAGTGGGAGTGAACTTGGCGCGGAAACGATCCATATTTAATTAAATAAATTGGTCTGATGAACGATTATATCGGTCATAAAATTGGCGGAGTGCGCGATGACTTTCTCGCACAGAACGTATGCTTTTCAAAATTCACCATGAAAACACTTACAATTAAGTGGCACTTTCCTCACAACCGACTATCATTCAAAAAAATTGAATATTTTGGAGTTATGCTCTCATCTTTTGATTGTAACCAATTTCGAAAATGTTTAAATACAACAATTTTCAATGATACTAAAAATGAAGGCAATGGAATAATTTTATAATATAAAATTATATATTATTGATTGATTGGTTTTTTGATTTGATTTTTTTTTTGTAGACTCTCGTCTACACAGTTTTTGATTGTCGAATGTGCATGTGTGTTTTGACATTGATCTTCGCCGGTTCCTAGTGTGAACTATTTCTAAAGGATTTAAATATAATATCTTGATCATTTTTCTGAATATCGGGACAAGAACCATTGAATGTTGTGGTTTTCGCATTCGAAAATTTACTATACTTGGGAAAAATTTTCCTTGATGTAGCTTCTCGACACTGTTGTCTTTTAAAATTTCATTGCCATTGAACTTTGAAAGGATTATTGCGGTGTTTCTGTTAGCACTTGTTTTGTGTCCGTTCTTTTAAATTTTGCTTCTGTTGACGTTCCTATTTGGCAGCTCATATAAATCTGAGCTTAGTGAGAGTCTTTATATTTTGTGATCATTTATAGCGAAATTGACTCTATTGATCATGGAAAATCTGTCTTTGAATAACTACTTTAATATAGATCTTATTGGTTATTGTTGATTGCCAGGAACTATGCATACGTAAGTAAATTTTTACGACCCGCAATTCAGGAGTATCCCCAACAAATCTTCGGAAAATTCTCTAAAAAATTCTCTCGGAGGCTTCCTTAAGACAAAGATGTCAAAAACACAAGTAGATTAATGCATTGCGGTTTTTAAAAAAAAACTTAGGGAAGCATCAAGCCCCAGTCTCAGAGTTGATAAAGGACATATAACTCAAGTGAACTTTAAATTGAAAATTTTATAATTTTTGCCAAGTTTCATCCACAGAATTTGTGTATAAATTATAAGAAGTCTCGAAAGACATCTAGAATACACACAAGCCATATTTATTATTAAACTTCATTTCAAAGAAAGTTCAAGCGAAGGAATGATTTGTTGAAAACTAGCAAAAATACAAACTTCCTTCTGAACTTTATAGAGGATATGACTTGCAAGTATTAACATACTAGGTTTAAAGTCTATTCAGCATTTCCTGATGAAGGAGCGACCGATGATAAAAGACAATACTTCCAAAACCAAAGGAATTTTTTCTAGCTATGCAAAAACCAACCTTCTTCCTAACATAAACACCAAATTCGTGGGATCGAAAAATTCAAAGGTCAAATAATACTTAGTACTTCGGGCTTATTCCTGTCAAAAAGAAAAGATTAAAAATTAAATTGAATCGACTATGACTAAAGAATCGAAGGCTATATTGTCACAATAGCCTGTACCGCGAATCTCAATTTTATTCCAGAAACACAGACTTATGATCAAAATGACTACGAGTTTGTATTGCTTACAGCTCCTGCCTAGAACGCATGTGCGAAAAATCCAAAAGCTGAACTCCAGATCTCACGAAATTGAGTATAACATATTTAAAACTGAGGTTGTTGTCAGGAAAAGAAGGATTCTTAAGTATACTCTTTTTTGTACCAAACAATAACACTTCATGAAGAAGAAAAAACCATCATAGCTTATATAAAACTAAGATTGAAGTGAATTAAACTCAGATCCCGAACTATATTGAACAATTCAAACACAAAGACCTATAAATAAAAATTTAAGAAATTTTTGGAAACTTCAATAAAATAATAATTTTATGATAAAATTAGATAAAACCGAGTTATAATGACATTGCTAATGATCACTTTCACTTTGTCTTTCATTTTCTATAGATGACCGTTTATTGTCTGCAAAATCTATTTTATTTTTCCAAGTCAACACACTTCAAAGCAAGTGATTACTTGAAACTAAAGAATGATTTCAATTTCAAGGACAGTTTAGTATATGACCATTTACTCTAATCAAGGATTACAGTCCAGCTTACACGTTCGTACCCTACCTAGCACATACACGAAATTAATGGATGTTTGTTCTTAGTTGCCTGTTTTAAATTGAAAATCTCATAACTGATTTTCTTTCTTTATGGATTATGAATAAGCGTGAATATATGGAAATCGGCTTAAATGAAAATCAGAATTGAACATTCATTTTTTCTTCATAGCACTACAACTCCTCTCGGGCCTTTGCTCCGTGCAGCAAGCGCCTCCAACTGTCTCACTTCATAGACCGCGTCCTCCAATTTCGAAATTCGAGCAGTGATGAACTGTCTTCGCCCACAGAGTCAGACCAGCGTTTTCTTGGTTTCCGCTTTTCAGTTCCCCCAACCATCGTATCCGTTGTCCGTCCATGCGATCCACATGGGTAACCCATTGTAGCTCCCGCAGCCTTACAATGGTTGAGACCTCTGGCTCATCCTAAATTTCACACAGCCCATGGTTGTATCGAATTTGGCATTAATCCTCATTAGCTTCGTCCCAATTATCCCCCTGAGGACGGGTTGCTCAGTGGAGTTCAATATGATTGCGGATGCTTGGGTTAGGGTCCACGTTTCACACCTATAGCACAACACACGTCTTGTCACAAATTTGTAAGTTTGAAGCTTTGCTTTCCTGTGTATTGTTTTTGAACTGCAACTTGTCACCTTTCTCGACGATAGGGAATATAATTGATTGGCTAAACTCGTTCAGCATATGTTCTTGTTGCCAGAGGTGCTGAATGATTTAGATGGCTTTCTGCCCACTGCTGCTACCATGGCGAAACAGGCTTCATACAGAGTTGGCAGGCCCAATGTAAGCTCTTCAGGAATATCTTTATCTATAGGCTCCGAAGTTCTGAAGCTGTCGATCTTTTCTAAATCCTGTTTTCATCCGCAATGATGTTGCCGATGTCATCACGGCCTTGTGCTAATAATCTCGCGTCAAGCTTTCCACTACTTTGTCTACTTGTCTTGTGCTATTGCTCGCTACACTTACATCGATACTTCTCAGTTGATCGTCATGGCTATTTCTTGTCTTAATTCTAATTATCTTACTCACTGCGCTTCTGAGAATATAACTTCTGATTTCATACTCTTCTTTATTCATTTCATCATCGCGACTTTCATATTAGAAAATTTATTTAGTTTTGTACCATTTCAATGGGTTTACTTATCTAACATCAGGTCTGAGCATTAATATACGAACATTCCCAAACCTGGTGTATATAAATTAAATATATAGCGATATAAAAAGAGGTTTTTTCAAAAGACAGGTTCTTTTGTCAGTAAAGTATTCATCACTACTTATTTTTACATTTAAAAAAATCATCCATTTAATAATAATAGTTTAATAATATTTCATAATAATAGTTTATTTATATAAATTTATATAAATAATTCATTTAATAATAATAGTTCTTTATTGTTTCTAAACATTTACAGGACTTAGCTTATATCTTAAAGTGAGAGTTGTGAGTTTGGTATTCATTGCATCTACAGTATTTTTTTTGTTTGTACCACAAATGTTTCTTTTATATATGGTATATTTATTATAGTAAAGGAAAGTTCCAGAAAAACCTCTTTTAAACTTAACTCTAACTTAAACTTAAACTACTACTACCTACGTTTAAACCTATTTACGTACTATTTTGGATCTTAGTAATTACTATCAATACTCGGTTGAGGACGCATGATCTATCAGGTTGACCTTTTAATCTAAATCCTGAAATCTTGCTTGAATGTACGGATGCGACGCGTGTTCTGCCTTAGCGGGTAGATTATCTCTGCGTGAGAGCGCGAGTTTATTGATAGGCATAATATTAGCAAACTCATGTAATTTGCGTGATGAGAAATAAAAAGACTTATTTAGCGCCATTTTTAAGTACCTGTTTTGAGTGACTTGAAGCTTATTGGCCTGTAGCTATCTGGATCATGTGGATCCTTTCGAGGCTTAAGAATTGGTACTTCAACTGCTCGTTTCCGGGCGAGTGGAAAATAAGATAGTTTGAAGCATTGCGCATTTTGTTTGAGATGTTGTGGTAGTTATGAAATTTATCAGCAATAATTTCTTCTTTCTCCTTTTCACAAGAGTAAGTCTCCTGGTCACATGGTAGTGGAGGTTGTGAGATTTTCTTTTGAATATTTTATTTAAGCGCCAAAGTCCCCCTTGAGTTATAATCTAAGCTCTGGAGAACTTGAGTGGTTTCATATTTTGTTCCGGATTGCTGTTTTGAGTGTGTTTACACAGAACTAACAAGGCCGGATCACTAGATCTTTGCCACTGTCTTCTTAGGTTATTTCGAGTGCGACTAAGTTTCAGAGCTTCATGATCTAATTCTAAACTTGTTTATTTGGCATTCGATTTTGGCACACTGAATTCTATACGCCTCCAAATAGTGTTCTTAAATTCGTTGATTTTTTCGCACACGCTGTGTTCAAGGAATTTAACGTATTTTGTGAAATCGATATATGTACTGTCGTTAATATGTTCTCGAAATTTCCTTCAGTCAGCTTTTTTGAAGAGGAAGGCTTGATTGGCTTTATGACGATAGACTCCCTTTGAGTCTAGTGTGAAGAGCACTGGTAAATGAGGAGATGATAGCGCTTGTAATACACTAATATCTGAAGGGCCAATATTATCATCGCCTAATATAATATTAAGGGTCGATCCGAAACCCCGAGGCAAATCATACATTTAGAATTACTCATTAGTTTTGAAGATACATTGACCGTATTTATAAAATCATCTCAGAGTGCACGTTATAAAAAAGTGATGTCTATAAATTGGCGTAGCATTACTACTAGCCTCATTTGAAACAAAATAACTTATGCATGAGAGCGTGCATAAGTCGCGCAAATTAAACGAAGTAAGTGTGTTGATGGTCAGACCACTTTAGATGCTGTTCAGTGAGTCATTCTGCTTGGCTAACAAATTTAAGAGGATGTAAATGCGAATTTGAGGACACCTTCGTCTTTATGCAAATACAAATCCATAAGGCTAAAATTGGTCAGAATCCGTAAGTTTGGAAATTGGCTGAAATTTTAGCGCTTGTGGGTAGTTACAGTGGACTTTCCACATATTGTTGGATCATTCCAATCCTATCTGAAGTCTATCAGGGTTCAGATTTATGGCAATATGTACTGTTAGGAATACGTGGTAAGGTATGTGTCGGAACGACTTTTTATTTTCTCTAAATTGCTTTATTCTTAGTGAAGTATGTATTACACAATATCCTGTAGCGTTCCATTTGAAAACAACTCAGGACAAAGAACAAAGGGATTCGACTCCCTTGCCTCCTTTTAACAGGAAGCTTTTAACCAATTTTACTGATATTTTGGTATTTGTAAGCAAACCTTGTTCGAAGTAAGACATCAAGACGAAAGCGCGAAAAATCTGTGTCCATATACAATAACTTACATATACAAACCAGGTCATTACACCAGGAAAAGGAGTCCCACAGACATGCAAGCACTGATCGATAGGCATCGCAATCCTTCGGCTCTATCTTGCAAAACTCTCTTTTTTTACTACTTTGTATCTGTTGTTTTCTGATTTCTGGTCACACTGTTAGCACTGTTTAGAAGTTACGCAAGGGCTTAAAACTAGAGTAATAATTAATCAGTCGTTTGGGGATACAAAAGTGCTTATCCTAAAGGTGCTGCAACGAGTCACAGTTTAGTAAACAGTTGGAGTTGATTCTTTGGGCGTATAAGTAACAATTCTACATTCAGCCTTTTATTAACTAGCCAGCTTAGAACAATTAAATGATAACACATTAGACAATTTTTTGATTTATCAGTTTTTAGGGTCATTTATTCTCTCTAAGTTTTAGTTTGTTTTAGCATTAATCACGAAAATGCCCACTTCGGAAATAATTTGCAATGTTCAAGATATGACAGTATTTTATCAAAACGCTTCAATGTACCTAACGATACGAAATTTTCTTCAAAATGTTAAAACAATCAAAAACACATACCCCTTTAAGTCGTTGTTCATTTTTGATATTTAATGCAGATACTGCGGTATTTCGGACTGCAAACCCAAACAAGTTCAGTAAATGTTCAAGTTTCAAATCATTGATTGGATTATTTTTTTGGTTTATATACAAATATTTACAATCAATATTAACATATTACTTAACCTACTTGGCTGCATATCGCATTGTCTCTGAACCTGCAGTGCTGGTAATCTCGAGGATGGTTCCTATTAAGTTACTTGCAGACGAACGGAAACGTGTATACTTACGTAGTGGGAAGTTGGCGAGAAAAACCGTCAGCCGAGAGGAACGGAGAAGTACCCTAACCTTGTGGCAGCAAATATAGGAAAACGAAACGCGAGGCAGATGGACCGCACGGCTGTTAAGTGACTTGGGGCCATGGTTCTACAGAATGCATGGTGAGATTGATTATTACCTGACACAACTTCTCAGTGGTCACGGGTTTTTCAGTCTTACCTGTATAAGATGGGAAAGTCACCATCCTCAACTTGCGTGTTCTTCCCGGGGATGACGGATGACGCCTGCCATACGTTCTTTGCGTGTAATAGATTCACAAGACTCCGTTCGCATCTCTCGGAGAAAATAGGCGTGCTCTCCCCAGAAAATGTAACGGGAAAAATGATGAAATCAAAAGACAATTGAAACTGTGTGTCGCATTACGTACGGACAGTACTTCTTACAAAGAAGGGCATGATGGATCGCTTGGTGAGGGAGGGGGATCTCTGTAACAGCAATTCTCTTCCTTCGTATCCATCTGTGCAGAAAGAGGGATTTCCCTTAACCTGAAGGCACCGCTAAGCGCTGTTAAATGAGGCCTAGTCCGAAGTAATGTGACAAACAGTTCCAGGCTAGGTTCTCAGCGTGACAAGGGAGGTGTTGAGTCGGTAGTCCGGTAGCGGGAGTCCGACACTCAGGGTGTAAGAGGCCTTCACCTCCCAAACAAAAAAAATACTTAACCTACGGGGTTTGCCTAATGGCTGCACCCAGAGCTCAATACTAACTTTTTTTTTGTTGATTCCTTAAATTTTTTGTTATATTGAAAATTCTTATTTGTTGCACTTACACCCTAAGTATGGCCTTTAATATTCATCTTTTTGTTTACATTTACAAAATGTTAACTTTCTTTATGATGATTACTTATACTCCAAAACAATATTTGTCTACAGTGTTTTATCTTCTTATTAACTCCTTATTGCTAACCGTTGGCTGCCTCCATCGCTCGACTGTCTGCCGCATTGCTGATATTGATGGTCTCATGCTCCGCCATACGTTTCGCCGCTCGCTCGATCAACCTCTTAGCATAGAGGTTGATTGGTTTCACGACAGCATCCCGGTACAGTAGTCGGTTGGGGTAGGGTCGTCCGTCCTCCTGTTTATACATGTCAGTGCAACCCCCAAGGATTCTGCGCTCCCGTAATCCTATCTTGCTCCATTTTGTACGCCGCTGTTGCCTCCCAGATCATAACCGCATACATTAGTGTGGGCCTGATAATTGTAGGTAAGTAACATCACCCGCTTGTTGGTTGTTGACTGTTTCCTGAAAAGAGGTAAAAGGAGATGGTATGCATATCTAGTTTTATCTAGTATATCTAGTTAAAGTTGTTGTTCTTATCAAAAATCATCCCCAGATACTTTATTTGTTCGAGCAGCGCACCACCTGCCCGTTCAGCTTTATTCTTGTGACACAGATACGCCTCGTGCGACGTCCAGATTTTTGATGTGGATCCTTGAACACAATCAGCTCGCTTTTCTTAGCGTTAACCCTCATCCCCCACTTTTGATAATATGAAGTTAACGAGTCAAGGTACCTTCGGAGTATCGTCTTTGCAAAGCGGAGATTGTACTCGGAAGACCACACCGATAAGTCGTCAGCGAAGAGATTCACCTCGATTCCAGGTTGAAATTCATCCCTGATTCCTGGGATGTCGGACGTAAATATATTGAAGAGAACGGGACCCCTGTGGGTAGTTCGTCCCCTCATAAAGCTGCCAACTATTTTCGTAACATTAACCGGAAAGCCCAATTGAATCAGTTTGTAGATAAGTCCATCGATCCGAATCAAAGGCTTTTTCTACGTCCATGAGACACGCTGCAACAACTTTTTTTCTCTGCCAGTTCCGTTTTATACTGACTTGGAAAACAGCCAATGCGATTATCATTGAGTGACCTCTTTTGAAGCCAAATAGTCTTTCCGGCACAGTTCCTGCCTCTTCAGAGAATTTTATTATTCATTACTCTCTCAAGTAACTTTCCCAGAGAAATATTGGGCGCGTGTCGACTACGTCAGTGCTATTGGATTGCTTCGGAATACCAAACATTTTGGCGTATTACCATTGCTGTGGGAAGTAGCAAACGTTAATATAGTTATTTAGAAGGAACGAGCTCAATATCATAACGTCTGCGCATTTCAGACTTGGAAGATAGTGGCTTTGAGTTTTGAGATGTTCCTTGAAACCCATAGCTACTCCCAGGATTCGATTTGGGTCGTCATCCCATATGACTTTATATTTTCCCAATTGAATTTGTGTTTACTTTTCAGTCTTGTTTCTGAAATGAATAAAATATCTGTTCTATGCATGTCCAAGTATTCTTGGACAGAGTTCCTTTTGAAATGTGGAGCTAACTAGCAAATGTTTACAATGGAGAGCTAAATGGAGCTGATAAGTCTTAAACGAAGGCTTAATTTCGAAGGCAAAGTCCAGGTACGCCTTCTTTTTCCTTCTCAGATTATTGAGTTTTTGTATTGTGAAATGGATGAATCCACTTTGCGTATGAAAGTGATCAAGTCACATCCGAAAAGTTGCTTGCAGCCATTAGACAAGACAGAATTTCTGTTTTGTTTTTCTGCTGTAAATCAGTATTTACTTTGGGTTGCCGTACAGGCTGGGCCGTAGCTGGCTTTGCTTCACCTCTTGCTATACTAGCGAAACAGACACCAGTTTGAATTGTTTCTTAAGGAAGAAGTGACGAAGATCCTGCTTACCTCCTTCTTTTTTTGGAGATTACGTCTCCTCTCCTCAGCCTCCTTGGCCTTGGGGCATCCCCTGAAACTCGCGGAGTGACCCTTACTATTGCAGTTCAGACAGAAGATTGCATATTTTCCTTCTTCCTGTTCAATGGGACAGCACTTTCATTGGTGGTGTTTGCCACACTTAACGCACCGGGATTCCATTCCACAGTTCGAGGCAACATGTCCGAATCTTTGGCAGTTGAAACACAACGATGTGTTTGATTTCGTCAAACGCTCCCAATGCACCTTTTGGTGTAGGAGCGTTTCAACACTCGTAGCCTTTTTGACGTCAAAGTCTGGCTTAAATTGAATAAGGAAAGACGAAAGAGTTTTCTTTTTCTTCCTTGACGTCACTGTTGAGAACGTTTTGGCTCCCAAAATATCCTCCCCTAGGATGGCTTGGAGTTCTTCCTTGACATCATTGTCTTCGTAGGAAGTGTGTACACCCTTTAGCAACAGGGTCAGCTTTTTCTCAGTTGGGAGCGTATAGGTGTAGCATGCCACCTTGTCCCATTTTAAGAAGTCAAAAAGACTTTTATGGTCATCTATAGTTTTAGGTTAAGGGAAAAGCCAGTCTACTATGGCAACGCGGAAAACGGGAACAAAATAGTGATAATGGAAACAGATGTATAAGATAATTTAACTTGTGAAAAATTATCCAGGGGGAACTGTGTTGAAGGGAAAAGGGAACCCTTATCAATAAGTCAAAACAATTTGAAAGTGGTGAGCTACATCTTAAGAATATAGGTCGCTGAAACACGCCCAACCCGTCAATGTTACCAAGAATTCAATGCAACCAAAAATCCACAAGCCCAGAAATGAACATAGAGGAATAAGAGCGGACATGAATTCATCGTCTTACAATATCGTGAAATGACTAATTGATGAAAAAGATAAACTGGGAATGATGTTCGGTGGAGACGAGGGGTAGATCGATCAAGAATCCAAGAGATCTTACAAGTAAATCCAAAGATGAAACTAGAAAATTAGTAGCATATGACATAGAGGCCCTATTCCCGAACATCCATGTGACAGAAGCTTTATGGATGTTAAGAATGAATCGAAATATATAAATAAGAAAATATATACAACAGATTAGCTTCGTTATGCATGAACGAAAGTTATTTCACACTCAGGGGAAAATTTTTCAAGACCAAAGCTGGCACGGCAAGAATACCAATGAAGTCCCTTTTTAACGTTCTTATTTAGTGAGAAGGTCCTAACCTCCAATTCAGAACATTTCTATAGGTTCTAGGTAGACACAATCACTCAAATTGTTCTGTAGGTTTCTAATTTAATAAATAACTGGTAGGACTAACTGTTAGTAAATTTATTTACGTGGGCAACTCCGTGGTAGTTTTAACTTTTTGCTGTGGAATATTCATGACATTCCCACGCCAGCATATTGTTGCAACAGAAATGCAGATACATCCAACACGAGGCAAACTGGAACAACATATGCCATGAAATGATTAGTCCCTGTTTTCTGAACTGCTAACTAAACTACAATGTCTTATCTCTTGGAAAAAAGACTATAGTAAGAAAGTATTTTTCATATTTATTACTCTAATTGATTCACGAAATTCAAAACATTTTGCAGACAAAGATAGTCATTTGAAATAGGGAGTTTCCTTTATTGTTACATGATGCTACGAGGGAGTGTTGGCGCTTCTAATTCTATGCTTGCTGCGTGATGAAACAGTCATACTTTTCCGATAAACTCCTAACGATAACGGAATCTCAACGCTCCGGAGATGCATCGCGATGAAAGAGTGAATAACACATGTAGCATATTTAACGCGAGCTTTAGAAGATAGAGAGCTTGAAAACGTCTGTGCTGTTAATTTTTAAATTAAAACCTGTAAGTCATTTTATAGAGATATATAGTTACTTCATACAGTACCCTCTTCAGTTGACTATTTGATCTCTTGGTAGATAAGTTGGCCCGTTTTCAGCCGTTGAGATCTATTAATGTGAAAAATCGGGTCAATTCGCGTAATTTTTGCACAAGCTTCATGAACTAAGGTTTTGTGGAGTGCAAGAGCATGAAACTAAACTGCTTTTATTATATAATTTTGTTCTTAAGAACAACCTTAGAAAATCCGCGGAATTCAGCTTTGACGTCAATTTGGTCTAAAGGTGATAACAGGAAAACTATTATTGTTGCTTTTGTTATTCTTCTGAAATGGGAAATTTAGTTGATAATATCCGTCATTTTATGTACAAAGATGTAAGGAAGCCGTTTCTTAGAGTCAAAATTGTAAAAAGACCGAAACCGTGTCAATAAATAAAGTGTGAATCGTGTTCTTTCTCACTGCTGGTGCTGTTTATTGTCTCTGTAACATTCACAAAAAAAGAGCTTGATCCTTGGTACTCTTTCAAAGTACTTAGATGGAGATGGATTTGTAATGGTAAAAGAAGCCTCTTGTGCAATGGATCGTTCAACTGACTAACATGACTAGATTCAGCGGATGCGATGATGTTGCAGAGCCGTTTGCATTTGACCTCATGCCGGATGAGGTTCGACTTTAAATATTTATTTTGGAAAGACAAAATAAGTTACAATATTTGTTTTTTTTCTCTTCATTTATCTATTAATAAAAAATAAAACAGTGATTTTTATAAAAATATTTTTTCAAAAATGACGATGCAGCAGCATTTTTCCATTTCAATTTTTTTGTTAAGTAACATTTGCAACAAGAATTTTTTTTCTTTTTGTTTACTAATTGCCTAGAAAACACCGTAAGATTTTCGCAATATCAATATTTTTATTAAAATGACACATCTTTAATTAAAAATCAATAAAAATCTTCGGCCGTAAATAGACTGTTATTTTTGTTTACAACGAACTAATTGTTTATAATCCCAAAAAGACTACGGTGAAATACTAGAAATGCATCCAAGCAATCTTGAGTAAGGTTTCTATGAAAATCGGGGTTTTCGAGTAATACTTCCAGTAGGGTACTTAAAAAGTTGGTTCCAAAAAAACGCGTTTAGTTTCCGACGATAATTTTACTTGTAACTAAGCGATTCGGTGATTTATCTTCACTCCACCATACGAGCGCCATACTGTGATACTACTGTGATACTGTGATGCTATTAAATTTGTGTCATCTTGCGTTTTATGATGAATTTCTTTTCATTAAGGAAGTTTTACACAGACCTAAACAAATGGTAGTCTGATGGTGCAAGGTCTGGATCATACGGTGGATGCATCAAAACTTCTCAGCCGAGCTCTGTCAATTTTGTCCGGGTCATCATCATTTGTGGTCTGGCATTGTCATGATGGAAGGCAACGCCCTTTCTATTGATCAATTCTCACCTGTTTTTTGAATTGCTTGCTGCAATCTGGTTAAATTCTGACAGTACAGTGCCAAATTGAGTGTTTGGTCAGGTTCTAGCACCTCATGATAAACAATTCCCTTCCAATCCCACCATACAATTCTGACTTTGACTCTGACATCTCAATTCTGGCTTTGAAGTCGTTTGTGATGATTCACCTTTCTTGGCCATGATCTTTTTCGAACAACATTCTCGTATATTACCCATTTTTCATCACCCGTAATGATTTTCTGCAAAAATGGCTCGATATCGTTGCGTTTTATTAGCATTTCGGAAAATGGAATTGCGGTTAATCAATTTTTTTTCGTGTTAATTCATGCGGCACCTAAACGTCGAGCTTCTTGTATATCTAGCCTTACGCAGATGGTTCAAAACTGTTTGGTGATGGATATTCAGTTCCTTAGCAAAGTCATGGCTGCTTATGTGTCGGTCTTCTTCAATTTTTTGTAAGATTTCATTGACTTTTTCAGTGATTGGTTGACCAGAGCCAGGTGCATCTTTGATACCAAAATTTCCCGAACGGAAGCGAGCGAATCATCTCTTGGCTGTGGCTTTTGATAAAGTATCTTGACCGTAGACACCACAATTTTTTTCACGTGCCTGCGATGCGTTTACATCTTGATCGTAGTGATATTGTAAAATATAACGATTTTTTTCAGAACTTTCACTCATTTCTATGCATGAATACATTTTTGACACGAATGACGAAATACAAAACTGTCCATATGAAAATTGTAGATTGAAGATTATAGAAATTGTAGTCAGTTTTCAAACGCATGTCAGTTTGACTCAATTTGAGAAGTATTGCCCGATATAACAACGAACACCATCTAGTGACAAAAAAGGCTCTTTTAGACTATCCAATATACTTTTTAGACTATCCAATATATATAACACAAGTTTAGTACATACATGTAAACATGTGTTATATATTTATATAGTAAAAAGTACAGGCTACGCATCAAAACTAGAATACACTATCATTGGCCACGAAATAAAATCATTTTTGTATAAAAGTTCCTATAATATTCGAAGCCCTCACTTTCAGCTTTCGCCTTGTGTTTTTATCGGACGACAAGGTACCTCTTAATTATTTTTTTCATTAATATATAGCTATATATAGACCGTCTATGGGATCAGTATCCACGTTATGTTTGAAAAGTGAGGAAAATGATGTTGATGGATAAATTTCCCTATAAATTTTGCGAACAACTAACTTAAACTATGCTTTTATTTGTACTGATCGGAATCACGAATAGCTTTTTCGATATATCTACATGTCTCAATTAAAAGTTTACTGGGATATTGCGAACCTTCATTTTGGACTTATTAATGGAGACTTAAAATTTTTCTTGATACCAATCAAAGATGCAACACATTCATGGCAGGTGGTGTTTGTTTTTAAAGTTTTGCAATGAAGCCACTGATATATATGATGACTTCTTCAATGTAATGCGAAAAAGGGCCAACTTCTTGCATATGAACGAAACTATCCGCAAAGTCCGCAGATGTGTCTGAAGTATCTTGCAACACTTTCATAGATGACACATTTAGAATGCTGATTTCTTGCATATGAACACAATTATCAAAGCCTTTATCATGTAGTTGTACATAGAATAGAATATGTTTGTGTGTTGCCTCAAATGGTCTTGCTGTAGGGTTATTGTTAAATACCATTCGAGAGCGAATATGAGAGAAGAATATTTCTAATTGATCCTGACTAAGTTTAAATGTTGCAAGATACCTAAGTCTTTTTTCTTCTCCGTGTGTTTTGAATAAAACCAAAGAATTTTTCAGAGTCACTACCGATCCCACAAATACAATTTTTCTTTTACTCTTAACAACACTAATTCCATCAGTATATTTTAATTTACCAATATATTGTTCACAACTTTCAAGAAATTTTAAAATACCATCGAAGTTATCGAAGCATAATGCCTGCTTGAAGCTGTGTGCATACATGCTACGGGAATTCAGAATATCGAAGGCGTTGTTCATAAATCGAATAAATCTTACGGTCCCTCCTCAATTAAAGAAATCTTGTAATTTTTCACTTGACCGCAATATTCAATTGCGTCGGCAACTAAGGAACTGAAAACTTGCTTTGCAAGGCGAACTGTAATTTTTTGTTTCAAGGAATTAATATGAGACTCTGAATTGATCTACTAAATGTAACTCTCCCTTCTCTTGAAGATCATGTAATTTAGTCACGAAGTTCCAATCAATTATTTGTTCATTTTCATCAATAATAGGACCCGTTCCAGCTTAAGCGTTTCTCACAAGTTTAATCACATGTGAGGGATCCAAGGAATAAAAACAGAATGTTTTGATTGAGACTTTTTAAAATCACATCCTAAGGTGGATGCCATGCTGATGTTAGGCTCCATGACGTTGGTCATGGGGCCATAGAGTTGGCCCCATTCACTTTTGTACGGTTTGGCATCTACGATAGCTTTGTTAGTTTTCAAATCTCCATTGCCAATGCAACATCTTTACTGAAGATAATAAAGTTGTTCCGATTGCGAAAATATTCAGCAACTTCATCTACTTCCATTTTCCAGATGTTTGGCAGGCACTTAGCACGACGTGATTCTTACCGTTCGTTGTATACTTCGGTCCCTTGCCGTTTCTTCCAACCCTCGCTAACCTTGCAAAACTTAGATTTTTCCTGTGTACCATCCAATGAGCGTTATAACTCCGAAAAGAGATGTACAGCTAGTTTTATTCTTTTCTTCTACAGTTTTTTTCCTCTTTGGCCGCATTTTTTGTAAGTTTTTCACGGACGCTTGAAGTTGCAAGGGAAATTTTTCGAACGATTTCAAATATTTGTGGCAAACGGGATGCGGCAGAACATACCCAATAAATGTTTAGCGAAAACCGCGTGGGATTTGATGTCATAAGCGTTGCAAATCATTGGACAGCTTGAAATAATCGTTTCTTCACATTCAGTGCACTTTATTACCATTTTGAAAATAAGACCACTCACGCTGGGTTCGATAAACTCCACATCTTTCCCGCATTTTGGACATATAAGGGCAGATGTAATTGCCGAAAAAACAGTTTAAAAGTTGATCAAACGATAACTTTAATTTTGTTCTTTATCAAGTTTATATTTATCTTCAGACATTTTTAACTTTTTCGCCGATGCACTAAACTTTCCAGGCGAAAGTTCCGTTTCATATCGATTCAAAGGTCACTTTTTTCGAGACAAGTCTCTCGTAAGCTGGACTCATACTTAAGTCTTTTTTACTCCCGCATGATTTCCCAGCAGACAAAACGAATCGCCGTCGACACGAATTCGTAACGCCGTGTCAGAAAATGAGTTCGCCGGCGAATCCGCCAGGGATCCGAATTCGAATCGTCTGCGAACAATACGTCACTTCGGAGACGAATCGCCGCAGCGTATCGCAAACGATTCGCCATGGCGTACCGCAAACGAATCGCCATGGCGTATCGCCAACGGTTCACCATGGCGATTAATTAGTGAACTCCCCCGGCGATGTGTTTGTAATCCGACGTGGTGATTTGTTTTCGATGTGCCGCAATACTTCTGATCGCTGTTGAAATTATTCGAAATGGCGATACTAATTCACATCGTCGGCAATCGTTTTGTTTGCTGTATGTTCTGAAATAAAAGTTTTTCAGGTTATTTCCTGAAAGTTAATATTGCCTCAAAAACACATTAAATAAAAAAATATTCAGAAAAATTGATGAAATAAATTTTGCGAAATCAGTTTCTCTGTTTTGTAACAATTTAAAAATCAATCGTAAGTAAATTTGGGAAATCAAATTTGTCATTGATTCTTTAAACTAGTTTTATAATATTTAGGGCATTTAAAGGCGGTTTTGTCTTTAAAGTAAAGTCGCATTTAAAGTCGGTTGTAGGATTTGAGTCTGATAGGATATTTATGTTGTTGAATTTAAACGTAATATAATGTGATGTGATGTGATTAATGGGAGTGCTATTTAAACTACGTGAGTCCCTTGGAACGTCTTCAATGCAGTGCCCTAGAAATTTTAACACTTCATTCAGTGTCGAATTATTTACTAAATATTTTGCAGCTCACACTGACAATTCGGAAACAATATTATTTTTGATTCTACTGTCGACATTACTTTGAACGGTAAAATTATAAGTTGAAGGGACTGAAATATATATTATTCAGTCGCTACAACTTATATTTTTTACAACTTATATACATACACATACTCAAAAAAATCTGCGTACATCTCATTAGTAAATACTGCATGATGTCGGAATTGTATGAATCAATAACGTGATCTTGATTTAATCATTTTGATAAAAAGCCTAAAATGCAGGAAACGTATTGAAGAAGGTTTGATTAAAAAATTCCCAAAATTAACGAAGATATAGTAATTTGAATAGTTGGAAGTATGTGAGCGGCCCCAAAAAAGTCTGCGTACAGATCACAAATTTTGGGGATTCCCCGAAATGTGCAGTGGAAATGCCTACATGTTTTCATTGATCTGCGTGGAGATACTTCATTGGAAAATTGTTTGTGAGTTTTGCTTGAATAAAAGACTATTCTTTAATATGGAAGCTGAAAATGAGGAAATCAGTGTCAGTGAGCGTAAAGTAATAATAAAATTGCGTGAAAACGGGAAAAGTTTTCGTGAAATCGCAAAATTAGTTAGGAGAACCCATTCCTCGATCCAAAGGATTGTTGGTAATTACGAAGAAACCGGTTTGATTATTTCACGGCATCGATCAAGACGTCCTCCTAAGCTTACAACACGTGAACGTAGGAGTATTATTAATGCTGTGAAACAAAATCCCCGATTACCGGCGTTCCAAGTTGCGCAGGACATAAAAAATAAATATAATAAAACAATAAGCGATGAAACAGTGCGCATAATTCTCAGAATAGGCGGTTACCATGGTCGAGTCGCACGTAAGAAGCCGTTCATATCGAACCGAAATCGCCGAAAGAGGATGGAATTCGCCAAAAATCATGTGAATATGCCAAAAGAATTTTGGGAAAGTAAGTGTTCTTTTTTCGGACGAAAGTAAGTTTTGTATATTTGGGATAAAAGGACGCAAATTAGTATGGAGAAAACGCTCGACAGAATTCAATAAAAAAAATTTGATTCCCACTGTAAAGCAAGGTGGAGGTGGTGTGATGGTTTGCGGTGTATGGCAGACAGTTGAGTGGGGCAATTAGTTTTCATAGAACCCACAATGGATAAATACGGGTACCTTAATATTTAAAAAAATAATATGAAGCAAAGTGCCGAGAAATTGCAACTGGGGAACGCATTTTTCTTTCAATACGATAATGACCCCAAACACACTGCTGAAATAAATAGGCTTTGGTTGGCCTACAACGTCCCAAAAGTCTTAGCTGCACCTCCTCAATCACCAGATTTAAACCCAATCGAACATTTGTGGGATTTATTTGAAAGAAAAATTCGAGAGCATGACATAACAAGCAAAAAGTCATTAAAAAATGTTATTTTGAACGAGTGGAACAAAATAACGGCCGAAGAAACATCAAAACTTGTTCAATTCATGCGAAATAGGCTAAAGGAAGTCATTTATAGGAAAGGCAATACTACTAGATATTAAGGTTCTTAATCTGATAAGCGAATATAGTGCTTTTCAAATAAAATGATTAAATTTTTTCAGTTGTACGCAGACTTTTTTGGATGAATTTCGATGACTTCTTAGAAGAAACTTTTTTATTTTGGTTATTCTAAGCAACGAACAAGTATTCAGTTATATATTTATCTAGCATATAGTTTAATGGAAGTAATAAACAAAATTTTTTAAGTTATAAACAAATGGCAAAGGTTTTTATATTGATATGTTTGCTACGACCAGCAAGTCTACGCAGACTTTTTTGAGTATGCGTATGTATATGAAACGATATCGTACGTAATGTCGGCATAACCATTACAGAATCTCGAAGCGGAAGGAGTTTAAGGAGCGGACCTGAAGTAAAATAATTCATAATATTTCAAGCTTTTTTGAACTGTTTTTCGCGAAATTGTCATCACTGCGAACTGGCTTTCGTGATGGAATTGTACCTGAACTAAATAAGAAACATTTTCGATTTGAACACATTTTAGAGAAAAATAATTGATTACACGTAATTATTATCGTCTCGAGCTTTAATAAGTCCCAGATAAGATTACTGTTTTCTTCAAAAGGAATCCATAAGATTCTTACAGACTCCACGTTGCCAAAATAGGAATACAAACAGGCTGTCAAGTAAGTCTTTTCTTCATGAAAGAATCTGTAAGCCATCGAAACCTGGACAATACAATCAAGCTTAATAAAAACAGGAAAAGGAAAACTGACGAGCCCTAAAAATTTGCAGTTTATCAATAAAATCGGGAGACAGTCAAGTTCGGATAATTGTTCGGATATTTCTACTAGTTTGGCGATCTGCCTATCCGTCAGTACGGCTTCCTGTCTGTCCACTTGTTTCTCATGTTTTCTCAGTAACTGCAACTCCAACCTTGAAATACTGTGAACAAGTCAAAAGAAATGACTTCTTCTAAGTAGCCTAGTAGTAGTAACACAGTCCAATGTTTCTGCCAGAGGGACTTTGATGATATGTAATCTACCAATGGAAAGCGCCAACGTGACGTCACTTTAAACGGGCACCATTTCCTTGCCGTGCTGCCAATATTAGTGAATGTATGAGGTCTCAATGATATATTTGTCATACAATAAAACCAGCTGTAATGCTTATTATTAATTTATTCAGTATCCTAATCAGCATAACAGCTGTTCCTTTTGTTGTCCAATGTACACTTCTCTACATGCACCTACAGTAGAGCACCGAGAATCCATTTATCCATATTGTGATTGATTTTACAATTGATATCAGCGGCTTTCACATGTGAAAAGTTCATACATTCAACATGCAAAAATCGTTAATATCGGATTATCTAAAAAAATATTTATTTATTTGAATGAAATTCACTTAGGATCACACAATCTAAAATGTTAATGCAACAAGGTAAAAAAACACTTAACGAACCAATTTGATGTAATACATTTTAAAAAAGGGGGACACAGCTTCGGCATTTAAAAAGTTTGTAGTATACGTTGTCGAGAATCCGTGAATAGCGAAATGCTCATAACGGTTCGAAGTTCAAAGAGTGGTAAAGTACCACTCTTTCGAAACCTTAAACTAAATTCTTTTTTAAAACACACCACACAATTAACAAATAACTCGCGCAGTCGGAAAACAAATCAAGAAAGGGATACACCATGGTTGCGTATAAAACTAATCAAAAAGAACGCACAAATTATTACTTTTGATCACGTAACTAATTTATTGTGAAAATGCTGCACAAGGTAATGCGTGATCGAGAAAATAATCGCAAGTTTCGCGATGCAAATTAGTAATTTAAAGCGAGAGTATAAGTCCGAAAACGGATAACCAAAAACGTCACTCAGAACTGACGAACAAATGATGAACATAAATGTCACTTAGAAGACTGACAAGAGCAAACTGATCAACAACACATTAAAAATAAAATTCGATCCAGAAAATAGGAAACAGATATATTTTTTTGTTCGCTCTGTCCATAGCTTTACCATAGCGTAAGAACAAACAGCGATAACACTCTGACCATCGACCAATCTAACGGATTTTGCAGAATTGTATGAGTGTTAGTAAAAATATTAATTTTTTGCTCGTTTTGTTTACAAGTACAATGTAAACAGATAGACAAAATAGAGAAAAATAAACATTTTTACGAACACCAATGCAATTCTCCAGAATTTTTCAAATACCGTTAGATCGGTCGTTTGTTCGGAGTGTGAGCGCTGTTTGTGTTTACGCTATGGCTTTACGTGCCGCATATGGTATTTTCCGACTTTCGTTCCGTCTGGCGAAGAATAGGCGAACCGAATTCAGTTCGCCTAAGCGAAATTCCGATAAAATGTTCGCTGGGTTCTTTGCAGTTCCCATATTTTGAAATGAAAATCTAAATCTAAGCAAAATGTAAACTGAGTGAACAGTGGAACGTCTGAGGCAGAACAGAAATCGGAATGCAACAGCAAATTAAGTTGGAAAAGTTTCGAATAGTACCGAATTTCATATTAAGAAGGGTAGAAACTATTGTTTAAGGAAATAATAAAATGTGGAAAAAAAATTTACTGCAGTGTTCCCCCTGAAGAGTTTGTAGGCTTTTGTGGCAAAGAGCTTAGAGGCCAAAGGTTCTGGAAATTCCCTTGACTATTTCAGAAAAATAAGAGCAAGTTGTTAAAACAAGCTAATATAGTATAAAATATTAACATGCTTGTTAGAGTAAAGAATTCATCCCAATTTAATTTCAATCATCATCTTCTTCCAACAAATTGACTGACTGACCTTTCTTTTTTAAATCATTTCTATGTCTTATATATTTATTAATACTTTTTTCAGTGTGTAAACATTAAAATTAAAATATGAATATTGTGTTTCTACTAAATAAATACAATTTATGGTAAAATGTGGTACTTTGCTATAAAAATTTCTTTCTGACCACTGCTTGTACACATATTACTATACATATTTCATATGTACTTGCACACTTGTGATTATACATTTAATATTCACATATTTCTGTATACATAGAAAAAATAAATACATAGTTTCTATTCAAGTCAGTAAGAAGTATATTAAACCTTTGCTTACCAGCTAGGCATTGAATAAGTTATAACTTCTTTCAACATTTTATAGAACACCAAGATACTTTTCATTTTAATATAGATGAAAAGAAAAAAAATAATTGGGGTGTTATATGATTTCGTTCTCGACTTAACGGTGCTTCTCAAGTATGAACAGACTACAGGATGGATATACCAATGGAGCACGCAAAGCAAATATGCAAATTAGTTGCTTCATTTTAAAATTTACACTCCATTCGATGCACGCAAGTACCATAATCCTCTTCACGTTGCGTATAGACTCATACATCTTAAATATGTCGATTCTAATTGCAAACGCAGCTTCATAGTTGCCTATGAAAACCCTCGAGGGTAGAAAGACACTCGTACAGAAGGACTTGGATGGGAATTTGACAGCTTCAACATCTTATAAAGGGATTAAATAAGCATATTGTAGGCCTTTATCAATTCAAACACGATTATGGGTACGTAGAAAGCATTATAAATTTGACTTTCAATGGTAGATAAATCCACCTCATTTGATCCTTCGGGATTTTGTGCTGTGTTTTGTATTTCACAGAGAATTTTACCTTGTATGTACTTTTGGCGTTGCCTTGCATTATCAAACCATACAAAAGGAGTATTGGAACAACTACATACATAAAGCAATTATTTTCATTTGGGTTTCATGGTATTTGCTTCTCCATTTTGCTTCATACCAAACGAGGAGTTTCTCAGAGCCGACTACAGAGTATCTGATCAAGGTGATGTAATTAGTAAGATTGAGTTAAGTTGAGACCGTAATAACCGCAGTGCACCCTCCATCCAAAGTATAATGCTGAATTCTCGAACATGTTCCAGGAAGTCGATATATAGTTCCAATCTTCCATCGTGATAAGCATGAGATCCTTGACTTTATTTTTTAATGCTCGTGTATTTAGGGTCTAATAGCGAGTTTTGGAAATTTCCAGCAACATATTACGATTTTCGAACCAATCCTTTACAGCCGGATTACTGATTTGGTAGTGAGACAATTTCCAGCTGCGTCTACTGATACCTAGTATGAGAATGGACTAAATGTCGCTCGGATAAGTTTTCACTGAATCAAGTATTCTAAAATTGATAAAAGTATCAATATATGTGAAACTTTATGTCACTTTACATCGTTATAAAAATCGGAATAGAAAAAAAAACAATAAGCCGATACAAACTGTCAGTGAAAGTTTTCAGAAACGCGCAAGTTAATTTCATAAGTGGCTTCATTACGACTAATAATCACTTTACTGTCTTTATATTGGAATTCATGTAGCGTCCATAAACTAACACAATTATTCGATCTTGTCGGGGTTGGTCTTTGCATTGCCTGGTACGAATTTCGTAACGATTTTATTTTCGTAAATAAAAAGTTTTAGTTTCTTATCTGGTTAAAAATAAAAATATTTGCGCTAGGAAGTGGTTCGTTTTGAAGGTTTTTGACATTTTCTATAAACTGAAGATCGAACACAAGGAACTGACATTCAGATAGCAAATGCCATTCTTCTATACTCTTCTCCACTATTCCTAGTGGTTGGTAGTAACATTTCCAGAAGTAGTCCAGTCAAATAAGACTTTGAAGGTTACAATAATTCCCATAGAGCTAAAAATTGGTATGAATGTTCAGAATACCATTATAAATGAATTGTGAAAAGTCCCCATCAATCCCCCTTGTGCAAAAAATTTTATCGATGGTGAAAGTTTGGAAAAATAGGTTTTTCGCGTTTTTCAGCTAAACGGTGAGTTTTACAGCAAAAATAGTTCAGACAAAAATTGTAGATCATCCGATTCTCTACGAAAAATGTATCAACACTTTTTTTCATAAGTATTGCCATTTCCGTGATATAGCGGTTGAAAGAATTGAAAAAAATATTTTATTCGTAATATGCACGTTAATGTACTTTTATATACATTTTTGAACCGTTATATGAGTAAATACATGAGTCCCTATGTCTTATACATACAAATTATAAAATTCTTAGAATATAAATGAACGTCAAAAACTCCTCCCCTATTTTCATTTAGTCGCATGGCCTTGAGTAACATCTGTCTTCCATTCAATTGTCAGCGTGGCGATGCTCGTATACCTGCTCCGTTTCGAAGGTCTCATACTCAACAAAATACAAAATCCTCCGAGCCTGATTATGATTTTCGATAATTCAGATCCTTCAGGTGCAGCTAAGACGATTTCTCGAGCTTTTGCATACAGAGGCTGATCAAAAGTAACAACGCATACATCATGACCATAACGTTTTGCATTTTCTGAAGCACAAAGTAAAGTGGTGTATATGGTGTTGTAATTACTAGCTGGTTGATGAATAAACGGTAAAAATGAAATTTTCGATGTTGAAAAATTTATAATAATACTTGTTAAATGTTCAATGAAACCATTCCAAACGGGAATTGATAAATTTCTCCATTTGCCATAGAACCATATCACGTCGACTTTTTTGAGTAAAGATACTCTTACTCCACTTCCATAATCAAAATCTCGGACATTTATTTTACTGTAACCTACTACACCATTATTTTCATACCCCTGTATTGGCACATGAGCTATTGCCGCAAAATCTTTTGCTGATGGCACTACTTTTATTCGTTGTATAGGCTCTTCTAGTACAACTGAAGTTTTTGGAGTAACAATTTGAATAATACCCATAATGTGAAGCGTGTTATGACCGTCTAGCGTATTTACATTTATATCAGCATTATCTGCTACATATTGAATAAATGTGCCAGTTTCAGGTGATAAGGTATGAGGTGGACGATGAAAAACTGCTGCTGCCTCGTACATCATCGTATCATTATAAGATGCGCACAAACCAAAAGATGAAAAAATTTGTATAAGCCTTTTCGATCCAAATCGCCGATGAAAAAAAACGGAGAGACCCAATTGTAATTTGGACTTGAAAGACCTAGGCCGAACAGCACTCATAATACTATGGCTAATATTCGTGCATACTAATTCTAAATGTTCTAAATTGGAGCGTTTATTTTTTAAAATGACCTTCTCTAAGAAATAAGTCAGTGACTTTGGAATGTCTGTATCAATATCTTCAAACATACGACCTGGTGGAGGATAATTAGAATTATCTAACACTGCACATTGAATATCCTCTCGAATAATTGCTGCTGCAGCTTCTAAGATGCGAAATCGCTCTTCTTTTTTATCGGTTTTTTTTTTTCGTACCAAGCTTGATTTAAAATATCATGGTGACTATCAATAAAACGTACGAATGTTAATGATCCTGATTTTTCTGTAATAATAATTCTATCACCATACTCCAACTTCAATCGCATTTTAATGGTTCTGTTATCTATTGTTGATTTTTTACAAATACTTTTCAATTCGTCTAATGTGAATTGACAATCATCGCTATTTTCAATATACTTAAATATTTCTCTCATCGCAATATTTGTAGCTTCATCTTTAGGACGACCGACTTTACCCCCAGTGGTCGGTTTCAGAAAAGAATTGTAGCAATCGTTATGATACTTAGCCTCGGCAGCGACTAAATCATATTCAAATTCAATTCGAGCAGCAACAGCTTTGGCTACATCATCACAACGAGTTTTAGCTATAGTTAGAATACTGTCTTTGAACGAAAGTGTAGTCACTTTAAAAATCTTAAGTCGGTACTGCAGTGCTTTTTTCTTCTCCAACTCTTCATTTAATTCATTGCCGCAAAATAAACAACACAGGTTGAAGCAAAATGTAGTTTCACTTACTCGTGCTCTAGTACGAGGAGGACTTATTTTTGATGAACCAGCTTCTTCTTCTTGGCGCCGTCTTTTCACGGCATCAATGCTACTTTTTCGAGTATAATTTTTTCGACACTGCACATGAATTTTTACAGATGTCTGGTCTTTCAGGTACTCCGAAAA
This sequence comes from Stratiomys singularior, assembly GCA_954870665.1. Lineage (NCBI taxonomy): Eukaryota > Metazoa > Arthropoda > Insecta > Diptera > Stratiomyidae > Stratiomys > Stratiomys singularior. The sequence continues at coordinate 65,551,015 of OX940877.1, forward strand.
CTCATCACCTCTTTCAATACTTGCATCAATTAATGCTTTCATGCCGCGATCAACAGTAACAACTCCACTTTCAGTCAAAGGTTGACTACAAATAAAGCAGAATTGCGACATTTTTTTTTAAAAACAGTAAAATGCACAAACTTTGTTACAAAATATAAGCGATAGCCACGAGTTGTCACTACGAAGGAATGCTTACGACTAACAGTATTTTGTTGAGTATGAGACCTTCGAAACGGAGCAGGTATACGAGCATCGCCACGCTGACAATTGAATGGAAGACAGATGTTACTCAAGGCCATGCGACTAAATGAAAATAGGGGAGGAGTTTTTGACGTTCATTTATATTCTAAGAATTTTATAATTTGTATGTATAAGACATAGGGACTCATGTATTTACTCATATAACGGTTCAAAAATGTATATAAAAGTACATTAACGTGCATATTACGAATAAAATATTTTTTTCAATTCTTTCAACCGCTATATCACGGAAATGGCAATACTTATGAAAAAAAGTGTTGATACATTTTTTGTAGAGAATCGGATGATCTACAATTTTTGTCTGAACTATTTTTGCTGTAAAACTCACCGTTTAGCTGAAAAACGCGAAAAACCTATTTTTCCAAACTTTCACCATCAATAAAATTTTTTGCACAAGGGGGATTGATGGGGACTTTTCACAATTCATTTATAATGGTATTCTGAACATTCATACCAATTTTTAGCTCTATGGGAATTATTGTAACCTTACCTCTATTTTAAGGACTAATTTGACTGGACTAAAGATGAACGTAAACATGTGAAATGCGTGTTTTTTTTTTGTTGTTTTTAAAGTATAAATTGAAGGCCACTTAGTACTTTTGTAGTATATTGTCACCATTGTTACAATAGGCAAGTCAAAGTCAACTGAAAGTCAAAAGCGCTTTATTTAATATTCATCGTTATAAATTTTTCAAAAACATAAAGCTGGTTCTGAACACTGAAAATACGAAAAAACTTAATGGCCCAAATGGCTCTAAATTTAAACATTATTATTTACTAATTATACTATTATTTACTAAAAAAAACAAAAGGCAAGTCGACTTAAATTTAAAATACTACTAATCGAGGACACGAAATGGTGGCTCATAAACACCTAAAATTTAATTTAAAGCGTGAAGGCCTGTGGCAGCTGAGAATTTGGAGTTGAGTGCTTTCATCCCATGTGACTGACTTCAAACCGAGAATCGCGCGAAGTTTTGTGACTTATATAAAGTTCACGCCCCGCGGAACAAATAAGAACAGGAACAAATAGAAGTGAAAGGGAAAGCAAGAATAAGGAGTGAAAAACCCTTAAAATGACTCTGTGACTGATTGCCTTCAAACGATATAAGACTATCTCTGGTTGATTTCAATCTAAAAGTATGCAATGAAATAAAAGATTGGGGAACGACTTTAGTCTGTGGTCTTAACAAAGCAAACACCATCGCCAACGTTTGATCGGACCCGAGTATACATCAATCTCGTAAGTTTCGAAAAGCGGAGTCTGATCCCAATATCTCAATCTTTCGATCTGCTGAATCCACGAGACCAACGAAAACTTTAATGAAAAGAGTAGAGAAAAGATAAACAGAGCAGCAGCACTCAAAAAGAACATAGAGTAGTGAAAAATTTGAAGTATCTGTACCAGCCCAGGACCATATTATGCACGAACACGAATAGAAACGGATTTGATATTATATACCACCCTTCAATGCTGTGAATGCCTCAAAAAATCTGACGCGTCAAAGCACTCCCAGTTTCTTTTGGGACCGTCAACACGGTGATTCCTACCAACAAAAACAAGAGACAAATTACAGAAGTGCGCAAGTTATAGAGGCGTATCACTATCCTGCACAGTATACTAAATTTCTATGTAGTTTTTAGAATGTCAAATATCAGTTTACGCCGCTAACATGTTGGCGAATATCAAGACGGTTGAATAGCTTGAACGTTAATCATCACCATACGATTAGCGGTCGAGTAAATCCTGGGAAAATCCCGAATCCACTAGATTTTTATGGACTTTAAACTAGCCCAAAACAAACATAAACAACTAACTAATAATATCTATCGGAACATATCGTATCAAGTCGTACTTTATTTTGGCATTTCGGCCAAACTAATGTGTCGGAACAAAATGACTTTAACCTTAAGAACAAATAACTGACGTTTGAATGAGAGAGCAACTGACTGATGTCTTTGAATCAAAAGTGCGACCAAACCAGAGGAAGAAAGACTGTTTTACCAAGCTCTACACTATGTGTCAAGAAAACTCCACATTGGTGCAAGAAGTTCGCTGCCCTATAAATCAAACGAAATTGCATCCTTTGTAGGTGATCTGGCTATTTAATTATTTCTTCTCGGTTGAGTCAGAGCATAGTTAGTCCTGGACGTTCGTATAACACTTTGCAAAAGTAAAATATTTGCGGAAGTATCCGTGCTCGGTTTGGAACTGACGATTTTCAATGTCATATGAATTTTTAAGATTATCAATCATTGAATTGAAAAGCAAATAAAGTCAAGTTGTCAAGCGGTTTGAAGTACTCGTTGGAAAGAACTGCTGACTATTTTGGAATCTCATCTCTGTGGTCGATGTTGATAATCGCATGCACAGGCACATTACACTAGCTGCAGGCAAACCCCAATGTCCTCTGTAGTTGTACGATTGCTTTTCATGTACTGCGCTTCTTGCCCTGCATGACAGCGCTCTAGGTCAAAAATTTATAGTTGTCATTAATAGCCTTCTATTGGTTTCCCATTTCTATACGTCATTAGATGCATAAAAGCCTATTAAAACAGCGAATTACCCCAAGAAAAAGGAATTTAGTGAAAAATTAAAAAAAAAAAATTTTTTGTACGTTGGGAACTTCAATAATTTTAGAAATCATCTTGGCTAAGTTCGGAGAGTTAAGATACAAAGATATGTTTCTTCGTTGCTTTATTGTTTACCACTGGTAAACACTTACGATCTGAAAATATACATTGGCTTACTATCTATCTAAAATTTAATATACAGTATGTAAATTAATTATTCAACGACGAGAGATTTATAAAAAACAATGTTTTAAACAGGGTCGGATCCCTGATCTCTATTGTCTGTAAAGCAAATTACAACTCAACTCATTTTTACTAATTTACAACTTAAATAATCTAAATCCGCCGACTTGCATATGTCTGGGAATTCCGCTGTTGCATATGTTTTTCGTTAAACTGTGTTCCCACGAAAAGTGCAATGCTGCACATATCGCGTGCTCATGCAGATAGGTTCTCCGAATACGCAGGATCTCAGAATTCGTCGTTAACTCTTCCCCCGTTAAATGCAATTGTTCTCAATTGTTTTAGAAAAAGGGGAGGTCATTGAACTTAACTCGTTGAGCTCTTTCTTTGCCTTGGCAAGTTTTCGTATCTGGCAGGATGCTGGGAGCTGCAGCTACCGTTTTTGGTCTTCTAAATTGAGAACATCGTTGATTTTAATTTTTTCGCGAAGCTTTTGATACGCAAGTAAAATCAAGGTGATCAGGAGAATTGCCGTGAGTGCTGATGTTGCATATTGATGTACCCTGTTCTCGTACTGCAATGATTTCCTTAATGTTGTCGATGGTTAGTTCTTCCATGGGTTTTTCGGTAAAAAGGCCGATCATCCCATCGGATTGTGGCTGCCGTTTTGCGGGTAAGATTTGTAGCGATGCCACCTCTTGTGAGATAAAAGTTCTGTTGTTAATCGAGATGCTGGTATTTTCAAATTTGATGAGCAACGTTCCGTTGAAATTGTGGGATGTGTCTTCGGTATTGAGGATTCCGATAAATTGGTTGAGCAGAACAACTCCTGTCGAAATTTCTTCCACTGAAGGCATGTCCTTATTTTTGATTTTATTACAAGTCGATTCCAGGCTGTTAGTGAGATTAGCTATACATGTACTATTGCTTATATCTATTAAATATTTTTGCTTGCAAATGGATATTTAATTAATTTTCTTGCGTTTGTTCTTGATGCCAAATATACAATTCTCATTTTTTTTTTACAAGGCTAAACGGAATTTCGCTAACAATTGAATTTCTTTAAATCGGTTTTATTATCATGGATTCGTACATATCTTTTGTTTGTAGATAGAATATTGATAGAATTTCTGTTTTCCTTGACTATTTCCTGTTTAAACCTGGGAGATAATTTTGGGCCTTTCCTTTTATTTTGTTTCACAAAGATAACATCCCCGATATCGTAATTTTTGATCGGTTGCCTACTTTTATTGTGATATTTTATGTCGGCTTCCTGTTTTCCCTTAAGTCTGTCAATATTTGTTTATCGTGCTCTTTGGAAATCGTCCAAGTCAATGTCGGGAATCCTTCCAAGGTATAATTCTGCAGGCTTTTTATTGGTGGTCGAATGAATTGTGTGATTGTATTCATTTATGGCACGCTGCAGAAGGTTTTCGAAAGTTCTTGGTCCGTCCCTTTTTAGGCATCTCATTATTTCCATAATGGTTGCATGCGATCGTTCCACTTGGCCATTTACCTCGCTTTTGTACGGTGGCGTCCTGTACACTCTGAATTTCAAGTCGTCTTCTAATAGGGAAGTGATTGAAGCCGAAGTGAGTGATCCTTCGTTATCAACTACCATATTCTCAGGGATACAGAAAAAATAAAGGATGTCCAGTAAAGGTTACTTTACGTCCTCTGTGGACCTGGATGCGTTTAATTACCAGTGAAACGACGTATTCACACTAAAACGAAATAATTGCTCCCTTTTTCGTGGTTTACTTTGTCTTAGAATCTCATCTGGCAGTGCATACAAACTTTTAAAAACAAGTTTTTGCAAAAGCCAGGTTGAAATATTGACGTTAACACATAGGACTATGCTATGAAGCATCAATTTTGCCTATGTACTTGTATATTACTTTTGTGAACTTGAAAAAAGTTATCAAAGTTGAAATTCAGTGTATTTTGATGTTTTCGCATCGCTTTTCCTCGGCACTGTATATAAAAAGTCAAGATATAATCCTCATGCAGGATTTCTTATTAGTAAGATTTGTGGATATTTTCAATTGTTTACGATGAACGTTTTAGTCTTGTGATTGAAAAAGAAAGCAACCAGTGGTGAACCTGACGTCGCACAGAACTGTATACAATATACGATATATATGGTACATAACGGAAGCCCTGTAAGCCGATCTTCTTCTCCTATACAATTCGCAACTCGACGAGTAGCCGAAACAAAGGTATCGACCCGAATCGATCATCGTCTATAACCTTCAAAACTCGTCCTTTTTCATCGTTCGAGAAAGCAAGTCAAATGCTTCAGCCGAGTAGCTGACAGAGAAGTATCGAGCCGAATCGAATGAATTTTTTGAATTTAAGTTAACTTATAGCTTGGTTTAATACGTAGTAGAACTCGTGCATGTAAATCGTACCCGATCCTGTTAGGTGTTTGGGCAGTTTTAATACTTCATTCTGACTTATTTATAGTTTGCTTCTTTTTGTTGTTCTTTCTTTCTCATTATATTATTTTATTACATTGTTTGGTACACGAATTGTTAATTATCGTGAATAACAAGAAAAAAAACTATAAAAGCAAATTTTTTTTCATTCCCTGACGCAGCTCTCTTTCGCTTCTTCTCCATTTTATATTATACTAAGCAGGCAGCAGAGATGGTCAGAACGCAGTGCAGCGGATTTCATTGAAGTCCCGAAATCAAGCAGAGGTGGACAGAGGTAGCGCAGCGGAATTCATTGAAGTCCCGAAACTAAGCTAACGTGGAGATTCATGTTGGGGGAAGCAGAGGTGGTCAGAATCAGCGCAGCAGAAGCAAGTAAAGTCCCAAAATCAAGCAAAAGTGGAGATTCGTGTTGGTCGCAGCGCAGCAGAATTCATACGCTCAAGCGTGAAGTCCCGAAATCAAGCAGAGGTGGTCAAGACGCAGCGCAGCGCAGCACAATTATAAATGTAAATTGAATATTTTATATTTACTTACTTTCATTTGATTATTTCTATTTATTTATTTAGTTTCTCAAATATGAAAGAGTAACATCTTTCTGTGTGTGTGTGTATGTGACATGGAAGGATCAGGGCTTACACAATGTCCTCAAACCCTCACGCCCGCAAGGTGAGCTAGTCGGTTAAAAGTAACTTACTTCGGCCGCCATTATGCGGCCTTTGTATTTTCAAATAACCCTGTCAATTTAACCTTGTTCCTTTTTTTCGTTGCAGGGGCAACCTGTCGGTTGTGACATTATATCATTATTATTAATTATTTATTTGTTTTGAAAATACATCAGAAAACTCGCCTAGCCTTGATTGTAGTCTCGTTTAATTTCCTAGAGTCCACCACCATTCGCTACTTCATATTTCCTGAAGAATCAAATTCTTTCGTGGAGGGTGTTACTATTAGTAGTTATTATTTCATGTTTATTATAATTATTATACCGGATGAAGGTCAGGTCAAAACCTTCCTCAAAAAATATTCCCCTGTAATTTTATAATGCCTGCAATAGGTGTCCGGATTCCTCAATGTTCAAATGGCTTGTTCTTAGCAATGACAGAAAGCCCCCTTTTGAAGCCATTTCTATTCAATGTATGTTACTAATGCATTCCTATAACAAGGGGAGTAACAATATTGGAAATCAAAGATTCCGCTGTTTTTTATTCATGTTGTAGGGCAGTCTGAATACCTTCGCATTCAGTTTCGAGAAAAAATTAAATAATTAATTATTTTAATCAATAAATACTTCAAATGGTGAAGTTACTTAATATTAAATTTAAATTCATGACGAATATATTTATATTTATTTTTTTATTTGTTTTTTTATATTTATATTTATTTTTTTCATTTCAATGGACTTTTATTATCTTTTGAATGAGCAATAACTTTTATTATAAAATCATAAAATAAAACAAAAAAGCTATTAATAATTACTTTAACATTAAATCTCATAGAAGAAAGTAGAAAATAGAAAGAAAGAATAAGTCAATATTTATTCAAGAATTGTAATATGGTATATAAGTATACATTTTAAACATTATCAAGTATTATATATAAACATTCGTTATAACAGTCTTAAAATTTTAATTTTTTACTCTCTGTATCAGATTCAATTTCACATACACATTTATCTTGATAATATTCATCAGAAAAACATTAAGTTTCATCATAATGAAAAACATGAAAACTGATATCACATACTGAAAAACAAAAGCCATTATCATTCATAAAAATTTATCACTCATTAATCACTTTAGAGGCGAACCAAGCACATTGAATCATTGCTTTAAATTTTAATGAACTCTATATATGTAAAACGAGAGAACGAACTTTTTTAATGATTTCTCCCAATGTTATTTTCCTGTGTTATTGTAACAATTCAGGAGTATTTTGAAGTTTTTGAATTAATTTAATTTAAAGTCTTTCATTACTGCTCCATACTAGATCGAGCTTCTACGAATCTTTCTTGGGTTTGATGATCGATAGCCTTTCATTTGTCAAAGCACGTATTACCATATTTGACATCTTCTTTTCCATCGGTATAAATTTTGCTGATGTTCAAGTGTACTCATAATATACATGCAAACTCATATATATATAAAAAAATTAAAATCATTTTCCAGCGTATCTTTACATTGGTAGGTACGAGCCAACGATGATTTTCTTTCATCTAGCAGTTCAGAGATACTTCTATGAAATTTCTCGCCCATAGTAATTGATGAAGAAGAAGTTTCTGATGGATTATAGTCCACTAGACGTTAATTTTGTATTAATAACGATTTACAATATGTAAATTTCAAATTAACTTCGCAGATTTGTTAAGTTTTAACGTTTCCTGAACAAGATCTGATGTTAAGAACTCGTACTCACTCTTCCCATTGTGACAATTTTTATAGATCAGTAGTGCAAACAGCACTAAACGTTTTTCACGTGTGACACTTACGAAAACTCGTAGTCTAATGACTGCAATTGGAAGAACGCGGTGTGGCCGAAAGTTCAATTTTCGATGCATAAGAGACATACTTAACAAGATAAAGTTTTCACCAATCATGTTTCCGTTCATGTGTAGCTACGTAGCCTAAACCCAAAAAATCTATATTCTTAATTTATTCATATTCTTAAATTTATTAACTTTTCAAATTCCCAATAATAATAATAATAATAATATTGCTGTCGGAAAGATCCCCCCTCCCTCTGCCCCGCGTAGCGATCCATCGCCCATCTTTATAAGAAGAACTATCCGTACGTAATGCGAAACACAGTTCCAATTGTCTTTTGATTGCATCGTTTTCCCCGTCACTTTGTCTGGAGTGAGCACACCAATCTTGCAAATGTTCGCATCTCCGAGAGATGCGAACGAAGTCTTGTCCATCTTGCACACGCAACGAACGAGTGGCAGGCGTCATCTGTCATCCCCGGCAGAACACGCAAGCGGGGGACGGTGAATTTCCCATCTTATACATGTAAGACTGAAAATACCCGTGGCCACTGAGTAGTTGCGTCAGGTAAAAGTCAGTCTCACCATGCGTTCACCTGCCTCGCGTTTCGTTTTCCCATGTTTGGACCGAGGTTGGTCCCCGCGTGTTGGCCTTAAGGCGACTGAGAGCCGATACTCCCGCAGAAGCCTTATCCGCTGACGCTCGAACCTGCTTGAAAAAACTCATCTTCGAGTCGATTATCATGCCAAGGTATTTGATTGATTCCTTCGACTCGATGATCATATCTCCCATCTGAACGGGAATAACACGAGGGATCCCCTTCTTGGTCAGGATGACGACATCTGTCTTTTCCAGCGCCGGGCCAAGCCCACGGCCTGTCATCCACTCGCTCATTTGGCGCAGTACCGCACCCATATTCTTTTGCGCCTGTTCGACTGGATGTCCGGCGACTAGTAGTGCTACGTCATCTGCGTAGCCAACCAAGCGCGACTCCCCCGGTAACTGCAACCTCAAAAGCTCATTGTACGAGACATTCCAGACGTTTGGGCCCAAAACGAAACCTTACGTCACCCCCGGTGTCAAATCAATTCTTCATCGGCCTCCCAATGTATCATAGACGAGCTTCCGATTTTTGAGGTAGTCCTTCAATATCCGCGTCAATTACCTCGGCACCCTGAAATATTCCAGAGCACGAAGAATATCTGTCCATCTAGCAGAATTGAAGGCATTTCGCACATCGAGTGTTTTGAGCAGTACTATTCGTCTCGAGTAATGATTGTGGGGTTCTGCCTGCTGGACCGGCTCACTACCTCTGCTATTGCACCAATTGTGGATCGACCAGCCCTGAAGCCGTACTGCCGAGGAGACAGGTCTCCGGCAGTTCGGATGGCCTCTTAAAGTCTTTCTCTAATGAGCATCTCGAGCACCTACCCAGCAGCGTTCAACATACATAGGGGCCGATATCAAGATGGTTGATCCTCGTTTCCCTTCCCTTTGTGGATCAGCACGAGCCTCGCCTTTTTTCAGCAATTTGGAAACACTCCCTGCTGCAGACAGGCGTTGAAAGTGGTGAGCAGCTTGTCAGGGCAAAGATGATGTGCAAGCTGTATCACTTCCGCTGGTATACCGTCTGGCCCTGGGGCCTCTTTTCCAGCTCGATGGCGCTAAAAAGTGGGCATTCTCCAGGACATTCAACATCTGCATCATCGGGACGAACAGCATGCATAGGGAAGAGCGCTCGAACAATCTCATCCATTTTTTCCACTTCAAGGACGCAGGGCCTCCTTGCAGCTCCTAGTTGCCGAATGGCAAGCTTGTAACCCAGCCCCCAAGGGTCTCTATCAATGTCCTCAATGAGGTTGTGCAAGCAGCGAGCCTTGCTTTCGTTACGTTTGGTACGTTGGGCTTCGCGGCGGAGTATGTGACACTCTCTCGGCTTTTCAGCGATTTCTGCCGACCACCAGTATACAGCAGGCTTATCGTGTCGAGGCCGTCACCTGGGCACAGAGCATTCACACGCATTCTTGATGAGCCTCATGGTGGAGTCCACCATGTTTTCAGCTGAGACTCCCTCCGTGGTCGTCATAGTTTCACAGCTCATAAGAACTGCGGCGAACCCGTCGACATCTATTTAAGCAACATTCCAACCTACAGTTTAGGGTTGGGTTGATACGCGTCAAGTAGCACACTCGCCAATTTCGAAAGCAATGTTCTGATGATCGCTCGCCGAGTAGTCCTCCAGTACTCTCCATCTGTGTATCCTAGGCACTAAGGACTCCGAAGCAAATGTCACATCCGGAATAGTTCCCAAGCAGCCTCCCCGTCAAGTAGTTGGTATGTTCCCAACGTTCATGATGACAAATTCCCTTCTAGCCGCTATTTCTAGGATTCTTCTTCCTCTTGGGTCTGGGTGAGGCATTCCCCATTCCATCGCCTTGGCGTTAAAGTGACCGCCAACAAGGATCCGGCCTTCCATGCTCGAGACAGCTTCCTCCAGTTCATCGAGCCTGCTCTGAAAACATGAAATTGACTCATTCGGAGTGAAATAGATGCTTATGAATGTCAAATCCGCACACACAATGAGCACAAAGCCATTTCCGCTGGAGCAAGTCCGAACTGTGGGTAGAGCACTATCACGCACCCAGATGGCGGCGGTGTCGGATCGATCACAATACCATTCAGCCTCCTCCTTGTTGTGGTGTTGCTCAGATATCAGCAACAAGTCGACTTTTTTCTCCCTCGCAACCTGGTCTAGTAAATCTTGTGCGATTGAGCTACGATGTAGGTTGATTTGCAGGACATGGATCATGTCTTTGCTCTTTTCTTGCTTAGTGCCTCTTTGAACTCCTGGCACCTACGACTTCCTGGAATATGAGCCAGATCTTCAGACTTCCGTCTCTTATCTTTGCACAAGATGCAACTGGGTTCGTTTGGGCAGTCTTTCGGTTTATTGCCACACCTGTAGCACGGTTTGCTTCGATCTGGCCCCTTGCAGTTCAGGAAGGTGTGTCCGAAGTTAAGGCACTTGTAGCATCGAGTTAGGGCTACCCTCCGACGTATTCTGCACACAACCCAGCCGACTTTAATTTTCTCCTTGGCCAGGAGTTGCACAGTGTCGTTCTCTGGGATGTCTATTATTGCGGCCCTTTGTCCTCTAGGGTTGGTAGGCATTAGCCTTACCCTAAAGCTCTCTGCCATAGAAGGAATTTGCCTAATGGAATCGTCTACTTCTTTGGCATCCGCAATGCAGTCAAGGTCTCTTATTTCCAAAGAGGCCACTGGCTGTAATGTCGAGATAACAGGTTTAAAACCAAGAAGGTCCTTCACAGCGCTCTCAAACAGGCCCTTGTCGGTGTATTCTGCCCCAAGTTTTACGAGGAGACCGCCTGTTTTGGTCGCTCTTACCGTTCTACCTACACCGTTTTTTTCGGGTTCCACATTTTGCCTGATTTCCTTGAGGACCTCGGCGTCAGTTCTGTCGTCTGCAAGCTTGATCCGTAAAACAGCCCTGCGCTGCTTGTTCCTGGTCTTTTTTGGCATTGCTCTGTGTTTCGTGCCTTCTTGCTTTTCGGGCGCCTGTTTCAAATCTTTTGCTGTCACGCGGTATATCTTCTTCGCAGGCTTCTGTTGCGAGCACACCAATTGAAAGTGAACATTTGTCTCCTCCCATCGACTGATGTCTCCTGCCTCGACTGGTATCGGCCCTTTGCCCTTTTCCTACGGTCAGGTTTTAGTGGGGTACATGCCCTTTTGCCTGTTACGAAAGGAGTATCACTTTCGGTGAAGGGAGTTTTATTTTCAGGAACTTTCTTAAGCTCTTTCAATTCACTCTCCGCCCGTAGCCACCTGCGGTGATAGTGCTGGATCCTATCAACGAGGTCCTCCAATTCGTCAATCCCATTTTTGATATCCTTGTTGATATTTTTTTGGACATTCGTTGCATTTCTTATCATGTTTATCATTCTTATCATGTTTCTTGTTAGCCGCTCTTCCTCACCTCTGCCAACGGCTATTTTCGTGATCAGGTCGTCCTCAGGCGAAATTATCGATACACTGTCAGCAGGAGGGTCTTGTTTCTGTTGAGCATTATTGTTTGCGCTTTCCACGTTGTTCGGTTTATGACTTTCGACGACCCCCTGAGAATGGCACATTGGATCGATGGCTCCAGTGCCCAAAGCCTCCACTACGCTTCTGGTATCGTTCGCTCCATCGTCTTGTGAAGGAGGAATGTTGTGGACAAGCATCTTTTTCGCTGATGCAAAGCGGTCGGTGGAATTTTGCTTGAACGATGTTTTCTCGCTGCCTTGAGTAGGCTTGGCTCCAGCGAACATGCTTGCCTCTTTAATTTTTCCACTTGTAGTTTTTGATTCTCCAGTGACCAAGTATTCCATCACTGAAAAATTCCCTGGCAACATATCCCTAGCAAGATTGCTGGAGAGAAGCCCGCATGAAGTTGAGGCTCCCTCACCTGTCGTTTTCACTCATCATATCATTTTGTTTGATGGGTATTTTCAGTGACTTGATCACGCGTCTGGATGACGGGCAACCTCGCTAAGGCCCCTCCCCCATCACGCCAAGGTAGAACCCATGGGGGGGAATAATAATACTAATAATAATAATAATAATAATAATAATAATAAGGATTCTTTAAGCTTTGGTAGATCAACTTATCCATTGTCACTTACCAGTGACTTATACCATTGCTAAGCTAACTCAGCGAGTTTCATTGGAATTCAAAATGTTTAATATTTTAGTGTTATCGTTAACAATAAAATAAAACAATAAAATCTACTGAAATTATAAAAAAATATATAAACATATCAGAAATATAATAAATTTAATATCAAATTACTTCACCAATTGAAGTATTTATTGATTAAAGTAAAAAATTATTTCATAATAATTAATAAATTAATTTGAAAAATTATTGAGTCGATTGAACTTGAATTTTAAGTTCGTTTTTCTGGAAAGTGAATGCAAAGTGCGTCTTACCATTTCACTTAGTTATTGAGGGGAGACTACCCTACAACATGTATAAAAATCAACCGAATCTGATTTCAATCCAAGATTGATAATCCCCTTGTAAGTCTTGCTCCTCGTTTGAGGTATCTAAAAAAGAGTTTTTGCCTCAAATTTTAATTCTTGACTTACAACATCAATTATCAAAAGATATTTTTCAAAGAAACTTTTTTCTAACAAGTCGTCGACGTAATAACTAAAATTAAATTCTCTAAATTGAAATTTATTATCGCCTCTGATTTCTTTGCAACTTTCGTGTTACAACTTTGTGTGAATAAAATAATTTTGAGTTACACGTACAAAGACGAATCATAAACTGCATCTTTGTTCTTCTCTTAATAAAGAAAATAGAAACAAATTTGCATTGTGTCTTCGCGAGCCAGTCAAGAAAGATTTGGGAGACTAATAATTCTAAAATTAAAATTGAATCTTTCGAAACTCGCTCGCGATTATCCGCCCAAAAGCCGTTGATTATCGATATTGTCGCGTATCGATAAAATATAATTGCTATCTTGTCCAAGAGGTAAAAGGTTTATAGGATCGAAATGGTCAGACTTCATAACAGCTTACAATTTCGAGCCTTATTTTGGTGAGTGAAATACTGGTGGATTATATCTAGTTTCGAGAAGTATTGACTCCTGGGAGTTGGTGTGATTTAGATCTTAATTTGAGACTAAACAATACAAATCGAACAGTAGTCAAATGTATAATTTCAATGTTTTGCCATGTGATGAATTGTCATAGTCACGTTTACGTTTTTACAAATATAAGGGTTCATAATATACCATTCTTTTGAAGTTTCTATTCTTAAAAGACTGGAGTGACTTATATTAGTCTTTGCGTTTTGGTACATAGAAATCCCTATAGAGTCACATTGTAATTAAAATTTTCTTTGCTAGAAATCTGTTTAAATAAAAACGCAATAAAAACAAAAATATACTCATGATTTTTCTATCTCTTCTTTTCAAGCCTTCTTTCAAGGAATAACACTTTAAAACACTACCAAATTACACAAAAGCACTTTAAAAAACTCGTTATTGAACATTAGCACTTTAAAAAACTCCCAATATAACAGTATTTGATTCATATTTTCCAGATGCATCGGTATTATAACGAATGTTCTTGGAAATTAGCGACATGCACTAAGGTGCGGAGAGATGCACATACAGATAAATCAACCTACAAAATCAACCAAAACATGTCTCTTACCAATAAAGCTAACTATTTTATTCGATCAATTATTTCTTTCATTCAGATTCATCTAACTTTTCCATATTAACGGCTCTGTAGATTCACAGCTTTTCCCTTACCAAAATACCAACCGCCCAATGAGGCATATGGTCACACACTTAATCCAGAACTTACTGGAGTCTCCGTCGTTCAAAGTCTTCCGACTTTGGAAACACCCTCAATTCAACACTACATTCTTTCTCATACTTCAACTTTGCTTGTGTCTCAATCAATTTTGTTTACAAAAAAAAGAAATTTTGAAACTTATTCGTTCCGGAGCCAACAAAATATCTTCCATAGTCAATGAATGTAGAAAAACAACAAACCTTTTTCGTGTCAAGCTCTTCAACCATACATCATAACCTTTCTGCTCCTGCTCTTGGCGTCGTTGTTCCAATACAATAACAGCTACCACCCAAAATCTCTTCTTTCCTGCCTTGGAAAGATTTTTCAAATCAACATCATACACTATATTGACAAAATCCTGGCTACAAATGAAATCATCCCACATTTTCAGATCGCATGCAACATCTTCGATTCAATTTACCAAGCACTTCTCATTGTCAAAACAAACATGTTTTCTTCCCGAAGTAATAAAACCTGTCTCCTAGATAATCGTAAAGCCTTGGACATGGTTTGGAAAAACGATCTAATCCGCAAAATGTTCAGGGAACGTACATCATCAGTCAAAATATGTGACCACCTTTCGCGTCGCTTTTCAAACTCATCCGAATTTCCACATGACTCTGTCCTTTCTACTCTCCTGTTCTCAATATATACAGCCAACACACCTAAACCCACCGCTCACCATAATCCCACCCATACCATCCAATGCTGGATGACATTATCATAAAAATAACTATCCTGCAGCCCTCAACTCCTACTTCAGTCGCTGAAAAACTGCTACTATACCCCGAAAAACGTGCATCCATCGTAGTAAATACTCGTTACCGAGAATGTCCTTATACTTATGATAATTGGTCTTTATAAGCGTTTGCCAGATTAAACGTTTACTTAGTATACAACTTAACGATGTAGACATTTAGCGACAAATTCGAAATGAAAAGTGTGACCCCTTTGCAGAAATTGCTTCTTTAACGGTAATGTAACTGTCTAATGACTTTCTAATCTGCTTCAATTGCCAATTAGTTAAACAAAATCCACACTCTTCTTTTTCCTCAAGCATAAATGTAAACGCAGCCTTGACAAAAGTATGACGCACATCAAAAAAGATCACACTGCATAATGATTGAATGATGAATAAATGCTGATCTGAAATGACATGCCGGAGTCATGTCAAAAAAATGATTTCGTTTGACATGTTTGGCTTTGCGGTGTTATCAGTCAACATTTTGTCACTTGTGTTAAGGACTCAAGCGAGTAAACAAGCTTTTATTTTTGGTGAAGCGGTTAAATTGGCTCGGTTAAATTATTTGTGCAAATACAACTTCTCCATGAACAAGTAAGTAATGGGTGAAATTTTTGCGATGCGCCGTGCAATCTTCCATCGAACGATTTGGTCTGGCTGGCACTCACTCTAACAACCAAAGAACGGGCATAATACGAGTAACAACGTAGAGCGCGTATAAAAAAATCATACGCGAAACCATGAATGGCTGGGAGAAAACTCCATCAGAGCTTCTGCTGCCTTGTCCGAAGAGGCTGGAATGCCAATAAGTGCTCGGAAAGACTGAGAGAAGCGGGTTTAAAGGATTCAAGGCTAAGGAAAAGCCAACAAAAGAAAGACTAGAAAAGAAGATTGGTCCGACTATGCTTGCTCTTGACGAATCTAACTTTGAGATAAATTAATTTTACTGCTCTTCTTATTAATCACAATGATCATTTATTTATTAATTCATTAAACCTTCAACTGATGAGGTAGTGTCAGTTTGACGTCGCCAACATATTAACAAAGTGTTTCTCAGAAATGGCTTGCAGCATGCAGTGACGCGTCTTAGTAGTTGCCTAAATGTCAGTTTCACGACGACCGTGGAACGAATCGGACAATGCAAGTTAATATTTGCAAAAATACGTGATGCTTGACGTCATTTTGTCATCACATCACCAATAGTGCGTTTCTGTTTTTAAAGACTTTAATCAGTTATTGTTGTTCGAAATGAACGTGAACGATCCAGATTTTGAGCGTTTTGTTTTGGATCAATTAGAAAATGAGAAAAGTGATTTAAGTGATGTAGAAGACATTAGGATGAAAATGTTTATAAACTGTGAAGAACAGATTTCAGATGTCGATAAACAATCTAACGAGGAGCACCATGCAACCAAGCCTACTATTTAGGAAAAAACTTGGAAATAGCGAGCAATTTAAGTGGCATACAGACCCTCAAAGGACCAGCTCGAAGACTCCTGACCATAATATCGTTTGATTTCGGAGTTCGACCAGAACAATTGATTGCGCCACTGAAGTGGATTTCTGGAATATTCCGTTCTCACAAGAAATTCTAAAAATAACCGTCGAAAGCACTGGTAGAAAGTTGCAAGAACTTGGACAGAAAAAAGATCAGAATTGAAAGATAAGAAATGAATGACTGAAAAAGGAATTATCAAAACCGACATAAAGTGTTATCTGGTTGGCAAAACCCATTTAGCATTCAAACCGGAATATGACCGGAGATACTTGGTTCACATCAATTGAAGCAGTTAAACTTGTAAAAGAAAAAAAGGTCACATATGTTGACACCATGACTAGACCAGTTGAAAGAACTTTTTACGGGTTTACACAGGATATCACTATAATATCGTTTGTACCAAAACGCAACAAAGCAGTTTTTGCCGATGTAATAATCAAAATGGTGAAAACCTAGAAATAATATTACCTTACAATTCCACTGAAAATGGTGTAGATGGTCTTGACAAAATGTGCAGCAACTACTCCTGTATACGCAGGGCGAAAAGATAGCCACTCGTTCGTTTTTACTGGCTTATTGATATTTGTACTTTGAACTCTTATGTACTCTTCAAATCTCGAAATTCTGAAACTCTGGAAAAAATTGACAAGTATACAAGGATTCAAAAGTGCTTTCTCAAATAAAACCATATAAATTTTTGATAGGTTTACATTCTTGTGTACAATTGCCGACGAGCTTTGTAAAGTATATTTATTGTACCGCTTTACTAATCAGAGTATTTCTCGAGACATTCGCACTTCCATCAAACAAATTTTCAAGAGAGAAGATGAAGAACCTGAACCTTCAGCATCTGTGAAACATGAGGAACGAAGTACAGGTACAATATGTCCAGGAAAGAAAAAGAAAAGAACTTCATATTTGTGCAACAAGTGCTGAAAACCAGCTTGCCTTGATTGCCTTGAAAAAAATTGTGTATTCTGTTCCGGGATATAATCACTTAATATTTTTTCAGTTCCAAACCAGAAAAAAAATATATTTTTATTAATTTCATGTTGCATAGATACGAAAAAGTTTTTGATTTCACGCTATAAACACCAAAAACTAAAATTTAAGTGTTTTTAACAATAAAATATAAAAATGAATAAACTCCTCTTTACCTTCAAAAATATATTCTAGTTTTTTTTAATTCACAAGATAAAAAACTAAACTTGCAAATAAAAATTTGTTTCCACTCATACTAGAAAGAAAAGTGTAAATGTATAATTGGACATTAGAATGACGTCAGCTCTCATACGGCGACGATATTGACCTCAACAGTTAAAGGTTAAACCATTAAATTAATCTCCATTTTCAAAAAAGCTTTTTCCCTGGTCCATAGGTATTTGGAACACCAGATGTGGCCTTTGTGAGGCGGCGTGTGGGCGAAAAATACCATCCAGATTGCGTCATACCAACGGTCAAGTTCGTATCTGGGTTTGCATGACTGCTGATGGGGTTGGCGAAATTTTTATTTGCGAAGGTCATATGAAGAGGGAAAAGTACATATAAGTACTTGAAACTGCACTTGCGCCTTCGCTAGCCGGTATTTTTGGAGAAACCAACCTGGACGAAGCCCTTTTTTAACAAGACGATGCACTTCGTCATAAGTGAGAGACCACGTTGCTCTGGTTTACTGAGAATAATATATTGATTTGTTGGCTTGATCCAAACTCGAAAAATATAAGCCCAATCGAAAATATTTGGAGCATTTCGAAGTGGAGTATTAAAAAGCATAGTACAATCTCTAAAACGGCATTAAAAAACGCGTTGGTACAACTATGGCATATTGTTACAAGCGAGGACTGTTCTGAGCTTTACGCAGCATGCCAGATAGAATTAATGTAGTTATTAAATCCTAAGGTGGACTTACGCGATTTTAAATTTATTAAATCCAATATTTAAATATTTGTAACTATAAATAATAACAAATCAATGCAGAAAGAGGATTTTTTTCTCTTCATTATTTTAAGTAAATTTTAGGACATCTAACACTTTTGGGCAAGGCTGTACAAATATATACGGTGTTATAAATAGTCCGGATTTAGCTTCCTCTGACCAAGAAAATCTTAAAGTAATAAAACAACATCTAAATTTTCCCATATTCTTCCCCTTCATTAAACGTTCTGGATAAAAGACTTGTTGCAAAGCATAGAATAAGATGAAATAATAATATTTGCGAAATAAGTTGTCAAGAATGTTGTCAAATAAGAATCTATTGTTGTTCGGAAAAGAGAAATGCGTTTGGGCATTCTTTAAATTTTTTGCTCATACACAATAACTCACATATGTGTTTACACCGGAAAAACTATACTCGCATACATTAAGGATCAGAGAACTAACCATCGCGATTTCTCCATACCCAATGTTGCGTCTCTCTCTCTTGCATCGCTCATCTTATTTGCTGCAAAGGGTTTATTTTTCCCTCTTTTTTGAGATGACTGTTATCAGTTTTAGTGGCTACGCTATACTCGCCGCTGATTTTTGTTGCTAACAAGATTCGATTGTAAAGAACTCGACCCGTGATGGTTTTCACGATAACGGAAACTAAACTAAAATCTTTAACGGGAACTGACTTCTTAAAATTTTTTGGGATATACTAGCAGCAATGGGGGTTTATGTTTAAGTCGAATGGGAGAGAAAGAAGTCATCAGCCAAATAACGAAAAATTAAAGCGAAGATGCACGTGGACAGGTCGATTATTTCTAGAATTGTTTCATAGTAACGCTTTAACCCAATGTTATTTCAAGAAGAAACGTTCCTGTCATATGAAAAAGTAGTCGCCTGTCCTGGTTATTTATTTGTTGTATAAATAAGAACTATATTGCTAAGCTTCTGCCACCCAAATGCGCAAACTGTCAAAACTATAGAAATATTCCCGGAGTGCTTGACTCACCGGACATTGTGTTCGCAATATCTTGCAATCATTGTTCCCATCTCCCCACTGGGCCAACACAAAATCATATTGAAGGTTTTTATTTGAGGAATCAACTTAGCCTTCATCAGTAAAGCAATCTTCGTGCTGTGCTGTATCATATCAAAATCATTATCCGTTATGAACAAGCTCGTCCAATCAAAACCATCAAATGTCACATAAATAAAAATATTTCCATCAAATATCGGATGCGAATGATACATTATATTTGTGTATGGGAAAACATAAGAAATTACGGAACGGGCTGTCTTTTGTTCTTTCCGAATGAATATCCTTGGGTGAATAGATCCAGGACGGATTCAGGACTCCCCAAGAAGCAGTGAGCCGTGTTGGATGTACAGTATAAAGAAAAGACCAACTTGACATGGCAGTTTGTATTGTTCTCGAAGATGACACCGACATTTGATAAGAAGATACAACTGTAGCTCTCTGGTGCATAAGAGGGAAATCAACATTTGAAACTCAACTTGTACATAATTGTTGTTAATATTTGAACTTATTCGCTTCTTGCATGTACTGTTTACTTAATATCGTTCATATGTTCTTATGGTACTAAGATAAGATGAAGTCAACATTTTGTTTTCTAGGCAATGACTCCCCTATTATATTGTATCAAAGATAATGACAAGCTGAGTGAAGGATAATGAGAAATTATAAGCCCAAATTTTCGTCATAAGCAACTGAATTTGCTATAGTTCTTTCTTTGGCATATGGGCAGGAGGTTGATAAGGAAAAATTCGGTCATCATCAATTAAATTGCACTTCAAGCATGAATTTCGGAGTTGCGTGAATGGAAAGGAAAATACGCTATAAATAAAAACCCAAACAGAAGATTATCAAACGCATCGTCGTTATAAATATATAACTAACTATCGAGACCAAATTTTTTTGTTCAGGAAAATTGTTGTTTATTTAAATAAAATTATAATGACATGACCTCCATCCAAATAAACTTAAATCAATAAAAAAAAATCCATTTTGAGTACTTATTTATTTCTCTAGAATTTGGTCACCTGTTTCCTTCAGCGAAAGTTGCAGTGGTTTACCTTTCATATGATCATATATAAATTACATATATTTGTTCGTAATTGATTTCATCTTCGCAAAATGATTCTGAAAAATAAAAGAGAGACCTTCCTCAGCGATTGGTCTTCGTTACGGTCTTCCACAGCAAGGAAGACTGAACGATAACGGTCGGAAATCGATTGCGGTAAACTTAAAATTTATCACGCAAAATTAACAGGGAGATAATTCTTTTGTTTATCGTGTTCGTAGATTTCCCCATTTCGACCTAATTAATGGCCAACTAATATTGTGTGTACGCCCGTTTTTGTCTATTTTACTGAACTTTCTTCCAGAAGTACCAAATTAAATGAATTCGAAGAACATATCTGTTGCAAATAGTGGTGGCTCCTTTGACGCTTCTGTAAGCATTGATGCTAACCAACCTTGTTCAAAAGTTGAACTCCTTCAATAATTTCACGCCAAAACCCTTCTACAGCAGGCCAATCAGTATAAATTCAACATACTGATAATCCAGGAAACGAACTGGACTTGAAGTGATATTCAAGACATGAGATCTCCCGAAATATTGAAAAGTGGGAAGCCCGCCGCAAAGCAAAAATTTGGAATGGTCTTCACTGTGGATAAGGAGTTTGTTTGTTCTGCCCGTATAAAAGCGAAATTCTTCAAAGTTTGGCTGACAAACGCACACAGCTTGACCGAAGAAAAGAAGAAGAAGGTTGAAGGTTGTTGGTTATGATACAACAGTCTTGAGCCTCGAGCATACTTGATGTTCGCACATACCGAAGTTCCAAATGTAACTCGGATCACAGCTTGATTAAACTAATATATCGATGCCACATGCCAATTGAGGAGCGTCGGAACGCATAAGAAGCATAAGAACATATGCCGTAAGCACGGAGCCAATCAATTATATTTCCTATCCATAAAAAAGATGACAACCTAAAGCCGGCGTCAACACGTCAACACTTTTATTTTAGAGTACCATGGTGGGTTTATAGCTGATAGATCGACGATGCACCAATTGCTTACTGTGAAGCACAATTTTTCGCTTTGGTATTCCAGCCATATTACTCAATTTTACCGCAATGATAATGACGTGGACAACCTCCCATTTCCGCATCACAAACAAATACACCGACGCTTGTGACACAAATACGAGACTAAAGCAGGGAGTTGGGCTGGTGACTTTGCTATTCAATTCGGCTCTGGAATATTTCATAAAAACAAGTCGCGCCAAGTGGTGGCCTATGCGGATGACATCAATATTTTGTAACGGCCGTAAATAACCGCCAAACAACTCTTAATGAAAGTCGACTGCGAAGCGAAACTAGTAGGGTTACAATTCAATGAGAATAATATAAGTTTATAACGCAGTCGTGAAAAAATACCTTGAATATGTATGAGAATTTGTGTGCCTAGGCCCTAAAATAATATGAAGCGCGAGTGAAAGCGACGAGATGCGCCGAAGAGTACAGCTTGCATATAAAACGTGTTGTTTAGTTCTGATGATTATGAAGATCAGCTGCATACACAGGAAAATGAAGCTCCAATAATGCCTGTGCTATGCTATGGGTGCGAAACATAGACCCTAACCCACGCATTTGCAAGTATTATATATTGAATGCCTTTAAACAACGGGTCCTGAGGCGGAAAATTGGAGCGAAGCTACATGGTGACCAATGGCAAATTCGATACAAGCATGATTTGTGTGAAATTGCAGCGGAAGCTGCAATGGGCTGGCTGTATGAATCGTATGGACGAACGAGTGGAATCGATACTCAAAAAGGTATTGATTGGGAGAACTGAAGGACGAAGCCCAGTGAGGAAACCGTGAAAACGCTAGTTCAATCATCGCTGCTCGCATTTCAAAATTGGAGGACGCGGCCAATAGTGCGCCACAGTTGGGGGGACTTGTTGCAGGAAGTGAAGCCGCGAGAGGGGTTGTAGTGCTAAGAAAAAGAAAAGAAGGAGGCTACGTCAATAAGCAAAACTGCCACATTTGAAGTGATGAAGAAACACTGGCGGTTGTTCAACTACTGTTTAAACCGGAGTAAATCACTGTTTGGTGTGCTTTATGGGCCGATGGCATCATTGGTCCATATGTCCCCGAAAATGCTGTTGACAATCACATTACTGTCAAGGGTGTATGCAAGTGATGCAGGAGATCCCTGGTTTCAACAGGATGGCGCGACATAACATATGGCTAGTGCAAAATTTCTCATTTTAGACCTATGTACTGGCTTGTAAGAGTTTGTGATTTAACACCTTTAAACTAAATCTTTTGGGGATACGTCAAATCATTTATCCACGCCGACAAGCACGAGACGCTTGAGTATTCCTCCGCGCCAAATGAAAACGGCAAAGAATTATCTTTTCTATAAAATCAATTTAACGGCAATCAAAACAATTTATATTTTATTTCCTTTGAAAATTCTTTAGTTCATAGGA
This sequence comes from Stratiomys singularior, assembly GCA_954870665.1. Classification (NCBI taxonomy): domain Eukaryota; kingdom Metazoa; phylum Arthropoda; class Insecta; order Diptera; family Stratiomyidae; genus Stratiomys; species Stratiomys singularior. The sequence goes on from OX940877.1 coordinate 65,574,011, forward strand.
ACATCATCTTTATTTGACTGTAGAGTATTTTCCATGGTTGCCCACGATACTTGGGGTGGAACATATTTTCTTGCTACTTTGACGATTCATTCATAAGTAAGAACGAAACGGACAGAAATCACTTTATACTGTGGTCTCTTACCACTTACTTATTTCGCGAAATTCTCTTAATTTTTTCACGATGCATTTTACGTGTTTCACCGAAGATAGATAATTTCATTTCGGAAAAACTAAAATCCGGCCTGTATCGCAATTTTGCCCGTCTGTATCCAAGCGCAGCTAGCCATATTTTTGCAACTAGTCCACTACTTAGTGCCATGTGTGCCTTGGTGCGAGTTGAGATTGACAGTTCTATTATTACGTGCGGACCCGCATAAAATCACCATACGAGGCAGACGATATGACTGTTTCCTCTCTTCTTCTCATTATCCCTTCCTCAAACCGAAAACAAACAAACAGTAGTAACGCTGTGTGCAAGTAGACACCAAGCACTAAATATGCTCTACAATTTTGGAAAACCGAACCATCTCTTTCACATTACATTATCATACATTTAAATTAAGAGATTGAGAAATGCATACGGAAAATGGCATTAAAACTGTAAGTTAGTATAGGCCGTCACACTAAAGGTATTATTATGCATTGGTTCTGAACAATGGTTTTGCATGCACATGGGACAGAATTTTTCTAGACTTCAACCTTTTAAAGACTAGACAGAAGGCTAATACTTTTTCAAATCCAAAAACTCGTCAGATGCACCCCCAGAAAGTATAGCTGCAAATGTCGTTAGTAGCAATAACTCCTCTCAAATGTCGCTCCAATCTAAGTCGAGATTCAATTTATCCCCACAGTAGAGTGTGAACATATTCAACTCATATTTTAAATTCAGTACGGAATCCAGTGAATCGGAATCCAAAAAAAGTCAACCGACAAAGATTGGCTACAACATACTTCTACGCCTGCAATGGCGAAATTTCCCAATTTTCTGATGAATTCTGTAAAATTCTTTAATTAATATACATAATAACTTACATTTAAACGCCTTTTTGATTAAAAAGAAAGAGCAACAGGAAAACCTATTTTGTAATTCAAAATTGAAATCACTCAAACATGAGCTCTAGACTCGTACTTGTAAGTCAGTTAAAGCCTGTAACCTAGTTTCGAGTTTATGTCATTTACATATAATACAAAGCGTTAACACTATAATTTATTGAAATGCTAAGCAACCTCTCGAATGACTTCGCTCCTTGATTCGATACACTCTGTTGTTCATATCAATTCTCTCCGCGGTGTGATGCAGCCCCTCCCTAAGGTTTACGACGGTTGATACCTTAACAATCAGCTTGAGAGCGTCTACTCTGCAAGGAATTGATAAGTTTCGATCCTTATTTGTTATTCATTGGGATGAAGCAGCCTAAGATGCTTTTTCAAAACATATTTTTTAATATGCATAAATTACGAGGACAATTTGAGGGCGGCTTATACATATTTGATTTCGGATTAAATTCGCTTTTCCGGATAAATTCTACTTAGTTTAAAAAAGGTAATTCTCCTTGCGGAAAGGCAGAGGAAAATGTTCATAGCAACGATGCATAGCATTAAAGTGCAGCTTTATTACAATATAGTGATTTTTATTTGAAGGCAATCCGGTGAATGCTTAACATCTAACGCTTTAATGGGCATCTATTTCCTGTCCTCTTTTCCTCGAGGAAAAAAGTGGATACAAATCGATACACTCGTGGTTTCGCGAAGCAATAAACACCCTCCAGGAGAAACTGTTCAGATATGACATGAAAAAGTAATCCGGAAGTTTGGATCGTTAGATGTAGTTGTTAATGCTCTTGGCATTGCTTCATTGAAGTGAAGAATCTTTTCGTCGGGAAGACTAATGCATGTTACTCGTCCATTGGCAGTTATTTTACTTTGCATACAAATGGCAGCATAAAGACTTAATGGATTGTGTCGTCATATTTATGGAAGGCTGTTAAAAAAGTCGTCGATCTTGGAGCCAATAAAAGGGTCTTAGTTGCCCCGAAATATTCTGCCAAGATGTTACATACGTTTCGGAAGCAATATAAATTGCCATTGCGTGGCCATATGTTCAAAACCACTTTAATTACGTAAATTCCCTTTGTTCAATACATGTATTTAGTTTTGCAAACACAGCCTAAACATGCTTGCATTGCATGTGCGAGAAGGCTTCGGCGAGAAGACTTTTTTAGGCTTGGAAATTTTAAATTGAAGTAAAACTTATTTGGTAATAAATTTTGATCGAAGTAAATCGAGAGCATATCAACATTCGAAAAGAATTTTTTTTACGTTTTGTAATGGATTTTATACCCGCAATCGTCACGGCGACGAAAGCAGGACGAGTCGGCCTCGCACCGACATCCGGACGTGAAGTCCTAGAGACATGGCAACGAGTTGTATCCGGAGAGTCAACGACTCGGCCACTCGGAAGTTCACTACGATGGTGGCTGCTGGCGGACTAGCTCAGTGTGGCGAGGTTTACGGACTTGGGTCGGACCCGAGTGAACTTCCGCTCTGGTTCCATTATTGAACCAGCCACCGAAAAACCCGATTATCCGAAGGCAACATTTCAAAAATTACTTTACTTTACCTTTTACATTCTTTTACAACTCAATACAACAAAATCGATCGCGCCTCCGCTCACCGAAATACCTTAATAACACAGTGGCCGAAAACACACTACGTTAATTACGCGAATAACCAAAGAAAAATTACGGACCGAACTACAAACGGCACTGCGGAACCCGAACCGACGAAACACTTGTGTCGCCCTACATCGTCCTGCACTTAGCTAAGCTCCATCACTTTCCTCCTGAAAACAAGGTCCGATGGAAGGAAAGATTAGATTTCAAATTAAAACTTCATTACTTTATTCCAAACGTTGCAATAATGGTGAAAATTCTATTAACAATTTAAACATTAAATTCTTATCTTATATTAAATATATTATCTTATATCTATTAAAATTTTAGGAAATGAAGAAAAAGTGGATTCAACAGAAGATTCTAATTAATATTAAATTTTTTTTTCAAGTAATAGATACCATTTATTAATTAATTTAATGTAAATATCTTCGTTAGTAAATTACTAATGTTAGTAATGCTAATACTAATGTTAGTAATACAGGTGTATCGTGAGTAATTTCAGGGATTGTGCCATTACCGCGCCAATAGTTATAATAAACATCCGGACCTTCTTCGCATGTTGTTTTCGCTGTTTTGTTCTGCTACCTTTGCGAATCTATACATAAGAGATTTTTGAGTATCTACTGATGAGCATGGATTCACACAGCATGACCTAGCACAACCCTTAAAATTTTCAATAAATGAGGTGTGCACACTTCCGAGGGATATATTTACGTCTTTTCAAAATGTTTCTGTATGCCGAACCGATAGTTTGGCGAATTCATGCTAAGCCAGATATCGAAACGTTACCGATTCCTCATTCCCAATATGAGCATGACCCATTCGGCTGTCTTAGCATTAAACTGACCATAATTTGCGGAAAAATATGACTCAAATAGGATTGCAAACGATGACGACGACGGCAAGAATTTTCTGTACAGCCGATTTAGAACGAATCTATTTCACAAACTCACTCTGCTGTTTGGAAAACTCCGAACCGTTGCGGTATCCAGTTGTTGGTACTCTGATTAGGAAACTTGCTTTTCGCTTCTTGATCCGTTCTTGCTCTGCTTTCGGCTGATGTTGGTAGCGGCCGCTTCAATTGATCTTTTCATGGTGGAAAAAAAAACTTCATTGCCGCGAGCAAGGGGACGATAGCATAGCGTAAGAACAAACAGCGATAACACTTCGACCATCGACCAATCTAACGGATTTTGCAGAATTGTATGAGTATTAGTAAAAATATTAATTTTTTGCTCGTTTTGTTTACACGTACAATGGAAACAGATAGACAAAATAGAGAAAAATAAACATTTTTAAGAACACCAATGCAATTCTCCAGAATTTTTCAAATACCGTTAGATCGGTCGTTTGTTCGGAGTGTGAGCGCTGTTTGTGTTTACGCTATGACGATAGTAAAGAAAAACACTAGAATACACTTTAGCTCGTGTTGTCTAAGGACTAATGTACAGTGGATTGCTCTTTTGTGGGATTTTTATGCAAACAAAAATTAACGAAATGAAAATGGTTCGACGCGATATTTGTTCACAAGTTTTTTATTTTTAAGAATAATCAGAATCACTGAGAACTATCGATGACAAGCACAGTCACGCCTTGGACACCCGAAAAATCACCAGATCCAAAAAATGGCCGCGATCGAGCAATTCCCAAGACTTCCCTCTCTCTTCTCTCTCTTTTTTTTTTGTTGTCCCACTTGCGAGGTGGATTCCAGATAAACTTGTAAGTGTGTCGGCTTGGCGGAATTGCCACACTTGAGAAGGGAATTACAACAATTGACAACATTTTACAATGGTCGAAAACTGTTCTCCAATGATTTCAATTTTCCTGGTTTGTTATTATAAACGAAGAATTTGATATTTTCCCAAAGCAAATATCCTAGAGGAGTCATACCGCATAATCTCCAAAAAATGAATGCTAATTGACTAGACCATCTCGTGAAATGCTTTTGTTACCAAATTTTTGTCAGAATTTTATTGAATATGGTTCGGTGATATGTTCCATGTACAGCAACGGCAGCTTCTTCCGCATTTCAAAAGAAATACGGATCGATAATACGAGGATTTAACGCAACTTTAGTGATTGCAATTGAGGCTTGGATTGTTTTTAGTCCATATACGACAATTTGGCTTGCTGACCTTTCGGATGAACGAAAACCCAGATCCATCACTGAATGAAACTTCAATCTAGAAATCTGCGTCGATTTCCCAATGATTGTGATCCGAATCTGACAAGCCTGATTCAAAATGGTAAACTTTGCTAAGCAAAACTTAAAATTTCAAACTTTGACTCATCTCTGATCAACCCAATCTAGTCAACCAGTGAATAACCCAATCTAGTCCCAGTAAAGGAGCAGAGAACATCGAGCAGAAATGAGTCAGCGGCAAGAGAAATCAAAGGTAGGAGAGATATATTTAGAGATGGTCGCGTGTCTACGCGGCATAGCGATAAACAGTACCGTGTTTTCGTAAATCTCGGAAGGAATGAATTTTATCTGTAAAAGAACTGTGTCATAAGTCTAAAATTCTTTTAAAGCTGGAGAGAGGCTAACAAAAATTTTTTAAAAAATTCGAAATTATTCAGGCTGTAGATATCGTGTTTGATTCCGTAAGTGTTTGTTCAGTGGACATATAAATTTTCATACATTTTATTATATTTTATTATTATTATTATACTGGGGTCAACTTGCTGGAAAATAGCATAGGCCAGAATTGACCCTTAGCTCCCCATGTGTCGTACCATTGTTTACAGATGGTCCATCGTGTCCTCCAACAGAAACCAAAAAGTTCCCCCAGTTCAGTGGTCGCCAAGTGTTCCAATTCTGTTACGCCAGTACACCTCAGCCAAGTAAGGCATTTGTTGGCCAGAGTCGGGCAATCTAGGAGGAAGTGTTCTGTACTTTCTTCCTCCTCGCCGCAAGCTCGGCAGGTGTCCTCCGTTTGGATACCTATTCGTTTGGCGTTAATACTGCCAAAAAAGATTATGGCCCGTTAATACTGCCACCAATGTTCTAACGCCATTTCGGTTTCACCCTAGGAGTTGTTTTGTCCTCATTTGATTAGGGTGAGGCCAAAGAGCTCGGCTTATCCTGAAGTCGTTCCTGTCATTCCAAGCCATATCTGTCTCTTTCCAGAGGATTTCATCTAGTTCCCTTATTACAGTTGCTAGTGGTACTTTAATTGTGTCTATTCTAGTGGCATTTTGGTCAGCTGATCCAGCTCTCGCTAGCTCATCCGCACTTCCGTTTCCCCCTTCACCGCTGTGTCCAGGGACCCATGTCAGTTTTACATTTACTCGGTATGTTGCGGTTTTGAGAGCCTGCCTACAATCCTGCATCAGTTGTGAAACTACGCGGTTAGAGACAAGTGCCTGCAGTGCCGACTTGTTGTCCTAGAGTATTTGTATTCTTCCATTGTATTCTGTTGCCGCCTCTATAGCCGCTTTTATTGCAAACACACGGACACAAACACACGGGTAGCCACACGGAGGTGTGGCTCTCCAGTTTATAACTTCGGTTGAGTTACGGGTGATCTGGGAAAAAGATTCCGGCGCCGCTTCCCTCATCCGTTTTGGAACCATCGGCGTAGATCAAAATCTCATCTCTCTCACATTCTAGATGTGGAATCCTGCACCAATTTCCATGCTTCTCTGGTCGCAATGCTGACCTTGTATGGAATTGTTGTGGCCACTTTTGGTTGAATTCTATCCAGCTCCCTTTTACTTGACGGGCTATTCTCTCCATTTTTTTCCAAAATGCATACGTGCCCCGTTTGAGTGTGGTTAGATAACCCATATGTGGATTTTAATCTGATGCTTGCAAGTGATGACTCTCTGAAAATGAATTTATCGAGTGGCATGAGATTAAGCATTATCTGCATTGCAGCAGTTGGCGTTGTCCAAATGGCACCTGCAATGCCAAGGCAGGCCATTCGCTGGATCTTCTCTAGCTCTTTCACAATGGCTTTCTTTTCTAATGCCTGCCACCAAACCAATGCCCCGTAGGTGGTTATTGGCCTCACTACTGTTGTGTAGATCCAGTGGGCAATTTTGGGTTTTATTCCCCAGGTTTTTCCCACTAGTCTATTCATTGTAAAGAGATCCGCTGTAGCTCTCCATCTGACTGCTCCTATGTGTGGAGTCCAAGTTAGCTTACCATCCAAGGTTACTCCTAAGTATTTCACTTTGTTTACTAAACTGATATGTTTTCCGTCAATGGTCGGGGTGAAAATGTCTCAGGTGTACGGCGCTTTGTGTAAAGCATAAGCTCCGTTTTGTCGGAATTGATGCGCAGTCTGTTTAGCTTCGCCCACTCCAAAAGATGTGAGAGTGCGGTATGCATCAATTCCGAAATGGTTTCCGGGAACTTTCCACTTATCAGTATAAGGATATCGTCAGCGTACGCTATCGTTTTGAAACCCTTCCCGTTGAGGTCTTCCACTATTTGGTTAACTGTGAGGCAAGGGTAGGCAAGTGGTGATACTATGCCGCCTTGTGGTGTACCCCTGTTAGCCCATTTATTCAAGGTTACGCCGTTTTCCTCGGCTGTAATCTTCCTTTAAGCTAGTAGTTCCGTCATCCATTTAGTAAGATATGGGTCTATTGCATATCTTTGGATGGCTGCTACTATGCTCTCAGTTTTTACATTGTTGAAGGCTCCCTCGATATCAATTAAGGCCGCCCAATTGTAATTTTTGATGGCAAGGTTCCTCTCTATTCTGCTTACGACTTCGTGCAGTGTCGTCTCTGTTGAGCGCCCTGGGAGGTATGCGTGTTGGTTGGGGCAAAGCTCCGTTATGTTCACGGTGCTTTTTATGTACCCATCCATCAGGCGTTCCAGGGTTTTCAACATGAAAGACGTTAAGCTGATACGTCGGTAATCCATTGCTTTGTAGTGGCTGGCTTTTGCCTGCTTGGGTATGAAAACTACTTTGGCTTCTCTCCAGTCCAGAGGAATATAGCCTTTGGATATGGAGGCTCTATATATTTTCACCAAAATCCGTATTATTGCGATATCCGCTTTCATAAGCATGATCGGATACACTTTGTCGGTTCCTGGTGATTTGTAAGGTTCGAAGGTATTAATGGCCCAAAGGACCTTTTCTTCGCTTACCATTTCTTTTAGAGGCGGAGGGGGCGCGGTAAGGAGTCACCTTGTTTACTTGTTCTGTCTCTTCATCGGTTGAGCCCGGAAAGTGTTGGTTTAGTAGGAGCTTGAGACGTTCTATGCTATTTGTTGTCCACGATCCGTCCTCCTTTTGGAACATCGTGTCCACATGCGGTTCTCTTTTCAGAGCCCTGCTTAGCCTAGATGTCTCGTTTCCTCCCTCAATATTGCTGCAAAAAAGATTCCAGGATTTCCTTTTCTCTCTTCTAACAGCTGTTCAATTTTCAGATGTCGCTTATAGTCCTCCCAATTCGTATTTCGGCTTGTGAGGCGAGCTATTCTGAATAGTCTTTGAGTATTTTTCCTGATCTCTTCCAGTTTTTTGTTCCACCAGCTTACTTTTTTTGTTTGGTGGTAGTGGTTGGACACATTTCACTGAAACTATCGACCAGTATACTTGTGACGTATCTCACTTTATTGTCGATGTCCATTTGACTTCTCAATGGATTCACAATGGATTCACACACAATGGTGTGAACCTATATTTCTTTTAGTAGGTTGGTATAGCCGTCCGAAACCGCTTTTCTAGGATTGCAGTAGACCAATCGGGTCCTCTCGCCTCTTCTCACTTGAAAGGTGATCCATTGGTGGTCCGACAGGCTATGTGAGTCACATACTCTCTAGCCGTGCAGGTCCTCCAATGCCTCTGTTGTGATTAGACGCTTCCGCTCTATTTTTTGCTATAAAAGTAGGTGTGTTATCCTTATTTGCTAAGTTGAGGTTATTAGTTATTAAGTATTTGACTAACTCCTCACCTCTTTCGTTGCACTTGGTGCTTCCCCAAAGTTCGTGTTGCGCGTTCTCATCGCATCTGATGATGGCCCGTTTCCCCCGTATATGCTCCGATAGGATGCGGAATTCGGTGGTCGGCATCGGAACGTCAAACGGTAGGTATGCCGAGGCCAGCGTTACCTGCCCCTCCCTTCCGTCGAACCCTGCTGATGTTGGGTCCATGCTGCTGAACTGCGGTAGAAAAATTAAATTAATTTCCTTCCGCCATATAATGCAGCTACGGATTTTATTTACCCCGCTTGTGGCAAAGATTTTAAATTGTTTTGCACTGATTCCAAGTATCTTTCCGTTAAGTTGGTAAGGCTCTTGTATCGGTGCTATGCCGGTGTTGCCATCTGCTAGATGCTTAAATATTTTATTATATTTAATTTAATATATTTTATAAAAATACTAGCGGCCCGGTACGTGCTTCGCTACGTATAAAGTGAAATAAAAAAAAAATTTAATTGGAACATCAATATAATTTATTCAAACAAAAAAATATTTTATCAATTGCTAGCTATTTTAATACTTAATCCAAAACATTTAGATAAACAATATTTTTTGTTTTTCCATTTTGAGCATGAATAAACAAACGGCTGGGGTACCGATTCTTGAACAGGCAACATAAAGTTGGCCATGTGAAAAACATGATTCCTCCAAATTCACACCACAAACGTGAAGTGTTTGCCCTTGGGCCTTGATGATGGACAACGCAAATGATAAACGCACAGGATATTGTAATCGTTTGAACTCAAATGGCATATCAGTTGGAATCATAGGGATACACGATATCAAACAAACCTCTCCTTTTGATTTAGCAGTTAATATCGTAGCTTCAATCAAATTTGGCAATAACTTTTTCACTGCCAATCTGGTGCCATTACACAGTTTTGGTGGATTAATATTTCGCAATAATATAATCAAAGAACCAACTTTCAGATTCAAGCAATGCGGTGACATACCAGCCGGTTCCAATGAATTTAAAAATTCAATTGGATAATTCATTGCCTCATCTTGATTCATAACACTGTCAATTGATTTATATGTCGTGACTACAACTGGCAGTTTTGCTTGAATTTGAAAATAAATGGCATTGATATGAATGTTCTTCGGTGCTAAAATGGTGCTAAAATAGTCTCAACCAATCATGATTTCTGTAATTCTGAAGAATATTCGGGAAAACACATTCAATCAATTCATCTATTGATTCCGCAATTGTACAAAAATTGTTCGGTATAGCGATCAATCCGTTGGTACTGTCGATTTGTATTTTGCCATCACCAATTTCTAACAATTGTTTTGAAACCTCATGGGTAGCTGGATCATTTTGTAGGTGAATACGCATATTAATGTTCAGTGTCAATTTTTGTACATATCTCCAAAGAACTGATGACTTCAATCAGGCCTTTATTTCATCAGCAGGAGTTGATCGAGCAATGACAGGCAATGTTTGACGAAAATCCCCTGACAGTAATATCAAAGCACCACAAAAGAGCTGTTGATTACCACGTAAATCTTGCATTTTTCGATTAAATGCTTCTATTGATTTTTTATTCGCCATTGTAAACTCATCCCATAAAATAATTGACGTTAATCGCAGAACTTTTGCCATAGCAGAATTTCTCGAAATATTGCAAGTTGGAGTTTCAATCACCTGTACATTCAATGGCAATTTTAATGCAGAGTGTGCGGTCCGACCACCTTCTAATAATGAAGCAGCAATTCCCGAAGATGCAAGTGCCAGTGCAATTTTCTGTTCCGATCGAATAGTCGCTAAAATCAATGATAAAACGAACGTTTTGCCTGTACCACCAGGTGTATCCAAGCAATATAATCCACCTGCATGATTGGAAACGGCTTGCATGATTGTGTCATATACATGTTTTTGCTGAATATTCAATTTAGTTATATTCGATTGTACAAATAAACGCAAATCATTAGAATTGAATTCCTGCTCACGTTGCAATTCACGATCAAATAAATCATGCATATCACGATTTGGTGCTGTTATACCCAATTGTACTAATGCTTTATTTGTAATCGTTAGACACATATCTTCAATTATTATCAAAGCTTCGTTGTACATTTCCAAGGTAATCAACAAATCAGGATTTCTTGCATGATGACGCATACGAATTAAAATATCTTCTGCCATATAATGTTTATATTTGTTCCATAATTTAAGTGGATTTGATGGCATACATGTTGATAATATAATGACAAATAGCATTCATATTTGTTGTGGATGAGCTGAAGTAGATGCATCATGAAGTGTTGAATCCCAATGTGCATCATCGTCCAACAAATGCAAGAGTTGACATGCTTCACGATATGTTTGACACAAATGACCGTTGACTGTTCTCAATTCTTGAAATGATTTTGGGCCATTGACGTTAACTAATAACAATCGCAAATAAAAACACTCAGCATTGTTTGGCTGTACTGTATATATTCTCCCAATTGCATCTGTTTGGAAAATGCCTGGATGCCCATCGACTGCTGTTCCTTGTTTACGTCTTTGAAATTTTTTCGAAGACACATTCCATATGTTATACTGAGGCACTTCAGAATATAACAAATTTATCGCAAATGTATCAGTTTCGCATAATTTGAAAAAAGCGGTCAACGTAGTCGCTGGTGGTTGTGCTGCTCTTTCCAATACATTTGCTTCATTAAAATAAAAACGTTGGCCATTCTCAAGATGCACAGCCAAGTGAACAACCACACGATGTCTTTCGTGTATTGGAAACGACGTGCTTATTACGATTTTGTGATTATCAGATGGCATACGATCGAGAGCAATTTTGAACAATTGAACTAATGCGTTATGCTGATGGAAAAACCTTTGTAGCTCACGAATAATTTTTGTCTTGCATTCAAAACAATTGCACAACGTTGATCCAATTCACGATTTTCATCACCAATAAAATAAATTTGCGAAAATTGATGATCAGCGTCGGGGTATGGCAATAACGAACCAGCTTGATGATAAATCTGGCCCTGAATCTGTAACATGTATGTAATTTTAGGTAGATGTTGGATCAGAATTTTTAAAACTATCGAAAACTTTATGATTCGGATTGATTTAAACATGGGACAATCCTGTTGAAGTATTTACCTTAAACGTCGGCATAAAATTATCTCTAATAATTTTAGTAGCATCAAAAGAAGTCATTTGAAATGACGAATTGTATTGTTGAATATGACTCAAAAAGTGCTTCGACGTTTGAGATGTCCCAAAAATAAATGAATACAATGGTTCGGGTAGAGTTTCTAATGCTGGCAATCTCACTTTGCCATTAGCACAACACATGCCGGGCGTTTCACCTCGAAAGTGTGCCGCATCACAATGTGGACATATTGCGTCCATCATTCCAATGTATCCGTACATACTATAATCAACATGACTGTTGTAATTAAGGGGGGAAGTCCATATAGAATTTTCAAAAAATTGATTTTTTTTCGATAATCTAAAAATATACTATGTTGAGCGTGTACTGACGAGACGAAAAAAACAATCTCGAATATTTACGAAGTTACAGCTAATACAGTGCAACCTTAATATAACGTACCTCAATATAACGACTTCCTCGATTTAACAAATTCTTCGTAATCCCCTTGAATTGTCCATAAGAGTCAATATAAAATATACCTTTACAATGCGAACATTTTTGGCGAACAACCTCTTTATAACGAATTTTCAACTATCAAGAAAAAGTATTCATACCTCTAATTAACGAATTTTATCAACCCAAAACCTTTATATAAAGTTCCCACCAATATATAACTCTTAATCTTATAATATGTGATTCATGTCGCGACATGTTTCGACACGCTTTTGTTCGTAAAACAATCATTTTTGTTTGATGGAAAGTAATGTAAACACTTCTGCTCATCATTATTGTTAAAGATTTAAGTTAATTAATTATGTTCATTAATTATGTTGACAAAAATCCTATGACGAAAAAAGTAAACATAGCTAATAAGTTCGGGATTCCCGCAAGTACATTGGCTACAATTTTAAAATTTAAAGATAAGTTTTCAGAAGAAAGTGGTTTGAATGTAAACAGTAAAAGATCAAAATCATGCGAATTCAAAGACGTAGAGGAATGTGTGTTAAAGTGGTTAAAACAGTGCCGAGACAAAAAAATCCGAATCGGAGGCCCTATTCTTCAGGAAAAGGCTCAGCGGTTTGCAGTAGAATTAGGACATGAAGAGTTCCGTGCTAGCAACGGGTGGCTTCAAAATTTCAAAAAACGAAACGAGATTGTTCTGCGAAAAATATGCGGTGAAAGTGGTAGTGTTAATGAAAAAGTATGTGATGATTGGAAAGACAAACTGGCAGAGCTGACCACTGGATACGATCCCGAAGACATCTTTAACGCCGATGAAACTGGACTATTCTATAAATGTTTACCTGACAAAACTTTATCATCCAAAGGCGATGAATGTAATGGTAGAAAAAACAGCAAACTTCGCTTAACAGTACTGCTGGGAACAAATTGTACTGGGACTTACAAACTTAAGCCACTCATCATCGGAAAATATCAAAAACCGCGATGTTTAATAATGTCAATAATCTACCAACAGATTACACGTCCAACCAGAAGGCTTGGATGACCAGTGATGCTTTTTGCAATTGGCTTAAAAGTCTGGATAAAGAGATGAAGAAAAAAAACAAGAAAATTCTAATGTTCATAAATAATTGTACTGCACACGGAGAAATTCCTAACCTGAAAAATATAAAAATAAAGTACTTACTTCCAAATACCACTTCAAAACTACAACCACTGGATCAAGGCATCATCCAAAGCTTCAAAATGCATTATAGGAAGGAAGTTGTCAGACGATTTCTTGCTGATGTTGAACGTCAAACGCCAACTACAATTGACGTTTTACAAGCCATGTGGATGATCGCCAAAGCTTGGAATCTAGTCACTGAAAAGAGCATTGCAAACTGCTTCAAGAAAAGTGGGTTTAAAGTAACATGCGAAGATGAGGAGGACGATTTACCAGTCGCAGAACTTGCTAGGACCTGGCAAAGAGTTCAAGAAGAATTACACCTTCAAGAGACTGAGTTCGAAGACTTCGTTACCTTTGATAATGATTTAGCCATCTGTGGAGAACTAACTGATGCTGACATCGTCACATCTGTGTTGCCAGTTACTAATGCAGAAGCGGATGAAGACGAGGAAGAAGGGGGTGAAATTGATGAGCATAACTTCACAATAAAATATGGTTATAATGCTTTAAATATTATAAAATCTGTGTTTCTCAAAAAGGGAGGTTTGAGTGACGATGTAGTGCAATCCATCACGAAATTAGATTGCGCTTTGGATGTGATAACTCTGACCAGTGGTAAACAGACAACTATTTATGACTTTTTTTCTAATCAAGATGAACAAAATTAAGATTAAGCTACTATAACCACATTGTTAATTCTTTACCTTTAATTCGTGAGTTTTGTTGTGCGAATCTTTGGAATTAACATTAAATTACCTACATAATGTATGTACCTACCAAGATATGTACCTACTTTTACGGATTTTACTGCATTTAATTTTGATTATTAATGTAAGAAAAAAATTTATTACCTACCTAATTACATACATTTTAAATACATAGAAAATACATATATGTAGTAATTTGATATAAATGTGTTATCATTTATCAGTAGAAGTTGTTCGCTATAACAAGATAAGTACGTAATGTTGAGGTGAATAAAACTATTCTTTTACCTCGTTATAACGAATTTTAGACCAACCTAACCTCAACATTACAAATCTCAGTTCAACGAATTACTTGATATAACGAATATTTTCTTGTTCCCCTCCGATTTGTTAAATCGAGGTTGCCCTGTATAATGGAGCGGGCCTGAGTACGTATTGTAAAGTAGCGAGCCAGGTAGTCGGAGCGCTTCAGACAAAAGGGCTCTCTCCATTATAATAACTTGAAAAACTTCTTTTGTCCCATACCCGTAAATAATACTTTATATTATAGTATATATGTAAGTATATATATATCTACATTCACGTTCCTGTACACGTGTAATATTGCTATACGAATAAAGGTTAGTCGAGAAATATAGGTAGTTTAGCCGGAGAATTCATCGTGTTCAGTTGATTTCGGAACGTAAAAATGCCGAATTATAAAAAAGGTACGCGAGGCAATATTGCACGAAATAACCCTAGAAAACGAAAATATCTGGGCAATCAGTTTACCGATAAAGAAGATGAAAAATTTGAATGAAATTGATTTGAAAACAAAAAGTAGTTACTGTCAAGGCTGTAATTACTGGAAAAACAAGAATGAGTGTCAAAAAAATCACGAATGTTCGTCAGGAAAGATGGAAGTCGATGCCATGAAAGAAATGCTCTCGACTTCTGAAGAAAAGTTCGGAGTAAAATATGGTAACTACATTGGCGACGGAGATTCGAAAACATTCAAGGCTATTCTAGATTTAGAACCTTACGGTAATGAGTTACCAGTTGTGAAGAGTGAATGTATTGGTCATGTAGAAAAAGAATGGGTTCTCGACTTAGAAATATAAGAAAAGAAAAGGAACTTTCAGGAAGAGGAAAACTAATTGATAAAGTTATGAGAAAATTAACAAAATACTATGGTTTGAGTATTCAGAGAAATATCAATAGTGTTGGCGAGATGAAAAAAGCCATAATGGCAACTTATAATCACATTTTTTCTACTAAAGAAAAACCTCAACATGAAAACTGCCCATGGGCGTTGATAGCTGGTGCAAGTGGCAGAAGGCTATTGCTCTGAATCAAGATCAGCTAAACGAAGATTTAGCTCCATACCTTGGTGAAGAAATAAAAAAACATCTTTTATCAGTATACGAAGATTTGTCCAAAGATGATTTGCTTGAGCGATGCCTTGGTGGTCATACGCAGAACGCGAATGAAAGTTTTAACGCGACAGTTTGGCGATTATCACCAAAACATCTGCATTCTGGACTAAAAGTAGTTGAAATCCCGGTATACATTGCTGCTGGGATATTTAATGAAGGTTTTAGTTCAGTATTAAGAATAATGAACCTTCTGAATTTGACTATTGGCACTTATGCTAAAGTATTTGCTTATAATACAGACGAGGCGCGAATAACCCGACAGAATCGTAAGAGCCTTTCAGAAACCAAAGATGCTCGTACAGCTCGCAGGCAACAACAAATGGAAGAAAATCAGCTTTTCGAGGAGGAGGAAAGACTGTTATACGGACTTGGGATTGCCGATTAATCGGTAAGTAATTAAAACTGGCCATTTTCCTGTATTTCAACTTTAAATGCGATTATCTCGAAACTATATTTTTCAAAACTGCTCGTGTTGTAACTCAAAAAGTTATTGACCGATTTGGCTGAAATTTTTCAAGGCTTTTCTGTACATTAATATCGGAAGGATAAACCTAAAATTTCAGATATTCCGCGTTGATAAAATATTTTTTTGGGGTCGAAAATGTCAAAAAATAGCCCTAAATTCTGATTTTTTTTAAAGGTTTATTTTATATTGAATTTTATACTTTTTATTTTATTTTATAGGTTCATCCTTTCCGTTTATATTTCCCTAAAAAAAACAACTTTCATTTTTGTGTTTCGGATCAATGGTTAATGAGTGACAACTGGAGCAGTTTGGGACCTCACGTCGGAGGCAGCAGACAGCAAATCATACTGAGCCACCATTTTGAATTGCAAAAAAAAAATTATTTTTGTGTTCTAAAAAGATTCATTAAAGTTGTGTTAAAATTTAAAAACAATAAAATTATATTATCATCGTTAAAAATATTATTAAAAAATAACCGATTTTGGGGCTTCTACATGGACTTCCCCCCTTAAAGGCAACACGCATCATTTCAGCCAAAACAGCACGACGTATTCGTGATCGCCGTGCAAGATTCAGTACAGGTACAGGGTCAACAGATCTATTTCGTGCATTACGTTCACGCTGCGATGCATTAGCTTCTGTCCTTTCATTTGCAGTCTTTGATCGCCTTAGTAATGCCACATCATTTGCATTACGCGTTCGCCGACCTATATTTGCTCGTCTGGCTCGTGGCATTTTGCCTTCATATAAAAAAGAATAAATCAAATTCAAAAGAAATTGCTGCATTAATAGTGGTGTATCAGTATTTATACATGTGCGTATATGTGTGAAATATACATGACTACATACGTCAATGTATATAAAAATGTCATTAAATAATTCATTTTTAAATCGACGTACTTCCATCTGTTACAAAAGAATAAAACACCCGTATGCACACAATATGTTTTTGCAAATAAAGAAACACACATACATACATGTAATTCACTTCACCTTCTTCAAAAACTTCAACTTCATTCAAAACTTACCGTTTGTGTAAATGCGTTTGACAATTTAATTCAAAAAAAGCCTGTAAATGATATGAAACACCGACGGCTCGCTAAAAAACTGAGAAAAGTACACGCACACATATACATAGTACATTTGAACAATTCAAGACTCACCGTTTGTATGAATGCACTCAACAATATGTTTAAAATTATAAACACAAAGCAATAATTATCGCTGACAATTTGCTTTAATCGAAGCACGTCCAAAATGAAATGACAGAAATGAATGACATAAAAACATGCTTGTACTGTCAACACTGAAAAAAATTTCAATTTGACAGCACAATCCCCATCTGAAAAAGTTTCAATTTGACAGCAAAATCCCCATTAACAAAATGATCCGCCATTTATTGAATTCATTTGTTACAAAAAATGTGATCAATGAAGAACCGCTCGACCGGTTTTGTGCAAACTTCACATAAACCATCTACTAAATAGTCTGAACAAATCGTTTGGTTTGGATAGGTTAGCCCGTTCTTGAGTTATAAAATTACAAAGAAAAGTGGTATTGATTTTTATATATATAGATCTATTTTTCATGTGTAGAAAATAAATGAGCCCGATATGAAAATCAAAAACATACAGAAGCTTTGCGAATCCCCAATGAATATATAACGAAAGTTCTTGTTAGATATTTTGAGCAGTTGTAAATTACAACTACAATTTCACTCTGAGGTCTTGCCCAGAAATGAGGATGCATTTTCCTCTACAGAAGTTTGATACATGCTTAATCTCAACTCTTTTGTGGAAAGAGTCCAACGAGCATCCGGGAAAAATCAGCTCGATGCCCCATATTCCACGTAATTTCATTACTCCGGAAAACAATATGAGATGATGGAAGCCTTTGTAATTTTTCAAAATCGGATAAGGTGTCGCACTGAACTTGTACAGTCTCAGCTAGGGAAAAACTGATCCTGTTACTAAAGGGTGTGCATAATTAGTATAAAGGCAAAGATTTCAAGGAAGAACCACAGATCATCCTGTTGGAGGATATTTTGGAAGTCAAAAGGTTCTCAGAGGTGGTCTCAAGAACAGAAAAGAAAACTTTTTCCTTCTTCTCTATTAAATTTGAACAAGACTTAAGTGAAACAGGCTATGGAGTATTTTTAATTGCTTCCATCTTCATAAAATTTTTTTGTGCTAGAAATAAAGAAACCTTCCTTTTAATTATATGTTTTTTTATTTACCTTGCGGAATCAATTTTCGACCTTGATCGTTCGGTCTTCATCGCTGATGAAGACCGCTTTCTTTATTTCTAGCAGACTATGGAAGTAAAAACGCTCTTGCACCGAAGGTACAGCATGAGCATTGAAGAGAATGTAACATGTTGCACTGTTTCAATATCCAATGTTTTGCTAGTCACACCCAGTGGTGTTAAACGCGATAAATACCACCAATAAAAAACTGCCCATCGAGAAGGAAACAATTAAATTTTTCCGAGAGTTTCAGTCCTGAAGCCAAGGAGTCTCAGGAGATGTGATCTCAAAAGATAAAGGAAAAATGGAGGGACTTTTTCTCTGCTTTTTGAAAAGATACCATTTTAAATGGGAGTCCATATGCTAACTTCGCAAGATGTGCTGCCTACCGAACTGCAGCTCAGTTTGTACGGGATCCGATGCGAGTTATAACCAACAGCTGCAAAAAGACAGGAATTCTGGCGTTTACAATGACGGAAAAAATTTTTACGAATGTGACTCGTTTACTCTTTTTTGTAAAGTGGATTCCTTTATTTTACAATATAAAAAACTGTTTAAACTGAGTTCGAAAAAGGCAGCGTATCTAGACGTCGCCTTCAAAATATGCTGCCGTGATGAGCTGAGCTTACCACATTGAATACATGGAAACAGTACTGAATTTGTAGGAAAAGTTTGATTTCCTTACGATAGACGCGACGTAAGACGTACATTGGATACTTGAACAACATATCCAATGGACATGGAATGGCTCTGTTCAATTAGATGTAATCCAATATGGATCTTATTTCGATTGTACCAAACGAGCTACCATTCTGAAGAAGCCCGTCAAATGTTGATTTTGTTGTTACGTCGGCAAGCCTCATAAATATTTCACATGGCTGGCAAAACTACGAAAGTGGAGCTCTTGACCAGGAGTCTGAATATCTATTGGTAGAGCTGTTCTGAAGAGTGAAACTTGAGGTAGTAGATCATCATTTTTAGATCATCTTTATTCCATACAAGCGTATTGACTGGGAACAGACTAGTGCTGACTTGAGTAGAAAACTTGAGGATATTTCGATCAACTGACCAAAAAGCATCTCAACCAACGAAATTAAAGAGGGCATCCCTTGGAATCTTTGACCTCTAACTTGATCATCTCAAAAATCTCAGCCATAAACTTAGTCATGAAGGAAGTCAAAAAAAAAAATCCCGAAAAGTACAATATGAATAATTCTCATTGAGTGAGCTTCAGCGAAAGCAATTCCATAGTTCACACGGCTACAATGACCTGAAGAGAGCTATTTATGCTATGAGAATGGTAAACATGGACTCAACGATAGAGAATTCTTCGGGAAGGCACGTATACGCATTTACCGTAATAAAAGCAGCCTTGCATTTAGTGTAGAGAAAAGCACGTAAACGTGCATTAACAACACATTAACTTTCATCGCACAAAGGCCATAGAGCCTCACAGAGCAGCGCGGGAAGGATGTGACCGTCGATTTACTCTGCTACTCCATCAACATTCTGATAAAAGTTGGGCAGAATAGTACCCTGATTCTGAAGAGATGGTTTCATCATCATTGTTCAAGTGAAGTTCTAACCATAAGATGGTAGACTTAATAGAGCATTGAGGGTATATAATTAACGTAGGTCGGTACGTTATCGCGGAAGTAAATAAATGCGATATGCAACTGGCCGATCGAATAAAAAATGGTTGGAGTTGGTAATTAAAAAAAGACCAGTTGTGTTGAAGATTGACAAAATACTCACGTTACTGGACGAGAACTACATAGACTTGATATTTGCATCGCACTTATCTCAAAGATGAAACGCTCACCACAACCTGTCCAGGGACTAATGAATATATTCTTGTCTCGTGGGGAACGCAGTCTCAGAAAGCGTTGTGTGAACTAAAAGTGTGATTAAATCAAGAAACAACGAAAACACTGTCATTAACCAATCCTTGAAGCTCCACTGTTGCAGGGTATCATGAAGGCGTGACATAAAATGACAGTAAACAGTTGAAACCTAGCTAGTGGCCCCTTTGGAAAATACCAAAAAACTGTTAACTCTCTTTGAAGGAAGAACAAGAAACGTGGCATTTTGCTCGTCGAAAAGATTGCTGGACCTTGTTATTCTATCATTTTCTCAGACATGCTACTCAGTATCTTTAATGCATGCTTCAGAGAAAAGGTTTTTGCTGAGCAATCAAAAGATGGTTGGAAAGGAGGAAAAGAATTTCGAACTAGCTTCACTTTACCATCATGCGTTCTAGATACAACCAAAAAAGTACTCGAAAGAACTCCTAAAAGGAAGACACACTATCCATACACTGCACTTTTTACTGGTTGACATTTGACCATGCAAAGAAACAGTCACCTCCTCTTAGCCTCATTTTGGAATCCTAGTTTTTCCGCTCACTACAATACGTCTCAGAAAAATTAATTGTTATAGAGGGAAGGATTGTTGGAAAGTTATGTTGTTAAGGCAATATGAAAACTAACCCATATTTTTTAATGTGTTCTCGAGAAGTATGTAACAAGATTATCCGTGGATCTATTTTAAATGAATACACGTTTCTAACGAATCAGATATATGATGTGGTAACTGTTGACAAATCTAACAGAAATAATTAACCAAAACGACACAACAACTTATTACAGTTGTAACCATTGTTGATTCATTGATTTTGCCGGCGGATTAATACCTACTTATTGAATTTTCAGTCATGTTTGAATAAATGATTCGTCAAAAGGACGAGGCTGAATTCTGGATGACATCCAAACCGTTAATGGTTCTTAACACAATGGTTAAACCCTACATGGAAGTATACGTCATCGGGAAATAAATAATCCGTATGAAATGATATTAAAGTCGTCAACTTCTGATTAAAAAGGCGTTGCATGAAACGATTTATATTTAAGATGATTGCTTGTACATGTTATTTTCTAAGGATTGCTGTATTAAATATTTTATTATAATAATTGTAAAAATTGTTTTCGCAGTAGCAATTGAAAGCCAAGTATGTACTAAGTGGCGAGCAAGGACTACCGACCCCACTCGAAAGTGATGCAACACTCAGTGTCATATGATCCCAGCATCGGCTCTACCAAAGAATATGGAGGTAACTCGCAATTTCTCTCCCCGCTCTGCCAACTAAAATAATGATAGCGATAATGATTTTAAATGATATATTAAATTTTTAATTTAATGGTAATGGTTTTTCCGACCCGTCTGAAACTACTAGATCTACAATACGATATAAATAAGGGATACTACTAGATCTATAAATAAGGACACTTACGGGACTATTACCGGTTAAAATTTTGAGAAAATCGGTTGTTTTCGAATGGGGATTGATTTCTTATACCATCAAAAATCATCTCCTAAATTTTTATATAAAAATTTAAAAAAATAAGAAATTGGTAGCGGTTTTAGTGCATGCGCGTTTTCAGTGCGCGACAACTGATTCGACGAGTTTCGGCAGGTGCGCTTCTCCTCTCTCCAAAACACCGTTATTCTATTTAAACACATATATATATACAAATATATCTCAGTGTCAGCTATCTCAAACTCTCATATTCAAAATGGGCAAAAATTCGCATGGAAAAGGGTAAAAGGAACTTATGGAAAAAAGCAAGGAATGTGAGAACATCTCGTAAATTTCAAGCGAATCAGCATACTGCTGAACACAGTACAGCATTCACGAGTACTTCCGCAAGTAAATTGTCAACAAGTAATTTTGAGGTTAAACTCGACGATAGTGATTCTTATTGTGTTTTGTCGTTTTCGCTCGTTTTCTCGACTTTGGCGAGTATATTACAGTGTAAGACGTGCGATAAAGATGTGAATTTACCAAAACTGCAATTCATGGACTAGGATTCAAAATAAATATTGAATAAAAAATAATACCCAAAACAATAATGAGTGTTACAACAAAACACGTTGGGCTATCGTTCTCAAAGTTACGGAATTGGCTGCTAATATTTCATTAGCCATATTCAAAGAAGGAAGAACGTCTCTCGTGAAGATATTAGAAGTCGTGTGGTGCATAATTGAACATTCTGCCTACGACTATGTTAAAAAAAGACGAAGAGCGAATTGAGATGGCTAACAAAACGAGTACAGCGGTGTCGAACGAAGCTCGCTTGGCCAAGCAAACAGCCTAGCAAGAAGAATTTATCGATGCGGGACTCCTTTTATATGGACCAGGAATTGCTGATTAACCAATCGTAAGATTTAAAACTTGATTTTTTTCAAATATGACAATATAAACAGAAAAAAACTTTAAAGGCTATTTAAAGATATAGAAATGGTGTTTTTTCATTCATCTCGGACTTATTCTCCGCAACCACTGGACGGATCTTGTTAATTTTTCATGAGTTTTGTTTGTTCTAAAATTTGAAAAAAAATTTCACAAGGGAAAAAAGAGGAAAATAACGTGAATTTTACAACAAAAATTTTTTCACACATCTGCCATTTTAAAAAACCGGTAATAGCCCCTTAAGACTGATAAGATATGATAGGCTTTCGTGCTTATGACTAGGAAGTGAATAAATACTTTGTGCCCTCCATCGATGCCGGGAATTGTTTTGAAGTGCCTATTTAATCATGGATAGCAATGAGCTCTTCCGGATTAATAAAGAGTTTGTGTGTGAAAATCA
Organism: Stratiomys singularior; assembly: GCA_954870665.1. Classification (NCBI taxonomy): domain Eukaryota; kingdom Metazoa; phylum Arthropoda; class Insecta; order Diptera; family Stratiomyidae; genus Stratiomys; species Stratiomys singularior. The sequence goes on from OX940877.1 coordinate 65,596,846, forward strand.
AAAACTTGAAGACGCATTAAAAGAGAAAAGCGCGAGTGTTATGTGAAGAAGCCAAAGCACGTACGAATGAAAAAGAAAAGTGGTGCGTGGATCTGAAATTTTAGGATCCTAGTGCTCGCACATTTTTAACGAACTAATCTTAAGTTCGGAAGTCTTATGGAAGCAAATTACAAACTCAAGTTGAATAACGCGAAGTTAATTTCAAACAATAGTGACTTGTTATCGGAAATAGACAAAAATCGTGATAGTGACTGCAAAAGTGTTGTCAAAAGAAAAAAGAAAATGAAGCGGAAATCGAAATCCGTAGTCCACACTAGTGATGTAAACGCTACGAATGTTAATCTAGACAGTGTCTTCGACACAATGAAGTATTTTGCAAATCCATCAAAGACTGCCACAAGTCGGAGTTCAAAAGTGCCTAAACATGGAGAAAATGCACCACACTTGGTAAGTGTGTAGCAGCATCGCAGACAGCGACAAACACGCGTCGTTATCCCAGGCAAAACCCTTATCACCCTTCACAGCAAACTAAATCCGATTTTCCCCGAAAGGGCAGTAAAATATCCTTCGCACATCTCGAACTAACGACGCAACGCTGTGTGCATTAGTTCCGAAGTGCAATAAACGATCCTTCGCACGTCTCGAACTAATTACACAACGATGGGTGCAATTAGTTCGGGAAATCCCAAATTCCTCTACCTTACCTTGCCTGGGGTATATAAATGATGGAAAACAGGAGTTGAGATGAGAGTCATTCACGGCACAGAGCCGAACACACGACGACCGTGTATTGTATTAGCGCATTGAATAAATATTTATAACATATACTCTTCTAAATATTTTCGTATTCTTGTGATCTCCGCTTAGCCACACGACCAACATAAGTGCATGACTGAAGAGCCGCGGATAAGTGAAAGCATGCACACCGCAAGTGCTCTGGTACAGTGGATGCAGAACAATAGCAACAATGAGCAGATTCCAGAAGAAATGGATACAGCTGGTGCTACTCTACAGTGGACACAAGAAGTAAACAGGAATATCAAAAGGATTCAGAAACCCCGAGCTCATCCTCAGGCAACTACAATCAACAATGAACATGAGATCAGTAGAGATAAGAAAACGCACGTTCGCCCATAATAGCTTATAATCTTGAAGTAAAGCAACTTAGAAGTGAAGTAATAGCAAACAAAGTTGATAAAAATTACTTCAATATATCACAGGGATACAATAAAAAGCGCTGTGTGATGTATTCAAGTAACATGCAAGCCCGCAACCAAATCGTAATATTTTAAAAGCCAATGAATGCCATTACTTCACTTATACTCCGAAGGTAGAAAAAATTTAATTCTTAAGAACTTATGTTTAGGCTTCTCCACTGATGAAATCAAGAATGCGCTCCTTGAGCTGGGTTTAAAAGGCATTGAAAAGGTAGCTCCATTCCCAATGAAGAAAGACAATTTAAAGTTTTTTGTTCTTAAGCTCAACTATAACGCCAATACCTCTGAATAGTTGAAAGTTAAACACTTGCTTAACCAAAGAGTGAGCATGGGCAAACTAGACAGTCCAGACGTGCTTCAGTGCTATAATTGTCAAGGGATTGGCCATGTAGTGTTGAATTGCTTTATGGAAACGCCATTTGTCAAATGTCTCCAGCACCATCCTCGTGGCAAGTGTGAAGTCAACGAAAAATCGCATATGTCCCTTGTAAGGAGCCATGCCACGTAGCAAACTTTCGTGGGTGACCGCAATAGCAAGAATTCTTGCAACGGAAAGGACAAGTACAACAAAACATCCAACCTCAACGTAAAGTAACACAAGTCTCTGCAAGCTTTGTGTATAGGGGTGTTATTTTTTCAGATATAGTGAGGGGATCTTCACATGAGGGTAAAAACATCAACATTAATCAGTCCGATAATACGAAAGGCTTTCTAGATAGGGCAGCTCAAGAATGTTCCGACAGTAATTTCGATGCGTATTTGAGTAAAGTAGGGAACTTTTCCAATACATATAAGAATCTCACCAACCTCAGTGATAAGAGAAAAGTACTCATTAACTTTACCTTGGAACTTAAACTTAATGTCTTATAAGTTAAAAATTTTCGGCATTAATGTTCAATCAATTGAGGCCCATCTAAAATGACATGAGTTTGATCACATATTAAGGGCAACCAATTCTGATATTGGATTGCTGCAGGAAACTAGACTGAAGCAAAGTAAGCGGCAATGAAGACGGTGCTGGTACTGCAATTCAGATCGAAAACTGCTTCCAGTACAAACAAATTACACTCCCATCCACTAGTGCTGAAACAACAACAGTCAAACTCCCTCTTGGTGGAGGATGCCAAGGAGGAGGATGATTGCCAAACGCCAACGATGACTATGGAATAAATCACTTCTACCCAAGATTACCCAGTAGAATGGATGCTCAATGATACTCATATATTGACTTTTTCTTGATATCAACCTCCCTCATTACAACATACCTTAAAAAGAATCCCCTACTGGGAACAATTGATTTCGACTCGGATCACAACGTTGTAGAAATAATATTACAGCCAGGTTTAATCCCGCATAAACCATCTTTTTTTTTATTCTATGACTACGCTAAAGCAGACTGGCTTGCATTTCAAAACTTAACCAAAACCAAAATCAACTCGATTTTACCCCCTTCAAACAGAAACATTTATATTGAGGAAATAGATTCATCTATTCACAATATCAACAGCGTTATAACCGAAGCTATGTCCCTGTAAATCCCAAAACGCAGAATTATAAAAAATAATTTATTGCTCTTAGATGACATAAAACATAATTTAATTTAATAAAATTTAAATCAATTTAATAAAACATAAAAACTAACGGGGTTCTACCACAGAAGCGGTAGAAGAAATTCATGGATAAACTGCAAAAAGAAACCATGAATGATATCCTTAACAAACAGCTTCGTGACCTTTATTGGATCAGCTTCAAAATCAAAGTTATAAATATAAGGCACGGACCTCATTTCTTCAGGCACATTAAATTTCTTTCCGAACAATCGCATGGAAAATTAAATCCCCTTCTTAACAATGCTTCATCCGACGTAGAATCAATTCGCAGACTTCTTTCCTGGAATTCACAACAACTCTGTAGCCGTTGCTGCTATCTCAAGTGGAATCGATTATAACATCGCCAGTACATGTAACACCTCACCAAATATGCAACCACTGGCAACCTTCCATTTTAATTATCAGTATACTGCCTTAGGGGATATTACTGAAACCTCGTACGAGTACCAAAACTTTGTGCCCCTCACTCATATACAAGGCACTATGAGGGCTGTTAAACCAAAATCATATTTCTGGCCAAGCGGAATTAGTAATCAAATTTTCAAAAAACTACCGGAGGCTTATGCAAAGGTCTGGACTTTTCTTATTAATAATTGCATCAATCTCTGCTATTTTCCCAACATATGGACGGAGGCAATTGTAATACCAATTCCTAAGTCCAGCTTCATGTCTACTAATGTAACGCACTATAGATCTACATCTCTCCTGTCTTGTGAAAAGAAAATCTTTGAATATGACATAAAGGAAAAAATAGTGGCATTTTCTGAAGCAGAAGGTATCATTCATCCCTATCAATTTGTTTTCATGAGAGATAAATCAACTTTCCATGCATTTACAACGGTTACTGAAGTTCTGAATAACGGATTCAGGAATACAAAAGTCACTCTTGCTAGCGCCATTGATCTGTCCAAGGCCTTCGACACGGTCTGGATTCACGGGCTAATCTATAAAATGAGTCAAATGAATTTTCCCAGACAATTGTTTCTCGTTATTATTCAATACCTAGTGGGAAGAAAAGTCAAAGTCAAATTTAATAACACTCTCTCTCTCTCTTTCACACGATAACATTGCTGGCGCCCCACAGGGATCCATATTAGGTCCAATCCTCTTTAACATCTACACTGCAGACTTCACGGTTGATCCAACCGGCAACGTGTACACAATCTTTTACGCTGATGACATTATGCTGCTTTCCCCAGCGTTCTCCGTGGAACTATCATTCCGCAGACTAAATATGTACCTCAAAAGTATGGTCGAATATCTTCATAAATGGAAGCTTAGTGTAAATGTATCCAAGTCTAAATGCATTCTCTTCAGGAAAATGGAAAAGCATGTAAGACCAAAACGATATAGAAACAACCTTAAATTTGTTTTTACTGATAAGTTCAGAGCAGAACAACTGGCCGAAGATCACACAACGTGGAGAATTTTATACCGACGAAACTAAAAGATTTTCGAGGTTTCGAAGATCATCAATTAGAATTTACGAGTGACGTTGAAGAAGATTTTTCCGCAATATATGCTGCTCAACAGAAACACAACCACTGATGGCGATGTACCCTGCAATACAGAGCAAGACCAGCAATTATCCATGCCAGTGCCAAACACCCGACAAAGCATTGCATTTCATCCCGCTTATCCTGAATTTGTTCACATCCTTTTTGAATTCATACACTGTTTCCCCTAAGGAATGTTCTCTGTACATTGAAAGTCACTCGTTTGTGTTGCGCATTGCTTTTGAATGCAAGTTGACGTTTGCTTGCTTTTTGTTCGCAAATGTGAGGATAACACGATAACGGCTACACTTTCCTTGAAGTTGTTTTCTAAGATTTTACTTCATTTTGTTTGTTTTTTACCATGAAAAGTTACTTTCATTAAAAATTAAAACACTTTCTCTCTGCTACGATTAATTTAGCAAAATATGTTTTATATCTAAATGTGTATGCTTCGCGATTAACAATTTCGCTTTTATGACTTTCTGAACAGAGCGTCGATGGTTTTAACTTGAAAATTGATCCCAGAAACTGCTTTAGATGTAAAATTAGAATAGAAGGTTCCCGGCAGAGAGGATGCAAATTTATTTTGAAAATGTTAATTTCTGAACTTCATGCGTTATGTCCTAGTGTATATTATAGTCAAATAATAACGCTCATGCATTCAATGTTTAGATCTTTTATAGCTTGGGGCTGGATTAGGCCATTGAATATCCTCTTCCTACAAGGAAAAAATACGAATTCGCTACTTTCGTTTGCTCGGGAATACTATCTATGTTGCTTTAAATACTCAGTAAAAATCAGTGCATTTATTAGAATATTAGAATTTATTAGATTTCTATTCCAACTTTGCTGGAAAGGTTTCGAAAATGTTTATCCAATTCTTTGAAGGTATTGACGATAGCCAAAGCGAAATGCTGAAATTTTCAAAACTCCCGCCACTCAAATGAAAGATAAAATATTTAGTAGATTTTGAGAATTGTTTTGGCAAATGCAAATTCTTTTATTTAGGGTTATATTATGTTCAAATTGGAATAGTTTCTAGGCACCTCACTCCGTGGTTGATATCAACAGATTGGCATATGGAAGTCGTACCAGACATACAATTTTGCTAAGCTTGAAGCAATTTTCAGAACTTGTTGAGTGCACATGGCGTGCGGAATTCTCGATGATATGTCCTTTCACAAGCAATAATCTCGAGGCGGATCCGACGAATATGAGCCTCACGCATATCGAATCAACGACGTATAACCTTTTTCTCCCAAGAATTCCACCCTACTTGCGTGCCACACGTGCATTTGAAGATGTAATGCAGGAAAGCAGTAAAATCAGCAAAAAATATCCAAGGATGTGTAGGAAATTCTCCGTCAGCCCCCAATAAGCTGAAAGAATTTGCAATAAATAAATTAATATTTAATATCCGCTAACTCCTGTCACGGATTCTATCACAGCGAGTGCAAAATTGACTCTAACCTCTCTGCTTGATACAATTACTAAAATCGGATACACATGTAGCTCTTATTTGATGCAGATATGAATTTTTGAAGCAAGTATTGATATTATCAACTATTTTGCCTGTGAGAGTGAGATGTGCGTGCACTTATTAGCGCGTAAAAATATGATTTGTCTCACATGGCGTGGTTCCAAAAAACACCAGAGGGTTCTCACGAAATAGATGAGGTGGAATATTTCAGAAGTGATTACAAACAGCAAAATTACAGAGTTCGTTGACATTTACAAATGATATCGTCACTCCCTTTGAAAATGCATCAGTGTGCATGACTTATCCTTTTTCTGAGAACATTTATTTTCCTGTATTCTATTAACGAAGTACGTTTGTAAGAAAGTTAGAGTAAGTTTTGTTGTCAACACCTATGACTTTATCCATTTTAGAGCACCTTTATCTATTTTAGTATTTTACAACATGAATTCTTCAGAGGGAGACAGCAGGACCTGCAGCTTTAAGTCCCGGTTATAATATATTCAACCATTGTATGTTTTTCTGTAAATTTTGCAATCAATCATGAGTTGGTTTTTGTGAAAAGTTCGTTTCCCTTTCGAATCAGTGCAAGTGTCGAGTGTGAACACTATCAACATATTCTCTTGCGCTTTTTAATAGATTGTTTTTTGTTTTGATTGTTTCTTTTTGCTTCACAGTCATAAATTGAAATAAAACACTCAAAGCTAATATACGAGGGTGGTCTGAAAGGATTCCGACCACAACGTAAATATCGCGGCACTCGTCAATCAAAGCTTCTGAATGCAGTCAAGCATCTTTAGACAGTTACTCACCAAACTTTTAGCCATTTTGTACGAGGGGTTTTTAGTTCATAGTCGTTTGAGTGAGTCGATATGAGTATTTTTGTGAGAATGGGAAAAATTGAGTATAGAGCTGTCATTAAATTTTATTTTTGAAGGGCAATACGCCCACGCAAATCAAAGATGAGTGTTTCATCATTTATCACAGTGAAATTTTGGGTAGCTGAATTTTAACGTGGCCGCAAGAGCTTGGGAGGTGACGAACGTTCGTGACGAATCCAGAACTGCGGAAGTTCTCCAAATGGTGTTAGACGATCGTCGAATGAAAGTGAGTGAGATAGCAGAGGTTATGAGAATGTCCAAAGAACGTTTTTGTCTCATATTAGATCAAGATTTCGGCATGAGAAACCTGTTCGTTAGACCAAAAACGTGTTCAAATGAACATTTCAACATTCCGTTGGCGCAGTTTAGGCGTAATACATCCGAGTTTTTGCACCGATTAACAACAGTGAGGTGAAACTTGGATCCACCATTATACACTCAAAACAAAAATACAATCAAAACAGTGGACTGCAAAGGGGGACCGGCTCCGAAAAAAGCAAAAACTGGCTGTTGGGATAATCACGGAGTTATCTTAATCGATTATATTCAGAAAGGAAAAACCAAAACAGGAGCATACCACGCATCATTACTTGGTAAGTTGATTAAGATGTTGATTAAGTTTATTAAGATTTGAGCTGCTTGACCATTTGCATTACTCACCAGATATAGCCCTATACGACTTCGTTTTGTTCCCTCTATTTAAAAGCTGCAGGCGAAAGAAGGGAATCACCTTCGTTAACAATTATGTTATGGAGAAAAACGCCGAGTACTATTTTAACGTGTTATAAATATGGGAGCATCGCCGGGAGAAGTATGTAGAGTTATCAGGAGGCAGTGTAGAAAAAAATGTAGAGAAAAATTTTGAGAAATAATGTCTTATATCATGTTAGCTCAGAAACTATTCTGACCACCCTTTCAGTTTTATCATAGATAAAACATTAAAAGCGCATCCATTTTTTAATCCTATTGAAAATTATAAATTATAATTATTGGGTCGGCGAAGAATCGATGTAACATATGCGGTGGCCCAAAGTTGCCATTTGCCCGGACCTATGGAATGTCTCATACGACTATACGATCAGCTATGCTGATGGCATAGCAGCACTTGCCGCTGGACGCACTGACAAATAGGCGGAACTTAAAATAGGTATTGCACTGCATCGACTGCGCGAGTGGATGACCAGCCGTGGATTCAGACTAGCAGTGGAAAAATCGAAGTCGTCATTCCGACGAAGAAGTGGTTGCCTCTTATTATTCCCGTTCGGGATAGAGAAACAATCATTGATTCGAAGGAATCAATAAAATTCTCTGGTTTGATGATTGACTCGAAGATGAGCTTCGTTGATCAGGTGCGAGCGCCAGCGGTTAAGGTTGCTATGAGAGTGTTGACTCTCAGTTATCTTCGAAGCAACACTGTGTGACCAACCTCGAACAATAGACGTATACTCATAAGTGCAATGATGTCACTACTCTTGTACGGCACCGAAGTTTGCACTGACGCTTTTAGTGTAGAGTCGTAATGAGGGCTTCTGGCACAGGTTCAGAGGCTAGGAGCTTTGTGAATAACAGAATTATATGCAAACTGCTTCGTGAATCGCGGAGGGAGAACATAAAACGATTGAATTTCTTTTGCGTCCTTATGCTTCTATTTGACAACTGTAACTCACAAAATAATTGCTTACATCTGACTATTTATAGAAAAATCCTTACTTACCTACTTAACTAACTTACTTAACATCTGCATATATAATTAGCATATCATCCTTTTATTAGGCTATTTATTACATGTCTAGTCTAGACATCCCTGTGAATGTTGTTGGCAATACAATTGCTATTTGCATCTTTTATAGCCTTAAAATAACCCAGACCATTTAATCCCTTTATGAGGGTTAGTTGTACGCTTGAGCGTTTGAATAAAATGAAAGGGGTCATCATGTGGAAGACATGTGACGTAATCACAGCTTCATACCGCACTGCCTTTGAGTCGGCGGCGCTGGTTATATACCCCTAGTGATATCTCTGGTGGTCTGTGCTGAGCGAATCTGCTTATGAAGAGGGGACTCGGTGAGGGCAAAACAAAGAGAAAGCTTTGTGCTAAGAAACATGAGTAAACGAAGCGCGAGATAAATAGACCGCCCTACTCATATGTGGCTTTGTGCCGTGGTTCTATAGAAAACATGATGAAGCTGACATGGTGACGCAAATACATAGTGGGCACAGGTATTTTCAGTCTATCCTGTATAAGATTGGGAAGTCCCTGTCGTCTATTGCTTTTTTAGCCCGCGGACTACAGATGGCGCTTTGTATACCCCCTTCGCATGCGGTTGATGATCCGGGCTCCATTTGGGTGCCTCCGCGATGGAAAAGGTGTGCTCTCTCCAGAAAACATAATGGGAAAGTTGTGAACATGTGAAGACAATTCGAACTGCAGGCACATGACATGCGGACGGTTCTCCTTATGAAGAAAGGAAGGAGGTGTCTCTGACAGCAGTCCTTACTGAAAGAGGGATTTCTCTAACCTGAAGGTCAGACCACCTGTGAAATCTCACTTAACTCAGTTTTTGGCCAAAAAGGATCAAACCTTATACTAGCCTGGAGTGTTCAAGTTGTCACACAAAGCGAAGCGAAAACGGCCTACTTTGAATTGATATGACAAACAGTTTCAGGCTAGGCGCTTGATTGGACAGGGAGTTATAAGGCAGTAGCCCGGTTGCGACTGTGAGCCAGACACTCAGAGGGTAAATAGGCTTCACCTCTCAACAAAAATAACCAATATAAATATTTACTTGTGGTCCACTTCTAGAAAACGAGTGAAGGGCTTAGGGTCACCATAAGTTCTCTACGAATGGAATCCATCCTCGTGCCCTACAGAAAACAATTAGGTTCACTGCCTCGGTGGTCGGCAAGTTTTCCAGTTCTGTACTTCTCAACTATCCGACATTTGTTGGCCTGGCTCGGATAATCTAGGAGGATGTATGGATCCTAAAATTCTAAGTTGATTGACTTACACGAGTTTTTTATTTGTTTCCCAGCCAATTTCATCCTGTTTTAAAAATAAATGATGCTTATTCGGGTTAATTATAAAGCTTATTGATTTTGAGTGATTCAATTGAATTTGCAATAAGGATCGAAAAGTATCAGAGCACATTATATATATAACGTTAGCTTGAACTTTTCCTTTAATAACTTAAAATACACTGGGTTCGGCGCTGATTAATAGTCGATAATTTAATTCATTTTAGGATATCTCCCACTACCACTTTTATGATATTCGTAAGTGTTATGATCTTTTTCTTCTTATATATATTAACTGTCATCCTCAAGTAGTTATACAAGTTCATTGCGTAGATATTTCATTAGAGTTTTTTTTTACCAAGAAAGAACATTTTTGCCATATTGTGCTTTATTTTTTCCGTGAAGGAAAGAACTTAGTGCAAGCAGCCAGAAGGTTACTCGGTGTGTATGGTATTGAAGCCCTTAAAGAAAGGCAATGCAGAATTTGGTTTGAAAAATTCTGTTCTGGAGATTTTTCTTTCAAAAATGACCAACTTTCACGGCGACCAGTTGAGCTTCATGAGGATGAAATCAAAAGTATCATCGAAGTGGATCATCACGTTACTACACGGGAGATAGCAGAGAAGTTAAGACGTTAAGAATACCATTGAGAAGCATCTAAAACGTATGGAAGCTGGAGAAACGTGTAAGCTGGATATTTGGGTTCCACATAATTTGAAAGAAATTCGTCTGACAATCCGATCCAATCGATCCGTTTTTCAAACGAATCATCACTGGCAGAAACCATCGAAAACGATCGTGGTTCATTCCTGAAAAGTCAAAGCGAAGCGTTTCAAAGGCATATATGGCATATACGAAACAAACGAAAATTTTACAGTCAATTTGGTGGGATTGGAAAAGGTCGGTGTATTTTACACCACTTCCAAGCAGCCGAACCTTTAATTTGGAGGTCTACTGTTGGCAACTGGACAAATTGGATGAAGCGATCAAGGAAAGAGACCGAAATTAGTCAAAGGTAAAGGTGTCATTTTCCACCAGGGCATTGCAAGGCCGCACACGTCTTTGGCCACTCAACCAAAATTGATGGATATTGGTTGGGAATTGATGTTACACCAACCGTATAGCCTTGATCCCGCGCCATCGGATTACCACTTATTTCGATCCCCGGACAACTCCCCTCGTTGTAAAACTTTCAACGCTGATGACACTGTGAAATCTCACTTAACTCAGTTTTTGGCCGAAAAGGATCAAACCTTATACTAGCCTGGAGTGTTCAAGTTGTCACACAGATGGCAAAAGGTCATCGAACATCGTGCAAAATACATTATAGATTATTCCAAGTTAAAAAAAATTCTCAGTTAATGAACAAATCGGCAATTACTTGGTTGCTGGCCCAATATTATCTGAATTTAAGCTAGAGGTTGATACATCATAGCCAATACAATTAGTTGTCGAAAGCGCTGAAAATAATGGGTCGCAAGAATTTGCAGCTTTGGCCAACACTGCACTTTATCGTTCACTATCAATGTTTTTCAGCTTTCCAGCAAGTTGATCTGACTTTATAGTAGTGAAATAAAAGGGTTCATTATCAACAATGGGGCTACAGGTTTGTTGCAAATGAGCTCCAGACAGAAGCTCCATACAGCATAATAGACAACATTAGCATTTTAGTGATTGGGGCAAGGAATAATAGTTGTATATATCCATGACTGAAAATATTTTAGATCTTAGGTGTATATATCGAAAAGGCCTAAGAATGCGCTATGAGGAAATCTAGCAGGAATATTGAAAACCTGAAATAGGGTGTCTCTGATTACCAAAGCATATTTCCAGTCTTTTCAGAAGGGCCGCATTATGTTATTTGATTAGGGGGTGTTCAAGCTTAGCAAATCATTCGAAAAGTTCATCATGTCATACTTATTGCATGCTTTTCTGATGTCGAATGAAATGATTCTGGCTAGCTGCTTCACCTCTATGGAAATTTTATTATGGATATTCATTACCATTTTATATGTTGTTTGAAAAAAATGCATGCCTCGCAGCATGGCTTATGAATTTTAAATACTACATAAATCTGGTTTCCCGATTCAGTTTGGCATACTGATGCTCGATTAGATTGTCTTGATTGTGAAACACAGTGAAAATAGTGAAATTTTCAACTTTAAGGACTTCAATAAAATTGCTCAGTATAAACCAAATTCACGTTTGTATTTAGTTGTCCGACAGGGATGGAAAAGTTGTCTTTTTTTTGTCCTCCGAACGAAGCTCCGTCGTTCCCAGTCTGTTTCCTGGTATGGTACGCATACCCGTCTCGGCAGTGTGAAATCATCGGTGTGCGGAGTTTATCGGTTTTAAGTGTCCTAATATTGGATAGTCTAAGAATTATTGAGCCTTTTTGTCGGCAGATAGTGTTCCTTGTCATATATAGGGCAATACTAATCAGGTTTAGTCAAACTGACATGCGTTTAAAAAGTGACATATCAGTCCACAATTTTCATACGGACCGTTTTGTACTTCGTCATTCGTGTCAAAAGTTGTATTCATTTAAAAATGCGTGAAATTTCTGAAAAAATTCGTTATATTTTACAATATCACTACGATCAAGGTGAGAATGCACCGCAGGCTCGTGAAAAAAATGTGGTGTCTACGGTTAAGATACTTTATCAAAAGCCAGAGCCAAGAGATGGTTCGCTCGCTTCGGTTCAGGAAATTTTGATGTCAAAGATGCACCCCGCTCAGGTCAACCAATCACTGAAAAAGTCGATGAAATCTTACAAAAAATTGAAGAAGACCAACACATAACCAGCCATTACATTGCTAACAAACTGAATATCCATCACCAAACAGTTTGGAACCATTTGCATAAGGCTGGATACACAAAGAAGCTCGACGTTTGGGTGCCGCATGAATTAATACCAAAAAATTTAGTCGACCCAATTTCCATTTGCAAAATGCTAATAAAAGCCAACGAAATCGAGCCATTTTTGAAGCAAATCATTACGGGCGATGAAAAACGAGTAAAAGATCATGGCCAAAAAAGGTGAATCATCACTAACGACTTCAAAGCCAGGATTGACCCCAAATAAGGTTATGCTGTGTGTATGGTGGGATTGGCAGGGAATGGCTTATCATGAGGTGCTACAACCTAGCCAGACACTCAATTTGGCCCTGTACTGTCAGCAATTAACCAAATTGCAACAAGAAATTCAAAAAAAAAACGGCCAGGATTGATCAATAGAAAGGGCGTTGTCTGCCATCATGACAATGGCAGACCACACACATCTTTGATGAACTGGGAAAAATTGACAGAGCTTTGTTGGGAAGTTTTGATGCATCCACCGTATAGTCCAGACCTTGTACCATCAGACTATCATTTGCTTCGGTCTCTGCAAAACTTTCTTAATGAGAAGAAATTCACTTCGAAAAGGGACTGTGAAAATCACTTGGCCAAGTTTTTCGCCGATAAACCGGAGAAGTTGTAAAACTTCTGAATGATGGCTCTACCCAAAATATGGCAAAAGGTCATAGATAATAATGGACAATATGTACTCAAATAAAATTTATTTTAAATAAAAGAAATATTTAATCGGAAAATGACAAAAGAAGGCTCAATACTTTTCAGACTATTGGTAAGTATTTAGATCATTAGTATGGGTTCATCGCTTGTACAAGCAGGTAGCGGTCTTTTTTATGCGGATAGGAAAATCTGCGTGGTTCTTCTATTTTAGAGGAGTCCATTGGTTTGGTTCCAAGCGGCGCTGCCTGCTGTCATTGTGCAGTATTACGTTGGAGTTCTTTAAATTTGGTTTAGCGGCGCAAAAATTATGTCCGAATAAGAGCTTGACTGTTCGTTTATGCTTCATCCGCCGAATGCTTTTTGTTTGTATATTTCCATGTTTTCGAGAACGTTCAAACGCTGTCCTTTATGTAGCACATATAGTATTTCCACTTTTTTTCTAATGTGAATTGATATATATTTGTTGTTAATAATGTTTTTTAACAAAGTTCAATTCAGTTGTTGCTTAACTATCGTTAGTCAATTTTGTTCAGCCTTTTTGTCGCTTTGTTCCTCTTTTTGTTCTTGTTTGTTGTTTTTTCTTATTTAGTCTTCTAGATTTTTTTCGTATCCATTGTTTTCTGATATCTTATATATTGTGTATAGCTTTTTGTTATAGGGGTCCACTTCAGTTTTGTTTTAGGTAATTCTTTTAATTAAACTGATTGATTCAAGCCGTTCATTGTCTTGAAGGAACATTTCAGTGATTCCGAAAAATATGAAGCTATCAGTACCTTGGTGGCCAACAGGACTTTATTGTGGTAGCTGCAATGATTTTCGGATGATATCATCTTCTGAGAAGTATACAATAAAAATGTGAATTCGGAAAGTTAAATCAGAAGTAATTTAGAATTACCATAATTTTATGAGGTGCATTATAAGCTTCCACTGTTTCAATAGTATATCCAGGCTTTAAATTAATTGTGGTTTGCTTTCGCTTCGCACGATTGCTTACCTTCTAAGACGAACAAGACGTAAACTTTATCTTAACTTAATAAAACTTCCCAAAGCGGCACCAGAGAATTTGCAATTTCGACGGGATCTCGAAGAAGTCGCCTCGCTAAAAAACCAAAATTTGCTGCCGTAGGCATATTAATTTTAATTAATGGCAGATAAAAATCATTTATACTCATTATAAAAACTAAACTCGTCTTATCGCCGCAACGAAAGCTGTGTGTCACCACGTCAAACTCAAAGTCCATATCATAATTCGTTCTACGAGTAATTAAATTAATTTCATCAATTTTCATAACATCTTGACGTATCTGACATATCTGATGCTTCAGCAGGCAAGGGACATCCCAAGACAAATTTGCCGCACCATCAACTCCAATCATCGCTGGGGGCAGTGGTTTTCCACTGCCGAAATGCTTTGTGCCTAAGTCATTAATTATTTCCCAGTACGCTGCCAAGCGAGATTCCATTTGCAGAAAGCGCCTAACTGCGGATAAGTACACGAATGTAACGATTCCAATTTCAGATTAATTTGCTCTATATTCGCTCCCGTATCCAGAGAACATCACGTGAACTCGATTGACACACGTCAATGGCATCTAAGAATTCAATTTGCCGAGCGCCATTAAGAAACAGTGGAGGATAATACAGCTTAACAGCGGGGTTGTGCCAAGGGTTGCTTCTTTTTTGTGCACGACGAAAATCAGGTAAAAAGGACACACAATCTGATTCCTTGCGATGGCTTGATGGATTTTCGGTTGCAGTAGTTTAAGGTGTATTTAAATTGTTCAAACTTTTATAATTTTAATAGTTATTGGCCTATAATTGAGCTAACTTTTCAACTAAAGAAATTTCCTCACTTTTTTTCAAACTCATAGTAATCCGGAACATTGAGGATTCTCAAGGCGTCGAGCTAGTTTCTAAACGCTTAATTTGATCAAGTGAAGGATGCACTCTTAAGGCTTTGCTGCATTCACAATGCAATAATCAAACACGTCAAATACTTCACACGTTCCTTCACACACAATACTTCACACGTTCCTTCACACGTGAATGAGAAAAATTTGTTGTTTAAGTTTATGTTTAAAAAAAGAGACTGGTTAGTGACCCGTAAGAACGTCTCTAATTTAATAAATTAACATAAACTATTATACAATTCGAATAGTTCGCTACGTTCGTGATGCTTAAAATAAGTTCCGTCGTTACTTCGGAGTCGTAAAGATATTGGAAAAGTGTTTAAAACGAATCTTTCAATGATAAGATCATGAAATGTTCCACGAATTTATCTATCAATGCACATACTCGGCGGGAGGCGCACTCCATAATGCAACCCGGGTAGTCGCTACCGGGTAAAAATGGCAAAATGGATTCCTTGTATAAATTGGAGTTGATTGCGAGTATTTATCTATTATCTATTATCCAGATGATTTGAAACATACTCCAGGCACAGGGAAGTGTCGGGTCTTCCAAGAAGCCCTAACCAAGGCTAAAGCGCTTCTGCAATGATTCGTATACTTCAAATCAATCTACATCAAAGCATCATCGCCCAAGACCTACTGGAACAGTTTGCGAGAGCCAGGCAAGCTGACTTACTACTGCTGAGCGAGCAACATCACACCAGAAACTCACCAACATGGTATCCTGACGAATCCGGTACAGCCGCCATCTGGGTTCGGAACGGTGCTCACCCCCAAGTGCAGGATCGGGGGCGAGGAGATAGTTTCTTTTGGGTTCGGTGTTCGGGAACTACACTCTTCAGTGTATACCTAATATAACTCCGAACGAATCGTTGTCATCCTTTCAACTTAGGCTCAATGCTTTGGAGGGCGCTGTTTCGAGTATTGAGGGTCATGTGCTCGTCGGAGGTGACTTCAACGCAAGGGAATCGATTGGGGCATGCCCCAGTCAGACGCTCGGGCGGCACCATGTCGAGGATCCATGTCAGATCCTCGACATGGCAGCACGAACTGGGCTCGTCAGACTGACCACAGACCACACCCCTACTTTCCGTCGATAGGGGTTGCATCGGCACCATACCTGATGTGACATTCGCCTCGGAGTGCCTAGCACAATCAGTTCAAAACTGGAAAGTGCTAGAGGATTATTCGGCCGGTGATCACCAGTACATAGCTCTGCAGATCCATCACGGTGCTTCCCGAAGACCACATGCTTGTTCTTCTGCGCTCCGCTGGAATACTGAGAAAGCGGATATTGAGAAGTTTGTTGAAGTGCTTATGGCACTATCACCGCTGTCGGAAGTAACGCTAGAGGACGGAGAACCCGCGGACCCGTGGACGACGTGAACAGAAACCCATGGGGCCTGGGCTACAAAATAGTAACGCGGAAGCTCGGTGTCCAAAGGTCACCTCACTCATACGAAGCAGAAAAGATGGACGAAATCGTGCGGGCTCTCTTCCCCATCCATCCCACCATCGTTGAAGCGGTTCACTATGAAACACCAATGGAAATTCTATTTTTCACAAAGATGGAATTGGAGATAGCAGTCTTGTCTATGAAGGCCAGAAAGGCTCCAGGACCAGATGGGATTCCAGCAGAGGTGCTACAAATGGTCTTCCACTTTTTCCTTGACCTGCTCCCCTGCATGTTCAACGCATACCTGCGCGAAGGGCTGTTCCCGGAGTGCTGGAAGGTGGCGAGACTTGTGCTCATTACGAAGGGAAAAGGGGATCCCGAGTCGCAAGCTGCATACCACCCACTGTGTATGCTTGACACGGCCGGAAAAGTTTTTGAAAAACTTTTCAGGGGAAGAATCGCTGACGTGATTCGTACTGCCGGGGATCTATCTCCACGGCAGTATGGCTTCAGAGCAGGCCGCTCCACCATCGATGCAATTGGAGAAGTAGTGAGCGCGGTCCAACGTGCGGAGTCTCACAGTATTTCCACACGACGGGTCGTCCTGCTGGATCGACTTTGCGGACGATGTCGCGGCACTAGTCGCTGGACGCACAGTAGACCATGCGCAGCTCAGACTCAATACGTTAATGAGGAGGATAATGGACTGGATGACCGCTCACGGATTCAAGCTGGCACTGGAAAAAACCGAAGTGGTCATCCTAACGAAGAAGAGAATCCCCAGAATACGGCCTATTCGTATAGGGGACGAGCTGGTGGAATCGAAATCAGCAGTAAAGTACCTGGGCGTCCTGATAGACTCGAAAATGAGTTTTTCCCACCAAATCAAGGCAGCAGCTGACAAAGCTGCAGCGCGTGTGACGGCACTCATCCGATTAATGGCCAACATAGGGGGGCCCACCACATCAAGGAGACGACTCTTAATGAGCGTTGTGCAGTCACTTCTACTCTACGGATCAGAACTGTGGGGCGACGCTCTCACCAAGGAGTTACACCGGAAGCGGTTGGCACAGGTGCAGAGACAAGGAGCATTGCGAATCGCATGCGCATACCGAACGGTCTCCGGGGCGACAGTGCTGGTAATCGCAGGGGTGATACCCATTACCCTCCTTGCGAGAGAGCGCAGAAGTATTTACCTGTGCAGAGATGAAGATCGAAGAGAAGAGATCACCAAGGAAGAGAGACGTCGCCCCCTTAGCGATTGGCAACAGTCCTGTGAGCAAGAAACAAGGGGAAGGTGGACTGCACGTCTGATCCCTGACCTGAGCCCGTGGTTTAGTCGAGTGCATGGTGAGACCGATTTCTACTTGACCCAGCTCTTAAGAGGGCACGGTTGTTTTCGGTCCTACCTGTACAAAATTGACAAAGTACGGTCTCCTAACTGTGTGTTTTGTGCAGGGGAGCTGGATGACGCCTGTCACACATTCTTCTACGGCAAAAGGTGGAGCCAGCAGCGAGGGGTCCTACTCAGCGAAATTGGAGAGCTCTGTCCGGAAACTATCGTCGGAGAAATGCTGAAAACAGTTGGTAATTGGAATCGCGTGGCGCAATATACTCGGGTAGTGCTGATATTGAAAAAAGTTTTATGGATCTCTTTTGTAGCACTTCCTTCCTCTCCCGTTCTTCCCGTTAGAGAAGAGATTCCCATAATCCGAAGGTGCCTCTAGGCGTAGAAACACGAGGCCTAGCCCGAAGTAATGTATCAAACGGTTCCAGGCTAGGTTCTCAGGTTGACAGGGAAACACCTCAGTGGGTAGTCCAAAAGCATTTTGCGTCTGGGAGTCCCACACTCAGGGCGTAAACAGCCTTCACCTCCCTACCACAAAAAAAATGTATTTATCTATTAATGTAACGTATTTTTTTAAATAAAATTACAGTGTAAAATCAAACGTTTACAAAGAACCAAATATTCGACTATAAAAACATCGAAAAATTGAAAAAGAGATCAACATCGTAGTCGCATAACATTATCTTATTTATGGAATAATTTTGGCATGTAATAATGTGGCATTTGTGTTTAAGAAGACTCATTCCAAGTAAAACCTAAAAATAATTAAAATAAATAATATGTTGGTAATGTTTTGTATATGACTATATTTTATGATCTCATTCTTCATATAAAGGATTGGTCCGCTCTATTTCTATCTTTTTGTGGGATAAATTGCAATCAGTCTCAGTTTTTCGATCCTTTTTCCAACGACACACAGTAGATCATGATGCAGATATTTACGATCGTGGCTGCAGGATTCTTCTTTGATAAGCGCAGCTCAGATTGTCATTTTGTTCATAATAACAACCAAGTTAGAACATAAATTGACTTGTTGTACCTGGACATAGGTTCAAGATAGATCTGCGTCTTATATGTGGCAGAACACGTCACACGGCCAGCTCCTTAAAATAATCCCTTCATGGCAACACAATTTCCACAATTTCCAATTTTGCGCGATTTTCTTCGTTTGACTTTGCGATCACATACGCATTTATGTGACCAATGTTCATAAAACCAAAGAAAAGCACCAATTACCACCTTTTAGATTGGCGTTATACTGAATATCTTCAACACAACACGTCAACGACATCTACTTCACATTTGTTTCAGTCATAAACTGTTAGCTGGGGTTTTTGGACATCATTGATCGATTTATCAATTTTATCACAAGGATGCATTTTTCAAGTGGAACAGTAATACAACATTCAACAAAATTAGCGAATATCCTAAAAAAGCATATACGATAATTCAGTGCAATCAGTCCGAAAACAGAACTATTTATCACTCTTCCTTTTATATATATTAAGGTTTGAAGCTTTTTTCGCTCACGGTTCCTAACACAGGAAGTCTATAAAACTAGATTAACTCCTCCATGAGCGGAAAACTGGTGAACTAATTGTATATCGAAACATTCCTGTCAGGTTTTTTGATAGGCTCCACGAATCGCTTTCTCACATCAGCGGGAGAATTACATTTATAGGGAATGCCTTCATTTTTGCCTATTTATATTTCAGTATTCGTAATATAATACAGACGGGCGTGACCCTATAGAAGTTTTTTTATCCCTCCCTGCCTTGCTTTGTAGTTATTGCCGGAATGGACATAAACCTCGTATGTTTTTCATGGATGGTGACATAGTCTCTTTGTGAAAAATATTTCATTGTATTTGCGTTAAATACTTCAGATGATTCTCTAAATGGCACGAGTTTGTCTCCTTATCTTCTTTCTTCAAGTGTACGTGCATTGTCAAAACGTGAGCATCTAAAATAAACCCGCTTCTGCGGCATTGCCGCCAAATAGCAATCGCAATCATTGCCGATAGTAGGCCAAAGATCCTTATTTTTGGGGTGTCTGCTTTGAAGTAGTCTGAATTCTGTTTCGAACTTTGATTTCTGTAATATCTGTCGAATTACTGTCACTGTCTCTTTGTTATAATTTGATCCAAGATTTTATACATACACATTGGAGTAGTCAACAAATTTCTGTAATATACTATCATTAAAAAAAAAATGATTTTAAAGCCTCTGCTTTAAGCTCACAGTCTTTACCACCATGAAGTGGACCTGATAAATATGTAACAATACTACGCGGTTTTGTTCAAATATTCCATGGGGGCTCTATAGCTGGTCCAGGGCTAGTTTTATCGTTACCAGTAAATTTCCGATGTCGTATACAAAGCACGGGCGCGTCGCCTAGATACAGACGATTTTGAAATTTTTACATGAGGCTGAAGTACTAGAGCCTCTTCTTTCAACATAATTGGGGATGCCCGTATATCTTCTCTTTATTGCTCTGAATTCTTTGATGCTCACTTCAAGTACGAAATATCTACTTCCTGACTTTTTTCCAAATATAGGCACTGTTTTGAAAGTAGGCACTGCATCTTCATAGTAAAAAAAAACAAAAAACTGAACGTAGACTGATTAAATTAACGAGACATAAATAGTCGTTATCAGGTAAAAAACATCCGTAAATACTTTATACGCCTGTTATTCGAAATAAGGGAATGTCGCTTGTGCGAAAAATCATGCATGGAAATATATAAATGAACGTTGTGGTAAACTTTACCTGATAGCGTCTTTTGCTGGGTTAACAGCATCACTTCTTGCGTATTGTGACATGTTCGAATAATGTCACGCGCCACTGTAGTCGTCTTAAAAGAAATTCGATAACAAATATCAATAACCAATACCATTCGATCATTCTCGAAGAGAAAACAGGCATAACGTAAACACATTGTGTGCATTGAGTGCAAATGACTCAGCGCGTAAATTCGAGAATGACCCACGTGAAAGACTCGGGATCGGATGGTACATATATAATAGCGACTACAGCGAGCGGCGAAGGGAGTTTTGTGAATGAAGTGAAGTTGCATAAGCGAAAAGCGACAGTACGCTTTGAAAGTAGTGCGGATTTTATTACCGTGTTAAAATAAAATCGTACGCGGATTAAAAAGCGGGTGAAAGTGATTGTTACAATTAATCGATTAGTTAAAATAAAAGTGAACAAGTGAAATAGTAATTAAGTGAAAATAATTGTAAAGTGTAAGTGAAATTTATCAACAGAATAAATTCTCAAACAACTAATTTTAAATTAGTCGGGTGTGTTTAATTCACCATTGCAAACATTTGCGAAATAAACAGGTCGCGCACCTGGGAAAGCGCAACAGTATTATTAATAACGGGCCGGGCTTCCTTTCTTTGAACCTTTGAATTTGCTAATTTTTTGTAGTAAGGAACGAAAACTATTTACTTCTATGGCAGGATGACAACTTCAGTTTTTTCCAGTGCTTGCTCAACCCACGAACAATCATTCCTAGACTCAGTTCCACACTCATGTTGATGTGCTAATGTGACATTGTTCAATAATCAAAATAAAGATTGGGTTCAATGAACGAAATGAAACTTGAACGCCAAGTTTAAAAAAAGTCCTTATTTGTTCAGAGGAAAACGGAAAAAGATAATCAAACAGAGAAATTAGAATTATACCCACTGGAAGCAGATAGTTGAGACGTTCCCAGTAGGTGCAGAAATAATATTTTATTGCTTATTATTGAGGAGCAAGAAATATTGGGCTTATTTGTCAATCCCAGTACTTATAATCAACATTCATCAATCTTCAGAGAAAAGCCTTCCTGAAGGAACTGACGTCGCTACCACTGCCACATATGTTAAAGTGACCTAAGAAACCGCTGGGAACGTTTCAACCATCTGTTTCTAAATAAGAGCGGATTTTGTTGAATCATCTCCTGCGGCGTTCTCAAATACAAACTTAATTACTGATTTATGCTGTTTGGAGTATCTTGGGGAGCCACATATTCTGGATACTTTGCTTGTGCGTAAGAGGTGTCAGTTGAAAAACGAGTAGAAGATACACTCTCCTGTTACCATATTTGTTTTGAAACAGTATTTGTGGACCTGGCAAGTCTGAACTCAGCCTGGAAACACATCTTTTTGAACATGGGGTCTAGGATAGACGATAGTGCTAGAAGCGAACATTGTTCTATACTGACAAAACGTATTTTGCATTGAGTCAGCACTAAGCATCGCATGACCTGCCAAACTTTGTGTTTTGGATTCAAGCTCTTGACTGATTCCTTAATTCCTGCTGGTGAGATGTTTTTCGGAGCTTATTTCCTTTGTAGCTGTTGCTTATAGTTCTAGAACTCCTACACTTGTAAGATTTCCATTTGCATTACGGAGAGCATTGCTGGAGCAGCAGTGTTCTTGTTTATAATTTCGTTTATGAACGGTCGCAGCTCTATGAATCTGGAGAGTATTTTATAGGTGGAGTTCCACCTAGTCGAATGATGGCGAAATCCCTCGATGGCTCCGACTTTTTCCAAATTGTTCTTCACTTTTGCCACGTCATCGAAGGCTTTTGTGACGAAAAACTTGGGGGATTTAGGATTTAGGATGTGTTTGCTTTAACCAAACATTATCTCCGCTGCCTTTTTAACGATTTTTGAATTGGAAGTTATCATTCTTCAAAAATATTTTGCATCTATCACAATATACTCAGCAGTATGCCGATGGGTGTGTTGGAACATTCCGAATGCACCTTAGATAACACAACGTTTGTCAGCATCAAGATATTGTACTGTTAACCTGAGGAAGCTCCGATTTTGCGAATCTGTCCAAATATCAGTGGTTAAACAATACTGCAGATCAGATTTCAACTGAGAACCGGAAAATCAGATACGGATAATAAATGAAGCGGACACAAGATAATATTTATAAATAATAACTGTGCGGATAATTTTGCGAGTGGCACAGTGTAAAGTGGAGCAGCCGCCTTAAGAACCTTACGAAATACGGCATGTTCGACCATGGATAAAGGTTCCATGTCTTTACATATCATATATATAATACCTTGAGTGATTCTCCCTCTTTATGATGAACTACCTTGCCTAGAGCTGAGCAAACCACAGGTTGGCCCACAGCAGCTCACAAAGAAGGACTGATAGATGGTTGTTTTATTTTTTTAGATACATCGGCCTCCGGCTAATTCTCTGTTGGTCTCTTCAGAACAGTTTTGTGAGACTAGTGCTCCTGAGGGTTCTTCAAATTGGTCGTATTCCCACACGTTGTTATTTTTACTCCACAATGTTGGCACTAACGTGCTTATTCTCCACTTTTTCAAAATGTTGCCAAGCAATACTTTTTGGAAGCATCTTGGTCGAAATAATACGAGGTAATTACAAGGGAAGTTGCAACAAAGTATATGATACAAAGTTGCAAACAGTATATGATATATAGACCAGCGAAAATGTGTATAACGATGATCTCATTGGACATCTAGGGAGGGATTTACTAATTTTTGCACATAAAGTTGCGGAATAACTTGTATAACAATAATTCAGCTATTTCCTTCATAAAAAAAAGTCGGGAACATTAAAAAAACGAAATGTCAAAAAATTAGTTTTTTTTTACTTTTCTTTATTGTAACTTTAAAACGATTGATTTTTGAGGAAAATCGTTCGGAAATAACAGTTGCGTAACTAAATTTTCTATAAGATAGGATTGTTCAATTTTTTTAAAATCATTCCTTTCTGCAAAAAAGCAATAAATATTAAAAAAGAGGAACGATAACTGAACTATTGTTATACAGCTTACTACGTAGCTTGGTCTGCATAATTTGGTAAGTTCGTCCCCAACAGCCAACTCAAAACAGATTTACACCTCACACACTAGATATATATTATATTATATTCACTTGCTTTAACTTAACCTTCAACGTATCATCCTAGGGCAGTTTTCAGATAGTTCCTCGGGATCTGCATCAAATAATCTGGTACTTACTAATCTGGTACTTTATGAGGATATTTGCCTATATAGTGCAGTCAAATAAATTTTTGGATCAAACTCATGCCTTTCCCGTTTGCATCGAAAGTATAAAAATCTGTACTGAAGCCACACCACAGTGAGGATAGATCCGTGGCCTTGCCTAGCAGACACAGCTTCCGATCTAAGGAGCAGGTCAGTGAAAAATTCGCAAAGCGCAAAGCACAAAGATCATCTGCATCTCCGCTAGAATCCCATAGGGTCTCGAAGCATTTCTGGCCTTCATAAACATGACACGTTCTTTCCTCTCTTTATAACATTTGCCTTTTTGTAAAAATTTCTACCGGTATTTATGCAGGCAAGGCCTCAAAGGGAGGTGAAAAAGATAGAGAAAAGGGTTCGAAATTTTTTTTCCATTTCTTCCTTGTTTCAGACTAGTACTACTTGTTTGTAGTCCAGATCCTATGAATCTCCGTTGACTTCAACCTTTATATCGCGCCGCAGTCTGGGCTTGCCGCTGTCGATGAATTGGTGAAGGCCATTCCTATCTGACTTATAACCCGCTGAACAAGCGCATGCCTCTTCCGAAACTAGATGCAATAAATGATGCAATAAACCTGTTTATTGCATCTGGTAAGGCTGTCTGACTGCCTCACCGAGTTAGCCGTAAACTTTCATTGCCGTTTGAATATCTTCCGGTTTTACCACTCCTTTGATTTCTCCCAAGAGATCTGAAAAATATCTATTGTCAGATGTCCTTCTTTCGCCTATCCTTCACCCTGATTGAGCTGCAGGCTAATCTTTTTATGGTGGTTCAAATCGAGACAATTAACGCACTGTCGAGGGTTCATCTTCTGCCTTCAGCCACCTGCGTCCATATCAACCTATTTTAGTTACCAAGTCCTCCAAATCCAGGACAATGTTTTTAGCTTCTTTGCTGGGGTTCGTTTGTGCACTGCACGCGGCAACGATGATTTTCACAACGGTTTCCGTTTTCCGGTAGAACTGCTCTTCATCTGAATAACCTAGGATGATCGATCACTTGCCATAATTTTTGTAAGTATTATTTCCTTATATGCATCCCATACTTCAGCCGATGCGGTAACAACAGGTTTCTCAACTTTTTCGCTTTCATCTACAGTATGCTTGTCTGCCCCAGAATATGGGAGTCGCTTTTTTTCTTTTGCGTGCGCATGGTTTGCTTGCTGCACCGAAATCTAAGAAGTATCCCCGATTGGATCATATTTTGGCTTTCGCTTCTCTAAAGTTCCTGCTCCTTGTTTACCTTTTCTTTTGAATCACTCTTCCTCTATCCAAACAGTAAGCGTAATCTTTATTTTAACGCACTATATATTCTACCTAGAATCTACATTAAATTTTCTGGTACTTTCTCAAAACAGGAAGCTAAGGTTTACTTACAACTGGACTTCAAGGAAGAGTACCTAACCAAATCTATATTTAAAAGATGTTGATTCAAGATAGAAGCGGAAAAATGAAGGGATGCGGCATGCTGTATAGAACGGAATGAGAGTCTTCAATAAATCTTGAAAAAGAATATACAGAAAATATTTCAGAACATTCTTCAAGGACCACAGAGTTAGCTTGTGTCAATAGTATAAAAGGAACATAATCATTGATAGAAAACATTGATTTTTTAGTTTCAAAATCTAACATAATTAAATGAATGAAAAGTATTTTTTCGAAGTTAGGTAGGGAAAAACTCGAATCGAATAGGTCCGCATTGCTCACGTAATTTTTACAGTTCGGAATCTTCTGCTCCTCTTATTTTGGCATTAGGGGAACAAATTTCTATTGATTAAAGATAATATCATTCTTGAGAGCATATCTGGCAGCTAAGGCATTGTAATGTAAAAAATTCTCTTTACCTCAGTCCTAAAACTATATTTTCGTAAGCAGTCTTTCCTTAAAACACGCAAACGTCGAACTTACTACAAAGCTTGGAACCGTACCCTAGACCACCTTCCTATCTGAAGGGTTACAAAAGCATTCTCAAGGTAGCAAACATACAAACAGGCTGAAGACCTACTGAAAAATGAATGTATGTCCTAGAGGTCCTAAAGCACTGCTGGCAATACCATCATGAAACAATTCCACGTATACAGAGGAAATTTCAAAAGTAATAGTACATAAATTTTGCATTAATGGGGAACAATGAGTAAGCTTTTCCTATATTTAACCACGTCGCGCAAATATAATTACTTTGTAAGCATAAGGCTTGCAATAAAAATCGTCTGAACATGTGAAATTGAATTGAAGAAAAACTAACAATCACCAGTGATACTTGGTTTGGTATTCAAAGACCAAAACGGAGGATGGTATGGTCTCAACGGTCAAAACGTGGTGTACTACACCATGAGTCTCATCACATCTGCCTACGACTACTCTATGCCCCAGCAATGGCCTTGAAATTATAAGCCTGCTGTGTGTTCGTGTTCAGCAGGAATTGTTGAAAAGTGAAGAGAATATCATAGACTCTTCCTCTGGTTGTCACCGAGGAAAGAAGGATCAAGGGATCACGATGAGTGGTATTCCTCATTGAGGATATGTAGAAGCTCATCAAAACGAGCTTTCTCCTTAACAGTACCTCTTCAGAGCTGGGCGATCCACTATTTGCGTGATTACATAAATGGCGAGCGGGGACCCGACGGCAGAAGTCCATAAATACTATTCAAGCCAAGAACAACTATTTCTGATAATCTTGCGTCCCATTTCGCAATATTGATCGATTTTCACGGCGACCTGAAATCTTTCAGAGTGGTTATAAATCTGATGAGAATATTGGAAGACTTTGGTTTCAAAGACCGGAAGCTTGTATTTGACATAGTGAGGTTCGGCAAAGAATGAACATAAAACAGGTGAGACGCAAGGTTCCACTCTTATAGAAGGTTCCACTCTTCCATCACCTATGGAATGTCTCGTGCGAGCAGCTTTTATGGGTATTCCTACCGAACGAGTCACGTTTGATCAGCTGTGATGACACTCCGCGAGCTCTGCCTAGAAATGGGAAAAAATGAGGTCATCATACGGTCCAAAACACAAATCTCGAGAGTAACATTCATCCAAATTGGTGATAGGGCCAACCAAGATCACGATGATTTACTTTGGCTTAATGAAAGACTTTAGTATCTTTGTTGGGGGATGAGGCCGCAGCAAAAATACCGGCAATCAATTATCTAATCGTGAACACCGATAGTTCCAAGGTTAAGGAGATTCCGTTACAAGGGTAAAGAGCCGCATAACATTCGTACTGGAAACGAATATGGCATAAGTAAAGTCGTGGTCTCTGCATGTATCTTTTGCATACCACCATGTTTCTGAGCTTCCAGAGTATAAATGTATGGATGATTAAAATAAGAATCAGGTGGGCAAAGCCTTACCGGTGACTTGGGATCGTGGCTCGACCAAAAGCCGGGAAAACTGATTACTAACTAACTGAATTTCTTAGCGGGCATGGTTACTTCCTTTATCTTTAAAATATGAGGAAGGTGCTGGTGCTCACAGTTGGTGTGTACCATACAGTCTTCACTTACGAAAGGTGATTAAGATTTTGTTTCCATATTGCGGGAAAAATAGGAGAGTTCTCTCAAGATAGCTTGGTGGAAAAGCTGCTGGCATCAAAAAACAAATTGAACTCTGTGTGACAACACGTTCGGACGGTTCTTCTTACAAGAAGATATATTTGATCCCTTGTCAGCGATTAATCCCTCTCGTTTCCGACCTTTCTGTTAAAAGTGAGGGCTTTCTAACCCGAAGTCGCCGCTAGTAGAGACTCAAGTAGCCTAATCTTAAGTAACAAGTTAGGTTTTGCTTTCACAGGAGAAGTTTTTAATTTGTAGTCAAGTTTTAATTGGTCAAGTTAGCACAGACACAAAAAATGGTGACAAAATAAACATAAAAAAAACGAAAAAGCAATAGGCTAGACCATAGAGGGATAAGATATAGAGAGGGCCTATCGGTGTACTTGGGCGTACGTGAGCGTCCGAAGTTTTAAAATTTTCTTTTTTCCCCTCATCAGCTGTTCCAATGTTCGGTTCCATTCGTTCCTGCCATTTTTGTCATATGCGGCATGATATCCGAAATCGTATCGATACTTCAAAGTTTTTCACGAAACTAAATTACCATTCAGAATGTACTATCCAATCATAGGCAAAAATACCAGATCTAAGTTCACAAATCACTAATATCAGCTGATGCAGAACTGAAAGTACACTACTTTTACGTGTTTTGTTGGAGAGCGCATATCTGCCTTGAAATGGAAAATTAACCATCTATATTACTGCCGACAATTTCACATGATTACCGCATAGAACTAGCAAATCAAAAACATTTTCATTCATTAAATGTTAAGAAATAATGTAATATTTACATTTTACGACATCTCGGCTCCCTTCGGTTCTAAATTTAACAATTTTTTTTTGTGAGGGGGGGAGACAATTTACGCCTGAAGCGCATGCTACCAGACTATCCACTAAACACCCCTCCTCCTTTCAAGAGACCCTAGCCTGGAACTGTTTGACACATTACTTCGAGCTAGGCCTCTTTTTTCTTCGTCCTAGGGCGCCGACAGCCTAGAGAAAACCTCCCCCCAGCTGGAGGGGGCAAGATAGAGGAGGACTGCTGGAAAGAAAACCCCCCAGAGCCCACGCCTCAAGGCAATCCATGATACCATTTTCCGCTGTATTGTATTGTGCAAGTATTGCCCGAAAGTAATGTGCCACATATGTCAATTTGTCAAAAGTTTTCAGCCCTTTCCACTGAGCAGAAAATGCTGTCTGGGTACCCTGACACACCAATGCTGTGAAGGTAAGACTGACAATACCCATGCCCGCTAATCAGCTACGTAAGGCAATAATCAGTCTCACTGTGCCTTGGATTGAGCCACGATTCCACGTCCCCTATAAGGCTGGCAGTCCAGCGGCCATTAGAGTCGCCTTCCCAGGACTGATGCCACTCAATTATTGTGCGCTGCTCTCGCTTGACAGCATATCTAGAACCATTCCCTCATGAGGAGTCGGCGTTTACTTGGTGTAGACCCACCGATGTTGCACATGAGTCGACTTAGAGCCGAAACGCCTATCATGGCCTTTTCCGCCGTTGCCCTGATCTGTTCCGAAAAACTCATTTTCGAATTGATCAGTAGTCCCAAATACTTTATCGCAAGTTTTGACTCGAAAGTCACATCTCTGATCTGCATAGGAATTACCGTAGGAATTCTTTTCTTCGTGATAATGACCACCTCGGTTTTCTCCAGTGCCAGACTGAACCCGCAGGTGGTCATCCACCCACTCACTCGACGCATTAGCGTTCCCAGTCTGCACTGCACATGTTCGATTGTGCGTCCGGCGTCCAGTGCTGCTATATCTTCCGCATAACCGATCAAACGCAACTCATCTGGCAGCTCAAGCCTCATTAGCCCGTCATATGAGGCGCTCCACAAGTCTGGTCCCAGTATGGAGCCATGCGATATACCAGACGTTATCTCCGTACTGCGCCACTCATCTTGTCTGTTAAAGAGTGGTCCTTCAAGTAATCCCTCAAATTCCGCATCAGCTACCCTGGTAATCGGAACGAATTTTCCAATGTGCCAAGAATATCCACCCATCTGGCGGAGTTGAAGGCATTCCTGACGTCAAGCGTCTAACAGAACAACTCGTTTAAACAACTTTCCCATTGCTGATCAATGCGAGCTTTGCCACCTTCCAACGAGATGGAAATACGCCTTCTCTCAGGCAAGTGTTGAACACATTGAGCAGCAAGTCAGGACAAACGTCTAAGACCATTTGTTCTGGTGCCTTTCGAGCTTAAATAGAAAGCACCGCATCCTCCAGCACATTTTTTGTGAACAGTGGACATTCCACTGAATCGTCCTCGTGAATAGCATCAACACGGATGGGGTGAGTTGGGAACAGCGCCTGCACTATCCCGTCCATCTTGTCTGCTTGAAGTAAACAGGGCTTCCGTATGGTACCAAACTTGCGCCACACTTCCTTATAGCTGAGCCTCCGTGGATCCCTGTTCACGTCATCCACAAGTTCTCGCCAACAGCGTGCCTTACTCTCGTTGATGAGCCTTCGGAGTTCTTTCCTCGCTAACCTGTATGCTGCTGTCCTATTGGATGCTTCCTCTTCGCTACTCGAGCGCAGAGCTGCACGTCGAAGTCTGTGACACTCACCTCGTTTGTCTGCGATATCTTTTGACCACCAATTTACAGCAGGTCTGTCGTGTCGGGGCTTCCGTCGAAGCAGAGATGAGCTACCGGCAGAAGTAATGGGGTTCATTTCAATTTGACAATGAATTTATCATTACAGTTAGAAATCAATTTCTAAATGTTTCTTTCTAAAATTTAAATGAATAGTCACACCTACCACTTGAATGTTGAAAATATTATCAAATCGCTGGCTGAATCATGCACTTTAATCAGTCAACGTTAATTGAAAATGCGCAAACGCTTATATTCTGCATTTCTAATCGTCATTAAATATATGGAGCATATGGATATGCTCATTAATGACGTTCACAGCGGACTTGTAGATTTGAACACATTTGATTAGATTATTGTAGCCGTGAGATCAGCTTCAAATTCCAATTCATCCTTGATTATTCGGCTCGAGCAAATTCAATTCGAAGTCGAGCATCTTTGAAAATTGTATGGAATTCTTCGGGTAATGATGTTCCTGTGGATTTAACATTCCCGTTAAGTCGATTCTCCTGTGTCCGTGGGCAGCACCAATTTGTGAATGATGGGGCCCTTAATGTGATGATATTATTTCGTAACTTTATTGATGTAAGGAGAAAATATTGTTTATGAGTATTTGGATAATAAAATGCGAATGAAAACGAAATATTTGCTTCAGTTATAGCAAGCATATATTGTAATGTTTGTTGCCATAGTTCAGATAGTGCAATTTTCGACCATTCATTTGTACCATTTCTGATAATTTTTAAGTAAGTAGTGGTGAATTTGTGTTAATATGCGTAAAATTTCTAGATTTCGGACAAAAATGTGGTCGTAGCATCCCTATATTTTCTTCCTGTATGGGATAGACACTAAAGCTAAACACGAAAAATAATCATAAATAAACCTACTATTATATAAACATATTCTAAACATGGTCTTTACGATTTGATGTCATAAACACGATAGAAAAATAATTTAGGATATTGAAGGGAAACTTATTTTATGATAAATTCGAAATATGAAATATGATCGATTTGAAATATGATAATTAGCCGACTTGTACTTTAATAGACATAACACTGAAGAAGGGACCATATCGGCTTCGAACAGCTTTCTGTTCCAACATATAAACCTCAACATAAATATGCAAGGTAATAAGGATTTCTTTAATTTTTAGAAC
Source organism: Stratiomys singularior (assembly GCA_954870665.1). NCBI lineage: Eukaryota > Metazoa > Arthropoda > Insecta > Diptera > Stratiomyidae > Stratiomys > Stratiomys singularior. Next base: position 65,628,076 of record OX940877.1, read on the forward strand.
GTTGCAAACACCCGAATCAACAGTTGGACAATTACTACTTTTCAAATACAGAAAACATAATATTAAAACCTTGTATAAACTTTTGGATAGCTGTGGGCCCCAAAATTAAAATAATATCACTGTCTATTATCTGTTTGCCGAGCACAGATAAGAACCTTAACATTTTCCACCACATCTTTAGTTATAGTTTTCGGAGTTACGAACTCTCTTTTCACCCCGCCAAGAAAAAAATGGGGCTGATCACACTTATCGAACTTGTTGGAAAAGTCTTCCACTAAATTGCTTGTTGTTAGGGAGAAGGATTTTAAATTTTAAGTTTTAAGAGCATTTAAGCTTAACTATTCAATCCAATTACATATGTGGAAACAATTAATATGCATGAATACAATAAATATGTAGTGCCTAAAATTTACTGCGTCTTTAACCTTTTTAGTGCCACGGAACGCCGTCGCGCTGCTATCATTAGTTCCGGAAAATGCTAGCGTCGCGACAGCGCTCCTTTTGACAGTTGACTTTTGGCGCGCACAGGTGACAGTCGTGTTACCGCATTCGTATTTTTATTCATTATATTGCATTTTAACTATCTTCGATCGCATATTTTTTACATAAACATCGTGATTATTATTTTTCTAATTTTGATTTCAAAATGTCGGACACAAGTGAATTTTACGATACAGACGTTGAAATGATAGAACAATTTGAAAACTGCGTTGGTGATTATGAGAGCGATGGTGGAAGTGATATTGTTGTTCCTGTCAATTGGAGGTTGCGTGTTATTAGTGACAGTAGTGAAAGTGAGGATGACCTTGAAAAAAAGACCCAATCAAACGCGCAATTTGTGTAACTACCATCAAATGCCAAGTTTACAAAACAAACTGACATGCATTTCTTGAAGTATGTGGACCCAAGCATGCTACTCAAGATGACGCAGCCCCATTGGAGTATTTCAATTTATTTTTCACAGAGTTTTTGTATAACTAGATGGTTATCGAAACTAATCGGTATGCTTTGCAATTTTTTGAATCAAATCCAAATTTGAAACCTAATTCACGCGCAAAATGTTGGAAGCCTTGCACAATACCAGAAATGGAAGCATTTGTGGCAGTACTCCTAGAAATGGGTATCACAAGAAGGCCTACTATTTCTTCTTACTGGAATAAAAATTCACGTTCATGTTTTCCAGAAACAGATTTCAATTACTTTTGAAATTTTTCCATTTAGTTGACAATGAGACTCTAGCACCACCAGGACATCCCGAATACAACCCATGCGCCAGATTTGACTTCATGGTATAACATGCCAACACAGTTTTTCGTCAGCATTATGTGCCCAATAAACAGCTAAGCATAGATGAATCTTTGGTTGGAACGAAATGCTAAACTACCATCGAACAAAATTTACCAAACAAAAAACATCATAAATGGGGCATAAAATTGTGGATGCTTTGTGATTCTAGTACTAAATATTGTTTAGGTTTTTATTGTTATCGTGGGGCACAATGTAATGAAGATAAGGATGAAATAAAAAAGATAGGTCTTGGTTCTGTAGTGGTGAAAAAACACCTAAGTTTGGGAAACTATTTCGATAAAGGATACCATCTATTTACTGACAATTTCTATGCCTGTATACAGTTAGCCAAATCACTTTTGGAGAAAGGGAAATATATAACTGGCACTATAAGGCGCAACAGAAAGCTTATACCCAAAGAAGCAAAAATAACAAAAGTTGGTGAGCCTAAATATTTTAGTAACGGAGAAATTCTAACGTGTTCTCATCGCGATAAGCAGTCCAAAAAAAATACAGTTATCCTCGTTTCCACTGATAGCAATATTGGAAACGTTACAGTAAAAAAGAGACGTGGAAATTGTGAAACAGAAAAAATCAAGTCAGTTATGATACATGCCTACAATCAATTCATGGGTGGTGTGGACGAATCTGATAAAATGCTATACTCATACTCAGATGAAAGAAGGACACTGAAGTATTGGAAAAAAGTAGTGTTCAATATTTTTGGAAGAATGACTCTAAACTCATACATAATTTATCAGCATAATTCCAATAATAAGAAAATGACCAGGCTGGAATTTACTTCTAGTGTTATAAGTGCACTAGAGAAAAAATGGATGGATGGAAAAAATAAAGCAGAAACACATACTTCGTCGAAACCTACTTTTGGCTTGGAAAAATTGCCAGGACGAAATTTACGACGATGTGTGGTATGCAGCAGTAAGGACAGAAGTGCAGTGAAAAGATCAAACTTAATTTGCTCCATGTGTAAAAAAGGACCGCATGGTGTTTGTGTAGGAAAACACGTTTGTAAATAAATTTTCTTCATTCTTCATATACTTTCTGTAATTTTCTTGTCAATAAATATGTAGTATTCAATTTCTGTGTTTTTATTATCATAGTATAAAATATTCTAAAGAGAACGTTGAAAAAATTATGAATATTGGAGTATGTAACAGAAATGGTTAATATTTCTCTTGTTCATATAAATTATCTATAAAAACACCCTTTTTTACTGGCATTTTTCGCATATAGTGGTAAAATATGTATGGCACTAAAAGGGTTAAGTGGCAGTAGCTTTTATAAAATTCGGAATTCAAACAATCAACAATTAAAGTGAATGAATTTCTATTGAAACACACAAACACATACCCAAGGACGGTTTCTGATTACTTCCAGGACCAATCAATATTATACTAGCTTTTAAACAGGAAAATCAACTCCTAGAAAAGAAGAAACAACTTCAATTTCTTATTTTCATCCACTTGAGTTTCATTTCTTATTTTCATCCACTTGAGTTTTATATTTTTGATTTAAATCAATAAAAACTTGTATGCTTACATATGTGCTCGGATTAAAATGAAAATTAATACTTTTTGTTGCGTTCTCTTTTATCTCGTTTTAGCACTGGTACCTTCGGACACAAAAGAGATAAAATGTTTATTGTCGAAACAATTGGAAAGCTTAAACCACTCTGGAACCTAAAGATGCGAAAGCGACAAGGTAAAATGCAACGGAAGGACGGAAATGATATACTTTGGAATGTGATGCTTTAAGAAATCATATTGTACATAAAATAGCTGCACAGATTATTACAAAAATTAAAAAAAAAACTATTAATATCGATTAACATGTAATATACTACATAGTTTCTCATGAAAGCGCTGCTCAACTCGTTGGTAGAAGGTAAAGCGTTACTGATTTGAAAACGGAAGATAGGGTCGATGAATGCAACCGAGCAAAACATGCGTCTTGCCGTAGCACTATCACGCCCAATTGTGAAATATTTATTTTATCTCAACAAAAGATAACATTTAGGGAGCCTTAATTATTCTCTTCAACACGTTACAGTAACATTAACAAAATCTATAATGAACAAACTTTGGTAATTCTACAAAAAAAATTAAAATAAACAACATAAGTTAACGAATTACCTAATTGAATTTGTACAACACATATCGCGAAAACATTTTCCATCTTTCTATGTATGAAAATATGAAGTCTGTAGTCACTATAGTCAAAATGTCGATTTTCGTAACGAATGAAAGATAAATAGCAAACACCCGGAATGGTTTCATTTATTCGTAATAAATCTGCTGCTGCAAATTAAATTAGGTAATCATACGAGTATGTTGAGCTCGTGGCCTCGACCGTGTACTCGCTTTATTGTTCTTCTCCCCTGGTTACAAAAGCCATTGTTTCACCACGATTTTGTAGGCACTGCAATATTATCTCATGCTGTGCACTCTCCCTGGCAACAAGGATCATCCGGCCGTAGCTTCCTCATTCAATTGAAATGGAAAGTACACATTGTTCTGAGCGGATATGGGCGAATACCATCCTTGTTTATGGCATTCTTATAATTATACCGAAGAAGCCATGAAGGGCAGTATGATTGGAGACAATGTCTAATATCTCGAAAATGTCTAGTTGAAGGAGGCACATCTTTCATATTGATTCGGGGTAGAAAGATGGAAAGGATACACATTGAATGGATTCGTGATTACAGGAAATGTGTGGATAGTCTTGTGCTCCTTGATAAGTGTCCAAACTGAATAATACAGTTGAAAATCAAAGTCGTTTTGGAGAGTGAGATACGGAAATATCCTTCCCGGTACGGGTTCATTTCTGCAATAGTCTTTTCTGGTATTTTGAAAGCTGTATTTATTTTTCACGAATTGTGGAGTGAAATATAGCTCTTTTACTCTCCTTCTGAGCAAAATTTCGACTAAAGGTTTTCCTCTGACGGAGACGCTTGAATGAAACAAAAGTTTTCAAACGTAGCCAACGTGATTCCGATGGAGTATTTCTTTCTGGATCCATGCTGTTCATTCACCAAATCGAAATACAAATTGTTTATTCCAATTGCTATGACGCTATTCGCCAGTTTTTTTCAATAAATCAAATTATGTCATGGACTTTTTTTTTTAAGTTCACACTGGGAGGATACCAGCTTAAAATTGGCCCGGGCTGCCATGGCACTGGCCAGCGTTGTCCATCCTGTGAATTATATTATTATTACTTGTTCATAGTTAGTCTGTGGCTTAGTTATATATTGATTGTGTGGGTATGAGTGATATGTCGTTGGGTGTTATATGTTAGGGTTCGCTTCTGCTAAGAACGCTCCAAAGCTGTCAAGTAAGTTACTGTCGTTTTTGAGAATTAGGTCTTTAATATTATTGTAATTAAGAAAAAAATTGTGATTTGCCCTGATCCTTTCGTATTTAGTGCAGTGAAACAATTGGTGATCTATTGTGTCAGTTTTGTTGCATTGTATGCATAGATCGGTAGTGCTTTTTGTAATTTGAAAGAGACGAAGTTTGTTGTAGGCTCTGTTTGTGAGGATTCTATTGATGGCTTTGCTATGTTTGGGGGTGATGTTGCTTTTATGAAACCATGGTTTTCCTTTGTTGTTGAGATGGTGTGCCTCTTTCCATATGCAGGGTGCGTAGTTGGTGGTTTGAGCTCTAATTCTGCCCTTCCACTTATCGTCTATTTCTTCTTTTATTAAATTTATTATTTCGTCCAGTTCATATTGTGTGTCCATGATACTATGGCTTAAAACACCTATTTTGGCTTGTTTTTCGGCTGTTTCTAACGGCATGATGCCTGCGTGTCCCGGGATCCAGATTAAATTGAAGATCTTCTCTGGGTAATTTTCAATGAATTTCCATATGTATTGTGTGGTTTTTCTGTATTCTTGATTTTCCTTTAGACTTTTGATAGCATTATTGGAATCAGTGAAGACAAAAATCTTATGGTGGTTCTGTATGTTGTTCCTATTTAGGGCCGACAGGATGGTGTGTAGTTCCGCTGCTGTTGTTGTTACGCTCTTGCGGAGGCTAGAATTGTAGGTGATGTTGTTGTTAAGGTTCAGGAATCCTATCCCTGTGCCAAAGAGATTTTTGGCTGCATCGGTCACCAGTATCAGGGCATTTTGTTTTATGAGGTTATCTGTATACTTCTTGAAGGTAAAGTTGGGTTTTGTTTGGTTGTGGGTATGGAGGAAAGAGGACGTTGTTGAGAAAGGTGTGGTGAACAGGTTAGCTGGTCTTTTAGTCCGGTGAGTTGGGTTGAGCTTTCTCAGGTGGTGATTAAATTTGTGGAGGATGTTATTGTAGCTGCTTTTGTGGACTGGATCCTGTTCAGTCCATGTTGGTCTGAAAGTGTTGTTGACAATTTGTTTACTTAATTCTTTCGCCGTTAGTAGAGCTGCTCTATCTATAGATTGGTGTTCGGATGCCATGTTAAAAGCATAGAGGTTGGGTGTGCTAGGGGGTAAACCTAGGCATTGCTTGAGAATCTTAGCTTCGAGCCTGTCCATGGTATTGAATAAGTATGCCGGTGCATGTGCCATTGTAGTTAGTCCGTATTCTATTTTGGGCCTAACTAATGATTTGAAAAGATTTAGAGCCAAGGTGGGGCTAAAGGGATTGGTGGGTCTGTTCAGATATTTTATGATGTTGCCTATGTTGTTAAAGGTTTGGATGTGTTCTTCCTGTGTTCTAAAGGTTAGATTTTTATTTACATTGATGCCTAGGTATTTTATGCTATTGCTCCATTTGATTTGGGTGTTATTGTGTTTGAGAATGATATCTGTGTTCCTACTATAGTGGAAATTAATGGCTTGTATTTTGTCCGGGTTGAAGGGTAGCTTGAGGTTGTCACTCATTGTGGAGAAGAGATTTAGTTTAAGTTGAAGTAGGTTAATCGTGTGCTTTAAATTAGTTCCCTCAGTTAGAATGAGGAAGTCATCAGCATATTGTAGAAGAGTTGTGTTGCTGTCAGAGATATTGTGCAGTTTGGAAGTGTATATATTGAAAAGAAGTGGGCTCAAGACGTCACCTTGTGGCAGACCATTGGAGATTGTCGTGTGTTGTTGGTTGAAGTGGAGTATTCTTTCTTTATATAGATTTATGATCCATGAGGTGTAGGTTTTTGGGATGTTGAGGTCTGAAAGAAGTTTGTTCAGGATCTGTAGGTCGACTTTCTCATATGCATTTGAAAAATCTATAACACAGACAGTTTTGAAGGGGAAAGTGGATTTGTTTTCAAGTTTTTGTAAAAGGGTGTTAAAGCATGTTGTCGAGGATTTGTTTTTTGTGTAACCAAAATTAAGAGTTGGTAGTGGATTTGTGTTTATTAGGTGTGTTTCGATTCTTTGTTTTATAAGTTTATGTATGATTTTAATGGGAACACTGAGGAGGGATATGGGTCTATAGTTGCTGAGGTCTTCTAGATTTCTATTGGGTTTGGGAACGGGAACGATTCTGATATGTCTTCCAGATGTGGGTATGTCACATCTATTGACTGCATCATTAATAGCCTGTAAAATATTATTCGGGTGATGTGTGAGTAAGGCTTTAATTAGATTGTAATTAATGTTATCAAGACCAGGGGTTGTGGATTTACCTTTCTCATTTATAATATTATTGAGTTCTTCCTGTTTGAAGTCTGGTGGGTGTTCCAGTGGATTGTGTGGCATCATGTTTAAGGTGTTATCAGGGTGGTGCTTTGATTTAACCATGTTGAGGTAGGTTTGGGTCTGGTCCTCATCAAAGTTGTATCGTGAGGGGGGTTCTTTATTATTCCTGATACTGTTGATAAATCTCCAGAAGTTATTTATGTTTCCGCTGCCTCTGATTTGTTCCAGTTTGTCTGTCCAGCTTCTCTGCTTGGCCTCTTTGGATCTTTGCCTCCAGTTTGTTTTTGCCTCGTGGAGAATTGCCCACTTGGCATTTGATTTGAGTCTGTTGTAATTAAGTAGTGCCTTATTTTTTATTTTCCAGAGCCTTGCTAAATCCTTGGACCACCAGTTTTTGGGTGTGTGCTTGTATCTTATCGTGTTTGAGTTTAGGTCTATTAGGTGGCTTAGTTTATCGTATATATTATTGAGGTTTGGTGAAAAAGGGGTTTTATTTATTTCTTGAGCGATGTTCGTATATTTTATTTTCTTGGTGTTTGAAATGGGTGTACTGGGCAAGCAGATTTTAATTGTTATATGATTACTGTTGCTGATGTGTTCTTTGTCTTCCATCCAGAGGATATTATTCCTATTCGTGTTACTAAGAGTTATATCCGGCGTTGACTGTAAAATTTTGCCGTTCTTGTTTGTTGTTTTATAAGTGTATATGCCAGTGTTCAATGTTTTGAGGTTGTGCCCCGTCATCCAACTTTTCAGAATTCTGCCTTTGGCATTGTTAAGATGATCTCCCCATGCCTTGTTTCTTGCGTTTAGATCTCCTCCGATGAGTATGTCTTTGGTGTAGTCTAAGATGTTGGAAAGCTTGCCTAATTTTTCTTTGAGAAATTGGGTATTGATGGCGGGGGGAGCATATAGGGATGCTAAAATTATGTTGTGTTTAAGGTTTAGGGTCTGGATTTCTACATTTTCTATACGACTGTTCGTGTGGATCTGTCTAAACTTAATGTCCTTTCTGATTAATATTGCAACTCCTCCTCCTATGTTGTTGTCTCTGGTTTTGAAGATTATATTGTAGTTGGTAAACTTCATATTAATATTGAAATTACTGAGTATTTCTTGTAAGAGTGCGAAGGCTATGTTATTCTTGTATAAGTAGTATTCTAGATTGTCCTTGTGCTTGTTGATACTTTGGATGTTTAGTTGTAAAATGTTCATGTGTTAGATGATAATGTTGTTGTTACTCTTTCTTGTGTTACTTTTCTCATTACCAGAGTTGGCGAGGTATTTCTGTAGTGTTTTTGCCCATGCTTGAACACTAGTTATGAGTAAGTCCTCGTTTTCCTTGTTGTCTCCGGTATTTCTGTTGATTTCCTCTACCATCTTTCCTAGGAGTTTTTCCAATTCAGTGGTTTTGTGTGGGTTACATGTAATGGGTTTGTTTGGTATGGTGAGAGTTTCAGTAGAGGGGAAACTATTTTTAACGATGTTTCTTGATGTGTTGGGTTTATTGTTTATGCCAGCGATTTGGGCAAAGGAGCTTTTGAATAGTACCTTTTGCGTGTCCTGTTGAGGGTTTCTGGTATTGTGTCTTTCCGCGTTCGTTAGACTGGGGAAGTTGGCTTCATTAAGGTCCACTACATCTAAACCCGCAAATTTGTTTCTGTTGATAATAACTCTTGCTTCTCTGTTTGTGATGTTCAGGATAGAGCTAACATCTACCTCTTGTTTATATGCTACCCATTTGGGGCATCTTCGATGTGTTGCCTCGTGCTCCTCGCTCTTACATCATACACACATGATTTTTGTGCATTTGTTGTCGCAATCGTCCGCACCACATTTAAGGCAGGTTTTCTTTTTGTTTTTGCAAAACTGCGCCGAGTGACCTAGGAGGCCACAGTTTGTGCATTGTCTTGGTCTAAATTTAAAATAGCTACCTTTGCTTATTATGTATTCGAATTTCAGAGAGTCCGGGAGGTCAGTTCCTGCGAAGGTTATCTTGAGTGTTGTGGTTGGTATGAATGTGTTAGGGTCGTTTCTATCTCTGGTATTCAGCATTTGTGCTTGTAGTATCTTTATGTTTTCTAATAGAAATCCCATTCTATTACAAGGCTTAGCTGAGTTTACTATCTCATCTGTGTTAATTTCGTGCGGGATGTCTCTGATGACTCCATATCTGTAAACAAAATTGCCGGGAATAAAGGCCCTGAGGTTGAATTCTTTCAACTTGGTGTTGTCGACTGCATTGTTTGCTTCTGTAGCAGTTTCAAAGATTACCCTGAGTCTATTGAACCCAGCTTGCTTAACATCTTTAATGCCTTGGATGTTTAAGCTTTTGTTGTATACGAACATCTTCATTGGGGTTAGTCTGACCCTGTCACCATTTGTATCAACACTATCGATGAGGATTGCAAAGGATTTACCTTTCGCATCGGGTTGATATTTATTGACTTTCATGTTGGCTAGCGGGGCTTGAGATGGTGTGGCACGTGGTATGTCTTCAGAGGCGTTTGAGTACAAGGATGTGTTATTTGGTACAAAGCTTTTCAACTCTCCCTTGCTTTTTGTATTACCGTTGTTTTCAACTAATCTTCTTTTTTTGAGAGTTTTGGTGTTTGGGTCCCCTGGGTCTGGGGGTCTATCCTCACAGTTTTCTTCCATGTCACAATTCACAGAATGAAATATTAAGGTGCTAGATGTATGCTATATTATGCTCGCCAATTGTTCACTTCACTTAAGAAAGTAAAAGTGTACTCACTGTTCTTTTCCTTTGTGAAAGTATTCCAGTATGTCAGTCAAAGTCCAAAGATCGTAATTACGCCAGGAACCAAGGTATGGCGTTCGTAGGATTCTGAGAAAAACAATAGATGCTCGGGGAAAACCCTTCACTTCACTGATCTGAATACGTCCTTCCACTATCACGTTCCACATAGGAATGATGTCATGGACTTGAAATACAAAAATACGTACGATTTTGTTGATTAACAAATAAATAACACTTTCGTAAAGTGAATCGTTGAGTTTTGTAAGGACACATGTCAAACTTTCGTCAATATTTGAATTTGGTTTCTGATTAGCCTTTATTTAGCCTTTACGTTAGCCTTTATTTACTTTTTTCTGATTTTCCAAGCCGGTCACCACTTTTATTATACCTCAATACAGTCAGTCCTCGACTTACGTAAGCATTGCGTCCCAAGTGGGCTTAGGGATATAGGATTTTTACGTAAGTCAGATTTATTGGGCTCAGCTGAAAATACACACGTAATAAATTTTTTTTTTCGACGCCAAGCAATAATAAAAGCTCGAATTCAACAATGATTTATTTTAAACATAAAAATCACCGCAAATTGCTCAACTGCTCAGCCCAGCAACTGCTCAATGTCCTCTTCTTTGCTGTTACTAGAATTTCATTGGTTAATTCTTGGAGTGCTCAATATCGCTATTGTCCATATCCATTTCGAAATTTGTCAAAATCTTCTTCCAGACTCCAATCATACACGATTCTGATACCTCTTTTCATGCTCTAGAAATAATGTGGATCGCGTTTAGCAGATTGAACGATTTCCGAAAATCTATTAACGTCATTCGTCCGTCATTGATTTCTTCAATAGCTTTCAAAAAGGTGCTGCGAAGATAACAAGCTTTAAATGCTCTTATGACTCCCTGATCCATGGGTTTGTTGGAATGAAACATGTTTTATTCGGTGGCATGAAAACGATACTTACATGCTCATTAATACTATCTAGATGAGAAGGATGACCCGGAACATTATCTATTAAAAGCAAGATCTTGAATGGTTTTCCTGTTTTTCACAGTAGTTTCAACCTTCTGGAATAAAGCACCTCCCGAACCAATCTTCGAATATGGTAGCTGTTATCCAAGCTTTACGGTTTGATCGGAAATGACTCGGAAGGATTTCCTTTTTGATCCTTTTGAATGCACGCGGGTTTTCACTGTGATATATCATCAACGGTTTTCGTTTATATCCACCACGATTGCCACCAAGAAGTTAAGTGCCCTTCCTTGCTTCCATTGCTTGCGTCCATTGCTTGCTACGGATGTTGTGCTTGTATCGTAATGTTTCTTCTTAAGGTCTTCGCAGATGCTCTTTGCCTTACACTTTATCAAATTTAAGCTTAGTGGACATCGGTTTTAAATGTCTTCTTCCATCCAAACAGTAAGTAAGTTTTCCGTTTCACACAAGTAGACCGGAACTTACCTTTGAAGGGATCGTCGATTTAAGTGACGCAGATTTCTTAACATCATTATTAATTCTATCCTTATCTTTCACTATCGTATTTATGGTAGATACTGCCATATTGTGAAGTCGTGCAACCTCATGTTAATAATTGTCAGTTTTTCCTCCACATCAATAGCTTTCCACTTCTTCTGTTGGACCCCTGACATTTGCAGCCGCGCACTTAATACACACACTGAAGGATGAATAGTAGACTAAAGTGTCGACACATTAGACAAAGACTGGAGGATCCAAGCACTCCACGTTAAACGCACTTTGTTGATCTTCACATTATTTGTATGGCAACGCCGTAAATATATCTTCAACAACTAAATAAACAATAAAATGTTTAACTCAACTTTGAACATTCAATGGGCTAGGCTAGACGGTGATGTGGTAATCCAGCAGTATTTTCCTGTGAGGGGTCACAGTTTCCTTCTCTTGTAACAGGGTGCTTAGAGCAATTAAAAGGAAATTGAGAAGAGTTGATCGTATCCACAATCCACATATGATCTGACAATATTGGAGCAATTTTTTTGTGGATTGTGGAATTCAACAGCTGGTATCTAAGGCTCTACAAAAAACAAACTATCCCTAATGAAGAATCAACATTACGAGGAATATATAATACAAAATACGGAGAAACAAGGTGTGCCGAAGGCATAAACTAAAATAAAAGGACTGGTGCTGAGGACCTTCAAGCTCAAGAAGAAATAAGTAGATGAGAAAAAATGTTAGTCTTCCGTAAATCGATTTTAATTCACCTAGTTCAAATATGTTAACTTAATTTTTCAATTCCGCATACAATCTGTATTTTTAAAGTAAAATATGAGGTTTTCTATACTTTTAATGAATATTTGAGGGTAATAGAGAAAGGACTCACGTCCATCATTGTATCTAGCTGTGAACAAGCAGTAACTGCTCCAAAATCATTGAAAATAATCATGCATCTATATTGCTTACTATCTTGTGTCAGAATACTCGTAAATTAAAAAAATCGCAGGAGAAAATGAATGTGTGCGTGTGAAGTGGGACAGTGTTTTTGCTCTGGAATAAAACTTGAAAAATTGTGTTTTTGCAAAACTATATTATTTAAACGACAAAAATGCTAGCACAGTACAATCGTTAAAAGTAATGAATCAAACACTACTGACAAAGAAATGTACAAGTACCACAACAACTGCAAGTGTATGCAAAGGAAATTAACAGGCGAAATTGACCGATTTTTTCCCATAACAAGCTCGTATTTCCAAGCTCTACATGGAGTATGATATGTCAACACTTAAAAGAAAATTACACAATGGGACAGTTTAATTCATCCTTCATCCTTTTCGAAAAATTGAAATCAGGGCAACATAAGATTGTATCCACCATTGCAAAATCACATTGCTCAATCTAGAAATCATTGCTGGTACATACAAATGATTTTTCAATGTGACTTCTCTACGTCTGCTGATGTCTTCTGATTGTTTGTTTTTGAATAATGTAAAATCTAACTTAAATTTTATTGACATTTGACAATTATCCGATTTGGCAGATATATGACAGCTTGTTCCAGTCATGACACATGACAGTCATTCTTACGGGGAAGATAACTTCCCGTGCTGGGTCCCATAAATCAACAGAGGGGAAAATGGAGAGCAAACGAAAATTACTAGTTTGAATGGTTTACTCTTCAAACTGCCGAATTAAAACTAATGCTTTGTTTCTTATTATTTGTATATTTTCCTCTTCTAAGGGCGATTAAGTAGGCCCCATGAACTGGAGGAAGCAATCTCGAGCAAGGAAGGCCGAATCCTGGTTGGCGGTGACTTCAATGCCAAGGCGATAGAATGGGGAATGCCTCACCTAGACCCGAGAGGAAGAAGAATCCTAGAAATGGCGGCTAGGAGGCAACTTGTCATCATGAACGTTGGGAACACACCAATTTTTCGACGGGGAGCTGGTTGGGAACTATTCCGGATGTGACATTTGTTTCGGAGTCCTTATTACCTAGGATACACAGATGGAGGGTACTGGAGGACTACTCGGCGAATACTCGGCGGAATATTTCAGGGATATCTGACACGGATATTAAAGGACTATCTCAAAAACGGGAAACTCATCTATGAAACATTCGGAGGCCGGCGAAGAATTGATTTGACATCAGGGGTGGCGCAAGGTTCCGTTCTGGGCCCGGACCTTTGGAATGTCTCGTACGATGAGCTTTTGTGGTTTCAGTTACCGGGGGAGTCGTGCCTGGTTGGCTACGCAGACGACGTAGCAGTACTAGTCGCCGGACGTACTGTCGGACAGGCGCAACTCAAACTGTGTACGGTAATACGTCGAGTGAGCGAGTGGATGACAGACCGTGGGCTTAGCCTAGCGCTGGAAAAGACCGAGGTTGTCGTCCTGACCAAGAAGCGGATCCCTCGTGTTATTTCTGTTCGGGTGGGAGAAATGATCATCGAGTCGAAAGAATCAATCAGATACCTTGGCTTGATGATTGACTCGAAGATGAGTTTTTTCGAGCAGGTTCGAGCGTCAGGGGATAAGGCTTCTGTGCGAGTATTGGCTCTGAGTCACCTTATGGCCAACACGCGGGGACCAACCGCAAGCAAAATACGTCTACTGATGAGTGCAATGGAGTCAGTGTTCTTGTATGGATCCGAGGTTTGGGCTGACGCTCTTAGTAAAGATACGCACCGAAGGCGTCTGGCACAGGTGCAGAGGCAAGGAGAATTGCGAATAGCGGCTGCATATCGCACTGTCTCTGAACCTGCATTGCTGGTAATCTTGAGGGTGGTTCCTACTAAGTTACTTGCAGACAAACGGAAACGTGTATACTTACGTAGAGAGGAGTCATCGAGAGAAACCGTCAACCGATAGGAACGGAGAAGGACCCTAAACTTGTGGCAGCAATTATGGGAAAACGAAACGAGAGGCAGGTGGACCGCACAGCTGATAAGTGACTTGGGGCCATGGTTCTACAGTATGCATGGTGAGACTGATTATTACCTGACGCAACTACTCAGTGGTCACGGGTATTTTCAGTCTTATCTGTATAAGATAGGAAAGTCACCATCCCCAGCTAGCATGTTCTGCCCGGGGATGACGGATGACGCCTGCCACAAGTTCCTTACGTGTCCCAAATGGACAAGACTCCGTTTGCATCTCTCGGAGAAAATAGGCGTGCTCTCTCCAGAAAATGAAACGAGGAAAAGACTGATGCAATCAAAAGACAATTGGAACTGTGTGTCGGATTAGGTACGGACAGTACTTCTTATAAAGAAGGGCATGATGGATCGCTTGGTGAGGCAGGGGATCTCTGTAACAGCAATTCTCTTCCTTCTAATCGTGCAGAAAGACGGATTTCCCTTAACCTGAAGGCACCGTTAAGCGATGATTAACCCTTTGCACTCGAGCGGCGCCCGGCCAGTTTGGAGTGTCAACTCGAGTAAGATAGGCGCCCGGCCGATTTCAAGTGTGAACTCGAGCAACGCTGCTGCAGCGCCCGAGTGATTTGAAGTGTTAATTCGAGCGACGCTGCTACGGCACTACGATCTTTTACGATGTGCGACAAGATATTTTTCTCTGAAGTACTTTGGTGGACTAGGTTACTGTAAGTACCTGTAAAATGTTGACCTGATTTGGCCGAAATCGTCTCGAGTTGCTGGTTCACGCCAGCGAAGAAGGCCTCGAGTGCAAAGGGTTAATGGGGCGTAGTCCGAAGTAATGTGACGAAAAGTTCCAAGCAAGGTTCTCGGCGTGACAGGGGAGGTGTTTAGTCGGTAGTTGGTAGCCGGAGTCCGACACTCAGGGCGTAAATAGCCTGCATCTACCAAACAAACAAAAACAAAAGAAGGCGATTAAGTACCGCTTGAACAAAACTTAAATTCCTTCTAAAGTACTAAAATCCACATACGCAAGTAAATCTACCTACAAGGAATAATAATAAAAGGAAAGGAAAACCGTCGGCAAACTCAGAAAAGGATTGCAAGACGGTGGTTACAAATATTATATAAATGGCGCGACGGTGGTAATAAAGGTTTTTCCTACATGTACGCGTGTCTTTTGAAACAAAGTGCAATTTAAAAGGAACATTTGGGATGCAAATGTATCGATACTTCAAGGATACTTCAAGAAATTTTGAAAATCGGTTTTTAGTTAGTATTCATGGTTTCAATAGTAATTAGAAATTCATGTACAAAAAAATGTAGTAAAATAAAATAAAAAAAAGCCAATCAAAAGAAGCAAAGTATAAATGAATTAGAATACTTTAATCAAATTGACCAACCACCCACCCCGTTTGACCAACTATGTTAAACCAACATGAACCAACGTGAAACCAACATGACCAACTATGTTAAACCAAGGCTCAAGTTAATTTAATTCCGAATAAGTTATTCGATTCGGCTCGATACTTCTCTCTCAGCTACTCGCTGGAGTTTTGACTTGCTCTATCGAATGTTCACAAGGAAGAGTTGCGATTCATCGTCTTCTACTGAGCCGATGAATCGGCTCGATACTTCTGTAACGGCTACTTGTCTGAAGTATTTAACTTGCTGTCCCGAACGTAAAATAGACAACTAAATTCCGTATGACGTCATAAGATTTGGGTGGCGTTCGCCAATGATTGTTTTATTTTTCAATCACAAGACTAAAACGTTCGTCATTCAAACTTGGATATGTCCACAAATTTTTCTAATTAGATAACCTGCTCGTGTGTTTTATCTTAACTTTTTACATTTTTACTTTTCATACTTTGTATATGTATTTAACATATTTAATTCATTTAATATTTAACTATTCGCTGCTTTTTTACTTATGCGAACGTTTTACTTCACTATCACCTGCTTTCATCGTACTTCACATACAAAAAAATGGTCCTTTTTGCGCTATCCCGCATACGATTCTCCAAAATTTGACCCACCAAAAAAAACTAGGAAAAGCTTTCGTGTGACGTCTTCTCTTTTACACGGTTGGCACACGACTCCTGGTTTCCGTTTTGTGGATCCCTGTTTTTTTCGATCACGCATCAAGTTCGAATCCTCAACGACCGTCCCGTTTCCGACAATCGATTTTTCCTGTTCGCGGGTAAGACCCTTTCATCCTTTAGTCAAGGCCAACTTCCTCAGAGCAGATTGAACGTGGCATCAATCACCCTAAAGAAGATGACGCGACCAATAGGTTAAAAGGCCATCAGTCACGGTGGATTGGAACCCCCAGCGTCTTGGGGTCCACAAGTTGCCGCCAATCCACTTTGCAACGGAGCTTTTTGACAACGTTTATTCTATAGCATACATCAAGCTTCTCTGTCGCTACTTGCAATCTTATCCTGCATGTACGTCTGTGAAGGCCATTTCCTTTACTTGCAGAGGCCATTGTTGTTGGTATGTAGTATTCATTGCATTTAAATTATATGAAATTCAAATACATTGAATCGTGTACCAACTATTTGAGGTGGATGTTTGAAGAAGTGCTGTGGGGAAAATGGTGAAAAGAAAATGACAAATGAGGGAATAGGTGAGAAATGAAAAATTATAATTATTGCACAAGGACTGACGTCACCATCCCTACAATGCTACGTAGGAACCCTCGACGCAGCGTTGAACGCAACAAGTTAAGTGAAATAATAATTAGGAAGTCTTTAATTGCATATTTTTTAGTAAAGCTCGCTTCATTCATAATATAGCCAGATCTTTCACTGGTTCCGGCCAGTTGGTGTAGTTTTGCGATTAAGGAGTCACAAGAGTTGTTGACTGCCATTTTTGGGCAGTGGCTCCGTGCGACTTGAAGCTGGTATTTATTTAATTTTTGGCAACACCTCCAGAAGGGAACGCGATGATAAGAACATTATTCTTTGACGCAAATAGCTGCTCCGGGTCTCGTAGTGGCCATTCAAAGCCAGAGTCAAATGCTTTCCTTTGATCAATATCGAATAAATTTAGTTTTTCGACATAAAGTTATATTACATTTCTTGTTAAAAAAAAGAATTCTAAATTAAGCCAGATCTCTTCCACCCGTAGTATATGTTATAGATATATAAGATCAATATAGAGGCCTTACCGGTTCAGAAGAGCGTCCGAGCAATTGCATGTCCCTTTTTTCACTTACCAGCTGTTCAAATTTTCGGCTCTATTCGTGCCGGAAGTAGGGAACATGCAACAGGTATCCGAAGTTCTAACCAAATCTAAATTACTTGCGACTGATTAAAAACACATATACAAAATCGCAATATTGATAATTACTCTTAATATTCACTACGCATTGTCCAATCTTAGGCATAAAGATGAAAAGTACATTCATAAATTCCTAAAGACAGCTCAAAAATTTATTACTTTTGAATATTACGAAGAACGACATATATCTGCGTCGCACTTAGAAATAATTCACAATGCCTTTGCTGTAGATTTTGTATAAAAGTTCCCTAAGTAATATAGGATAAGGTCTGCAAAACGAAAACATTTTCATCTTTGAAATGAAAAAATACTAGCAATATTTACATTTTTCCGCAATTTTCCGCCACGTTCGGCTTTCAAAATTGACAGTCAGTTAACATTACAGTTAGAAAAGCAATTTCTGTAAAGGGATGGTTATACTTTTTATTTAAATGTTGAAACTATCATGAAATTGGTTTCTGAACAATATGCTTTACAATGCTAACCTGAATTAGAAGTGTGAAAAACGCTTGGCATTAAGTATACGCTTCTAACGCTTCTCTATAATCATAAGGATTTTGTCATTCACTAACAACGGAATTATTGATTTGAACAACCGAAAATTGCATTTTTCCGATGTTCATTCGTCTCCAGCAAATTAATTTGAAGTTGAACATTTGTCAAAATTGTATGTATCAATATTGTATCTTCGGGAAATAAAGTTCGTGTAGAACTATGTAATTTTTCCGCTAAGTCGATCTTCCTGCATTCATGGGCAGTACAATTTTTTTTGTAACTTGGTTAATTTAATGACGATATAATATTCATGAATATTTCAATACTCCACGCGAATCAAAACAAAACTTGTGCTTGAATCATAGCAAGCAAATAATGTTATATATGTAACCATACTTCAAATACCGTAATTTTCACCCATAGATTTATTCTGCCTGTGGGAATTTATATGTAAGTATTGGGAAATCTCTGTCGATATTTGTACATTTTGGGACTGCGTAGAATGGTTTGGGCTTGAAACCTCTCAATGTCATTTACGTCTGTGCCTTGTATCATCCAGAAAGATGCCAACTTAATTTATTAATTAAATGCATGTCTGATGCATATACCCTGAACCTAAAATGGACTCAGCAACAATCCTGAAACCTCCAGCGGGAAACCTATGACGAAAATTTCGACGGAGTGTTATCGATTCTGTAGAAAAGATTATTTTGATTAAGTAGGGAGCCAAGTAATTATGATTGGTATAAAAGGCATTTAGTCATACTGTATCGAGTTGTTCCTCGATTCCAAGGGATCATTACTACCAATAACTTATCTTTGGGGACGACTTTAATGTGTTAAATAATTCCGTACAACTGGTGCTCGGTTAAGAGTCTTGTAACTTATCTTGTAGCTTGTGACTTGTGACAAACTATATTCTCCTGTAATTCACTCATTGCGGGTTAAATTCCTTTTGCCCTGAATTAGGGGGATTAAGAATTTTCCTTGACTTTCAAATAAGTAGAACTATTTCATGCTTCCATGTAGAAAAGCGGTTGAGCTATTGGGACAGGAATTGATAATACATGTGAGGAGAAACCACTGCTTTTCTGAGAAGTTTTTCAAGGCTATATTCGGAAGAAAGCCTTTGCAAGGCGCATTGTTGTTCGTATGATTTGTACCCAGGATTTTGTCAAATTTGTGGTCGGTCGATATTTGAAATACATATGACAGACACCTCTTGACGTTTATGTAACAGGGATGCTTTGATTTTGTTTTAAATAAGTCTGGTGATAGTGGGACGTTCATGGGAAGTGTCAATGAGTGATTGTTGTTGTTTGCTTTTGAGGGTAATCTAGATTTAGATAAGCTTATAAGTTTGAGGATCTAGTTTCAGCATTTTTCACGAAACCTTATTCTGGGTATATGACATGGATCGCTTTAATTTGCATGACTATTTATTCCCTGTTTCACAGTAATTCTGACGTACATCAGGACAAGGAAATATTATAACTAATAAATCTGCAATATATCGCCCAAATTACTTCCTTAAATGTGAAAAAGTGTCGTTGCTAAAAGAATCGCTTTGGTTTAAAAACTTACGAAAGAGGAACAGAGGAAATGATTAAACGACTTGAAAGACTGGCTCGCTTAACTATATCGTTGGACTACATTGCTTTGGTTTAGTAAATCAAAGGATCTGTGTTTTCAGCGGGAAAACATTGTTGTTATCATTGTTATCATCTCCCAATGCTCTTGATTGTGAGACGGATTTTAGTGCAGAGTTTGCAGAAAGTTTGTCGGAACGAGCACCGACAATGCGTTTTGGTTGCAAACATTTATTGTTTCGATTTTTCAATATCACTAATTGGGACGTTTCATTAGCCAAAATTGCACGAAATTGGCAGGTCTGCAAGCGTACATCTTTGATTGTGCTGATGACCTCCTTATTTAAAACTTACGTTCAATATGTCAACACCCTTGTAACGAACATGTCGCAATAGCTAGAATTGTCGAAAAAATGCACACTTCCGAACTTTTTGGTTGAGAATAAAAGAAATCTTACCGGAGTATAGCACTCATTATTTAAAATCAGTCTTTTGTATCACTAATTCACTAAACTCCTCTTTGAAGCATTCGGCCTTGCATTAAATGCATAAAAGCCTATTCGAACGATCAGCACCATTTTAGCATTGGGGCGAGGGGGAACTTAGAGGCTCAATAGCGATTGGCTGGATTGGTGTAGTCTTCGCAGCGTCCATAAAGAGCAACATGCATACAGGGCAGGATTTTGTTCTAACTTTTCGTTGAACGACTCGTTTTATTCAGTAGTGTATACAAAAGACGTATTGCGCAGTTGCGGGAATTGTGACACGGCTTTCAAAAATAGATCATATATCCTTGATGAAGTCCGAATCGGCAATCTGGTTCGCTACTACCAGAAATCAATCGACGAATCAAGATGGCATGGAGTGCTTTCGCGAAGATCTCTAGAACCAAAATGAAGATGTACTTGAAAAAGAAACCCTTCGACGAATGTATCCTACCAGTCCTGCTCTACGGTATTGAAGCATGGGCGCTAACAACTGGGATAACGAGAAAACTAGGTTCCCCAAAGTACCAAGGAAAGATGCATGCTGGGCGTTACATGAAGGGATCGCAAGAGGCCATCGTGGATACGTGAAAGGACCTAAGTAACAGAAGTGATAAATAGAGCGAAATCCTTGAAATGGCGATGGACCAGTCACTTGACGAGAATGATGGACGGCAGATGGACCATAAGAATACCGCAGTGGTACCCAAGAAGATTTAACGACCGAGAGGACGCCCAAAGTTTCGATAGAAATATAATATGAAGAAAATAGCCGGCACATCTTGGATGAGAATAGCTGAAAACACGCAGACTTGCAAAGCAATGAGGAGTCAATATTTAATAGAGGCTGCACCATAGCTTACAAATATGGTTGAACAAGCTGAATCTGATGATGAGAATTATAAATCTGACGATATTACGTTCAGTGATCAGCAAATGTGATCGTTGGTTCGTCAAACAGCTAACTGTCGCATGTTTCGGATGCTTTTTATTGGCTCTGGCATTTTCAACTTGCAATGAAAAAGCTTTTCTTCCAATCAATAGACTCGTTTATAACACCGTTATACTCTTTTAGTACACTCGTACTCGTACTTTAGTACTTTCGTACTCGTTTAGTACAGTTTATATAAGAACTTTTCTCAATTAGGTAAACGTTTGATCGCCCAAATACTGGCTCGGGATCATGTAGCCTTCAACTTTTGTTGAAGTTCGTTTGGTTGTTGCCGCAGGCCAAAATTAATTCTGTGTTGCTTGGGTCCGCCGGGCCATGCTTGGTTGGTTTCGAGGACGCGTTCGAGGAGGAGGTGAGGCGAGGACGCGAGACGAGGAGGCTGTATACAGCCGAAACGCGTCCTCGAAACTCAACTTCAAACGTTCAACTTTTGTATCTAAGACCGAATAAAATTTCGACATAGAGATCTTTTCAAAAGCTTCTTATTCTGCAAGATGAAGCTGCTGTCGTCGGGATTTCGATTTTGATCTTGCAAAGGACAGAAATTACAAAGAAAATAAAAACCTTTCAACGAAGAAAGGAATTTTTCAAATACAACAAGAGAAACAAATGAAAAATGTCAATTCAATTGAAGTAGTTGATAGAAGGATGAACGTCCACGAAGACTTTTTATTTGAAAAATCTTCGAGGAGGTTCATGGCACGGTTCCTGTGACTGAAATTCACCTCAATCCATGCACATAGCGTAAGTACATAGGGAGCTAACACTATCGATGGCTATTATAGACGGAGATGAAAAAATTACAAGTAAATTTATTTTTGTGTTTTGTTTTTACCCAAAAGCTTTGGAAGAGGAGAGAAAATTCATCAAAAAAAAGTTTTTCAGTTATTTCAGTCGAAATTATAAGATCGAGAGTTTTTTTCAACGTTTCAGCCCTATACGCACTTGCGTTGGTTTGAAGCATACCATAACCACTTAAACACACTAAAACAGTCCGGAGGCATCACCCAAAATACCTAGTACCCAACGCAGCAAATAAAGTGAGCTTTGAAATTGAACGAGCTTGGCGAGTGCAGATAATCCCGATTGGAAGCTTTCTGGACATAAATAAATGTGAGAATTTTTTCCGGTGTAAAAGCAGATGTGGGTTAAAATTTGACAGAATGGTAATGCACATTTCGCTCCGTCTTCGTTTTTGCCTCATATCTCCAACATGTTTCAATCACATTTTTCAATGTGTTTGAAATGTCGGCATAAAATACCATTAGATTTGGGGTTAGTCCGATGTGTTTGCGCTTGTTAGTAATCGAAATAATGTGCCACTTATTTTGCTCGAATACCGTTATAACGAGAACATGTCGAAGTGTCAGCACTGGTTGAAATTTGAATTCGTTCTCTCTTTCATTCGTACGAATCGACAACATTTGAAATATTGGGTATCAGTATATCATTGTTATACGGAAACAACTTATTTGTTACCTCGGCATACGCTTTTGAAAAACATTCTTAAATGGAAGAAGGAGCCTCCCTCCTTGTTTGAAACTCTCGGATCGAGTAAGTTGGCGATTTACATGCTTTTTGTTCATTATGGGTGGCATCATAATGCAAGAAATGCCCCTCTTAAGCTGTGAACAACAGAAAACAGAAGTTTATTTAGACGAAGGAGCTCCTAACTTTACCGATTTAAGCTATTTTTTCAGGGTCTTAACTCATGCTTAAGTACATCTCTTTTTATCGTGATTGGAAAATCTGACGTTAGGAATTACTGAAAAAGTGTCTTTCAAGTTTAAGAATCCAAAGAAACTTGCAACGATTTGAAGCAGCAGCCTTCAAAAGCCATCTTGTTCATCAGCGTTTTCAAAATCTTGTTGCACCTGAAGAATTAGCCAGGTTTTCAAAATCTTGTTGCACCTGAAGAATTAGCCAGGTTCCATCCGTTCAGATGACAGGAGTGAAGTCAACATGTAATAGGCGCATAAACTGACACCTTTTAGCCTACAAGACCAAGAACAACTTTTAGTATAGACACTACCACCCCGGATGCAAATGGAACTAGGAAAAAATCAATGATTCGAAATACCTGCACTAATTGGAACCCATTTAGAATATATTACCAAAAACCAGTTGAAAAAAGGGCAAGAAATTTTATTTTCAACTGTATTTATTTCAACTGTATCCTGACTAGAGGTCTAGTATGATGGAAATATTACAATTTTCAGATAGAATCGTTCTACAAATTTTCCAGACGAGAGTCTTGAAACTATTTCAAAATAAACCGTTTCCGCTAATACAGGAAGTAAATTTCCAGAAGTTTTGGTCGAAGTTATTGAAAATGAAGGATAGTTACCTGAACAAATATTTAATATTGCGAAAGGTGGAAAGAGCTCAAGCTGGTTTCGAACACGCGTCCCTGCCGCTTCTCGTCAGGTGCCAACTCACAGGCCGGGACGCATCGATGCATCGTGTTCGAAACGCGCTTGAGCTCTTTCCACCTTTCTCAATATTAATTCACTTTACATTAATTCACAAATTACAAAAAAGAACTATATCAACGTTTGACAGGGACCATAAGAACCTGTGCTTGACTAGATTTTCCGATATGAATCCGTCAGACGCTCCTATTGGCAGTACCCTGTTTCTGAGTCCTGAGGAACTCAGAATGCTCGCACTTAACCAAAATTCCAAAAAATAGGCTGGGGCTGATGGAATTTCAAATTTTTTTTTATAAAAAAACTTCCCCATACTTATTTTCTTCTTCTCGCAATCCTTCTAAACAATTGCATAAACATTTGCTACTTCCCTCACCAATTCAAATGCGCCAAAATATAAGTCATTCCGAAAGAGTCCAACAGTACTGACGTAGTCGATACTCGTCCGACATCTCTTCTGCCCAACGTAGGGAACTTACTGGAAAGAGTAATCCTTCAAGGCATCATACAGTTCTCTGAAAAAGCAGAGACTGTACCGGAAAGACAATTTGGCTTTAAAAGGGCTAACACACCAGTAGACGCGTTGGCTGTTTTTCAAGACAGTATAAAAAGAAATTGGCAGGCCAGAAAGGCCGTCGTAGCGTGCCTCATTGATGTAGAAAAGCCTTTGAATCGGTTTAGATCGACGGACTTAGCTTCAAACTCATTCAATTTGGCTTCCCGGTGAGTGTTATAAAAATAGTAGGCAGTTTGCCTACACCTTTGAGGTGTCTGGTGGAGCTAGTTGCAAACCCTTTAGTATCGATTCAGGGGTCCTTTCTCTTTAATATATTCACATCTGACATTTCCGGTATCAGAGATGAATTCCAACCTAGAATCGAGGTGAATCTCTTCGCTGACGACTTATTGGCGTGGTTGTCTGAGCACAATCTCTGCTTTGTGCGAACGAGACTCCAAAGGTACCTGGACTCGTTAACTGCATACTATAGAAAGTGGGGGATGAAGGTTAAGGCTAGGAAAAGCGAGCTGATTGTGTTCAAGGACCCACATCAAAAATATGGACGTCACACGAAGAACATCTGTGATACCAGGGTAAAGTTAAACGGACAGGTGGTGCACTGCTCCAAGCAAGCGAAGTATCTGGGGGTGATTTGCGATACGAAAAACACCTTTAGTGCCCACGTAGACTCCATTTTGAAGAAGAAAAAGCTTGCACTAGCTTGTACAAAAGGGAGGACGGACGGCCCTACCCCAGCCGACTACTGTATCGAGATGCAGTGGTGGAACCGATCAATCTCTATGCTAAGGGGTTGATCGAGCGAGCGACCAAACGTATGGCAGAGCACGAGACCGCCACAATTAGGAACGCGGAAGATAGTCGAGCGTTGAAGGCAACCAACGGTTAGTATAAGGAATTATATTTAATAATTTTTTTAATAATAGTTATAAGAAAAAATTGTGTAACTGTAAATAACGATTACTGTACATAAATTAATACCTCTTTAATACATTAAATAAAAAAACATAAAAATAACTAACTAAATACTAAGAGGTCGATGTAACTTCCGTTGACTTTAATCCATTTCTAGAAAAGAATTTTTTATGTAAAAACCAATTACTTTGCTGTTTAGATCAATATATTTTTTCTTTACACACTACGCGTTTCGCTGATAGAAAGGAAGGTAGACTTAAGTCCAAAATTGTTCATACACTTGATAATGCTGACGAGTATCAGCGAAACGCGTAGTGTGTAAAGAAAAAATATATTGATCTAAACAGCAAAGTAATTGGTTTTTATATAAAAAATTCTTTTCTAGAAATGGATCAAAAAGTCAACGGAAGTTACATCGACCTGTTGGAATCAGCAAGCATTGCTAAACAGTGTAACATGTACTACAAACTCAGGCTCAAGCATCGTACAGCGGTTCAAAATATTTGGTTCAACCAACAATGTCTCAAGGCGAACATTGTCGCGAACTATATAAATATAAAGATAGCAGCAAACAATGTGTCCGCAAAAAGAGTAATCATGGCAGCAGAGAAAATCTGGATCAAGGAAGAAGCACGGACCTGGTTCATAAGAAGGGACAAAATACTGCATTACATTAAGGTACTGCACTCGGAGCTCACATTCAAACTTTATCCGACAGAATTTGATGTGTTAGATGACCACGTTAAATCTAAAATTAGTTTGATTATTTATAAAAAATTTGTAACACAAAAACAAAAACTGGCAAAATTAATAAACATCTATAACCCCCCTCCAACCATGTACAAACTGCAGAAAAGCATAAATTTTTAAGTCGAGTGGTCAACTTATCACAGACTAATTTCTCCCAAACGGAGATAAATCTCCTTAGTAAAGGCCCAAATATAACCCCAACTTCAACCTGAAAAATATAAAAGAAACAGTTATATCTGAGGCTGAAGTAGCACTTTTTAACCAACCAGACTCCATTATAAAGAAAGAGAATAACAAAAACATTATAAAAAATGTTCCTCAAAATCTCAACTCAAACCTATCCTCCGCCATAAAATCAATTTCACTAAAAATTAAAAACAAAGATTTAATAGTTACGAAAGCTGATAAAGGCAATTCCACTGTCATTATCGAAAAAGCTCAATATAACCGAAAAATCTTTGATTTTATAGAAAAAGAAAATGTTGCCATCTTAAATAAGGACCCCACAAATAAAATTCAAACTGCCTTGAAAGGTATTCTCAAATCCACCAAGCACATTTTCCCCGAAAACCAGAAATTTCGACTGACAAATATGAACCCGATGGCCCCAAAACTTTATGGACTTGTAAAAGTACATAAAGATAATTACCCCATTAGAACAGTTGTCTCATTTATAAACAGCCCCTTGAGACAAATAGCAATCGCTATTAATAAAATCTTTAAAGAAACCACTAACTTGAATGCATCCAACAGTATAAATAACTCCACAGACCTAGTCAAAAAGTTGGCCAATCTTAATATTCCAAATAATTGCTCTCTTATCCCATTGGATGTTACAAACATGTTTTCCAATATTCCATATAAAGATTCTCTTGATATAGCCAAGAACCTTTTAGCCTCCAAAAACATTGACCCGGTTTTAGAAACGGAAATTAGAACTTTACTAGAATTCTGTCTTAGTGAAAACTATTTTCAGTTTGAAAACAATTTCTATAGACAGAAAAAAGGGCTAGCTATGGGTTCCCCTCTGAGTCCGCTTAAGGCAGACCTATTTATGGATAATATTGAGGCAACTGTTTTACAATCTGAATTCTCAAATCATGTTATCTTCTGGTATAGATACGTTGATGACATCCTTATTGGCTTTACAGGAAACAATTATTAACTTTCCCAGCTCCTAAATTTCTGCAACAATATACATCCCTCCATCTCCTTCACAGTTGAACAGGAAAATAATCGGAAAATTAATTTTCTGGATCTGAACATCACCAGGAATCTTTTTAATAGCCTAGAATTTAATATTTTTAGAAAGCCCACCTTCTCGGATGCAACTATTCCAGCCGATTCATGCCACCCTTGGTCCCACAAGATATCGGCTCATAGATCGATGGTTGACCGTGCTTTTTTCATACCTCTTTCTAAGGAATTTCTGAATACCGAAATTACTACCATTAAAGAAATAGCAAATAAAAACGGTTTTTCGAATCAGCTTATTGATCATCTTATTAATAAAAAACATAAGGATGAAACTATTTATAAAATTTATCCAAAGATAGAAGAAACAATTCAGAGAAAATTTGCACTCCTTTCATATTTTGGTCCAATATCCGATAATATTTCTCGAATTTTAGCTAATGACAACATTCACATTGCCTTCAAGCCTAGTCAAAAAATTTCCACCCTTTTCTACAATGCCAAACAATCTACGAGCAAATTTAATAAATCCGGAGTCTATAAGATTACATGTGGAGAATGCAATTGTGGGTATATTGGCCAAACAGGTAGATCCTTTAAAGCCAGATTTAATGAGCATTTTAAATCCTACATTCACCAAAAATCCAATTCTAACGTAGCAAATCACTTTCTGGAAACCAACCATGAGTTCCCTTCAATTGAAAATTTACAGATCCTCCATAATTTATCTAAGTCCCATAAACTCAATATTTTAGAAGCACTGGAAATTCATAAACACCTTAGAAATAATGATGTTACTGTCCTTAATCACCAAACCAACATATTTAAATCTTCCCTCTTTGATGCATTAGCATAACTACCTTCTTACTTTTTTGATTTTAAAGGATATAAAAGGTAGACTTAAATCCAAAATTGTTCATACACTTGATAATGCTGACGAGTATCAGCGAAACGCGTAGTGTGTAAAGAAAAAATATATTGATCTAAACAGCAAAGTAATTGGTTTTTATATAAAAAATTCTTAACTAAATACTGTTAAAAACAAAGTCACCCAATAAAAATGATTTGAATTTGGTAGCGGACGGTATTAAATGTTTCGCCGGGTTTGAAAAGCTCATAGTACACTACTTCCTGCTGCTCCAACCACATACACAGCATTGTCTACTTCCCAAAACGATCCGGTCTTGCACTCGATGTTGATAGTTGTCCTGGCGTTACCCATGATTTCTTACGTTAGGGATTCTCAAAATTTATATCCATTTTTCATCGCCAATTACTAGCCGATGCAAAAAACCCTTATTTCGTAGCGTAAATGTAAATCTTTCCATCTTTCGTTCGTTCAGTTTGTGTGGAACCCATGAGTGACATTCAAGTGTTCCGCCATCATTTGTTGTGTTTGTGTATAGTCTTTGTCGAATAATGCTTCGTAATTCGTCGTCTTCAAACTTCGTTGGTCGATTTTCACGTTCTTTGCCAAAAACATTGAAATCGCCACTTTTGAAACATTGAAACCAACGTTCACAAGTCTTGACGGTTGGAACAAGATCGCCATAAGTCTCTACAAGAACTCTTAGACTTTCAGATGCCTTTTTCTTTTGATTGAACAAGAAAATCATTACATGCCGCAAATGCTCTTTACTTGGCTCCAAATTCGACATGTTTAACACGAAAAAGAAGTATGCTACTCGTAAACAACTAAACAAATAAGACGTTTTGTAGCGGGCAAGCTTATCAACAAAACGGCGCTATGGGTTCAATAAGTTTCATGCGCCATCTCTTGACAACAAAACGATATTTTAAACTTGCGCACCTGGTATCCCTGGGTATATGTTAACTGTATCTCATATATCATACGTTACTTTATTACAAACTACTAGTTTTGTGTTTTGTAATCCAGAATATTGCTGGTTTTAGGGCTACTAGTGTTGCATATAGCTCTTCTTCGGTGATGGCTAAATCTTGTATTGGAATTGTATTTGCTATTACTATTGAAGTTAATGAACCTAACGCCCATTTTAAGATGATTTTTAGCCGCGTCTATGACAAGCATCAAGGTTTCATATTGCATTAGATGTTCAGTTTGTTTCTTAACACTCATTCGGATTTTATTTTCAGAAACGAATTCAAATTTGACGTGTCAAATGCACACTGTTGTTTGAGTGATTATTTTCAATAGTCAAATGAATGAAATTAAGGATATTTTAGAAAAACCTATCCATAATTAATAAATTAGTACATAAAATGAAAAAAAAACCAGCAACAATTTCAAAAGAAAAAAGTAAAAAAATGCGCAGCATGCGCTATGGACATTTGAAACCGAGCTCTTTTTTGGTAATTTGTGCACGAAATGGAGTTGAATGCGATGTTATTGGTATTTATTCATATGGTTCATTTCGGACACTACGAACACGCATTAGCGTGTACAACATGTGGCATATGTTGACGTTCCTGATTATAAGGAAAGCATAATGATTGACCACATTCAATCAGAAATAATCGGTGGCTAATTTTTTTTTTGAAGATATTCCACTCAGGATTGAGCTTTACAAAAAACAACGAATGCGTTAGCAGCGGAAACATCGAGCATAGTGCAAAAAAGAGCAACAGATTTACCTTGAACTTACAACGATAGGCTCCAACGAGCTGGTCTGTGGCGACACTGCAACTCAAACCATCGAATATGGAACGAAGTAAGGATCGGCAGGATATTAATTTTTTTCGCAAGTGAACCGCCATATTTTATAGACGTGATTTTTCGTAGATAATAAATATATTTTATAACATTGTATCCAACGTGTTTTTATATGGACTTAGGTTGAGTGAATCCCTAAAGGTCTAAAACATCGACGCCACCTTTCCTGTGGTAGTAGGATTTTATTATTTCAGGTGTTTATTTGTCGTCTGTTGTAGAAATATTCACGGTAGTATGGTAGGTAGAAAATAATTTACAAAACGCCTCTTTTTCGGTACGTACGACAGCATGCATGCTCGGAGGCTTAGTTCAAATAGAAACTCGGTATGGTGAACTCGCTTTCTTTTTTATATCAAATCAAATCGGTAATACTCCTTTTCGATTTTTTTGTATTGTATCAACCAATGTCATTTGGCGCTTTTTCGATTTAAAAGCCATGACGTGAAAATGGTTTTCGCAAGTTACATTTCTATCATTCAAACATAAATAAAAAATGCAGGAAAAAAGTATGATGGTGCGTAAAGTAATAAAAAAAAAAAACAATAGAAGAAAATACTTTCAGTCATTTCTAGGAAGATTCTTTTGCCTTGTTTTTTTTTCTGGAGCACAGTTGCGATTGCGACCGACGTACACCTGCAAATACGATTCTGCATCAAACGCAATCCATAACTTTATCCCATACTTTGCTGGTTTCGATGGGATGTATTGCGTGAATGAAGAACTCTCACGACAAGGCAAAAGCATTTCACCTACCGTGATAAAATCATCTGGAATATAAATCACTTTCAATGGCTTAACCAATTTGTCAAAAATTTGCGAATTGTGGCCAGTTTATCTCGCTTGTGGCGACACTGCCACTCAAACCATCGAATATGAAACGAAGTGAGGATCGGCAGGATATTAATTTTTGACAGTTAATCCTATAATCTCGCTCGCAAGTGAACCGCCATATTTTATAGACGCGATTGTTTCTAGCTAATAAATATATTTTATTACATTGTATCCGACGTGTTTTATTTGGACTTAGGTTGAGTAAATCCCTAAATTGGTGACGCCGACGTGATTCCCCTGGTTAAAATAACATTTCGATTGACTCTAAACTGTGAAAGTGCAACGCATTTCTCTTGTTTTCGTGAAGTGAAACTCAATTCTCAAAATGGCTACCGTACCAAATGTTGAGACCCCGAAAACATCTAAAAGCCCAAGTGCGTTACCACCGATCGCGCCGCGACCTTCAACATCCGCGAATCTGTTTGTAGAAGCGTCGCGAATTACGAAATTCCCGGCATTTTACAGACCGGATCCCGAATTCTGGTTCGAGCAGGTGGAAGCCACTTTTCATACGCATCACATCACGCAAGACGAGACAAAATTCAAGTACGTCATCCAGTATGCGGAACCGGAGATTTTGTCTCACGTCATTTCTATCGCCAGGAATCCACCGTTGGAAAATAAATACGAAGCCTTAAAGCACCGGATATTGATGGCATTCGCAGAATCCACAGAGTCGAAATTGAGGCGGATATTTCAAGGCCAAAATCTAGAAGGTAAGAAGCCATCACATTACTTGCAGGATCTGCGCAATACGGGAGGAGAGCAGGTAACGGACGCGATGCTCCGGTCGCTGTTGTTGGAGCAACTTCCTGAAAACATACGAGTCGTTTTGGCCATAGCAAGCGAGCCCGATGTAGATAAACTGGCAAAGATGGCAGACTTAATGTTGGAGTTGCAAAATTCACCTGGAGTCTCAACAGTTCGTCAACAACCAGAGTCAACGGTAAAAAACGAAGTGTTATCCCAGATCCTAGACCGTCTTGAAAGATTAGAATTGCGGACGCAAAATCGATCGTGTTCTAAAACGCGCAGCAGATCGAACCAAAGAAGATCGCGGTCTAGAGAAAAGTTTTGCCAGAAACTGCAAACCACCCTGCCAGTGGAAGAATTCCGAAACGACGTCGGAAAACTAAATTCGTCGTCCCGAATAACGGCGGCCGAGGACGACCAACTTCGATTTAGTAATCGCCGACTAATCATCATTGATCGAAAAAGCGGAACGCGTTTCCTTATTGATACTGGGGCCGATATTTCAGTCCTGCCACGGGACAAAATTCTAAGCACTCCAGGAAAATTGGAATTGTACGCAGCCAACAACACACCGATCAAAACATACGGCCAGAAGGTCATGACGCTTGACCTCGGACTGCGAAGACCATTTGCCTGGAGATTTGTAGTTGCGGATGTAAAGCAACCAATAATCGGAGCGGACTTATTGCAACATTTTGGCCTAATAGTTGACTTACGTCGGAAAAGGTTGGTGGATGGCGAAACAAAATTAGCAGCCATCACTAAACACACAAATGAAGCCCATGTGACGATCATGACAATTAAAGAAAACATGGAGTACCACGATCTACTGAAGGAATATGTCGATTTAACTGTTCCTTCAGATACGAGAAAAGTGATGGCTCATGGCATTTACCACCATATATTGACAAAAGGACCTCCAGTCGCCGAAAAGGCAAGACGCCTAACTCCCGAAAAGCTTCGTCAAGCAAAAGCAGAATTCGACTTCATGCTTCAACAAGGAATTTGTCAGCCATCATGCAGCCCGTGGGCAAGTCCATTGCATCTTGTCCCGAAGAAAACTGGCCAATGGAGGCCATGTGGAGATTATCGGCGTTTGAATGCAATCACTGTTCCGGACAAATACCCGATCGCTCATCTTAGTGACTTTGCTCACAAACTGAGTGGGTGCACCGTATTTTCAACGCTGGATTTAATGCGAGCATACAACCAAATTCCCGTGGCTCCAGAAGATATCCCGAAGACGGCCGTAATAACACCATTCGGGCTGTACGAATTCAAAGTGATGACGTTCGGCTTGTGTAACGCGGCTCAGACCTTTCAACGCTACATTGATTACGCTCTACGAGGCCTGAACTTTTGCTACGCGTACATTGATGACATCCTCATTGCTTCCAAGACACATGAGGAGCACCGCGAACATTTAAAAGTCATTTTAAATAGACTGCGTGAATATGGATTGTCTATAAACGTAGGAAAATGTACGTTTGGAAAACCAACGATCGAGTACCTTGGCTATCTCATCGAACAACAAGGCATCAGACCTCTTCCAGGAAGAGTTGAAACGATCCTCAACTTTAAGAAGCCGTCAACTATTATGGAACTGCGCAGATTCCTGGGAGCAATTAATTTCTATCGAAAATCACTGAAAAACGCAGCTGCTATCCAAGCGCCTCTCCATAAATTTCTCGTTGGTGCAAGAAAGAAGGATAAGCGTCTGATTGAATGGAATCAACAAGCGGATAAAGCTTTTGACGAGTGCAAGAAGCAAATTGCTAATGCAACCTTGCTAAGTCATCCAGTTGAAAACGCACCGCTTGCGATCAAAACTGATGCGTCAGATACAGCGATGGGAGCAGTGCTGGAGCAGTTTACCGACAATATTTGGGAGCCTCTAGGATTTTACTCAAAGAAGTTTACGGAAGCGCAATGCAAGTACAGCACGTATGATCGCGAACTGCAGGCAATCTATAGTGCAGTAAAATTCTTCCGGCACATGGTTGAAGGACGTCCACTCATAATCAAAACTGATCACAAGCCCATCACATTTGCTTTCAAACAAAAAGCTGACAAGGCATCACCACGACAGTTGCGTCAATTGGATTACATTAGCCAATTTTCGACAACTTTAGTTTTCATAGCAGGAAACGAGAATATCACAGCAGACGCATTGTCACGGATCAGCTCAATCACTATGCCAGTCTCCATCACCAGCCAAGACTTAGCGGCAGCTCAAAAAGACGATGACGAGCTGAAGCAGTTACTTCGAGGGGAAACATCGTTGAAATTGCGTAAACTTCGCATCGACGACTCGGATACAACTGTATATTGCGACGTATCAACTGCGGAAATCCGTCCATACATCCCAAAGATTTTCAGACGGAAAATATTCGAAATGACACACAGCCTGTCTCATCCTGGGGGACGAACCACAAAGAAAATAATCAGCCGGAAGTATGTTTGGCCCTGCATATCAAAAGACATCCTCGAATGGTCCAGATCATGTCTCGCATGTCAGCGGAGTAAAACCGGACGACATTCAAAACCTCTACAAGGTCATATTCAAATCCCTGACGCAAGGTTTAATCACGTCCATATCGACATAGTTGGACCCTTGAATCCATCAAAAGGATTCCAATACGTACTGACCATCATCGATCGCTTTACGAGATGGCCTGAAGCGATTCCCATCAAAACGATTACTGCGGATGAGATCGCCACCGCCTTTTACGCGAACTGGATATCGCGTTTTGGAGCTCCTGCTGTTTTGACATCAGACCAGGGATCACAGTTCGAATCACTAATCTTCCAATCACTAACTCATTTAGTGGGCTGCAAGAAAATACGAACCACAGCTTATCATCCTGCAGCGAACGGAATGATCGAACGATGGCATCGGTCGTTAAAAGCAGCGATAATGTGCCATAACACCTACGAGTGGGTCGACATTCTTCCCACCGTCTTATTGGGACTTCGCACCAGTATCAAGGACGACATTGGTGCAACATCGGCAGAGCTCGTCTATGGGACAACACTCCGTATGCCAGGAGAATTCTTCTTCAAGGAGGACATGCCACCTGATCCCAAACTTTTCGTGCAAAAATTTCGTGAGCATATGAAGTACATACGAGCAACTCCAGCATCACGTCATGACAAACGCAAAGTTTTTGTCCACAAAGACCTTTCAACTTGCTCGCATGTTTTCGTTCGTGTCGACCGAGTAAGGAAGCCTTTGGAGCATCCATATGAAGGCCCCTACAAAGTCATTGAACGAACTTCCGGAAATGTCTTCAAGCTGGAAATAAAAGGGGAATATGTTAACATCAGCACCGAAAGAATCAAACCTGCATATTTCGAATCCACTGCGGATCCAGCTATGCAGCCGTCTTCAGACCAGCAAAAACAAATTCCCAGAACGTATGCCGGTCCTAAAACAAAACAACGAAATGTGACATTTAGCAATGTTTAGTATTCAATTGTCAAAATTTGCTAAGTTGTCAGACGACCAATGTATCCAGGAGGGAGTACTGTGGCGACACTGCCACTCAAACCATCGAATATGAAACGAAGTGAGGATCGGCAGGATATTAATTTTTGACAGTTAATCCTATAATCTCGCTCGCAAGTGAACCGCCATATTTTATAGACGCGATTGTTTCTAGCTAATAAATATATTTTATTACATTGTATCCGACGTGTTTTATTTGGACTTAGGTTGAGTAAATCCCTAAACGCTCGCGAAACTAGAGACACGATTTTTACGTTGAGCCAAAATCTCAGGGAAATTTAGTCGAAACTTATCTGAGTTATGCTAAGTTAAAAAAAATGTCAAATTGACACCAAATCTGGATAAAGGTTAAATATGTCGTTGAGCTCAATTTATTTACACCTATAAAGGATTTCTAGATAAGGACAGTTTTCTATATCAGGAATGTTGCCTAAGTTGATCGGTTTTCTTCATTGTTTACTAGGTAGTTATAGCTGTTTGTGTAGTCTGAACATACATGATTTAGGTTATGATTGAGTACCTGTTTTCCAACTTCTTTACAGTTTACAATTACATTTACAAATCCTTTACAGTTGTCAGTAGCTCCACTCTCTCCTTGGTCATAAGCTCAGTTGGTATATTAAACGAATAAATGTTTGATGTTCTGTTGTAGACACTGATTTTGGCTTTAAGTCTGTCCATGCTATCAAATAAGTAAGCAGGTATGTGTGTGAGTGTGGTTATTCCATTTTCTAATTTTGGCCCGACCAGCGAGTTGTATAGGGTTAGAGCCAGAGAGGGACTGAAAGGTTTGATCAGGTATTTGATGATATGTAGATGTTTTTGGTGTGTTCTAAACACTAGGTTTTTAGTTATTGTTATTCCTAGGTGTTTCATTTTATTTTTTCAATTGATTTGGGTGGCTTCGTGTGTTAGTTTGACATCTGAGTTTCTATTGTGCAAAAATAATTGCTTGAACTTTCTCTGAGTTTACTGGTAACTTCAGGTTTTCTCTATGAATGGAGAAGAGACTGAGTTTAAGTTCCACTTTGCGTATGGAGTAATTTTGATTAGTTCCCTCGGCAAGAATTAGAAAGTCATCTGCATATTACAAGAGAGTTATGTTTGTTTCTGAAACTGCATGGAAGTTAGTGGTATAAATGTTGAAGAGAAGTGGACTTAGGACATCTCTTTTGGTAATCCATCGATGATTATTGCGTTTGGTTGGTTCAGATGTAGTATTGTTTTATGTTTCACTGAATATATATTTTCGGAGTATTAACGTCAGATAAGAAATTGCTGAGAATATATAGGTCCACTTTTCCATAAGCATTGGTGATATCTATCACAAAAGCTGTTTCTGAGGGGAGTGTCTGTCTGGGAGCGGCGGTTTAAAGGGGAAAATCTTCTTTCTAATTTTTGAAGAAGTATGTTGACGAAGATTTGTTTTTGGTGGAGGTGAAAGTATGTGTTATTAAAGGATTTGTCTTCTGATTTATATGTGTTTGAGGTTGTCAGGGTGTTTTTTTCTTTGTATATGGTGCAGGAATGATTTCGCTAGATGTTCATTAAAATTGTTATACATTTGTGGGTCTATGATGTTTTTATATTGTTTATGAATTCGCAGAATTTTTGATGTTTCTACTTTTCCTTGTTTCTTCTGATTTCCCATTCTTGTTGTTTTTTTTCCCTCTTTTGTTTTTTCCTCCACGTTTTCCGTGCCTCGTGAAATATGGACTAATTGGAAATAGATTTGATTTTACTGTGATTACGCAGAGCTCTATTTTCAGATTTCCGTAGTTTTTCTATTTCTTTGGACCACCAGTATATGCCCGGTATTTATGTTTCTGATAGGTGAAATTCGAGTCGATGGTAGAACGTATTTTCCCATAGATGTCTGTTAAATCAGGTCTGAAGATCGTTTTATGTATATCATGCAAGATTTTTGTATAGTTTGGTGCTCTCCTCCCATAAGAATATCTTTGGTGTAATCAAGTATATAAGACATCTTTTGTCGACCGTCTTTAAATTCTCTGGTTTTCATGGATGAGGGTGCATACATTGATACTAGTATTATATATAATATTGAGATTTAGCGTTTTTATGGCCACGGTTTCCAGTTCGCTGTATGTATGAATTTGTCTATGGCTTCACCGAAACCTATGCTCTTGTCACTGAATCTGTATTTTGCGTTGTAGCTACTGAATTTTGTATTTATGCTGAAGTTGCTTAGAATTTCTTGCAAGATGGCACAATAAATGTTGTTTTAATGTAGGCAGTATGCTATGTGATCTTTGTGCTTGTTAATTCTTAAATGTTCATATTTTAGAATGTAAGGTTTTTCTGTGTGTCTTTTAGGGGGTTTCTGGTTTTGTTCCTGTCAGTTTTGAAGGACTTGAGAAATTAGATTAGGAAATTAGGTCTGACAAATATAGTCATTTGTATTTGCTGCGTTGATGATTCTTTTAGATTTCCCGTTGGTGAAATTAATTGTGAAACTAACATGTACCTCCTCAGTTTTTCGTTTTCCACAGATAAATTTGCTTCAATCGCACAGCCGAATAAAACCTTGTAACCTTTAAAACTAACTTGCTTGATATCTCTGATTCGTGTTAGTCCTAAGCTTTTATTAAAAACCAAAAATTTCATCGGAATAAATTCAACTCTTTCTCCATTGTTATACACACAGTCGATAATAATTGGAAATAGTTTGTGTTGTGAATCTATTTGGTACTTGTTGGTCCTATTCTATTAAGAAAGTCGATTAGTCTTAATATTTTTTCATTGCTTGTAACTTTTCCTTTTTTAAGTGATATGTACTTAGGGTCTCCAGGATCTACGGTTCTACCTTTCACAGACTTTTCCATTTAAAATGTTTTAAATTATTTTTTTAATTTAAAAGAAAAATTTACAATTCGACACAATCACCGACACGTATCCTAAAAGGCTACGGTCCATATTTATAGCGTTTAGTAGAGGAAGTCTGTAAATTATAATGTTTTACTAATAAAATAACAACACTTCATTATTTGCTTAAGGTGGTTCACTTATTGATACTTAAAAATGATAATTATAAGTCGAGATGGGTTGCTCGAAGTTTACTTACCTTTACTCTTTTTTTTTTTTGTTACGAAATTCCCAATCTGAACGCATAGATTAAAAAGGCATGCAAAATTACTGGGACAAAAATAAGCCCTGAATAACAAAAAAAGTAAATATTGAAGTCGAATCAGTTAAAGATGACTTCCACCATGGGATAGACAAGACTTTATTCAAACACTCTAATAGTATGTGATGGGTGTTGTGAAAGCGGCTTGAATTCAACGCATGCGTTCTTTCCTTTCCATGTCGCATCATTCAGGACTATGTTACTAAGTCATTTACAGATAATCGACAAAGCTTAAATGTAGTTTAGGATTGAACTTGTGTCCTTTATTAGGATTTTCTAATAATTCCATTTCACTTATTAGCTTGGAAAGAATTTCAACTACTTCTACCAGCTTTATTACATCCCAACGCAAGATCCTAGATTTAGGGTTTCTCAGTTACAGTCTTTCCACCGCTGAATGAATCTCACCGTGCCTTTTTAGAAATTTAAATGAAATATATTGAAATATAAATGTAATCTTTTGTGAACAGTTCTCAGATTTGCTGCTCTTTAAACTTCTCAAATTCAAATCTGTTCATACTCGACTGGATTGCTTTCCAAAAAACGACGTCGACGCAAATCCAGGTGGTACCAAGTATGCCAACACAATAGCGTTTTTATCTTGGCCTTCTATAAAATATCTCACAACAAATCCCTTTGGCATTCTTTAGAAATTTCTGTTCCAATATTACAACAATCAGCACAAAAGTCTTGAATTTTACTCTTGAGCCGAAGAAACGCACAACATCAAGCAATAAGATTGGACTTGTTCACTGCTCAATTTAATGGAAGAAGGTTCAGGATTGAAGAGCGGAATTTCAATAATTTACGATACCGTAGCGTTTCCACCGTCCTGCTTGTATTATTATGTAGATAAGGCAGCCGTGAAAATTGAAATTGACTACGTCTTGCTATTGTCCTGTTCCCGATTAATTTTATAAGTACCGAGCCGGTCGCAAATACAATGCGCGAGGAACTTATGTGGAACAAATAAGCAAAAACCAGGGGAGTGACTGTGAAACAGGCGAGTTACATATCTTCCTGTGCAATGACGTAATGCCAGGACCAGGTTGATTGCGGCTTTGTGTTGAGCATCGCGTATAGAATAGCTTACGACTTACGTCTCCAGTAAAGTTGAAGGCACTCTCGTGTATCCTGCAGAATTATATTTTATTCACTGTATTGCGCGTTACCATTAAGAATATAATTACAATAATTCCAAATAGCTCGAACTGGGACTATAAATCGTTACCCTTCTTTACTTAGATTGTTGCCTTTCCGAACACAAAAGATTTATCCCTCCCAGAGCATCGTATTCGTTTCACTTTCCACCACTTGCTTATTTACTGTGCCGTAGTCTATTACAATTATGATAATGAAATTCTTGCCGAACGACAAATATTTATAAGTCGGATTGTTTGTACGCTTGAAAACGAATCAAGTTGTTTCACACAAAAATATATGGTTGTTGGTTTAAATTCGCCGAAAAGAGACTACAAGGATATTCCGCCCAAATAGTTTTTAATTGAGTCAGCTCAAACTCTCTTAATTGCTGTAACAATGAGAAATGCTTCCTTGGGAGCAGTTACTCACTTTACAAGTTCCAGGAAACATAACTCAAACGAGTTTGTTATATATTTTCGTGGAAATCACTCTACAAGGAATGACGCATGGAAAAAGAAAATCACATATTGTCTTTGCAACCGACTTGCTCCAGGATTGCGGCGATCTATCCTTTACGCTCCGACAGGTGTAAGCTGTTAAGACACCGCATAGAACTAATTATTTTCAAGCATTATTTGTTTGCTCAATCTAGTGCCAAAGGATTGAATAATGCCGATGAATTCGAGCACATTAAAGATGAAATCGAAAATTGTAAGACCAACTTATATTTCATTTTAAGTGTGTACTGTGTTAAAATCTTTTACAAGGAAAGACCATTTGATTCGTAAAAGCAGAAAAAAGAACAATCACCGTCTTAATTTAAATCGCAACTAAAATCGATTTATTTTAAATTGTCCTTAAGACCTCAAAAATGATGTGCTAAAAGATTAAAGTCGGTGAAAATTTGTAAGTAAGCTGTTTTTGGTCCCCTGGTCTGCCTTTGTGACCGAAGGGACGTTAGGGGATCGAAACGGGTATATTATTGAAATAATTTGTTCTGAAAAATTTTAAACTTGTCTAACGTCTTTTGCAGTCAGTTGTGCCTAACCAAGCATTAGAGAAAGACGCTACGCACTGCTACGAATTGACAAAGAGCGTATAAAGCATGCAAAGAGTTCGAAGGGTAAAAGAGGCTGGGAGCGCTTGAAGATCAAGCAGGAAACAAAAACATAAGCAGGACGACAAACTTGAAAGCCAAGTGAATGGTGCGTCACTGATTAAAGGTATTAAAAGATTATACACGATTTTCTACTACTCAAATCTTCAAACGAGTTTATCTCAAAACTGTATACATTGAGAAAGGTGGAAAGAGCCCAAGCTGGTTTCGAACACGCGTCCCTGCCGATTCTCGTCAGGTGCCAACTTAGGCTTAGGTGGATGTCGACTGGCTATTTTACTAGACAATTTTTAACCGATTTACTTGAAATTTTCAAAACTGTTAAGAATCAGTACACGTAAGAGAGAAAGAGCTAGGGATGACGTTATAAACATTGTTGTAGACTCATGGGTTTAACCAGAAATATGTACCTTCATAATATGTATTTTCCGTGGGTTTATAACATGTATTTTCCCACATCGATTTAGCGTATTTTTGCTTAAAATATCTTGCATTGTAACTTTTATGGCACATCATTTAAGAGACCTAGCCCTTTAGTTAACATTCGATGTTTAGTATAGACAACAAAAAACCCACTTATGCATGTAACTAGACTTTCTTAGCTCATAAGATGCAATAAAACTATTCAGAAGAACTTGAGTGACGCAAATGTCGGTCAGGTACTAACACCACCACATCCGAGGTTAGGTGTTAACTACGAAGAACAAAATGCGGAGACTACCAATAGTCCGCGACGGATTCACTTCTCTCTTTTTTTTGTATTTGTTTTTTCTTTTGTTTAAATAAACACATTATATAGTAAATTTATTTGTTTTGATAAATCATAGCGCTATAATAAACACTAGCGTCTTGATAAATCAAGTCGCTAGTGGAATTTTATCGTATATCGAATTATAGAGTGTTACGTTAGGACTCCACCGA
Organism: Stratiomys singularior; assembly: GCA_954870665.1. Taxonomy (NCBI): domain Eukaryota; kingdom Metazoa; phylum Arthropoda; class Insecta; order Diptera; family Stratiomyidae; genus Stratiomys; species Stratiomys singularior. Next base: position 65,668,841 of record OX940877.1, read on the forward strand.
CGCGCGTATAACATTTTACAAAAACATATTGAAAAATATATTGTTTATAGACTAACATAGGAGATTTTTTAAATTGCATAGTTCATTTGTTATTAACAATTATCTGATGAGTTGTCAAGCAAATTTTTCACTTTGGAAGTACGCCATTTGGCCAAAAATTAAAATATCGGAAAAAATCTACGAACTTTTCTAGTTAGTGTACAAAATAAAATAAAAAGAAAGTGGCAAATTGAAATTAAAAAATTACAGGAGCTGTTTGTCCGGCCGTGAGCCTTGAAGAACGAAGACGTCATCGGAAAAATCATCGGAAAAAACGGACAGCCGCCATTTTGATATGAATGGCTTCAAAAATTTTTTTGTATACAGTTGTTTACATACATGATAAATATCCTTAAGATGAATCTCTGATGTAGTTCTAGAAAAAATCCTATAAAAGCCTATTTTTTCTTCCTCTAGAATGGCCTGACCCCTTAAATTGCTTATTGTTAAGATTATTATTATTATTAAATGCACATGCATGACATATAAACACATGCACACTTCTCCAGTGATAAAGCTAACGATGTGAATCATTTAATTCTCCATGGGTTGGTGGATAGTGTTATTAACGACGTAACTAGATTGTTTTAAGCTTCCTATACCCGCGCGTTGGTCTTTCAGACAGACGGAATGATTTTTCGAATTTATTTATATAACAGAAACGCTAGCGAGTCACATCTTTTGCTAGCTGCACGATTTGTAGTGAACTTCACGTCAGTGCTCGCCACGCGCTTGTGGGAAACGCACGAGTGTGCGTTGGCGCCAATCGGTCCGTGAGACCGACGAGGGTATAGGCGTAACTTTTTGTGTAAGTATAAAATTATTGTTTATCAGGTTTTTTTTACTGTATATGTATTTTTTTATTGTGTATGTAATTGTGTATCTATATTTTGACCAATTTTATTATTTCACAGATTATATTCTGAGCCAGAATGGATGCAGAGCGATTCCGGTCACTGTTGGAAGAGGAAAGTTCTGATACTGATTACGAAGACGAAAATGACAGCGAGGTGGAAAACTCAGTTGATACACAAGAGGAAACCTATCACACAGAGCAATAAGATGATGAAGAAAACGAGATCAAAGTTTTGGCCGAGTAGGAAGACCGTCAAACTTCCAGAGATTTTAACGTCGGAAAAGATGGACGGAATAGATGGAACAAGACTCGGAATAGATGGATGCGTTGTCTAAGATGATGAAAGAGATTCACGAGCTGAAAGAGTTGCCATACATAAATTAGCTCCTATTGGAGAATTATTTGAAGAAGTTGTAGCTAGTTTCCAAAAGTATTACAGTGTTTCTCAGTTTTTTACAATCGACGAAAAATTAGAGGCTTTTAGAGGTCATTGCAGCTTCAGGCAATACATCCCATCGAAGCCCAATAAATATGACATAAAAATCTACTCACTGACGGATGCTAAAATGTTTTACACCTCCAAGTTGGAAGTTTACGTAGGGAAACAACCTGATGGTGTCTATAAAGTTGACAAGTCATCTATGCCATTAGTTGTGTGACTGAGCGAAGGGATTCATAGTACTGGCCGTAATATCACCTGTGACAATTTCTTTACAAGTATTCCATTTTTGTATAGACTTGAATCCGAATACAAATTGACATTTATCTGAATTGAGAGAATTGCCTAAAGAATTTACGGAAATTCGTGGTCGAGAAGAAAAGTCCAGTTTATTTGGGCACCGAGGCAACTACAGTCTTGTTTCCTATGTGCATAAAAAAGGAAAAAAATGTTTGTGTCCAGCATGCATAAGTGCGTCGAAATAGATGAAGTGACTGGTAAACCTCAAAATTATAATGGAGTACAATAAAACCAAAGGAGGAGTTGATACTGTAGACAAAATGTGTGAGACTTATAACGTAGCTCAAGGCACAAATAGATGGCCGATGGTAATTTTTTATAGTCTGATGAACGTAGCAGGTATAAATACATATGTTATTTACATGCAGAACAATCCTGACAAGAAAATCAACCGCAGATTATTGATTGAAGACTTGTCATATCAACTTATAAATTCGCATCTTCGTCGACGAGCTCTCAACACATCCTTGCCTAAAAGCATAAGACTTAGGCTCACTGAAATTTGTCAATTAGATGGTCCCCAGTCTTCAGCGACATCTAACAATAATAAAATTGGTCGTTGCGGATATTGTTTTTCCAAAAAAAATCGCAAAACGCGATATGATTGTGCCACTTGCAAAAAATACTTTTGTTTTGAACATGCTGTTATGCGATGTCCTGATTGTTATGGTGAGACTGAAAATTAAGTCAACCTGTGATTTTTATTAGTATATTAAGTGTTTTTAAAATGTAAAAGTTTCTTTTTCTTTTCTAGAAGAAAAAAAAATGTTTTAGTTGTGTTTTTGTAGGACCTAAGAAAAAACTCTGTACTTTGAAGGCTGTTTTTTATAAGACTGATAGTCTGTTAAATATAACTGATAAATAATTAATAATAAAGTGGTTATATGATATATTTCTTTTCATTATATCCTTTACTTTTAAGATCTAACTTTATTTATATAGGTTTTCTAACGAAAATCATACAAAACGGCGTTCCGAACTTTCGGTCTGTGAGACCGTACGCGGGTATAGGTGTCACAAAAATTGGCGCAGGTATAGGAAGGTTAAATTGAAATAAATGCTGTCTAACAAACAAACTATTGTTGTAATCCGCCTCTCCGTTAGGGTGACACACTTGCGGATGAAAAGCCACCACGAGGGGAACACGCGGAGAATCCGGTGGCGACAAGCGGTTTTTTTGGCGGAGAAGTGCATGGTTGGCGCGCACCGAAAAAAAAAATAAAACAAGTGCGTGGCCGTGCGGGAAATCAAATATGTTATAAATCAGACATTAAATCGATAAAGATCATCAAAACGAACAACCTGTTGAACAACCTTCGCCTGTTGATAGTGATGTAGAGTGCGGAATAAATGGTTGTGAAAAACCCATATCACAAAAACCTGGAATAGCGAGTATTTGTGCCATCCATTTCCACGTTACTATTCATCTGTGAACTTCATGGGCGCGCAATACCTATATCTCTAGTAGAAAAATAGCAATTTCAATATAGTAACATTTTGGATTTCTTCGGCACATGTGTCGTGCGGTTGTTGTGCTCGTTTCTGGAATTAACCAGATATTCAGTGTTAAATTAACGATGACTCGTGAAGTTAACTGCCGTACGAAGGTGAAATTTTTAATTCTTTGCGGGATAAAGAAAACAAAAAAAACCGCGAAGAATTCGATCCAACTGTAAGGCAATATAAGAGCGACAAGTGTGCCAACAGCTACTTGCAAACGAATTCTCAAACAGCGTTACATGGTCCGTTGTGAAGTTTGATTGATATCGCGCATGCGTCTTCGTTGGATTACCAGTTCACCGAAAACCAATTATTTGTTTGGTATCGATAACCTTGTTCGGATTTTTTTGAAAAATCCATGTGGAAATCCATCGATTTTTATAAATCGGGCTTTTCGGTAGCTGGCTCATCAATGGAACCAGAGTGGAAGTTCACTCAGGTCCGACCCACGTCCGCATACCTCGCCGCACTGAGCTACTCCGCCAGCAGCCATTAACGTAGTGAACTTCCGAGTGGCCAAACGGTTGACCTTCCGGGTACAGTTCGTCGTGACGCCTGAAGGACTTCACGTCCGGATGTCGATGTGAGGCCGACTCGTCCTGCAGTCGTTGCCGTGACGATTGCGTGTCTCAAAACTATTACACTATCCTAAGCTTTAGCTTTTCACTGCATTTAGTTGGGTCTATAATTGGATCCGGTTTTTGCTGGTAGAGGTAATTTTTGAATTCAAAAAGTTCGTAATAAGTCCTTTTTCAGAAAATGATTCTATAATAATAATCAATCATTTTTTTCTGTTGATACAGTTTAATTTCATGAACTTGAATATGTTGTGCATTTCTGTTATATTAGAAGTATATAACTTATAAGTATATAACGTAAGAAGTATATAATGTGCACAGAGTTTCATCTTTCGAAAATGAGCATGCCACAATGGAAGAAAAACTGTAAAATGGACTTACCAAGTAAGAAGATTTGGCTCCAGCCGATCATATATCCGCGGTGGAAAATATCACTCAAGGAAATAGATATGTCTATCGCACTAAATTTGTTAATGGGTATCAAAAACTTTCCAATGTATAAAGATTATTGGTCATCATCTCCAGATTTAAATGATGATTCGGTATCTTCTTTACACTGAACAAATTTAGCTGGGCATTGCAACATCTACATCTAAATCACAATAACCTGAGGCTCGCTAGGAATAGCCCAAGTTACGATAAACTATTTAAAATCAGACCACTGCTTGACATAATCCGAAGAAATTTCAAGGGAAACTTCTAAACGATCTGAGGAAATTACTATTGTCGAGAGCATGTTAAAATTTAATGTTGAAATTCCCTAAAATAGTATCCGCCAAAAAGCCTATAAAGCATGGCTACAAGGTTTGGATGATATTCTTTAGACTTTGAACTTATACCGGTAAACAAGGAACGATCATCAAAACGGATCTTGGAAGGAAAATTGAAAGAAACTTTTGCGCCAAAAGGCAAAAACTACTTCTACTACTTTAAAAGCTACCGGTTGTAAGTGGGTTTAAGAAAGGACCAAATACCAGCTTGTAGAACAATCAAAGCTAACAGATGGTTTCTGCCGAAACTTAAGACAAAGATTAACATGATCATCGCGTAAGCATACTTATATAAGCGTTATGAAATGGAAAGATAAATGATCAGTTTACATGCTATCGAACTTTCATGATCCTGAAAATGTCGGTAATGTAAGTTGCAGGCAACCTACCGAAGAAAGTGTCGAAATTTTGTGCCCAGAAGTGGTGAAGGATTACGACGCGCATGTTGACTTGTGTCGACAAATTCAACCATATCAACAGTAGCTACAAAATTGACCGGAAATCTCATAAATGGTGGCATTGAATTTTTTTCATTTTCTTGTCTTCTCAGTTGTAAAAGCTATCTTCATTTATAAGACACTTCAGTCCACTTATCGGCCAAACTTTGATCGTCTCGTCTAGAAGGTATTTCGTCGCTTAGTGTACTAAGGACTTTTAGCTCCACAAGTCTAGATCTGAATCGCCGGCCAGTAAACAGCAAAGGCCGTCAGTTTCTGCAAATATCCGCTTAGAAAGTAGCCGCCATCAACTAATAAGAGGCACATCGAGGCACTACATTTCGGATAGTTCCAGTTCGGATAGATTTGTAATGCAACAGTAGTAAGGTCCGACTTTGCGGTCGCAAAGGAAATAACTGTTTTTAAGGTTTGCACAAGGTGAGAAAATCCTGAAAAAATATTTGCAGAATTCACATTAGTTTATTAGTCCTCTGCAGCCATGGTGGCTACCCTAGCTAACCACCTGGTATCTCGAAATCCTTAAGCTTAATAGTTTTTATAATCGTATTTTTAAGATGTTTGAACCCTAAATACAAACAACAACAAACAAAATAAAGCAAAAAGAACTATTCAATTATTTATTTCGAAGTGTGATTGAAAGAGTTAAAGAACATAGAAAACCTGTGAAGAATTCAAGATAATTACCACAAATTCAATCCTCAATGGTACAATTGGTTTTATTAAAAGCGTTAAACAGTTCAGTTGGATATTAAATCTTTGCATATTTTGTGATGACTTAAGTTTCGATACAAATTTAAATCTAAAAACAGCCGCGCAAGACATGAGCCGCGGAAACATAATACGCCAAGGCGTAAAATCACACACAGCTGACTGAGTTAAATGAGTTAAACATAGCCTAATCTCACGCACGCACATGCTTACTATAGTCACAATAACCATATGTTAAATAATTTAAAATAAACATGAACATTGTAACATTTGAAAAAAACGGTCTAATTATATAAAATTACTATTTATAAAATTGTATGTACATATATGTTATTTCGACCTTTATATATGTTAATTCGGCTATTTTTCGGGTTTGACTCTAAGTGGGTAGCAACAGGACGCAAACGAACTTTCAAAAAATTTATCAAGCACTTTTTGAAATCGAGCTGCAATTCTCCGAAATAGCTACCTTAAGAATGCACACACTGCTGATAACGAGATTCCCCTCCTTGGTCAGCTCAATCGTACTTATTGACCGGACAGTTATCCAGAACCCTCGTGAAAGAGTCTTCGACGAAATTGTCACTGCTGGTAAGCTCCATGGAAATATCACCACCCTTACAAAAGCCTTTTGCACTGCTATACCGTTATCAACCCGATTTCTTTTCAGGACTGTCTGTCTTCATCCGGGGGAACTAAAAGAAGTCACTGGAGGTGATTTTGGGGTGTGTGATTTCTGAATTGAGTCAATACTCGAATGACGGCGAAAAGGTCAGAACGGTTGAATTGTCATGATGAAGCGCCTTGTATTCTTTTCTCTGCTTTCGGACGCGGCAGACTGACTATTGAAGGTCTGTCCAGCAGGCATCAACTCTTTGCTGATTACCCTTTTCGGTTCAAAAAGAAATAAGCATGCCTTTTAGACGTAACTTGCTTATGTGGGCTTTGGCGCTGCGGAGATGCCACTCCGACCCTTGCCTCTTCGACTTTGAATCCTATATCTAACACACTGGTCTCCATACCATTTTTCCCGAAAATTGGGTTAGTTTCGCACTTGGCCGAACTTTTTCTGCGTCGTAATCTGGATTCTATTCATCCAGGAGCACTTTGGGGGTATTTCCGCGCACTCTTTTCTCATCACTAAATCTTCTGTCACTTGATGGAACCCATCACTTTGGATAGATTTTCGACAGTTCTATTCGAGGGTCTTCTAGAGCGTTTATCGTCGTACAAGTCACTTATATATACTTTCTTAAAAAAATGTTTTCTCTTTGTCCGAGAAAGAAGCTGAAACTATGTCCTCCATTTCTTCATAGCTTCAAAATCTTGCCCCGAGAAATTCTTTTTATCCAAGGTAGTGTTTTTTTCAAGGTAGCAGCATTTTAAGAGTAGCTGAAGTAAAAGGCTTAGACTTTTTTGGAGCATTTTATTTTATGCTGTTTGAGTTTGGACCAGATGTCAAAAGTAGGCAATTGATGATATCTATTTTCCACTGTTGCGGTCAAATTTTCTCAAGTAATATTGCCTAAATTGTAGGGAACTCTTATTCCGTGCTACCGATGCCTTTTCTGAAAGACTTCCAATAGGTAGCATAGCTTGTTTGATATTAATTGGGCCGCGAATTAATATCCTGTGCATAGTTGGTGTCATTTAATGACATGGACACAAATTTATATAAAATTGGGTGATTACAGTGATTACAATTTGATGAACATTTGACCGTATTCATGTCATGTCCACTAGATATAACTCGAAAAATTGATGCGAATCTGGCTAATAAGTTTTGGTCAATACCAGTAATATAGTTAGATACTTCAACCTTGGTTAAAAATCTTCTGCTTGTATTGCTAGCTTTGAAGGATTAAAAATAGTCAACTCATTTATGAATTGCCTCCACATTCAGAGAAGCGAGCTATGTAGGACGCCATGCAAGTACAATAATAATCTCTCTCCTGTGTGATTAAGCAAAGCCTGGAGTTTAATTTCTGCGCAGTCAGCAGTCACTCGAAATGAATCGTAGCATGGAAAAAAATCCTTTTCAGCCATTTGCAGGATACTTTGATAAGGATAAACAAAAATTGATAAGGCCTGAGTAGGTGTTAATGGCTTAGTTAGCGTTCCTGGCTTGTTGCTTTCTCGAAATGCTTTTCTATATTTATGACCTCTTTCGGCGAATGTCTCTGACTACACACACCCTACGTGTGTTCAGAAGCTGCTTTATCCTTTCTTAAATACTCTGTTTTCAGACTTTTGCTACGTTCCAATAAATGCTTTATTTTTCTTAATTATAGTTACTGCCTCTTGTAACCAGTCACGTTTTTTTATGTTCAGTTTGTGTTCAGTTCAATTAATTATCTGGACCGCAGGTACAACTTTGTTTTGTAAAAAGTAAGTTTATTTAATTTATTTCTTTAACTTTATTGTATTTTAGTCCTCATTTAATAACCGACTGATGGGGCTAATAGTTTTTAAAAGAAAACCGCTTGGACTTGTTCGAGGTTTTCAAAATTTTACTTAAGTTTTTATAGCAAAATTAAGACTAAAATAAATTTAATGTAATTCAAAACTTCTGACACTAAAAACCAGCTAAACCAGCGGTCCCAAAGGTTAAAATCGATGAACTTCCACAGTAACCAAAATGCAAAGAATCATCGTAATCCAAGAAATAAAGTATAAGAAGCGTGGCAAAACAATTTGGAGGCACTGCTAGTTAATCACACTGACGGTAGTTTTTATGAAGTTGTCTCCCAAGATATCAAGGGAGAAATACAACCGGAAGACATCCAAACTGCAATCAAAGCTCTGTGGCCAACTCGACCAGGTGCAAACGATAACGACGAGCTCTGTGACACGGTAAACAAAGCCCTCTGAGAAAAAGCAACTGCAGTCTCGCTTGAGCCTATGGTCACACTCTAAATCAGGGACAACAACTGCGTTGCGGATCTGCCCGAAATAGAAGACCCAATTCCTCTTGAAGAAACGAAACAATAGGCTTCAACGCGTGGCCGTAATTGACCTCACACAGAAGGTAAAATAATAGCTATTAAAGAGGGGCAACATTAGAATAGGGTGGGTTATTTGTCCAGTACAGCGACGAGCGATTCCTCTCCGGTGTTTCAAGTGTCTTGGATACGAGCTTAACGCACTGGCATGTAATGGAACCCGTAGCAGCTCTTTGTGCTACAATTGCAGCAAGACAGGGAATAAAAAGTGCGCAGAAGAAGCGCATAGTGTTCTTTGCCAGAAAATTTGAAACACATCCCAGATGAGTGTGAGGACTACAGAAAGTCCTAATTAAGGACAAAGCGCCTCTACAATGGTACGCTCGTCCAAATTGATCTGCATTGAAGCATTATCGTTAAAAATCCGCTCGAACAGTCTACAAGAGATGGGCAAGCTTACTTAGTGCTGGCCAGCAAGCAACATCATACCAGAACCTCCCCAACGTAGTATCTTTATGAATATGCTACTTTGGCTTTTTGAGTTCGGAACATTGCTCTCACATGCAAGTGCAGGACCAGGAGTGAGGAGATGGTTTCGTTTACGTTTGGTGTTCGGGGATTACAATTTTTCATGTATATCCAACTCCGAACGAACCGATGTCATCCTTTCAACTTGGGCTCAGTGCTATGGAGAACGCTGTTTTGAGTACAGAGAGCCATGTGCTAGTCAGAGGTGACTACAACGCTAGAGGAATCGAATGGGGCATGCTTCAATCGGATGCTCAGGATCCCGGACGTGGAATCCAAAACTGGGCTCATCGTATCGAACACAGGCCACACCCGTACTTTCCATCGATGGGGTTGCGTAGGAATCATACCTGATGTGTCATTAGCTTCGAAGAGCCTAGAACAAAGGGTTAAAAATTGGGGAGTGCGTGAGATTTACACAGCCAGCGATCAGATCCATGACAGTGCTTGCCGAAGACCACGCACTTAGTCTTCTGCGCCCTGGTGAAATACTCGGAAAGCGAAAACTTAGACGATTGTTGAAGTGCGTATGACACGATCACTGTGGCGGAAGGTACGCTGCGGAGTGGAGAACCAGCAGCAAAAGATATGATGAACTCAACTGCAAACAACATAACGTCTGCTTGCAACTCTTTCATGCCCTTATGAAGATCACGGCAAGCCCCCACTGTACTCGTGACCGTCTGAAATTGCCGAAAAATGAACGGAGTGTCGCAAACTAGGCGACATCAAAATCAACAGTAGTAAGGCGAGCCGTTTGCGAAACCTGGTAGATGACGTGAACACGGATCTATTGGACTGGGCTACAAAATAGTGATGAGGAAGCCCGCTGCCTAAAGGTCACCTCACTCATACTAGGCAGAAAAAATGGACGAAATTATGAAGGCTTTTTTCTGTATTCATTTTCTGATTTCTTATATGCTGACCAAATGATGATTGTTACTTCAGGCGCCACTCAGGGAAGTTTCTCAAGTTTCACGGGTCATGGTTATCTGTAATTGCGTGTTTTATACGGGAACGATGGATGAGAACTGTCACACATTCTTCGCTTGCAAAAGATGGATTAAGCTATGCGGTGACCTCTTCAACGAAATAGGAGAGCTCTGTCCGGAAACTATTGGCGAAGAAAATCTTTGAACGGCTGACAAATGGAAGCTTTTGGCACAATATGCTGGTACAGTACTGACACTTAAAAAAGGCGACACCTAAAGGTACTGGAGCGTAGAAGGGTGTCGAAGAAAGAGGGTCTCTTTTCTAACACTTCCTTCCCCTTCTTTCATTTTTGGTGGAAAAGGAGTTTCCGTAATCTGAAGGTGCCTCTAGGCGTACGAACATAAAGCCTAGCCCGGAATATTGTGTCAACTGGATCCAGGCGGCTAGATTGTAGGTTCATACGTTGATAGGAAAGGTATTTAGTGGGTAGTCCAGAAGCATTACGCGTTGGCGAGTCCTTCACTCAGGGCGTAAACACGTATCAACTCCCTACAACAAAAAACAGTTGTTCACAAAAAAATTGTTTAAAGGCCACCAAGCAATATCATACCAAATATGTAAGCAATATTAATTATACATATTAAGCTTATCAGCGTTTATTGCATAAAATTTAGGTTTCATTAACTTTCGTTAAAAAAGTAACAGAATATATATGAAATACGTGTTTCGCATCAACTTCGCAAAATAACTCATGAACTCATTAGGGGTTTTCAATTGACAACTGGCAAATATTCATTGACGAGACAATCGTGTCTGAAAATTGCAGTAAAAGATTCATTCGGTCCTTTTTTATGGCCTGGTAGTAAAATTGTAAAACTGTGTTTATAATTTTGTATTACTGACTTTTGGGATCAAATACCTCTTTTCGTGAATACCTGTTTTGTCTTTTCGAATGTTACCGTATAAGCTTCCCAGGACATCTGCTTAATGCCTGATTGCTTTTTTGTATTATCTTTAGTAGAGCCCGTTAATGAGTGCCTTTCCTGATGTTCATCTTCAGTAGATTTCCTGCCTGTTGCAGTACTTAGTTCAGTATGAACCTGACTAGAATGAAAGATCAGAGTTTAACGAAGATGACAACTGTGACTTCGTTTTTCCTTTATGTTGTCTTTTTGACTGTTTAGACGAAAGGGCCTTTTTGTTCCTCGTATTGTGATCAGTTAAATTATAAAATATAATTCAACTCCAGCAACGAGTTTTTAGAAATGATTGCTTAAGGGAATTTATCGAACGTAATAATCAGGATTTATGCGGCCATACTTACACCATACAATAATCATTTGAGCTTAGACATAAAGTTAGACCTTTGAATAGGAGCACTTTCAGGGATCGCCTGGTTGAATAACTTAATAAAAGACTTAATAGTCTTGAATTTAACAGAAATGAATAATGCATATCACCAATGCCTCTGTCGAAAAACCATAGATGAGAAATGAATAAATCAGCAAAATAATAACATATCGATTTTTTTTCTAATTAAAGATGTTACACAAAGGAACAGTCAGTCAATTCAGTTGGATTTATAGAAATGCTTTAAAGTAATATTAGCGTCAAACAAAAACAAAATTCAAAATTTGTTTGGACATCGAACTTATTGTAATGTTGATAAGTTTTCTCCCTTCATGTTAAACTCTCCCAAAGCACACTGTCATATATGTAACATGAGGGGAGGTTATCATTAGAAAATCGATTCACCCAGTTGTCCGAATTTCAAAAGGGATGTCAACTGAAGGCAGAAAATCACATAAAATGAACTGAAAACGGACAAATCGCAAACGATATACAATGGCATGTATTCACTCACATTGTGAAAACTGAAATGTGGTCATTTCCTGTAATAATAGGTATCAATAATTTGATCAAATTAGAAGTGAAGCCATGTGAATTCACACACATTTAAGTTAATTCTGGGCTACCTTGTTGGGATTCGCATGGAACACCGAAGAGGAAACAATTATCGAATTATAGCATGCTGATACACGATTCTTATGTTGATATCATTGCTTTCTTCAACATGGGCACCACACGACGGTATTGAATTTGTTACTTATTCAATTCGAATGTCGAGTAGCCTTAATAAAAGAGGAAGCCATTGAACTTGTCATATGCATTCATTTTGATGAAGTTCGCAATAGTCGAAAACCCCTTTCAGAACCACGCTTTTAACCATTTTGGATAAACGCACATGCACTTTATGAAATCAACATCAATACCAATATAATGAAAGGAAACATCAACATCCTTTTCATGACGGGACTTACTTTATTGTAAAAAGCTACTCAGGCTTTTAAGCAGACTTCTTCGGCACAACTCAAAAAATCTTATTATACTCGTATGTCTATGACACATATTGTTGGTTTCAATCTTAGTGTGGTTGCTTTAAATCGGACCACAGTGTCTCAATTCGAGGAAATGAGTGGTATTATATGTACTTAAATGGATGACTTACATTGAATCTAATGCCAAATTTTGCCAATTTCTGGACATACGAAAAGAATGAAAGCATTATGAGAGAAGCTTATGGTTATAAAGAGCGGTCATACAGTGGAAATGAACTTTCTCGATTAAACCATTTTATGATCAATGCAAATACCATATCAGTTCCAGCCACATGAAGTTTTTAGGGTTTTGTAAAAAATGTATTTCCAGGTGTCATTGTCATAGCAATTTCTGTGTCAGACTCTTCATCGATTTTAATAAAACATCGGAAAAACCAAAGCATCTAGAATTCGGAATGGCTTAAACTCCAGAACAATTATTCTTTGCATTAGCACTCAATGTCAGCCATTCTTCACCAGCAGTTTAATTTAGTTTAATAGTTATCTAAATTTCAATTTATTCTTTCGTATAATCTTACATTAAAAGAGTAAACTTTTTTCTAATGCTATGGTTGAGAGCAATTCGCAACAGTGCTTTCGCTTATTTGGATTAGATTATTTCATTGTTCACACTCAGCTGCGTCAGTGCTTGACGTGATTTATCGGGATTTATCAAAATTTTCCACCAATAGAAATATTTGAATTGTAAAGGATTGGACTGACATCGAATTTAGCTTCTTGCCCCTTGAAAAAGACGATTGTCATTCACGGGACTATGTACTTTTGACAGCATCGGAAGAGTATATGTGTGATTTAAACGCAACTTGTAAACGAGACATGGGTGATACAGCAAGAAACCCATCGTAAATTAGCCTTAACTAGTAGTCAGGAAAAATTATTTCCAATTTTGATACGAGGGACTGCCCTCTAGAAATGAGCCAATAATGATGCATGAAATTCATATATTTCAAATGTAAGTCCTGCATCTCAGGCTCTGTCAAATGGTTTCTCTATGTCAAACATAACGGGATCTGATGTCATTCTGCAGTCGAGACCGTATGAACCCTTTTTTCTTGCTATCTAAATTCCTTTTAAAAATTTAAATGGGAAAAGAAAAGGAAGAGAAAGAAAGACAATACGCGTGAAATCCCGGCTTAATAGATAACTTCAATGGATGAGATAAATACTCAAGTCGTCTTGGTGGTCCGGTCCACAAGATAGGTTTCAACCGTCGGAGTGATAGGTTGTGTTAGCTAGGAAAGTGTTTTAGCTAGAAAAGTGATATTATTTAGCTAGGAAATTATTATCAGTGGTCAAACCGAGGCCTAAGCCCTTAAATTCTTGCTGAGGCTGGCAAGGAGCTGATAATATCCATTCATTCATTCGTTTATTATAGTTTCATAATTAGTTTTAATATTATTAGGACAGTAGGCGAACCGAGGCCTAAGCCCTTAATTTCCTGCCGAGGCCGGCAGGTTGCTGAACATAATTATCCATTAATTAGAATATCATTAAGTGTCAATTAAGCTGCCTTTAAGCGGTCCCTTTTTCGATTTCATAATTAGTTTAAATAATAGGACAGTGGGTGAACCGAGGCCTAAACCCTTAATTTCTTGCCGAGGCCGGCAAGTTGCTGAACATTAACTGTTAATTAAAATATCGTTATATATTAATCAAATTGTCTGGAAGGGGTCCCTTTAATTTAACCCCGCATCCAAGCTCTGTCTTGGAAATAGCGGGAATGGGTGACTCAGAAGCGGAGGGGGAGCTTTCCGCGGCAAAAGCTGCTTTCACACGGAAAGCTAAGAAAAACCTGAAGAGGTTTTGCCAAAAATTTGGGGGTAATATAAAGGAGGAGTTCTTGCTAGATCTCATAGCAAGTTGCAAACTCCAATTGCAAGTCCCAGCAGAAGATCTAGCTGTAGATGGGTGTACCACTACAGAAGGAGACGCTCTGACGGATTGTGACAGTGAGTCCGATCAGGAAGAGTCAATGGATGTGGTCCGGGAGGAGGTTGGTCGGAAAAGGCCAATTGTGTCTCCAACTCCGGAGCCAACCTCAAAACGCTCGGTAAACGTGAGCGAAAGGAGTTTCCCGCAGCTTCAGGCTGCGGTTTCAAAAGCTTCAGCTATCAATAAATCTGAAGTCGCACAACCAGGGCGTAGAATAGCTATCGGAGCTAAGGGAAACCCAACTAACATTGCTGCCCCTAAGAAACAGAGGGTTCCACCAATAGTGTGCTATAGGCTTAATCTTAAGCCTTTCAGGGAGAGAATCCATCGAGCATGTGAGAAAAATCAGCTTGATGCTCCAAAATTTGATGTAACCGTCAACAGTTCTACACGAACATCGTTACATCCTAAAACTATAGATGACCATAAAAGTCTCTTTGACTTCTTAAAATGGGACAAGGTGGCATGCTACACCTATACGCTCCCAACTGAGAAAAAACTGACGCTGTTGCTAAAGGGTGTACACACTTCCAACGAAGACAATGATGTCAAGGAAGAACTCCAAGCTATCCTAGGGGAGGATGTTTTGGGAGCCAAAAGGTTCTCAACGGTGGCCCCAAGGAAGGAAAAGAAAACTCTTTCTTCCTTCCTTATTCAATTTAAGCCAGACTTTGACGTCAATAAGGCTATGAACGTAAAAACGCTCCTACACCAAAAGGTACAATGGGAGCGTTTGACTAAATCAAATACCTCGCAGTGTTTCAATTGCCAACGATTTGGACACGTAGCTTCGAATTGCGGAATGGAACCTCGTTGCGTCAAGTGTGACAAACACCACCAGTCAAAAGACTGCTCTATTGAAAAGGAAGAGGGAAAAGATGCAATTTTCTGCGTAAATTGCAACAGCAAAGGCCACCCCGCGAGTTTCAGGGGCTGTCCCAAGGCCAAGGAGGCTGAGGAGAGAAGACGCAATCTCCAAAAGAAAAAGGAGGAACGGAGGGACTTTGTCACTGCTTCCTTAAAAAACACCATTCGAAATGGTGTCTCATTCGCTAGTATAGCAAGGGGTGCAGCCAAGCCAGCTGCAACCCAGCCTGTACGGCAAGCTAAAGCGAATAATAGTCAACAGCAGCAAAAAGACAGAAATTCTGTCATGAATAACGACTGCAATCAATTCTTTGGGTGTGACTTGTTCACTCTCATCCGCAAAGTGGACTCATTCATTCCACAATATAAAAAACTCACTAACCTGAGTGAGAAAAAGGCGGCGTACTTAGACTTCGCCTTCAAAATCTGTTGTCGCGATGAGCTCCATTAAGCTCTCCATCGTCAACATTTGTTCGCTAGCTCCACGTTTCAAAAGGAACTCTGTTCAAGAATACTTGGACATGCATAGACCAGATTTCTTGTTCATTTCAGAAACAAGACTGAAAAGTAAACACAAAGTTCACTTGGGGAAATATAAAGTCATAAGGGATGACGACCCAGATGGAATCCTTGGAGTAGCTATGGCCTTCAGGGAGCATCTCAAAATTCAAAGACACTGTCTTCCAAGTCTGAAGTGGGCAGACGTCATTATATTAAGCTCAGTTCTGGGAGGGTTCACCTTTGCATTTGTCGGAATATACGTTAAACACGGATATTCGGGAGGGAATCTCATTGAAGACTTGGAAACAGCCCTTACTTTGTGTGAAAAGTTTGATTTCTTTGCGATAGGGGGTGACTTCAATGCAAGACATCCTTCATGGGGAAATCACGTATCCAATGGATATGGAACGGCTCTGTTCAACTGGGTGCAAGCAAATATGGATCTCATTTTGATTGCGCCAAGCGAGCCCACCTTCCGAAGAAGCTCGTCAACTATTGACTTTTTCATTGTGTCTACCAACCTGGTAAATATCTCCCACAGCTGGAGGAACTTCGAATGTGGAGTCATCGACGCCGAGTCTGACCATCTTTTGGTAGAGCTGACCATAAGAGTGAAAAAGGGTGTAAAGCTGGAGGTAGCAGACCCTCAGCTCTTTATCCCATACAAGCGTATCGACTGGGAAGCAATTAGTGCTGACTTGAGTGGAAAACTTGACGATATTTCAATCAACAGATCGAAAAATCTCACAACCACCGAAATCGAAGAGGGAATCGTTTGTTTAAATTCAACCCTTAATACGGTCATTTCAAAGATCTCCATAAAAAACTCCTCCAGGAATTACCTTTATAGAGATTTACCACAGGACATTTTGGAGCTTCATCGCAGACGTAGCACCCTCAGAAAACTACTCTCAAGAATATACCACCGCAACTTGAATGTAGTTAACTGGGAGTATCAGCGGGTTCACCTCCTTATACTCTCCCTTAATAGAGTGATCTCGAGAAGAACATCTGATTTTGCCAATGAGAGATTCGAACAGACCCTAGCAAACATCAGACCCGGTGCCTGTATGTTTCCTCAAATTAACAAAATAACTGGCCGTGAGCGCCTGCCAAGAGTTCTCACTTATAACGGTTCCATGCTCATGGATGACAAAGCCGTTGCTGACTCCATCGCAAACCATTTTGCGAAAGTTCTTCAAGGGGAGAAGGCAAGTGATAACTCTGCCTTCAATTCGTTGGTAAAAAGAACAATATCAACGTTCGACAGGGACCACAAAAACTTGTGCTTGACTAGATTTTCCGATTCGAATCCGTCGGACGCTCCTATTGGCAGTATCCTGTTTGTGAGCCCTGAGAGACTCAGGATGCTCGCACTAGAGCAAAATTCCAAAAAATCGGCTGGGGCTGATGGAATTTCAAATTTCTTTATAAAAAAACTTCCCCATACTTATTTTGTTCTTCTCGCAATCCTTCTAAACAACTGCATAAACATTTGCTACTTCCCTCAGCAATGGAAATGCGCCAAAATATTTGTCATTCCGAAAGAGTCCAACAGTACTGACGTAGTCAATACTCGTCCGATATCTCTTCTGTCCAACGTAGGGAAGTTACTGGAAAGAGTGATCCTACAAGGCATCACACAGTTCTCTGAAGAAGCAGGAACTGTACCGGAAAGACAATTTGGCTTTAAAAGAGCTCATTCAACGGTAGACGCGTTGGCTGTTTTTCAAGCCAGTATAAAAAGAAATTGGCAGGCCAGAAAGGTCGTATTAGCGTGCCTCATTGATGTAGAAAAAGCTTTTGATTCGGTTTAGATCGATGGACTTATCTACAAACTAATTCAATTTGGCTTCCCGGTGAGTGTTACAAAAATAGTAGGCAGTTTCATGAGGGGACGTACTGCCTTTGCGGTGTCTGGTGGAGCTAGTTCTGAACCCTTTGGTATCGATTCGGGGGTCCCTCAGGGGTCTATTCTAGGCCCTTTTCTCTTTAATATATTCACGTCTGACATTTCCGGTATCAGAGATGAATTTAAACCTGGAATCGAGGTGAATCTCTTTGCTGATGACTTATTGGCGTGGTCATCTGAGCACAATCTCCGCTTTGCGCGAACGAGACTCCAAAGGTACCTGGACTCGTTAACTGCGTACTACGGAAAGTGGGGGATGAAGGTTAACGCTAGGAAAAGCGAGCTGATTGTGTTCAAGGACCCACATCAAAAATATGGACGTCGAACAAAGAACATCTGTGATACCAGAGTAAAATTGAACGGGCAGGTGGTGCACTGCTCCAAACAAACGAAGTATTTGGGGGTGATTTTCGATACAAAAAACACCTTCAGTGCTCACGTAGATTCTGCTTGGAAGAAAGCCATTTATGCATACCATCTTCTTATGCCTCTTTTCAGGAAACAGTCAACGACCAGCAAGCGGGTCAAGATTATTGCTTACAAAGCTCTAATCAGGCCCGTACTCCTGTACGCAGTGCTGATATGGCAGGCAGCACCAAAATGCAAATGGGGCAAGATAGGATTATTGGAACGTAAAATCCTTCGGGCTTGCACTGGAGTGTTCAAAAGGGAGGACGGACGGTCCTACCCCAACCGATATCTATACCGGGAGGCAGACGTGGAGCCGATTCACCGCTACGCCCAGAGATTGACCGAACGAGCTGCAAAGCGTATGGCGGAGCACGAGACCGCCACAATTAGTAACGCGGCAGATAGTCGAGCGATGGAGGCAGCCAACGGATAGATTAAGAAATTAATTTTAATAATAGTTATAAGTAAAATATTGTATTAAAAATTTAACAAAAAAAAAATTTTATTAATAATTATTGTATATAAATTAAGATTTAAATTAAATAAATATAAAACGACCAAAAACAACAGAGGTCACATTTAGGGTGTAAATGTTAGTAATAATAATTTTCTTTTTTTTTGATATATCAGTAATAATTTTTGATATTAAACAAATGTTAGTATAGAGTTCTGGGCACAGCCATTAGGCAAAGCCCGTAGGCTAAGTATTAGGTTAAGAAAATATTGTAAATAATGATTGTATATAGATTGAAAAAAAAATCACCCAATAAATAAATTCTATTCTATTCTATTCGTGGTCCGGTCCACAAGTGGTCAGCAAAAGGCCCGTCATTAAAAATGCGTGATATGTGTGAATGCGTTGTAGGTTGTTGCTTCGTTGTATGTTGTAGAAGATTCGAGCACCGCTTTATGCTCGCTTGCCAAATAAATAAACCATGGGTTGTCGGCTTCGCTCCCAGCATTGTTGTTGGCTTAATATATGCAACTAACATAGCACCGCATGAAGACAGTGCATGCGAGGATACTTTTTATGAAAGACCTTCATAGCAAGTAAGTCTAGAACCGATAACGGGCGCATCATGAAGTTAATGTTATCCGAGGAGTTCATTTTGGATTATCCTGTGAATTATCCTCCGGTGAACTAGTGTCTAACACAATTGAATTATTTTTCAGTATACTGATGTTTCCATCAGAAATTACTAGTTTTTCCCCGTTTCAATCATCTTATCCGTTTCGGTTTCTCACAGGAGCCAACTAATTTGACAATTTTTGTTTTTAAATTTTAGTTCCAACATTAGGCAATATACCATTATACTCCATTGAGAATAGACGTACAACGATTTTGTTTCAGAAATGTTTAGATATGAACTAGAAACTACGAAGGGACGTTTTTATGTTCACAAAACGGAGGATAAGAAGTGAGAGTAAAAATACAGAATTATCTTTCTTTCTCAGTACATTGATCTGCTTCTCTAATATTTTTTCATATCTTTCATTAGCTTATGTATACCTTCATAAAAAGAATATTGTTTTTGTCCGAAAAATTAGCTGAAACTTTTCTCATTCTTTTTTCTTTGAAACATTCTTTCAACTCCTCTATGATTGGACCTAGTATTTTTCGGCTATGAAAACTTCGGTTATTTCAGTAATCTGCCTACAAGATCCCTGCTGAGTTCCTAAAGACTAAGCCCCAGTCGACTGTCACACCCAAAACTTCTTGGGTGGTACTGTGCTTTCTTTGTGTGACTGCATAGAGTCCTGTTGACTCAGATATCTTATAAGGAACACCTCATTTGTTTCCAGTAACGATTGGATAGTCCATCTTTGCCTCCAACTTAGAGATTCAAAATCGCGCGAGAACACTACACGGTGTCGTTTCTGAACAACACCGCGGAATTTATCGTCGCTGTCACTTTTTCGAGGAGGAGCCTTCTGGACGCTTTTTTGGTGGCTTTGGTTGCCAACACCTGGAATCCATCATTCGACCTAGTCGGTATGTTCGCTGCATCGTGTTTCCTCTTTTGCTCGGTCTCCTTGGATTGGGCTGCTGGCAACTCTTTTGATAGAGCAATGCGCGGGAATCACTTGCGTTGTGACCGAGGTCATGGCCGTTTGCTCTTCCTCTGCCTTCCTCTGTCTGTAGTGCCCTTTTTGGTCTAAGAGCTCTTCCAGCTCTAAAATACCGTCCTTAATGTTCTTGTTTATGTTTTTCTGGGTATTGCAGGAAGCTTTGATCTTTTTAACTGTGTTTCCTGTCTTACGCATGAGGCGTTCTTCTTCATGACGATCCAATACGATGAGATTGTCCTGCGCCTGGTTTTGAGGCGGGCTTTTTCTGTTTGCGTCAGGATCTAAAGCTCTGATGGCATCAGTGGCAGTGGCAGCATTGCGTCGTAACATGTTTTGAATATCATCGTTGTCCTCTTCCACCGTGTGTTTCCCAGGCATTTTTCTTTGCTACTTTTCCTCTTGTCTTACGGGACGTTCCGGCCGATTGCCGATTTGGAAAACGGATAGTGGTGAAATTTTTGTTTTTATTTTTGTTTATGAAATGGGAAAAGTATATGTGGGTAAGTCTCCACAGATTTCATACATACACTTGCTCCGTTAACCAAACCGGTATGGTTTATTAGTCAATAGGCTTCCAGAAAAAAGAATGCTTTGTACATCAAGAAATGTCCTGAACTCAAGGCCTATACTCGAGAGCAAATTGATTAAGCGCAAAAAACTTTTCGAAGAAGAATAATGGCAAAACGAGTAGCAGCTGGAAATATTGAAAGCGATGATACCACTTGAAGAAAGCAGTTCAAAATCAATTCCACCGCTACCTCGTTGAGATTATGTAAGCCTGAAATTCACGCATGAGCATATGAATAACATGAAAAATAACATACTTATTTTAGTGATGCTTGAATAACAAACTGCTTATTGCCACCTATTTTTCAAAATCAAATGAAAAAAAAATTGAATTTCTTGAAAACATTGAAAATCGCTGAACAACATTGCTTGATCACTTTAATCAAGTCCAAGTAGGTCACTTTTATTCAAATTGGAGACAGTGCCCACAGAAGCATGCTATTATATGCCTGCATTTGTGTTTGCCCGTAAGAGGGTGAAGGCTTATGTTATGCAGGAAGCTGTGGTCGAGTGGTCGCAGGCGAATGACATCTGACTCGTGATTCATCAATTCCAATCTACATTTGCAATCGCTGGAACATTTTAAAGGAGTTTTTTCTCCAAAATTCTGTATTATTGAATATCTAAAATCATCCAAGCCAATTCAATTCAAAATCGCTTTATTAGTCATAACATATAGTAAAAACAATATAAAGTAGTTTTTCTTAAAACTGCCGCAAATGATAACCTTTAGATTGAGCTCTTTACAGTCCTCTTAAAAAATACAGTACGCAATAAAGGGCAAATCTTCTAATCAATCTCAAGTCACTACAATATTCAAAAACCCGCTCCCCCTAGGAAATGCAACTTTACATTTAGTGCATTTAATCTGTGCATCGAAGCAAATTGTGCTCCATCCTCTACTAAGGATATGTTTTCCCTTTCAACTCACTTCATTCGTCAAAATCGATAACCTTTAATATTTGCTGGTGAAGCAGAATATCAAAACCGTCCATTTGATTCAAAAAAAAGAATGGTCAATCAGCCGTGACAGATATAGAATCATTTAACGTGCCTATCACTACGCATGAATCACATACGAAATAACAAACAGCCAAGTTCATTTTCTTCTGTCCCTGGCAATGTTTTAAAGCCAAAAAATATATATATTTTGAATCAATACAAGCTCACACACGTCCAAAAATGGGGCTAAGATTCGAGTAAGTCCGAAATGCTTACGGATGTTGCATAGAAAAATATGTTAATAGAATAACAAAGAATCAATTTTACGGTTCCAGGCTAGGCGCTCCGGTTGACAGGGGTGGTGTTTAGTCGGTAGTCCAGTAGATCCGGTGTGACACTGAGAGTCCGACACTCAGGGCGTAAATAGCCTTCACTCCATTTACAGTGAAGGTGGATTTATTTACATGTGAATTTATTTAAATTTAAAATTTTTAAATTTTACTCCATTTTATATCTTGTGGTAAGAGGTGGTTACGTGTAATAACCGTGCCTGTGTGCCGTGTATGTGTGCCTATAATAAAATTTTGTTTTCTGCTATTTCAGAAGGAAGGAAAAATGGTCTTTTGTGAAACTTGAAGATATGGATGGTAGAGAAATAAATGACATGCTGGCTGGAATTCCGTCAGATGCCGAATCCTAAGCAGATGACTATTTATCAGGGGACGAAATGAACTTGACCATATAATTTGTCAGATATTGGAAATCTTGATGAAAATATTATTGTTGAACAGGATGACCCCGTCGAGGCTGAGATGGAGAATGATGAAGACGATTGGTGGAAATGAACAGTAAACAAGAGAAGCTGAAAAGTTTAGTTGCTACATACTTGGACTAAACGTAATTTTTATCAACAACCTCCAACATTTGATTTATCTGCGAGCATAAATATAGGCGATGCAATCGATTTTCCTGTAGATATTTTTTGTGCTTATTCCCAGAAGATTTGTTGGATTCAATTACATTCAATACAAATTTATACCCAACTCAAAAAATACCAATAAAGGAAAAAAACTTTCCAATTACATTTGAAGAAATCAAACTTTTTTTGGGAGTAAATCTACCTATGGGTGTAAAAAAGCTTCCTAGCTTGAAGGACTATTGGTCTTCACAAGAGGAGGTCAGCAGGTTCTCGTGACACATTTTATTGGTTTCTCACTAATTTACATTTTGCAGACAATACTTTTCAGCCGAAAAAGGGTTAACCAACTTATAATAACCGCTTTTATAACGGACCACTTTTAGCTACCCTTTCTCAAACATACAAAGAGTACTATTCTCTGGGAGAAAGTCAAGCATTTGACGAAAGTATGATCAAATATAAAGGCAGATCATGCATGAAACAGTATATGCCTGCAAAACGTACTAAGCGTGGATGTAAGGTATGGGTTCGTGCAGAGTGTTCAGGCTACGTTTTCGAGTTCCAAATTTATACTGGAAAAATAGGAGATCTACCTGAGAATGATTTGGGAGCAATAGTGGTGAGGGACCTCACAGAAGTTTTGCAAAATAAAAACCAAAGCGTATTTTTTGACAATTATTTCACTGGTGTTTCTCTCCTATGGGATTTGAAACAGAATTAAATATATAGCTGCAAAACTCTAAAGAAGGGAAAGTAATATCTACCAAATGACTTTGCAGATGAGAAGAGCCTTGCCAGAGGCCAGTATGATTGGCGGATGACGGAAGACAGGCTGTTGTGCCTAAAGTGGAAAGATAAAAAACCTGCGTATTTTTTATCAAATTACCTTTAATTACTTTATCTCCCCGTATGGGACTATATTTTTATAAATGCTAAATCCTGATACCTTACACAAACCAAGGAGTTCTGCTAGCTTTGTGGTCGCCAAAGGCTCCTATTATAATATTGCCACCATGTGCCAATGCCATTTCCGTTTTTCCTTAGGAGATTCACGGTTTGTTAAGAGCTAACTGTAACAGAATGTTTCATCTTGTTCCCTTTTCTTGATGTGGAATCCGTCCCTGTTTCTCATTGATTTCTGATCTTCTTCCAGTAAGGGATAATCTTGTCTACTCTGGTTGAATTATGTGAATCTCCCTTTACTTAACGGAGCCATTCTCCACATATGTTTCAGCAGAGGTGCCCGGTTTTGCGATGGTCGAATTGCTCCTTCCTGGAGTCACTCTAGCAAAACGGCGATATATTTTGTTCGATTTTTACTAATCACACAGGGCTTTGGATTATTTACGCAACAAATACCGCACTCATATGTACTCCCGTCCCAAGCGATATTCTCATTGTTGGCAGTACCTAAACATTCAGCCATGCTTCGATTGAATTTATAATAATATATTATCACTTGTATATAAATGCGCGGTGACTCCCACGTGCAGGTCTACAATTTTTTTCAATTAGAAACCAAGCATTCACGCCTCTTATCCATTTCGTTCAAAACTTTATCAAAACGATAAAGAATTGAAATTTTCCTTGCACGGAGGTTAAACGAAATTCTAAAACTTGGTACAACCACAAGGACGACATACAAGCTTTCATGAACGCGAAACCGCCTTAATCCGTTGTCTTTAAATCTCCATCTTATATTTATCGGATATTGCGATTCATTTTATATCGGTTTGCGCTGCTTGACAGCGGAATCGTCGTACGTGTCCTCTTATTCTCCGACCGAAACTAGTTATGAACGTTAGTTCGCAAGGAATACAATATAAATATACCCTGCTGTGAAATACTCATCAAATATTCGTTGAAGTTGAATTTGCTGAGGATTGAATCTTCAGTGGACTTTTGTACACCAACTGGAGTGCTCTTCAAATAGCACCTCTCAAGTGGGTACTTGACAACATCCAAAGACGAGTATGTCACCCTCTAATTACGCAACATTTTCCGCATTAGAAATACAGACCTAATATATGTCGTGTCCCTTAAACCCTTGAAATCAAATCATTTAACATCCAAAATCAATTGAAACGTGATTTATCGCTCAAATGAGCGACAAATAGTTAAGAAGGAGAAATATCTTAGGGTTTCGTGCATGATTGAGGCTGGATTTGATGGGGATAACATAAATGAGAAATAGCCTAATATGAAAAAATTGGGATCATATGAAAAAAAAGAACTCTTCGAGTTCGAATATTTTTGCGATATTCGAGCATTTTGCGTAGTAGGGAAAACAAAGAACTATACAATATCCAACGTCGAATTTCATACAGAGTTGCCTTCATTAAGGTTGATTTTGTATTTTCTCTCAACCGAACTGCGGATTTCTTCCTAAGTTTCAGCAAACTCAATAAATACTCACATCATAACGATGTTTTGTCATGATTCAATGGAATTAGGGAATGCGAATCTCGCGATATTATGGCTCAAGCGAGATCCCACGAGTTTATGAATAACAATTCTGCGAGATCTCGCCATTAGAAATCTCGGAAGATTGGTAATATTGTTGTTCTTTTTTTTTGCAAATAATCACTATAATTGAGTAAAACTAATAAGTATTAAAAAGCAAACATTTATTTTCACGAATTTTTGCAATAGACTTTAATGCATCAAACATTGTTTGACGTATCTGTCTATAACTTTTTAATAAACTTCTAAATAGTAAACTTTGACGTACGTATATACCAAATAACAAATGAAAAAAGGCAACCAGTCTTCTAGTCTAATATCAAACTAAATCTTTTAGTAAGAAAACAGTTCTTTTATAACAAACAAAACAACGAGAAGTCAAAAAGAATGAAACTTATTATCTGAGTTGAGTTGACTATTAAACTGAGTTATTATTATCAATTAAATAAAACTATATCTACTCAGTAGATCCATTAGATATAGCAGATTAATTAACAAAATATACCAATCAAATGAAAGATTTGTTCAGTTCAAATCACAATCCATCATTACAAATTATTTTGAAAGTAGCTCCTTAAGAAGCACAAAATGTCCAAAGAAGGGTCTGCTAAACAGCTTCTTATTTTGTTAGCCACATAACCAGCCGCTGAGAAGGCTCTTTCGGATTCAACGCTAGTTGGAACCACAGATCTCAGGCAGTTATCCACAAACTGTAAAAGTTCGCCTTTTGTCTCCCCGGACTCGTATAAATTCATTTCCTTTTTGATTAACGCCTCCAGAGAATCCGTAGTTAGTTTTCGGTCTCTACGTTCATTGAACGCAGCAGCCAATGCTTCCTGAAGTTCTTCTTGCAATGAAATACTCTTGCGTGTCTCAGAAAGAGTTGAAAGTGGTTCATTACCGTCATCATCAAATTTAGCTACATCATTAGCGGTGGCAGCTGATGTTGATGCGATCGACCAAGATGGACCTGCAGTTGTCTGTGTCTGTGAATTAGTCAGGCTGTGTTGCGGATTCAAACGGTCTATAAGTGATTTAATTTTAGTTCGAATCACGTTTTCGGAGGCAATTCATATGTTTCGTTTTTTGCAAACTCTTCTTTAGCTGCTGGGTATTTAGCTGGATCTTTAATATACAACAAGCATGCGAGTTTTACAATCAAATTGTAACTCAATATCTTTTTCAAATTCTTGCTTTACGTATATTTGCAGAGTATCATTTTTAGTAGATGAGCTTTTAAAAGTTTCAAAAATTTCCAAACTTTCAAAATAATACCCGCATATTCTGTACCTAGGTCTACTTCTATCCTGGGCAAAGAGCAATGAAAAACATCAGATTCTGAGTCTGAACTTTTCATCACGCTTGCCCCACCTGTAGTAATATTGATATCTTTTTCCAGAATAAGGCCAAATTTGGTTAACTTTGTTTTCAAAATACTGCCACCACTTTCAGCAGGCATACTTCCATAGACGCGAAGCAGTCCCAAGTTCCAAAACAAAGCATTGCCGTTCAAAAATGTGTGTACGTTTGCATTCATGTATCGCTTGTTCATAGCAGAAGTCCACTCATCAAATGTTAGCGTAAATCTGTGATCATTCTCCATCAAATGAGCCAATTCACGCATTATTTTCATTTTCAATGTCATACCATAATTCATAACTATAAGTTTCATTAAGCTTGGGGACATAGGCAGTTTGTGTTCCGAAGTATTGAAGAGATCTCTCATATCTTTGGAAGTACAGAAAACTCGGAAAGGTAATCCATCTTTGGCTACCATTCTTGATACTTTTTTCTCCATAGAAGTATAGTATCTTCGACCGGGAGGAAATGATCAGTAATTTGTTGCCTCTTCTTTCTTGGTGGTGGCACTGGTGGCGACGATCCTAGTGATTCTGGACTAACATTCGACGTGGATATAGATGCTGTTACTAATTCCATGTTTTGATTAGTAGCCCCAGTATTTGATGATGGTGGCAGCAACGGCAAAGGCGAGGGTGATATGACATTCTTCGTTCTCGTGTCAATTTTAAGAATCGATTTTAAATGCACATGTAAGCCACGCGGAGATTGATCTTTGGTTTTAAGAATCTTAAATCGTAAATCACATAAGAATTTTTTTTTCCATTAATAACCAAAAAAATACTCGAATATTATCAAAATCAATCACGTTAGCTAGCAACCGAGATCAGTCTCACTAAAAAAAGGCCGAGATCTCGCGAGAATTTTCGATTTTATTTAGAAAGAAAATGGTACAACGTGGTCGAGGAAGACTCCATCCTTTTTGTATAAGTAACCTTTCCGACGCTGTTGATCCGTGGCAAGTCTCTACATTTGTTAAACTTGCAATAAACACCAAAGCTGCCCCTACTCCACGAGAAACAAGAATAAAATGTGGTTGATGACCCGAGTAGAATACACTTGACAACCAGTGCAAAAGTGATTTTCTTCGACTTTAGAAAAGAGCAAAATGTAAAAGATATTTGGGACATTTGGAAACGAAAATCGCTTTCCTTATTATTATTGCTTTATATATATGTATTACATATTTCATGGATAAATTGCCAGGGTAAATCAATACATTAGTAAATGGGGCTATCATTTTAATTAGCCTACACATAAGTCTATGGTATACTTATTCACAACAATCAGAAGGATATTGATCTGATTATTAGAATTAAAGATTGATTATTAGATTTAAAAAAAATCATTGTTTTTTCGTTTGTTGTAGAAGAAACTCGGCAACTGATAATACTGTAAGTTGTGTTCCATATAAAGCGGGAACTCCAAATGTTACGTTTCTTTGTTATGTAGCTATCCGTAGTTATCTGTAGCCTTTGATTTGACAAGTAAGACCGAAAATTTGTGCTGAATATTGAACCATTTTGTGGTAAAAGTCTGGCGGCATTCGGGGCAAAAATCATTGCAAACTCGAGTATTAATTGTGCAGCTCAGAAGTTTGCCGAAGCAGCAAAAAACATTTTAGGAGAGAAGCAAACCCCAAAACTAGTACTCGAAATCGTCTCACGGAATGAAGCGTCACACGGAAAAAACCGTTAGAATTAAACAAAGTTTTTTGAAAGGACTACCCTTCGTCGCGGTCTTCAAACTAATGAATTTTCATTTTAGAGAGTGGTATTATTTTGTTACGCAAGTAAATGCATCATCTTCCAATCTGATAATCAATGTTAGGATCAAGGAAGCCGAATGAAGCATAGAAAAGAAGAAACCTTGCGACCATCAGTCTAGCATGGCGACGGATGGATGTAATTGGCCACTTGAGGACTTATATTAGAGAAAAAACTCAAACCATACTACATCGGCTGATCAAATTTAGGCAAACCTACATTTAGATCCTGTCAAAATCTCGTGACAATTGGTTTATCCATTTTCGAGGTTAAACCTTTCGAAGCTACCTCTGAATTTTTGTAAAGAATATAAAAATGAATTTCTTGTTAAATGCTTTTTGATGGGAAAATATTCGGTGCAAACATGAACATTGCCTCATTAATCTTATATGATATCCTCCCCGATATTCAACCATTAAATTAGATTAGCTGAATTTAGTGACGGCAGTTCAAGCACCAAGGATTCTCAGCGAAACGTCAAAAAACTAACGGATCTTGTGTTGAATGATATTGAATGAATGAATTCAATTGAGTGAGACAGCTCACATCACAAGCATCTCAATGGAACGCGTTAAACACATCATTTATCAATATTTACACATGCGAAAGTTGTGCGCACAATAGGTGTCGCATTTTCTGACAATTTACCAGAAAACAAAACATGTCCGTCTTTTAAAGCAAAATATATGGTGCAAATTGGTCACAACTATTTGTGGGATTTTTCGAGGCAATTTTTGATTTATCACTTCTGATTTCAATCGGCAGTCGGTTAAATGGCTATTACCTGGTAAAAGCCATAGGAAATGCTCGAGGACACAACAATTAATTTGCAAGATTCCAGCCAGTATTTTATTGGATGCACATGGTTTAATCTTCAGAGACTATCTTTAACATGAAGGACAATCAAAACACAAATAACGGTGCATTATGCTTCGATTGAACAATGAAAATCAAGTCCAAACGACCTCATTTAGCAAGAAAACAACCTTGTTTCACCAAGAGAATGCTCCACCTCATTCTGGTCGCGACATTACGGTTTAACACCCACCTTATTTGCCTGACTTAGCATCCTGTTCCCCGATTGAAAAAAATTGTCCACCAGGAAAAGATAAAATTGTTTATTTCGAACGGCTTGTTGCCGACCACTAAGAAAAGTACCGAAATTCTGGAAGATCAATGTACCAACTGTTATGTGCATTGTTTTCTGTGGGGATTGTGTCGAAGAATAAAATCACAGGCCAGAGACTTTTCAGCCAATGTAGTATACAACTAAAACGATTTAAGGGGTTATACCTATGTGAATTTTTTTTTTCGATTTCTTATTTATTTGCTTAAAGGATGCTAACACATCCCTAGAATTGAAATCAAAAAGGTCCAAATACTAATATACTTCAGAAAATTTTTGAGAATCAATTTTCTGAAGCAACTCCAATGCTCGAAAAACGTAAAATTTGCTCGCTTTATACTATATAGTAATTAATATACACTGTATAGGGCACGTCCCTTCGTAAACGACGCTAGGAGAGCTTCTCAACTACAGAGCTCGATCGACTACACGCTGCATTTGAGGTTAAAGTACTACAGTAATTTGTTCAATGCAGTCGTGTGGTCCTTCGCGCCGAAACATGTGTCGAGCGGCAAGACGGTGCTCGATATCGCGACGGATATCGCAGTTATCTTATTTAATGATGGACTGTCGGGCCTTCTCCCCATCCACGACTCATTAGGATTGACTGCAGGACATAATTTTTACAATTTCTGCTTAGAAACAGATGCCGAGCGAATAAAGGCTGCTGAGCGCTCAATTTCCGACGTTGTAAAAGAGGCGAGACGCGGCCTTTTAAGAAAGGAAGAGGAGGAGAAATCCACGGTCTTGGAAGGCCAACTGTATGGTGCTGGGATAGCAGAGTAAAGGTAAAAAAATTAAAAAAAAAATTTTTTGAAAATTCACAACTTTATAAGGTTTTGAAACTTTAAGCGCGTTTATCTCGAAAGTGTATTTTTGAAATTTGCCGGAAACGAAACTCTTTCAATTTTCATCCGATTGACTTGCCGTTATAATTGTAGCTTCTTGATAGGATTATCTAGTGAAGTACAGACGATTTTAGCGATTGGTTTTGTTTAAAAAAAGTTATAAACAATTGAAGTCATTGTTTTGGGTCGAAAATGCAATTTTTTTGGTTAAATGGTCGCCATTTTGTGAAAAATCGATATTAAACTATTATCTTGTGTACTTCACTAGCAAAACTTGTGGAGCTTATGCCAAATGCAGATAGGGCTGAGAAACTTGTCCGGCCGCGGAACGTCTTTTGTAAATACTAGTGACTTTGACGTGCACCACAGCCGCCATTTTGTACTGAATTTAAAATAAAAAATCTTTTTTGCACTCCCGAAAAGTTGCCCTTTATATTGAGATATTATTTATAAAAGCGTTTTTTCAAAATCCTTGAAAAAAAAATCCTGAAAAAAGGCTTGTTTTTTAGCCTTCACATAGGTATAACCCCTTAATGGGAAATTTAAACAAGAATGGGTGAGAATTGAATCTTCAAATTGCGAAGAATAAATTCGCTCTACGCCAGTTTTAAGGCAGTCAAAAAATAAAGGGTGGCCAACAATATATTAAAAAATATGAATCGCATCTTTACATTAAAAATTTTGAACTGGCCGAGTTTCATACCAAGATTCCATTTTTATTGTTTTTTAGTGACCATTTAATAACAAAATTGTATAAATTTACGATTTGTCTGTATGGAATTAAAACAAACTAGCTATGTTGTCTCTTTCAGTATGAGATGAGAAGAAATGAAAAAATAGGGCTTTAATAAAAATACTTATCATAATAATGTTATCTCAGCGAATTCTTATCTGTTCGGGAAAGTGTGCGGAACTTGAGAACCAAGAAAATGCTGTGTAAAGTAAAGACTGAAAATCATCAGAATTTAATAATTAAAATTATTAAATATTTTACGTATTAAATCAATGATGAATAAACTTTTCTAATACTAAATTTTATTCAACGGCCGTGTTGGTAATTCGAGTAATTTTTCGTTCAGAACATTCATAAGCATTAGCGGTTAATTGCATTACCATATGTGGACAGCTGGTAATGTATAACCAATTCAACAGGGGTTGTCACTAACATATTTTACACGGCTTGAGAATTATTAGGCTCTATTACTATGTTTTTTTTAAAGTATGTTAAGTTTCAAATGCAAAATACTTATAAAATTGAAAATTTTCTGCAGTTTGTTTTTGCTTCTTTTGAGTTCAGACCAGATGCAAACAATAAACACGCGTTCCTTAACGCAGACGAAAGAGCACTCTGAGAAACAGCAACTATAGCCTCACTCGAGCCTATGGCCACACTCGACATAACGGACTTTGACGGGGTCACGGATATGCTCGAAATAGAAGACGCCTTACATGCGATTTTCTTGCAATAAGCTAGAAGAAAGTCAGGTTGACCAAACCTAAGAATAGGGGTCAACGCAGTGAAGCAGCAAAGCTAGTAAATACAGGTAAAATCAGAAGAGTGATGGCCCTGCGGTGTATCAAGTGTCTTGGATACGAGCAGACATAGACATAGGTATGTAAAGGCACCGATAGAAGATCCTTGGGGTACAATTGTACCCCAAGGATCCTCCTTCTCCAAGAAAGAGAAGTGCACTCTGCGCTCCTTCTTTCAATCAAAGAAGGAGTGCACAGCAGAGGCTCGATGTGACATCTCGTAGGAATATGACCTGAGACCAGATGATTTTAAACACATCTCAGGCATGGGTAAGTGTCGGGTCTTCCAAGACGCCCTAACCAAGGCCAAAGCGCTTCTACAATGATTCGCATCATTCTAATTAATTAACATGGAAGCATAATCACCCACGATCTGCTCGAACAGTTTGCGAGTGATAGGCAAGCTGATGTGCTCCAGCTCAGCGAGCAACATCATACCAGAAGCTCACCAAAATGGTACCTTTACGAATCCAGTACAGTCACCATCTGGGTTCGGAACAGTGCTTACTTTCATGTGCAACGCCACAGGCGAGGAAATGGTTTCGCTTGGGTTAAGGTTCGGAAACTACACTTTTTAATTGTACCTGACGGCGAACGAATCGTTGTCATTTTTTTTAGGTTCAATTAGGTTCAATCCTTTGGAGGAGGTAACTTCAACGTTAGAGGAATCGAATTGAGCATGCCTCAATCAGCTACTCGAGGTAAACGGATCCTGGACATTGCAGCCAGAACTAGGCTCGTCGTATTGAACACCCCTACTTTCCGTTTGTAAGGGCTGCGTTGGAACCATTACTGATGAGACATTCGCTTCGGAGAGCCTAGTACAAAAGGTTAAAATTGGAAATGCTTGGGTATTTCTCAGCCAGTGATCACCAGTACATATCACTGGAGATCCACGACGGTGGTTTTCGTAAACCACGCGCTTGGTCTTCTAGGCCCTGATTAAATACTGTGAAAGTGATCACCGCTGACGGGAGCTACGCTAGGAAACGGAGAACCTGTAGCAAAAGATATGTTGAACGCAGTTACGAAAACTATAGCGTCCGCTTGCAGCTCCTCCATGCCCTACGAAGACCATGGCAAGCCCCTAGTATATTGAAGATCAAATGGAGTTGCGAAGAAACGAACAGATACTACGCCGAAAGGCACAGCATGTATGAGCCTGGGAAGAGGCATGTACCCGATCCGCAGACTCATCCATAGCAGCATGTTCAGCCGTTGGCAAAAGCTGGTGGATGACGTGAACAGAGATCCATGGGGCCTGGGTTTCAAAATAGTGATGCGGAAACTAGGTGCCTAAATTTCGTTCTGATCACCCAGTGATTAGCGCAATCCAACGTGCGGAGACACACAGTAGTTCCATACGGTATCTCGTCTGTTGGTTACTCTGCACGTCCGAAATGCATTTAACTGCGCATTTAAATGGGTGGATATTCTGGATCTGAAGCGATTGAAAATCGTTTTCAAGCACCATTATATGTAGTGCAGATTCTTAAGGATTATCTCAAAGACCGCAGTCTTCTCTACAATTCGAAAGACGGTAGACGAAAGATGGTACTTCCTTACTTACTTACTGGTATATACAGGTGTCGCTCAGAGCTCCATCACCGGCCTGAACCAGTGTAACATTTCCTATGACGGACTGCTTCAGTTTGAATTTTCAGATGAGTCATGCATGGTCGACTCTGTGGACGATGTCGTGGCGCTAGTCACTGGACGCACAGTCGACCATGTGCAACTCAGATTAAATATGTTAATACGGCGGAAAAGGGACTAGATGATCGCTCACGATTTCAATCTGGCACGGTTTTCTCCAACAATTGAGGGTTACAGCTGACAAGGCTGCAGCGCGAGTAACGACACTCCCACGATCAATGGCCAAAATAGGAGGGCCCACCATATCAAGGTGACGATTCCAAATGGGCGCTCTGGAGTCGATTCTACTCGATCGTTCAGAACTATGGATGGCTATGTATACCAAAACAGCAGAACACCAAAAACCAAACTATGTTGGCACAGGTGCAGAGACAAGGAGCATTGCGAATTACGTGGTGACCGCAGTTGTGATATCCATCGCCCACCTTGTGGGAGAGCGCAGAAATACTTACCAGGGCAGAAGTTAAGAGAACGGAGAAGTGGTCATTAAAGAGAGACAACGCGCACTCAGCGATTGGCAGTAATTCTGGGAGCAACACCTAGAAGAATATGGAATATACGTCTGATCTTTCACCTGAGGCCTTGGCTCAATCAAGTGCATGGTGGTACTGACTTCTACTTGACCCAGCTCTTTACTAGGCATGGATGTTTTCGGAATTACCTGCACAAAGTCACGGTCTCCAAACTGGGTTTTTTATACAGGGTGGGCCATATAAAATTTTAAATTTAAAAAGTCAATAAAAAAACGGCTTGATATTTTTCAATGGTTGAACATTTATTTGAAAGATTATTTTATGAAATTTATTTGTAGAAAACAATTTCGGACAAATGATCACCACAGCCGAGTTTACAATAGCTCAACCGATCCACCCGATTTTGGACTACTTTCTAGATGGTTTCAGACCTTATGGCAGCAACAGCAGCTTGAATCTCGTCCTTTAGATCTTGAATTGTTGGCGTAATATTTATCTTTAACAGCTCCCCAAAGAAAGAAGTCCAACGACGTTAAATCGCAGCTTCTGGGAGGCCAATTCTCATCACCTCTCTTGCTGATTATGCGATTTTCGAAGAAAGCGCGCAAAAGATTGAGTGTAGCGTTTGCTATGGTACGTAGCGCCGTCCTGCTGGAACCAAATGTTGTCCAAGTCTTCCTATTCAATTTGCTTGAAGAAAAATTCGGATAGTATTGCACAATAGCGCTCACCATTGATGGTTACGGCGGCTCCTTCTTTATTTTCGAAGAAAAATGGGCCGATGATTCCACCAGACCTAAATCCGCACCATACAGTGACTCGTGTTGGGTGCATCGACAATTATGTGCGGGTTTTCTGTGCCCAAAATGCGACAATTCTGCTTGTTAACGTAACTACCGAGGTGGAAATGAGCCTCGTCCGAAAAGATGATTTTTCGGTAAAATTGACCATCCTCGGTCAAACGATTTTCCGCCCAATCTGCGATCTATAGACTGCTCGGATGGTCAAGTGGCTTCAGCTGCTGCACCAATTGAACTTTATATAGCTTCATAGCGAGGTCTTATTGCAAAATTCGTCGCAAAGTTGTTCGTGGAATGTTCAATTCTTGCGATCGGTGGCGAGTTGAGGTGGATGGATTCTGATTATCACTTTCAGCCACAGTCGCAATATTTTCAGTTGAACGCGCGGGAAATGAACGTTGACGTTTTGATTTATCCACCAACGAGCCAGTTTCACGCACATGCTTGACAAATTGTTGCACAAATTGAACTGATGACACTTTTTGTCTGTCCATTTTTTGCCAAATTTCTCACATTTTGGGTTGAAGACTCACCACTTTGGAAAAAAGTTTCCAATATATCCCAGTTTTCTTCTAGCGGATAGCGACCCATTTCGTAAACTTTATACTTTTTACTGAATATCTGTCACTTTCCGAATGGTATTTGACGTTTCCAATGTCGAAATATAGATAGTTCAAATTTAAAACGCTAGATGACCCATCCTATACAGGAGAAATGAATGACACCTGTCACATATTCTTCACATGCAAAAGGTGGAACAAGCTGCGCGGTGACCTCTTCAACGAAAAAGGATAGCTGCTCATAGAAATTCTCTATAGTCAACCATTGACTAATGGAATCGCGTGGCACAATATGGTCGAGCAGAGTTTACACATTCGGGAGCACTGGGACGCGTTGGGATGGAAGTATCTCTTTTTTAGCACTTTCTCCCTACTGTTTAACTTGAATGCGCCTGTAGGCTTATGGACATGAAACCTAGCCCGAACTAATGCGTCAAACGTTTCCAGGCTAGATTCTAAGCTAGGTTGACAGAAGAGGAGTTTAGTGGGTAGTCCAGAAGCATTGCACGTCGGTGATTCCTACACTCAGGGCGTAAACAGCCTCCACTTCCTTACCACAGATACTGCACGAAAACTTATTCTCTTATTCTCGAAATTCTCTCATTACCTGTCAGAACTTCAAAGATTGTGTAAGGTAAGGAACGAACAAGTCATTTTAGAATGTACGGCAAGTATGCTTAGTTTTCCACAGTTTAACATTCAATGATAAATTATAGTTTCTAGTATTCAAGAAAAGTTTGGTTTTTTGTAAAACAATCAACCGTTAAACAACAGTAAAATTTAAGGTATTCAGTTACCTTAAATGTAAATAATTACTTTAAAAGTTGATAGAAGTGGTAAGAACTTTAATTTGACTTTTAACTTAACTTTTAACTTTTAACTTCACTTTTAGCTTGAACTTACTAAATCTATCCCGTCAAAGCCAACGTTACGATCTTATAGAACAAAAATTGGGAAACTATAATTTCATTTAAAAACAAGCAGTGTCTTTATGCACTCTTGGGGTATAGAGTACGTTATTAATTGTCCTAATAATAATAAGGAAAAACAGTTGCTTTGAATGTTGAAATGGAATAAATATGGAGGTAATTATGAAATTAAAAAGAAAGGAAAGGATTTATTAATGTTTATTTTTTCCTTGAGAAACATGCAAGGATAAATAATCTACAAGTATGTATAAGTAATAATCTACAAACAAGTACCATGTTTGTCAGGTCACCCAGCGCCCAGAGTTTAATTCAAAATTATCATAAAATTAAATTTTTGATTATTGATTTCGTTGTATTTCCATCGCAATTCCTTACTTAAAAGATCAAATCAGATCAAGCCCATCGAACTTAATTCACTGCAACGTTTGACGAAAATTGTCGCTATTGTTATTGTATCAAAAATAGATTTTTAGACAAAAACAGCACTTTTCACGAGGCAGTGGGCATGATGAATTTATACCTATGCCCTTCGACCCTTAGAACACACCGCCTTCATTCCAGAAAATAATAAATTGGATTCTTCAAATCCAAAAATCAGAATATTGTATTTGCTTACAGTACGAAACTACAAGAGTATAAGGTAGCTAAGAAAGATAGTTCAAAATTTGGAAAATCTTAGATCTTAGAATTAAAATATCTACCACTTCAGTTATCCACAATTTACTGACTTTCGAGTTCACAAAGGAAGGTAAACCTAACCCTAAAGAACTTGTTGTTTTAGAAAAATGCTCTTTTGACATAGGGAATCCATCCATTTTTTGCAATTATTGCATAATTTATACTGCAGGATCAATCGCCGAATTCCCTGAACGGAGTGCGCAAGTTGATAGTAAAATCAAAGAAATTTAGATTCCTTTTAAAATGGATACTCTATATCCCTAACAATTTTATTCCTCAATATTAGGACTTCACAAAAACTTTCGCAGCTACAGTCAACGAACCATATTGCAATGCAGAAGCTGTGTCGTTTCAAGACAATAAACCCATATGATCTGCCTCGCATACCATTTTCTGATCTGAAATAACGTAACATCAAATGAACAAGTATTACTTACCATTTGATTTTCTTCGAAATCAGACTTTATACTTAAAGTCGCAGCTGCCAACCACATACCGATTAAAAACCACTTATATATTTGGAAAATTTCAAAGTAAATGACCCGAAACGACTAAGATGGCATTTGAGACTTTTGAAGGATGACTTGCAAAGATAGCATTTGAGACTTTTGAAGGACCATTTGCAAATTAAATACATGGAGGGCATAGACAGCATTTTTCATTTGAATATTCATGACAATCCTATATCGAAAAACCTTTTAATTGCGCTTTGACCTAAGTAGTATGTCCAAAATCGACTCCACAGAAGCTGTGACAAAAGATAATTCGGAGAGAGAGAAATATAACTTTTTCTTTCGAAGAATTCACAGAATTGCAAGCAAAATAATCACTATGGAAAAACTTAGTTTAAAATAACACTATACGTATGAACATCGTTGGTAAAACACATTTTTTGTGATACATTTATGAATTATGGGACTATGAAAACAAAAAATAATAAAATATTCATCGTAAATGCTTTCTTAAATGAGTTGTTTTTGTTCTTAAATTACATGCTAACATGATAGATAAGCATGTAGTTTAAGAACAAAAACAACTTGTTCGATACAGTTCGATACTGTCAAAGTGGCTTAAAAATCCTTTTCGATGATGAAGGCAAGCTTTAAAAAATCGTAACAGATACAATGCTTTCATTGCATAGGCAATCGATGACTGGTTTTAAAAATAATGGAATTATTTGTTGAGTCATAATTACAGGGCACGATATTTAAATGTAGAGGCATTGATAGCGTAGCGATCTGAAGGAATATCTGCGATCCGCGATGTTAAGGCTAAAATGTGAGACAAAAAACTTACTTTTTCTTATACCATGGCTAGCGATAAAACCAAAAATCTCATATTTAGGAGTACTGACAGCCCATCGATGCTGACATTTTAGATAATATTGGGTGTTTTTTTACAGGTATTGAACGCGGTGTGCCAGTTATCACACGTTTTATTTTTTATCATATATTGGTTGACGCTTGAGCAACGTCTACAATTTATATGGATTTATTTCGATAAAATGACGGTTCGGATCACGAAACTCATCGCGCGTTCCCAACACGAACACCGCAAACGAACAATTCATCAGATTATTCATGGATTGTTTCTACAACACGTTTACTCTAACTGATAAGAAGCATCCATCAAGACTTCGTACACTGCGCAACGAAGATGCTAAAGCAGCTGCGGAGCGTTGCATTGATGAAGCCCAAGGTAGTCCATTCGACATCGTGCTTAACAATTAAACCTGTGCCCTTCCTCAGGTTTGCCTTCTGTGCCTAGACTTCAGGTTTCAACAGGATGGTGCTGCAGGCCAAACAGCTTGATCAGCCATCGACTTATTGAAAGAAACATTTGGTGAGCACATTATTTTTCGTTGTGGACCCGTAAATTGGCTTGCAATATCTTGTGATTTAACACCTCTGGACTATTTCTTGTGTGAATACGTCAAACCACTCGTCCACGCTAATAAGCCGGAAACGCTTGAACATTAGGAAGACAACATTCGACTCATTATTGACGAGATACAGCCTTCATTGTTGGTTAGAACAGTCAAAAATTTGACCTCTCGTTTGGACTGCCTCAACGCCAGTCTTAGAACTCACATGCCCGACAAAAATATGCTAAGCATTGTCGCATCAAAGAGAGCTTGGTAGCTACTTGCGATGAACAAGAATTCTGGCTGTTGAAAGTTTAGAACGTTCAGTTGTTTAAAGTTCAAGTTTTAGTTACTATTCAGCAAAGTAAGTCGCGAACTGCTTTACGCAAGGTATTTGTACCCGCGATCAAACTGCTATCAAGGATGGTTGTCAGGTGCTTAACCTATGTCTTTGTTACTTCTGACCAGTGCTAATATTTTCAACGAATTTCCAATATAACGGTATTCGATTCCTATTTTCGAGACGCATTCGAATACGTGGAATGATGCACGTTCACTTTTTTTCTTTGGAATCATGCAAAAGGCACTTTACTTGTAAAAAGTCTTAAGTAAATCTTCTTGATACCCCTCTCGAGTATGAGTACTTTCTAGAAATTACAGTATCGCTACAAAGTATTAGAAATTTTATTGGGTATAGCGACAATTTTTTGGATTGTATGTACTTATATCGCCATCAATCGACTTGTTGCTCTAGTTAATAACAATTTTTTTTTCTTACTTTGTTGTGAAAATTTCTATACTCAAACATTCATTTGGTTCTCGAATAAAAACAAGATTTTATTTCCAGCGGTTGTATCTTTTCTTGAATAATACGCCTTTATTATATGTTTAACACAATGTAAATAAAAAAGAAATCATATCAGATCATATCAGATAAATGTCCGTGAAAAGTTATGAACTCAGTTTAATATTTGATATGGTTTTATATAAAGCCTAGTTAAATTATCCTTTATATTTTATTACATCTAATAATCGATTTATTAAACTGTCATATATCTCAATCCACGCTAGAATTATTCTTCATTTCACCTCTTCAAAATTTTTATCTATGGTTTCACTCAAGCATAAACTTTCCTCACAAATTTTCTATTGCGTTCCGATGGGGTCTTTCCGCTGGCCATTTGTTCGTAACCCTGAAACCACTTTTTAGCATATAGCATTTAAGTATTATCCTGCTGGAAGAAGATATTAAGTACCACAAAAGGTAATATATGTTCTGCTAGTAAAAACTGGTATTCGGCAGCACTAATTCTGCCTTTTAGGTTTCAGATGGTTTCAGTCTTGCAACAATGTGTCATTTCGTCAATTTTGGCTTTAAAAAAAATGTTTAACACTTGAATGTTTTCAAAGATGCTATTTCTCATAGTCCCACTTCAAGCATCTAGCATTTTGTGATGATGTAGCTCCTGTGTTTTATAAGTTCCTTTAATAGCAAGCGAATACTTTGCGGACGACCGTATGACTTTGTTCTCCCATTGCTTTCGATTCACTTCACTCACTTCAAAAATGAATTTTATCTACTCTTTCTGACCTTTTA
This sequence comes from Stratiomys singularior, assembly GCA_954870665.1. Classification (NCBI taxonomy): domain Eukaryota; kingdom Metazoa; phylum Arthropoda; class Insecta; order Diptera; family Stratiomyidae; genus Stratiomys; species Stratiomys singularior. The sequence continues at coordinate 65,709,064 of OX940877.1, forward strand.
ATTTAACTCGCGATTTCTCTTTGAATTGTTCCAGAGTTCTTCAAGTCAATAATTCTTTGTTTTACAACAACACATTTCACAACATTTCAAATTACCTTGCGGCATTTCAGGAATAAACAAATTTTTCAAAATTCCTGCAAAACCACACTCTGTTAAAAATTCTAAAAATTCTCTGTTAAAAATTTCTAAAAAAAATTTCGAGATCTTCCAAGTATTAGAACTCTATATTAAAACTCAAAATCAAAAAGTGTTCAAGTAAACTCCAAACTGCGTCTGAATTTGTAATTGCCAGCTGCAAAACTCGTTTTCAGCGATTTTCAATCTTGAAATTAGTGTGGTCGCAACAACGGAACAAGTAGATTATTGAAACCATTTTCTGAAATAACTAAGATAATAAGTTCACGTATGAATATTCATTTCCTAGAACTACTTTCGCAAAAAATGTGTAAGGAAACTATTTAAAAAAGGTTTAAGTCTATGTTTTTTCACAACAGAAATGGCTGTTGTATGTTGTTGTATGTTGGAATCGCCATGTACTATTCGTGGGTTTTTACGGTTGACAAGTGAAGCTGGTAGACTAATATTTTCTATTTGTTAATATGCTTAACAAGTTTTCTTTTCTACCTAACACAGCGGCGTAGCCGCAGATAGAGTGGCGAGGACGATATCTCCATTTTCCATTGCACCGTGATGTTTTAAATGTCGCGAAAATGCTTCGCAACTCTTCCTGGAGTAAGAAAGGAAACACACTGTTTCGTCTTACGAGCAGAATTAATATTTTATTTGAAGATTCTTAACTATTTATACAATTTTCTTAACCTAATTCTAAAACACCGTAGGGCCCACAGAAACGCTCAATGAACCGACTTCAGCTAATCGAAAATTTCTATTTCTCCAGAATGGCCTAAAAGATTTGAAAAATTGTCAATCGATGCGTTGGACGCAAGGAAATCGCCATACAAATAATTCTTTTGAACGAGACCCCCATTCCTAGCTACCCGGAACATATCGATACCTTTCCATATTAATATCTTTTCAACTGAGATGCATCTCGTTTCAACGGTAATAAGAAATCTACCAAATAATTGGTCGCCTATATTATATCCTCTAAATCAATCGAAGACAGTAGAAGACCGTTCTTAGATAAACCCTTCAATTTCTGCATCCCAGAGTTTGTAATTTTTAATACCGAAGGAGCTCTTTAGTCTATCTCCCGTAGATCCATGATGGAAGACAAATGAATGGTGAAGATTTCAACTTCACCCATTAAAAGAGTGAAATAAATGGTCAAATAGAAAGACAACATTCTACGCTCATAGAAGTAATGCGTCTCCTCAAAAATGAAATGAAAAATGAAATGCGTCTCCGTCTTGTGCCTTCGAAGAACTCCTTGAAAGAGCAGTAAGGGCGTATAATTTTACTTTGCATTCAATAACAGGGAAAAACCCGTCGAACTATAACAAGACTAAGCCCAGAGGAATTTAAAAAGTCTCACCTTCATAGCATCGAGGAAATAAAGCACAAACAAGAAAAATACCTTAGAAATCACAATAAAAATCGTAAACACAACATTAAAAGTTAACTATCTCTTCATTGTAACCTTCAGGTTGGGATATACGAAGGTAATGCCAGATCTCACCTCTATCCTACAACATGACATCCCCAAAAATAATTCTATATATCCTTACCTTTCCCACGAGATACTCCAAATGTGGGAACTCCTAGAAACTTTTAATCCATTGTATCAAGGCGGTCCCAAGGAACAGTGTGGAATTGGGTAGCCAGAAACCCCGACCACGAAGATTTTATAACAATAAAAGAAAAATATATAGCAGTTTGGAAAACAATAACAGTAATGTAATTATTGTGAATAATAAACATTTGTTTGTCAATTCAGTACAAGATAAAGTGATTAAAAGACGAATTTGTTAATCTTAAGCATGCTATTCAGATGGCAAAGGATAATTTTGTCAATACTTCATCAGTCTCCAATAAAGATATCAACACAGTCATCAGTGTATTGGATAAATAAACACTTCCTTATAAGAAGAAGCAAAAGAAATCACAAATAATAAAGTCCTAATAAACGATGAATCATTACTTTATATTATAAATGTCCCAGTCACCGCTATATTGAATATTATGTCATAAAACAATTTTATTATTATTATGAAATAAGATGTTGTTTACGAAAAAATTATAAAAGCTCATGAAGAATTGTATGCCATAAAAAGGATTGTGCAAATTTTGGAGACCTTAGAATTTGCAACCAATTCATCAGTAACAACAACTCTCATTATTTTGTTAAATATTGTTGAATTCCTAGACGTAAAGCTAATTCAGATTAAAAAATAGTCATCAACCTCACGATTCTGTAATTCAGCCAATAGTAACGTTACTTACCAAGCCAATCATCGTTATCTCCAACAGTATCCAAGTAAACCAGCAAGCGAACCCAGAATCAAAATTCAATGATCGTCCTTTTTTCGCAATCGAGGACATTTGCATTTCGACCCGGAAACGATTCGTCTGCGAAGGTGTCGTGGAATTTGCAACGGAAGCAGTTTCCCCGAATATTGTAGTTGAGATTTTTAACTTTTGATATTGGAATAGGCAGTCTGTAATTAACATTCGGAGAGTAAAGATATCAGCAACAGAGTACTTTTCGGATCTTTTATTAACTTACATAAAGTATACACAAGTAATACCTGTATTCCAAAATGTCGCCCTCTACCTTTACAGCTGCTATGTGCGAGAATAACGTATGATACTACACATTATTGTAGCGAACCACGGAGGCCGCGGTCGCAGACATCTATGATGTAGTGATCCTTGGGTGCTAGGTAGTTCACTGAGGCCGCCTGCGCTCAGTATGCCGGGGTTCTTTCGGAGAGTATCACTGCCCGTGCGGGGCCACCTTTCAAAAACACTTAATTACATCATGGGAAAACGGAGAGGAAGCGGAGGAGGGATGCATAAAAAATTGAAAAAATGCCTTATTCTGGTTGGTATTCATGCTAACACAAAAAAATTATTAAATATTATAGTGAAAAAGACAAGCTAAACAAAGAGAGACACACTACAACGGAGTTCGGTTGTTTTATTTTTCAACAAGACTAAAACTTTCGTCGTTCAAATTCGAATATATCCACAAATCTTACTACTTACATATCCCGCCCCGGTATTATATCTTAATTTTCATTAATAAACATACACGCCGCCGCCACAACTAGGAACACCGTCGCGATCCACTGCTTTTACACTTATTCAGACGTTAAACTCTACTATTACGTACTTTTCAAAATAATTATTGTGCGAAAAAAGTGTTCCTTGTGCAAGCTGTTCCGCATACGACTATCGAAATCGATCAATTACTAGCAAAAATGTTCGTATGACCTCTTTTAATCTCCACGTTTTGCACTCAACTCCCTTTTTCCGTTTTGCAGATCCCAGTTTTTTTCCGATTCCCCATCTAATAAGCACCGTCAACGACGCGTTCTGTTCCCGGCAACCGTTGTCTCCTGTCATGGTCAACTTCCTTAGAGCAGATTGACAAACAACTAAAAACAACATTTTTATTTTGGCTCAAAAGTATCTCAGTAGTCTTTATTCTAACAAGGATTTCAATTCAAATTACTTAACTCTAACAGTTTTTACTTATTCTAGAGTCTTACATTTTGCTTAAACTAACACTATGATTTGTTGGTCCACGAGGGTTGATTCGATTCTGCGGATTTGGACAGTGTCATAGAGAGTTTGGTTCGAAATGTTTTTCTTGGGGTTGTCTGCTTTTTTGAAAATGCCGCAGTAGTGGCGGAGTATTTGTCTCTCTTTTAGGCGAATCTTCTCGTCTGAGATGGGGATAGATCGAACCAGAAAGAGAAACCGAAAGTTATTAATGGGCGGATGAGGGATTTATAGCAGAGGAGTTTACCGTTTTGAGGGAGTGCGGTGCGTACATGCATGAGGTTGCAGAGGGCCTTGAATGCGAAGGTGGCTTTATGTAGAATTGATGTGACATGGGTGTTAGAGGAGAGCTTTTGATTGATGAGTATACCGACGTAGGTGACTTTTGTTTTGGTAGGAATTTTTTCTCCGTTGAGAAGTAGTTGGACTTTGGATAAGTCGGATCGGGCTTTTTTGGTTAGTCTGGTTTTGCTGCGTATTACAATAGTCTCGCATTTGGAGGGATTCGGGATGAGGTTCCATTTCGTGAAGTATTTGTAATGGGTGTCGAGGTATTGATTGAGGCGTTTTTGGCAGTGTGGGATACTTAGCACTGAGTGATATAAAATTATATCGTCAGCATATTGAAGCATTTGAATAGGTGAGACAGATTGGGAAGGGAGAGGAATATCCGCAGTGTAGATGGAAAAGAGAGTGGCGGAGATGACGGAACCTTGCGGGATACCTGCTGGCATTGGTTTCCAGGAGGAGAGGGCGTGTGGAAGTTTAACTTGAAATTTCCAGTTAGTGAGGAAGGACAAATTGCTGAGGTGAGGGTGGAATTTGCCAGACAGAGTCGAAAGCTTTTTGGATATCAATGAGGCAGACTTTTTGGAAATCAATGTGGGAAGATTTTTGTTGGCGCTTATTTGGATGTAGATTTTAAAGGTGATTAGTGCGTGATCTACTGAATGGGAAGGCGTTGCAAACAGGAAGTCTGGAATGATGTTGAAGGTAGAGCAGTGTTGATCAATGAAAGTTTTGATTACTGTTTCAAGGATTTTGCCTTTTGAGAACAGGAGTGAGATAGAGCAGATTCAACGTGTTCTCCATTACTCTAAATGAAAAAAAGCCATCATCGACAGTGGATTCAGCCCAGCATTTAGGGGTCGAACTAGGGGGTGCAACCGAGCTGTTTGACATGATTTTTGGTAGAACGTAAATGAAGCATCTCTGCCCCGCATATATGTATAAGTCTAGAGACTATCCGAGTACATGAGCGTATGCGAGCGTCCGAAGTTTTAAACTTATCGTTTCGGCTCCAATCGTTCCTGCCATTTGTGTCATATACAACATGATATTCGAAACTCTACCGAAATGTCAAAGTTTTTTGCGCAATTAGAAGCACTTATACTTAACATTCACAGTGTAGTATCCAATCATATGCAAAAATACGACATTTACATTCATACATTCATAAATCACAAACAACAGCTGAAAAATGTACTACTTTTACATGTTTTGTTGGACAGCATATGTTGACATTGGAAATTATCCATCAATATCATTACCCACACTTTCACATCAAAGTTAACTAACCAATTAGAGCATATAATTAGCAAATCGAATGCATTTTCTTTCATGAATTGTAAAAAAATACAATATTTACACTTTCTGTAATCTTTGACTGCCTCCGGTTTTAAATTTGACAGTGAGTTAACATTACAGTTAGAAAAGCAATTTCTGTAAAGGGATAGTCACACATATTACTTGAATGTTGAATGTTAACTCAGGGACAAAAACAACCGGGCACTCGTTCTTCTTTTGTTAATTTTATTTAATACTAGGATTCGTGTCATTATATTTAAGTGCAAACATGTGTTGTACTTAACCAGTTAACTGTGGCGGCCGCGTTTAAGAGTGCGCATCATTTTGCCTCGCTAGAATTAAATAACCAATGGTTACTGCTTTATACGCATGACGAGTATACTCGTCAATACACACTATCGTGTCGCTTCTCCATGACGAATATAGTTGTCAATCACAGTTAACTGGTTAAATAAATGTAAATTTCAATTAATGAGGGATGAAACGCATTTTAATTGTTTACAAACAAATTCACGATATCAGCTGAAATTGAAAATTCACATTAATTATGTTAATAAAAGTTTAAGCAATAATTCTCACAGGGTTCGCTCTTAATCCCGCGTATTTCCTCCTCTGGCTTTGCGGAGGGTTTCAATTCTCCTATGCACCAAGTGAGTAAGCGTCTGGATTACATCTTGTGGAACAGAGTCCCACTCTTCGACAAGCATAATTTGAAGCTGTTTGACGTTGACGCGTCTCTTTATGTGTTCATATGTGTTCATGTCTTCATGAATTCTATCCTGACTTTCTGACTTCATTCCAAGAATATACAATACGGCAGAATAAGATCCATTTTGTATGACATTTAGTTTTGCATTGATTCCATCCCATACCAGAACTGATTGTCTTTGAAAAGGCTGTGACTTACGCATGGCACATGGAGCAAAGCGATCTGCATGTCTTCTCCACTCACGATCCCGGTCATCTGATTGCCATAAATCAAGCCGGCACTCATATGTGTAAAGATCAGCTCTCCATTTTTAAAAAATCCAAGTGAGATGCTGATTTGCGAACAGTCGCCTTTCCACTCGATGCCTCTACAGTAGTAGAGGACCTGATGCGGGACGTCTAGACACGAGGTCTGTTTCAGAGCTCACATTTTCATTATGGACCGTTTCAAGTTGACTTCGGACCTCAGAAGCTTTTAAATAACGGTTTAGTAATGTGGGAAGTGTAATAAAACAGTCGTATCTAGCCATCCTACATCACGATCGACCTCTTCATTCTCTTCGAGCGAGAGTTCCCGTGGTCCTCAGCAACGCTAGACTAGCGATAATAATAATACGATAAGATAATTTGAAAGAAGACCAATTAATATCGCCAGCATTTCCTTCTAATTTGCAACGTAGTTTTCTTCGTTTTTGCTGAGAGTTGTGACAGGAATGAGATTGGCTTACTATATATAACACCGCACCAATTGCATAGTTAGACGTGTCGGTCATTTGCTCGAATGGCTTTTTTGAAATTTGTGTGCGAAAGGATTACGTCTTCGGATATAAGAACATATTTAATCTTGTGATATGCTACTATTGCATCCTAGTTAAGTAAAATCTTATTTTTTGATCAGTTTTTCGATGCTCGTCGATCTTCCCGCGTCGAAAGGGATTTCAAGGGTTTTGCAGTTCTCGCATAATAACTTCGCTTATAACTTTTAGGTGTATAAATATGAAATGCGGATTTTACTAACAGATGGCATAACCATTACATATGGTTTGTGTCGGGGATAACTAATATGGCATTTTGGAGGGTAAGCATCTGTCAACAAATTCCAGTATTTCATATGATTGTACAAACAACATAGTTTTTTTCGCTTCAAAAATGTCGAATTACGTGCCAAAAAATGAGGTTTTGCGGGGAAGTCTAATAACCTTCTTTCATTTGAAGAAAACGGCAGCAGAAACTTATCGATTGTTAGTGGAAGCATATGGTGAGCATGCGACAAGCCAAGACACTTGTGAACGATAGTTTAAAAGATTTAAAAGTGGTGATTTCGATGTTAGCAACAAAGACCGTGGAAAACCACCAAAAAAATTCGAAGATACAGATTTGCAAGCATTATTTGATGAAGACAACACACAAACTGAAAAACAGTTGGCAGAAGCGTTGGAAATTACACAAACAGCCACTTCACAACCAAAAAGCTGGAAAATGAGTGCCGTATCAATTGAAAGAAAGAGACATCGAAAGGCGAAAAACCATTTGTGAAATTTTGCCTGCCAGACATAAAAGAAAAGGTTTTTTGCATCGGATTGTTACTGGCGATGAAAAGTGGATTTATTTCGACAATCCCAAGCGGAAAAAATCATGGGTGGACCCAGGCCAGCCATCAACATCACAACCAGTCCGAAATATTCATGGAAAGAAGACTTTGCTCTGTATTTCGTGGGATAGTAAGGGACCTTTGTATTACGAACTGCTGAAACCTGGTGGGACTATTACTGGCGAACGTTACCGACAACAACTGATCAAATTGAACCGCGCACTTGAGGAAAAACGACCAGAATTTCACAAAAGACATGATAAAGTCATTTTTGAACATAACAATGCTCGGCCGCATGTTGCAATACCTGTCCAGAACTACTTGGGAAACATTAATTGGAAAGTTCTGCCCCACCCTCCGTATTCACCAGACTTGGCTCCTTCTGACTACTACTTGTTTTGATCGATGCAGCACGGACTTTCGGAACAGCACTTCCATTCTTACAAAGAAGTAAAAAAATTGGCTTTATGAGTGGTTAGCCTCAAAAAATGAGAAGTGGCACTGGGACGGAATCCATCAATTGACAGAAAGATGGGAAAAGTCGTAGCTAACGTAGCTTCGTTCTGTTATTCAAATAAATACATATTTCAAGCAGAAAAAATCCGCATTTCATATTTATACACCTATTATAACTTTTTGTAACTTATTAGTAAGTTAGTAAAACTAAGTAACTTATAACTTTTTGGGATTAGTTATAATGCCATCTACACTGACGATGAATCCCGAAAATTCGACTTGATTTATTTTCATATTTGCGTTGAGCAGGGTACGCAGGATAATATCCAGTTCCTTTTCATTTTTGCCGAAAACAATAATATCGTCCACGTAGATTTGGTATTGTCTGCCGATATGTTCTCGGATGATGTCATTTAAGGCCCTTTGGGATATAGCTGGGGCATTTTTAAGTCGAAATGGAAGGCGGACGAATTTTTATTTCCCATTGTTTATAAAGAAAGCTGTTTTCTGCGATCTGTCGTTCTCATAGAGGGATTTAGGGAATAATCGCGAAGTATTGGTTCTCTCCCATTTTCGAAAGGACATCTTAAATGTCGGGAAAAAGGTACGCGTCTGATACCGATAATCGACGAACAGTCGGAATTGTCTTTCCCCGATGCATCTTATTTTTCGGGACAATCCAGACTGGTGCATTATAAGGTGATTTGGAAGGGCGTATGATGTTTCTTTTGAGAGTTCTTGGATTTATTTTTCTACTTCGTCCTTCAGTGCCATCGAGTATCCGTAGGATTTCACACGAACCAGGTCATAAGTCGCACTTCGAATTTCTCCCTCAACATTAGTGGTATACGTCGGACTTCGGTTTGGCTCTGAAGCCAAGTTTGGATATTTTTCAAGGATTTGTTTGATGATTTTCACTTGGGCGTCCGTCATGTGGTCGGTTCTCTTGTTCAAGTGGTTAACTTCTCGTGATACGAATTGTTTTACAGGAATTTGTATGTTTCAGTATGGATGATTGCTTGAGGTGCCTTCAAGTTATCGTTGCCAAATGCAAATATTTTTAAGGTTAAGGCAAGGTATAGAATTCCATTTTTTTCAAATTTAGTTCCATATAAATATATGGAGGAATGGTGCTTGATATTGATGGATGCACCAACAGAATTAACGCTAAAGGATTTTTCGTTCATAATAGGATTCCAAACAACTCTGGACTAATTTTTGTTCCGCCCAGTGTCGATCGAAAATCGCAAGATATAACTGCTATTTTGATTGAAGGGAATGTGTTGAGCGATTAGTCGGCGAAATTGTGAGAGCTGCGGGCCGCTAGGGCTGTGAAGTATTTCCGGGTAGAAATTTCTTCTGTGCATGTAATTTTGAGCCAGCTGATGAGGTGTGTTAATTCGTTATGGAGGTAGTGGAGGTGGTACACGTGGCTAATCCTCTCTGGTAGGAGTATATCAGCTTATAGCTTTCTGTATTTTTAAACAGAGGTTCAATGCCTGTGGGAGATCAACTAGTTCTCTACAGCTGAGTAGGCGTGGGAGATCTTCTTTGAGACCACTCACAAATGCACCCATGCTATATCTCCATTGCATTGGGTCATATTTTGCATCATTCCATCGGGTCATTTTTGCATTGGTTCCATGTCCATGGACGACAGTTAATAAAGGATCAGGGATACATGGTATGCCTTCCCTGCACCAACGACGCCATTCGGTACCCGAGCGTACCAAGGTCCCGTTTATCCGAGTAGTGTAGGGTGAGACACTTAGAGATCTTTGGCCAGTTAGGGTTGTGTTCTAGGACTCGAGAGCTATGTCTGCTTGTCCTATTATTTTGTTCCGGATTACGATGAGAATTTCAAAGTACTGCGGTGGACGTTGCAGGTGATGGTATACGCTTAAAATTCTTTCCACACTTTTCATCCAAGAGGGAAACTCACTTGGATCACCAGAAAACCTGTGTGAGTTTTTGCCGACATCTCAGATCTTATTCATATCGGTTAAATCCCTTTCGGAACCTGCGTTTATTGGGATGTCGTGATCCAAATTTCGCTCGGGGCAGAATTCATAAGCGAATCAAAAATTTGACTTCCTTGGATTTGCTGGGTTTCTGAAATTAATCGTGTATTAAGACTAACGAGGTTTCCACAATTCTGCAGATTCGGGAGGGTCGCAGGCGCTGGTCCACCTTCTTCAGGCAATGTTGGAAAGGTATTCGTGTTAGAACGCGCGGTTCTGATTAAGTCATAAGGGTTAGCCATTATTATTTAAGATGGCGCAAAGGATCACGCAGCACTTAGCGCAAGAGTATAAGTCCTTTAGAAAAAGTTACAACTTTGAAACACGCGGGCTTACAAACTAAGAAAGAGGTGTACAAGATCACGAAAATTCATGCACAAAGGTGGGTTTTCAATGTGAAAATATCACTTTAAGGAACGCGCTAATCAGTAACAGAATTAGTTTAAAACACTTTAATAACATATCCACTGCTGAAAACAAACTTTATAAGATTTTCAAAATTTAAACTAAAATAATAAAATAAAATTTAATTGAATAAAGTATAAACGATTTCAGTTCTTAAACTAAACTCACAAAATTACTCTAAAGTTCATGCCACTTGCAGATTTCTTGCAGATTTGTATGTCTGCTTATTATGGATCCTTTTGGTTGCTGCTGTGACTACTGGTTCGCTATGAGGGCGGCTATTGCCTTCGTAACGTCCGTTTGCCGTTTTTTTAATTTCTGCTTATGCAGCGTCTACGTAGGGGAGAAGTGGTATGAAGGAGCCAGGATTTGAAAAGGCCCATTTCTATTATTTCGGTAGTTTAGGAACGGATTTGTACATTGATTACTCATCACCCACAAACATTTGACAGTTCGCCGATATCAACGGACGCCGGTGTATTGAGTTAAAGTTTTTGGCACTAAAAAGTAAGTATTTTACTCCATTTAAGTTGTTGTTTGGTATTTTACTGTAAACAAATATAGGTACATGAATTGTAGACTGAGTTTGTGCATATGTTTGGCTTTGCAGCTGCATAAAAATTGAGCCGCGAAAGTTTTGATATTGTTGTTATTTTTAAGGTTATATTTTTTTAAGAATAAGTTTTGAAAGAGCCGGGTGAATGGGCCATAAAAGAGCTGGCTCTTTTATAACCGGCTCGTTCATAACCCTGCATCTGAATTTTGTAAATAAAATATACTAATAATAAATATGCATTTTTTTCATATATCATTAAATTATTTGCTTCAAATATTGCATTATGGAGAAGCCTGGTCTTAAAAAACGATAAAGACCCGAAAAATCGATAATTGAAGAAACAGTCAATGAAATTTTGGAGAAAGGTCAGTCCATAAACCAAATTGCACTTGCTTTAAATATATCGAGGGTTTACTTAGCTAAAATAGTTATAAAAGTAAAAGCTTCTGGTGAATCATCTTATAAACACTGTCCTAATATAGGAAATAAGCGTATTTTCACAACAGACCAGGAAAATATGCTTGCGAATTATTTAAAGACTGCTTCTGAAATGTGCTATGGCCTAACAAGACATCAAACTAAGAAGCTGGCATTTAATTACGCCATGGCCAACGATATCTGCCCGGATAAATGGAAGAAAATTAAAACTGCAAGTAATGATTTGCTCAAAGGATTTATGAGCAGACACAACGATTTAGCTGTGAGAAAACCTGAAAGCACTTCTCTAGCCCGTGCAACAAGTTTTAATAAAAATAATGTAAACACGTTTTTTGAGAAACTAAGCACTGTTTTACGCAAATACAATTTTTCTCCCCATATGATTTTTAACGCCGACGAAACAGGCTGCAGCACCGTCACCAATCCTCCTAAAGTCATAGCTGAAAGAAGTTCGAAACAAATTGGGCAAGTTACCTCAGCTGAACGAGGAGCAATGGTAACAACTCTGTTCTTTATTAATGCTGCTGTGGTTTTTTACCGCCTATTTTTGTGTTTCCTAGAGTAAACTATAAAGATATTATGTTAAATAATGGTCCGCCTGGAGCTCTAGGGTTGGCCCAACCTTCTGGATGGATGACTGAGGACTGTTTTGTTAAAGCGCTTGAACACTTTGTGATGCATATCAGGCCATCAAAGGAGAATCCAGCATTGATATTGATGGATAATCACAACTCTCATGTGAATCTTAAAGTGGTTAAATTTGCCAGACAAAACTCAATCATAATAGTCACATTCCTGCCGCACTGCAGTCATAAACTACAACCACTCGATGTCACAGTATATGGGCCTTTCAAAACTAGATACCGCATTGCCATGAATGAATGGATGTTCTCAAACCCTGGTAAGCCGGTGACTATTTATCAAGTTAGACAACTTGTAAAAGAAGCATATCTCTCAGCTTTTAGCCCTGAGAATATAACACAAGGATTTTTGAAAACAGGAATTTACCCCTTAAATTCTAATATATTTGATGAGGAAGAATTTTTATCTTCATATGTGACTGATAGACCTGATTCATCACAGTCAAACGATGGTACTGAGTTGAACTTGGACAAAGAAAATATTAAAACCAACTTAAGATCAAAACCTCTGCCTTCTACAAAACCACCTGAAGCTCACGAAGAAAATGAGGTTGTACCAGATCTGAATATCAGACCATCTCTCCATTTAACCTCTACTCCTACGGTTGCGATGCCGATTACTTCAAGGCAACAAAATATACCACCGGAAACGATAAGATCATTTTCTAAAGCAAGGCCAAGACTCCAAAACAAAGAAAAATAGTGATGATTGCGTAGTTTGCAACAAAACGTATGAAAACAGTGATCAAGATTGGTTGAAGTGCAAAATTTGTTCTGGTTAGGCTCATGAATCCTGTGGCATTAAGGGGAAATTTAATTTCTTTTGCAAGACATGCTTCTCATTTCAAGAAAATTACATTATATTCTAAAGTCCCTAAAAAGTCTGAATCTTAAACTTAAGCAAATTGATAGTTAAGATTTTGAAGCTTAAAGTGAGCAATATTTTTTTTGAATTTCTTAAAGATTTAACGATGTTGTTTTTGATAGAAGATATTATTTTTTTATCTTGTTAAATTTTTGAGATTGTTATTAATAAAAAATAATCCTTCTCTAATATATTAAGATTATATATATTATAATAGGTATGACTGAATAATATGTTAAGATTAAAGCGCTTGTTAAAATGACTTAAAATGACTGATAGAATTAAAAATTTGTTAAAAAAGTCATTAGTTTATAAAAAGGATTTGTTAGAATTGTCTTTTTGTTTTTTTATAGGGCAATAATTATTATTTTGCATAATTTTCACTGGCTCATTCATAACTTTTGGTGGCTCTTTCAGTACCGAAAAGTTATGAAACAGCCAAAAGACACATTTTTTAGAAATGAATATTTCACTGATTTTTGTAATGTGTTTAAGGTTTTTTCGTATGAAATTACCTACTTTAATAAATAAAACTTTGCTCCGTTTAGTAAACTGGCTCTTTCATACCACTTCTCCCCTAAATAGGATTGCACTTCCTTATCGATACATTGATCTCGATACACATTTTGTTGAATTGGCGGGAACCTTTCGTTTATTAAGCTTAACTTATATTAAGCAGGCTTAAAAGTAAAATTAAACGTGGTTTTACCACGCTGAGGCTCTGTCATCCTTGTATTGGTGATTGATTGATTCAGACTACTTTTGAGAGCCTTTCTCGCAGATATTTCATGGTTTGATGAAGATCTTTGATGGTTTACTAAGGCTTGCCAATATGGGTGAGATGTGTTAGTTTTGGATTCTTTATGATTAGTGTTCAACTGTAGACTGAAGCTAAAAAAAGCTTGAAAAGATTTTTCTTTTCCCAAGTAAGTTCGAATCCGTTCAACACATAAGATAAATGTTCAAAGTATATGAATTGTTTAATGTGGTTATTTTTCCCGCTTGGTCTCACTGAATGAATCTACACTTGCATTGAACTGTCTATTAGAAGATTTTGTCGATAATTCTGCATATACGTATATTAATTCTATAAATTCAGGTCCCTATTGGTTCTTTTAAATTTATAAATTTTTAAATTCAACAAACGTTTTTCAGAATTTACAGGCGAAATCAAAACGATTGATTGTACTGTCCAAATTTTGAATTTTGCAGCTGTTGACGCAATTCTGCGCCTTAATCTTAATTTTAAATTTTTTCTAATTTCAAAGGAAAGCACATGAAATATGTTTTGGACTCCGCAGTTTCCTGCGCCAACTTACACGTGACTATTGCAAACGTTGCTCGACAAATTAACAGAAAATAATCGTTTAAATTATTAAATTGCCCAATGAGAGATGTTTATTTCAAATTTCGTATAGTCAGATACAACTCCGCAAAAAGCTGAAATTTCGGGAGGTCCATGAACAATGGCATAACCAGTTTCAGGAAGTACAAAGAGCCTAGAGACGCTGTTTTACGAGCAACCCCAGACGCAAAGTGGAATGATTGCAGCCATTTTTTAATTTCAATGAAAATGGCTTCAACTAGTTCGTGGAATATTTTTGTACCCAAATCAAAATTGTCTCTCGACGAAAAGAAAAAGAAAAAAAATTGTTTTCATACTTTCCGAATATTAAGCAAACCATTGAAAGGCTTCAAACCATGGAAAGTGCCGAGTGTAAGTGCGAGAGTTAATTTCGACCAAACTCTTATGGGGCTAATGGTCGTTGAATTGACTAAACTTTCAAGCATAGTTTTATCTCATTTAATGCTACGCTAGGATACCTTTACGTTTGTTGGTTCTGCGGACTGGCTTCCGCTCGGAAGTCGATCGAACGAACATAAAAATTCTTTGCAAGACAACTTCTGCATTTGGTGCAGTTTTTCCTCCGCCGAGATCGCTAAGTAAAAGTCGCGACGTTCATGTAACCCACACACGGCCGAGACAAATACTTGTGGTTCGCGGTTTATTACCAAGCACAATCAATTTAATTCGAGCAAACACTTGTATCATTCCGTTGAAAGACACGCAAGAGCAAACAATAGAAAGCGTGTTCAAATAAAGCTGTTTACGAAAGAATTCTGTTGTTGATAACAAAAGCGTTTCTCGTTTCGAAACGGCTGATACGTCAGCACACTGTGAAAGAAATCTTATTGAAATGCATGGTACAATTTTCTGAACGCAAGCGGGAAGAGATTCGGCAATTAGCTGCGATCTCGCAACCGTCCAGCAATCTTGGCGCACTCCCCAAAGAAGCGAATTCGAGTCAGTTTTTATCCACGCAGAGTTCTGCCATTTAGTACGATTGGGCGCTATGTTTCCCATGCAGTGCTTTGCTGCGGACTAACTTTGTTTGTTCAGCGAATATTCCGTTTGTCGATATCTTCCCGAAACGCCGAGCAGCACTTGCGCCGAGCATCATCAACTGGACAAGCATTGCGGATTCTGCAGACCAACGTACTGTGGTATAAGGCCACGTGGGTTACCCCTAATTCACAAATCTCGAAATAATTGTAGCTGATCGCGATTCCGGCAAAAAATGTTTGGCAAAACCCCAAATGGTGCGTTTGCGGTGCAAAGTGCGGAATTCCCACCTTTTTACTAAATTGTATCTAGGGAACCATAATCTACTGGCCAGATGAGAAGTCATTGTCATAACGTGAAACGCGGAACAAATGCCTCAGACGAAAAGCTCCGGCGATTCAACTGCAGTGGAAATTGTCTCGCTGTATGGAAAATAAAGGAAAAGCCACTCATCAGTTTGGCTTTCTGCGCCGCGATTGTTTGCTTGTTCGCCGACGCCAGCGTTAGAGCCGCGAGAAATTCTGTCGCTCGCTGTGATCAGTACCCGAACCCTACCATCGCGGCTTGTCTTCAAGTCTTGAAAACTTTTGACGGCGAATCTACTTCCGAATTTCGGTTACTATTTGATCGATTGTTGTTCAAGTCGCTATTTAAGATTTGCTGCCACCGAAATGCACTTCCACAAAGTTTTTCTAATCATAGCCATTATGGCGCGACCACCGATCGCTAACGTCGTTTCGGAACCGCGGAACGCTTCCGAATCCCTCGCGGAAGAAAATTCGCGCGCTTGTTACATCCCCAACCAAAGTGATGAGGGGCAGTGTGTGCTAATAGGCAAGTGTGAACCGTACCTGCAGTTTCGAAATCACTTGAATCTAACGGCTGAGGAAGTAAACTTCCTGAAACGGATTCAGTGCGAGGACGAAGGAATCGAACAAAGGATTTGTTGCCCACTGAAGGCCAAGGCTTACACGCTTCCACGTGTTAAATTTTTTAGGACTGAACGGAAAATGCGCGATGGAGCGAGCCACAAAGCAGCGCCGAACAGGCACTCGAAGCCCGCAAGTAAACAAAAAGGATCCAAGCTTTTTGTGGAAGAAGAGTGTGGCAAGCAGCTTGTGAACCGCATCTATGGGGGCGAGATCGCTGAGCTTGATGAGTATCCTTGGATGGCGCTGCTCGTGTACAATTCAAGTAATAAATTAGCACTTTGTCTAATCCTTTTGTAGAAAATGTTCCCAAATTTCCCCTTCCAGACGAGTTCGGTTGTGCGGGAGCCTTAATCAGCAGGCGCTTTGTCCTCACCGCTGCCCACTGCGTTTCCGGCACGGTTTTCGAAGAGAAAAAAGGACTGTACGTGACGTTTCCGGTATTTTCATAAAAACGCCCGTTTAAATTGTTTCATAATTTTTCCCGCCGATAGGAGGTCAGTGCGTTTGGGAGAGTACAACACGAATACTGAGCCCGACTGCATTCAGGAAATAAGCCACATCGATTGCGCTGATTCCGCCCTTGATGTAGGAGTCGAACGAATTTTCATTCATCCCAGCTATGATGAAAATTCCACAGATATGCAGAACGATATCTCGTTGATTCGCCTCGACCGAAATGTGCAATTCACTCACTTTATCATGCCAATTTGCTTGCCAACACCGCGCAATAATATCACCGGCTCAAAGGGAACTGTTTTCACTGTTGCTGGATGGGGAAGAACGAATCTATGTAAGTGTTGAAAAAGTACCATTAAAGATTTAGACAATAACATTTTCAGATCGTCGACCCCCGTTCGTCATCACCTTTCCTGCTTTCTAATGTTCATTCAAACTTAATTTTAATGTTTTAAGTAAGTGGTTTGCATTTTTTCTTATGGAAGTATCTCAGAATACATACATGAACTAATAATGGACAAACCCATAAATCAAGTGGAGTAACCCGTACCTTAATTTTAGTGTTCTAAACCTAATTAGTTCGATTCTGATGAATACGCTCAGCCTAATTATTCAGAAATCCAATGACCTGTAGCCTAATCATTTATAATTTCAATGATCTGCATCGACGTCGGAAGGCATTTTCGCTCCGTATCCGAAATAATCAGGATACAGGCGTAAATAGTTTCATCATGTGTTTCAACAATAAAATGAAGGCTATAATACTAACAATTATTAGATAAGTATATATTATATATTATTAATCATATTTTTTGTGAATGAGAGATACAGACTTTTTAAAACCCAGCTTTTCGGACTCCCAATGGCATACACCCATGGGAGTTTCGATACCTCCGCTGTCACGACTAGAGCCCAGCTTGGAACCGTTTGTCACATTACTTCAGATTACGCCTCCCTGGTCTCGCGAACCGGCGCCACCCGATTAAAAATATTCCTCAGTAGGCAGGGACGGTTAGAAACAATTGGGAATACTGATAGGGAATACTCTTTCTTCGAAGCAGACTAGTGATACGCCTTTTTTATATGGATGTTTACTCTTTCGTAGATGCTTACATCTTCCACATTAAGGCTTCTCGAAGAAGCTCGCCTAATTTCTCTGAACGGTTCGACACCTGGACCACCGCATGAGAAGGAAAAGTGGCAGTTTTCAACTGTCCCCCGCGGGTCGAACAGAGGGCCTTGACTTCTCCATTTTGTAGAGGTAAAACTGAGAACAACTGAGTCGCTGAGAAATCGTAACAATCAATCTCACTCTGTCTTTCAAAAACTGTCTGTTAAAACCACGGTCCCGTTTCACTGATTAAATGAGCCGTCTATCTATCTCGCACTCCGTTCATGGCCCACAAATATGGTCTTCTTCGTAGCCAACAGCTTCACTCTCTAGCTGTCTTTCTCTACGACTACGTAATTAATCGCCTAGCCCTTATGGCAAGAAATCGTATGTCTACGGTAAAGTTTGCGGCTTGCTATCAGCTGAGAAATTTTGTGAATGCTGAGTCTCGTTACTTGTGTTATAAGCTCTGTATGTGCATGGAAACCTTTTCGAAGCGTTATGGCTGGAGATTACGGTCTTAGTACGCATTGTAAGCCCATCTGGAAGGTTTCATTATCCTCTCGGTGGATGCTTCCTGGTGGATTTTGAGGAGCCTACTTTGTTAGGACAAATGTCGATGTGGTCATTCTTTGTGGCATTTCCGTCAAACTCAGTAAACTAGCAAGTGAAACTGAGTCCATTGGTGTATCAAAAAATTTCTAGTATCAAAAAATTTCGTTTGCGAAGGAGAGATTATGCAGGATTATACATCGCCACGCCTTTTTTAACTTCCGAAAATTGCTACAATCATATATTTTTTGGGTGATTTGAAAAGTAAAGTAAGCCGCCTGGATTGCAAGTCCCTTTCCCAAGCCTCTTCCACGCATTTATTTCCTAGGAAAGGAAAAAAGCTAGAATTTCAAAGAAAACAAAATTAAAAGCAAAAAAGATAATGAGTATTAGTGTTGAATGCATTAATTGCATAATGAAGCTATTCACTTCAAACGATTTGTATTGTTCCATTACTAAGGGTTCCATTACTCATTAATTTATAAAAGAATTGGCTACATGTCAGTGACTGACAGTTTATTATAATGTTCTATAGGGATTGTTCCTGTTCAAACCGACGTACAACAATCTCGTACAACTCTCGACTTATGAGGTACACGTTCTATCGTTATTTATGTTCAAACAATCAGTGCTTAGAAATTAAAAACAATTCCAATGTACCAAAATATGCAAGCACATGGAAAAATGAAAACACGGAGCAATAACTAACTAGCACTTTTGGTGTTTCCTGTGGCTCCTAACCAAGGCTGCAAAGTCAACAAAAGTGCAAATCCACCAAAGAACCGTGTACAGAATCCATTCAAAATAGTCTCTCTCAAGATGGTCATATTTAGGTGCCCCACGAAAATAAAGCAACAACCAGCAACACCTTTCAAACAAACTCTCAATCTACCAGTTCTCAATCGACGACCCTATAATTTAATGATCCTTCATGTTGAAGGTATCTCATTTTGAGCCTAGTTGAAGCTTTTTCGTTTGAAAGTGGTTCCTTTCGCAATATAGACTTTAAAGCATAATTGAGGCGTGGACATGGATAAGATAGGAAACCAAGAAAACCCATTTTACAGGGGGAGCAACAAAAGATTTTGAACTGCTGAAATTAAGTTTATTCATGAAAATGAAGCGCATACAAGACCAATTTATGGATGCATATTGTTTTTAAAATCAACATACAGCATTTCAAAGCAAATTAGCATATTTATTTATGTACAAAGTTGACGAGAAAATGCATGATACTTTGTGTCCATGAAGTCTATTTTAAGGATGGTGACCTTTTCCCAAGTGATGGTAAAGAGTAAATGTCATTGGCAGACTTTTTTCTTTTAAAGATGTCATGCTCCTTCCATGGTTCCATGTTATTGAAGGTCGTCTTAACTTGTGGCTCTTTAAGTTTTTATTTAGGAAGCAAAGCAAATTTTTATCGCCGATATATTTAAAAATGTATCACATAGAGCAGAAGTATCGTAAAAATCTTCTTCTTTTATCATCACGACTTTCAAAGGCTGAACTTGCAGTGCCTTTGCAAGCATTGCAGCTTCTTTTTCGGGGACTATACATTTGCGAACCCTTTTTCTTTTTTCGTTAAAAGTGCGATCGCATGGCATATATGAGTGACATGAAAATATAAATTTAAAATCAATACAATCCAAAATATTTTCAGCAATAGCATAGATCATAATCACTAACATCATCCTGTTTTTATTTTATCCAGCGCAGTTGTCACTTCAGACTGTGAAATTTGTTATTAAATTTAAATTCGCCGTGATAAGCAGGAGCCAACCTCATTCCCTCCGCAGCTAGCCATGCCCTCATGAGTACCCTCTGAGTGTTAATTCTCTTTTGAGATTAGCATGAAGCATCTCTGAAAGTTTTCGCGCACACTTGAGTGTTCCTATTAGAAGATTGTTTTTTTTGGGTTGGGGGTAAAGGCAATTTACGCCCGGAGTGTGGGACTCCTAGCAGTGCATGCTACCAGACTACCCACTAAACACACCCCCCCGATTTCGGAGAAATGTCACTAAATAATTTGAATTTCATCTCTAAAAAGGTTAAAAATTACTTGCTAGTTTGAACGGCACTGACTTTAGAGGTATATTGGCATTGACACACAAGCAGAAAACCATTTTGGAATTTTCGGGATCATTGGCAAGTAGTATTGACCAAGATTATTTTGGAGACGAAAATTTCGTTCTTAATAAACTCTTGATGGATATGCGAGGAAGAATAATACTCATATGACAAATGTCAAATTGGTGACGTTTCAAATGAAATTTGATTAAAATTGTTTTTGATTTTTTAAAAATTTGAATTTGGAATTTCGCCTCGTTTGGCGAATAATAGCCTCAACAAGGATGCAGGAAATTTTCATTCAAAGTTCATTCAGAATAACCCTAGTACTTAAAAGGTAATTAAGGCGATTGAATTTCTAATTTCATTTAAGCGCAATCAAGCATCTGACAAGCCTCATCGCATCTCGTTGCGAGGAATTTTGGTTTTTCCGAATATTTCTCGCCTCGCATCGACCCATCGCAATCATTGTACGTTGTCGTATACAAATGCATGTTACGAAAACTGCTTGGCTTTTGCTGCGAGACTCTCGTCGCGCTCTCGCATCGCCGTCTCGCAGTATTGTATTTCGGCCTTGAAGTAATTGTCATGAGAAATGTTTTTCGTGTTGTGAATGAGCAGATAGTGAATGATAATGGGAATCTTTGGATTTAGCTAAGGTACATACAGGATATAAACACAGCTAGTTTTTTCTTGTACAGTTCAAATTAAAAAATACTTGGTCTTAAAGCATGCTGAGATAAGGAAACGAGGCATTTCGTTCAAATACGTAACAATTTTGAACAAGCTAAGAAGAGAATAGCATCATAACGATTAGACTTCGAAAGAGATTCATTCTCATTGACGCTGCTAACTAATCTGTTGAATACGAAACTATTACAACAAAAGTTGAAAGAATGCCACCTTGACTTCCCTTGTTCACCTTATTAAAATTCTCTGCTGTCTACATGGGTTTTAACCGTGTGTCTGAGTGGCTACAAGAGTACCACCAATTGGTGGGCCTAAGAATAATATCCAATTTGTTTTCTCTTCTATAGGAACGCAGGCCCTAAAAGCAACTTCTCTTACTACGGAATATCGTCTCAATAGAGCGTTCCGCTAGAGCGGAGCATGAATGCAGGGCGCTAGTACACAATATTTTGCGAAATGCCATCGCAAAGCAAGTAGATTTCAGTTCGCTAAGGGTCCTCTTAAGTCTTTTAGAATTTCCCTACATCGCATAGTTTTAAAAAACCTCTGTCAACCCCCCCTCCTCTGCAACATCCACTGATTTCAAGATTTGAAGTCATAAAAAGGCACTGTGAAGCTTTAGGTCGCTAAGCAATTGGTTCATAGATTTTGATCTTTCAACATCAATTAGTTCTCGGAAAAGCACTTTTTCAATTTGACCCCAGTGTTAACATCCTAAAAGGCTAGAATTGGGGGCGAGAAATTTAAAACATACTAGATTGGCTGAAAATGAAAAGTCTTTTGACTGGCAATGTAGGCAACAAAAAAAAACATAGTGCGAAAACGATTATGTTCTTCGACATATTCTGTATCTAAAAGAGTGCACTTAGTGTACCGCCCTTTTAACATTTCGATGCCTTTCTTATCCTTATATTTTAGTCCCTCAAAAGAGGCACTTGTTCCATTAAAGAGGTCTACATTTGAATAAACTTTCTTCCGGATAAACCAATTTTTCAACGGGGCGAACAGTAAAAAATCGCTAGGATCTCAATATGGCGAGTACGACTGGCGTTGAACCACTTCGAAACGTATTTCCTTCAGTTTATCGGTCGTATTGCGAAAGGAATGGTTGTCTTAGCGAAAGAGATTGTTCTCTTAGTGAAACACGATATTTTTCCCAAGTAATAAACTTATCGTATTTTCCTTTCATCAGCTGTACAAATTTTCGATGACAATTAGAAATGTGAAAAGCGCTAATAGTTGCCATTGCTGATCCTTATTTACTATACGGACATTTTTAGTAATGACATTAATAACGGAATTAGCAATTTGAACATCTTTGCTTAGCTTAGTGTAGACTTGATATCAACTTCAAATTGCAATTTCCTTACATGATCATTCGGCTCGAACAAATCAAATCCGAAGTCGAGCATCTGTCATAATCGGCTGTCATAATGTAACTTTTGATCTGAAAAGGGTTTTTTTTTGAAAATGAACTTGAGATTCAGTCAGAGGGTGGAAGCATCACTGGAACATGAGTATATTGTGTGATTTGCATTGTGTGGAACCCGCTTTTAATTACTCTCACTTGCATCAAAAAGGTGGAAGCATCACTGGAACATGAGTATATTGTGTGATTTGCATTGTGTGGAACCCGCTTTTAATTACTCTCACTTGCAGTCTCAGTAAATCGTTGTAATTAGTTATAAGGTCCTCATACACTTTTTCAAATGGGATCGGTAAAGAATTGTCCTTTACTTCTACACCCTCGTCCACAGCTTGTAGTTTTTCATATGCAAATTTAAATATTTATAATTGATGCCATGTAGATTGCATGAGCTTCAGCAGATGTGACTAGCCTGTTTAGTTAGTTCACTGGGATCAGAATTGTCCTGAAGCGGTTTATGTAGATCGCATAGTTGGGGATGTAGTTTTTTGCTAAATTCGCCAATTAGACTCACGATTCGAAAACAGAATTCTGTTCATATGAAGAGAAATGAAAACGAATTACGATGCAATATATTACATACCGAACCTAGGGATGCACATATGAAAAGCAACGGTGCAAATCTAACAACTGGGAGGCCAAAACATGTCCAATGTTATTTTTGCCTTAGTGCGTGGATAATACCTTGTCCGGGACGCTGTACTGTGCATTCGGCGTTATCCAGTTTTACTCAAATTCCGATTATCGGCTTGCAGGAAGCTTGTCAGGTGATCCATTTCTTCCTTGTCCTTTTTGACGATCGAAAGATCAGCGTATTGTCGTGTTTTCGCAATTTTCCTTCTTGTAATTTTTCTCGTAATTTTCTCCCCCAACGACACAGATGAATTTTGTGATTATATATCAACAAGAAACTGTTGAATTGTTTTAATTGCTTGGAATGTTACACGTTTTCAAATTTTTTCGTAGTATGACCTTAAGAATCACGCGCGCCTTGGTGGCTACTGCCGGAGACTTCAGATGGAGATACTTTTTCGATGGTTCCTGTTCAAACCACCATTTGAGTCTGGTGGTGATCTGAACGAATTTGAAAGAAGAACTCGATTAGAATAGCTTGTTGATCACTACCATAAAGATAAATCTAGGGTTTCCGTGAAGCTTATCAAATAAAAAAAGCAACGGACCAGCTCTTCAAACGTCTAGGTGGGAAGTTTTCCCCGGAAACGAGGAATCTCTGACGCCATAAGTGTGTGCAAACGTACTTGTATCTACCTTATCCATAAACTCCTGCAATAATGAATTTGAGATATGATGAGGCCGTACTTGTGTTTAGCCGGGTCTCATTTCAAGTTCAAGTTCAAGAGCACTTCACACAAAGTCTGGAATTTGTTTTTTGTTCAAATATGGGTCCACTGTTGCCTGCTGCGTAAATAAAGATCAAATATATGTTAACGCAACGCAGCAATGCCATATGAGTATCTCAGATCCCTAAATGTACACAGATTTCAAACGTGGGTGCACACGTACTTGTAATTGTCAGATGTTTTCAAGTAAACCACAGAAGTATCTACAGCTTGACTAGGTTTTCTTTTCCCAAAAATTAAAAAACGTAAGAAATTAAGAAAGTGTTGAGTATAATTTATAAGGTTGAGGTGAAGGTTTCATAACCTAAAAGCGAAATCACGCTAAATCGCCTGACATTATCTTCGAGTCTAAGGTTATAGAGGCAGCTGCCGGAGGAGCCACGTTTAATTGGCTACGCAGATGATGTGACAGTACTAGTCGTTTCACGTACTGTCGAACAGGCGCAACAAAAATTGAGTGCGATAAATCGTCGAGTTAACGAGTGGATGACAGGCGTGGGTTTAGCCTAGCCCTTGAAAAGACCGACGTTGTCATACTGACCAAGAAGCGCATCCCTCGTGTTATTCCCGTACGCGTCGGAGAAACAATCATCGAGTCAAAGGAATAAAATAAAGCAATAAAATACCTTGGCTTGATGATTGACTCGAAAATGAGCTTCTTTGAGCAGATTTGGATGAGGCAGATAAAGTTGCTGTGGAAGTGTTAGCAACTTGGGGGGGGACTAACCATGAGTAAGAGACGGCAACATATAAGTGCAATGGAGTCAGTGCTCTTGTATGGCTCCGAAGTCCGGGCTGATGCTCTTTGCAAGGAGTCGTACCGAACCTGTCTTGCACAGGTAAAGAGGCGAGAAACTTTGCCGATTGCAGCTGCATATCGCACTGTCTCTGAACCAGCAGTACTGGTTATCTCGAGGGTGGTCCCCGTTATGCTACTTGCAGAAGAACGAAAGCGAGTATACTTACATACGGTGGAGTCGGCGAGAGAAGTCGTTAGCTGAAAGAAAAGGAGAAGGACCCTAACTTTGTGGCAGCAATCATGGGTAAGCGAAACGCGAGGCAGGTGGACCGCACGCCTGATCAGCGACATGAGACCGTGGTTCTGCAGAACACATGGTGATCGGACGCAACTACCCAGTGGGCATGGATATTTTCAGTCTTAACTGTGTAAGATGGGAAAATTACCGTCCCCAGCTTGCTTATTCTGCCCGAGGATGACAGATGACGTCTGCCACACGATCTTTGAATGCAAATGGTGGACAAGCCTCCGTTCGCATCTCTCGGAGAAAATAGGCTTGCTCTCTCCAGCAGACGTAACGGGGAAAATGATGAAGTTAAAAGACAATTTGAACTATGTGTCACGTTTTGTACGGACGGTTTTTCTTATGAAGAAGGGCATCATGGATCGCTTGGAGGCGCAGACGGAAGGAAGATCTCTCTGATTGCAATCCTCTTCCTACCCATCCATCTGTGCTGAAAGAAGGATTTCCATTAACCAGTAGGCGCCGCTAGGCTATGATTAATGAGGCCTAGTCCGAAGTAATGTGACAAACAGTTCCAGGTTAGGTTCTCGGTGTGACAGGGGAGGTATTTAGTCGCTAGTCTGGTTGCCACTGGGAGTTCGCCACTCAGGGCATAAATAGCCTTTACCTCCCAACCATAAAAAAGGTTATAGAGACAAGTTGTAGTGTGTCCTGCGGTATGAAGCTATGAACCAGATCAGTCATTGATACTCAATTTCTTTAAAGTACTAGAATAGACTAAAATATACATATATAAATAAATGAATAAATAAATAAAATAACAAATAATTTTGAATATATCAATTAATTGTTTTGGTTAAGTTTTTTATATGTACACATATTTTTAAGTTAAAAGACAATCATACGAAATGAAATAGAAGTAAGAATAAAATTAAAATAAAAACAGTTACAGTTCGATTTAGGTATTCAGTAATATTTAGTTAAATAATATTAGTAACACAAAAAAAATTAAAATAAAAAAAAGTCTCAGTAAAAATAAAATGTCAGAAAAATAGTCTGCGAAAAAAATATTCCCCACAACAACCCATATTTCATATCAATTTCTATTGATATGATTCACTGGGTTGTTGTGGACATATCGCTATAAAAAGAATAGAAATTGTGAGGTATGGAGAGGACAATCAATCAATAGCAGTGACAATCAATCAATAGAAGTGACAATCAATGGATAGAGGATGTATCAAACAATCAATGGATAGAAGTATCAATAAAGTATCAATAGAAGTATCAAGGTATCGGAGTATCAATGGATAGAAGAAGCTGTTTTTTAGCCCCAGAAGTCCTCGAATCGCCAAATAACAAAGCCCAAGAGAACAATAAGATCGATGCTAAGAAGATAGTAAGCAGACAGCAGAGGTATTTAGGACGCAGCGCAGCGGAGTTCCTTGACGTCCCGCAATCAAGCAGAGGTGGTCAGAGGTAGCGCAGCAGAAGCAAGTGAAGTCCCGAAACCAGCCTGAGGTGGAGATTCGTGCTAGAGGAAGCACGATCAGAGGTAGCGCAGCAGCAGGAAGTGAAGTCCCGAAACTAGTTGAGGTGGAGATTCGTGCTAGAGGAAGCACAATCCGAGGTAGCGCAGCAGAACAAGTGAAGTCCCGAAACCAGCTGAGGTGGAGATTCGTGCTAGAGGAAGCACGATCAGAGGTAGCGCAGCAGAACAAGTGCAGTCCCGAAACCAACCTGAGGTGGAGATTCGTATTGAAGGAAGCAGAAGTGATCAGAGGTAGTGCAGCAGAAGCAAGTGAAGTCCCGAAACCAACCTGAGATAGAGATTCGTGTTGGATGAAGGAGAAGTGATCAGTAGCAGCGCAGTGGAGATTCGTGCTAGAGGAAGCAGAGGTGGTCAGAATCAGCACAGCACAATTCACAGGTGGTTTGATCCTTTGGTATTTGATCCTTTTTATTTATTTATTAATCTAATATGAACGAGTAAGCTCTTTCTCTGTGTGTGTGTGTATGTGACATGAAAGGATCAGGGCTTAAATAATATCCTAATCCCCACGCCCGCGTGGTGAGCTAGTCGGTTAAAAGTAACATCTTTCGGCCGCCATTATGCGGCCTTTGCATTTTCAAAAAACCCTGTCTCTGTAACCTTGTTCCTTTCTTTCACTGCAGGTGCGACCTATCGGTTGCCCAATATTTATTTCATTCATAATTCTTAATTATGTATTATTATTTTCTTTGAAAATACATCACATGGCGCCCAAAGCTATGCCCCAATATTTATTTTATTATTAGTTATACATTTATTATTATTTTTTTTGAAAATACATCACATATTATTCTACTGTTTGATATTATTTTTCATCGGGCAGTGGAATTTGACAAGTGTGAAACGAATTATAGATGAAGACGCTAGTTTGTACAAAAAATAAGTATTCAAAGTGAGATTGCCTTATGTTTGTTCACAATTAAATTGAGCGGTATTTCACAGTCGTTAAGGTTAGTTCCAAACACAGCATTCTAATAAATGATTGGTATCCGATGAGTATCCATTCTCGGTAAAACTCATTTCATTTGACAATGTTTTTATTAAAAGACGAACCTTATTGCAGAGTTTCCAATTTGTACAGTAGTTAGTGATTGCTTCTGTGAAAAAATTACATTTAAATTTTATTTAGAAATTTCCCAAAATTTTGTAAATTATCAAAAATTTCTTCTTTTTTCAGTCAACAAGTTCCGCTGGAATATGGCAAGCCCAATAAAATTAAAACTGCGCGTTCCAATTGTGGATCATCAAAATTGCTCGCGAATACTCCACGCATATGGAGTCCAATTGGGTCCTAAACAAATTTGTGCTGGCGGTGAGAGTTCCAAAGATACATGCCTAGGAGACAGTGGTGGTCCGTTGATGAAATTCGATGAAGATTCGTTACGTTGGGTTACTCATGGTGTAGTCAGTTTTGGATTTACCAAGTGCGGTGCAAAAGGATATCCTGCCATTTATACAAGCGTTTCAGAATATATGGATTGGATTCTTAATACCATACAAAATTAACAAAAAAAAAAAAACATCAAAAAACTAATCTTACTGAAGCAGACACTTAAGCATTTAAGATAATTTTATAATTTATTGCCATTTTGTAGACATTTTAATCAAGAGTAGTTCCCAAAGCAGCGCATTACATAATTAGTAAGGAGTTAGAATTTAAAAATTAATATGTATATTGTATGTGCAGATCTGTATTGGTTTTGTACGGAATATTGGTTTCATGCGAAAAACAAGTAAAGAGAATATCATTCTAATCAAATATGTAAAATGAAACAAGATACAACGCTTCTTCTTAAAATAATGAAGAAACAGCTCAACGTCACTGCCGCATTTTTGACTGCTACAAAAATCATACCAATAAACTTATCGTTTCTATAAGGATATTCATGTTGGAATGCTGGACTTCAGTCGAAATTGTCCACTATGTGTTCATTTAAGTTCCTTAAATACATGAAAAATTGGGTTTCGCACTGTGTAAGCATGGATTCATACAACCTTTACAACATCAATTTTTTTCGCTATTCATGCTCCTCTCATTTGAATGCGTTGTAGGAAAATCATCAGAAATAGATCATCAAAAATTCACTAGAGGGTCTTTTGACGAAATTTCGACCAAGTTGTGGGAACTGACAGCCAGATTTAAAGATTCGCAGTAATTACAATTTTTTGTTTGACGCAATGACATATCCCTTTCATCAAAGGAAAAAGTTCAGCCTACCATTTAACAATATCAGAAGGGTCATTAGAGCTTGAAACGATTCAAAGAATATCTAAGGAAGTCTTTATCCTTGGATATCTCAGAACACCAACTAGGGATTTATTTTATTGATTATTTTTTTCATTTTTAGTCTTTTAGATAATTATCAAACGAAAGATATCTTTAATTCTCATGCATGGACGGCAAGGGATATAGGGCGGAAAATTTTAGAAGTGAAATTGCTTATTGTGTAAATCAGTCTAATAAAGTTTTTTAAATGCCATCTTCAGATCTGGTTAAGCTTATTTGCTTTAAGGACTTTGATTGAAATGAAATTTTGATTGAAATTTATATCATAAACTTGTTGTTCTTGCCAAAGCTGTTCCCGGATAAACATATATATAGGAACAGAAATACTTACTAGCACCATATAACAAGCAAGTTTTTGGTTTTAACATAATTGTAGTGTGAAGATACTGTTTTTGTTTTTATTTCCTACCATTCTAAATGATTTCTTCGACAGCAAGGGAGAAGTATTTCACTCTTATATTACTTATGGTACGGGTTAAGCTCGTTTAGCAACTTGCTAATCATCTTTCCATTTCCTCGTCTTCTGTTAATGATATGGATGTTTTGTTCTGTCCATTTGAAGAGTGAAAGTAAGTGTAATTATTTGGATCAGATACGGTCTTCGCAAACTAGTTCTTCCCGTCAAAAGATTGAGTGTTCCACCAAATAATATTGTTGTGCTTTCGCCAGGTGCGCGACCTGTTTGCTCTTCGAAAATATTAGCAATATTGAATGAAACACACCCGAATAATTTAAAATTAGGTGCTTGAAATTTTATTCTTAAAAATCACTTAAACTTTGCAATTATTTCACTAAATCACTATCTCACTTATTCCCTTTTATGAGTTCACCTTTACATTAATTAATCAATCACCTTTATAATAACCTTTACTTGCTACTTAATTTCGAATACGATTTTATTACACAACACTTTTACCGCGCACTGTCCCTCGCTTCTTTAATTCATTCACAAGACTCGCTTCGTCTTGGAATATAGGTTGCGGGGAGCTAGTGCGATTTAGCACTCTTGCTCCATTCCTGTCTGTGAGTGTTAAACACTCACCATAACCTGACACAACACTCTATTATTGATGTGACGCTTGGGTATTTGCTGTTTACTTCGTCTCGGATTTTCAGGATTTCATTGGTTCTGTTTGGATTCTCGTCTAGTCTGTCAAATAGTTTCAGTGCTCTATCTCGTATGTACTTTTCGACTGTGTCGATGCGTAAGTCTTTGTGTATGTCCGTATTCCGAACATACCGTGGAATTCGGCAAATCCATCGTAGGGCTCTATTTTGTAGGGACTGGAGCGCTTTTTTGTTTGTTTTTGCTGTTTGACAGAAAGCGGTACTGCCGTATAGTAGTGTTGGTCTGATGATTTGTTTGTATATTAGGATTTTGTTTTTTAAATTTAACCGACTGGGTGCGAGGAGCGGATGTAAGGAGGAGAGGATACCTATGCAGTGTGATCTTTTTTATGTATGTGGGTTTTTCAAGTCATCCTGTCGTCTAGAGTAAGTCCTAAGTATTTACCTGTCCTGTTTCATGGTATTTTGTCGGAGTCTACGTGTAGAGTCGTTGGATGTTGTGCTCTGCGTCTTGTGAAGAGTATTGCTTGGGTCTTTTCTTTGTTTGTCTTGATTTTCCATTTGCGGAAGTATTCTTGCATAATTTCAATTGAGTGCTGCAGTTTTGAAGTGATGACTTCTGCTTGTCTTGAGGTATAGTATATGCAGGTGGCGTCCGCATATAATGATACTTGAACATTATTTGGAAGAGCTGGGATGTCTGCGGTGTACAGATTGTACAATATTGGTGAAATGGGTGATCCTTGTGGAACTCCAGCTTGGATCGTTCGTAGGCTCGAGAGATGATCTTCCACCCTAACTCTGAAAGATCTGCTTTTTAGGAAGGTGTGTATCAGTTGAATGTACGGTAGCGGGATAGAGAATTCATGCATTTTGAAGATAAGTCCTGCATGCCAGACTTTGTCAAAGGCTTTCGCTATGTCAAACATTACTAGAACTGTTGACTTCCTGCGGTTGAATCCGTTTCTGATGTGCTGGGTCACCCTCGTCAGTTGGAGTTCCGTCGAATGTGCTTCTCTGAATCCATATTGTTCGTTCGGAATTATGCGTTTTTCGGCACCACTTCATTTAGTCTGGTCAATAATGCCTTTTCGGCTACTTTGGAGATTGACGAGAGAAGGCTTATAGGTCACAATTTTTTTTTTTTTTTGGGAGGTGAAACACCGAGAACCTAGCCTGGAACTGTTTGTCACATTACTTCGGACTAGGCCTCATTAATCATCGCTTAGCGATGTCTTCAGGCTAAGGGAAATCTCTCTTTCTCCACGGATGGATTGGAAGGAATTGCGATTAGTAACTATAATATTGCGTTACAGAGATGTTCCCTCCCTCGCCAAGCGATCCATTATGTCCTCCTTTATAATGAGTACTGTCCGTACGTAATGCGACACACAGTTCCAATTGTCCTTTGATTTCATTATTTTTCCCGTTAGATTTTCTGGGGAAATTACGCCAATTTTCTCCGAGAGATGCGAACGGAGTCTTGTGAATCTATTACACGTAAAGAACGTATGGCAGGCGTCATCCGTCATCCCCGGGCAGAACACGCCAGTTGGGGATGGTGACTTTCCCATCTTATACAGGTAAGACTGAAAATACCCGTGACCACTGAGTAGTTCCGTCAGATAATAATCAGTCTCACCATGCATTCTGTAGAACCACGGCCCCAAGTCACTTATCAGCCGTGCGGTCCACCTGCCTCGCGTTTCGTTTTCCAATGTTTGCTGCCATAAGATAAGGGTTCTTCTCCGTTCCTCTCGGCTGACGGTTTCTCTCGCCGACTCCCCCCTACGTGAGTATACACGTTTCCGTTCGTCTGCACCACCCTCGAGATTACCATCACAGCAGGTTCAGAGACAGTGCGGTATGCAGCCGCTATGCGCAAAGCTCCTTGCCTCTGCACCTGTGCCAGACGCCTTCGCTACGTCTCTTTACTAAGAGCGTCAGCCCAAACCTCGGAGCCATACAAGAGCACTGACTCTATTGCACTCATCAGTAGACGTCTTTTGCTCGAGGTTGGCCCCTGCGTGTTGGCCATAATGCGGTTTAGCGCCGATACCCGCACGGAGGCCTTATCTGCTGATGCTCAAACCTGCTCGAAAAAAGTCATCTTCGAGTCAATCATCAAGCCAAAGTATCTGATTTATTCTTTCGAATCGATGATCATTTCTCCCACCCGAACGGGAATAACACGAGGGATCCGCTTCTTGGGCAGGACGACGACCTCGGTCTTTTCCAGCGCTAGGCTAAGCCCACGGTCTGTCATCCACTCGCTCACTCGGCGTATTACCGCATCCAGTTTGAGCTGCGTCTGTCCGACAGTACGTCCGGCGACTAGCACTGCTACGTCATCTGCGTAGCCAACCAGGCGCGACTCCCCCGGTAACTGCAGCCTTAAAAGCTCATCGTACGAGACATTCCAGAGGTCCGGGCCCAGAACGGAACCTTGCGCGACCCCCGATGTCAAATCAAATCCTCGCCGGCCTCCCAACGAGTCATAGATGAGTTTCCGATTTTTGAGGTAGTCCTTCAATATCCGCATCAGATACCTCGGCACCCTGAAATATTCCAGAGCACCAAGAATATCTGTCCATCAAGCAGAGTTGAAGGCATTTCTGACATCTAGAGTTATGAGCAGTACTATTCGTCTCGAGTCATGATTGTGGGGGTCTGCCTGCTGGACCGCGCTCACTACCTCTGCTTTTGCACCGATCGTGGATCGACTTGCCCTAAAGCCGTACTGCCGAGGAGACAGATCCCGGCACTTCGAATGGCTTCTCCAAGTCTTTCTCTAATGAGCCTCTCGAGTACATTCCCAGCGGCGTTCAGCATACATAGTGGCCGATATGAAGATGGATGCTCCGTGTTCCCGTTCCCCTTGTGGATCAGCACGAGCCTCGCCTCTTTCCAGCAATTTGGAAACACGCCCTGCTGCAAACAGGCATTGAAAGTAGTGAGCAGCTTATCAGGACAAAGTTGATGTGCAAGCTGTATCACTTCCGCTGGTATACCGTCTGGCCCTGGGGCCTTTTTCGACTTTAAAGCTTTCACCGCATCATCCGGCTCGATGTCGGTAAAAAGTGGGCAATCTCCGAGACATTCAACATCTGCATCATCGGAGCGAACAGCATGCATAGGGAAGAGCGCTCTAACAATCCGGTCCATTTTTTCCGTTTCAAGGACACAGGGCCTCCTTGCAGCTCCTAGTTTCCGCATGGCAAGCTTGTCACCCAGCCCCCACGGGTCTCTGTCGATGTCCTCAACTAGGTTGTGCCAGCAGCGAGCCTTGCTTTCGTTAATTAACCTACGGAGAACTTTTCTAGCCGACCTGTATGCCAGCGTTCGGGAGTTTGTGACATAAACTCGCGGCGGAGTTTGTGACATTCTCTCCGCTTTTCGGCGATTTCTGCCGACCACCAGTACACAGCAGGCTTATTGTGTCGAGGCCGTCGCGTGGGCATAGAGCAGTCGCACGCATTCTTGATGAGCCTCATGGTAGAGTCCACCATGTTTTCAGCTGAGGCTCCTCCCGTTACCGTCATAGTTTCACCTCTCATAAGAGCTGCGGCGAACGCGTCGACATCTATTTTAGATATATTCCAACCTACAGTTGAGGGTTGGGTTGCTACGCGTCGACTAGCACAGTCGCCAATTGCGAAAGCAATGTACTGATGATCGCTCGCCGAGTAGTCCTCCAGTACCCTCCATCTGTGTATCCTAGGCACTAAGGACTCCGAAGCAAATGTGACATCCGGAATAGTTCCCAAGCAGCCTCCCCGTCGAAAAGTTGGTGTGTTCCAAACGTTCATGATGACAAGTTGCCTCCTAGCCGCCATTTCTAGAATTCTTCTTCCTCTCGGATTTCGATGAGGCTTCCCCATTCTATCGCCTTGGCGTTAAAGTCACCGCCAACAAGGATTCGGCCTTCTGTGCTCGAGACAGCTTCCTCCAGTTCATCGAGCCTGTTCTGAAAACATGAAATTGACTCATTCGGCGTGAAATAGACGCTTATGAATGTCAAATCGGCGCACCCAATGAGCACGAAGCCATTTCCGCTGGAGCAAGTCCGAGCTGTGGATAGAGCCCTATCACGTACCCAGATGGTGGCGGCGCTGGTTTGATCACAACACCATCCAGCTTCCTTTTTGTTGTGGTGTGGCTCAGATATCAGCAACAAGTCAACTTTTTATTCTCTTGCAACCTGTTCTAGTAAATCTTGTGCGGTTGAGCTACGGTGAAGGTTGATCTGCAGGACTTGGATCATGTCTTTGTTTTTTTCTTGCTTAGTGCCTCTTTGAACTCCTGGCACCTACCACTTCCTGGAATATGAGTCAGATCTTCAGACTTCCGTCTATTATCTTTGCACAAGGCACAACTGGGTTCGTTTAGGCAGTCTTTCGCCTTATGGCCGGAAGTGCCACAGCTGTAGCATAATTTGCTTCGATCTGGCCCCTTGCAGTTCAAGGAGATGTGTCCGAAGCTAAGGCACTTGTAGCATCGAGTTAGGGCTACCCTCCGACGTATCCTGAACACAACCCAGCCGGTTTTAATTTTTTCCTTGGCCAGGAGTTGCACAGCGTCTTTCTCTGGGATGTCTATTATTGCCGCCCTTTGTCCTCTAGGGTTGGTAGGCGTTAGCCTTACCCTAAAGCTCTCTGCCGTAGGAATCTTCTACTTCTTTGGCATCCGCAATGCAGTCAAGGTCTCTTATTTCCAAAGAGGCCATTGGCTGCAAAGTCGAGATAACAGCTTTAGAGTCCAGGAGGTACTTGACAGCGCTCTCGAACCGTCCCTTCTCAGTAGATTCCGCTCCGAGTTCTACGAGGAGACCGCCTGTTCTGGTCGCTCTTACTGTTCGTATACAGACACTGTTTTTTTCGGGTTCCACATTTTGCCTGATTTCCTTGAGGACCTCGGCGTAAGTTCTCCCGTCTGCAGGTTTGATCAGTAAAGCATCCCTGCGCTGCTTGTTCCTGGTATTTTTTGGCATTGAACTGTGTTTCGTGCCTTCTTGCTTTTCGGGCGCCTGTTTGGAATCTTTTGTTATCGCTTGGTGTATCTTCTTCGCAGCCTTCTGTTGCTATTTAGAGCGCACCAATTGAAAGCCATCATTTTTCTCCTCCCCTTGACTGTTGTCTCCTGTCTCGACTGTTGTCGGCCCCTTCGCCCTTTTCCTACGGTCAGGTTTAAGTTGACCACATGCCGCCCTTTTGCCTTTCACGAGAGGAGTAGCATTTTCGGTGAAGGGAGTTTTATTTTCTGGAACTTTCTTAAGCTCTTTCAATTCACTCTCCGCCCATAGCCACCTGCGGCGATAGTGCTGGATCCTATAAACGAGGTGCTCCAATTCGTCAATCAATAATTTTTAATTCTTCAGTGGCCAAGTGTTCCACCACTGAAAAATGCCCTGGCGACTTATCCCCAGCATGAATGCTGGAGAGAAGCCCGCATGAGGTCGAGGCTCCCTCACACGTCGGAGTGTATATCCCCACCCCTAATTTACTATTTTTGTTGTCACTCATCATATTTTTTTTGGTGGGTGCTTTTAGTGACTTGATCACGCGTCTGGATGACGGGCAACCGCATCAAGCCCCCCTACCACGACAAAGTAGCACCCATGGGGGGAGGGGGTGGTTTTTCCCAGGTTTGGGTAAGACTGTTATGATAGCCGGTTTCCAGGCCGTAGGAACCTACGCAAACGGAAAATAGTGTTGATTGTGTCTGTCAAGATGCTTAAAAAGTTGTCTGGGAGCGATTGCAGCATTATGTTCGTAACTGCGTCGGGTCCTGGTGCTTTCCTTTTATCAAGTCTTAGTATTAAGTCTTTCGTTTCCTGTGTGTCAAGTGGCCGTATCACCTCTTCCACATGTGGTGGGTTTTTGAGAATCTTTCTAACTTGGATTAATATGGCGTCCTCTTCGTCAAGATCTTCGTCCCAGGAGGTATTTTCGTGGAATTGGAGCTCTAGCGTATCTGCAAAGGCTTCTGCTTTACCGGCATTGTCGTATTTTAATCCATTTGGGCTGTGTATTGGTGGCATAACTACCTTGTTCTGTGTCCGGAAGTATTTGGACATCCTCCAGAAGACATTCTCGCCAGGCTCGAGGCTCTGCATGAAACTCTCCCATTGGTTATTTTGAAACTGGTGGATACGGACTCGAATTTCGGTTGGCAGCCAGTTAGCTTTCGTTTTTAAACCAGGATCACCCGTGCTCCTAGCTCTTCTCCTATATTGATTCCTCCTCCTTGTCTTAGTTTTGATTTCGCGCGGGAGTTCATAGGGATTGAATTCCCTTATCGGAGTTGTGACCATGTTGTCCTCTTTTGCCTGCTGGATAATGTTGGTTACTACCTCTATAGTTTTCTCGACATTATCGGCTGTGTTTATTTCTATGGTGAAACTTTCGTTAGCCAGATGGTCATGGAAAGCTTGCCAGCCAGTTTTCTTCCTACTTCCTATAGGTTCATCCATATAGACGTCTTCTATTAAGAAGTGTACCGGTTGGTGGTCTAAGGAGAGTTCGTTGAGGACGTTTATTCGTATATTAGCCTGGAATTCGCGGCTACCCAAAGTCGAGGATATTTTTGCGTATACGATCAAAATGCATGGGCTCATTGGATAGGTGCAGGCTTGCGTTGTTGCTTGTGATGAATGTGTTAAGCTCAGTCCCAACTTGATTACTTCTCACAGCACCCCATTGCCTCTGGTAGGCATTGACGTCTGCAATTACCAGAAGTGGCCCTTCTGTTTCGAATAAAGTGCGTAAGTCTTGTTCGAAGTGCCTATTTTTTGGTAGGTTGTACACCGAAATGACCACAAACTCAAAAGTGTTCGTCTGAACTTTGACGGCTGTTGCTTCTGTTGTGCGTAGCTGTGGGGTATGAATCAGTTGATGTCTCACGCTGCTCCTCACAAGAATTGCCGTTCTTCCTCCCCTGCCTGTCAATCTGTCATTCCGGTATAGATTGTAGTTAGGAAAATGAAGACGCATTCCATGCTTCAAGAAGGTTTCCTGGATGTGAATAATTTCGAATTTATTATCAAGAATAAATTGTCTATACTCTCCAGTTCATTGAAGCAAGGAATAAGTATTCCAGGTGAGTATAGAGACGTGATTCAACTGGTTCATTTGTGTTTATGTGTAGTGAGTTGTGCTGCAAGCATGCTCTGTACCATTTTCGCCATCATGTCTTTCATCATCAATTGAAACTGAGATTGTATATTCTCAAAAAATTGTCCCATGTCTGGCGGTGTGATTTTTTGTGTGTGATTTTGTGTTTGGTTGGTTTTGTGTGTATGTGGGGTACTGGTCGTCGGTGATTGTGTGGGCTTTTTGTATTGTGCAACGATCTGTGCGAACGTCTTCTTGAAATTTTTTGGGTTTTTCGGGCAACCCCAATAGCTTTCGGGATGTTCTCCGCCGCAGTTCACGCATTTTGGCTTTTCTTCTATTTTTTTCTTGCACTGTGTGAAGTGATTTATGTCGTCACATTTCACACAACGAGCCTGAGCATGACAATTGCCCGAGGAGTGTCCAAACTGTTGACAGTTGTGGCACATTGGCTGTCCATTTCCTGGTTTAATGGCCTCCACTTTGCAGATGAGCTGGCATACCGATTTTATGTTATATATGGCTGTTTCCTTTTTTGGAAGGAGAACCTTAAGCAGTTTAGAGGGGCCAGTTTGAGTTTTAAGCCACAATACTTCCAATAATGGAGGCCTTGGGACTCGAGGTCTATTTTTATATCATCCAGTTCTAGGCCGTGGAGGCCACGGATTACAATATTGAGGTTTCTTTCCTCCGGGAGGTAATAGGTGTGATATTGCCACTTGTTCTCAGTCAGAATTTTTGTAATTTTTCAGTGGTCATGTGCGGTCTCAGGGATTATATGGGTACGTAGATAAACCCTTTTTGCTGAAACTGTTTTGATGTTATTCTGTCTAATTAGTCTGTTCAGCAGAGTCCATTTGTCCGTCTCTCGTAGGATGATTGGTACTGTCCGTTGTTCAGTAGTTTTTGAGGTGGCGCCTGTTCCGGTTGTGTTGGGTGACGATTTAGAAGTGGATGGAGTGTGCTGAGGTAAGGTTTTCGGTTTCGAAATCGTTATTGGCTGTGGGAGTTTTACCGCGGGTCTTGGGGCCGGTAGGGGTGGGAATTCCTCGTTTTCTTTCATCTCTTCCTCAACTTCTTCTTCCTCTCCTTCTTCTATCTCTTCATCTTCTACATCTCCTTCGGAAGAGGTAGCTGATTTGTTTGAACCAGAATTGTTAGAGGAAGACGAGAAGTTTGCAATCCTCCGTTTTTTGTTTTTGTTCCGTTTCTTTTCTTTTTAATTTTCTAATTCTTTAATTTCTCTCAAATTAAAATTGTCTTTCCGCTGTTCGGCAAGTTCATCGAGAGCCTTTTGCACCTTTTCTTGATTGAGCCGTAGGTTTTCCTGGAGGAGCCTCATTTTCTTAAGGACTTCACTAAGGTAAGAACTTGTGACTTCGGCCTCGCTGGGCCGGCCGGCTATTTGCGGTTTAGTCCCATCTTTGTCAGGGTCCTTTTTATCCCCCATTCTGTCAATATCGCCTCGATTATTGTTTTTCTAGGTTCAAGAGTCAAGCTACAGATCAACTTGATTTAAGATTTAAAAACATATTTTTTTTTTGTTTAATTTAGTTATATATTTGTTATTTCAACAAGATTTTAAGCATAAATATGTGTGTGATAATTGATTTAGAGTGTTGTGTATGTGATGGAGAGTGGGAGTGTTACCAGTGTTCACCAC
This sequence comes from Stratiomys singularior, assembly GCA_954870665.1. NCBI lineage: Eukaryota > Metazoa > Arthropoda > Insecta > Diptera > Stratiomyidae > Stratiomys > Stratiomys singularior. Next base: position 65,747,623 of record OX940877.1, read on the forward strand.
GGCTAGCCCTACTCCGGCTGCCATCTCCGGGATTCGATTCAACCTGGGATCTTAAATAGGCATGCCCCATTCAATAGATACCAGGAGTACAATCGGCTATAATTGCATAATACTTTAACTCCTTTATACGGGATACTATTGCAGATAAGACGTTTGTTCCCATAAGTTCTATTAATTCATTTTGTATATTTTTTCTACAATAATGGTCAGCCAACTCACCTTTTATTGCCAACCTATCATGCTCTTCCATGATCGGATCGAACTTTGCCAATAATTGTACAAGGCCTAAGAATTTTCCATTGTTTGGTGTGAATAATTTATCGGATGATCCACTGAATGTAATTTTATTTTTAGGCGAATACAATGTTATCTGCATCAATCTTCGAAGCACAAGGTTCCATCGTAATCTTTCCTTATGAATTGTAAAAATTATTGACCAAGCAGAACAAAAAATCTCTGCTTGATCAATAATTAATCCAGCTTTAAGCCTCATTCCAGCTTTAAGCCTCATTCCAGCTTGAGTCCATTGAATGAATGCTTTTTTGTGTGCAGGACTTTTTTCATACATTTTTAAAGTTTCACTTAAATGTTTCCAATTTTTGAATCCTTGAGCAGTGGTCAGATTTGTAATTGACTTTAAATCGAACAATCGGCAGCAAAAGCAAAAGGCACTATCATTTTATTTAGATTAAACCAACTACCGACGTCTGTTAGTTTCTTCATTTAAAATCTTCCTTGTATAAAGAATTGAAGAAAAATGACGCCCATTTCCATCCTTGGGAAAATTATTTAAAAATATTTGTGAGATTTTATATTTGGAAACAAAGGTTGAAAGAGCTTAAGCTGGTTTCGAATACGCGTCCCTGCCGCTTCTCATCAGTTGCCAACTCACAGGCCGAGACGCATCGATTGGCACTACCAGCTAGGTGGATGTCGTCTGGTTATTTTTACTTGTTATGAAATTGCCTTTGCCAAATTGCCTTTGGTTGGCTTTATCAATTTCAGAAATTTTTGGTAGATCAATTTTTGCATTTTCACTTTTTTTGTGAGAGTCCGTCCACACAATATAATTTGATCTATATTTCTTACATTAACTACCTTCGCCCACGTAACTACGTCAGAAACATCGTATTTTTCAATACAATCTATGTTGATTCTTTGATCAACAAAAGAATTTAAATGTTGAGTTTGACTTTCAAACAACTCAGATATTTCATCCAAAGATTCAATGGATTGATTGATTTGGTCACCTTGAATAGGCAACTGTGCATTTTTTTGGCCTAGTTGTTCCGAGTCTAGAGAAATATTGACCGTTATTTGGCTTTCGCATCCAGACGTTGAATTGGTAAATTCTGATTCAGCGTCCGAAGTTCTTGCTTTAGAAATACATTTAGAAATGTATTTCTCGATATTCATAAGTTTTCTGATTTGCAAAAACATTGTCGTTTTCAGCTTTCCTCTTACGATTTTCTTCAACAGAAAACTTTTTTTATTTTCAGGCATCATTCCATTACGTTGTTGATTTTTTGTGAATCCTGTTCAATTTCACGATTACAATGTAACGTTATACCTATTACAATTAAAAATATCTGTAAGTAAACTTACTCCAAAAAAATCCAAAACAATATCATTGATGACTCTTGATTTGATCAACACACTGTAGATAAATACTGAGAAAAAACTGATAAGTTTTTGAAAAAAAATAAAACAAAACATTATCACCTTGTTTTCACTTTTTAGTTAAATATGAAGTTTCACCTATTCTCTTATATTTATACCATTCACTACTACTCACACTAAAGAAATATAATGGCATTGAATATAATGGAAATAATAAATATGGTAAAATATAATGGTCACATTAAAAAATATTTATTGGAAATTCCGCACTAGAATGAGAGGTCACAATCGTCGGAGTGACAGTTTGTATTAGCTATGAAAGTGTTTTAGCTAGGAAAGTGATAGGAAAAATTTGTTTAGGAAAATTATTACCAGTGGTCAAACCGAGGCCTAAGCCCTTAAATTCTTGCTGAGGCTGGCAAGAAGCTAATAATATCCATTCATTCCTTTATTATAGTTAGGTTTTATAATTAGTTTAAGTATTATTAGGACAGTGGGCGAACCGAGGCCGAAGCCCTTAATTTCTTGCCGAGGGCGGCAAGTACTTGAATATCATCAACTATTAATTAGAATATCATCCACTATTAACGAAATTTTCTGGAAGGGGTCCCTTTAATTTAACTCTGCATCCAACCTCTGTCTTGGAAATAGCGGCAATGGATAACGCAGAAGCGGAGGGGGGAGCTCTCTGCGACAAAGGCTGCTTTCACGCGGAAAGCTAAGAAAAACCTGAAGAGGTTTTGCCAGAAATTTTGGGGGAAATATCAAAGAGGAGTTCTTGTTAGACCTTATAGCAAGCTGCAAACTCCAATCGCAGGTCCCTGCAGAAGCCCTACCTGTAGATGGGTGTACCACTACAGAAGGAGACGCTCTGACGGGTTGTGACAGTGAGTCCGATCAGGAAGAGTCAATGGAGGTGGTCCGGGATGAGGGTGGTCGGAAAAGGCCAATTCTGTCTCCGACCCCGGAGCCAACCTCAAAACGATCATTAAACGTGAGTAAAAGGAGTTTTCCGCAACTGCAGGCTGTGGTCTCAAAAGCAAGTATAACCAAATCTGAAGTTGTAACCCCAGTGATTACAATAGCTATCGGAGCTAAAGGAAACCTAACGAACATTGCTGCCACTAGGAAACAGAGGGTTCCACCAATAGTGTGGTATAGGCCAAGTCTACAGACTTTTAGGGAGAGAATTTACCGAGCATGTGAGCAGAATCAGCTAGATGCCCCAAAATTCGATGTAACCGTCAACAGTTCAACACGAATTTCGTTACAATCTAAAACCATATACGACCATAAAAGTCTCTTTGACTTCTTAAACTGGGACAAGGTGGTATGCTACACCTATAAACTCCCAACTGAGAAAAAACTGACCCTGTTGCTAAAAGATGTGCACACTTCCTATGAAGACAATGATATCAAGGAACAACTCTAAAGCATCCTAGGGGAGGATGTTTCAGGAGCCAAAAGGTTCTCAACAGTGACGTCAAGGAAGGAAAAAGAAACTCTTTCGTCCTTCCTTATTTAATTTAAGCCCCACTTCGACGTCAAAAAGGCTATGAATGTTAAAACGCTCCTACACCAAAAGGTGCATTGGGAGCGTTTCACGAAATCAAACACATCGCAGTATTTTAACTGCCAAAGATTTGGACATGTTGCCTCGAACTGTGGAATGGAATCCCGGTGCGTCAAGTGCGACAAACATCACCAATCAAAAGATTGCCCCATTGAAAAGCAAGAGGGCAAAGATGCAATCTTCTGTGTGAATTGCAATAGTAAGAGTCCCCCATGAGTTTCAAGGTATGTCCCGAGGCTGAGGAGAGGGGGTGGAATCTTCAAAAGAAGAAGGAAGAAAGGAGAGACTTAGTCACTTCATCCTTAAGAAACCGCATTCAAAATGGTGTCTCATTCGCTACTGGAGCAAGGGGTGCAGCCAAGCCAGCTGCAGCTCAGCCTGTACGGCAACCCAAAGTAAATACTGATTTACAGCAGCAAAAAGACAGAAATACTGTAATGTCCAATGACTGCAAACATTTGTAAAACAAAGATATTCGGGTGGAGATCTCACTGAAGACTTGGAAACAGTCCTTACTTCGTGCGAAAAGTTCGATTTCTTTGCAATAGGGGGTGATTTGAACGCAAGACATCCTTCCTGGGGCATACTATATTGCCCCAGGAAGGATAATGGATATGGAATGGCTCTGGCTTTGTTTTGGGTTGGGGTGAAGACAATTTACGCCCGGAGTGTGGGGTCCCTGGGAGCGCATGCTACCAGACTACCCACTAAACAACCCCCCCCCCCTGTCAATAGACCGTAGTGTGGAAATGCTTGATACATTTCTTCGGGCTAGGCCTCTTTTTACTTCGCCCTAGGGCGCCGTCAGCGTAGACGGAGGAGGAGGACTGCTGGAAAGGAGACCCCTTAAACCCCGCGCCCAAGGTTATCCATGCTAACTTTTTTTGCTGTTAGTATTGCCCGAGAGTAATGTGCCACACAGGTCCATTTGTCGAAAGTTTTCAGCATTTCTCCGACTATATTGTCTGGAGAAAGCTCTCCCTTTACTTCCCACAGGTCCTGCCGCATCCTGTTCCACCTTCTACAGTTGAAGAAGGTGTGACATGCGTCATCCTTTTCCCCGGGGCAGAAAATGCAGTCTGGGGACCGTGATTTACCAATCTTGTGCAGATAAGACTGAAAATACCCATGCCCGCTAAGAAGCTGTGTAAGGTAGTAATCAGTCTCACCGTGCCTTCGATTTAGCCACGATCCCACGTCATCTATAAGGCGGGAAGTCCAGCGGCCATTAGAGTCGCCTTCCCAGGACTGTTGCCACTCGAGTATTGTGTGCTGCCTCTCCTCTCCGTTGACAGCATATGCAACATAGTGCAAGCAAACATAGATCTCATATTCATTGCGCCGAACGAGCCCACCTTCCGAAGAAGCTCGTCAACGATCCATTTCTTCATGGTGTCTGCTAATCTGCTGAATATCTCTCACAGCTGGAGGAATTTTGTATGTAGAATCTTGACGCTGAATCTGACCATCTTTTGGTAGAACTCGCTTTAAGAGTGGAAAAGGGTGTAAAGCTAGAAGTAGCAGACCCACAGCTCTTTATCGCATATAAGCGCATAGACTGGGAAGCTGTTAATGCTGACCTGAGTAGAAGGCTTAAGGTTATCTCAATCAACTGATTGAGAAACCTCTCACCTACCGAGATTGAAGAAGGCATTGCTAGTTTGAATTCAACCATTGCTACGGTCATTTCAAAGATATCCATATAATTTCCTCCAAAAATTATCTTTATCTTTATAGAGACTTACCAGACGACATCCTGAAGCTACATCGTAGACATGGCACCCTCAGGAAATTGCTTTCAAGGATATACCATCGCAACCTGATCATGGGTGACTGGGAGTATCAGAGGGTACACTTTTTAATAATGTCCCTGAATAGAATGATTTAGAGAAGAACATCTGAATTTGCCAATGAGAGATTCGAACAGACCCTAGCAAAGATTAGACCAGGTGCTTGTATGTTCCCCCAAATTAATAAAGTAACTTGCCGGAAGCGCCTGACAGGAGTTCTCACTTATAACGGATGCATGCTCATGGATGAAAAGGCTGTAGCTGACTCCATCCCAAAACGTTTTGCGATAGTTCTTCAAGGGGAGAAAACAAGAGAGGACTCTACTTTCAATTCACTAGTAAAGAGAACAATATCAACGTTCGACGACACTTATGAGAACCTGTGCTTGACTAGATTTTCATATTCGAATCCCTGCGACGCACCTATTGGCAGTGCCCTGTTTTTGAGCCCTGAAAGTCTCAGCATGCAAAATTAAGCGAAATTCCAAAAAATTGGCTGGGGCTGATGGAATTTCAAGTTTTTTCTTAAAAAAACTTCCCCACGCGTATTTTGTTCTCCCCGCAATCGTTTTAAATAACTGCATTAACATTTGCTACTTCCCACAGCAATTGAAATGCGCAAAAATTTTTGCTATCCTGAAGCAATCAAATAGCGTAGACGTAGTCAACACTCGCCCAATTTCACTTTTGTCTAATGTGGGAAAGTTACTTGAAAGAGTAATCCTCCAAAGCATCTCACAGTTCTCTGAAGGGGCAGGAACTGTGTCGGAAAGAAAATTTGGCTTTAAAAGAGCTCACTCGACGATAGACGCTTTGGCTGTTTTCCAAGCCATTATAAAACGGAACTGGCAGGAAAATAAGGTTGTTGCAGCGTGTCTCATCGACGTAGAAAAAGCCTTTGATTCGGTTTAGATCGACGGACTTATCTACAAACTTATCCAACTGGGCTTTCCGGTTAATGTTATAAAAATTGTAGGTAGCTTCATGAGGGGACGAATTGCCTTTGCCGTGTCTGGTGGAGCTTGCTCTGAACCCTTTATCATTAATTCGGGGGTCCTACAGGGGTCCATTCTTGGTCCCGTTCTCAGGGATCAAGGATGAATTTCAACCTGGAATCGAGGTGTATCTCTTCGCTGACGACTTACATGAATGGTCTTCTGAGTACAATCTCCATTTCGCAAGGACGAGACTCCAAGGTACCTAGACTCGTTAACTTCATGTTATGAAAAGTGGGGGATGAGGGTTAACGCTAAGAAAAGCAAACTGATGGTTTTCAAGGACCCACATCAAAAATCTGAACGTCGCACGAGGCTCATACTAATGTATGCGGTCCTGATCTGTAGGGCAACAGCGACGTACAAATGGAGCAAGATAGGATTACTGGAGCGCAGAATCCTTCGAGCTTGCACTGGGATGTATAAATGGGAGGACGGACGGTCCTACCTCAACCGACAACTGTACCGGGATGCAGCCTTGGAACCAATCAACCTCTATGCCAAGAAGTTGATCGAGCGAGCGGCGAAGCATGGAACCACCACGATCAGCAATGCGGCAGACAATCGAGTGATGGAGGCAGCTAACGTTTAGCAATAAGTAGTAAATAATTAACATTTCCATTCAAAAATTTTAGAGTACAAGGAATTATAATATAAATAATATTATGTTAATGTAAGCGAAAAGATGGAATATTAAAGGCCACACTTAGGGCGTAAGTGTAGTAATTAAGAAGGAATTTTAATATATCATTTAATTTGAGGAATCAAAAAATTCTAGTTAGTATTGAAATCTGGGTACAGCCACAAGGTAAAACCCGTAAGTTAAGTAATAGATTAAGAATACTTGTAAATAATTGTATATAACAAAACAATTCACTCAATAAATTTTTGAAACTTCCGCACTAGAATTCTCTCTACAGGCAGGATCGACCCCGAAATTCCAAAACTTCAATCAATACGGTAAAGATTTTTATGGTTTTTCCAGTAAAGTTTTCACAAACTTGCGTATAAACTTCTCATAAAAGCGAAAAGAAGGAGTATAGAAGAACATCATAAAGTGTACATTGCAAATTGCAACAGTGAAAGTGCGCGTCATTAGTTTCATCGCATGAGAAGCCGAAAGTGCGGCGCACCAGGATAGCAGCGGATGAGAAGCGAGTCGGACGGCGCACCAGGATAGAACCGGATGAGAAGCGACAACTACGGCACACCAGGATAGGTGCCGATGAGAAGCGAGAAATACGGCACACCAGGATAGGCACCGATGAGAAGCGCGAAGAATGGTGTATTTCTGGGTAAGTGAAACATTCAACCATAGCCTACACGACACTCTGAATTAGTGAATATACACAAATACATACTTAAAAATTAATTGATCTGAGGTTTGATCCTTGTAACAAGAAAAAAACCGGGGCAAGATTGACAGAATGGGGGTTAAAAAGGACCCTGACAAAGACAGAACTAAACCGCATTTAGTTAACACCTACGGAACACCTACGGCTTAATCACTTACGGCTAAATCAAGAAAAGCTGCAAAAGGCTCTTGATGAACTTGCCGACCAAAGGAGAGAAATCACTAGTCTGAGGGAGAAAATAAGAGATTTTGAAATCAAAAAATAAATGAAGCGTAATTAAAACAAGAAACGGAGGATTGCAAACTCCTCGTCCTCCTCCAACAATTTAGCTTGCTCAAATAATTCAGCCTCCTCTTCTGAGGGAGAAGTAGAAGATTAAGAGTTAGAAGAAGTTGAGGAAGAGACGAAAGAAGACGAGGAGTTCCCACCACTACCGGCCACAAAACTCGCTGTAAAACTCCCACAGCTAAGAACGACTTCAAAGCCAAAAACCATACCAGAACCCACCCCATCTACATCCAAATTTCAACCGAAAACAAACGGAACAGACACTATCCCCAAAACTACCGATCGACGGACAGTACCAACCATCTTACGAGAGACGGACAAATGGACACTGCTGAATAGAATAATTAGACAGAACAACATCAAGACAGTTGCGGAAAAAAGGGTTTACTTAGATATCCAGAAAAATTAAAAAAATATTGACTGAAAACAAGTGGAAATATCACACTTATTACCTCCCGAAGGAAAGAAACCTCAATATTGTAATTCGCGGCTTTCACAGCCTAGAACAGGAGGATATCAAAAGAGACCGCGAGTCCCAGGGCTTCCATCCTCTGGAAATATTCAGGCTCAATACTCAAACTGGGTCTTCCAAACTGCGCAAGATTCTCCTCCCAAAAGAGGAAACAGCTATTTATAACAAAAAATCTGTATGCCAGCTTATCTGCAAAGTGGAGGCCATAAAATCACGAAACGGACAGCCACTGTGCTACAATTGTCAGCAATTTGGACACTCTTCGGGCAATTTTCATGCTCCGGCTCGTTGTGTGAGATGTGACAGCTTGCATCACTTCACACAATGCAAGAAAAAAGCAGAAGAAAAGCCAAGATACGTGAACTGCCATGGAGAACATCCAACTAGCTATGGTGGCTGCCCGAAAACCCCAAAAAATGCCAAGAAGACGTTCGCACAGATCGCTGCACAAAACAAACATCCTTCACAAACAACAACACCAACCACCAGCACTTCACAAACGCACAAAACTAACCAAACACAAAATCAGACACAAACATTTACACCTCCAGACATGGGTCAATTTTTTTGCCAGCATGCAATCACACTTCCAACTAATAATGAAGGACATGATGGCAAAAATGGTCCAGGGCATGTTCACAGCACAACTTAACACTCTTAAACACAAATGAACCAGTTGAATCACGTCCCCATACTCACGTGGAATGCTAATTCCTTACTTAAACGAACTGGAGAGCTTAGAAAATTTATTTTCTATAATAAATTTGAAATTATTCTCATCGAGGAAACCTTCTTGAAGCCCGGAACGTATCTCTACTTTCCTAACTACAATATATACAGAAATGACAGATTGACAGGCAGAGGAGGAGGGACGACCTTTCTCGTGAGGAGAAACGTGACACATTACCTGATCCATACCCCACAGCTACATACAACAGAAGCAACAGCCATCAAAGTGCAGACGAATTCTCTTGAGTTTGTGGTTATTTTGGTGTACAACCCACCGAAAACCCGGCACTTCGAACAAGACTTACACGCCTTATTTGAAATAGAAGGGCCGCTTCTGGTCATTGGAGACCTCAATGACTACCATAGGCAATTGGGTGCTGTTAGAAGTAATCAAGCTGGAACTGAACTTAACATATGCATCACAAGCTATAACGCGATCCTACACCTTCCCATTGAGCCAACACATATTGGTCAGATACGCGGAAATATCATCAGCTTTTGCATATCCGGAGAATTCCAGGCGAATATACGCATAAACGTCCTCAACGGACTCTCCTCAGATCACCAACCGGTACACTTTGTTATAGAAGATGTCTATATAGATGAACCTTGAAGAAGTTGGAACAAAACTGACTGACAAGCTTTCCACGACCATCTGGCTAACGAAAGATAACCAAAGATTTAAACCCAGCCGATGATGTCGAGAAAACTATAGAGGTAGTAACCAACATTATCCAGCAGGCAAAAGAGGACAACATGGTCACAACTCCGATAAGGGAATTCAATCCCTACGAACTCCCGCGCGAAATCAAAACTAAGACAAGGAGGAGGAATCAATATAGAAGAAGAGCTAGGAGCACGGGTGATCCTGGTTTAAAAACGAAAGCTAACTGACTGCCAACCGAAATTCGAGTCCGTATCCACCAGTTTCGAAATAACCAATGGGAGAGTTTCATGCAGAGCCTCGAGCCTGGCGAGAATGTCTTCTGGAGGATGTCCAAATACTTCCGGACACAGAACAAGGTAGTTATGCCACCAATACACAGCCCAAATGGATTAAAATACGACAAAGCCGGTAAAGCAGAAACCTTTGCAGATACGCTGGAGCTCTAATTCCACGAAAATACCTCCGGGACGAGGATCTTGACGAAGAGGTCGCAGTACTCAGCAAAGTCAGAAACCTTCTCAAAAATTTACCAAAAGCGCAAGAGGCGATACGACCACTTGACACATAGGAAACGAAAGACTTAATACTAAGACTTGATAAAAGGAAAGCACGAGGAACCGACGCAGTTGCGAACTAATGTTGAAGTGGCTCCCAGACACTTTTTAAGCATCTTCTCAGACAGAATCAACACTATTGTCCGTTTACGTAGGTTTCGTACGGCCTGGGAATCGGCTACCGAAACCTGGGAAAAACCATGCCTTCCCCCGAAATTGGAGACCCATAAGCCTGCTATCGTCAATCTCCAAAATAGCCGAAAAAGCATCACTGACCAGATTAAATGAAGTGAAAAGTAAAAACACATAATAGCGGACGAACAATATGGTTTCAGAGAAGCACAGTTTCAGTTCGACGGAACTCGAACTAGTAAGGCTGGACCAGCACATCAGAAATGGATTTACCCGCAGGAAGTCAACAGGTCTAGTCTGACATAGCGGAGGCATTTGACATACTCTGGCATGCAAGACTTATCTTCAATATTCTACCGTATAATTCAACTTGCCTTCCTAAAAGGCAGATCTTTCAGAGTAAGGGCGAAATTTTCATCTATCAAGCCTGCAAAGAATTCAAGCTGGAGTTCCACAATGATCACTATTTCACCAGTGTTGTACAATGTGTACACCGCAGACATCCCAACCCTTCCAAATAATGTTCAAGTATCATTATCTGCGGACGACAACTGCATATACTATACCTCAAGACAAGCAGATGTCATCTCTTCAGAACTGCAGCACTCAAACGAAATTATGCAAGAATACTTATCAAATTATCAGACCAACACAACTATATGGCAGTACCGCTTTCTGTCAGACAGCGAAAACACACAAAAAAGCGCTCCAGTCCCTACAAAATAGAACCTTACGGTGGATTTTCCGAATTCCATGGTATGTTCGGAATACGTACATGCATAAAGACTTACGCATTGATACAATCGAAAAGTACATACGAGATAAAGCACTGAAACTATTTGACAGAAAAGACGAGATTCCAAACAGAACCATGGAAATCTTCAAAATCCTAGATTAAATAAACAACAGCAAATACACAAGCCTTAGATGAATAACCAATTAGTAACCCAGAAATTGTAAAATGTTGTGTTAGATTATGGTGTGTATTTAACACTCACCGACAGGAATGGAGCAAGAGTGCTAAATTGCACTAGCTCCCCGTAATCCATACTCCTAGGAAGAAGGAGAATTTAGTACAGAAGTACGAAAATGAAAATTAATTTCTCATCCATCGCTCAGTGCGTCTCTTTCGTCCTATACTAGTTGCTAGGTCATGTTAGAAGGAATGATCGATCTTGCAAAAGTATCGATTCTGATGTTGATGTTAGCGCCAAGAGTCAAGCATCGATTTCGGGTATTTATCACAGGTATAACGTAGACTTTTTTCACTTTTTTGTCTCCATGTAATTAGAATTAACAAAACGATATTGACAACAAATTGAGCATGTCAATATTTTCTATATTGACTATATTTAAGTGGTTAAGTGAGCACAATGTGCTGGCGCACGTGGCACCCTTCTTTTTATTGTGGTAGGGAGGTGAAGGCTGATTACGCCGTGAGTGTGGGACTCCCAGACGCAAAATGCCTTTGGACTACCCACTACACACCTCCCCTGTCAACCTGAGAACCTAGCCTGGAACCGTTTTACACATTACTTCGGGCTAGGCCTCGTGTTTCTACGCCTAGAGGCGCCTTCGGATTATGGGAATCTCTTCTCTAACGGGAAGGAAGGGAGAGGAAGGAAGTGCTAGAAAAGAGATCCACTCATCCCCGATGCCTCCCAGCACTCCAACAAAGCTTTTTTCAGTATCAGCACTGCCCGAGCACATTGCGCCACGCGATTCCAAATGTCAACTGTTTTCAGTATTACTCCGACGGTAGTTTCCGGACAGGGATCTCCAATTTCGCTGAGGAGGTCCCCTCGCTACTGGCTCTACGTTTTACAGTAGAAGAATGTGTGACAGGTGTCATCTAATTCTCCTGAACAAAGCACACAGTTAGGAGACCGTGCTCTGTCAATTTTGTACAGGTAGGACCAAAAACAACCGTGCCCGCTTAAGAGCTGGGTCAAGTAGAAATCGGTCTCACCAGGCACTCGACTGAACCACGGCCTCAGGTCAGGGATCAGACGTACAGTCCACCTTTCCGTTGTTTCTTGCTGCCAGGACTGTTGCCAATCGCTAAGGGGGCGACGTCTCTCTTCCTTGGTGATCTCTTCTCTTCGATCTTCGCCTCTGCGCAGGTAAATACTTCTGCGCTCTCTCGCAAGGAGGGCAACGGGTATCACCCCTGCGATTACCAGCACTGCCGCCCCGGAGATCGTTCGGTATGCGCATGCGATTCGCAATGCTCCTTGTCTCTGCACCTGTGCAAAAAACTTCCGGTGTAAATCCTTGGTGAGAGTGTCGCCCCACAGTTCTGATCCGTAGAGTAGAAGCGACTGCACAACGCTCATTAAGAGCCGTCTCCTTGATGTGGTGGGCCCCCCTATGTTGGCCATTAATCAGGTGAGTGCCGTCACACGCGCTGCAGCCTTGTCAGCTGCTGCCCTGATTTGTTGGGAAAAACTCATCTTCGAGTCTATCAGGACGCCCATGTACTTTACTGCTGATATCAATTCAACCAGCACGTCCCCTATACTGATAGGCCGTACTCTGGGGATTCTCTTCTTCGTTAGGATGATCACTTCGGTTTTTTTCAGTGCCAGCTTGAATCCGTGAGCGGTCATCCAGTCCATTACTCTCCGCATTAACATATTGAGTCTGAGTTGGCCATGGTCTACTGTGCGTCCAGCGACCAGCGCCGCGATATCGTCCGCATACGACCCGTCGCGTGGAAATACTGTGAGACGCCGCACGTTGGACCGCGTTCACTACTTCTCCAATAGCATCGATGGTGGAACGGCCTGCTCTGAAGCCATACTGCCGTGGAGATAAATCCCCGGCAGTAAGAATCACGTCAGCGATTCTTCCCCTGATAAGTTTTTCAAAAACTTTTCCGGCCATGTCAAGCATACACAGTGGGTGGTATGCAGCTGGCGACTCGGAATCCCCTTTTCCCTTCGTTATGAGCACAAGTCTCGCCACCTTCCAGCACTCTGGGAACAGCCCTTCGCGCAGGCACCCTTAAAACTCTAACACCTCGGGCGGCGATCCAGGTCGCCCCCCTACAGCTGGCCCTGAGTCGAAGGAAGCGTGGAAAGCTTAAAAACCACTGCTGCAAGTCCAGGACGAGGTCTATGAAGAACAAGAAGGACTCATATATGGTACTGGACTTGCTGGGTAATCAGTAAAGACTTTAAAGGATTGTTTCCCTCTGTAAATTTATACTGTCTGGAAAATTGTTTTTCAAGTGCGTTTTTCAGGTAGTCCATCGCAAAAAGCAAAGTAAAAGATTATGAAAATTAAAATATAAATATAACATTTTTATGTTTTTTACATAAGCACAAAAATTTTACGAAAACACAAAATATTTGAACCAATTTTTTCGATGATATCTTGATTTCAAGGGCGATTTTTTCTCATTATAAGTGAAAAATAATGGTTCAAATTGATTAAAAATTTTCCAACTACTGTGAAATTTTCAATTCTTTTCATTTTCACCTGCATTCGGAATCATAATCTAAAAAAATAAGTTATATGTCATGTAAAATTTTTTCTGATTTCGAAACAAAACTGGAAGAGCTGCGCGTGACTTTGTAACTTGTTGCTCAAATCATTCAAACAATTTGCAATGGTTGGTCAAAATATGAACAAAGTTATATGGAAGTTGGTTTGAATTTTTATTGATTTTCCACACTTTAAAAAATCTCGACAAATCAGTGAACATCAACCTTCCAATGTGGTTTCCTCTTTTGAGTGGGAACTATTTCATGTTATTACATGAAGAAATTAAACAATGTAATAATTAGGTTTGAATTTGTCTTAAATTTGCTACCTTACAAAAACAAAAATATATCATCTAAGTTTTACCACTATGGCATCTTATCGGCTCACAATGGAAGGCGTAGCTACTCGGTCGTAGTTCCATGTTCGGGTTCTTATATTTCATCAATTCACCGAGAACTAAGTAAAAAAATTAAGATTTTCAAGATTAAAAAATATCTTTACAATTGTTTTAAATAGTTTTTTGAAAAACAAACCGTTACTATTTAAAAGTTATCTTGACTTCATGCACTGTTTATGGTGCTTCAGTTGTTTGTTCTTTTTTCCCTAAGAAATATCTCACCGTGAAGCGCATTTTTAAGTCCCGACCAACCAACAGAATATCAGTTTCACTTTCTTGGGATGATGTAAAAACAATTTTACCTGCAGCGCTTACGCGTGTTTGGATATTGTCAGCGATATGTTGGCGTACTTCCGCGGAAAATGTTAAACCATGGACGCGTGCTAATATTGCTAACAAATGAGTTGATTTAATTAAAAAAGAAAGATATAATTAGATGAATCATTTGCTATCTATATAATAATAATTTGCTCAGCAGAATCAAAATTAATCATATTTAAACACTGTCAAATGAGATTGACCATACATCAGAGTACCGATATTGTACAGACACTCCCAGCATCAAGAACACACGACTTATCATGTATATCAGCGCGACTTCAGCGAACAGAAAATTGAAGTAACTGAAAAAAGTTTCGTTGGATAAGTATAATGGATAATTATAATAGATAAGTATCGAATACGACACTTCCTCAATGAGATAAATCTGCAAATATGAACCAGACACAGGTAAGATGCTAAGAAAATCAACGAGTAGGTCTATATGTTTTCTGAAAAATTCAAAGTTATGGAAAGCTTCGATGGAAAGAGCTTTGTACTGTATGAATTTTTCAAGATTTATGGCCACCTTGGATAGCTTTGTGTTTTTTTTTCATTTAATTTTCTTCTCATTTACTTAAAATTAAACTCAACGCTAATTGCATAAATCATGAGAAACTTTGATGTACATTTTTCAAGTGCATTTCAATGAGAAATGTTCTCAGATATATGGGACTTGAGTGTATTGGATTTCCACCAGATACGAAAAGTGAAAGCGCTTTAACTATCATCACATGTAACCCCAAAGAGCCACCCTGCACTATTGTTGTTCCATTAGCATCGATGGAAAAGTGAAGGTGTGAACATTCAAATGATGACAAGTTCGTGCGAACGAAACTGGTGAGAGATACCACCTACAATTAGTGAAAGTATCACGCCGTCATAAAGTAGTAGTAAAAGTATAATCGCAAGTTTGATGGCCATTGACTTACAATAAACTTGGACAAAGTTAGCTTCCATTTCCCTCCAGCCATGCTTTGTCCGGAACTTCAGAAAATATTGGAAACCTCAGAAATTCTAGGAAAATTAATAGAATTAACTTAAGTTTCTAATCATATCTCTCCCGTTGGTCGTTAACTAGTTCGTTCTTTATTATATATATTATTTCCTATCCAATGCAAATAATAATTTTGATCGTTGTTTATTTATAACGATTTTCATTTTATCGTCCAATTAATTGAAACAAATATTACGAATCGCGTTGCAAGCATTATACATTTGACCACCGATATTTATTGTTTTTATCGGTTTTAATTCTTAAAAAATACTTAAAAAAACATTGAAAAGAAATAGATTTTAGTATAAGATTGATATAAAATTTAAAATAAGTCTTATTGCAAATTATTAATTAATATGAAACAAGAAGTTCAAATGAATGACAAGAACTATATACACTTTTGTCACCCTGTTTGTTTACAATAAATATAACATATCGCAGGCTTTATTTTCGAGTGTGATATCATTAGAGTGGGTGCTTAAGCAGAAAAATAAACAGTTAGGCTATACAGTTGGTTCTTAAACTTGTGTCGCAATAATTTATGCAAGAATCAATCGTTGTTTGGTATTATTACCATTACAGTTTTTGTTCTCTTTGCATGTAGTGCTTACAAGTTGTTTGATTTGGGTTTTAAGAATATTCATAGTGTTTGATAACCCCAGAAAAATGCCGTTTGATGCAATTGGTTCAGCTAGGACTATCGCTTTAGCTGATGCTCGATACAGCCAACGTCGCAACACTTGAATGCTCAGTGAACCTCAAACCACTGTACGGGATAGCATTAGACGATATCAGGAGACTGCTGTACACACCCGAGGGCAATGTCAAGGCAAAAATTGTTACACTTCCAGCCGAGATGACCGTTTTATTGCCAGTAACGTGTTGAGAAATCGCTTTTGCACTGCTAATGAAGTTCGTGCACTCTCTTTCGAGACCGTCTTTCTGCCGGTCTTGAAGACGCCATGTAAAGAGTTTACGTGAAGCTCACGCCCTACAACTTAAACCAGAGCATCGTCGATCTAGACATGGTTATGCACGCCAAAATTGTGATTAGACTATGGAACAGTGGAAAGACATACTGTTTTCAGATGAGAGTAGAATAGCCTGAAGGGGGGAAGTCCATGTAGAAGCCCCAAAATCGGTCATTTTTTAATAATATTTTTAACGGTGATAAAATAATTTTATTGTTTTTAAATTTTAACACAACTTTAATGAATCTTTTTAGAACACAAAAATATTTTTTTTTTCAATTCAAAATGGTTGCTCAGTATGATTTGTTGTCTGCTGCCTCCGACGCGAGGTCCCAAACTGCTCCAGTTGTCACTCATTAACCGTTGATCTGAAACACAAAAATGAAAGTTGTTTTTTTTAGGACATATAAACGCAAAGGATGAACCTATAAAATAAAAAAAAGTATAAAATTCAATATAAAATAAACCTTTAAAAAAAAGTCAGAATTTAGGGCTATTTTTTGACATTTTCGACCCCAAAAAAATATTTTATCAACGCGGAATATCTGAAATTTTAGGTTTATCCTTCCGATATTAATGTAAAAAAAGGCCTCGAAAAATTTCAGCCAAATTGGTCAATAACTTTTTGAGTTACAACACGAGCAGTTTTGAAAAATATAGTTTCGAGATAATCGCATTTAAAGTTGAAATACAGGAAAATGGCCAGTTTTAATTAGTTACCGATTAATCGGCAATCCCAGGTCCATATAACAGTCCTTCCTCCTCCTCGAAAAGCTGATTTTCTTCCATTTGTTGTTGCCTGCGAGCTGTACGAGCATCTTTGGTTTCTGAAAGGCTCTTACGATTCTGTCGGGTTATTCGCGCCTCGTCTGTATTATAAGCAAATACTTTAGCATAAGTGCCAATAGTCAAATTCAGAAGGTTCATTATTCTTAATACTGAACTAAAACCTTCATTAAATATCCCAGCAGCAATGTATGCCGAGATTCCAACTACTTTTAGTCCAGAATGCAGATGTTTTGGTGATAATCGCCAAACTGTCGCGTTAAAACTTTCATTCGCGTTCTGCGTATGACCACCAAGGCATCGCTCAAGCAAATCATCTTTGGACAAATCTTCGTATATTGGTAAAAGATGTTTTTTTATTTCTTCACCAAGTAATGGAGCTAAATCTTCGTTTAGAGGATCTTGATTTAGAGCAATAGCCTTCTGCCACTTGCACCAGCTATCAACGCCTATTGGGCAGTTTCATGTTGAGGTTTTTCTTTAGTAGAAAAAATATGATTATAAGTTGCCATTATGGCTTTTTTCATCTCGCTAACACTGTTGATATTTCTCTGAATACTCAAACCATAGTATTTTGTTAATTTTCTCACAACTTTATCAATTAGTTTTCCTCTTCTTGAAAGTTCCTTTTCTTTTCTTATATTTCTAAGTCGAGAACCCATTCTTTTTTCTACATGACCAATACATTCACTCTTCACAACTGGTAACTCATTACCGTAAGGTTCTAAATCTAGAATAGCCTTGCATGTTTTCGAATCTCCGTCGCCAATGTAGTTACCATATTTCACTCCGAACTTTTCTTCAGAAGTCGAGAACATTTCTTTCATGGCATCGACTTCCATCTTTCCTGACGAACCTTCGTGATTTTTTTGACACTCATTCTCGTGATACTCAAACCACTTACGGAATTCTTCTGTATGAGTCTTGTTTTTCCAGTAATTACAGCCTTGACAGTAACTACTTTTGGTTTTCAAATCAATGACTTTCCCTGAATAATAACCTATGAGCGTTGCAACACCGTACTTTGATTTGAAACCACGTTTTTTCCAGGTGCCATCTCCAGATACTTTTAAAATTTTTCTTTCTCTTCCTTGCTCGACATTTTTTCTATCTCTTCTTCCACTGCCTTCTGCGATCGATAGATCATCTTCAAACGATGATTTAGCTGCATTATAAATGTGTTCCACAATGCTAGCGTAACAATGTTTACTCAAACCAGTGCATAAGCCCATCAGGTTACAAAAGACATTTATTCCTTCTCTTGGAACACCTAAAAGTCTCATGACAAACACTAATTTTCGATTTATTTCAAATCGTTTGTTGATAAAAGGTCCTGAATTTATTTTTTTATCACCACATGGACACGTGACAACAATTTTAAAACCAAGACCTCTAGGGCCACACTCACTGAATTTTATCTTCTGATTACATACCGAGCACTTCACAATTTCAGACAAAGCTGTAAACACTGTAAAAAATTCAATTATTCTGTACCCGTGCAAAGGATTAGTTATTATATCTTCACTATCACGCGTATACAATTTTTTTCCACTGGCACTGTCATTATGGCTTGTACTGGCTTCAAATTTTTCACCTTCTTTATCGGTAAACTGATAGCCCAGATATTTTCGTTTTCTGGGGTTATTTCGTGCAATATTGCCTCGCGTACCTTTTTTATAATTCGGCATTTTTACGTTCCGAAATCAACTGAACACGATGAATTCTCCGGCTAAACTACCTATATTTCTCGACTAACCTTTATTCGTATAGCAATATTACACGTGTACAGGAACGTAAATGTAGATATATATACTTACATATATACTATAATATAAAGTATTATTTCCGGGTATGGGACAAAAGAAGTTTTTCAAGTTATTATAATGGAGAGAAGCGCTCCGACTACCTGGCTCGCTACTTTACAACAATATAATGATTTGGGGAGTACCGATCGTACCGATCTTGTAGTCTTTAATACGAGCAGTGTGAATGCTCACACGGAAGCCGTTCTCCAAGAACATTTCGTACCGTTCGCTACATTTATTGTACAAACTTTTAGACTGATGCATCATAATGTGCGTTGCCATGTTGATTGATCTGTCATGAAGCCAGTGTTCAAATATTGTCAAATTTTGTTTTTAAACCCCAATCTTAATTCCATCACACATGTTCCCATACCTTCAACCCTAGGAGAGTTCAAAACCGCTGTATTCGACTGGTACAATATCCCCCAGTCGAACATTTAGGATATCATGGAAAAACAAGTTTATCCTTGTTTATCCATGAAAGTTCCCAGTCGGACATTCAGGATATCAACGACGAGTCGGTAACACCATACATCAAACTGAACAAGTGACGAAAAATGACTTTTTTCTTTAACTAAGCAAAAATAGGCAGTCAACAGAAATCTTGAAAAAATCGGTATTGTGAATTAAAATCTTCACAAATAAATTATTTTGCAATATTTTCGATTGTATTTATTTGCCAAAGATTGCGAACAACTTACCATTGATCAAATTTATGTAAAATTTGACAATTTCGGCAAAATATAAGAATTACAGGGCGGGCGATTAATTGTGCCGGTGAGTATGTAACACGAACTACTTACTAGTCACAGCTACCAATGAATATTATCTGGTTAGAAAATTTTCTGTTGAATTTTCATTTATGGTGGAAAAATACAATATTTTTAGATTTTCGGAAAACAGCTTCACCTGCATCTATAGCGTCATACCAGTCAAGCATGGCGTCAAGAAGGGTAATAAAATGACAACGAGAATACTCTGATAATAATATTAATTCAATAAGATTCAACCAAAATAAGAGGAACTTTATTTGGATTAAATTTTCTCTTATGTTTGCTGAAGCCATAAATACTCCTCTCAAAGCTGTTAGATAAATTCCTAATACAAATATAAATCAACTTGTTCTTTTTCTATCTGTGTCTAGGAGAAACCACTTAGGATTGTTGTAGCTGTTTGCACGAACACTATGGTAACATTTTCCACAACCTTCAGCTCCTGTTCAATTCAAATGTCCATCATAAGGTTGAAGATATCCATTACAACGTAGTTTCTAGTTTGTAGAATATTCTATCAAACGAATATTGTTTTTGTGGAACTAAGCGATATTTGTGTAGCGTGGTTAAAATCTTCTTACTGATGTGTTTATTTCATTTGCTTTGACAAGTCGCACAAAATGGAATGTAGACCTAGTTCCTCATAATTACCGTATTTTATATGATTCAATGTAGCTAGTTCACCTCAGCGAATCGCCCTTCTAAGTTCTTAAAATATTGTAACAAAACCAAAACCTGAAAGAAAAATCTGCCAAAAAATATATGTGTAGCATTCTGAAGAAATAATCCGTCATGATATAACGTTAACGACTATTCAAATTATTCACATGTAACATTTCGATCTGCTTCGCTTGCAGCGCTCCGTCCAATAAAGTACTTTTTCATTGTCTGGTTTTCGTTTCTTTCAAGTTTCTTTTCATTAGGAAAAACTGAAAAAAATCAAAAGGCTGGGTCAGCAAGGGAGATGGAGCAGAGGGGTCATGTCCTTTTGGTAATAATTTGGCATAATTATTTTTCCAACATTTTCGACTCTTCGAGCCGTGGATGAATAACAAGAGCGAAGTTTGTTTTCAATTTAAATTGACAAATGTTAATTTTTGAAACGGGAAAACCACTCAAACACTTGATTTTTCCTAATGGCATCATTCTTGTTGGCCATTTTAACATTCCGAGGCATGTACCAGAATGGCAGTATATCGGTCGGCCAGAAAATGTCTTTGCAAACTGATCAACAGGAGTATGGCCCGTTGCTGGCAAAACCTCGTCGAAGACGTGAACAGGGACCCGTGGGGCCTGGGCTGTAAGCTAGTTATGCGGAAGCTCGGCGCTCTACGGGCCCCCTGCGTACTTGAAGCGAACATGGTGGACGAGATAGTACGGGCACTTTTTCCCCAACATCCCGTCCGCGTTGATGCCGCCAACAGGGAAACAACATCAGACTGTCCACTCTTTGCGAGAAACGAACTGGAACTAGCAGCTCTATCCATGAAGGCGAAGAAGGCTCCAGACCCAAACGGTATTCCAGCCGAGGTACTGCAAATGGCCTATCACTCTTGTCCTGACTTCATGCTCAGTGCGTTTAATGCCTGCTTACGGGAAGGCGTTTCCCCTGAGCGTTGGAAGACGGCAAGACTCGTGCTGATCAGCAAGGGGAAGGGAAATCCCGAGTCACCGTCAATATACCGACCGTTATGCATGCTAGACACAGTCGGGAAAGTGCTCGAGAAACTGATAAAGAGATGACTCGCTAACGTTATCCACGCCACTGGGGATCTTTCTCCAAGGCAGTATGGTTTCAGAACGGGACGGTACACTATAGATGCAGTCGCGGAAGTGGTGAGTGCGATCCAACAGGTGGAGTCACGCAGTCGATCCAACCGTCGAGTAGTCCTTCTAGTGACGCTGGACATAAAGAATGCATTCAACTCCCCTAGATTGAAGGATATTCTGGAAGCCCTGGAAAACTCATTCCAAGTACCAGAATATCTGATGCCGATAGTCCGAAATTACCTGAAGGATCGCAGCCTGATCTACGACACGGTGCAAGGTTATCAGAGGATGCTAGTCACATCAGGGGTGGCCCTCCATCCTCGGTCCGCGTTTGTGGAACGTCTCCTACGACGAACAGCTCAGACTTGAACTGCCGGAAGAGTCGCAACTGATCGGCTTTGCAGATGATGTTGCGGCACAAGCGGCTGGGCGCATGATCGCAAGCGCAATTAAGGCTAAATCTACTAATGCGGCGGGTGGGGAGCTGGATGACCACTCACGGGTTTAACTTTAATGTTAGAGAAAACCAAGGTGGTCATCCAGACCAAGGAGAGGATCCCCAGAGTAAGAATGGTCCGAGTTGGGGACGCATTAGTAGAGTCAAAACAATTAAGTATCAGTTAAGTATATGGGCTTGCTGATAGACTCAAAGCTGAGTTTCTCGGAGCGAATCAAGGCAACGACAAACAACGCCGCAGCAGGGGTCTCGGTAATAAGTCGACTAATGGCCAATCATGGGTGACCAAGTCCAACAAAAAGGCGTCTGCTAATGAGTGTAATCTACGCTTCTTTATAGTGCAGAGATATGGAGTGAAGCTCACAACAAGGAACTGCACCGAAGACGGCTGACACAGGTGCAGAGACGAGGAGTACTGCGGATTGCATCAGCATACCGTACAGTCTCTGAGTCAGCGGTGTTGGTAATTGCAGGGGTGATACCAATCGCTCTCCTTGCTAGAGAGCGCAATAGAGTCTACCTCCGAAGGCACGAGGGTAATAAAGAAAAAGTTGCTCGCGATGAAAGACGATGTACTCTCGACGAATGACAACAATCATGGGAACGTGAGCTAAAAGGAAGATGGACCGCTCGGCTCATCAAAGACTTGAGATCGTGGCTCAGTCGACCGCATGGTGAGACTGATTTCTACTTGACCCAGCTACTGAGTGGACACCGTTGTTTTCAGTCTTACCTGCACAAGATAGGTAAGTCACGGTCTCCAGATTGCATATTCTGCATTGGTGTGAAGGATGACGCATGTCATACTTTCTTTTCATGCACAAGATGGGACAAAGAGCGCGGTGATCTTGCCGAAAAAGTGGGAGAGCTCCACCCAGAAAGCCTAGTCGAAAAGATGCTGAAATCATTTGACAAATGGAATCACGTGGCACATTACGCTCGGATAATCTTAATAACGAAAAAAGGCATAGTTGATCGGCTGGAGGCGTCGAGGGTGGAGGGTTTCCTTCTCTAGCAACCCTCCTCCTCTTTTCCATCCAACTGGAGAAGGAATCCCTGAAACCCGAAGGCGCCAAAAGGTGTAAAATTGGGAGGCCTAGCCCGAAGTAATGAGTCAAACGGTTCTAGGCTAGGCGCTCTGGTTGACAGGAGAGGTGTTTAGTCGGTAGTCCAGTAGGTCCACTGGGAGTCCAACACTCAGGGTGTAAATAGGCTTCACCTCCCTACCAAAAAAAAAAAAACATTTCAAGAGTTTTTGCGGCCGTTTCCCCGAGCAAGGAGCAAAATTATACGGACATGTAAAATTAAAAACTGTTAAGAAATTCGCCCAAACTGAACGGAACCCTTTTTATCGATGACACATGGATTGAATATTGTGGCTTTAGAAGCTCGTAAAACATGGTATTAACACGGTAAAACTTGTCCAATTACAACATCAGTTCGGTTTCTTTTGCGTAATCCGTCGTAATAGAAACACATTAATCGGGAATTTGTACGATGCACGTTAGAGTCTTTATGCAAGAAGTAACGTCCTGTCAAATTTGAAAGAACTAAAATTCTCAAACAAATAATACTTCGGTTAACTTCGGTTTATTTTAATGTTTTAATTTTTTGAGTTTTCTTATTCACAATCAATGAACAACAAGTTAAACGGAAGAATATTGCCTTCGACGAGTGCAGAATTTTTAAAACTTCATATACACTTCCGAATTTCGGACTCGTTTAATACTTTTAAAGATGATTACGCAAAAAGTAACTTACAAATTTGGCTTTGGGGTCTATTTCAAAAAGGGGTGTTACAACAGGGTTTCCGACAAAGGATTTCCGGAGTGAATTGAATGGATGATCCTACCGACGACAAATTTAAAAGGCTCACCATGTGTGTACTTTCGGAGAGCTACATCAAAGGAAAGATGCATTCTTTCGCACCATTGACAGCTATGTTTTTCCAACCATATGTTCTAGAATTGTGTTATATATTATAGGAGTAATTCATCTCTTTCTTTAATCTTCATTTGGGAAAATTTTAATAAGATTATCATAAACCTAAAACTGAGACAATGTGTTCACCATAATAGCACTTTCAAGTTTTGGTAAGTATATCAAATTAAAACATAACCTTAAATAGGAAATTCCATCTTAATGTCTACGAAGAACTCTTCATCGACACTGTAGTAAAGGGTGGTCTAACCAGAATGCACGAAGTTAATTGTGAGTCATCCCTTAACGCAATAGTGTGGCAGAAGAGCCGTCAACCTGGCCGTTATGCCCAACCATCGAAAATCTCACGATTATCACTAATGCGAATTTTGTATAAAAATTTGAATTTAAACGCTGACAAGGTTCAATTGACTCAAGAGTTGAAGCCTACTGACCATTTCAATCGTCGTCAATGCACCGGATGGTTGGTTAAACAGACAGATGTGAATAGTGACTTTACAAAGAAAATCATCTTCAGTGACGAGGTACACTTTCTCCTCAGTGGATTCGTTAATAAGCGAATTTTCCGCATTTGGGCAAAGAAGAATCCAAGAACGATTGTTGAAAAGCCGACGCATCCATAAAGACTGACTTTTTGTTGCGGTTTATGCGCTGGCGGTGTTATCGGGCCGTACTTCTTGGAAAATAAGGTCGTTCAATCAGTTGCAGTGAATGGTGTTTGATATCGTGAGATGAAAACGGACTTTTTCGGGCTAGAAATTAAGGATATGGACCTGGACGATATGTGGTCTCAGCAGAATGGTGCCACCTGCCACACAGCCAACGAAATAATGACTCTTTTGCGTGAGAAATTCAAAGGCCGTGTTACGTCATGTCGTGGCGATGTTAATTGGCCGCCACGATCATGTGACTTGACATCGTCGGACCTCTTTCTTTGGGGATATTTAAAAAAAGTGTACTTCAATAAGCCAAGAGTAATTCAAGAGTTAAAGGATGAGATAGTTCAGCACATTAACGACATTGAACCTCTATTATTTCTCAGCGTCATTGAAAATATGGACCACCGGATAGAGGTATGCCACTGAAATCGTGGGGAACATTTGGTCGATATTTTTTTGCACACATAATTGTGCCCATTTTTTTGATCGTTCTATCATCTTAAAAAATATTAAGATGATTCTCTGAAAACCTTTGGTTTTATTTATAATTAATATCGTGCATTCTGGTTGGACCACTCTTTATAATGTCATTTACTCTACTGTGGACGGCACGGCTGGCTCTACTAAATGGTCATTGTGGCTATATCTCATAAGATAACTCAAACATCAATAGGTCATTAGTAGAGAAGTTTCGTGAATTTGATCCAAAAACTAAGCCAAGGGTGATAGCTGGTGATATATATCCTTTGCTAACCTTCCTCTTTGTCTTATCTTAGAGTAAGCTCAAATTTATCATTCAAAACAAGCAGCAGAAATTTGGGAACTAGAACATTTTCCAGTATATCTTAGGTCTCCATACATTCAGCGTAGTAAGTCGAAGTTTTGTATGTCCATCCATTGATAAATATGACTTACAGTCAGGGACAAAAGTCTCTATGCACCCTCAAAATTTCATAAATTTACTAGAAAATAAAAATATATATAAAATATTTGTATGCAGCTTCACCACAAATATATTTTTGTCAACAATAAGTTAAAAAAACCAAAATTTCTTAAGTTACAAGTGTAAAAATAACAAAATGAAACAAATTTTGTTGGGACAAAAGTGTTCATACATTCATGATATAGTGTACTCTGGTCTTCATAGCATTGCTTAGCTGTTGTTTTTCTTGGAAGAACCGTTGCATTTCCCATGAAATGCGTTAGTACGATCTAATGACTAGTTTGTTTCAATAATCTGTGAGCATAGGAAGTAAAAAATGAGCAAGCGTAAGGAAGTAAGTGTTGAAATAAAAAAATTAATTATTGCTGAGTATAGAAATGGAAAATCATACCGCGCAATTGGAGCTTTTCTTAATTTATCCCATGCCACTGTCCAATATATTGTTCAAAAGCATAAAAACACAGGATCAGTGGAAAATAAGCCAAGAAATGGACGACCAAAGAAACTTTCCAGGCGGGATATCAGCATGATCTTAAAAGAGGTGGACAAAAACCCAAAGGTAACCGGTCGGCAACTGGCAAAACATGTCGCTAATACGTCGAATAAGTGTGTTCACCCTAAAACCACCCGAAGAATGATACGTTCCGATGGATACGTAAGTAGAGTTCCTCGTAAAAAAACCGCTAATATCTGAAAAGAATAGGCAGCTTCGACTTGAATTTGCAAAGCGATATTTAGCAAAAGAATCAGAGTTCTGGAAAACTGTCTTATTTACTGATGAAAGCAATTTCAACTTCTTCGGTAATGATGGCAAAGGAAGAATCTGGCGAAAAAGGGAACAGCATTGCAACTGAAGAATTTGATACCAACAGTAAAACACGGCGGTGGCAATGTGATGGTGTGGGGTGGAATTGCAGCTGGTGGGGTTGGCCGATTGGTCTTTATAGATGGTATTATGGACCAATACTATCATAAAAGACTGTTAGAAAAAAACTTGCAACCTTCCGTGGACAATTTGGGTCTTGGCCAGCATTAGATATTCCAACAGGACAACGATCCTAAACATACTGCACGCTTTGTAAAGAACTGGTTGCTTTATTATGCACCAAGGCAGCTGTATTCTCCTCCTCAATCGCCAGACTTAAAACCCATTGAACATATTTGGGAACTTATGAAAAGAAAAATCTCGAAAATTCATACCAGGAGCAAGGAATCACTCAAAACTGCGCTTCAACAAGCCTGGGAAGAAATAACTCCGGAAGTCACTAAAAATTTGGTGGAATCAATGCCAAGACGGTTGCAGGCTGTCATTGATGCAAACGGTGGCCCAACAAAATATTGATACATAAAATTATATAAATAATGTGGAATTTTCAGTTAAATTACTTAATGTATGAACACTTTTGTCCCTACTGAATTTGGTTTTTTTTGTGTTCTTACAGTTATAAGTTGATTAATGTAATTTTTAAAAAAATTTCTGTTAATAAAGGTACATTTGCAGGAATGATGCATTTAAAGTTCTCATATAGATGTGCATTTTCTACGAAATTTATGAAATTTTGAGGGTGTATGGAGAGTTTTGTCCCCTGTAATTTATGGAAATCCTTCCACATAAGATGGAAAATGTCAAAAGTACACTATCACCAACTGTTTGGTATATGTTTTAAGTTTTCCTATTGCATTTGTCTATATGCTCATAGGCATCTTTGTACGGAAAATGACATGGAAACAATTCGCATTTCATGCAAAAAAACTGTTCTTTGTTATTTTCAAACTGAGTTTCAAACTTTAGTTGGTTGCATTTTCTCAGCCGTACCTGAAGCTTTCTAGGTATTGCTACGTATTCATCCACTCCTCGTGGTCATCGCATGACATCCTTCGCTACGAATGTAATTTCTAGAGCTCGTGGTTGTATCTTGTACGTTGTACGGTATCTAAAGGATATCGTATGTCAAATTTGATGCACGGTGAAATTGTTTATATTTAGCAATTCACTCAACTTTCTTCTTGTTAAACGACGATCTGATCTTACAAGAATCCCCACACATCCAACGTTTTCGTCAGTCTTTGAATATATTCTTGGTCTTCTAAAAATTATTTGGGCCAACGTAAGACTTGTGTTCTTCTTTCCAAAATTCGCACTTACGGATTGAACAAATTTATCACAAAACTTAAACAAACAAAACAGAAGTTCAGTGTTGGCAAAGTTAAAATAATATGTTAGCTTTACAGAGTTGAAATTCGGACTGAGAAAGTGTAAGGGATGCCAACTGTAATGGATTTAAATTCCCAGGTCGTCACGGCGACGACTCGGGATGAAAGTCGGCCTCGCACCGACAATTGGACGTGCAGTCCTGGAGACGTGGCAACGAGTCGTACCCCGTGGGTCAACAACTCGGCCACTCGGAAGTTCCCTCGCGTGGTGGCTGCTGGCTAGCTAGCTCAGTGCGGCGAGGATTGCGGACGTGGGTCGGACCCAAGTGAACTTCCGCTCTTGGTTCCATTTGAACCAGCCACCGAAAAGCCCGATTTACTACGCGACGTTTCTAAACAAATTACGTTACTTTACTCGAATTTTTTTTCCATCAAGATACAATCAAAGAATCAAACTCCCTGACTAACGCGCATTCGCGAACCGATATACCGCGGTGCCTAAAAACAAACTACTTTAATTTTGCGACCGTAAAACACGCGAACCCGAAAATACCGAACTAGTAGTCCGCGACACGACTACAAATTATTACCGGAACAAAATTACAGCACCGCGGAACCCGAGCGACGAAACACATTGTTGACCCTACATCATCCTGCACTTACCTTCGCGCCATTTCCACCTGAAAGAAAAGGTTGTTGGAAGGAAAGAATGTGGTTTTTCTTTTAGCACTTCATTTTAATTCTGGTTCTTAAAAATTTATGAAAAATTTTAACGCTTTATAGGTCAAATCACACAAGTCAGACAAACGTACCAGAATCGCGCTATATTAAGTCCACTGTTGATTAAATCAAATTAAAAGAAAGCACGATAGTGAAGCAGAAACATCGAAATACTATTATATGTGTACACATACTTGCTTAACCTACTTCAAAAAAATTATTCTTAATCATTCATTGGGTTTATAACAAACTTTTGAATTGCACATTATTCTTACACAAATGAATATTTCTTTTCCACTATCAATATAAGTATTCAAAAAGTTTTACAAGTTCTTAAATTGATTCTCATTGATGTGTCGAAATCTCCAATGAGTTCAAATCAAAGAGGAAGCGATCCATTTTAAATTTAAAATATTTTACCATCAAATATATTTTCAACTGCTTAACTCTACTTTTTTTTTTTGCAATGATTACTTTCCTTCGTTTTTATTTTTCCTGATTTTACAACACACGTTGCGATCTTTAAGTTGCCATTATCTAGGGAAGAATTTGCGAGTTCGGTGTGGCGGTGCAGAAGAGAATTTGCTGATACGCGGAGATGAGAAACTACCTTCCTTTCGTTTTGTATTGAACAGTGTCTCGCGATTAGCTATTTACCCAATATGTGTTTGATTCCACGCTACACTGAGTGCCAGCACTTCTCCTCGCCTTGCATTATTCCATTTATTTTAATTTGAATACCCTTTCACTTTATCATTAATGTTTTTAATATACATTTTAGGTTATATAAAATCGGCATATAAACAAAAATTCATTTAGAGTTTGTGTTACCCGTTAATTTTCCCGGTTCCGTATTGAATTTGTATGCAGGCTTCTTTTCCTTGTAATAAAAACAATAAAAGTCCGGTGTTGAGTGAAATGCAAAACTCAATGGCAGATATACATAACAATGTGGCTTCACTACGTTATTTCGCGCTCACAACGTCTTGGCGGATTTTCACACAGTCTGTTTTGCTATTGAAATGCCGAGGAACCAGCGGTAAGGGTTTCCTTCCAATTTTCCAATTGACCAATCACATAGGTTTATATGCAAACTAGCAATTGTCAAGCGGTGTGGTTATGCTCACGGGCACACACTCACAACACTTTCATAGACACTTCCGCATGGGTTTTCACGTCACACCGTCATCAAATCTCTGGCGATATCCTTGTTTTCGTGGCGTTGATGACAACGAAAATATCTATTGCATTCGACACGTTAGTTTTTTTTTTTTTTTTCGAAGAAAACGAGAATTGCAGTTGCATTGCAATCAGAGTTTTAGGTGGTGATGCTGTTGCCGTCTTCGTCTGACGGTTCACGTTCTACTCTCCACCGCGACGAATTCGTATATCTACCGTACATTTTACGACCGACCCATAAATCGATTTGAAACCGCTTTTCTACTTTCCAACAGGTAATCGCGCGCGAAAGACACACCAAATTGTCAAGATAAGTTCACGTTTGGAAATAAAATTACGTCGAGTGATTTTCCACGAGATCACTTTTCTTTTTTTTTCTTTTCCACCCGCGTGTGCCTCTTCTCGCGGTCCTCTCTCAACCCTCCGTTCCGGAAATCAAAAAAAACTGTCTTCCGACCTGAAGTGGTCGCCAGGTCGTAGGTCAGCTGACTTTCGACCTGTCCGCTGAACTTTCGCCTGCGGGAAAAAGATGGTGGCACCATCTTCACGTCGGTAGTCACTACAGGGCAGTCTCTACGATGCTGTTTACAGCATGGAGAGACTGAAGGTCTGCCGCTGTTTTATTCGTGCGGACCAGATGATGATGCTGATGATGGTGATGATGTTGAGGCCTGACTTTGCTTCACCTCCGGAGGTCCCTAGGGTGGTATACTCCAACGGTCTGACCGTTCAGGTCTGTGATGAGGTACCGAGTGGGTCCCAACACCTTCCCAACTCGGCACTTCACGAATTTGTGGTCCAGTTTTGAATTGTAATGGTTCGCGGCACTACTGGGCTTAAAGTTTCGCCGGAAGATTTCGTCTCCGACTTGGAACCCAGAAGGACGAGATAGCAGGTTGTATTGCGTTTCGTTCCTACATCTTGCGTCCTGCAGGTTTTGCCGAATCTGATCGCGCAGAGTCCGGAGTTTTTCGTGGGGCTCTACGGCGACGACGGGTTCGCCCAAACATTTTAATTGCCGGAGCAACTTATATGATCCACCATGGCAGATCATATGTTGCCCGAACGCGGCAAAGTAAGGTGCGAAACCCGTGGCAGAGTGGTACGAGGAACGCAAGGCACAAGTGATAGCGGACAACTTGCGATCCCAGTCCTTCTGGTTCGGATGGATATAGGCGCGAATAGCAGCCAGTAGTGTCCGGTTCAGGCGTTCCGAAGCATTTGCTTGTGGAGAGTAGAGGGCGGTGAGCTGTTGGGTGACGCCATACTTCTCCAGTAATCCTTGAAACTGCCTGGACCTAAACTGGACCCCATTGTCGGATAGCACGTATTCCGGCACTCCGAATACGTGGAAGACACGCCGCTCGAGGAAGTCCACTATTGGTGGTGCAGTGAACTTCCGGATGGGTTCGACCAGTGGAAATTTGGAGAGCTGGTCGAGAACGACGATAGCACCAATATACCCTGAGGTGGTACGTGGGTATGGACCGATTAGGTCGATATACAGGCGCTGAAACACGCGCTCTGGGATCTGGAGTTTTCCCATGGGAGGACAAGTGGTCTGGTTCGGAGCTTTCGTGCTCTTGCAGGTGTCGCAAGCACGGACATACTCCCTGACCTGAGATGACATTTTAGGCCAGAAGAAGTATGTCTTTAATCGCCGAATGGTGCGGCCGTAGCCACCATGCGCGCTCAAAGGGTGGTCATGAGCGCGAGCGATTAGCTCACCGGTCATTTCTTCCGGTATCCACAATTTCCACTCGTCCTGTTCGGACATTGGATCTTCACTTGGGTATTCCATCCGTCTGTATATAAACCCGTCCAACACCTTCAGATCGGGCAGCTGTGCTTGCTGGGTATCAATGGTTTGCCTCAGTTCCTTGTAGCTGTCCGACTGGAAGTGTGGACTGGTCAGATCTATTTCCAAGGTGTTATCATCGTCCCGCGCCAGTTCAGCTCCTTCTGGTGCGGACATTCGGGACAGCGTGTCTGGGACCACATTTTGAGCACCCTTGCGGTGCCGGATGGTGAAGTCAAAGCCCTGTAATTTTAGGGCCCATCGGGCAAGTCGGCCATGCAGGTCGGACTGGCTCATGAGCCACTTCAGGGAGGCGTGGTCAGTGATAATTTCGAACGGATGACCTTCTACGTACGCCCGAAACTTCTTTATTGCCATCACTGCTGCCAGACATTCCTGCTCAGAGACGGTGTAGTTTCGCTGGGCTGAGTTCAACTTGTGTGACATGAAGGCTATGGGAGCTTCCTCACCGGCTTCAGTGAGCTGCACCAGAACGGCCCCTACTCCATGTTGACTGGCGTCACAATGGATGGAGAAGGGCTTGGTGAAGTCGGGGCTGTGAAGCACGGGAGCAGTGGTCAAGCTTTTCTTGAGATCTTCAAAGGCCTGCAAGCTGGACTCAGTCCAGAGAAACTTGTGGCCTTTCTGCAACATGTCTGTCAGCGGCGATGACAACGTGGCATAGTTTCGGACGAACCTTCGGTACCATCCGCACACGCCTAAGAAGCGTCGCAGCTGTTTGGTGGTCTTGGGCAGCGGGAACTCCTCGATGGCTCGGGTCTTCTCCGGATCTGTTTTGATGGTGCCGTGTCCAATAATATGCCCCAGATAACGAACCTCCGTCATCACGAACTTGCTTTTACGCACGTTGATGGTAAGACCCGCCTTTCTGATGTGTAGGGCGACTTCCTGCAGTAGGACTAGATGGTCGTCCAAAGTCTCGGAGATCAGCAGTAAGTCGTCCAAATACACAAACACTTGGTGGCGTAGGTTTGGTGGTATGACCTTATCCATCAACCGCGTCATGGTTTGAGGTGCGTTGCAAAGTCCGAAGGGCATGGTGACGAATTGATACAGAGGCCGGCCGGGCACGGTGAAGGCGGTCTTATCCTTTGAGCCAGGGTCTAGTGGGATTTGCCAGAAGGCGTCCTTCAGGTCGAGACTTGTAATGAAGTGCGCTCTCGGCAGGCGACTCAAGATACCGTCAATCAGAGGGAGAGGGTACGCGTCTTTGATAGTGACGGCATTCACACGTCGAGCGTCCAGGCATAGCCGAACCTTGTTGGGTTTAACGACCAACGTTACCGGTGACGCCCATGCGCTCTGCGACTCTTCTATGACGCCTAGTGATAGCATTCGGTCGACTTCCGCATATAGCAGCTTTTCCTTTGCGGGCGATATGGCGAAGTGCCTTTGCTTGATCGGCTTGGCATCTCCCACATCGATATTGTGAGATGCCAAGCCGGTCCGGCCTAGACCTTCACTTTCGTATGATGGAAAAGCTGATATGGCCGCGTCCAACCGTCGTTGCTGTGCGCTATCCAGGCCATGTTGGAAGGGAAGCGGTGTAGGTGTTGGGTCGCTTAAGGTCGCGACAGTCCCAAGTAGGGTCGAGCCAAATAGGGTCGGGGCCAGGTTGAACTGTCGGACGAAATCGACTCCCAAATATAAATTCTTGGTCAGTTGGGGCACGATGTAGAATTCCAGTGCTTTGCTCACGCCCTTGAAGGTGACGTCGGCAGTGAGCTTGCCCAGGATGGAATGTCGAGTTCCGTCCGCAGTGTTCAGGTGGAATGTGAGACGCTGAAGTCGATCTCTATGCCTCTCCAGGACTTCCTTGGCGAAGTCAGCCGATATGCAGCTGACACTGGCGCCAGTGTCCACTAAGCCTATCCTCTGTTTGTCCAGGATTTCGACCGAAGCATAGGGACGGACATCATGCGAGGCCAGTTCTAATATCTGCGCCTTTCGCAGAAACCTTCGGGACTGTCGGACCCTCTTCCAGTATGTCCGCAGGCGTAAAGTGGATCTTCGGGGTCGATGAGGTAACTTTGGGCCCAATTCTTCGGCAAAGATTCGTTCGTGGGCTAGCTGGTATTCCCGCAGTCGGACGTGGTATGGCCGCTTGTATGGTGGAATGGTCTGCGGCTTTTCGGAGTTAGGGGTCTCTGACGGTGAAGCAGTCGTTGTCGGGGTCAAAATTTGAATGAGCGGTGTTTCGGGGTGAAGTGTTGGCGGTGTCAAGGGCTGGGTCAAATCGCGGGATCCGTTAACATTCGTAGGACTGATTAGTGGGGTGTCCTCGAGTGCTTCGGGGTGGTCTGAGCACTCGGTTGCCAGTTTTTTTTATGAGCCCTGCAGTCTTGGCAATCCGGAGCATAGGTATTCGCCTTACCACAGCGGTAGCAGAAAATCGTCGGTTCTATTGTACATGTCGTAAACCTGTGACCAGGCTTTCGACAGTTCCAACAGACCGCGGGTTTCACCACTGCTACGGCGGCAAGCGTGTCCGTATCGGCCTGTGGAATTGCTGTCTGCGGCTGAAATTCGGGGACTGGCGGTTGTGATTCGACTACGGCTTCCAAGGGTACGGCTACTTCAGAAGTGTTGCGGGTTCGTACGACGGAACCTGCGGAACGTTGGGGAAGACGGAAAACCCCTCGCAGCTCGTCTAATCGCTCCTGTTTCCGGGCATGCATTCGTAAAGCGTGGATGTTGGAAATGGGGACGTGTAGCAGACTGTTTCGCAGCTCGATCCGCATGTTGTCTTGAATCAGACCCAGCAGGTCTTCTTCGTACATGGGTGACCTTAATCGTGCTGCAATCCTCATGACTTCGTCGTAATAATCGTCAAAGGACTCGTGTGCTCCTTGCCTTCGCATCCTCATTCGCTCCCGGATCTCCCGATCGGTCAGGCCGTCGTCAAATTGATTTCGTAACGCGGCACAGAAAGCGGTCCAATCTCGGCGTCGAACTAGCTGAATGTAACCCCAAAACCACTCGGCTGCATCTCCAGTCAACAGTAGGTGGATGTGCTGCATAAGGGCCGTAAAATCCCCTTCCAAGGACATCTCTGTCAACGACTGCACCTGGAATATGAAGCGGTCCACTGGAGTACTGGAGTGGCGCCCGCTGAACTTGATGTGCCAACTCTCAATGACCCGTGGGGTTGGATCTCGCACCAAGGTTCGCACGGTATCGATCGGATATGCCCTCTGATGGAGTGGGGCCGCGTCCGATCGGGGTGGGGTCGTGTTGTTCCAGGTGGGGGGTGGGGGAACAGTGGTGTTAGGCATCCTCTGGCCTGCTTCCAACCAATCGATCCGGTTATTTAGGTTTTGCAGGAGCCTGAGGACCTGTTGTAGCTCCGAACTCCCCGACTGATCGGGATTTTCATCCGCGGGGGAATTTATCGGAGGCGGGGTAGGCAGAGTTGACCTCAGCGGAATGTATGCAGCATCGCCGCTAGTATTTTGGCCTACTTCCCGACCCGATCGGTCGGCTACTGCTGGGATCGGTGACGATGCCGGAAGGAGTGGGCCTCTTGACCTCAGTTGATAGGGTGCCTCCTTGGGAATCGCACCTTGTTGCCTTGGGGAGCCAACAGCTCCGAGGTCGGAGAGTCGTGCGTGCTCCTTCTTCCGGGTCAGTTCTCCGGGAGTGATTGGTTTCCGGCACAGAGGACAAGCTTTAGAGTGCTTGACCCAGCCCGTAATGCAGCTCGGGTGGAACGAATGACCGCAGGGGGTCAGCATTACGGGATCTGCCGCGAGGAATTCGTTGCAGCAGATCACACACTGGGGAACATCAATCATGGGGCCTACTAGCTGTGGGCTCCGACGTACTGCCATAACGCGTTCGTTGCTGACAAACAAACCAATATCTGATTTGAATTTATAGTTAAGATTAAAGTTGAAATAAGTAAAATTTAACAAATTTAGATCGTTAGAGAAAAGCGAGTACAATGATTTTCTTCTTCCCTTGCAACAAACCAAATTCCTCAGTCGGAAAGTAAGCGCTCAGGGGTGCAATACCTAACACAGGACCAGCAGGTGTTTCGTCTCGTACCATCACAAATGTTTTCGCGTTTTATTAATTTTACTTTACTCTACGAACCGAGGCAAGTGAGTAAACCCGTCAATGACAACGACCAAGCGGACGCATCCGCGATGCACAAGGCATTCAGCACCGCGTAATTCCAGCGATGGCCGGCTGTCACGACGAATCGACCCACCCCTTATCACGCATAAAAAAAACGAGAGTTCCTCCGATACATAAAAGTAAGGAGGGAGGTTGGTACTTTTGAGAGTCTATCTAGCGGCGTACGACACCACTAGTAGCCGTTCTCATCAAAAGCCCAACCGTCCTTACAGGTCATTCACCCTAGGACAACACGTCGGAGAAACTCTATCGCGTATCAATCAAATCAAAAAAAAAATAGAGCGGAGAGTGAACGATACGGCTCGCGTGAAGCGACTCATTGGTGTTAGCCACAAATTTTCACAACTCCGTGTGTGGGCGTCCTCATTCGGAGTACATCCGGATCGAATTGATCATGCTAGGTCAGAAATTGACCGAAAACTAACGGTTAGAGGGCCCCACGTTGGGCGCCATTGTAATGGATTTAAATTCCCAGGTCGTCACGGCGACGACTCGGGATGAAAGTCGGCCTCGCACCGACAATTGGACGTGCAGTCCTGGAGACGTGGCAACGAGTCGTACCCCGTGGGTCAACAACTCGGCCACTCGGAAGTTCCCTCGCGTGGTGGCTGCTGGCTAGCTAGTTCAGTGCGGCGAGGATTGCGGACGTGGGTCGGACCCAAGTGAACTTCCGCTCTTGGTTCCATTTGAACCAGCCACCGAAAAGCCCGATTTACTACGCGACGTTTCTAAACAAATTACGTTACTTTACTCGAATTTTTTTACCATCAAGATACAATCAAAGAATCAAACTCCCCGACTAACGCGCATTCGCGAACCGATATACCGCGGTGCCTAAAAACAAACTACTTTAATTTTGCGACCGTAAAACACGCGAACCCGAAAATACCGAACTAGTAGTCCGCGACACGACTACAAATTATTACCGGAACAAAATTACAGCACCGCGCAACCCGAGCGACGAAACACATTGTTGACCCTACATCATCCTGCACTTACCTTCGCGCCATTTCCACCTGAAAGAAAAGGTTGTTGGAAGGAAAGAATGTGGTTTTTCTTTTAGCACTTCATTTTAATTCTGGTTCTTAAAAATTTATGAAAAATTTTAACGCTTTATAGGTCAAATCACACAAGTCAGACAAACGTACCAGAATCGCGCTATATTAAGTCCACTGTTGATTAAATCAAATTAAAAGAAAGCACGATAGTGAAGCAGAAACATCGAAATACTATTATATGTGTACACATACTTGCTTAACCTACTTCAAAAAAATTATTCTTAATCATTCATTGGGTTTATAACAAACTTTTGAATTGCACATTATTCTTACACAAATGAATATTTCTTTGCCACTATCAATATAAGTATTCAAAAAGTTTTACACGTTCTTAAATTGATTCTCATTGATGTGTCGAAATCTCCAATGAGTTCAAATCAAAGAGGAAGCGATCCATTTTAAATTTAAAATATTTTACCATCAAATATATTTTCAACTGCTTAACTCTACTTTTTTTTTTGCAATGATTACTTTCCTTCGTTTTTATTTTTCCTGATTTTACAACACACGTTGCGATCTTTAAGTTGCCATTATCTAGGGAAGAATTTGCGAGTTCGGTGTGGCGGTGCAGAAGAGAATTTGCTGATACGCGGAGATGAGAAACTACCTTCCTTTCGTTTTGTATTGAACAGTGTCTCGCGATTAGCTATTTACCCAATATGTGTTTGATTCCACGCTACACTGAGTGCCAGCACTTCTCCTCGCCTTGCATTATTCCATTTATTTTAATTTGAATACCCTTTCACTTTATCATTAATGTTTTTAATATACATTTTAGGTTATATAAAATCGGCATATAAACAAAAATTCATTTAGAGTTTGTGTTACCCGTTAATTTTCCCGGTTCCGTATTGAATTTGTATGCAGGCTTCTTTTCCTTGTAATAAAAACAATAAAAGTCCGGTGTTGAGTGAAATGCAAAACTCAATGGCAGATATACATAACAATGTGGCTTCACTACGTTATTTCGCGCTCACAACGTCTTGGCGGATTTTCACACAGTCTGTTTTGCTATTGAAATGCCGAGGAACCAGCGGTAAGGGTTTCCTTCCAATTTTCCAATTGACCAATCACATAGGTTTATATGCAAACTAGCAATTGTCAAGCGGTGTGGTTATGCTCACGGGCACACACTCACAACACTTTCATAGACACTTCCGCATGGGTTTTCACGTCACACCGTCATCAAATCTCTGGCGATATCCTTGTTTTCGTGGCGTTGATGACAACGAAAATATCTATTGCATTCGACACGTTAGTTTTTTTTTTTTTTTTCGAAGAAAACGAGAATTGCAGTTGCATTGCAATCAGAGTTTTAGGTGGTGATGCTGTTGCCGTCTTCGTCTGACGGTTCACGTTCTACTCTCCACCGCGACGAATTCGTATATCTACCGTACATTTTACGACCGACCCATAAATCGATTTGAAACCGATTTTCTACTTTCCAACAGGTAATCGCGCGCGAAAGACACACCAAATTGTCAAGATAAGTTCACGTTTGGAAATAAAATTACGTCGAGTGATTTTCCACGAGATCACTTTTCTTTTTTTTTCTTTTCCACCCGCGTGTGCCTCTTCTCGCGGTCCTCTCTCAACCCTCCGTTCCGGAAATCAAAAAAAACTGTCTTCCGACCTGAAGTGGTCGCCAGGTCGTAGGTCAGCTGACTTTCGACCTGTCCGCTGAACTTTCGCCTGCGGGAAAAAGATGGTGGCACCATCTTCAGGTCGGTAGTCACTACACAACCGTGGACAGGGCGATAGACAAAGTGTTGGCAAATCAAACGCAGTGCTGCCAGTCTCATTACTTTTCTCAGACACCTTATAATTTCCTGAAGTGTCACAGAGACTGTTTCATGGCTTCGCATTGTTTCGTGTTTAATATTTTTAAAGGTTGTAATTATATGAATTCATCATCCCGCTCTCACTTCGCTTTGTCCGGCGACATATTTTTAACGTAATGCCCTGTCAATAAGAACTCAAAAAGGCATAAGAACTTTAAAATGCATTACCATAACCTCCCAAATGCGTCTTTAGAGAGAACAATTTTTTTTAAGAGAAAAAAATTTTTATTGAGGCAATTCTAAAGATGATACATACATATGTTAGCACATATTCCTAATGATATTGTGTGTGTGTGTAGCGCAGCATTTATTTGATATAATTTTTCAGCACTTTTACTTAATACATTTATTTGAACTTGGATATTTTATAATGTTGCTTAATTTTAGTAGTTAGTCTATGGGGAAAGCCTCCAAAATCCCATGCTTCTATAACTTGTGGTGTTTTTATTATATACAATATTCTATTTCTTAATTTAGTTCTTAGCTTAGCTTACATACTATTATTTCAATTTGACAAGGTCATTTAGGTTGTTGGAATTGTACTTCCGCCTATAAAAGGTTAGGTTTCCCTCTTGTTTTGTAAGTCCCTTTGAATCTAAATAATACAAAAAGGAAGGTGGAAAGACTTTATGTTTGTATTTTTCATTACTCCCTT
The DNA here is from genome assembly GCA_954870665.1 of Stratiomys singularior. Classification (NCBI taxonomy): domain Eukaryota; kingdom Metazoa; phylum Arthropoda; class Insecta; order Diptera; family Stratiomyidae; genus Stratiomys; species Stratiomys singularior. The sequence continues at coordinate 65,786,670 of OX940877.1, forward strand.
CATACCTTTCTGTAAGGTAACTTAAATTACTTAGTTGTCTCAATTCTTCTATATCTACAAACTCCATCTTATAAAACGTTTTTCTTAGAGTATTTACTAAAAATTCATCAATTTTAATCAATTTTTTGAACTTCTTATACATTTGATCTATGCTTATCTTAACATAAATATCGTCCCTAAGGTTCCAGTAGGCTTCCTCCACGGGTAGGGATTTATAGAGGCATTTTCTTTCTAATATGCGGAGTCGTTTCATTTGGTTAGAGGATGCATTGCACCAGGCTACAAACCTGTATTGGTCGTATAAGTTGTTTGTAGACAGTAAGTTTCATGCTGTATGGGAGGTCCCTGATTTTTAAAGTTTTCTCTACTCTGCCCAAGGCGAATTTCCCTCTACTTACTATGCTGTCTATATGTCTAATAGGACTCGACTTGTTGGTCAAAATAATGCCCATGTATTTCAGGTGGTCCGACACTTTTAATTGTTCCCCATATATTTTTATATTTATATTCGCGTTTCTTTTAAATTATTTTGGTTTAACTTGTCTATCTGTTTTTTCTAAATAGGATGCTTCTTGACTTGTATTGATAGTCAGTTTCCAGTCTTTTACGAATTTTTCAATAATTTTGAGAAAACCATTCATGTTTGTTAGTTGGGTTTTTACCGAAAGACCCGATGAGTAGATCATCGTGTCATCGGCATATAATATCGTTTTAACTTTTCCCAGTGTGTCGATTGGGAAATCCGACATATAAATATTGAAAATTAGTGGTCCCAAAATTGATCCCTGTGGCACCCCAGCTTTTAAGTTTATGTTTTCAGAGAGAATATCATTGTATTTAACTTTAAATCTCCTTCCAGTTAGGTAGTTGGCTATGAGTTTAGATATATTACGACTAAACCCTATGTTTGTCATTTTATGTACTACCCCTGCCGTCCACACTGTGTCAAACGCCTTCTGGAGATCAATAGCGCATGCTAGAGTTGTCATTTTTTTTGCGAAGCTCTTGTAAATGTCTTCAGCTAATGATATTAGAGCATGCGCTGTGGATTTTCTTTGCTGAAACCATATTGCCTATTAACGATATCCGTGTTTTCTTCCCACACCTTTATAATTTTTTCTTTAATAACGTACTCAAAGATCTTGCTGTCACATGGGATGAGCGAGATAGGCCTGTATGCGGCTGGGTTGGTGGCCACATCCCCATTTTTTGGTACTGGTACTACTACCGCTTCTTTCCATGCGTCCGGAAAGTAACAATTGTTGATACAATTGTTAATTATTATAGTTATGGCTTCCGCATACACTTCTGGCAACATTTTTATGGTTTTATTATTTATATCATTGTACCCGGCAGACTTTTTGGGTTTCATACTCTGGATGATGTATTTTATCTGTTGGACATTGACAAATTCGGTGTAATCGTGTCCGAAATCAGTTGCCTGCCCATCTGCAGTGAAGATTCTGTCGAAGTTGAAACAATCTATGTCAGAAGTTATTATGTCCCTGTATGTGTTTTCCACACTACTTCCTGTATCCGTACTGCTCGCCATGGCCGCTGGGCATTCGTTGTTAATTTTAGCAAAGAACGTGGCATAAATGTTTGCATTGTCTCGCTCTGAGTTAGCTGCCTCCATTAGTGGTATCTCTTTCTTGTACCATTCCCCTGTAAGTCCTTTAATTTGACGAAAGAAGTCTGGCCCATATTTGAGATTCTGGATTCTTGTTTTAAATTATTCCCTTCTGGTGTTTGTCACACGCTCACTTATCGTTTTGTTAACACAGTCAAGCAACTCCTTAACGGTTCTGTTGCGACGTCCCCCCCCCCTAAGGAATATTCTTCTTAATTGTTTTTTAAATTTAATTAATTGTAGTGCTGCGTCGTCCAGTATATTTTGGTTTGAGTTGGAAATTGTATATTTTGGGATAAATTCTTGCATTGATAGTGCAATAATATTGTTTATCTTTCGGATATAGTCATCTATTTCCAAGTTAGTGAGAGGTTCTTCCTTAGAGATATGTATACTCTTTATTTGCTCCCTAGTCGTTCTTTTAAAACCATTCCAGTCTGCACGACTGTAATCGCAATTAGCATCCAGATGGGTTTGATGTATTATTCCTGGTCTGATATTGAGTTCCACAATGCAGTGATCTGATTCTAAATCTAATGTAATTAACAGAGGGTCTCTATGCAAATCTTGGGTTAGTAGGGTATCAGAGATAATTTCAACGAATTTTCATCTATTCTACTGGGAGCTCTTGAATAGAGTTGTTTTACACTAAATATGTCCTCTTCGTCATCTAGCCACTTTCTAAATCTAACCCCATTTGAGTTGTTAGCATAGTTTCTCCAGCTTGTATGCTTCGCATTAAAGTCACCGCCCATCATTACTGCTGAATTGTTTAGGTTACAGAAAAAGTTTCTCATCAGTTGGCTCGAGAATTCTCCATCTCTTATGTGTACGGACGCTACTGCTAGCCAGTCTTCTCCTATTCTGATTTCTATGGCTATCATGTCTCTAAATGTGTTGTTTCCGAGGTTTTTCCTTCTATATTGGAGACATGATCTGATGAGAATTGCAGTCCCAAGGTGGTTCTCTATTGGTTGAATGTAGTCATAGTCTTTGAAGAAGATTTTGTGTTTATTTTTTATTTTTGTTTCTTGTAATAGTACTACATCTGGTTTTCTTTGTTTGAGTACCATATCTAGCTCTATCCTTTTCCTATGTGCTACAATAGATCTAACATTTATAGGGAAGATTTTGATCCTAGAGCTCATCTATTTCCATTTGAAGAGTGAAGTCTATGAGTGCTTTCCTTTTTGACGCAATATCCTTGCGTGTTCCGTATGTTTTTGCAAAATCTTTCGCTTTTTGCATAAAGTTATCAAAGGATGTTCCGAAGCATTCAGATGTAGCTTTATCTAGGAATGCTCCTAACGTGTTGGTATATTTTGTATTCACGTTCACATTGCTATCTGTTCTATTTTGGCCCCTTACCATTTGTGCAAAGGTAATTCCATTTGTGACCTGCATTGGTTTATAGAGCTGTATGTTTCTCGTTTTCCCCCCCTTCCTTTTTTCTGGCCAATATTTCCTGCCATTTAGGGCATCCCCTGAAATTCGCTGTGTGTCCATATTCTTTGCATAGTACGCATGCTACTTCATTTGCATTACTAGCTGAGCAGGCACCTCTTTCATGTACTTGAAGGCATTTAATACATCTCTTTTGCATGGCGCAGTTCCTTGCCACATGTCCCACCCATTGACAGTTGTAGCACTGTATCAGTTCTGGGTTCCCAAGTTTTTCAATTTGAATTTTTTGGTTTAGTAAGTACCTAATTTTGATGAAATCATTGACTTGCGCTTGAGGTTTTAGTTTTAAAATATAAAAGTTTAGGTTAGGTTTTCTTTTAGAGTTAAATTGCTCCTCTCCAGATGCTAATCTCCATCTCCAAATCCTCTCCAGATCATCATACCTCATTTCTTTAATAGCCTCTTCCACTTCCTTCGTAGAGTAGCCTTCTGAGAGATTCTTAAGCAATAGGTTTACACTCTTTTCTGTTTTTGGAGTGTATGTGAAGTAATTGCTCGCATCTTTCTTCAGGATTTGGATTATCTTGGCACGTGTTTCCATATCCGCGCACTTTATAAAACATCGATTTTTATTGTAGCCATGCTGTATCTGAAAGGCTTCTTTTTTAATTTGCTGTGCAATTACTTCACATCTTCACAATAATTGGTGGAACATTTTTATTTTTTCCACTTACGTTTGTTTTGATTACATTGATTTTTTCGTTGGTTCCTTCCGTTGTTTTGGAGCTTTGATTTTCAATTGCACACATACCAGTTTGCCGGTTCCTCTTGATGCTTCCTTTTGTTGTTAACCTCCGTCCACTCTTCCATTTTTGGCCCTTCCACCACTTCTACCTGCCTCGTGTTTAGTTGTCGTTCAATGGTTTTTCTGCTTTTTGGTCCACTCTCCAGATCCGCCTGCTCGAAGTCGCTATCTAGTGTGATTTCATATTGAATTACAGCAGGGTCTTCCTCCATCCGCGCTTCTTCACTTTTCTCATCTGCAGTCGCTTTCGCCTTTTCGATTTTCCTCCGCCTTCGATCATCTCCTTCGCGGTCACTTTTAGTTTCCCGGTTTCTCACATTTTCATTTTCTATTATAAGTTCACTGTTATTCTTTATTAGTTTGAGATTATCCTTTATTACTTTTACTTTTTCACTGCATACTATGCTAAGCTCCTCACTCTAACGTATGCACTCGGCACCGAGTAAGTCTTTGTCTCTTCTCCATTATTTCCTTTCGTTTAAAAGTCTTTTGTGTTCTTCAATCACTTTGTTCATTTCCACACTTTTTTCACTAAGTTCTTTTAATTTATCCTTTAAATTCACATTTTCACCTTTTAATTCTTTGTTGATTCTGAACAGCTCATTACCATGCATCTCTAAATGCAAGCTATAATTCACCAATATTCACTTTCACCCTTATCATTCAATAAAATATTTTTCGTTTGACTTTTGAAAGAAGCAGCGCCTGTTTCTACACCCGTTTATGGTCAGAGCACGTCCCTTAACTATGTTACTCTTTGGTATAAATTTTACTCTTTGGATTTTACTCTTTGGTTGCCTCGTTAATAGATGTTGCTCGGACCGCTGTCACTACATGACTGGAAATGCGTCTTTGCTTGTGGGATCATTTTATGATTTTTCTTTACGATTTCCATTTGCCAATACTCAATTCGTTGTTTCGATATTGATAATTTTGCTACCGCTAAGATATTGAATGTATCATCAATTCGTTACAATGGATAGACATCCTTTTCCTAATATCATTTAGTTTCTAGAAGCAGGCAAAATGCAAACAATGCCGTTTTTGACAAATTCAACTGAACAGTTCCTTTGGCTTGGTGAAGTTTGCTTAGTTGCTTCAAACGGGTGCTCAATCAACTTAATGGGTCTCTCACCTCATCACAAACAAAAAGTTTTTGCAAATTTACCACGAGACCCCTATTACTCCTAGGAATTTTTTTTGGATGTAATAAATAAGCTCTTTTATATATATATACGTCAAAATCTTCTTATACAAAAGCGTCTTTGATGAAACCGTTGAAACGAATTGTCTTTCAATTTTGTACTGTGTTTTTTCACCTAAAAAATTCATTTTTGAGAGGTTTTCATATATAGGTTTTATATATTGTGTACTTCTTCTGAAAGAGCAGTAGGATGCTTGAACTCTTGCATAGAATAATTGGCTTGTGCTTTCTGAAACGCGCAAAAATATTCGGCACATTATCGACACCGTTCATGCTGTGGCGTCTTGCCGGTCGATATTTTGTGATAAAAAGTTTCCCAAACGCCATTGCACATATTTTGCAAGAAATCTTTATTTCGGATAAAAGGTAGTCCATAATATGTTAACAATTTTTCGCAGCAATTTGAGAGTAAAATCAGCGGTTTTGGGCTCATATATTTTTTCGGTGCAACCTTTTTTTGGCGCATTTTTTGGTGTGACGTTATCATTGGCTTTTTTCTGCCCCTCATATCGCTTTTTTCTTTAGCGTAAATGCTTTTTTAGCCTCAACTCTTCACTTGTACGGTCTTTTTTTCACGTGTAATACACACTCTAACTTGTTAACGGTAAAGTCTTCCCCATACAGCGACGTGTCTAGCAAGACTTTACAAGTGTTTGACTCACCGTCACCGATAAAATAACCATAACGTATCCCAAATTTTTCTTCAGACGTTAAAAACATCTCGACCATTCCATCAACTTCGATCTTACCCGCACTACCGCAAATAAAAAATTCAACTGCACTTTTCTTCTCAATATTCTCAAAACGTGATCGCACGGTAACATTTAGAACTTTGCCACTATACTTGCGGATTACAGTAGCTATACCAAGTATATATACACGATAGGCTACCTGGATTTCTCAATACACTCTATCAATAAACATTATGGAGTTTCATAAAGTGGAATGGATTTCGTTGTGAAATACAATATCATGTGTTTGTATGACATGATATTTGTGAATATTAAGACGCTTATTGAATACAACTATTCATTTTTAACTCTAGAGTTAACTCAACCAATTTGTTGCTCCTATCAAAACCACCGTCAATGTCAACTCAGTCACTTGCTAGACGCGAAGGTAGCGAAGCGTGAATTGGATTTCGCTCTTTTGATTTATCCTCATTGTAGCAATTGAAGCGAACGTTAATACTATGTGAGGAATTTCCCCACGTTCCATTATTTGTAGTTTTTTCGCTTTTGTTAATTATTCGATTACATTTTGACACGATGACATGACTCTTTATTGAATGGCTGAAAGAGTCCGGTTAATCGGATTCGGAACATCTTCCGGAGAAAGAAAGCAACTGAGAAGACAGTATACGAGGTTTGTCCAAAAACTATCGCGAATTTTGAATTTTCACGTATGTATGTTCGATTTTCGATCTTTTGGTGGCGTTATGTTGGTACTCATGACCCTCACTTATGTTGACAAGTGCGGCCATTTTGAATTTCCAGTCAGTTTTCTACAGTTATTGTGCGTCGACGTGTTTTAGCTTGTCTTCGATTTCCGTCTATCCCAAAAAATGGATCTAAGAATTTGTATTAAATTTTGTGTCAAGAACAACTTAAAGTGCGCGGATGGATTCAGAATGTTGACTGTTGCATACGGCGAACTTACTTTGGACAAAAGCAACGGTTTAACCACCGATGTTAAAAATGTTCTCAGAGGGACCGAAAAAAGCACGCCAAGTTCGGTCGAATTTGAAGGTTTTTGCATTATGAGCAGGGTAGAACGGTCAATAAGGAATATTACCTTCAAGTAATACGCAATTTGCGAGAAGCAATCCGCCAGAAACGCATGGATTTGTGGAAGAACAAAAATTGGTCTTTGCACCATGATAACGCCCCTGCTCACACATCGTGACTTGTACGCGAACTTTTGGCCAAAAACAACACTCTAATAAAGCCGCAGCCACCGTATTCGTCAATCAAATTCACAACATCGTTCAATCGGTTGATGAGAAACGGAGTAGAAAACTTTGATAGAGGGAGGAACAACTTCGTTTGTAATTCAACTTCGGGGTTTGGTCAAAGAATTTTGTAAAGAACCCCTGCTAGGAAGATTGTTCACATTATACCTTGTCAAACAAGCTGTGCCGAAAATATCACATCTGATTGAATGCTTTGAATTGATTTCACGTCCATAATGTTGGATATTATTGATATATGTATCATGCCACGATGGCCTCAACCTCGGAGAATTTTGTCTGAAATATCTTAGTTTTGACGATTGTTGGTCGTTAAGCAAGGAATATGTCGGGTATGTTTGCCCAATAAGAGATATTTGGGAGATATTTTTATTATTTTTAACTTTTATATTGGTTGTTTTTACCACAGTGCAAGTATATGTAAAAACCAGGATCTTACGTCACGATAAATGGACAATTACTTTCTTTTCGTCGCTACTGTCCTTTTCGGATGGACATTCCCAACAAACCCGTGAAATTTTGGGTATAAATTGTGTCAATATGCGTTGTTTAAATATAATCTGCCTCCCTACCAAGTCACCTAGGAAAAACTGTAAAGTCCATACCAGCGACCCTTCAGGTTGTTCAGCTACTAACGAAGACTCTTCATGGAACCAATCGAAACTTGAAAGCTGATACATGGTTTGCCTCTGGCCAAAAATCTCCTGGAAGACCGAAATAAATTGACTGTCATTGGTACAGTCAGAAGTAACAACTAAGAATTTCCTGCGGACCTCAAGCATATTCCATAACGTCAAGGTGGAGCATCCATGTTTGGTTTCTATGAGAAACTGACTTTAATCAGTGATAACCCGAAATCTTCCAAAATGGATTTTTAATTAAATACAATGCACGAAGTTTGACGGCACCCTTTGCAAGATGTCTGGTGTTTCGTACTTGTCAATATCAAATTATTATATAGTGTGTACCACGTTTGTATTGTACCACGTTTAACAAGACGTCACTTATGTTTTTGATAATCACAGTTCACAAAAAATTAATTCAACAGAGTTTCCGCACACTATCAACACAAACACAAGGTTTTTACTTGGTTTTATATGTTTTATTCACCAGCACTAACGTTTATAATTTTGCTTAAAGCTCGCTCACGATTCAACTCTATTTATCTTCATTTCTATCTTTCAGATTCATTTGTAATGTAATTATGCTGACTAAATGTTTTTCTATAATTGATACAAAACTGATTTTGTTGAAACAATAGATTTGAAAATGTAACTTGGCATATTTTGAAATTTTATATTCATCAAAACTTTGTTTAACATAAACACACATGAATTATTTCATTCAAAACAAAATCCAATGTGTTTCTATCGTTCTTTACATATGAGTCAGCAGCTTGGTGTTTAAGTCTTGACATATCTAATTGAATTTAAACCGCAATCGTCACGGTGACGACTGCAGAACGAGTTGACCTCACACCGATATCCAGCCATATAGTCCTAGAGGCGTGACAATGAACCGTACCCGGGAGGCCAACCGTTCGGCCACTCGGAAGTTCAATAGGTTGGTGGCTGCTGGTGAAGTAGCTCAGTGTGGCGAGGTATGCGGACATGGGTTGGACCCGAGTGAACTCCCGCTCTGGTTCCATTAATGAACCAACCACCGAAAAACCCGATTTCAAATATAACTTTACTCTATCTGTAACATTTTCCACCAACAAGCACAACATTATCGATCGCGCCTCCGCTCACTGGAACACCGAAAAACCACAGTGCCCGAAAAGAAACTACGCTAATTGATTCTATGGCCAAAAGGAATCAACTTGTGACCCAAAATTACGGACCGAAATACAAACTATGGCATTGCTGAACCCGAACTGACGAAACACTTGTTGCCCTACATCACTAGCCGACTTACCTTCGCACCATCGCTTTCCTCCTGAAATAAACCTACTGATGGAAGGAAAGACGCGTGTTCTAGTTTTTACCAATCCACACTATTCGTAATATAATAAAGGTATAATGGTTCGTATCTACATCTACATATTATATTTAATTATAACTGTCTTGATTTTTTTTTATTAATTATTACGCAATTCCTTTCATATTTCCATTTCATTTTTTTTTCTCTTAAATCTAACTTAAAACCAATTTATGTTCCTATACCTGTTAATTATAATCTATAGTTGTTGTTTTTGTGGATTTCGCATTGTAATTCCGTGACTGTAGTTACTGAATCCAACCACATAGGATAGCTCGAAAGCGATGAAGGATAGTGCAATTAAATATATTACGTTCGCTTTTTCGTTGCAATTTTGATTTGTTTGTTATGCGTAGAAATGCACCCGCGGCTGCAGTTTCGTATTCACACAGTCAAATTCTCGAGTCTATACCAAATTTTAAGTGAAAAGTATTTCGGGGTCCACTGGTTTCACGTTTTTGAGTGACAAGGACCAGTGGCCGGTGAATCGGGAGTAACTATTACGGAGTCTATTGTCATCCGACAAATAAAACAAAAACAGAAAAAAAACCACAGGAGCCCGCTGGACGTGTTTACGTTGTAATCGTAATACTTACTCTGGAGCTACTGCGAACATTCTGGTAGCGCCAGCGGTGCCACTGTCATTCTCTACACTATGTTCCTTGCGCTATCTTCACGACGGCTGGCGGGACGGAAGACAGCTTGGCTAAATCTTCTGGTCCCTATGCAATCGTTTGAAAGAACTATGCGGGATCAGTCAACCATGCGAAAGTCGTTCAAATCATGGTGTAAGGTGGGCACGGTGGTATACGGACGAGCGATCAAAGTGTCGCTGGGTGCCTTCTATTTGAGTGCCCCACAGGAGTCCGCAAGGGCAGCGATGGATGGTCCAAGATGATTCACCAAGAGCATTTTTCGCAACCTTCATTAGGAGGAATCCATTCAGATTCCAAGAGTGCACCACAATAAACGGACAGGGCCTTTTTTTTCACACAAAACGTGAATTCCGCGCCGACTCAAAACTTGTCCAAGCGAACGTGAATCACTTCGCCCGATGTTTTTTCATAAATTCTTTTGCCGTTTTCACGAATTTTCCAAAAACAATCCAGCATCGAGATTATAATACCTAACTTCCTCACATAATCGGAAAAAAATAACAACCGCCCTTTTTCTAACTTAAGTTTTTTTATGTTTTTTTTTTGTTTTGTTTCTTTTTACAAAGGAAGTGTTCGCTCCCAAAAAAATGACAACCGCTCTCCTTACGAAATCTGCCCTCGGGTCCCCCTTGGTCGTTTTTTTCTTCTGCTACTATGAGATAGATACTCGACAATTAATCGACTCAGCGATTCAGCAAATGCAATTTTCATTAATTGGAAAATTGCGTTCGTTTGAGTTTAAACAAAAGTATTAAAAATTTGTATATTAGCCATTTTTGTAATTAGCCAATAAGTCCGTCTTGATCTATACTCGACAAAATAAAGATCAGGGCTCAACCCCGAAATATATTTTTTAGACAACCTGTCTTCTAATTTTATTAACTGACGCCCGACCAGGGACCCCTTAAAAAAACCACGAGGTTGTACATTACTAAGTCTACCCGTGCAATTTCTATGAAGTTTTCGAAAAGTTTACGCGAAGTTTAATTTAAAAAAAGGCGATATGCAAGCGTTATAATTAAAAGCGAAACATTATAGGAAAGTAAAACCCAGAATTAACCGAATTCTGAAGCGCGCGTTTTCCAACATCATCAGCTCCCCAGTAACCTTCTTCAACCAAAAAGAGGCAAACAAGACTAAGCCGAAAGTAATTTTTTAAGCGGTCTCGGCAAACACCCGAAGGAATCGTTGCATACTCAGGAACGCATCCAAATCAACAATCAAACCGGTGCAGAAATTTTATTAAAGGAGTCATATCGTCTAAAGAACATGTACGGCGAAGGATTGCTGATAATGTGGGTAATTTTTATTGTCAAATTCGCCGAACAAGAACAATAACAACAGATTTGCAACCATTTTTCTTTTATGAACTGATTTTTGAATAAGGATATCCATGTAAATAAATATTACATGCATATGTGAACTAAATAAAATAAAATATATATTGTAAATACAATTTGATTCTATCAGACAATTTCGATATCATCATTAGTCAAACGAATCTTTATAACGTAAGAAAATCTGTGAAGTAGTAAAGTGCAAAGTAAAGTGAGTGCATCCCTTAATAAACCATGTCAAACCTCAACAATTTAATTCATCCAGCCTAGATAGTTTAGCTGAAGTGCTATCTAATGTAGACCTCCCAGGTACAAGCAATAATGCCTCAACAGTCCTGCTACGTTACAGATAATTTCGCGAGTGGTCGCAGAAACTCTCAAAACTCAGGGGAGACAGATCGTTTGTTCTATAATGAACCCGGCATCTGATGTTGATAACGACTTTGATGTACCGATCAATATCGGCAATAATAGGACTTTGTCAGACATGGACAAAACCCCCGATGTTGTTAAGAGCCTGTTTTTCTGGGGAACCGGGCAAGTTCACCTCTTGGAGAAAAAGTGTTGATCGAATTCTCCATTTATACGATCACTATAAAGGTACACCAAAGTACTATGGCATTTTGTCCGTTAAACGGGATGAAATAGTCGGACACGCGGACATTGCGTTGGAATCATAGAATACTCCTCTTCATTGGACCAAAATTTCCAAGTGCGTAACTCTCCACTACGCGGACAAGAGAGATCTCAGTACTTTGGAATATCAATACGACGACATTAGTACAAGGTGGAAATACGAATTTCCCAAATTTTTTATGAGGTGCATAATGAGTCGAGACGAGATTAAAACGAATCCAAAAAAAGTGCATGCCTACACCTAAGACTTTCAAAAATTTTTTATCCAAAATTAAGCAAAAATTGCGAAGCCCCTGACTTCACTTTGAAGAGGGGAAAATGGACGCATGTCCAAAAATTTTTCCAAAAACAAAACTATCCACTAAGATTTAAAAGCCATCCATGCCTTCGAAACTTTAAATAACTGTCCAATTTCCAAAGAAGTGGTTATGGCACATCCTGATTTCGACAAAGAATTCCAGCTTACTACTGACGCGTCTGTTTACGCCACTGGTTCAGTCCATTCTGAAGAAAATAAACCTATTGTGTATCTCTATAAATCTGACAAATCTGACATCTGACAAAATTACGCCACCAATGAGAAAGAGATGCTTGCCATTATATGGGTTCCCAACACTTTACGCAGGTTCCTATATGGGTCTCGAAAGGTCAAAATATACACTGACCATCAGCCGCTCACTCATGCTCTCAGTGAAAAAAATACAAACAGCAAGGTGAAGAGATGGATTGCCATTTTAGAAGAATATAACCATGTGCTTCGGTATAAATCTGGCAATGCAAACGTAGTAGCTGACTCTCTTTCGCGACGTTCCAAACCAATTTGATCCAAGTCTCTGACACCGACGGAAAATAGCACTGAAAGCTCATCGCACAACCTCATTCCCACTGCTGAATCTCCTATTAACGACTTCAGAAACCAAACCCTCTTAAAAACCGGCAAGTAAGAAAGCTACCAACTCAAGAATCCCTTTCCAAATAATACAAGGCACACTCTTATCAAACGTCAGTACTCAGCAAATGATATTATAAATATTTTTAAAAGATATCTTCTATATATATATTTAAAAAGATATATCCCCCACAAGCTAAACGGCCTTTTAATCAGTGAAGAGATCATGGGCATAGTTCAGGAAATTTATCCAAATCATTTCAACAGTTACCGAATAACGTTCACACAGAAATTTGTTGGGGATTTTCTAATGAGGTAGAACAGGAAGAGAAAATTTTACAAACATACAAAAGGGCTAATCGAAACGCTGACAAAAACCGGTTGCAACTCCTTGAAAACTCCTAATCCCCTAGGGTGTCCGCAAAAATAAAGCGCTGTTCTGTGAAAAATACGGTCGGCATCTCAACAAACCCTTTTTGAATACTCTCCAATCTCTACGTATCCTGGTAACATTATCCATATTGATCAATTTAGCACGGAAAAACACCGAGTTCTGACAGCCATCGAAAAATTTTCAAAGTTTGGACAAGAAATTATCGTAATCGACAATGAAAGTTCACTCAGATCTGCTTCCATTACATCGCCATTAGAAGACAACCTCAAAACCGAAGTGTATGAACCGCCTCCATACAAAAGTGAAGTTAATGGGCAAGTTAAACACTTGCACAGCACACACACGGAAATAATGAGCGGAGAGCGGAGAGCAGGCAGAAAAGAGCAGGGTCAACACTGACAGCGCGATACAGACGAGAAATAGTCATAACAAATAATAATTCCACAACTTTTACCGAATCTGGAAAAATTATACACAAAAGCCTCATTCATAGCTAAATTTTCTACTTTTAGGCTCCTTCCTTATGTTATCAACGCAAAAGTTGAAATGCTGGACTTTACGAGCCCTCAGGTTGTGGCCTTCCACGCGCGAATAGCAAAAATGCAAAACGGAAATTTCAAATCGATTCACTCAATCGACCTCGATCAGTATAAACACCTCTGGAAGTTAGGCAATACTCTTGTTCATCTTACCTGTCTCCCGAGCTTCAGCAAATTCAAAACTTCATTCATAACCTAAAACTCGACTTGATTGGCATAACATGGAAATAGATTGCATGTAGTCCAGATCACGATGACTTCCTCATTTAAAAAGCCAAAATTAACAACGTATTAGGAACAACAATAAACAAGTGAGAATAAATAAAATGTACAATGAGAGAACAAATAATAATTGAAAATCGCTTATGAAATACGAAAATTATTTAAGGAGACTAATCAAGTAAATCATAACGTGATATTAGATATAAAATTTAGATTGTCATTTATGAAAGAAGAATTGAAAAACATTAACATTGCTATTCATTGGGCCAAATTAGGAGTATTTAACTCGATCATTTTATCAAAAACAAAGATTGAATTAGCGACCGATATCATAGGCTTTAGACTTCTCAGAAATGAAAAAATGAACACATCAAATAATGTCATCAATACTGTATGTTGTTAATGATTCACTAAGCAAAAGCCTCGCTTATGAAACTCTATACTTAAAGCAGTTAAGAGAAAACATGTAATCATTGACATTCAACTCAGTAAAATTTTGAGAAAAAATATGAAAATATTTGGTGCAATTAAAGGCTGTAAACTAATAAACTTGTTAAATATTTGTAAACCCTGATAAAATTGTGGACATGTCCAACACATCATGCATCCCAAACCTAATGAGAAGCTTAACGGCCATCTGCAACAGGACCAGCAACGCCCATGTACCTACTTTAGAGGAAATTAAATCTGGTGCTTTATTCCTCTACCAATGCTCGGGAAAAGTTCAGACGAGTGGAATGTCACATAAATTAGATGTTAAATATCTTATAAAATTCCACAACACCAGCTTGAAAATTAATGGAAGAATACTTACAAAGGGTTTAAACGGATAAGTACGACGAGTTGGCCTTTATGTTCTACTTTATGTACAAACATGATTTATGTACTTTTCGCGTCCGGGCCCTACTTTGACCGTGAGATATGCGAAAAAAACAGTACGCAGAACAATTACCCAAAAAAATATATCTCAAAAAACTAATTAAGCTAGAGAAGTGAAACCTTTAGGTAACTTTACATTGAATATTATATTGTTGCGCTGTCTCAGATGCGCGTCCTATTTGCTTCGCAAATGTTCGTAAAAGTGAATTAAACATACCCGATTAATTTAAAATTAGTTGTTTGAGAATTTGTTCTGTTTATAAATTTCGCTAACACTTCGCAATTATTTTCACTTAATTACTACTTCACTTTTATTTTAATTAATTAATTATTTCAATTACTTTCACTCGCTTTTTAATCCGCGTACGACTTTATTTTACTTCAACACTATTTGATTCGCTTCACCCGCAAGACTTCTCTTCGCCGTTCGCTGTAGTCGCTTTTATACATGTACAATCTGATTCTTGAGTTTACGCGCTGAGTCATTTACACAAGTATTTGTCGTACTCAATGCACGAAATGTATTTACGTTATGCCTATTTCCCCTTCGAGAATGATCGATGTATTGGTAATTGATACTTGTTTACAAATATGCTTTTCAGACGATAAAAATAAAATGTGATTCGCGCCTTGTCATGTAAAGGCATACACGTGACTACTTCTATCTATTCGTGGGTGTTCCGTCTCGTAGCATGCATTTATAGAACGAGATAGTATCCTTCATCCATCTATTTATTTATTTGTAACTTTTCTACTTCGTTGTAATTAATTTAAGTCCAACCTAGGCCGACATTCTAAGAACTAACCATATTTATCATCTTTTATTACGGTCATTTATTGTCCGGATTACGGATATCATATATCCGTACAGGCGAGTTATTAGATCTTGTATATGAATGTATTTAAATTTATCTGTATTTTCCAAGAAATTTCCCACGTTTCGTTGTAAACAAAGCCAATGAAAATATTTTCGATATTGTTAAGAACGTCGTGGGAGATATTTGGAATCCCTTCTTTGGTTGTACTGAGTGTTTATCAAAAAAGATGCAGCGATAAAATTGATGTTACATTTTTAACGCAAAAACCGAATGAGTTCAGATATTGCTGTTAATCGTTTCAAATAAGATCAAGAGTGCTAACCGCAAGAACACAAAAGTGCAAAATAATTCGTGATTGTTATAAACTTTGCTGGATGGTTTGGTAAATATGTTTTGAATTTTGAATTCGGTCAACATAATCAAATGATAAACGAACAATTTAATAGAGAGTAGAACTATAGTGAAGTAATAATGTGAAACTACCTAAGAAAAGAGTTTGATTCCATATATGTTTAGAATTTATGTTTCTTAGACGGAGAGATAAATAATACTCTTGTTTCATTTAATAACACCAACTTTATTAATTTATATTTCTTATATTCACGGTATACAATTTATATTGTATACGTGGACCGATATTCAAACAGGCACCCCAATGCAGCCTCACATTGGGTGATAGGGAACAAAGGCTTGTCCGTACCTTTTGACGCGAAAAAATAACTCTACCTCTTTAAGACAATTTCATTACTATTTATATCACTCATTGCCTACTTTGTTTACTTTAATTCAATTCAAAATATCAATGCCTACTTTGTTTACTTTAATTCAATTCAAAATATTGATGCCTACTTTGTTTACAAACTTTAATTCAAAATAATGATGTCTACTTTGTTTGTATTAATTCAATGTGTGTGATTTGTACATTGTGGGATCGAGTTGGGTAAGTGTAACATTTAGACGCGACAGTGTGCAAGGTTGTAAGCAAATAAGTTCGGACTAAGTATAATGCTGTTTATTAAATCACATATCATACCAACATCGCATTGCTATCGGTATTGTTCTAAGAGGTAGCTTTGAGAGTTGGATTCTTTGGTATTTTATTTCAAGATTTTAACTTTAGTAACAGCTAAGCCAAATTGTTATTAATAATGTCGGACAAGTCTAAAAAGTCCCTTCGTAAAATAAGTGGTTATAGAAAGTTGTAAGAGCTGCAAAGATGCTAAAGTTTTTAGTGACTATTTTAGTAAAATCGTAAAAGATGACGATATACTCTGTAAAAAGTGTCGACTCATCTTATATATTTATAAAAAAGCTTCTAGTTCGAAATTTACATCGTCTGAAGAGGTGCCTTTAAGCACGGAAGTGTGTGACGAGTCTAAGGAGGTGCCTTTAACCCTCAAGGGGTACACTTACGGTGCTTACTTATCCAGGTACACTGGGTATGGCATACCCCTGCATCTTGAACTATTAATTTAAATTTTAAGTTTTCTGACCGTCGGGTAAATCTTCTCCACCTTAAAAAAATTTCAATCTGTGGGCGCAAAGACAATCGCAACGTGGGTGAAATGAGTCTTATTTGTAGTTGTGGCTTGATAAGAGACATACATAGTTCTAAAGTATAATCTCTACGACGCATCGGACGATTCGTTTTAATTGAATTATAAATTATAAATGAATTGACGTTTGCCTGATCTAACATACCATAAAAATAACGCATTGGCCATCTACGTGTTTTACGGATACTTGAAAAATGGTGACTTTTTTTATCAAAACTGTCCGTACCCCCTTTAGTATTATTGTAAAAATCGACAATTTCCGGTTTTCCAGTTTCTGGACTTACTTTAACTGTTTTATGGTATGAAGATAGTAATAAAACAATTTTTTTACCCTTAGGAATATATGAAACGAGTATTTCATTATCATCTTTTCTTCTTTCAATGGAAATTTAAAAGCTGAAGTAATTTCTGATTAATTTTTTTGCATTGTTCCTACGATTTTTAAATTGTACTGTTGCGATTCACGCTGGTTGAATTAGAATGCAGATGCGGAGATGCTTGAGTGAAATAGAATCGTCGAGTATCCCTTAGTCTAGTAGATAAGCGCAGGAATGTGGGTCCCACGGTGCTGGATTCGAATCTAGTGCTGGTGTTAACCTTTTTCTACTCTTTATAATTAATGCAAACATCTTCACAGTGATAGATATTCGTATGTAAAATCAAATGCAATTTGATATGAGGATGATTGCTTTGACCCAAAGGGTGAAAGGTTAACATCCGCGGGTCGAACAACTCGGTTATCGTCAACGGGATTTTGCGATAGTGGAGCATACGGTTGAGGTCTGGCGAATAAAATAGGGGTATTTAGCGGCTGTTGCGAGAGTCGGAGTTGGTTCTGTAAGGTGAAGAGGTTGGACGACAAGTTGGCAGCGTGACATAAAGAATTCTGAAAATTGTGACTCGAAAACTTTTAAGTGAATTTATGCTTAATTTTTTTTTTACGTTGTATAACCCGATCGCGCAGGATATTCAATTTATATTTCGCACGTTGTTTTAGGGAGAGACAATTCATCGTGCACCGGGAGGAATTAGTGAAATTATTGAAATCAGTTTTTGGCTAGGAGTTTTTCAAAAAAATAACATTGTGTTCGTTAAGGGCAAGATTTAGGCAAGTGAATTTTCAAACAAAAAATACCAACGTGCGCATTTTTTTTAAAATAAAGCTTAAAAAAATATTTTGTGCATTTTATTTGGAGAAAATCTCTGTGCCCAAGAATACGATTTGAAAAATTGTGAAAAATTGAAAAAAACAGCAAAAATTGAGCTTAGCACCGTATTTCATTATTTGAATATTTCAATGGAAGTCATGTTTCCCGTAGAAAATAGTAGGCTTAGATAAAAGCATGAAATGCTGAGATGTGATAGTGAGAAAAATGTTTTTCTAAAGGATATTTCATTAAAAAAAGAAAAAAATGTGCCTGTTTGCAAGTGACTAAATGCATTAAAGAGAGTGACAGTTTTGTATATAGTGCGTATGTGAATTTGTAACAAAACCTATAAGAGACATTTTACATAAAATGAAATATCGTATTATATATGAATAAGCTTAAATTGAAAATACAGCGAAAATATACTCGGTACGATTAAACTTTTATTTTGAATTGCACTCATCGTGAAAGGCTTTCTCTGAACGAGGAATAGTTGGTCATCGTATTCGACGAGAAAATATGGAAAACATCATTAGAGTGGAAAAATAGAATAGGCGAGTCGAACGTCCAGAAACTTTATTTGTAACTGCATTTAATATAGCATGCCTGTGAACCGTACCCGATCGGGTTAGGTGTTGGTTTCTTGTTTTTTTTACAATTTATGCATTTCTTTTATTTGTTTATTTTTATCAAGGCGGGCAGACTCAATTTTTTTGTTAAGGGTTTTCTATTCATTCATTTTTTTTTGTATTTCTTTACCTTATTATTTTGTTTCCAATTTACATTTTTACTAAAGAAATGAATTTGAACTGAATCAATTTTTTTTTTAAATTTCTCCAGCAAGCTCTCCTTCGTCCCTATCCCTTAAACCCGCCCCCCCTCCCAATTATGGGATGTTGGTGTTTCATGTACGGTGGCCCAGCACGGGCAGTGATCTTCCCCGAACGACCCCGACCAGCTGAGCCTAGCCGGCCTCAGTATGCCATCTGGTTGTGAGTCTTGAGTGGGGTTATGAGATCACTGCCATATAAATGTCTGCGACCGCGGCAGCGTGGTCGCAACAGTACTCTCGTAACAATTTATGACAAATAGGGATGGAAGTAATATTTTGTAATATTTTGTCCTGTATGATATAAAGGTTCTGATAATTTTCTAAGATAGTAAGACGGTACACTTTCGGAAGCATTTCTATCAACTATTGCACCAAAATATGGTACAGCATTATATAAATAAAGCGTTTCAGCATCGTTAAGCGTTACCACATTCAGACCATATCTATCTGGTTTTGCAGGTAAATAGATTCTGAAACCACATCTACGACGCAACGAAAGCAGCTGTTCATTTATTGTACATAATGAACCTAAATTATAATTATTTTTACAATTGTTGAAGAATTTATCCCAAACTTCTCTAAGATTTGCAAATTTATCTGTGTGTTTTCTGTCATGACGAGTGCTTTTATCATCAAATCGCATGCATGAAATTATGAATTTGAATCTCTTTTCAGGTATTCTTAAAATTGACATACTATATAGTGACCATAAACATGCAGTACTAGTATGATTGACTCTTTATAAACCGGCAAAATACAATAGACCTATCGTCGCTTTCAATTCAATTAAATTAATGTTTTATGAAATGACTGAAGCTGCTCATCGTTTGCTTTCAACATTGCAATACGGCGATTTATTACATCATATGTGTATTTCAAAACTATTTCTAAAATACTATCTTCAAAAAGAACACTCCAAGTTTCTATTGAAGTTTTGACAATAGCAGCTTGTCCTTTTGGAGATGACATGTGAACAGGTCTAATACGTTTACCTCGACTTTCAGGTAATTGAAGGTGCCATTTGAATCCATTTTTCCCACGTAGGTAGCCCGGTCGACCACGTTGTTTTCTGTTACCTGTACTAGACCCTTCTCTTTCTTCATTTCCCGATGATTCACTGTTACGGTCTTCTTTCTCCTCTTCTTCCCCCACTTCTTCGTTTTGAGATTCATGAGATTGTTCCTCGAATGTGTCTTCGAGTTCACTTTCATCGTCATACTCGTCACTTTTTTCGTAGAAATGTTCAATTTCTGACGCTTTACGAGTATGGAATCTTGTCTCCATTTTCAACTAGAATAAATATATAAAATATTTATACACGTATAGAATTTACAACTTTGAAGAGCTGTTTTGATTAGAATATGTCAAAGAATAATAAGTATAGAATAATTTGATAATGGTTTACTTTCCAAAAAGATCGAGCAGTTGCAACTTGTATTGTAATATATTTGGAGTTATATTTATGTACATATATATACTAGTTCACTCACTTATTTGCAATATCAAAAGCATTCAGATGAGAAAATATATGAATTCACTGTTTACAATTCATTTGCCTAAGAAAAATTTTCACCGAGATTTGATAAATTCTGACACTAAGTGCACACTGGGAAGGCTATACCCATAGACTAAATTCCTGGTCCGTTAGAACTTTGAGTTTCAATGTTGCCGATAATTTCCAGGGGGGGGGGGGGAATTTGTCCTAGAGAAGGTAAACTTTTTCCCCGCTATAGCAGCACTCTGTTTAATCGACTGTTGGAGAAGGGCAAAGCAATAAATTAAGTACTCGGGTATATTATACCCAGTGTACCTCCTGAGGGTTAAGCACGGAATTGTGCGATGAAGAATCAGTGACTGCTGGAGTGCCGGAAGAAACTTATGTTAACTCCAAGGATTCAAATACTAGTGCTGACAGCGATATTACTCATGAATATCATCTGAGCGAAAATTATATTGAAATTCCATTTCAACACGTTGCATCTAGTCACGGGTGTTGCATTATATGTCAAAAAAGAACTGATCTTAAGACAATATTTCTAAACACGTGTACAAATATTCATAAAAAAAGTATTCATACCAAAAGATGATCGATGCTGTTCGACGCATTTAATAGGAAAATATTTTTATGAAGATGATTTATCTCATCCACGTATAGTTTATAATACCATTACAAAAGAAAAAACAAAATTGACACTATTTTTCAACACGCTGTCAAATAAATCCCAGTCATCAATATTGGATAGAATCCACGAACTCGATATCTGTTTTATCTTGAATAAATGTTTAGCTATAGTTTAATTATATTTTTGTTTATGCTAAAGACCGGAAACTCAAACCAAACAAAGGGTAGTATTTTGGGCTTACATTACGGCCAACAAGTCTCCGAATATTTCACACAAATAATTACTAGTTTTGAAAAAGACATTCTACCGATTAAATGTTGATAAATATTCTATTAAATGTTGATGAACATCAGCTTGTATTGATCGTAGATGGAGCGTGACACCAAAAAAGTAAAAATAATTTTTGAAATTGCTCCCATCTTCATTAACATTTCTTTGTGCTAGAAATAAAGAAACCTTCCTTTTAATTTTATGTTTTTTTATTTACCTTGCGGAATCAATTTTCGACCGTGATTGTTCGGTCTTCATCGCTGATGAAGATAAATAAAAAACATAAAATTAAAAGGAAGGTTTCTTTATTTCTAGCACATAAAAATAATTATTATCAATGGAGTACATCAAATAATTATTATCATACTCAGGACAAAAAAGGACTCATCTATGTAAACCTTTCAGAATATGTACAACAAATGTGTGGCTTTGTCATTGATTTTTCTGGGCCTTATTGCGGGACCTTAAATGATGCTTCAAGTATGAAAATTATTATAGCGGATTCATTAAGCCTGAAAAAACTTCTGTTACCTATGATATCTTCACTGTAGATCGTGGACTGATGTGGTGGAGTGATATCGTAAAGTTTTTGAATCACAATTGTTTTATCGTTCTTATGGCAGCTTCTAAAGGTAATAAGCCTCAACTGACTACAGAAGAGGCCAATGTACCTGGATAGATAACGAAAATCAGGTGGGTGGTAGAAGCTGTTCTCGGTAACATTGCCTAAAAGTACAAACTATCACATCATTCTCTCGATAACGAAGTGTTGCCAAAGTTGGAACCACTATGTTAAAAAATTGGTTTTCTGCACAACACTTATGCTAAAAGGCTTGGTTTGGATAGTGAATTAAACGGCATTATAGTCCAATATGTGAAAACTAGAATAGACGTAGAAAATGCTTTGAGCCAAAAAGTACAAAACTTAGCATTAGCATCAAATCTATGATCAAAATAATCTTTAAGTACAACATGTAAAATCAGCACCTAGTATCATTTAAGCAGAAGTAAAATAATGACATATAAATAGTAAAATCAATCGCATACACATTCATTATATTTCCGACGGTAACAATTTGTTCGGATGTTCGCATGTAGCAGCTATTATTTATTATTTGTCATATGGACGGTATTTATCCAGAATCTTGCGAGCTGCTTTGGTCCTAACTAGGTTATTTCCGACTAAAAATGTACCAGTTGTAATCAATTCAGTTCATATAATTCTTTTCAGTTCTTATATCTTTATTATTTTTTTCTAATTTCACGAAGGGACTTGTTACAGTTTTTACACTTGTCCGACATTACTAATCACCATTTGGCTTAGCTGTTACGAACTTTAAAATCTTGAAACAAAATACCAAAGAATCCAACTCGACTCGAATATCGATGAAAATGCGCTGTTGGTAAGATATGTGATATAATAAACAGCGTGATACTAAGTCCGAACTTATTTGCTTACAACCTTGCACACTGTCGCGTCTAAACACACATGGAATAAAACGGTTTTCTCAGGTAGTTAAACTTTATTATTTCACTATAGTTCCACTCTCTTTTAAATTGTTCATTTATCATTTGATTATGTTGATCGGATTCAAAATTCAAAACATATTTTCTAAACCGTCCAGCAAAGTTTATAATTATCACTAATTATTTTGCACTTTTGGAATGTCGGCCTAGGTTGTAATTAAATTAATTACAACGAAGTATTAAAGTTACAAAATAAATAAAAAGATGGATGAAGGATACCATCTCGTTCTACGAATGCATGTTACGAGACGGAACACCCACGTATAAATAAAAGTAGTCACGTGCGTACCTGTACATGACAAGGCGCGAATCACATTTTATTTTTTTTCGAAGTGTTGCACCAATTTTTTTCTCACGCAATTTTTATGCGTGATAGTGCACATAAAGGAGCATAATAAATATTATTTTCGTGATTGTAACTTACAGAGAACATAAAAAAAAATTATTATTTATTTGCTTTTTTACCTTATGTTTATGAAAAATTATTCTTAAAAATCTAAAAAAAATATATAATATGTACTGTAAAGTTGCCAAAAGCCTCGCGTTAGTTTCACTTCTCTAGCTTAATTAGTTTTTGAGATATATTTTTTTGAAAAATTCTTATGCGAACGGTTATTTTTTCTAATATCTCAAGATCAAAGCCGAAGCCAGACGCGAAATGTACATAAATCACGTTCTTACATCAAGTATATATTAAAATATAGGTTTTGATATAGATTCCTTTTTGGGGGCCAACTCGTCATACTTATCTGGCTACACCCTTTGAGACAATCTTGGTGTTGCTTGAGACTTCACTTCCTTCGAACCCAGGCAATGTAATTTAGGTTGTATCACCAAATTATAATAATCTGATCGTTTCTAATAAAAATGTATAAATCTCTATATACTTTCAAAACTGTTCTAGTTATATATCCGAATTAATACTTCAACCTGCAATGTAACCAATACCCCTGCAATGTAACCAATTGCTGGGGTTACAGTCTAATAGACAAAATTTATGAGTCGATGCGATGCGTGGCCTAAAACTCAGAGGATTTTAAGCGTCGGGCATTTTCTCCGCATGCTTGTGAGTCTTCTAATACTTTATGAGTGAATAGTTCAACCTCGTAGCATCATCAAGTATAGATATTCGCTCTTTGTCTTATGTACATATGTGTATACAACAAACCGCGCCGGCAATAAAACTGATCTTATTTTATAATAAAATAACGTAGAAGTTAAATTGAAGTCAATCAATGTCATTTTGTTTGAAAGTTCCGGGGAAAAGTAAGTACTTCATTATTTTAATAAGATTATTCTATTATTATTATTAATAATTTTATATATTTTTTTTAATTATTACTCGTAGTTTTGTACTCCTTGTTAGGAAAGATGAGAAAGACTTGAGTTATCAACAGCTCAATATCCAAACCATGCTCAATTACACACGTTCTCACCAATTTTTCAAGCAATCGATATCATAATTTAACATTTTTTATTGCTACATTGCTAAAGCTTATTTAAATAGATTAATTTTGTCCACAGATAACCGACACAAAACATGACTGAATCAAAAAAGAAATGTAGACAGTAGATGTTGATTATTTCGTCCCATCATTGCCAGACAAATAATGCCTTTGTGCCTTTTATGGAACCAAGTTTCTAGCAATGACGCTATGAAGCCATCTAAGCTGGAAGATCATCTGAGAATATGTCACCCTGATAAAACAGATAAAGATTTCAAATATTTTTGAACATTAAAGAGAAACTTCAGAAGAGACAAACGCTGGACAAAATGTTCGCTTGGACGTCACAAAGAAGCGATGATGGTTTGCGAGCGTCTTACAAAATCGCGTTGCTTATAGCGAAATCCGGAAAACCGCATTCTATCGGATAACAGGCAATTTCGCCAGCCGCTAAAGAGGTTTTAGAAACTGTTCTACACAAACCTGCATCTGATATCATTAAAAAAAATCTTTAACCAGCAACAGTTCAAGGACGTATTGATGAAATGAGTTATTGTTTCATTTCAAAGTTTCTTGGGTAATTATATAATTATCATTTTTCTGTATGGCTGGAGGAATCAACTTTACCTGATAATAAAGCATTATTATTGGCGTGTGTTCGTTTTATTATGGATCAAAAAATCCACGAAGAATTGCTATTTGCGAGAACTTTGACAACCGATACAAAATGCGAATCTATATTTCACGTTTTGAAGGCTTAATTCTTGGAAAAACCTCTTTCTATATCAAATTATATCGGTAGCTACGGGTGGCACACCTGTCATGGTTGATAATCGTTATCGTGATTTTATGAGTTTTTTTAAAAGAAAATGTACCTGGAGTATTTGCAATACACTGCGTCATTCATAGACAACATTTAGTTGCTAAAAATCTGAATCTAACAATCCATGAATCCAATCTCCAATTTCGCAAATCTCTCGCCATTGATGCTGCAAACCGATTCCGAAACAATTACTCTTTCATACTAATGTATGCTGGCTGTCAACAGGCTTATGCCTGACAAAATTTGTTACACTATTAGAAACTTTTTTAGAGTTTCTCGATGGTAAAGATGAAAATTAGAAAGAAAATTTATCGAAATAAATATGGTGAATGTATTGCAATGTGATATTCACATATCAAATTTGTTAAAAACAAAGTCGATCTTTTCAGTGTTTATTGCCAGAATTAAACTGACGAAGCAAAACATTGGACGGTAAGAATTTTCCCAGTTCTCCAATTTGTACCAGGTCCTAGATTTGATTGCCGTCTACTTAGATTTTGAAACTTGATTTGAGGATATATTGACGCTGGTAATACTGCAATGGATCCCTTCCATTAAATGAATTTATATTTAGCTTAGTTCTTTTCATGTACAGGTACTACGTTTTGGTTTAAATCTAATTAATAAATGTGGAAAAATGTGTTGTTTTTTATTTCACGTTTTCACTCTATAGGTACTTCACTACTACTAGAAATTTAAATTTTTCAAAGTGAATAGCAGGGGGTCTATCTAAAATTGAAAAACATAACAAGGGGTCTACGAGTGAAAAAGGTTTGGGAACTTCTACCCTAAACTAAAGAAAAAACAGCATACAGAATTGGTTGGAGTACCCGATACTAAAATTATTAATATTTTTCTCGGTAAGCTTGACATGACAAAGATCAAACCTAGATGTGTACCTAGAAAGCTCACCACACCTCAGACACAGCGCCACGTAGAGTTTTCAGGCGCTTGTTTAGACCTCTTTAGTGATGAAAAAAAGGTGGACTAGTAAATTAGATCGTCACGTGAGATGAATTGTTAAACTTACCCAAATCGATCCCATACAAATCGCACACATTGAATTAATACAAACAAAGTAGGCATTAATATTTTGAATTGAACTAAAGTAAACAAAGTAGACATTGATATTTTTGAATTGAACTTAAGTAAACTAAGTAGGCACTAATATTATTGAATTGGATTAAATTAAACCAAGTAGGCGATGAATGATATAAATAGTAGTGAAATCGTCCTGAAGAGGAAGAGTTAGTTCTTCGCGTCAAAAGGTACGGACAAGCTTCTGTTTCCTATCACCCAATGTCAGGCTGCATTGGGGTGCCTTTATGAATACCGGTTCATGTATACAATAAAAATTGTATACCGGGAATATAATAAATAAAGTTGGTGTTATTAAGTTAAACAAAAGTTTTATTTATCTTCTCCGTCGAAGAAACATAAATGGCGCAGTCGGTAGGATACGCTAAGTGAAAGTTCACGTGATTTTTTAAAATCCTTAAAGCGTATCGACGTCGCGTCCGCGAAAATAAAAATGTGTATAAGAATCCATTTCTTTTTTTTGTATCGCTGACGCAAAGAAAGTTGTTTCTTAGAAGAAGCAGCCTCTAGACTAACCACCAAAATCCCGAAAACAGCAGTGTCCTTTAAAAACAAAAAGTGAATGAAAGAAATATATAAATAGTGAAAAAAAAACAAAATAGGGAAGAAATAACAAAAGAAAGCACGACCTACCAATTGAAACCTGGCAGTGTGCTAGAAAAACAAAAAGACGTTGAAAAGAGATGGAATTAGTAACTTAACTAAACTGAGAAACAGTGAAAGTAACACAAGAAAAAAATACAAACAGGAAGAGAAGAGAAACGGAAGATCTTGTAAGTGGCAAAAAGAATTTTGATATTTTTTCACAATGAAAGTATGACCTAAATTTCGTCCGATTAACATTAAATTCACATATGCTATGTGGTGGATTTTCGATTGACATCGATGACCGATAATGGAAAATATGGAATGCGTAATTAATAAATACACTATCTAGAAGCTTATTTTTGAGGAGAATCAACCCGAGAACCTGAATTTTTATTAGAGAAAACGGAAACTTAGTATGTTGCTTAATAATTTCTTTTTTAAGTTACTTTAAAAATTCATCGATATCCAATAAAGAAATACGATAACGAACGATTTATAATATGTAGAACAAACAAACAGACTTGTTTCAGTTTTTAAATCTGTAAGAAAATTTTACGAAAGATATTTCAATATAATTGAAATAGGAAAAAAAAATTTATAAGCGTTGAACTTAACAAAATAAAACATCAAACATAATACATTGTGTACTGATTATATATGAACAAAAAACAAAATAAAAATCTCAATTAAAAAAAAACAAAGAAGGAGCGCAAGATTACAAGAAAGAAAAGGAGAAGTTGTTCCTGCAAGAGGAAGCAGAAAAAACGAATATCAAGTATCATAATTTTAAATTAGATTTTTCAAATTTTACATTTTAAATACAGAATATTGATTTGCTTTTTATTAATTTGCTTTCATAGTGTTTGACTTTTCTGGGGCTTAATAACTTGTATATATTGATATATATATATAGTTTATTAATAAAAGACAATATTTCAAAAATTTATGAGTATTCGTGTACGACCTTTGTTATAAGGGTGGTTTGGATGGAGAATTAAAATAATTATCAAAATGACGTACGCTGAAGCAACCAACGCCATTCAAATAAACCCCTTGAAATACTTGAATAGCGTGCCCGAATTCAATGGCAAATCTGAAAATTTACAGACCTTCATCAACTTTGTTGAAAGGGTTAATCCAATGCTTCAAGCTTTTAACGAAGCATCACAGCTTCTATTCGGCGATATTATCAAAAGTAAGCTGAAAGGTAGAGCGAAAGAAACTCTCGAAATAAATTGTCATGCCACACTTTGGGAGGATATAAAGCAAGTTCTCAAAAATAATTTTGGCGATCGCCTCAGCGTAGACGAACCTTAAGACAATCTACGCGGCACAATTTGTAAAACAAATACGCTAGATTTCTATAACGAAATCAAAAGTAAGTTGAGGAGCCTCAACAACAAAACTTTAGTTGTTTTAGGTGCGAGTAACACCACAAACGAGTGCGCCCGTAATAACATGAGAACGGCCCTTAACATCTTTAAAAATAAAATCCCTGAACCCATGAAGACTATCCTTTTCTGTCGAAATCCTGAAAGTCTTGAAAAAGCTATCGATATTTTATTTAAAGCGGGCTACGCCTATTATGGATCTAATGGGCAAATTCATCAACCTAACAGACAAAACAACGGAAACAGGACACACAGACTCGTCAATCAAACTCACAATAATAACTCTAATAAAAGAACACAATTAATAATAATAATTATAATAGGATATAATAGATAATAATTATAATAGGTCTAACAATTATAGCCGTAACCATAATAATCAAAAAACATACTAAGGAATCGCAACCAATGGAACGGCGCATATAGTCCCCATAACTTAAATAAATATGAAAATCCAAATAACCCTCGATATTTTGAGAGGCAGCCAACTCCTGAACCCATGAATATTAATAAAAACGAGGCAGCAGGAAATTTTCGGCTACAGGCCTCGGACGAAAACTTCCTCATACAAACCTCAAATCAAAATCCAAAACTCTGAAATTCATTATTGATACAGGAGCTACACACTCCATCATAAAGCCAGGTATCTGCCATCCCAAATGGAAAGTAAACACCCCCAGTGTCTATCTGAAAACTCTACAACATATGATCAATATAACTGAAAAAGTACGAATTCCTCTCTTTGAAGAGTTAGGTGATAGTACTCAAGAAATAGAATTATTCGTATATCAATTCCATGAACTTTATGATGGAATTATAGGAAACAATATACTAAGACAACTACGACTACAAGAACCAACTGTTACGTTCTGGGGTCGACAAAATGGTCCCAATACTCTTCAAAAAACAAGAAGAAGATCAATATTGTCTTTGCAATAAGGTTGACAGGCACGGATACTTCATATAATTCGGAAGTATCCGTGCCTGTCAACCACGAAAGTGGCTTGGTACACTTTCCAGGAAAGACCTCCAAAGATGGGAAGGTCCACCTAGACGAAGGTATCTATGACGTAAAAGACTCTCCAATGCCCGTCCTAATAAAGATATTAGGCGACGGCTCTATTAAGGTCAAATTTGGTCCTCAAGAGAGTACACCCGTAAAACGGTCCAACTCCATCGTAAATGAAATTAGAATGGACCATCTTAACGAGGAAGAAAAACAGCAATTAATACCGATGGTCAGGAAATTCGCTGATATATTCTATGACGAAAGGTCAGATTTAACCTGCACTGATGTCATCAAACACAAAATCAGGACAGAAAATAACCTACCAATAGTTGCAAAAACATACCGATATCCGTACATTCATAAGAATGAAGTACGAAATCAAATCCAAGAAATGTTACAAAATAATATCATAAGACCAAGCAAATCTCCCTATTCCGCACCAGTATGGATTGTGCCAAAAAAAGTAGATGCAAGTGGAAAGCAAAAATGTAGACTTGTTATCGATTATCGTAAAGTTAATGAAGTAACAGTCGACGACATGTACCCTATCCCCAATATTGATGAAATCCTGGAAAAACTTGGAAGAAGCCAATATTTTTCCACGCTAGATTTAGCGAAGAGTTTTTATCAAATAGAAATAATGGATAAATATATCCATAAAGCCGCCTTTAACGTCGAAGGTGGACATTACGAATTCCTACGAATGCCATTCGGGCTGAAAACAGCCCCTGCAACCTTTCAACGTCTTATGAATAATATTCTTTCAGATTATATAAACAAGATATGCATAGTCTTTTTAGATGACGTGATTGTATTCTCAACTTCCATGTAAGAACACGTAGATTCACTAAACAAGATTTTTAACAGATTCCGGGAAACCAACTTGAAAGTTCAGTTGGATAAATCTGAATTCTTTAAAACTACTTTTCTGGGACATATCGTTACAAGAGAGGGATTAAAACCCAATCCACAAAAAGTGGAATGTGCACAAAAATTTCCCATACCAAAGACCCCGAAACAAATAAAACAATTTTTCGGTCTAGCTGGTTATTATAGGAAAATTATTAAGGATTACTCCCAAATCATCAAACCGATGACTAAATATCTGACAAAAGATGCAAATTAAACTGTTCAGACCCAGAATACATTCGAGCTTCCGAAATCATAAAAACCCTTCTTACTAATGAACCCATCTTAGCCTATCAAGATTTCGATAAAACTTTCGTTTTGACAACCGATGCAAGCAAATACGCTCTTGGTGCCATACTTTCTCAAGAAGGACGACCAATTAGCTACACAAGCTGCACGCTAAACGAACATGAAATCAACTATAGCACCATAGAGAAGGAAATGTTAGCCATTATCTGGGCAACTAAGTACTTCCGACCCTATCTTTTCGGAAGAAAATTCATAATCGAAACAGATCATAGACCACTAACATGGCTTTTTTCTATAAAAGAACCCAATTCCAAATTAGTTAGATGGAGACTTAGACTAGCCGAATTTGACTTTACAATTAAGTATAAGGAAGGTGCAAAAAACATGAATGCCGATACCCTTTCTAGAATTCCTCCGAAATAAACTTAGCTGAAAACGAAAGTAATATACCCACAAGCAACTCGTGTGTTAACGTATTCAAGAATCAAATAATTATAAAAAAATCAAATTCAGGCTCTCTCCGAATAAAAAAGGAAAGGATTTTTGACAAGAATAGAACTATAATCCATGCAAACCAATTACATGAACCCGACACTATTATCCTGTTGAAAAACCACTTTAACCCAAACGGTTTAAATGCAATTTTAGTGGAAAATGAAGAATTCTTTCAAATCATACATTCTGCTTTCAGTCATAATTTCATAATCAGTGGTAAATTTAGAATTATCAGATGCAATGCCCTACTAGAAGACATAAGAGACGAAGAAAAATTCGCAAAAATTATCGAACAAGAACTTTTGCGAAATAACCATCGTGGCATAGAAGAAGTTTCAAGAAAATTTAAAACAAAATAATATTGCCCAAAACATTTTGACAGATTCACAAGTTTCATAAACAATTGTGAAATTTGCAACAGTGAAAAATACGTTCGAAATCCACCTAAACTCTTAATTAAAATTACCGAGACCCCACAAAAACCTGGTGAAATTATCCATGTAGATGTATTCTACACACTCGAAAAACAATTTTAACGATAATAGATAAGTTTTTGAAACATGCTTGCGCAATATAGATCCTCGCAAGAACTTGGAATGAGTTCAAAAGAGGATTAGCGTATTATTTCAGGCAATTTGGCACCGTCAAAAAGTTAATAGTTGATAATGAACTGGAATTCAAAGCCACTCCCTTGAGAGATTTCCTTACGAACGAAAATGTGGAAATTCACTATACTTCTAGCAGTAACCATACTTCTAATGCAGACATAGAAAGACTGCATAATACAATAAATGATCACATACGATTATTAAAGCATGACCTTAATAATCAGGGTACGGTGGAAGAGCAAATACTTAAAATTATATCATTCTACAGCAACACGATTCACTCTACCACAAATAAAAGGCCAATAGACTTCATTAATGGGAAAATACATCAAGACGAAAACAATTCCATACACGATATGATCCTCCAGAAAAAACAGAAAGTTATAAATAAATTGAACCAAACCAGATCTAATAATGAAATAAATGCTGGACTTAATTTTATTAAACAAACTAGAGGAGGGAAAAATCACTCCAAATTTAGGAAAATCTACGCAAGAAAATTAGATGAAGAGCATATAATCGATCTTGAAAATCAAATCAAATACTTCCGAACTCACATTAAAAGTAAGAAGAAAAACCAAAATTTCAATCATCCAACAATTAAAGCTACAAGAAAGAAGAAAAGTAAAAATGACCCGTCAACTTCTCGTCCTCCAGTCCATAACCAAAAAACATAAAATATATATTCTCATATCTCTTTCAGAAACGACTCTACCCCTTATGATAACCTTCTGCACAACGGTTAAAACATCCTTACCAAGACTGAACTAGACCTCTTCGAGACTTCGACAAATGCTTACCTATAAAAACGGTTGTTTCGTCGATTAAAATATCAAAATTAAAATTATCAAAATCATTTTTACATTTTTTTTCAAAGGAAACCCTTTCGATAGTTACTCTCGAACAGATCCCAACCATCCAAAGTAGGTCATTAATACTAATACAATAATAACAAGCCCCTACAATCAAATTTATAATGTAAATGTTAAAAACAATTGAGAGGAAATTAAAGATAAACGTATCAGAAGCATTATAGAACCCAGGGAATCTCGATGTAATACGAAAATATTCAATTACCAAAATTGATTTAATCCATTAAAGAGAACAGAACTATGCCTGATATTCAAATCTAAGAATTATACCTAAAACAAGTAAATAACGAAAATAATGTCGACTCAATTGTATTACAGACAAAAAGAAACAACATAATAAGCCTAAGTTTTGATATTATAATTATTATTATAGTAATATTGTAATATAGTATAATAAATAAATATAATTATTATAGTAATATAGTAATATGATTATGATGTACGTGTACATGGACCGTAAACACCGTAAAGTTTTCATTTCGTCGGAGCCTCAATCTAACGGTGGGAGTGTTAAACTTACCCAAATCTATCCCATACAAATCACACACATTGAGTTAATAGGCATTAATATTTTGAATTGAACTAAAGTAAACAAAGTAGATATTGATATTTTTGAATTGAATTTAAGTAAACCAAGTAAGCACTAATATTTTTGAATTGGATTAAATTAAACCAAGTAGGCGATGAATGATATAAATAGTAGTGAAATCGTCCTGAAGAGAAAGAGTTAGTTCTTCGCGTCAAAAGGTACGGACAAGCTTCTGTTTCCTATCACCCAATGTGAGGCTGCATTCGGGTGCCTTTTTGTATACCGGTTCATGTATACAATATAAATTGTATACCGGGAATAAATACAAACATAAATTAATAAAGTTGGTGTTTTTAAGTAAAACAAGAGTTTTATTTATCTCTCTGTCTGAGAAACATAAATATGAATCCTGAGTTCATCAGTAGGAATAGGAGTCCAAAGAGGAATCTATGCAGTAGCAGAATGAGGGCAATTATCACCCATGAAGTTTAAGGTGTCACAGTCGTCTGGTAAATCATGGCGACAGTCTTTTGGGACTCAGAAGGGGTCTTGTTGACATATTACAAAGACGAAGGCGTCTCTATGTCTGGAGTACTACGCTTCACTCATAGAGAGTTTGAGAAAATGTAGCAAAGAAAAAGAAAGGGGAAATCGACCAAAGGTGTAATCCTTCCACATGACAGTGTTCCTGTTCACAAGTGCCGTTCTGCATTGACTGCCCTGCACAAGGTGGGGAACATATTATCGGTCGATATTTAAGAACACCCACTCTGTAGTCCTGACCTGGCTCGCAGTGTTTATTATCTGTTCTCAAAGCTTGAAGTAGTTCATGGGAAGAAGGCTTCAAGCGATGAAGAAGTGGCAATACATTTTTCTATACGTATATACGTATATACGTCTATACGTAAGCTGATGCAAGATCTAAAGAAATTGTTAGAGCGGCAGGCGACTAAATTGAAAAAGCAAAATAATTCTGTATTTTTATTCTCACTTCTCCCTTCGTATCATCAACGTTGGGGAAGTGTTTAATAAGATGGTGTTGCTTTTGTTGTCAACACTCGTAGTGCAAGTATTACCTTGGAAGGAGAACAAATTATTGGAGTTGGTTGTTGCATCAACTCTTATTTGAGGAGCGAATTTGGATTATCATCAAATCGTTCCACCACCTCTTTCAAAGAAGAAACCAATTGTAGAGAAAGTGAAGGTGAAAAATTACCGTGCTCCTGATTTTGGAGTTCGTCGTTACTGCCAAGCTCTTTTTAAGGCTCAGCTCGGATTTGTTACAGCTTCCTCAATTACTCCAGCACCAATTCAGGTTCTTCGACAAACTAGATTCGGTCAAAAACAAGGTCAGTCGATTTTCAGAACGAAAAAAAAACTTTTATAATTAATAACCTGAACGTTGAATTATGTTTTTTTATTATTTTAAGATGCAGCTGATGATTTTCTCAATCTAGTCGACATTAAAACAGTGGAAAATTATTCGAATCCAGTTCAAGAATTTTAAGTTGCGAGGAACAATGAAACATCTGAGACTGTAATTATTATCGCCCTATATGCTATCAACAGTCGCCTTTACAATTTATGTTTTCAATTCGATTTTTCCAATTGTAGTTCTAGAAAAAGGTTTACGTTCATCCTCAATGCTAGTCGTGTATTGAATTCGTAGAAAACAGTGATGACATTAACTTTCACGATAACGTATTATTCACATGGTTTAATGTTTGATTGTTGTTTTTCGCCACTGCTGGTACAAACTTATCTCCGTCTTCAGTGTGTTTAGTAAACAAGTTATTTTCAAACTAGTTTTGTTTTGAGATTGGTAACTGAAACTAAAACGATTACCATCTTTCCGGTACTTTAAAGTCATTGTAGGTAGGTTTCCGCACCGTCAATTCGTCTGAAGTTTAGCCTGCAGTGACGCCCAGCTTTCGTGAATTGTTCGACTGTGTATGTGTATCGGATAACTATCATTTAACTCGAAAGCTCAAAATCGAAAGGCGGTATGAAAAAACGGCTCAGGAATTTCGCAAAAACTTTTGCGCAATGACAAACTGTTACACCAAGGTACGAACACCGTCTTCACCATTTGCGAGTATGTTAACTGCACTCAAGTACGATTAATTGTTGCAATTGAGGCTGCTGGGTTCCAACCAATCAATGAAAATAGCGTTAAATCGTTTTTAATAACGAAAACGAAATGCAAAGAAATGAAAACCAACACTTTTCATGTTATCGGCCGCGATCTTGGGAAGCTTTCTCGATTTGAATGGAATGTTCAAGCTACTGCTGTATTGGTGCCTGACTTAAACTTAAGATTAATTTCAGGGATCTCAAGTTTTAGTCGATCAGATTATCAAGTGGAGGCACTAGCTCGTACGCAAAGTTTATGCGCACTATAGAGAAGGTCAGTTAAAGCACACGTTCGAGTCTATGGTTCCAAATGTGAACCCCCTCTTGTGATACGTTCTCTGGTGTTTCAATCTCGCTCAACTCCACCTAGGCAGCAACTCTAAGGAATATGTTCGGGTCAGCGAAAGTTACTTTAGCGATCGCAACTGTTTTGCTCAGCACGCAGCTGATCCGTGCGCAGTGTAAGTTGTTCTGGGCTCTGTGGCCAAAATTGCTTTAATTTGTCGAAGAAGTGCATGCAACGTTCCTTCACAGCTCGATGCACCAACCCGAATCGCAGGATCGGCGTTTGCCTCTCCATCTATAATTGCCCTACACTTCTGGCTGTTGTTTCGCGTAAGCCACTCACAGATGCAGACCGCAAATTTCTGGTCGCCTCCCAGTGTACTGGCGGAACTGGAGCCCAACCACATATTTGTTGCAACGAGGATACTGGATACAGCCAACCCACTTCCTTGAAGACGCCCTCGCTTCCCATCCGCCGGTCGCAGACGCGTCCTAGCAGTGAAAGAGGAGACCTTCTGCCTTCTCCAGGGACTTGTGGCAGGGAGACCACTGGAAACCGAATTTACGGAGGAAATGCAACCGAGCTTGACGAGTTCCCCTGGATGGCTATTCTGGCATACAGAACAGGTAATTCGTTTCAAATCTGGACTGCAATTTAAATAACAGTAGAAAACACGAAGGGACAAAGGGATTTTAGCATTCAAAAAGTTGAAAAACTGAGTCTGCAATATAATCTTAATCCAGAAAACCCAAAAACTCTATCCTGTAATGTACATTATATTTTTCGAATTTCAATCCTACAGATTAACTGTCGGTTGAAATAATTACAAATCCTGGTTTAAATATAAAAATTTCTCAAGGAATCATGGATTCACTGAGTTCCATTTGAATAAAAGATAGTAAATTGAGTAATGTTGCAAACCATGCATTGTGTTAAGAAGACGAACCATTGTATGATGAATCGAAGAAATTGCTTAAAAAGAGTCTTTCGAAGATCTGAACCACGAATCGAAATTCAACCTGACTCACTCAAAACTATCAAAGTTCAGAAACTTTAGGAGATTCCCAAGAAAATCCTGCTAATTTTCTCGGTATAAATTTCAATAGAATTGTTACTCGTTGGTTCGCTCTATTCCATCTCCGCTCACTAACTCCGACTAAGTTGTCCAAAGCCCAGATTGAGTTTCGATTGACTTGCAGGAATTCAACTTGGCTCAGCGGCTTATATTATGGGGATATGAGCTTATTCCGATCTAGAAGTTGGACATCATCAGCTTCAGCGAGTCCATCGCGCCAAAAGACTTAATTTGAAGTCTTAATTTAATTATAACCCTGTAGGGCGAGTTATCAAATCACAGCGTGAAATTTTCGGCATGATGCGTGCATAAGTTATGCCTTGTATTAATTAAAACGGGTGTTCGACATGTGTGCAACGATAACCAAAAACTAAGCGAAGTGAAACTATTATCAGGGATTGGGTTCGTGCAACAGTGAATTAATTCCGGACGTGTGTCTTGAAATTAGCTGATATATAACAAAAGTATTTCGTAAGAAAGTGAATTCATTTATGCTAAAAGACACTATTGTGAAATCAAAGATTTAAATCGCTCGGAAATCATGACTTTCAAGTTTGCGCAATCGTTGCTATTGGGTGCATATCGCTCTATTAGATGAATGGCTTCAATGAAATCGTGCCAAAGAAATCAATCTCAACCAAGGCAGGTGCATAATTGATGTTTCCTAGTTTTGGCAAGTCAAAATCATACACATTTCCTTAATCCTTAATGCGAAGCAACTCCTCGGACAGATTAAAGTAGATACTTATCCAAATAAGTTAAAGATTCATAAAATATCAAAAGGCACAAAGAAAAATTGTTTTTGGTAGTTCAACAAAGGTAGTATCAATTGAACGTTTCATACACCAACTATGCTCAAGTATGCTTGAATGGTTTACTTTTATCAGCAAAAAACCATA
Source organism: Stratiomys singularior (assembly GCA_954870665.1). Lineage (NCBI taxonomy): Eukaryota > Metazoa > Arthropoda > Insecta > Diptera > Stratiomyidae > Stratiomys > Stratiomys singularior. Next base: position 65,823,897 of record OX940877.1, read on the forward strand.
AACAAACAATTTTTCGTTTTGTTTCTCTACTCTTTCCTTTAACTGAAGAACTCGAACATTGATATATCCTCACCAGGGTAAGGAGAATCATTCGATTCGTTCTTTCGCGAATTTAATTTTGATTCATTCGCGAAATTAATCATTTGATTCATATGCTTAAAAAATTTGATTCGCGAACCGATAAATCCGGGAGTTAAAACTTCGATTCCTTTTCATATTTATCACAAGCGAATGGTTCCAAACACAAATTATCGTGCGGAATAATCGACAATGCATAACTCTAATTTTATCATATATTTATGCCATTATTTTCAAAATACTTGCTGCATATAATTTAATTAAAAGAAAATGAAGAAAGGCAATACTAATTTTCTCATTTTCTTCTTTATTTATTCGAACTTCGCTTCTGACATTTATGTCGAATTTTAGTAATACAAGATTGCTGATTGTCTCTCTGGACAACTTCGTTTTTGTTTCAGATTAAATTGTAGAAGTGCTCCTTCTTTCCACTTTTTAGTGATGCTTGTCTATAGGAAACTGCCAGAGCGATATCAATTAAGTTTCCTAGTTCAGGATCCTTTTACTTCGCATTCTTCCAGTACTTCAGTACATTTGACTCAAATAATATTATTTCATTGTTACATAGGGTCTCTAAGTTTTGCTTCGTCAATCTACCTCGTCATGTTGCTGGGTTGTAGTTGTTGGTGATAGTCCTATTAGAGATTCATCTTTGCTTCATATTGTCAGTGTGGTTAATGCAGAAAAAGATATTTTTGAAAAGATCGGACCTATTTCCATCGGCTCCAGATTCACCTCATTTGTTTTTAGGAAATGTCCCTGAAACAAAGAAGGACAAATACTAGTTTTTTCCCATAAACTTCGCCAATTTGCTGAACAATTAATATGCAGTACTAAAAATTTACTGCAGTTTCCCTTTGATCTTCACAAAGGAATGGTGTATTCAAAAAGTTTTCGTTTTCAAGGAGGTCTTGCCGTCTTGCTGTTCTTCTAACTCACTAACATCCAATCTCTATGCAAATCACCAAATACGTGTTGATATTTATTCGTGCAGTCTGATAAGGGCTTAACCTGTTAAACGTGTTTGACGACTTTATTCGTCATGCGTAAAATTTTGTTACAATTTGATATTTGAATTGAAATTTTGGCAAAATCTAAAGTTTATTCGTAAATTTTAGTACGATTAAAACGAAATGAAATAAACAAATAAAAGTTATAAATAATTCGAATTAAATTCATTCCTGAGAGCTAACTCGTAAACAGTGCAGTAACACTGGGTCTTTGATTATCCGAATTTTCATCTTGATGTATCAAAATCAAATAAATTCTCTATCTGCGGTGATTTCTGGAAAGCGCTCGTGTGCGTTCTCTCACTCCTTTTTTTACTGGTCTTTTGTGTAGTTACCAACAGTTACCAATCATTCCAAACCATGTTTGCTTCGGAGCAGGCAATTTTTTTCGTTCATTATGTATCAACATATGTTCATATTAAAAATTGTTAAGTTAACTTAAAATTGTTAACTGGTAAAATGCTTGAATTTGTTTGTTTTTGCTTAGATCCGCTGGGTCTTGCTTTTTGTTGTCGCAGGCGCGTATCGGCTACATGCAGCCATCTTCAGCTCGTTATCTAGGCGTTTTGGTGATGTGCAACTTTTAATAGATGCAGTTTTTATGTTTAAGCCTAAGTCAATGCGAAGGAATGGGTTGTGTTGATTACTCGTTAAAGGCCAAATTACAATAGTGCGAGACTGCGACGCGAGAGCGTGACGATAGTCTAGCAGCGAATGTCAAGCAGTTTTCGTAACATGCATTTGTATAGGACAATGTACAATGATTGCGATGCGTCAATGCGAGGCGAGAAATATTCGTCAAATGTGTTGACGCTTGTCAGATGCTTGATGGCGCTTGAATGAAATTTAAAATTCAAACGCCTTAATTACTTTTTAAGTACTAAGATTATTCGGAATGAATTTTGAATGAAAATTTCGTGCATCCTTGTTGAGGCTATTATTTGCCAAACGAAGGAAAACTCCAAATTCAAAACTTTTCAAAAATCAAAAATAATTACAAGCGAATTTCATTTCATCGTCGGCGTAGTGCTGGAATTCATAGGAATGGAGCGAAGTCTCTGTACCATTGACCTGTATGCTGGCCAGGATGGTTAGATGAAGTATGTATGGTGTCGTCCGTAGCACTTGGTTTCCTGTAAATTTTGCGTTCTAAGTGATTTTCTTTCCGCATGTTAGGTTCATGTAGTCGATTTCTCCGTTTATTATTTTCTGCACGGTAAATTTGATGTTGTGGTGGATATTGTTTATGTCTGTGAGCTGTTCATCTTTCGCTTCCCAGTCAATGATGATGAAGCAGCTGCCCACATATTGTTTGTAGTATATGACATTGATCTTTTCCACTATTTCCCGCATAAAGGATTGCATGTTTCGGTATATGCACTCCTTTATGCTCTAAGAGAATAATTCGGAGATTATTGATGCTATTAGGTGTCCAATACTCAGTCCATCCTCAGCAATGCCGATGCTGCTGTCTAACTCGAAGTAGTTTTGTTTGAATTTCGTGCTGATGAGGGTCATTGGTTCCTTTGCGAATCGTCGACTGTTTTTTAGCAGTATTTTTTGCGAAAGTTAGTTTGTCACTAACAATGATAGGAGTCAATGGTTGCCTTTCAGCGTTATACGTTCAGTTGAGGCAGCTAGATCGTGACTACTCTGACATGTACTTCTACTAGCTGTTTTGCTAGTTTGGAAGCAAGTACTGGGCGGTAGTTAACGATGAGGCTGATGGGATGTTAGGCTGGTGGAGTTCAGGCAATGCTTAGGGGAGTGGGGTTGAAGCATTTGACGCTTGGGGTCATGAATGCTTGGAAGAGTGTTTCCCGAATGGACGATCGATACTTGTTTGTGGGATCGCTGGTTGCTCTAGCGTATCCGATGGTGTTGATGAATCTCTTTGTTTTTTGAATGGAGTCTACCATCTTCATTGCCGCTGTGTCCCTTGTCAACATTGGTTAGTTACAATTTCCTACTGATTAACTTCTACCTTATCCACTTTAGTATGTTTTGTTGTTCGTTCTATTACGTTATGCTTGCGTTTGTCCTAGTTCTCGTGTTTGTCGCAAGTATGCGTGTTGTTCTTGGGGTACCTTATTGATGGCCATTTCTATGTGTATATCTAATTGTTCGATTATTTCGTAGCGCTTTGTATTGTGTAAATTGTGTCTGGGTCCTTTTTTCAGCATGCACTTTTTCCCCTGTCGTGAATATTGTCCTAGAGGTTGACTTCGTTTCGGTAAAACCTATCGATTGATAGCCTTCCGTAGCCTTCGGTTTCCGGGTCAGTTTATGGATTTTCTTTTCCATAGCCTTATACTTGTCCTTTATTTCGGCATCTAGTCCTTCCTTCAAATTTTCGTGCCGTTAATTTGAAGGTGGTTCTATAGTACCTGATTGATTTGGTTATTCTTGATGTGCAGTTCTTTGATTTCGTTCTAATCCTTAATGTGTCAACGCTGGGTTGTAACCATCGTGCAACGATTGTGTACTGCTTTTTCGTCATTTATGTCACGTCTTTCTAAAGGCATTGTCTATAGAGCCAAAATTTGGCTATGTCCGATGGAGTCGCCATGTTATATTGATAAATTTTCTCAGCATTTTTCCTGGCTGCCAGCGTTGATGTTTGTTCTTTCGTTGCCACAGCCCGTCATTTGTTTTTTGTTTCTTGGGTCCGCCGGGCCTTGCTTTTTCGTTATCGAGGACGCATTCATGTATGTATACAGCCATTTTCAGGTCGATAGCTTAAATGCTTCTTTGAAACTCGTAATGAAGTTCTAACCTTCATCTAAAACATTAGACTGAGAGCGGTTCTCTCTAAGTCTTATTAAGGAAGTGAACGCTATGAAGATGGAATTCTATCTGGGAGGCACTCGTAAATCTAACTGATTTTCAGTTCCAATCAATGTTCGAAGTGACAATCAGTTGTCAACGAAGTTCGTTGACAAATTTTCTACATTCACTTGTGATCCTATATTATATACCTATATACACATCGCAATAATCAAAATAGATGTTAGTCTAGAATGTATTCTAGATGCACCTCGTCGCCACTTTTTCGTGATGAGTTTGTATCTTTCTTAGAGTGAATTTGTATTTCTTATTGCAGGTCATGTAATGAGTTTGGCGTTTTTATCACGTTCACGTTAGTATATTTCGTTCTCGAATAGCGATTAACAATGACATCCCAATTCTTCGAAAAGTTAATAATCTCTTCTTATAATAACTATTACTGCGTGTCTTCTTAGCTGAATCATTCCTATCATATTGACTTTTATCTTGGAATCTGAATATGTATTGTGTAATATGTAATGTACTGAATATTTATTTCCAAGATATTTTTGTCCACTTGCGTTTTTTGTACACTTCTGCCTCTTTATAAGTAACCATTTTGTTATGTACAGTCTTGGATATTTGGTTTTAGTCAACTTGCGACAATGTGCACTTTTTGACCACATATTTAGAATTACTTTTTTTCTGAAATGTTCTTCACAAGGGCGTAATAAATTCTTAAGATAAACAACATTGTCAAAGATTCTAAATGGTAAGTTCCTCACAATATCTAATCTAATCTAATATCCAATACAACACATCAAAACTCAATTTTCTTCATCTATATTACAATACGTCGACTCGTTCTTTTTCCGGTTACGCCAATTGCTCAAAATGGAGTTTGTAAGTCACTTTCACTTTCTGTGCCTTAAATACTTTTTATGCACAGTCTTAATGGCGTTTGATATGCCTTGACGTTTGACTTATTTTTCAAAATCAAAGTTTTTGAAAGTACAGAGTATGTATTGGGAGGTGGAGTATGTTTTGTTGTACCAAGATATTCGTTTCGCTAGATCAAAGATCCTTCCTTGATCAGCGAATAGACGAAAGAATTGAGGCATTTGGTGGCAATCTTCAACTGGAGTGTAAAGTCAGTGTCGGTGTTGATGATTTGTGTGATTAGTGGGATCGGATGATAGATCGCTTTTTCGAGGAACCGTAGGAGTTGGTCCATGAGGACTGCGTCTATTCTTCGAATTTGCGCTGTGTCATAAATGATTTATTTGGATATGTGCTTCTGGGAGTCATCTTCCTGTTTGAAGATTCCGCAGCAGTGGCGGAGAATTTATCTCTCTTTAAGGCGAATCTTCTCCATCTGAGATGAGGGTAGATCACACCAGAAGGCAAAACCGAAAGTGATTAGTGGTCGGATGAGGGATTTATAGCATAGGAACTTCACCTTTTTGGGGAGCGTGTTGCAACGGGCATGGGGGTGGAGGGAGCTTTAAATGCGTAAGTGGCTCTTTGTAAGATCGTTGTGACGTGGGCGTTTGGGAGAGTTTTTGAATAATTAAGATACCAAAGTAGGTTACTTGTGGTTTGGTGGCATTACGCCAGGTGAGCGGGAAATATGCGTTGAGGATGCAGTGGTTGAATAGTTTGGAGAAAAAGGGGCTAATTGTTCTGGCAGGCTCTTCAGGAAGACGATTGGGATTTGGTCAAGACCTGTTGATTTTTTGTTTTTGCGGGAGCGGATAATATCATGGATTTTTGTGGGTGTATGGTATGGTGTCAGGTATGAAGTTGATTGGTTTCGAAAGAGGATGGTTGAAAAGGAAAAGTTGAGTGTTTGTGAGTTGATGGAATGTGGGGTTGGATCGTAGAGAGTCTATGGTGGCATTGATTGCACAATCTAAGTTAGGGTCTGATAGGTGAGCGGACGTGAGATGTGTGGTGAGGAAATGATCGGCTAACATTTCTGCTTTTTGAGTGGGTGATACATTTTGGGGGAGTATATGCGTATGATGATTGGAGCGATTAGAGAGTCGAGAAATGTTTTTCGGAGTTACTGAAAGGGGTTTTGATTAAGTTGAGTGTTAGATAGGCGTAGATTGAGACCTTGGTGATAGACGTGTTGAATACTGGAACGGATGTGGTAATCTAATTGTCGGATTCGGTTGCCGATATGGGAATTGTTTGGGTTAAATGGGATGCATAATAGAGGTCTACGAAGGGTTCTCTTAAGTCTTATAGCGTCGATGAGTTCAGGAGGTAGAGTTAGTAGGGAGTTGTAGTTGAGGACCCTCTTGGGTATGAACTTCTATGTAGTTTCATGGAAGAGGGCAGTGTAAACGGATACGGTTTTCAGGAGGGTTTTTAGTGAGTGTTGGATGAGTTCATGGCGTTTAATTTCTAGGACTACGGCGTCATTGTCGCTCATACCAGAGACAGTAGGAAGGAAGGGGTGAGTGGTTGGGTGGGGCTTCATGCAGAGATCATCCTTGACTATGAATAACTCAAGGTATGATGCTCCTTGTGGGTAGGTCGGGCTGATCGGTGTTTGTATAGAAATTTGGAGAGGTTTTGAGTTGTTGGAGAACCAGCGGTGGAGTGGGGTTCTATTGGGGTTGGTGCTACGATTTAGCCATAGGGGTGTCATGTGTTGAATTTACTTCCTATTATAATGTGGGATTTTTTGCTCTCTGCACTGGGGTGATTTTTTCGGAATGTTAAAAGGAGATTGATTTCAGGTTCGTGGAGTTGTGACTCGGGATAGTGGATTGATGAAGAGAAGAGTACGTTGTTTCGGGTTTCGATGGCAATTGTGGTGGATTCGAAAGTTGATTCATCCCGGCAGGGTGAAAAGAGCTTGGCAGATTTAAATTTCAATATAAGTGAATGAGGATTGCAGTGCCGCCCGCACCGTGAGAGTCTCGGCAATCAATTCAGAAGAGGTTGAATGAGAGAAAGTGTGGCCTGTACCGTGGTAATGTTTTTGTTGCATAGGAGGACAATATGAGGTTGGTGGGTTTGAAGGAAGACTTCAAGCTCATGACGGCGTGCTCTACCGACAATTGAGTTGATGTTTAGCTCGATTATTTTGACATCCATCTAGGGACGCTATGAAGGAGCACATTGAGATTTTCTTCTCGGGCGTATTGGTGGTGGAGTCGTAGACGGCGAGGAATTGTTGAATCTTAGCTGCAAGTCCGGCGATGTTCTTCCCGAATAGGGAGTATATTTCGTTTTGAAATGGGGATGGTGGAGCAGCTTTAGTTTGGAGGTTGCCTTTGAGAGCTGTTGCGGAGGAGACCCCTGGTTGAACGGGATTGTTGTTGGTTGGGGGTTTAATACATGTTTGAGAAGGAACTTTCTTTGGTGTAACAACTGGATGAGACTGTCTGAGCTTAACAAATGCAGGACAGTTTTGGTAAATGGCAGCGTGCTTGTCGGAGCGGCAATTAGCGCATTTTGGCTTCTATTTGCGGAGTTTCTGGCAGTTGCCGGTCCCATGAGGTAAGCTGCATTTTAGGCATCTAATCGTTATATGATATATATATATGTTAGTAGCCATAGCCAACTCGCTGATAAATTTTACACTGCAAATAAGACTTATTTTGAATTGTTTCAAATTTAACAATTGTATGTAGAATGGCGGTAACCTTGCTGAGAATGGCAAAGTTAAAGCTAGAGCCGAAAGTGATTAGCCAGTGGTCTAATTTTCTGTTTTGGCGTTTAGCCGGAGCCATTTCGAAGGGCTTAATTGCAATGATATTTTGGATGCCTGGAGCCTTGAGGTCCTTACGGATGTCCTCTTCCGTGTAGGCACTGTGTAGTCCTCGTATGACGAGACTTTAATATTTTTGATTGGTTGGGGTATACGTAAAGATTTGCTTGTTGTTCTCGGCGAGAAACTTTTTAGTTGCTTCAAACTCGGCGGGCGTGTTAACCAGAATTTGGGTAGAGGAAGATGTCGTTTTTTCCAGGAGATATTCATTGCGGTTTTTGTTTAAAGTTGCTTTGCATCGATTTAATGGTGTCATTATTTTTTTCATTGACAATTAGGGGAAATATCGAACGGCTTACCTTCTTGGATTGTGGTGGCGACGGTTGTTTGTTTCCGGCTGTGACTATCGATGTGGTAGGTTTTCCTGGTTTCAGCTGGGCTGCTGATTTTGTTTTCGTGTTGTTAGTTGTATGTGGTACGTCGGTGGTAGCTTGCTTCGCTACCATCTGCTACAGTAGTGCGCTCATATTATTTACTTTATCAATGATTTCGTCGATTTTTTTTTCGTCCTTGCGCTGCTGCACCTATTTCAATCTAAATATTAATACGGCAACAACAGAAAGAGAGAATCAAAATTAATATTCCCATTCCATGGATGGATATTCGCTCACGAATTTAAAAGTTTGTGTTCCAAATATGAAGGCTCGTTCGTGAGCGAATGTGCTGGTTTTGGTTAATTCTCAAACGACCCAAACGTAATAAATTCTCATGAAAATTTTCCCTCACGAATTTTCCTAATAGAAACGCGATTCGGGAACGAGCAATGCGTGTTAGAATTAATTTTTCAATTCGCTAATCAAATTTTTCGCTGCTCTGGTCCCCATCTTCTTGCTCAATGAAACAGTGGAAACATTTGCGGAAAAATGAAGACATTTAAAAAGGATCTCTAAAATGAAAACGTGATAAAGTTTTGGTGTAAAACATGATTTTCATATTTTCTTATGCTTCAATATGTGTGACTCCAAGTCTGGAAAATTTAAATTATTGCCTGCACTTGCTTTCATGCAAAATGTCTGTCCCGTAAGAAAAAATAAAGAGTTCGAAAGAGAAATTCAAACGTATTTAATATTAAATATGCAAAAATATGTGCATAAAATGATTTTTTAGGTTCTCTCCCGTACTTTTAGAGCCCAATGAAGTGGTTATTAAAACAAATGGTCATTGGACATTGATGATTGATTCATTATTGACGATGTTTATTTGAGCTTGTTAAGTGCAGGCTTATGTTTTGAGCAAAAATTGTGAAACTGATCACTGATAAAACCTGACTAAATTAATGTGATCACCTTGAATAAGGGATGACAGCCGTAATACAGAATGAAAATGAGCACATAAGTTATAGAAGGATATTAAATATATGATTGAGTTAAAATGACTGCTGGGGTTACTGTTTCTTCGTGAACTTCCTTGGAATGGTTATTTTTTTGTCTTACCAAGAAGATGTGTTGTTCCCCGTCTGTTTCCTTGTATCGTAAGCATACACATTTGGGACGCGCGCTATCTTCCTTCGTTGGTCTTACCTGGAGTTGGTGTGATAAAACATCCTTACTCCCTTATAGCTGTTGGTGCAGATCTCCCACCTGCTGATTATATCAGTAAAAAAGAGTTACATTTTAATTTAAAGCAAAAGGGTATATTAATGGTTGATCGATCTGAGGCTCGGGTACACCTGCCTTCCTCCTGATTCCCTACGTCTTAGGAATTTCATGGTAGTGGTGTCGTGTTGGTCGTGTTTGTCAAATAGTTTCAGTGCTCGGTCACGTATGTATTTGTCAATTTTGTCTGTTTTAATGTCTTTTTGTATGGCTATGTTTCTTACATAACATAGAATTCGCAAGATTTTCCTTATTGCCATTTTCTGAAAGGCTTGGAGAGCTTAGTGCAGTACTGCCGTACAGTAGTGTCGATCTTATGACTTGGTTGTAGATCAGGAGTTTGTTTTTGTTGTTAAGGTGGCCTTTCTTTAGGAGGGGGTCTAAGGATTTGATGATGTTCATACATTGCCCTCGTTTTTTCCTTATATGTTGCGTCCAGTTCAGTTTTTCGTCGAATAGGAGTCCCAGATATGTGGCTGTTAGTTTCCATAGTATGTCCTCGTTGTTGATGGGGAGTGAGTTCGGCTGTTGTTTTCTTTTCCTGCTTATGAAGATGGCTTGCATTTTGTCTGTGTTAATGTCTATTTTCCATTTATTAAAATATCCCATAATATGATATTATTATTTGCAATTTTAAAGAGATGACTTCTGCTTGTCTAGCTGACTAATAGATGCATGTATCATCAGCGTATAAAGCTGTTTGAACATTATTTGGCAGGCGTGGCATATCCGCTATTTAGAGGCTATAGAGAATTGGGGAGATGGGTGATCCATGTGGAACTCCAGCTTGAATCGGTCGTAGTTCGGAAAGATGATTGTCTATTTTGACGCGAAATGTTCTGCCGTGTAAGAATGAATGTGTGATTTGGATGATACGTAGTGGAATTTTTAGTTCATGCATTTTATAAATAAGTCCTGCATGCCAGACTTCGTCAAAGGCTTTAGCTATGTCAAACGTAACTAATCCTGTCAACTTTCTTCGATTCATCCCATTTCGAATATGTTGGACCACCCTTGTAAGCTGGAGTTCCGAAGAATGTGCTGGTCGAAAACCATATTGTGTATCAGGAATGAGGTGCTTTTCGTCAATTATTTCGTGCAGCCCATTGACCAACGCTCTTTCCGCTAATTTTGCTACAGCTGAGAGGAGACTGATGGGCCTCCAATTCTGCGGAAAAGTTAGGTTTTTGCCTGGTTTTGGGATAACTATAATGACTGCTGTTTTGCACTTTTCTGGGAATTGACGTAGACGGAGAACTGCATTAATAATGTCCGTGATGTTCTGTATCAAGTTTTCAGGAAGCCATCGTAACATTGTATTTGTGAATGTGTCGTATCCTGGTGCTTTGTTTTTGTTCAGTCCTTGTATCGTGTCTTTGGTCTCTGTTAGGTCTCGTGGCCGTATCACATCTTCTTCCTCTTTTGGAAACCACGCCAGTTAGTTTTCTTCCTTACATTTAGAGGCTCATCTATAAAGATGTCCTTTATTAGTAAGTGTACCCGTTTATGATCTGATGAGAGCTCCTTGAGGACATTTATCCGTATGTTGTGATGAAAATCGCGAGATATAACAAAGTCTAGTATGTTGCCGTGTCTTGGACCAAAATGTCTCGGTTCTTCAGGCTGGTGCAGGCTTATTTGTTCGTTCGTGATGAATCAGTTTCGCTCAGTCCCAGCCTGATTGCTTCTCTCGGCACCCCAGCCTCAGTAATATGCGTTGAAGTCCCCTATTATCAATAAGGGACCCTCAAGATCTTGTTTGAACTGATGGTTTTTCACGAGATTGTACAAAGAAATCACTGTGAATTCAAAGACACTTGTACTTACTTTTATTGCCGTGGCTTCCATTCGTTGCAATTGTGGCGTGTTTATTTGGTAGTGTTTCATGTTTCTCCTCATCTGTCGTTTCTGAACACATTGTAGTTGGGTACGTTGTATCGTGTTCCTGGTTTCAAAAACGTTTCCTGGATCAGGACTACATGGAATGGCGCCATCGTCAGTGTGTAGTGTCGTTATGAGTTTGTCCGTCTTAGGTGTCCTTTTTTACAGGTTCAACGTTTACACACGCAGTTGGGGGTGCTTCTTCTTTTCCGTCCCTTGGGATTTTGTTGCGTGGACTTTGTGTTTTGTAAAGTTGTTGTAGCGGTTCGAAGATAATGTCCAAATGAGATCTTTTCTGCTCGTGGGTGATTTGCCCTGAAATGTTTTTTGTTTGATTTCATTTCATGTCGAATGTTTTCTTGTTCCATGTTGTTTCCATGTTTTCAAGACAGTTTCAACGCCGCCCATAATGTTGTACATGTAGTACTTCTGCTGTTTTCCTAATATGAGTAGGTACACATTTGTTGCTAAGCATGTGCTTCGGAAAGTTGGAGTTCATTGTTGCATCCGGATTTCGTATCCCTTTGTTGTAGTTCTTATGTGTTCTCAAATCTTGTTCTTACTTTACGTCCTGATTGACCGATGAGTCCCTATTGGCATACTCAAGTTAATTTATGTACACCTTAATTGTCCAGTGGGTCCTATTCGTTTTGAATTTTTCGTAGTGTTTTTCTCAAATTGCTTCTTGCTTTGAAGGCTACGATGGCGTTGTATTTTCTGAAAAGTTTTGCTGATTTGTATAATGCTTGCCCGCAGTATGTTAATGTTTTCCATGCTTTCTTGTCGCTTTCCTCTGCCTGTCTGAGGTTTTCGGGTGTTTTGAAGTTTCTTCTTATCTTGTCATCCAAGTATGTTTTATATGCATTGTATTCTGCTATCGTGCATATTGTTTTCATCTCCTTGTTGTATTATAAGTTAGATGTGTTGGCTCTTTTCTTGTTATTGGTGGCCGATTTGTGGACGAGTTGTATTTTATTTATTAGTGGCTGTAGGTTTCCTATACATCTCATACTTGAATTCGTTCGATGTCTTGTTTTCCTTTAGTGTTATGTGAATGCAATATATTTTTCTTTCTCTTTTTGACCCCATTGAGAATTTTAGATTTTTTTTTTTTTTTTGTTTACTGTTGATATTCCAGAACTTGTTGTTCGTTATTTTTTATCGTTATACACATTATGGTATCCACATACATTGCATAAAATATCATTTCCTAGCTAGTTCCAAGATGAACTGCTGTCGTAGCTTTAGCATGAAGAATTCCATCAGGAATTCCATCAAGAATTGCATCATCTCTGATGATGCACTGCCCATTCCTCCTCCGTTTTTTGTCTATAAATATTGTTGCTGAATCGAAAATAGGTTTAATGTAAAGTTGTTTTGAAAATGTTTGTGATCTACGTAGAAAACTTTCCTTTTCTGTGTTAAGTAGTGTTCTTGCAGTATTTTTATAGTTTCCATTACTGATATTGATGGATATAAATCTTTTATATCGGATATAAATCTTTTATATAAACGATATGAGTATAAGCATATGCGTATCTTGGATATATGGTTTTGTCCTGATTTTGTCGGACTAGGTATCTCAGGTAGATGGTAGGGCAGGTAGGGGTTCATTTTATATGGAGGCGTTAAATAGACCTTGGTTCTTCTATTTTAAGGGAGTCCCTTGATTTGGTCCCGCGCTCCTTTGACTGGTGTCATTATATGGTATGACCTTTGGGATTTGTAAAGGTGCTTTAGCGGCTCAAAAATAGGAGAGACCGAAAACCCTTAATAAAAAAGAGATAATGAATTCGATCAGTCTGAAAACTCATGCAGAATGAAGCGGCTAGTAGTATTAATGAATTAGAGTGAATTAACGAATAATCACAGCAGTGCGAAATAAATTATTTTAGAGGAAAAAACAGCGAAATTCTCTTAAGAAAAGGTATTCAACGTCCGAGACATTCTTCCCAATACTTCCGCTGAGCAGAAGACTCGTTTCAACACAGTCGAAAATGACAGAAAAGAGTCTGTTAGAGTAGTTCACAGAAATAGGTTTTAATAAGAAAATTTTGCTGAGACAACAGTACTACTTTCTGTGAAAATACTAATACGAGCTACAGCCTCCTAGAAGAGCTATTAAAATACATAATTTCAACTTTATCAGTCATGTCCGGCGTAATAAAACCATTTCACAAAGTGCGTGATTGGACTGAGGGACAAGTGTAAATTTTTATGTGGATTTTACGAAACAAAGTGTAAATGGGCAAATGAAGTAATCAGGCTAGAGCACTACTTTAACGTTTTCAATTACAGCATTCATGATGGTACCTAATATACAAAAAAGTATTCTTAATAATAATAACTATTGATATTTGAAGCAGTACTTCCAGAGGTAAACAAAAGTGTTCAACCATCGACCTACCCGCAGGAGTTAGGGTAAAAAAGAGCCCAACAATTCATGACAAAATGCTGAAATAGTATTCAGTTTTTCAACCAAATGCATAAGCACAATGCAATGCAAGTACATATCAGGAGTAACACTTCGAACAAACTCCCGACAGAATGGGATTCAATGAGAAAAAACTAGAATTTTATTCAGATTGGTAAATTGTCTTTCACTATTGCCTTGATAATATACACCTCAATAACACACTACTGCTATGTGAGTTTTTAAACAGTTTAACAAGTTTAACAACATTTTCCACTCGATGAAATGCTAGTGTAGACTAAATCAACGACAATAATGAAATGATAATAAAAACAATGTCTTCTGTACTCGCAAGATGGAGCGGTCAAACTATTAACTTCACTGGATGTACAGGTTATAGCTTGATAACAAAACAGCGATAAAACTCTTAGCAAACACTGGATGCAACCAGGTTTCACCGAAATGAGTAGGATTATATTTTTTCGTAAAAATATGTTCCTCTCATTTTCATACTTTGTTTTACCAAGATTAACAGTCAAAATGCATAACACAACTTTAAACCTATAAAGATGGCCTCGAACAGGCCTGCGCTCATTAGTGATCACGATCTACCCACGCTGAAGTTTGACTTGATAAACCACTGAAGAAAGACTGTTCGTTCTCTTTTCCTATTGACATTTTAACGACTCTCTTTTCTACGTTAAGGCCGTGTTCCTCTCTCTGTTTGTCTCATTTTTATCTCAGTTGACGAAGATGACTCCCGTGAGTACGACAAGGAATCTGCATAGATGCTTTGTTTTTAACAAAAATCTACCTAGGGTGGTAGCAAAGGCTATTATTTCTATCCCTGTTTGGGATAATAATCGCTTGTCGAATATGATCAGTATTTCCTAAATAATGCACATGTAAATTGATTACTAAATATAACATTTATTTATTTATTTTTTTTTATTTAGTAACCGGAGCAACTTCGCTTAGTTGTGGAGGATCACTGATAAATCAAAGATACGTGCTCACCGCTGCGCATTGTGTGACAGGAGAGATTCTCATGGAAGTTGGAGCGTTGTAAGTGGCGTGGAATGCAATTAGACAACTAAATCATACTTAAACGCATAAATTGCAGAAGTTTTATCCGCTTAGGAGAATATGATATTTCCACAGATGTTGATTGCATTGACAGAGACTGCGCTGAACCAGTTCTTGAAGTGGGTTTCGAAGAAATCGTCGTTCACGAAAATTTTGAGCCAAATGTAAATCATCGGCACCATGACATTGCTCTGATAAGGCTTAATCAAAATGTACCTTATAGTGACTTTATTAGGCCGGTGTGCCTCCCATCCGCCGTGAACTTTCGAAAATCAACTACTGGCACAAGTGTCACTGTGGCTGGGTGGGGTAGAACGTTAAGAGGTGACCCTTATCTTCTACTATATTACTTATATTCATTTTTCACTTTTAGCCAGCCAAAGCTCAGTGAAGCAGAAACTCTCACTTCCCATTGCCGATCAAAATGAGTGCAGGCGTCAGTTTTCCACTAAAAATGTGAACGTCATTGAATCACAGTTATGTGCTGGGGGCGTGTACACACAAGACACATGCGATGGAGATTCTGGTGGACCATTAATGCGGTTTGTTAATAATTACTGGGTGATTGAAGGCATTATTTCATTTGGAAACCGATGTGGGTTACAAGGATGGCCAGCTGTTTATACAAGAGTGTCAACCTATGAAGAGTGGATCAGGCGTCATTTACGGCCATAAATTACAATTCGAAAGCTCTAACCATGCGTATATTATCAAGCAAACTCCAATTCTTGCCCTCTTGAGTGATAAAAATATAAAAGAGAAAAAATAATTTTAATAACGATAATCATAATTGTAATCTTAATAAATACCATAGTCTTAGTACTCATTTTTTATAATAGAATGTAAAAGGTGTATGCGCCTTGCGTAACAGATTTCCGGTGCAACAAATTAACGGGCTAGACTTTTTGAGTGTCTTGAAAAGTAGATGAAAACTCCCTCAATCAAAACCAGACCGAGTTATTTGACCTTAGGCACTAACTGGGTCATCAGGACCGTGGCAATTTTCGATTTAATTTTTCATCAGATTGGCTGTATGGGAACCACCCTGGGCCTGACGTTCGAAATTGGCGAGCTTACTTCTCAACTTTTACCCATAGGCTAAAACATTGCTTCAATTAGAATTGAGTTTGCGGGAGTACTTTCAAGGGGTGAAACCATCACGTTTATAGAGTAGAGGAAATGCGGCTGAAAGGTGCTAAATTATGAGTCTCGTCAGGTCTGCATGCACATTCCCTGTATCGTGCCAACATTCCCTTCACAATAAGCCTGCCTTTAGGTGTGGTCAAAATGTAAGCGACTCGTCAATAAATTTCAAAGTTCAAAATTTCGAATATTACATAGTAATCTGGTAAGAAAATTCTGGTAAAGGTCATGACGCATGAAAGCATTGCCTGCTGCAGGCACAGCCACCTTAACGACTTCAACAGTGCCTGGAGTGGCCTAGGCTTTAAACTGGTTATGTCTTTTCCTCACTTAGGACGGACGTTCGGTATCCTTAAGGCAGAAAAATGAATAGTCCACCGTCTTCATCCTGACTTGTTTAGACCTATGGAATGTCTTGTACGACTAACTTTTGAGGTTCCAGCTGATGTCTAAATCGCACTTGATCGGCTTAGCTGATAGCGTTGCGATATAAGTTATTGCACGCACCTTCCACTAAGCAAGACTTAAACTAGGCATGATACGGTATCACGCGAGCCAGTGGATGACTTATCGTGGATTTATTTTGGCGCCGGAAAAAACGTAGGATGAGAAGCACAAACAAGTGGCACGTACAGTGGCGGCCAAAAGTCTACATACAGAACCTCATACTGAGTTTCTGAGTGATTGGAAGCTTTAATGAAAAAACCATTGATGCAGTTTTTTTCATTATCAAAAATATATATTTTTGAAAAACAAAAACAAAAACTTTTCATAACAAACTTATAAAGAAATTCATAGAAACGAAAAAAATAACGCGACAAAAGTCTACAAATTGACTGCACAATTTGTTTGCACAAATATTAGCATAATTTTTCTAAATATTATTTGTTTTAGTATTTTGTTGGGCCCCCTTGAGCATAAAGTACTGCTTGCAGTCTTGGGCGCATAGAGGCGACTAAATCACTGGTTTCCTCCGGCGTTATTTTCACCATTCTGCTAAGAATGCATCCTTCAGCGAATCCTTGTTTTTTGGAGAACTTCCGAATTTTTTGCTCAAGAAGCTCCCATACATGCTCTATTGGATTTAAATCTGGGCCTTGGGGAGGATGCGTAAGCTGTCTGGGAGCGTAATATAACAACCAACCCCTAACAATATGAGCTGTGTGCTTTGGATCATTGTCTTGTTGAAAAATCCAACTCCTTCCAAGGCACAACTTCTCCACGGATGGCTGTTAATGTTGTTCCAATAGGCTTTTATGTTCAAAGCGATCCATGGTGGAATCAATAAATGATAATCTTCCGACTCCAGATGCTGCTATGGCTCCATAAACCATGACGTTGCTGAAAAAAGTTTTTGTTTTTTAAAAATATATATTTTTCTCTGGGTAGCTTGGGTCCGCCGGACCTTGCTTTGTGGGTCTCGAGGACGCGTTTCGGCTGCAAACAGCCATCTTCAGCTCGTTCTGATGTCTTTGTCGCGGTGTCCATCTTTTTATATGTGAAACTTTTTTCGGAGGGGTAGGTCTGGTTAATTAGGTGTTAACGAGGGTAATTAAGTTTGGGTCTTTTCAGGATCGTGGGATTATCGTTGTCGGGTTCGTCGCGTTTTCTTTTTTTGACAAGGATTGGGTCGAGGACTGAAAATATTGTGTCGGAGTTGGTCATTATTTGTTCGTTGATTATATTTCCGTGGGTTTTTTTGTGTTTGTAGATCTGTAATTTCTCTAGTACGTCAAGTCTAAGTCCCTTCTTTTGTTTGTGTAGTAGCGTCATTGAGTTTGCCATGGTATCGGGTTCGTGTGTGTGATTCTGTAGGTGTGTTGCGTAGTTGGAGTCTGCTTTGTTATGTGTAAACGAACGTATGTGCTCCTTATATCTAGTTGTTAGTTTCCGTGTCGTTTTTCCTATGTTTACCATGTCGCAGTCCCTGCATGTTAGTTTGTATATGCCGCTGTTCTTGTATGTTGGTGTGCTGTTGGACTTCGGTGTTAGTTTGTTTCCGATGTTGCTGTTGGTTTTGAACGCTGTATGGATTTTGTATTTTTTAAAGAAGCTTGCTAGCTGGTATGTCTCCTTGCCTACGTACGTCAACGTGGTCCATTTGTGTGCTTCCTTCGGTTCGTCTGATGGTTGGCGTTTTTTCGTCTTTTGCTATGCAATCAGTTTGTTTATATCACGTTTCCTGTATCCGTTATTGTCGGCTATCTTATATATGTTTGTCAACCTTACGAGACGACTCCATCGAACCATAGCCAACATTTGGTTTAACAAGCAATGCCTTCAAAAAAGCGTGACACCAACGTACGCCCAAATGAAGACAAAGCAGGATACAATCGCTGCCCGACGGACACAACGCAGCGCTGAAACTTTAAGGATAAGGAACGAGATAAAAGGACTGCACATCAAGAAGAACAAAATTAACACACAGCTATTAAAAACCCACCTTCAAATTGCCAACACGATACAAACGGAAAACTACCTACTATTACACGAAAACTTAAAGCAACGACTAAATACCGAACTAAAGGACAAGTACGAAGCCATGAAGAAGAAAATCAACAAACTAACCCAAAAATCGAACGCAAAAACCACCCAATCAACTAACAGTTTTTATCAACGCACAGTCAATCTCACGGACACACTATTCACTACAGAAGAAATAATGCTGCTGGACAAAGGACTCAAACACAGCTTGCACAATACAAAGCGAAACATGGATATCGAACAATTAACTGTAGACACGGAAACAGCCATCAACAAGCTAACCCAAGAACAACAGGCACACGCGAGACACAGAGCATTGGACATCCTACACAAGATAAGGACAAACACAAACAGGACGTACCAGAAAAAATACCAAAACACACTTAGGGACATAAAGAAGAAGCTAATCAGCAACCAATTGACCGTAACAAAGGCCGACAAGGGACACACAACAGTGATAATGAAGACAGCTGACTACATTGAAAAAACAAAGGAATTCATCAACACAAACGGATACACCAGGGCAACCAGAGACCCCACGAACAAATACCAAACGGCCATACGGAATGCACTTTTACGAGCACCACTGATCATACCCCCGAACGCTAAATATCGGTACATAGACCCTAACCCTTCAACACCACTCCTCAAAGCACAACCTAAACTTCACAAGCCCAACATCCCCATCAGATCCATCATCAACTACCATCCAGCCCCCGCCTACAAACTGTCAAAACATCTAGCATCTGTACTGGTAGACGCCCTCAATCTTGAAGACGTATACACCATCAAGAACAGTCAGGAACTAGCCACCTCGACCAAATCTTTAACACTGAACAACAATTATCGGCTTCTTTCGTTGGACATCACCAACCTCTACACCTCCATACACGTCGATGAAACGCTGGCTCTCGCAAGAGGAAGAATACAACTGAACAACAGCCGACGGTTCACTGAAGAACTGGTGAACCTCGTCAGGATCACACTCCAGCAGAACTACTTTGAGTTCGACAACAGCATCTACATTGCAGAAGACGGACTGGGCATGGGACACCCAATGTCATCTATAATGTCCGAAGTTTTCCTTCAAAGCATAGAGGAAGTACACATACCAAAAATAGTAGAAAAATATAAGATCGTATACTACAAACGGTATGTGGACGACTGCTTTATCATCATCGACTCGAACGCGGAAGACGAACTCCTCACATACATGAACAACATCCACTCCAACATAAAGTTCACAATGGAGAAAGAGTCAAACAGAGAACTCAACTACATGGACCTAACCATCATACGCAGAGAAGCCCATTTGGAACACAAAATTTACAGAAAACCGACTACTACAGACCACACCATACACGCTTCATCTAACCATCCCATCCAACACAAACTAGCAGCATACAGATCAATGGTGCAGAGACTACACTCCATCCCTATGAATTCCAGCGATTACACCGACAAATTGAACAACATATATAAGATAGCCGACAATAACGGATACAGGAAACGTGATATAAACAAACTGATTGCATAGCAAAAGACGAAAAAACGCCAACCATCAGACGAACCGAATGAAGCACACAAATGGACCACGTTGACGTACGTAGGCAAGGAGACATACCAGCTAGCAAGCTTCTTTAAAAAATACAAAATCCATACAGCGTTCAAAACCAACAGCAACATCGGAAACAAACTAACACCGAAGTCCAACAGCACACCAACATACAAGAACAGCGGCATATACAAACTAACATGCAGGGACTGCGACATGGTAAACATAGGAAAAACGACACGGAAACTAACAACTAGATATAAGGAGCACATACGTTCGTTTACACATAACAAAGCAGACTCCAACTACGCAACACACCTACAGAATCACACACACGAACCCGATACCATGGCAAACTCAATGACGCTACTACACAAACAAAAGAAGGGACTTAGACTTGACGTACTAGAGAAATTAGAGATCTACAAACACAAAAAAACCCACGGAAATATAATCAACGAACAAATAATGACCAACTCCGACACAATATTTTCAGTCCTCGACCCAATCCTTGTCAAAAAAAGAAAACGCGACGAACCCGACAACGATAATCCCACGATCCTGAAAAGACCCAAACTTAATGACCCTCGTTAACACCTAATTAACCAGACCTACCCCTCCGAAAAAAGTTTCACATATAAAAAGATGGACACCGCGACAAAGACATCAGAACGAGCTGAAGATGGCTGTATGCAGCCGAAACGCGTCCTCGAGACCGACAAAGCAAGGTCCGGCGGACCCAAGCTACCCAGAGTTAATTTTGGCCTGCGGTAACACCAAAACGAACTTCATATATATTTTTGGTAATGAAAAAAACTGCATCAATGGTTTTTTTTTGATTAAGGCTTCCAATCACTCAGAAACTCAATATAAGGTGCTGTATGTAGACTTTTGGCCGCCACTGTACATTTCATCAGTGATTTGAGTTCGTTTTTTGGTAGAGGCTATCTTAAGACTAGTTATCGGGTGCAATAGCTCAGCAGGCATGGATGTTTTCAGTCCTTCTTGCACGAAATATTTTCTTTTGTAACGAGACTACAGATCATGTTTGGCACTCCTTTTGCTGATGACAATAGACGAGCTTTCTCCATTACTGGGAACTACAGCTTCTGTAGATGTAGATCTGCTGATGACAATAGACGAGCTTTCTCCATTACTGAGAACTACAGCTTCTTCTACAGCTTCTGGAAAAAAATCCAAAGTCTAGTACTTGTCACATTATGTGCGGACGGTTCTTCCCATAAAGATGTGCATCTTAGATCGCTAATCATAGAGGGAACGCTAATTATATTCTGAATGTTTTAACATCCTCCAACTGCTCTTCGTCGTCCCGTTCAAAAAGACAGATCGTCTTAGCCCGATGGCGTCGTTCAGCGGTAATAATGGAGAGCTATTTGCTTTATTACACTGGGGGTCCGCCGAACAAGAAATCATTTGCCTTCAAATCCAACCAAAAATAAATAAATGGTTCATGATTAATTGTTCTTACTAACCAGTTTTCATACACCCACTTTTCATGTAATATAATAAAAAGTAGGTAGAAGTGATTTCTTGATTGAAGTTTTTACCATGAATTCTTTTTATTCTTCAAATGGGAGATAATATGAATTGATTTCGTCGTAGGCAAAAATTAATTGAGACATGTCTTTGGATTTCACACTGTTTCCATTTTCGATCATTTTTTCAAGATCATCTCCAAATGGATCTAGATTATGATTCATTTGAACTTTCAACAAATAATTTGTTTGTTTGTTTAAACATGAAGACGATAACATAAATTATTCATGAAGTCGTTGTTTATTTGGATTTGTGAATTCATTGATTGGATTAGTTGATGATTGTTGGAATCTATGCTATCCACGTTTTTGATTGTCTTTCCTCAGAGTCGCATGAAGTCATTTGTAAATTTTAACAATTGGTTCTATTACACCCAGTTTGTGTCTAATTTTTTGGCAAAACTATGCAACCGAGATTTTCCTAGTGCTCTTACCATTTAATCGTTCCTGAGTGTGTTAATATGATCAAAATCTTGAATTTCTTGAAATTTCAATTTTCTTATATCTGTGTGAATGATTGTTTAACGTCAATTTGATGATAAGTTCCTTTGCAGTCGTTTAACCATCTTACTGAATCCTTTCCTATTAATATCATTCCTGAAGTACAAGCAATTCAATACTTATATTGACAACAAAAGAGAACTTGTGATAAAATCTCTTCAACATTGATTGCATTATATTAACACATTGTTTGCGGGAGACGAGTAAACTCGTCATATAAATTTTTATAGTAAAACGCGGGAGACGAGTTTACTCGTTTTGTTGCGCTAAGCGGTAAGGCGCGGGAAACTTGTAAAAACGGAGGTGTAAACGGGTGGCGGGTTGTGCGTTATCTATTGCCAGTGGTATCCGTTCTAACTACCGGTCGATGAAATGAGTTAGAGCCGGAACAAATAATAATAATAATAAAAATAGGCAGCCAGAATATTGAAATTATTTTATTACCGGATGTACCTGAAAATCGTAATAGAAAATCTTATTTTTGCATTTTCGTTCGGCTCTCCAGTAACTGCTTTATACTGCTTTCGTTCGGACGTCTTACGTGTTTCTGAGTTTTTTTGGGTTTTTTTGGTTTTTGTTAGTTTGTGAAATTGTTGTTATTATCTACTTTCCCCGAAAATGAATCGGGACGAGAGTGACGATGAATTGTTTGCTAACAATTTCTCCAATTATTCTTGCCAAAGTGACGTAGAAAATTTATCCGACTACGATTCTAGTGAAGATGAAACTATTCTTATTCCTTCAACGTTTACTCGAAGAAGAATTTCAAGTTCATCATCTAGTTCTGATAGTTCTGATAGCGAAGAATGGTCATCTGGTTTCTAGGGTTTCTAGGGTTTCTAGGGCACCCGGGAATAAATACCCAAAACGTTCCTGACAATGTCGTAGATGCCGTGAATTTATTTATTGATGATAATTTATTTGCGTTCCTTGTGGAGGAGTCGAATAGATATTATCACCAAAATACGGACAAGTTCAAAACCTCTAAGATATCCCTTAAGTGGAAAGACATCGCCATTAAAGAAATGAAGAAGTTTTTGGGACTTATAATATTTATGGGACAGGTACGCAAGGATTGACGAGATGAGTATTGGAGTAATGAACCGTATTCAGAAACACCGTTTTTTGCGAAAACGATGAGCAGAGACAGATTCCGTCGAATCTGGAGTGCCTGGCATTTCAATAATAATGAGAATGTGCAAGACAATTCTGATAGAATGTGCAAAGTCAGACCGCTATTGGATATCTTTCTTGCAAAATTCAAAGAAACTTACAAGCATGTTCAACAATTATCTCTAGATGAAGGCATAGTACCATGGAGAGGAAGCCTATTCTTTAGAGTTTACAATGCCGGAAAAATTATAAAATATGGAGTTCTAGTGCGAATGGTCTGCGAAAGTACCACTGGCTTCATACGCAATTTTGAAGTTTAGTGCGGTCAGCAAACCGATTGATAGAAATCATGCAGCCATTGCTACCTCCGTATGCAGATTTGTGGCATCATGTGTATATGGATTATTATTACAATAGTGCTGAAAACAGTGAGATACTATTAAAGAAAAAATAAGAATATGCGGCACCATACGAAAAATAGAAGACTTCCGGACTGCCTGAAAACAGTTTCATTGAAAAATGGTGAAACAACTTTCAGAAGGAAAAAAGATATATTGCTGCAAGTTTGGCAATCAAAAAAACTGTAAATCTGATATCTACAATCACTCTGCACAGATCAAGGAGAGTCAAAACACGGACAGAAAGACGAGACAAAAAATTATAAAGCCGAATGCTATGATCGATTACAATCAATTCATGAAAGGCTTAGACCGGGCAGATCAGTACTTAGCATATTATTCAATCTTTCGAAAAACTGTAAAATGGACTAAAAGAATGGCAATGTATCTGATCAATTGTGCCTTATTCAATTCGTTTGTAGTGTATAATTCAGATCATTTGACAAACAAACAAAAATATCACAATTTTTTAAAAGAAAAACCGATTCATTGGGTAACAGATGAAATTTCGTTAGATGAACCAGCCAAACCAGTACCATCGACATCCAGGAGCAAGGTTTGCAAATCGGATCCACCAGGGAGACTGTCTATGGACATGAAGAAACATACATTGGAACCTTTAGTTGGAACCGGCAAAAATAAAAACGGTTTACGTCGTTGTCGTGCGTGTTCCGCTCACAAACTGCGGAGTGAAACGCGGTATATGCCCAAGGTTTGCAATGTACCCTGCACAAAGGAAAGTGTTTCGAACGCTACCACGCATTGAAGCACTATTATGTTTTAGTTTCTTTTCAATATAATGTGTTAAAATTTTCTAAATACTCTTTAATTTTTTATGAATAAAATTATTTTGATTGTGAATAGTATTTTTTCTATGATTTGCAACAAAGTAGAATGTTTTTGTACATTAAAAATTATAATAGAGATACTTTGCTAAGTAAATAAATGGAGAAGTCTTTTTAAAATAAAACACTGAAAGTATCATTGAAAAATGTCAAATAGATTGCCAATAGATCATAAAATAATCTGGGCGGAAAAATTTAAAAAGACACCCGCTCTGGGCCGCGAATTGTGGAGAAAATGACCCGACTACATAGTGTTAACACTAGAGTACACGCACCCCTATTTTTTTCACGAGTTCACGCGTGGCTCATTATGGTTGGCCATTTTTAAATCGCTGTCAGTTATTTTTCAGTCAATGAAGGATTGAAATTATAGTAAGAATAATAAATTTATTTAATCTAGATATACAGTGAGCGTCAAAATAAAGTGTACAGCATGTTTTGAACATAATTTTCATGTATTTTGGTCTTTTACAATAGGGTTTTATGACATATTGTAGTCGTTTTTAAGCTATTCAGGCATGCTTTAATAGTCAACAATGTAAGTTAAGAGAACATTTCTTGGATACGAAAATAATACGCCAAAAACAAAAAATAATCCATAATCGTAGCGTCAAATTAAAGTGTACAGTTCTAATAAAACTTAAAAATAAAACTCAAAATCAAGCATTCAGTATTTGGTTTGCTTGCCTTTCGCCTTAATAACTTTTAATCGTCTTGGCATTGATTCTACCAATTTTGTTGTCACTTCCGGTGAAATATGTTCCCATTCTTCCAGTAAAGTCTTTTTTAGGTTGCCTATGTTAGTGATGTTCCTGTTTCGTATTTGCCGGTCCAGATGTTCCCATAAATTTTCAATGGGGTTGAGATCCGGTGATTGTGGGGGATGATCCAATTGTTTAGGTGAATGATAAAGCAAATATTATTTAACTATTTTGGCGGTATGCTTGGAGTCGTTGTCTTGTTGGAATATCCATGAGCGATCCAGCCCCAATTTTTCCACGCTAGCATCCAAATTTTCTTTCAATATTTTCAGGTATCCTATTTTATTCATTGTATTATCAACGAATACCAATCTGCCAACTCCACTTGCCGCCATACACCCCCACACCATCACCGAACCACCACCGTGTTTTACTGTCGATACAATGTTTTTATCTTCAAACTCCCGAGTTTTTCCTCTCCATATACTAGTTGGAGCTTTTTTGCCAAAAACTTCAAACTTACTTTCATCACTAAATAAAACATTTTTCCAAAATGAATTCTGACGATTTTCATGCTTTTTGGCAAAATCAAGGCGTCTTTGTTGGTTAGCTTTTGATATGAGTGGCTTCTTTCTGGGTATCCTACCAAATAGCCCATTACTATGCAAGGCTCGTCTGATTGTGCTTGCGCTAACATTGCGTCCTGATGACCTTGAGATATCTTCCGCTACTTTCACTGCGCTCGTTTTCGGTCCTTGTTTAACCGTTCTTACAAATGTGCGTATTTCCTTTTCACTTAGCCGCTTTGGCCTACGAGCACCTGCCCGATTTTCTAAACTACCGAAAATCTCGAACTTGTCAATGATTTTTTTGACTGTGTTATGGCTTCGAATAATTATTGAGGCTATTTCTCGCAAAGATTTCCCTTCGTTTCTAAATTTTAAAACAAGTTCTCGCGTTTCTAAAGAGGTCTACCTACCCATTTTCACTAATTTAAATATAATATAATTTTTTCCACTCTAATCACCAGACTTGACACGCACGAGTTAACTTATAAGACGATAAATCACCACGGCTGCAAAATATCAAAGATAACTGGATTGATTTTCCTGGAAAATTTCCAGTGCGAAGCCTTTTGTATTATGTGTACACTTTATTTTGATGCGTGAAAATGGGACTATGTTTGGTTTTTCGTACATATTTGTTGTTGTTGTAAAATAACTGTAACTGTTGATTAACTATATAAAAGAGATCTCAATGAGAACTTAAACAATCATCAAAAAATTTATGAAGTTAAGCATGGTGGTCAGAATTTAAGAAAAATGTTTGTTGCAATGAAGTGTACACTTTATTTTGACTCTCACTGTATAATAAGCAAAATTTTCTTATGTTACTAAAAGGAAACAAAAATTAGAAGCAATCTTCTTATCAATTAAAACCTCTTAGAAAATTTAACAAAAAAGGGACTTATGAGGTTCATGACAAAAAAAATATTTTCCTTCTAAAACTATATGACTTATTTCTTATCGTCGTATTCAAGGCATCTACTGCCTGGTGATCGGGGCAAACCCATCTGTTGATGAATTGCAAGTCCTGCACCATTTTTTCGTCGATCGATTTCGGGCCCTTGTCCAAAATGCGCATCGACCAACCTGTCCCATCTTCGGTGTAATGTCGTGCTGTATGTCTTTAGGTGTTCCTATGAGCATTTCGATTCTAGATTTCAGGAGTCGAGGAAGCGTTTCTACAGTTGTTCGGCGAATCAAGAGAAGTTTTATCAAATTGAAGGACAATTCTTGTAAAATTGTACGCCCAACAATTGTTTCTGGATTTACGTTCATTTGGTTGATTACCAACGCGTTGATCGCGGCAATGTGCAATAGATTAAAAAAGACTGTAATGGGCCACCAGCAGCTGTTCCTTAGAACACTGTATTGCTTACACATTTTGTTAACAATGTCCACATCACACTAAGTGCGGTTATAACACGTGACAATTTTGGGCTTTCATTCTTCATCAGGGTCGGGATCAATGGTTGCATCGTAATGTTTTGTAGAAAGTAGGTTGACAGCTTTGATCTATGAACGTATGAAACGAGAGTGGCGCCCTTTTGAAAACCAAAAATTGAGCTCTTTGTGGGTCTTGTCTTAGAAGCTTTGAATTCGTTTGGAATCTCCAGCCTTTTAGCTTTCATTGTACCAAAAACCGTTATTCTCTCCTGCAACAATTCCTTACCAAGGGGCAGGCTCGTTGAATAATTGTCCATTGTCACATTACAACCCAAATTGTACAGCAGCTCTACCACTCTATGGACAACGTCCATTACTTTGTTTGATTTTTTAAATAAGCCTTCAGGTTGCGTTCCAAAATATATCTCAAAATTAAACACATATGGGTATTTGGTGTCAGTAACCATAAAAATCTTGATTCCAAAATTGTCTGGCTTATTAGGTATGTACATCATAAAGCCGCAACGCTCTCGAAAGCCAATTAGCTGGTCATCTAGCGTCAAAAAATCACTTGGTGGGTATTTTGTCCAGCAGTTGTGAACAAACAGCTCAACAGTCTGTCTTATATGTGCCATTTTGTCGATATTTCGGCGTTGTTCGAAAAAAGTCGAAACTTGCGAACAGTTTCACCACTTGGGCCAGGTGCTCTGATGTGAATATTTGAAACACGAGTTCGCGTTGATTGAGGCGTTTCTTTACTCCACGTGGTACCATTAGCCGATTTATAAAGTTGACTTTGACTTCCGCGGGCCAATTCCGAGAGTGTAATATCATCACCCGAAGTAAAGCCAGACGCGCTTGATTCCTTGATTTTACCTTCGCGAACCAAAGTTTAAAAATTTGGTTCAGGTTCTGCCTCATTTTCTACACTCTCAATAATTTCATCGTCATTGTCATCTATTTCCATCAACCACCTCTCCACTTGTTCCGCATTCATGTTGATAATACGTGTTTATCTGGAAAAGTTACCCACTCCGAAAAAATATCTAATTTAAAGCTTCATACATACGTAAATTTCAATATTTATTGCAATAACATAGTATGTATGTATGAATAATAAACTAAAAATCACAGACAAAACAGACCCTATCAGATCACGGGCTTGTATGTTCCCTAAAATCAATAAAATAACTCACTGTTAACGGTTCCATGCTCGTGGGTGACAAGGTCGTTGCTAACTCCATCGTAAACCTTTTCGCAATAGTTCTTCAAGGAGAGAAAGTAAGTGAAGGGTCTGGTTCCAATCTTTTGGTGAAAGGAACACAAACGCTTGTGCCTGACTATATTCTTGACTATATTAATTGACTATATATATATGTATTATATATATTCTCTCGGATGCTCCTAATTACTTTAACCTTTTTCTGAGCCCTAAAAACTCAAAATGCTCGCATTGGATCGGAATTCAAATAAATCAGCCTGAGCTTAAGGGAATTTCAAATATTTTTCTAAAAAAGCTTCTGCTTACTCATCGTAGTCCTTTTTAACAGCTGCATAATCATTTGCTACTTTTCAAAGCGCCAACATATTTACTATTCCAAAAGAGTCAAAAAGTACAGATGGTCGATACTCATCCATCTTTTTGTCGTCTCGTTCATCCATACTTTTATCGATTATGATGAAAGAAAAATGTATGATAAGATAAAAGTATGATAATAGACGATAGACGAGACTTTCAAATTACTTGAAAGGTGTCAGACAGTACTCTGAAGGGGCAGGAACGGTTCTGGAATGATAATTTGGCTTTAAAAGAGCTCTCATAACAGTAGACGCGTTGGCTACTTTCGAGGCTAATGTTAAAAGAAATTGGATGGTCAAAATCGTCGTAGTAGAGGTCGAGCTGAAAGTACGCAGCTCCATAATGGGAAGTAATGCCATTGGGGCATGTGGTGGAGCTAGTTCTCAACCCTTTTGGTATCAATTCGAGATATTATTAATT
Source organism: Stratiomys singularior (assembly GCA_954870665.1). NCBI lineage: Eukaryota > Metazoa > Arthropoda > Insecta > Diptera > Stratiomyidae > Stratiomys > Stratiomys singularior. Next base: position 65,852,757 of record OX940877.1, read on the forward strand.
AATTAGTTATTAATTAATAATTCCCTCAAGGGCCAATACTAGGCCACCTTCTCTTTTGATCTGTTCACGTCTAATATCCCCGGTATCAGAGATGAACTTAAATCATGGACTGAGGTTAACATTTATGTTTCTTCGACGGATAAATAAAACTCTTGTTTTATTTTATAACACCAACTTTATTTATTAAATTCCCGGTATTTCAAAAAGGCACCCCAATGCAGCCTCACATTGGGTGAAAGGAGATAGAGGCTTGTCCGTTCCTTTGACGCGAAGAACTAACTCTTCGAGACAAATCCACTTCTATTTATACTACTCGTCGCCTACTTGATTTGATTTCATTCAATTCAAAATATCAATGTCTACTTCGTTTTAAATCAATTGAATTCAAAATCAATGCCTACCTCGTTTTTATTAATTTGATTTGGGTAAGTGTAACACCACCACCGTTAGATTGAGGCTCCGACGAAATGAAAACTTTATGGTGTTTACGGTCCATGCATACGTACATAATAATCAATTTATTACTATATTATTTATATCTATTGATATATATTCAATATATTTATTATATATTTATTCAATATTACTATAATAATAATTATAACATCAGAACTTATGTTTATTTATATATTTTTCGTTATTTAAATCTTTCAGGTATAATTCTTCGATTTGGACTCCAGGCATAGTTTTATTCTTTTTAATGGAATAAATCAATTTTGGCAGAACTACTTTATCGAATATTTCGAAGTAAACGTTCGAATAGGTTTTATTTAATGTTTCAATTTTCCAATTCCCAAATTCAATCATAAATTTTCCATGGATTGTTACGTTATCATTATTACAATTATGTTCTATTTCTTCATAAAAGTTTTAATTAATTAAAATGCCAGGTACAATTTGCATAATTTATTGGTAATTGAATATTTTCGTATTGGGTTCTATAATGCTTCTGATATGTTTATCTTTAATTTCCTCTAATTGTTTTTAACATTTACATTATAAATTTGATTGTATGGGCTTATTATTATTATTGTATTGTTATTAATAACAAAGACCTATTTTGGATGTTTGGAATCGGTTCAAGAATTATTTTTGCTAAAGATTCGTTAGAATATTTCGGTATTGCCAAAATGATAGTAATAATGTTGTTATGCGATGAAACAGCTGTTTTTATGTTTAGGTACTGTTCAAAGTCGTCTATGAGTTCGAGTTCTGTCTAAGTAAGTATACTTCTAGTAATCAGTCCTATCCTGCTTGATGATATTGTTTGTTCAATGTCCGTTATGTGATTTCGTAATAGGGAGATGTCATTGTCGATTGGTAGACTTGCTGAAGGAAGTTGAGCTCGTCTCTGAGGGTTGCTATGCTGTTTTGATTTAGTTCTTTAAACTTATTTAGATAGTTAGTTATTATGATTTGTTGAGTATTTATATGCCTCGTTATGTTTTTAATCTGAGCCGAAAGGAAGTTATTAGTTATTATGGTTTCCTTGAATTTCTCAGCAAGTTTCCCTTCGTTTCCAGAAATTTTACTTATTGAGTTTTCAATGTTTGTTCTGTCATCGTTGTCCATGGTCCCAGCAATGTATTTTAGTCCTTTGCCTAAAATGTTTATCAGTCCGCGTTTGCGTCTCGGATGAGGAGTAAGGTTATTTATTTTTGTTTCTAATAATTCAAAATTTCTATTAACAGTTTGTAATATACTTTTAGATTCTGTTGTGGAGGCTGATAGGGTATCGATATTTCGTCGAATAAGTTCTATTGTTCGTTCGTATTCTGTTGTGTTGATGATATGTAAGACGTGGTTGTAGTAGTCGATAGGTCTTACATCGCCTGTTTTGATAGGGATATATCCGTTGTTTACGTTGAGGTCCTGGATTTCTATCATCTTGGCTTTTGTCACGGTCCAAAAGGCTATTATCAATAGTGGTGACATTTTCCTGTGAAGTTTGTAAAGGTTTAGTTACTGGCAAGGGGTTGAGAGGTTGATGGACGATTTTTATTCTTTTTCTTATTAAATTTGGATTTTATTGTTGGGTGGTCTAAATTCTGGTATTTCTTTTTAGTTTTCACATGGTTTCGAAAGTATTTGTTTTGGTTATCTAAGTCTATGATATGATCTTCATCCAACCTTTCAGAATTGATTTTTCTAAATTTAGAATGATTTTTACCTCCTCTAATTTCCCTGATAAAATTTGGTCCTGTTTCGATTTCAACATTTTTCCGATTTTAGTTAAGTTTATTAATAATTTGTTCTTTCTTTTGATGCAACATTGTATGTATTGCAGGATATTCATTTTGATGGATATTTCCGTTAACGAAATCAATGGGTTTCCTGTTCGTAGAAGAATGTACGGTATTGTTGTAAAACGAAATTATCTTCAGAATTTTTTCTTCAACAGTGCCCTGATTATTAATGGGATCATGTTTCAGAAGACGAATATGTTCGTTAATCGTATTGTGGAATCTTCTCACATCTGCATTGGACGTATGGTTACTGTTAGACGTGTAGTAGATCTCGACATTTTCGTCTGAGAGCAATTTCCTCAAAGGAATTGCTTTAAATCCTAGCTCATTATCGACTACGATTTTCTTTATCGTGCCGAACTGGCTAAAATAATATGCAAGTGCTCTTCTGAACTCAGTCCAAGTTCTTCCGATGATTTTAATCGCACATGCATGTTTAGAAAATTTATCGATTATAGTTAAAAATAGGAGTTTTTCTAGCGTGTAAAACACATCTACATGCATAATTTCTCCGGGCTTTTGTGGGGTTTCTGTTATTTTAAATAGAGGCTTAGGAGGGTTTCGAGCGTATTTCTCGTAGTTACAGATTTCGCAATTATTTATGAAGTTTGTGATTCTGTCTGCTAGTTTTGGGCAGTAGTACTTTAGTTTCAATTCTTTAGTCACTTCTTCGATTCCTCGATTATTATTCTTTAGATGCTCTTCTTCTATAATCTTAGCTAATTTTTCCTCATCTATTACATCTTCTAGGAGGACGTTACATCTAGTGATTTTAAATTTATCGTTAGTAATGAAGTTATTACTAAACGCGGAGTATAAAGTTTGAAAGAAGTCTTCATTTTCAATGAGAATAGCATTTAAACCGTTTGGATTGAAGTGGTTCTTCAATAATGTAATGGCATCTTGTTCATCTAGTTGTTTAGCATTGATTATGGTCCTATTTTTATAAAAATTCTTTTCCTTTTTTATTCTGAGTGATCCTGAATTTGATTTATTAATAATTATTTGGGTTTTAAAGACGTTAATGCATGAACTGCTCGTAGGGATATTAGTATGATTTTGGACTAAGTTTACTTCAGGTTTGGGTATCCTAGAAAGGGTGTCAGCATTTATATTTTTTGATCCTTCTTTATTTTTGATCGTATAGTCAAATTCAGAAAGTTTTAGTCTCCATCTGACTAGTTTGGAGTTGGGTTCTTTAATGGAAAAGAGCCAAGTTAAAGGTCTATGGTCGGTTTCAATGATGAATTTCCTTCCGAAGAGGTATGGTCGGAAATACTTTGTAGCCCATACTTCCTTTTCGAGTTCCTTTTCGATAACACTATAGTTGATCTCATGCTCATTAAGTTTGCAGCTTGCGTAGCTGATAGGGCGTCCTTCTTGTGAGAGGACTGTGCCGAGGGCGTATTTACGCGCATCTGTTGTTAGAACGAATGTTTTGTTAAAATCGGGATAAGTTAGAATTGGCTCATTAGTTAGGAGGGTTTTATTTGTTTCGAATGCGTGGGTATATTCGGGGTCAGTTATATCTAGCTTTGCGTCCTTTTTTAAGTTTTTGGTCATAGGCTTTATTATTTTCGAATAGTCCTTAATGAATTTTCGGTAATATTCAGTGAGTCCGAGGAATTGCTTTATTTGTTTTGGGGTTTTTGGGATCGGAAATTTCTGGACGCACTCTACTTTCTCTGGATTCGGCTTTATTCCATCTCGGGTGACTATATGCCCAAGAAAAGCAGTTTCTCGTTTAAAGAATTCAGACTTGTCCAACTGAACTTTCAAGTTGGTTTCTCTGAATCTTTTGAAGATCTTTTGTAAGGATTCCATGTGTTCCTGCAAGGAAGTGGAAAAGATTATAACATCGTCAAGGTAAACGAAACAGGTTTTGTTGATAAAGTCAGAGAGGATGTTATTCATAAGGCGCTGAAATGTAGCGGGGGCTGTCTTAAGTCCGAATGGCATTCGCAGGAACTCGTAGTGTCCACCTTCTACACTGAACGCAGTTTTATGGATGTCCTTTTCAGTAATCTCTATTTGATAGAAGCCTTTAGCTAAGTCTAGTGTAGTGAAATATTGACTTCTCCCGAGCTTCTCTAGGATTTCGTCAATATTAGGGATTGGGTATTTGTCATCAATCGTAACTTCATTGAGTTTTCGATAGTCGATGACGAGTCTCCACTTAGGTTTCCCACTCGCATCCATTTTTTTTTGGTACTATCCAAACTGGTGCCGAATAAGGGGATTTGCTAGGTCTTATTATGTTGTTTTGTAACATCTCCTTAATTTGTCTACGTACTTCATCCTTATGAACGTACGGATATCTGTATGTTTTTGCCACAATCGGAATATTATTGGTAGTTCTGATTTCGTGTTTAATGGCATTTGTGAAAGATAAGTCCGATTCTTCGCTATAAAATATGTTTGAAAAATGTTTTAAAAGTGGCATTAATTTTTGTCTTTCTTCATCGTTAAGATGATTTATTCTAATTTGACTGGAGATGGAGAAATGTTCCATTGGTTTGTTTTCTATGATATTGAAGTTCTCGATAGTGACGCGAGTAGTTTTTTGGGTTGTGAATTTTACTTTAACAGGGCGGTCAGCTAGTATCTTTACTTGAGCGAGCATTTTAGAATTCACTACATTATAGATACCTTCCTCGAGTTTGATCTTCTCATCTTTGGAAGACTTCCCGGGGAAGTGTACCAGGCCATTTTCTTGATCTACAGGCACGGCTACTTCATAGCATCCGGCCTTATTAAATAGACAATGTTGATTATCTTCTTCATCTTCGAAGAGGATGGGAATAGTTTTTTCACCGGTATGTAATACTCGTTTCTTATAGTCTATAATTATATCGAGTTGTCTCAATATATTGTTTCCTAATATTCCGTCGTAAAAGTCATGAAACTGGCGGACAAATAATTCAATTTCGTGACTTCTGTCGCCTAATTCCTCAAAGAGGAGGATCCTTACTTTCTCGCAAAGATCAACTGTATGTTGAAGGGTCTTCAGACTTATTTTTGGGGTGTTAGTTTTCCACTTAGGATGGCAAATGCCAGGATTAATGATTGAGTGTGTTGCTCCTGTATCTACGATAAACTTTAGGGGCTTGGTTTTTGTTTTAAAGACTATATATGGTAGTCTTCGTCCGAGGCTTGTGAAGGAAAATTTTCTGCCATCTCGTTTTTATTTATATCCATGGGTTCTGGTGGTGGTTGCCGTTCCGGATACCAAGGATTTGCAGATGCATCGAAGTTATTGGGATTTTTGACCTTCATTTGTGTTAAGTCTGTAACTTGGTTCGTGAGGTCTATTTCGTCGTTCGTTTTGTTGATTGTTAACATTAAATCTATTAATATTATTTCTATTGTAATTGTTATTAAGTCTTTTGTTGTTATTATTATTAAATCTGTTACTATTATTGTTATTGTTACTATTATTATTGTTATTTTTACTATTTGACCTGCTGTTGTCATTATAATTATTATTAAATCTACTATTGTTATTGTGATAGTTATTATTAATATTACTGTCGTAATTATTATAATTATTTAGTCTTCTAATATTATTATTCTTGTTATTATTATTGCGGGCTTTGTTGTCGTTTTGTCTGTTTTTTGTTTGATAGATTTGCCCATTCGAGCCATAATACACATAGCCAGCTGTAAAGAGAATATCCATAGCCGATTCGAGATATTCGGGATCTCTACAGAATAGAATAGTTTTCATGGGCTCTGGGAGTTTGTTTTGAAATATATTGAGAGCGGTCTTCAATTTGTTCCGTGTACATTCGTTAGACGCGTTCCCTGCACCTAAAACTATTTGCGTCTTATTGTAGAGTCTTCTTAGTTTACTTTTGATGTCGTTGTAGAATTTAAGGGTATTGGCTTGGAAAGTTACACTTCGTAAGTTGTCGTACAGTTCGTCTATGTTCAGGCGGTTGTTTTGGAAGACCTGTCTTACATCTCGCCAAAGGGTAGCATGGCAGTTTATTTCAACGGTTTCTTTTGCTCTGCCTTTTAATTTACTTTTGATTATGTCGCTAAATAAGAGTTGAGATGCTTCGTTATAAGCTTGTAGTACGGGGCTAACTCTGTCCACCAAATTAATAAAAGTTTGCAAGTTTTCGAGCTTGCCGTCAAATTTGGGGAGGCTGTTTAAATATTTGAGAGGGTCAATTTGTATGGCAGGAGCTTCATCGTTCGGCATCTTGAAAAAATTTTATGCAATCCCTGATTCCAAATCACCCTTACAAAGAAGTTTTCAAAACAAAAGCAATAATAATGGGGCAGGTTTTAAGATTATGTGTGTGAATATAAGATAAGATAATGTATTAAATATAATTAAATAGAAAAGGACATATTTGAAAATTTGTTCTTCTACTTGTTACTTGCTTTGCTCGTCCTGGATTCTGCGATCGATGAAAAAAAATTTTTGCTATTTTCTCCGCACTGTTTTGGTTTTGTTGGTTCAGCTGTCTAGTTTTGCTTCGTTTTCTTTTATTTTTTTGTTTGTTTTTTTTTTTGTTTTTCACTATTTATATATTTCTTTTGTTCACTTTTGTTTTTATAGGACACTGCTTGTTTCCGGGATTTTGGTACTCCGTCTAGAGGCTGTTTCTTCTTAGAAACAACTTCCTTTGCGTCGGCGATACAAAAAAAAATGGATTCTTATCCACGCTTTTATTTTCGCGGACGCGACGTCGATACGCTTTAAGGATTTTAAAAAATCACGCGAACTTTCACTAAGCGTATCCTACCGACATCGCCATTTATGTTTCTTCGACGGATAAATAAAACTCTTGTTTTATTTTATAACACCAACTTTATTTATTAAATTCCCGGTATTTCAAAAAGGCACCCCAATGCAGCCTCACATTGGGTGAAAGGAAATAGAGGCTTGTCCGTTCCTTTGACGCGAAGAACTAACTCTTCAAGACAATTCCACTTCTATTTATACTACTCGTCGCCTACTTGATTTGATTTCATTCAATTCAAAATATCAATGCCTACTTCGTTTTAATTCAATTGAATTCAAAATCAATGCCTACTTCATTTTTATTAATTTGATTTGGGTAAGTGTAACAGTTAACATTTTCACTGATGATCCATTAATGGCGTCATCTGACCTTAATTTCCACTTTTCGCGTAAGGGGTTACAAAGACATCTAAAATCGTTCACATTAAGGTTAAAATTAAGAAAAAAAAGTTTTATATGTTCAACTTTGCGGATGCAAATATGAACGTTGAAGGGAGAGAATCTGTGATAGCAGAGTTAAGTTGAACTGCCAGGTTGTATACTGCTCCAAACAACCGAAGTATTTGGGTATCTGTATTGACTTTCAGTACCCGCGTAGATTCTGGTAGAAAATCATTTATGCATGTCATCTTTCAGGTTCTTTCAGCTCTTTTCAGAAAGCTAGCGACCAGTAAGCGAATAAATAGCAACCAAGCGATAGAAGCAATCACCAAACAGAATACGCCTGAAGTATTAAGAGTAGGGTATAAATAGTGAATAAAAATTTCGCGATATTGTTTCAGGACATAAATATTATTATTAAACCACTAATATAGTATATAAATTAGCATTAGAGTATCATGCTTATTAGGGTGCAAGTGTAGGAATAAGATAATATTATTTACTAAAAGAATTTGAGGAAGAATTACAGAATTAGTAGAAGTGGTTCAAAAATAATTGCATGTGTTGTAAATAATCACCTAAATACATCACATGTCTATCTTTCAGGTGTATTTCAGCTGTCCTACCAGGGAAAATTTATTTTGGCTGTAATTCCTTGTCATATCTCCCTTGCCGTAAATGGTATAATGGCATCTGTTGGAGGTGGCTTCAACAAAATTCTTTTCGAAAAAAACGTGATATCAATATCATAAAATTTTAAACTGTTTGTTGTATCAAATTGTAACATGGGCCACTTAATCACAAGGACGAAATATGGACGCGGTATTGCCAAAGTTTCCTTTCTGGCTGGCACTGGACTTTGAAGCTGAACATACAGAAGTTCCAAATACGATATTTTCTATTAAAGATAAATCAAACTATAGTATGATTACAAACTTAAGAAAAGACCGGCACTTTGAGATTCATCAAGCTCTACGAATCAATCTTCCAATCAGAGACTATAATAGCTTGCTTTGAATACAAAGTATCTTTTCGTAGCTCGATTGTGATGAAAGAGGAAGTTGCTCAGGTATCTCATTTTACTACTGAATTTACAGAAACTTTCAGAAAATCACATGAAATTTGCACGGTAGGGATATATGTGTTCTGTCATATTGTCTCCCAAACTTCACAATTAGGCCAATACTACGATCAAAGATCGTTAGACCTATTACTCCGTGCCTTGTACATCACTATGAACCACATGTTTTATAACTACAAATTCCCAGTATACCAGATGCAGGCATCAGTTTTTTCCGGTTTTACTAAGAGATGGCGCCAGCGATAAGTACGCAACTTATTAATTTGGCACTTACGCGATTTCCACCATCTGAAATTTAGCTACAAACATACATAAGTTGCGTGTGTTTGCAAGTTAACTAGCGAGTTTTTTTATCGTGTTGAGTAACCATGTCGAATTTTATGCCTGAAAAGGAGCATTTGCGGCTCGCATTGATTTTCTTGTTTAACCAAAAGAAAATGGCTGTTGAAAGTCATCGTTTGCTGCGAAAACAAATGGTAGACACGCTCCATCAATTAGGACATGTGAGGCTTGGTTTCAACAATTCAAAAGTGGTCATTTTAATGTGGAAGACAGCAAACGCTCCGGTTGACTACAAAAATGCAAAGAGGGGGAATTGCAGGAGTTGTTGGATGCGGACCCAACTCAAACTCAACGGAAATTAGCAGAAGCATTGAAGGTGTTGAGGGAACGATCAGCAGACGTTCACAAGCAATAGGTAAGATCAGTAAATGCAATAAATGGGTCCCAAACAATTTAAATGAACGTCAAGTGAAATATCGAAAATTCACTTGTGAAATGCGGTGTGAATTGTGACGGATGGCGAAAAAAGAATTTATTTTGACTATCCGAAGTGGAACAAATCGCGACTTTCACCTGGCGAAATCGGTCGCCTAATCGTTTCGGCAAGAAGATGATCCTCTGTGTCTGTTGGGACTAGAGTAGTAGTGTTTATTGTGAACTCTTGAAGTCCGGCGAAACTGTTTATAAACAACGTTATCGACAACAAGTGATAAATTTGAACCGCGCATTAAATGAAAACGACCGCAATGGACCATAAGACATGGCAAAGTGATTATGTTCCGCGACAATTCACTGTTGCACACAGCTACCTGTGAAAGACATTGTGAAACTGCTTGGAGGCTGCATCCTTCTGCACCCGTCATACTCCTCTGACATGGCGCCATCTGACTATCACGTGTTTGCATTAATGGGGCACCCGCCAAAACAGCAGCATTTCTCAACGAATGGTTCACCGTAAAAGACAAGCAGTTTTTCTGACAAGGTATTCATCAAGTACCTGAAAGATGAGCGAAGTGTGTAGAAGCCGATAGCCAGTATTTTGAATAAAAAATTTTTTCCCCTAGAAAATTACGTATTTTTTTACAAAAAAATCGGAAAAATCTCTTGCATACACCTGGTATAAACGTGTTTATACCAGGTGCATACGTTTAAAAGAAAGTCATATAGGGAGCCATATGATAGGGAACCAAATTAAACAGAAAATCGTAACTGAACGGGTGTTGACAACATCAACTTAAATTAGCTTGTCGATTTGATACTGGAGTGAACCCGGTCTCGGTTAGATTCTTTTATTAGCGTATCATGAAGTTAAGAATATCTATTGGACGAAAGCGATGTATTATTTTTTCACAGCACCCAAAATGATCTAGTAATTAGAGTACTCACCTCTCGTGTATCATATACTAGGGTAAGTCCCACTCGTGACAGTGATATTTGATTTTTCTGAGCCTAACTAGCAGTGGAATCACAGCTGTATTATCGGCGAAATAATACTTGTCAAGTGTGATTTTGACCCGATCATAATCTAGAACTTTTGGTCTACAATTGAAGTAGCTAGAATAAACTTGCATCCAGGATACGTTTTAATTATTTTGACTGTGAGAGGTTCGAAACGTTGATTGATGAATTATTATTAAAACATGTCACTAAAATATGTCAATATAAGTTATTAACGCCGGACGCACTGTCGAGCAAGCGCAACTCAGACTAGGTATGATAATGCGTCGAGTGAGCGAGTGGATGACAGACCGTGGGTTCAGCTTAGCGCTGGATAAAACCGAGGTCGTCATTCTGACCAAAAAGCAGATCCCCAGAGTTAAACCCATCCGGATTGGCGAAAAGACCATCGAGTCCAAGAAGACGATCAAATACCTTGGCATTATGATTAACTCGAAGATGAGCTTCTTCGATCAAATCAGAGCGTCAGCGAACACGGCCGCAGATGGAGTATCATCGCTCAGCCGTCTAATGGCCAACAGTGGGGGACCCGTCGCGACCAGGAGACGCCTACTGATGAGCGCAGTGGAGTCGGTGCTGCTATACGGATCCAAGGTTTGGGCTGAAGCTCTCAGTAAGGAGTCATACTGGAAGCGACTGATGCAGGTGCAAAGACGAGGTGCTCTGCATACCGCACTGTCTCTGAGCCGGCAGTGCTGGTCATCGCGGGTACGACACCTATTGTTCTCCTTGCTAAGGAACGGATGAGGTTCTACCTGTGCAGGGGAGAAGAAGGTAGAGAGGCTGCTTCAGGCGAGGAGAGACGAAGAACTCTCGCTCTGTGGCAGGAAGGGTGGGTAAATGAAACACGGGGCATGTGGACCGCGCGCCTAATCAGGGACCTGGAGCCGTGGGTCAACCGAAAGCATGGCGAGATTGATTACTACCTGATACAGAGTGGACAACGGTGTTTTCAGTCTTACCTGCACAAAATGGGAAAGTCACGGTCCCCTGACTGCCTGTTTTGTCCGGGGATTGCGGATGATGCTTGCCACACCTTCTTCACATGCGAACGGTGGGTGAGACAGCGTGTACATCTCAGGGAGAGAATAGGGGAGATCTCTCCAGATACTCTGGTGGAGAAGATGCTGGTGTCTAAAGACAAAGGAACTGTATGTCGCACTACGCTCGGGCGGTTCTCACTATGAAGAACGACATCGTCGATCGCCTGTTGGCGCAGAGGGAAGAGGGCTCACTCTACCAGTAATCCCTCTCCTTTCCGTACATCCCTGCTGAGGGAGGGATCTCTCCAATCCGAAGGTGCCGGTATGCGAAACTTAAGAGGCCTTCGAAAAAAAAGATCGATTCGAAGATTTCTTTCTAATTTCTTAACCCAGAGTCTAGTCCGTTTTCGTGAGGAAGGAGCCTTTCGAAATGCTAACAGAAGTATGGTGGTAAATTTTCTTAGCTTTTATCGTATGGTAATAACGATAATAATAGTCAAAAAGGTAGTAATTAAATAAAATTTATGGTAGAAACCCGGCTAACGAATTATTGGAATTGAATCATCTCTTTATAGAATTTATATTATCATTATAACTATTTTCTGAATGATGTAAAATTTTATAATTACTTTAATTTATTAGTTATGATATGGGAGAATTACATGTAAACAAAATCGAAATAACAGCATTGCACCTTCAATGAATTTATTCCATTAAATCCAATCTTGTGAAGCTGATGAGGAAGCACATCTGAATGAGATTAATTTAAGCTACGATTTCAGTATGCAGCGCTTGCTCTATATCTATACTCTATATATATCCTAAGCAAGTAGCTTCGAGTTGGTCAATCTTCTTTTTATTCTATAAGCGAGTGAGACATTGGCCATCAAACCATATGCTTATTTTTAAATTTACAACCTATTTGCATCAGGAATAGCCTCATCCACATATAATCTGGCCATCTTATCAAATCATGCGACTGCAACAAAGCGCTTTCACAGTGACTGCAAGCTTAAGTGCATAATATGCATCTATAGCTATATCTATACTTCCCAAACGATTTTCAATCAACTCGACGCAGATACAGATGCTTAAGATGCAGTTGCTACGAGCACTCCGCCATCCACGAAATGTCAAGAAAACATGTCATATTCATGCGATGCAGCAGTTGAACAGATAAAATCAAGCCTTAAAATACCAGTAATGGTCGGTGCAAGAGCATTGTGTTCAGCTTGCCGGCAAACAAAGCCATCATGTTGATTAGGGAGGGCCCCAGCCAAAGCTTTTCCAGTTTCAAAATTCAATCCGAACAACTTTTCACACGAATCCAAATCCCAAGACGCCGCTTCAGGTAACCAAGTGAATTAGTTTGTCAGTGTACCGCGTAGCAATAGCGAAAAGTGATCGAAATCCGACGAACGCACGGTTATTCGCAATAATACGGAAATCGGCCAGCTAACATGAAAGTCGTCATAGCTTTGATCCTTATCAATTCCATCGGTTCCGGACGAACTCAGAGTAAGTACTCATTTCCCGCTTTAAGTTAAGTCCTAATTGCGCGAGCAACAGCAAGAAGTGATACAATAAACATCGCCCTTCGTCTTCGAAAAGTTACCAGCACACTCGACCAACCTCAATCTCCTGCAAGGTCACTCAGCAGAAACTTACCATTCATTACTTTCACAGTTTTGGCCTCGCATCTATTGTTTGTGATTCTGCGGAAAGCAGCCAAAATGATATGCATCTCTTCGCTGGCGCGCCGGGGTTTTTCGGAACCACTCAATCACATATACATATTTCAAAATGCTCACCTAAATTGAGTCCAATTTACATAAGTTATTTCGCATTGCCATTAAAGCGTTTTGTTTACGACTGCCCACCTGATGTAAGCGCAAACAAAATTTCCTGATAAACTCGTATAAGTTGCTCAGAAAACATTTTATTGTCGACAAAAAATTAAATTTAAGGCTTGGATGACTAAACAGCAACAACTAGAAAGCTTGACGGTGGTTTTTAACAAATTTTCTCGAATTTTTCTTATTATACTGAATGTTGTCTTTCAACACCCAACAAAATGCCTCCTGAGAACGGAACGCTCCGGTAAGCACATTCACATTTTTTAGAGGAGTCTCACAACGTGCGATGCAAATTAGGCCTAAACTTCTGCTGTATTTGTTTCAAAATTCAAAAGAAAATATCCATAAAGTGTGGTGAATATTCACATGCACCACGAATCCAACCAAATCTTGAATCAACAGACAAGTTCGGTAAATCTTCCAAGGGTAACCAGTCGACCAGGAAATCAGGAATCATTTGTTTTGTTTTTCGAAAGAATTAATACAATACAAATGGATACGTGTTCTTAAATGTGGTATATGCGCAGATATCCTCATTTCCAGCCTCCACAACAGCGGGGTGTATCTGTACCTTCTGACAGAAATTATGCTTTAGACAAAGAAGCTTTGATCTGGAAGGACAACGTTAAGTACAAAACTTAGAAGTGCTGCTTGCAATTGAAGGAGCGAGACGTATGTCATCCTCACTGTCATTCATCTACAAAATTGAATTTCCAATCGTTTAATTCCGGTTTTTCTTCTTTGGTCCAAATATATGTTAACAAAACAAAACAAACCAGAAACAAAGATCCTTGTTCGAAAGAGTTAATTTTTTGAACTCATCCAAACATCAATTGGCTTATCCCATATCTAAAAGGATTTTTTACTACAGAAAAAGTTCAATTTATAAGGTTTTACTTTATAAAAGTATATTTAACAGCTTAGGTTACCTTAATAATGAATTTTCATTGCATACCTTGAAACATGCAAATATAAATTACTATATATAATAGGAATTAGTGCATATAGGATACTATTGTCCTCACGGAATTGTCGCTCTGCAGCTAGATAAATTGTTGTAAGAATGCTTTTGTTGCGTCTATCCGCGAAAAACGGATCTGCTTTTATGTTTCGCTACTAAAAGATTGGCGCTCACATTTTGCGATTGCTCAAGAATTAACCCTTACCGGGGAAAGTTATAGTTTTTAGTGTTCTTCAATATTTTTCTTTAAGATACTTTATACGAATCATAATCAATTACTTCTGAGGTAATTCCACAGTGAAATCACGAAGCAAATAAGGTGTACAGAGGAAGGTTTTGAACTATCCTGTTTTGGTTTTTTGGATGATGTTTAGCAAAACCGTTATATTGTTTCGGGTACTGCGAATTTCACATCTTCATGACCTTCCATGCTGGAGCTCGATCCTTGAACCGTTCCAAAGGTATGGATAGTTTAAATTAATTAGGAAATTAGGTGGAATTGTCCTTGAATTTTTCCTTTATTTGGGTGACACATTTAAATAAAACTAAAAAAAGCTGATCGAATGATCGAGAATGTGACGTTAAAGCCTCTTTCTGTCTCTTATGACGGACGGCAGATGTACTGCAAGAATAACGCAGTGGTACTCAAGAGGAATCAAACGACCGAGAGGACGCCCAAAGATTTGATGAGACTATGACATAAAGAAAATACCCGGCACATCTTGGGTGAGAATAGCTGGAAACAGGCAGACTTGGAAAGCGATAAGGAGTCAGTATGTAAGGAAGGCTGCACCATAACTTAGAAATATGGTGAAACAAGCTGAAAGTGATGATGATGAAGCCTCTTTCAGTCATTAGTGCCTGGTAGATAATGAAAGAGTTGACGATAGTGACGTCAATAAAATTATATTTTTCTTCATACTTTTTATATTTATTTGGTTATCAGCTTTATGAACGTATTCCTTTTATACATATTTTGTTATGATAAAGGACATTAAATATTTTTCTATTCGTGGTTTTTACTTTTTCGTTCAACACTAACTATAATATTAGAATTTGCAAAATTATTTGCTAAAAACACTATTCTTTTCGCCGCCATTTAACACATGATATACCATCGTCTGTGATTCTCCAGTGATATTCACCTCATTTTAGCTGCATATCAGATTTAAAATTTTGGGGGCTTTCCATCTTTTCTAATAATTCCACAAGCGCATTTGTTTTCGAATTATAACATTCGTAAAAGTCGTAATGCTCTTAAAAATTATCGAAATAGACAATATAGTGTTATAATTTCCACATGATTGATTTCTATCTGATTATTTATCAGTTTATCCATGTTTTTGAGCTCGAAACCAAGCCATTGGTCTACATTTGATTGACTGTTTGGTATTTATTGATGAACATAAGATCTAATTTTTTTGACGAACATATGAACTAATTTTATTATAGGTTGTTCAATAACTGCAACTAATTCTGGCTTTAAAACGCTTGAAGTGTTTCGGATAAATTGTCAATAAACGGCCTCCCCTTTATAAAGCATATCAATTGATGAATAACCTTACTAACCGGCTAACAATAATTGTTACTCATATGTTAGATACCGGGTTCGAGGCATAAAGCTTCAAATATACTCGCCGGAAAGTATCTCGTATGAAAGCCAATAATTTTCATGGCTAGGTAATCTTCTGATTCCCATCAATATATATATTTAAAACAGTTTAATCTTTTCTTTGTTTGCCGGGGTAAAAGTCTGACATGATTGTGTAAAATAAACGTTTATTTGAAAATATGTGTTGGATAAGTTCTTCGGGGAAAATAGAATAAATTTTAAAAGTGTTCCGATTTCTTCCGGAATGTTGCATTGGCCAACATTTTCAGGCTGTCTCCGACCAAAGTTTCCGGGCAGTGCTACCAAATTCACTGAAGAGGCCACGGTGCTGCTTACTCCATCTTTTGCAAGAGAAAAATGTGTGACAAGGGTCACCAATCTCTCCAGTACTCGTACAAAAAACGTAAGTAAGGAGACCGTGAACTGTCAACCTTGAGCATGTAAGACCGAAAACACCCACGCCCGCTGATGAGCTGGGTTAAATATAAATCAATCTCACCATGCACTCCACTGAACTACGGCCTCAGGTCAGGGATCAAACGTGCAGTCCACTTTCCTTTTTTGCCTTGCTTGCACGGCTGTTGGCAACCGCTGAGAGAGGGTTGTCCCTTTTCCCTGATGACCACTTGCCCGTTTTACGCATCTGAGCAGGTACATATTTCTGCGATTTCTCACAAGGAAGGCGATGGTTATCACCCCTAAAGACTATTGCTCTGAAACTCTGCACCTGTGCCAACCGCTTTCGGTGTAACTCCTTGCTGAGAGCGTAGTTATGATCCATAGATTAGAATCGATTGCACAGCGCTCGGTAGGATTCATTTGCTTGATGTGGTGGACGCTCTTTGTTTGCCATCAGTCGAGTGAGTGCCATTACAGGCTGCAGTCTTGTCAGCAATTTGCGCTGATTTGTTGATAAAAACTCATTTTTAAGTCTATCAGGACGCCTAGGTATTTCACTGCTGATTTCGATGCAACAAGCGCTTCCCCAATACTGATAGGTCTTACACTAGTGGTTCTCTTCTTTGTCAGGATCACCACTTCGGGTTTTTTCAGTGCCATTCTGAAACCTCGAGCAGTCATTTAGCCTCTTACTCTCCGCAGCAGCGTATTTACTCTGAGTTACGCGTGGTCGATTGAGTGTCAAGCGGCTAACGCCGTGACATCGTCCGCATAGTTGATCAAGCGTCACTCATCCCGCAGTTCAAGCCGCATAAATCTGCCATAGGAAATTTCCTGTAGGCCTGGACTGAGGATGGAGCCTTGAGCGATACCTCAAGTAAGTCTCGAATTACGACTATCTTCTTTCAAGATATAGAGAGTATGGTGCCGTCATTCAGGTATTCCTTCAGAATACGCATCAGATATAACAGTACTTGAAAACGAGTTTCTAGCGCTTCCACCCATTTAGTCACATGTCCATCTAGGACATCCAGAGTTACCAGCAGGACGACCCGTCATTTAGAACTATTGTGTGTCTCTGCACGTTGGACGGCGCTCACTACTTCTCCGAATAGGTCGATGATGAAGCAACCTGCTCTGACCGTACTGCAGTATAGATAGGACCTTGACAGCACTCATCATCTTCTCATCACAACATCAGTCTTCCCCTGATTAGCTTTTCGAAAACATTGCCGGCTGTGGCTTGCATACACAATGGGTGATCTGCAGCTGGCACCACACGATTCCATTATCCCATAGTAATCAGCCCAAACCTCAACGCATTCCAGCATTCTGGGAATACCCCCCGCCCAGGCAGTCGTTGAACCTGCTGCGGAGCAGATCAGGGGAAAAGTAACTGTAACTACTCAGCTGGAATCCCATCTAGTACTGGAACCTTTTTGCCTTCATAGACAAGACTGCTTACTCCAATTCCTTCTTCGTGAATAGTGGATTTGCCATTGGTATTTTATTGTGAATTGTCTGAACGACGGCGGAATTGATAGGGAGAAGAGCCTGCACAATTTCGTCCATCTTTTCTGCTTCCTGTAAGTGAGGCAACCATTGGGCTCTTAGCATCCGCATCACTATTTTTAAGCCCAGGCCCATGGGTCCCTGTTCACGTCGTCTACAAGTCTTTGCCTACGGCTGGTCTGGCTGCTGTTGATGAGTCTGATGATGCTGTTGATGCTATTGATGCTGTTGATGAGATGAGATCGAGTACATGCCGTTCTCAGGACCGTGCTCGCGGGCCTCTTGTCCTTATTTGTCACACTCCCATCGTTTTACGGCTGTTACCGGCGACCACCATTATACTGTAGGCCTGCTGTGGTCTTTGTACGTAAAGATTCTCATAGCTGAGTTCACCATAACTTTTGCTGCAGGTCCTCCGCTCTTCAGCGTAGCTGCCATCAACGGTGATCGTGCCATAAGCACTTAAATAAACCTTTCAGTATCCGCTTTCTCAGTACTCCACCGGAAGACTCCACCAGAAGACTGAACAAGTGGTCTTCAGGAAGATCCATCCTGGATTACCAGTGCTATGTACTGGTGATCGCTAACCGACTAATCCTCAAGCACTCTACCACTTTTAAACGTTTGTTGTAGGCACTCTGAAGTGAATGTCGTGTCAGGTATGATTCCAACGCGGCCCAATCGACGGAAAGTATGCGTATACCATGAGCTCCAAATCGTTGAGCCTATGTTTAAAGGATGACAACGATTTGTTCGCTGTTAGGTATACACTAAACAGTGTACTTCCCGAACACCGAATCCAAATGAAAACACAACCTCGCTCCAGGCCTTGCTCTTGGAAGTGAGAACTGTTCTGAACTCAAGTGGCGACTGTACTGTATTTCTCGAGACACCCTTTTGGTGAGCTTCTGGTCTAATGATACCCGCTGGGCAGCAGCAAGTCGGCTTGCCTGTCTCTCGCAAACTGTTTGAGCAGGTTGTGGGTGATTATATATCAAAATTCAGATTAATTTGAAGGATGCGAATCATTGCAGAAGCGCTTTGGGCTTGGTTAGGGGTTTTTGGAAGACCCTATACTCCCTGTACCCGGGATGTGTTTCAAATCACCTGGTTTCAGGTTATCCTCTTGGTAGAGGACAAGGCGTGCCTCTTTTGTGCAGTCCTTTTTTGATGTTTTGTTTTGTCGGCATTGACAAGGAGCTACTATCGTTCCCAAAACATGCGTGTAGGTATGTCCGTACTCAAGATACTGGAAACACTGGAGAACAACCGCTCTTCGCCGTTCCCAATACATAACCCATCCCGCAGGGAGAATGCTTGTTACCAGGAGTATTCCTGAATGCTAGTATTCTTTGGGGATGCCGCCCCACGTACCCGAGGAAATAGAGAACTTCATGGAATATGACCCTGAACCAATTATGGACTAAGATTCGACTGATTAACCGAAATTGACGCCTTGGGCTGGCGGATATGATGTTTTGGCCCTATCTTCATCGCACGATACTACCTAGGTGACACTTGAGTGCAAACGGCTCCAGTCTAACGATCATATCGTGTCCATCCCGGTAACACCTTGCGAGGCCTACGTTCGAAGTTCGCACCATTGAGTTGGTGGTGTTGGTTCGGTTGAGACGAACTCCCGATTAGCGCTGGTCTGGCCGTGAGCACCTGTTCCCATAAGGGCTGGTGCCAACTATTGCAAGGCCTATAGGAACAGAAATAGAAACATTCGAAAACGGACGGACGAAAAGTAGAAAATCTGGGACCATCGGAGATTCTAATAGCATTCGGGCGCAGCACGAAAACCATGCGCACACCGGAGCTACCAACAAAAGGAGAACAGAGACTCGCAAACTATAAGAGACGAACACATGGTAGAGAAAAGCGAAACGGTTGAGAAACCTATGATTGTTGCCTCCACCACCGAAGTGACTGAAACACGGGACACAAATAAAGAAATCCCTGCACGGCAGATACCAAGCACTTCGATGATCTTGGATCATGCAGAGAAAGAGTGGCTATACCGTAAAGCAGAAAGGGTTATTAAACGCATCACTGCCACATGCAATGCACGAACAAACCTTAGCAAGGGGGTTAAAAGCGGATTCCTGGAGTTGGAAGACCTCCTAACTCGAAAAAATCACTGTAGACGCATGTGGCTAGAGGAAGAGGATACAGGCTAATTCATTCGACAGATCAGTTAACTTCAAAGTTTCTACTGCCACCAAAAGGTTGGCCTGCAGCCCAATTAAAGGAGATCGGGATAAACGAAGGAAGGACAAGGACAGGACGTCGAACGATCAAATCGCGATGGAGAAGGGTTTCCAGACGACACAGTCCAAAGTTGTCAATAAAGCAGCATAAAAAAGCGGCTCTAAAGTTCAAAATCTATAAGTCTCCACAGGAACCGAAATGCACTGAATCGCAGGTAACCCAAGAAACAAAGATTAAGAAGCGTCAAGAACTCGTTGGGCAGGTACTGTTGGTTAAACCCACCGCTGATAAAATATACGGATGTCGTGCCAGAATTCAAGGGAGAGGTAAAACCGCAAGACAACCAAACTGTAATAAAAGCTGTACGGCCAACTCGGTCAAAAAATACGACCCCACAAAAAATATGTGGAGAATTTGAACCAAACACTTGCATTGCTCATTGTGCTTATCAAGAAACATCTTCATGGGGCTAATTGCTCCTCTCACGATGAAAATATCAAAAACAGTGTATTGATAGATACGGAGTAAACAAAAAGTATTATTAATTCTTACAAATTAGATAGAGGTTAGACATTGTTATTAGAAAGTGTTACAAGTAAGGCATGTTGAACATGTCCCATTAATGTTAGAAGTCAGTTGAATCCTGAAGTTCCGGGTCGCGAAAGTTATGATAACGACTTTATAACGATTTGACCAATTTATTTTTCAATCACGAATTGAATCCCTAAAATTTCAGCAATGAATTCTTCAAGATGATCAACGGTTTCACGATATTAACTGCGCATTCTAAGAGAAGCATTTCACTAACTCATTTGCGAATTGTATCTTTCCAAACTGGTCAGAGATTTAACTTAGTTTCATCAAAAAAACAACGAACGCTTTCCTATCGTCCACAGTCCAATATGTCCTCTCATGTACCCAAATCCTTAATCTTTTTTCCGCTGTTGCTAAGAGCCGGTTTTCAAGAATGTTAGGTCTGTCTTGCAGCATCCCCAACTTAACTTCCATAACACGACTTTTTTGAACTCCTGTTTGATCGCTGGTGGTGTTTTAAAACTGAGTGCGGGAGTTCCTCTGCATCTCACCCAGATGTTACGTTTCCTTTTTCCGAATGTGAAAGTGAACCGTTCTCGCTATACGTTTACAAAAAGAATTTACTGGTCGACTCAACTCGATTTATTCTTCGAGCTACAACCGCGAGTTAATACATTTACTTCATGAAAAAACACTTTCTTCATCTTTTCTATCGGAATTAAGCTTCATTGTACACAATATTCTAATTCAGATAAATATAAATAAACGGTTATAGCAAAAGCGACTAAACTACATGAAAAATTGATGGACTTCCATGAAAATTTTTGTTTGAAATAAACCCGTTCTTCTTCTTCTTAGCACTACAACCACTCTCGGGCCTTCACTTCCTGCAACAAACGATTCCAACTGTTTCGGTTCATTGACCACATCCTTCAATTTTGAAATCCAAGCAGAAGCAGACCAGCGCTTTCGCAATTTCTCCACTGATATCAACCCTTATCTTCTCGCAAGGAACACCCTTTTAGGTACCAGACCATTCAGGCCGTTGTCATTTGTGCGCTTGTGGAGGCTCTTCAAGTCGTTCCGCGATGGGATAGCTCATTGCCAAATTCAGCGTTGAAGTCATCCAGAATCATTTTTGTGTCGCTTATAGGCAATGAGAAGATTGGTCTTTCTAGGTGATAGAAGAACGTTTCCTTCGTTTCTTCGTCCTTTTCTTCAGGCGGAGAGTGTTCGTTTATCAGCCAAATTTTGAAGAATTTCGTTCTAATACGGATCGCACACAACCGTTAATTAACAGCCACAAGGTCAATAAAATGTGATTTGAACTCCCTATCCACAATGAAGGCTTCTCCTAACTCTGGTTTTCCAGTGGGCTTTCTAGTCTGAATATTATGTGCAATTGAAATTAAAATCTAATTTCAGTTTTATAAAATCGTAACTGGCAACTTATTGTGTTTGGAAATGCTATCTTCCGCCAATACAACAATGCAAACCTTTTGGTGTTCAAATGAATTCAGGACTGTTTTCATAAAGGATTCATTTTTGTAAGACTTGATCTTTTTCAAAGCTAATAAATTAATTGTTAAGTCGATGGGTCATTGTCATACTAGTATATGCTATAAACTCAATTTCGTAAAATTTATCAATTTTCCAGGCTTAAGTTAATATCTCAAATTTCATCTCATGATTCATTGAATATTTTATCTTATGATTTCGATAACACTTTTTCATTCACGATAATTTATCCTTGATGCGTTTCGCATATAACATCGATTGGTAATATTGTGACATGTTCGAATAATGTCACGCGCCACTGTATTCGTCTAAAGAGCAAATTTGTAAACAAGTATCAATTACCAATACACCGATTATTATCGGAGAGGAAACATACATAACGTAAACACATTGCGTGCATTGAGTACGAAAATACATGTGCAACTCAGCGCGTAAGCTCGAGAATGATCCACGTGGAAGGAACATGTTTAAACGCGACTACAGCAAGCGGCGAAAAGAAGTCTCTTTGATTAAGAACAGTATGCGTTCATACGAGTGTGATAGCGGAATAGTGAGTCCGAACGTACGTGGAGTAAAAAGCGAATGAAAGTGATTGTTATATGTAATGAATTAATTAAAGTTAAAGTGAGAACTAATAAAAGGGAATGAGTAAGATTGAATTTCATGAAAATAATTAAGTGTGAAGTGTTTGTGAAATTTCTTGAAAGAATAAATTATCAATCAATTAATTTTAAAGTATTTCGTGTGTGTTCGGTTCACCTTAGTGAACATTTGCGAAGCGAATAGGACGTGATCCTCAAAAGGCGCAACTACAGTGTAAACTGCATATAACGACACTGAAGGGACTGTGCATTTTATGCCGTTATAGAGAGTTGTCGTTAAATGGAGAGAAGAAAAATCAGAATTAGAAAAATAAAAAGTTTTTTTCCGAGTAGTGTTAGTAGTTATGTACAGAAAAAAGAATCTTATGCTATTGCGTACAGTCTGTTATTTTTGTCTGACGTCTTTTGCTGGACCAGTAATTTTGTTGTATTTTTTTACTTATTTTATTCATATCTTGCGATATTGAGGCATCCTGGTGATAAAGGAAATAATTTTTCAATAATTTAGCTGCTTTCAGAGCTTCTTTAATGCTCGGCGGAGGCTCAGGCTCATCTGTTTCATCTTCATCTCCTTGCTCTTGATCCTCAGTTTTTCTCACTGAATCTAACATTTCTTCGATGTAGGTTTGAAGATTTACCGTATTTCCTGCTGTGTTAAATTGTTGAATCCACTCAGTTAATGGAAGTTCGTCGTCACTATCAAACTCAGATTCTGTTTCCACCTCATCACTCGTAGAATTGGTAGAAAGTCCAGCATGTCGAAAATAGTGCTGTATAGTTGTGGGTGTCACTTCTTCCCAGGCTTTAGATAAAAAATTTACTGTATGCAGCATATTAACACAAGTTTTACCCTCAGACTCAACTAGCTCCATCAATAATTTCCTTCTGTAGTGACCCTTGAGGCTTTTGATCACACTCTGGTCCATTGGCTGTAAGACACTAGTCGTATTTGGAGGAAGGAATGCCAACTCTATGTTCAGAAGGTTTGATATAAACGGGTGGACAGGGCAGTTGTCAACAAGAAGTAAAAGTTTTCGTCCCTTAAATTCTGCATCCCACTTTCGCACTTTTTCTTCCAAAAGTCGACTGGTCATCCAAGCTGATATATTAGCTTTATACGTCACTGGCAATTTTTTAGTGTTCTCAAAACAGCGGGGATTTTTCGATTTGCGTATTACCATTAGCTTTTTTTTCTGTGCCATCCATATTAGCAGCCACAAGCACCGTAATCCGTTCCTTGGAAAGGTTTCCTCTCACACACTTTTCCCCTTTAAATTTCAGAGTTTTATCTGGCGTCAACTTATAGAAAATTCCTGCTTCATCAGCATTGAAAATGTCACTTGGGGCGTATTTTTCTGTGAGTTTTGACCACACTCTATTTATCCAATCGTGAGTCATATTCGTATCAATATTTCGTGCCTCCCCACTTATTTTACCATAGTTTATATGATGACGTTGCTTGAATTTTCCGAGCCATCCTTCTGATGTTTTGAAAGAAGTTAAACCAAGTTCTTCAGCAAAATTCTCCGCCTTATCTTTCACGAGCGGCCCCGAGATAGGCATTTTATTCTGGTGCTGCCGGTGAACCATGATAGTATAGCTTGATCCAAATCTTCCTATTTAGGTCTCTTTAAATTTTTGGAAGATTTCCCCTCGCCATCAGCTTGGAGAATTTTTTCTTTGTTTTTCCATATTGTAGACACGGTAGAGCGACTAAATCCAAAGCGGTTGCCAACATCACTTATCTTCTCTCCCGTTTCTATTGCGCGTATCAGTAAAACTTTTTCGTCAATACACAGTGATTTTCTTTTACTAGCCATGCTTACAGCTTGAAAGTTTGTAAGCAACTGGGAATAATGATACATAGATAAGGTATAGATGATTCATGACTCCTACTTATTAGTCATGGTCAAAAACAGTCTACACGTGCAAGCAATCCGAATTTGTAAACAAAAGAATGAATTTCTTAGAAAGTTCGGTATGCATGATGCCGACAGTATAGTTTATTGCGGGCTAGGATAAAAAAAGCAACAAAAAAACGTACGCAGCTGCGCAGTTTTTACTAATTTTAGCAACTTAAAAGGTACTTTTTATTACTCAATTGTTGTCGTTATTGAGAGTGGGTGTGATGCTATGTAGAGTGTATCATTGTATGGTAGACAAGCTAAACCAACCAAAGTCGATTGATTTCAACGCTTTAGAGAGTTTGTCGTGAAATCGAGTGACGTTATGTGGAGTTTACACTGTATATTATTAATATATTAGTAAATCAAATCCTAAAAACATCGTGAATCTGTTGAAGATTTACTTGGAATTTTTTGCGCTGATATTGGATATAGTCGAATTCTGAAAAGTATTTCGATTCATAACTTTCATCAATTGGGGCTCAGCTGCCGCAGTACATGCAGAATACTTATCAGCAAGACAATTGTGAAAAAATGATGCAATGCCGAGGAAGGAAACGTGAAGGATTTACAAAGAAATCATCATCCGTCGCTACTTTCAGTAGAAGTAAAAATGGAATTTCGAACATCGGCTGGAAATCGACCAAGAGTTGGGATGCGAACAGTGACGAAATGACATCATAGCTCTTTTGAGACCACTAAAAATATGTCGTGGTAAACAATTACGCGATACAATAGCTTCAACAATTGGGGCCGTAAAGCTTGTAGAATCATAACCCCTACTTTCCGAGAAAAAATTCGAAGGCTGAATTCCGTCAAAACCTCAAAAAATTGAACGTGGTGAAAATCTGTGCGCAAACATCCCTTTAACAGACGAGTCGTGGATTCAACTGCATTCAATATCCAACCAACAGAACGAGACAATGAGAACCAGTGATCTCTCAGTAATTCCCGTAATTCCAGCTGATATTATTGAAGTGGTTTCTACATTGAAGGGTTCGTTTTAATAGTTAGTCAATCTTCACTTGATCCTGCTGTTGTACGTGAGAATGATACCTAGTCTTTGAATAATATGGAACTGTGCTGTTACCAATGTTGCAAGTTTCTCCCTTCTCTTTAATCTTGTTTGGTGTTATATTTTGGAATATTTTCATCAATAATGTTGATTGCCTCAAAAAAATTTATATTTATCGTTAAACAGATTACTTGGCATGCCATGGAAAATATGCCTTATAAATTAATTCTTTCAAGCGTTTTACATCTGCTTCCGTGTATAGTTTATTGTATATAGTTTGGTCGTTTCACTTTCGTCCGCTAAGATGGTTTTGAGAACCACTTCGAACTCTCTCATAGCTGATACCATTTTGAGCTTCAAATATCAAACTTGTATTTCTGGGTGTATTCCTTTTTGCAGCATATCTCAATCATGGACTTAGTATATCTACTGCAACGCTGAAATTTTTTTCTACAGTTTGTCCTTCCATACTTTGAGTACGTTTAGCCTGACTTATTGACTGTCCATATCTCAAAAGACTTCATATTTTTGGAATGAGATATGAATGAAGGTGAAGTAGGGAAATCAAGATGTTTGTATGTTTCACATCCTATTGAATGTTTACATAAGCAGATAAACTACCCAATGTTAACAAAATCGCTCATCACTTTCCATTCACCTTAAAATTCTGTTGCAGATTGCTATAATCCAAACCGACGTCCTGGCATCTGCACATCCTTGTTCCAGTGCATTCAGCTCTTCAACCTTGTAACACAACAACCGATCAGTGAAGATGACCGCCGATTTCTAGTTGAGTCTCAATGTCAAAATGGAGCTGGCGAGCCGCCTTACGTGTGCTGCAATGATGACACGGGTTTTCTAAGTGGCCCAATAGCGGAGAGTATTGGGGAATCCGGAACAGGGAGCGGTGATATAATACCATCACCGCCTACTTGTGGTTCTATACGAAGCACCAACGAAATTACGCAGATTGATTCAGCCAATGGAGTGTTTCCTTGGACTGCATTATTGGTTTATGTTACAGGTGAGTTACTGGGGGTGAAAGATATGATTTCAAAAATGTGCATTCCAGATGACGGTAGCAACTCAGTGAGTTGTAGAGGATCTCTGATAAATATGCGGTATGTCCTAACAGCAGCACATTGCGTCAAAGGTCGAGTAGAACGAACAGTCGGAACTCTGTAAGTACTGCAGTATGTCAGTAAGTGGGACAGGGGTACAAAAATTCTATGCAGCTAAGCCTTGGCATATTCTGTACACCATATAAGTAAGTGAACATGAACCCTTCTTAAGAAATGTTCAAAGAGCAAGTAGTCAATGAGAGAATCAGAAAGCCAGGAATAAATTATGCGGAAGACAGTATCCAGGTATAAACTGTCTACATCTGCTGTTGAGAGTTGCAAACCTGTTGCATCTTGCCATTTTGAAAATGAGCTCGACGTGACCAAACTTTTGCTGGTGACTAATCTTCTGATATTCGGACAGCTCAGTTTTTCATTCAGTATTGTTTGCACAATTATTGCATTAAGCTTTACAGAAATATGATTTCAAAAATGTGTTTTCAGACCTTTTGTTTGTGTATATTCAGTGAGAAAATTTTATCTGCCTGAATTGAGTTATGTATCTCCCAACGCTTTCGTGAGTTATTTTGTTTATTAAAAAAGTGTATCCGAGAAGGATGTCTACCTAAGTTTCAAGTATTTACAGTGAAACTATGTCCATCCGTATCGGACATTGATGAATATCCGAACCAGTAACGACGACTTGGCAGGTATCAGCCCTGTGTGTCACCAGGCCTTATAGTTTTGAAATTGTACATAACATTAAAAAAAACTTGTCGCTTTAAGCGTGAAATTTTAAAACGATTTAGTTCATGCATTATAAACAAAATTGACAGGCGATTACAGTGAGTGCACATACCTGCCAGGTACATCGATAGCGGTGGAAAATATGAATTCAAGTAAACTTTGTTCTGTACAGTTGAAATTTATATAGATGTTTAAGTGAGCCATTTAGAATAAGTATCTAAAATGACAGGCGATCCTGGCTAGTATAAGTATGTATGTAGTATAGTATGGGAGCGGGAGCCAAACTATAACGTGAACTCGGTGGCGCAAATGGCATCACGTGGCGGCAAAATTAATAGGTAATGGATGTTATATTTACTGCATTTCAATGTACAAAATTTTTAAAAATAATTTTGATTATCCGATACGTCACTATTCATCTCCTCATCATTATCAAACACGTTACTGTCGATTTCTTCATCATCATTGGACAGGTCAATACTATTTGCTTCATCATTTTGCGGCTCTCTAGTATCATATTTATTCTCTTGATACGGAACAGTTTTGATAAGTGATACGAACAATGAAAATAACAATAAATAAAAATTTTCATTCTCTGGGCGATTTCAGTAACTTCCTTATGACGAACTTAAACAGCTGCATGTTATCTGAAATGTATTCCTCACCTTCACTTCGTTCGTTTTCGGCAGTATCAAAAGAATGTTGAATGAGTACTTCATATATTAAGGGAACTGTATCCCCCTCAAACCAATTAAAACTATAGTGATCATCCGTTAAATTCCAACCAATGCCTTCTCGTGTAAGAACTGTTGGCTTTTTCGAATGACTATTCCGCCAGATATTTGTAATGTATGCAGATCTTAATAATATTTGTTGTAGCTCACGTTAGCGCGGAGATGAATTTGATGAATCATAGTTAATGATTTTTTTTCGAAATGCTCTAGTACCACTTGTTCTATATATAGCAAGAAACTTTTCATAACATCCTTCATTTACACTTTCACTGCGCAAACCGTACATTTGACAGACAAATTTTTCAGGTACTGGAAAAATCTCTTCTATTTTTCTAATATTTCAGCATTTCCTGAGGCTACAAACGCTTTTGATTAAAAATATGCTTATTATTGGATTGGGGAAAAAATAATTTCGGTTTTTTTTTATGTTTTTCAAAGTTAATTTATTAATAAAAATTTTAAATTCTAATCAATGATATATGTGCCGTTTTGATCAATGACCTTTTGCCACTTTTCTGGTAAAACCATAATTCCGTCAATGTAGAATTTCTGAAGTTTTTGGGCGAAACACTGAACTAAGTGATTTCACAAGCCTCTTTTGAAACCAGCCTTACACCATTAAGAGAGTTTTGCAGAGACCGGAACAAATGACAGCCCGACGGGGCGAGGTCAGGACTATACGGTGGATGTATCAAAATTTCCCAGCTAAACTCTCTCAGCTTTGGACGAGTCACTAAAGATACGTGCGGTCTAGCATTGTCGTGATGTAAGATAACGCATTTCCTATTTATCAATTCTTGCCGATTTGTTTCAATCGTCTGCTTCAATTACATTAATTGTTCACAGTAGACAGTTGAATTATTAGTTTGCCCATGTTCGAGCAGCTCATAATGCACAATACTCTTCCAATCCCACCAAACACTTCCAATTACTTCCGTGGCGTCAATACGGGCTTCGCTACTGTTTGTGAAGTTTCTCCGGGCTTCAACAACGATCTGTTTCGCACATTATTGTCATACGTGATCCACTTTTCATCACCCGTAATCATTTGTTTCAAAAATGGCTTGATTTCGTTTCGTTTCAGCTGGGATTCACAAATTTAAACTCGGACCATTTTTTTCGGACCAATTTTTCAATGTTAATTCATGTGAAACAAGTATCGAGCTTCTTTTGGTATCCAAGCTTATGTAAATGGTTCAAAACTGTTTTATTCTCGATCACAGCAATGTCGCAAGATGAAATATGTCGGTCTACTTCGATTTCATTAACAATTTGATCGGCTTTCTCAACGGTTGGCCGACCAGGGCGAACTGCATCTTTAAGTTCGTAGTTACCGGAACGAAATCGAGCAAACCAATTCTGACACTGGCGTTTACTTAAACAGTCATCACCATAAACACAACACAATTTTCGATAAGCCTGGGCTGCAGTTATTCCTTTCCTGAAGTAAAAAACCAAAATGTGACGAAAGTGGCCTTCTGGAATCTCCATAATCAATACGCAATAATTTTTAAATGACTAAACAAATGATGGTAATTCGCACTCTTAAATGTTATACAGACTCGAAACTTCTAAACATGCTATATTTAAATAATTATTTTTTCCCTAACCCAATATTTTCCATTTTCGGGGTGGAGGTTTTTGTTTTTAGAACAGACAGCTGTTTCGAGGCTGATATGATCCGTTCTTCAGTGTTATGTCTATTATAAATTCTATTATATATATCTATAAATTATTAGTCTTTTATATATATCTATAAATTCCAGGGGGGCGAATTATCTTTTTTGAACCGTAGACAGTTATCTTATAATAAGTTACCCTTCATTATCCTAAAATATTTTTCTATCGTATTTATGGCATCGAATCGTAAACGCCATGTTTAAGCCTACTAATTATGATTATTTATAGTGATGAGCGTAAATGTCTACCCTAGCGTTTTTATTTTTCTTGTTTTTTTCTGCGGCTAGCCAGTTTGGTGTCTCAATTTCCTGTGTCTGCGTTTAGCCGATTTTGCTCTTTTCTTGTCAGGATGAAAATCGTTGTCGTGACTTTTTTAGCGTTCCACTGAATATTATGCTGGCATTCTACTATGTATATTGCGGCAACCGACTCATATAGGATGATTTTTTGTTTCTTTCTAATTTCAGCTTCTCATAGATGCTCCTGAATTCTCGTTGTAACCAGGCTCTTTGTTCGTCCTATGTATGTTTTTGGGCAGTCTTTGCATAAAATCTCATATACGCCGCTTTTTTCGTTTTCCATTTTTTATCCTTTGAGGTTGCCAGTCTCGAACTCAGTTTTGTATTGCTGCTTGTTGCCGCTATTGATTTGTCCTACGGTTTGAGGATTTGTCGAATTTTTCTGTCCAACTTTGTGTGCGTAGCGGCTAAGCATTTCTTCTCTCTCAGCTTTATTTCCTTGTTCTGTTTAGAGAACGTTGTTCGGTTGTCATTTGCCAATTGTTTTACTTATTTTCATAATGTTTAGGATTTCTCTTTCCGTGTATCCGTTTGCCGTGTATCCGTTTGTCTTCTTTGCTGTGACTAGGATATACTGCTCTTGTTGAAGTTATCTTCGCTAAGTGGAGGACTGAGTAGCCTTTGGATCCATGCGTTGAATATTGCCACTTTATGTGGCCAGCTGTGGTTGGAACATGCTGTTAATCTTCGTTACGTTCCTGTTGGCTAAACTTCAAATAGGACCTTTTTTAACTATCACCAAGATATCATCTACATATCTTACCCAAAAGCTTGGAAGAAAAGTCCCCGTTTTTCAACTCATCTTCTAATATGTCCATAAAGAGGTCATTAAGAAGACAGCATAAACGCTTACCCATTGCTGGTCCTGAAATTATTTTGAAGAGTTTGCCCCTGAACGTGAAATAAGTTTCGGTCATACATAGAGTAGCTAGCAGTTTTTTGATATTTTATATGTTTTCAATAATTGGTATGGTTTTTTTTCCTTTCCTTAGGAAAGATGGGGCAAGATCACAACCAGTTAATGCATTACATCCCGGTGAACCTTGACAAAGAAGAAATCTTAGTTGCATATATAACTTTGAAATATTTATCCATTTCTTTGAACTCATACTGCCATATTCAATGCAGATATTTCAATTATAATTACGAATATGATCCCTGTTTCACAACATTATTATAAATATGTTTGTGTCAGACGATTTAAAGAGAACGTTGGACATATCGTTATCCATTTGTCGTATTTGATAAATGATCTTTGTATCAGCTTCTTCATGATATTAGCACGATAAACGATCATTTATTTGGTGCATCACAGAGTTGTTATGAACACTACACGTATGGCCTTTGTTGTAATTTACATTCACAATGGTATTCCCAATAAACGCTGCCATTTCATTTGTGCTCGAATTTATGATTAAAAATTTTACTAGAGCTTCTTTGAATTTTATATCTCGTAGCTCTTTAATAAAATCCACCAGTCAAATAAACAAATAATTATTTATAATAATGATAAATAATAAATAAATAATTATTTATAATGGTAATAAATTATTTTATGTGTCGTACTTCATGACGTAGGGCTCGTTCATAATCCATAGAAGGCTCAAAGTACTAATCAAAAATAATATTTACTCGTGGGACATGTGTTGCTATTTGTATAGACATATTTTTTCGAAATATTACCGAATGTTTTTCGGATATTTTTCATTGTATGCAGCAAAAAAAATCCATTAAAAATAGTAGCATCGTAGTGTTCTAGTATTTCCTCATCGGTATTACTTGCTTTCAAAGCCTCAAACATTGCTGATTTTGCAGTTTTATGCATGGTACCATCACCATAACACAATGACATTGGAGCGATTGTAATGGGATATGATAATGTTTTTTTCTGAGTCGATGTTGTGCTCCATTAACAGCGCTAACAGACGACAAAATAAAACTCGTTGGATATGAGTTTCATACATCTTACCCGCCACTTTTTTTTCATATTTTCAGAGGCAAAATTCACCTGTGATATATTTTTATATTTCATTGTCCGATGATGATGAGGAGATGAAGACTGACGTATCGGATAATCAAAATTTTTTTTAAACATTTTATACATTGAATTGTAGTAAGAAAAACATCTATTTCCTATGATTTTTGCCGCCACGTGATGTCATTTCCACCACTGAATTCACATTAAAGTTTGGTCCCTCCCATACTATTTTTTTTGTCACTTGTCAAGGACTTCTACTAGACAGAATCGCCTGTCATTTTACATACTTATTCTAAATCGCGCACTTGAACATGTGTATAAATTTCAACTCTACAGAACAAAGTTTATTTGAACTCATATTTTGCACTCCTATCGATGCACCTGACAGGTATGTGCACTCACTGTAATCACGTCATTTTTTTTTATACTTTATAATGCATAAAATAAATCGCGTGAATTTCACGAATGAATAAAATTTCACGAACTAAATAGTATTAAAATTTCACGCTTACAGCAACAAGTTTTCCTAATTTTATGTACAATTTGAAAAATATAAGGGCTGGTGACGCACAGGACTGATACCTGTCAGGTCGTCTTTACTGTAGTTTAATTGTTATGAATCATCAATGAAAAAAAATCTAGCCTTAGAGGACGACTGTTCCCCGGATAGATCACTAGCTCTCAGTCTAGAAAGAACTGTTGGAGATAAAATTGTTGATCTTGCTGCCAATGTTGCTGCGTCCTTATTTAAAGACCGCGTAACAGCTATTGTAAAAAAATTGTATTGGAAATCGTTATCCAAAAATTTCGAAACAATTTTTACAAAAAAATTCTTTTCAAATTTTGCACGCTCTTTGAAATCTAGACAATCGTGTCTATTCACGACAGTAGCATTTATTGACATGTTGATAATATGATTTTCTACATTTTGAAAACTATAAAGCACATCTTCTCAAAGTGTTAATTTCGAATTCGAACATTTGCAACTTTCGTTTCAATCTATGACTTGTCTCCAACGTTCTGTAAGTTTCTCTCCTAAGACTTTGCTAGTCCTGCACGAAGATCTTCTTCGGTGTTCTATTGTCTTTTCCGCACAAAGTTCTCCAGAGACAGAAACAAGCGATAATCCGTTTGAGGAAATAGGGAGAACATGTCGGGTAGGGTTAAAGCTCGCAGCCAATCTCCTCCGACTCCGCGAAGATATGCTAACGCAGGACGTTTATCATGCATTGCCCGTTAACGATTGATTTCGTTCCCAGTAAATGACTGACTTTCGTTCCCTGTAAATGCATCCTCTTATAGATTTAAGCTTGATGTTGAAGTTGAAGCTCTTTTACAAACTGTCTGGCTGTGTTTAACGTTATTACACAAGACCAACTTTTCATCTCCAGTAACCATTTGTCGGAAAAATCCTTCATTAGTTTAACGAGTACAAAGCTATAAGTAAAAAGGCTTAATAGTTGAGTCGGTTGCAAAAAATTTCCAAAATGTGACCAGTTTTCCAGTCAGTGACATTCATTCATCAAACACTCAGTGACATTGTCAAAATGAAAAACTAGGTGGCATTCCTAAAAGTACTATCTGGATTCCATTTATATGGTAAGCGAACCAGAACTTTCTCTCAAGTGATGGCGGTCAAAATAATAAATAAACGTTTAATATATATTTTGGAGATTCGCAATATATGCGCTGCTTGACGAAGGAGGTGTCTAGTTGACAGTCCAGAAGGGCGTAAATGAAGATGATCCAGACGGTCCAGAAGGACCATTACCTCCATATAAAAAAATTTGCTTGCTGGAAACTGGCTGAGCAGGGAGTCACAATTTTATTGTGCTAAATATGGCTTGAGAAAAGAAATATCTCTTATAATTCGTAAAATAACTAGGCCATAGGTAGTATGAAGAAGTACTTTTTCTTGATTTCTTATTGATCCCTGGTATTGATGACTGTTTTTTAACATGTAACCTGAATTCAAGCAATGACGGGTGAGAACATAATAATCTCTCATCATGATGAACAGAAGTGACTGATCTGCGGCCTCTGTTGAAGAAAAGGCAAAGCAAAGTACCGATGCACAATTTTCAAGTAAATGACAAATGAAAAGTAAAACAAAGCTGTTGTTGAACCCGAAAATAGAGACACGGACTCCAGATATATAGCTTGAAAGCTTATGGTAAATTGCCTGCCTCTAATGATTGAAAATGTTGGCCTATCGGGTGTACGCTTGACTGGACTTAACTTGAATAATACTAGAATACAAACGCTTATGATGAATTACTCTTGTTTAATTTCATTATTAAATACATAAAAATAATATTATTTTTATAGTATATTCAAAGAGGCCTTCTTAGTGAATGTTGCGTTATTAAACTTTTTCTCAGTATGAGCTGAGTTCGAGTTCGAAAACCTCTTTGGATTCTGTAGGGCGGCTGGATACTGATCCATTCTTATTCCACCAGTGGACCCCGGTGATAGCTGAAAAGTAGTTTTTTGTGGGATATATATATATATTCCACATATAATATATATATATATATATATATATATATATATATATATATATATATATATATATATATATATATATATTTATACACATTATTATATAAGAAATGTTGCATATATGGCATACCCGTAATCAGAAAGCTTCAAATAACTTGCCAAAAAAATTTCGCAACATTTAGAGGGACAATTATTTCGCTAACAGAGTTCATGTAAACAAACTTTTAACCATATGCATTGTTTGATGTCATTCAATTTGATGGTTGTAATATTTGGAGACCAAACAGGCTTATGCAGTTCAAAAACTAGTATAGACAAGATTGAGAGATAATACTGTACTGACTATAATACCGTATTACTATAGTTTTATTTAAGCAGGACAAAACCTAAAGAACCTCGTCTTGGGAAAACGAGCCTTATTTTTATTCTTTCAAGAAAAGAGGCAGGTTGACAAAGAGACTCTAGACTAAGGATTGTCAGTGCTGGTGTAAGACTAATCGAATCGAAGCCAGCAGCTCAGTATCTTGGACTACTGATCGGACCAAAGATGAGTTTTTCTGAGCAAATCAGAACAACGGCTGAGAAGACTGCTTCCGGCATATCGCCTATGAGTCTACTTATGGCCAATGAAGGGGGGCCCAACCCATTAAAAAGACGCCTCTTGATGAGTCCCGTAGAGTCAATTATACTGTACAAAGTGGAAATATGGGGCGACGAGCTCAGTAAGAAGGCACTGAAAGCGCCTGGCAAAGGTGCAGAGAAGAGGAGCACTGAGAATTGCATCATCATCTCTGATTGGGCCAGGAAAGTCATTCCAGACGTGAGATCCAGCGCCTTCCTTGCTTGGGAGTGCCGTGCCATTTACCTGTGTCCACTCGAAGATTCGAGGGAAATAATTGCACGCGAAACACAAAAGCACACACTCAACGAATAAAGATGTCTTGGAGGTATTGTCGAAACGAAGGTGGATTGCGCGCTCAACCCGGAGCTAAGAGAAAGGCTAACTCAAGAGTATGATGGGACTGTATTCTACCTAACACAGTTTTGAGCGGGCATGGGTGCTTGCAGTCTTAACTTAACTGGATGTTTTCGGGAAAACGGCCAAAGCAAATATTAAGGTCGATATTGAATCCAAAAATGGCAGAAGAGGAGACTTACATAGAGGAATGCTTCCTGATTTTTTTTTTTTTTGTTTGTATGGTCTTATTATTTTATACATGTGGCTTCAAAATAACGAAACCAACAGAAAAACAGGGGATGATACCGCATGCAACGTTTGATGATCAATTAATATTGTAAAACAGACCTCTTGTTAGACAAATCCTCTATTTAAAAAAAAAACCGCTAAGCAGATATCTGCAGGTTCAAAAATAACGTGTACTTTCCTCTAATATCCGACAGATCCTTTGAAGATTCTCTTCAAAAAGATTCTTTTTAACTTTTATATTAATCCACAAAGTCATATACATTTAAATAAAACCATCGCCCCACAAAGGACATTTAATCTAAGAGAGTCAGTCAAGGAGTGATTATGAAGTACTTCTTAGCATATATACGATCTACAGCAGATGAGTAATTTCAAGGTCCAGAATGGAAATACAAAGTTCAAATCATTGGCATTGGCGCAAAAATGACCAAGTTAACTTGGCAAACATTCTTCAAATTTGAAGAGCACTGCCGCGTTTAGCTTAAGCGAGCGGCCATTGGAGTGTGTAGGATAAAGAATGATCAGGCCTACTAAACATATAGGATCCGTTTCTTGTTCTTTTCACACGAAAGGTCTCAGTGCGTTGCAACTCGAGAAAGTGCGTTGCTAGTAGCAGAGGGACCAGTTTCCTGACACTATATATTTCCAGGTGCCTTCACCGCACCATCAGCACTTTATCAAGAAGAGCCTGACCATCACACTAGAGCACCAGGAGGAGAGAACTCCACACAGAAATAGTTGTTCCTTTGTGATTGGATGTTACTAGCCGAGCCGAGGGCAATAATGCTGAAAACTGACAGCAATTCTAGCATAGAATCGTATAATCTCGGCTGTATAGAAAAGGTGATCTATTTAAAAGAATAAAAGAAACGCTCATCACAATCTACAGGTTCTCTGCAAAGATAAAAAACTATCGTTTTTAATTGTTCTTTTATAGCAATAAAATCTTTTGAAAAACGCAGGTGAAAATCGGAAAGTACCTTGAAATAAATTCAAAGTAACAGAATAATACATAGTTATTGAAGTTAGGGCTAAAATAATATTCTTTTGCCTTCATTTAATCAGATCAGATCACCTTTTATATTTCGCAGGCATTGTCTCTTTGTTTCGACATATTTTGAAGTTAAGGCTAGCGAGTTTACTGAATATTAACACTGTGCCGACGTCATACATTTTTATCGACAGTATAAAGCTCTTTTTGAAAAAAAAACTTGAAAGGCTTCGAAGATACAGAAGAAACAGACGTAGTACAAGGGACATAAATGGGGAACATATGGGGAAATCTGACTACAAAACAAAGTCCATTAAGAAAGATTATTCTCTGTTATCTTAGTGATTAAAAATCTTACACCGCCCTAGCACAATTGCATATTTAAAGCGTATTCGTAACCATTTCGAAATCATTCCGGAAATGTTGTCCTTTATCACATTGTTTAATTCTCGTGTCTCTTGCTATTTCTTTTAAATAAATGGATGATATGGCTACTAACTTTTAAATTCAAAGCGATTTCTTTTTGCTAAAACAGTTATTTTGACTTTCTGTAACTAAATAAATTAAAAATATACTCGGCAGCATTTTGCAGTTTCGCAGCAGCATCGCGAAAGTCCTATCAGACTCCATTTTGTAAAGTATTTGATTTTAAAGTGTTCCAACATTTCTATCATTTACATGCACAACTCACTTGTATTGTATTGGGTTGTTCGGAAAGCAATTTGGTTTTCTGTTCTTTTTGTAATAATGAAAGATAATTTTCGTATAATGAACAAATATTTTATTAAATTATATATTGGCCATCCTATTCCAATTCCTTTAGCCATCTTTCTGGTAGTTGCATGATTCCACGCTCATAAAATTTTTCGTTTCTGCTGGCAAAAAACTGATCGAGGTGGTGTTTGACCTCCTCGTTTGAAATGAAGATCTGAAAAATTTTGTAGTGACCGGAACAAATAATGATCCAAAGCTGCCAGATCTGGAGAATATGGTGGTTATGGTATTGTATCCCATTCAACCAGTCTCGCATTGATGGAACACTTCACCTTTTCTGTTGATTAATTCTGGCTTTTCTGTTGAAGTGCATCATTCAGTTAGTCCAGCTGATGACAGTAGACTTGCGAACGAATTGTTGTATTATCCGTTTAAAGCTCGAAAAAAGGATTTCTTTAAAATCCCATCAAACAGACAGCATTACCTTCTTTTGATAGATATCGGCCCTGGCAATGCTTTGCGCCCGTTTATTATTTTGCTCAATGATCTCTTGCGTGTGACATTTTCATGTACAACCCATTTTTTGTCCGCAGTCATGATGCGCTTCAAAAATGAATCGTTTTCATGACGTTTGAGAAGCAAATCACAGGCGTCAACGCGACGGCACAAATTCCTTTTTGTGGGAACATGGAACAACAGTTTCGCATGTTCTTTACATACACGAGCGTTACCGCTGAAGCAGCCATTGACAGTCTTCCTGTCTTTGTTCCTTGAACAGAATTTAAATCTTTGTGATCTTCTTGGTTGCTTCGGTGCTGGTTCTGGGACTTCTTCATTCAAAAATTCATGCGAGCGTCTTCTTATATCTCGTGGCATATGGGGATTTTCTTTCCTTTTCCTTATATGGTCTTCAAGAATCGAATGTTTCAAGCGCCTGATAAATTCCGTTGTAAGGGTGGTCTTATTCTTCTCAATACGATTGTTTGTTTTATACACGATGAAGGAGTTTATACCAGCATGGTTTAATATTGAGAAAAACACCATTAGAGGCCAGCGTTTACTGTTACGGAAACCATCATGCGTTCGACAAATTTATCGACATCAACGTCGCTTTTTGTCGAGTTATAAATTGTTATAATAGACGGTTTTCTTCGGTCACCGCTTTCAAGATCCATCTCGTTATCATGATGTTAAGAAGACATCATATTCGCGCTCATTCATGGCTTTTGTACGTAAGAAACAATGGTAATATTTTTTTGAAATCCAAAAAGAGAAGATTTTTCTTCGCGTTTAGCCTTAAATTGAGGTGGAAGGCACACTTTGTTCGATTTTAAGTGTACCAATAGCAGTCAATTTGTGGCTCTGGAGCAAGTTTTCAGCAACTTCGTAGCTCACGTTATCCATGGAAGAAGAAGTTATCCATGGTGATGTTCCTTCCAGATCCTGGTACACATAACACCAAACGATCTGCTACATCAAACGGCTTATTACTAACTGCATATGGGCCATTGCCAACGTTTAAAACGTTTTGGAATCTGCAAGAGTATAAATTTTCAACCCATATTTTGCCGGTTTGGAAGGAATATATTGAAGAAAAGGACATTTTTCTCCAAGCATACTAGTTCTTCATCAATCGTCAAATATTTATTCGGTGTACAGGCATCCTGGCAGCTTTTTACGAACATGTCAGAAATATATCGAATTGTTTCAAAGTGATCTACTCCAGCACTTGCCGTTCGAGTTGATGCATCACCGAATCTCAACCTGTTGACCAAAAATGAGAATCTTTGTCTAGACATCGTTTGTCTAAATATTTCGACTCCAGTACCATCGTTACTCCTCAAATCGATTACACTTTGCCTCCCGGACCTAAGTAAGCCTGCAAAAAACAAAAATCCAAAAACGGCTTTCAATTCTTTTTTGTCAGTTTCTTTGTATGACGAAGTGGAAGGGTTGATCTCAAGGGAAGATCTCAAAGAAATCTTCTGGTTTATTTCTACTATTCCCTCTGTAAAAAAGATCTCGAATCATTCAACTTGGATAGATCATTCTGCAAATGTTTCGTCATCTTCCACGTCCGTTTCACTGGAAAGGTTAGATACCTCGCTAATGTTATCTGATTCGCTATCATTACCAGTTCGAAACAGTCTAACAAAGAATCAGTTCCTTTCAACAAAGCCGCTAAAATTTGCTGATCCAATGAATTCCTGGCCATTTGCAATACAAT
Source organism: Stratiomys singularior (assembly GCA_954870665.1). Classification (NCBI taxonomy): domain Eukaryota; kingdom Metazoa; phylum Arthropoda; class Insecta; order Diptera; family Stratiomyidae; genus Stratiomys; species Stratiomys singularior. The sequence continues at coordinate 65,892,211 of OX940877.1, forward strand.
GTATAATATATGAATATGCACAATTTCATATTGTAGGGTTTCTCTTATCTCCTCAACATTTCTCTCAAACATTAAACACCACAAAATACACTATACACTACAAAATACTTTATCTGCTATAATCCTGGATATTATAAAGTAATCAGTGTAACCTTTAGCCCAGATCCCTACAAGATCTTGAGATACAAACAACCTCATAAAGCAAAAAAAAGGGATATCAAATTGCACTATACTTGAAAACCTTCAAGAAAAATATAATGCAATATAAAAAGGAAAATAGGTGTACCGATGGTTAAGAATCTATGTAATCTATTTGTCTCAGTATCCGACAGTGACGACACTTTTTTGCCACGTTCCGTACAACGTGGGATCAAAAATACCCACAACCTATTTATTGCAAGTGCCTACACCGCAACATTGCTAGCAGCTGTCAATTGATGCACCAACGTTCAACCACCAGCTAACGCAAAATTCAATACATTTGGTTGTATTGTATATAAAATTTGACGCATTTTAAAAGTCTTGGGGTTCAAATAATCCCACGTCGTATGCCGAAGGTTAAAGAAAGATGAACCAAGTCAATGGCGTTTATTCAGTGACAGCTTAAAACGTAGCTTGAAGTGCATTCTGGTCCGTAGCAGACATAGATACGCCGGTATCTTCATAGCTCACAGTACAAAGTCAAAGGAAGAATGTGATCACTTCTCGTTAGTCTTAGATAAAATCAAGTATGATGATCACAAATGCTATATGTTGATATAAAAAAAAAGAACATTCTTTTCGGTCTGCGGATAAGTTACACAAAGTTTCCATGTTTGATTTGTCTTTAGGAATGCAAGGCTACACAAAGACATTGGTTAATAAATTGCCCTTGAGAGAAAATATGACGGCTGGGCACTATAATATAGTCCAAAATTCACTAGTGACCAGTGATAATTTATTTTGCCGCCAATGCATATAAAGCTGGATATCACATGGGTGTCACTGGCCAATGCATATAAAGCTGGGTGTCACATAACATTTTTTCAAAGAAATGCATAAAAACGGGCATTATTTTTCCTACTTTTAGAAATTTCTTCAGTTCACTTTTGCCAAGACTGAAGCTACTGAAGCTAGAAGAAAGACTGAAGATACTTAAGCTAGAAAAATACTGAATTGCGAAATTCTATGGCTGAGCTTCCATTGAAAGCATAGACAGTTTTCTTGTCAGTGAAGTCTGATAAAACTTTCTCGGAAACAATAAGATAGCAAATTACTCCCTTCACGAGGTAGAAGAGTGAGGTAGAAGACAATATGTGCAAAAATATGCAATGAGCTGAAATGCAATATGAGCATAAAACTCCACTTCCTCCATTATAACCTGGAGACGTTTCCAGAAAATATATGAAATAATGTTTTTAGACAGAATAGAGAAACAACGACACTGTTCAGCCATGAAATTGAGAGGGTTGTTGGTGATGCACTTTGAAAATTATTATAAATTTGCATACAATTTGGTAAATCGGAAATTTCTGAACAGCCCTTATTCTACAGTGAAAGCTGTTCCAAACCGATTTTTAAAACGAAAAAGTGTAAAAAGGGCTGATAAGTCTGATCGCCCTCGGAAGCTAACAAAATTTGGAGAACGATCCCTTGAAATAAAAGCGAAATAGAACCAAAAATAACTACAGCAAAACTTAATCTTGAACTAAATATAGATTTTAATAAAAATGTTTTTGTTAATAATGTACACTATGTCCTGTACGGTGTCGCTTATCAGCGCAGAGTTGCAAGTAAAAAACCAAGCATCAGTAAAGTCAATAAGGAAAAATGTCTTACTCAAGCTCGGACGACATCAAGGAAGGAAAACAATTTTACAATAAGATCATTTTTAGTGATGAAAGTAAATTTAACATTCCCATACACCTGAATCATGAGGAAGAAAAATGTTGGATGAAAAAAAACGTTTATTCTACGTTCAAACACGTTGGTGGTTTGATCCTTGTGTGTGATTGTATAAGTGCCCATGGGGTTGAGAATTTATGTATCATTATGTATCGTAAAGTGTTTATGCATATTTTAAAGGCACAACTATATAGAAGCGCTGAAAAGGAGGGACTTCACGCATGAGCTTGGAATACAATATCTCGGTTCTAATATAATACTCTCAAATGGATAGAAACATCCCCTCAATTACCGGACATTAATCCGATCCAGAATTTGTGAAATATATTGGAGAAAGGAATTCGTCAGCGGAAAATTTCTACCAAAGGCGACCTAAAAGAAGCTCTGATGACAGCATGGGTAAAACTTCATACCAAGAAGACTAGAAAGTGTTAAAAGAAATAAAGGGAAATAAATATTCTTACAACACAATACAATACAATTTTAGTGCATATTTCCGAGAACTTACGGGTGATCACACACTTTTTATTTTTTTTTTTCAAGCATATCATATGTAGTCATAACATATATGTTAACAGCAAACATTATAACGACAACAGATGCACTATAATCAGTGTTATCACTTTTCCCTCTTTCTCATCTAATTCGCTATTTAAAATAAAAAGTATGCATATATGATTAAAAAATAAAAAACAAAAGCTTCCTTTATTGTTCGCTGTTTTTTATTTTATTTCTGCAAACACCGCGGGTTTCGGAATCTACACCTATTCCATCCTCAGTGCAAACTAGCATATCTTATTTACGAATCCTATCTATTTATACACGCTTACTTTTATATTTTTGTAACAACTATCAATCCTTGATCATAAGTCATTCGTGGGCAAAAATTACCTTCGTAAAAATATATGTTTTATTTAATTTTTTTATTTATATATCTTCATATGCTACGTTAATTACCTACTTCACTTAATTACTTTACTTTAATTACGTACACCATTTGTTTAATCCCTATTCCTTTTTTTTGGGGAGGTGAAGGCTATTTACGCCCTGATTGTCGGACTCCCCCGCTACCGGACTACCGACTAACCACCTCCCCTGTCACACCGAGAACCTAGCCTGGAACTGTTTGTCTCATTACTTCGAACTAGGCCTCATTAATCATCGCTTATGTGTCTTATGTGTTACGCTTATGTGTAATCGCTTATGATGTCTTCAGGCTAAGGGAAATCTCTCTTTCTCCACGGATGGATAGGAAGGAATTGCGATTAGTAACTATAATATTGCGTTACAGAGATGTTCCCTCCCTCGCCAAGCGATCAATTATAATGAGCACTGTCCGTACGTAATGCGACACAGTTTCAATTGTCCTTTGATTTCATCATTTTCCCCGTTACATTTTCTGGGGAAATTACGCCAATTTTCTCCGAGAGATGCGAACGGAGTCTTGTGAATCTATTACACGTAAAGAACGTATGGCAGGCGTCATCCGTCATCCCCGTTGGGGATGGTGACTTTCCCATCTTATACAGGTAAGACTGAAAATACCCGTGACCACTGAGTAGTTGCGTCAGATAATAATCAGTCTCACCATGCATTCTGTAGAACCACGGCCCCAAGTCACTTATCAGCCGTGCGGTCCACCTGCCTCGCGTTTCGTTTTCCCATGTTTGCTGCGACAAGGTTAGGGTTCTTCTCCGTTCCTCTCAGCTGACGGTTTCTCTCGCCGACTTCCCCCTACGTGAGTATACACGTTTCCGTTCGTCTGCAAGTAACTTAATTGGAACCACCCTCCAGATTACCAGCACTGCAGGTTCAGAGACAGTGCGGTATGCAGCGGCTATCCGCAAAGCTCCTTACCTCTGCACCTGTGCCAGACGCCTTCGGTACGTCTCTTTACTAAGAGCGTCAGCCCAAACCTCGGAACCATACAAGAGCACTGACTCCATTGCACTCATCAGTAGACGTCTTTTGCTCGAGGTTGGCCCCTGCGTGTTGGTCATAATGCGGTTTAGCGCCGATACCCGCACGGAGGCTTTATCTGCTGACGCTCGAACCTGCTTGAAAAAACTCATCTTCGAGTCAATCATCAAGCCAAGGTATCTGATTGATTCTTTTGACTCGATGATCATTTCCCCCACCCGAACCGGCATAACACGAGGGATTCGCTTCTTGGTGAGGACGACTACCTCGGTCTTTTCCAGCGCTAGGCTAAGCCCACGGTCTGTCATCCACTCGCTCACTCGGCGTATTACCGCACCCAGTTTGACCAGCGTCTGTCCTACAGTACGTCCGGCGACTAGTACTGCTACGTCATCTGCGTAGCTAACCAGGCGCGACTCTCCCGGTAACTGCAGCCTCAAAAGCTCATCGTACAAGACATTCCAGAGGTCCGGGCCCAGAACGGAACCTTGCGCGGCCCCTGATGTCAAATCAATTCTTCGCCGGCCTCCCAACGAGTCATAGATGACTTTTTGATTTTTGAGGTAGTCCTTCAATATCTGCATCAGATACCTCGGCACCCTGAAATATTCCAGAGCACCAGGAATATCTTTCCATCTAGCAGAGTTGAAGGCATTTCTCACATCTAGAGTTATGAGCAGTACTATTCGTCTCGAGTAATGATTGTGGGCTTCTGCCTGCTGGACCGCGCTCACTACCTCTGCTATTGTACCAATTGTGGATCGACCAGCCCTGAAGCCGTACTGCCGAGGAGACAGATTCCCGGCAGTTTAAATGGCTTTTCCAAGTCTTTCTCTAATGAGCCTTTCGAGTACCTTCCCAGTGGCGTTCAGCATACATAGGGGCCGATATGTAGATGATTGCTCCGCGTTCCCCTTCCCCTTGTGGATCAGCACGAGCCTTGCCTCTTTCCAGCAATTTGGAAACACGCCCTGCCGCAAACAGGCATTGAAAGTGGTGAGTAGCTTATCAGTACAAAAGTGATGTGCAAGCTGTATCACTTCCACTGGTATACCGTCTGGCCCTGGGGCCTTCTTCGATTTTAAAGCTTCCACTGCATCATCCAGCTCGATGGCGGTAAAAAGTGGGCATTCTCCGAGACATTCAACATCTGCATCATCGGGACGAATAAGATGCATAGGGAAGAGCGCTCCAACAACCTGGTCCATTTTTTCCGTTTCAAGGACACAGGGCCTCCTTGCAGCTCCTAGTTTCCGCATGGCAAGCTTGTAACCCAGCCCCCACGGGTCTCTGTAATTAACCTACGGAGAACTTTTCTAGCCGACCAGTATGCCAGCGTTCCAATGTGTGACTCATCTCGATTTCTTAAACGTTGAGATTCGCGGCGGAGTTTATGACATTCTCTCCGCTTTTCAGCGATTTCTTCCGACCACCAGCACACAGCAGACTTATCGTCTCGTGGCCGTCGCCTGGGCATAGAGCAGTCGCACGCATTCTTGATGAGCCTCATGGTGGAGTTCACCATGTTTTCAGCTGAGGCTTCTCCCGTTACCGTCATAGTTTCACCTCTCATAAGAGCTGCGGCGAACGCGTCGACGTCTATTTTAGGTATATTCCAACCTACAGTTGAGGGTTGGGTTGCTACGCGTCGAGTAGCACAGTCGCAAATTGCGAAAGCAATGTACTGATGATCGCTCGCCGAGTAGTCCTCCAGTACCCTCCATCTGTGTATCCTAGGCACTAAGGACTCCGAAGCAAATGTCACATCCGGTATAGTTCCCAAGCAGCCTCGCCGTCGAAAAGTTGGTGTGTTCCCAACGGAACAAGCGATGGTGCTGGATCGATCACAATACCATCCAGCTTCCTCTTTGTTGTGGTGTTGCTCAGATATCAGCAACAAGTCAACTTTTTTCTCTCTTGCAACTTGGTCTAGTAAATCTTGTGCGGTTGAGCTACGGTGTAGGTTGATTTGCAGGACTTGAATCATGTCTTTGCTCTTTTCTTGCTTAGTGCCTCTTTGAACTCCTGACACCTACCTCTTCCTGGAATATGAGTCAGATCCTCAGACTTCCGTCCCTTATCTTTGCACAAGATACAACTGGGTTCGTTTGGGCAGTCTTTCGCCTTATAGCCGGAAGTGCCACACCTGTAGCACAGTTTGCTTCAATCTGGCCCCTTGCAGTTCAAAGAGATGTGTCCGAAGTTAAGGCACTTGTAGCATCGAGTTAGGGCTACCCTCCGACGTATCCTGCCCACAACCCAGGAGATTTTAATCCCTATTCCTACATGAGTTTCGTTTTTTCGTAATTTTATTCAAAATATCCATTTAGGAGGAGTAACCGTTTCCTGAGTCCTGATTTAACCGCACTTAAGCTGACTCCCTCGATATTAGTAAACTTTCATATGCGTCCGTTTTATACCATTGTTTGATTTCCTTCACCAATTCCACATCCCGTTCTCCTATGCTATGCTTTTCATCTAAAATGCGTTTTGCAACCGCTGATTTAACCTGATCTTTGCTCCTATTATTACGTAATATTGTTTCCGTCTTCTTCGCATGCCCCTTTAACCTCGTATTGATCAACCTTTTTGTTTGTCCTATGTAGGTTTTTGGGCACTGTGGACATGTTATTTTATAAATCCCGCTTACTTCATTATTTGATTTTTTATCTTTTACTCCTGCCAATATTGATTTTAATTGTAGGTGTCTACTCGATGTGACAACTTGAATGCTGTAGCTTTTTAATATTTTCTTAATTATGGTCGTTAGTGGTGAGTGTGGAAAAGACCTGCGTCTTTTTAGTTGGAATGATCTTATTGAAATGGTGTTTGTATTTATGATATATGTAACTATAACTGTTTATGCTGGGTTGTGTTTTCTCTAGTTTGTTTTAGCTTAGATATTAAAGGTGTATTTGCTTTCCAATTTCCATGGCCGTGAGGTATTATGCTCTTTCTTTTCAGTATAATTCAGTGGCTATTTATGAGGTCTAGCTGTCCGGTGTGCTTGGAGGTAGTCCTAAGCAGCTTTTAATAGCCTTGGCCTTTATATTATCTATTCTTTTAAAAAGGTGAGCTGGGGCGTGTGCTACTGTGGTGATTCCGTATTCTATTTGGGGTCCGACGAGTGTTTTGTAGAGATTTAAGGCTATGTTGGGACTGAAGTTATTGGTTAGTTTGTTTATGATACTGATAACATTTCTATGATTCCTGTTGGACTGTTGGAATTCTTCCTCATTTCTTTGTTTTTTGTGTCTATATATGTGTTGGCCTAGGTATTTGTTTATTTATTTATTTCTCCCTTTTAGTTCGATTTCGTTGAAATTTGATGTCAACAAAAATTCACTGAAAATGACAAACGCTAAGCGACTGCTGAAATTGCTGACTTTCCCAGTGATCTCATTTGTTTTTGTAGAACCCTTATTCGCACAGTATTAGGCTAGGTAAAATGTGATGTATAGAACTGGTACTAAGCTATCGGACTATAAAGCTCGGCTATGGGAAAATTGTTGGATTATTCCAACTTTCCGAAAAGATAGAAACAATCTACTTTGAACATATCATCAGCATTAATTAAATTAACGTCTACACATGTGTTTACGAAACAGTTTGATGATTGCTTATCAGTTGGAATTTCATTTAATCGTAAGCAAATTGCCATGACTCACTTTGACTAATCTTGCTACGAGACGAAGTAGCACTGACTTTCATATTTTAAATGATTCGTTTTGTCATATATAATTTTCGAAGATTTCTTCAACAATAATTACAAAAACAACAATTTTTTCTCACTACGAAAGAGTTGATTGATGCAGTACACTTAATTTTTGATTGGAATTCAAACAGAAAACACTTAGTGGGGAAACTCCAAGGAAAAACCCGCATTATCTTAACGTTATTGCTTTCTTTGATTTTAGTATATCTCAATACTCGGTCTTAGCCTACTAACGTAAGGTTAAACCGTGTAAGCATCTAGCACTATATTCTCGTTTATAAACTATTAATTCACCATTTGAAAGTGTGCGTCCTTTTTAATGATACAATGAGATACAAAAACAAGAACTACGTAAATACGTTGATCAAGTACCTCGAATGGTTAGTCCGATCAATTTATGTAAGTCTATATCCAATGGTTCCAGTTCTTCTTCGTCAATTGATGGCAGCTTTTCGAACCGTTTCGGCAGGTTAGCATTCATCTCGATATTAGGCGTGTATTTATCTAACTGCTAGACCCCTGAACACCACACATATAGATTTGGGTATATTGCTTCAATTTGGACAGGTAAGCCGCAACAGCCTGCAATAATGTAATTGTTCTTTTCGTACAGATGTATCTTAACGCTCATACTAGTACATTGTATCATGGTTCACCTAAGTCGCGTATCTGCGGATCGGTTCGATGAGATAACGGAATAGATATGTACTGAATAATATTGGCCTAATATAGATCCTTGTGGGATTCGAACATGTAACTTAATAGTCAGTATATAGCTTCTATAGTTGTGAGGCAAATGCGAGCCGGAAAGGGAGGTTTAACAATACAATTTTAGCATCGATTCGAGGGTCTAAAAAGTATTTTCTACAAGTAAAGTGCATATGATATTGCGGCACACTTTTCCTGGAAACGTTCAATTAGCTATGATTCGTAAACAGCAAGCACATGATAATGCGTTCGAAATCAGAAGGCAAAGTACGGGGATCCGGTGAAAGTTCTGTTTTGATTTCTTTCAAAAGTTGGGAAAGTACCCCGGATTGACACAACTGTTAATTAACAGACTGTTGGTTCAATTTATACAAGACAATATCTTTGATTTCAGTTTGGCTGCATATCGTCCGTCTAGACTATTTACAAGTATTCATTTGGAGCTTTGCTGGAAGCCCCATTGCCATCACAGAACCATTACTATACTAGATAGAATATAGAATTAAAACAAAGCCTAGATAAGGCTGTGTCTAGGCTGATGATTTTTGCATTCTGGTGAAAAACTGGTGATTTTTGCTCTCAAATTGGCCCTTTTCTCGCATTTAAAGTTTCTGATGAATTGTGCGTATTATTTCATTATTTTCTTTTAAGGGGTTACATGGGTTTACTCGGGCGAAAAAAGGACCATTTTCAACAATTTTATTTATAAATAAAAAATAAAATATTTTATTCAAACTTTTTACTGTCTTAAAGATATACATTTCACGAATATTTTTTTTTTAATTTTCAAAGAAAAATATTTAAAACTCCGCCATTGGGGCGTCATTTCCGATGACACCTCGGGAAAAAGGTGCGTCCGCGTTGTCAGCAGAACTCATGACAGGATCATCTAAAATGAAAAAAAAATTCCTGTTTTAGCTAAGAGCATAAACTAGAACTTGGACGAAGGAAAAAAAAAAGAAGTGAAAATTGCATTTTGGCAGACATTTTTACAAGAAAATGCAAATTTCGGTCAAATTTTCTCCACATTTTTTGTTTTTTAAATAGTTCTAATTGAAGGAAAAAAGAATCCTTCGTCCAAGTTCTTGAAAATTGTATCTCAAAGACCAGTGTAAAATTTCATCAAGATCGGTTGAGTAGTTTTCGAGAACTTTTGACAACCGATTTTGAAAACACAGTTTCGAGAAAAACGTGTTTGAAGTTTTGAGTAACAATAAACCTGGGGAAAAAATTTTTTTTAACCTACATTGAATCGTCGATTCCTAGCCCATAAATTAAACAACCTGCAGAAGCTGCAATGTCCAGGGCATCCTTTTGCTCTTGTCTCTGACGAAACCTGGCTTCGCGAGTCTCGCTTGCAGATTTTTTTTCGGCTGCGCACACACGGTTTTCATCAGCATTTCGGGCATATTCGTGGGAATTTCGTCTAAGTTTCAATTCTATTCCATGCATAAATGATAATAAAGCTGATGTTCCTCCATTAAAAGTGCAAGCAGCGACTTATGCAGCAATATTAATGATTTTGGAACCAGCAGGAAGTATTTTTGGAGTAATCTTCCAGATTAACTGGTTCAAGCTTTCGTTATTATTTTGTGTCAAACCACCAACATACCGCGCCAGAAGCTCATCCTTACTGAGAGCTTCATAGAAAGGATTCATTGCAGGGAAAATATCATCTGCGAATGCAGTATAATCATGTTTGAATGATGAAATAGTGTTTGCAGCCGATGCTCGCTGCCAAGCGCACCAGGAGTCGGGACCTTTTGGGCAATTTCCGTGCTGAGGATTTTTGTCTGTAGAGCTGTAGTGGTAATAAGTAGCCCATATAGCATCTTTTGTTGTTTCAACTGACTCACAATTTCTTCTTATTGCCAGAAACACTCACATCTATCGTAGCTTCATCGTCGTTTTCGAGGCTCGTTAATTGCTTTTCTTCTTGAGCGGCAGAGGAGAACAGTGTTTGCGCAATTGTCCCGATACACTCATGTATTTTATGAATATAAAAATTGTATGTTGATTGATTTAAAAATGAACTGCTGAGATCCATCAAATCGCAAAATTTTTTGCATCCGGCAAGCCCCAATATTCGCATAACAAAAATGAACCGGCGATTGATTTCGGACATTTTACGATTTTTCTACATGATAAATTATACTTCGGATCACATTGTTCACATGCTACCACAATTTTGAGTCCCAGACCGAATTTCGAGCATTGTTTAAAATCCAATTTTCCACTACACAATTTTTCTTCATCTTTATTTTTAACAATGTTAGAACACAGAACAAAAGATGAGAGTGTTGAAAAAACTAAGGCAAAGTATATAATTGAATATTGGAGCGTATCTTCCTGTGGCACGTGCTCTTTATCGTCACTTTTTAATTTTTTGCCGACGTGCTTGCTAAGGAATAATCATCAATTTTCGGATTTTAAGGATTGAATGACTGTCTCCTTTTCCTTGGTCTATCTTTTCTGCGAGCGCCGTCTGCTGACTGAGTTCTCGAAAGTTTAGGCATTTTTAAATAAATTTCACAATAGACACTTTGGATAACTTCAAATTAACTTCGTGATTCAAGAAGTAATCACCAACTGAAGCATTTGAAACTAGTTGGCCTTAGAAAGTCAAAACAATAGACAATAAAACAGACAAACAATAGACGAGCAGCTACAGCGCTCGGAGCCTAGCTGACCTCGAGCGCGCACCTTCACAAGGCTGTTTCTCCGAAACTTTTATTCGGATCGACCTGAAAATTTACGACAATATTCTCGAAAGGTCGTAGAAATAAATAAGACAATAAAAAAATCGATTTTTGTGAAACTGCGAAACCCATGTAACCCCTTAAGTTCACTTCATCCAACATAGACCTGTACAGACCTTACCATTTGGTATGTGACTGTTCTTTATGTGTGTCATTGTGAGAACTATAATTTCGCTTTTTCATTCCACTTCCTTGGCCCTAAATTCCTATCAAAAGGCGGAAAAGTGATTTAATTTTAGTAGCAGTCTGATCTGAAGGTAGTTCAACCTACGCTGGCCGTTGAAGATTTACTTTGCTTGTATTTGGTTTGTTCATCTTCAGTTTATAGGAAGGGTCCTGGAGGAATTTCGTAAGAATAAGAGCCCTGATATGAGGACGAACTCAACACACTGGGTATGCCAACTATGCATTGTATTTAAACATCTCTAGGCGAAATTCCTTATTTGATGTGGTTACTATTGGAATAACCAACGACTTTCAAGGGATTTTGGTCAGTAACCTTAGCAAAAAACTTATCGAACTCCACAGAAGAAGTACAAAGACCACCACCAGCCAACTATTCTTATTTTAACTTCTTTGTAGATCATTTTACTAGCTGTAAAATTATCTTTGCTTTGTATTTTTTTATTATTTATTTACATGTTTTATTCAATTATATTCAATATTATTATTATTTTTTTAAATCTACGCTCAGATTTCCTTTTAACGAGTATTGCAATATCTACATGTTCGTCGAAAATTCTTACTGTAACGTGGTATTTAAACCCGGCTTTGTTTCTCCTTTAAAGCTTGGTTTGTTGATTCAAACAAATCAGATAGGCGGTTCTCACACTTTTTTGGAGTCGATCATACATAGACGACACAAATTAGATGTAATTTTGATTGCTAATATTTCAAATTAGAAACCTGCAAATTGGTGTTGCAATCTGAAGTTGATTAGCTCTCTCCTCTCTCGTGTTAAATGTGTTAAAGTATTAAAATGGGTTTTGTTGCCTTTAACTTCTTTAATGAATTGCCTGCTCAGTCTACAAACGAATTCACAGATTAAATGCTAGATGGCATTGGTAACTATTTGCTAAAGTTGGATTAGATTGATAAAATTTCGCTCATTTTTGTGTTGCCCAAGAACACCCCTCTCAAGGCAGTTGCGTAAAAACGCAACGTAAACATGGATCTGCTTGTGCTTTTCCAAGTTAATGCTGTATGTACTTATTAATTCATAAAATTAAATGTTTTTAAGCATTTTGCTTTCACAATCGCTCATAGGTTATAACTTGTCTAGTGATATTTTTCAGAGCTTAGGAATAATTCGTCCTCATGACTATTCTGCTGACTTTTACGCCACTTTTGATACATTCGCTTAATAAGACACTCGAAGAAAAAGTGTGTTTTTAAGAACTATAGAACTTTACCTTGGCAGCACTTTTTAATACAAAGTAAGAAGTGACAGCTGTAATGCGTTTGCGATTTTGTCATGAATTAATTGACCCCTGAGCAACGTCTGCAAATTCTGCAGATTTATTTCGAAAAAACTTTCCAATTTTAAGACCAATACAATCTTCCATCAGAGCAATTAATTCGATTAACCATGGATCGTTTCCGCACAACATTTGTAATCACTGATAATACGCATCCATTAAAACGTCGCACACTGCGTAATGAAACCATGGTAGCTGCAGAGCGTAGTATCGATGAAAACCCAAAAAAGTCCATCCGTCATCGTGCTCAACAATGAAGAATGTGCGGTTTGTTGCGGTTTTAAGAGCCTGCCTACAATCCTGCACCAGTTGTGAAACTACGCGGTTAGAGGCAAGCGCCTGCAGTGCCGACTTACTGTCCGAGAGTATTTGTATTCTTCCATCAAGGTTGTTTGTTGCCGCTTCTATAGCCGCTTTTATTGTAAACACTTCCGACTGGAAATCTGTGGTGTGGCTCTCCAGTTTATAACTTCGGCTGAGTTGCGGGTGATGTGGGAAAAAGATTCCAGCGCCGCTTCCCTCGTCCGTTTTGGAACCATCGGTGTAGATCATGATCTCACTTCCAGATGTGAAATCCTGCACCGTTTCCTACGCTTCTCTGGTCGGAATGTTGATTTTGTATGGCATTGTTGTGTCCAATATTGGTTGAATTCTATCCAGCTCCCTTTTCCTTGACGGGGCCATTCTCTCCATTTTTTCCAAAATGCATACGTGCCCCATTTGAGTGTGGTTAGATAACCCATATGTGGATTTTAATCTGATGCTTGCAAGTGATGCCTCTCTGATGATGAATTTGTCGAGTGGCATGAGATTAAGCATTATCTCCATTCCAGCAGTTGGCATAGTCCTAATGGCACCTGTGATGCCAAGGCAGGCCATTCGCTGGATCTTCTCTAGCTCTTTTGCAATGGTTTTCTTTTGTAGTGCCTGCCACCAAACCAAACCCCGTAGCTGGTTATTGGCCTCACTACTGTTGTGTAGACCCAGTGGGCAATTTTGGGTTTTATTCCCCAGGTTTTCCCCACTAGTCTTTTCATTGTGAAGAGCGCCGCTGTAGCTCTCCGTCTGACTTCTCCTATGTGTAGAGTCCAAGTTAGTTTACTGTCCAAGGTTACTCCTAAGTATTTCACCTTGTTAACTAAACTGAATGTTTTCCGTCAATAGTCGGGAGTCAACATGTCTCCGGTTTGCGGCGCTTTGCGTAAAGCATAAGCTCCATTTTGTCGGAATTGATGCGCAGTCCGTTTAGTTTCGCCCACTCAAAAAGACGTGAGAGTGCGGTCTGCATCAATTCCGACATGGTTTCCTGGAACTTTCCACTCATCAGTATAACGATATCGTCAGCGTACGCTATCGTTTTGAAACCCTTCCCGTTGAGGTCTTCCACTATTTGGTTAACTGTGAGTACCCAGGCAAGTGGTGATACTATGCCGCCTTGTGGTGTACCCCTGTTAGATCAGGTTACGCCGTTTTCTTCAGCTGTAATCTTCCTTTTAGCTAGTAGTTCCGTCATCCATTTAGTAAGATATGGGGCTATTGCACATCGTTGGATGGCTGCTACTATGCCCTCAGTTTTTACATTGTTGAAGGCTCCCTCGATATCAATGAAGGCCGCCAAGGTGTAATCTTTAATGGCAAGGTTCCTCTCTATTCTGCTTACGACTTCGTGTAGTGCCGTCTCTGTTGCGCGCGTGGGAGGTATGCGTTTTGGTTGGGGCAAAGCTCCATTATGTTCACGGTGCTTTTTATGCACACATCCACCAGGCGTTCCAGGGTTTTCAACATAAAAGACGTTAAGCTGATAGGTGGGTAATCCGTTGCTTTGTACTGGCTGGCTTTTGCCGGCTTGGGTATGAAAACTACTTTGGCTTCTCTCCAGTCCAGAGGAATATAGCCTTTGGATATGGAGGCTCTATATATTTTCACCAAAATCCGTATTATTGTGATATCCGCTTTCATAAGCATGATCGGATACACTTTGTCGGTTCCTGGTGATTTGTAAGGTTCGAAGGTATTAATGGCCCAAACGACTTGAGACTTGAGACGTTCTATGCTATTTGTTGTCCACGATCCGACCTCCTTTTGGAGCATCGTGTCCACATGTGATTCTCTTTTCAGAGCCCTGTTTAGCCTAGATGTCTCGTTTCCTCCCTCAATATTGCTGCAAAAAAGATTCCAGGATTTCCTTTTCTCTCTTCTTACAGCTGTTTTAAAAATGTTCAGATTTCGTTTATAGTCCTCCCAATCCGTATCTCGGTTTGTGAGGCGAGTTATTCTGAATAGTCTTTGAGTATTTTTCCTGATCTCTTCCAGTTCTTTGTTCGACCAGCTTAACTTTTTTTGTTTGACGGTAGTGGTCGGACACATTTCACTGAAACTATCGACGAGTATACTTGTGATGTATCTCACTTCATTTTCGATGTCTTTTCGACTTCTCAATGGATTCGCCTGGTGTGAACCTATATATCTTTTAGTAGCGTTGGTGTAGCCGTCCTAATCCGCGTTCCTAGGATTGCAGTAGACCAATGGGGTCTTCTCGCCTCTTCTCACTTGAAAGGTGATCCATTAGTGGTCCGAGAGGCTAGGTGAGTCACATACTCTCCAGCCGTGCAGGTCCTCCAATGCCTCTGTTGTGATTAGAGTGGCGTCAATCATTTCCGCTCTATTTTTCGTTATAAAAGTCGGTGTGTTACCCTTATTTTCTAAGTTGAGGTTAGTAGTCATTAAGTAATTGACTAACTGCTCACATCTTTCGTTGCATTTGATGCTTCCCAAGAGTTCATGTTGCGCGTTCCCATCGCATCCAATGATGGCCCGATTCCCCCGTATATGCTCCGATAGGGTGCGGAATTCAGTGGTCGGCATCGGAGCGTCAAACGGTAGGTATGCCGAGGCCAGCGTTACCTGCCCGTCCCTTCTGTCGAACACCGCTGATGTAAGGTCAATGTTGCTGAACGGCGGTAGAAAAATTAAATTAATTTCCTTCCGGCATATAATGCAGCTACGGATTTTATTCACCCCGCTTGTGGCAAAGATTTTAAATTGTTTTGCACTGATTCTGAGTATCTTTCCAATAAGTTGGTAAGGCTCCTGTATCGGTACTATGTCGATGTTCCCATCTGCTAGATGTTTAAGCAGGTTGGCTGTTGCCGCCCTGCTCAGATGCAGATTTGCTTGGGTCACCCGCATTAGTTTTTCAGTTTTGCTCCAAGGGTTCGGTTGCCTTGCCTTAGCAGTCACCTCGGTGAAGCCAAAACTCAGTCGTCCGTTTTTGTCCCTTAGAGTGCTGACGTTTTCTTTTCGCATGCCAAGTACCAGGACTATGCCTTTGTTGGTGACATCTTTCTCCGCACACAGATGCCACCTTTCCCTTTCATAGCCCGTGTTTTGTAGTTTAAGCGTCTCGAAGGCTTTCTGCGGTGTCTGCTCCGTTTCGGGTATAAATACCTTAAATACGGTGCATAACCGCGGTACCTCCTTTATTAGAACGACCTTAACTCCTCGTTACCTTGCGGAATCGATTTTCGACCGTGATCGTTCGGTCTTCATCAGCGATGAAGAATTTTATGAAGATGGAAGCAATTGCAAATATCTTTCCATGTTATTGGATATACAATTCATTTTAAAGTTCAAGATACAGTACTTTACAAGTAATTTTTGAAGAAGAACGGTGTCGAATCATATTTCCCTGAGAATCAACTCTAAGTATCTGCGATTGTTAATAGTGACGCTAAGATAATATACCCATTCCCATGCATGATGTAAATAATCATCTCTCTCTTCTCATTTCGATCATATGATGAAAAATTATGGGCCAGGACGAACCGTCCCCGAGCGGCATGATCAGAATTGAATAAAGATGTGATTGGTTATTTTTCTCTAACACGAACTTAATTTGCAACTAAATTATAATTGCAACTAATTCTTTACAGCTTTGCCGTACAACTTGGAGTTTCAGAGCTCAACGATGTGCTTCCTAGTTGCTCTGAGTCAGACGCATCGAAGTGTTTACAAGTTGGGGTTGAAGAAGTCACTCCCCACGAACTATATAATGGTGAGACCCTAAATCGTTATCACGATATAGCTTTGATCAGGTTAAGCCAACACGTACCGTACACTGACTTTATAAGGCCGATTTGTCTTCCTCTGACGGTCAGCTTCACCAGGTCAGATCCTAAATCAATTCTACGTATAGGAGGATGGGAGGCATTCCCTGAAGGTAAGATGAAATATACTAAATAATTTTTTAATGACTATTTCTGTTTTAAGGAGACTCAACCAGAATCAACCCAAACCAATCTGTTTCAATTGTGAATCAGGAAAGTTGCCAGGCTATAATGAGTTCAACGAATGTTACCATTACCGAGTGGCAAATTTGCGTAGGAAGTCGAGGTGCTGTTAGCTGTCCAGCAAATTCGGACGGCGCCTTGATGGCATTCGTCCGAAATAGTTGGGTCATAGAGGGAATTTTCTCTTTTAATGCCATGTGCGACAACAATAGCTCGTTGCCCAGTGTTTACACAAGGGTCTCAGGCTATGGAAATTGGATAAGAAGACACATGCGGCCATAACTTTAAGTTTGAAATCAATGTTATAAATATTTGTTCGAGAGCATAATAAAAAAATATTAACGAAACTTGAAACATGAAACCTAACCGTCGACAAAAATTTGTTCAAAAATATCGTCAAAAATCATCACTTGAATCGTATTTGTCAGTCAATTTATAATGTCAATGAGCCATTAATATTGTTAATTCAGCGAAATTTTATCGTTACAGTTTAAAGAATTTAAACGAAACGGAATGTTCAGCAAAATGTATATTATGTTAAATGCATGCTAAATTGTGGGCGCAATATAAGATATTTATCTTATCCTCCAAGATAAATACCATAAAACACAAATTTTGCTATCTCCAACTTGTAAATAGTTCAATCTATGTCAGCGACAAGTCGCTTTTCGGGGACTCCAGCACCATGAACACCGATATCTATGTTTGATTGACACTTTTAATTTTTAGTAAAAAAAGTAATTTATTTGGCGGTATAAATCTTTCCATGTGATACTTACAGAATAGAAGAACTGACTTTATGGCCAAAGCTCTTATTCTGATAATATTTCTTTGACGGTTGGGAGGTGATGGCTATTTACGCTTTCTCTGAGTATCAGATTCCCAATGACAACCAGACTACCGACTAAACACCACATCTGTCACACTGAGAACCTGGCCTGGTACTGTTTGTCCCATTACTTCGGACTGGGACATCTTTTAAGGAAGGAAGATTATGGAAATTCTTCTCTCAGCAAGGATAGATGACAAGCAGAGGCATTGTTGTCAGAGAAACTCCCCTCCCTCTGCTCCGACAGGATATCCTGATTCAAAAGAAGAACCGCCCGCACGTAATGTGACATGCAGTTCCAATTGTCTTTTGATATCAACATCATCCCCGTTACGTATTCCGAAATACGTAAGACTATTTTCTCCAAGACACACAAACGGAAGATCTGGCAGGCGTTATCTGTCGTCCCTGCACAGAACAAGCAAACAGGGAATGTAGACTATCTTTTACAGGTAAGACTTAACAACATCCGAGCTCACTTAGTAGTTGCGTCAGGTGATTATCAGTCTCACCATGTGTTCTGCAGAACCGCGGCCTCAAGTCACTGATGAGCCGTGCGTCCATCTGCCTTGCGTTTCGTTTACCCATTATTGCTGCCACAAAGCTAGGGTCTTTCCCTTTCCTTTCGACTGACAACTTCTCTCTCCGACTGCTCCCTACGTAAGTACACTCGTTTCGGTTCTTCAGCAAGAATCATGAGAGGGACCACCCTCGAGATAACCAGCACTGCCAGTTCAGAGAAAGTGCGGTATGCAGCTGCAATCTCCTCGCCTCTGTACCTCTGTGAGACGCCCGCGGTACAAATCTACTTAAGAGCATCAGCCTAGACTTTGCAGCCGTACAAGAGCACTGACTCCATTGCACTCATCAGGTTGGTCCCCGCGTGGTGGCCATTAGACGACTGAGAGCCGACACTGCCGCGGAAGATTTATCCGCTGACGCTTGAACTTGCTCGAGGACGCTCATCTTCGAGTCAAATATCAACTCAAAGTATTTTATTGATTCCTTCAGCTCGATCATCGTTCCCCCCACCCGAACGGGAATAACAAGATGATTGCCTCGGTCACTTTCGGCGCAAGGCTTAACCAAGGGCCTTTCATCGACTTACTCACAAGTCTGTGACATTTTCTTCGCTTTTCAGTGATTTCTGCTGATAACCAGTAGACAGCAGGCCTATCAAGTCGAGGCCGCCGCCTGGGCATAGAACAGTCGACCCAGTCTTGATGAGCCTAACGATGGAGTTCACTATGTTTCCAGCTGAGACTCGTCCACGTCACAGTTTCAATGCTCATAAGAATTGCCAAGAACGCGCCAACATCTCTTTTAGAAATGTTCCCACCTACAGTTGAAGGTTGGGTTGCTACGCGTCGAGTAGCACACTCTCCCGCTTCCAAAGCAATATATTGGTAATCGGTCACCGAGAAATCCTCCAATACTCACCATTTTTGTATCCTTTGCACTAAGGACTCAAAACCAATTGTCACATCTGCAACGGTTTCAAACCTCTCCGTCGAAAGATTGGTGTGCTATCGCCTTGGCATTAAAGTCACTGCCCACAAGGATTTCTTGACAAGGAAGAAGTCCAAGCTTTGAGTAGACGCCCTTACCCAGATAGCGGCAGTGCCAGATCAACCACAATACCACCCAGGCTCCTCCTTGTTGTGGTGTTGCTCAGATATTATCAACAAGTCGACTTTTTCAACAAGTCGCAACCTGGTCGAGTGAGTCCTGTGCGGTTGACCTGAGTTGCAGGTCGGTCTGCAGAACTTGGATCATGTCTTCGCTTTTATTTTGCTAAGCGCCTCTTTGAACTCCTGACATCTACCACTTCCTGGAATAAGGTCAAGATTTCCAGGCTTCAGTTCCTTTGCTTTGAACAAGATGAAGAAGCCTCTTGTTTTGGTCACTCTTACCATTCGTATGTTGATACTGATTTTCACGGGTTCCAAGTTTCACCTGACCTCCTTGAGGACCTCGACGTAAGTAATCCCGTCTGCAGGCTTGATCAGTCGAGCATCCCTACGTTGCTTTTCCCTTGTCTTTTGGGCATCGTACCTTGGTTTGTACCTTCGTGTTTTTCGGGTGTCTGCTTGCTCAAATGCTTTGTTTAGCTGTCACGCGCTGTATCCTCTTCGCAGCCTTCTGTTCCGATTTGGATCGTACCAATCGAAAATCAACTCCTTCCCTTGACTGGTGAATGTAGTCTCGTGCCCCTTTACCCTCTTCCTGTCATCAGGTTTTCATGGTCTACATGCCACCGTTTTGCCCTTTACGTTAGAAGTAGTATTTTCGGTGAAGGGCGTTTTATTTTAACATTTTCTTGAGCTCGCATTTTTTAATGTGCTTATTGACATTTATTGGACGTTCGTTGCATTTTGGCCACGAACCCAATTAAGATTGCGCTTATGTTTTCCGTAAACCGCTCTTCCTCACTCCGGGCGACGGCTATCTTCGTGATCCGGTCGTCCTCAGGTGACGTTACCGGAACACTGTCAACAAGATGGTCTAGTAGCTGTTGCTGTTCGGTTTGTGACTTTCGACAAACCCCGGTGATTGGCACTTGGGATGGATGGCTCCGGTCCCCAAAGCCTCCACTACATTTCTTGTATCATTTGGTTCATCATCTTGAGCAGGAGGAGTGGTGTGGACAAGCACCTTTTTCGCTAATGCAATGCAGTCGATGGAAACTTGCTTGTCCGATGTCTTCTTACTGCTCTCGGTAGGTTTGTATACCATTTGAGGTGGAGTCCGCAGCAATGTTGGCCTCCGGGTGAACATGCTTGCCTCGGTGACCATTTCACTTGTAGCTTTCGATTCTTCAGTGGCCAACTGTTCCACCACTGAAAAATGCCCTGGCGACTTATCTCCAACCAGATTGCTGAAGAGAAGCATGCATGAGGTCGAGGCTTTCTCACACGTCGGAGTGTATATCCCCGCCCTTAGTTTATTGTTTTTGTTTTCACTCATCATTTTGTTTAATGAGTACTTTTAGTGACTTGGTCACGTGTCTGGATGGCGAGCAACCTCGTCAAGGCCGGCTTACTTATTATTTTACTTCACATTCAACACATATCTGTTGTATTCCACGGTTCATATCCGGAAACTTGTTCAATATATGCATAAATAAAAATCCTCTGGATACGAATATCCAATTTGGCGCACTTGCACTCTGTATTAGGAATGAAACTTAGTGAGATCATCTTTTACCAATAGAACAAAGCTTGGATCGAAATAATAAAGAGAATGCCTAATCAGCATTCTTATCATATATTGAATGCCCTTCAATGGTTTTAAATTATTTTGTGTAGATGTTTCTTTGTCATAGTTAAGTGTTGAGTTATCATACATAACAGGATAGTCCTGAACGTAGTTGAATTCTTGCATTTATTTCAACAAAAATTTAAATTGTTATTGCTGAGTCTAATTCACAAGTTTGATTTTTCAATAAATGTGTTAATTGAACGTGTTATGTTTTCAATTTAAACGTGTTAACCAAACATAATTTGCGCGCTGAAGAGCGTGAAAATTAAACAGGAGAATATGATGGCTCCGAACTAACAATCAAGTTGTGTATTGAAATTTTTATAATGATGTGAATACTATTGTTCGACTGGTTTTACTGCAAAATAATATTTATTTCTTTTTAAATGAGATAAGCTTAAGATCACAGAAATATACTTAACATAGAACAATATTTTACAGGCGGTTTTTTATTTTTCATTAGAAAGTAAGGGTTTAAAATTTGGGATTTTAACTTCTACTTGGAAGGACGTTTGAAAAAAAATTTTATGGTGCACATATCTGATTTAATTAGTATGCTTATTCAAAAAAACAACAGTTTTTCCGTTTTTTCTTTTTGCCGAAGACCTAAATTTCTAATTGTCGCAACTACGTGAGGCCTTGGTACTTCAGTACTTTTGTCAGTACTGCACTTTGTTATGTCGCTCGAGATCCAAAAACAAACAAATCAGGTGAACTGGCTTGTTATGAAACTACTTTATGGCCAGTGTATTATAATTTATCTCTGTTCCGAAATCAAAAGATTCTCTCCCTTTTTATAATTTTCTCATTCTTAAATTGCGTCCTGATTGACGGCTTGAACGAACAGCTCCTGTCGTGTGTATATGCTTGTTCTTCAATATGTATGCCAATTCGTACGCAGAGAACCAATTTTTATCGGTATAAATTCCAATTTTTTTTATTGACTGGTTGACCTTCGCAACGACGCGATACAACTTCGTCACCAACACCGAAATCTGACAATGGCACCACAATCGATTTGCCAATGTCTATCTCACAATCGTAGATACAGCCTGCCGATCTATAATCTTAATCTTACAGGGCATACAAACTTCGTTAAAATAACAGTGTTCTGCCACAGAGATTTTATTCTACGTCTAGCATTCATTGAGAACAGACGTGTTTTTTCACGGCAACTGTCAAAAATTTTTGCATATTAAATTAAAAACAACATAAATTAATTTTTAAAAATCGTTTGTTGGAAGAGGCTTATCTGAAAGCTATCGACCGATATTCGTTTTTATTATTTGTACTTCGACATATTGAAACAGTGAAAAATTCAAAGACAACTTCGACTGCTGGTATAGAAAAGCAAGACGGCTTCTCGCCGTTGAGGCAACACGAAAAGACAGCAGGTACGAAATTGCTGGCAGTCGTTAACAAAAGCAAACACCAGGAAAACTTCGCAAGAGGAAATTGAAGTTGAAAGAATTAAAGTTATTTCTAATAAAGACAACATTAACTTTATTCAATATTTAAAAAAAAATCAATAAGGAGAAGAAACCAACTGGTAGGTCTGCTGGTTCCTCTGAAGATCCACCAATAAAATTTCTACAAAAAAAGTCCGCCAATTAATGTTTTCGAACAAAGCGGGAGAGATATGGTTCGGTTATTGGCAGCCGAAAAAAAACTAACGAATTTTGACATAAAAATAGTTAACGCAGAAAAGTTAACAATCAAAACTAAATCGATTGTTGATTTCAAGTCAGCAAAAGACGCGCTAAATTTTGGGAAAGTTCCACACCACACCTATACTCCAAAAAGTGAAAAAGATCGGACCTTTTTGTTGAGGGGTTTGTACTGAGGAGAGGATACGATCCATCTTCTTCAAGTGCTAAAGGAAGCTGCAGCAGAAATTGAATTCATTCCTGTTAAAACCTTCGCGACGAGAAGGTCGACCGTAGAAAAGAAAAATTTACCACTTTAACTGGTACAAATTTCAAACAAAAGCAGTCCAAGTGCCCTTCAACAAATATGATACTTGAATTTCAAAGTGGTGAAAGGGAAATCAACCAGTGTTACCGGTGTCAAAGATTTGGTCATTCGGCTGCCAACTGCGCCATGCAATTTCGGTGCCTTAAATGAAAAGACGTTCATGCCCCCGGTGAGTGCAAATTGGCTCAGACGGAAAAAAATTAAAGAATTAAATTAATTAATTAATTAAAGAAAAATTATACAGCGTTAACTGCGGTGTTTTTGGTCATCCAGCATCATATCGAGGATGCTCGCAATATCAAGATGCGAAAGTGAAATTTATTCCAAAGAAAACTCATGTAGCGTCCACAGCGTCATGCCTTCCAACTTCGTCACGCCCGGAGTATCACTAACACTTGCAGCGAGAGGACCAGCAGGTAATGCTGCAAACAATGTAAGTGGAAACAATGAGCTGCTTCTGAAAATTTACCAGCAACTTAATTCTTTATCTGAGAAAATCGATGAACAAGATTCAAAAATTAACTTTTTTTTCAGCGTTTAAATCTTTCAAATGTCTCAAAATAACTTGTCATCCAGTCACATTGCCATGTATAAGCTTCGTCTCATCTCAATCAACGTCAACTCCATTGTTACTCTACATCGACGTGACTTTCTCCTTGATTTATGTACTAAGCAAAAGCCAGTAATGGATTTTGAATTAAGGTGGGTTTCAGTGAGAAACCCACCTTAATTTCTGGCACAGCATAACATTCAAGGATTTTAAATTCGTAAAAAACGATAGGCTTAACGGTAATGGGAGAGGTGGTGCCGGGATATTGGTAACAAGACCGTTTCGCTTCCAAAATATTGAAAAACTCGAATTTAAAAACTTTGAATTTCTAGAAGTTTCCTTTATCAAAATTTCACTACCAGGCAGGGATAACCTCTTTGTTATCCCTCCCTATGCGGCTGGTCGAAATCTTCCCAAGTTCAAGGGAATTCAACAGGCTGCATAACTATTGTAGTGACTACCGACCTGAAGATGGTGCCACCATCTTTTCCCTCAGTCGACAGTTCAGCGGACAGGTCGAAAGTCAGCTGACCTACGACCTGGCGACCACTTCAGGTGAGAAGAAGGGGGTTAGATTTCCGGAACGGGGGAGTTCGTCGCGAGAAAGTGAAGCACGCGCTTAAAAAAAAAACATTAATTAAGATTTTCGGCTGACTTAAACTCAGATCAGATTAGAAGTGGGACTGCCGAGCAAATGATCCTTTCGTCACAAGATCGGTTGCATCGATCGGTCGTTGATAATATACAAATTTCGTGTGTGATATGGAATTAAGCTTTTGAATGAAACTCTTCAT
Organism: Stratiomys singularior; assembly: GCA_954870665.1. Classification (NCBI taxonomy): domain Eukaryota; kingdom Metazoa; phylum Arthropoda; class Insecta; order Diptera; family Stratiomyidae; genus Stratiomys; species Stratiomys singularior. The sequence continues at coordinate 65,916,372 of OX940877.1, forward strand.
ATATCAGTGCTACGCTTGCTTTAAGGACGAAATTTCCTTAGATCTTATTCAACTTAAGACTATCGTGTGAAATAAAAAAAAAATAAAAATAAATATTTAGCTAAATAATAACAGTAAAACTAAAATAAAGTTAGAACTTAAAACAAAAGCTACTGTGTGATTCTGCAAGTGTGCATGTATAACAGTGAAATAAAGGTAAAAGATACAAGCAAAGAAGAACATTTATGATGTGGTCGCAACCGTGATTTGATTGCATAATTCTAATGATGATGTATTTGAAAAATTAATCGTCGGAAATCTCGTGAGAACAGTGTATATTTAAAACTATTGAGTGGAACCGAGGATAGACAAAAAACGTGAGAAAATTACAATAGGAAAAGAAATTGGAAATATGAAGGTTATAAAACTTAATTTAAAGCAACAGTAAAAATGGAACAAAAGAAAAGAAACCACTAGAAGTATGTAATAGTTATATAAACTTTACTCTTTTGTTGTTCAATAATGCTCTACGAAATATTTGAAGTGAATTAAACTAAGAGATATCTAAATTATAAAAGGGCACATTACACGGGAGTAACAATTACGGCTTTAGTGAAGGTAAAGATTATTATCAAAAGAAACAAAAGCAAAAAAAAAAAAAGAAGAGAGAAAAAAAATATTGAAGTCCTCTGATATTAAATAGCGATCCGATTTTTATGCATCCCAATTCAAATCAATATTACAATCCGTTTTACATCCAAGAGAGAAGAGACTTGGTTTTTATTACATACAAAATGATAAATACGAGAGAAGTTGATCTTTAATCTCTAAACGTTGTATTTAAGCAATTACTTAAACAAATGAAAAGAACTAAGAAAACGCAAATTAAAGAGAACAAAGCTATTGAAATTACAATTATATGAAAACGAATGTTAAAATGCAAAGAAATATGAATTGTTTTAGTTTGTTACATATTTTCACTGCTCATTTATTCGAAATGTTTGAATTTATTCATCACAATTTTTTTTAACTTAAATTCCTGTTAATTTTTTTCTACATTTCATATCATAATTTTCATAGAAATACACCTATAAAAAAAAAAAAAAAAAATTTAGATTGCAATCGTAAATTTTTTTTTATTTGTATCATAATTACAAACAAAGGAAGAAATGACAATAGTTAATTTTAGGACCTTCGTAAGACTTGAATTATTTCTTATACATTTAAACTTACTCTAATCTACTATTTGGACAATTTGGAAATATATAAAATGAAGTGCTGAAAAAAAAATCACATTCTTTCCTTCCAGCAACCATTTTTCTTTCAGGAGGAAATGGCGCGAAGGTAAGTGCATGAGGATGTAGGACCAAAATTGTGTTTCGTCGCTCGGGTTCCGCGGTGCAGTAGTTTTGTTCCGGTAATAATTTGTAGTCGTGTCGCGGACTACTAGTTCGGTTTTTCGGGTTCGCGTGTTTTACGGTCGCAAAATTAAAGTAGTTTGTTTTTAGGCACCGCGGTATATCGGTTCGCGAATGCGCGTTTGTCGTCGGGTGTATTTAGATTTTGAATGGTAGATCAAAAAAAAATTAGAGTAAAGTAACGTAATTTGTTTAGAAACGTCGCATAGTAAATCGGGCTTTTCGGTGGCTGGTTCAAATGGAACCAAGAGCGAAAGTTCACTTGGGTCCGACCCACGTCCGCACTCCTCGCCGCACTGAGCTAGCTAGCCAGCAGCCACCACGCGAGTGAACTTCCGAATGGCCGAGTTGTTGACCCGCGGGGTACGACTCGTTGCCACGTCTCAAGGACTGCACGTCCAAGTGTCGGTGCGAGGCCGACTTTCATCCCGAGTCGTCGCCGTGACGACCTGGGATTCTAAATCCATTACAATGGCGCCCAACGTGGGACCCTCTAACCGTTAGTTTTCGGTCAGTTTCTGACCTAGCATGATCAATTCGATCCGGATGTACTCCGAATGAGGACGCCCACACACACGGAGTTGTGAGAATTTGTGTCTAACACCAATGAGTCGCTTCACGCGAGCCGTATCGTTCACTCTCCGCGCTATTTTTTTTTTATATTTTTTTTTTTTGTTTTGCAATTATTCGCGATAGAGTTTCTCCGACGTGTCGTCGTTGGTAGGGATACCCGTAAGGACGGTTAGGCTCTTGATGAGAATGGCCACTAGTGGGGTCATACTCCGCTAGTTGGACTCTCAAGAGTACTAACCCTCTCCTTATCTTAGTGTATCGGGGAAACTCTTGTTTTTTTTTCCTCATGCGTGATAAGGGATGAGTGGATCCGCGTAATGGCAATCATAGCTGGAATTACGAAACGCTGAATGCCATGGGCGTCGCTTTTTCGTCCGCCTTGATCGTTGTTATTGTCGGGTTTACTCATTTGCCTCGTAGTTGTAACGTAGATTAATCAATAACGCGAGAATCTTGTAATGGTACAACACGAAACACTGGCTGATCCTGCATTAGTCATGGAACCCTGAGCGCTTACTTTCCGACTGAGGAATTTGGTTTGTTGGAAGGGAAGAAGAAAATCATTGTACCCGCTTTTCTCTAACGTTCTAAATTTGTTAAATTTTACTTATTTCAACTTTAATCTTAACTATAAATTCAAATCAGATATTGTTTTGTTTGTCAGTAACGAACGCGTTATGGCAGTACGTCGGAGCCCACAGCTAGTAGGCCCCATGATTGATGTTCCCCAGTGTGTGATCTGCTGCAACAAATTCCTCGCGGCAGATCCCGTAATGCTGACCCCCTGCGGTCATTCGTTTCACCCGAGCTGCATTACGAGCTGGGTCAAGCACTCGAAGGCTTGTCCTCTGTGCCGGAAACCAATCACTCCCGGAGAACTGACCCGGAAGAAGGAGCACGCACGACTCTCCGACCTCGGAGCTGTCGGCTCCCCAAGGCAACAAGGTGCGATTCCCAAGGAGGCACCCTATCAACTGAGGTCAAGAGGCCCACTCCTTCCGGCATCGTCACCGATCCCAGCAGTAGCCGACCGATCGGGTCGGGAAGTAGGCCAAAATACTAGCGGCGATGCTGCATACATTCCGCTGAGGTCAACTCTGCCTACCCCGACTCCGATAAATTCCCCCGCGGATGAAAATCCCGATCAGTCGGGGAGTTCGGAGCTACAACAGGTCCTGAGGCTCCTGCAAAACCTAAATAACCGGATCGACTGGCTGGAAGCAGGCCAGAGGATGCCGAACACCACTGTTCCCCAACCCCGCACCTGGAACAACACGACACCACTCCGATCGGACGCGGCCCCACTCCATCAGAGGGCATATCCGAACGATACCGTGCGAACCTTGGTGCGAGATCCAACCCCACGGATCATTGAGAGTTGGCACATCAAGTTCAGCGGGCGCCACTCCAGTACTCCAGTGGACCGCTTCATATTCCAGATGCAGTCGTTGACAGAGATGTCCTTGGGAGGTGATTTTTCGGCCCTTATGCAGCACATCCACCTGCTGTTGACTGGAGATGCAGCCGAGTGGTTTTGGGGTTACATTCAGCTAGTTCGACGCCGAGATTGGACCGCTTTCTGTGCCGCGTTACAAAATCAATTTGACGACGGCATGACCGATCGGGAGATCCGGGAGCGAATGAGGACGCGAAGGCAAGGAGCACACGAGTCCTTTGACGATTACTACGACGAAGTCATGAGGATTGCAGCACGACTAAGGTCACCCATGTACGAAGAAGACCTGCTGGATCTGATTCAAGACAACATGCGGATTGAGCTGCGAAACAGTCTGCTACACGTCCCCATTTCCAACATCCACACTTTACGAATGCCCGGAAACAGGAGCGATTAGACGAGCTGCGAGGGGTTTTCCGTCTTCCCCAACGTTCCGCAGGTTCCGTCGTACGAACCCGCAACACTTCTGAAGTAGCCGTACCCTTGGAAGCCGTAGTCGAATCACAACCGTCAGTCCCCGAACTTCAGCCGCAGACAGCAATTCCACAGGCCGATACGGACACGCTGGCCGCAGTAGCAGTGGTGAAACCCGCGGTCTGTTGGAACTGTCGAAAGCCTGGTCACAGGTTTACGACATGTACAATGGAACCGACGATTTTCTGCTACCGCTGTGGTAAGGCTAATACATATGCTCCGGATTGCCAAGACTGCAGGGCTCATAAAAAAAACTGGCAACCGAGTGCTCATACCACCCCGAAGCACTCGAGGACACCCCACTAATCAGTCCTACGAATGTTAACGGACCCCGCGATTTGACCCAGCCCTTGACACCGCCAACACTTCACCCCGAAACACCGCTCATTCAAATTTTGACCCCGACAACGACTGCTTCACCGTCAGAGACCCCTAACTCCGAAAAGCCGCAGATCATTCCACCATACAAGCGACCATACCACTTCCGACTGCGGGAATACCAGCTAGCCCGCGAAAGAATCTTTGCCGAAGAATTGGGCCCAAAGTTACCTCATCGACCCCGAAGATCCACTTTACGCCTGCGGCAGCCGACCGACAATCCCGAAGGTTTCTGCGAAAGGCGCAGATATTAGAACTGGCCTCGCATGATGTCCGTCCCTATGCTTCGGTCGAAATCCTGGACAAGCAGAGGATTAGCTTAGTGGACACTGGCGCCAGTGTCAGCTGCATATCGGCTGACTTCGCCAAGGAAGTCCTGGAGAGGCATAGAGATCGACTTCAGCGTCTCACATTCCACCTGAACACTGCGGACGGAACTCGACATTCCATCCTGGGCAAGCTCACTGCCGACGTCACCTTCAAGGGCGTGAGCAAAGCACTGGAATTCTACATCGTGCCCCAACTGACCCAGAATTTATATTTGGGAGTCGATTTCGTCCGACAGTTCAACCTGGCCCCGACCCTATTTGGCTCGACCCTACTTAGGACTGTCGCGACCTTAAGCGACCCAACACCTACACCGCTTCCCTTCCAACATGGCCTGGATAGCGCACAGCAACGACGGTTGGACGCGGCCATATCAGCTTTTCCATCATACGAAAGTGAAGGTCTAGGCCGGACCGGCTTGGCATCTCACATTATCGATGTGGGAGATGCCAAGCCGATCAAGCAAAGGCACTTCGCCATATCGCCCGCAAAGGAAAAGCTGCTATATGTGGAAGTCGACCGAATGCTATCACTAGGCGTCATAGAAGAGTCGCAGAGCGCATGGGCGTCACCGGTAACGTTGGTCGTTAAACCCAACAAGGTTTGGCTATGCCTGGACGCTCGACGTGTGAATGCCGTCACTATCAAAGATGCGTACCCTCTCCCTCTGATCGATGGTATCTTAAGTCGACTGCCGAGAGCGCACTTCATTACAAGTCTCGACCTGAAGGACGCCTTCTGGCAAATCCCACTCGACCCTGGCTCAAAGGATAAGACCGCCTTCACCGTGCCCGGCCGGCCTCTGTATCAATTCGTCACCATGCCCTTCGGACTTTGCAACGCACCTCAAACCATGACGCAGTTGATGGATAAGGTCATACCACCAAACCTACGCCACCAAGTGTTTGTGTATTTGAACGACTTACTGCTGATCTCCGAGACTTTGGACGACCATCTAGTCCTACTGCAGGAAGTCGCCCTACACATCAGAAAGGCGGGCCTTACCATCAACGTGCGTAAAAGCAAGTTCGTGATGACGGAGGTTCGGTATCTGGGGCATATTATCGGGCACGGCACCATCAAGACCGACCCGGAGAAGACCCGAGCCATCGAGGAGTTCCCGCTGCCCAAGACCACCGAACAGCTGCGACGCTTCTTAGGCGTGTGCGGATGGTACCGAAGGTTCGTCCGAAACTATGCCACGTTGTCATCGCTGCTGACAGACATGCTGCAGAAAGGCCACAAGTTTCTCTGGACTGAGTCCAGCTTGCAGGCATTTGAAGAGCTCAAGAAAAGCTTGACCACTGCTCCCGTGATTCACAGCCCCGACTTCACCAAGCCCTTCTCCATCCATTGTGACGCCAGTCAACATGGAGTAGGGGCCGTTCTGGTGCAGCTCACTGAAGCCGGTGAGGAAACGCCCATAGCCTTCATGTCACACAAGTTGAACTCAGCCCAGCGAAACTACACCGTCTCTGAGCAGGAATGTCTAGCAGCAAAGATGGCAATAAAGAAGTTTCGGGCGTACGTAGAAGGCCATCCGTTCGAAATTATCACTGACCACGCCTCCCTGAAGTGGCTCATGAGCCAGTCCGACCTACATGGCCGACTTGCCCGATGGGCCCTAAAATTACAGGGCTTTGACTTCACCATCCGGCACCGCAAGGGTGCTCAAAATGTGGTCCCAGACACGCTGTCCCGAATGTTCGCACCAGAAGGAGCTGAACTGGCGCGGGACGATGATAACACCTTGGAAATAGATCTGACCAGTCCACACTTCCAGTCGGACAGCTACAAGGAACTGAGGCAAACCATTGATACCCAGCAAGCACAGCTGCCCGATCTGAAGGTGTTGGACGGGTTTATATACAGACGGATGGAATACCCAAGTGAAGATCCAATGTCCGAACAAGACGAGTGGAAATTGTGGATACCGGAAGAAATGACCGGTGAGCTAATCGCTCGCGCTCATGACCACCCTTTGAGCGCGCATGGTGGCTACGGCCGCACCATCCGGCGATTAAAGACATACTTCTTCTGGCCTAAAATGTCATCTCAGGTCAGGGAGTATGTCCGTGCTTGCGACATCTGCAAGAGCACGAAAACTCCAAACCAGACCACTCGTCCTCCCATGGGAAAACTCCAGATCCCAGAACGCGTGTTCCAGCGTCTGTATATCGACCTAATCGGTCCATACCCACGTACCACCTCAGGGTATATTGGTGCTATCGTCGTTCTCGCCCAGCTCTCCAAATTTCCACTGGTCGAACCCATCCGGAAGTTCACTGCACCACCAATAGTGGACTTCCTCGAGCGGCGTGTCTTCCACGTATTCGGAGTGCCGGAATACGTGCTATCCGACAATGGGGTCCAGTTTAGGTCCAGGCAGTTTCAAGGATTACTGGAGAAGTATGGCGTCACCCAACAGCTCACCGCCCTCTACTCTCCACAAGCAAATGCTTCGGAACGCCTGAACCGGACACTAATGGCTGCTATTCGCGCCTATATCCATCCGAACCAGAAGGACTGGGATCGCAAGTTGTCCGCTATCACTTGTGCCTTGCGTTCCTCGTACCACTCTGCCACGGGTTTCGCACCTTACTTTGCCGCGTTCGGGCAACATATGATCTGCCACGGTGGATCATATAAGTTGCTCCGGCAATTAAAATGTTTGGGCGAACCCGTCGTCGCCGTAGAGCCCCACGAAAAACTCCGGGCTCTGCGCGATGAGATTCGGCAAAACCTGCAGGACGCAAGATGTAGGAACGAAGCGCAATACAACCTGCGATCTCGTCCTTCTGTGTTCCAAGTCGGAGACGAAATCTTCCGGTGAAACTTTAAGCCCAGTAGTGCCGCGAACCATTACAATTCAAAACTGGACCACAAATTCGTGAAGTGCCGAGTTGGGAAGGTGTTGGGACCCACTCGGTACCTCATCACAGACCTGAACGGTCAGACCGTTGGAGTATACCACCCTAGGGACCTCCGGAGGTGAAGCAAAGTCAGGCCTCATCATCATCACCATCATCAGCATCATCATCTGGTCCGCACGAATAACACAGCGGCAAAGCTTCAGTCTCTCCATGCTGTAAACATCATCGTAGAGACTGCCCTGTAGTGACTACCGACCTGAAGATGGTGCCACCATCTTTTCCCGCAGTCGGAAGTTCAGCGGACAGGTCGAAAGTCAGCTGACCTACGACCTGGCGACCACTTCAGGTGAGAAGAAGGGGGTTAGATTTCCGGAACGGGGAAGTTCGTCGCGAGAAAGTGAAGCACGCGCTTAAAAAAAAAACATTAATTAAGATTTTCGGCTGACTTAAACTCAGATCAGATTAGAAGTGGGACTGCCGAGCAAATGATCCTTTCGTCACAAGATCGGTTGCATCGATCGGTCGTTGATAATATACAAATTTCGTGTGTGATATGGAATTAAGCTTTTGAATGAAACTCTTCATATATCAGTGCTACGCTTGCTTTAAGGACGAAATTTCCTTAGATCTTATTCAACTTAAGACTATCGTGTGAAATAAAAAAAAAATAAAAATAAATATTTAGCTAAATAATAACAGTAAAACTAAAATAAAGTTAGAACTTAAAACAAAAGCTACTGTGTGATTCTGCAAGTGTGCATGTATAACAGTGAAATAAAGGTAAAAGATACAAGCAAAGAAGAACATTTATGATGTGGTCGCAACCGTGATTTGATTGCATAATTCTAATGATGATGTATTTGAAAAATTAATCGTCGGAAATCTCGTGAGAACAGTGTATATTTAAAACTATTGAGTGGAACCGAGGATAGACAAAAAACGTGAGAAAATTACAATAGGAAAAGAAATTGGAAATATGAAGGTTATAAAACTTAATTTAAAGCAACAGTAAAAATGGAACAAAAGAAAAGAAACCACTAGAAGTATGTAATAGTTATATAAACTTTACTCTTTTGTTGTTCAATAATGCTCTACGAAATATTTGAAGTGAATTAAACTAAGAGATATCTAAATTATAAAAGGGCACATTACACGGGAGTAACAATTACGGCTTTAGTGAAGGTAAAGATTATTATCAAAAGAAACAAAAGCAAAAAAAAAAAAAAAGAAGAGAGAAAAAAAATATTGAAGTCCTCTGATATTAAATAGCGATCCGATTTTTATGCATCCCAATTCAAATCAATATTACAATCCGTTTTACATCCAAGAGAGAAGAGACTTGGTTTTTATTACATACAAAATGATAAATACGAGAGAAGTTGATCTTTAATCTCTAAACGTTGTATTTAAGCAATTACTTAAACAAATGAAAAGAACTAAGAAAACGCAAATTAAAGAGAACAAAGCTATTGAAATTACAATTATATGAAAACGAATGTTAAAATGCAAAGAAATATGAATTGTTTTAGTTTGTTACATATTTTCACTGCTCATTTATTCGAAATGTTTGAATTTATTCATCACAATTTTTTTTAACTTAAATTCCTGTTAATTTTTTTCTACATTTCATATCATAATTTTCATAGAAATACACCTATAAAAAAAGAAAAAAAAATTTAGATTGCAATCGTAAATTTTTTTTTATTTGTATCATAATTACAAACAAAGGAAGAAATGACAATAGTTAATTTTAGGACCTTCGTAAGACTTGAATTATTTCTTATACATTTAAACTTACTCTAATCTACTATTTGGACAATTTGGAAATATATAAAATGAAGTGCTGAAAAAAAAATCACATTCTTTCCTTCCAGCAACCATTTTTCTTTCAGGAGGAAATGGCGCGAAGGTAAGTGCATGAGGATGTAGGACCAAAATTGTGTTTCGTCGCTCGGGTTCCGCGGTGCAGTAGTTTTGTTCCGGTAATAATTTGTAGTCGTGTCGCGGACTACTAGTTCGGTTTTTCGGGTTCGTGTGTTTTACGGTCGCAAAATTAAAGTAGTTTGTTTTTAGGCACCGCGGTATATCGGTTCGCGAATGCGCGTTTGTCGTCGGGTGTATTTAGATTTTGAATGGTAGATCAAAAAAAAATTAGAGTAAAGTAACGTAATCTGTTTAGAAACGTCGCATAGTAAATCGGGCTTTTCGGTGGCTGGTTCAAATGGAACCAAGAGCGAAAGTTCACTTGGGTCCGACCCACGTCCGCACTCCTCGCCGCACTGAGCTAGCTAGCCAGCAGCCACCACGCGAATGAACTTCCGAGTGGCCGAGTTGTTGACCCGCGGGGTACGACTCGTTGCCACGTCTCAAGGACTGCACGTCCAAGTGTCGGTGCGAGGCCGACTTTCATCCCGAGTCGTCGCCGTGACGACCTGGGATTCTAAAACCATTACACTATTTTATTCTTGCCGGTGACCTTAACGTCCGGCATACATCATGGCTGAACGTCAACAATAACCAAAAAGGTGTGTTCCTAGAATCGTGTTATCCAGATTGAATACAGGTGCAATCTTTATGGGTCGGAACTCTAAACATACCCTAGGACTAATTCATATTTGGATCTTTGTATTGCTGGCGCAAGACTTAAAGTCAACTCTAATAGTCCTCAACGGAAACTACAGGTGCTTTTTTATGACAGCGACCATAACGCAATCGTAATGGAAATCAATCATTACAGAGATGATGTCTTCCTCATTCCAGTTCAACATGAAAATCATCGGTTGAATTTCAAAAAAAGGATCGGATAAGGTTTCAAAAAAATTTTAATAGGGATTACCAAAAGCAATGACCTGCTTTTGATAATGGTAACACTTTCCCTATGGTTCCTAATGACAGAAATCTAACTAATAATGAAAGAGATCTCTATTTGTCGAAGCTGATGTTGATAACGATTGCGAAAGTAGTGCCCAAGATTAAACATCGAAACAATATGGAAAATATAGAACACCAACAATCGCAATGTTAAGAAAAATTGAAAAGCCTTCTTCCCACACCCGTCAACAATATTTATAGGCGATATTTTGACTACAACCATCCATCGTTGACTTTGCTGGAATAACACCTGAAAAATGTCCGGAACTTAATCCGTTCATACTTCAGAAGTGAGGTCAGCAATTAATGGTCGGAAAAACTTAGGGGAATTAGCCCACAGGACCCAGATGGCGTTTTCTCGAAAGTAAACAGTTTATTACGTAAGAGGTCTCGTGTGAAGGTATCGAATGTTGGAGTTACTGGTGATGAGTTAAATATTCTTGGTAGGGTTGGTATCGAAAATGATAGTACGACTCCAGATAGAAACAGAATTATATGTGATGGATTGCAAAAACTTGCCCTGATTGAAACACATTTCAAATTGGTTCATCTACCAAATCCTGCGAGAGGGCGATCAGGTGATCCTGCGATTAAATACTTTCAGTGGTCGTCGAAGCAAAAGTTTCCAACTTCAAATCAAGGCTGCATAGCGAGCCAATTCTTCATTTCAATGAGATATTAACATCAGACCTCAAACCGAGCTTAAATCTTATTGATTATTTTGTCAGCTATGAAGACTTGCGCTTCATATTTGGCAGGATAAACAACAAGAAATCATGTGGTATTCACAGTATTCCGAATACAGGAGGTTGCGATTAGACTAATTCATGTTGAGCATGAACATGCTGAGCAATTCTTATTTCAATTCTTCGTGCTCTAACATTAGCAAGGTGTTCGAAGTAATACTAAATAAACCTTTAAACCCTCACATTGGGAAATATGAGTTGATGCCGAATTGCCAATTTGGTTTCCGTGCCAGGCATTCAATCATACATGCGATAGCGAAAGTGACCTCAGTTGGAAGCTAAATGATAGAGAATGTGTTGGAGCGTGTCTCAGTGATATGGAGAAAGCCTTTGATATCGTGTGGTTAGATGCAATTATTTTTAAACTCCCTCAGGACAGGTTACCCAGACACCTTGTTGCCATAATTTGTCATATGTCATACGGAAAATCATTTTTTGTAACTGATGGAAATCTGATGACAATGCGCGACTTCAAGGTCTTGAATGGTCTACAACAGGGTACAGTTACTGCGCCTCTACTTTTTTCAATATTCATTCGCAAACTACTGCACGGCTTTAATTTTAATGTCTCACGAAACGCGATCATTGTTGATCGGATCATCTATACAGCAGAACGAAAAGCTTCAATAGTCCAGAGCAACCTCCAAAGAATGTTTAATGATGTGCCGCTCTATACCGATAGTTGGCGATTGAAAATTAATGCGCAGAAGTGCGAAACAATTTTGTTTCAGACCACGCTTCAAGTGGACAGCCCAGACTTGAAACGTAATTGGAAGGATTTCCATATTATTGCTGGCGAGGGTAGTTCAGAGAGGGTTCCACATAAATCCTGTGTTCGATACTTCGGTGTTCATCTCAATAAATACCTGTACTATACAGATCATATCAAAATGATGCTGAGTAAAGCACAAAAAGTAGTCATGGCCCTTCGTCGACTATTTCATTCTAAATACATTCTTCAAAACGTCAAAGTTATCTATTACAAGACCCTGGTTAGACCAATTGTGACATATGGATGTCAGATCTGGTACAATCAGAGTGCTAGTACGATGGAAAGATTAAGAGTTTTCGAAAGTTTTCGAGTTGTCTTCGTGCATATACTGGTTTACACAGGAAGCCTGAGAGGCATTCGAAACAGCATATATCGAATAGGAAGATTTATCAAACTGCTAAAGTGACGAGAGTCGATATCTTCATATTGAGACTTCTTCAGAATCATGTCGCAAGATCTGAAACTGTGAGTGAAAATCCCTGGATTTCACAGTCACTCCAGCCTACAGATGAGTATATTGCGACTTGCCTCGCTACTGGCTTTCTTCCTACACAAGCATTCATGTATTTAGACATGAATCGATATATCTTTGATTCCGACGGCGTCCCAATTATATATCACATACTCGTACATAGACGGGCCACCGATAAAAAGATAAAATATACGCCGAATTTGAGTACACGAGACCAGCGATTCCAATGGAGAAACTCATTTGCTAAATTCGTTGAGGATGGTCGGGTTGAGATGGAGCAGGCTAGGTATCGGTGGCTGAATGACAAAGCCTAAATTATTTGTGGTTTTATTTTCTGTTTATGTAGTTTTTGGTTTTTGAGTTCAGCTCATGGTAGCTACATTTAATGTTATTGTTGTGTTAAAAACTAGGATTTCAATGTTTAGTATACGTATATGGTATTATATTAGGCCTTTAGAAATGATGTTTAACATTTAGGCTGGGAATATTGATAGTATTACAATAGTTTTTTTTTTTTTTTTTTTTTTTTTTGTTTGGGAGGTGAAGGCTATTTACGCCCTGAGTGTCGGACTCCCCCGCTACCGGACTACCGACTAAACACCTCCCCTGTCACACCGAGAACCTAGCCTGGAACTGTTTGTCACATTACTTCGGACTAGGCCTCATTAATCATCGCTTAGCGATGTCTTCAGGCTAAGGGAAAACTCTCTTCACGGATGGATAGGAAGGAATTGCAATTAGTAACTATAATATTGCGTTACAGAGATGTTCCCTCCCTCGCCAAGCGATCCATTATGTCCTTCTTTATAATGAGTACTGTCCGTACGTAATGTGACACACAGTTCCAATTGTCCTTTGATTTCATCATTTTTCCCGTTAGATTTTCTGGGGAAATTACGCCAATTTTCTCCGAGAGATGCGAACGGAGTCTTGTAAATCTATTACACGTAAAGAACGTGTGGCATGCGTCATCCGTCATCCCCGGGCAGAACACGCAAGTTGGGGATGGTGTTTTTCCCATCTTATACAGGTAAGACTGAAAATACCCGTGACCACTGAGTAGTTGCGTCAGATAATAATCAGTCTCACCATGCATTCTGTAGAACCACGGCCCCAAGTCACTTATCAGCCGTGCGGTCCACCTGCCACGCGTTTCGTTTTCCCATGTTTGCTGCCATAAGATAAGGGTTCTTCTCCGTTCCTCTCGGCTGACGGTTTCTCTCGCCGACTCCCCCCTACGTGAGTATACACGTTTCCGTTCGTCAGCAAGTAATTTAATTGGAACCACCCTCGAGATTACCAGCACTGCAGGTTCAGAGACAGTGCGGTATGCAGCGGCTATCCGTAAAGCTCCTTGCCTCTGCACCTGTGCCAGACGCCTTCGGTACATCTCTTTATTAAGAGCATCAGCCCAAACCTCGGAGCCATACAAGAGCACTGACTCCATTACACTCATCAGTAGACGTCTTTTGCTCGAGGTTGGCCCCTGCGTGTTGGCCATAATGCGGTTTAGCGCCGATACCCGCGCGGAGGCCTTATCTGCTGAAGCTCGAACCTGCTCGAAAAAACTCATCTTCGAATCAATCATCAAGCCAAGGTATCTGATTGATTCTTTTGACTCGATGATCATTCCCCCTACACGAACCGGCATAACACGAGGGATTCGCTTCTTTGTGAGGACGACAACCTCGGTTTTTTCCAGCGCTAGGCTAAGCCCACGGTCTGTCATCCACTTGCTCACTCGGCGTATTACCGCGTCCAGTTTGAGCTGCGTCTGTCCGACAGTATGTCCGGCGACTAGTACTGCTACGTCATCTGCGTAGCCAACCAGGCGCGACTCCTCCGGTAACTGCAGTCTCAAAAGCTCATCGTACGAGACATTCCAGAGGTCCGGGCCCAGAACGGAACCTTGCGCGACCCCTGATGTCAAATCAATTCTTCGCCGGCCTCCCAACGAGTCAAAGATGAGTTTTTGATTTTTGAGGTAGTCTTTCAATATCCGCATCAGATACCTCGGCACCCTGAAATATTCCAGAGCACCAAGAATATCTGTCCATCTAGCAGAATTGAAGGCATTTCTCACATCTAGAGTTATGAGCAGTACTATTCGTCTCGAGTAATGATTGTGGGCTTCTGCCTGCTGGACCGCGCTCACTACCTCTGCTATTGCACCAATTGTGGATCGACCAGCCCTGAAGCCGTACTGGCGAGGAGACAGATCCCCGGCATTTCGAATGGCTTCTCCAAGTCTTTCTCGAATGAGCCTCTCGAGTACCTTCCCAGCGGCATTCAGCATACATAGGGGCCGATATGCAGATGGTTGCTCCACGTTCCCCTTCCCCTTGTGGATCAGCACGAGCCTCGCCTCTTTCCAGCAATTTGGAAACACGCCCTGCCGCAAACAGGCATTGAAAGTGGTGAGCAGCTTTTCAGGACAAAGTTGATGTGCAAGCTGTATCACTTCCGCTGGTATACCGTCTGGTCCCGGGGCCTTTTTCGATTTTAAAGCTTTTACCGCATTATCCAGTTCGATGGCGGTAAAAAGTGGGCATTCTCCGAGATATTCAATATCTGCATCATCGGAACGAATAGGATGCATAGGGAAGAGCGCTCTAACAATCTGGTCCATTTTTTCCGTTTCAAGGACACAGGGCCTCCTTGCAGCTCCTAGTTTCCGCATGGCAAGCTTGTAACCCAGCCCCCACGGGTCTCTGTCGATGTCCACAACTAGGTTGCGCCAGCAGCGAGCCTTGCTTTCGTTAATTAACCTACGGAGAACTTTTCTAGCCGACCTGTATGCCAGCGTTCGGGAGTGTGACTCGTCTCGATTTCTTAAACGTTGAGATTCGCGGCGGAGTTTGTGACATTCTCTCCGCTTTTCGGCGATTTCTGCCGACCACCAGTACACAGCAGGCTTGTTGTGTCGAGGCCGTCGCCTGATTACAATAGTTTAATATAATTTTTTTTTATTAGAACTAGGTTATAATATATAAGTCGTAGGATAAAAGTTCACTGTTGTGTTAACATTATAATTGATTTTTGAATATTGTTGGTTGGTTTTTTCTCCTTTTTCCAATTAAATATTAAAATAAGTAATAATTTTAATTAAATTGCATTTGATATTGTTATTTTTTTCTTTTCATTAGCAAACCATTTGGACCATTAAGTTTTTTCGTAATTTTATTGTTTAGAATCAGCTTTATATTCTTGAAAATATAATTCTTTATAACGATAAATATTAAATAAAGCGCTTTTGACTTTGTCTTTGCCATAGAGATTTTTTTGAAGTTATTTCTAACTGCCGCTGGACATGGCCTAAAAAACATGGTCTTTCATAAGCGAATTGGCGTGAGATGAAGTTTCGATTTTATTCTGCAGAACGTGTGGAAAAACCTGGTGGCATCAAAACACTCTTAACCTTTAATTGCCGAGGTGGTGTCACCGTGACACCGCGCAAGTTGAAACATGAATATTTTAACAATCAATAAGGTTAATCAGTCGTGAACACACGGCACGTTCAAAGGTGTGCCCGTAACCTGACCTCTGGTGTCAACGTGACGTAAGGTCGGTGTTAATGTACTATTGTATGTTTTTGTGAAAAACTTGACATATGCTAATTTTGTCTTAATTTTTTAGATGGCGCAAGCAAGTACATCAGGAATCGGACGTGAAAGACAAAGACAACTGAATATAAATAGCCCTAGTGATCAGAATATTCTAGAGAGCTGGTTAGACGAAGAGTTACAAGATTTTAGTGATTGTGATGATGAGTTGGTTGACCCGGATTTTCACCTACTCAGCGAGCATGATACAAATTCAGAGCAATCTGAGGAAGAAGAGCCACTGCGTGAGTTCAAATCAACCGGAAATACATACGAAAACTTCAGGTATTGGCGAGATATCGTCGCAAGACTCTTCTTCGGATAATTAACCACGACAAAAAACAGCAAAATCATACTATGGTCAAAATGGATTCAAGTAGAGTTCTTCTGAGCCTGTACTAAGGTCTTGTAGATCTATGAATCATAATATAGTCCGAAATATACCTCAGAGGCGAAGAGAATGTACTAATCCTGCTACTTTGTGGTCTGAGTTTATTGATTTTGAAATGCTAGAAAAAAATTTTCAGATATACCAACAAGAAGCTTAGCGTTATGAGAGCTAAATACAAAGAGACTGAACGGATAGAACTGCGTGACACAGACCTGGTGGAAATGAAGGCACTCTTGGGGCTTTTGTTTTATTCAGCAGTATTTAAATCTAATCGTGAAAATATAAACTTCCTATTTACAACTGATGGTACGGGACGTGAGATTTTTAGAAGTGTACTATCTAAAAGTAGATTTTTGAATTTGCTCACTGCTCTTCGGTTTGATGATATCGAAACTAGATCGGTACGAATTCAGGAAGATAGCCTAGCAGCTATTTCTGAATTATTTGGCAAGTTCATAGAAAAATGCAAAGCAACATATGTTCCTGGCGCTTATCTGTGCGTTGATGAAATGCTCGTGCCGTACAGAGGTAGGTGCAAATTCATTATGTACATGCCAAATAAACCAGCCAAATATGGCCTAAAAATCCTACTAGTATGTGACGCTAAGTCGTTTTATATTTACAATGGTAAGAATTCAGATGGTGTTGGCCTTTCCGACGAGGAACGTAAACTGGCTATACCAACACAATCAGTTCTGCGGCTGTATAAAGGTTTTGAAAATACACACCGTAATGTAACGGCTGACAATTGGTTCAACTCTATTGAACTCATGGAAGAATAATTGGAATGTGGACTTACATATATTGGTACCCTAAAAAAGAACAAACGGCACATACCATCTTCATTTCAGTACATCAACACGAACACCTGAAACAAGTCTACATGGTTTTACCAAAGATTTTACACTCGTATCGTATGTGCCAAAGAAGTATAAAGCAGTTTTATTGATTTCATCTATGCACCACTCGGCACAAATAGATCCAGAAACCAAAAAACCACAAATTATTATGGATTATATTATGACTAATGGTGTTGCCGATGAAGTCGATAAAAAATGCTCAAATTATTCTTGCAGTCGCCGTACCCAGAGATGGCCGATGGCCATATTTTACCGCATTCTGGATTTGAGTGGTATAAATACATATGTAATCTATAGATCTTGTACAAATGCAAAAACGATGGAACGAGGGCATTCTTGCAAAGTCTTGCCAGAGAGTTGGTTGTGCCGCATTTGAATCGACGTGCCTATAACAGTCACTTGCGAAGGGAGCTGACACTTACAATAAAACGTATTCTTGGCAAAGATTTGACAACTGAAGAACCAGAAGACCATGAGGAAGTTGTAACGAGTCAAAAAAGGAAGTTGTGTAAGGTTTTTCCATCTAAGTTCAAAAGGAAGACCCCTCATCAGTGCGTCGGGTGTAAAATATACATATGTCTACAATGCGCCCAAAAAGTTTGCCAGAATTTTGCCTCAAATTATTAAACCTTTCAAAATATTAATTGTTACTCGTTAATAAGAGTTCGTTTTTATTGATTATAAGAAGAAAAGTTAATTTTGTCAAAATATTTTATGATTTACTTAGTTTTTTTCCAAAGACTCATAACTAGGTTCCTAAAAATGTGCTAATTTTTATTATTGCTATTAAAAGTTTATAAAATTTATTTTTATTGTTTTTCTGATTTCATCTCAATATTTATCAAATAATCATTCAGAATATATATAATTTTAACACATTTTTAATATACATTTGATTAAAAGCGTGACTTCAAATAGGGTGTCACCATGACCTAACCTCGGCAACTATGTACTGAAAATGAGGGTCGGTAACTGAAGGCTTCAAAGGGTGTTTAATCCAGGAAACTGCCGTATTTACGTTTCATCGGTTCGTGCAACAGAAGAAGTCATAGTATGTTTTTGTGCATCTGTTGTGCATTTTGTGCATCTGTAAAATGGTGAATATATTGGGGAGAAGTTCAGTCTGCCAATTCAACCTCATCTTTGGGATAAGCTGATTGGCATCGAATTAGCCAAATTTCCGTGTGACCAATTCATTTCTACTCTTGGTAGTCTATAACTTTGTAGAGAATCTGCATCTTTCGGCTCTTTTTCCGCCCGTAGCACACGAAAATTACAAATCATAATCCATGATGATTATGATGATCCCACTGTTGATCCACTAGTGTTGACTTTATAAGGCCGTTCATGTTGGTTTCTTACATAGACTTCCATATTCATCGTATAAGACATTTACGCATCAATCAGTGCATATATTTTGATTTGTTTTGCTTCGAAAGCATAAACTGAAGGAAGCTGCAACGGCCTCTGAATGCTTCAGAGGGACTGATATATTTTTTGAAATATGTAACAATACCTACAAATTTATCACTAATTGCCACCGACTGGCCCTTGTTTCCTTGTTGTCAAACCTTAGACATAGCATTGACAGGTAAAATCAACTCTAGCTCATTAATAATTGGAAAATCTCTGATAAACCATCAATCCTGAAGAGGTCTTTTGTATTCAGGCAAGACCGCTCCTAATTCCAGCTTATAATGAGAAACCTCGAAATACTTCAATTTCCTCCATTAGTAAGTCTGCAGTCCCTTTCCCGTTTGAATTCGCGTGAAAGCCGTTCAAGGTATTGAATTGATAGTTTGATTGACTATTGTATTAGGAAAAAATAATTTCCGAAATTCATCCGGATTTTTGTATGCATTGCTTCTTGAGTTACACCAGAAAATTGCAGAACAATAGATTTTTGCAGGGTCAGCACTGCGCGAGCATATTGTTCCTTACAATTTAATTTGTCAAACGTTTTGAGCATTTCCTCAACCATAAATCACAGCGCTGCTTACTCCACCTCTTGCCAGAGAAGAATATGTGACAGACGTTACCCAACTCTCCTGCAAAAAACACACAGCGAGCAGACAGTGACTTTGTAATCTTGGGCCGGTAAGGCCGAAAATAATCATGCCCGCTTAAGAGCTGAGTCAAGTAGAAATCGTTTCAACATGCACTCGACTGAGGTTAGGTCAGGAATCAGGCATGCAGTTCACCTTGCCTTTGTCTCTTGCTCCCGTGTCTGTTGCCAATCGCTCACAGTGCGTTGTCTCTTTTCCCTGGTGACCAATTCTCTGCTGGCTTCAATTCTGCGCACGTAAATATTTCTGGGCTCCCTCGCGAGAAAGGCTATGGGTAACACCCCTGCGATTTCCAATGCTGCCGTGCCCGGGACTGTTAAATATGCACATGCGATTCGCAACACTCTTTGCTTTTGCACCTATGTCAAACACCGTCGGTGTAACCCCTTGTTGAGCTCGTCGCCCGACATTTCTGGCCCATAAAGTAAAACCGACGTACAAGTGCTCATTAGAAGTCCTCTCCTTGATGTGGTGGCGTCCCTATGATGGCCATTAATCAGGTGAGTGCCATTGCACGTGCTGCAACCTTGTCAGCTGTTGCCCTGATTCGTTGGGAAAAACTGATGTTCGCATCTATCAGGGCGTGCAAGTATTTCAATGCTGATTAGCAATACCAGCACTGATAGGAATTTTCTTTTTTGTCAGGATGACCACTTCAGTTTTTTCGAGTGCGAGCCTGAAACGGTGAGCGGAGCATTCAGTCAATTACCTGCCGCATTAACGTATTTAGTGTTGGTTGCGCATGGTTGACGGTGCGTCCAGTGACTAACGCCACGACATCGTCCGCATATCCGATCAATCGTGACTCATCCGACAGTTCAAGCCGCAGTAGTCCGTCACAGGAAATGGTCCACAAATCCGGGCCAAGGACGGAACCCTGAGCATCACCTGAAGAAAGAATCATCTTTCGGCTACACGGGTAGCACAGTTCAATGTATTCCGGATATCTGAAATAACCCGCTGAACGACTCGTCTTGTGCAAATGCTGTGTACCTCCGCTCTTCGGACCGCGCTTACCACTTCTCCGAATGGATTGATGTACGGATCACTTCAGGTAGTCTTCCCCTGATAAGTTTTTCGAAAACATTTCCGGCCGCGTCTAGCATACCAAGTGGGTGGTTTGCAGCTTCTAACTCGGGTTTCCCTTTCCCCATACTAATCAGCATAACCTTTGCCAGCTTTTAGCTCTCTGACAACCCCTCGTACATGCTAACGTTGAACGTGCTGAGGAGTAGGTCAGGACAAAAGTGAAAGACTATCTATAGCACCTCAGCTTGAACCCCATCTGGTCCTAGAACCATCCTTGCCTTCATAGACTAAACTACTTCCTCCAATTCCATCTTCGTGAAAAGTGGGATTTCCATTGGAATTTAATCGCGAATGGCCTCAACGATAGCAAGGTGGATAGGAAGGGGAGTCCGCACGATTTCCTCCATCTTTTCTGTCTGGTATGAGTGAGGTGACCTTTCGGTACCGAACTTCCGCATTACTATTTTGTTGCCCAGGTACCATGGATCCCTGTTCACGTCATATACCAGGTTTTGCAGCTGGGTCTGCTACTATTGATTAGCCCATAGGGACATTTTTTAGCTGACTTAAAAACTGCTGATGGGAATCACGCCTCTTCCTAGGTCCGAACTCACTGTGCCTTTCTTCGTAGTTTGTGACACTCCATTCGTTTTTCTGCTATTTTACGTGACCACCTGTAAACTAGAGGCTTGTCTTGCTGGGGTTTTTGTTGGGTCCAGCGTTGCTTCCGTCAGCACTGATCGTGCCAAAAGTACTTCAACAAATTTCTCAGTGTCCGCTTTCTCAGTATTCCATCGGAGCACAGAAGACTGAGCGTGTGGTTTTCGGACTAGGCGTCGGTTACACTAGGCACTCCAGAGGCTTAACCTCAAACGTTCAAGTGACCTCTAACGAGTACATTGCCCTCTGTACTCGGAACAACATCTTTCAAAGCATTTAGCCTAAATTGAAACAAAATAGGTTTATACTAAAGAGTGTAGTTTCCGAAAACCTAACCCAAATGAAACCATCACCCCACCCTGCCCCTGCACTGGGACGTGAGCACTTTTCCAAACGTAGATGACGGCTCGATGTTGCTCGCTCAGCACCTGCAAGTCAGCTTGCCTTTCACCCGCAAACTGTTCGAACAGATTTTGAGCGATTCTGCTTGGATGCATAATATTTGATTGATTTGAAGGATGCGAATCATTGCAGAAGCGCTTCGGCATTGGCTAGGGTTTCTTGGAAGACCCGACACTTCCCTTTTCATTGAATGTGTCCTTCTTTAATAGCTGTTCTGCTTCCCTCTCTGTGAGGTCGACTATGTCCATGCATTGAACCCTATTATCTGGTTCGGTCAACTTAACTTTGTTCCCGATTAGAACAGAGAACTCGCGTTTTCAAATCTGATTTAGACTTGGAATAGTAACAAATCTACTCCTACCACAGACGGGTGACAGAAATAGTGTTACACGTCTACTCTGCACCAACACATGCATCGCATTATAAGGTCTCAAACAACAAATTCAACAGCAACTGATTTCTTCCATGTTCTAGTAATGGTAATTTCTGAGAGAACTGGAAATAATTGATTCGTCGGTCATCGGATTCACAAATGCGCGAGTATAGGAAGGTTAAACTTGATAAAATCTATCCTCAGAGCTTTTGTCAACAGCAGAAGTTTTGACGGAAACACAAAATATATGCCCGCCTCCTTTTTTTTGTATTCAGCCAAATAAGACAGTAAATTGTAATTGGGAAGCGGCTTCGAACAGGGATAAATTTCTCGGGTAATGTGCATACTTTCTTTGGAACTTTATTTATAAAGGAAAAACGAAAAGTCCATGCATAGACCCACTCATAACGTTGTAAAACGAGAAAGCAAAACTCCTTGAAAAAAGTGAAAATTATAGACAACATTAGGTGAATTGTTTGGCGACTTTGATGAATAAGGAAAGTCTACCTGAAAACTCATTAATTCGGAAAAATCGGAGGAAAGAAGAAACTGCACAGCAAGAATTACGTATATGCATAAAGCAAACGAAGGCTAAAATCATATGGTAAACATAAACAAAAGCCATCATATAACAACAGCCAATTTTTTAAGGAGTTCCTGACGCACGCTGTAACGCAGATTTGTTAACAGCTCATTTATCACTTGCATAAACAAACGCTCTTCTGCAAAACAACATTCAAAATCAAAAACTTCACCATCCCTTGCTTAACTTGAATTATTTCATTTCAATTTATTATCTTATTTATTTATATATTTATATTTATATATTTATTTATATTTATATATTTATTTATTTATATATTTATCTTATTTAACTATAAGAAAAAAAATAATTGATACTCGTCCGATAGGAAGATGAATTTTGAATTTATAAAAAGTGTTAAAAGCGCACACCCATCGCCAATTATTTCACCCGAAGCCAATAAGTGGAATCTCGTAATTAAGTCGATTTCTTTATCAATTCAATACTTTTTTATTATGCCCGATACTATAAAGTGAATGAGTCCTCCCCATAAACAGTCTGAATAATAATTAAGATTTGTACCCCAAGGGTGGTCGACATCTTCAAAACAAGTCGACGTCACACGCAATAAAACAATTGTTTCGCGGCGGTAAAGCGGAATATAAAACGATCATGAAACGACATAAACACAACTTTCCTGCGGTTTTCATCCTTGAACGAACACTTTCGAAAGGGGTATAAATGCGAACAGCGACCCATCTTAAAAATAATTCTTTAGATACAACCCACTAAACAGACCATCTATCATATTAAGACGTCAAATTTATGGTAAAAAGGAAATTAAAGGGATTTCTTCATGGCATCCGTTGATACCATGTTTGCATGTATTTGCTGAGTATCAAATTTCATATCGAAGGATGTTTTAATTGCTTCGCATAAGAAAGGGTTGGAAGTGCTGATACGGTTGGAGTGATTTCTGCCTTTCGGTTCAGTTCGGTCGGAAATTTGATAGTTTTCAATGAAATACATTTTTCTTTTAATTTTTTTTGTTGTACTTGTGCGTTAGGCGAAATAAATAAATGATATAGATACATTTTGATTTCCGCAATTTCTCTCTATTTAAAACTTTCGATAGTACAAACATACATCAATCCACAAATTAGGTAAACATTTTTAATTTCCTGACCCTTTATTCTATGTGCTCTATCCTGGATAGAGCACAGTGTTGAGATCAAATAGGAAGACGTTGTCCTGTATATTTCATATTAAAAATGTTAACTGCGCAGCTTTCTTGTAATGCACTCTCACCAATGCTGAACTACCCAGCGAACTCTGATTGTTCCTCAATTTCTGAATTTACATTTGATTATGGTTGACGTTTTATGTTTGTGGAAATGATATTTTGTCATATAATATCTTCAGCAAAATATGGTACCGCCAGGATGCAACTGAAACAAAAACAACTTCCTTATACCATTTCCAGTGTTATAGTATCTCTATCTCGGTGAAACCTTGGCAGGCCTTAAAATATGTTCACTGTTCTACTACTACTACTACTACCACCACGACTAGTACTACTACTACTACTACTACTACTACTACTACTACTACTACTCCTGCAGCTACTACTACTACGACTACTACTACAAATACTACTACTACTACTACTACTACTACCACTACTACGAAATTTTGTATTTATAAGATGATTTTCACAACTTATATAATTACAAGTGGTTTTGAAGAACAAAAAAAAAGATCATAAAAAGATCTTCTAAAGATCGGAATGAAGAACAGTTCGCAAGGAAACTAGTGAGAAGCAAGTATAGTTAGAAAAATGTTTAGCTGCAAGCAGGGGCGGCTCGTGACTATTTGTATTGGGTGGGCACGATTCGAGGAACACTTAATGTCAGTAAGAGTACTCTGGTTAAACATTCTATTCAATAGCAAGAACCAATGTGAAGAGCTATAGCTCCCTCACCATGGAAAGGATGGAGTAAAGAAAAGAGAAGATATTCAATTCAAAATAATTTATTCATAAATCTTTATATTTAAGTCAACTTCACGATCTCTTAATTCAGCAAAATGGTCAACAACGTTATCATAAAATGTTGTGTCGGGATTTGATTTGGTTGTTTCATCAGTTCCTTATCGGTAGTAAGTAAAGAAAGTTTGCTCAAACGCATTTGATTCATAGAGATTCTGGAGTAACTTTTGGTGCTTTTAAGACCAGAAAAACTTCGCTCAACTGATGCTGAAGCAGCCGATGAAGACACAATCAAGACACCCTAGTTTTGAAACACTAATTTTTAAATATTTTTTGAAATAAATTCTGAATTGTCAACGTTATCTGTTGAAAGACCTATAATACTGGGGGCTAGAGTAACGAACTGAAAGTTCATCATGAAGCTTTTCTTTTTCAAACATTTTCGGATAATGTAGAAAAGGACACTCTAAAAAATCCTTTCGAAAATTATTTTTATGCCCTGAGATTTTTCACGGTTTATTAGGCGTTCACAAATTTAAAAATCTACTATTTCCAAATCTATTATTTCAACATGAAGACCCTTAAAATATAATGATTTTTCAGAAATACCGTCATGATCTAATTTTCTTTTCTTTGATGGTTAGCCCACTAAACAACATCGAAAATATTATCAAAATATGCATCCTGCTCTCGATACCGTTTAAGGGTGATTATAAAGTTATCAACTCAACGTTTGCCACAAAAAAAAACTGAAAACTTTGACTGAACGTCAAAAACGATGAAAATAACATCCGTTTGCTGATAGAACAAATGAAATCCTTCTAGTAAGAATTGAATGGAAAATCCTTCAAAAAAACATTTAGTACAAGTTGTTAGTGACTTATACCATTGCATTGCATTGCTGATTTTCGCGAAGACTCACAGGTGCGGAAGCTTAGATCAATTTTGTCGAACAGCCCGAAAGTGAATTTATATTAGAAAGTCATTTACGACTTCTAACTGAGAATGGAAAAGTTGATCTACCAAATAAGTTTCTAGAAAATTTAATTAAATCATTTTGGATGGTTTTGGAAACTCCAAATAAAAACGGATAATGTGTCCAAAAAGCTTTTAAAATCGTTGCAGTATTTGGCAATTAAACTTGTTCCCGAAAATTGCCCCGAAAATTGATAAATGCTTTATTCAATGTTTCACTAATAATTAAACGCTTAATGTTCGCATATGTTCGTCATTTTACAATAAATAAATTATTTTCTAACGATATGTAACCGAATTTGTTTTCAAAAAGGACTATATTTTACTTATTTGTAACTTTTACCTCGTTGTCCTGTTCCTCCATGTTATAGTGTAGTTTTTCCTCTTCACTGGCAATCGCGCAAGTCTTAAAAGTCTTCTTTTTGGATATTTGATGTATCATCCTGCTAATTCAATCATTAGAATACAAGATATATAAATGGTACAATCTAGCAGAATTGAAGGCATTTCTCACATCGAGTGTTATGAGCAGTACTATTCGTGTCGAGTGGTGATTGTGGGCATCTGCCCCCTAGACCACATTAACTACCTCTGCTATTGCACCGATCGTGGATTGGCCAGCCCTGAAGCCGTACTGCTGAGGAGACAGATACCCAACAGTTCGGATGGCCTCTCCAAGTCTCTCTCTAATGAGCGTTTCGAGCACCTTCCCAGCGGCGTTCAACATACATAGGGGCCAATATGAAGATGGTTGCTCCAGGTTCCTCTTCCCCTTGTGGATCAGCACGAGTCTCGCCTCTTTCCAGCAATTTGGAAATAAGCCCTGCTGCAGACAGGCGTTGAAAGTGGTGAGGAATTTGTCAGGGCAAAGTTGATGTGCAAGCTGTATCACTTCCGCTGGTATACCGTCTGGCCCTGGGGCCTTTTTCGGTTTTAAAACTTTCACCGCATCATCCAGGGCGATGGCGCTAAAAAGTGGGCATTATCCAGGAAATTCAACATCTGCACCATCGGGACGAACAGAATGCATAGGAAAAGCACTCGAACAATCACGTTCATTTATTCCACTTCAAGGACACAGGGCCTCCTTGTAGTTCCTAGTTTCCACATGGCAAGCTTGTAACCCAGCCCCCACGGGTCTCTATTGATGTTCTCAACGAGGTTGTGCCAGCAGTGAGCCTTGCTTTCGTTAATCCACCTACGGAGGAGCCTTCTAGCCGACCTGTAAACGTTGGGCTTTGCGGCGGAGTCTGTGACATTCTCTCCGCTTTTCGGCGATTTCTTCCGACCACCAGCACACAGCAGACTTATCGTCTCGTGGTCGTCGCCTGGGCATAGAGCAGTCGCACGCATTCTTGATGAGCCTCATGGTGGAGTTCACCATGTTTTCAGCTGAGACTCCCTCCGTGGCCGTCATAGTTTCACCTCATAAGAACTGCGACGAACGCGTCGAAATCTATTTTAGAAATATTCCAACCTACAGTACAGGGTTGGGTAGCTACGCGTCGAGTAGCACGCTCGCCAATTTCGAAAGCAATGTACTGGTGATCGCTCGCCGAGTAGTCCTCCAGTACCCTCCACCTGTATATCCTAGGCACTAAGGACTCCGAAGCAAATGTCACATCCGGTATAGTTCCCAAGCAGCCTCGCCGTCGAAAAGTTGGTGTGTTCCCAACGTTCATGATGACAAGTTGCCTCCTTGTCTAGTAAGTCTTGTGCGGTTTAGCTACGGTGTAGGTTGATTTGCAGGACTTGCAGGACTTTCTCTGGGATGTCTATTATTGCCGCCCTTTGTCCTCTAGGGTTGGTAGGCGTTAGCCTTACCCTAAAGCTCTCTGCCGTAGGAAGAATTAACCGAATGGAATTTTCTACTTCTTTGGCATCCGCAACGCAGTCAAGGTCTCTTATTTCCAAAAAGGCCATTCGCTGTAAAGTCGAGATAACAGCTTTAGAGCCCAGGAGGTCCTTAACAGCGCTCTCGAACAGTCCCTTGTCGGTGGATTCTGCTCCGAGCTCTACGAGGAGACCGCTTGCGCTGGTCGCTCTTACCGTTCGTATACGGACACTGTTTTTTTTCGGGTGATTTGCCTGATTTCCTTGAGGACCTCGGCGTAAGTTCTCCCATCTGCAGGCTTGATCAGTAGAGCATCCCTGCGCTGGTTGTTCCTGGTCTTTTTGGCATTGCGCTGTGTTTCGCGCCTTCTTGCTTTTCGGGCGCCTGTTTGAAATCTTTTGTTATCGCTTGGTGTATCTTCTTCGCAGCCTTCTGTTGCGATTTAGAGCGCACCAATTGAAAGCCATCATTTTTCTCCTCCCCTTGACTGTTGTCTCCTGTCTCGACTGTTATCGGTCCCTTCGCCCTTTTCCTACGGTCAGGTTTAAGTGGGCTACATGCCGCCCTTTTGCCTTTTACAAGAGGAGTAGCATTTTCGGTGGAGGGAGTTTTATTTTCTGGAACTTTCTTAAGTTCTTTCAACTCACTCTCCGCCCGTAGCCACCTGCGGCGATAGGGCTGGATCCTATCAACGAGGTCCTCCAATTCGTCAATCCCATTTTCGATATCCTTGTTGACATTTTTCTGGACATTCGTTGCATTTCTCATCGCGTTTATTATAGCGCTCATATTCCTTGTAAGCCGCTCTTCCTCACTTCTGATAACGGCTATTTTCGTTATCAGGTCATCCTCTGGCGAAGTTCTCGATATACAGTCAGCAGGAGGGTCTTGTTGCTGTTGAGCATCATTGGTTTCGCCTTCCACCTTGTTCAGTATATGACTTTTAATGGCCCCTGGAGAATGGCACTTCGGATCGATGACTCCAGTGCCCGAAGCCTCCACTACGCTTCTTATATCGTTCGCTCCATCGCCTTGTGAAGGAGGAATGTTGTGGACAAGCACTTTTTTCGCTGTTCCAAAGCGTTCGATGGAGGTTTGCTTGCTCGATGTTTTCTCGCTGCCTTGGTTAGGCTTGGCTACTCTTTGAGGCGGAGTTCGCAGTAGTATTGGCCTTCGGGCGAACATGCTTACGTCGTTGATTTTTTCACTTGTAGTTTTTGATTCTTCAGTGGCCAAGTGTTCCACCACTGCAAAATACCCTGGCGACTTATCCCCAGCAGAATTGCTGGAGAGAAGCCCGCATGAGGTCGAGGCTCCCTCACACGTCGGAGTGTATATCCCCAACCCTAGTTTATTAGTTTTGTTTTCACTCATCATAGCATTTTTTGGTGGGTACTTTTAGTGATTTGATCACGAGTCTGGATGACGGGAAACCTCGCCAAGCCCTCCCACCACGCCAAGGTAGTACTCATGGGGGAAGATATATAATAATAAGAATAATACGAATAATAATAATGTAATATGAACGCCGTTAATAAATTTGATCAATTAATGTCTAGTTTATAGCGTTGATCGTCGCAGTAGAAGATGGTGGCGTCGTACTTTGCTTTAGTTGCTTGACGTAAGTATTGTTGACGCATATATGTTATATAAACAATTGGTATTAAGTAAAAAAATATCTAAATCCAAATCACTTCCAATAGAAATAAGTACATCCAAAACAAGTGTTTCATTAGAAATTAGGAGAATTATTCAAAACAGCAACCGATACGTTCCAGTCGTGGACGCTATGCGCTGTGTGGGTTAAACTACGGTTCAACAAGCTGCTCGTACAGTTCTTTCATAAGACCTCTTGGTGGTAACCTACAAATGTCAATACATTATGTCAATATATAAGGTAAGAGTTGATTCCAGCGGTATTCAGCATATCATGAAACTCGCACAAGGGCCACCGGTTGGTGTTGCGGTTACATGACATATTTGATCACATCTGATCCTTCCGTGGAATTTAAGAATTTGTGGTTGGTCTCTTGATGTTAAGTGTCCACTGCCGTTTTCATAATATGAGGACAATAAATATAAGAGTCAATGAGTCATGATAATAAAACATTGGGGGTTCTAATCGCTCTGCCCCGTTTATTTTTCATTTTTCCGATTTTTCCTTTTTTTCGCTCAAAAAATTCGACTATTTTCATATTGTAATGCTGATGTAGCAGTTTAGCTATTGGAATTTGTCCATTTCTTTTTGTGCCATGTCCAAGATAGACGTGGCGCCTATCATTTATCTTATTCCACTGCGACGCATTATTTCATTCGTTATGCCATATTTGGCAAGCTCTTTAGGATATACATCATAACTTTGCACTGACGTAGGAAAGCCAACAATTCCTTGCCGATGTTAACGTTATTTCAAGGAATGTCATTTCCTTAAGATAGAATCATCAAAAAGTCCCAAATGTTACGAATTGGTGAGAACGAATAATGTTGTGTGTTTAGTGGTTCACCGCCCTTCATGAATCCTAAGACATCTTATAAGAAAGTAAAACCTCTTTGACTCATATACGAAATACATTGAGCTCCGCGAAATGCCTTCTTAAACAATTTATCACTGGTTAGATAATTATCGTTTTTCACAGCAGCAAGCTTGAAAACGTGTTAAAGTATCGAGTTCTTCATAACAGACATCCTTTTGGGTTTTAGTCGTAGTTTAATAGATATCTTCTTTTAAACTACTAAAGTGTAAGTCTACTTCAAAATTTCAAAACAAATTTCATTCGATACAGGACGTGCAACAGATCAAAGGGTTTTGTCATGTTTTCCGCTGAACAAGCAGGTCCTCTGGATGTCCGAATATTTAAAACTGAAGTACTACTAGGGTTTTACCGAGATGAGTTGCTCATACATATGTGTTGATATTTGCATCGAATAATTCATTGAGTTAAGTTGACAAAGATAGTGGCAGCTGATGAACAATCTTGTTCTGACTCCTCGAGCGCTCGAGGCTCGGTTGGCCACCTTTCTTGTTCTTCGTCGTCCGAGAATTCGTCAAGAAAATCACTTTCGACGTCATTGACCTAGGAATTGTCCCCATTTTCTCGATCAGAAAAATCAACATTTGCTTAGCATTATCGTCGTTTTTTAAAGCACGCAATATTTCCTCGTCTATAAACCCAAATCTCGTAGGCCTTCTCAACCATCAATGAAATAATTGTGTACATCGGTGTACGTGAGCGTCCGAATCTCAAAACTTATCTTAATTCCCCTCATCAGCTGTTCAAATGTTCGACTTCATTCGTTCTTGACATATGTGTCATATGCAGCATGATATCCGAAATTCAATCGAAATTTCAAAGTTTTTCGCACAATATAAAAAGCATATATACTTAAAATTCACAATTTACTATCCAATCATAGGCAAAAATGCGAAAACTACATTTTAATCACTAAAATTTGCTGAAAAATGCACTTCTTTTACGTGTTTTTTTGGAGAGCATATATCTGCCTTGATATTAAAACTTAGCCATCAATATCATTACCGAAAATTTCACATAAAAGTTAACTCATTAATCAGAGCATATAATTTGCGTATCGGAAAGATTTTCATTCATGAAATGTAAAAATATTATCAATATTTAGATTTTCCGAAATCTTCGGCGACCTTCGGTTTTAAATTTGACAGTGAGTGAACATTACAGTTAGAAAAGAAATTTCAGTAAACGGATATTCACACATATGTATTATTTGAATGTTGAAATCATACTGAAATCGGTCGCTTAATCTCACTCTCACTTAAGTCACTCTACTATGAGACGGGTAATTAAAAATGTGAAAACACTACAGGCAATGCATTCATCGACGCATTTTCGCACTTCTTCAGCATTTCGGAAAAATAGTCGGCCAAGCTGATCCGCATCGATTGGAACAAATGATAGTCAGAAGAAGCAAGGTGTGATGAGTACAGGAGGTGATCAAGGTGTTCCCAACCTAGCGTTTCTAATTGTTCTTTAACGATGTTTGTCCGATGAAGTATGGCATTGTTATCGTGGAACAGAACTTTGTGGTGTTTTCGAGCTATGCATGGTCGTTTTTCGTTATGCGCGTGTGCCAAATTGGTCAGTTGGCGTCTGTAGCGATCAGCTGCGACTGTTTCATTTGGTTAGTAGCTCATAACACGCAACACCAACACATTATTTTTCATCGCCAGCAATAATTCGACTCAAAAAACTATGTTTTTGAATATTCCGAGATGTTTTTGCATGCTGTGATTCGGGCTTTGAGTTGATTTTCGTCCAGTTGATGTGGGAGCCTTTTTCCAATTTTTCGAGACTTTCCCATTGCATGTAAACGTTCAGAAATGGTTGATCGGGTGACTCCAAATCAATTTTTTTGCGTTCGACACAAATTTTCATCCAATTATGTTTGCAATTTTTCATCTTCAAATTTTTTTGACTGACCTGGCCGTTCTTTGTTTTCCAAGTCAAAACCACCACTTCGGGAGCGTGCACATGGTTCACAAGTTTTTTGAGTTGGGCATGTTTGACGTAAGCTTCTACCAACAATCGATAACTTTCAGCAGCGTTATTAAACTTCTCCGCAAAACAACTTTTAAGACACAAAATTCGACATTTTCGCAGGGATAAGATAATATCAAGTAACTTTAGTTGAATTCCATTTTGTTTAATTGAAGACAAGCATGATGTAGAAGCAAAATTTAAGGAAAAAACGTTTGTAACAATCCACTAGAGTTTCTCATTTCCCTTTTTGCTTTTCAACTTAAAAATATGGGAAAAAAACATATATTTTATGCAAAATAGTTTCCTAACTATCCAACAAACCTGTCCAACACATACGTGAGAAATAGTAAATGTTAATGCACATATTTTAAATTTAGCATTAAATTCGCATAGAGGACCACTCGTTAACCAATCATATTGGCATTCCCATTCGTGCTTATATTTTTGTTGTACCTTAAACGGTTTAGTTTTGTTCTTGGCCTAGTAGAAAACTGGGTGATTCGTTTTCACTTTTCATCTTTTGTGCACTAAAACCACCATACACAACTCAATTACCTGATTACTTTATTGAAAGTTGACTGAAACCTTCAAAACTAAAACAGAGTCCACACGAAGAAAAGGTTATGTTCTGATACGGTTATATTTATGTCAGTGTGTGACAATATTTGAGATTGACAGATTCGTTCTGAAACTCCATTATTGTGATTTGTTTGTCGCTGCGCTGGGGCGAGCGCCCTCTGGCATCTAACAATTATTAGCTGTTAAACATTTTGATGCTGAAAACAGTTTTTTGTATACTTTACTTTTGTTGAATAAGTCAAAGTATAAATGTAGTGACAAACAGTATGATATTGAGTTTAACAGTATACTTGGCAACCACAGATACACGCATGTCTCTTTTATTTAAAAGCAGAAATTTACTAAATAATAGCTTTTTTGACTTGAAACGTAAACTTAATCATCAATTTGATTACCGTTACACTTCCTCAATTTTATCTGTGAATATTTTGTTAGGGATGGTAACTTTATGAAAATTTTAATGGCTTTGGCGAAAATCTGGACAAGGAAAATTGTTTATTGGCCTCACAATGATCTTATAACTCTATAGGCTTACCCCAGCGCTTACCGTTTTTCATCGAATACATCGAATTCGCGCATTCTTAAGTGGTTATACCACGGAAGAAATTTCAAAACGTAATTTTTTTATTAGCTTGAAGAATCATTTAAACCCTCAAGAATCAGAAACGACTGGTTAATACTGGTTAATATGTCTACTATATAACCTACTCGATTATAAATACACTAACAGATGTCGCTAGAAACATATTTTGTAGTGATTCTTGGGAGAACGAAGTGGTGTCGTTTTCTCGATTTCTGGATCTATCATAAACGTCGATTTAAGACCAGAAATCCCTTTAGAAGTGTGAAAAATAGGTATTTTTTAAGAATTTAAATTAAAAAAATATATTAAAATATTAGAATAAAATATTCTAATCATTTTCAAATTTTGACGTCTTTTTTTTATGGCATTCAAGTTTGTAACACATATATTTTTTTGGGAATACCAAAAAATGAGCGCGTTATTGAGGGTTTCCGGACGCCTGTTTTCCGTGACATCGAAAAGTGCTGCAGTTGTCACTCTTTTGCGGTTGATTTGAAAAAGATTTAAGAAGTGTCATTCGTTTACTGACATATTAAGGAGAGGGATATACCTAAAAAATTATGAAAATTGAAAATTTGCCTTTTTACTCAAAAGTTCGAATTTTCGACCATTTTTTCGATATATTTGACCCCAAAAAATTATTTATTTACACGCTACCTTTACCGCTACCAAACCTTAAGTTTATCGGTAATATTACTAAGAGTAACCTCCCAAAGTTTCATCGAAATCGGTCGATAGCTTTTTGAGCTACAACACGGGCAGTTTTTAAAAACGTAGTTTCGAGATAATCGCGCTTAAAGTTTCAACATGTGAAAACTATTAATTGTAGTGATAATGTCCCCCGTATAAAATTTCCCGAAACATTTGCCTGGTCAAAAAAGGTAAATCAGAAAGCATTGGTTGCTTGAAGAGTACAGCACAGGGAGTACAGCAAGGGTTGCTCTGCCTCTAACCGTCCGAGCGCCGGACTCGCTATCTATCTGACCACAAGCTGTCCCTCCGCTGGACACAAAGATTGATTATTTCTGGACTTAAGTCGATCAATTGACATTATCGTTTCTTTTCCATCCATCATTACTTCGAATACCTTATCAGACCGTTCTATGACATGATAAGGTCCGACGTAAGGTTGTTGTAATGATTCTTTTGCACCTACGCGAACGAATATGTGTCTGCATGTCTTCAGATCCTTGTAAATAAAAACGCGTCCCTGACGATGATGGTTCGCAGGGTTGTTCGAAGGTTTTTCATGGCGTTCGACATTTTTCTGCAAGATAGATTGCGCGAATCAATCCGAGAATCATTTGATCTTCAGTTATAAATTCCCTCGGTGTTCGCAGTGTCGTTTCACATATTATGACCGCAGTAGAGTATTTGATTTGTAGGCAGAACGTAGACCCAGTAGAACAATTGGTAACGCTTGTATCCATGTGGTATCTTCATGGCACATTAACGCTGAAATTGATGAAATCGCTCGATCATGCCGTTCGAGGCTGGATGATATGCTGTCGTCCGAATGTGTTTACACCCAAGCAGCTTTGTCAGTACGTTAAACAAAATGGATTTAAACTGACTTTCACGATCTGATTCCCGGAGTTTTGAATCGCGCTATCCAGTTGGTATAAAAACTTGATGCTACCACCTCAGCTTTTATATCTATGACTGGCACTGCTTCTGTCCATCGGTAGAACGTGTCAATCATTGTAAGAACGTATTTGTAGTTATTAACAACAGGTAACGGACTAAGTCAATATGGACGTGGTCGAACCGTTTTTCAGATGTCGCGTATAGAATTGGAAGGGTCGTAACGTACCGACTAACTTTAATCTCTGACATTGAATACAGGCTTTAACCCCAATAAAATGCCCGATTTCGAACAACTTTCGGTATATGTATAACGTTTGTGCGGTTCCTGTTGAGATATCGCAGTAAAGGTAGCTTCCTTGTGTCCCGAGTTTCTTAAGATCCAGTGAAGTTTCTTATTCAATAACGATTCAAGTTCTTCGTCCTTCTTCTGTGCGCTAGCTACGTCAGTTATAACTCAGTTGCGCTTTATTGAACTTTTTGCTGAAGAAACCGAGTGGCTGCCATTGATCGTTTACAAACTGCTCCAACACTTTGAAGCGTCCGTTGTGTCAGCCAAAGTTGTTTCCTTTACCAGATGTATTACAACTTTTGCATCTGCTAACAATTGCTTGCTTTTTCGAATACATCCGTAGCCGTAGCAGCCTCCTCTACCGGTCTGTTATCATTTTCACGAAACTCGTAGAATTCGGATAGAGGCGCTAAGATTTCTGAAGCGTTTTTCAAAAATTTCCGCTAGAAACTTTACATTCCTTGATATTTTCTTAAGTTTTGAATGGTACGTGGCTTTTCGTATTTGACGATTATGCCTACCTTTTCAGTTAATGCCTTGATTCCATCACTGTTTGCTGTGAATCCGAGATACTGCACTTCCGATTGTCCGAATTCGCATTTTGAAGGATTCATTTTGATACCCTATTCTTGAAATTGTTGAAATATCGCTCGAATGTAATGTTTATGTTCTTCTTCTGACTTTGATGCGGCAATGATACCATCTAAATAGCCAAAGCAGCAGCCCCAACCGGATAGTAGGATATCTATGAATCGCTCAAAAGTCTGAACTGCGTTCCTGAGTCCAAAAGGCATTTTTAGGAACTCAATAAGACCAAACGGTGTAATCACGGCTGTTTTTTCAATATCCTCTTCCAACACAGGAACTTGATAATCACGGATAAGGTCGATAGTCGTGAGTGTTTTTCCCTTAAAAAATTATGGATAAAATCTTCAACATTGGCAGTGGGGTACTGACCAGAAATGGTTTCTGCGTTCAATCTTCTGTAATCGCCTTCAGAAGCAAAGGAAGAGGGCTAGCCCATGGGCTGCTCGAAGGTCGACATATTCCTTTATCCACCATGAACTCGAATTCCATTTTAGCCGATTGGTATGTATCCTGCGGTAAGCGACAAGCTTTTTCAGCAATGGGAGGTCCTTTGGTGAGTGAGTGTCGCGCGTTATTGCAACAACTGCTTGATTTATAATATCCGGAAACTCAGACAGGATTTGGTAAAGTTGTGTTTCTGTTTTAATCATTTTTATCGAACTCGGAAAACCATTTGATATTATTGCGCTTGTTTGTAGATTAGTATTGTCATCTACCAGTCGCTTCTGCTTTACGTCCAACAGTAAGTTGAAACGTCGTTTGAAATCGGCTCCCAGAACTGGTTGTTTTACAGCAGCGATGCAAAACAACTATTTGAAACTTCGTCGGAGACCTCAGTCTAGCGAAATAATTCTATTTCCGCGAGTTTCGATTGCTGTCCAGTTTGCTGCATACAGTTTTCTTTCCGTTTTCTGAAGTTTTCCATGACACAGAATTACTGAAACTTCCGCACCTGCGTCCACTAAGAATATCATTTTTCTCAGTGATGCATAAACGATTCTTTTTGTGGACGTCACCGTTGACGCAGTAAGTTTCCCTACCGGTGATAATGACAAGGCTTTCGGCAGCAAATTGCTTTTTCTCCTTTATTTCGATGATAGTAACAGATCTGTGTTGTTTTTATTCTTCCTGCGTATCCGTATTTGATGGACGATTTGTCGTTGGATTGCGATTTCATGAGCGAGAACGATTGCGTTTATAGAAATATTGGTGGCTTTGACGATTTTTATTTGAATTTAATTCGAGGCGTTTTAATACTTCTAAAAAGCTGCAGTTCAGATTCAGATGTGTGGCGCACAGGGCCATCAAAGTAGACAGAACAGGCGTTGCGTTAAATTCTCCTACGATTTTGTCCGCCATTTCTAATAATGGCGTCATATCTTTCTCTTTAGAAGTTGCATCCTCGGAAGTTGGTGCCTGCCAGTGCTTGCATTTGTCTGTATAGATACGAAGGTTTTTGTCGTTCAATTCGAGGTCCGTTAGTATTTGCGTTAGTTGCTGTTACGGCGCAATCGCGAATCGTGCCAACAAATGATTTCTTAGAATTATATTAGTTTTTCTCGAGTTTATTTGAAGTCGAAGGCCACTTAAGCTTTCGTTATTTACACTGACCAAAAATTTATGATACTAGAGCTTCCCGCGCTCTGAATTAATACACAAGAAGTTTTTCAAAAATCTTGGTTTTATTTTTAATATAACCTAGAATTGCACCGACTACTAGTACTTTAGGTTTCTTATTTATTACTGACTTTTCTTTCTAGTTTCTGAATCTTTTTATAATGTTTTCTTGCTGGCTGAGCACTATAACTCTTGGGATCCAATATCACAAAAACAACATAAGTGTTACAGATTTTCTTTCTGATCAATTATTGTTTATCTTGAAATTCAATATTTAGTGATTCCGATATTCTTGCTGATCAATTATTATTTATCCTGAGATTTAATACTAGCTAATATAAACAACGTTAATGATTCATTAGATCTTAGAATCTTTCATTTCTCAACGTAAGCAGTTTCATACTTAAAATTCTGAATTAAGCAAATTGGAATGTGACTTAGCTTTTGATTGGTAAGCGCTTTCTGACTTAAGTTTTGATATAACAGGCCTTTTAGCAACACCTGCCACTTGTGCCAACACCGTTATGTCCAGCAGTGCAAGTGCATTGAACATTGTTGTGTCGGAGCGTGCTTTATGAGGGCTGAATGTTGATTCGATTTGTGAAAACCACAGTTCCACTTGTGAATCCCTGAATGGCGGTAGTTTCACGTCGCGGACAACATAAAGTCGTGGGGGATCACTACCAGTCTACAATTCACGCGCGATTTTCAACAGGGTCTTTGGGGTTTTTGTTTTTTGTAATTCTAACAAAATCAATCTTCGCTTGTTTTGGTAAAACGAACTAAATAAAACCTATATCCATGTAGCAACGAAACAAAATAATAATATTAAAAAAAATAATAGCTTTCAAAATCACTGCTTTTCAATTAAATAATTTTGACAAGAAGACACTACGTGCTTGTGGCACTTGTATTTGTTTTCCTAGTTTTCTTCCATCCACCGTCGCTGCTTCCATCCACTTCCATGCCGTCGTAGCCATATCCTCAATCCTCAAAATTTTTGACAGTCTTTGTCTTATTGATCGTGGCAAGTTTAAGTTCATTTAGCCAAATGACAGCGTTGGAGCTTAGAATTCCAATTTTTAGCTGTGTGTATCACCTGACAGCTTACTGTACTTACATTGAGCATGGCATAGAAGACTACCATAGACCAGCGTCTTGTTGCTCGGGCGCAGTTGTAATTTGCACATAAGTGGTCTACAACGTCAACACCGCTCTTTGCATTGTAACTCAAAATTATCTCAGGTTTCCGAGTTTCAGCATCGACTTTTGCATCGTTGTGCATTGTGCTTATTAGCAAAACATGTTTTTTCACCTTTGGGACGTGGGAAACCAATACTATCTTATCGCGGAAAGCAAACATGTTTGACTTGACATTTCGACCGCGCAAAACATTGAAATCAGCAGGAATTTCGTTTTTATTCTTTTTACTATTCCTAAAGTGTAATGTGACAAACAGTTCCAGACTAGGTTCTCGGTGTAACAGGGGAGGTGTTTAGTCGGTAGTCCAGTAGCGGGGGAGTCCGACACTCAGGGCGTAAATAGCCTTCACCTCCCAAACAAAAAAAAACTATTCCTATAGTGGTTAAGCCTTTCAGAAGCCAAAAAAGTGTGGTTAAGCCTTTTTTTATCCGTTGTCACATTCCACCAAGTGTCGAGAATTGGTTTAAATAATCTTTGTAAAACAGCCAAGCCGGAATTGTCGAGATTGTATGAGCCCTCTTTTAACTGTTTTCTTGGATAAGTGTCCATGTTAAATGTATAAAACATTTTTGCGTCACAAAGGGCTTGAATTTTGATACCGTAAGGATTGGGCTTACTTGGGATATATTGCCTGAATGCGCATTTCCTTTGAAAAGCTTCCAACTTTACATCGACAGTCACAAAAGCTGATAAAGTATAATTAACTTGGCAATTCTTCACAAACTTTTCAAATGATTGTCTTATATGGAAAATCTTACCAAGCGCCTGTCTTTGATGCCACTTAGTTCCATCATCGATTCTCAGAGCCCGCAACAGAAACTGTAATCGTTGGGAAGACAAAAAAAGCTGAAATATTACCGTATATTCCGTATCCGTATCCGTTCCGTATTACCGTATACCGAGCTACCGTATATTCGAAACAGCTCTTCTACATTCAAATGATTCGATTATTGAACCCCTGCCACAAATAGCAAGCCTGTCAAGCAAAGTAATTCATTATAATCTGTATATCTGGCATACGTTTCCCGGGTGTAAGTATTTTTGATTTTGTTGATGGATTGGTTTGTATATGAGACAACTATCTCCAGCATAGAGTAGTCGTCAAAGAAGTGCTTCCAAATTCCAAGAATATCAGTTTCACCTGATACAACTCGCTTTGGCCCTGGTAACTGCCTTATAATATTGAATGATTTTGTCCGAGTAGATTGGCGATAAGATTATTTGTTCCATTTCGTACAATTATCTTTTCCTGTATAAAAAGACAAATTGCTGCTTTCAAAGGACTCTCGATCACTCAAGTCTCCTTTGCTGTCTGAATTGGGAGTCCGAATTGATTTTTTTCGCCGAACCCGGTCTTTCGGAGATATGCGTGACCGGTGGCGGTTTTTAAGTATGTTTTATTAAAAGCATTCTAACAATGACGTTCCTAGAAAAAGTGAGGGAGGACACAAAAGCGTTACAAGTACCAAATTTAATACTTTAATCGACATCCTGATTTCGCTTCGTTCTTCACACAAAGTACCTTATTACAGCGTCCTTTTATGTTCAGAGATGGCATAAATTTTTCATTTAAGTATCACAAGCTATTTGCAGCCTTAACTATAATGGGAGTTTGAATGAGTTAACAGAAAGTGTACGCAAGACATAAAGGTTCAAAAATATCGAATCAGACGAAATGAAACAACGCCTGTTGTACAAATCTGAAGTGCAGGAAGATTTTGGCCGGTGTCAGTGCTTCGGCGAAAATTTTGAAAATGGATAGTGACGATATTGGTGTACAAAGTGAATCTGGTTACCGAATTAGAAACCTTTTTGCCGGTTACTTTGGTGTTCCAGACTATGTGAAGGGTAATAAATAAATGAAGGGTAAGCCTGGTTCGCGGTGTTCCACTTACTGAAATAATGAAACTCAGCAGACATAGTATGATAAAGTAGCAGAAGATGAGAACTAAAAAATGATAAATATGGATTGCATTCAGGAATAATTTTATCTGGTGATGTTTTCGCGAGAAAACGAAGATATTCGTCTATTTCGGAAAAATGAACATTTGAAGAGTGAAATCGAAATACTATAAATCTTTTGAGCACTGGAAAAACAAATTTGATCTTACTGAAAATGAAGAATGGCTCCAACTTGTGCTGATCAATGCAAGACGAACAAAGAAGGCTCATCAGTTAAAATGGAAGTAGATGCTGTTGTTGCGATCATTTACGTTCCAAACCCTTACACGATCTTTAAAACGCAGCTTATATAAACCGTATGAAAATATTAAAGTGTCAAAGCAAGAATGTATTGATCATGAAAAAAACTAACAAATGGGCACTTGGTTTAGAAATTTGTCAACAAAATCTCACCGAAAATGTTGGACGAAAAGGAAAATGAACAACAAAGTGAATAGATTACTAATAATTTATTATGACTTGGATATTCGATGGAATTCAACCTTTTTGGAAAACATAGGAAAGAAAATTTGGGCATTTTTTCATGCAAAGCCAATGCTGTTCGTGATTTTCATGATGTTGTAAAACGTTTTGAAAATAATGAAAGTAATATACATGAAAATTAAGGTTCGCTCCGGCACAAAAGCGTTCAGGAAAGAATACGAGAGGAGTTTAGCAACCTGCAATGCTGCTACCTATTATTATTATTATTATTATTATTATTATTATTATTATTATTATTATTATTATTATTATTATTATTATTACTATTATTATTATTATTGTACTGGGGTCGACTAGCTGGAAATTAGCATAGGCCAGAACTCAGCCCTTAGCTCCCCATGTGTAGTACTATTGTTTACAGATGTTTACAGATGATCCCCCAGTTCTGTGGTCGCCAAGTGTTCCAATTCTATTACGCCAGTACACCTCAGCCAAGTAAGGCGTTTGTTGGCCAGGCTCGGGCAATCTAGGAGGAAGTGTTCTGTACTTTCTTCTTCCTCGCCGCAAGCTCGGCAGGTGTCCTCCGGTTGGATTCCCATTCGTTTGGCATGTTGACCTAGAAGATTATGGCCCGTTAATACTGCCACCAATGTTCTAACGTCATTTCGGTTTTTTCCTAGGAGTTGTTTTGTCCTCGTTTGATTAGGGTGAGGTCGAAGAGCTCGGCTTATCCTGCAGTCGTTCCTGTCATTCCAAGCCGTATCTGTCTCTTTCCGGAGGATTTCATCTAGTTCCCTTTTTACAGTTGTAATACTTTAATTGTGTCTATTCTAGTGGCATTTTCGTCGGCTGATCCAGCTCTCGTTAGCTCATCCACTCTTTCGTTTCCCCCTTACCGCTGTGTCCAGGGACCCATGTGAGTTTTACATTGACTCGGTTTGTTGCGGTTTTGAGAGCCTGCCTACAATCCTGCATCAGTTGTGAAACTACGCGGTTAGAGACAAGTGCCTGCAGTGCCGACTTGTTATCCTAGAGTATTTGTATTCTTTCATTGTATTCTGTTGCCGCTTCTATAGCCGCTGTTATTGCAAACACTTCCGACTGGAAAACTGTGGTGTGGCTCGCCAGTTTATAACTTCGGTTGAGTTGCGGGTGATCTGGGAAAAAGATTCCGGCGCCGCTTCCCTCGTCCGTTTTGGAACCACCGGTGTAGATCATAATCTCACTTCCAGATGTGAAATCCTGCACCGTTTCCCACGCTTCTCTGTTCGGAATGTTGATCTTGTATGGAATTGTTGTGTCCAATATTGGTTGAATTCTATCCAGCTCCCTTTTACTTGACGGGGTCATTCTCTCCATTTTTTCGAAAATGCATACGTGCCCCGTTTGAGTGTGGTTAGATAGCCCATATGTGGATTTTAATCTGATGCTTGCAAGTGATGCCTCTCTGATGATGAATTTGTCGAGTGGCATGAGATTAACCATTATCTCCATTGCAGCAGTTGGCGTAGTCCTAAGGGCACCTGTGATGCCAAGGCAGGCCATTCGCTGGATCTTCTCTAGCTATTTTGCAATGGTTTTCTTTTGTAGTGCCTGCCACCAAACCAAACCCCGTAGGTGGTTATTGGCCTCACTACTGTTGTGTAGATCCAGTGGGCAATTTTGGGTTTTATTCCCCAAGTTTTCCCCACTAGTCTTTTCATTGTGAAGAGCGCCGCTGTAGCCCTCCGTCTGACTTCTCCTATGTGTGGAGTCCAAATTAGCTTACTATCCAAGGTTACTCCTAAGTATTTCACCTTGTTTACTAAACTTATATGTTTTCCGTCAATAGTCGGGGGTGAACATGTCTCCGGTTTACGGCGCTTTATGTAAAGCACAAGCTCCGTTTGGTCGGCATTGATGCGCAGTCCGTTTAGCTTCGCCCACACGAAAAGATGTGAGAGTGCGGTCTGCATCAATTCCGACATGGTTTCCGGGAACTTTCCACTTATCAGTATAACGATATCGTCAGCGTACGCTATCGTTTTGAAACCCTTCCTGTTGAGGTCTTCCACTATTTGGTTAACTGTGAGTACCCAGGCAAGTGGTGATACTATGCCGCCTTGTGGTGTACCCCTGTTAGACCAGGTTACGCCGTTTTTTTCAGCTGTAATCTTCCTTTTAGCTAGTAGTTCCGTCATCCATTTAGTAAGATATGGGGCTATTGCACATCTTTGGATGGCTGCTACTATGATCTCAGTTTTTACATTGTTGAAGGCTCCCTCGATATCAATGAAGGCCGCCAAGGTGTAATCTTTGATGGCAAGGTTCCTCTCTATTCTGCTTACGACTTTGTGTAGTGCCGTCTCTGTTGAGCGCCCTGGGAGGTATGCGTGTTGGTTGAGGCAAGGCTCCGTTATGTTCGTGGTTCTTTTTATGTACACAGCCACCAGGCGTTCCAGTGGCTGGCTTTTGCCGGCTTGGGTATGAAAACTACTTTGGCTTCTCTCCAATCCAGACGAATATAGCCTATGGATATGGAGGCTCTATATATTTTCACCAAAATCCGCATTATTGTGATATCCGCTTCCATAAGCATGATCGGATACACTTTGTCGCTTCCTGGTTATTTGTAGGTATTCGAAGTAGGTTTGTAGGTTCGAAGGTATTAATGGCCCAAAGGATCTTTTCTTCGCTTACTATTTCTTGTAGGGGGGGAGGCACGGTAAGGAGTCAGGTTGTTTACTTGTTCTGTCTCCTCATCCGTTGAGCCCGGAAAGTGTTGGTTTAATAAGAGCCTGATACGTTCTATGCTATTTGTTATCCACGATCCGACCTCTTTTTGGAGCATCGTGTCCACATGTGGTTCTCTTTTCAGAGCCCTGTTTAGCCTAGATGTCTCGTTTCCTCCCTCAATATTGCTCCAAAAAAGATTGCAGGATTTCCTTTTCTCTCTTCTTACGGCTGTTTTAATTTTCAGATTTTGCTTATAGTCCTCTCAATCCGTATCTCGGCTTATGAGGCAAGCTATTCTGAATAATCTTTGAGTATTATTCCTGATCTCTTCCAGTTCTTTGTTCCAGCAGCTTACCTTTTTTGTTTGACGGTAGTGGTTGGACACATTTCACGG
Organism: Stratiomys singularior; assembly: GCA_954870665.1. Taxonomy (NCBI): domain Eukaryota; kingdom Metazoa; phylum Arthropoda; class Insecta; order Diptera; family Stratiomyidae; genus Stratiomys; species Stratiomys singularior. The sequence goes on from OX940877.1 coordinate 65,959,867, forward strand.
AAACTATCGAAAAGTATACTTGTGATGTATCTCACTTCATTGTCGATGTCCTTTCGACTTCTCAATGGGTTCGCCTATATATCTTTTAGGAGCGTCGGTGTAGCCGTCCCAATCCGCTTTTTTAGGATAGAAGTAGACCACTGGCGTCTTCTCGCCTCTTGTCACTTGAAAGGTGATCCATTGGTGGTCCGACAGACTAGGTGAGTCACATACTCTCCAGGTCCGCGCAGGTCCAGGTCCGCGCATACGCGCAGGTCCTCCGATGCCTCTATTGTGATTAGAGTGACGTCAACCACTTCCGCTCTAATTTTCGTTATAAAGGTCGATGTGTTACCCTTATTTGCTAAGTTTAGGTTAGTAGTTATTAAGTAATTGACTAACTGCTCACCTCTTTCGTTGCACTTGGTGCTTCCCCAAAGTTCGTGTTGCGCGTTCCCATCGCATCCAATGATGGCCCACTTCCCCGTATATGCTCCGATAGGGTGCGGAATTCGATGGTCGGCATCGGAACGTCAAACGGTAGGTTGATGAGACCAGCGTTACCTTCCCGTCCCTTCCGTCGAACACCGCTGATGTAAGGTCAATGTTGCTGAACAGCGGTAGAAAAATTAAATTAATTTCCTTCCGACATATAATGCAGCTACGGATTTTATTCACCCTGCTTGTGGCAAAGATTTTAAATTGTTTTGTACTGATTCCAAGTATCTTTCCAATAAGTTGGTAAGGCTCTTGTATCAGTGTTATGTCGGTGTTCCCATCAGCTACATGTTTAAGTAGGTTGGCTGTTGCCGGCCTGCTGTGGTGCAGATTTGCTTGGGTCACCCGCATTGGTATTTCGTTTTTGCTCCAAGGGTTCGGTCGCCTTAGCACTGGCAGTCACCTGGGTGAAGCCAAAACTAAGTCGTCCGTTTTTGTCTCTTAGAGTGTTGACGTCTTCTTTTCGCATGCCCAGTACCAGGACCATGCCTTTGTTGGTGACATCTTTCTCCGCGAAGAGATCCTACTTTTCCATTTCATACCCCGTATTTTGTAGTTTAAGCGTCTCGAAGGCTTCCTGCGATGTCTGCTCCGTTTCGGGTATAAATACCTTGACGGTGCATAACCGCGGTACCTCCTTTATGGGGACGACTCTAAGCTCCTCGTTCAGGGTGGTGTTTACCTTGGCGACTGCAGTCTTTAGAAATTCTAGAGAGTGTTCATCGCTTCAGGGTACAGTCAGATGGCCTGCTGTCGGTTTCATTCCTCTGAATGTTGGAATTTTGTCCGATTTTCTGCGTAAGTGCGCGAAGAGGTCCTTCTTCAGGGACGCTTGCAGCTTCGCGAGTTGATCCTCTTGGATCTTACCAGTCTCATTGAGGTAGACTATCACTGCTACCGTTAGTGCATCGGTTGCGGCGTCCCAATAGGACTTCCTCGCCTGAATTTGGGGTTCGGGGCAAACCTCCGTTTCTTTTTACCAGTGCCTTGGTTTCTGTCGTCCGATCTCATCCGCTTAAGTCCGGTTTTAGCCTTTTCCTTTGCAGTTGGTGGTACAGCTTCCTTGGCAGCAGCAGCCACTTTCCTAGGCTTTCCTTGGTTGGCTGCCGCTTTTTGGCTGGTGCCAGGGTTCCTTGGGAAGCTCTTCTCCCCGATTGTGTTTTGACGCTTCAGTTTCGTTTGCGCCTTTCTTCTTAGCGCTCTAGCTGATGCTCCCGTCTTCCCAGTTGGTTCCCATTGCGCTCATTTTGTTGCAGTCACTCGTCAAATGCACGCCCTGCGCCCTCAGCGTACATTTCTGGCCCAATAGCTCTGGGCAACTGGTGCTTAGTGCCGTTGTGCCAGTTGTCCGGTCCCCGGAGATTTCTCCCCTAGTATGCCGGGTACTGAGGGTACTTCTTCTTCTTGTACTTCCATATTTTTTTCAATTTGGTTACCTCTTCGCTTCACTTCTCGCCCTTTGCCTACCTGCTTGGTTGGATTCGATGTTCTCCTGCGGTGTAGCTGCTGGGTTCATTGGAGTTAGTAGGCCCCCATCGCCACGTCAAGGCGGGTAACCATGAGGGGGATGGTGCTACCTAACAAATTTAAACATATAAGCATAAAGAATTTTTATAATAATTTTATTATCATCTTCGAAGCACTAGTCGAAACCTTGAACGCGTTTAACTCGAAACATGGTTTTGCAAATTGGCAAGCCCCATTCAAAAAATTTTACTTATTTTCACACCAAATTGGTATCAGCTCTTCCAAAAAAAGCCTTTGCGCTGAAACACTTGTTGAGCAGCGTTGGGAAACGCTACTTTGGCAGCCAAAACCAACTTAACTATATCCTTCAACAATATTTCTTCCTTTTCCTTAAAAAATTCGCAACGTTGATAATTTTGAACTCCGTGCTGTTGTATAACGCTTGGCTTTGCAATATTCACCACACTGCTAAAGTACAAAACGCAATCTGATCGTAAAAATGTCAGAAATTGTCGCATCCACTACAAAGAAGGACGACTTAGCTCATTCATGCGCCAACAGATAGCACCAATACCACGATGCATTTGAAACGAGTCCTGGAAACTTTGTGCAGACTGTGTATAGGTACCAACGTAACTAAACGTATTTTATGCTTCCTTCAAGTATTTTTCAAATTGTGATTAATTTTTTCACAATTTTCAATTGCGATTGATTTGGTCCAATACGAGTGAATGTAGAGCAAATCTCAGAAGAAATATTTCTCAATCACCAGTCTTCTACTCTTTCCTTTTAATTGCTGATGGTTTGATTCCGTTCAACGTTGCCATTTTCAACATCTTAACAAAAACCCCTTCTGACTAACCTTTTAAACACCTCATGTGATTCCATGCCACGAGACTGGTCGCGAATGTTTTTCGCTTTCAATACAAATGCTGTTTAAAAAAACATCTGCAAGTTTCCGAAGAATATAGTAATAAAATCAACAAGCTCACAAATTTTTTAACATCTGAACTCAATTATATTCCCAACTCTCTTACTTATGCTCCTTAAATTGTGTGTCATATTGACGAACTCGTAAGTCAACATTTAAACTGCGAGGGGTTATTAGGCTTTCCCCCAATAAAATTGCATTAGCAATAAGGAACCTTTGTTATTATGTGACCTGCAGCAAAAACATCAATTCATCACGAAGTTAATTATTCTTAAAAGATTTTTGATTAAATTTTGTACGTAATATCGTCTGAAATTCTGGTTTATCTTTTAAATTTTAATCCAATTCCATAGAAATGCACCTATTTCTTTGATTAGTTCAAAACTTGCAAAGCATATCCCAAAGCAACCCAAGTAATCGTATTTGTGCTAGACAAAACTATTGCAGGCATGGACCTTTTTAATTTTTGAAATATTACAATGCCTTAAAGTTCAACCTTCGGTCATTTCCTGTCCCATAGATAATAGTATTAGATAAGATATTTTCGAATTACATCCATTAATAATACGTTTCGGGGTTGGGATTTTTTACTGTTTCTTTCACGGGTACTTGGCCATAAGAAATAAAATAGGGCTTACTTGTCTTTATTTTATACATGGAATATAGCACTCATGAATACGGGAGAATATAAATCCAAAATAATCGGAAGAGGATATTGAAATTTCAAAGAGTGAACACATGTGAGTATCTTAAATGTATCAATGAAGGCTTCGTTTTGGCAAATCACATTTTATGGGTCAATGGTAAATATTAAAAAGGATTTTAATACACCCGCATCAGTCAATACTGACAGTTGACCGTTTTCGCAAAAAAATTAGATGAATAATTAGACTTTGTCTGATACTGAAGTAAGCTCAGTAGTAAAGGTTGATGTACTTGATGTAATCTTTTTATAATTCTTTTTGCTCTTCATTATTTAAAATTTTATGATTCCACGCTTATTGAATTTCAAACAAGTTCTCAATTCAAGTCCTTACTTTTTCCTTTTCAATGCTGCAACGTGGTTATACTTTCAACAACTCTTATTGAAATCTCTATGTTGCGGTGGATAAATAAAGTTACTTTGAATACGTCTCGAGGGTTTAAAAAAATCGTAAGTTACACGAAGAGTTGGAAAGTTATCGCTTCTGCTATAATTATTCGGATACCATCGAATAATTCCCTGTGATTCTGAAGCACAGAAACATCAATTTTCCTCATCAATGCAACTCTGCTTTTTGCCAATGATCTTTCAGTCCCCCCCAAAGGTGCTACCTTGTCGTGGTGGGGGGGCTTGACGAGTTTGCCCGTCATCCAGACGCGTGATCAAGTCACTAAAAGTACCCACCAAAGAAAAAAATATATGATGAGTGACAACAAAAATAGTAAATTAGGGGTGGGGATATACACCCCGACGTGTGAGGGAGCCTCGACCTCATGCGGGTTTTCCTCCAGCATTCATGCTGGGGATAAGTCGCCAGGGCACTTTTCAGTGGTGGAACACTTGGCCACTGAAGAATCAAAAATTACAAGTGAAATAATCAACGACGCAAGCATGTTCGCCTGAAGGCCAAAACTACTGCGAACTCCGCCTCAAAGAGTAGCCAAGCCTAATCAAGGCAGCGAGAAAACATCGAGCAAGCAAACCTCCATCGAACGCTTTGCAACAGCGAAAAAGGTGCTTGTCCACAACATTCCTCCTACACAAGGCGATGGAGCGAACGATACAAGAAGCGTAGTGGAGGCTTCGGGCAGTGGAGTCATCGATCCGAAGTGCCATTCTCCAGGGGCCATTAAAAGTCATATACTGAACAAGGTGGAAGGTGAAACCAATGATGCTCAACAGCAACAAGACCCTCCTGCTGACTGTATCGAGAACTTCGCCTGAAGATGACCTGATCACGAAAATAGCCGTTATCAGAAGTGAGGAAGAGCGGCTTACAAGGAACATGAGCGCTATAATAAGCGCGATGAGAAATGCAACGAATGTCCAGAAAAATGTCAACAAGGATATCGAAAATGGGATTGACAAATTGGAGGACCTCGTTGATAGGATCCAGCCCTATCGCCGCAGGTGGCTACGGGCGGAGAGTGAATTGAAAGAACTTAAGAAAGTTCCAGAAAATAAAACTCCCTTCACCGAAAATGCTACTCCTCTCGTAAAAGGCAGAAGGGCGGCATGTAGTCCACTTAAACCTGACCGTAGGCAAAGGGCGAAGGGGCCGATAACAGTCGAGACAGGAGACAACAGTCAAGGGGAGGAGCAAAATGATGGCTTTCAATTGGTGCGCTCTAAATCGCAACAGAAGGCTGCGAAGAAGATACACCAAGCGATAACAAAAGATTCCAAACCGGCGCCCGAAAATCAAGAAGGCACGAAACACAGCGCAATGCCAAAAAAGACCAGGAACAAGCAGCGCAGGGATGCTTTACTGATCAAGCCTGCAGACGGGAGAACTTACGCCGAGGTCCTCAAGGAAATCAGGCAAAATGTGGAACCCGACAAAAACGGTGTCTGTATACGAACAGCAAGAGCGACCAGAACAGGTGGTCTCCTTGTAGAACTCGGAGCAGAATCCACCGACAAGGGACGGTTCGGGAGCACTGTCAAGGAGCTTCTTGGCTCTAAAGCTGTTATCTCGACATTACAGCCAATGGCCTCTTTGGAAATAAGAGACCTTGACTGCATTGCGAATGCCGAAGAAGTAGAAGATTCCAGTAGGCAAATTCTTCCTACGGCAGAGAAATTTAGGGTAAGGCTAACGCCTACCAACCCTAGATGACAAAGGGCGGCAATAATAGACATCCCAGAGAAAGACGCTGGGTTGTGTTCAGGATACGTCGGAGGGTAACCCTAACTCGATGCTACTAGTGCCTTAGCTTCGGACACATCTCCTTGAACTGCAAGGGGCCAGATCGAAGCAAACTGTGCTACAGGTGTGGCACTTCCGGCTATAAGGCGAAAGACTGCCCAAACGAACCCAGTTGTATCTTGTGCAAAGATAAGGGACGGAAGTCTGAGGATCTGACTCATATTCCAGGAAGTGGTAGGTGCCAGGAGTTCAAAGAGGCACTAAGCAAGAAAAGATCAAAGACATGATTCAAGTCCTGCAAACCAACCTACACCTTAGCTAAACCACACAAGATTTACTAGACCAGGTTGCAACAGAGAAAAAGTTGACTTGTTGCTGATATCTGAGCAACACCACAACAAAAAGGAGGCTGGATGGTATTGTGATCGATCCGGAACCGCCGCCATTTGGGTACGTACGGATAGGGCTCTACCCACAGCTCGGACTTGCTCCAGCGGAAGTGGCTTTGTGCTCATTGGATTTGGCATTTATAAGCGTCTATTTCACACCGAATGAGTCAATTTCATGTTTTCAGAACAGGTTCGATGAACTGGAGGAAGCTGTCTCGAGCACAGAAGGCCGAATTCTTCTTAGCGGTGACTTTAACGCCAAGGCGATAGAATGGGGAATGCCTCTTCAAGACTCGAGAGGAAAACAAATCCTAGAAATGGCGGCTACGAGGCAACTTGTCATCATGAACGTTGGGAACACACAAACTTTTTGACGGGGAGGCTGCTTGGGAACTATTCCGGATGTGACATTTGCTTCGGAGTCCTTAGTGCCTAGGATACACAGATGGAGGGTACTGGAGGACTACTCGGCGAGCGATCATCAGTACATTGCTTTAGCAATTGGCGACTGTGCTACTCGACGCGTAGCAGCCCAACCTTCAACTGTAGGTTGCAATGTATCAAAAATAGATGTCGACGCGTTCACCGCTGCTCTGATGAGAGGTGAAACTATGACGGTAACGGGAAGAGCCTCAGCTGAAAACATGGTGAACTTCACCATGAGGCTCATCAAGAATGCGTGCGACTGCTCTATGCCCAGGCGATGGCCTCGACACAATAAGCCTGCTGTATACTGGTGGTCGGCAGAAATCGCCGAAAAGCGGAGAGAATCACTCTCTCGGAGAGAATCATACTCCCGAACGCTGGCATACAGGTCGGCTAGAAAAGTTCTCCGTAGGTTAATTAACGTAAGCAAGGCTCGCTGCTGGCGCAACCATTTTGAGGACATCGATAGAGACCCGTGGGGGCTGGGTTACAAGCTTGCCATGCGGAAACTAGGAGCTGCAAGGAGGCCCTGTGTCCTTGAAACGGAAAAAATGAACCAGATTGTTAGAGCGCTCTTCCCTATGCATCTTATTCGTCCCGATGATGCAGGTGTTGAATGTCTCGGAGAATGCCCACTTTTTACCGCCATCGAGCTGCATGATGCGGTGGAAGCTTTAAAATCGAAAAAGGCCCCAGGGCCAGACGGTATACCAGTGGAAGTGATACAGCTTGCACATCACTTTTGTCCTGATAAGCTACTCACCACTTTCAATGCCTGTTTGCAGCAGGGCGTGTTTCCAAATTGCTGGAAAGATTCGAGGCTCGTTCTGATCCCCAAGGGGAAGGGGAACGCGGAGCAATCATCTACATATCGGCCCCTATGTATCCTGAACGCCCCTGGGAAGGTACTCGAAAGGCTCATTAGAGAAACACTTGGAGAAGCCGGGGGGGACTGCCGGGGATCTGTCTCCTCGGCAGTACGGCTTCAGGGCTGGTCGATCCACAATTGGTGCAATAGCAGAGGTAGTGAGCGTGGTCCAGCAGGCAGAAGCCCACAATCATTACTCGAGACGAATAGTACTGCTCATAACTCCAGATGTAAGAAATGCCTTCAACTCTGCTAGATGGACAGATATTCTTGGTGTTCTGGAATATTTCAGGGTGCCGAGGTATCTAATGCGAATATTGAAGGAGTACCTCAAAAATCGGAAACTCATCTATGACTCGTTGGGAGGCCGGCGAAGAATTGATTTGACATCAAGGGTCGCGCAAGGCTCCGTTCTGGACCCAGACCTCTGGAATGACTCGTACGATGAGCTTTTGAGGCTCCAGTTACCGGGGGAGTCGCGCCTGGTTGGCTACGCAGATGACGTAGCAGTACTAGTCGCCGGACGTACTGTCGGACAGACGCAGCTCAAACTGGATGCGGTAATACGCCGAGTGAGCGAGTGGATGACAGACCGTGGGCTTAGCCTAGCGCTGGAAAAGACCGAGGTTGTCGTCCTCACAAAGAAGCGAATCCCTCGTGTTATGCCGGTTCGGTTGGGGGAAATGATCATCGAGTCAAAAGAATCAATCAGATACCTTGGCTTGATGATTGACTCGAAGATGAGTTTTTTCGAGCAGGTTCGAGCGTCAGCAGATAAGGCCTCCGTGCGGGTATCGGCGCTAAACCGCATTATGACCAACACGCAGGGGCCAACCTCGAGCAAAAGACGTCTACTGATGAGTGCAATGGAGTCAGTGCTCTTGTATGGCTCCGAGGTTTGGGCTGACGCTCTTAGTAAAGAGACGTACCGAAGGCGTCTGGCACAGGTGCAGAGGCAAGGAGCTTTGGGCCGTTGCATACCGCACTGTCTCTGAACCTGCAGTGCTGGCAATCTCGAGGGTGGTTCCTATTAAGTTACTTGCAGACGAACGGAATCGTGTATACTCACGTAGGGGGGAGTCGGTGAGAGAAACCGTCAGCCGAGAGGAACGGAAAAGAACCCTTATCTTATGGCAGCAAACTTGGGAAAACGAAACGCGAGGCAGGTGGACCGCACGGCTGATAAGTTACTTGAGGCCGTGGTTCAACAGAATGCATGGTGAGACTGATTATTATCTGACGCAACTACTCAGTGGTCACGGGTATTTTCAGTCTTACCTGTATAAGATGGGGAAATCACCATCGCCAACTTGTGTGTTCTGCCCGGGGATGACGGATGACGTCTGCCATACGTTCTTTATGTGTAATAGATTCACAAGACTCCGTTCGCATCTCTCGGAGAAAATTGGCGTAATTTCCCCAGAAAATCTAACCGGAAAAATGATGAAATCAAAAGACAATTGGAACTGTGTGTCGCATTACGTACGGACAGTACTCATTATAAAGAAGGATATAATGTATCGCTTGGCGACGGAGGGAACATCTCTGTAACGCAATATTATAGTTACTAATCGCAATTCCTCTCTATCCATCCGTGGAGAAAGAGAGATTTCCCTTAGCCTGAAGACATCGCTAAGCAATGATTAATGAGGCCTAGTCCGAAGTAATGTGACAAACAGTTCCAGGCTAGGTTCTCGGTGTGACAGGGGAGGTGTTTAGTCGGTAGTCCGGTAGTGGGGGAGTCCGACACTCAGGGCGTAAATAGCCTTCACCTCCCAAACAAAAAAAAATGATCTTTCAGTAGTTACATTATGTCAAACAAAACACATGAAAACATTCCTTCCAGTAAACTCAGTTCGAAATTGAGTTGTAGCGAACGCTATTAATTACTAGATGAAGAACTGGTAAAAAAAATTGATGAAAAGAGAAGTGACATGCTGAAGTAAAGATTTGGCCAGTGGGGGCTCGTCATAGTGTATAGGGTCGACCTCGCCCACTCTGCAAACCGCAACATGTTAAAGAATAAATCAAATATTCGAATGTCAATATATTTAATACAAGTTTATTTTCATATGATGAACATGAACGAATATTACAATACTCCAAAGTTTACCTCGTTCCAATCGTACTGCCGAACGATGTATGTTGTAGGTGTCTTGATGATTGGAGAACCGACGGAAGTTGATGAAGTATGGTGATGGAGATGCATTGATGAAGGATGGAATGAAGCGAGTACCTAAGACGTCACTTAGGGTGAAGTGAACCGAGGGAAAGTGGAATGAAGCCTTGCTGACGTGCGATGACTGTTGAGTGGCTGGATGCTGAAATGCTGAAAGCGGATCGTTGTGTTGATGAACTGATGTACTGTTGTACTGTTGGTTTAACGGACGAGATCATGATGCGGGCATGACGAATCGAAGTTGACTGGATCGCTGATGGGGAAGTCAAACCAAAAATGAGTACTGATGACGTCGCCAAACGGGGTTCTAAACGTTGTGAACCTGGGGCGTACCGAGGGAAAGTGGAGGAAAGCTGAAACTGATGAGTGAAAGGTACTGAGACGACTTGATGCATATAGTGATGATGACAGACAATTTGACCGACATGTAGCATGAAGATGATTAAATAAACGGACTGAATGTAACTGTTCTGCATGTGTTTTGATGAAAAGAAGATAAAATGTGAAAGATGAAAAGATGAAAAGATGAAAAGATAATAAAGAATTTCGGATTTGGATTTGGATGGAAATTAAAGTTGATATCTATTGTGTACTGTTGCAAGACTTACAGACGACTAATAATACTGAATACTGATGTCTGGATATTGTGAAAACGTGACTTATGTGGCGCATAAATGTTGTTAACCAGGACCCTATAGACTAGTGCTATAGGACTCCGGATGGTGCAGGAGGACCGGTGGTTTGAGCTTTGGTTCCTTCCATTTAGTCCTTGGGGAGTACCGACCCCACGTACCCGAGGTGTGAGGAAGGGTCGTTAGTCCCGTGTGTCTGGAGCAAAAACTGAAACTGATTTTCTCGGAGTGTAGAGAAACGCAACCTGATCAGAGGTTTATCTGGACCATGGGTTAGGGGGAGCCCATGACAGGTTACTGTCATCCCCCTACACGTTTGAGGAGCCTATTCTTGGCTAAAACGTGGTGGTTGTGGTTTCGAATGCTAGAAAGTAGAGTAAGAATAGACCATTTGTGTTCGGGAAATCCAGATAGCTTTTAATAAATTGGGACTCATGGCTTTTGCTTGTCGTAGATCTTGAGGGTGTCGGTTGACACATTATTTCAACCCCGTCCGTGGGGACCTTGAGGTAAGGCCTAAAGGTGGCAGGTACTCACGTAAATCGCTTCGACTTCATATTTAATTCAAATTTATTTTCATATGATGAACATGAACGGAAATTACAATATTTTTAAATAAATATTTTTTGAAATTACAAATTTACCTCGAACTTTCAATTCAAAATTTGACCTCATAACACGTTTCGAATATATTCCCATGAATATCCTCATTCATTCACAATTGCACACAAATAAAAGCAAAACATTCTCCTTTGGACGCATTACAACGCATACAAATTCACATATCAAAGTTAAATTCATTCATGAACGATGGCACTGCGCGAGCCTGTCCTCTACGTTAGCCAAAGCAGAGTCCGAAGTATAAACAAACGTTTACGCATTCTAGCGGAACAATTTGCAGCTCGGACCCACGGTGGGCAAGTTTTCACTGGCCCATTGCGCCAAAGACTTCATACATACACGTTTTGCTTTGTGTGCGAAAGAGAGTTAGAAACTTTGATTGTCTTTCACACGTTTTTTTCGTTGCTCTGATGGACAAACTCAACCTTAGAAAATTTCAAGAAAATTGTGTCGAAGACATTTGTGTCTGTGAGAATCAATGGGGGATATAAAATCACGCAAGGATAAACATTGTACCATTTATGTATCTTACATTTTAATAATTGAATTGGCACGACGATACGCCAAATACCCAAAAAGAAAACTTGTTACAAATTTTCGGAAATTTTTCGTGGATTGCTAAGCTTTCAATAGCGCGCAATGGCCAGTTAGAGGACACTGGAAAACTGGAATAATTGGAAAAGTTAAAAATAAGTAAGATATTGTTCTTTTTGAAAATAAATGCGGTTCCTTATCGTTAGCCAATAAATTATTTATTGTACATGACGAACATATCCGAACATTAAAAATTTAATTATTCTGGAGAATAATAACAAATTGCGATCTTTGAATTGTGCTTGGTACGCGAAACGTGATTTTTCAATTTTCGGGGTAATTTCGGGAACTGACATATTTAATTGCCAAAAAATATAACGATTTTGAAATTTTTTTGGGCACATTATCCGTTTTCAGTGGAATTTCCAAAACTATCCAAATGATTTAATCAATTGTATCGGCTGAATAATTCATAACCTCATATCTTCTGAAATGAAGCACCTAGTTGTTCATGGCAAACCGGTGAAAAAATTATGTTTCCTATTATCCGCAACTCATGCTCTAGAAAGGTGCATTTGTGGATAGATATATGGGATTTGTTGATGTTCCCGCGGGTGAAACTGCATAAGATTTATTTCTATTTTTAAATGATAATTTTACTTGCATCAATATAAGTAAAAAGTTAGATGCCCAAACGCACGATGGAGCAGCAGTAATGTCAGGTGACTGAAATGGTTTCAAAAAAATTGAACCACAAGCATTGTTTATTTATTGTTTGTATTTTATTAAATTTGATTCTGCAAAATGCTGCTTGCAAAATAAATGAATGACGTATCAATTTTTCCAAATTTATCCGGGTTTTCTACTTTTTTTCGAAACTCTAACAAACGGACGCGTGTATTTCATAAAAATTGTGAAAAAAGACTACCAAGCAGTAGTAATACTCGTTGGAATTTGTAATGGATTTTACTCCGCAATCGTCACGGCGACGAATGCAGGACGAGTCGGTCTGGCACCGACATCCGAACGTGAAGTCCTAGAGGCATGGGAACGAGTTGTACCCTGAGGGGCAACGATTCGGCCACTCGGAAGCTCCTTACGATTGTGGCTGCTGGCGGACTAGCTCAGTGCGGCGTGGTTTGTGGACGTTGGTCGGACCCGAGTGAGCTTCTGCTCTGGTTCCATTATTGAACAAGCCACGGAAAAACCCGATTTACCGAAGACAACATTTCAAAAATTAATCAACACATGAAATCAATCGCGCCTCCGCTCACCGGAATACCTTAAAATCGCAGTGCCCGAAAATACACTACGTTATTTAACACTAACGCGAAAATCAAAATCGAGTGGATACGCGAATGCCAAAAGAAATTTACAGACCGAACTAAAAACGGTAATGCGGAACCCGAGAAACATTTGTGTGGCCCTACATACTCCTGCACTTACCTTGGCGTCATCACTTTCCTCCTGAAAACAAGAAAGTCCGATGGAAGCAAAAAATAGATTTCAAATTAGCAATTCATTTCTTTATTACGAATGATGTAATAATTGTGAGAACACTATTAACAATTTTAACATTAAATTTCCATCTTATAATTATACATTACAACCGAAAAATATTTATTTTTCTTTCATGTTGATTATTTGGGGTCAACGATCAAATGTGAAACAAGACCGAATTAAAATATGAGAAAATGAAGAGAAAATTGATTCAACTAAAGACTATTGAATTGAAATTATTGAAGCAATTGAAATGACATTGATATCGTTTAAAACGTTCTATGACTGTTTACATTCAATAATCCTCTCTTATCTACCTCATCTATCTATCTAGAGTGAACAACTAAGCATAAACTGAAATGGTGATGATTAGCCGCGATAACCTCTTATCAGAAGTACATGTACCGATCCTTGAAACGATATAGTTACACTGCTGTTTACCGCAGATAAAGGTCTCTTTGTTTCCCGGCTATTAATGGTTTATGGCCACCTGGTTATCTGTTTAGTGTGGTCAAATCACTCTTCCCTTAATCTGATTTCTAAGTGTTTATGTAAACAGATTTATAATGAATTTGATACTTTCTTTTGCTGACGCATTTAGTTCGCTTCGTGTGACTCGCTCAAGCACACGCATCGTGTAACTTTATCGTTAATGCTAAATTCTGTGTAATACAATTAGTATGGGTGAAAATTACTATAACGAATTCCGATATAAAATTCTTTTATTCGTAATGTATGTTAGACTAACAACAGACTAGACTAAAACTCCGACTAAAAACTGACACGAAAAAAAAACTCATTAAACTATTTATACTAAAAGTACATCTTATCCTATTTCGGGGTTTTTCCTTTGCAAATATCCTTTTTTCTTACATCCTAAAAATTAACATAATTTGCATGCATCGTTATGTGTCTTGAAATCTCAAGACCTCATAAAACAATAAAAGAGTGGAATTCCTAACGAGGGTGATCGGAATATGCGCATATTGATATTTTTAGAAGTTTTTTGTATGTGGGATATTTCACACCCGTTGTGTGAAATGTAATTCTGTAATTATGCATCTCATCTCAAGTGATCGTGATATCATCTGATATAACTACACATCAATTACGTTTGCCTTGTGTTTAGGTTCTATATTTACCAATTATAACTACAAACTGAGCCTTAGCCCGATTTTACATACTATTTATAAATAAATTTACAAATATTTCTAGTTTTATTGCTTAATGCTAATTTGAATATCTTATCTTGTACAAATGTTTACAGAGGTTCAATGTATTATTTGAAACATTTTATGGTTTACAAGGATGAAATATTTCATCTACGTGTACACATTTGTTTTATTGCTTAATGAGGGTTTATCGGTCGCTTATGGTGATTATGTAGGGACGTAACTCCTCCCACCTTAAGATGGAAACTGTCCTCAGTTTTCAAAGGTGTGATTTTGAGAATTTGACGGAGTTTCCTTGAAAAATAAGAATACTACCACTGATATGATACATAAGGTAATTACTGTTGTAGGAAGGGTTATTTTAAAGCGGCTACTTGAATCTTTCAATTCATTTAATTCCTGTATGTTTTAATTCAATTGTCTTGTTTTCTGTGTATTCGAGATTCGCTATAATTGAATTTCTTCTAAGGTAAATTCAAATGGTTTTCTTTTAGTTCGGCACTGTGTTATAGTAAGCATAACGTTACTGTTTTCGAATATTATATTTTCTAAATAGTATTTTTCTATTTACATTTACTTTTACATATTTACTTTACACATTTAAATTTACTTTTACTAAAAAAATTTTCTTTTTTGTTTTTCGGATAACGATTCTCGATATGTAAAGAAATGCCGTTGCGTACTAGGAATTCGTAAGTTAGAAAATACATCTGCTTTGTAAAATATAATTGCTTTGAATTTGGTAGTGGTATCAACTTGGTTCTATCAATGGGATCTATTTTAACCCTAAAATGCACCATTTTTTTGTTTTGAGCGAAAAAAATCACAGTTATGTATTCTAACATGTAAAATTCGGGAAAAATAATGAAAAAAATCAATTATGTCCTAATGTCCTGAAAATTCGATTTTTCCTGTATGTATCAGAAATGATACTTTGGCCTTTGGGGGTAGTAATAAAAATAGAATGTTCAAGTCAATTTATGCAGTACAGTTTATTGTTATTCTTATTTTGATATTGACAAAAGTAATTCAGTTCTTTTTCTCTAGTAATAAGTATCACAACATTAATTATAATCTAAATTCAATGTTGAAAAAATAAATAAATCATTAGTTATGTTCTAACATTGTAAATAAAAAACTCAAATTTGGGCCTTCTTAGTGGGGCAATAAAAATTTATTGTGGGAAATCTTTAAAACAATTGTTTCCTTTATTTAAACAAAGTGCAACTCCGCACTTCTCACAAATTACATATGTAAGCTTTTTGCACCCTGGCATTTTGCATCTGTTTCTACTTTCGGTGTAATGGCACCAATGTCTTATATTATCAATACGTATTGGTTTCGGGGGATGTAGCTCGTTGGTCCTCTCAATTTTTTCGCCTGAATTTCATTCTCGATATTGACCTGACTTGGTCTACCTCGTTAAGGTGTAACTACGCAGTCAGATTTGCACAAGCATTCTGCAACTTCAAATCGAAATTCGAAAAAAATTTTCCTTCTTGATAATGCAAGCTTTTCTATATAGCAACCAGCTATTCACAAGGGTAAGGTCAAGTAAATGATAAAATGTTCGTAAGTACCACTTTCGCGTTCGAATCATTATTTTATATCTTCCGATCAAACTGTCTAGAAGATCAACACCACCCATGTGTCGGTTGTATTCTTTGACAATCGAAGGACATGAAATTTCTACAACTTTTTTTTGTTTTTTCCCGAATCATTGAATTTTTGCTAAAGGTAATGCGCCGACAAAATTCGACACCAATGTGACAAATTTATTGTCCTTCCACGCAACAGTTGTAATATCTGTGCCATTTGCATTAGAAACGAATTCATAAATACTGCCTCTTGGATCCTTTTTTGTGTCAGTGTCAGTAGGCAATTTACAATAAGGAATTCTATTCCTTCTTATTGTCCCTAAAGAAAATATACCCATGGAAGATAAGTAGGAAATCAAAGGTATCGTCGAATAAAAGTTATCAAAGAAAATTCGAAAATTTTGGTTTTTTGGGACGTTTCGAAGAAGCCAGACTACAACATTAGCACAATATCCCAAGTCTGGCTCTGTTGGTAGTGTCTTTATATTAGATCCCGTATATATTTCAAAGTTATAAGCATATCCACTGACGCTGCTCAAAACTAAAAATTTTAAACCCCATTTATGGGGCTTCATCGGCAAATATTGTTTGAGATAGTGCTTCGTTTTTGTTGAACGAGCAAATGCTCGTCCACACACAAATATTGTTCGCATGGTATGCTTGCAAATTTAGCGTTTAAATAATCCAAAACAGGCCGAAGTTTGAACAATCGATCAAAATCGTCATTATCCTTAGGTTGCATTTTTGAATTATTGTTGAAATGTACGAATTTCTTCACATTCTCGAAATGCTTTAGGCTCATCGTTTCTTTGATATGTGGCACTCCAAGCTTTGTAGTTCAATAGCATCTTATACTGGGTAAGTGTATAACAGACATGAATATACATACCCCCAAATATTTTTTTACATCTGCAGCCTTGAAATGGTTTGTAGTACCTATATCTTTCTGTTTTGCATATACGTTGGACTCTTGTACAATTGAGTTGATCAATTCATCATCAAAGAAGTATCGGAAATAATCGTAGGGACTTTCTAATGTCGATACCGATAAAGGCAGATTACTGTCGCCCTTGAACTGCTTTTGCTCTTCATTTAATATAAGCTTTTTTTTCTTCCAAATTATATTTTTGAAAGAATCTTTATAATTTTGCAATTCACGTTCACCATATTCTTGATTTAGACGTTCATTTTCAGTCACATTTACTTCCTCTTCTAATTCATAATCAAAAACAATTGGAATGTTTTCGATATCGAAGTTTTCTTCATCTTCAGAATGATCGAATTGATCTTCGCTAACATCCCAATTGTCAATTATAAACTGCAGCTCATGCGGCTTCAGGGGCCTTTCGTTTTCACCTGGGTTCATTCTTAATATAAAGCAAAGACCACTGTAACATATTTGAAACATACCACAAAATTCCCACTTACATCAAAAGCACTGCTTTTTTTCTTATGGAAGCACCACTGACACAATCGGGAGATATTCACAAATATTATTAATTTTTTCAAAACTTAGGGTCGATTACGAACACCTAAACAAAATCAAACAAGCACGACCAAAACCACTGATGAGCTCCTAAGTGTCACTTCTTCGCAAAATCAGAAGTGCCGTTATCATTGTCGCATTTCTCTTTACAGGCTGATGCAAAATGGTTGGAGCACTTTTTTACAAATATGATGAAATTAGCGTTGTGATGAAAGTGATATTCTATGCCGATTAATATTGATTTTTCCAGTATGTATCATTTATGATACAAAATGCATTTTAGGGTTAAGAGGTATTTCAATAAAAATGGTAATTTTATCTTGTTCAATGAGCACGTATGACCTAATGTTTGTCAGTGTCAGAGTGTTGATGTTATACTTTGAGATTTCTTTGTCGATTAATATGTTTCTATGTAAGGAAGTTGACTTGAATGGTCTAACGACCTCGTGACGTAACCATTTTGCTGCGTTAGAGGCTGAATTTGTATTTTCTGCGCCATTGCAGTTGTTACGAGAAGTGTGAGGAATACAATTCCTGAAACAGGAGGTTTGCCTTAGTTTTTTTTTATTCTGAGGATGAATCTTTGACTTCTTATTAGTTTTTTTGAAGCGAGGGTCTAATTTTGTAGGGCTTGGATTCTTAACCTATTTATTATCGAGCAAAGAGTATTTTCTATTGGCAATGGCTTTTTGTAGTAGTTTTGGCTTATATGTCAATAATTTGTCATATATGTTTGAAGTATCTATTTCATTAAAGAATATGTCTGCAAGTTTTTCACCATGAGCAGAATGTACCGTATTGTTATAACATTGAACGCACTCTTGTACTGGATTAAGAGACAGTAAGTTCTTTTCCTCGTTTTGTCGGATGAGGAATGTTCGGATATTTTCGTTTAATGTGCGATGCGATATTTCGACATCTGAATTCCCAGTTTTATGATTAGGATGAGTAAACTGGAAGGTAATATTTTCTTTAAGAAACCAATCTTTCGCTTTTTCTGAATTAATAGCGCTTTCATTATCAGTTACCAGTAGCTTTGGTTTACCGATTTTGTGAAACATTGCGCGAAGTGTGTTAACTATGGTGTCCCATTGTCTGTTTTTAAGTGGAGCAACAGTAAGGAATTTTAAGAACTTATCACTACAAGTTATAAAAGGGTTGTTCTTATTTTGAACCAGATGTCTAAGTCTTTTGGCGGATTCCTATCATATTTAGATTGCGGACAGATCTCACAGAAGTTAATGTAGTCTTGAACGAGTTCTTTTAATCGAGGATAATAGTGTTTCCCCGTAAGTGTGTGTGTGTGTGTTTCCCCGTAAGTTTTATTGATGCCTATATGATTGGACTGTTTATGAGTTTTGGCTATGAGTTCCTCTATCTCGCTTAGGGTGCAATCATGAAGTAAAATTTCGGCATTGACAAGTGTCGATTTTTTATAAGCCAGTTTCCGTTCAACGTATTCTTTTTGTAATATTAAAATTTTTTTTTGTCGGATAGATTCCTAGACAGATTCCTACGGTGCCTGTGTGTGGCATATGATTATCGAGAATATATTTGGAGTCTTTTTCTGAGAAGTTTTGAAATATAAATGTTAAATGTTTCTTTCTTTTGAACTTTTCTCTTTTAACCGAGTGTGTTTTTCCTGTTTTAACTATTATTTGTACATTATAACAATTCAGTGGTTTTTCAGAGATAGCAATATAATGAGAATTATCTTCTGTAGCTGTATTCTGTGTTGCTAGTGAATTGCAATCTGCTTCTTCGTGAAGCTCAATACAAGACAGTGCATCTGCTACAAAATTTTCTTTTCCTTTAACGTGTTTTATGGTATTATTTATTATTGTACTGGGGTCCACTCGCTGGAAATTAGCATAGGCCAGAACTCAGCCCTAAGCTTCCCATGTGTAGTACTATTGTTTACAGATGGTCCATCTTGTCGTCCTACAGAAGCCAAGGAGCTTCCCCAGTTCTGTGGACGCCAAGTGTTCCAATTCTGTTGCTCCAGTACATCTCAGCCAATTAAGGCGTTTGTGGGCCAGACTCGGGCAGTCTAGGAGGAAGTGTTCTGGACTTTCTTCCTCCTCGCCGCAAGCTCGGCAGGTGTTATCCGTTTGGATGACACCTGCCTTTCCTATTCGTTTGGCGTGTTGACCTAGAAGATTATGGCCCGTTAATACCGCCACCAATGTTCTCACGCCATTTCAGTTTTTTCCTAGGAGTTGTTTTGTCCTCATTTGATTAGGGTGAGGCCAAAGAGCTCGGCTTATCCTGCAGTCGTTCCTGCCATTCCAAGCCGTATCTGTCTCTTTCCAGTGAATTTCGTCTAGTTCCCTTTTTACCGTCGCTAGTGGCACTTTAATTGTGTCTTTTCTAGTGGCATTTTGGTCGGCTGATCCAGCTCTCGTTAGCTCATCCGCTCTTTCGTTTCCCTCGACACCGCTGTGTCCAGGGACCCATGTGAGTTTTACATTTACTCAGGTTGTTGCGGTTGTAAGAGCCTGCCTACAATCCTGCACCAGTTGTGAAATTACGCGGTTATAGGCAAGCGCCTGCAGTGTCGACTTACTGTCCGAGAGTATTTGTATACTTCCATTAAGGTTGTTTGTTGTCGCTTCTATAGCCGCTTTTATTCCAAACACTTCCGACTGGAAAACTGTGGTGTGGCTCGCCAGTTTATAACTTCGGTTGAGTTGCGGGTGATCTGGGAAAAAGATTCCGGCGCCGCTTCCCTCATCCATTTTGGAACCATCGGTGTAAATCATAATCTCACTTCCAGATGTGAAATCCTGCACCGTTTCCCACGCTTCTCTGTTCGGAATGCTGATCTTGTATAGAATCTTGTGTCCAATATTGGTTGAATTCTATCCAGCTCCCTTTTACTTGACGGGACCATTCTCTCCATTTTTTCCAAAATGCATACGTGCCCCGTTTGAGTGTGGTTAGATAACCCATATGTGGATTTTAATCTGATGCTTGCAAGTGATGCCTCTCTGATGATGAATTTGTCGAGTGGCATGAGATTAAGCATTATCTCCATTCCAGCGTATTCATTGGCGTAGTCCTAATGGCACCTGTGATGTCAAGGCAGGCCATTCGCTGGATCTTCTCTAGCTGTTTTGTGATGGTTCTCTTTTGTAATGCCTGCCACCAAACCAATACCCCGTAGGTGGTTATTGGCCTCACTACTGTTGTGTAGATCCAGTGGACAATTTTGGGTTTTATTCCCCAGGTTTTCCCCACTAGTCTTTTCATTGTGAAGAGCGCCGCTGTAGCTCTCCGTCTGACTTCTCCTATGTGTGGAGTCCAAGTTAGCTTACTATTCAAGGTTACTCGTAAGTATATCACCTTGTTTACTAAACTTATATGTTTTCCGTCAATGGTCAGAGGTGAACATGTCTCCGGTTTACGGCGCTTTGTGTGAAGCATAAGCTCCGTTTTGTCGCATCGATGGGCAGTCCGTTTAGCTTCGCCCACTCAAAAAGAAGTGCGGTCTGCATCAATTCCGACATGGTTTCCGGGAACTTTCCACTCATCAGTATAACGATATCGTCAGCGTACGCTATCGTCTTGAAACCCTTCCCGTTGAGGTCTTCCACTGTTTGGTTAACTGTGAGTACCAAGGCAAGTGGTGATACTATGCCGCCTTGTGGTGTACCCCTGTCAGTCCATTTATTCAAGGTTACGTCGTTTTCTTCGGCTCTAATCTTCCTTTAAGCTAGTAGTTCCGTCATCCATTTAGTAAGATATGGGGCTATTGCACATCTTTGGATGGCTGCTACTATGCCCTCAGTTTTTACATTGTTGAAGGCTCCCTCGATATCAATGAAGGCCGCCAAGGTGTAATCTTTGATGGCAAGGTTCCTCTCTATTTTGCTTACGACTACGTGTAGTGCCGTCTCCGTTGAGCGCCCTGGGAGGTATGCGTGTTGGTTGGGGCCAAGCTCCGTTATGTTCACTGTGCTTTTTATGTACACATCCACCAGACGTTCCAGGGTTTTCAACATGAAAGACGTTAAGCTGATAGGTCGGTAATCCGTTGCTTTGTAGTGGCTCGCTTTTGCCGGCTTGGGTATGAAACCTACGTTGGTTTCTCTCCAATCCAGAGGAATATAGCCTTTGGATATGGAGGCTCTACATATTTTCACCAAAATCCGTATTATTGTGATACCCGCTTTCATAAGCATGATCGGATACACTTTGTCGCTTCCTGGTGATTTGTAAGGTTCGAAGGTTTTAATGGTCCAAAGGACCTTTTCTTCGCTTACTAGTTCTTGTAGGGGGGGGGGGCACGGTAAGGAGTCACGTTGTTTACTTGTTCTGTATCCTCATCCGTTGAGCTCGGAAAGTATTGGTTTAGTAGGAGCTTAAGACGTTCTATGCTATTTGTTGTCGTTCTATGCTATTTATTATTTTCTTTTCAGAGCCATGTGTTTTATGGTGAAGTCATACTCTAATAGTTTCAGCTTCCACCTCTGCAACCTTGGATTGTCAACTTTTAAGCTTTGAAGGTAAGTTAAGGGTTTGTGGTCAGTTACTAACTCAAATTTGTGACCGAATATATACGGTCTAAAATGCTTTAATGCAAATATGATCGCTAAGAGCTCTTTCTCTATGGTTGAATATCGTGTCTCGGTTTCATATAGGGTTCTGGATGCAAAGCTTATCGGTTTATGGTTCTGAGACAGCACTGCTCCAATCGCGAAGTTTGAAGCGTCTGTTGTGACACTGAATACTTTGTTCAAATCAGGAAATTGTAATATTGAATGGTTGGATATGTATAATTTTAGTTTTTTAAAGGCTTCAATGTATTCTTCATTTGACGTTTTCATTTTAATATCTTTCTTCAGATATTTTGTCGTGGGGCGAGCTATTTTGGAAAAATCTTTGACAAACTTTCGATAAAATCCAGCTAAGCCTAAGAAAGATTTCATTTGTTTCTGAGTAGTAGGCAATGGAAATTTCTCAATTGCGTCTAACTTCTTAGGATTGGGTTTGATACCATCTTTTGTTATTATATGTCCTAAAAAATCAGTAGATTTTTTAAGGAAGTGTGTATTTGCTATTTCAATTTTTAATTTGCTTTACGCAAAGTCGAGAATATTTTGCGAAGTGCTACTTCATGTTCTTCGAGGGTGGTACTATATACAAGAATGTCGTCCATGTGTACAATACAGAATTTATTAATGTATTTCCAGAACACTGAATTTATCAACCTCTGAAAGGTTGCCGGGGCATTTTTCAGCCCAAATGGCGTTCAAGTAAACTCAAAATGACCTTCGTCGGTAGAGAATGCTGTCTTATGACGATCTTCTGGTTTCACTTCAATTTGGTGAAATCCTTTAGCCAGATCAATGCTTGTGAAATAATTGGC
Organism: Stratiomys singularior; assembly: GCA_954870665.1. Lineage (NCBI taxonomy): Eukaryota > Metazoa > Arthropoda > Insecta > Diptera > Stratiomyidae > Stratiomys > Stratiomys singularior. The sequence continues at coordinate 65,982,370 of OX940877.1, forward strand.
ATGCCCAAGGCAATTGGCAATTGGAATCGGGTATTTGTCCCCAATCGTTATATTATTTATCTTCAATAGTCAATCACTAACCGATGTTTTCCATTCTTTTTTAGAACTACCCAAATCTGAGAGTTGTAAGGAGATTTGGATGGCTGTATAATGCATTGTGCCAAATCTTCTTGGATTTTTTGTTCAACAAATGGTTTTAAAGAGTATGGGTATCTATAGTTTGGTTGGTATATTGGGTTATCGGTTCCGTTTCAATTCGAGTTTGATTTCATGTGTAAATGTTAATTTCTCATATTCATTGTATTGAATACCGGCAAATTCATTTTTAATGTGATCAATTAGATCTTGCTCTTCTTGAGAGTATTTTTCTTCTTGAAGTTGTTTGTCAATTGGTATTTTTTCAGACATTTCCTTTTTCTGAGTATGTTGTGCTGTTTCTAGTATGTTTTCACATTGAGCAGCTAATACATTATAAAGTTCGCCATGCTCGGCATCGAAGAGTAATGAAATATTATTGATCGTTAGAGTTTTTGAGTTAAAGTCAATACTCGCTTTCGTACCTAGGAGGACGTTTAGGCCAATGATACAATCAAACGATTGGGATGCAAGATCCATCAATTTCCATCCGATCCGATGGTTTGTATGAAATTCCGAAGGAAAGGGGGTGTCAAGACTAAAATTGATTTCATTGGTTCCAGAAACAGAATTGATAATCAATGGTTGTGATAATTCATACCGTCTTTTCGGGCCTACATACTTAGCATTCATGATGCAATGCGTACTTCCTGTATCTATGACACAGCGAAGTATCTTACCTTCGATAGTTAATCGAAGAAAAGGTAGTCCGGGGCTGGTAACGGAAAATTTCCATTCCCAGCAAACAAGGATGACTTAGAGGTTGTAGCGGTATTCATGGATACATCAGAAGGAAGATGAAGATCATTCCTTTGATAATTGTGAGTTCTCGTTCTAGAATTTAGTGTTTAATTGACAGAATTATATTTAGGTTCTAATTGAACTGGTAAATGGTTGGTTTGATTTTGGTTCACTTGATAGTTATCCCTACGCGGATTTTGAATAGGACCGTGTTGATACCGCGTGTTTTCTTTAGACATTTGTCCATAAAACTATTTTTAACTATTTCTCTTTTCTGTTCAATTTCACATGTTTTTTGCACATCATTATATCTATTATTATTTTTTATTTTATTATATATAAGATTCAGGTACTTACTCATTTATGAATAATGTTGTGCGGGAGTTGTAAATTTAGCTGCTAGAATTCGTTCCATGAGTCGAGTTTCCGTCTCAGGTTCGTCAAAATGTGTTACCAGTGTTGATTTGACTGTTTCCCAGCATGTATTAGGAAGAGCGTTGATGGTTTCTTTCGGCTTTCCTACCAGTTTCTCGATGATTTGATACGCCACCAAGTGTTTTTGCGCTTCTGAGAGCTCCTGTATCCCTGGTTGTATTGCATCGATGTCATTGATGAACGTATGAAGGTCTGATTGATCACCTGCGAATGATGGGATGGAGTTCAAGTAGATGCTGACCGTTTTGTAGCCCATTATGCTCCTTTGTTGTGATTCTTCTGTTCCTTCCCGAAGTCGTTCTATTATCTGTTCTTTTCCTTGTTCGTGTTTTTCGATGCTAGGCAGGGCCTCTAAATCCACGCCACTTTATAACTTCATAACGCTTTATAACTTTTACGAGAAAAGTTTACACTTATCCAAGTCTATGGTTCGAACGACGACTGCGCCAATTACGTTTGCCTTGTGTTTAGGATCGTTACTTTACCAATTATAGTACAAAACTGAGCCTTAGCCCGATTTTACATACTATTTATACATAAATTTACAAATATTTCTAGTTTTATTGCTTAATGCTAATTTGATTATCTTATCTTCTACAAAGGTTTACATAGGTTCAATATATTATTTGAAACATTTTATGCTTGTTTATGTTCAATGTATTATTTGAAACATTTTATGATTTACAAATCTTCAATGTATTATTTGAAACATATTATGGCTTACAAGGATAAAATGTTTCATCTACGTGTACACATTTGTTTTATTGCTTAATGAGGGTTTGTCGGTCACTTATGGTGATTATGTAGGGACGTAACACTTCAAGACAAGGAGAATATGACAAAAGTCTATGTTGAACTACCAGCACTTGTCAAGTACCTGCTTGACAGTAAACATCGTCGATCTACCAACTCAAAAGCCATCTTGATACTACCCAAAATAAGTGTCGGCGTATGATCTGATTTTATTTCCTAAGATCTTCGAAAATATTTTGGACGCCGTACAAAGTAGTAATATGCCTATATATAGCGTATCAACCACCACGCCTTGGTGTGAGCTCGCTTTGCGGATCAATCATGACAATTCCAAGCCTGTTTAAAGTGGAAGGGAAGATGGGAAGGAGTCTGTTGTCCAGCAAAGTTGAAATGAGTCCGTGTAGGGTAACCGAAGCGTGAATATACAGCGGACTTGTGACGTTGTATTCGTTTGATTTCATGTTGTGTAAACTCAAAATGAAGACAGACTGAAGTACTGCTGAACTGAATTGATGTTATAGATATCTAGATAAACTTGATGAAATTGATGAAGGGATGCATTGAGGGGAGAAGAAGTAATGTGGAGTGATGTAGAAGTTGGTGTGGAGTGAAGTTGTGTGAAGGTTAGGAGGCAGTTAGGAAGGATGGAATGAAGTGAGTACCAAAGACTTCACCTAACGGGCTTTTTTTGGTTCCTCCGGCGGAAATAATGGACTGTAAACTAGAAGAAATGATGACGGACGCATGCTGAATTGAAGTAGAATATATCGCAATTGGGGAAGTTGGACCGAAACGAGTACTGTTGTCGTCCCCAAATGAGGTTCTAGATGGTTGGGAACCTGGGGCCTACCGAGAGAAAGTTATAGAACGCCAAACCGGTGGGGATTAGATGCTAAGATGATTCGATGGATAAAATATTGACTGAAGACTAGACTAAACTAGACAAAACTTAGGACTATAAAATTGACGGACTGATTGTAAACAGATGTTCATGTGATTTGAAGAAAATGTTTGAAAATTTGATGAAAAAAATGCGTGTCATATCTATTTATACTGTTGCAAGACTGACTGATGACTAGAGAAACTAAATGCAACGAAATGAATGTTTTGTTACATACAGACGTAGAGGAGTTAAATGTATTTTGCCGGTCGAAAAACTCGCATTGCAATATCAACAATGTTGATGGGGCATATGCGAGACTAGCACACTTCCTACAAATGGAAGTTGAATATGTTGAAGTAAAATGTGCATTAAATGTTAAATTATGTTGTGACGGTTGTTTACCCGGACCATATAGACTTGTGCTATAGGACTCCGGGTGACGCAGGAGGGCTGATGGTATGAGCTTCGGTTTATTCCATTCAGTCTTTCGGGAGCACCATCCCCACGTACCCGAGGTTCTGGGGAAGGGAGCAAAAACTGAGAGTTATCTCGAACCGTTGAAAAGCGGAATCTTATCAGAGTTTTATCTGAACCACGGGTTGAGGGGACACCCATGACAGGTTACTTTCAGCCCCTCACACAGTGAGGAGCCTATCCTTGGCTGAAACGTGGTGGTGGCTTAGAAGGCTGAAGAGTACGGTGAGCATTTATCAGTTGTGCTCGGGAATCCAGATAGATTAAACAAAATTGAGACCTGGGACTAAAACTTGTTTCATATCTTGGTGGCTGGTACGTGACATATTGTTTCAACCATTGTTTGTTTGAAATTGTGTCCAAGTGAAACACTTCGACTTCATGTAGCTTGTCACCTTTTTTGTGGATAGGGAATATGATTGATTGGCTCCACTCGTTTGGCATATGTTCCTGTTGAATTTGTATATCCAATGATCTGAAGCTGTGTGAAGGATTAAGGAGTTTCTTGAAATACGAAGCGCATCATTTCATCAGCTATGTTGCTAATGACATAACGGCAGAGCATGGTCTTGAGATGATAACCTCGCTTCAAGCTTTTCACTACTTTTTGTCTTGTGTTGCTGCTCACAGTATTGTTGTCACAGTATTTTTTTCTGATTTCTGAATGAGATTATAAGCAAATTAAAAGTAACTCTTAATGGATTTACTTCAATCCTAAGCACGCATGGAGATTTGACATTTCAACTTTGACAATTTAGATTTGAAAATCCACATCTGTGCTAATAATTTTAAAATTAATTAAATTATTAATTAAAAAATTCATCAAAATGATAAAGTATCAACTTTCTAATTGATAGCAAGCAATTTAAGGCAGCACATAAGTAGCCTTTATGTAAGTGGCCCCAGTTTGTGCTCATATAGAACTGAATCAAATATGCTCAATGGCACTAACTTTGGTAAGAGATGATATGGCAGTATGACGCAAATAGCATCCTTGAGTTAAGTGCAGCGAAATGTTGACAAAAATATCTCTTTTGTAAAGCTTTTAGTCATCATATCATTGAAATTTGAGGAGAACCACTCGTAAAATTGGTTTAAATTATCTTTAAAATTTTCATGGAATTTACATGCTTACATCTGGATCGATAACTTGAAGATGCTCAAATTAAGTGCTGGCTACAATGTTCACAGCATTTGAAGTTAATTTTACCTATAGAACCTTTATGTCAACCTTTTTTGTCTAATTTATGAAGGTAAACAAGTCAAATTGACTTTCTTTATACTTTTATTTCCCTGTTATACAACAATTTACTTCGAATTGAGTATCATGTTGTAATCCGCCGTTCCTTCAATCCCAATTGAAATTCAGATCTCCAGCAAGCAATTTGTTATAGAAACAATTAAGCTTCACACAGCCCACGAAGGATTCGAAAAGAAAATGCTACTAACCAAATTAATCGAGTTAAGTTCCTCTTGAAAATTACTGTCTTCTCATTCAGTCCGTAAATTTTGTTTCGCTTGAAACACTTTCTCGAAGTCAGCGAACCATACTGCACACGTTTCTTAATGGTGGTTCCTGGAGTAAAAGGGTTAGACAAGCTTTAGTTTATAAAACGAAAAACCTCATGTTCATGTGTTTCCGGTGTTATCTCACGTTGCTGGGTGAAAAGTAGAAACAACGTAAACACAAATCACCAAAGGAAAAAATGTCAGAGCATAAATGAAAGTGGTTCCGCTTTGGCTCGTTCAAAAAAGGTTTTAATTTATGTATAACCAAATTGATTGATTTCCTTGGATAAAAATTCAGGAAAAATTTACTTAGAGGAAGCTGTTAAATAAGTTTTGGGGTTTTGTACATGTCCCGAGTCCAATATTTAAGACGTGTTACTTAGACTTATTTCATTAAGTCTACCGTTGCATTCACAGGGTCCGCTAGAAAATAATCTTAAAAACTTGTGTAATTAGTTTTTTTCCAGAAAAAGCAAATTGAATGCTCGCATTGAATAAGACATTCGCTTTATATAATTCAAATGCAGTTTTCTAACACGATTCGTCTCTAGACAGATAGTACGTGTAGAAATTTATAGATATTAATTTTAAGGTAAGATCAATACTATATTTTTTTATTTTTGAACTTGCTTGTATACAGGCATGTTTTGAAATTGTCAAAACAAAAAAAATGATTTTCTGTAAAAAACACATTTATACTCCAAATGGTGTGAAACTAATTTATATTTATTGATATTATTTATTAAAATCTATTTAAATTTTACACGAGCCACACTGTTGATCTTACGGTACGTAAGTAATCATAATTTTATTTATAATTATATTTTTGTTTTTCATTATCTGACTTAAAACACATATTATTGAAAGTGCGAGGATACGCTCTGGGAAATAGGTTAATCCTATGGAAAATCGTCCAATTTTCAAACGTTTTTTGACTCACCTTTAGGTATCTTGTAGAGCTGATGAATTTAGTAACGAAAATGAAATACTTTTAAAACGTTTGGCATATTTTCGGGGATATGTTCTCTTGAAATTCTTAAAAAACGTCAGTTCGAGCTGCATTCAAAAAATTGTATGGAATCATGGATGCAGCTTTCATGCGTTTTACAGTAAGTTATATTTGTCATTTGATCATAAATAGTATGACGCCTGAGCAACGTCCAACAGAATAATTAATTCGATTAGCCATGGATTTTGCGGAAGGATTTTGGATTGCTCGCTTACAAAATACAACTCGTGTAGGAGTTGAAGCCAAACAACCACCGGCCACGGTGTGGATTCGTTGTATGTGCCTGAGAACAAACTGCTGCAGATCCGAAATTTCAATGAAAATTTTGTTTAGCAATGAGGCACAATTCTGGTCGAATAGCTTCGTCAATAAACAAAACTGCCGCATTCGGATTGATGAGCAACCGCAGGCTGTATTCCTAGCCCCGTTACATCCAGTGATAGTCACTGTGTACTAACCGCTGGACTATTTCCTGTGGGGATACGTCAAATCACTCGTCATCGCCAGCAAGCCCGCGACGTTTGACCATTTGGAACACAACATTCGCTATTACATTATGATTTATTTGTTATGGAATCATTAGTTATAGAAGACGAAGATTGAACATATCGTTTGGACATCGTCCGTGCCAGCCGTTGCGCTCATAATATTTTCTAAGCAGAGAATCATCATTCCAATAAAACTAATTAGGTGGCAGTCAGATAGATAGATAGATAAATTTATTGAGGCTGTATACGTACATGTTATTCTTAACTAGCTACGGCGAATATTTGACAGCAACAAATTATCAAACAGCTTTTGAAAAACTAGAATCTGGTCGTAACCGATTCTTATGCTAGATTGGAGCTGTAGTTTTCATTCATCTTTTGCTCGAAAAGCTTTTATTTGAGTTTGATTACAATGTTCTAATATTAACTTATATCTAACTTATCCTGATGAAAGAGGGGTGTAAGTCTGAAGGGGTTGAGGAGCAGAGGCTCTTTGGCTGACTTGGGCTCTCTATAATCTCCGGTGACATGTGCCGACCAGAACCTTTGAGGTTAGCACTATGAGTGCCGTGTGTTCACCCGCGGTCTTCTGGTCCAGGTTGGATATAGAATGGTGGCCTATAATGTGACGACGCATCAAAGGATGTCATTGTTGGCAGATTAGAGCAGAGGAGTTTGATGAGGGCTAGGTAGGCTGAGGAGGCGTTAAGCGACATGTCCCAGTAATATAAGTCACGTACAATAGCTTCGGGGTGATATGACCATCTACTCAGTCTCTTGGGACTTGTTTGGATCATATAATTAAGGATGGGTTGGATTTTTGTTTCCTCATAAAGTATGCTGCTACGGTAGTACTTTTTATTGGGCTTTCGATATTTGGACAGGCACTTTCTAAGAATCTTTCTTTCAAAAATCTGCAGTTTTTCAGCGACAGTAGGGGAAATTGTTAGCCAAACCGGGAAGCAGTATGATATTATGGGCCTGATCAGGGTTTTGTACATGAGCAGCTTTGTGCTGATGCTGACGGATCTGCTAGAGAGTAGTGGTGCCAGCGCTGCAGAGGCTATGGTTGCTTTAAAAATGGTCGCGCATGAGTGCGGGTTGAATTTGAGGCGATAGTGGAACAGGACACCCAAATATTTTATAGTATTCTTTAGCGGCGTGGGGGAGTTGTCGATAAGTAGAGTTAGTTCTCTACTCTCTGAAGGTGCCAATCGGTGGCCTTTCCCGGAAACATTACGAAAGCAAATAAGTTCGCATTTTCCGGCGTTAATGGATAGCGCCCACTTTGTGAAGTACAATTGGAGGGATTGTATGCGTGGTGTGATGGTCCTCAAGGCTTTCTGAGAGGAAGAGTGGGAGGCCAGTACAATGATGTCATCTGCGTAGAGGATGGAGGGTGGTGGGGCGAGGGGGGGGCACGCTCTGAGTAGGGCCATTTAAAATACTTGTTGTCTAGGCCATAGGGATATCGTGGAGGAAGAAGTTAAAAAGATGCGGTCCGAGAATGGATCTCTGTGGGACGCCCGAGTTCACACTAATTAAGTTTGAATATGTGTCCACTATCTTTACGGAACAGAACCTATCTTGGAGAAAGTCAGCTATGATGCGTACAACTGGAATAGGGCATTCGTTGTTGAGGAGTTTATAAATAAGTCCATTTGACCATACTGAATCGAATGCTTTTTCGAGATCAATTGAGCATGCCACGGTTGTTTGCTACATTCTTAGCCCGGTCGAAATTGAGTCGTGTAGCAGAAGCGCTGCTTGCTCCGTAGGTAACTTCTCTTGAAATGCGAATTGCTGGGCAGGCAAGAGGGGTTTGGCAAATGGTTTGAACGATAGAAGAATGATCTTCTCTAATATCTTCCCTAAATTCGAGAGCATGGATATTCCCCTAAATTTACCTATATCTCCGTTTGAATTTTTTTTGGGTAGGGGGATTAGAATTGCGGTTTCCCAGGCTCGAGGAAAGTACCCGTTGTTTATGCACTGGTTTATAATGCAGCTGAGGGGTCCAAATACGGCGGCGGAACATTTCCTTAGCACGTAGTTGGAAATTTCGTCTCGCCCAGCTGACTTTTTATGGTTTAATGAGCTTAATGTGGAGAGGACTTGGTCGGGCGTTGCAAAGAAGCATTTGAAGGGTTCGCTTGAAGGGCATATAGCTCGGTTAGTGGGGGAGAAGATTTAAGAAAGGAGCCCTGGTATCCTTGCAGAAACTCGTTGACTTTCCGCTCAACAGTGGCGTTGATGTTGCGATCAGCCGAGGACTTCTTTGCGAACAGATGGTGGAAGTAGTTGGAGCACGCAGATAGTTTTTCCTCCGTTGACGTTACTGTTTCCCCATTCAGTTGCATTGGGCTCTTGTTTATGTCGAAGTTTGAGGTCCGCCGGCCAGTGACGGCGTTGATTTCGTTGAAAACATTTAGGTGACAGTCAAAACAATCAATTCGTGCTTTATTTCATTCTATACGTTTTAAACAAACATCCTAAATAACTGCTGGGAAAAAATTCATAGAAAATGGTGCTGACACAAGGTTAAACTTACAAATTCTGACTCGAAACAACATTATGTTCTGAAAATAGTTTAAGAATTTTATAGTATTATTTCATTACTGTTAGTGTGCCCGGTTTCCTTATCGTCTTATTGAAGTCCCTTAGGTTATCGTGAAATCTTATTTCTATAGTGCATCCTGATTGACTGAAACAGCTATATTCGCAGTCCCAAGTTTATTAATACTCGCACTGTTTGTCCTCTATTAATATACGTCTCTGTTCGTACGTCTTTTTTTCCCCTACCTGCTTCTTCTTTTAAAGCCAACGTTGATGCTGAATAGTTTTGAATTTTTTCGAATAGTTTTGCTTGTTTGTATATTGTTTATCCGAAGTATTTAAATCTTGTCTATGCTCTCTTGTCGCTGTCCACTAAATCTTTTTGTTTTCTGCCATCCATTGTTTACTACTATCGTGAATCTTGTATGAATCCTTGTTGTAGGCTTCATCAGTTGAAGGTGTCCACTATAGTCTTTTTATTGTTTGCCTTATTGCTGCATTTTTATGCTCCTGTCTGTTGGTTTGGTCTTCCTATATATCTAATCCTCGAACTTGTTTGATGGTTTGTTTATTATTATGTCAAGGTAATTTATGCTTCCACTGTGAATTCAAAATTTTGTATTATTTTTTTAAGTATTCCAGAAAACCAAGATAAGGAGCTGCAATGCCAACATCAGCGATCCTTATGGAAGTCTTCATGCAAAGCCTAGCATGATATCCTTACATCTAGCTTCGGAGTGATATTTTACGGGAGATAAGTGAGCGACATAATCTATATAAGTACCAAAAATAACGAAGAACAGATTCTCTTCTTGTATTAATGGCTGACCTATATATAAGGACACTTAAGGCCGTCAGCACCTATCAAAACTATTGATTCATTTTGGCGAAGGAGAAATTTTAAATTTCAAGGTAAACACTCTGGTGTGCTGCTAGGAAGGAATGTTCAAGGAATATTTTTCATCAATTGGAAAAAGTTTCCGTAAAGTCCGCAGTTCGCTCAAATACAGTTTCTAATTTATCCAAATCCAGTTTCTAATAATCCAGATTCTGATTTGCTTACACGTAGTTTTTAGGCCATAGAGGTGCAAGCTTTGACAATCTCACTTTAATACTGGCATTATCAGATGTAAATTGACTGCATTACTCTTTGAAATTCCACAATATTAGTCTTGTTCGGACTATTTTTTTCCCTCCATCGTTCTAGAATATTCAGTACATAAATTAACTTCTTTTATCTGAAAAAGTATCTTTGAGTATACGTTTACTGCAATAAAGACCTTTTTGCTTGGTATGAGACAGATGTGTTCAGCTGACTTATAACAAGTTTTGCTGTCGTTATAGCAGAACTTCGATGGCGATCGTTCAATATTGTGACATGTTCGAATAATGTCACGCGCCACTGTAGTCGTCTTAAGAGAAAAGTCTTAAGCAAGTTTTAATTACCAATACATCGATAATTTTCGAAAGTTTAACATGAATATATTGCGTGCAAAGAGTACAACAAATACGTGTGTAAGCGCGTAAACCCGAGAACGATCCACATGGAAGATTCGCGATTGATTGGTACATGTATAAAAGCGACTACAGCGACGAAAAGAGCCTCGTGGATTAAGTGAAGAAGTGAGTTACAAAAGCGACAGTACGCGTTGAAAGTAGTGCGGTAATCGAAAAGTGTTGTAAAATAAAATCGTTTGCGAATTTTAAATAGCAAGTAAAAGTGAGTTATAAGTGATTAATTAATTAATGTAAAATTGATAACTCATAAAAGTGAATAAGTTGATAAATAAAAAAAAAGATAAATTGAAAATAATTGTAAAGTGTTAGTGATTTTTAAGAATAAAATTTCAAACATCTAATTTTAAATCAGTCAAGTGTGTTTAATTCACTATTGCGAGCATTTGCGAAGAGCAAACAGGTCGCGCACCTGATAAAGCGCAACAATATTTTTATCATATATGGAGTTGCGTCAGGAAATTCGGACGATACTTTGGCACGTGAACAATTCTTCACACTTCAAAGACTGTTCTGTAGTTTTTGAATATTCTTCTTTGATATTATTTAGTATAATTAATTCATTACTTGTTTGTTGTAAGGGTAGTTTCTACTTTATTTTAAATACATTCTTGTACAGTGTGTTAGTAAAATTTCTTAACTTCCGCTGGTATAAGAAGCCTCTCTTAAACAGATTGTCATTTTCAGCATCAATGATTCTTTCAAATTCAATTTTGCTTAGTACACCATCTTCACTTCTAACATGATATGACACCAACAGTCACTTCTACAACTTCCAGTTCTTGGAAAAAAAACTCACTTTTAAAATTTTCTTTGCTTGCTTTATGCAGTATTAAGAACTTTATTCTTCATGCGCCACCGATTTTACGTTGTTAATGTAGGTTTGATTTTGCTTCCATGATTCATGATAGTACATGTTTGAGGTGATTTTTCACAATACGACTGCAATGTTGAAATGGCTTGCAATAACAATTGGTATAAAATCGTGTTTTTCATATTAAAAGTAGATATCTTCAACTAGATGCTTTCTGGAATGTTAAATTTGCGTTGCTGGTTACAAATTCAATGTATGAAACCCAACAAACTATTTTATAATGTTTATTCTTTGCACTCCAAAAACATAACGTCAATTTTACACACTTTCTTGTTTATACATACCCAGGACTTTCTTTATATCAACTACTTCTCTACTACTACTACTACTACTACTACTGCTACTGTTACTACTCCTACCACCACTCCTACTACTACTACTACTACTACTACTACTACTACTACTACTACTACTACTACTACTACTACTATTCATAATAAGTAATAATTAATTGTCAGTATTTCGGATACACTGGTAAGAAGCGTTTCTCAAACACAAAACTATCATTTTGAAAGTGCAACCAATCGATCAATAGTGCAATTAAGAAATCGATAGATGTCGTATTCGAATCTGCCTTTGCCAAATCCCTTCAGCATAAAAATTACAATTTAATTTCCCTCAATCGTGACCAATGAGAAATTTTATTCGTTTCCGTAAAGCATATTTTCTTACGGTTTTTGCAGCCTGATTCCAAAGAAATCGACCCCATTTTCAGACCAAAAGAAAACAAAGAATTAAGTCGTACCACAGCGAAGGTACCTATCACAGTGTGGTGGGCTGATATACTCCAATAGCAGAGATACTAATCCTAATATCACCGATTAATGGCCAACATAGGTAGGACTACCACAGGAAGGAGACGGCCCCTATGGGTCAGAACTATGCCGCGACACTCTCAGCAAGGAATTACACCGAAAGCGGTTAGCTGGGGTTCAAAGACAAGTTGCGCCGGGAATCGCATGCATATATCTAACAGTCTTCAAGATGGCAGTGTAGGTAACCACATTGGTGGTACCCATCGCTCTCCTTGTGAGAGAGCGCAGAAATATTTATGTGCCCAAATGTGAAGAAAGCGAAAAAGAGTTCAGTAACGACAAGAGATAACGCTCTCTCAGCGATTAGCATACTACTGGGGAGAAGTACAGTCCTGGGGAGTCCCCGGGAGACACAAAGGGAAAGTAGACTGCACGTCTGATGCCTGAGTTGAGTTCCTAGGCGGGCGTAAATGTTTTCGGTCTTATCTACAAAAGACTGACATGCCACGATCTCCTTACTGCGTGTTATGCACAAGAAAGGTTCATGACACCTGTCACACATTCTTCTCTTGCAAAAGATGGAGAAAGGAGAGCGGTAACCTTTTCAGCGAATTTGGAGAGCTGTGCCCCGAAACTAAGGTCGAAGAAATGCTTAGAATGACATATGCACACAATTCCAAAGCATATATGGAATCGGGTAGCACAATATGCTCGGGCAGTCCTGACACAATAAATCTCTTTTCTAGCACTTTATTCCTTCCCGCTAGAGAAGGTATTCCCGTCATCTGCAGGCGTTTCTAGAAGTATAAACACAAGGCTTAGACCGAAGTAATGTGTCTAAAGATTCCAGGTCAAATTCTCAGGTTGACAGGGGAAATGTTATGTGGTTAGTGTAGAGGCATCGACCGTCTGGGAGTCCCACACTCAAAGCGTAAACAGCCTTCACCTCCCTACCACAAAATAATTGTTTGGAATTTAGTTTGAACTACACTTCTTACTTTGACAGAATTGTTTTAAGGTTCTTTTTCCGATTTACCTCAATATTGAATTTTTCTTTCGCAGTTTGCGATTGGCCTGATTTAAGGGCATCCCTAAACGTTTCCTTATAGAATACTTGTCAATAATATTTTCCTCTGGCGAATAAAGAGTTATCAAATTTCCCGGATCGAGTTTACTTTGCTAAGAAGGTTCACAACAATTTTTCTTATTTCTACCGCCGTTTTGTTCTGTTTGCGGCCCTTTTTTAATTTGAGATTAGAATGATATCAATCTATAGCACGCAATTTCACACTTAAATGAAGAACGTTAGTGAATAAATTCGGTAATTTCCAAGTTCATTATTGACCTAAAAAGTACCTTTTTCTTCAGTTAAGCGAGAAAGACCCTTCAGTGAGCGAATACTTTTTGGACTAGAAAGTAGAACATTGCAATAAATTTTTGTTATGCAATTCGTTTGATTACATTTGCATCTTTATACGACGTAAATAAAATATCTTTCAAAACCACTGTTTAGATTTTGCATTAGTAATAAAAATTCAATTTAGATTAACAAAATTCACAGATAAGCAAATATTTTTTGGAGCCACTAGACATTTCTTCCGCGATGAGTTTGCGGTTGAATTTCACTAAGAACATAGACTGGGATTTTGTCTGCTCTGTTTAACTCAAAATTTAGAAACGAACTTAAGCTTTACAGGAGTACAGGAGAGTTTATGACCAAAAGGATGGACAAAGGAAGCGCTATTAGCTGAGAGTGCAAATCTTAAAGGTGCTAACCCATAATGGTTCTATGAATTTATGTCCGAAAATTTACCAACTTTTACAAGCATAAAATCAAGCTGATAAGATATACAAGCAGAAACGCCGACTACAAAGTAAAATGCACGTTCGTATGTAAATAAGATATGTATTGAAGTTCGTGTACAAAGAAATCGCGGCACATTAAAGATGACGCAACTCTCAGATAAAGACACATATGTTCGTGATTGCTTCATAATTGAGTAAAATTCCAAAAAGTAAAAGAGCTTTAACATATTAGCACAATATCTGAAATGGGTGGCGAACCTAATTTCCCACAAAAATCGGCAGCTGTGACCCACTCACAAAAAACTCAGATTAAGTAGATAGCGGTTGGCCTGCGAAAGGGTAAAAATAGTTCAAACGCTACCATAAATCTTCTTTAATTGTTAAATTGGACAACTCCGCCAGGCTATCGTCACTTAACTTAAAGTCGACCGAATGTTCCTCGGACTAATTTATGCTTTGAATTACGAAATAAGTTTTTTAAAGGTTTCATATCTTTGAGTTTTGTCCATTTTTTATGTTAAAAATTGTGTACGCAATTCAATGGCAATTTGATTAGAATTCATCGTTTTTCTATGCCGGATTTTGTAAAAAAATCCACAAGGGTCTGCACTGTGGACCCCACGTCATAAAATAACTCATAAACCCATCTCAAATTAAGTTGGATTCAATGGTAGACCCGGGCAAAATTGTATCGAAAAACTCTGATTGCGAATTTGTTATTTTTGGGTATCTTGGGTGCATGTGCTACCTGAAATAAGCCCAGATAGGCTAAGTTCAGGGTTAAGACCACTCCAGAGCTGCAAAAGGCCTGACTTTGATATTTTTTTATATATTGGAAAATATCAAGATTATCTTTTGATGAGATATAATTTTATGTAGAATACGAATAAAGCCCTCGGGTTTCTGTTTTCAGGGTTCAATTGAACATATGTTGAAATGCAAAAAACTTTCTCGTGTTCTCATAATGAAACAGTGGCGTGAGAGCCATTTGCGAGGCGCGTTCAGTATAGAAAGTACAGAAGAAAGAAAAGTTTTCCGCATAAACTGTTTATTAAAGGAGGAAGCTACTGTAAATATACAAAGTGATGAATGGAGATATTTTCCAGCAACGTTTTCACTCGCGTTGGCGTTTCTCGAGATACTCGACATATTTTGAAAGAACCCAAATCTTTAGAAATTTTGACATACTTTAAATCTGCAATTCATAAGTCAACAATTTTCCAAAAAAAAATTTTTAACACTAACATTAAAAAAATTACCTATTATTGGTTTTAGAGTTATAGCTGGGGCGGGAGGTTTCGCGGGGTTGTCCGTAGTCCAGATATGTAGCCGAGTCGCTAAAATTACCGATTTAACAATAATGATGGACACCGAAAAAAGAAAAAACCAGAGGTAAACACTCCGACGGGAAATGGAGCCACGGCCTCATGCGGTCTTCTCTTCGGCAATCATGCTGGGGATAAGTCGGAAGCGCATTTTTCAGTGATCGAACACAAGGAACTGGCTCTAAACTAACAGGAACTGCCTCGAGCATAGAATGGCGAAGCCTTATAGAGGGTGGTTTGAAAGCAATGGCGATCAAAGGGATTCCAGTGGAAAATGAATGGATGTCGATGTCACGATGGGGACTAAAGAAACCACAGCCGAAAATGTGGCGAACTCCTCTGAGAGTCTGCGTTCGACTTCTCTGTACCTAGGGCACGGCCACGACAAGATAAGTCCCTGTGTACTGATGGTCGGCATAAATCGCTGGAAAGCGAAGAGAATGCCACAGACTTCACTGCGAAGTTTAGCATTCATAGCACCGAGGTGAGTCACATTCCCGACTGCTGGTTTACAGCTGTACCAGAAAACTCATCCAGATGCCAATCAGTGAAAGATCCCACTCTCCCCTGTGCATCCCATACATTCCAATGCTTCATACGAGGAATATCCTGTTGTTATGACAAAGCGTAGTAGACGTAGTAAATGAAGAAGGCCACTTAAGCAGACATCATCCCAACGGATATCGTACAGCTTCTGTACTAACTTAGCCCTGACATGCTGCCAAAATTGTTCACAGAAGCCAGGCTTGTGCCGCTCAACAGGGCAAGAGGAATCGGAGTTACCATCTGCATATCGGCCCACTACGTATGCTGAACGCCTGGGAAAACGGTCCAGAAGCTGGAAATATTTCTGGAATATTTCAGGAGCCCGAGGTATCTGAAGCGGCACTTCATCAAGGACCGGAAGCTCATTGGACGCGCGGCGAAGAATGGATTTAACATCAACTAGCTTCTGAGGTTGCAGCTACCGAAAGAGTTGTGCCTGATCGGCTATGCTTATAACATAGCAGCACAAGTCGTTGGTCATACGACCAAAAAGACACAACTCAAACTAAGTACGATGCTGCTCCGTGTGAGCGAGTGGATGCCCGGCCGTGGGTTTACTCTAGCGCTCCGAAAAATTGAGGTTATCATACTGACCAAGAAGGAGATCCCTCGTGTTATTCTCGTTCAAGTTGGGGAAACGATCATCTATCTTGAAGATGAGCTTCTTTGATCAGGTCCGAGTGGTAGCGAATGCTGCAGTGGGATTCTCGTTCCTCAGTCGCCTTATGGCCAACCATATCGGCCAAACCCAATACGATGTATTGAGTACGATGTAAGCAGTACTCTTGTACGGCTTCGAAGTCTGGGCTGACGCCCAAGGGCGCCTCGCTCAGGTACAGAAGTAAGGAGCTTTGCAGATGACAGCTGCATACAGAACTGTCTCTGAGCCGACGGCATTGGTTATGGTGGTCGCCACTGTGCTACTTACTTGGTGAGTCTACTTAAGATGAGGGAAGTCAGAGAGAAATAATTGTTAGCCAAGAGGAAAGCAGAAGGATCTTTGCTTTGGGTACGAAGCGCGAAGCAGATGGCCCGCACGACTCGACTGACCTGCGGCCATGGCTCTACAGAAAGAATGGTGAAACTGATACCAGTCGCAACAGTGGGCACGTGGGCACGTGGGCACGTGTATTTTCAGTCTTACCTACAAAATATCGAAACCTTCGTCCCTCGTTTGCTGGTTCAGCAGATGACACCTGTGAAACCTTTTCCGAATGCAATAAATGGGTCAGGCTCTGTTTGCACCTCACAGGGAAAATAGGTGTACGCTCTGCAGATAATATTACGGGAAAGATGTTAACAAGAAGTGACTGTTAAATCTCCATTAAGGCGTCACTACATACGGCACTAACATCCTCTGGTACCTTGTTTCAGGCAGAGATAGACAAAGCACAACTACATTTGTAATTTTCCTAGGATTTTACCCGAAAGCGCCCAAATATCCCATTTTCCCCAGAAAACTGGAAGAAACCTCCCCGGTTCAAATAAAATTCTGCTTATTTGAAATGGTTACACATTATGAAAACTTTCACAATTGATTCGGTTGACGATTTAGGAGTGTGAGAAGTTCAATATTTCAATTTTAGCACTGACGATGCAAAAATAAGAAGGAAGAAATTACGAATGAGATTTTTGTGTATTATTTTACCAGATTCTGTCGAGACTGTTGAGTTTTTGTTTTCCTTTACTAATTCTTGTTTGTATCGCTATGTCACAATAGATCCTGCCTTTGATTCACAAGGATTGTTACACCAATTTCGTACTCTTTGGGATCTTGTCTAGTCTCATTTTGGTTTCTCATGTCCGCATTTCTTTTTTCAGTCTTTCACGGTTAGATAGTAAAAGTTTCGTTATGACTCGTCTGGAAAATTGTTTTCGTGCACAGCATGTTGCAAGAGGTTTCTGAAGGATCTGGGTGATCCATCCTTATTTAAACATCTCATTATTTCTGGGACGATAATTTGCCAGCGCTCGACTAGCCCGTTAACCTCACTCTAGTATAGAGGTGTCTTATAGACTTTGATTTTTTAGGTCATCCTCCATTGGAGAGGTTATGGAGGCTGATCTTAAAGGGCTTCCATTGTCGATGATGAGAATTGCTTGTGTACAGAAATAGAAAAACAACTCTTTAGATTGCAGCTTGATATCTTAAATAGATGTCGATGCGAAGATTTTAGCCTAGTCGTATTCGGAGAATTTTTCGTTTAACGAGATCCTTAATTTTTGAAGACAATCTTAGGAAGTAGTTGAAACCGATTTCCTTCAGCGTTCTGATGTGCTCTTTTGTGGATCTGCAGGATTTTTTTTTCATTGGTAGCGTAGGTAGCATTCGCGAAAGGAAAACTATCGGTTTTTTGTCGTATGAGAGGAGAGGCGTCAGGGAGCTTTGCAATTGTTTCATAGTCCTAATGGTAGCATCCCGACATACACAAGCCGAATTTTAGATATTTCAAAGACTTGCATAGCATTACGACTCGAATATGCTCACGTTTTTGAGGGCATCATGAAAAAAGAGATAGAAACACTAAATGAAGAAATAAAGCTCGCTTTTATGAGAAAGAGAGCTTGACCATGTAACTACTTAAGTGAATGACCAGAACGTGATGCCAAGCTTCCTTATCTTAGAAATATTTGTGAAGTATTTATTCAGTGTAATTTTAAATTTACGTCATTGTACAGGGATACATGTTTCAAGGCATTGTGGAGCGATATAGCAGAGAAATTGCAAAATAAAATAAAAAATAAATTGGTTCGGGTTAGTAAGATCTTGCCTGTCCTTTAGCTGAGATTACCATGACACAATTCTTTGGCATAGATTTGTTCAATTTTTCCAAATATTCTTTTAAAATATTTTCTTTCAATCAAACTCTTTAGGTATTTTCAGTAGGCTTGTTATACTTATTTCTTTTTCCCATTTGAGTGAAAAATTTTCAGTAGGTTTACTCTCAGTACTGTTCACCTATTGTCAAAACAGAGATTCCCTGCTAAACTATCCTTATATATAGTTACACAAAAAATGTAAAAATTAGTGGTCGATCATATTTACAAAGTAGGCACATTGGGCAAAAAACTGAATCATCCTGAATAACATCATCTGAGATATAACTAAAATGCTATACGCTATTAATCGTACGTCAAAGGTACATTATTAAACAAGACATCTGAACAATTTTTGGTTTTATTTCTCGAAATATTTTCCTCTCAGTTCAATATACTTGTGACAGCAATATAACAACTACTCAAATACGTGCTGTAGGCAAGATTTTGCATGTTTCCAATCATCGGAATCGTTTCTCCGGAATAAAACGAAACACGGTCACAAGCTAAAAATGTGAAAAATCTGCTCCTTAATAGAGCGACATTTCGAATAACCGGTTACGCAGAAAGGGGAAGGTCCTTTTTCCCCGACATTCATTTGCAAGCTGGGACTTTCGCACCGATGCATTAGTATGTGCTTAGTTCTCGGTCTGTTAGAGTATTATTTTCATTATCCCGTTTTTACAAATTTAGTACTCAGACAAATTTCGTATTTCTTATATGCAAAGCGGTACAACCGGTGCTTAAATGATTTCTCTAAAAATAAAAGTGTCTAAATGAAACGTAAAATCATTGAAAAGCAGCAACAAGGTGTTATCGTGAGTAATTTAACGCGCATTTACAATCGGTGAACATCAAGGATCTGCCAAATTCTCAAGAACAGAAATAAGATTTAGGTGATGGATGCTTCAAAGGGAGTGTCGAGGATGTCTTTATCTAAGCGGTTAAGTATTCTTGATAATGTTGAGAGGTTGCTTCTAATATGGATAAACGAGAAGCGATTACAATTTAAAGGAATAGATGGTTCGAGAAGTTAAAAAGAAGAACCGCCATCCACAGCGTTGTGAGATACGGTGAAGCAGCAAGCTCTGGAATAAAAGCAGCAGAGAACTTCATCAGTGACTTCAAGAAGCTCATAGATCTTGGGAGTACCTACCGCAAAAAGTTTTTAACTGTGACGACAGGGATCTGCGAGAGAATGCCAAAGCGAACCCATATAACAACAGAAGAGAATGCATTGTCTGGCTAGAAGCCAATGAAAGACCACATCGCGCTGCTGTTTCGTGCCAATACAAATGGGGATTTCTGCCTACCTCACCATGTCCTTCTTTTTATGGACAATGGACACACACATTCATAAAAAAGTTTCTCTGCCTCCCAACACCACTATGGTCCTATGGTCCAACAGGTTGTTTAGAACCAAAAAACTCTATACTAAACCACTCTGCCTGCGTTGTTTCGAAGTTACCGAAAAAATTAATCTCACCCTTGGAGAGGTTTGGAAAGATCATTTTCGCATGTTTGCTTGCCTCAAGATGTTTGATAAGGCTTAAGGACTAAAACGATCCTCACTTCTACTTGGAAGAAACTTTGGTCAGAGAGTGTTGTTGAATGTGATTTTGAAACCGTACTTGTGGAGTTCACAGTTAGCGGGTTTGAGTTATTGGTCAATATCAAAGAACTCGTCGAAATTGCTTCGGGTTTCACAACAAGAAATTATGGGGGAGAGCTCATTATCTTCTAGCGCATTAAGAAATACACCGAAAGCATGGCTAAATCTCTGTAAATCTCATTGATTTTTTACCATCGCTGAATGTGTGTGGAATAAATCTTGCACTCATCCTGTGTTTTGTCCAAATCCCGTATTCGTGAAGAATGGTTCAGATCGTTTCTTCGCTGAAGTTTAGAGCCTCTTCGACAATTTTCAGTGAGGTATCAAGATTTCGTACTTTTTCGATCACCTCCGGTATACGAACTAAAATTGACCCGTCTCTCTGTTTTTATCCTCCACTATTTCTAACCCTTCCAAAAACGTTTATAAGTCTGAAAAACCTTTGACCTGGTTAAACATTAATTGTCGTACAACTGCTACATCATTCGAAATATTTTTGATGCACTTTTACCAAGTTTTGCCTGGAATTTAATGATCATCACATGTTACATGTATAAACTTCAACATTGAATCAATAATTAACTGCAAAGAACTCTCATGTGTTTCTTATTTGTCGACTAAATCTCATTAAATTTTAACACATAAACGAATAAGACACGTAATAAGACAAAACGAGCACATCATTTTATCACTAGTAACGCCAGTGATACAATCATTTGTCTCACTCTTTATGTATGTATTTATATGTATACAAATGTTTGGTGTTGCTTGGGTCCGCCGAATCTTGCTTTTTTGATGTCGAGGACGCGTTCCAACTGTATGCAGCAATCTTCAGCTCGTTCAGGAACGAGTTTTTGGACCTAATTTTGGCCTGCGGTAACATTCAAACGAATTTCTTACACAAATTTTTTATGTCTATGTATACATGGGAATACATATAAATTTAGAAAAGAATGAATGAATGGATACATATATAATTTATGTATTCCATATGTAATTCCATTCCTAATAGTACAGTAAATCTGTCGAAAAATAAATAGTTTCAATGCGTTAGGAGCCCCGGGGCAAAATCTTTTTTTAATCGATGCAAGATGATGTCAATAAGCTACCTTGAGGGTGGGCACGAAAACCTATGAGCGGTTTTTTGAAAAACTCGAAAAATGTACCAAAAAAATTTTGAAATGCGTTTTTCTATTTTGCTATGCATTTTACAGGAAAATTTATTGAACAAAAATTGTAGAGGACATTGAGATCTATAATTTATGTCATTGGAGCAATGCTGTACAACGAATTCCATTCCTAATACAGAAATAATAAGCTTCAGTTTTGCAGCAGTATATGGTACGTAGAAAATGAGAAATTATAATATATAATCTTATATATATATCTATAATTGTTTGCATTTTGGCAAACTAAAGTTACATTTATTTTATCCCTGACATCAACTTAAGCTATTACATCACTTCATTATGTTAGTTGTGCAACTACATTCCCATCGTTTTTCAATAGAAAACTCAGGCAGTAATTGTTTTTCGATTGTGACATGTACAGAACGTCATACGCAAAGTTAGACAGAGGGCAAATAGCCCGTTTTGACAGATTAGATTTGGACGTGTAAACTTTTGATTTCGTGTATTGATTTGTAAATCGGAGATTTGATCAAAAAGGTAGGATGCTTCCTTTTAATTTTGTGGATTTTTTAATTTAGGAAATCGATTTTCGATCGTAATCCTTCGGTTATTTTCAGTGAATCTTATTTTCATTACAATTTATGCTTAAATACAAAGAGGTCTAAAGATTATTAATCTATAACAGCTAAAAAAGCTGTTATAGCTAAAGAGATTCTTAAACAATATTTTAAATGGATATTGATGTCTTACAGTTTTCTTCACCCTGGTTTATCAGCTTTTTCTTTTCCCGGCTGATTGCTAGGCTTTCCATGGCAACCAATTCACGAGTATCTGTAGTCTCCTTGATGATTGTTGCATCTCCCATTGTTATCCACGTCCTTTCGTGATTTCAGCCGACTTTAAGTTTGATGTTCTTCTTCTCTTCTTCCCTTCTTTCTATATTAATATGGGATTTTTTTTCATTTATTTTTAAGATATGCCTTAGAACAATTTCGTTGGTCGATTAAACACAATGGAATGTCACACGTTGAACACGACCACTTGGTTCGTTGTGGTTCATCTCGTGAGCTGCTAAAGCCGCAACGGCGTGAAGTTCCGTGTTCTGGCATGTGACTACATTCAACATATCTCTTCTTTTATGCCACAGATGTCCTAAATTGTTTTGGTGGTATATTACCACTTGTTGACGGTCTTCCCTTTTAAGACGGCAGTTTTCTTGTTCCTTTGAGACCTGAGCAGACTGAAACCCGAAACATTTTTAACGAAAGAGTCGATGTAGGCAGTCTTGCTTTGAATAATATGTAAGAATTAACACTACTAAGTCAAGGAAATGCCACAACAATCGATGCCACCTTTTTTTGGATTTGCGATCTTTTTCATAGAGCGATTTAAGTGTATCTGCTTTAACCCATATGCTTATTATATGAACCTTCGCGACGACTTCCATCCATTTCTCTTCTCGACGCAGTATTATTTACTGAAGGATCATGGTAGTTGCAAATAAACCGCTTTCCTGTCTTTACACTTACAAAAAGCTAGGCCATCCTTATTAAAATGTTGGTCAGACTCACCTCTTTGTAAATCTTTGTCATGTTTTAAATCCTACGGCAAATCTCTCCTTCCTTTTCTTAAAGTTCCACATGCATATATGTCACGAGATTTGAAGCTCTTCATCAAACACACAGAATTAAAATAGTTATCGAAGAAGACATTGTGATATTTACCACCTAAACACCTTGTCAAGTCTTGCGCCAAACGTGAACTCAAGTTTTTTTTCCGCCACTACCGAGACCTTGCCAGTGTATTTTTGGAATCGGTAAACATATCCTGACTGATCTGCCCGAATCCATATTTTGCATCCGCGTTTTATGGGCTTCATCGGCATATACTGACTGTCTTATTTTGTACAATTTCTCGTACTGGTCACTACTTCTCACAGGTTCTTTTGTCTGGTCGTTCGGATGAATATTGCGGGGAAGCCAAGAAAATAGGTCTCTAGGCGAGCGCTTATATAATAGTCTCTTATTTGAAGCTTTGACGACCAATAATCTAAATAACTTGGCAATTTCTTTGCACCCATTAGCAAATTGATCGCCAAAAAAATTTCATTTCACGTGGATCAATCACCTGGGCCGAATTGCTCCCACCGCATTTTTGAACAGCATACAAATTTGTTTTGTACCCTATTTTCTCAATAAATTTTTCCTGGAAAATATGAAGAAATACATCCAGTGGTGTTTTAAGTTCTTCCGGGACGCTGGGACCACTATCTTGCATAAATTTTTCTTTTGCATGTGCGCGAAAAACGGCGTTTTTTGTCCAAACTGTGGGTCCACTTAAGGTTTTAAGGCTGACAATGCGAACCTCGTCCAGGTTCTATCTAGAATCTATCCCAGATAGATTCTTCGGTTTCCACATCCTCTGCGGTGATTACAGTCACTGGTAAGTTTTCTATCAACTTTTCTTCGTATTCATCATCAATAGGTCCATAAGCTTGTTGTAATTCACCCTGTCGGTTTGGCAATCCTGGTCGGATTGCCATACTTGAGATGCAAATTATCCCATTCGTATCGCAAGTATGGCAACACGAAACGGAAGGTCACACCGACAGAGGGAGAGAGGAACATTTCCGGAACGGGGGAGTTCGTCGAGGGCCGCGAAAAGAGAAGCACGCGCTTAGAGAAAAAAAAAATATATTAAAAGAAAAAAATAGAAGCACGCGGTGGGAAGAGGAGGTCGGAAAAAAACGTAAAGGTCGGCGATCGAAAACCTACTCGGGAGAAAGTGTTGCGTAAAATCGTATTGAAGCGGTTGTAAAAGTACGCCTTCACGGAATCAATTCGCGCATGGTGTAAAATTCGAATAGCATTGAATTGAGTGAATTAAAAATCAATATGCAGTGAAAATCATTTCCAACAACGAAGCGCGGACATTCCTGACAATCACCGTAAACTGAAGTTGTGTGCATTGAAAAGTGCATCAAGGGACGACAAGTGTGAATATATTCGTGCAAGTTGTGTGAACAGTGGACTCGATCGTGGGAGGTTGCGCGGCGATTTAAACCGCGCGCTGTGGGGTGTCCATTTTGCAAGACAAGGGCGTCCGATTCGAATGTTTGCCGTATTGTAATCGACCCTACCGAGCCACCACTCGATCGACGGCGCTCAGCATCAAGAACAGAAAAGTGCAGGGGCCGCACGACGGACGCAGCACGGACGGTTGACTTGAGGCTTGTAACAATTGGAATCTGCTTCCTGTTTTCAGACTGCAAATTGCATTGAAGCCCATCTGTCTGAGTTGAAATTGAGAAAGCTTACCACTCATAAAATTGCTGGATGGATCCATACAACCACCACGCATCCCGCAAAGCCTACAATGTTTTCTCTTCTTATTCTTGAAATGCTGCCACTACGTTGAAACAACTGGTGCAACAACTGAAAGCAGTACGGTTGTTGTAACTGTGGCGTAAGGTAAACCTAAACTATTAAGTATTCGAACAATTTGGCAAGTACATAAATATTATAAATATTGCTCGGAAGCGAGCACACCGCATTTAGTGAAAATTTTAAGGGTTGTCCATGTGGTAGAAAATCCACTATAACCGTTCAGTTGATTTCGCTCGTTTGTTTAAGTGTGAATCCACTCTCAAGAAAGAAACGATTATTGGGTTGGTGAAAGATGACAACATACTATTATTAAGTCCATAGGTTTAGTTAAATACGTAGTCTCCTTACTTTTGTTCAATTAGAACATATATAACCATTATCCCGGTCATTGGATTAGCAATCAAGCAAAAGTTTTTAATTTTTCTTCAATCATTAAATTTTTTTTTGTCTGAATTAATAATTGAATATAATTCATTTTAATTTTTGCTTAGTCGTAGCTATGTGCAATGTATGCTTTATAAAGAATTATTAATGTCATAGTAGTGTATTCTTGAAAACAATGATGAAACTAACAAAAAGTTAAACCATACATAAAGCAAATTACCATTATAAATGTTGAATGTTTGGTATTTTATTTAGAAGGCAAGACAGAGAGAATTATAATTAAAATACAAAGATTTCATGAGAATAGTTAAAGAATTTAAATAATAAATAAATAAAAAAAAAAAACAGTAAGCATAGCTGAATATCGAATTAAATTCTTCACATTGCTCCCTCGAACTGTAAAATGTGTCATCTCTCTCACTCAAATGTAAGATCTGAATTTTCATTCAATACAAAAATCAACAGTAAAGAATAAATACATCAACTATTTTCTAATTTCAAAGCAGAAATTTTTATACTACTATCTACTTAGCAAATAAAATACAATTCAAATCGAAAATAAAATCTTTCCACACAATACAATTTTCGTCACAGTGAAATTAAATAAATAAACAAACAAATAGTTTATATACAAGTAAACGAAAATGACATGAAAAATCTTTTATACCTTAACGTTTTAACAATTAATTTCCTGAATTTTGAAATGATTTTATATAAATAGCGAGTCCAGAGACGTGGCAATAGCAAAACATGTAAATATTCCCAAACATAAAAACGTAAATTTGAATAAATGATAATTTTAGTCGAGAGGTAGAGAGTAGGAGATCTATTGAGAAGAAACATATATATCTATATATTATATATAGTACAAAAAAAAAAGGATTTAGTTTGCAATCTTAAATTTTTTTACTTCTATAATAAGTACCAACAAAAGAAGAAATTGTTAACTTTAAGACCTTCGTAAGACCTAGGATTATTTCTTACACATTTAAACTTACTCTAATCTACTATTTGGACAATTTAGTTTTAAAAAGTTTATCGTTCTATTTCTCACATGTGTGTTCCGTGACGCACACTCAAAGTTATAAAACTTATTTAATTTTGATTATCTAACTCGCTTTTCTATATATATTTTTTTATTTCTTTCATTCGATTGAAGCCATTTCTTTTGTAAAGAGCGTTAAGAATTGCTAGGATAAGATGTTGTATTTGGAAAAAAAAGAGAAATATATAAAATGAAGTGCTGAAAAAAATCACATTCTTTCCTTCCAGCAACCATTTTTCTTTCAGGAGGAAATGGCGCGAAGGTAAGTGCATGAGGATGTAGGGCCAAAATTGTGTTTCGTCGCTCGGGTTCCGCGGTGCTGTAGGTTTGAATCGGGAGTAAGTGGTAGTCGTGTCGCGGACTACTTGTTCGGTTTTCAATTCTTTGACGGTCGCAAAAAGAAAGTAGTTTGTTTTTAGGCACCGCGGTATATCGGTTCGCGAATGCGCGTTTGTCGTCGGGTGTATTTGGATTTTGAATGGTAGATCAAAAAAATAACTTAAAGTAAAGTAGAATATTTCGAAACGTCGCACAGGAAAATCGGGTTTTTCGGTGGCTGGTTCAAAATGGAAACCAAGAGCGGAAGTCCACTTGGGTCCGACCCACGACCGTAATCCTCGCCGCACTGTACTAGTCCGCCAGCAGCCACCAACGCGAGTGAATTTCCGAGTGGCCTAAACGTTGACCCGCTGGGGTATATTTCGTTGCCACGTCTCGAGGACTGCACGTCCAAGTGTCGGTGCGAGGCCGACTTCAGTCCTTAGTCGTCGTCGTGACGACTGGGAACAAATCCATTACAAGCTTCCCACACAACATCACATGGGATGCTCTCAAACAATGCAGAGAATTCCTCATATGTCATTTCCTCTAAATCGAGAACAGAAAACTTGGTTTTAAATCCTGTAAAATAGAAAAAAAATATATACAAAACACGAAAAAAGTTACGTGTTTCCTAGTGGTTACATATGAAACCACAAGGAAAGTAAGCCGTAAGTACTTGAATTTTCGAAAGAATTATAGAACCGTTATTTATGACGGAATCTATATTTATTAGAGTTTTCGAGAACAGTTTTCACTAACCAGACATCTAACTGCAACACTGTAAAAAAAAGATTTAATAATCACAAAACTAAAAAATTTAAACTCGACTTATCCCTTCCAAGAAAGTACTACAAATGCCTTATCTAACGAATTTTCCTTTTCAAAACATTATAAACCGAAACCCATAAGTGTTTCGAAGAAATTATAACCACCAAAGAAAAACGTTGTTTTCTAAGTGGTTTCATATGAAACAACTAGTAAACAAAAGGTTAATTCTCGTGCCGATGAGTCTTCGCATTTATCCTATGTACACTTCGTCGAAAGTAGAACAGGAAGCAAGTAGCAAGAAAGTAGAAGCAGGATTCAGCCTGTTGCACAGAATTATTCCCGATTGATTTTCTTTTCTATGTTCTTGCTGATACCTCTATGGTACTTCAACGTCTTCGAGTATATCCTTTCAGTACCGTTATTTGCCAACGTCGATCGCTCATGTCTGGTCTTTTACATGTTACGTGCCATTCTCTTAATCTCCAGTGCTTGAATGTATTTAATTTGGC
Source organism: Stratiomys singularior (assembly GCA_954870665.1). Classification (NCBI taxonomy): domain Eukaryota; kingdom Metazoa; phylum Arthropoda; class Insecta; order Diptera; family Stratiomyidae; genus Stratiomys; species Stratiomys singularior. Next base: position 66,010,146 of record OX940877.1, read on the forward strand.
TGTTTCCATGATGTACTGCTATTATCCTATCTTTCTCTTCCTCCTTTGTAAATATTATGTTCTGATGTACTTGATACTGGACAGCAAGTAAATTCTCCAACTCACTCTTTTTCGCGTATGCAAAAACATCGTTCACATACTTACTCCAGTCTATCGGTAATAGGTTTTTCTACTATAGTCCCTCTTAAATCGTATGATGATAATTCACCGAAAAATATAATGTTTTCTTCGAATGTTTTCGCTACTCCTCCTTTAGTATTGTCAAATTTTCCCCTTAAGATGAAATAATTTTCTTTCCTACAAAGCTTCAGAAACTGTTTTTAATGGTTTGCTTTTGTATTCCAAGACGATGATCCTTTTTTTTTGGTGAAAGATCCACTTTTCTATGAACCCTCATGTTTCCATAACCGTCATACTCGGGAATAGAGATTCCACATCGAAGGAGACCATAATTTTGTCTTCTATTAGTTGACCAAACTGTAATAACTTTTCTGAGAATTCCTTGCTGTTTTTGACTGAATTGTTGATTGGTTCCGTTCGCCTAAACTCGTTCACAAGCCATCTTTTTCAAGCCAGTTTTTGGGTAGGTGTATTTACCGCTTAAATTATTTCACGATTTTCGTTACCTTCCTTATGAATCTTTGGTAGAAACTTTAACCTTGGCAGTGTGGGGTTGCTTACTCTCACCTTCGTTAACTCTCTAATCAATGACTCATGAGATTTTATTGTCTTTTCGAATCTTTCAAGGATTGCTCCAATGGGTTCTGACGTAGCTCGAAGTAATTTCCGCTGATTGGCTTTTGTACTACTGCGTCATAATACCGGCTCTTGTCCATCACTACGACTATATTGACTACCCAGCAAACATTTTGTCGGAATTTTGCTTAGACGAACTAAATTTGGTTCGCCTATTCTTCGCCAGAACGAACAAATGTCGGAAAATAGCATATGCGGCACGTAAAGCTATGGAAAAATCGTCTTTTCTTCGCCAGAGCGAACAAAAGTCGGAAAATAACATATGGGGCACGTAAAGCTATGGAGAGAGCGAACAAAATAACATTTCTTTTTCGTATTTTCTGGATCCAATTTTACCCTTAATGGGTTGTTGATCAGTTTGCTCTTGTCAGTCTTCTAAGTGACATTTTTGTTTTTGTTTTTGTTGACATACTCTCGATTCAAATCACTAATTTGCATCGTCAAATTTGCGATTATTTTCTCGGTCACGCATTACCTTGTGCAGCATTTTCACAATAGGTTAGTCACGCAATCAAAAGTAATAATTTTTGCGTTCTTTTTGATTAGTTTTATACGCAACCAAGGTTTATCCTTTCCGGCTTCTTGATTTGTTTTCCGACCGCGCGAGTTACGTGTTAATTGTTTGGTGTGTGGTGGTGTGTTTCAAAAGAGTGGTACTTTACCACTCTTTGAATTCCGAACCGTTATGAGCATATCGCTATTCACGAATTCTCGACCAACTGTCAGAACGCCAGGTAAACTACAAACAATATGCTTTTTAAATGCCGCAGCTTTGTCCCCCTTTTTTACAACATTTTACATCAAATTGGTTAGTTAAGTGTTTTCTTATCTTGCTGCATTAACATTTTAGATAGTGTGATCCTAGGTGAATTTCATTCAAATAAATAAATATTTTTTTATATAATCCGATAATAACGACTTTTGCATGTTGAATGTATGAACTTTCCACATGTGAAAGCCCCTGATATCAATTGTAAAATCAATCGCAATATGGATACATGGATTCTCTGTGCTCTACTATAGGTGCATGTAATGAAGTGTACGTTGGACAACAAAAGGAACAGCTGTAATGCTGATTAGGATACTGAATAAAATAATAATAAGTATTACAGCTGGTTTTGTTGTGTGACATATGTATCATTGAGATCTCATACATTCACTAATATTGGCAGCACCGCAAGAAAATGGCGACCGTTTAAAGTGACGTCACGTTGGCGCTATCCATTGGTGGACTACATATCATCAAAGTTCCTCTGACAGAAACGTTGGGCTGTGTACTCGACTGATTTATATCCTACTTAGAACAAGTCATCTCTTTTGACTCGTTTACAGTATTTCAAGATTGGAGCATGCGTAGTTACTGAGAAAACATTAGAAACAGGTGGACAGACAGGAAGCCGTACTGACGGATAGGCAGATCGCCAAACTAGTAGAATATTGTAAATCATTTTTATGAACTCCTATATATGCTGTGCTTGAATTTTCTGTAAATTAAGCTGTAAATTATTCTGTAATGTAAGCGAGTTTTACGTTTAAGCATATTGCAATTATCCGAACTTGCTGCCTCCCAATTTTATTGATAAGCTGAAGATTTTTAGGGCTCGTCAGTTTTCCTTTTCCTGTTTTTATTCAGATGTTTTTAACGTGGAGTCTATAGGAATCTTATAGATTCCCTTTTAAAAAACAATAATCTAATCTAGTACTTATGAAAGCTCGAGACGATCATAATTATGTGTAATCAATTATTTTTCCCTCAAATGTGTTCAAATCAAAAATGTTTCTTATTTAGTTCAGATACAATTCAACCATAGAAGCCAGTTCGTTGATGACAATGTCGCGCAAAACATTTCAAAAAGAAGCTTGAAATATTATGAATTATTTGACGATTGACTTCAAGTCCACTCCTTAAACTCCTTCCGATTCGACATTCCGTAGTAGTTATACGGCCGTTACGAATGAAAACGTTTCATATATATATATGAGTTGTAAAAAATATAAGTTGTAAGGACTAAATAATATATATTTCTGTCCTTTCAACTTTCATTTTTAACGTTCAAAGTAATGTCGATAGTAGAATTAAAAATAATATTGTTTCCGAATTGGCAGAGTTAGCTGCAAAATATTTAGTAAATAATTCGACACTTAATGAAGTGTTAAAATTTCTAGGGCACTGCATTTAAGACGTTCCAAGGGACTCACGTAGTTTAAATAGCACTCCCATTTATCTCATCACATTATATTAAGTTTAAATTCAACAACATAACTATCCTATCAGACTCAATACCTACAACCGACTTTAAATGAGACTTTAATTTGAAAACAAAACCGCCTTGAAATGCCGTAAATATGATAAAACTAATTTTAAACAATCAATGCCAAATTTGTTTTCCCAAATTTACTTACGATTAATTTTTCAGTTGTTACAAACAAAGTTACAAAACGGAGAAACTGATTTGAAACTGGTTTCGCAAAATTTATTGTGTATATGTTTTGTGTCATTTTCAAGTAATTTTTTTTTTTCATTTTTCTGAATATATTTTTATTTAATGGGTTTTTCAGGCAATATTAACTTCGAGGAAATAACCTGGAAAACTTTTATTTCAGAACGTACAGCAAACAAAACGATTGCCGACGATGTGAATTTGTATCGCCATTTCGAATAATTTCAACAGCGATCTGAAGTACTGCGGCACATCGAAAACAATTCGCCACGTCAGATTATAAACACATCGCCGGGCAGTTCACTAATAAACCGCCATGGCGTATCGCAAACGAAACGAATCATGGTGTTGGCGAATCGTTTTCGAGGTGAAATATTGTTCGCAGACGATTCGAATTCGGATCGCTGGCGGATTCACCGGCGAACTTATTTTCCGTCACGGCGATACGAATTCGTATCGACGGCGTTTCGTTTTGTCTGATGGGTATATATATGTTCATCCGCTTTGATGAAGTAAGTCGCTTTTTACTTCAGCCCAGCAACTGTTCTTACCTCTTTCCTTCATCTTATTGCTTCGATTGTATGATTCCTTGCGATCATTTTCTGCACATCTGTTAGTCTACATATCGTTGCTTCAATTTCTACGATTAAGTCTTGTAGAGGAATGTCAGAAGATTTTCTGGCGTAGTTTGATCCCATATTGGTTAATCCCATTTGCTTTTCATGGAAATTCAAACTAGATTTGTTGATCGCCAGTCCAGGAATTTCTTGTACTTCTACCACTGCGTTAGTTGGTTGGGATGCTTCCTTCAATCTTGCCAATTTTTTCCTGTATGTTTCCCTATTCTTTTCCATTTAGACCTGTTGGTATTTAAGCATAATTGTAATAAAAACAAAGTCGTTCAAGAAGATCGAACGATTACGGTCGAAAATCAATTTCGTTAATAGAAAATTCACAAAATTGAAAAGAAGCATCCTTTCGTTTTGATCAACTTTGAGCGTTTTGTGATATGAGAACTATTAAAAATATTTACGAAGATGCTTTTCGTAGCGAAACAAATTTGAAAGTGACGACTAATCAGGTGAAGGAAGGGGAAATCTTCAAAGACGCTGTATAAAAGGCATTGTGGGCATGGCGCGAAGAGCGACCACAATACGAGTAAAGGATTATACAGCATGGCAACACACGGTATCACGTTACCGAACTCATATATTCATACCAAAAAGACATCAGAAAATTGCTTGATTCGGGGATTGTCCCAAAAGATAGACATTTTATTGTATCGCTACTCGACCTCTACCAGTAAGATACTTTGAAGGATTAATTTGTAGCCATTTTTTCATAATAAAGTTGCAATTTTAATCTCAAACCATCGAGAACTAAGTTACGCCCCTAATAGAATGTCACCATCTATTGTTTCAACCAATATTGTTATGCACACACCAAGAATTAAAATAAAACGAGAGTAAAAGCGAAACAAACACTACAATTTTTTTCAAATACAACAATTTTGCATACTTAATGTTATGCGATACAAATAAATTTTTAATTTATACATTATTTAACACTAACCAAGTAGTTATATTTGGCATATATCTGGTATCGATACATGTTTTTTTTTTCATGTATGTAATTATATTTTCTTTTGCTTTTACACCCCAACAGCTAGGGCGGAGTATTTATACTGGAGAGGGTGTTTTCATGTTGTTGTGGTCTGCGAAGTTTTAAATATTGTGCTTTCAAAACCGATCATCTATGATTTGCAAAAGATGATTTGCCCGGGTCACTGTATACTTGGTTATTTTGACTGCTGATAAGGATGAGTGGAGGAAGGACTGCCTCTTCGGATTGCCTTTTCGGCTCCGTCACACATTTGACTTCGTCATGATTGCAGAAATACTTATGGGAAAAGGCCTCCGAGAAAAGTTAACACAATGCCGAAGAAAATGTCTTTCGTTACATTTGATGCGTTCTGTTTTCTTTGACGACATGTCATACGAAAAGATGAAGTCGAACCAGAAAATTGGTCTGTGAATGAAAACAAATTTTCGGCTTTCGCTTCGCTGGGTACCCGGAATAATATCTTCTGCTATCATGCCCGGCAGCCATCAGTGCCTTTGTTGAGGATATCTGTGAGAAATGGGAAACAATCTGTTTTTGACGGTAATAACGATGTAAGTAACTTGAGGGAGTGCTGGAATGAATGTTACTTTCAGGACTATGCTATTTACATCTGTTCGGGCTTCTCGAACAATATGGGATTTATTTTTCTATTTTGCATCCTTTGTATACTTGTACCCTTTAATGTATAGGGTGTGTGCAAAAGTATTTACAATTTCAGATTGAATCATATTTTTAATCTCCAATTAAATTAAGCAAATTAAGCTTAATCTTATACAAGGGTTGTTTTTAAGTGGTATACGTTTAAGTGGTAACTCTGAAATGAAATAGGAAGATAATTTTCTAATTTGTTATTTCAACTTGATCTTGGTCATACAAGTGCCACAACTAGCACAGAGGATGTCGAAAAAGTTGCCCAACTTTCGACTACTCTTAACAGTAATTTGGGCCGTATCTCGCCAATAACGGGATGCATGATGTCTAACAAGTGGTCAAGCGTCTTGTGTTTGTCGGTGTAAACGAGTGTTATGACGTATCCCGCCTGTGGTTGCTCATCACTCCAAGTGGTTTAATTATTAAAAACGATGTCAAATGGACTCAATTGGATCTTCATCGATGCTACGGCCTACAGCTGCTATGATTTCTTCATTACACTCTGTACGACCTATACTGACCTAAACTGTGTTTTCATTAAATAAGTTCTCACCTTCAGATAGTTTGTCTAAACTCCCCTTTGGAAGGGGCTCATATCTTTTCCCAAGGTAGTGGTAGCTATGTTAAAAAATAGGTTGCACCTATCCTTAATCGTTTTAAATCCAAATTGTTTCATTCGAATTTAGTGAAATCCGATTGGGACGTCTATGAGAAAGGCCCGATTGATTGATTGAAAAGGTAGTTGCGCCTTCTGCCGAAGCTTTTACGAACGTTGCAAATAAATGTTGTAGAAATATCAAAATCTTGTTTTGCCATAGGATAAAATTAAATTAAACTACAATTCTTAATAGTTCTTAAAACAAAAATAATAGAAAATACTAATTCCTTATACGTCCTCAAAAACATTGACTTTCCACTACATAGGCCTATACAACTCTTATCAAATAATTGTTTTTATGGTTGAAAGACGAAGGTTATTTATGCCCTGAGTTTTAGACTCCCAATCGCAACCGGACTACTTAATAACACCTCCTCTGTCACACCGAGAACCTAGCCTGGAATTGTTTGTCACATTACATAGGACTAGGACTTATTAATCATCGGCTAGCGGCACCTTCAGGTTAGGGGAAATCCTTCTTTCTGCACCGATGGATGGGAAGGAAGAGGACTGCTCTCGGTGAGATTCCTCTTCCCTCTGCACCGCCAAGCGATCCATGATGCTCCTCTTTTTAAGAAAATCCGTCCGTACGTAATGCGACACGTAGTTCCAATTGTCTTTTCACTTCATAATTTTTCCCGTTACGTTTTCCGGAGAGAGCAAGCCCATTTTCTCTGAAAGATGCGGACGGAGTCTTTTCCACCTTCCGCATGCAAAGAATGTGTGACAGGCGTCATATATCATCCCCGGGCAGAGCAAGCAAACTGGTGATGGTGAGTTTCTCATCTTATATAGGTAAGGCTGAAAATATCCGTGGCCACAGAGCAGTTGTGTCAGATAATAATCAGTCTCACCATGCGTTCTGCAGAACCAAGACCCCAAGTCACTGATGACGCGTGCGGTCCACCTGCCTCGCGTTTCGCTTACCCATGATTGCTGCCACAAAGTTAGGGTCCTTCTCCTTTCCTGCCGACCGACGACTCCTCTCACCAACTCCTTCCCAGGTATGTAGGTACACGCGCTTTCGTTCTGCCACAAGTAGCATAATCACCCTTGAGATAACTGGCACTGGTTCAGAGACAGTGCGATATGCAGCTGCAATCCGCAAAGCTCCTCGCCTCTGTACCTGTGCGAGACGCCTTCGGTACGACCCCTTGCTAAGAGCATCAGCCAAGACTTCGGAGTCGTACAACAGCGCTGACTCCATCGCACTCATAAGTAGCCGTCTCTTACTCGAGGTTAGTCCCCCTGAGGTCCCGCTTCAACGTGTACCAAAGCCTACCCAGAACGGTGAGAAGAAAATTGGGAAGCAAACTTCTATTGATCGATTTACGGTAGCGACAAAGGCACTTGCCCAAACTACTCCTCTTGACCAGGCTGCATCTGCTCGAGGTGACGGATCAAGTAATACAAGATGCGTAGTATAAGCGCTAGAAACCGGAGTCATCGACATCAAGCGCCATTCGCCAAGTACTGTTGAAAGCCAAATACTTGACCCTGTGGAAAAGCAAAGAAACTACGCTCAGCAGCTATCAGATACTCCAACCCACAATGTACCGAAAGCGTCAACTCGAGCTCGCTACGAACATAGCCGTCGACCGAAGTGAATGTTCGGTCGGAAGAATGTTGCAATTTTAGGAAGTTTATTTTATTGAGTTTATGTAACTATAGATAACAAATAAACAATGCATAGATTAAATCCTTATCGTTTTTAATTATGAATATCCAATATTCTAAAATAATAGAAAACTTATTATACGGAAGTGACGATCGCTGCGATTTAAGTGAGCTGAAAGACATATTAGAAGAATTTGAAGATGAAAATCATAATTCATGGGAAACTGAAAGTGATAGTGATGTAAATAGCGAAGATAGCCTTATAGTTCGCAGCAAAACGCCTAAGTACTGCTGACAGTGATGTTGTTAACACCTGCAATAATCTTTCCGATGAATAAATTTAGGAAGATAAGTCCCAATTGGAAAGATGATACTCCCGAAATATCACATTTTAGTGAAGTTCCAGGTATGAACCCTTGTAGCTTATGAAAATTAGGATATAACCCGGATGCCCATCTGTCCTGAAGTATTGCAAGATCATTTTTGGGACATGTTGTCAAAAGAAGCAAATCTGTATGCAGATCAAGTTCAGGAATATCAGCAGCATAATAAAAAATTACTCAAGGAGTGGTTTCCTGTAACTCCCGATGAGATAAGAGGGATTTTTGCTCTTAGTGTCATTATTTCACAAGTGAAAGTTACAATGGATCTGGTCCCAAAGAGCTATCATACACACTTCAATATTTGCCCGAACTATCTCTTTCAGAAAATTTTTAGGTATTTATCATTTTCTGCATTTTAGCAATAATAGAGACACCAACGGCAGAAAGAAAATAACGGCAGAAGAAGAAAAGTAGGAGCAGTTCTCACTTATTTGAATAAAAGATTCCGAAAACTTTATACACCAAAATGTGATGTAGGCGCGAATACCTCATGAAATATATAGGACATTTGAGTTGTATACAGTCTAATCCAACTAAAACAGCTCGAAATTTTACAAGATTTGCGAATCAGAAAACGGATACTGTTTCGGGTTTAAAATTTATGTTGATCAGGACAAATGCAGCGAAAGGGAAAAGTCCGCTTCCGAAGTAGTTATGGATAGTTATGGATATAGTTATTCCGAAGTAGTTATAGTTATGGACTTGATGGAGTCATTTTTGGAAAAAGGAAGCACTTTATTTATCGACAAATGGTATTTATCTCCAAGTTTATATTTAAATTTAAAGAAAAACAAAACAAACGTTGTGGGGACAGTTTGGAAATTTGGACCAAAGATGCCGAAGGTACTTTCTGCACTAATTCCACATTCCACTAATTCCAAATTCGCTCATTTCGTGGTTTACTGTGTTTGAGATGGCGTGATGAAAAATATTTCTGTATCCTAAGTACGCAACATTCTAATGTCAACATGATGTGTCAATAATGTCAATGTCAATATTCAATACTCATGTTTTGCTTTCAAAAATCCAGGACAGAAAGCAAATCCTTACGAATTTTCGTCTAGATATTACAGAGCAATTATGTAAAGTCAAAAATAGTCTTACCCAATTATAATACTAGAGAACCCCCTTCACAAGGCGATACACCACTACGGTTATAGATTAAGAATTGGAATTTAAAGAGCATTCCGCATTCCAGCATCCAATTCCATAATCCTTTTCTCTTTTTTTCTTTTCTTCCTTTTAGCCGTTATTTTATAAATATGTTTTGCTAAAAGTGAAATATAATGTATATTTTTCAAAATATATTCATTGAAGTTGTGAGATTTTTGTTTTTTTTTGTGTTCTGTTAAATCCAGCGCAGACTTGCATTAAAATTAAACAGTCTGCACAATGTTTCTTTAAAATTAAATCGTAAGACAAGGGGTTGATGTCACCGGGCTTCACTAGAACGGATGCTTTCCAGAAGTTATCTGGCAATAGATCAACGCTCAGCACTCGTATTTAAGATTGCAAAAGATAAACTAACGCTTTTTATAAGAGGAAACGCTTCTGGGGATTTTAAACCCAAGCCGTGGTTACTTTATCATACAGAAACCTCTAAAGCAGTGGAAAACGTATCGAAAAACTACCTGTCATCTGGAAACACAACACCAAAGCATGGATTTCGCTCTGAATGGCTTAGCCAATATTTTTGGTTAGTGCTCCGTCAAATCAGGTTAATTTGAATGAAACTTATTATCATGTCAAAATTACACCACCAGTCTTATCCAACATCTGGAGCAAGCTGTCATCGCTACGTTTAAAACGATATCATCAAACCAATAAACGACGATCTCAGCAAACGTGAATAGTTCGAACGCTGTGTGGTCGTTATACCCAAACTGGAATGAGAGTTTCAACCAATTTATTTCGAAGATAGCTCCAAATACGATGAACAGCGGTGCCAAAATTGTTAACATTGCTGTATTTCTTTCAACATGCACGTTCAACAATAATGTTACCTCTTTATTGAAAGTTATGAGGATCTTGGAATATCAGTCGTATCAGGAGCACATAACGCTGCGCAAGAGGACGAACGCAAAATTTAGATATTATGAATATTCCCTTGACCGTAGATGATCTGTACTTTCCACTGCTTCTTCTTCTTCTGAGCACTATAGCCCCTCCCGGGCCTTCAGTTCCCGCAGCTAGCGCTTCCAATTGTCTTGGTCCTTTAACCACGTCCTCGAATTTCGAAATCCGAGCAGCGATGCACTGTCTTCGTCCACACAGGCAGACTAGCATATTCCACCCTTCAGTTCTCCCAAAGAATACCTTTTTGGGTACCCGTTGCTCGTCCATGTGGTTCATATGACCAGCCCATTGCAGCTTCCGCAATCTTGCAAGCGTTGAGACCTTCGGCTCGTCTAAAATTTCATACAGCTTATGGTTGTATCGAATTTGCCATTAGGCCCCGTCTAACTTTGCTCCAATTATCAGTTTCAGGAGACGTCACTCTTAGGCATTCAATATATTTGCGGATGCTTGGATTAGGGTCCATGTTTCACACTCATTGCATAGCACAGGTCTTATCACAGATTTGTATACTTATAGCTTTGTTTTCTTCATCTTCATCTTTTTCTGGTCAGAATCGTCAGAACTGAATTAAACGTTTTATTTGCGAGCTGCACTCTTCAGCGTTTTTCCTTTCTTGCACTAGCCGTTCTTGTTATTTTGGTGCCAAGATACACAAATTCGGTATTTGAGGTGAATTTTCTTGACTGCTCATGAGCTTTGTTTTCTTCTCATTGATTTTTAGACCTACTAGTTTTGCTTCGATGTCGAGTTTAATTAAAAGTTCTTTGGCGGTTATTAGCGACCGTGACAAAATGCTGAAGTCATCCGCATACGCTACCACTTGGCTTGATTTGATAAAAGTGTGCATCTTGTTTCGACAAGTAGCTTTCTTATAACATATTCCAGAGGCAGATTAAATTGCAAAGTGGACTGCTAATCACCCTGCTATACTTCGGTATTTGTGTCAAAGGCGTCGGTGAGTTGGTTATTGATTGTCAGATTGTCAACGTCATTGTCATTTTGGTAAAACGGACTAATTTGGCTGGGATACCAAAGCGAAGCATTATTTGATACAGCGCGTTACGATCAATGCTGTCGTTTGATTCAATGCAATCGATATATTTCTTTGATCAAATAGTAATCCGAGTTACAATCAGCTCCGCGGTATGTACGAACATCAAGTAAGCTCGAGGCCTAATGTTGTTGGATCATAACATGGTCGATCTTATTTTGTGTGTTGCCGTCCGATAATACCCAGGTCATTTTATGTATGCGTCGATGTGGGAAGCAAGTCGAACATATAACTAGATTTCTGTTAGAAGCAAAGTCAATCAGGCGTTAGTCTTTTTCATTTGTTTCTTTGTGAAGATTTATCCTCCAGTCGTTCCGCGATGCGATACCTCATTGCCTACTTTATGGTTGAGGTCAGTCTGAATTATTATTGTGCCGTTTGTGCGTTATGAGTTATTTAGACCGTTTCCTTCATTTCTTCGTTCTTTTCTTCCGTCAGGTGCGATCTCGCTTATCAGAAGAATTTCGCTTTAATACGAATCGCACACAACCGTTCATTAACAGCCTTAAAGTTAATGACTTGTGATTTGAACTTCCTATCCATAATGAACGCCACTCCGGATTCACGCTTACCAGCGGGCTTCACTACCAGTCCAGTTCGTTTCCTGGATTACCTGTATGTCTTATTAACATTGACCGGCCTATTGTAGTGATCTGACATTTCGGCATCCAATGCCATCGTCCTTTTTTTCGTTCGAAACTATTAAGGGGTTTCAACAGGGTCGGGGCTTTGATTCTGCTTTGATTCCGTTATCAGGCGCCGAATACTCGCTTTCAACCTCTCATGTCCTTCCAAAGAAGTGTGAGTAGAATTTAGGGACACAGCTGTAGGTTTATTCAAAGTGATTGGCATTTCTCGGTATTTAATGTCGTTTTTTTAGGCAACCAGCCTGAAAAAATTGCATAGTTTTGAATGTGTACTCTTGAAGAGAGTTAAACACATAAATCTGAATTTCTAATAACATAGCTTGCGAAACAACACAAAAATTACCGTTTCCTGGCGTCTAGATGTATACTTTCCCTTAGACATAAGTAGTAATTTTGATTGCCTGAAATTAGAGATATTTCATTTATGCAATACAACTTTGAAAAAAAAGGCATTGTTGTATTTTATAATTAAATCATTTAAAAACAAGACTCAAAATAAACAAAAACTTGTCATTTGGCTTTCTGACTTTCAAATATTATTTAAAATCAATTTTGCTTACGGGACCTACCAGGCCAGCCGTGTAATTCTATTCACCAGGCACCCCAAGGGTTAAGTCTTTGCATGATCGGTTCTGTCACTAGTATGCTATCAATGTTATAGCATGGTTAGTATAAGACCAAATTAGTGGCTCAAAGTTATAATGGGACACCCACAAATATGAAACAAATCATTTTTTTCTAGGAACTACAAATGTGATATATGAAAAAGATATAGAATTAGAATGATCATTCTATTGCCTTTTTAAAAGCCAAAAACCAAATATATTCATTGATACAAAGGTAAACTTAGTCAAGTCAAATATTTAAGATCAAACTTATAATGGGATACATGGTAACCCTGATATATTTTCTCCACCTAACGGTTAATCTCTGGATTTCTTCTTTGTCATTTACACAAAATCTTACTCCTTCATTTGAAGTTATTTTTCGATCAAGTCAGCAGATACTCAAACAGAACATCAGTGACGGCACTAAGAAATATTAAGGAATTAATATTAGCGCAATCCGAATTAGAAAAATCTGTGCTAAATATTGCAGAAATTGTGAATCAACCTCGATCTACAGAATTTAATAAAATCAAGCGGTATGAAGGTGCAGATAATTTCGTTTGTACACCAAAACCGTGCAAATGCAAAATATTTTCGGATCGCGACGAACGATGGCTTTCAACCTCTATCGTCAATAACAACTTTTCCAATGTTCATTGTTTCTGTAATTAAAAGTGGGCGTGGCTTTTGAAACAAACTCAAAAAAAACTTTAGGCTACAAAACGTAAGTGCACGTCATCGAGCCAATGCATTTTGAATCTTTACTGCATAATAATGAAAACCCGCGCCGTATTTTCCATGAGGATGAGGAGGACGACCTTGAGGGAGAAGAGCATTATTCGGATTTCCAACCTACCAATGAAGATCTTTCTAGTGATGAAGCAAATTTCAATGAGGGCTGGCTAGCAAAAGTTCATCCATTCGTGGGAAAAATAGTAAGGGAGACTCTTCGAGCGAAGAAATATTTTCTGAAGATAAAGACGGAGCAGCTGCAGAACCATCTTCATCGAACCGAGTCCTTCCAACATTAATCATATTTGGAAATGGTAGAAAAGGTATGTCTTACAAATCAAAATTGTATTAGAATGCATCTCAAATACGTGGGAGGCGTTCTGTTGCAGTTTATTAACCGACAGCTAAAGTTGATGGTCGATTTATCAAGGAGCTAATCGAAGTACGTAAGGCCATAGCAAATCCGCATCAACATTTTACGTATGACACGAGCTAAGTCGAACGAAAAGCCTTACCTGGTTTGCTATATTTCATAGAAACAAAAAAAAGAAACCATACGAATGCGTCTGATTTGTGGGATACATGAATTGGTTGTAATTTTTAGCAAATAAAGATGGATTATCATCGATTTGTATTTTTACTAGGAAACATTCTTTTGCTGAGAACCTAGCCCGGAACCGTTTAACACATTACTTCGGGCTAGGCGTCGTGCTCCTACGCCTAGAGAAGTCTTCAGAATATGGGAATCTCTTCTCAAGCGGGAAGGAAGTGTAAAGATATTCCCCCATCTCCGGCGCCTGCCAACACTCCAGTATAGCTTGTTGTACTGTCAGCACTACCCGAGCAGATTGTGCCACGCAATCACATTTGTCAATCCTTTTCAGCATTACTCCGACCATTTTTTCCGGATAGAACTCTCCGAATTCCCTGAAGAGGTCCCCTGACTGCCTTTGCAAGCCTTCACTATCCTTTGCAAGAGGGAGATGTGTGACAGCGGTCATCCACCTCCACTGCAAAAAAAAACACGCAGTTAGGAGACCGTGAACTAACTGTAAACTTGTGCAGCTAGGAGCGAAAACGTAGAAATCAGTCTAGGTATTTCACTGCTGAAGTGGCAATGTTGGAAAAACTCGATTTGCATATACTGACAACATGACGCTAATATCTCATTGTGCTTAACGAAATAATGCTGTGGTACTAATTTCGATTTTTCACTCAAAGGGGAAAGTATTGGATGAAATTGAAAAGCCAGAAATCACGCACTTTTAGATATTAATAATATTGTAAGATTACCCACCGAATCACAAACAGATGTCCGTTACGTCTATTTCATGGTGATTTGACCAAGCGGGAGTGAATTCTAATGTCCTGTATTATTCAGTTTCTGAGATTGAAAAAATGCATCGAATTGAGTATTTACAAAAACTTGCAATAAGCCTTGTAATTCCGCATCTAAAGCAACGTTTGACAGTACCGACACTCCAGCATGACACAAAATTGCGAACTAGACAATTACTAAAGTTACCACTCGATAATCATGAAAAAAATCATAAAATAAAATTTGAAAACGCAAAAAGAAAATGTTGTACAAAAACAGAACGAAGACAGTTCGATGTTGCACTCTCTGTGAGCGTGCTACGTGCGATACTTGCAAATAAGTATTTTTATTTATATTATTTTCCATGTTTTTGAATGTTTTTCATTTGAATAAATACAGATTTTGCAAATAAAAACAAAATTTTAATTATATATACCACCAATTTCACCTTTTGAAATTTTAATTTTCACTTGTTCAGTTATATTTGGTTTTTACACATTACCATATATAACTGAGTCTTTTTCAAAGATCATTCCGTGAATATTACATACACAAAATATTTTGTCTTTATATCAACTTCGGGGTAAGATAAGACTTTTTAGTAGAGTGATCTAAATTACCCGGATTCCGTTGTTTAAAACTTTGTTTGGGTGAATCAATTAAACGTATCGGGAAAAACCATTGGAGTTGAATGGAACAGGGTTAAATATGTTTAAAAGCGAAATCGTCATAGGTGACTAATGGGACAGAGCTCCAAGACGAAGACTTATCTCAGTAACTCTTTGTAAATCCCATTTAGGAGAAAATGGAATGCATATACATTTACTTGTTAACATTAGGTTATACTCTAAGAAAAAAACGTTTTATTATAACAACAAAAAAGTTATAAGCCAAAATTCAAATATGTGATTGTCAAATTTCAATCAAAGATTCGGACACCTGGCAACGCTTGTTTTCTTTTGACATTTGAGATGGGAATACTCCAAATTATAACAGATTAAGTGGTTATAACAGAGGTCAAAGTGTAAACGAAAATAATAAATTAGTTGTTGCGAAATTTTTGTGATGGATTTGTAATGTATTTTCTAACAAAAAAAAATATAATTAAATTATAATAATATTTAATTATATTCTATTTTTATATCGGTTGCGATAATTATATCATTATTAAATTATAATAATAATGATATAATTATCGCAACCGATAGATCACACCTGCAGCGAAAGAAAGGAACATGGTTAAATAGACAGGGTTATTTGAAAATACAAAGGCCGCATAATGGCGGCCGAACTAAGCTACTTTTAACCGACTAGCTCACCGCGCGGGAGTGGGAATTGTAGGACATTATTTAAGCCCTAATCCTTCCATGTCACATACACACACACACTGAAAGACCTTACTCTTTCATATTAGACAAAATAAATAAATAAATAGAAATGATCAAATAAATAAGTAAATATATAATATTTAACTTACGTGAATTGTGCTGCGCGGATTCTGACAACCTCTGCTTGATTTCGGAACTTTACTTACTTCTGCTGCGCTGATTCTGACCACCTCTGCTTCCTCTAGCACAAATCTCCACCTCAGCATGGTTTCGGGACTTGAATGAATTCCACAGCGCTGATCCTGCTCACCTCTGCTCTATTTCGGGACTTCACTTGAGCGTATGAATTCTGCTGCGTTGCATCCAACACGAATCTCCACCTCTACTTGATTTCGGGACTTTTGGCCTCGATTGTAATCAAAATGCTCTCTTGGGCTTTGTAATTCAAAGATTTTGCGCTCGATGAAGGGCTAAACACTTCAAACAGCTGCTACCATTTCTAATTCCCTTTATTATCTTCAATAATTAAATTCACAATTTACATCCTTTCTTTTCCATCATTTGATACTGGATTTCTATACTTTATTTTCCATCACTTCCATCTTAAGTCACAATTTCTATCCTTCTTATAGCGATATCTTCACAACAAACAAGTGAATCATATCAATGGAAAATTTCTTCCCAAAAAAACTTCCAAGAATTTTTTGTTTTGTTTTTTTTTACTAACTTTTTTTTTATTTTAATTTTATTCTTAGTTCTACTTTATTTGTTTGTATGCATTTTTTTTTGTTCGTTTTCATGTCGCATACACATCGTAATACATAACAGATTCTTATAGAAAACTACCATGGGTCGTTGAGGCAAAAAAACTACTATCAAAGTCCGGAAATTGGTCATACGGACCAACCCAAGTTTAATGTTTTCCGATCTGATGGACGTTCCTATGTTTGGAGAAAGTATAATCAAAAGCATCGGGGAAAAAATCTGAAACCGACTGCAAAACACGGGTTAGGGTCTGTAACGGAGACCGCTTAAGAATTAGGGTTGGCAGACAATTTCTACCACGACCAGGATAAGGATCCCTAACAAAGGCCTACAATTGTCGAAGCTTTCTCCTCTGTAGCTGCCCTCATGTGCCCGAAACACCACCATAATCGTCTGGTACAAGCCCGATAAGAGCATGTATGGAGATACATGTAGGAAAAAAAAACGCCATATTCGAAGCAAAACTTAGCTGATTGAAGCCCTGAAGGATGAATGGGGAAAAACCTCGCCATATTATTGCCAGAAGCTAATTAAATCCATGCCTAATCACATGAAAGCAATAGTGTAGCAAAAAGGCTTCCCAACAAGATCTTAAATCAGAAGACTGATTGTATTTTATTCTCTGTATTTATGTGATATGTTCTATTATTATTTTGACCCCAAATATGTGATTTTTCAAAGTTTTTGATGACATTCTTGCCTTTGTTTGAATGTATATGAACGATTTTTGGTTTTGAAATAAAGCTAATAGCACTGGTCTACATCAAAGTTGCTACAAAGTTGCGTTTTGCATGAAAATGGACTATACTGACAGTATTTCACTCGGTGAAGATAAATAAGAAGGTAAAAACCATAGTTCGCTCTTACTGTGCGTCTGTGCCACATATAATCTAATAGCGGGTAGCGCGATATATTTATCACATTAATGATGATAATTTAAACTATTTAGTGATTACCCTGGGAAATTTTATTGCGCTTACTGTGTTTTATTGAACCGTTAAAACGTCAAATTCTTATGGTTTTTTTTTTGAAATTTTTAGTGAAAAATCTACAGTTTTCATAATGTCGCATAAATGTGTTAAGAGTCCAGACAATTTTTGCTACATATGTGGTAACGTCTCCCATATTAACCAAAGATGCATAATAACTCAACGTGTAGAAACTGCTTACTTCCAAAAACCAAGACAAATTGTGGGCATCACATTTTAGTTGCACAACTTACACCAATCATTTGATTAAGTGGCGAACGAAAAACAAACATTCATTGCCATTTGGTGTTCCAGCCTCCTAGAACGAGAGTCAATGCCTTATACGAGATTCGAATTTGTCAAAAGCTAAAGTGGAATAACTGGGATCAAGACTCAAGCAATGAGATCCGTTTCAACCGAATGTCAACATCAGTTTATGCAGATATCGTCAGAAGAACTTGATATTCTATTTCAATTCCGAAAACCAGCTTGGATTCTGTTATAAAATAAATGGCTTGATGAACGCTTTGAACATTGAATACCATCCACAGAAATATCGGCTGTTTATAGACTCCTCAAAAGTATTTTTAAAAGCTGTTCTTCTCCATAATGGTAACACACAACCATCGATTCCGTTATGTCACGCTGTGCATACTAACGAAACATATGAAAATATGAAATTAATTTTAGATGTTAGATTTTTGATTTTAGATCATACTCAGAGCACGAACAACAGATTTGTGGTGATCTAAATGTCATATCAATGGTGTTGGGTCTACAAATGCGCTCAACCAAGTACTGTTGCTTTTTGTGTGAGTGGAATAGTCGGACTAGATCTTTACATTGCATAAAAGAAAAAAAAGGAATCCTAGACAAACCCTGAATCCTGGAGAAAAGAACGTCCAGCACTTTCCTCTGGTAAATTCCCGAAAAATTCTTCTACCACCTTTACATATTAAATTGGGACTAATGAAAAACTTTGTGGAGGCGCTCAACAAAGATGGACCAGCATTCAAATGCCAAGGAATCTTTATTGAACCTGAAATAGGAGAAATTCTAATGGACCAACACTTTGATTCAGTTTTACAGGGCTTTGAAAAGAAGCATGGGAATCTTTTAAAGCATTCGTTCATGGTTTTTGGGCAGTAAGAGAAATGAAAATTATGTTGAACTTGTGAATCTTCTTCGAAAGTATCAACAGTTGGGATGCGATGTGTCGCTTATAATTCATTTTCCTCATTCCATCTTGATTTTCTTCCTTATAACTGCGGTGATGTAAGTGACGAACATGGTGAACAATTCCACAGAGATACCTCGACAGAGATACCACGGCCAATGGAATGCGTCAGTGTTAGCGGACTACTGCTGGAATTTGAGAAGAAATACCCCTAAAAGCGATTACAATAGACAAGCGGAAAAGAAGAGGAAATCTTTATTAAACTGGTTTAAATATTTTTTTTTTAATTTTTTAAAATTCCCAATTTTATATAAAGTAAAAAATAATAATATAGTAAATTTTGCTTAACAAATTGTTTTGTACTTTAACCCTTTACACTCGTATGTCGCCGTAGGAGCGTCAATATGCGTTTTGCCGTTGCGGTCGTCTTGTCTTGCATGTCTTATCATTACAGCGGATTGGCCGGTCTGTCATCCCCTAAACCCATTTCTAATACTTCTAAACTGCTTTCTTAAACCTTCGTTGAGTACCTGTTTATGTAAAAATAAAAGATAAAAATGATATTTATTTTAGATTGTATTTTAAGATAAGATGATTTTTATTTTAGACTTTCTATCACTTCTATTTCTTCTATATCTACCTTCTATTTTATATCTGCCGATATATGTATCACAACCACTTCAGTATTCACATGTGCACCATTTTTGGGATTTGAATATTACTCGGTTGTATAACCAAAACTTTGGTTAAAATTCGGTTTGTTTTTATGTTAAATTGTGTAAAAAAATTTTAAAATGCCCAAGAGATTTTTACAAAATGAAATTGAAAATGAGTTGCAAAGTAGTAATAGAAGTATAGTTGTAATATCAGTGAAGAAAATGATTCAAGTAGTGCTAGTGATATTGTAATTACTAAAAGACAGGGAACCATACCTTTACCATCAAGTTGAAGCAGCAATGAACAATACCAGAATATAGTACAACCTAGTAATTTCGGACCATGGCAGGACTTCACATATCAGGATCATGTACCATATAAGATACCCGATACCTTTACCGAGCTAATATCAAAAATAGTAGAAAAACCAAATAACCAAATATTGCGGACGTTGAGTGAGTAACATCGAGGATCTCAAAGACGATAACCGTTGGCAATCTTATTTGCGAACACTTGCCTCAGTCAATCGACGGAAGCCAACAACCGTGAGCGAACCGAGGCCTAAGCTCTTAATTCCTTGCCGAGGCTGGCAAGGAGCTGAAAATACTAATCAAAAATCTTGTACAGTTTCCAAAAGCGGTAAATGGAGTGTGGCCAGGCGGCAAGTGAACTTGCGTCGGCATATGCGAAGATCAAGCGACTGGAGCTTTTGGTCATCCAGTTGCAGGAACGGCTTGATGCGGACGAAAAGAAGCGAAAACGGAAAAAGAAGAAAAGGACATCGTTGCAAATCACAGCGGCATCGGTGAACCCATATGATCTGTTGCAGATTGATATGGACGACGAAGATGACGATGTCAACGACAACGGAACAAAGAAGGATGTACCAGACCAGTGAGTGGAACGAATTTTAAAACGGACGCAAGGAAAAACTTAGAGCAGCACTCAATGTGGATACGTTCAACTTCATGCAACGTAAGCCAAAGGTAAGTGGTACTTCAAAAACTAAGTTTGGTGTAGTGGTGAATGGGGCAGTCAGTGTCCCAAACAAAAGTGCTAGTCACCAACCTTCCCCATCGGTTGAAAAAAAGAAAAGGTTCCACCTATTACGTGCTATGGAGTTAATATCTCAAATCTCATAAAGGATCTTTCGAGGGAGGGATTGAGTGTAAACGTGAAAAATACGAGCAGTGATAAATCGCTCATGTTTTGTGCATCCGTCAAAGATCACGGAAAAACGTTTGACTTCATTCGAAGCAAGGGAATTCATGCCTCAACCACCACGCCTGTCAGTGTTAGACCGAAAACTCTTTTAATTAGAGGGCTGCACCGAAGTACTCAGCCCCGTGACATCTTAGATGAGCTATCAGAAGTGAGCTCAATAGAAGTCAAATCCGTCTCGCATTTTCTTCCACCAAGAGAAAGCAAATAGCTCCGCGAAATCGATGAGAACGCAAAAGTCACCCAATCGAATCTTTTCATGGTTCATTTTGGACCTCGCCAGGACATGGAACATGTCAACAAAATTAAATATATCCTGAGGCAACGGATCCAGTGAAGAAAGATTCGTAACAGAAAAATGGTGCAGCGCTTCAACTGTCAAAATTTTGGTCATGTTGCAGAAAATTGCACTATCATCCACAGGTGTGTTAAATGCACCTCCTCTCATGAAAGGGGAAAATGTCCAAAGCCTCAAATCGAAGCACATGTATGCTGCAACTGCGGACAAGAAGGACATCCTGCTAACTACCGCAGGTGCCCAACAAATAAGGAAATGCAGGCAAGCCAAAATAAACCGATGCATGCCACTACAACAGCACCAAGGCGCCTAGCTTGGGAGCCAGCTCAACACGTGATTAAACCGGGAGTAAGCGTCGCAGCAATCGCAAGAGGGTTAGATGCTCAAAGGGCGAATCCAAACCAACAGTCAAATCTAAATCCACCTTTTGCTCGCAGAAATCATGTTAGCGAACTTATTAGGGCAGTGATTGCCTTAAATACGTCTGCGGAGGATGAGCTAACGTCGTTTAAATTGATTTTGTCGGTCCAATAACGGAACTGAAGGTGTTGGTTTTCAACACTTGCTCATTAGTCTCTCACGACCAAAGAGCAACGGAACAAAAAATCTTGGATTGGTCTTGTTGATATTTCTGTAATTTCCATACAGCAATCAATTGGCAGAAACTCCAAAATCGTCCACCCTTAATTTACCTTAATTCAGACACAATGCCCTCCCGGAAGACATTGTAATGCACTTAAAAGCTAGGCATCAATGGAGAGAACAATCGAAAAGAATATACCATAGGTATAGGAAAAGGACAAATGCTACTTATAAGAGTATACTTTCGAGGATTAACGGCCTCAGCTCTGTGATTAGAAAACTGACCCATAACTATCGCAGCAAACCACTCATATAACGCCTACAAAACATAAAACCAGGCCCCAGCATGTTTAAAGAAATCAATATTCTAGCTGGAAAATTCAATCGCTCTGCAGACAAGGTTATTTTTGATGAAAAGCAAGTTAACACACCTCAAGCTAAGGCTGACATTTTCGCTGAAAATTTCCATTGCCAACTAAACTCACAGCCACCGAAACCCAACTCTACTCACTCCAAAACTGTTCTGGAGTCAGTTTCCCAGTACAAGCACGGCAATCCCTCTTCTCTCACTGTATTTTCCACAGACAACCCGGCAGATCAGCCACGAGATCGATCACAATTCATCAGTTCAGAACAGTTGACACAGTTAATTCTAACACTAATATTAAAAAGTCTAGTGGGCCTGATAATATACCAAATATTGTTTTAAAACACCTTCCACCCTCCATGGTTAAGCTATTAACCATAATTTGCAACAATTGCATAAACAATGGTTACTTCCCTGATCATTGGAAAATTGCCAAAATCATTCCAATACACAAGGTTGGCAAAGATTTCTCTCCCTCAAACTTTCGGCCCATTTCCATGCTCTCCAACTTAGGAAAAATCTTTAAAAAAGTATGGCTACAAATGTTAACAGGACACTTTGAAAAAGAACGATTAATCCCAGAGCACCAATTCGGATTTAAGCCTAAACACGGCACATTAAATGCAATTTCTTGCCTTCTCGTGTCAAATCTCAATTCTAGGAACGTTCCCACAGCTGCCTGAGCTCTCGACTTAGAAAAAGCTTTCGATAGTGTTTGGCATGACGGACTAATTTTTAAATTGATTCAACTAGGGTTCCCCGATAAAGCGATTAGAATTGTCGTTTGCTTCTTCCGTAATAGGACCTTCTATGTCTCCGTTCGGGAAAAAAAATTCACTGAAACAATATGTTTCATCTGGTGTGCCGCAAGATTTAGTGACAGGTCCAGTATTGTATAATATATACACAGCAAATATCCCAATTCCGTCAGTAGAGGAAAACACCAAAATCATCCAATTTACTGACGATACCTTAATTTACTCGTCCCAAATGAACCCAGTAAAAGCCGTTCAATCAATTGAAAATTACAAAGTGAAGCTACAAAAGTACTTCGTTGAATGGGGTATAAAGATAAGTGCTGAAAAACCCAATTGACTATATTCAAAAATCTTTACAAGCACTTTAGACACAATTTCATAAAAGAAAAGTGCAAGAAAACGGCTTTAAAAATAGGTGAAGAAACCATTTGTCCTTCCCCCAATCTAAAGTATCTTGGAGTAACCCTTAATGAAACGATCAGATTTTATCCTCATCTTCGAAACAATACCAAAAAAGCCTACAGTGCATTCTCCCGCATTCGGTTTCTTCTCCGTAAACAAGCAGGGCTTTCCAGCAACGCAAAGTCAACCCTATATAAAACACTAATCAGACCCATTATCACGTACGCAGCACCAATTTGGTTGACATGTTCCAAAACAGCTATGGGAGACGCGGCAAAGTTAGAGCGAAAAATACTATGAGCCTATAGGACTCTATATACATAACATAGAAAAATACTACGTGAATATAGGACTCTACTTCAATCCTCGAACAAAACGCCGCTATCGCAGCGAAAAATTATACGAGGAAGCTAAGCTCGAGTAACTCCCCAGCAGAATAAAACACATGGCGTTTCGGTACTACAACAGCCCTAGTGAGCATCCAAACGAACGGATGAAGAAAATATTCAACCCTACAACGGGGGAAATTCATCAGGCCAAGCAGTATCATCAACCGAGAAGCGGATAAAATATTTGAAAAATTGTACACCTACAAAGGTCATCCTGAACTTCATCGAGGAAAGTTAAATATGCAAAGATGTAAAAGGATAATAAGAAAATCCTTTAGTTTAGTTTTTAAGCTTTATTGTATATAGTAGGTTAAGTATTTATTCAGGTTTATGATTAGTAGGTTAAGTATTTATTTAGATTAAAAATAAATGAAGACATGACAGTGCGTGATGAAAGCGCATATGAATAATTACAGAAACTTTTTAACAGCTAAATGCGATCGAGTAAATATTATGTATAATTAGAAAAGAAAAAGTGGACCTAACTAGCATAGACACTTAAAAAAACAAAACTGTTTCAAGAGCGTAGAATTGATTAAGAATGCCATGTGTTAATACTGTAACGCATCAATAAATGTATTGTATTGTATTGAAGAAAGCCGACCGTGGTGCTATACAGTGAATGTGTAAGTGCGGACTATCGCGTGTGTCCCGAACGCAGTTATCCATCCCATACAAAAACAATAAAATATATGCGGAAAGTACTCAAGTGTTAGTGCCAGAAGAACAACCGGGAAATCGCATGCGCACGAAAGAGAAAGAAGACAGACTGCTGCAGATGCCGAGAAGAAAATAGTAGATCAAGGAAGGAGATACCTAGCAAGGGATTCTGGGTGAGTAGCTCCTTGTATTTACCTGTCAGTTTGGGCCAATTCGGATTTTTCATACAATAGTATTGTATTTTTAAAAATCTTAAGAAAACGTGTTATTTGCCGGTAAAACTTCACCCCTTTGTTAAACGTCAGGATGTCAAAGGACAGTGGCCATGCCGCTGGGCCGGACATTGACAAAGATCAAAAAATTGCTTTGCTGGTTTCCCAGCTCGACAAGATCACATTAAAGATGGATCAGGTTTTCGTGACGTTGCTTAAAACGCAGGAAACCCTCGCCAAGGCTAATGCTCAGCTGGCAGACCAGCGAAGCAAGAATGAGTGATTAGCGGCGAAAAATGCAGAGCTACTAGAGATGATGTATGGTGGTGGGGCAGGGACATCTGGAAAGTCCACCAAAAGAATCCCCAACCCAAAAAAGGAAAGTTGTAAGGAGTACCTCATCTTCGAAAAGTTCATCAAGCACCTCGGAGGAGGAGCCTAATGAATCAGTATGGAGGTCAATGCGGAAGGCAATGAGGAGACTGAAGATTTCCCTGCTCTAATACCAACACACCAGCGACAACTAACAACAACACCCCCACTGAACAGAAAACTGGGCCAGTTATTCTACAGGAGCCCTGGAAATGGTCCCAGACACTACTCCTTATGAAAATACACAACATTTCCCATACATCCGCAAAACGTGTCTACTTAGGGTACAAATAATCCCAACTAAATCAACAGATCACCGAAAACTAACCAAAACATTGACAAAAAACAACATCCAATACCACACTTACATCGTACCTGAGGATAGACAGTTGAATGTTGTTATTAGGGGCGTGCATGGCCTATCAGCTGAGGAGATCAAGGAAGAGCCTGAATCTCAAGGATTAAATCCCACTGAGGTTTTTTTATAAAATTGAAGGACGGTCCCTCGAAGCTGGTAAAGGTCTTCCTCCGGAACAGAAACAGATATATTTAATACCAAATCTGTCTGCCATCTCATCTGCACGGTGGAAGCGCATCGTCCTTACACCGGGCAAGGTATGTGCCACAATTGCCAACAATATGGCCACTCAGCCATTAACTGCCACGCACAGCCTCCATGCGTGAAATGCGCTGCCCTCCCCCACTTCTCAAAATGCCGCTGGGATCGCTAAAGCTGGGATCAAGCTCAATACATTCATCACAGCCAATCACTTCAGCCTGCACATCCCCAGTGAACCAACACATAAGGGCATATGCAATGGTTTTGCACTGGGCATTGGCATATCACGAAACATCACTCAAAATATTCAAATTAATGTACTCGATGAATTGTCATCAGATTATAAGCCAGTACTTTTCCTCATAGAAAATATCTTTATTGCTGTTCCTTTACATAAGAAGAAAACGACCAACTGGAAAGCGTTTCAAAACGCATTGGCCAAAGAAATCAATTATGAATCACCTGAAATGACCGACGACGTCGATAGCATTATCGAAAGCTTAACCGAAAAAAACCATGCAGGCAAAAGAAGGTAATACGATCACAACTCCGAGAAGGGAAACGAATCCCTACGAACTCCCTCAGAATATTAAGCAACTGATTAGGAGAAGGAATCAAGTTCGGAGGAGAGCTAGGTACACAGGTGACCCTACGCTACGCACAAATGCTACTCGGATGACCAATGAAATTCGTACCAAAATAAAAACATTCCGTAACGAGCAATCGGAGAGCTTCCTGCAGAGCCTCGAGTCTGGGAGTAACAGTGCTGGAGAGTATCCAAGTACTTCAAAATCAATAACAGAATTAAGATACCACCAATACACGGACCAAATGGCATACAATACTACGATGCAGGCAAGACGGAGGCATTTGCTGATTCGCTGGAAATGCAGTTCCGAGAAAACTCTTCGGATGAGGAGGACTATGAAATGGTAGACCGAATCGATTTCTCGGTCGGTAGGCTCCTGAGAGACAGCCCTCGAACTGAAGACAGTATACAACCAACGGACTTAAACGAAATACGGAACATCATAAGAACATTGAATAAACGCAAATCATCTGGACATGACACAATTACAAACACAATGATCTCATGGCTTCCAGACAACATCTTAAACATAATTACGGACGTTATTAATACAATAATCCGGCTGCAAAAGTATCCCAAAGCATGGAAATCAGCAGTAATTATTGTTTTCGGAAACCTCATGAGGACCATACAATCCCCCAAAATTGAAGACCTATTAGCCTCCTGTCCTCCCTGTCGAAAATAGCGGAAAGAGTGATGCTACATCGACTCAATGAGGTAAAATCTGAAAAAGACATAATTCCGGAAGAACAATTTGGCTTTAGAACTATGCACTCTACTGAACTCCAATTAGTTAGAATAGTCCAACACGTAAGATCAGGGTTAAACCGCAAAACCTCGATTGGCCTAATTATGTTCGACATAGCCAAGCCCTTCGACAAAGTCTGGCATGCAGGACTTATTTTCAAAATGCAGCAATTCAACATGCCACTGCAGTTCACTCAAATATCGGCTCCTTCCTGGAAGGCAGAACTTTTCGCATGAGCATTAACAAACAAAGTCTGAGACCCATTGAAGCTGGAGTACCCCAGGGATCCCCTATGTCACCGGTCCTTTATAATAAATTCACTACAGATCTCCCCTCTCTGCCTCCAGGAGTTAAATTATGTTTATATGCTGATGATACTTGTATATTCACTACATCACGACAAGCAACAGTCATCACTTCAAGATTGCAAAGATCAATAAACATACTAACGGAATACTTCCGCAAATGGAAAATTAAGATTAATCCCGACAAAACTCAGGCCATTTTTATTACTAAGAAAAAGTGCCAAATCCTACAGACTCTTACAGTAAACACCAATACTATAGACTGGACCCCAACGGCAAAATACCTCGGAATAACGCTCGACAACCGACTCTCATGGAAACAACACATACAAAACAAACGAGGACACTGCATAGGACTCCTCTCCTCCCTTTACCCCATCCTCAAATCCAGAAGACTTGGTCTAAAGAACAGAATGCTCATATACAAGCAAATCATACGACCGACGCTACTCTACGGTAGTCCCGTTTTCTACCAGACGACAAAGACGAACAAAAAAGCACTCCAGTCGTTCCAAAATAGAATTGTAAGAAGTATCGCAGGAGCACCATAGCTTATAAACGGTTAGGAATACTGACATACGGAAGGATTTACAAATAGAGACTGTAGAAAAGTACGTACGCGACAAAGCACTGAAACTCTTCGACACAATCGACAACCATACTAACACTACATTGGCGTTCCTGCAAACCTTGCAGAACAGTGATAACCTTACGTACCCCACCCTACGGCAAATAACACAGTAAAATTTTAAATTTCAATAATTGTACCATTACAAAATCCAACATTGGTTCGATAAGATAGGTGAGTACTAGAGGTGCTCACAGATAAGAGGGAGTCAACGTGCTAAATCGCACCAATTCAAAGAATCCCCATATTCCAAGGAGGAGGAGGATTCATCGGTAACATACGTTTTTAAGTTACAACGCTAACAAGCCTACGAAATGGAGGATCAGAATATATGGTCTGTAATGGCGGATGCTAACACAGGGTATGTTTATTCAATTT
This sequence comes from Stratiomys singularior, assembly GCA_954870665.1. NCBI lineage: Eukaryota > Metazoa > Arthropoda > Insecta > Diptera > Stratiomyidae > Stratiomys > Stratiomys singularior. Next base: position 66,038,073 of record OX940877.1, read on the forward strand.
TGGTGCAATTATTCAAACGCCAAATTTGGTGCTATTATACAATTGAATTGTCTCCGGTGTTCGGGTGTCATTTTCTTCAACTTATATGGAGTTGTGCATTGAAATGAGAATTAGAACTTCCTTTCATGGTTTGGCTTTGTAAACTGTGAACATACAATTGGTGTTTGGTGTTTGGTTGAGAAAAGTGCCATGTCGTCGTTTTTCAGTTTTGCCAGTCTTGGTAGCTCTTTTCTATTTGCTCTAATTGTCCCAACAATCGTAGTTTTTGTTTGCTAAAGGTAGGCTTGTGAAAAGTTGTCCGTAGTTATATTTGTTTCACACACGGTTCTGCTAATATCATAGTGACAAACTCTCCAAGAGGAACTGAGGGTTCTCTACTTTCATCTTTTCCAAAGTATGGAAAGCCGTTTATTATATTTTTGCTACGTACATCGGATGCTAACCAAAATTTTATACTTAGTTTGTCCGGTTTATTGAACATTTATTGAGTGAATCTAACCTTGTGAAACAATCATTCGTCAATAGTAATATATGGTCCTGGTTTATAACAATTTTGACTGTTGTCAATAAACTTGTACCAAACTTCGGCAATCACAGCGAATTAATCGGTTTGTAACCGTTGGCTTCGTTGATTTCTGTCGTCAAATCGAATAAATCTCATAATCTCCGTAAAGTCATGTCTACTCATAGTATTTGATTATATTCTTATCAATTCACAAGTTTACAAAATTTAACTTTTTGTCTGTTGCCGCGAATTTTGTGGTTGGAAATGTTCACTTATAACTAGTTTTTGTCAAATCTACCCTCAAAATTTTTTGAGCAGCTCGGGTTACTTTGTTTTTGATTTTTGTCATTTAAGTGTATATATTAATCGATAACAGGCGTATTTTACTGTGCTGAGATTAATATCTAAAGTTTTTGCGTCATGAGTAGTTCAAGGAGACGTTGTTTAAACAATCCAGATCATTTTTGCTATATTTGCGGAGAATATGTGTTTAAAGATTGTAGAAAAGTTATATCAGTCGGTGAAAAATACCTATTTTGAGTATTTTGGGATGCTCTTGGATAAAAATGAGAAGCCTTGGGCTCCCAATTGTGTCTGTAAATCGTGTGTTGAATATTTAAGATTATGGAAAAGTGGTAAAAGAAGTGCGTTTAAATTTGGAACACCGACTATTTGGCGAGAACCACGAAATCATCTCGAAGACTGTTATTTTTGTAGTGTGAACGTAAACGGTTTAAACACAAAAAATCGAGCTAAATGGCAGTACCCAAGTACTAGTTGCGTTCAACGTCCAGTGCGGCGTTCACCGGACTCTTCAGTGCCTAAAAATATATCTGAACCCTTAGAACAAGTTGAAGGACCAAGCTCATCACAAAATTATCCTGATTTTAAAGGTATGTCAAATGAGCCAAAATGCTTTTCCCAATACGAGTTCGATGATCTTGTAAGAGATTTAAATCTTTTTAAACAAGCTTCAGAATTGTTAGCATCAAGACTGAAAGAAAAAAATTGCTTTCCCCAGATACTAAAATAGCTTTTTATCGTGAAAGAGATAAAAAATTACGGTGCTATTTTTCCGATGAAAACGGTATTACCTTTTGTTCAGATGTCAAAAACTTGTTGATAAAAATGGGCTTGAAACAATACGAACCAAACGACTGGCGTTTATTCATTGACAGCTCAAAACGGAGCCTAAAATGTATTCTATTACATAATGGAAATAAATACGCAGCGGTACATATTGCTCACAGTGTAAAGTTAAAGGAAGAATATTGTAACATTTCGCTAGCCCTCAATAAAATAAAATACAATGACCATAAGTGGCAAATTTCTGTCGATTTAAAAATGATGAACATTCTTCTTGGTCAACAAAGTGGTTACACTAAGATATGTCTTTATATGTCTTTGGGACAGTAGAGCTAAACAAGAGCATTGGGTAAGAAGAAACTGGCCCTTGAGAGAAAATATGGAGCTTGGAATGCAAAATATAGTTCAGAATTCATTAGTAGCTCGTGACAAAATTATCCTTCCACCATTACATATAAAACTGGGCATCATGAAACAGTTTGTTAAATCACTAGATAAAGACGGGACTTGTTTTTCTTACATTTGCCAAAAATTTCCTCAGCTCACTATGGAAAAGATTAAAGCTGGTATTTTTGATGGCCCCCAAATAAGACGACTTACGAAAGATACTCAATTTAGAAAGTCTATGACTGAGTTAGAACTAAAGGCTTGAACAGCTTTTGTCTCTGTGATGCAAAATTTTCTCGGAAATAAAAAATCTGAAAATTACATTGAACTTGTGGAAGACCTTCTGTTACAATTAAAAAATATGGGGTGCAATATGAGCATAAAACTCCACTTCCTCCATAGTTACCTGGACAGGTTTCCAGAAAATTTAGGAGATATGAGCGAAGAGCAGGGAGAGCGTATGCATCAGGACTTACGCGTCATGGAAGAGCGCTATCAGGGTTTCTGGGATAAGAATATGATGTCTGACTATTGTTGGTCTTTGATACGTCATTTTCCAAAGTCTACACATCAGAGAAGAGCTTGAAACGAAGTTTTTTGGAACTTAATGATTAATTTTTTTTTTAATAAAAATTTTCTTAGTAAATACGTGTTTTTTTCTGTTTTATACCTACATAGCTGAAACTCAGTAACTAGAGCTGATAAAAAATTTCTAATTATATTTTTGAAAATAGCATATCATATGTATTCAGCAACAGCTAAAATTTCTTTAGCAACAGATGTACTGTAAAATAGTGTTATCTCAGAAAATGCCGTCCTAACTTCGCCTTTTATAATATGATGTTCACTGTACCCAGTCGGGCCTGATGTTTCCCGAAAAATATTATGACCAAGTGCTTTTCCAGGATTAGATCCTATTTTTACTTCTTGCCAAACAGTTCCGTCCATGGCAATTTCGCTTTCCTCATTCTCACTATCGGAACTAACTAAAAATCTCCTTCTCTTTCGTCGTCTAGGTACGTTCGAAATATTCGCTATACCAACTCGAATCGTTCTCATCGGTGTTCGAGTTGGTTTTAAGTGGATCATAATTTTCCGTATTGTCATTTTCCATATCCAGAATTTCCTGAGTCTTCAACCCAAACTGTGAGAAATTTGGCAAAAAAAGACAAAAAGTGCCATCAGTTCAATTTGCAACAACTTTTCAAGCGTGTGCGTGAAACTGGCTCGTTGGTGGATAAACCAAAACTTCAACGTTCATTTCCCGTGCGTTCAACCGAAAATATTGCGACTGTGGCTGAAAGTGTTAGTGAGAATCCATCCACCTCAACTCGCCGTCGATCGCAAGAATTGAACATTCCCCGAACAACTTTGCGACGAATTTTGCAACAAGACCTCGCTATGAAGCCATATAAAGTTCAATTGGTGCAGCAGCTGAAGCCACTTGACCATCCGAGCAGTCTATAGTTCGCAGATTGGGCGGAAAATCGTTTGACCGAGGATGGTCAATTTTACCGAAAAATCATCTTTTCGGACGAGGCTCATTTCCACCTCGGTGGTTACGTTAACAAGCAGAATTGTCGCATTTTGGGCACAGAAAACCCGCACATAATTGTCGATGCACCCAACACGAGTCACTGTATGGTGCGGATTTAGGTCTGGTGGAATCATCGGCCCATTTTTCTTCGAAAATGAAGAAGGAGCCGCCGTAACCATCAATGGTGAGCGCTATTGTGCAATATTATCCGAATTTTTCTTCAAGCAAATTGAATAGGCACTTCTGTATCGACAGTTGAGCGGTACAAACGTGTTTCTATTTTCTTCCAGTGTGATTCATAGTGACATTAATTTTACTCCGTTACTTTCAATTGTTTTGAACGTTATATTCTTTAAAAAGACTAGTCATTGAAGTAATATTTAAGTTGAGTGTGAAGCCATCGGATAACTTTACTCCTGTGGAAAACAGGAAAAGAAGCCGGGACTCTTCGCCGGCAAGTTCCCTACTTAGGGATCACTTTAAAATGCCGCGAAATACTACAACTTTATCACCAGCCAACCGATTTCTACCCCTTGCCGATCTCCCGAATGGTGATGTTAGCAGTGGTAAAGCAGACACCGAATCTAAAGCCAAGGTAAGAGTTCCGCCGATTACTTTTATTGATCTTCCCCGTGACACCATCGATGCAATTCTCAAAGAATTGAAAATCGAAAAGTACTCAATCAAATTGATGTCCATTGGCAAACGAGTGTTTCTGACATCAAATGAAGACTACACGAAGTTGGAAGAACATTTGAAAAATAAAAAAGTAAATTTTTTTACTTTCCAACGGGCAGATCTCCGCCCATTAAAAGTAACATTATCAGGGCTGCATGATATGCCCTGTGAAGACTTAAAAAAGATTCTGAAAGCAGATCACAACCTAAGCGTGAATGATATCAAAAAGTTTAATTCCAACAAAGACGCACGCGAGAATGTATTCTATCTTCTTTATCTGCAACGAGATGTCAAAATGCAAGAGCTGCGAAGCATTCGCACAATTATGCACACAATAGTACGATGGGATTATTACTCTAGCCGACGCAAAGGGCCCACGCAGTGTAGAAACTGCCAGCGTTTTGGCCATGGCTCGAGTCATTGCCATCTTCCACCAAGATGTGCTATATGTAGTGGCCCCCATCAACTATCGCAATGCACACTCACAGATAAACAAAACGACAAAATCTTGTGTTGCAACTGCAACGGTCCACACTATTCTAACGCTCCTGAGTGCCAGAGCAGGAAAGAGTACATTGAAATAAAAGGCAAAGTATTAAAACAAAATAACAAGCCTAAAACTACATATCCGAGGAAACGGATTTCCCAAAGCTTCCAACCAAATCAGCAGAGACAACAACTTCTACACATAACTCTCCGCGCGCAACATATTGCTCAATAAGTCAGCAGAGCTCTGCAACAGCACCTTATTCCACTAACTGCAATCTCTTTCCACCAGCAGTGCTACTGGAGATATCCCAGGAACTAATTAAAAATTTAGCATCGTGTAAATCTAGAAACGAACAATTCAATGTCATAGTAAATCTATCAATTAAGTTCTTATACGGGTTGAATTGATCAAAATATTAATTTGGAATGCTCAGAGCATAAGGAACAAAAGTTTAGAAACATTTAATTTTATAACTAATTATAACATAGATATTTTTGTAATAACAGAGACATGGTTAGGGCCGAAAGATAAATTAAAACATCCATTATACGACATTTATAGGAAAGACCGAGTAAATAAAATCGGTGGAGGAGTAGCGATCGCCATAAAAAAGTCAATCCGTCACTCTCTCATGCCAGAAATGAATTCGTCCATTATAGAAAATGTCGGAATATTTATTGAAGAGCTGAATTTAAAAATTTACAGCGTCTATTTTCCGGGTACCAAAAACACTAAGGATAAAGTAAATCACTTCGTGAGAGATATAGAGAGATTTTGCAAACAAAACCATAGATACCTGCTTTGTGGTGATTTGAATGCTCGTCATCAGCAATGGAACTGCACTCGCTCCAATCTTACAGGACGCGCACTATATAAGCTTATAGAGTATAACAACATTTTTATACACTCGCCAGATGAACCCACATACTACTCGGCAAAAGGTATCGGCTCAACCCTCGATATAGTGTTGAGCGACGAAAATGTTCATTTGTCTGAGCTTAGTGTAATGCAAGCCCTTTCCTCTCCACATTTGCCTGTATATTTTACAATTGGAACTGCAGAACGCTCCATTGAGCAGCCAAATCAGTTCTTTCTTTTTAAAAAAGCTGAGTGGCCCAAGTTTCGCAGTTACATCAACCAAAAATTATCCATAAATCGGTTTACGATCGAAAAGCTGCACTCAGCCTCAGATATCGATGAAACCATTGATTCTCTTAAAAAGACTATCTGGGAAGCTATCGAATGCAGTGTCCCAAAATTCAAAAGTAAACTCCAGTGGCTAGAGCTTGATAATGAAACTTACAAACTCATTAGGACAAGAAACTCGCTCCGACGAGAATGGCAAAGAACACGACTTGCTTCTACAAAAAATGGTGTTAACAGCCTTACTACTGCAATTCGAAAGAAAATCTCTTCGTTACGCAATCGCCAATGGAACAATATGTTGGAACATTTAGACTTCAACTCGCGGAAAGTATGGAAACTAAATAAAATATTCAAACGAAAGCAACACAGTTTGCCCTATCCACTAACAGATGATAAAGGATATCAGGCACATTCCAATAAGGAAAAAGCCGAACTCCTTGCCGATAAGTTTCTCACCTTTCATTCTTTAGCACAATCCAGTTATAATTCCATCACCGATATGATGGTCAAAAAATCATTTGAAAAGGAGATGAGCTCTTCAAGTATACCACATAAAGACTTTATTCGCACCGAAGAGATAACTGCTGCACTGAAAAAATTGAGTAATAATAAAGCACCAGGTATTGATGGAATACCCAACATCGTATTGAAAAATCTACCAAAGAAAGCAATAGTTCTCACTTGCCATGTATTTAACGCATGTCTTAGATCAAGCTACTTTCCCTTATCTTGGAAACATGCTACTGTGATCCCAATATTGAAACCAGGTAAAGACCCACATGTACCTGCGAGCTACAGACCAATAAGCTTATTGCCAGCTTTGGGAAAACTATTCGAAAAATTGATCCTAAAAAGAATCGCCGAAAACGCCGATGATAAAATGATCCTTCCTAACTTCCAATTTGGCTTCAGGCGAGGATATTCCACAGAGCATCAATTATTTCGAGTAACCAAAGAAATTAAGGCAGCCTTAAAGGAAAAGAAATCAGTTGGCATGGTGGTGTTAGACATAGAGAAAGCCTTTGATACTGTTTGGCATGAAGGGCTTCTCTATAAACTCAAACAATTTAACTTTCCGCAATACTTGACAAGCCTCATAGCTTCCTTCTTACACGAAAGGAAATATCAAGTTAAAATACGAGGCAGACTCTCCTCAATAAAAAACATTCCATCGGGTGTCCCGCAAGGCTCTTGCTTAAGTCCCACTCTCTACAACATTTATACTTCGGACTTCCCAACAAACATTAATTGCCAAATAGCGACCTTTGCAGATGATACTTGCCTTTATGCAATAGGAACAGAACCGGAGACTATTATAAATAGCATAGAACAAGGACTAGAGAGCTCATACCAATATTTCCACAGATGGAAAGTTAAAATCAATGTGGGCAAAACGAGAGCAATTTACTTCAGTAAGAAGCGAAAACCCACTATGCTTCCTGGCAGATGCTTAAACTTTTTGGGCCAATGCATACCTTGGGACAACGAATTATCCTATCTCGGTTTGGTGCTAGATCCAAAATTAACGTTTCGAAACCACATCGAACACATACGCAATAAGACATTACATTCCGTCATAGCATTATATCCACTACTAAATCGGAAGTCCAGCCTTAACTTAAAAAACAAGACTCTCATCGTAAAAATGGTGCTACAACCAATCATGCTTTATGGAGCTCCAACTTGGAATCAATGTGCCGAATACTTAAAAGCCAAGCTTCAAGCCACCCAAAACAGATTCCTGAAAATGGCGTTTGACAAACCTTTCTATTTCTCTACTCGGAAATTACATGAACTTACTGGAGTTGATCCAGTAAAACAGCTCGCGGACTCGCGGCAACTTAAATTAATGGCTTCAGCCAGCAACTCATCTAACCCTCTTATAGCTTCTCTTAGCAATTGAAAGCACTTTCCTATAGTGTAAGTTTTGCCTTAACAATGTCTTCTGTTATTGATAAATTCTTAATGCTCAGAAAATTGTATGAGTACATTAACTTTAAAATTAGAATATAAGTAGTACATAAGTATAGGATATAGGTTTTATTTGGTTTTAGGTATTATTAGGCACAGCCAAGGTTTTTTGTTCATTTTTTCCTTCAAATTGCTAAACCAACCGTGAAAAATTAATACCAGCACAGCTGAAACAATTACCGTAGAAGAAATGAATTAATGAATTTTTCAGAACTCTAAATTAAGTGACATGTATGTTATAACACAAACTTATTACTATCAATAAAGCTTTATTCAATTCAATTCAAATTGAATAGGAAGACTTGGACAACATTTGGGTCCAGCAGGACGGCGCTACGTGCCATACAGCGAACGCCACACTCAATCTTTTGCGCCCTATCTTCGAAAATCGCATAATCAGCAATAGAGGTGATGTAAATTGGCCTCCCAGGCCAATATTAAATATTACGCCAACCATCCAAAAACAATTCAAGATCTAAAATACGAGATTCAAGGTGCTGTTGCTGCCATAAGGCCTGAAAGCATCGAGAAAGTACTCCAAAATTGGGTGGATCGGATGAGCTACTGTAAACTCAGCCGTGGTAGTCATTTGTCCGAAATTGTTATCCGCAAATAAATTTCATAAAATAACCTTTCAAATAAATGTTCAACCTTTGAGAAATATTAAGCCGTCTTTTTTATTGACGTTTTAAATTTAAAATTTTATATGGCCCACCTTGTAATTTTGGCATTGAGTCTTAAAGAGAAACTATTACAAAAATATATAAATTGTATTACCGGTCAAATGACCGGTCGTGGTATGTAAGACAGACTACAAAATTTTCTCAGAAAACAAACAATAAAAAAATAAGTGAATATTGAAAAATGTAACTTACACATATGAGGAAAAGTCCTAAAGTTTAAAGGCGATTAACTTTGAATGTTGAATGTAGGAGATTCCAATTGAAAATTTAAAAACGGTCATTTGACCGGTTCTGGTAGGAATAGGTTTTTGACATTGAGCAATTTTCGCTTTTTTTTAAAACAATTACAAAATTTTCCTGTTTTATTTTGTTTTACACTTTTTAAAAAAAATTCCGAGTAGATAGATAAGTAAATAATACAATAATCCAAGTGCAGTAAACAACATAAAAACAACGAGTGCAAAGGGTGAACATGTTACTAAACTACTAAGCCAAATTTTGTATAGTAGTTTTATTTACAAAATTAGAACTAATTTAAAGAGCTAATTTCGTGTTTTCGTATTCAGTAACTGCAAAGCAGTATAAAAATTTAGTATTCAATTGAAAGACACGCAAAAGGTTTAATTTTTTAGACCAGTATCGCATGAATACTGAAATCTAATTTATTTTTCGTATAATACATTTATGAGATACTAGAAAATAAAGAACATTTCTCATATTGGTAAGTCTCCTGAATACTTAGAGCCACAGTAAATGGTTGGTAGATGTAAATAAAAGGTTAATAAATGTAACTTGATTAATAAATTAATTTTTTTTAAAAGAAAACTCGAAAAATCTACAAAACGGAAGTGCGTTTACGACGCTTCTGATGGAAGCTCATGCGACACCAGTGACAACGCAATAGACGTCGCACTCCGTCACAAAAAGGAGCCCATCGTCATATTTTTGGACAGTGACAATGGTAAATTGCTTAGTTTTAATCATTGTTAAATGTAACCTACACAACCATATTAAAATTCCAAATAGAATGGCGCGACATTGAGAACGAATTTATTTCCCTCAAACTTGGCATGCTTTGATTGCGTAACGAACTTTCAAAGGTGTAACGGAATACCGAGTCAAGCGTTGGTGCGCACCCTTTTTTCTTCTTCCCATTTGAGTCTGCTAACCCAAATACGTTTTTCTCTGGAACACTCCACAGATCCTACCCGCCAGCTATTCGCGCGGCTGATTCCAAATGGAACTGGTAATCCCCTAACACACTCATGTATGGATTCGTTGGGTTCCATCTTCGTCAAACGCAAGCACCGCAATCCAGATCGCATCTTCGTATCTGCCACTACCTGCACCATCGTCATTGAATGCAAAGTTTTTGCATGTGTTGCATTCGTTTGGCTCGCAGGCTGCAAAAAAGAACAAAAGGGGAAGAGTTCTGCTTGCCGCGTCGGATGAACACTGTTCATCGAGCAGCCGACGGAGCACGATTCCGCACGACCAGCCGAACGGAGGCAGCTACTGCGCCTTGGAGGCGGCCCTGACTTTCAACTGAAAATAAGAGTCTTCGGTAAAAGCGAAAACGGTTCTAACAAAAGATGAGCTAATGAGCGGATGGTGGCATTCAAGTTGCATTTTCAATGACACGTCACTGCGCAATAACATTCCGCAGAAGGTTTGCTCACGCCCTAGGCCCGGCATGGAACGCGTTTCGTTTCGCACGACTGACTTTGAATGCAGCAGCAATCGCACTTGGACTTGCTCGTCCAGTTGGCTGGGCCTTGAAACGAGTCCAGGCGCCGAGCGGAAGTGGAATGGGCCCCGAGACGCGGGAAAGCCCGCCCCAGTGAGCTGCAATCGATTTTCCGGGAAAAGCGAGGTGCCGAGTTCGAGTTGCGAGGATAGCAATTGAACTAGTTCAATGCAAATGCGGACTCGCGAGCACTTTCCATCTGCCAGCCACGAGCTCAGCACTTTCCCGAAGGACTTTTGGGGCGGGGCTTAAGGACGTTTCAACCTTGGTTTCGCTTGTGCGTGCTACGTTACGCGAACGGGGCCAATAGCGTGTTCCAATTATGGTTTGTCGATGGGCAGAATGTAGGCCATTTTGGCTCTCGAGACGAAGTACAGGGGCAGAGTCACCATCAAAGTTTCCCATCCTGTCCGCACTTGCCAAATATCCGAGCATGTACTTATGGATGTAGAGTCATCATGACATCCACTCACCTATGTGTGTTGAGACATGAATAAGTGAAAGTCTGTTTCTAGGCCAGCGGTCGCACCCGAAGGCCAGTAGAGGGACAGAAGATGATGAGCGTCATGTTATATGTAATGGCTATAGGTGGATATTGCGAAAGTGATAGGGAGGGAACGGCGTCCTTTCAAAAAATGTAATCATCTCGAATTTAGCACAGGGAATACGCGGCACATAAGCAGATTCGAAAATGCGAAGTTGTGGATGGTGTTCGGGGAACTTCTGCCAAAAGTTGTTGTTGCTTTGCCTCTGCCGGCCGAGCCGACGCCCTAAAACGAAATCGGTTTAAAGAGTTTGGCAAAAAGCATGTGAAACAAGATTTTCGTCTTCATAGTTACATATGTACTCGCTTGGAAACAGCGAAAATAATAGCGGTACATTTATTACGCCGTACCAATGCAATGCGTCATTGGCGTCGTAAAATACGATTGTTTGGGCCAGGACATGCATTTAAACTGTCACGACGTTAAGTTTCCAAAGTTGTTTTTTGAAGGAAATGATTGCAAATTATCTTCCATTCACACTCACATCTACAGGCGTATATGCAATCGTTATTCATTGTTTCATCTTTTTGACTATCAAGGAAATACGCATTTTATTTCGAATTGCGCAATACAAAATGACTACGGAATACATAACAAATCACAAATGTTCTATTTGTTGCAGCATTTGTAATGCATCGTTTCCGATGCAAGCTGAATCATATGGGAAAAATAAAGCTGTAATTAGGGCAAGGAATTTTGGAATATGCTCATTCCCATTTGAATTTTGTGAAGATTAAATACTTTTAACTCGGAAATCAATGGCATGAAAACTGAATAGTTACATACAAATATTTTCATATAAAATACAAATATTTCTAATAAAGTAAGTTTTGCATCGAGTGGTGGTCGAGGTGGGAAAAAAAAATACAATGTATTGTTGATAATTTCACTAAAACACTTTTAGTTTTTGTTTCACAAATGTAACTTTATTTTTAACAGAACCTATGTATATACGTTCGCTTAACGAGCTAAGATCAAAACGACTGGGGGGCTACGGCGTGTACCGAGGTAACTTAAATAATGCAATTATGCTGACACAATGTCTGCGATTAGACATGTGCCGTTTCTGGGATTCTCACGTTGCATTTTCCTGAATTAGGTAAATGCAACGTTTGCAGTAAATTTTCTATTGAAATATTTTTTTAAAGGGGGTTTCGGTTACCGTATACATGACTTCTCCCCCCTTTGAGTGAGAATTCTCCTGAATTCTATGAATGTTTTCTTTTAGAATTTGTAATGAATGTTTCTTTTCAAAATCATAAAAATCCATAGTTCTAAATTTATTAAAATAAATGAAATGATTCCAAACGTAAAATAAGTTATGTTTGTATGTATTTTTAAATGGTTTATATGTTTAACATTTTCCATATTTTTCAAAACTATGTCTTCAAAACTTAATTTTTGTGTAAAGTTATAGGTTTCTCCATCAACGTAAAAATATCTATCAACGAATTTTTCATTATTGTTAGTGAATGTTTTATTTAAATTTTTACTGTGCAATTATTTATGACTATCAAGTAATTTCCGCTTAATGTTATTTTTCTATCGTCACATAAGCTTATTATTTCTTGGTTTTTTAAGTTTTTACATATTATTGTATTTTTGTCTATTTTTCTGATGTCACTTTCTTTATTCTTTATCAATTTACAATTGTTGTTTGTAATACAATTATTTAAAGGCTTAAGTTCATTTAAATGCAAAGTTTCTCCATTATAATGATATTTAGTTTCATTAATTTCAATGACAAATTGGTCTTTAAGGTCGATTTCAAGATTGTCTTCATTTGGCATTGCAATTATTACTTTATAATCAATTAATTTATAGGAGTGTGGAATTTTAATCGCAAGAACAATTGTATTATCGTCGTGTCTTAAGAGTCCAGTTCGTACGTTCTTTAGTTTGTAAAAATCGAGTTTTGTTTCTTTGATTTCGGTTGCAGACAACAAACTAGGATGGATAATGCCGTGCCTGATCTGTCCTATATTATCTATAAGTTGATTTAGTTTATATTTTAATACTTCAATTTTGAATATTTGGTTCAATTCAAGCTGATGTTTGATGATATTCTTTTCATTTTCAGGTGTTTCTTGATACGTTTTAAATGTCCTATTTCTGTCTGACCCGATAATAATCTTCAAATTCGTTATTGTTGCAAGTTTTCTTCAAATGTGTCTATTGTTGATTTATAATGTCTACGTTTATAATGTGTAAAATAATCCTGGTCGTAGTTATTAATTCCGTTTGTCCCAAGTTTATCGTTGTGTATCCGTTTTTTGTCTCGATTGGATTCAGTAAGAGTGTCCCAGCGGTAGGCTGACCGAATGTCAAAATGCAGATAAGTATTGCAATTAGGATCTGTAAATTATTTAACGAAGTTTTGCTTGAATTATTTCGGTAATCATTTTCTGTCGAAAATAAGGCATTTTCTCTTGTAAAAAATTAAATTCCTGGTTTCTACTAATATATTAATACACGCAACTGAACACTCCGCAATCACTACTATTGTTTTGTCGCGGAATATTCTTCACATGTTCTTTAACAAATTTCTGTGATTCTTCAGCTATATAATTTTCTAAAGCAGACAAAGCAATTGAATTATCATGGCCTAGTGAGTCATAGTATTTTATAGAATTATCTTTGAAGTTTATTACGGCTAAACACCAATGGTTCTTTTGAAAGTGTACTGGGACTAATATTCTATCGAAAGAAAATAGGTTAACTCGCCTTGTCCATTTACGAACTGCGTTATATCCGGCTTCAAACAAGCGTGGTAGGAAAAACGTATTCATGGCATAGATTTTCGGCATGATTTCAGAATTTTCTATTTCACTACGTTCTGTATAATTAATTATGTTATCATTTAGCCAGTTTAAATCTTGCAATGTTTGGATGTCGCCTCGTGTTATATTTAAATTAAATTTGGAAACTAGAATTTCATCTTTAGGTCCTTTCTGAATTGCGTTTTCTAAAATTAATATTTGGCCTTCATTGAAGTTTTCACTCTTTTCATTACTATTTGGCTTTTTTATAGCTGCAGGTTTGCAATCGAAGTCTACTTCTTTACTTTGATTTGAATCCTTTAACTCTTTTTTTATTTTTGATGGGTGGATGTTATGTAACTTTGATTTTCTATATTTAGGGAGTTGCTTAAGTCTTGCGGCTTTATAGTTTCTTATAAATCCTGTAGTACGAGTTTCCTCATAATCTTCTCGTTTTTCGTTTAATTTACCCAAATACTTGTTTTTCGCTTCTTCTATGTTTGTTTTTATTTTCTCTAAATTAACTTGATTGTGTTGTACTTCTTTAGGGGTGCATTTAATAGTTGAGTGATATCTATAGCCTTTCAACATCGGCTATTCCCGTATGGCTGTGGGGTTTGGTTCAATGCAAGGTAATATCTTCGGATTGTAAAAAGTCTTTTACTAAGATTCCACTGAATTCATTTCCAGCTATTATTTTCTTCGGCTTCCCAATTTTCGCAAAGTGATCCTCTAATTTTTCTATGATTGTGATGTGATTTCTATCAGGGAGGTGATAGGCGGCCGCGAATTTAGAAAATTTATCTATAATCGTCAAGAAACTGTTCTTCATTATTATAAATGTATCCGCATGTACAATCTCATAAATATTGGATGGAGTCTCAGTGGATTTGAATTTTGGCTTAACAGGACGTCTGTCGTACTTCACTCGTTGGCAAACTTCACACTGGCTTATCACGATGGTTATTATTTCTAAGAGTTTTGGAAAATAAATTTTATTCTTAAGTGCGGCGTAAGATTCCTGTATTCCAGAGTGAATGCTTTCTCTTACGTGGTAAAGTGATACTTGTTTAACAGCTTCTGTTTCTGTAGCAATGTCTTTTGATCGCAATGAGCATCTGAAAAACCTTATTTTGCTGTCATTAGAAAAAAATTCCCGAATTTTTTGTTGGACATCCAATTCCATGTAAATACCTATTTTGCCCTTCTTCACATATACTTTAAGGATATCACTTAAATTTTCAAAGTCGTGTTCTGATATGTATATTATTCGTTCACCGTGAATAATTTCCAGCTCAATAGTTTCATTATTTGTTAAGATAAATTGCGTTTTATATTTATTTACGATCTCATCTTTTATGGGGATGTGATCTAAGAGTTCCTCACCGGCAGAGTGGATAGTAGTCAAATCTGAACTCTCACCATTTTCCATATTTAAAACTCCCTGATCGGAATATGAATGTACCTCATTACTGTCTTTTTGTGAGTCGTCCTCATCGATTTCTTGGTGTTTAATTCTACTAAGGAAATCAGCTACTTGATTTTCCTTTCCTTTTAAGTATTCTATGTCGAATTGATATTCGCCCAGTTTTAATAGCCAACGCTGATGGCGTGGGGATAAATCCTTTCCTTTATATTTTGTTTGCAAATATTTTATGGGCTGATGGTCCGTGAAAATGACGACCTTGTTCCCATATAAGTAAGGCCTGAAATAATTAACGGACCACATGATAGCCAAGAACTCCTTATCAATCGCTGAGTAGTTCTGTTCGTGGCAGTTCAATGTCCGCGATGCAAAACAAACAGGGTGTCCGTTTTGCGATAGGACCGCGCCAATTGCGTATTTGGACGCATCTGTTGTTAGCTGGAATTGCTTGTCGAACTCGGGAAATTGAAGAACAGGGTTTGAACTGATCAATGCTTTCAGTTTTTCAAACGCCTCTATGTAGTTAGGGTCTGTAGTGTTAATTTTAACATCCTTCTTGAGGTATTTTGTTAGATGCTGAGCAACTTTTGCATAGTCCCGGATAAACTTTCTGTAATACCCTGTCGCTTTTTTTGCCCTGTTGTTTTAGGAAGCTGTAATTT
The DNA here is from genome assembly GCA_954870665.1 of Stratiomys singularior. Classification (NCBI taxonomy): domain Eukaryota; kingdom Metazoa; phylum Arthropoda; class Insecta; order Diptera; family Stratiomyidae; genus Stratiomys; species Stratiomys singularior. Next base: position 66,053,695 of record OX940877.1, read on the forward strand.
TTGAATTGCAAGGACTTTTTCTGGGTTGGGTTTAACACCTTCAGGAGTGACAATATGCCTTAAAAACGAGGTTTTTTCTAGCGTTTTCAATATTTGAGTTAAAGATTTAATGTGTTCTTCAAGAACGCAACTTTTGTTGATGAAGTCACGGAGGACGTCGTTCATCAACCGCTGAAAAGTCGCTGGAGCATTTTTCAGCCCAAATGGCATTCTAACAAATTCGTACAGGCCATGAGGTGTTACGAATGCTGTTTTATGACGGTCTTCCTTACTCACCAATATTTGGTGATATCCCTTGGCCAGGTCAATGGTTGAAAAGTACTGGGCCCTTCCTAATTTGTCTAAAATTGATTCAATGTTTGGAAGGGGGAATTTATCGTCAACCGTTATTTCATTTAGTCTTCGGTAATCTATAACTAGCCGATACTTTTTCACACCAGAATTATCTAATTTTTTGGGGACCACAATCAATGGACTGGAGTACCTAGAATTACTTTTCTGTATGATGCCCTGTCCTTCCATTTCCGCGATATGTTTGCGGACCTCATCTTCATGTTTAGGCGGGTATCTGTACAACTTTGCATTGATTTGCAGGTCCGTAGTTGTTTTTATTTTATGTTCAATTGTTGGGGTGCTCGTTAATTTATCCCCTTCCTTGAAAAATATACCCTCAAACTTTTTAAGAACTTTGGATAGTTCGCTTCTTTCTTTAGAATTTAAATGGTCTAATTTTAAACGATTAAGAAAATCTGGTTCTATTGTTTCTAGATAAGAAATTTCGTGAAAAGCAAAAGGGTTGTTCATAAATTTAATCGATTGCCCATTAAGTGTAATCGTTTTTTCTTCAAAGTCGATAAGAGTACCTAAATTGTTAAGAAGGGCGATTCCGATAATAAATTCATATTTTCTTCTATTTAAAGCTTTCACTTTCCATCTGACCAAAGCATTATTTGGAGCTTTAAATTCTGTTGGTGGTGGAGTGTGGACTTCAAATTCAAAAGTATCTTTTCCCGTAATTGTGGAAAAAGGTATTGGATTCATTTTTTTTTTAAGAAAACTTTGTATTGATTCATCGATAAGACTGAAAGAGGATCCTGTTTCCACTAAGGCTATAAATTGATGACTTTTAATACTAATTTTGATAAGAGGTAGGTTATCCGAGGCTAGTTGAGAAAAAATGCTTCGTTTTTTCCCATATGATTAACCTCTAGACTCACGTTAAAGTCTTCTAGATTATTTTCATTGTATTTTCCCCCATCTGTAAATTTTTGGGAATCCTGAATATTATCAACCCCCTTAGGTGCCATATAGAATTGTTTTAGTAGATCAGAATTTCGTTCACTGCCAAATGTGTAATTTTGTTGCCTATAATTATTGGAGGTACCAGATTGTTTTTTTAAAATTTCGTCTACCAGAATTTAGGTAATTAGGTTTGTAATCGTTCGCTTCTCAACATTGATCGCTAGAATTTTCCGGATGCTGATTATAATTTTTTGGTTGCTCTTGAAAACGATTGTTTGTCGGAATTTGTTTCTGAAATCTGTTGTGTGTATTGTCAGGTACTGGTCTACTGTTGTCAGAATCGTGTCTTTGGTTCTTGCGATCATTCATTATAGGTGATGAGTTTTGATTAAATTTAGAAAATTTTTTGTTACTTTTAAATTGCTTAATGCGGAATGCCGGCCTAATGCAGGAATCTTCAAATCTCTTTTCTTTCATAATTTCCAATATTTGATTAATATTTTGCTGTTCGCATATCTTTTCATACAAAATTCCTTGCGTAATGCAGGATAATCTTCAAATGCCTAAGGAGATTTGCCTGGCCTAATGCAGGAATCTTCAAATCTCCTTTCTTTCATAATTTCCAATATTTAAATAATATTTTGCTGTTCGTATATATTTTCATACAAAATTCCTTGCCTCATTTCCTTCACTGTATTTACTAGTAAGGAATTGACGCTACTTCAATCTACATGCAATGAATTTTTATGAAAAAGCTTTAACTCGTCTGATTTAATTTTAATTTTTTGTATATTGTACGCAAGATCACTTACATTATTGGCTTTCAAGTTACAAATCCTCCTGTAAATCTCTGCCGGTTCCGTATCTGGTCGATATAGCTGTTTGAGTGCTTGTTTGATTTCTTCCCAGTTGTCTGTTCCTTTCATGTTAATTATGCCTTCCTTCGCTTCCCCCTGGATTTTCTCGTGGCTTCCTCATTCGGGATTCCTCCGAGATAGTATTCCGTACTGGCAATAACATTATTTGTTGTGACATCCGATGTACCAGTAAAATTTGCCATATAACGAATTTCTTTCATTAGGTTTTCCCGCACTTTTGCGTTTGCTGCTTCTTTTTCTAGCTGCAGTCGTCTCAGTGCATCCGCTAATTGTGCGATTTTATTATCTCGTTTCGCAATTTCATGTTGTAGCTGATCTACTTGTTCCGCTATGTCGTCTATTATGACTTTGCGCCGCTCCAAAAAAGCACTAAATCTTTTATTACTGTTCATGCACTTTGAAAATTGGTCTGTCAATAGTCACTTGTTCACTATTTTGTTTAGGTGTTTATTAGAATGTTTTTGTTTTGGGAATATGAGCAGCCTCACTCATAAGTTTGAGGATCATTTTATGCTTAATTGATCCCCCAAAACAGTTAATTTTATTATATCACTATAATTAAGTTCGTATTAATAGTGATTAGCTGACTCACAATTCTTTAATTGAGGTCAGAGGCGAATACTTTTAAGATTCTGCCTGGGGCTTTGCAATACCCTTATTTTTATAGAGTACCTAAATTGTTAAGAAGGTCAATTCCGATAATAAATTCATATTTTCTTCTATTTCAAGCTTTCACTTTCCATCTGACTAAAGCATTATTTAGAGCTTTAAATTCTGTTGGTGGTGGAGTGTGGACTTCAAATTCAAAAGTATCTTTTCCCGTAATTGTGGAAAAAGGTATTGGATTCATTTTTTTATAGAGGCGAATCAGAGGCGAATACTTTTAAGATTCTGCCTGGGGCTTTGCAATACCCTTATTTTTATAATTTCACGATTACTTTTGATCGCGGATACCGAATCTTTTCATAATCGCGGTGTTTACCGACTGCGCCAGTTTTGTATCGAGTGGTGGTCAAGGTGGAAAAAAAAATAATGTATTGTTGATAATTTCACTTTAACACTTTTAGTTTTTGTTTCAAAAATGTAACTTTATTTTTAACAGAACTTTTGTATATATGTACGTTCGCTTAACGTGCTAAGATCAAAACGACTGGGGGCTACGTCGTGTACCGAGGTAACTTAAATAATGCAATTATTCTGACACAATGTCTGCGATTAGACATGTGCTGTTTCTGGGATTGTCTTTGCAGTAAATTTTCTATAGAAATATTATTTTTAAAGGAGTTTTCAGTTACCGTATACATGATTAGTTCGGTTCTTGCTTGTGCCCATAATGACCAAAGTGGCCTGAGTCATACCTTTTTGTTTTGAGGTATTTAATTAATTGCGTTTGAATAAATTAAAAAATATTTTTACATTAAGCAACATTTTAACGTTTTTGCGCTCGAGGCCGTTTCCGCGCGGACCAATCAGCAACTCGAGACGTTTCGTAGCGCTTTTGGTGACCTTGTTATCTCTCACCTAAAATGATTACACACGCAAAGTAACATACAAAACTTTTATATTTTAATATTTAATGTATTTTTACATCTTTATAAGGATAATTTGTTTAACATTAGTCTTTGTAATCTTGTTTTATATGATATTTAATGAAACAATTGCTGAGACGTATACCCGACTTATCGGGACAAGTATCCAAATAGAATGTTGTTTGATATCATTTTGCCATAGCTAGTTCTTTGAGAGCAGACTTTGTAATCCTTTCTAACTCCTGTTAGAAATTTGGGTAGCTTTCCATTTAGGCGGTCATTTTCAGAGCTAGAAGTTGAGGTTGAGGACCGAGCACGTGTCTGATGAAAATCTCCAGTCAATTGTTGAACTTAGGTTTTGACATACCTCAAGTAACTAAGCGGCTGTTCTCCTCTCTGCTGTTCAGTCATTTTATAAAGTAAATATGAATTTATTGAGCATATTTCAAGCCTCCAAAAATAGTTTACGCCACCATTCCAATGATTTTCGCAAAAAACAGTACGTTGCGTCTAATTGATCTGCACGATCGACACCACCCATATGTTTTATATAATTTATTGCAACATTAGGCTTCTTGACGGTAATTTCAACACCACCTCGAAACATTCTTCTCACAGAAGTCATTCCTGCATTGTTCCAGTTGGTCAAGCACGTAACAACTCTTTTGTCTTTCCATTATAATTTCTATCTGCTACTGTCGATTTCCTGCCGAATTTTGGTTAGGCAAAGTGGCATTTCAGTTTCAATAACTTTTCAGCTAGGATAAAGCTGGTGCAGTCACGATCGGTGAACATGTGGTGTCCTTGACTACCAGCCACTTTCTCCAGGAGCATTGTATAAAGTTGCAGCGGTATTCTTGCAGATATCTGAAGGTCAGGCCTTATCAATTTCTCCGTGGTAAGACTTCCATAATAAGGAAGAATACCGCACATATAACCAGTATTTGAGTCTGCCATTGTCTCTAATGCCACATTTCGTTGGTTTCTTCGGGTTATACGTGATAAAGGAAACCCGACTTTTGAATTTGATAGTGGATTCATCCACAAAAATTTCTGCACCCGGTGTAAAATGCTTCAAAAGCTTTGAATTTATATATTCATGAAAGCAGCTTACTAGCTACAAACGGGTTCTTGGACCTGCATCTGTTGTTGAGATTGCTTTTATCCAAAAAATCTGACTGAATCTATCTCTGGTAAATTTGTGCGAATAAAAAGGTATGTAACTGAAATCATTGCGCGACCGTGAGTACTCTTTCAAATTCGCGAGCGGCATTGTCCCAAAATTTATAGTAACGCTAATAAATGCCCACATTTCTTCGGTAGTCACGTTGTTCCAAGTTCGCCATATCGAGTATAGTGATAGTGTTGTATTTTCTAACTTTCTTCTTGCGTAATTATTTGTTTCTGTAACTACTTCATTTACGAGTTCATCAGTGAAAAATAATTTTAAAAAATCTAATGGTTCTTTCGTGTCTGTGAATATGTGCGGCCCTGCAGGATTATTGCCAGCTATAAACGGTATTCTCTGGGGTATTTCTTCGGATTCTGCACAGCTAATCCATTCCGAACTGTCGGATTGTGGGTCTTCTCCAGCATCACTGTCACTGTCACCTTCAGTGTCTATTGTTCTAATTTTTCGCCTTCTTACACCTCTTACTTCATCATTATCATCATCACTGCTCCAGTTCTCTCCATCGCCAAGCTCTCTGTGTATGGCTGTAATTTTCTCGTTTAGCAACTCCAAATCAAACTCATCTTCACTAGAGCTTATTTCATTATTGCGTTCCATGGTAATGGGGATCAAAAACTTCAACTTTTCTAGTTCTATTTCCACGGCTGTCAAGTTCGAACTGAGACCGAAGGTAGAGTTCGGTTCGTGGTTGTGTACTAATTTCAGATAAGAAAGTCTTATCTCCATTTGAAAGGATATCATTTCACACTTCATAAGACGATACAAGAAGAGCGTAGAGACCCGTGCCAAAAAAGCAAAACGTAAACAGTTACCGCCGCGCATCGAGTAACCTAAGCCAACCATGTGGTGAGCGACAGTCACCTCTCGAGTTGCGGTTTGAAATCACTCACCTCTCTCATCATTTAAAAAAAAATTATAGAATATTTTATCGGGAATAGGTCAGCTTTATCATCAATATGTTTTTAAGAATCTCATCCATTTAATTTAAAGCCAAAAGACAGATTCGCCTGCAGTATTTCTTTACTATTCGTGTTATTGATTCTTCTAGTGATTTCGTTGAAAAAAAATCCTTCACAGCTGGATTTGTTTTATCAAGTATGTATTTCTTCTTCTACACTTTTCTATCAATCAAAAATATTACTCGGGATTGTATAAGTAATTTGCTTTTGTTATTTTCATTCATATCAGCCCAAATCAATCAAGGAATGACCGGATACCAAAAATTTGTGGCTACCGTTTCAATATTATTATTTTACGACTGAGCTACTACTTTCTTGTTATGATTTTATCTTGAAAAAACATCACTGTAGGCAATTGTGTACTTTTAGCATACTTTTTTTATTTTTGCGTACAATTTTGAGCAATTATATCCTGCACAAGCGCTAAAATGTATTATGCTAATTCTTAAGCACCTTTTAAAGCTGTCATTTCATCCCATAGATACATCCTCACATTTTCATCATTGATTATGAAAACATAAGTTATATACGTACATATTTCGCTTGTATTAGGCTAATAAAACAGACAGTTTAGGATACGGAAGGGTTTTTTTTTCAAATAAAATGAGAATCCGTAGTATTTCCTGGAATTTTTCTAGTTCCTAGTTCTCTGCAAGACTGTTCCTCGTCATTGTGTTCCTCGTCACCAGCTCCCCTTATTACATTTAAAAATAAAAATTATCACTAATGAAATTCTAACAAATTGTTAAAATGGATGAAAACCTTCGCCGTTTTTTTGCGTGAGCCAGCTCCAGTGTGCTATGATGAAGCGAGTGAGGATGATGAAGAAGAACATTATTCAGGTCTCCAACCAACTGATTTTTCGAGTCATGAAGCAAATTGAGGAAGCCTGGCAGAAGTTCATCCGGTTAAACAACGACTTCGAAGTACCGTGGTTCGTGAAAAAAATAGTAAGGGAGACTCTTCAGACGAAGAAATATTTTCAGAAGATAAATACACTGGCAGCGGAGCAGTTGCCGGACCATCTTCATCGAACCGAGACCATCCAAAGTCAATCATATTTAGAAGAGGTAGAAAAGGTCTGTCTCACAAATTCAAATGGTATTTGAATGTTTCTCACATGCTTGGGAGGACTTCTATTGCAGTTTATTAACCGACAGCTAAACGTGATGCTCGATGTGTTAGGGAAGCAATTGAGGAATCGCTGTTGTTACTTCTTGACCCAATCCTAAATATTATTGTTGAAAATACCAATACAGAAATACGTGATGCCAGAGCAAATTCTGATCAAAATTTTACGGATGACACGAGCTTAGTCGAACTAAAAGCCCTTGCTTGGGTTGCCATACGAATGGGCCTGATTTTTGGGGTACACGAATTGGTTGTAATTTTTGTCATTGGATATTAATACCTAACCCGGTTGGGAAAGTTCTAGACCGGTAAAAACTTCTTTATTTCCTTTTTCTTTTCACTCCGTGCCTTATCCTCATGTAAACACCAAATGCGTGGGAAAACCCACGCACACGTGGTGTACAGGCACTGGGCCTTACCTGCGCCCTTGTCTCTAATATTTTCTTCCCCCTTCCCTTTTACTCTGCACCCATCAGAGAGTTCCATTCCTGAGAACCGCACCATCTGGTTTTTCCCTGCCCGACAGCGTCTTGCTAGAACGCGTCAGTCTTCTTCGAGATTTTTCGCTGTGTTATTCGTCAAAATAAGTGCTGTTCATACTACCCTTTTGTTTAGTGCTTGATCAAATAAATACATCCGCCTAATATAAAAAACCGCCAAGCTTGCGTACGTTGGACTTCTAACATTTTCACGACGCAGTAAGTTTTGTTCTTGATTTAACGTTGGCTCAGGCCTCTACCGCTGATATCATCGCTACTACGCTCAAACTCACTACCGCCGTCAAATTACCGTCACTACCGCCTTACTGTCTCTCCTCTCACCATCATTCTTAATCTGAGTCTTCATTCCTCATAATCTCTTTAATGTTCTCGATTTATTTAATTGTTTACTTATTATGTAATCTATCATTAGTGACTGTCCAAAATAAAGTAAAGGTAAAATACAACTTGTGTTCTTCTCAGTTACTTAAACATTCTAATCAGCCGGCAAAATTCTTAACTAATCAACAATGGGTTATCATCGATTTGTATTTTTATTGGGAAAACATTGTTTTGATGGCAAAACTTCTCGTTTGCAAAGAAGATTACATGGAGCAGTTTGACGTAGCACCTCCAATGAAAGAAATGTGGGATTTACTCTTGGGAAACTGTCAAAAATACTACTCGCCATCTACAAGCTGCACCATCGATGAGCAGCTTTTAGTATTGCGGTGGCGTTTCAAGAACAGAGTTTACATTCCGAAAAACATCAAAATTATGTCCTGCAATGATGTGCAAGCCTTTCAAAATTGTGTTTTGCAATAATGTGCAAAACTCATACATGTTCGATGCTGAGCCGTACGTAAGTAAAGGACCTGGTCGCCTCGATAACTGTGCAAGTCACTACGTAACTGAACTGATGAAGACGGCAATTGGATTACCCAAGTTCCTTTAGTGCAAAAAATAACTTACAAATAATTATTTTTCTATGTTTTTGAAGGTTTTTCATATGATAAACGAACATTTTGTAAATAAAAACATTATTATAACATTATATACCCCCAATTTAACTTTTTGAAATTGCGATTTTCACTTGTTAAAATAATTTGGTCTTTTAAACATTATCATATCTAATTGAGTGTTTTTGAAAGAGCGTACCATGAATATGAAATACGCAAGAAAATTTCTTCGTGATATCAACTTACCCGGATCCCATTGTCAAAAATTTTGTGTTGGCCAATTAATGAAACCTATGGGGAAAAAACGATGAGAATGTCGAAAAGAGATGGAAAATTTTCATCTTGATTGTTTTTCGAATTTTCCTGCAGCTTCGACAGGCTCAAACAAGAAAGACTATTATCAAGAGAGATGGAAAGAGCTCAAGCTGGTTTCGAACACGCATCCCTGCCGCTTCTCGTCAGGTGCCAACTCACAGGCCGGGACGAATCGATTGGCACTACCAGCTTAGGTGGATGTCGACTGGTTATTTACTAGTTATGAATATTGCTCTACAGTTTTGAACTTCTCCTATTTTCCAAATTGCCTTTGGTCTGGGTTTATCAATTTCAGAAGTTTTTGGTAAATCAATTTTTCCATTTTCACTTACAACATTGTAAGTGATTTATACCCTTGCTAAGCTAACTCAGCGAAGACTCATGGGTGCGGAAGTTCTGATCAAATTTTGTCGAATATCTCGAAAGTGAATTAATATTTAGAAAGATGTTAAAAATCACTTACAAAGTTGTAAGTGAAAATGGAAAAATTGATCTACCAAAAACTTCTGAAGATGAAAGACTTTATCGCCACTGCCGACTTATATTTTCTTGACAGAAAATACTTCTAGCTGCATTTTTTCATATGTCTTCCAAAAGTTGTGGACCGGCCATTGTTTTATTAATCGTTGATGGACAATAGTATAAAGATATAGATCTAGGTTTCAAAATCATTTAATTTCCAAAAATTATCAAAATTAGATTTTCTTTCGTTATCTTCTACGCGATCCGAACATTTTTTAAACAAAAGCTATCCTTATTTTCGAAACTTTTGGCACTTACAATTTTTGATTCATTGATTATTCATTTATTCCATTATTTCTCTTAATTTTTCTGATATTTTGTGCGTAACTATCTTAACAACAAAAAACAACAAAACAACAAAAAAAACAAAATTTTTGAAAAATTTGTCAGCAGGATATCCCAAACATGCAAAAAATTTGCAAAAAAAAATGCATTCTTAGGGAGGGCGTTTGCAGAGCTTTTAGTTGAGATTCGGTTACTCTTATATGATACGAGATACCATATGGAGTGCTTTAGATGCTGTGGAGTAAAAGCTTGGATCCTATGAATTGGGAGATCAGTATTTTTATCAACACAGTATTTCCCATAAACTGCAAACAAACTTCCCGTCGTACTAGGCGTGTTGTAGGGACTTTATGTTAAAACCAATCAATCATTAGATCTAAATTTTTAATTTCAATGATAAAAAATAAAGTTAAAAAAAGCTAAAAGGAAGTAAAAACCAATCAAGATTCTCAATGATTTACAAAAACAAACCTGAAATACTCCGACAGATGCCCCAGATGATGTATCAGGTGCCTATGCGAAATTTAACGTATTCCAAACTTGAACTTTCCTTATAATCCCATTCTGCGATCCTTTTTAGGCAGGGACATCATGCACGTCAAGAACGAATTATTGTGTTTCCTGAAGGATGCTTCCGAGGCCTCTACACAATAAACAGTTTAGGTTTTCTTTGTACTTAAAAAAAATAAAGTATGTTTTTCATTCAGTACTCCCCAAGGAGTCCGTATTGGGGGCATAAAATATTCAACTAATTCGTGAAAAGCCAATTTATGGGAACATTATACATATTATTACTGTCAATCATTATACAATAGATCTCAGCAATGACAGTTGTTGGCTGATAGTAAGTAATTATTATCGATTATCCCTCGAATGAAATTTATGAACCAGCCATTTTTTTTTCTTACAATGTCAGTGTCATCCATATGGTTCGCCAGGGTTTTTTGGGCACAAAACACGCATTTTCTGATTATTATCATTGCCAACGATTTGAAAATCGATTCGATCACTGGACAATGTATTCCTAAGCATGTTAGGTGATAAAAACGCTCCACAATTGTCATTCTTTTGAATGTTGAGTACACATTGTTTTTCACTACCATTCAAAATCAATTTTTTACCTTATGTTGACATTTTTAATCAAATTAATTGAAGGTTTACACGATTTCCTCCAGCTGGAAGCCTTAGGAATGTCCAGGTACTAGAAGAGGGGCTATCGGTCTACATTATATTAAAAAGTTTCACTGCTTTGGCGCATATATACTTGTCAAAAGTGTCAATGTCAGTATTCTAAACGCTTTATTAAGGAACAACTTTATAATAACGTCGGTCATACAATCTATTTGGTGTAAAAATTATGTTTTCGATGGCGATGAGAGTAAACCGTGATAGTGTCCTCTGTTGGAAAGGTGTCATCTGCGAGACAGAGTAGTGAATAGGAGAGTGGGCTGCGAAAAAAATTCAATACAGAATTTGGTAAACTGTTGATTCTGGAAAATTCTAGATCTAATTTTTGACTGGCCTGAATTATTGGCATTTTGACACAAAAAATTCTACCCTACAAGAATGAACCAATGTAATATATTTAGATGAGTCTCGTTAGCTGTATACTCCACTTTTTTAACAACAGAGGAACAAGTGCTGATTTGACCAATTGGATGATTAGATTTTTTTTAGTTTTGAAGGATTTATAGCTGAAGGGTTATCATTTGAAAGATTATATTAAATACTAATTCGAATGTGTTGAATGATAAAGGATGCCGTTAATTATATCCCTGTGAGCTTGAAGTATATCGTATGGCCTCCAAAAAGTATGGTGTTTGCCAGCGTTTCTATGTCTGTATTTGCTTGTATAGTGATCTTTATTTTATGTCAGGCCGTTTATATATCATTTTCAATACAACATAATGTGTTTTGATGAGTGTAAATAATTAAATAACTTAGCTAGAGAAATTCTTTACATCTATAACGTTTTTCAGAAATGTTTCAAACTTTAAAAACATGATTAAACATTTCAGCATTATCACCATGAAGTGGAAGACACATTTTTGGAAACTCTCCATAAAACGCCAAATCGATAAAACCAAAAACATTCTAATATGAGGTATACAGAAAACCTATGTTAATACAAAGATCTAAGGAATCCTTACTTTTAATTAGCGACACAAGATGGCGGTACTCAACGTTTTGTTTCACAGGCAAGAAGTCTTTCGCTTGATTGCATCAGGTTCGAAAAAGGAAAATCCGTATGTTCTGGACGCATTGTAGTTGAAATAAAAGGAGTGGACTAGAGTTGAACACCGAAATTGCAGAAAAATCTTTTTATTAAGAGTCTGTCGTTAAAAATTTGGCAAACCTTTTACGCAGTGAAACAATTACGCGGTAGTCAAATAATTTTAAAAATGCATACGAGTTTGAACAAAAATTTAAGGTATACTAGATCGGTTTGCTTTTAGATATACTCAAATGCGTGCGAACTGAATTGCTTGGGAATTTCAGGAAACCGTTTCAATAAATATGATCAAAGCACATAAATTTGTGTATTTTATTTATTTAATTACATATCTTAATTTATTTAATTACTTATCTTAATTACATACGTATGACTATCCAATTTGAAAATCGAAGCAATCTCTCATGGCTCTGGATAGGCAAATCACTTGCCCTGCGTAGCGAGAAAAATTGATATAATTGATTTATTTTCTTACTTTACAAACGAATTTTATGCACGAGGGTGGTCGGAGGAGAACTTAGTCTAATCGGCCGTACATTCTCGTAGACTACTACTGCCAACATTTCAGTTGAACCGGACTCGTAGTTTTGTGTTGACCGTGTATGGAAGCGGACGTGTACGCTGATTTTGGAAAAATGGAGAGCTAGCAATATAGGATGTTTACTTTTGGAAGGGATTTTGTGCAGCGAAATGTGTACGGTGACTTTGCTCCTATGATGGCATCGGTAAAAATTGGTTTGACGAGTTTCAATGTGGTTGCAGGATGAGTCACGCCCAGGTTCCCCGATAACGGCTACCACAGACGGATAGTAGACAACAGTAGAGAAAAAATATATTCAGAATAATCACTATTTTTCGTCTTTAGGACCACCTTCGTAAGTTGTAACATCAAAACATGTGATGATTTTCCAAAATATACCTTTGTGACATGTCGATAGATTTAATTTAGCGTTTAACCAGTTTAAACTAGAGTTTTTTAATGTTACCAGGAAAAAGTGCTGGCTCGGATTCATTCTCAGACACACAAAGAGGTCTTGTTTCTGTTCTCCTTGGGGAATCTTGGGGATTAAATGATTCCATCCTGTATTTGCTGAGTTTTCCTGAACAACTGATTCAATTGTTATTGATTATGCAAGGCTACAAAAGCACTTTAATTTCTGTGCTAGCATTCTTGGATTAAAATACCATTTCTTTGTTTCTTCCAAAACTAAAAATTTATTTTTAACGTCAAAGCTATGTATAGTTTTGAAGTGGGCCTCATTTAAATTTTGTTACTACAAATAATCTATTGATTGATCTACTACAAACCATCGTTCAGTTTCACATCATGATTTCATACACTTGTCAACATCTTCCGTTCTGTTAAAGTTAAAATTAATTTTAAGAAAAAAGACTGATTAAATATTTTCATGTGTTGACGAATGGAAGGAAGGGAGGCAAGAAAATTAGCATGACTTATTGTGCTGTCAAATTAAATGCTATTCATCGGAAAAACTGAGCTATAAGAACCTAGAATCCGCTTCTAGATCCCAGACTCACTTCAAATCATCATGGGAGGAATACCGAATCATGGGAACCTCAGCTGTTTACTTAAGACGCTTCAAATGATTCGATTAGAAATTAAGATGATCAAAAAAAAATACTTCCTTTTAATTTTGATATTCTTTTATTTACGCAAACAATTTTTGACCGTAATCGTTGGGTCTTCTTCAGCGACTTCAGGAAGTCAAAGAATCACTAAATTAAAAGAAAGCATTTTATTTTTTTTATGAATTTGAGCATTTTGTGAAATGAAAACTATTACAAATAAAAAGCAAGATTCTCAGCATCCAGACTTTGAGAAAGGGATTTACTCTTCAATGGTACATTTACCGAATTTCAGTCTACTTAAGAGAAGCGATGTGTTCCAATTTTAACTTTCAATAAGTACGAGCATTTCGTTATGTTGAAATTTTTAAAGGCAGTTTCTACTGCAATTAAATAGTTATTTTACCAAAATCTTGGCTCTTGCAGCAAAGAACAAGAAGAGTCATGCAAGGCAAGTATCAAGGTAGTTGCGACTATCACATGATGGCGGACTATTGCTGCAGGATAACTTGAGATTACTTTACAGAAACCAATGCTAATATATCTCCTAAAAGAACAAATTGATTTCTCGTGCGAAGAAATATCGTAGAATAATGAAAAATTACTTAAAAAGGAGCTCTTTAAGCCGAAAACAAGAAACCTATTGAAAATGTACAAAAGTTTAGAAATAGAAATTGTCGTCCTTGTTGCGATTACAGATTACTTTGATTGCGATTACATTGCGATTACAGAGATTACAGATTACTTTGTGCGTATCAACGCACAAAGAATCACTGATCGAACTATATAGCAGACCAAACGATCCCTGTTTACAAAGACGATATCGAAAAGACTTCAATTATAACACGTTTTGGAATGTTTGAGGTCCCTGTGTTGCAACTTGATTTGCAAGATTCCAGCCAATCTTTTCAACGATTAATTGACCATATATCGTGAGGACTTCCATTTGTTTTCACATACATCGACGATTAATAGAATTTGAGATACCTGACATCAACTTCCTGGCGTCATCATCAGCCAGTTATTACCTCAGAGCTTCGACATTTGCTTGTATCCATTACAACGCCGTTCCATTCCTAATGCTGTCATTTAACGAAGCGTTGTGCAAAAACGGATTAGGGGCGACATAAAGATTGAGAAACCTGATGCCTGGACAGATGAACCTTCGATCGCTTTGCGAAAATTCAAAATCCAACTTTATCTCTGTCAATCCAGCCCTTCTGGCTCACCCATCAAACAATGCTGAACTGTGTCTTCATGCCGATGCTTCTGACTAGGCTGTAGGCACCACTTTGCGTGCAAAATCGTCAACTCCAAATTAGTTTCACCAGTCAATCTACAACAGATATTTGACACGTTGCTGACTCCGAAAATTTGACTACAGATATGCTATAAAGAGTCAAAGCAATTTGGAAATGATCTATCGAACACGAAGGTTGATGAGCGGATATCAAGAAGTTCTCTTACAACGAATCTAACTCGTCCTTGCAACTTAAACCTTGAGCTGTTCCCAACACAAAAGCACAGATACATTATGAATATTCAACTGATCGTATCCAACTGTTCATTATTAAAGATTTGCGGCAAGCAGCTTTCGATTCCCTTCCTTTAATTTTTGCATCCAGGAGTTTCGACAAATTTCGACAACTGTTGACCGAGCGTTGTGTCTAGCCTTCAATCGAGAAGGATTGTGGAGAGATTATCAGAGCTTGTCTTGTTTATCATCAAGCCAAAATACAACGCCACAACAAGCTTTTATTTTACAATATTCCTTGTTATGGCGAGCGATTTAGTCCCAACGTTGACATTGTTGGGCCGTTAATTTTTGACTTGCGGCGACAGCAGATATTTCAAATATTCTGACGAATTCGAGTTTTTATTTTAGAATTTAACTTTATTATTTTTTTTTTCTCTCCAGACGAAATTTCCATTATAATAAATCAAAATTGCACCTGAGTTATCTTGATGACTTGATGACCAACTACAAAGATGTAAATCCATTGTGTATCACGGTATGCGCAAGTTGTTCTTCGTTAATGAAGCAAGCATGCCACATTGTCGATAGAGATACCCTTTACATTATAACGCAAGACTATGGCATACGAATAAAACTTGTCTACATTCTCAGCATTATAAAAATAATACCATGTTTCAAGTCAAGTTTAAAACGACTTACTGAAAGTTTGTGAACAGAATCAGGTATCAACGAACTTGCTTCTATGCTATAGTTAACAGAGCCTTGAGTAACAGCTTGATAAGTATTTCAACACAATACTCAACAAAGGGTTAATGAATGTGGCATACATCAGCCAAATCTTAAAGATCTTGCCTTATTGAGCATAAGTAATTCACTACGATGCAGAATTCGAAATGAGTAGATACAATTCCAGAAACAGAATTTGCATCAGGAGGACTACTTGCAATTTCTGGAGGACTACTCGGCCAGTGATTAGTTATCCAAAGACCATAGCAGTCAAAATCTACGATGGTGCTTCTGGGCACCCTTGCACTCATCCTTCGGAAGAAAGATAAGTGAAGTTCCTAGAACTATAACCTAGAACTATAGAACCGTGGGACTATAAGCTCCTCCGGACTCCGTGATCTTGGAGGTATACCGGCACCTTGCTTACATGAAGCGGGCATGGTGGATCACAAATTACTGGCTGACTTATACACCCCGTTCTTACCATAGCTTCCTTACAAAAAATACCAATAACATCTTTTCATGTTTGGAATGGAACGAGGCGTTCTTTCTTAGAAGTTGGAGGAGGCTTCAAGGCTACACGGCATTCCTACCAATACACTGGCATCAGTCATTAAGATTTGCCCTTATTGACCGCACAGTGTACTTAACGTTTGCTCTCAATAACCAGCTTCATTGAGTGATGAAATATGACAAGACTCATACTAATCGACAGGGTGAAAGAGAATCCTGAGTGACTTTCAAAATACCGCAAGTAATACACACTAAAAACGGTTGAGAAAATAGTTGAGAAACTCATCAAAAGGAAGACTCACCGACATTATCTATGTCGATGGAAATTATGCCGTGACATGAAGGACCGTAGTCCAAAAATGGCTGAGCAAAGGTACAACAAGTTTCTGACAATCGAATCACCAAACTAGTCACGAATCATCAACAATGCAGATGATATGGAACCCGTCCCAGTGCCCATGCTTGCTGTGACGCAAGGTTTCTTTGTGTTTCTCGGAGCGAATCTTAGCAAACGCGGAACAGGCTCCTGCAAGGGTCTCAGCTTTTAGTTGACTGATTACCAATGTAGAGGATCCAAGTCCAACAATAATGAAACTTTCGAAGAGTGCCGTACATTCGACGCTTCTATATGGACCAAATAAGGCAGGAAACAAGAATAAATTTCATAAAACCATTAGAAATCTTACGCTTTTATTTACTCATCAGACTCTGAAAATAATTGTTCAGCACACCAGGGGAAGAATCCGTCGAATACCACTAGCAATCGTTGACAATTGTCCTTCATTTTGTAAAAACACCCAGATAGTTCAGCGGAATGCTTTCAACGGGTTTTGCCTGTCTGGATAAAAAAGACTTATGGAACCCTGACTTTGGATTTAATTTCCATTGCACTTTTATGCCGGAACACCGATTTCTGTACTTTTCGATAAGAATAAGTGCAATGAAAGAAGGAGAGCATGCTTTGCCCGCATTAAAAATCGATGGTGCTTATGATCGGCAAAATGCAAAAAAGAATTATTCGCCATTGACGAAAGAATTCTCTGATTTCGTAGACATTCTAGTTCGGGTTTAAATTGCTAATAAGCCGTATAAATGCAGGATAAAAATGTTCACCTGAAATGCAATGTAAATATCGTATTAACTAAACGCTGAACCTAACGTAGGGATGGTAGAAGCTGCCAGAGGATACATCTTGCAGAGTAATTACATCAAGCATCCGTCAGAGCATATACACGATTCTCAACACAATCTAACATATGTCAACTGTTCCATGTCCACTGTTTGACACACTGTTCGTTCGTTGCGAAAGAAAGTCCGAAATACCAACGGCTTTTAAAAGAAGAGACGATGTTAACACGGCGCGGTACATCTACGCTGATGGATTAGCTTTACTTTCCTATTGCTCGAAAACAACAAAAAAATCGTTTTGATTTTATCCGGCTTAAGCCAGCACAAAAGTCAAAAGAATTGATAGGAATTAAAACGTAGATTTTGAAGACTTCGAAAAACTTGGAACAGGTAAGTTTGGTGTGTTCTGGAAGAACTAACTATAAAACGAAACGAATGACCAAGTGGTGGCCCATGCGTTAGTTTTTCGGATGCTGGATCAGTCCCTGGATCAGGCAATTCTTTATGAATTGAAAAAACCCAATTCTAGCTTGAATCAGCGCGATATTGCCTAAAATTTGTCAATAGTCTGTTCAAGCAGCATTTAGAATGTTGTCTTCTTCCAAAAAGAAAAACCCTTACGCTAGAAAAACCCTTATTCCAAACTTTCAATTGCTTGAAAAATCCAACTTCTTGGAGCCAATATAAAGAAGAGAAAAACTCAACTTTTAGGTAAATCTTATGGAAATTCAAATTTAACTTTGGCAAATAATTTTGCACGAATGTAATTTTGGCACCTAGCATGACGTAATTTTCGAACCTGTTGCGTCCGGCGAAATAAAAATAAAACACAAATATCGCAAATATAGGCATCACAACATGAAGTGAAGTGAAGTGAGGTGAAGTGAGGGTTTTTCTTTTCTCACTTTTTTTGTTTCTAACAGCTGTGCGTTAGCTGCGTCTGGAAAAGGATACAGCGCTTTGATAATTTCCATAACCACTGGGGCTGAACTTGAAGAATCAAATGGAATCAAAGCTAGCGCTGGTTGGCAACTGAGAAATGGTGCTGGTGTTCTGCTCAGGGGGGTCATCATTCACCGCCCCCCCCCCCCCTGCTTCGGGGACATGTAGCGTTAGTTGCAAAAATGGCATTGAACGTTAGTAGATGCTCTAATAACAGATTTTAGGGTAGTTGTCACAGTAGAGCTCACACTCCTTTCATGCGCACGTTAGAATTCTTCTAGAAGAATATTTGTTAAGTCAGCTGGTAAGAAATCGAGTTTTGAAAAGACATTTTTAATCAAGTGGATAAATTCCTGTGCATTTACAACTTTATGAGGCATATTGAAGCTTGACTACTTTGTAAGCGCATTATTAAGCAAACCAGCAGTGTCTCGATCGGTTATTTTTACGGTAGCATTTGGTACCATCCACGTGTCATATTGTTCGTGGTAGGTACCTTCAAATATTTTCATAAACGTCATGTCCAGAGCTCGCCATTTATATCTTGTTTGAGGTAATAAACTTATTGGATGGTATGAACGTAATGCTCCAGTTTTTAAGTTTATGCCATCCAGTGTCTTATGCCTGCATTGGCCGTCTAGCAGAAGCATCGCAAGGTTTCCTTTGAAGGGCGAGAGAATTTTATAAAATTCTGCATCCCTTTCGTATGAGCTGGACCGTTTATCCGCCAACTTTAAGAATTCTTCTTTACATAGCGGCATACACATGTTAGTTAACTCCTTCTCGTGTTTCACCAATACGCGTCCGTGTTCAGGTGAAAAGGCTTTGTCGTATCTACCCATGTTTAGTTTGAGTAGAATGGTATTACCAGCAAATTTAATATGTAGTGTGCTTTTGGGCATGTTATATTTCGGTGAAGATTGTCGCAAACTTGTGTTCTTCGACACAATCAAATCAACAACACTCTTTAAATTTTCTTGACTTCATCTTCCTTTCTTTTTGTACCTTTGCACATTGTTGCTTTCAGTAATTGCTTCTTGTATCCTACGAAAATCAAAAAATGTGCGTGAAGCAAACAAACCATTATGTTCAATGTACGCTACTAAAAGACGAAAGCATGTCCGGTGGTAGAGGGCAACGAATTTATAAATTTGCTAAATGACCTTCCATTATATCATAGTAGAATAAATAATTCTACAAATTTTGTGAGATAACTTAGTAACTACTTGTTCAAAGTAACATTAAAACATGCATGACATGCATATTCCAGTTATACTCACATGAATGTTTTCCGATGCATCGGTTGTGACTAAGCAATCCCGACGCTGCGTTTGCGAAACGGGGGAGCAGCGCCTCATGTATTGGAAACTATACCCTCACCACACCCCTTTCAGGCTACACCTAAGTCGCTTGTATCGTTATTAGTTCAAAAAGTAGTTCACTCCCGGTGCTGGGGGGAATAAGCAACAAACATTTTTGGATATTCATTCGTTGTAGAGTTCGGAATACTCTGATAAAATTTTGTTTTCGACGCTTTTTGGATCAAATTTTACGAACAAAATTTTAAACTTCAGGCTCTGACAACTGCTGGGGCTTGAAGCAGAGTAAAGTAAAGTAACCGAAATTTTCAGAATACCCATTCTACATCCCGTGCATTCGGCAAATTTGGTGTAATTCCGCCGGGTATTCCCAATAGAAAATGAAACGTAATGTAGATTTTATGTTTCAAAATTTTGCTATAAAGTTAGCAAGGTTCACGATAAACTAATTTAACACTTTTTTTCTACATACAACCTGCAGTAAACTTCTTTGAAAAACAATGAAATTGGAATCATAGGCTCATTCTGCAGAGTAAATTTGTCTTGAAGGAAACAAATAACTTGGATTATTCCCTTCAAATGAAAGTTTATCGTGAAAGAAGTAAAAAGAGGTGATTCGAGTCATGGAGACTAAAGAAATCATTTTATATATTAATGTTCTTTAAGCAACCGAAACGTTGGGCGTGGTAGAGAGAAATATCCTCTGTTGCTTGCATATCCTAAAATTTTCAATCTACAAATATCAAATTATATTTCAGTATTTGCGCGAACCACTCTGTGATGCAAAGTTCGGGTCAAAAAAAAGTTTTCTTTAGGTAGAGAATTCATTGTTAGCAGTTGAATGTTCGGACGTGCAACACTGCGAAGTGTTTGTGCTATTCTTGGAAATTAAATCTTTTCAATTCACGTATCCACCAGGCTTTCAAACAAATGCACAAGTTTTTTATTGACTAGAACCCTAATCTGAATACACTGACTATGGGTATAGTGGTCATACTCTGACCTCATTCTTCGCCAAAGACCTTGCCGGGATTCAAATTAGACTGTTGCTCATTACTCGAGCGGTCTAGCTAGTAGATAGGCAACGAATGGAGGAATAATAATGAAGGTGAAGCGCGATTTGGGCCAAATTACCTATTCAGGTGTGCATGCAGAAAATAAAAACAAAGAATTTCAATAAGGCAAAGTACCAACTTCTTTAAATAGTTATCAATAAATTTATAAGTAAGGTCACGAGTGTTCACAATGATTAGAACGATGATAAGCAAAAACACGATTAAAATTCCTAAAATCTGGTCTGAAAACTATTTTCGATGACTGCTGAAACGGAAATTCTGACACCTGGCTGCTAAATTAATTCCTTGCCATTGGACATAAGTGAAAAAAATTCAAACTGCTGCAGAGCGTGTTCTCATCACAGTGCATGTGAGTGTAAACCCCAAACAAATTGGGGAATATGGAAGGTAGAGCAAGACTTGAGAACGAAATTATTCATGAACATTTTCAGATGATCTTCGACTCTCGATTTTAACCGCCATAGTGGTTCGTAATTCTTGCTCTGCCGCGACAAAGCACTGGTCGAAAAACCTTCTGACATTCACTCACCTAACCCATATTTCAATGAAGTAAGCATGCATGCTCCTCGTAGCCCGTATGAAAATGGAAGCGTGTGCTAATTCACGACTCCATGGCGAGTATACCTGTATGATATGCCGCAGCAGTATCCCTGCATATGGAATTGCACAGATACTTCCATCAGAGGGAGCATCCACGTCTTCAGATACATGCAGAACTACAGCTGTACCCACTTTCCGCAGCAGGAAGCGATGTTTTAATTTGTGAATCCCTTTTGACTTTGCTAATGCGCCACGATTACAAGTTCAAGACGGGAATAGACGCTGCTCAAGGTTCTAGCGCACTATTCACAGTCGCACCCAGCGCAATTCCGCGAGGGTTCGAGTTTAGGTCGTGATCGTTCTTTGAATTTGATGGCGCAATCTGCCGTTGGCCCACCTTGCCTTGCCGGCAGGCCATTGCTACGCCGAAATGAAATTGCGTTTCATTTGCAAGCACTTACAGGGGTTGTTTCCAGCACTCCTCCCGCCAGCGTGCATTGGGCGTAGAGGGCAGAATTCGAAGCGCAGGTAGGTAAGAACCGCCCGGCGTCGAGCCAGGGAAGGGTAATCTCATCCTACGATCCCTTCGTCGGAATGACTGAGCGAGGAATTGCTTCCCTCGGATTCTATTTGCCAACGGAGCAAAATGTGTCGCGGGGAATCCGGGAACGCGCTTTGGCCTTGGGCTGTTAATCCGTAAAGCAAATTCGCATTCCAATTGTTGTGCTTGTTTTGGGAATGCTCGACGTTGCAGGGAACACTCGCCTCGCCTCCGGATTCTTCCCGCCATCCACGAAATCGCTCCCTGGTGTGTTGCGTGCGTGCCAGGCTTCAGCCAACGAGAATTGATGGCGTCCTTTCCGGTTTCAGACCTGTACTCGGCTGCATGTGTATTATGTATACATGCACGAGTGTTTTTTTAGACTTCGCCTTCGACCGGCTTTTCTATTCCGTCTGACTTCCTCTCCTTTTATTTTGTTTTGCGACGTTTTCTCTTTCACTTTTGTTTCTTGGCTCTTCCGCTTTGGCCAAACAATCCGACGCTCAAATTGCAACCATAGAAACGCAGCGGCCAGTAGTGAGCGAAAGCCTACTGCAGAGGGTTACGTAATCCGTTATTATCGATTTCTTGCCCTCGGCCCCATCCCCCAATGCACCAAGAACGGAATTGTACGAATTCTGAAGTCGCACGGATTACGTAGCTGCAAAACCCACACTCTCCGCCGCCTCGCTACAGTGGGCTCGCAAATTCCCAGCGAACTCACGTATGGCATATCAAGTTGTGCCGTTGTATACATGCATGCGTAGGTAGATAGCCCGGCAAGCGCCTGATGGATGAAATTGAGAATCGACTGTCGCTACGTTGCACTGCATTCCCAATTAGGAGGACCAGTGCCGGGTGGAAACCAAGCTTACTATTACGCGCATATGTGGTACACATGCAGTTGCCTATTTATACGGAGCGCAATCCTTTCGCTGCATGTGGAAACAGGATAATAGACAGTAAAAGTGTCATTATATGAAAATGTAGCATCAAGGCAATTTTTCTTCCGCAACATTCCCTGACGTGTCTTAGCTGCAAGCTTTTCCAATTTTCATCAGAGATTTCTTTTAGTTCCGTTGGATTGAGTGGCACTTAGAAACTTAACTCATTGTGTGTTCCACTGCTCAGTAGGAATATAACTATACCATCTCAGTCCAAGTTCTCTGGGTTAGGTCTCCCAGGAAAAATCGTCATGCTGTAATTTATTCAACCAAATAAATAAATAAAATTAAAAAACCAATTAACCCTAAGTACGTTCCCACTATCAATATGAGTGTCTGCATTTTAGTCAAACACTGATAAATTTTATTTTCAAGATCTTAGGCTTACATATTTATTATGAATAAAAAAGTTTATCTTATTGAAATGTTTGTTGTTGGAGGTTAAGGATAGGTAATTAAATTTAACTAATGTTCTTCATTTTAAAAGAATTGCATCAAAAGGAATCATTTTACTGCTCAGAGAGACGTTACTCAACTGACTCCTTATCCCTAACTGAAAAGTAATTTAACCCTTAGCTGGTATTGATATTTTAAATTACATTCTTGGTATCGGGGGTCCAAGTGAACCCCAATAGAAAAAATTTAAATAAAACGTGCTCTATAAATTAATGAAGGTAAGAGTTTCTATATATTCTAAGAACACACTTTTTCAATTATAAAAATCAGCTAATACATGAAAAAAATAACAGGCATTATATAACTTAAAAATATTAGTCAAAAAAAACCATTTGCTTTGAAAAGCTCACCGACTACTTATGTTTGGCATTTGGTACACATTACAGTCTTTACTGAATGACTTTTACATATATATCCGCTACAATACATCCGCTATTTAATACACTTTTAGGATTGTTTTTGGTCCTTTTTTCGGTCACATAAATAGCATCGTCCCCTTTTGCGCCCAGGTATTTCAGCGTTGGCTACAGTTTGATGATCACTTTTTGATTGGCCTTCTGTAGATGTTGCTGCATTATCAATGTGCTCTAGAAAATGATCTATTCTTTTTTTCAAGTGAATAGAAAATTTAGAAGATTCATCCTTTCTTTCTTTAACAAATGGTGTTAACAAATCTATGCCAATTTGCTTGATTGATCATTGCGTTTCATTCGTTTTCCTAGATTCGAAGCTTTCCACAAAACAAAACCATTAGCCGTGGAAATATTCATAATGGCAGAAAATATAACGAATGGCCATCGCTGTGTTCTTCTCGCAACGGAATAATTAGCACTTTTTTGTTCTAAGGAATCAACATCTCCCTCAGTGGCGTTATAAAACTGAATAATTTCAGGCTTGCCACTTTCCTGATCTACAGATTTGGCATGATGCATCGATGATATCATGACTACGCTTTGATTTTTTTTGGGATATGAAACCAATGTTTTATCATTTGTAAATCCAAAAAGAGTGGAGCCTATGGGTCGACTTTTGAGTGGCAGAACCTGGGGTGGAATTTCACGCTTATTTTCCCGCAGAGATTCACTACGAACGTCAATCCATTTTGTTTTAGTTTTTCGACTAACTCAATCGAAGAAAACCAATTATCTCCGGTAATATTTCTATTTGTATTGAAAACTGGTTCAACCAGTGATAACACAGTTTGGGTTGGAACAGCGAGTTCGTTTTTTCCTCTGGAATCGGATTTGCTACTGTATATGAATGCATTGTAGAGATAATGTGTTTTTGAATCACAGAGGCACATAATCTTTATGTGCCTTCATGCCACTTCATATAAACCCTGAACTGAATCTTCCCCTAAATGAGCAAAGCATCTCATCCACCGTGAGGTATTCAGAGCAAGAGTAATATTTCTGACAATTTTTTATATATATTGAACACTGACTATTCGCTCATCTCTTGTTTTAATATCATCAAATCGTAAAGATGACAAAAGGAACAAAAATCGTTTTAAAGACATAGTCATCCTAAAAATATCTCTTCCTGTGCTGTCCGTTGCCCACAAACTTTCAACATCTTCGTGCCCGGTTTTGAAAACATCAGCTAATAACAGCAAGCCTAAAAAAACCTTAATTTCCGATACATTCACATGATTGGTATGTGCTCCTTGGCTGGTGTACTTTTCAGAAAACTCTGTAGGGGAGAGGGGGGCATGACGGGGACGCGAGGCACGACGGGGCCACCCACACTTACAGAGAACTATACGCTCTAGATGTGTTTTGTTTTCGCTAATAGGTAGCCATGTTGTATCTCTCTTTAGTCTGACAGTGACCGTTGACTAGACTGCGCGCGTTTGTTTTTAAAAACAAAAAACGATTCTCAACGTAATTCCATGTAATTTTGAGTGACTACGAATACGCAGTGTTATACAGTGTTTCTGTCGCTACTATCATGTATTTATTTTGTTTTTGCAGATATATTATTTATTGATATGCTTGGAACAAAAATACTCCCACCGTCACTAATTTCATTTGTTTTTTTTGTTTTAAATAATGTGAGAATTGGGGCATGACGGGGACATGGCTGCGGGGTACGATGGGGTACCCCGTTATGCCCCACTACCCTTGTCCCCATTATTCCCCTGTTTTGTAAATTAACTGAAGGATCGTTCTTGTTTATTTGATAATAGAAAATCTTTTGTTTTAGGTATAAAAATGGTACGGACGTATAAGAAGAGAAGTTCGAGACTTAGTTGGTCCATGGGAAACATGAAACAGGCAATTGATGCAGTCTTAAGCAAAACTGCTGGCTATAGAAAAGCAGCTCACCTGTATAGTGTACCACAGACCACATTAGAGCGTCACGTCGCTAAAATAAGGAAAGGCGAGCTGTCTCTTGACTCTACTCCACGTAACTTCAAGCCCGTGTTTTCCAAACAAGAAGAAGAGGAGCTGGTAAGGTACATTATAGAAATGGAGAAACATTTGTTTGGTTTAACCACTATCGTCCTACGGAAGCTAGCTTATCAGCTAGCGGAAAAAAATGGCAAAGCTCACAAATTTAATCATGATAAACAAATAGCTGGCGTAGATCGGTTAAAGGGATTCTTGAAGCACCACCCAGATTTATCTATTCGAAAACCGGAAGCTACATCGGCAGCTCGAGCAATAGGCTTTAATAAAGTGGCAGTGGGTAAATTTTATTCTCTACTCGGAAAAATCTATGACAAATATAATTTGACGCCAGACAGAATTTTTAATTGTGATGAAACTAGCATATCATGCGTCTCAAAAACGAAGAGCAAAATTATTGCAGAAAAGGGGAGAAAACAGGTAGGATCGCTTTCTTCAGCAGAACGAGGACAGACAGTTACGGTTGAGGTGTGTTTTAATGCTGCAGGAACTTACATGCCTCCTACGCTAATATTTCCTCGACAGAGAATGAAGCAAGAGTTGCTGGATCGAGCTTCTCCAGGGACGACAGCAGAATGCAACACTAAAGGATGGATGACATCTGAAATATTTCTGAGCTGGTTCCAACGATTTGTCAAGTTTTCTGGTGCGTCAATAACTAACCCGGCCTTGCTTCTTTTAGATGGTCATGTAACACATACCCAAAACATATCAGTTATTGAATATGCAGGCAAAAATGGGGTTGTAATGCTTTGCTTTCCCTCGCACTGCACCCATAGGCTCCAACCCTTAGATGTTGGCTTTATGAAACCTTTAAGTGTATACTATGACCATGCCTGCTCTAATTGGTTAAGGTCACACCCGGGGCGAATAATAACAACATTTCAAATAAGCGAAATGTTTGCAAATGCATATATTCAAGCTGCAACAATGTATACCGCAATCAATGCCTTCCAAAAATGTGGCATATGGCCTTTTAATCAGAATAACTTTGCAGATTCAGATTTTTTAGCTGCATCAACCTCAGACGTACCGCTAGCAAACGATGAGTCTGAAACAGTTCCTTTAAATGTCGGAATCCAGAAACAACCGCCGCCACCTATCCTTGAAGAACATCCCCTTGAAGCAGATTTGCCTGCTTTAACAACACCTCAGCTTCAGCCTGGACCATCAACACTTAATAAACATAGCCTAATCCAATCTCCGATTCGAAAAGTATGTGCTGATTTGACAACTTCGTTTGCAAATGCTTCGCCTCAAGAAATTCTCGCGATCCCGACAGTCAAACAAAGAAACCAAACGAAAAAAAACTATCGCCGAGGGAAAACTGTTGTTCTCACGTTATCCCCCTACAAAATTGAGTTAGAAGAATGAGAACGACTTAAGAGAACAAAGAAGTATTCTAATTCAAATGACCCCAAGTATAAGAAGAACTCTAAGAAACGGAAGACCCAAAAAGCTCCCTCTGGTGTAGAGAATACCGACGAATATGCCATGTGCCTCTACTGCCTCGACGTGAACCACACTTATTTAAAGTCTTCGGAAGGTTGAGTGGCTTGCCAACTATGTGAACGGTGGGCTCATACAGCTTGTGCTGGTGTAGACGACGACAATACAGAAGAAATCCACATCTGCTTATACTGTGACGTAAAATAAATACGTACCCCATACTACCCCTACCCTAGGGCACTATGGGGTTTTCATGAAAGTTTCAAAAAATTAGAATTACAAATTCTTATGATTATTTACATCACCAAATTCTATGCCAAATGATAGATCAACAAGTAACCAAAGTGTTGTGATTAGTTTTAATTAATAAATACATTGCGTTAATCAATTTAATGTGTATTTTCCTTAACGTCCCCATTATGCCCCCCTCTCCCCTAATTTTCTCGTTAGTGTGCTTGCGTATTATATCAATTATCTCATCTGTTATCAATAACTGCCACGAATCAAATGGTGACATGTTTATTTTATCAAGAGCTTCCCCAATCAATCCGGGGAGATGAGTTATAATATTAGAAAATCGTGTGCGTGAAATACTGGGAGGTGTTTTCGACCATTTGTATCGATTCTTACCTCTAAAAAGCCGGAGTTTGCGGTGTTATCTTCCTCTTCATCAGAGCTACTTGTGTCGGAGGAGTTACTCTCATGCACAATTACACTGTCACTAATTATTTTATCGTCACACACTTCACATGGCAGATGCTCACGATCGGTTTCAACATTTGATTCATCTTCCAGAAGTTTGCGTATCTCATCGTCACTTAGAAATCGCGCCATTATTGCTTCAAAATGCTGGAAAACTAAAAAAAAATGTTTCTAAACCCAAAACAAAGAACACATACTTGGTATCGAGGGTCCATTTGGACCCCAAACTAGTTCATAATTTCACTTCTAATTAAGATAAAGCAATAAACGTCCGGCACCCACTACAACACGTGACATAATGAGATTATATCGATGTGCGTCGTCCTTCGTCGCGAGCAACTTTTTCTTTATTGCCCTCGTGCCTTCGGAGGTAGACTCTATTGCACTCTCTAGCAAGGAGAGCGATGGCTATCACCCCTGCAATTACCAACATCGCTGACTCAGAGACTGTACGGTATGCTGATGCAATCCGCAGTGCTCCTCGTCTCTTCACCTGTGCCAGCCGTTTTCGGTGCAGTTCCTTGTTGAGAGCTTCACTCCATATCTCTGCTCCATAAAGAAGCATAGATTGCACTACACTCATTATCAGACGCCTTCTTGTTGGACTTGGTCCCCCATGATTGGCCATTAGTCGACTAATTGCTGAGACCCCTGCTACGGCCTTGTTTGTCGTTGCCTTAATTTGCTCCGAGAAACTCAGTTTAGAGTTTATCAGCAAGCCCAGATAATTGACTGATAGTTTTGACTCTACTAATGCGTCCCCGTCTTGAACAATTCTTACTCTGGGGATCCTCTTCTTGGTCAGGATGACCACTTCGGTACAATACAGCCAATGGCCTCTTTAGAAATAAGAGATGTTGAATGTGTCGCGGAAGCTAAAGCAGTGGAAGAGGCCATTAGAAAAACTCTTCCTACGGCAGACAGCTTATGGATAAGGTTGACGCCTACCCTAGACCTACCTACCCTACCCTAGAGGACAAAAGGTCGCAATAGTGGACATCCCAGAGAAAGCCGCTGCGCAACTCCTGGCCAAGGAGAAAATCAAAATCGGCTGGGTAGTATGCGGAATTCGCCGAAGAGTGGTCCTGACTTGATGCTATAAATGCCTTAACTTCGGACACATCTATCCGAACTGCAAGGAGCAAGATCGAAGCAACCTGTGCTACAAGTGTGGCACTCCTGGCCATAAGGCGAAAGAGTGCACAAATATGGCATGCTGCGTTTTGTGTAAACCTAAAGGCCTGATACCTGACGATCTGGCACATGTTCCGGGAAGTGATGCTGGAAGAAGGCGAGGTTTGTGCTGATCAGCATGGGGAAGGGGAACCAGGAGCTACCATCTGCATATCAGCCCCTATGTATGCTGAACGCCGCCGGGAAAGTGCTCGAGAAGCTCATCAGAGAGAGACTCGATCTGATGGGATCTGTCTCCTCAGCAATACAGCTTCAGGGTGGGGCGATGCACGATTGGTGCGATTATAGAAGTGGTGAACGCGGTTCGGCGGGCAGAAGCCAACAATCACTACTCAAAGCGCATACTATTACTCGTAACGCTTGACGATATTCTCAGTGCTCTGGAATATTTCAGAGTGTCGAGGTATCTAATGCAGATATTGAGGGATTACCTCAATGACTGCAAGCTCGTCTATGACACATTGGGGGGGGGTCGACGAAGAATGTACGCAACATCCAGGGTGGCGCAAGGTTTTATTCTTGGCCCAGACCTATGGAATGTCTCGTACGACGAGCTATTGAGGATACCCTGACCGGATGAATCGCGTTTGATCGGCTACGCTGACGAAGTAGCGGCACTATTCGCCGGACGCACTGTCGAGCAAGCGCAATTCAGACTAGGTATGATAATGCGTCGAGTGAGCGAGTGGATGACAGACCGTGGGTTCAGCTTAGCGCTGGAAAAAACCGAGGTCGTCATTCTGACAAAAAAGCAGATCCCCAGAGTTACACCCATCCGGATTTGCGAAGAGACCATCGAGTTCAAGAAGACGATCAAATACCTTGGCATTATGATTGACTCGGAGATGAGCTTCTTCGATCAAATCAGAGCGTCAGCGAACAAGGCCGCAGATGGCCTTGTCTAATGGCCAACATTGGGGGACCCGTCGCGACCCGGAGACGCCTACTGATGAGCGCAGTGGAGTCGGTGCTGCTAAACAGCTCCGAGGTTTGGGCTGAAGCTCTCAGTAAGGAGTCGTACCGGAAGCGACCGATGCAGGTGCAAAGACCAGGTGCTCTGCGAGTTGCGTTTGCATACCGCACTGTCTCTGAGCCGGCAGTGCTGGTCGTCGCGGGTACGATACCTATTGTGCTCCTTACTAAGGAATGGAGGAGGCTCTACCTGTGCAGGGGAGAAGAAGATAGAGAAGCTGCTTCACGCGAGGAGAGAAGAAGAACTCTCACTCTGTGGCAGGAAGGGTGGGTAAATGAAACATGGGGCAGGTGGACCGCGCGCCTAATCAGGGACCTGAAGCCGTGGCTCAACCGAAAGCATGGCGAGATTGATTACTACCTGACACAGCTTCTCAGCGGACACGCGTGTTTTCAGTCTTATCTGCACAAAATGGGCAAGTCACGGTACCTTGACTGCCTGTTTCGCCCGGGGATTGCGGATGATGCTTGCCACACCTTCTTCACATGTGAACGGTGGGTGAGAGAGCGAGTACATCTCAGGGAGAGAATAGGGGAGATCTCTCCAGATAACCTGGTGAAAAAGATGCTGGTGTCTTAAGACAAATAGAACTGTGTGTCGTACTACGCTCGGGTGGTTCTCACTATGAAGAAGGAAATCGTCGATCGCCTGTCGGCGCAGAGGGAAGAGGGATCAGTCTCTCAGTAATCCGTCTCCTTTCTGTCCATCCCAGCTGAGGGAGTGATCTCTCCAATCCGAAGGTGCCGAAAGGCAGGAATTAAGAGGCCTAGTCCGAAGTAATGTGACGAACAGCTCCAGGCTAGGTTCTCGGTGTAGCAGGGGAGGTGTTTAGTCGGTAGTTCAGTTGCTGTGTGCCACTGGGAGTCCAGCACTCAGGGCGTAAATAGCCTTCACCTCCCAACCAAAAAAAAAATCACTTGACAATGTCTTCGAGCCATTTTCATCAAACTCAGATTCTTTGAAAGAATCAGTTTCTTATATGGAATCATCAGGGTTCTTACCTGGTCGAGACATCATATAATTTGTCTCGTCCACAATAACATCGCTTGCAATGGCATATTTATTTAATTCTATGTTCCATACTCTATAACCATTTGATTCAAAACGAACCAGTATACCCTTCCAAGATTTATTATCAAATTTAGCTTTATTTAATTTATCATGAACATATATTGTAGAACCAAAAACTTTTAAATATTTAAATATATAAAACGAAGGCTTCTTATTATGCCATAATTCAGATGAAGCTTTCATCACTTTTAATGCTCTACTAGGAGTAAGATTAATCCAATAAGTTGCGTTTAAAACTGCAACACCCCAGAAAATTTTATTTAAACTAGTCTCAGCTAAAATTGATCGAGCCTTATCTGTAATAGTTCTAACCATGCGTTCAGCAAAGCCATTCAATTGAGGATTTCGAGGAACAGTTGGATAAGTTATACCCTTATTTTCACAATAATTTTTCAATTCATTAGATAAATATTCTGTACCATTATTTATGTATAAGTAAACTAAATTAAGATTGAAATGAGCTTCACTTTTAGCCACAAAATCTTTAAATGCTGAAAACATCTCTGACTTATGCTGAAGCAAATATTGCACTGGTTCTCGGATTTTTCCGTATTGCACTTAAAATAATTCTTCGGTTCCTTAAAGTTAACTTGCTCGGTTGACATTGTCTTTTTTAATACTGCACAGGTCCCTTTTTGGAATTGTGGATTGTTGACTTAGATTTTTTTGTACAACTATCTACTTGGGATAAACTTTTTATATCAAAGGCCCATAAATTTAACACAACTTCTCTAAAATCGATTGACGTTTCTTTTCTTTCATTTTTTGACGTGACGTTGCGCGTTCACACACAGAACTTCCTGGAAACAATGTTTCCTACTACGTTGAGACTGATCGAGCTTCACTTCGTTGCTGCAGTTCACTTCGAATGTTTAGCGAAAACATAACGATTAAGGTAGTTGTGCCATGGTTTTTATGCTGGAGGTAATATATAAATTTGTATTTATCTACTATAATGGGCAATAAATGCCAGTCAAAAACGGTAACTAGGAATGCTTGTAACATTTGTAACAAAATAAATGTCGTGCGATTAATATTGTAATAGTTATACAATGCTTTAAAGTAATATCATAGAGAATGTTGTCGTAGGATGAATTACATCGCAAAGTGTGTATAAACGGGACGATGTCGCGGCGCTGGTCACTGGACGCACAGTAGACCATGAGCAACTCAGACTCAACACGTTAATGCGCAGGTTAATGGACTGGATGACCGCTCACGGATTCAAGCTGGAACTGGAAAAAACCGAAGTGGTCATCCTAACGAAGAAGAGAATCCCCAGAGTACGGCCTATCAGTATAGGGGACGAGCTGGTCGAATCGAAATCAGCAGTAAAGTACCTGGGCGTCCTGATAGACTCGAAGATGAGTTTTTCCCAACAAATCAGGGCATGTCTTAATTTGACACTGTCCGCCAGATAGTTTGATTCTTATTGCAAAAGTAAGTACCCATGGTGAATTTCGTAACGCGACAAAACAAACTTTAGCTATCATTAAAGAGTTTATTATGATGGTAGAATGAAAATTGTTGGGTTGGTCACCCAGGATGACCACAAATTTTCATTTTACAATGCAATTTTTGCACCTTAGAAGTGCAAAAATAGTTCAGCAAAAATGAATGGTTTTCCCGAAAAAGCTTAATCAACAATTGTCCTATTATTAAATTTCCCACCGAATGGTTTCAAAATTATGATGGTGGCCCAGGATGGTCCTTTCAACTCCTCTAATGAGTTTTACAAATTTCAGGGTTCGTGGATCATTTAACGCTGCACTACTTGCTTCCATTTTTAAATTTTCAAATTTATGTCGATCCGATTCCTCTAGACAACTTTTCAAACGTTTTATGGCGTTTAAAAATCCATGGCTTAAGACTGAAACGCTTCTGAGGTTGCATCGACAGTTTCCAGAATTTTTTCATGGAACAATAAAATAAAATCAAAAAATTTTAGTTCTCGATCCAGAACTAAAATTTAGTAGTCTCTTAGTAATTTGAAATTTAGTTCTTTTTGAATGAAATAGCTTCATTTCTTTATTGAAGATTTCCTTCCTTTGTTGAGCACAAAACCTGAAAAAATATTCCATCTTTGATACTATGCTCAAAAAAATTGTATATTTGTTAAACTGTTCCGAAAAAAGTTTGCACATCAATAACCATTCATTGTGTCAATATGTACTAGATTGAAAAATAAAAGAAACCCCTTCCTTTGAATTTTGCGTGTTAGATTTTTCTTCCGTGATCAAATTTCGCCCATTATCGGTTGGTCTTCTCCAGCGAGTGTTTTACTTAACCTGAAACCCTTCATTATATTGAGAGGTGTCTCTTGAAGCGGCTTTTTGTTCCTATTTATTTTCTTCCTATTATTACGATTTGGCGAAATTACTTAACTGATTAATTTAAAGAGCCAGAATTTGCAATTAATGTCGTCATTTTTCATTAACACGTTTCCTTGCATCCAATTCTCTCCTGCTTCTCGTATTGGTTATGCCTGTTATGCCCCAAAGTCAACTACGAATCCGAAAGTAGCCATTAAATTAGAAAAAACGGTCTATTCCATAAAAGGAAAACAGGAAACAGTTGTTATGAAGATATTTCGGCTAGCCGGAAACTAAAAGAAGGCAACTTTTCCGAACTTTGACAAAGCCATCTGGAGATTTTATCGAACGATATGACAGGAAGATCGAAAACTTTGAACATACGAACCGCTACAAACACACTCTCCAGTTATCTAAGCTGTGTATGCTTCTTAACGTTCAAAGGAAAACCAAAACTTCAAAACTAAAAGAGGAGCAGCTATGGGAAATCCCTTATCACCTTTTTTTGTTTCACGTTAAAAAGGATGATAGCGATAGATCGACTTAAAGCAACATTGATGAGATGCTGGACCAGTATTTTCCTTGACGCAAAGAAAGGAGATCCGTAACAAACTGAAACAACAGGACAATGCAAAAAAAAAACATCTACTTTAAGGTGCAAGAAGAAAAGGATGGAAAATTGGCTTCCATTGAAACATTGGTATCAAGAACAAGTGGTGACATCAGTTTCGAAATCTGCAGAAAGGATACACACACCTAAAGGAAGATTCTGAAAACATCTACCAAGCCAAGATTCACAGTGATTTATGATATATCTCTAAATACGGCAGCCAGGACGACGGAAATGCATTATATTCCCGACACTGTAAAGCTGAATGAATTCAAGCCCTCAAAGATCAAGTGAATTGCAAATAAGATGAGAGGAACGCTTAATACCACTCAACTTGGTTTCTAAAAAGGCTCACTAGAAGTTTCTTATTACAAAGGAATCATCCATAAATTAAAAAGGACGTTAAAACATTATTAGTCCATACAAATAAACGAGTCAAGCAGCAAAAAACCATTCAAGTTTTACTTTTATACTGTGGCTAGGAAAGGCTGCATTACTAGGTGATAGTGTCAGCCTAACATGAAGGAGTCTAGAAAGTACTTGGCATCAAGGGGATTTTTCTTTCTCAATCTTTGACCGTTGCTCTTCATCTACTGGTCCGTGTAACCACCTCTCTAGGAACACAAGACAATATTCCAAATGAATTTCCATGTCTCATGTCTTTCTATGGCATCTACAATTTGTTTTCAGTCGTCATAGTCTCCCATCCAATTCTTTTGTATTTTTTTATATAACCACTTTGCGAAATACCAAAATGGTTCTTAATACGTCTACTGTAGAATAGGAGACCCTTGTAATGTCTAATCTTATGTATTTTTGATGTTTTTCTTTTACACAATTTTGTCTCTATTTCCAGATTCAATAAACGATAAATGCGAAAAATCAAAACACAAATGTCCAATCGTAATAACATTTCAACGAAGAATGTTCAGAAGAGGCCTCCGTAATGACAAAACTAGAAATCTTGGATTCCCTTAACCCCGAGTGTTAGTAGCCGTCCCAGATTCGAAGTCTTATATGTGGAACGTTCAGGCGTGTTTTCATTCGCTTGACAACTTCTAACAGTAAATCAAGGTGGACTTTTAACAGTAAATAAAGATAAATTAGTTTAATACAGCAAACACAAACTGACAGCAAACTTTGCAAACTTGACAGGGGTGTCTTTTAAGGGGTGTATTTTAAGTGGGAAACAGTTTTTAAGTTTTAGGAACAGTATGACAGCTATCAAGCGCTGTCCGAGAAATTCTATGCACACTTTGTCAAGTTTATGGCTGACATAATTGTTTATCAGAACAAATAATTCGATGAAGCATAGATAATTTTTGCACCATGTTTCCCCTAACTGATAGGACGCATTCATCCAGACATCATACAGTGCGTAATGAGGAAACCATAGTAGCTGCAGAGCGTAGTATCGATTAAGAGCCAAGTGAGTCCATTCGACATCGTCCTCAACAATTAAACTTGTGCCCATCTGCCCTTATTATGGAAAATTTTACAGAAGGATCTTGGACTGCGCACTTACAAAATCCACCTCGTGTAGGAGTTGAAGCCCAACGACAACCGGGCACGGTGTAGGTTGAATGTACAATGAGCAAATTGCTGCAGATCCCGAATTACGAATCCCGATCCCAAATGAGGCGCATATCTGGTTAAATGCGCATGCTTACTTAAATTTCACATTTGAAGTAATAAGCAACCACAGGTGGTTGTCCAAAAAGCGATACATCCGGAACAAGTCACTAGTGTGTTTAATGGGCCAGTGGTCCATATGTTTTCAAAAATGCTGCTGGGGACAAAATTACAGTCAATGCTCTCTGCTATTGAGCCATGATCAATAACTTTCTCGTTCCAGAATCGACTCGCCATAATGCATGTAACCTATGTTTTCAACACAATGGCTCGGAATGTCATGCAGCTCGTGCAACGATCGACTTATTGAAAGATGTCTTCGATCAGTGAACCTGTGAACTGGCCTGCAAGACCCTGTGGTGTAACACCAATAGACGATTTGGGATACGTCAAATCATTGCTCTACGCCTACAAACCTGAGGAGCAACTCCGTGCCGGTGGGGCCACTTCCATGCCCGATATCCGATTCAAATAAAAAAAGGTAAGCTATATCTTTGCTATATCTTTAATAAATGACAATCAAAACATTTGTTTTTATTTAATTTCATTTCCAAGTTCTATACATCGAAAAACACCCTATTTTTACAATAGTATAAAGAAATACGGTGAAATGGTGACTTGAAAACATCATTGAGGGTTATCAAGTTACGCGGGTGCAGAAAAACGCTTTTATTTCTGTTTAAAAATGGTTGGGGAACTTTAAAGAAGTACTTCAAAGTACATGAAAGTTTTTTATGTGTAGGGAGCTGAATGCTTTTTACGCCCTGAGTTTCAGACTCCCAGTGGATCTACTGGACTACCGACTGAACACCTCCCCTGACAACGGGAGCGCCTAGCCTGGAGCCCTTTGACACATTACTTCGGGCTAGGCCTCCCAATTTTACGTCTTTTGGCTCCTTCGGGTTACAGGGATTCCTTCCCCAGTTGGATGGAAAAGAGGAGGAGGATTGCTTAAGAAGGAAACCCTCCACCCTCGACGCCTCCAGCCGATCAAGTATGCATTTTTCGATTACTAATATTACCCGAGCGTAATGTGCCACGTGATTCCATTTGTCAAATGATTTCAACATCTCTTCGATTAGGCTATCTGGATCTCTCACTTTTTCGGCAAGATCACCGCGCTCTTTGTCCCATCTTCTGCATGAAAAGAATGTATGGCGTCATCCTTCACACCAATGCAGAATATGCAAGCTGGAGACCGTGACTTACCTATCTTGTACAGGTAAGACTGAAAACAACCGTATCCGCTCAGTAGCTGGGTCAGGTAGAAGTCAGTCTCACCAGGCGTTCGACTGAGCCACGATCTAAAGTCTTTGATGAGCCGCGTGGTCCATCTTCCTTTAAGCTCACGTTCCCATGATTGTTGCCATTCGTCGAGAGTGCATCGTCCTTCATCGCGAGCAACTTTTTCTTTATCACCCTCGTGCCTTCGGAGGTAGACTCTATTGAGCTCTCTAGAAAGGAGAGCGATGGGTATCACCCCTGCAATTACCAGCACCTCTAACTCAGAAACTGTACGGTATGCTGATGCAATCCGCAGTGCTTCTCGTCTCTGCACCTGTGCCAACCGTTTTCGGTGCAGTTCTTTGTTGAGAGCTTCACTCCATATCTCCATAAAGAAGCGTAGATTGCACTACACTCATTAGCAGACGCCTTCTTGTTGGACTTGGTCACCTATGATTGACCATTAGTTGACTAATTGCCGAGACCCTTGCTGCGGCGTTGTTTGTCGTTGCCTTAATTTGCTCCAAGAAACTCAGTTTAGAGTCTATCAGCAAGCCCAGATACTTGACTGATAGTTTTGACTCTACTAATGTGTCCCCGACTCGGACCATTCTTACTCTGGGGATCCTCTTCTTGGTCAGGATGACCACTTTGGTTTTCTCTAACGCTGCGTTAAACCCGTGGGTGGTTATAGAGCTCCCCACCAGGCGCATTAGTACATTCAGCCTTAATTGCGCTTAGTGCCGCAACGTCATCTACATAGCCGATCAGTTGGGACTCTTCCGGCAGTTCAATTCTGAGCAGTCCGTCGTAGGAGACGTTCCACAAGCCTTGGGCCAGACCTAATGTGCCTAGCATCCTCCGATAACCTTGCACCGTATCATAGATCAGGCTGCGATCCTTCAGGTAATTTCGGACTACCCGCATCAGATATTCTGGTACTTGGAATGAGTCTTACAGGGCTTCCACAATATCCTTCCATCTAGCGGAGTTGAAAGCATCCCTTATGTCCAGTGTCACTAGAAGGACTACTCGACGGTTGGATCGACTGCGTGCCTCCGCCTGTTTGACCGCACTTACCACTTCCGCGACTGCATCTATAGTAGAGCGTCCCGTTCTGAAACCATAATGCCTTGGAGAAAGATCCCCAGTGGCGTGGATAACGTTAGCGAGTCTTCTCTTTATCAGTTTCTCGAGCACTTTCCCGGCCGTGTCTAGCATGCATAACGGTCAGTATGCTGGCGGCGACTCGGGATTTCCCTTCCCCTTGCTGATCAGCACGAGTCTTGTCGTCTTCCAACGCTCAGGGAAAACGCCTTCCCGCAAGCAGGCATTAAACGTGCTGAGCAGCAAGTCAGGGCAAGAGTGATAGGCCAGTTACAGTACCGCGGCTGGAATATTGAGAGAACTGCTTGTTCAAGCTCGTTTATCGTGAAGAGTGGACAGTCTGCTGTTGTTTCCCAGTGGGCGGCATCAAAGCGGACGGGATGTTGGGGAAAAAGTGCCCGTACTATCTCATCCATCATGTTCGCTTCTAGGGGGCCCGTAGAGCACCGGGCTTCCGTATAACTAGTTCATAGCCCAAGCCCCACGGGTCCCTGTTTACGTCTTCGACGAGGTTCTGCCAGCAACGGGCCTTACTCCTGTTGATCAGTTCGCGAAGGCATATTTTGGCGGACCGATATACTGCCATTCTGGTGCATGCCTCGTCCTGGCTTTGCGCTCGTTGAGCTTCTCGCCGGAGTTTGTGTCACTCCCTTCGTTGTTCAGCTATTTCAGTGGATCACCAGCACACCGGAGGCTTTCCGTGTCTAGGTCTCCAGCGGGTCATGGATGATTTACAAGCGGAGGTGATGGTACTCATTGTGGAGTTCAACATGTCTTCAGCAGTCAGTTCTCTGGTGCCCGGCGATGAGCCAACCGGTGGTAAGCATGTCATGTGCGTGTCGACAAACTTCTCCATGTCCATCCTCTCAATATTCCATGCGAAGGCGGAGCGCTGAGTGTTGTCACTTCAATAGCTAAAAAAGAAATCAATTTTATATCTACGCCCAGATGAAAAGGAGGGAGAGATTAAAGACCCCTAAACCACTAACACAAATCTAATTCTGGTTTTCCATGTGAATGACGACAACAAGATTTTACATTGTGGCTTGAAGCTTTAGGCTTCACAATTTTTAGTATCCATGAAAGAACTGTGGCATCACCATGTGCCAACACCGAGCAAAGGTGAACTATATACTTGAATACATCAAGGAGGAACTGTGACTCGGAACACTATTTGCATCCTAGAAAACGCGTTTCACATGCGTTTTCAGCAACGAACTATGGGCGAAAGTGTGTTCTAACATAAGCCGGTTGCTGAAAAAACAATAGAATATATTTCCTGACGCAAGTGAAATAAATCGCTTGATGAGGAAGGTCGGAGTTTCTCTTAAAATCAGTTGTAAACCAATCACCTTCACAGAAAAACTAGGGTCAAAAGGAGGGAAGGAAATATTATATGATAATAAGATGTAAGATTGAAAATTTGATGAAATATCAAATATAGTTGATGGAAGTCTCCCGAGAAACAACAGAAGACAAGCGTGACAGTCAGATGCCAGCCGCCTGACTTTACTGGTGATTTACATAGTTCTGAAATAAAAAAAGACACCCCATCGGCAAATGAGACACGCTGCTGTATAAATCGAACCAAATTGTAGCCAACGCAGACAATATTAACAGCCTATCATGACCCTCTGTACGGTTTCGGATACAGTTTTGCATCGGTTGATGAAATCCTGCTTATAATCCACCAAATAATTAAAAGAACTTTAAATTAGGTAGGAAAGAACAGGGAACGTATTCCAAAAATATAGAAAATAGAAAAAACGACACCGTAAAAACCTAATATAGTGTTGAATAGTTGAAGAGTACATGCACTAGTGTTTGCGTGGCGTACGCCACACATCCATCTTACCATCCGACCCATGCAAATTAAATTTGTTTTCATCAGTGAACAAAACCTGAAAATATTGCAAAATATTAAAAAAATTTGATTTTATATACATATTCCAGGAAATTACTTGATTCCAAAAATCTGTTGCTTTTAACAGGTTCCCCTTGGCAAATCGCACTCTAAAGTTTTTGTTCTTAGGCCTTATAAATGGTTTTTTTCTGGTAATTCTTCCATGGTAGTCACACTTTTGCAACGTGTTTCGCACACTATTTAAGCACACATCCTTTCCAGTGTGGTCTTACAAGGCTATTTTTAATTCTTTCGCCGTTTTGAAAGGATTTTGTTTAACTTCTCTTACTATAATTCGCTCTTAACGCTCTTTTAATATAGTGCCTTGCCCTTCTCGATTCTTATTTTCTATCCTGAACTCATCACGGAATCGCTTAATAATATCTTGTACAGTTGATTTGCCTCTAGCGACCAGTTCAGCAATTTCCCGGACAGTTTTTCATTCAAAATTAAGCCTGACTATCAGTTGTCTTATTTCCACCGTAGTTTGCTTTCCGTTTGGAGACATTTTAATGAACTTTCTAATGTGTTGCACTGAAAAGACTAACCACAACTCATAACGACAGACGAAATTCAAGTTCCAGGTAGGAACTTGCAAAACAACGGAACTTTTCCATTGGTGTTTTGCTTTGTCCGATTATTCGTTGCGCGCAACAAATTGATTTATTTTTGTTTTTATTCTTGTATTATAATACTTGAAGATAAATGTTTTGTTTTTTTTTCATACTAAGTTAGGTAAATACCTAAAATATATATAAATGCGAAAACAATCATAAAAAGTCTATTTCTATGTAATTTAAACTCACTCAAACATTTAAAAAGAGCTTGTCCGGTTATGTGATGAGGCCACTTTATGTATTTATTGAGCAAGAGCTGTGACAAAGAACAGTTATTTGAGGAAATGAAATGAATTAAAAGACAAATCTAAAAACACGTAGAAATTACGTCAATTTCAAAAGGATGCCTTTAATGAAACACTATCTCATATTTGGCGGCCTCCCAGAAATTTAGAAAGAAAGGTGGAAAGAGCTCAAGCCGGTTTCGAACACGAAACACGAAATCACTTCAAGTTGTAAGGGAAAATAGATAAATTGATCTACCAAAAACTCCTAGAATTGAGTTCTATAATATGTTTTCGCAAGATGGACAAATGAAATCAGCATCACCTATTCCGCAGTCTTCATGCTCCCATTGTTCTCCATGATGGTCGGTCGTATAGTTACCGCCACATAATAAACATTCCTCATTAGTGTCACTATCGTCGTCGAGGCTGTCGTCTAAAAGTTCAATTTCTTCTTAAGATGCACCAGATGAA
This sequence comes from Stratiomys singularior, assembly GCA_954870665.1. Classification (NCBI taxonomy): domain Eukaryota; kingdom Metazoa; phylum Arthropoda; class Insecta; order Diptera; family Stratiomyidae; genus Stratiomys; species Stratiomys singularior. Next base: position 66,094,571 of record OX940877.1, read on the forward strand.
GATGACTTGTAATTTTTATTTTTACGTGGTACGGTAACCTTTCCTTTTACTTTTATTTTCTTTGAAATCGCCGGAGATTAAAATAAGTTTCGTTTTTGGGTCCCTATTTTTGAAATACTCTGAAATACTAAATGGTTTTTATATGGTGACGAAGTGGTATGATTTGCCGTTCCTGGTTTTCTGCTTCTTTTGCCTGTCGCGTCCATGGTTATACTTGGAAGTGGAGTTATGTCAATAGGTGTGATAAACTGACCAAAAAACTGGCAACAACATCTTGCAAGTGGCTTTCCCGTACCAGAAAACTTGGGCAATATTAAGTAGAAGGCATAGGTTCGATGGTTTGTCCCTGTGACGTAAAAGGTTCTGCAGTTGCTGATTGAATTACTTCCTCATTACTTGCTGTTTGATCATAATGTCTATGCCGGCCATGTAAATTCACAGACAAAACTTGAAAAATTTCTAAACTCTTCAAAGAGGATCCTTTCGCTTCTTCAAGAGAAGCATTAGGGATGAATAAGCAAACATAAACGATACCAGTGTTAGTGCGCGTATCATAAGTAGCGCTCTCAGCAATGCTGGGTATTGACAAACTAGGCTGCTAGTCAATTTTGAAGGAAAATTTGGAAAAAGGGCACCAAAATCAGATCTTGATGGTCATTATTTGTTCCAGCAAGATAATAATCCCAAGCATACTTCCGATGAGGTGCACATGTGGTTGCTTTATAACACTCCCGGACAATTAAAAACGCCACTCCAACCTGCAGACCTAAATCTCACAAAACATTTTCGGGATCAATTTGATAAATAAATCACGAACCATCACTTGAAGGTGGAAAGTCAGCTGAAGAGTGTGTTATTAGAAGAACAGAACAACATCACTCCGTACAGTACCCATAGATTAGGACAGTCTATGCCCAACAGTTAGCAGAAATAATAAAACAAAAGGGTATGTAACTAGGTACTAACAGTGTGTTCTCGATTGAAGTTTTTGAGAGAAATGTAATTAGAATGGTGTGTCCGATCACTTTTGTCCACTGGATAAATAGACAACTACAATCGTCATTTTGTTTTTTTCGTGAAATTTATTTTAATTCTGTTTTATTTCTTTATCCAATTTATAAAGAATTCACATGACTTTAATATACGAAAATATGTTTTGTTTTATTATTAGCATTTATTATTAGTGCCGGTTTTCTTGTTTCTCGTTCTGTCCGATCACTTATTGCCACCTGTGTATGTCGCGCATTGATAGAGTCCACACCTGAAGATACAATTTTCAGATATTAAATTTTATATTTTCAAACACATGATGGCTGAACTTGCTTAGTTATACATTTAACCAAAATAAAAACCCAAAAAATTTCGACTTGTATTCTCATAACATTCATCCTACAAGAACGCACTCTTGCATAATCTCAGTAGTGTGCAGTATTGGAACTTGCATAGGGATTGGTAAATTATCAACAAATAAATGAATTGTTGAACCAGAGCAGTGAGTAAGAGTCAGATGTTAGTGATCTGTGTGAGGATGAATGTATAAACGATCGAGCCCCTAACCAGTTGGCTATACCGAGGATTCTGACGCTAAAAGAGAGGAGACGGACGACAAAGAGGACGGAGGAGAGGTTGAAGTGGAGGATCAATCATCAAATTACTATCGGGGTAAGAATCGTTTTGAATGGTCAAAAAAGCTCCTAGTAAGAGTCCAAACAAAACGCATAAAATAACAACGCATCTTACTGGTTTGGCCGGCCCAGCTCGAAACAAAATAAATATGACAGAATTAGAATCATGGCAGTTACTTGTATCGAATGTAGTTGTTGAAATGATAACTCTGCAAACAAACGAAAAAACAAGAGAATTCAAGGAAGCTAACTTGTCTACCGGAGCTCATACAAACTTTGTCGGAATGGTTGAATTGAACACTTTTTTAAGACTTTCATTACCAGCTGGTGTTTTCAAGTCAGGACACGAAAATTTTGGGGGGTTATGGAATATATATGAAATAGGTAGAGACATTTTAGAGTGATCATGTCCTTAAAAAGTTATCTCTTCATTTTGACGACATCAAAAGAAGATCTAAAAGAAAAGTCGATGATATAGCTGCACTTATATCCGAAGTATTCAATGAATTCATGAAAAATTGCCCGATACCTATTATTGTTTTGAATACATAATCATTGATGAAATGTTATGCCTGTTTTCTAGAAAATGCGTGTACATAAAGTCGAAGCAGTGAAATTCGTAATTAAAATTTTATGCCTTTGTGTGAAGGATCCGAAGGTTTTGAGTTGAATTGCTTGTCACACGTGAAATAATACTTCCAATAAACTTTTATTGAGTTTTATTCACTAAATAAACAATCTCTGAAAAAGAAAAGTGTTGTGATGAGCGATGTCCATCCTGTGAAGATGCGATGCTGGAAATGATAGATCCTGGTCGCTTGGGAAGATCCTCTCGTCACTTCAGGAATTTGGGCCTGGAGATTCACTGTCAACCAGAAGAGCGACCAACGAAGTAAGAGGATGGACGTAGAGTTCGATGAAATTTGCTCAGGATAGGAACTGTCCAAACTTTGTGAAGCACGGTTTCACACTGGAAGTGGACAGATAACAGGACGAAATTCTGCAGTGTCCTCTCAGTAACCCCAACTTGGAGTTTCGTGCAACGAACGATGACACACACGGTGCGTCCCGAGGCCTTCTATAAAAGACCACGCAATTGTACTCAATCAATGCGAAAGAATACAGTTAGAGTCTTCAAGCTATGAGCGATTGAAAGAAAGATTCTAGGAAACTTGTCATAAAATCCAGAAAACGAGCGGAAGTTGTGAAGGGCGGAAAAAAGAAGACTCTCGCGCGAAAACAGAAGATGAAAGCTTCTTTATAATTTTTTTTGTGTGAAGATAGGAGAAATATGTTTTTCCAGAAATATAAATAGAGAAATATAAATATAGTTTTTTTATGGATTGTTTTTTATTGGACTGCCTGGATTGTTTTTACCAATCCAGGCAGGTAAGAACTTTACACACTATGTGATGCCAAAACGCATTATTTGTATAATGCTTTTATTTATACTGGAAAATCGGAACCAGCTAGAAGAAATGATTGATCTGTACCTAAACGTACTGTTATTAAATTAGTTGAACCTTTGGAAAACTCCAACAGAAACATCACAGCTGACAATTGGTTTTCCTCGAACGAATTGGTCAATAAACTGATAGAAATGGGCTTCACATACGTTGGAACATTACACAAAAATAAACGAGAAATCGCAACGAAGTTACTTTCTCTTAAAACACGCTCAGTAGGCTCAAGCTTGTTTGGTTTCACAATCGATGAGACAATTTGCTCTTTTGTACCTAAAAAGGGCCGAAGTGTAATTATGCTTTCTTCATTGCATCATGATGAAGCCGTAGATCGAGAGACCAGCAAACCTGACATTATCAAATTTTAGAATAGTACCAAAGGAGGCGTCAGTTCTTTTGACCAAAAATGTGCAATTCGTTTGCTATTGAGAACTCAAAGGTGGCCAGGTCTGATATTTTCAGCAATATCGAACATTTCTTCAGCTAATAGATTTGTTCTCTGGAAAGCCACGAACCCCAAAAAAAGTGACTGAAAAGGAATGTATATATTAAAAATATTGGATTAGATCTTGTGAAACCATTCAAAATAGAACGTAAAAAAGATAATGCTAACTTTTCTGTCGAACTAAAAAAAAGGATTGATTATGTCTTGGAGCAAATATATCAACAGCCGAAAAATCAGTCTTTACAACAAGAACCAGTTGCATCTACTTTGACATTTCTGCTAGTGCCAGTCGCATGAGGACCAGATGATACTTATACGATTGGAAAAATGATCGTGAGCAAACTCTTGAATGCATTTTTTTGCGATAGGGAGGCAATTACCAGCACTGCCGCCCCGGAGACCGTTCGGTATGCGCATGAGATTCACAATGCTCCTTGTCTCTGCACCTGTGCCAACCGCTTCCGGTGTAACTCCTTGCTGAGAGCGTCGCCACACAGTTCTGATTCGTAGAGTAGAAGCGACTGCACAACGCTCATTAAGAGTCGTCTCCTTGATGTGGTGTGCCCCCTATGTTGGCCATTAATCGGGTGAGTGCCGTCACACGCGCTACAGTTTTGTCAGCTACTGCCCTGATTTGGTGGGAAAAATTCATCTTCGAGTCTATCAGGACGCCCAGGTACTTTACTGCTGATTTCGATTCAACCAGCTCGTCTCCTATACTGATAGGCCGTACTCTGGGGATTTTCTTCTTCGTTAGGATGACCACTTTGGTTTCTTCCAGTGCCAGCTTGAATCAGTGAGCGGTCATCCAGTCCATTACCCTCCGCACTAACGTATTGAATCTGAGCTGCGCATGGTCTACTGTGCGTCCAGCGACCAGCGCCGCGACATCGTCCGCACAGCCGATCAAACGTGACTCTTCCGGCAGTTCAAGCTGCAGGAGTCCATCGTAGGAGATGTTCCACAGGTCCGGGCCAAGGATAGAGCCCTGAGCGACACCTGAAGTAAGATTTGTACTTCGCCTACCCTCCTTCGAGTCGTAGAGTAGGCTGCGGTCCTTGAAATAGTTCCTGAGAATCCGCATCGGGTACCCTGGTACTTGAAAACGATTTTCTAGCGCTTCCAGAATATCTACCCATCTAGCGCTGTTAAATGCATTTCGGACATCCAGAGTCACCAGCAGGACGACCCGTCGTGTGGAAATACTGTGAGACTCCGCACGTTGGATCGCGCTCACTACTTCTCCAATTGCATCGATGGTGGAGCAGCGGATAGATCCCCGGCAATCAAATCACGTCAGCGAGTCTTCCCCTGATTAGTTTTTCAAAAACTGAATGCATTAAATGCTGCACTCCCTCCACCACGTTATTTGCGCAAGCTGTCAAAACGTATGAAGACTGTAATTTGTGATACTACAATCTCCAAAGAATACACAATATTTTAGATTTCGTTGTTGTTTAGGTTTAAGTTAACTTCAAGCGAAAGCTTTTTTATTTGCCATTAGAAAGGAAAATGAGTGATATTTTGCGTTGTTCGCCGAGTTGAATTAATCCGCGTTTTGTGTTAAGCATTTAAGTTTACACTGTCGAAAAAATGATGGGAAATATTAATTAACAGAAACATATTGAATTTTAAAAGATTTTCTTCGTTTTTGAAAAAGACTTGTTTCATTTGATTTGTATCCAAACTAATCTTCATTTATAAAAATATGATTTTGGTGGTTGATTTTCTGATGTGGGTCAAAAATGACGCACGATGCATGGAGTGTCGCCCAAAATAGCGAAACCAGTTAAGCGTTAACTAAAACGCTTTAGATCGCAACAAATGTCGCTTGCGAAATTAGCAAAACTATTCACTAACCTCCAATTTGACAGTCCAGCAGTAAATGTTATCAGATTGGCTTCACAAGGTGGATTCTATATATGTACATATGAACTTTTCGTTTGAAAAATATTAATTCCATTGCATGTCACGTTGGGAATAAAACGTGGTTTTCAACTATTCCGCAGCATTAAATAACCTTTCTACAGCAAAAAGTAGTTCATTTCACTTTTCTAAATGGTACTGCACATATGTAGATGCATGTTTTCTGTGTCTTCACATGTCCACGCAAACGTGGTATCGTGCACGCTGCACTTCACGGCTTGCAATATAATTACTCTTAGCGGTGTGCATTCGAACGTGATGACTTTTTGCCGTTCCAAACAATCTCGCGCTTGTTTACAGTATCACGGGTGCGCTCAGTTTAGTGCCGGCAGTACATACCTACATAATCGAAATGATGAAACGTTATTATCAAAACAAAGTTTTAATCGACGCCGAATCGCGCGGTCCTCAAGAGCGCTTTGGAGAACCATCTATTTTTAACTTATTTACAAGCAATTGGATTTAATGCGCAAATAGTTACTTCATCGTATGCCACTGCTTTCGATTTTCTGGATGTGTTCGTAGTTCGTCTCGGCCCCGCCGTTTCCGTGGAATTCCAAGGCGGCATTGCTGACCACTGCCAATAGAAACCGGCAACATCGCTCCGAGGGGAGCAGCCGGCAAGCCACGCTGGTTTGCATTTTCACGAACGCCGAATCGGCGGCGCGTCTGCAAGGCTGCGGAGAAAACGATGTGCGGAAGCTTTGGCAATGACAATGAATGCTCGCTTCGGAGAACCGGCAATGCCTGTGAATCTCGAATCGTGCCATTGAATACTCGAGTTGGTGTGTTGCGTCATCACACTGAAGCGACTTTTCTTTGTTTGCAGAGAACTCTCACTGCTCGCCGGCGAGAGTGCGAGCGACGAGCAAACGAAAGTGAAACTGTACCGGAATCGAGACTCGGACGCGGTTGTGTAAGCTCAAAAGCTGGAGTGTGCGTAACGGCCGGCGTATCACGTCGATGCCGGTTACGTCGTGCAAGCCGGCAGTAAACAAAACAAATGAAATTGCATGTCGTCTGCCTGGGTCTCTGCCAACGGTAGTAGGAGGCACAGCACAGCGTCGTTTCCCTTTCATCCAGCGAAGCGCAGCGAGGAAGGGGTTGGCCTGGTGTTGCCGGCAGCTCGGGGACTGGGTCGGTTGATTTTGGTTCAGGGACAAATTCGCGTGGATGGCTGGCACTTTCCCCCTTGGTAGTTGCAACAGTTAAAATGCGCCGCGCGTCTGGCCTTAATATGCTGAAAGGAAAGTGTTTGGGTGTAGTGGACTGACATCGTGCGGCGCGAGGAGCATGCGGTCCTCCGTAGCTTTGTGTGAGTTACGTGATTTTCTGCAATATCGAAGAGCCAACATTCGGCTCTATTAGGTTGTAACCACTTAGCTGTGCAGAAGTGCTTGGCGAGAGGGGTCGGGCGGCGTATAAAGCTCTTCCGCAGGTATCGTTTTTGCATGTGAATGCCGGCTTGGAGTGGCGTTCGCGCTCAGCCCGCGAAACGGCGACGTAGATGGTAATCCGCTGGGTTCGCTTGCAGGGTGGATTTCCAACCCCCTTCGGATGCGGCTGCTGTGTTGTGCCGTGCTGCCACGGACTCCTGCCCATCAGCTTTGGCAATGCGTACACCATTCCACGGCAGCGAACTCTTTTTGCGTTCTTGTTTGCTTTGTGTTCTCGTTCTAGGCTGGTGCGAGAAAGCCATTCTCACACATGTCTCAGTTTCGTTTTTGCTTTTCGATAGATCAGTTCGGAGATTTCAAGTCTTGTGGTTGACTGTAGCCGAGACCGTTCTATTGCAGTAGCTCTTGTTTTTTACCGGCTGTATTAAGTAGTATGTGTAGTTGCAACTCGTTTTGTTTTGTTTTCAAGTTTGGACTTAAATTCCTGGACTCAGTAACGCTTGCTAGCAGATTGCGAGTACGAGTGAACTATTTCCATTTCTCTGTGGTGGTGGGACTTCCTGTCGTGAGTGCAATCGTGGGACCGCAAATGCAGTGGCAAGTGTCTGGAGACGGACGTCAGACAGCGAAGAAAAGTGAAATCGTTGGTGATGGAGTTCAGGTTGTCGCTTCGAATTTGAACTTGTGGTAATTGACTGTGGAGGTTGCGATTGGAAAGAAATGCAATAGATTCATAAACAGATTGTGGACCTTGAACTAGTCGGAAAACTATTTTGTTCGGAGAAGAGTTGCCGGTTGTCTCTTCCGCGGTGTGGTTTTTCGGAGAAGAGCAAAGCGTGCGTTGCGAAAGTGCAGAGACGGCTTTCAGAAGGAAGTGAATGGTGCAGTTTGGCTGCACAGACAATGTGATTGGTTCTATTCGCGTGTTCCTAGAAATTTGCTCGAAATCAAATCAACTGCCGAGTGACAGCGATTCGTGCGAGTAGGGTGCGACCGATAAGTTTTTGTATTTGCATCAGGGAAATCAGTGAAAATTGCTACCCTTACCACCCTTCATCCGCTGCTCCTTATGGCGCCGCGAAGGAACAACAACCCCCACGCGGGTGGGATGGATGTTCACAGCCTGCTCGGGCTAGGTGACAACGATCATATATTTGACGTTTCTTCTATCGGAACGGTTTCAAACATTTCCTCGAATTCTGGCCAGCATCTGCTATCCCCGCGGGCGGGAATGTGTGAGAACTTTACTAGGTGTTGCGTCCCTAATGGCGACTGCCTCAAAGCCAACCTGGGCTTCGGGATGATCAGTCTAGATAACTTGAGTGACTGCGTTCACGTTATTTGCAACAATGAGAACTGTACTGCCGGCCAGTACATGCACCGTGAGTGCTTCGAAGCCTGGGAACAAGTTGTCCTCACATCGCTCAAGTCGGTTGGGCGCGCCAGATCTTGGTCGGAGAAGCAAAGGGCCCAGAACCTGTGGACGAAGAAAGGTTATGACTTGGCATTCAAGGCGTGCGGCTGCAAGTGCGGACGGGGCCACCTGAGGAAGGACCTCGATTGGACGCCTCCTTTGAACAGCTCCTTTGCGAAACTAGACGAAGAGGCAAACAAGAAAAAGAAGAAGAGAAATCGTAACAATCAGAAGCCTGCCCTGACAATTTCGTCCATGAATCCTGGCGGCTATCATCCTAACAGCCAAGTGAACATTGGCTCTGCTACTACTGTTGCTGATCTGCGAGGACGTGCCGGGAGTCTTTCTTCTAGTAACGGATCCACTTCGCCACCAGTGTCCGGATCCAGCGAGCTAAGCTTATCGCCCATCCACAATAGTGGAAAGAAGTTGTCTTCACCAACCCAGCAACTACACCAATTGCAGGATCAGAAAACAAAGGTCGAGATCTACTCGCAGCGCGTGCGGTAAGTAAAGTCCGATTATCAGTTATAGCTGTATCCTCAAAATTTGTCCTTGTGTCCCGAACAAGTCGAATCAGATTTTTTTGACTTATTAAATACCAACCAATTTGTATCATTTAGATACAAAAATTCATATTCGATTAAGTCAAAGCGTGTGAGGTTTGCTTCGTTGTAATGGCAAAGGCAAACTAGAAACAAATCAAATAAATGCTAGAGGAACATAAAGAACAAGTATCAACCAAATTTTTGAAGATAAAATCATCAATAATATTAAAGCTACCTACCATGAAAACAAAGGAAAGTGAAACGAGAAAATCAAACACTTACGAAATTATCCTTTTTTGTTTCAATTGCAATATAGTTGTCATAGTTTAGGTAGGATATTTCGAAATGTTTATTTTCACAACGAAATTATCAACAAAAAAAGTCCAAAATCAGTTGCGCTTGCAACGATGCAAACTTCAAATTTCGCGCATTTGGGGTATGAAGTGTAAGTGTAAGTTATCGCATTTTCTGATGGGTATTGACCAGGATGTTATCCATTGCGTTTATACGATTTTGAAATATTGTGCAACAAACTCAAAATAAATAATCACTGATTTGCAAACAACGTCTCCAAGAAAACATTTTCAAGCAAAAACAGTGTTATTAAGACAAAAGACTCGAAGGGTACACTTGTATTTGTATACAAAAGATATGTGGTAAATAAAGTCGAACATGAGACGAGCTGATTACTGATGAAATACATTCTACAAAAAAATCAAAGAACGTAGTTAATGAAATCTCATGCCAAGAAATGTGAATAATGAACCGAAACAGGTTCCTGAAATTTCCTATTTATTTGTTATTTTCACAAATTCGAATTTCGCCTGCTACTTCCTCACGATATGTATGTACTCGATTAGGAGGCAATCGGCATGTATCTGGCGGATTTAAGAAAATAACCAATAAAAAGCGGAATTTAAGGGGAATCTCTCGATTTCATAACATAGCAATGTTTCAATCCACTTAAAACCTTTATAAATTAGATGTCTCAAGTTTCAACTGAAACGGTCTCGGATTTTCATAAGTGCATATTCATCCTATAGCAAATCTGATATTTGAAACTATTTAGATACCCGAAATGAATGCCACATAATTTTTTACCTTCCCTCGTATATCTCCAGGTTGTAAACCTGTTTCCGCTGATTCTTTTTATAAAGATTCCGCTGCTCAATGTTACTTATGCATCGTTGACATATCCCTTGCGTTAGAAAAATGCAAATTTCCGTTGTGTAGGTTTTTCAAAACTAAAAGTAACCTTGACTCATTTTTGAGGATAACGTTCAACATTTACATTTGACGAAATTATTAAAAGTATTGTGTCGTTTTTTCTTGTTAAGAATTTACTTTGCATGCTTTGGTCGGTATTCAAGGTAAGTAAGAATTTAGAGAGAATAAGGTTGAACCAAGCGAAAATACTACACAATTAGAGACCTATCCCTATCCCTTCTCTCTTCCGAAAAGTTGCCTTCCCTTCCAAAAATCAGGAAAGGTATCGCCAGCCTGCTTTGGAAACAGTACCAACATAATTTCACCTTGGCTGCAATACGTTCGACATAGCCCAGATATTTGAGTGTATGGCATGCAGGACTTATTTTTTATTGCGTGAATTCAAAATGCTGTTTATCCTCACTAGTACACTCGTTCCGTTCAAGCTGAAGTTCTACAAGGATCACCCATCTGCCTATCATTACAATTAAATTCAAACACAGCAGTATGGAAAAAGCTCTGAAGTGCCTTGAATAACAACTGACTCCAGATAGACAGGAATCAGGTATCACAAGACGCGAAATAGTCGTCGACACAAGTAGTATTTACGATATTGTATAAAGAAGTGTTTCTTAAGCTGACAGTGCATTCCGAATATCTGGCGCATCTAGTGCATAATAGTCTGCATTTTGCTTTGAGATTGGCCTAAACTTATTGCCAACGTTCAAACTTATTCTTTTCAAAATATATTCTATAGGACAAACGTTGAGCTATTTATCATTTTATTACATCACATTATAAGGTTGACATTACATTACAGAAGTATTTTAGTCATACTTGAAAAGAATTGCATTACGACTGGAACAACACAAATGCATACCCTATATAGCTGCAAAACCCTCTGAGAAACCGAGGAACACAAAATTAACATCTGCGAAATTTTGAATATCTAGAAAGGTTGGCGTAATACCCACTTATCCATTGCAGCTTGCTTCGTGGCGAACGCATCATTCTCCCATATTTTTTTTGATTTTGTTGAATGGTTGGAAATATTTTTTTCGAAATTTTGGCTTTTCTGCAACCAGTTTTTCATATCAGTCCTGACATCAACAAATATGAAACAGTAAAACAAATGTAGACTGTTGTACTTTCACAGAAACTTTAGACAGCTTACAAAGCTTTTGAACTGCCGAAGTCTCGAATTTTCTTCTCTTTTTGATTTACGTGGATAAATGCACTGGGATAAAGAACTAATAAGCAGCAAATAAGCCAAAATTGGCAGGAAAATTACACAATGTTGGTACAAACTTCCAAAAAAGTGCAATAATTCGAGACCGTTGCGTTTGAAATAGTGCAAACTTCTGGCAGCTAGGCTATGGTCTTATATAGTCCTGGCAGAAAATAGAGGTGATAGAGATATTAGTGATCCCTGCAATCTGTGTCGCTGGGCGTCTGCTTTTGTGCAAGGAATTCTTTCCCCACTAACTATGAAAGGTTTTGTTTTTTCATGACCTTTATCACTGTCATGGGTGTGTTACCTCATTTATGACTTATTAAGAAAATTAACTTCGCAGCTCCCAGAGATGATTCTGAGTTTGATATCAGTGATTAAATTTAAAAAATTTGACAAATAAGTCCTGTGTTGTAGCTCAGCGAAATATATTTCTTTCAAAATTTTATCACAAATAATCTTGCACAGTAATCTGCTTTATTTTTAAGGACTAATATAATAATATTTGGACCAGATATGAGAAAACGTTAGGCCCTTACTTTGTTTCAAAATTGTTCCCAAAACTGTTTAATTCCACGTTTGCAAATATGTTATACAACATAAAAGCTGACGGCAAGTTCTAGATCTTTGCAATGATCGTTCTAGTTGAGTTTGCTTAAGGAATATTTTGAAGGCCTTGGCACCTTTCAATGTTGATCGATAAATTTTAATAATTCCTGATGAACTCCCGAATCCTTTATGAAATAAATGAAAACAATTTATCTAATTCAACAATATCAACTTCTGATACCAAATGTTCCTCAAGTTACATCCTTAAAAATCAAACATTTTTTTCGTATTTGACTTCATTAATTTGACTTAACTCTTAATAACTACGAAACATTAGATTTTGGATCTCCTTTTCATTGAATATTTATTCGGTTTTCTATCTCGTGAGAATCAATTCAGAGTCCATGTTTGGAATTCCTGTAAAAGTCAGAGGCGTCTGAAGTTTACATCGTTGAAAACGCAACGATTTGATATTTTTTTTTTGTACTTTTTGAATGTATTTTTAATAATTTGGCTTGAAATTTTGTTAACCTTTATGCAAATTTTTGAATATTTTACGCTCTACTAGGATTTCCTTTCAGTTTAGTCATATACAAAAAAAAAAAGAGACAAAATTTAACAGCGTTCCGATTTCAACGATGCAAACTTCAAACACCTAAAGTTAGGGGGTAGCCAAGTTAAAAAAGTGTAAGAAAGCACAAGTGATTTTTTTATTACTTTTTAATGCTTTTTTTTTAATTCTAACTAGGGCTTAGGTAAAATTTGTTTTTTTTTTGCACAGTTTTTCTTGCGCCACTTCCTAATGTAAGTTCAGTTTGGAGTGAAACGTTTGGGTTCATCATCCAACTGTACTTGGCCGTCATTTTCGTATTGCATTTTGAATTGAAACAATCGTCATTTTACTGGATTGCCCTCTTTTATCACGTTGTTTGGTGTCTTTCAAGACAATTATATAAATGCTATAGTTTGTTTTCTTTCAAATGAAGACCATAACAAATAGTGACAAAATTGAATGTGAATTGAAACTAAATAATTAAAGGATAAATAATATAAAAATTTCTGTAATTATGATTACACAAAGGGAATATTTTTGTTTCGTTCTGCGATGTGAACTTCAATATCAGCTGGAAATATATAATAGAAATACTCGAGACACAAAGGAACATCTACCAAATTATTTAAAATAATTAATCTTGATTAAGAAGAGTTTTCCGATGCGGTGCAATAATAATAATATGAAACTAAAATTATTTTTCCTTCTTATACCCACAAATTCCGATGAAATCAGTAGTGCCCTTGTTTCCTGTATCCTCCGAAAAGAATGTTTCATTTAATCAAGTTCAGGGTCAAGGTAAGTGATTTAGAAAATATTTACGCACATTTACGCAATGAACTGTTTCTTGGTAGCGCTGTTGCTTGTTCTGAAAATGAGTATAGACGGAATCCCCCATGCTTTATGCAGTAAATTTCTCCAGCGAGCAAAGGGGCTGCAGGGAAATCAATTCCCATTGACTGTTTTCGGGGATTTTCCTTTCGTATGCGTACACGCATTTTCACACACCACTTTCAAACCCTACGACATTGTGTCTTGTGTTGAAGAGCTTCCTTTTTTCATGAATGAAGACTTTCGTTTGAAATCGATATGGTCTGCCTTTCCGCGAATTTTGGGAACATCACGTTTGAAGTTAACATATGATTCAGTGTGAAATATTCGCCCGTAAAAATTGATTGTGAATTTTTTTTATACTTATTAGATAATTTGGAATATTTTTAGCATATCTAACAAATATGTATAAATCAAAATAATCATTCGAAACTAAAAACATATTCTATAAATTTTTAAGATGAATTATTAACTGAATTTTTGAATACACATATCGGCAGTATTAATTGGTAAATAGTTTTGTGTCTGTGCAAATTCAATCAAATGTTTGTTAATCGTAAGTTCTGAACGTTTTTATTATTATTAAAATCCTTCCAGTTCGACTTATTCATACCAGAAACAAACATGTGCTGGACTTTAGAACAATTTTTCCACAAGCAGCTAAAGAAATTGCATGTAAAAATAATCTTGTGCTAGCAAACAATGAAATTGAAAGAGTTCTAGTATGGACTGAAAGGATAGTTGTATAAGATTGGAGCCAGGGAATTATTTGGCTATGTCGTCGATGTTATTCGTGGCCGGTCTTGTTCGACGATTTTCTACGATTCGGGTTGTAGTTTATGCATGTGTCCCGTTTTCACCATCATCCTTATTATATAATATTTGGTTGTCTGTCAACTCTCAGCGTTTTGCGGATCGTTTCAACTCATTGTACCAATTTTTGTTTTCCAGTCGTTTGTAGGCTTTTCCATTAATCATATATATATATCAACTTCTTACATGCAACCCATAAAAACGGAAATTTACAATCTGCTTAGCCAAATCAGATCGAAAGCGAAACTACTAGAGAAAGTTAAGATGGAAAGTCCCAAGAAGCCGCGAATAAGGGAACAGACTAATGGCTCTCTACGTAGACCTATTAGCCTGTTTGTAGTCCTAGCCGTTAGTAGCATTAGGCTCCATGGATGTTTGTTGCTTTTGAAATAGTCACATTTTATATACGGACAAACTGAATATTTTGGCGGCCTTTCAATTATTTTCTTTCACATTTAGGTCGGGTATTGGTAGGTCCCCTAATGTGGGTATTTTAGAATGTACGATTGGAAAAATAGAAAAACTTAAGAAGATAAAATAGAAATTAGGATCGATTTATCTTGGCTCGATATGCCCCACTATATGAGGGTCAACATCTAACTAAAAGCTGCAACGAATGTGGTCCTGGTTTGACCCATTCGCTTTTAATTGCTTCGTTCAGCTTGCTCATGTCGACATTTTTCATATAGACCTCACCTTACGCTACTGAGTGGACCAAATGGAAATGTCCATCAGTTTTGCAGCCTTTGAATTCGGAAGCTACTTTGGTGACGATTTGAAATATAGGACATGGTTTTTTATATTATTCGCGCCTTAATCTAAATCTAAAATCAATAAAGCAGCTTCCAAATTCTTTATCCTCGTAATAAGTTGCATTATCTTTGCTGCCAGCCTTAATGAAAAGTCCATCAGGGATCACTCCTGCCTAAACTATTATTTGTGGTAAAAATAGCTTCGGATGTCTATCGAAAGTGGCAAATGTTCGGTCAAGCGATTGATCCAGTAAACACGATTTTTCGAGAACTCGTGTATTGTTCGATCGGGAAATTTTTGGTCATCAGAGAAGAAAATATTTGGGATTTGACCAATTGCGTGCAATCACAACTTTTCCTTTGCTGTTTTGGAGCGAACTTTGTTTATGTGCTCTGACAATGTAGACCATTCGGAATTCGTAAGGATTCATCTTATGCTTATTTTTCAAAATTTTTCGAAGGCTGCGTTGCGATGTGATCAGTTTTTTTCTCATTTGCTGCAACTTCAATATGAAATCATCAAGGAATTTCGGTAAATCTTCAACCACGTTTGGCCATGTGTTATGATTCAAGTTGAATTTTTTAAGATTACGCAAATATTTTATTAACATTGATGTAAAACCATGTTCAAATCCCATTTCAAAAAGTTGTTACTTCCAAAACCTAAGACGCAATCTCTTGACGGAGCTGTCATGCACAGTTTGACAGATATGAAGATTGATATGAAGCGAACTTTATTTATTCGTATTCGTTATTATTCGAACTTTATTTATTATTATTCGTAAGGATTCACCTATTGCTTATTTTTCAAAATTTTTCGAAGGCTGCGTTGCGATATGATCAGTTTTTTCTTCTCATTTGCTGCAACTTCAATATGAAATCCTTATGGAATGTCAATGAATCTTCAACTACGTTTGGCCATGTGTTACGATTTAAGTTGAATTTTTTAGATTACGCATATATATATTTTATATATACGGAGCTGTCATGCACAGTTTGACAGATATGAAGATTCAAATTGGTAAAAACTTATTGGTAGAGCTCTGTACTTGAAAAGATGTACGATGGCTCAGAAAAAAGGGAGAAGGCGATAGTTCATGTGGGAAAATAAATTCTTTATTCAAAGTCATTCTTGCGGGTAGTTCATCAAGAAAAAAAATATTATATTTTATTAAATTTCGTTTTCTTCGTTCGCTGTAGGCTTCATTCGAAACCAATTGTGGTAAAACCAATTTCTGTCAGAAACTAAGTTAATTTTTGTAGCTTTCCCCGACTAATTTCTTTCTGATTTGTCTCCCTTCCTACCGCTTTCTTTTGAACTTATTAAAAAAGGGAGTATTCTCTGCATCTCGTGGCGTTGAAACAAGTTCGCGTGACTACTCTTAGGTTTTTTTCTCATTTGAAATTGCAATTGAAGTCCTTTTATATGGAATAATTGCTTGGTATCAAATCATTCGCACTAAATGATGGAAATGACAAATGCAAAGTGGGCGAGAAATCTAATTTGCATTCTAAGGGGCTAATTGGCCACAACAGGACATTATTTAGAAAAAAAACCCTCCATAGTTTTTTCTTCATTTCTAAGTTAATGAACACAACTGTTTTTTTAATTCGTTTCCACGCTGGAGCTAAAATCTAAAATCAACAGGAAATAATGACGCCTGCTAGTCATTACATCTTCCTCATTCAATTATCATACAGTCGAATTCAAATCTTAATTCATTTTAAAATATAATCGCCCCTTTTCAACATGAAGCAGTCGTACAGTCCCTGCAGGCACTTTTTCCTTTCATGACATAGTTATCCGTAGGTTATGAATATTAGGGAGTCATCGCGTTTGCTTTATGTCCTGGATAAATACAATATTTGAAATCACTTGGAGTTTCGTAAAGCTGGTGAGTATATTATCTTTGTAATTTTTATGTGAAGGAAGTGAAGGCTATTTACGTCGTAAGTGTTGAACTGTCAGCGTCTAGATTAAAAACCCTCCCTGCCAACAGAGAACTTAGGATGGAACTGCATATTATTTATTTCGGGCAAGCACTATTTTTGTATGGAAAGTAATGAAGCCAACTAAGTGCCAATGTTGGTTTTGGAAATTTTGCAATGGTGTTGACTTTTATGGAGAGATATTGACCTCTCTGACAGTGGTCGAAGTGGACCGCCCGTCGAGTTTGGTAATGACGCTTTAAAATCACCAGTGGGAATGCATTGGGAGCTTTGTATTCGAGAATTATCAAACAATTTTCTGATTCCTTGGACACCAGTTCAAATACACTTTCAAGAAGTAGGGAGGTCTGAAATACAGTCTCTGTAAAGGTCCCAAATCTATAATACATGCAATGAAGTGATCTGTTGCTGAGGCTTGTTACTACTGGCAACTGCTTAAAGATCCATCAGTTTCAACAAGGTTTTCTTGTGCATTTGCTGACAATGTGCTGTAGTAACTTATTTTAAAGCCAACAGATGACATTGTGAAGTTTTCAGCATCACAAACGCACGCAACTATCTTGATTTGTATTTATTTTTGATTTTTTCGTTGATTGGACTGCAATGAAAAACTAGTCGAGCATCAATCAGTAGAGTCAAAATTAAAAATGACATTTTTTAAACATTTCATACCGAATTTCCCCAAAATTCAAAGTGAAAAAAAATTAAATGTTAGTAAAACGAGCTGCTCTGGTCATCAAAAGATAGGTTATATTGATAATGCCAGAACTCATAATGCAAGACTAATACAAGAAAATGACAGCCATCTAACTGGTGGGTTGTACCACGCCTCTTTATTCTTAAGCATAGCTTCAACCGGTATGCGCAAATAGAAAAAAAAAAGATTAGATTTAGTTTTCTTCGAAGAAAAAAACGAAGTTTAATCGTTAGGAGAATGAAACTGTGTCAGTCAAATGGCTTAGGTGGTTTGGGTGATTTTTTAAAGTTTGATAACATTCTCTTACAAGCAAAGTGAATCACAGCCGAGATTTATTGGCTTATTTGTAAACATAACCCCCATAAGCTGCATTTGTTATAATAATTCTATTTTAGAGAAAACCAATAGTGATCAAACCGCCCAATCTGTGTATGTGCTTAAGATCGAGAACGATCTGAGGTTACGTCATCTCCCACCAGTTAAAAATAAGATGCAAAGCATTCGTTGAATTTGATACTTCCTAAGCTAGTTGAAGTTTTTTGTGTTGTTAGCAATTCTTAGCCGTAGCTGTAAACAAATCTTTTGCATTGTACGCTTTTCCGAATAACTTCCACAGTCAAATGGTAGCGATAATCTTTTTCTGTTGTTCGGACCAATATTAATCCCAATATGTAAATAAATTGATCCAGCTGCTTGCTGGCATCTTTGCAATGCTAACGCATATGAAATAAAAGAGTGGATATATTTATTGAGTCGTAGCTAGTGGTGCCAGCCTTTAAAGCTGAAACTTATTGATGGTGTGGTGTGTACGTTCTGTTTATTTCTCTATTTGTTTGTGTTTTTAAGTGTATCAAAAGTTTTTTGGTTCTGATTCACACTGCAGAAAGCCCAGAAAAGTTCTGCGATGTTGGTTGTAAGAACTTTTTCGTTTTATTTTTCAGGCATGCTTACTTGAATAACTTTAAGAAAGTTGTTTTTATACATTTCTTTGGGAATTACTTATATTTACTCTTCACTTCGCCACTGATCTCACCAAAATTCGTTTGTCTCGTAGAGAAAATTGTACACAGGCACAGGAGATCTTTTCGGACTTGCCGGTTTGCCGACAACTAGAAAAACTGTCTTCAAAAATATTGGTGCCTTTTACAGAGATTCATGAGAAAATCTCCGCAGTTGCTAGATTTAGATTAGTAAAAGCGAAAAAATCGAGTTTCGTAATATGCCGCGGAGTAGTAGTGAATTTCCGTTTAAATCTATTGTTAAAATTATAGGGATTGTATGCGTTAAACAAATTGAGAACACACATTTGTCAAATCACATACTATTTTACAAAATGTGAAACAAAGCTTGCAAGATGTAGTAAACCTAAAGCTTATTTTTATATTTGACCACATTTTCGCCATGATAATGGTGGTCTACTAAAATCAAGAAGTATTTGTTTAATCATCGTTAGTGTTTCCTTATCTCAGCACGTTTCTACAGAAACCTGATCGCCATTTATGAATAATAAACAAGGAACACAATTAATTTTACTCGTCACTACTGTTGAACAAGCGCCTTGTGCTGATATTAATTATGCTTCGATTTCCTTGCAAGCGGGCCAAAGTTGCAATGTCATAAAATTTCTTACATATAAGTTTTTTTAATTTTTCTGCATATGATATTTCATGTAACACTTCAAAAGATGCACGTACGATTTGTCGGTATGACAATAGGTTTTACAATATCATGTCGTTCGAAGCCTTTTTCCAGGTTTCATTTTTTTCTCTTTGAGAAAAGCCTTCTCAGTCCTTCCGAACTCTTGTTTCTATATTGCGTAGTTTTCTATTCGAGCGGATATCCTCGGGTAGAAGATTATAATAGATATTCGAGATATCTTCGATATTCGAGTAGAGGATCAGGCTCTTGGATGGCGCCTTGAATTTTCTGTAATATGGCGCATTAATTTGATTAAACTGTCCGCTTATCCGTTCTTTAATGTCCTATGAAGTATATTTTTTGAACTAATTTTTAGGCTGAAAAAGCGACTATTTTCTTTAGAAAACGATCGAAACTGCCCATATGTTTGTTTTAATCGGTCACAATGTTAGGTTTCGTGACGGTAACTTCTACTCTACCTCGTTGGATTCGTTTCACAGGAGACATTCCCCTATTGTTCCCCTTAGAAAAGCATGTGACAACCCTCTTGTCCTTCCATAACCAATATATTTATTTTCCGGTATTCTACTGCTGATTTTCCGATTTTTTTTTACAAAGAAAGGTGGAAAGAGCTCAAGCTGGTTTCGAACACGCGTCCCTGCCGCTTCTCGTCAGGTGCCAACTCACAGGCCGGGACGCATCGATTGGCACTACCAGCTGGGTGAATGTCGTCTGGTTATAATTACGTTTTTATCATTTTCGCTCTCAGCTTGAACTTGTCCTATGTTCCAAATTGCCTTTGGTAAGCTTTATCAATTTTTTGAAGTTATTGGTGAATCAATTTATCCATTTTCACTTAGAACTTATAAGTGATTTATACCCCTGCTAGCTAACTAAGCGAAGACTCTTGGGTGCGGAAGTTCTGATCAATTTGTCGAATACCTCGAAAGTGAATTTACAAAGAAAGGTGGAAAGAGCTCAAGCTGGTTTCGAACACGCACCATGCGGTTTCAAGTAGCCCGCACCATGCAGTTTTGCACAAACTTCTTGACCACCAAATTTTGTGCAGCATTTTCTTGCTATTTTCCACTTTTGCTGAAAGGTTACTTGACTCATTTCGTTAATAAGAAACAAAATATTTAATTTCTGTGAAAGAAAGAATTATATAAGTGTTGCAAGAGGCAAAATAATCAGGATGTCAAATCTGAACCGCTTATTGGAACATACTGTATAGCCGTGTAATAACGACAAGTGAACATATGATAACCCGGAGCGCTAGGTTTTCAGCAGCATCGGAACGTCGCGATCTTTCAACTTGTTCTTGCCAAACGTCATAATGAGAAAGAATGCTACTGATGTGACTGAATGATTATGTCCATCTTTGGACTCTATTGTATCATTCGATTGGTTCCTTCTTCTTTGATTGTAAGTATTACTTTATTACTTCCTACCTTTGAACTTAATCGTAGACTTTTACTATTTGGAATAATATAATAAAGGGAATAATAAACGGAAGAGCCATCCCACTGAAAGTGTGGTAGTGGTTCTGCATCCAATATTTGGTGTAGGATTAGATGAAGCATTCAAAAATCTGAATCTATCTCTTGTGTTCTTGTTGAAAAAAACTGTAGCTAACTTTATCCTGTGACCGCAATTTGCCAATCACATAGTTCCTATATTTTTATTTTTCGACAGTCAAACGATCCCTAGTCCCGAAAATTATCAAAAAACCAATCTTTTTTTCTTATATGGTATTATGTGCAGTCCTGGAATAGTGTCTTCTGCTTTTAGTGATCAAAAACTGCAACATTTTCAGTCTCTCTGCCAGGACTTTAAGGTTTGAACGCATGCTGGAAATGCCCTCTTAGCTCCTTTACAGGGTCTGTAATTTGGCACTTTAATTATTCTACAGAAAAAGTGTGAGAGCATGTACAGCAAAATCTAAACATAAACTGGTACCGCCGCGGATTGAGTTAGCGCAGCAAATAAAGTAGTGAGCGAAATTCAGTTACCACCCGAGTCCGAAAAGTTAAAGTATGAGCCAGAACATAAACATATTGCAGATTAAATGCTCCAATAAACATTAATAAAAGTAAAATCTAAGGTCTATGGATAAAAGAATTTTGAGAACTATATATTTTCATTAATATATCTCCAAATAGAAATCGGAATTATTGATGCAACCAAATTTTTTTAATCATTTTTAAAAATTAATTTTTGGACCAAAAATCTGTGAAGACATTTTATGCGATTCAAATTTAATACTTGGTTGCCTTTGCACATGGGTATCGGACAGTGGTTTTCATTGATCCGGTTAAACTCTTTAAAAATTATTTATTCATGAACTCGCGCTTATTCTCATATTTAATTTCTTAAGATGCTGCAAATTTGTAAAGTTTCGTTTATTCTCCAAGTGCTCCTTTGAAAAGATCATAAAAACAGAAAAGGTGTACCATTAGCCACTTTTTTGATATCTAAATATTGAAACTAATATCTGGGTCTCGTTTTGAAGGATTACTTGCCGTTTTCACATTATACGCTGTGTTATATTCCCGAAAATATTTCACAGTTGTTACGAAAGATCCTGATAATTAGTACCTAAAGATTATTTAAGATTATATCGAAACGCAAGTTTTTTTGTTTTTTTTTAGAAAGGATCAACAGCAATCATCCGTAAACATTTGCTTTATCAGTACTTGATGGAGTCGTTATGTTCGCATTTTGTTCTTATATGCGTTGATTCCTTTCGACCTCTACTCAGTTCAATAGTTTCTGCCGGTTAACTTAAGAACTGATTATCGTGCACAAGGAACCAACAATTACCACTAATTTCCTTCTTATGGTGAAATAACGAATTGTTTTTCGACGGACTCGTTGAATCTTTAAAAACAAAAGACCATTTGCTCAAAATAATTCAAAAAAATTAAAGTTGAACTGCTGTTGAAATCCTTTAATATAACGAATCCCAAGAATCCCCAATAAAATTGATCGGACAGAAAAACAAGTAGTGCAGTAAAATAATTGCTAAAAAAATTGCAAAAATTTCAATTGAATTATTAAAATTTTTTCCCTCAAGATCGGTTAAAAACAACCAAGCCCTGTCACTGTAGCACTGGCCAGCGTTTATCGCTCTTTGTATGGTTATAGTTGATGTTGAATGTTATTTTCGTGCTTGATATATCTGCATTTGCTATTATTTTAATGTGTTTTACGTTAGAGGAAGTTTGTTGAAAAAGCGATTAAATTATAGAAATAAGGTGGTTTTAGATGATGATGTTCGTTTCTGATAGGAAGGAATCCAGTTCCCCCAGGAGGTTCATGTTATTTGTGGTTAATAGGTTTTGAATTTTCTTGAAATGTTTGAAAAGCTTATATTTTGCCCTGATTTCCTTATATCTGGTGCAGTTAAAAATGCGGTGGTCTATATCATCAACCTGTTTGCTTGCAGTAGGTGCATAGGTTCGAAGTAGTTTGTTTGGTTTTGTAGAGTCTTTCCCTGTTGCGGGCTCTGTTCGTAAGAAGCCTGTTAATCGTTTTGATTGATCTTCCTGACAAATTTTGGCCATAGAACCATGGTTTGCCGCCTTCAAGGTGATAAGCCTGTTTCCAGGCGCTTTGTTGGTAGTTTTCTATTTGTCTATTGATCTTTGAACGCCAAGAGTCTTTGATTTCCTTTTGTATTTCATCCAATATTTCGTCTAGTTCGCAGTACGTCTCGATTCGTTCGTCGGTTAGTATGCCTTCTTTGGCTTTGCTGTCCGTAAGTGCAAAATCCTCCAGTCTTTTGTGTCCAGGTACCCATTGTAACGTGTATGTCTTGTAGGGGTTATTCTCAAAAATCTCCCATATGGCCTTTACAGTTGCCTTTTGATCCTTGTTTTTTTTTCCTATTTGGCGTAGGGCATTTGTTGAATCTGTGTAGATATGTACGTTGCTTCTGTTTTTGGTTACGCTGTCTTGAAGTGCCACTAGACTTGCTATTATCTCAGCGTTAAGCACTGTGTGGTGTCTTTAATGTTGAATGTGCCAGAGATGTTTTTATTGTATTTATTTATTTAATATGATTGTGGAAGATTGTGTTTGTTTCTCGGTAATTTCATCAATTTTTTATAATTTTAATTATAAAATATAAAAAAAATATTAAAAATAGAAAATTCGTCTGGTTTGCTACGATTTTAACTTCACATAACCATGGTTCACAGTGTTTCCGTTTTTAATGTAATGATTTCGAGTAACAGTACATATTGTACGTATTTAATCTTTCCAAGACTCTGATGCTTTTTGACTGGACAATACCATTAATGTCAAAAAAAATTTAGTTCTTTATGGACTGCTTAAATTGAAGATGGTGGGTAAGATTATCTACGTATATTGCAAAGATGAAACTGTAAAGAAAAATCTTAAAGAAATGAAGATGAAATAATTTGCTTCACACAATTTTTAAATTCCATCTTTTATCGGATCACAACATGAATTCGGATCGACTAGCGAAATAGTTTTGCTGAGACAGCTAGAAAAAGTTAAAAGTAAAGTCGTCTTGGTATTATATTACTATGTTGTTGAAATTCTCAATTTCTGTGAATTTCCACCGACTGAAAAGTAAAAACGTGCAATTCGAGTTTATAAATTGGTTGGTTGTGCGAATGATATGGTTGTTGAGAAAATAATATTGACATTTGAAACTACAGACAGCAAGAACGTAGGAAAAATTAATCATTCTTTCAAATATCAAGACAAGATTAGAGAGGGAAAGAGAGAGGGGAGAAGGAGAAGAGAATATTTAAAAGGTGTTCCTTTGTTGATTTCATTAAATTGCATTCAAACGAACCCTCGGCAACAAATTTTGGATTTTTCGGAAAGATAAATTTCCAAAATTTAAGATAAAAAATTTAATTTCTTAAAAATTTAAGATAAAAAAAAATTTACAATAGCGGCTATTATGAAGTGTTGCAGAAATGGTCTGATGTTTGCACCGGTGTCAGTGCAACGGTCTTCATATTTTCTTACAACTTTCATAACAAAAATTTCGAAATACCTTTTCAATACAAAAAAATTGACTGATGATAACTCAAAGTTGCAAACATAATTTATAAAAATTTGTGTCAAAATATCCTAAAAATAATTAAAAAAAAAATTGATACCGTGGCGTTTGCAACCATACAAAAGTCAAACACCTTAGTGCACAA
Organism: Stratiomys singularior; assembly: GCA_954870665.1. Taxonomy (NCBI): domain Eukaryota; kingdom Metazoa; phylum Arthropoda; class Insecta; order Diptera; family Stratiomyidae; genus Stratiomys; species Stratiomys singularior. The sequence continues at coordinate 66,118,795 of OX940877.1, forward strand.
AGTATTGACATCGATATTTAGATTCAGCAGCAATAAAAGTATCCAAAATCACCAGATTCTCGATTTGGCTTCCTATTTATATTGTCATCTTACCAGATTTACGTCGTATTTGTAAGGGAAATCTGCTGTCATGTTATATAAGCTGTTATATAGCCTCTTTTTTATATTGATTCGTGCTTTCAAACATGTTGCAACATATTAAAGTTTCTGTTGGAAATACTTCCAAACAAAAATAAATTAATTCGGAAATAATGAAAAATAAAGATAAAATGGCTTAAACATTAAAGGTGATTGTAGTATAAATGTTCCCCTTTTGTATAATTAAGTTTTTCAAGTTGAAGGATTTATTCAATTTCATGTGTGACGTTGTTATTGTCTTACAGATCAACATCTGGCTGCAATGGTATATTCTCTCGCCGTTTGGATTTTTCATCATTCAATTTACTGCCCGCAACGCGGCTCAATTCATACCAAGTGAAGGTAAGATAGTAATTTCTCTTTGGCAAGTTAAAACAATGTTGGGTACCTTCAAATATATTATATAAACCATACCTTAAAGCGGGATTTTAGAAAACTATGTAAGTGACCTGTCAAATTCGACACAGGCAGTTGTGCATGAACCCCCAATGATAACTAATAATTTTGTTGATGGATCGACTGTGACAGGCATCATAGATTTATTGCTGACATCAAATTTTCATACTAATCTTAAAATAAACCCAAACTGCATTCTCGAGAAATTCAAAATAGCGTGATTGGGAAATGACTCGAAAATATGAAATAAAATTTTTCTTAATCCCTCTTTTTCGAAATATTTAAGATTAAAATTTTATTTGTATATATTTAATGATATTTGGTAATAATGGGTAATGATTGAAAAACCTGAAAGAGGTCGATATGTCATATTAATACATAAAAAATAAACATCAATACATGAAACATTAAAAGAGTGAAAACGTTAACAAATTGGTGATATGAATATGAACATATATCCTTTGCACTTCGCTGTCCCCTCTCAGAGGACATAGTAATTCTAGCATATCACTCGGATGTCTCCTCTCAGGCGACATTAAATTTTATTAGTGATTTCGGAGAGTTCAGTTTATTCAGCGCAGTTTTTTCTCTTTTGAAATGGCGCAAGTCATAATTTCTAAATATTGTAAAATTCTTAACAAAAGGACATGTTAGCGGAATTTATCGAAGGAGAACGTGAGAAGTGTACTCACGACAGTCCAAGCACTTCTCGCCGCCGCTTGAAAGGAGCGATAAGGTATTTTTTAAAAGAAAAGTCTGTATGCGGTATGCTGTGTGGCGAGTTTTATAAGTACAAGTAAACTAGTCTAAATCTGAACGAATAGATTTTCAAAGCTGAGCTCAGTCTGGTTTGAAGCGTTCATCAGTAAAAGTTACCATACTGTACCAAAATAATTGATATGAATGAAAATATCAAATTTAGATAGTATTAGGAAATTGTGAATTAATAAATCGTGTATAATTAATTTATCTTTTTGAAACAAAAGGAAAAACTTAAGTTTACTAACTCTTTACATAAGAAGCGAGGTGAAAGTATGGCCTAAACGCATCTCATCATAACAGAACTGGATCCTTCGGCTTGTCACTTCTAGATAATTTACTTCGATTCTGTTCTTGTCTTGTTGAGAATTAACCCCAAAAGTTTCATATTTGACGAGTATATCAGCGGTATAACCTTCAAATTTTGTCTTTTAAGGGTTTTGACAGACAGTGGAATAATTAATTTATTATAAGTTATCAAACCTAATTTTCACAGTTCTTCCCCTACTTCCTGATTTTCTTTCTGTTTTTGAATATCAAAAAATTTCCCAATCTCGGAACGTGTGTTACTTAACATATTCTCAGCGATAATTGGTGAATTTCAAATAAGCTTTAGTCAGTTCTTATTGTAGGATGCACTCATGACATTTTGGACCCTTGTAAAATTTTTCGACAACGGAAAGCAAATCGACGACAAATTAAGTGTGGTCTGGCCAGGATCGCGCTTAAATCTTCCACCAGAGTATTACACTTTATCGCAGTATCTGCAACGTTTGATGAAAGTCATTTGTTTTCACGTATTGTATTAAACGCAACATTTACCGATTTAAAAAAAATAGAAATCTATGTTATAGACAATATTTCATTATTTACAATCAAAAATCCCTAACGTCGGCATTGTGAAAACTAAACAATACGGTATTGAAGAAATTCAAAATTTTTGACAACGCCTCGAAAACCGTAGAATGCATAATTTATAATTTTTCGATATGCATAATTTTACTACGCACTAATCAACAGAAAACAGCTATTTCCAATAATGTCACTGTATTCTATCAAAATTGAACTGTCCGCGAAATTTAACCCGTTAAAACAATATATTTAAGAAGACACTTCAACGAAGGTCTATTTGAAGTGACCCTTCTATGAATTATTATACAAACCGTCTTCATTTACCTTGAATTGAAATGTCATCTAGAGCTGCAAAAAACAATGCTTTCATTCATCACTTTCATTGAATAAGCAACAGATACTCGGAGTTTACTTATGCTGACGTACACCCGCACCGGTCCCAAAATACACGCACTCTAATTACTCGTATACAACTGCTTTTATCCCCTTCTATAAGTCATGGTGTTAATGATGTGATAGTTCCTGTCACCAACAGAATACCATCATTAACTTCCTACTAGGGTCCATACGCACGTTGTGGATTTGTGTCCTAATGAGCTCGGAGCACACTCAAGTGTTTAGCAGGGAGATCCATGCATAAACATTAAGCAAATCGTCTCTCCGTTGCTTTGAGTTTTTCTAACATTTGATTAATTAATATAAATTAGAGTCTGCTTACAACTTTATGCAAGATACGTTTCTGATACCAGTTTGTACAAATGTAGCAAAGACCTTAAATTAGCATAAAGGATATCAAAGGTAATCCCGGTAATATTAAATTAGCCATTCTTGTGTGTTGAAGATTTTAACGCTTAGTTAATCATAGCTCGCTTAGTCAATATTAGTGTTCAAACACAATCTACCAAGCAGGATATTTATTAAATTTAGTTATAAACGAATAAGGTAAGTTGATGAGAGGGAAGGACCATTGCTGGAGGAGTGCCCGTTACAATTAACATAAAATTTTCGAAAAGTTGACATCAGTTTAATTTATATAAATTTACGTCGTTGAAAAGCAACAGATTTACCACATCACGTTTTCATATTTAATTTGAATTGGTTCTTAATTTGAAAATGCAGATTTTTAACCTTTCTATACAATATAGTAAGTTTTTCATTTGGCTTTCAATAAACGAATATATCCATATATGTACATATATACAGAAATTACCATAAATGATGGAAGGATGAATAAGGCGGAGAGAATAAACTTGCAAATCAAACTAAGTATTTTTTAAAACTTACTCTTTGAAATGTTTTTTCCATTCAAAATAAATTTGATCAAATATAAAACAGGAATGATAAATATATCAGGAAAATTGAAAAATAATTCCAAATCACAATATCCCGGGTGGAAAGAACTGCGCGCATATTTCAAAAAAATTTTCTATGATAATTTTATTAAAATACCACTGTTTGTGCGTGGGCTTAAAGTCTTTCGCCTGGCAAAGAAAAAACTATATTTTTAAGTGCAAAACGATTTGATTCTTCCAAATGATCCCCATCTAGAGTAATACACTTAGCCTAACGATCTTTCAACATTTCGATCCCTTCTTTATAGTCATTCGCGTCATTCTAGTTCCTCATTTGAAAGAAACTCTGCCCCATGAGCCAAGTTTTCGATCGCGGAAACAGAATATATTCGCTGGGGTTTTAATCAGGCATATGTGTTGGTTGTTCAACAACTTCGTAAAGAAATTTCTTCAATTTATCGGACGTATCGCGAGCACAATGAGCGGGAACGTTGTCTTGATGAAACACAATTTTTTCCTGCTAAATGAGGTCGTTTGATTGATTTCTTTGTCCAATCTATCCAATAATGCACCACAATACTTATTTGTTGATTGGTTTTCCATGTTGAAGATACCATTTGCATCCCAAAAAATAGTGGCTAGAACCTTTTCGGCTCAATGCTGCATCGTCAGGTGCTTCCTACAGCTTTCATCACGCAATAACCATCCCGCCATCCCGATGAAACCATGTTGCGTTCATCGTCAAAAATCGTCTCAAAAACTTAGTTTTATTGTGGCGAAGTAGACTCAAATTTTGCTTTGAAATACAAAAACCTTTTGCTTCTGGTTAATTACACATCGCGCGCACAACATTCGCATATGTAAATACTCAAAATTTATATTTGTAAAATATTCATGAATGATGTAGCCAACTTGTTCATTTAGACGATATTTCTTTTGATGTGAACTATCTATTCAAAGTAATTTTGCGAATATTCAACATTCCTTTTTGATGCTTTCCGAAGTTACTTATTTGGTCTTCACGATCGCTTGGCATGTGAACTATGGTCACGAAAAAATCCAGCCAACCAATATTTTATGGTTGAGTATGGTGGGGCTGATGTATTATAACATTTATCAAATCATGCCTTTGTTCTGTATTTTTTTTCCACCAGAAACGAAATTGATTTAATCTGTTTACAAAGAATCTGAGGCATCGTGACTTTGAAAGCTAAAATGAAAGAAATTGAATTGAAAGCAATTTGAATTCAATTCCAACATTGAATTGAAAATTAAAAGCAAAGAAAATGAGTAAACAAAATGTCATGAACTTGGATATCATGACAGGAGTCACGGTTTTTGGAGTTGTCATATTTCGCCCTTCAAACTACACGCTGCAACGATCGGTAGCGACTCCAATATAAAACGTCAATGTTCAATCTGTCAATAATTTCTTGTACTTTTAGCCGCAATTCGATGCGTGCAGGATATTTTGTTGACGTTAATAAATATTTTTCATTGTTGTTTTTGTGTTCAAATTTATAGAAGGAACGCGAATTAATCCCAAAATTTGTGATTGTGAATTTGTGGCGCCATCTTTATGTCAGGCCAAATTCTTTTCAGCCCATGTAGTAAAACCTAGTTCCTCCTTTTTGTTGGTTGGTTGTCGTTGGTAATAGTGTGTTGACTTTTGGGTGTCGTTCAAAGTTATGTTCTTTTCATAAAATAACAACTCTTTCAGTTGCTTTAATTGGAAATATGACTGTTACTCATATGTTTTATCTAATTACTCTCAATGATGTTCAAACGGACTTAGGTCTGTGGGTTGTTTTGGTGTTTTCAATTGACCAGAAGTGTTCATAAAACCACATATTATCATTTTTATGCTGGATCGGTTGTATAGAATCAAATTCAAAATAAAAAATGTCCATAAGTTAAAAAAAAACTTCGCACCAAAAAAATTAAACTTACTTCCATCAGAAAATGTTATACGATTCCAGATGTTCAAGGCCTTGGTTTCAAATTGTTCTGTGAATCGCAATCTTTTATTCGTATATGCTTATATGCTATTTTGCCCTATTTATTGAATATTTTCTTTAATTTACACGCATTTTTGTTCCTATTTTGGTTACGTTTAACTTTTTTGATTAGAAATTAACAAATAATCACAGATGTTAGAAGAGATGTTATCAGGGAACACCCTTTTAAACTTCAAAATGCAAAACAGAAGAATTTCTTGAAACTTTAAAAAACAACTTTGATTGAATAAGAAATATTTTGCTGTTTCGGGTGGCGTTCTTATTTTTGTTGTATTCCATATTCTATTGATTAAGAACAGATAAGACTTTTATGCGTTTCAAGTTTCAAATTTAAAAGCAAAACCATTTTTCCAGGTTATCTGTTAACTTATATTCACTTTTTTTTAATTTTGAAAAAAATTGAATGCTTCCTCCCATATCCTTAGTTACATGAATTTTCCACATCTTTTGCTTTCTTAATCTTTTCTAATTTATCACTAGGATTCCTGGTTATAGTAAATTTATCCTACACAGTATATCGGAAAAGCTTCCGAACTTATTTTGTAGCGCTTGTACGCCACCTCTTGGACGACACCGGTACTATGTTGCTACATCCCTCTGGAGTGTCCGAGAATTTTTTCACCAGTATCCGTTCATTAGAACGTGTGTTTAGTACCCCAGTGCAAGCTCTATGATGGATGAGAAATTTGTACATCGTGCCGCAATTAAATTCTGCTATAAACTTAAAAAAAACTTTCGCGGAAACGAAAACAATGGTCGATTCGGCTTACGATGAAGGTGTAGTGTCGCGTACAACTGTTTGCACGTTGTTCAGTCTGTTCAAGAAGGGTAGAGAGTCGTTAGAAGATGACGAGAGAAGCGGCCGGCCGTCAACAGCTGTTACCGACGAAAACGAGGCTCGCTTGCGCGCGCCACTGAAGCAGGATTGCCACATGTTTCTCAGAATGTTGGCAGACGAACTGAACATGAGCAAGGATAGCGTCGCGTTGCTTTTGAAAGGAAAAATGAACCGCAGGAAGGTCTGCTCTCGATTTGTTCCGCACTTTCTCACACCAGAGCAGAAACAAACTCGCATCCAATGTAGTCAAGATTTTATCGAGGCATACGACACCACTCCGGGCTTTCTAACCTCAATTGTGACTGGAGACGAGACTTGGTGCTTTCAACACGATCTTTCCACGAAGCGTCAGTCATCCGCTTGGCTCAGTCCGGGCTGTGCGAGGCCTCAAAAAGTGCGCCAACAAAAAATACGGGTAAAGACGATGCTCATCGCTTACTTCGACTCCAAAGGCCTGATACACAAAGATTTTGTGCCCCAAAACATCACCGTGAATGCTGCGTATTACGTAGAGGTGTTAAAACGTCTGAAGCACCGGATTAATCGCACTAAGCCCGAGTACAATGAATCGGGATCGTGGAGTTTGCTGGATGACAATGCGCCTGCTCATTCTTCGAACATTTTGGAGTGTTATCTCGCCAAAAATCAGATCCCACGCATCAATCACGCCCCATACTCGCCAAATCTGGCTCCAGCCGACTTTTTCCTATTTACCAAGCTAAAAATGGCCTTGAAAGGACGATTTTTGGAAGATGTACCGAGCATTCAAGCGGCTTGCACCGAGCGTCTCACAGCGATAACTTCAGAGGAGTACCAGAGAACTGGAATAAATTTCTTTAGATGTAATTTTCGATGTTTTATTTCAAAAGTTCGGGAACTTTTTCGACATACGGTGTAATTTGGTTGAATCCCTTTAGATGTGTTCTCGCTGTTTTGTCCTTACGCTATGGCAGTGGTAGCTCCTCGAAAGGACAGCACCTGCTAATGCCGAAAGTTGTTTACAAAGTTTTCTCGTTGACAAACAAAAATATAACAACAAATAAATGATTCTATTTGACAAATCCTAGTCTTCAAGTATTTGTCTTGTTTGCTCTAAATTACTATCTTTATACAAGAATTACATACATACTCAACAAATAACGAACACATTTACTCCTCTTATTAGTACAAATGGCTAACAAATCATCCAATGGACTTACTAAGTATTGATCACAAATCCGCCCAACTTGCTCCACTTGTCCTACTGTCTTATATTTGCAATAATTTACTCAACTTTTTCAATATTCAAATCTATACAAGCGTGCAATATAAATCACGACAAAACTATTTCATCTTTCTTAATTGTCGATCCTCTGTTTATGGCATCGAAAGAAGAAGAAAGATAGAGCGTGTTTGTTGAATTCTTTCGAATTTTGTGACACACGAACCATATGCAGTACCCAATTTTTTCGTCCAAGAACGTTCCGAGAAACTTGTCCGGATTCCGTGGAATTTTTCTGCTTCACACAACTTTTTGTATTGCGGAAAAATACAGTCAATATAAATTATAGGCCTCGAATAAATTTATTGGATGCAGAACGAAGTCGCAGCAGTTTTCTGTCGTCAGCGTAATGTTGCGTTAAGTGGTTCTCTCCATCGTTTGCCAAATAAGTTTTCCCAACGGTTTTGTTTTTCTTTGAGAATCAGTCATAGATAATAATGATATATTTACATAAAGAAGAAGCTGACATTTATCACAAACATCTCATTTATGACGCCATGATTTTCTTATTTTGAATTTTATTTGGTGCTGATATAATGGCGAGTTGGTTATTTTTTTTAAAAAAACGTGTAAATTAGTTTAATCAAGCGTTTTTTCTTTGGTTACCGTCTATAAAGTAAGTGATACTTTCATGTTATTAGTTATTTATGAGTGCAGTGCGCACCATTAGTGTTTGCGAAGAAATATCCTTTCAGTAATGACTACATCTGTTATTTATCTTAAAGTAAACAACATTAATTTACAATAGGCTTTTCCTCATTTTTCGTTCCCTATACATTTTCGAGGGCCTGCCCATTCGAATTCAAACACAAAAGAAATTAAAAAGAGCTGTTAAATAATTGATAGTATTAATTAGACAGGTATTTTAGAGCGCTTGAAAGTAATTTTAGGGTTTTAGCAAATTAGAAACGTTCGCGCGTTTTCTTTTGTTTTTCATTACAATAAATTCCTAAGGGAAAGTAATGTAGAATAAAACGTTTTTGTTACATCGGAAGTTTTTGTTAAATAGGCAGTTTTTGTTTATATTGTTGAAATGTTTTTAGGACGTGAATATGCATATGTAATTGAATCGCAAAGTTGACAAAGGCCCTTGTTTGTCTTGTCTTGATTTAATAAATACAATATTTATCACATGCAAAGGTTTTTGCTTTTGCTATTCTATGAAAAATTCAAATGTTACAAAATCCAACAGAAGAAAAATATTTCTCGCCAAAAAGTTTTCATAATTTTCGAAATGCTCCCCATGAAAACCGAGCGACCAGACCATCGAGGAACGTTCATCTTGTGATGATAATATAAAACTGGGACGCAGCAATTTGGGGTTTAAGTGTTTAAAAACTTACTTTGCTGAGAGGACAGTTTCGGTGATTGTACAGAGAATGATTTGACTTTGATGACAGACTTCCTTCATAACTTTTCACTCTGGTGCAGAGTTAGTGCTTCTTATTTCTTGGTTATCATGTGCACATTGTCCATATTGTTACACACGCTCTTTAAAAGTCGAATATATTACTTCAAATAGATCGACTTTTAAATCTTCCTTGATTTAATTGACGTTTTAAATAATCAATGAGAGGTAAACACTTGCATTTTTGAGCAACGTATTCAGTCTTTGGTTGAATAATTGAAATTCCTGAGAGACCACCACTTGCAACGGTAAGTTTGCTTCAATATCTTGTTTTTAATTGAAATTGTTTTCTGTTAAAAATGTTCTGGAAAAGAAAAGGATATAATTTCAAATACTTCACAATGCCTTTTAATCTTCTTTTAAGGATTTCTATTAGCGAATGTACAATGCTTGTTCAAAATATTACGGATACTCACCATTTTCATAACATTTTCAAAATTTGCGTTTATATTGTCATGAATTCAGATTCCGAGAATGTTGTATAATTATAATTATGCTTGTAAGTTTTCGTAAGGGTAGTTTTACGCTATGGAAAATCAAAGTCATTTGAAATTCTTGTGGAAAGCGTTTGGTGGCGAAAGGGATTGATTTGAGTAAGCAAGGAATTCAACTTTTGTCGTTGTTAATTGAATACCTGAGTTGTCCTGTTTTTAGGAATGCAGAAGAATTCAGGTTAGAAGCTTTGACAGAAAGTCAACAATTCGTTCGGAGTAGACCACGTAAGCGATACAATGAAGCTTGTTTCTGGAGGACCGTCAAGCATCCATCAGCTGTTATTATATGGTTGTGTTGCATTTCAGTTGATGGAAGTGAACTTTTGTTTTTTTTTTTCAATAAGACAATGAGGTCATTGGAGACATATTAATTCCATATTTCAATAGGTGTGGAACCTGCAACACTTTTATGCATTATAATGGTGCTCCATGTCATCGTGCCTCATACGTACTAAGTATATCTGCCACTATCCTTGTTCTCCATGGCTTGACAATACCCCGATTAAAACCCTATTGAAAATATATGGCGTCTCTAGAAATCCGAAGTTTATACCTCTTCTATCCCACTGTAGATATGAATAAGGAAAATATTTGTAATGTATGGGAAAACAGTCAAAAAATAAAGGACATTGTTCATAAGTCCATCGGCAATAGACTCGCAAGGGTGGTCTTACAAAATATTCGTATTTGGATACAGGTTTTAATTAAAAGTTAAGGTATATAAAAACGTTTTTTTTTTCGTTTTCGTCATTTTAAACAAGAGCTTTCAAGTGAAAGGGAAATCTTAGTGATCATATTTTTTTTGTCCAGGGACTGTAAGTTAACGTGCGGAGGATACTTCGCTAATCTATAAATTTTCTAATAAAAGTGTCAAGAGAGTTACGATTGAACTTGTCTTTAAGGTGAATCGTTTCATATGTAACTCGTCTATAATGCCCACACAAACGTCCTTAAAATGTGACTCCTCTAATTCCTCTGATAAAGTGAAATTTTGTACCATCATCAATTAAAAATTGAATGAGATTCAAACCTTGTCGGGGTGTTATTTGATTTTAAAATCGATTAGCTTTTCTCCACGTGTCACTGATTTGTGACGTGGCAAATATGGATTTGCAAGTTTTCGTTCATTTTGTTAAAAAATGGGGGAAATTCGTTTTTCAAAAATACACTGAATTATTTTATTACAAACAAGAAAATAAGTTAACATGGCAAATTTAATTAATATTCCTCAAAGTACTGTCGTTGGTCAGCATTTTGCCATCGAAGAAAATAACATTGATGCATTGACTCTTCCAAGTTGGAGGAGTACAACATTCCATTCATAGTTTGAAATAAATTATTTTCGATGAAATCTGACACAAAAACCGCGCAGAACACAAGTTAACTTAGGACTTAACAAGTGTTAGAACTTAACAGTTATCAGAATTTAGGCAAATTATTAAAATTATATTACTGAGCATAATCTTCTTCTACTCTTAACTGAAGAAAGGATCCTTAATTCATATGCACCAAAACAAATCCTTGCTCAAAGATCATTAACATCGACTTAAGTTGATTCGAGAAAATATTTATTTTGGAATACCCTGCCTAATTTTCTTTTGAATGGAATAACCTCTGTGTCATCATCATTCACCCTCCTTATCCCTTTCACAACAAAAGCTATTGTGGTAGGTTGGCAAAAAAACAGGCGATAATTCATTTGAGTTGCTTTGTGCGCAGAAAACTTGTTGGATTTGGCGGCTCTATTTGAATAGCCTGAAGAATGGTTGGGATTCTAATGTGAAATATTTTTTTGATGGCAGAATATTCATAAACTATTGTATGTAAAATTTGAAAAGATTTTTAAAGTAAATAAGAACTATAATAAAGAAATCAACCCTTCCCATTACTATGTGTAGGGATAGCACATCTTCGACGTAGTCTTTCAGGATAAAACATGAAATTCTTCGCAAGTATTGTATCGTTTATCGTATTGTATATCTGATTTACGGTTTGTCCAACAGTCCCGGGAAAAATGTTTTTTTTTAGGAGAGATTGCTGCGCCTAGGTCATCAATCCAAACTAATCACGGCGTATTATAGAATTGCTGGCGGCGCTAATTGGACAGGTTAGTGCCTTTCTAACAAAGTTCGCGGGAAATTTTAGGCAATGAGGGGCAAAAAAGGGTGAAGTATGTTGACGAGCAGCATTATTTGAACGAAATGTCAAGTAAAATCGAAGGTTATAGTACGACATAAAGACTTCAACCTATGATGATGTCTGATTATGGTACGAAATGGAAGTGGAAGAGACTTAGGCGATATCCCTTTAGACCTGGTTTTTGATTTTCCATAAATTAATCGTTAGCCAATTAAAAAGATATACGCGAATCGGCAAATACAAACGAACTGAAATTGTTACTAAGCTGGCAATGCCCGAAGATGTTCGAAAAAAATTACTCAGACACTCAAGATACAATACTGTATTTCCTGTCTACAGCATAGCGAAAGTACATGCAACGGTTCGATCGCACTCCCGATTTAACAGTGTACAACCAAACTAAGTGGAATTTTATTAGGATTGGTAAATTTTCTCTCATTTTTGCGTAAAACAAAAGCACTTAACAAAGCTTTTTTCATAAAATTGCAATAAAAATATATAAATCTACTCCTGCGTTTTTTCTCTCTGTTTAATAGAAAACATCATAGTGTTAGTATTGTATGCACTAACATTATATTTTAGAAGACACGCTAAAGAAGAATTTGAAGATTTTGAAATTTTCTACGTAAATGATCCATACTTAGCTTTCGCAAGGTTGATCCGGCTTTGTCATGTTCCTAAACAAATATACATAAATTCAGGCATTATACTATGACGTGAGTGCAAATACTGTAATATGTGTCTAATTTTTCGATCAAATCATTAGAAGTAAATTTGTAATTATTCATGATCGCATGATTTTGCATCATTTTTACAAAAAAAGATCAAGAAGGCGACATTCGAAGCAACGAGGTCGCGGACTGGCGTCAGGGAGAGACTTATTGCAAGTTTGACTGTAACGAGAACAACTATTGAATTGGAGAATATGAATGAAGTATTATTTTCTCATGTCAATAAACATTATGGATGATTTTTTGAAATTCATTTTTATTAGCTTGTTAATTGTAGAAATAATAAAAAGTTGAAAATTTTAGAAAATTAAAACGTATATATGTATGTTATTTTTGCTAATCCATATGTTTAGGTATACATAAATTATATAATAACTCCATTTAACATTTTAGAACCATTACAAGTGTCTGCCTTATTAGAAAACATCTTAAAATTGGTCCTCACTAATTTATCTTAATTCCTTAATTATCTTAATTCCAGCTTCTTCCATTGTTCAAAGTTTCGGCATCTTTACAACGTGAATTAAAGCAGGACCCCTTACAAAATGTCAAAATCTTAGCTTTTATGCTATGACATAAATAATGTCCAATTCTCACGTCTTTGGCACCTGTTATTTGTTGTCACGAAGCCAAAACAGCTCAAAGTTAATAGTATGCAAAAGAATTGGGTCGAAAAATTATCAGCTTTTATTCTATGACGTATTTCTGGCGATCGCTAACTATCACTCTTTTAAGGACGAATTACATTACAATCGGCATCATCAGCTCTACACAAAAATATTTTGAGAGCCGTTAAATCTATTCATCGGGATTTAAGTAAAGAAAATTTGTTTGTGTTTTTGTTGTGGTGTTTGGGCGATTCGATACAAAATACCAATGAAAAGTTAAATGCAAAATAATTTTTAAGATTACTCCGAAAGAGTGTTACAAAGCGAAGCTAAGGTTGTGGACAACGCTGCAAACTTTGTTGCGTGCTACTTCGACATCGCAACAGCTAGTTTACTCATATTAGATATCTAATGTGGACGAAATGTCCATCGTTATGTGGTAGAATTTAACGTTAACAGAAATTGTACTGCCAATCAGAAAAGTAAATCTGCTACCCGAAGCAAGATAACGCCGGCGTCTGGAGAGAAGTGCGTACTGTATGAATTGCTGATGCTTCAGAATAAGTTACTTTTGCCTTGGAATGGACGACACTATTGAAGTCCAAAATATTATTAATAAATAATAAAACCAAAGAGAATTTCGAATGCTACTAATGGAGGTATCCGCTGAAGCTAGCATCGTTGTAAGCATAGAGTTATTAGATATAGAGAGGACGATAAGCCACTTTTGCGTCGTAACCGCCCCCTTTTTACAAACATTTGCAAAAATTTACAAATACCAACAAAATTTAAACAACTTTTGAACTATCCCAATGGGTTCGCGAAAGTTGAACGCACAAAAAATTCAGGTGAGTGTCAAAAGCTCGAGCCGAAGATTACGCCACGCCTTTGTAAACAATCTTATTGACCGACAAACCAATAATTTCTACATTATTATTGAAAAAGGCATCTATCTTGACCTAATCAACGCAAAAGTTAAAAATTAATTAATTATCTAAAATTTACCTATGAAACGACATCCCGGATGGCCGCGAACAAGTGTGATTTCTGCAAGTGAAAATCACACATTTCATTGTCTCTATTTGTCTTTAAAAATCACTGTCACTATTGTCTTTGCACTTTTCCACAATAACAAATAAAGTAGCACTCACGATTTGTAATTTTTATCGTTGAAAAATTCGTCTGACACAAGTAACTTACAAAATTCGCCCGTAAATCACTCCGAAAATGAATCAAAACACAGATTATTAGTCTTGTTTTGACAATTCATTCAGTTCGGCTGCAATCGAAAAAACCCGAGCATTGAGCCAACTGAATTAGGAGAAATGGCTTCGACGAATTGAGGGTGCATGTACATTATTCTACCAACATTAAATCAAAAAAGAGTTCACAAAGAAATTTCTATCAAACTGGGTTCTTGTAGATATTCAATGAATAAGCATTTTGAGGAGTAAAATTTCTCGTAATTTAGAGTATACTCAGCCGCCGGTAATTCAATTTCATAAAAATATTAGAAAAAAAACTTGGCCATACACTTTTGGAGTGTGCGCATACCTTCAAGTAGAATTATTTATCTAACTGTATATTCAGCTCAGTGTCAAATTGAAATTACGAATGTGTCCGACAATTCGCATCGTATTAAAATTTGTAAACATTGATTTCAAATTAAGTTTTATCAATAAAAATATATGTTTTGCATGGCGAGAATGTTTCATTCTCCCACAAATTATGAATAAGATTCTATTGCCACCAATTTATGTGGGGAAAACCTCGACAAAGTTTAGATATTTATCTTTAAATTTCACGAGAAAAAGTATCATCCTTAACAACTTAGTTTTAGGGTTTATAAATAATTAAATGGTAGATTTCCCATTTGAGGGCTGAAGAAACTTGTAGGTAATATGTTTAAGTTGTTGCGCAAAGAGATAATTGGGCGGGCTTTTAGAAAATAGAAATATATTTTGCATTTGAAATATGGAAGTTCCGAAAATTGCCGAAGGTGAAGCAGCTACGAAAGTGGAAAATTAGCTAAATCCAATTCTTTGGACGGTCACGGACAGTCATATACACGGGAATAGCCGCTCTATTATCTTATACCTCTATGGTTGTAAGCGCTATAGTCTCCAATTTTTAATTTTAATTTTTTATTTGATAACTGGACTGGAATGTTTGTAAATTTTGTCCCAATGTTGAGATTTTTGCAAGCTCTTAGTCTAATTGTCGATTTTTGGTTTTAGTCTAATTGTCGAAAAAATCTAAAAGTGAAGAAATTCGAGATCATAACGTTAGCACAGATGCAAACTACAGGCTTGTTACTGAAGGCTATTACTTTTAGCATTTACTATTCAAATGCATCATATGAAATTTGGACTGAATGTAAACATTCAGAGCCCAGATTATTAGAATATGTTTCCTTCGCGGATGAAGAAAAGAAGAAAAAAAAGTTTGTTTGAGATAATTTCGGCAAAGATTTTCGTACGCACTCTGGAGTAAGTAAAATTATGTTTAGTAAAATAAATTAATAGGGCAAAAATAAATCTTTTGTTATGTTATTTTTACACTGAATATTCGTAAAGGATTAAAAATGTGCGTATTACTATATAACTCATTGGGGGGAAAATACATAATATTATACATAACTCATTGGGGGAAAAACTCTTCACTGTAATCTTCCAATTCAATTCAGTTTCGTTCAGATTTTTGGACTTGAGAATCAGCACACTTGATAGTTTCCTTGCATTTTCCTTTCTTGCGAATCAATAAACCAAAAACAAGGAAGCGTGTATGCTCTGTTACTTTGTCTTGGAAACGTCATTACGTCATCGTGAGATTTTATGGTGTCCAATCAAATGTTTTTCACTTTAAATCCTATGATTACTTTGAAATTTGAAAGATGTCGGTATACGAACCAACCAAATATTTGTGACTGGATGCCTAGATACAAGAAACGCGTGGAATTTATTCATGAAATTGGTTAGAATCTACGATTTGTTGAGCGAAATGATGTCCCCATTTATCGTCATTTAATCTTCCTTGATATTGAAAAGAAGCGCGCAAGCAAGAAAAAAAATCAGAGAAATCTGTCATTCCTAACAAAGAACTTCATTCTCCTTTATTCATTACATTCCTGTTCCACACGTGTGTAATATTCAATAGATTTATACAATGAGCGACCGAAATTTTACAATCTAAGTAATAAAAAAACATCCATACCTAACGTTCATTCATTTTTCCCTAACCAGAAGTTCCACATAACATGCGGAATAAAGAACAAATGCGCTTTAACTATGCTTTCACTTCGACAACAGAACCCTACATTAGGATTTACAAAGGATCGACTAGCTTTTGTTTTTTCATTGAATTGAATCCTAGATAAAACGTAAGAGACCAGTGCATGTATCACGGGAAGTAGTTTTGATATCGATTTGCGTATTTCGTCTTAACAAAGAAATGTGTTTTGTTTGTTTCAAAACTAGGGGGGACAAAGTACGCAATTCGTTAATATAAGGCAGACTTTAGGACCAATGTAATCCATTTGAATATATATTTTTGTAAATTACGAATAATATTTCAGTTAAGGAAGTAAGTATATACGTAGTCATTTATGTGTAATAGTCGTGAAAACTCCAAATTTTTATGAGATGTAGAGAAAAATTGAACAATTTTCAGCAATTCAATATTCGAGCACCTTTTTGTTGAATGGAAAGGGACCCCACAATAAAACAACTTGTTGGTAAATATTGCTATTTGTTTCTTTGTTAGTCTAGCGGAATTTAGCTGGACAATCTTTTTCAAATTTAGCTGGATCGGCCGTGGCCCTACCTGCCTTAAAATCTAGTTCGTGAGCTTTGAAATGAGAGTTTAGGTTCGGCAGTCTGATAATTTTGTTACACATACTCTGAAAACGGAAAATTCGATTAAAACACATGGGGCTCATAAAAATCTTTAGTAGTAACCGACAACCGTATTGTCACAGAAAATAAACGAAACCCGTTCAAATCTCCCAGGATAATTAGACATGAATGTTGTATCATCACGAACTAATTGGAGGCGAATAGCTAGCGCGCAACTACTCGATGTGATTTCCCAAAAAGTTCCTCTGCTTGCAAGTGCATATTTGAAAAAGAGTAAAAAAATCTAGATCGCGGAGCGAGAAAATAGGCTCCAATATCCTATGGAGCGATGAAGCAAAGTAAAATATATTTGTTTGGTAATGATGCGGCAGATCCAAAGGTATAAGTCAGAAGTCCTTGAATGGCGAAGGCAATTTCCAGACCTTAATCCTATTGATATTATATGTTGAAAGACTATAATATTGTTCGCTTAAGTCGGTTTCCCATTTGATTTCATCTTGATGTGTTGCACAACTTCTGGATTGAAAGCAGTTTGTATTCAATTTTCGTTGATTGTCTAAAGAATAATTAATGATTTCATGCAGTTTTTCATTTTTCAAGTTCCACCTACTTGACAATTTTACGTTATTTGATCTTTGGAATGTGTGAAAATAATTATTGGGAAAACGATCACTGTGCGCAAGTCGCCAAAAACTTTCCATACTCAGGAGACTGCAAGGGTCGGAAAAACAAAAGCCAGATCAATTCCAATAAACAATTTTGTTCTATTATTTAACTCTCAGCGAATGTCCCTTTTGCAACTGGTTATTACGGGTACTTGTTCGAAAAATAAAGTCGAGTTTAGAGGCTCGTCCACTTTTCATTAGGGAGGAAGATGCTGACGGGAATCAACTTAAGAATGGTGTCTATCTTAACTTTATTTAGTTTGTTAGCTCACATTAAATCAATTTACATGATAGGTACCTTCTTGCAAAAATTAAAAGACCAAGAAAATTCGTAGTATTTTTATTTTATATTTTAATCGTGTAAAATAAGATAAGGATTGAATTTTCTATCTAAAATCTAAGTAAATTTACTTTTAAAAATTAAGAACGTTAACGTTCGTTTCAAGCAAAAACACTAAAAAATGGTAAAAAATGACAATTTATGTAAAAATATGAAACCAACCTTTACATATTGTGTCTTTCATGCTTTTTTCGTTGAAACGCTAATGAATATGTAGTTTTTCCATATCCTTTCCTTCCATTGCAAGCGGCCTTTGAGATCTGTGAGTAAAGGTTGCAAAAAAAAAAACGATCACCTGATACGTTACTACAAAGAAATTTAGTCACCCTATCTTTAGCAGCTTTAAATCCTCCGGCTGATCTGTCAGATTTTGCCAAATAAGTTGTTGTGGGCATTTTTCTAGGATAATCCGGGCTCATCAGCAATGGGACTTTGGTCAGGAACTTCCTCCAATAATTGTTGCTAGTTTTGTCTAATTTCTTGTGCAGATTTTAACATCACCGGAGGCGATTTCCTCTTTAAATTGAATGTTTGACAGTCCTTTTTTTTTACGTTTTCCAACCAACCCTTGCTTTCACCAAATTCCATCGTAAATGGAGTTTGTTGATTTTGTTTTGACGAGCCAAAAATGTCCAGCGCTTCGTGTCTTACCGAATTAAATTCTACCTGTACATTTTTTACTTCCGTCCCATATCCAAATTGTTAAAGCTTTTTCTACTGCTTCTATGAAATCATCTCGACGATATGGGGCAATTTTTGCATTTACAGTAAGTATCTTGGCTAAACTTATGAATAAAATCTTCCAATCGATTAATTGTCTTGCTTTGAATGTTCTGCCTTGCCCAGATTTGTGTTTATCTAAAATTGGAATCTTATTTTTTTGAAACTTATTGTTACCCTTTGCTTGAGTTTTCTTATTTTTTTGGCATTACAGGGCTCTAATAAAGTTGAAACACTATTACGAACTAAATTTTTTAAAATTAAAAAAAACTGTCTTTTTCACCTGTTCATAGAATTTTCAGAACGAATGAACTAAAGTTTCTTCTTCGTTGTCTTCCGTGTCGTGTCGTGATGCAAGCAAGAGCGATTGAAAGCTTGAAAAAGGGTGTGTTTGGTAACTTTGAATGGGCTTTGAAATGGGTACATTCATTGATTAATAATTGGCATAATGCAAAACTACCAGAATAAGACCAAAAAAAAAATATTTTATGATTTAAAAATCGTGCTATGTCGAAATCGTGTAATGCGGGTACCGTGCAAATCAAGGGACTGGTGTACTTTAAACTTGTATTCGGTTTGCCTCGCATATGCTTCTTGGAGGTAATCACGTATGGTATATTCGCACCGCTAATTTAACGAAATTTGTTCGACTTATGTGTTGCTCCATATATTTTCCATTGTATAAAAGTGTCTTTCTTTATTGTTTTGTATCGTTAACTAACATTAATGCTAAATATTCACCATAATTGTTTATGACCAAAATCAATATTCAGATTGTTTTCAGTCTACTATAATATATTTCTCACAAATTTTGGCTCGATGGTCCCTCTTATTTTTCTTTCGAATCATGATGGCTCTTGGCAGTAGGCTTGATGTTTTGTCTTGATTGTCATGAGAAAGTTTTATTTGTTTTTATATTATTATTATATTTATTTGTTTATAATCAATATAGATAATTTGTTCCCTGATCAACCATTTGCACATTTTGCGTCTTTTTTTGCCTTCAATTGTATGAACGTGAGTATATGTATATACGTATGTCACCTGTGTATGAATATATTTTATATTAACTATGTCTTTTATTGATCCCGCCTTGGATAATGTATAACTTGTACGGATTTTATAATTTAGTGTGTTTGCACCTCCTCTGCACATATGATTCCTTGGACAAAAGATAAGGAAAGTGTTCTTCCATTCAGGAAACCCGTCTATTGGTTTAACTGCTTTTATCTATGCATAATAACATTACATCAATGCATCGTAGGTATACTTTTTTATTTGTAGCGGCCCAAGGTTGTCTTACGAGCAGGAATATTGAAATTATTGTACTATAGAGACCCATGGACTCGCTATCCATCAGTTTAAGGTTGTTACAAAAAAGGGGTTACAAACATTTGGAGGTTATTTGTAATCTTTTTATAAAAACTACATTTAAAAAAATTCTTAAGAAAATATTTAAAACCACCGCTGATAGCTGGACCTATTCTTGTAAAGTTAGTGGTGTGCCAGTCGATCAGGCGTTGACCGTTTCATCGATTCCCACTTTGCTCTGAAATTACCTAGAATAAGGTTTAGTCAATTAAAGACAGTAACTCAAAGAAGTTTTAGTTGATTATAAAAAGAGTCTTCCATTTCTGAATCATTTTCTTTTCTCGTTTATTTGCTTAGAAATTTGTTTAAAATTTATTCAAACTCCAATTGCCTCGAATTTTTTCACCTTTCGAATTTTTCTTTCGATAATCTGAAATTTGAATGAATTATGTTTGCTTAGTAGACTAATTTGCACTCTACTAATATTTCATTGCATTCCAATCATCGTTTAATGCCCAAAACTGGGAAAAATTGAAACCGCCGCATTTACAACGATGCAAACTTCAGACACCTCTAACTTCCCACTTTTAAATAATATTCGCGGTATTTAAAACCCTCACTACCATCTCATTTGTTTTCTGGACTGAACTGCATCGTGTTCTTTCTTGGCTAAACTGATATTTCAGGATACAATTGCAGAGTCCATTATACATTATACGTTGATCCAGTCCTTTCTGGGACACCATTGTTGTTTTCAAAACAGCTTTCGTTTTTGTACGGATTAATTGTAATCAACTCATTGCATAATCTCTACTCAGTTAAGTGTTTGCTATGATTGTTATCAGGATAGAGCAAGGTTTATTGTGATTATTATTTTTATTGTTTCGCACTCTTACGTTCGCCTTCGGGAATGTCACAAGCGATATCACCACGACGAGGTGCAGTAAATAGAATTTGGGTGTAGAGTAGTTTTTTTGCTGTTGACGTTTCCTAATGTGAAGCTTCTTACTCAGGAAACCAGCAAAGCTAGTTCAATTCTGCAGTCATCATGTTTAACATGGTAACATATGATAGTCATATCACGTAATTTTCATTGCTTCTGCTTTCATGATTTTCGTTATTAATAGCATTTGCAGTTTTTCACTTCATCTGAGAAGCGAAACGAAATATTTTTTATTTAATGTCACTCCTTCTTGATGAGGATAAGAATTTCAAGGCATTCATAAATTGCCGCGTCGAAACATCTAAACGACATAAAGTTTTTAGCGGTTATGAGTTTTTTCATGAGCGAAAGTTAGCGTTTTGTTCTACTTCATCTGAATAACTAAATACAACTTTTTGTTGTCAGAAACTCCCTTTGCCATATCCAAAATTAAACAAATGCGATTCAGATAACCTTATTGAACTTTGCATACATTTTCAAGTATAAGTATATTCCAACATCGTGCTCCGAAGATAAAGTAAAACTTTTCCAGCAATCAATTTTCTCAAATATGTTAGGGTGTTTTTCGCCGTCTAAAATAAGTTTTCACCAACAAGTTTGCTGCAGAGCAAGAATTAAAAAAATATTTTTATTCGTTGGGTATATCGGCTCTCGTTCGCCTCCTGGCCAACGCTAGGATACATGTTTCAAGTAAAAGATAACCAGAACTCCAGTACGACTCCATGTTATGGAGTAATGCTTTTATCGCGAACTCGTATCTCAAACGATTGATGATGGTGCAGAGGCGAACAGTTTTGTTGCGTTTGCATGCTGCAATAGCATAACTACTACTCACAAGCGTTGACACGTTGACATTGCTGACAATCCTAATCTAAAGGCATTCGACCGTTTTTTCTAGATGCATTGGTTCTTTTAATTTTTTATATGCATATGTTTGATGACTAGGATATACTACTAAATGAATGAAAGTTTTCCTCGTAATTGTTCAGAAAGGCGGCCATCGCGATTCCTCGACCTATACACGTGGTTTAATTTTACCGTTATCCTGCATGAGTTTACTCACGTGGTCCTTCTTTGCGATGCAACCGAGTTGGTGGACGCGAGAATGCTGCGCATGAAGGGATTTCGCGATCGTGGTCATAGAAAAATTAGGACTAGTTAGAAGCACGAGGCTCTGACTAATTTTAAGGATCCCGCCGTCGAAATTAGCACTATTATACATGCATCAACGTAAACTATTTTTCTATGGATGCTATTATAAATACTCCATCCACTATGCGAATCTTCTTCTCATTACAGATATTCAAGCAAACTTATGATTAAACTATTTTTAACGATGGTAGGCTATGCGCTTTTTACTTTCATTGATTAATGTATAATTTACTACACTTGTCGAGATTGTAGCGAGTGGAAGAAACTACGGGACTTTTCCTTTAAAGTTGGTCGCCTCTCGCCAACATACGCGTCACCTGGCTGTTGAGCGCTAACGCAACATCAATGGAATACTTGGCGACCATCGAACTAAGGGTTTCTATAGGACGACAGAGTGAACCATATGTCAAAAATTTCAGTATCATTCTCGGGGAGTTAAGGGCCGATGCTAGCCTATGCTTTTCGCAACATCGGACCATAGGGTGATAATAATTTGGCCGAATAAGGAATTATGTGCATTTTCGTTGATTTCTATATACTTCTTCGACATCTGCTTTACTACTATTTTGGAAAGATGTAAGTTGAATTGTGATATGGCTTTGAAGCTTATCGGTTGCTGTAGGCGAATGAGCTTTCATTGTCTGTGATATGACAGCGCCATGGTCATTGAGTTCCAACTCGAATTTTTATGGCGCATAATGCTTTATACCAGCTAAATTGTCAGTTTGCGGATTCTAAGCATGGTTTTATTCTTTGAACTAAATGTCAATATGTTATGTATCTAGAATTTGCCGTGGGTATTTGAGTTGTTTTTACTAAAGGTCCAATTAGTGCACTTTTCGGTTGTGGAAATTTTTCGTAATTTTAGTTTCAATGTACCATACTATGTAAACTTGAGACACCTAACTTTTATAAATATGAAAAATATGTATTATTATATATGTTTTTGTTTATATGCATATCATTTGTGTGAATGTTCGTAAGAAGTACGCGAGAGCAATCAATACCATGATAAAAGCAATTTCAACTCAATCTAGTTCTAGTAGTATGTGTTATAACACTGTACTTGACGGGTATATTTGTCATTGCTAAATTTTTGCGACGAATTAAGGTACGCATTTTCTAAAAAGGGCAAAACGGTTAACTTGGATAGTTAAAGAAAGCGTAATATGAGACCCTATCTTATATTTGGCACCGTCCTAGAAATAACTTCTTATATTTTTTTTTGCAAGATGGACAAATGAAAAAAGCATCATCTACTTCGCAGTTTGCATGCGCTCACCGATTGGATTTCGTTCACTGGAACCATTGTTCTCCATTATGGTCATCCTTATAGTAACCACCACAAAATAGACATTCGGTATTAGTGTCACTATCGTCGTCGAGGCTGCCGTCTAAAAGTTCCATTTCTTCAGAAGAGTCTGATGAGGATAAGTTGTTAGTTTTATTTTTACGTGGTGCGATAATTTACTTCTATTTTCTTGAACCGCCGGATCTATTATTCTATATATTGCCTGTCGCGTCCATGATTATACTTAGAAGCGGAGTTGTGTCAATAAGTGTGATAAAGTGACCAGAAATACTCACAATAACATCTTGCAAGTCGCTTCACTGTGCCACAGAACTTGGGAAAAATAACGTGGAACGCATAGGTTCGATGGTTTGTTCCTGTGAAGTAAAAGTTTCTGCAGTTGCTGATAGAACTTTATTTTTTATAAATGCATCCACAGAACCTTCCATTATAGCAGATCTGTTATAAGCGCCACAGAAAAGGCTTGCAATGTTAAATGCAGTGATCGATCTATTCGGATGGTTTCGTCCTGAGTGGCCCCATGAATGCTACTTACTTCTAAGGGTTGCATTTTATGAGTTGAATGAGGCGGTAAAGAAACAATTATAATGTTAGTTTCTCTTAAGTAGGTTTCTCACAAATTACCTTGGATTAAAACCCTTTACTCTCACCGACAATATTCATTGTGGAGATTGTAACTATAAATTGGAATGGCTACTTAAAAATCCTCGTAGCCATTTCTTTCCTGCGGTACCCTAGCTAACAGAAAAGTTTCCACATCTCCCGTTACGGATGGCCAATTGGAAGACCATACATCTGGTATCACCATAAACCATAATATCTCTGATTCATTTCAATGCAATAACCGACTAACTGATTTTCTAGCTCTACGCCAAGTTGACACAAGATCTTTAGGAGACGCGGACATAGTTTTTACGTCACGTTTCAAAGTTTCACTTCGGTCCTTCGGTACATTTACAAGTTCGGTACTTCGGTGCAAGGAACTTCTTTGAAAAAACTATAAACATACCCTACTACTCATATTAGGAAGTCCAAAGAGTCTCATATTAGGAACTTTCAAATATTTTAAATATTTATCTAGATAACGTATTTAAGAACTATGAAGGCAGCATTGTTAAAATACCATAATTGGATATAACACCTTCCTAAAACATGAACTGTATAATAAATTAAATTCACCTTTCTAGAAAATATGTCTATAATATGTCGTGAAAAAAACCTTTCCTTTTGGTGCACAATTCAAACGACACGTCCACCACACAACGGCACAGACTGAAGACTACTAAACATATCAATTATCGGTTGCTAACATGGCCGATACGTTCCGACTCAAAGCGATGATAATATGTCGTTTGCCTAATATATAGGGGTCGTATATTAGGGCAGGGTCGATATATTAGGTTCCTCTACTCTAGAGTTTTTTTTGTAATGACATTTTAAAAATGTTGACTCAAGTTGTAACAGATTTATGTAAAATTAAAAATTCCAATTGTAATACAAAAGTTGAAGGCCCAATGCGTGCTTTGCCTGCTTCACTTGCTTTACGCTGTTTGGCAGCTCAAATGAAAGTTCAAGTAAGATGGTAAGAAATAATTTATGTAACCGTCTTCTATTTAACGAAATAAAGGATGCTAAGAGCACTGTAAAGGTCGTTAACAGCACTGTAAAGCGTGCCAAGAGCATCCTTGTTGCTATTTAAAACTAATTCACAGAATATATTATTACATACCAAGGCGAAAAAACCTGGCTGGCATATTTCGAGGTAACATACAGCGAGGTAAACACATATTGAGCCACCACTTTATAAGCTGATTTCCCTGCATTTATATAAATAAGTATATTTATAAAGTTTTTTTAAATTTGTTTTTATATCTAATGAGCATGAAGATATCTTTTATCTTCAGGCTCATTAGAATTTGGTTCAAGTTTCCTGTGATTATTAATTTTACGGAGAATTCGACAATGGCGATCATAATTTAATCTATTACATAGATTATGTATAATATTTAGATAAAATTTTATAATAAAGAAAGTTTCTGATATAATTTATTTATATATTTTGGCTTTGTAAAATGTCATAAACAATTCTTTTTCGAATTCCAGATGGAAGATGAAGGGAATCACGGAAATGACGAGACCAGGTTGTTCATTTTGTCATCATTGGCCCAAAATCATAAGAGTAGAGTTTTTTGCATACTTTGTGAAGAAGCGATGTTAGTATTTGATCGATATCCTCTCGTCGATGGAACATTTTTCCTCAGTCCAAAACAACATGCACCCGGTTGCATAGAGGTGAATAAACAATTAACTATTGTTCATATCTAACCTTATTTTTTTCAATTGACATTATCTTATTGATTTAAAATCTTTTTAAATTAATAAAAAAAAACTTTGAGCTTAATCGGTTATCTTTTATTCAGGTTAAATATGAAGCACATACGCATTATCTAACTGCCGTTTGTATGGGATGTCTAGATGGAAATGCATCTCGGGCAATATTTTGCAGGTAGATTATTCATCTTGAATAAAAACTTAGTAAATTAATAACCACTATTTCTAGATTCTGTGGAGAGAAGTGGAACGGATCATCACTGGTTCTGGGTACAATGTACTCTTATGACATTTTTGCTGCAATGCCGTGCTGCACAGAAAGACTAAAGGTGAGTGAATTATTTTGGTTTTCGATAAAAAAATTTCAATATACGTGGGCTCAATACAGAAATTGGACACAGGCACATTACGTCTTGAAAATAAAACCGAAATTCAGGAATGACTTTCCAAAAAAAAGAAAAAAATGTTTGTTTCTTTCTCTTTATTATTCATTTAGAAAAATTAAAACAGATCATGACGAAATTTGTGATTCCGAAAATTTTCAACTGGAGAAGTTTCTGACCAGTCCAGCCAGACCTTTTCACAATGCTTAAGTATAGATTAATATGATCTTAAGACGGTATGCGCTTCGATCTATGTTGCATCAGTATCACTCGTGCTCTGCTCGGCAACTGTTCTCGGTAATCTAAACCTACTACTGCATAGTTTTGTAACAGCAATGCCACATTGTCTTCGACAAAGTGGAGTTTTCTCTTACCACAACTGCTGATACTACCAGCTACTATTACTTTCGAATCGAATTTCGAATAAAATGGGTTGATCGAATATTTTGCTGTACCGTCGTTTTAGACACATTTTTAGCCTTGTTATAGTATTCATCTTATTCTTGCATATTTGCGTAACGGAATGTGTATTAATACCTGGTTTACTTTCGCCATTTCTTGGATTTTGATTTTTGTTAAGGAAGGTCGACAGGTATTTACTTTATCCACTGTGGAACCTTCTGGTTGTTGGCACAATTTTGTTTCTGTCTTGTATTTGATATTCATTGTACAAAAAAATCCTTCACAATATGATTTTCGTAATTCTTTTTTTCAATTTTCCAACAAAATTCCCGAATATTAACCCAAATTATGTTCCCCTTTTCTCAACAGACTTCCATTTGCAGATCTCAATCCCAATTATGCAAAATTTAACTTGATCCTCCATATAAGCATCGCATAAGGTGCTTAAAAAGGCACTGGAAACTTATCAACAACACAAACCTTATTGTAATTAGACATATTGTCAATTTTTGATGTGATTCTGGATCTACAACCTTGGGCAAAAATATTAGCGTACAACTTCTAAATTCTTGTTGGTCCTCATTTGTAATTTAATAACTGCACTATTGCTATTAGGCATTTTACCTAAGAACGGGCACATTCCGATTTAGTAATTGCGTTCCATTCTTGTTGATGTTGATGATAACATCTTCTTGATGTCATTTTATGTGTTTCTGCTATGCAATTGAACGCTTTGGTTTCAAATCTGAGGACTGAACAGATCAGTCTTGCAAGCAAATGTTTTTATCAGCAAACCAATACATCGAGTTGCAAAATTCGATAAGACGCTTTGTTTTGTTGGAATACGACCCCATCTAAGTTAGGTGTCTGAAATTTGCATCGTTGCAAACGCGACGCTATGCAAGTTTTTCACTGTTTGTTTTTAAATGGATGGTTAAACTGAAATTAAAACCTAGTACAGTGCAAAAACATTAAAAAATGCGAGTAAAATTCCTGAAATTTTAAGTCAAATTATCCAAAAAATATTCATAAAGCGAAAAATTTTTCGAATCTTTCGAAATTCAAAACGATGCAAACTTCAGACATCTATCAAATTCTAAATAATAGAAAATAAAAATTCTAGTTTTTCGAAAAAATTGAATCTTCTTATTTTCACTTCTTATTAAAACGTAACAAATAAAATAAAGTAGTAAAATAAACTTCCTTTAAAGTTAGATTCGTCTGGCCAGACCACATTGGATCAATTTTCCAATTGAATTCTACTCCCCAGCTAATTCTAGTCATGAATTCCATGGCTTCTTCCTGCCTTTACATCCTTCGAGTTACACTTCCAAGCCTCCTTGCGTTAAGAGTACTTGCAGACTTTTCAGTTCCTTCGGATAACACAGCAGCAAGCTCGCATGAGGTGGGTTCATATATAACTCGCAATTTCATAATACTAAATTTTATTATTCAATTACAGAGCTACATTTTTTACAGTTTATCTAGGTAGTCTCCCACACACTGTATGCAGTTTTGCCACCGATCCGAAAGCTTTCGTACTCCTTTCTCATAAAAATCTCGCGGATTTCATGCAGCCATTCGCGCGCACAAATTATTCCACATCATCATTGCTTTCGAAACGTTATCCCCCGAGTGTCTCTTTCCATGTGCCAGATAAATATCACACTACGGATTGGAATATCACGTCGTTTCGACCGATATGCAGGCTTAACGGTGTTTTTAGGAAGGCTACAAAAGTTCTGTGCGTTAACAGTTAATTATTTAGTGCGAAAACAAAGCGCAATTTTCTCTGCCATATCGCTAATATTACTGCGTCGGTGACCCAAAATGAGTTTTTCAACAGCCCTTACGTTCTCATCTTTGACACTGGTCCTACGGCGCCGCGCATGTGGCAATTTCGCCACCACTTGTCAGCCTTTCTCGGAACACCATTCCTACACTTGGGTCTTATCCCACTAGGCACTAATCCCCGAACTGCTCGAGAAATTTTTGATAAATTTCCGCTGATTTTAAATAATTTTTTTTTACCAAACACGAATTATAATGCGTTGCACAACTAACAGGTATAGCCTCTTCGCTCAAAGCTATAACTACACTAAAAAGTGAGGTTACGCGGTTTCATCACAGATCAGTCTGATATCCAGTGCAGCCTTTTTTTGACACTGAATTTTTCGCGCGTCTATTCAAAAATTCCTGGTTATATTTGAACCGTCCTCGTATATAAAATATATTTATATAGTTCAAATGAAGCTGTAGGTTTTTAACTTTTTCAGATTTCACCTAGGTATTGAATCGCTATCCTTGATTGGGAATATTTTCAAGTTACTAGATGAAGACGGTAGTCTGAACATTTTTGAACTGTGTCGAATTGACTTTATTTTAATTCAGCAAGTTACTATTTAAATGATTAATTGTACTTATCCATATTTCTGTACATTCTACATTGTCTTACCTTTATTACACCATTCCTGACAGCTAACGGCTTTCTTCGATAGGGTCAGTTAGTCGTTTGTTGCGATCCATGTGTCTTCTCAATTGTTCTTAATTGATAATTTGATATGCATTTCTTTAAGCAGCCGTCAATATAGTTTGGGATTTCAGCATGCACCCTAAATTATACATTTATATATTCGCCTAACTAGTGTACTCTCAGGGGTTCTATTGGTGGATTCTGTAGGTAAGCAGTATTAGAACACTGCGTGCCCCGCGTATTCTTGTAAATGCTTTAAACTTGATAGTCTACTATACTTCTTCTCAAATCTTGAAGTTTCAGATGTTTGCCGAGTTTGCTCAAGCAATGTGTCCAACCAAAGCCCGCTGTCATAAATCGATGTCTTATTTGAGTTGATCGGGCTTTGTTTATGAGTTTGGTTGGCCACCAGTCATCTTCTGAGGTTCTCTATTTCACCATATTTTGAGTGACGGAAAAATGTTTCCATGCATGAATTTGAGACTCTTCGCTGGTTATTATGCAAATTGGCAGGATACTAGCTAACGTTTAACAACCAATAGCACACTCGTCTCTTAGGTTGTGTGAATGTTGTTTGAAACTATAAAAACTTTTGGACAACGTATTAAACTTACTACAATTTTTTGGCTTTACATGCTTTGCCTTTTACTTACGTATTTCATTACCCTGAAGTGCCGGGTCTTTCTTTTGTGGGTCTTTTTAACTTCTAAATCATATTTTCAGGCAGAAGCTACAGCTTAGTCTCAATAACTTGAGTGTATAACTCATCAAACAGTTTTTTCGACGAATTGAGCTTAGTTGAAATAGAATGGTAGACTTTGAAATACTTCACTTAACTATACTCGCTTTATTCAATTTCTTTAATATCTCTCTTATGCCGCCGAATAGTGTTGAATACGCCATTTTATGTTTGTGTACTTCCTTCTATCGTAAAACCTGCATAATTCCAAATACATTCCAGGCGTTTGGGCACGCGGTATCCAATATAAATAGCTTTGTCTGCTTTCAAGCGTTAATGGATAAGTAACTGGTCGATGAATCCAAGTACGCTGTCATCTTTTGCACTGAAAGCCGATACCCTGCCGCTCCACCGGCCATTTTGTCGAACCCTACAGTGTTTTGTGTCATCAATTTTGAAAAAAACGTTTTGCTTTTAAATCTTCGGATTGCACTTTGCGTATTCTTTGTCAATGAAATAATAGGGTACACAAAGACTGAAGATTTTGTATATTATGTTCCATAGCAGATGACCAAAGGTGGTCTACCTCTTTTTGTTAGTATTTGTTTGCGGCTGCGGCATAGCATAGTTTTCCTTTAACCACCCAAACACAATGCGTATAAAGTAGTGTGACTCGTTGTTTTTTATCTGTGTCTGACGCCGCGTTGTGGATTTGAATTTTGGCGTCTAGCTCGAAAATGACGCCACTTGGCGTTTGATATCACAATAATGTAGTCCTCATTATCTTTCGAACTACTATCCTTACTATTTCTGGTCAAGTAGTCTGGCACACCTTCTCTTGCCATAAGCATGTTTTAATGGTACACGGTCCAAATTTTTTACAAAAAGGTTTCTATCTCTTGATTGACGTCATTACAGGTTTGCATGACCGACTCTTAGAAATTTTTCCACAACTATGGTTTAGTTTTCTATCTATCTATATGTAAACGAGTGGCAACTATAACATCTCATTAAATTGTACCAATTGTTCAGATCACTTCAGAATCCAGAATTTTACAAAAGTTTCTGCGCCACTCACTTATGTACGATTTTCTAAGTATTGAATTTCTTAGGCCAGATGGAGTTTAGCGAGACTTAGCGAGGGTCAAATTTCAAAAGGTTCAATTTCATATGAAAATGTTCATGACGAGAAAGTAGTAGGTGAAAGTTAATAATCAGCAATAGTGTTCTAAAAGAATAAGCCTGATAAAGCCTGAGCAAGACAAAGAGAGTAACTAACAGGGCCGCCACACGTTGCATTTTTCTTTCTTCAGTGGCAAACTTTTCGCCGTAGTTAGCGAAGTCAGAATATGCTGGACATGAAGGACCTCTTAATGTCCACTATATTCTGACGATTTTCTCAAAAGTAGAAAGAATTGATATTAATCAACGCCTTAATGGGAAAACATCCAGTATTTGTTCGAGATTTTGATAATTTAAATGCTGCTATTCTTTGAAATGTTGATCAAATCAAATAGTAGTATTATCTTTTACACTGCAGTTATTCACAGCGAAACTCGATTGGGGGAAGACTGATTAATTCGCCATTGAAAACACCCAAAAAGTCTACAATGACATTTAGTTATACGACTAGCTGGTGTGTTAGCTGTTCTTTTGCTCTTCTTTTTTGCTTGAAATTCATCGTTTTTTTCTGTGTATTTTCGTATGTGCTGTTGTTGATTAAATTTCTGATTTCATATGCATACAGTCTCATTGCATTTACATTAGAACTATTATTTTAAATACGCTAAATGTAACTCATCATTAAAACCATGCCCTCTTATTTTTTCTCTAGTGTAATTCTTGCTTCAAACTACTTCTACATCCCCAACAACGATTAAATTTCTTCAGCGATTACAGTCACATTGTGACGTGCCCCTATTGCGCCGCTCAAGATGCTCATTTTGTGAAGCCATTGACATATTGCTTCTCAAAACAACCAGGAAAGCTAGGGCAGTTGCCATAACATGAGGACTTGTTGGGATCTCCTAAATCAAGTTCAACGGAACCGATAACACCGCATTACTCATCCACCTGTAACCTTCCAATCCAGCAAAAAGCGTCAGCGAATGGATTTTGCCAACAACAACAAATGCGCGGAGTACAACAATCATCAGTTGCGGTTGACACGAGTTTTAATTCATCGGTGAATAACAATATTATGAACAACCTTTTCCACGAACTAAATTCATTGAAGGTAAACGGCAATGGCAGTTTTGATTTGTTTGGAGATTCTAACAACATTAATAATTGTAGTTTAACTAACGGTAATGTAAATTTGAATAACACAAAGTTGAAGCAATCAATGTGGGGAACAAAGCAATCTTTGTCATCTTTGTGGGGCTGTTCACCCCAAAGTCCTAGTTCCTCTTCCTCAGTCCTTACACAATACAACAGTGCGACTAGTAATAGTAAAGAGTCCCTCTGGGACCCCTCAAACCAACCTTCACCTACTACACAAAACAACCTCAGGGAAAACCTATATTTATCAAAAGCTTCATCCAACAATATTGCACAGGTCCAAAATACAAATAACCTCTTGGAAAGTCCGGTAAGGAAGATGTCTCAAACCTCAACGGTCAATAATAGTAGTCGAGACTCGGGTAGCTCGATTTGGCTGTCACCCATGCCCCAGACACAGTCGACGGCAGTTGCTGCAGGAGCTTGCAATAAATTTAGTACCAACCGAAAGTTTGGCAATACGTGGGCCTTCAGTTCATCTGCCAACCAACTCTCAGGAACCAATCAGAAGCAGCATGAATTGGCTCGCCAAACTGAATTTCTAAATGATCTCTGGCTGGTTAATTCGGGCCAAAACGAATCGGTGATAGCAAATAAAAAAGACTCAATGGGCTCCTTGTGGGGGCCCCTATCGATGTCAACCCCTCTCACCAATGCCAATGCACTTTCAAATAATTACAAAGTCACTAATAACGAGATGTGCAGCAATGGTCTTAAAAGACCGCCTGTTAATTTGAATACTATAACGTCTCCCGTGATTCAAACGCCCATGCAACCAGGGCGCACATTGGGCACATCCTCATCATCGTCATCATGCTTGGCCCTACTTTCTGATGAATTCATAAACTATTTGAATATGATAAATTAGCTAATTTTATTTACAATTTTTTCTTTATTGTATGTTACATTATTTTTGAAAGATCTGTCCGGGCATTCATAAAATAATGCATAAATTTATATTAATATGTATTATGCCGTTAGGTTTGCATATCAGTAGATTTAGTTTCAAATATTTCCATTTTTCGTTGTATGCAATTTTTTTGTAGAAATAACTCCACGTTGATGAATAAGATGGATTTGCCAGGTGTACATCCATCTACTGATTTTATTTCTTTGTTTTTTTTTTTAAAAAACAAATGAAATTCGAACTTTTTATCAAGTGAACCAATACTGTCATATGTCTTCAACGTGGATGTGTCAGTTTTCATTTTTGTTTTGAATGTATTCCATTCTTTTGAAGGGTTTTTGTTTTCTTTTCGAAGTGATGAATTCTGGTTTATTTTTCTTATATTTAAAATGTTATCATAAACTGTTTTGAAAGTTTTATTTCCTTGTATGTATTTTATATATGCATAGTTAATTTATTTTTTAGTGAAAACTCATATCCTGAATTATATTGTTAATTGGTATTCGAATTTAGAAAAACTTATAGAAAAATACGGAGTATGTTATTTTCTTACAATAATTTGTGAATCATTCGTTTTTTTTTGTCCGAAGAAATAGAGGAAATCTATTATTAACAAATTCTTATACCGTCTATTTATTTGATTTTATAGTATGTGTTAGTTTTTGAATTTTTATTTCAGAATAGATCTTATTTGTTTTGTTTTTATGTAGTCTTACTACTGTGAATGAGTAGCATAAGTACAACTCTAAAAAATACACCGAAATTTATAGGAAGAACGTTTTGTTTTCAAGACATTAATACAGGCTAAAGGTAGCCAAGAAGCACTTGATAAGAAGACTCATTTTCTTTTCTACTGATCTTGTTTGAGATGACGGAGGAAGTTGTGAGGATCTCGTATCCTGTACAAAGAAAGTAACGGGAATGTACAAAAGTGAGATACCCTTTTTAATGAAAGCGCTTCATACTCCACGAAAGGATAAATTGTTGGCAGATAAGGAAATTGAGGTAAATGTGAGGGGCAATAAAGCTGCTGAATTTAGCTCATGGCTTTTGCCTGGATGTGTGTTTTCGGTAGGCGGCTTCATTGGCTGGCAGCTGCGTTTGAAGGATTAGCTAGTAAACTGGCTCGTGAAAAACCACAACAAACGGAGAAATTTAAGCAGCTTTGTTGCTTTACTCAGGTCGCCGTCTGCCGGATACCGTTTGAATATAGTATTAGGGATAAATATCCCACATTATGCTAAACTACAAAGAAAATGAATACGTTTAATGTGTATAATTAACATTAATGTAAGGTCAGCCCATGTTTTTCTACTTTCGTCGTAACTAGATATGAACGCATATATATTAAAAAGACTATTTCGTACGTTATTGACATTGAATGAATTTGAGTCGTAAAAAATGTCCTTAGAGCGAAAAAGACAGAGAGCAACCGACATTGTTGCTAACAAGAAGTTGGTTGAATCCTCTGAAGAAACAAAACAAACTCGTAGATTTAATGTTGAATAGTGAATTGAAATATATAGAAATATATGCATATATACATACATATATGGAAGCATTAACACATTATTATACTGTAGGTACCTTTCCGAAGATCTTTCGTAGAACATATAAAGCAGCAAATTGCGTGTAGAAGCAATTGAATTATATCCTCGTCACTATCGACGACTACGGACGAATTATTCCAAACTTATTGAAATTTAGTTTGATAGTCTTTTACTCCATATAGTATCGCGAAACAAAAAAATATGTAAATTTATCTTGTTGTCTAGTTAATTTTTTAAACGAATCGTTTGAAAGAATGGACGGTGGTAAATACCTCATTTTTAACCGAATGTGCGGAGTGGAGACCTCAGATCATCTGATGACAAAATGTACAAATTGGAATGGTTGGTTGGTAGGACGAGGAAATAGTTGCTACTATCTAGAAACCTAGTATGCATGAGTGGTGAAATTGGAGTGTGCTTTTTAGATTATCGTATGTGAGGTTTATGTATACCTAAATATTTAGTATCTAAAGCCAATAGAAATAATAATACCAAGACAACTTTTTACTATAAATATCGTCAGCAAGAATATGTGCTATTCACTCGAATTGAATAAATGCCTACTTTTAGTATACATATATATATATAACATATATATAAATTTATTGACACTGATTTCATCTTGTTTTCCTTTTCAAAGTAACCTCCTTTAATAACGAAAGTTTCTAATAGATAAAGCGAAATCTATATAATACAGTTTTTATTCCAATAGCCAATTTTAGTTTAATGGTTTAAAGTTATGTTAGATTATTTGAGATGTTTATATAATGGGGAAAACCGCGAGTGAGGTTTTCAATATTAAAGAAGTTTTGAATTTTCATTGAAAACCTTCGCGATAAAGTTTAAATATAATAATTTGTTATGTGCAAACATTTTTACAAACCTCACAAAAGAACTTTGTACAAATCTTTTAAAGGCCGATGATGACAACATGTACTGTCTGTATTAAGGGTAGTAAAAGTACCTCTATTGTCAAGTTTTTATCTAGATTAAATCGTACAAAAAATGCAGAAGCCACTTAATTGTAACCTGCAGTGCAACGCAAGTTTTTAGTATCCTACTTGTATCATCTTTTGAGTTTCTCTTTCCGAAATCAAGTGGAGAAATAATAAAGGTGACAAGGAATCGAACTGTTTGATTAAGAAGCGTTGAAATATGTTACATGAAACGTAGCCTGTTAAACATTATTTGATATTTCTCAGAACAGCTTACAAACTTTTTGTCGAGTCGAAGAAGCCCATGCAGATTCGACTTTTCGGATTGCAAGTAATGCCCGTGAATAGCTTGACGGTTGCAAGCCATTCAGCGCTTTCTTATAACTTGTCAAAAGTAAAAGTTTAAATTTTGTGGTTGCCAAATTATCAAATACCTCAGGTATGGTTAGAACTGTTTGGAAAAACTACTAGACAAATTGTTTCTCATATCACGTTTTAGGTTGGGCCTAGCGAACGGTTCGTACGTTCAAATGAAACAATTAAAAATAACTAGGACAAATAACATAATCCAGATAATTGAAATTCTAGAATTTAAAAGCATGCAGTTTTTAAAGGAAGAAAAAGAATATTAATATAACATTTTCTCAAAGGTCAACACATAAGACTAAAATTATATGTATTATCAGAACTATAACCTAACTATGCTTACAAATTGAAATATTTAAGAATATAATGAGAGGAAACATAAAATTTATGATAACTGCTTCGAAACTTATTTTACCGCATAATACCTCAGAAAAAGACAACTGTTTTTATTCGCAATAATATGCAGTGGTTTTGATAACTGTTGTTTGGAGAATGTTGAATTTGTTGTCTCAATTGAAAGTACAATTAATGGATGTAGTTTGACATAAACGGGGTCGTGTTTGTAATTAGACGGCTTCTAACAAATATTTAAATTCCAGCTGGAACAGTTGGTAAAGTGTGGTACAAAACTCCATTCAATTGTCGTTATTAAAATCATTCGCAGCCGGAAAGACATAAAAAATGTACATATGGTCAAATCTCTAGTACTGATGTGCTGATTTCAATACGAATCATTTTTACAAAGTGAAACTCATACATCACCACTGATTGACATTTTCATTACCCACATATATGACAGCTATCGTTTGCATGGCGAAAAATTATATCTTTCTACAAAGCGTATATTATAATGAGAAACTTTCTGACTAACCCTATATTATACGTGTAAACTTCAAGGTACAAATATCGAAGAGGTCTACGGAACTGAACGTTAAGACGAACGATTTTTTAGGAATTCGTCCATTGTTGATTAATTTGAAATTGTGTTTTGGTTCAGAAGTTTCTACTATAACTCATTTTACTATAACCTCGTAGACCGTCTGAATGCAATGGGAAATAAAAAAAAATATAATGCACCTCAGGTAGGAACAAGTTTTTGGAGACCATTTAATATTTGAGTTTATGTTTATGGCATTTGCTATCTCATTTCGAAAACAATAATTCGTCGCATGTTATTAGGACAAATGCATATATGCTGTTTTTATCTCAATTGATGCATTAATATCTCTCTTTTGCTAGTAAAAAGTATGACGAGGTTGAATTGCCCATAGGAATATGGAGTTGAACAGTGTTTTCCGAGAGAAATC
This sequence comes from Stratiomys singularior, assembly GCA_954870665.1. Classification (NCBI taxonomy): domain Eukaryota; kingdom Metazoa; phylum Arthropoda; class Insecta; order Diptera; family Stratiomyidae; genus Stratiomys; species Stratiomys singularior. Next base: position 66,155,639 of record OX940877.1, read on the forward strand.
TTATTTGTGTAGATATTGTTCGTTGGAACATAATTTAATTAGTTGGTTAAACGGACCTTACAGGATTCAACATTTTCGCGGCCAACTGCTTAACAGGTAGATATTGCTCGCTTGAAAAGTACTAAAACTATTAATCCACGGATTGCAAGCGGACTTGCGCTCTGTTAAAGGGGAAATTCGTTTTGCAAAGGGCTCCTCAAGTCACGAATGTGTTGAACGTACTTTTGCGTACTAGCAAAGGTTGCATTTCATAAATAATCTTCATAGAGTATGTAGGTTTTCGCGTAGTTGTAAGAATTTATAAATAATGTTGATTGCATAGAATTTTTCAAACTAGAGACCCATTCTATTTATTTCTACTTTGAACTTTTACTAGTGTTCGTATACTACTAATAAATATTAATCTTTAAGGAACGCTAAATATTTCTAAGTTTAGTGTTATATAACTCCATATCTATTAGAGTGTTGCTATCATTATGATTATGGAAGTGTGTTTTTAGCTCTGCGCATGTTAAACTTACATAAAATAATACATTGGGCTGCCCTTTAAATTTATCACGTATTTTAAGAGAAGTTAGCTTGTAGGTTTTCTACTTTCCTCGTTAGTTTTCTTCAAAGCCAAATTCTAAAACCAGTTTATCTTAAATGATGCTGTAAAGAATAAAAGTTGGTTGAACAGTTTAAGCTTTGAAATGCTTAAAGCAGGCGGAACACGAACACTAGATTGGAAAATGGCAAAAGACGCAAAATAGTTTTTTTGCGAATACCAACTGTATTGGGAAAAACTTTTCGACAGGGCACTTCAGCAAATGGTTCATTGAAGGTTCCAAAAGTCTAACTCTGAGAGGGTTAAAAGTGATCTTATGAATCATGCATGTGTCATTTAGTACCAATGAAGCAATAAATGGAGTTTTAGAGTATGGAAAATATATTTTCATATGCAGAGCGTTAACTAAGAAGCAATGGCAATCGAAAGAACAAATCTGCCAACTCAAAATGAGATAGAACTGAATTGAAACAAAATAAGACTGGATAAATTTCGAATAAAATGGATGTAAAAGTACCGTTAATTTTTTACGGTCATATTCGACCATTTGATACATACACATGTAAGTTAAAAATTTAGCGTCAGTAATATTAAATAAAATGTAGTGAAGATTCGTACCGAACAAATAGAAACCTCTTTTGTACTACAGCTAATTAATCTTTTTTCATTGTCTCGCTTCCATTAAAAACACTGCCATGAATTGAACAACTATCCGAACTCTATCTCGTTGATCTATTGATCGCCTATCGTAGTTGCTCTTGAGTGTATCAAATTTTATTTTCTTCAAATCAAAGTACGTAAACAATGAATGCCAGTGACTTAAAAAAGGAACAAGCAAATCATGTGCGTGTAAAATGTCATCTTGTTCATGAAATACGAACTCAATTAAGTAACTAGCAATTAATGCGAATTAGAAAAAAGTTCCATTTGCTATATGTCTCATTTTGTGAAATTTTTATAGTTAAGATTCGGTCAAGTAACACCACAAACTTAATCTGTATTTGCGTTTTGTTCTCTAAGTAAATTTAATGAATTAAGGGAAATAATTAATTTTTGCAATGAAATGCTCATGCAGATGAAATTTATTACGAGAGATATGTATAATAGTTTGGGGGAAATGTTTGGTGTCTGCGCGTTTAAATTGATTTTTTCAAACACATAATTTATATACATAATGATCTTGAATTCGAAGTAAAAATAATTTCCTGTTTATACAATTTTTCTGGCTAACATCCGACATATGGACATGCTGCTTCGAATGCAAAGTACTCCCTTCTAAAACCTTTGATTTCGAATTTTTATCCACGATATTTGTGGATCAATTTTTAATCCAACTTGAAAGTTTCAACCAAAATGGATTTCATTGCACGACAACGTTCGATTCTTCAATTTTAACCCAAAAAAAGTTAACAGCGACGGAATGTGATTATTGATTGGAATTTTCGAAAACCATTTGTAAGATATTACTGGAAACTCGAGGGATGCTAAAAGTTTAAATAGCGAAAAATGCAGTTACAATGTCAAAAAAACTATCAATATTCTTACTTTCGTCAGTTTCAAGGTTATCATTTTTAATTATCCCCAATTAATATTGACATTAATATTTCTGTTATGAAGAAAGTTGAATTACTCAATTTGATCTCCAAATTGTTTGTGCATTCTCACTTTATTCATTATCTCATTTAGATAATGAAGATTAACTCAATTTATTCACTTTTGGTAATTTTACTCTAAAGTGCGAGTTTTTTAACTTTCACCATTATACAATTTTCTCTATGGATATCGATACTTTATCAACGCTTTCGTACAATCATTTGAATTTTTAGAAATCAAAAGCAGATTTGCCTCAGGCTCTCGTGCAAATTGGTCTTAAGTTTGCAAAATTTATTGCCACATTTTTCGATCCCTGGAAACTTTTGTGAGCACAACACTTGAGACTTTATGGTATTTCCTATAAGTATTCAAGTTTTGTAGTTAGCTCTTTGGCCGAATTTCGTCCAAATTTTTGTTAAAAATTGAGGGAATACAAAAATTTACCTACTATACCAGCTAAGCACATTCCTGATTTCCAAAACACGGGACAATTCTCACTTTTATTCGAAATCGTAGTGTTACCATAGGGTAACTACAAACAATTGCTAACAATCGAACGTAGCATCGCATTGAAAGCAAAACTAAGGAGCCAATAGAGCAAACAAAGACAATCTATACCTGAAAGTGAACGTTAAAAGTATTCGACGTAGGTGAAAAGTTAGAGTGAAAAATAAAACGGCTTCCTCAAGGAAATTCCTAATGAAATTGTAGAAGTGGTTGTTGTCGCTTTTTCAAGTAAATACTTTCTCCTTTCTCTGCATCTTTGGGTTTCATCCTATGTCTCTTTGATTTTATTGATAAATGCAAAGCATTTGTGCAGACATGGGACACTAAATAATTAGAACTTTGTGCTGATTTTTAGTGCTGGCTCTTAGGTACCCTATGCGTAAAAGTCGGCGTGAATAGGTTCATCTTCCAACTTGAAAATTATTATTATTAATATTTATTATATTATCCAGTGAGATTTTCATTATTTCTGCGCGCACATCACCAAACATCTGTATCGCGCATTCATTATAAACCTCTATCTCTTGTAATATTCAAATCAAATAATATCTTTAAAAGTGATAAAAGAATTGTGCCATGCAGTGAAACATTGCCATTTTCGAAAAAAATAACAATCTTTCAAATTGCGATTCCAACTTAGAACTCTTAATTAATCTTTAAAGATTAACACGACGATTACGACAATTTTTTTGGTAATTCGAAATAGATGAATGACGTGAATTCATGTTTAGATAAAACTCAATATTAGTAATAACATATAAGATACACAATAATTGGTAATTTTTAACTTTAAGGTAAACATGCTATGGATTTTCGTATTCTGAAAGGGATAGATATGCATGGTATTGTCTTTGCTTATTGATGCACTAATTTATGACATTGTCAATCGTAGGCGTTCTAAATAAGATAAATTGGAAACATGCAGTTAAATAATCATTTATAGGGATTTAAGACATGTGTATCTAAGCAATGCTTATGTAAAAGAACGAACGCTGCTCACTTTACTACCGGAAATATGAAATATTAGTAGCCTTAAGAAATTTGAGTAACGAATTGGCATGATGGCCGCAGGCGTCAACGTTTGTGAATGTGTGATTTATTTCAATAATATTTAACCCGAATTTCAATTGTATACGCGCGTTTCAGTACTATACATTTTCATTTGTTAAGCAATCGAATTGGCATAAAGTATTTTTATACTTCAAAATTAAGAAAAGCATGCTCTCACAAAATTTGGTATGTGATATTAATGAACAACTCAGTTTTATATGAATTTTCAAAATTGACCCGGTGCCTGTTGGGCCCACTTTGATTAATTTTTAATTTTATAAAGTTAAGTAACGAAGCATTATGCTTTTCATGTACTATTTGAACCGTTTAACGAAGACTCGTATCTGTGAGCCGTAGATGTAAGTGTTCCCTAAGAAAGTAATGATAACACATTTTGGATACCAAATTTACAACTAGGTTAAGAAATTTTGTAAGTGCTTTCTAATTATTAAATTTAATTGAATTTTTCGAAAGATATTTGTCACTGTATGAAATTTGCCAGTTTACGGATGAAGAATTAATTAGTCGGTTGGATAGTAAAAAAAAATCGACTCGTCCGCTTACAGTTGATCAGAACGGCTCTAGAAACTCTTATCTGTGAAATCCGCTTCGAAACGAAATTTCTAAAAAGTCTAAGTACCAGTTGGTTTGGTACATTTTAAGATCCCTATTCATAGAGACTAAGTTGCGGTCGAAAAACGCACAACAATTAGCTGTAAGTGAACTTTTGGTTATTTATATTTGCCTGAAATGCTTAAACTCGCTTCGTGTTTCGGTTTCTTTTTTAACACTTTATTCGAATTGCTTGCGAAAGATGCAATTGCTTGACTTTTGTCGGCATCATTATGAATATGGTATGAAAAGCGAATTGAAGATTTAACATACAAACAAGTATACCTTTTTCGCAACAATGTTTGATATCCAACATTCGTCCTTTTTCCATGTAATCGAAGGATAACCCAGGAACATAACTTTGCGCATAAACTATATTTTTGCCTACTCGTTGACATGACTGCTTTGTAACACAACATATAACTTTTGAAAAACACTTGAATAAAATGATACCTCAGAATTAAGTTTTTATTTGAATTATGAATATATGGATGAATGTAAATATAATAATACTGATTAACAATGGAAATTAGCGACATAGATTAAATATTTATATCAAAGTTTATGAAGGAAGTTTGAAGCGATAAAAAAGAAATTGTTTCTGCAAAACATTGCGATTGTGAAACCAATTAGCTCCGTTTTGCGTTACAGAAAAATAACATTACATATATACCTCTCGACTTAGACACTAAACAATATGACACATTACTCAAAACTGTTCTTAATTTTGTCATAAATATACAAATGTATATTATAAAGCAGTTGAAATTAAAAACAACGCAATTTGTTACTGTTTGTTGCAATGTTTTTTTAGCTAAAGGTAGCCGTTTATTTTAGGATAAATCACAGTAATATGTTTCCTCAAAAGAAAACCTATCCATAGCATCGATTATGTTTGGTTGATTTCAGCAATAGTGTTTTGCGAACTTCCCAAAGCTTGCGCAAAGCATATTGGCATTTGGTTAATTAAAATGTGGTTATTTCTTTTTTAAATCCATTCAGCACTGTAATAGATTTGATCGATTGCACCTCTTAAGCTCCTCATCAATCATAATTAGTCTAACTCCATATGCCGGACACTCGCATGTAGTTGCTCGCAGTCTTGCTCGCAGTCTTGCATATGGTGCTTCCTTTATCCCCACCCCTTATTCCATTTTCAAAAGTACAAATTGTTTTTATTAAGATTTTTATGAAATTTTTATATCACTAATTAATATATTCATATTTACTATAGCTCATTGTGTATTCAAGACGTAGAAAACATAAAATATAAATAAAAATAATTTGATGTGGATGTGAACAATAATTAAGTTTATATGACTTGAGTATTTCTTTAACCTTAGTTTGTATTCACTATAGTCCTAAGAACAAGTCAAATACAATGTGTTAAATTTTGATAAGTCCCAATATTGAGGCGTACTTGAATGAAATGCAAATCATTTCGATTTTTCCAGCTAAAAAACAGTCGTACAATTTCAATGAAATATTGCTATGTTACAATGAATTAAATTTATTCACTTTTCAAAGCTAATTTCGCTTTGCAAATCATATTAGCAAATGAATTCGAAATACTCCTAGAGTCGCTTTTCAAGAAAAAAAAAAAAAAAATGAAAGAAAAGGAAACATGTAAAAGACTTAACTAACAAAACCTGCACACTATACTTTTACATCAAAATCAGCAACGCAGACAAAATAAAGTTGACGTAAGCCTGAAAAAACACAAATTTAAAAACAGATGTGAAATTATGTATTACGTTCTTTATATACTTAAAAACAAACGCTATTGTATATACATATGTATATGTACATAAGTATGCATATATATATATACGCGTTTATGTGTTGCTATACATTATTAGAATATAGATGGTAAATCGTAAACTTTTCACACAACAAAAATAAGCTATATTTGTAAGATATTAAATTCGTTTCGAAAAATTAACTCGTTCGTTTTACTTAATCATTCATGCTACATAAATATTGGTTGGTATGGTATGTTTTTCCCAGGATACATATTTATGATTCCTGTTGTTCAATCCCCCACTTTCCAGGATTATCAACTCCAATTGCTGCTTTCTGACAACACATCTTACATGATGTACATGAGCAATATATCGAGCAATTGTATCTTTGTTGTCTGCTTGTGAAAATTTGAGGTATAGCTAAGCAACGAGCTTCACAAATTTTCCAGCACATGAACTTATCTCCTCATAGGCTTTCCGCGGACGTGAAGCTTACGCCAAAATGTTGCGATGGTGACTGTCATCTTGTATCGCTTCCCGTAGGTGGTCATTGATGTTTTTTGGTTTGTGGCGATTCGGGTTGTGACTGATTTTCAAGTTGTTCCATTATGTCTCTACTATGTTGTACCCAGATGACTCCATTTGTTGTACAGATGTGTTGTTAATATATAATTTGAATTTTTTAATGACAAACCTTTCTGTGTGGCACAAAAATACATCTCGTTTACTTTTCTTTAAAAATAGTTTCTCCTTTTTAGTTTTCGCTTTACGAATTGGAATTCTTTAGGCTTCTATATTGTGGTAATAATTAGGGATGGGTATCGACCAACAAGTAATCGATTATAATTTTTCATGAATTAATCGATATCGATTAATCGGGATTTAACGCTTTGCGGTCGGAAGGCGCCGCTCGGGCGCCACGGCGATTCGCGCCGCAGGTCGGATGTCGCCTGAGCGGCGACAATCGGTGTTTATGTTAGATTTCGTTATCTCTAAGCGGAGGAACGCAGTATTTGTGTTTGAAAAGGTTCCTTTGCTATTGATATTCTTTTGTATGAAGTGTCGAATTACAGGTCTTAACGGAAATAAGATAATATTAGTAAAAGATCCTTCTAGGACTGTAGCTCTGTGTGTTTTCAACCTCATTTGAAACTGGACGATCGCGGCGAAAGTATCTAGAAAATTTATATCGTGTGGTTTTGTTCGTACCCCGAGAAAAATGGATATTACAAGTGAATTTAGTTCCAGCGACGATGACTTCTGTTTTGAAGTACTCCATGATAAAATTGATCGCATTAATAGGAGCATGTGTGATAAAGAATGCGAAAGCAGTGATGAAAGTGATGATGTGGTAGTGGGTGTAAGGAATCGAAAGATCAGAGTAATAGACAGCGATTCCGATAGTGACAGTGATGCCTCACAACCGGATCAATCGGAATGGACACCTTGTGACGAATCAACGGAAATACCACCCAGGATAAATTTCGTTTCCGGCGAAAGACCTGCAGGGCCATGGGTATCCGCAAATGTCATAGAGCCTTTGGATTTTTTGAAGTTGTTCTTTACCGAGGAGCTGGTGGATCAGGTAGTATCAGATATAAACCGCTATGCTTCAAGAAAGTTAGAAGGAATGGTGCTATCGTCACGATCAATTTGGCACACGTGGCGTAATATAACAAAAGAAGAATTTTGGGCGTTTATAGCAGTTATAATAAATATGGGGACAATGACAGCGGCTAATCTGAAAGAATATTGGTCAGCGGACGCTACTAGCTACATTCCGTTTTACCCAAACACATTTTCAAGAGAACGGTTTACCCAAATTTTTTGGATGCTACATGCAGACATATTTTCAGCGCAACAAAGCCAACCCAGAACACGTTTACAACTGATAACTGGCTACCTTCAATACATAAATTCAAAACTTCTGAATTATTTCACACCGGGCAAAGAGATTTGTGTCGATGAATCTGGTAAAATACAAAGGACGGGTTTCATTTATTACTTATAACCCTAAGAAACCGACCAAATGGGGCATTCGCATTTACACATTGGCTGATTCTGGCACGGGATATATTTGCGGAATTCTACCGTACTATGGCAGTCTGACAACACAGTCATTGATAAGACCGGACCTTCCGGTTTCAACAAGAATACCACTGCATTTATACACGACGCTGTTGAATAAAGTTCCTGGTGCGCAGGAGCATCATATGTTTACAGACCGTTACTACACCAGCTACATTTTGGCGAATGAATTACGCAAACTGAAATGTCATTTGAACAGGACAATCTTACCTAATAGAAAAGGGTTGCCAGATGCAATCAAAAATAAAAAGCATCTTCCAAAAGGAAAATCGATGGTAGCCTACCGCAAAGATGACAATTTAGTTCTAGCGTGGAAAGATAAAAGAATTGTTACGGTATTCACAAATTTTTATAATGCGGCAATGAATAACGTCAAACGAACACTCCGTAATAATGTTGAAACAGTTGTTAGAAAGCCCGATGCTGTAATAAATAACACAAAATTCATGGGCGGCGTTGACGTGGCCGATCACTATGCCTCGACATACTGCTTCATGCGAAAATCATTGAAGTGGTGGCGCAAACTATTTTTTTGGGGGCTAGAAATTTGCATAATCAATTCATATATTCTATACAAGCTAGTCAAAAAGCAGAGAAACGAGCAGCCACTGAATCATTTACAATTCCGCAAAATATTAGTGAAGCAGTTGAAAGGAGATTTCCGGCAGCCGCGAAGAGTTTCAACATCGACCTCCAACTCGGATGAGATTCGGCTCAATGGAAAGCTCCACGTAATGCTTAGCGGTGCAAAGAGAGACTGCAAAGTTTGTTCAAACCGAAACACACCTGGTGGAAGACGCGAGACGCGTTCCTACTGCGATACATGTCCACAAAAACCAAGAATGCAACTTGAACAATGTTTTGTAAATTATCACACTAAAGTACAATACAGAGATTAGGTTTGCGATATTATATTCTTAAAGATGTAATTATAAATAAATTGTTAAAATATAACGTTTTCCTAGAATAATTTATGTATAAGATTATTTTATTTTATCTTTATACGACGCTCGACAAAATCGCGAAAATCGCGTCGACCTGCCACCTCGCTGGCCGAAAAAGTCACCGACCGCAAAGGGTTAAAAAATCGATAAATCGGCGATTTCAAAATGATTGGGGAGGAAAATAAAGATTGGGTACAATGAAAACAACGAGCTCCAGGTTAAAAAATAGTCCTTATTTGTTCAGAAGAAAACAGAAAAAGATAAACAGAAAAATTACAATTAAACCTACTGGAAGCAGATGGTTGAGACGTTCCCAGGAGGTGCAGAAATAATATCGTATTGTATATTATTGAGATGCGAGAAATATTTGGCTTATTTATCAATCCCAATACTTATCATGAACGTCCTTAAGGAATTAAAGTTTATTGGCCATGACGGCCGTCAGCCGGCTTCGCTGTTCCCTTAGAATTAGACCAGCTTCAGAGAAAAACCTTTCTGAAGGAACTGACGTCGCTACCGCTGGCACATATGTTAAGGCGACATTAGAAACTGCTCGCAACGTCTCAGCCATCTGTTACCACAATGAGACCGGATTTTGTTGAATTCCTCAATTATACCGTTTGGAGTATCTTGGGTTGCCGCACGACTTTTAGACCAGCATCTTCTGGATACATTTGTTATGCTTATTAAACAATCGAAATATATTATGTAGCAAAATTGTTCAATCTTTGATGCATTATGTGATCTAAATTTAGCCATAACCAACTTCCAAAAGATTAGCTGACTTCAACTATGTGAGTTAGGCACACTATGGCAAATAAAGTACTATAATTATTCTTATTATTATTATTATTATTATTATTAATATTATTATTGTTGTTATTATAATCACCTGTGGCACTCCCGGCCTTAAGGCGAAAGCCTGCCTAAATGAACCCAGTTGCATCTTGTGCAAAGATAAGGGACGGAGGTTTGAAGATCTGATTCATATTCCAGCAAGGGGTAGGTGCCAGGAGTTCAAAAAGGCAATTACCAAGAGAAGAGCAAAGACATGATCCAAGTCCTGCAGATCAACCTACACCGTAGCTCAACCGCACAAGATTTACTAGACCAGGTTGCGAGGGAGAAAAAAGTCGACTTGTTGCTGATATCTGAGCAACACCACAACAAGGAGGAAGCGGGATGGTATTGTGATCGATCTGGCACCGCCGTCATCTGGGTACGTACGGATAGGGCTCTACCCACAGCTCAGACTTGCTCCAGCGGAAGTGGCTTCGTGCTCATTGGGTGCGCCGATTTGACGTTCATAAGCGTCTATTTCACGCCGAATGAGTCAATTTCATGTTTTCAGAGCAGGTTCGATGAACTGGAGGAAGCTGTCTCGAGCACGGAAGGCCGAATTCTTCTTAGCGGTGACTTTAACGCCAAGGCGATAGAATGGGGAATGCCTCTTCAAGACTCGAGAGGAAAACGAATCCTAGAAATGGTGGCTAAGAGGCAACTTGTCATCATGAACGTTGGGAACACCCCAACTTTTCGACGGGGAGGCTGCTTGGGAACTATTCCGGATGTGACATTTGCCTTGGAGTCTCTAGTGCCTAGGATACATAGATCGAGGGTACTGGAGGACTACTCGGCGAGCGATCACCAGTACATTGCTTTCGAAATTGGCAAGCGTGCTACTCGACGCGTATCAACCCAACCTTCAACTGTAGGTTGGAATATTTCTGAAATAGATTTCGACGCGTTCGCCGCAGTTCTTATGAGGTGAAACTATGACGCGGACGATTGTAGTCTCAGCTGAAAACATGGTGAAGTCCACCATGGTGAGCTCATCAAGAATGTGTGTGACTGCTCTATGCTCAGGCGACGGCCTCGACACGATAAGCCTGCTGTGTACTGGTGGTCGGCAGAAATCGCTGGAAAGCGGAGAGAATGTCACAGCCTTCGCCGCGAAGCCCAACGTTCAAGAAATCGAGACAAGTCACATTCCCGAACGCTGGCATACAAGTCGGCTAGAAAACTCCTCCGTAGGTTGATTAACGAAAGCAAGGCTCGCTGCTGGCATAATCTCGTTAAGAACATCGACAGGGACCCGTGGGGGCTGGCTTACAAGCTTGTCATGAGGAAACTATTAGCCGCATAGAGGCCCTGGGTGCTTGAAGTGGAAGAAATGGACGAGATTGTTCAAGCGCTTTTCCCTACGCATGTTGTGCGTCCCGATGATGCAGATGGCGAATGTCCTGGAGAATGCCCACTTTTTAGTGCCATCGAGCTGGAATATGCGTTGAAAGCTTTGAAAACGAAAAAGGCCACAGGGCCAGACGGTATTCCAGCGGACGTGGTACAGCTTGCACATCAACTTTGCCCTGACAAGCTGCTCACCACTTTCAATGCCTGTCTACAGCAGTGCGTGTTTCCAAATTGCTGGAAAGAGGCGAAGCTCGTGCCGATCTGCTAGGGGAAGGGGAACCCGGAGCAAACATCTTCATATCGGCCCCTATGTATGTTGAACGCCGCTGGGAAGGTGCTCGAGAGGCTCATTAGAGAGGGATTAGAGGCCATCCGAACTGTTGGGGATCCATCTCCTCAGCAGTACGGCTTTAGGGCTGGCCGATCAACGATCGGTGCAATAGCAGAAGTGGTGAATGCGGTCCAGCGGGCAGAAGCTCACAATCACCACTCGAGGCTCACATCGAGTGTTATGAGCAGTACTATGCTCATAACACTCGATGTGGGGAATGCCTTCAATTCAGCTAGATGGACAGATATTCTTCGTGCCCTGGAATATTTCAGGGTGCCAAAGTATCTGACGAGGATATTGAAGGACTATCTCAAAAATCGGAAGGAAGGTGCACGGCACGGCTCATTAGTGATTTGGGGCCGTGCTTCTACAGAATGCATGGTGAGACTGACTATTACCTGACGCAACTACTCACCGTCCCCAGCTTGCGTGTTCTGCCCGGGGATGACAGATGACGCTTCCATACGTTCTTTGCGTGTGAAAGATGGACAAGACTCCGTTCGCATCTCTCGGAGAAAATAGGCGTGCTCTCTCCAGAAAACATAACGGGAAAAATGATGGAATCAAAAGACAATTGGAACTGTGTGTCGCATTACGTACGGACAGTTCTTCTTATAAAGAAGGGCATATTTGATCGCTTGTCGGCACAGAGGGAGGGGGGATCTCTCTGACAGCAATCCTCTTCCTTCCTATCCTTCCGTGCAGAAAGAGGGATTTCCCTTGACCTGAAGGCGCCGCTAGGCGATGATTAATGAGGCCTTGTCCGAGGTAATGTGACAAACAGTTCCAGGCTATGTTATCGGTGTGACAGGGGAGGTGTTTAGTCGGTAGTCCAACACTCTGGGCGTAAATAGCCTTAACCTCCCAACCATAAAAAAAATTATAAACACCTGAGATCAAAGAGTCCGAGTCTGAAGAGGTGAAAAATGAGTAAGAGATACACTCTGATTTTGCTGTATTTGTTTTGAAACGGTATTTATGGTCCTGGCAAGACTGTGTTCATCCTTGAAATCCATCTGAGCCTGGCATCTAGGATGCACGATAGCGATAGAAGCGAACATTGTTCTATCCCAGTCAGCACTGAGCATCGCAAGGCCTTTCGAACTTGGTGTTATGGATTCAAACACTCGACTGCTTTCTTAAATCTTGGCTGCTACTGGAATCGCCATGCTGCTGGTGAGATGTTTTTCGGAGCTTATTTCCTTTGAAGCTGTTGCTTATAGTTCTAGAACTTCTACACTTCTTGTAAGATTTTCATTTGCATGGCGGAGAGCATTGGTGGAGCAGCAGTGTTCCTTTTTACAATTTCGTTTATGAACGACTCTATGAATTTCGAGGTCCACCTGGTCGGAACATCCTGGATTACTGTTTCCATGGATAGTGTTCTCAATTCATCGTAAGCGGAAGTCGAATGATGGAAGAATCCCACGCTCCCCCCTCCTCCTCCTTCTACCTTGTCCAGAGCTGTGCAAATACGAGGATGACTTACTGAAGCTGACAAAGAAGGACTGGTAGATGGTTGTTGTTTTTTAAGATACATCGGCCTCCGGCTCGTCCTCTGCTGGGCTCTTCAGAACAATTTTGGGATGCTTGTGCTTCGGATGGTTTTTTAAATTGCCCGTATTCCCACACGCTTTCATTTTTACTCCACAATGTCGGCACTTAACGTGCTTATTTTCCGCTTTTTCAAAATGTTGCCCACAAAAACTTTTTGGAGGCATCTTCGTCGAATTAATACGAGGGAATAACAAGAAAATTGCTTATACATAAACGAAAAAATAATTGATTTCTTTTGAAAATAATATGATATACTCTATATGAAGACCAGCACAAATCTGTAAAACAATGACCGTATTGGGCTGAAGGGGAAGGGGAACTAATAATAATATTGAAATGTTAAAAAATTATTAAAAAGTCGTTTTTTTTTCTACATTTCTGTATCGTAACTTCAAAACAAATGATTTTGGGGCAAAACCCTTAGGAAATAAAAGTTGCGTAATTAAATTTTCTATATGATATGATTGGTAATTTTGTAAATCATTAGCCTTTCTGCAAATAGCAATAAATATCATAAAAGGAAGGATAACTGAATTATTGTTAAACAAGTTATTACTCTACTTAATCTGCAAAAGTTAGTAAGTTCCTCCCCATCAGCTAACTCAAAACAGATTTTCCCTGTACTCATACTTTTCCACGCACTAGATATATTACTTTTCCACACTAGATATATTACCTGTCCTTAATTTTCGCGGAGATCAACCATACTTGAATTTCCTTTCCGTTCACTTACAAGTTTTTGAAACAAAGTCCATCTAAAAAGTTTCTAGATTATTTTTTTGATTGATTTTGAATAAGCATACACGGACGCGAGAGCTCAAAATAAATTGAATGTACTTTGTTATCGTAAATTTAATAAAAAACCTATTGTACATATCCCGGCATGACCGAAAACAAAAAAGACTTTTCGCATCGGAAATTCCCAGTACTATTTACATCTGCATAATAAATGAAATTGTGATACATTGCAAGCTATTGGGTTTGTACGGCACTCGGTTATTAACACTCCGTCGAGCGCAACTGATCTGCTAAACACAGCGCGAGCTCATTGGCTTGCCCAGCCTGGTCCATAAGTCGCCTTTGGTTCTTCCGCTCCGTAGCTGCTTCTCTACCAGTGCCACTGACAGTGGCAAGTTCAGTTGGTGATTATCAATTATCAGTGCTGGTTGACAAGTGGAAAGATCTATTAGACACATTGTGCCCGATTACCGTACAGTTTGACAAGTAAGATTTTCAAGTAAGGAAGAAAGCGAAATTGATCCTGAAGACAATTAAGAGGAGCGTCAAGAAGGATCAGAAAGAGAACAAGAATGTAGCGATAATGAAGACCAAATTACAGAGGATAGCGATTTTTACGTTGGGAGAGACAAAACAACTAAGTGATATAAGACTTATAAGATATAAGACTTCGGCGAAATAATATCCGTAGGAGGGCTCATTACATCCTAACACATTCAGCCGGAGTTATTGGTGCAACGAACAAAAACTCCTGTCGAATCTTGGAACGTCTTATTTACAGAGGACATTTTAAATGATATCATAATGTTTACTAACCAGTATATAAACATCATCAAAGAATCATTTTCCCGATAACATGCAAGACATACAGGCTTGGTCAAAATACAAGCTTTCATAGGATTACTTTACTTAGCTGGAGTTGACAAAGTGAACAGACTCTCTCTTGAGAAACTATGGGGTTAACGGATGGCGACGGCATAGCTAAGTTTGGTCAGGGAATGAGCATCAAAAGATTTTAATTTCTAATCGGGTGTCTCAGATTTGATGGTCGAGAAACAAGATCTGCTAGGAAAGAACTGGATCAGCTTGCTGCAATATGAAATGTATTCACAAAATTTGTAAAAAAATTGTCAAGTAAGTTACTGTATTGGAGGTAACGTTAAAATCAACGAAATGCTTCCTGCTTTCCGTGGCAATTGTCCTTTCAGGCAATATATTTTGTCCAAACCCAGTAAATATGGGTTGAAAATTTTCTCCATTGTAGATTCCAGAATGTTCTATTCCTTCAATTTGGAAATATATGCACCATTTTCTGTAAGCAACAAGGCGCCTGATGTGGTTAAAATGTTGAAGGAGCCATTGTTTGGTTCGGGAAGAAACATAACTGCCGACATTTGGTTCACACAAGTGAGTCTTCTAAATGAGCTGAAAGAAAATAAACTATCTTACGTTGGCACGATCAGAAAAATAGCAAAGAGCTACCAAGTGATTAGATTGCTAGCAAAGGTAGAACACAACGCTCCAAGTTTTTGGTTTTAGTAGTGATGGGAATACTTTGGTATCATACGTTTCAAGAAAAAACAAAAATGTCCTCCTTGTAACATCATTACATGATGATCAAGCGATTGATATTTCCACCGGCATAAAACAGAAACCGAAAATAATCAGTTTTTACAATTCGACCAAGCTAGGAGTGGACATTGTAGACAAATTGTGTGGAGCATATGATGTGCCCTGCAATATGTGACGATGGCTCATGGTAATCTTTTTTACGATGTTGAACATTGGTTCAATAAACTCGCAAGCCATTTATGTTGGCAATGGACACGTGGATCTGAAAAGAAGATTTTTCATAAAACAGCTAGCTAATGAGCTTGTTCCTGGTCTACTAGCTCAACGAAGTACAAAGTCAATTGGAATCCCATTAAATCTTCAAAAATAATGGTAGACAAGTTCAAATAGAATGAGGAAAGTTTTAGGTAATGCATGACGGTTGTAAGTGATTTGTAAGCGATTTATCTCAATGAAAGATAAATATATCGATCTTGAAATCTGAAATATCAGCGAAGAAAGAAGATTGATAATCGTTATAAAGTAATCGATTTCTCAATCAAATCGACCTCAATGAAATTGATTAAAAAAAATCGATTATTGAGTAAACTAATCGATTATTTCGATTGATCTATACCCATCTCTACTAATAATCGCGGTATATCTAATTCCGCCGTATACTAATTCTGTTATTACCTTACCATTGAAAATGCAATCGTTTTTCATATCCTTGCTGTTTTATGATGCGTACCAACTTCTCTCACCAACTTCTATTCAACGTGTTAAAAACAATTCATAATTTTTAGATCAAGGAGTTGGATAGATGAATTGAAATTCAGAGTTTGCTATGCATAAGTGTAATATCGGTGAACATAAAAAGTAATTCGAAAGAATGCTGGGGAAAATATAAGGCTATTACAATCAAAAACATTTCATGCACGAGGATAATGCTTAAAAACTGATTAAGTTCATCGGTTTATAAAACTCGTACAAGATTGAACATCACGAAGGATAAACTGAAAAATGCATTAAAAGAGAAGGTTACAAGTATCTACGTGAATGAACTCGGATACGAACTGTTATTTTTGAAAGTGGAATAAGTCTATCTTACTATTACTATCTATAAATGAATGGAATTTTACATACATAATTCATAAAACCTACTGATTTCTCGTGTATAATACTCTAATTAGCATTTAAAATTTATCGGATTACTCGTTGTCAATTGGCAATGGTGGTACACATGTGACGCTTCTTTTGTATATTCTGGATTGTGTTTTTATTGTGATGACTCTTATTTTGCCATCGTCGCCTGGAAAAACTTCGGTAATGCGTCCTAGAGGCCATTGAAGTGGTGGTGTATTGTCTTCTTTCAATAGGACTAAGGCACCAACTCGAATATCATTTGCGGATTTGAATTGCCATTTAGATCGTGTAAATAGTTGATTCAAATACTCCTTGTTCCACCTTTTCCAAAAATGTTGTTTAACGTACTGAATGTGCTGCCAATTTGATAAACGATTGATTGGTTGATCGGTTAAATCTACATCAGGTAAACTTGTAAACGTGTCTCCTATGAGGAAGTGGGCAGGGGTGAGAGCTTGTAGGTCATTGGGATCATTGGAAAGGGGTGTTATAGGTCGTGAGTTTAATATAGATTCAATTTCAATCGTATACGTCTCCAATTCTTCATAATTAAATAATTAATCATCTATTGTTCGGTGATAATGGTGTTTAAAATCGAGGTGGTATAAAATGTCAATTGGTACCTCTGTCTGTGAGAAACTTTACTACTCGATTATTGTGTGATTCTGATTTGAATAATTGTGCTAACTCATTTAATTCCGTTTTAGCACCTACAAAATTGGTAGCGTTATCGGTGTATAAATTTGAAGCTTTTCCACGTCGACCGAAAAATCTTCATAGACTCCCAATAAACGTTTCAGTACTCAAATCAGTCACCAACTCTATGTGAACTGCTTTTGTTGTAAAATATACAAATACACATGCATAAACCTTAATTTTACCGCGATTCCTATACTTCTTTTCTTTAACAAAAAATGGTCCACAATAATCGATCCCAGTATTTAAAAATGGTCGTGCTTGCGTTGCTCTATTATTGGGAAGATTACCCATGAAGTATGAACTGTCGTATGGTTTTATTCTAAAGCAAGTCCCACATTTACGAATAATTATCGTAGTCTGATTTTTGCAATTAAGTGGCCAGTAAGTACTTCAACCTTATTGCATTGATTGTTGCCTGAATCCCTCCGTGTAAAATGAGAATGTGTTCTTCGTGAATGATGAGGGAAGTGATGTGATGTTTTTTCGGCAAAATTATCGGGTGTTTTTGCGAATATGGAAGACTGGCTTTGTTCAATCTTCCACCAACTCTTATCAAGCCGTCTTTATCCAGAAATGCATTCAAATCGTTTAATGAACTATTTGAATTGACTTGATTAGTTTTCCTTAAGGAGGCTAAATCACTTGCAAACCCTTCCCGTTGCGTGATCTTTATTATTTCGTTTAACGCTTTGTTGAGTTCTGCTGTCCTTAAATACCCTGATAACTTTGGTTTTTTAGTGTTAAGATTATTTTTGTATCGCAATACATACGCTAAAACTCTTGTTAATTTGTTAATCGACGAATATTTTTGCAGCAACGTGTTTGTTTCTACTACGGCGGTTAGACTGCTGAGTGGTTTTAACTCACTCAAAGGAACGCATGGCATCGTTTTTTTTGGCCATTCAGATTCATTCTTCCGCAACCATTCTCGACCTGATTTCCAACAGTTGTTGCGTGAAAATTCTTCGGGCAATTGACCGCGTGAAAGTATATCCGCACTATTTTCTCGAGACGGCACATGTCTCCAATTCATTGTTTTCGTTATGTCTCGAATTTCGGAAACTCGATTTGCGACGAATGTTTTTAACAAGTGCGGCTGTGTTTTGATCCATTGTATCGTAATAGATGAATCGGACCATAAAAATATTTCATCTACCCGTTTACAAAATGCGTTTAGGACCGTTTTGATAAGCTGGGATAATAAAAGTGCGGCGCACAATTCTAATTTTGGTAAAGAAATGGTTTTTTTAAGCGGGACGACTCGATTTTTCGAACATAAAAGATTCGTATGTATTCTACCAATATCATCTATTGATCTAACATAGATGCATGCTCCGTACGCCTTCTCACTAGCGTCACAGAACTCGTGAATTTCGACCCTTTTTGCGTTAAAAATGATCATTTTTCGCTGAAATTTGATTTCATTTAAGTTGGGTAATTGATTTTTCATGTTTATCCAAGCGTTGTATAAGCTATCGGGTATTTTTTCGTCCCATCCAAAATTGTTTTGCCAGAGTTTTTGCATCAATATTTTTGCACACACTATGACCGGGCCCAGTAAACCTATCGGATCATAGATTCGCGCTATACTTGCTAAAACCGTCCGTTTTGTTAATTTTAGTTGATCTTCTACGGCGATTTTATAAATAATTTCGTCCGATATTTTATTCCACTGGATTCCTAAGGTTTTTGTTTCCGAGTTATCCTCTGCAAATAGATTGATATTTTCTTCATCTTCCATTGTGAATTCAATAATTTCTGGGCTGTTTGATACCCATTTTCTTAACGTGAATCCACCACTCTTAGTTATATATTATAACATAGTCTACATAACAATCACGCTTCAAAATGGAGCTATTCGAAGGAAATTTGAAGCTTTCATCATCTGCTAACTGTATCAATACGCGTGTAGCCGAGTGGGGTTCTGACGCACAACCGAAAAGAACTCCAGGGAAAGCAAATATTTGTAACGGATCATTCTCATTTTCCCTCCATAACAATAGTTGATATTGTACATCACGCTCATCAAGAAGAATTTGTTTATATATCTTCTCAATATCTGCTAAAATAACAATTTGATAAAGTCGAAACCTGAGAGGGATGTCAAAACTTTTATTTTGGACTACCGCGCCCACTTTTATGCAATCGTTTAACGAAATACCTGTGCTTGTCTTAGCAGATGCATTATAAACAGTTCTAACCTTTGTGATTGTGCTTGAATTTTTCACTACTGGATGATGCGGCAAGAAACAATGTGGTTTTGTATTGTGTTTTAAGTCAATCGAAACCATATGGTCAAGTGAGATTGCTTCGCGCATACATTCTACATATTGTCTTATTAACTCAGGAGTTTTATTTAGTCTCCTTTCTAAAGAGTAAAACTGCCTTTCTGTTTGTTTGAATGATTCCCCCAGATTCTTTATCTTTTCATTGAATGGAATACGAACTATGTATCTCCGTCACAGGGTCACGACACGTTGTTTGCATGAAATGTTCCTTGGAACTCCTCTTCGGATAAAAACGTTCTATTTTTCATTTCTTCTATATCCCAAAATTTCGCAATGGCCTTTTAGAGTGAATTGAGATTGAACATACAATTACTAGCGTTTCCCGTCTGTTCGTTGTTACTAATTTTTCCTGAAATAATCCACCCTAATTTTGTTTTGTTGAACCACGCTTATTGATTAGGTATTTCTATTTTTCCAGTGCTTATTGTATCCTGATATATTTCGGCCCCTAATAATGCATCGATCTCGCTCGGTTCATAAAATTTCGAATCTGCTAGTGGAATATTTTTGGGATGACTCAAGAAGCGTTTATCAATGAAATCATTGGGTTGCAAATTTTTGGAATGACTAAAAACTCGACTGTTTCATGGTAATCAGTATGTCTTGAGTAAATTTCTGCCTTAATGGAATGTTTTATTCGCGTTTCTAATTGATTCAAGCCTTCTACGGGTAAGTTTATATTTTTGATAGGTAATTTAAGTAAATCAGCGAATTTTTTTGTAATAAAGTGAGACTGGGACCCACTATCAAGTAAAACGCGTGCTTGAACCATTTCATCATTCTTGTCTTTAATGTATATAAGTGCTGTTGATAATAAAACTTGTGTGCCTGCCATTGCACTGTGAACTTTAATATTTGAATTTGTGGCGATTTCGCCCGACTCTGAATATGTTAATTCTAATTTTGTTTCATCAGATTTTAAGTCCAAATGAAGCATTGTATTATGCTTTTTACCGCATTTTTTGCAACTTGTCCATTTGCATTCATCGCTTCTATGTCCGAAATTTAAACAATTAAAACATGCTTTACACGCTTTGATTTTATCCTGTCGTTCTTTTATGGTAATTTTTTTGAAAATCGGGCATCCGTGAATTTATGCTCGCCATTGCAAATTATACAAGGAGAAAAAGAAGACCTTTGTGTTGTCGTTAGAGCGTGTTTCTTGTCAGGATGCTTTGTTTTGTTTATATTATGATTGGGTTGTGTATTTACTGCGACAACATGCAATTCTTGACAGCGTTCTTCAAGAAACTCCATAAATTGTTTCAAGTTGGGCATATCTGTTCCCTTTAAAGATTTTTCCCATTCCTTATGTGTTTCGCGGTCTATTTTTGCTGTCATAATGTAAATTAATAATGTTCCCCACTTGCTTACCGGTTCCCCTAATGACTTTAATGCGCGTATGTGAGTTTGAATTGTGTCTACAAACTTTCTCAATGCACTCGCGGATTCAATGGGTATATTTGGTAGTTCCGTGAGTATTTTAACGTAACTTTGGACAATTACTCGTTTATTGTTGAAGCGAGTATAGAGAGCCTGCCAAGTTTTCGTATAATTCTCATCGGTTGCCTCTAACGACTCAACAATCTTACTAGCATCGCCCTTTAGACACGTTTTTAAATATTGAAATTTTTGTATGTTAGAAAGTCTATTCTCTTCATGGACCATTTGTTTAAACGAATTATAAAAATCGATCCATTTATCAAAGGGGCCATCAAACGTGGTTAATTCTTTTTTTGGTAATTTAATATAATTTTCCTGTGTACTTGTATTATTTGACGACTGTTGCATTGTTTGGGAATTACCGACTGTTTTATTCAATGGAGGTGCATTATTTCTCGCGATTATGTCATGTGCATAACTAACGTTCTCGTAGTAAAGCTTCTCAAAATTTTCAAAGTAAGTCGATGTCTCGTTGGTTAAATCGTCAATTTTTATCTGAATGTCTTCAAATTGATTTAATATACTGTTTATGTTATTTAATCGTAATTGTATCTCTGTTAGTTTAGTATGATTTTCTTCGTTAGTTATGTAGTTGATGAATGTCGTAAATTTCCGTTTCAGAATGGCTCTTTGATTTTTAAACTGCGTAATGTTTTCCTCGATTGACATTTTGTTTATTAATCAATATATCGCACGATTAAATAGTAAAATTAATTTTACGATTGAAATACGACAACACAGACAATTAGGATTTTTAAAGGATTAGATAACAGTGTTTACTTATCTGACAAAGCGTTTATGATGAATGTCTGCTGCCTGCTTTCCACGACTGTTGACTGGATGTTGAAGGAATGTCTACCGTTTTGCCCTTGAATGTGGTGTAAGTTGTCAAATCTCCTATCTGGATTAACTTGCTGCTGGTTGGGCTGCTTTACGAATACCTTCTGCTTTGATGACGTCTCTCCTTCACTCGTTTTTTTTTTCATACAATTGCATAAATTACGCGTCAATTGTATGAATTGAATGGCTTCCGCAATTCTTCGAATTTATTGGATTTTCTTTTCACTTCTCACTTTTGAATTTTCTTTTCACTTATTCACAAAATATGTATTGCGTAAAATGCTCGTATATATTTTTTTTATTCACAATGTCGCAAATTCAAAAGTTTACAACGTACAAAATTTTCGGAGTATATCCGGCTCGAAGGACCATGTAAAATGTTATACGCGTTGGTGAAATTTTAGCGTAACACTCTCACGATATTATTTCACTAGCGACTTGATAAATCATCAAGACGCTCACTGAATCTTTCAATAAATTAATTGAAACAACCAATTTTACAATGTATAATATGTTTATTTAAAGCGAAACAAGCAAATATTAGTGGATTAGTGGCAGACTTAATATTTTATTTTTCGTACTTAATACAAAACCTCAGATTCGGTGGTGGTAATACCTGACCTTCGGGTCACTCAAGTTCACTTTTTAGTGTTGCTGCATCTTATAAATAATTTTAACAAGGGGCTAGGTCTAGGTTTTATGATGTATCATAAAAGGAACAATGAAAGATCTTATATGCTAAAATACGTGGATGTGGAAAAATACAAGTTATAAACCCACGGAAAATACATCTTACGTAGGTACATTTCTGGTTTGAACATGTGTCCAAATAATGTTTATTACGTGATAGTAGCTCCTTTTCGCTTACATGTACTGATTCTTAACATTTTTTATAAAATAATCAAAAGAACTCTGGCTATAAGAAGTTACCACAAAAAAATTTTTTTTGATTCCTAATAATATGGAATAAAACGTGATGAAATTGCAAGATAACGGTATTATTCCTTTCTTTTTGTTTAGTTTTCTTCCATAAGTTCGACTGCTTGAAGGATGCAGCGTGAGCATTATTTGAATATAATTGTTAGTAAAGCAGACAATCGAAGTTTTAAATAAATGAGATAAGATCAGAATTTCGTCTGGTAGTCATGTTGTTAAGTAAGAGTAACAAAATTGTTCACAAGAACAATGGAAAATTTTTTTCTTGAGAAATAAGACCCATAAATATAAGACGAATTGATGATGTTGATCAGGAAAGCAGTTTGAGCAATATTGGTTCAAGATTGGTACAAACATAGAGGAGGATTAGACTTCTTTAAAGATAAGTGATTCAACGGCTGAAGATGATGTTACTAATTTTCGAACAAAAAAATTATGAAATAATGATCAGAAGACTGAGAAAAGTGAAGGAGATAAAAGAGACAAATATTATAAAAAAGTGAAAATATTGCGGCTCCGAAATTCGGAAATATGGATTTTGAATGTAAGAAAGTGTGCACGAATCGTATTACAGACTGACTCAGACATCAATTGTGCGTACGTTAGTAAGAAGAAGATGCGTTTGAAATTAAAAGCGATTAGCAAGAGAGTTTTATAAGTTTTTATAAGAATTACAAGTCCTTTATATATATTATTGACAAGGAAAGGATTGCGGTATGTAAAAAGTTCTTTAAAGAAACATTTTATGTATCCATTGGCAGACTACATCGAGCCATCAAAGCAAAGTTAATAGGAAAATATTTACGTGGAAAAGTGAAAGCATCTTGCCGAATGAGTGATGAAAAACTACTGGACGCCGTAAAAGATTATTTGAAAAGTTTTAAGAACTTAAGAAAAATGTACAATTTTTAGTCACAAAGTGAAGAATAAAACATTTCTCAGTGCGCAAATATAAAGGAAAAATTTTCCCGGATAATTTTAAGTTAAGTTTTTCTAGCAGCGCATGCTACCAGACTACCCACTGAACACCCCCCCCCCCCCTGTCAAGAGACCCTAGCCTGGAACTGTTTGACATATTACTTCGGGCTAGGTCTCATTTTACTTCGCCCTAGGGCGCCGTCGGCCTAGAGAAATCTGCCCCCAGCGGGAGGTGGCAGGATGGAGGAGGAATGCTAGAAAGGAGACCCCCCTAGACCCCGCGCCCAAGGTTATCCTTGAAACCAATTGTCTGGAGAAAGCTCCCTATTACGTCTCACAAGTCCTGCCGCATCCTGTTCCATCTTCTACTGTTGAAGAAGGTGTGACATGCGTCATCCCTTTTCTCTGGGCAGAAAATGCAGTTTAGGCACCGTGATTTACCAATCTTGTGCAGGTAAGACTGAAAATACCCGTGCCTGCTAAGAAGCTGGGTAAGATAATAATCAGTCTCACCGTGCCTTCGATTTAGCCACGATCCCACGTCCTCTATAAGGCGGGCAGTCCAGCAGCCCAATCAGCTGATAATAGCATTAATGTTATTGACCACAAATTTTTACTATCCGGGCATTCATTTCTTTCAAACGACAGAGATTTTGGAGTTGGATAAACAGCGTTAAAGAAAAAGGGATCAATTATATACTGCTGTAGTCTATTACCATGCAAAAAAATGGCCGAAAAATTAGCTCTGGAAATAGATTTTGTTTCGACCAAATCTTTTGGAGAGGTAATATTGAATAAGGACAAAGATAAGGACGGAGAAATTATACAGTGGGTCAAAATATCCTGGATGCGGTTTAAAAGGGTAAACCGCAAACATTTTTTACAAAACTAATACAGAAGAAAATGCACCATTTAAAGTTATTTTCTTATTTGGAAAAGCTCGGCAAAATTAAAATGTTGCCACTGTATATAACTTTGAGACCCAGAATAAGAGAGAAAAAGAACGATATGAAAAATTTGCTGTCATACATACCATCGATTCACCACGAAACTTCACTACGCTAACTGTAAAGGAGAAATAAGTTAAATATATAATTTATTTTATTTTTACTTATGTTGAAAAAGGAATTAACGTTTTATTTATATCGTTTTTTTAATACGACTGAAATTAATCTTTAATAAACTTGGTGATTCATGTGCTTAAATGTCTTAATCTTAGTTATAATTTTTGACATAAAAGACCCATTTCCTTGACGCTAATTTCTATACAAATAATGCCATATAATGTCTATACAAATTATGCCGATACAAATAAATTTCCTCTTGATTTTATTTCTTGTATTCTTGATTTTATTTTCTTTCTGGAAATGGGGTCAATCCGTTTGGAGCTTTAAAAACTCGTTTATTTTTTAAAAATATTTTCAATGATTATTTCATATTAAAGTTTAAATGGTGTATAGTGTTGAAATCATCCCTCGAATTGATTAACGTTTACCAATATTTTTAAATTAATTCAAATGCAAACCCTTAGAAATCTCGGTATATGAAAATCGACTTGTACAACTTTTAAAAATAAAAACTGATAAACTGTATTTTTTTCGCGGAAAATCACGACCGAAGACGCGAAAGGGTTCCTTTTGCTGACGCGCACAATTTTTCGATCCAAAGATGGAGTAGTTTTCTGTGGCCGCCCGCGATTTTCTTCATCATTTTTCTCCTTCGTGGCGTTATGAACCATTCGCAAAGAGCAGTGAGAAATTTGTGTAATCACACGAAGAGAGAAGCCGTCGTCCCTTAGGCGTTGAATGTTGATCCTCTTTTCTGAGTAACAGTGCTTATTTGCCCATTTTTGAACCAAAGAATTATTACGAAATCAGATAAAATACTTATTAGAAAAGTTTTTCCTAACCTTACTCGAAACAAAATAAATTTGGGGAAGAAAATTGAAAAATGGCCACAAAATTCTTACTTAAAAACTGTATTTATTATATTGTACAATGTGAAAATGGTCCTTTGACTGTCAACTTCAATTTGACATGGGCGAACAAACCATTTGAATACACACAAAACTGTTCTCAAACTAATGATTCATTGCAGCTGATTGTGTCACTTGAAAAGCATTATCAGCTGAAAAAATAGATATTTAAAAAAATAGAAAGGAACGCAGGCGTGCATTTATTATTTTGACCACCAGTTTAAATAACTTTTACAAAATGTGGTGTTTCCCCTAAACACATAGAAACACAAGTCGTGTTTTGACAGCAATTGTATTATGGCATTGAAATACGAAATAACGTTCCCTACCTTCTTGCATTTTGCTCGAGTTTAACATTTTTCTTGGTCAAAAATTTCATGTCTCTATTTTAATGTCCATGATAGCATGAATCAAGTTAAAAAGTGACGAAATAAATATGCTAAGTTGCATTAAAAATATTTTCTTTCAATATCGCATTGTGTAAGTAACATAACATTTAATGCGAATAATATTATAGTGTTTCTTGTGGTATCAACATGAATGGTATCTTGTGGAATTAGCACATTTAGTAGAGAAAACAGGCCGAACGTAAATAATACGTTAATAGTTCTGATTGGGTTAGTATTAAAAATCACCACTTTTGAATTTATTTCATTAGTTTAATCTTTCTGTACGTGTTTATTACTATGCTCACTTTTTTTGGAGAGCAGTTATTTGTATTGCTTCAAAATTGTAATATATAGAATGACTCTTTAGTGTACATTCTTCTTTTTCGAAAAACTACAGCCCCTCTCGGGCCTTCATTTCCTACATCAAGCGACCACAATTACCTCGATCCATTGACCATGTATTCCAATTTAGAAATCCGAACAACGGTGAAATGTCTTCGTCAACAGAGTCAGACCAGCGTTTCCTCAGTTTTCCCACTGGTCTTGGCCTTTCACTTCTCTCTACGAATACCGTTTTAAGTGTTCGTCTATACGATTGAAAGGGGAAACCCCATTGCAACATCCGCAGTTTTATAAGACCTCAGGCTTGGCGGCTTCAAGAATTTAATTCAGCTCATGGTTAAATCAAATTCGCCATTGACCTTTGTTTGTTGCCATTGGCCCTGTGATTCTCCGCGTCCGAACCCGTCACTTAAATGTGTTCCATATTTTTGCGGATGTGTTAGAGTCCATGTTTGACATCCATAGCATAGCACAGTTATTTGCACAAATTTGTGCACTTGGAGCATTGTTTACCTGTACTCTTCGGCGTACTTCGCCTCTTTAACTCGCAGTTCTTGTTATTTTGCCGCCTATGTACACAAATTTTCCCACATTTTCGTTACAGTATTCGCCCACTGTAAAATTTTGCGCATTTGAGGTATTTTCTCTCGACTCTCGTCATGAGTTTTCTTCTCATTGATTTGTAGCCCAACAAGTTTTGTTTCATTGTCGAGTTTCATTAAAAGTTCTAGGCCGATTACTAGCGACCTTACACGTCACCCGCATAGGGCTTGACTTGGTAATATTGTGCCTCTTGCATCGAGAGTATTGAAAGAGAGAAATTGAATTGCAAAGCGGTCAGCCAGAACAACGGAAAGTCAAAAAGAAAAACGAGTCCTTTTCTTGCAAGTGAAAGCAGTTTTCTTGAGCTGGCAATGCCAATTGCAGTAGATATGGATCCAAAAGAACTTTGGGTACCTTAAAAAATGAACAAAATGTAGAGTCGTTAAAATCGTGTTAAATGGGTCAAAATAAACCAACCAAAATAACACAAAACCCTTCCTGTCCCCTTTCAATCACTCGTGAACGAAAGCTACACTCAGATCACTTTCAAAATGTTACACTGGTTGAGGATGAAGGTTTTGAAGAGCTAATGTCAGCACTCGAACTGCCATACGATATTCCATCCCGAACTGCATTTAGCAGAACGGTACATAATTAAATTATTGGCAGCACTACGCTAAATAAAAGAAAACGGTTGAATATACTAACAAAATGGCCAAAAACACGCTGATTTAACATACATGAACTTTTTTATTGTGCAAAGAAAAGCTGTATGGCTGTCTCTGCGCACTTTATTAATAAAAAGCGGGCAGTTAACCTAGTTTTATTTGACTACTTACATTTTTCCAATCGTAGTACGGCGTTCAACAGAAAAAGTGAATTGATTGCAGAAGCAACAAGCTTTGATATTTTGCAAAAATTAATGCTACGTTCCTTTAGTTGCTGTCAATGCTGTTGTTGCAGAAATATTATCTGGATGGCAACATTTGTCAGGATTGGTCTATACATTAAATATTGTTTTCCAAGCTGCTCTTTAAACCATTGATACTATATACTAGAAAGTTAAACGAATAGACATACTCGTATTTTCCATTGAAGTGTTCCGGCCACTGTGAGACTTCAATCCATAAAGCAAAAAATTGTCGGTAGTAGGCAGCCATTACAACCTATTAATGATGTTATCATCCAGTGGCATTCAACCGACCTTACGTTGCTCATCAATATTTATAAGCTGCCCTGGGTATTTTGCAGTCCTGTTGAAACGTTGACAGCGGAGGAGAATGGAAAATACTGCGACAATGCTGCCTAATCTTGGAACTCTGGCAGTCTTGGAACGCTTGGAACTCTGTACCACAGATCTTAGAGCGTGAAAAGAAGTTACCATTTCAAAGGTCATTAGATTGGTAACTTTTTTGTGAAAATATGTATCAAAAATCTTGGTAGAGTCAGATGAAGGACTGAAATTAAAGGACTCCTTGTTGCAAAGCTGACTCAGTCGCGTTACAAGTTAATGATGTAAGTGCAAAAGCGTTATATTTAGATCCTCGATTTAAAAGGGGAGTTTCATAAAAAAAGTCGAAGAATCTCGCCGCGTTTACGTTTCTGAATTAATCAAAGCAGAATTACGGGCTGAAAACGTTGATCTTGCAGCAGAGATCAGTCCAGATTAGACTTGGAAAAGACTGATCTGGAAGAGAAAGGAAAAAATCTATTTGAATCTTGCTCAATCAGCACAAAAACGCCTGAGGATAATCGCCACATCAGTGCCCTGTGAGCGAGTTTTCTCTAAAGCTTGGCTCATCATTTCTGAAACAACGAAAAGGCAGAGTGTCCAGGATTATTATATTGAAACTCCAATATCGCTTCTGTATAAACTTTGAACCTAATTTGAACTCATCCTATATTTTTTGATTTAAATACTATACAATGCTTAAATTTTCAATCATTTTAAATATTAGTAATAATAACCATCACAAGATAAAGTTATTACATATAGTTATGTAATTTTTTGAGTTTCGTTTGGCAAAAATGCGATCGGGTTTCTGATTTTAATTAACCAGCAAATTCTCATCAACAGCTGAAACTAGTGTACCACAGATAAGTATCAGTTGGCAAGCAATTAAAAATCATCTTTTTTATTTCATTTTTTGAAATTTCGTTATTTATTCGTTATAACATTCGTTAATTATTGTGTCAAAAATGCATAAAGATTGGACCAGTATAACTGTATTTTTCGGTGGGCTGGGTATGTATCCCTCGATCGCACAAGATTACTCCTCCTGCAGACTAACATATGTATCTACATACGGCTGTGAAATGACAGCAAATACTTTTCGGTGGCAGTGCTTTTTTGAATTTTGACGCAGTCACATGTCAATTTATTTTCATTTTTTACGATGGACCTTAAAACCAGGCGTGTGGTCTAGGTAAGTTTATTTCACAATTTTTCATGTAAAATAAGTTTAAACGTGTTTTCACTACTTTATCAGTTTCGTTTCTATGGTCAAAATCTTGATGTGTGTGATAGCCATTATCATACTTAATCTAGAACTTTTTGGTTTTTTTCGTTTCAAATGAGCCAACAGGGAGATTTAATCAACAGCGCAGACGTATGAATTTTTGAGTAGTTACAAACACATGCCAATATTAGTAGCGTCTCTATCAAGCTTAAAAAACTTTGTATCGATATGCTAATCGTTTTCTCAAGAAAAAATCACAAAGATAACACTTTTCAGAGCTTTCAAACTAAGCAAACCCCTTAAGTTCCCCCCTAATACGTAAGGGAGAAATTGAAGAAATAAATTCAAACGTCCTAAGCTCCTCGAAGATCAGGAGAGGTTTAGAGCAATTTTTGCTACTCTGAAGAATATGCAAGCCACTGGTATGGGGATGAAAAACAATCCAAGCGATTGCTAAGTATCGAATAATCGGGCAGCAGTCTCCTTTTCGAATTTCCGACGAAGAAAGACAGTTTGTGTTGCGACGCAGTAGAGAGAGGTATGACTTTACAGTTACTTTTTACTCATCCGTTTCCGCAAGCAGCAAAAGTAACTAGCAAGGGAGTAGGGGCCTAGCCTGATGTAGTGGGACAAAGTACCAGGTTGAGTTCCCAGTGTTTCCAAGGAGATGTGGAGAGGAATTTCTTCCCCAAGGGAATTGTGGAGCTTTTATTATTATTTTATATTTGAGGTCTTTTCAATCATGCAAATCGATTACACTGATTTTCGAATACTATGATCTATCGTGCCCTAAGTACTTGCATATGCACGCTCTATTTTGTCTGCTTTTGTTTTACTTC
This sequence comes from Stratiomys singularior, assembly GCA_954870665.1. Classification (NCBI taxonomy): domain Eukaryota; kingdom Metazoa; phylum Arthropoda; class Insecta; order Diptera; family Stratiomyidae; genus Stratiomys; species Stratiomys singularior. Next base: position 66,185,909 of record OX940877.1, read on the forward strand.
AAATTTAAATTAATTGCAAAGTATAAAACGAAAATATTTACAAAACTTTCCACTGAAGTCGAAAGTTATGAACTTCGAACATGGCGGGTTATGTGGAATACCGACCCATATTACCCGACTTTTTTTTAAACTGCATCGATATCATAAAAAATAAACACTGCTTTTATTTTTTTTGTTTGGGAGGTGAAGGCTATTTACGCCCTGAGTGTCGGACACCCCCGCTACCGGACTACTGACTAAATACCTCCCCTGTCACACCGAGAACCTAGCCTGGAACTGTTTGTGACATTACTTCGGACTAGGCCTCATTAATCATCGCTTAGCGATGTCTTCTGGCTAAGGGAAATCTCTCTTTCTCCACGGATGGGTAGGAAGGAATTGCGATTAGACGGAATCGCGTTACAGAGATCTACCCTCCCTCGGCAAGCTATCCATCATGCCCTTCTTTAGAATAAGTACTGTCCGTACGTAATGCGACACACAGTTCCAATTGTCCTTTGGTTGCATCATTTTTCCCGTTAAATTTTCTGAGGAAATTACGTCAATTTTCTCCGAGAGATGCGAACGGAGTCTTGTGAATCTATTACACGTAAAGAACGTATGGCAGGCGTCATCCGTCATCCTCGGGCAGAACACGCAAATTGGGGATGGTGTCTTTCCCATCTTATACAGGTAAGACTGAAAATACCCATGACCACTGAGTAGTTGCGTCAGGTAATAATCAGTCTCACCATGCATTCTGTAGAACCAAGGCCCCAAGTCACTTATCAACCGTGCGGTCCACCTGCCTCGCGTTTCGTTTTCCCATTTTTGCTGCCACAAGGTTAGGGTTCTTCTCCGTTCCTCTCGGCCGACGGTTTCTTTCGCCGACTCCCCCTACGTAACTATACACGTTTCCGTTCGTCTGCAAGTAACTTAATAGGAACCACCCTCGAGATTACCAGCACTGCAGGTTCAGAGACAGTGCGGTATGCAGCGGCTATCCGTAAAGCTCCTTGCCTCTGCACCTGTGCCAGACGCCTTCGGTGCGTCTCTTTACTATGAGCGTCAGCCCAAACCTCGGAGCCATACAAGAGCACTGACTCCATTGCACTCATCAGTAGACGTCTTTTGCTCGAAGTTGGCCCCTGCGTGTTGGCCATAATGCGATTGTGCGATTGAGCGCTGATACTCGCACGGAAACCTTATCCGCTGACGCTCGAACCTGCTCGAAAAAACTCATCTTCGAGTCAATCATCAAGCCAAGGTATCTGATTGATTCTTTTGCCTCGATGATCATTTCCCCCACCCGAACGGGGATAACACGAGGGATCCGCTTCTTGGTGAGGACGACAACCTCGGTTTTTTCCAGCGCTAGGCTGAGCCTACGGTCTGTCATCCACTCACTCACTCGGCGTATTACCGCACCCAGTTTGAGTTGCGTCTATCCGACAGTACGTCCGGCGACTAGTACTGCTACGTCATCTGCGTAGCCAACCAGGCGCGACTCCCCCGGTAACTGCAGCCTCAAAAGCTCATCGTACGAGACATTCCACAGGTCCGGGCCCAGAACGGAACCTTGCGCGACCCCTGATGTCAAATCAATTCTTCGCCGGCCTCCCAATGTGTCATAGATGAGTTTCCGATTTTTGAGGTAGTCCTTCAATATCCGCATCAGATACCTCGGCACCCTGAAACATTCCAGGGCACCAAGAATATCTGTCCATCTAGCAGAGTTGAAGGCATTTCTCAGATCTGCTTTTATTAAGCAATATGTATAGTTTATTAAACTTCAGGGAAATAAAAATTGTAAATAAAATAGTTCAAAATAATAAAATAATTAGGAATAATAATAAAAATTTAACATTACAAAGTAAAAAATTATAAAAATTAAGTAAATTATTATCTGTCCAAAACAACAGCAGCAAAATACGAAATGGAATTATAAAATAAAGTAAATATAGTACTCATTGCAAAGAATGACATTAACTTAATCTCAAATGCCAGTTGTAAGAATTCATTATGAACAAATAAATTTTCGCACGAGTGACAAACAAATATAGCAAATCTTCTTGGAATACGGTCATTTAGAGCCCATATGCAATCGCACTGAAGACATGGTGTCCATTTCTCCCACTTTTGCTTGCACCCCATGACTGATTGCAGTAATTACATTTCGCATCCTCTGATGGGAGATAATCACGATAGATTTCATCATCTGAATCATCCATCCTGATACTTATATCGGATGCACTAGATGATACGTTTTTTTTATTTTCGATATTTTTGTGTTTAGATTTTTACCAGTGCCACTTTTTAATTCTATTATCTTTTTAATTACTCCTCCACTCGATTTTGCCTTTTTGTTGTGACTTTCTTCGAGACCCGTTTTGTAAGGTGATGTTAAATATGTAGCCTTGCTTTTTCTTCCTATTTGAGTGATAGTTCCTTGTATTTATGGAGGTGGAGAAATATCCCAAAGGTTGATTGTACTTTTCTTGTGCTGCGAATGGGTGCTGGGCTGCTATTGCTTTGTTCATTTGCTTTTCATCCCACTTGCTTACGTTTATTCCTTTCTTTGACATTATGTTGTAACCTGTAGTTCAAAAAGTATACCTATCAGATATGTGTGGCTTATGTGGTATAGTGTTCCAAATTACCCAATATGTCTCTTTCAATGTATTTATAAGTTTAGATTGAAAATATTTTAATAAATTATGATACCTACCACAAGAACCAAGAAAATTAACTTCAAATTAACGGGAAATTATTAACAGAGCCTCAGAGACACAAATTTTCACTTTGCATAACGGAACTCAACAACATACAAAAAAAATTCAGTCTACACCCTTTAACATTTGGGATCAAACTGATAACATACAACGAGGGAAGTAACATCATTTTTCTTGCCGCAGTTTAGACTTACGAATAAATCTGCTGAAGTAAATAAAAGAAAAAATACAAAGCTCAGATCAGCTTATTGGTGTTAGCCCTTGGAGGAGTATCGTGGTGGCTGTGGTGCATACTGTTGGCGTAGCCCATAAAAACTTGCCAAGAATAGCTAGTTTCTGCATCTACCAGTATGATCAATTGGATAACCCCAATTATAGCTGGTACTGCGCGATCCTGGCAATAACCAGAAAAGCCTAATAAATAAACATGTAGACATTCGGCCGATATGATAACATCCTACAATTTAAAAAATAATTGAAGCCACATAAAGGACGAAATAATTTTGAATAGAAGTAGGCGTGACTGGGCGTACTTGGTATACATAGTTTACCTATTTTTTCTGTTACATATCTAAGAGTACAACAGATACTATAAATCAGTTCAATCTAGAACATCAGTTTGTTCGTTAGTCGTTCGTTTTTTGCAGTGTCCGGTAATACTCATCCCGGTCGGACAAAAAAAAAATAAACAAAAGACATACAGCGGAAAGTGATGCGGAGTTGATATCAACTTCGTGTAAAAATACTCAGAAACGGTAAGGACATGGAGGTACCTGTCAATTTAAATTTCATATATTGCTTTCTATAGTATGCCTCTCTTTTCAACAAGTTCTGCGGATGCAACTTGTAAAGGCAAAAGTGATATGTCTTTAACACATTAAAGCTTACGAAGCTTGGATTTTAAAATAATTCAACCGTGCGATAGTGAAAGACTGTAGGTCGTGAATTCTTGCACCATAGTTCAGAACTCATGTCCAAGTAATCGCCGTTTTGTTTTCGTAATGCGTGTTTTAGGAGTCGGTTACGAAAGAGTGAATGTTTCGCAGAGCTGTTTTCCTCCGATAGGGGTGGAATTATTTGTTCGTTCTCGGAACTTTCCGTCGTTCCTTGTCACTTTCTTCGTTTCATCTACAGATGTGTTTCGGCGGTGCGCCATCTTCGGTGTGATGTTCCTTTCTCAGTTTTGTCGGGCTCAAGTGTCCTTATTTAAAGGTGCTTATTTATAAGTTACTTTTTTGTTGTCGACCATGTGGTCTGCGAAGTTGGACTCAGTTTTTGCAGTCAGTCGTAGTCCCTTATGTGCTCGCGAAATCCTGATTGACCGATGTAGTTCTGTTGGCATGTACAAATAATTATTGTAATTTATAATTTTATAATTTATAAATTGTAATTTATAAACACCATGTACATAAATTGTTGTCCAGCGAGGTTACTTCGTTTATGTTTGTGCGTAGTATATGTCCCAAATTGCACCTTCTTGTAACAAACAGGGTGTATATAAATTAACCTAACGAAACGAAGAAAGTGACGAGGAACGGCGGAACGTTACGAAGACAAAAAAGGAGTTATTTTTTTGCAGTTTTATGGACATATGCGGAGAAATTAGGTATACGACTTATTATTCGCTCCTGAAAAATAATCATACGGCCGCATCTTCAATTTTAATTCTGCGCTATCATTTGCTGCAACGCAAGAGAAAAACTTGACTGTGGGCGCCAGAAAGCAATGGAATGAGTAAACGGTTTCAAGTGACGACACATGGAAGAAACGAGGCTTCCCATCACTCTTCGGTGTCTCTTCCTTCATCGGAAATACCCCGGAGGGTTTTGCGATGGTTATGGGCAGTTTTTGTGGTGGATGTAATCTATGAAAGATTAAAAAAGAAGCTTATCCATCATCGTACGCAATATGATGTGCAGCTCATAAAAATGATTTCAGCGTAAATCATTCTGGAAACCCCGTATGATGGAAGCAGATGAAGTAACATAAATATTTTAAAGATCGATGGAATCACATGGCGTACGCAGGTAATGGATACACTAATGATGGATAATCACTAACTAATGTTAACTTGCACTGGAAAGCAAAAATCGTAAAAACCTTGACCCTGATGTATTGAACATTATTATTTTTTTATAGGTTTTTGAGATTTGTTTAATCACTGAAAAGTGAGTTATCGAAATGTTCACAAGCGAAGTACAGAGAATATAAACTATGTGGTACTCATTTTCACAGAAATAAATAGTTAACATTGAGAAAACATAAACTAGGTAAAACCAATATAGGATTTATTTTGAGTATGTTCGCAGGTACTTCATCAAATATTGGAAAATAAAAATTTTTTTTTGCCTCACTTCTTTTATTCTTTTTCCGCCACTTCATTCATCATTTTAGTGACGTGAACCATTGCAGTGCTTCCATATATTGATATATAGCTTATGTTTAGCTTTCTGCGGGTCCATAGCTTACTTTCGGGCCTGATCCTTAGGTTCTGTACAAAGTTATACCGAGGCGTTTGTTGTTTCATATGCTTTTATAAGCATGTGTTGTTTTATATGCTTCATGGGCGCATCATATGATATATCAAACAGACGTTATTTATCGGAAATCAGATGCGTGCTGGCACCCGAATTAATATACCCTTTAGTTTTCTTATATGTTGAGTTTAGAAAAACGCACTGAATACTTTACTGAATACAATGGTTTTTAAAGTGCCTAAGCTATTTAGTTTTAGAACAGCTTACTGCCTTGGTAGGTTCTGAAGTTGGCCTTCTCCACTTTGACATTGACGTTGCTGCATTGCTGCCAACTTCTTGTCTTCCTTTCATCCAACTTCCTTGGATGAAACTGCGCCGTCCGCTCCAGTACTGTCAACTCCGGCACTCATATCTAAAGTCTAGGAGAAATTTTATGGTTGAACTTTTTTCAAGTCAACAAATAGTGTCTTCTGAGTGATGCCCATTTTAACAAACAATAAAAATATAAATAGTGCAGAATCCGATATGATGTACACCCCGATAAAATCACCGACAATGACGCTTCCCCTTACTGCCGCCGGCAGCGAATTCCCGCCAAAGAAACTTTAAACATTCCGTCGCAAAGTTATAAGCGGCCAAGACCGCTAACTCAATTAGAAGGGACACCATCAAAACGGCCCAATGCAGCCAGTGCGCGCAACATAAACAAAAATGCCTTTCTTTCCAATGAAGTGTGTGAAGTCGTAGAGCATGAACTCAGTGTTATTATTTCCAAGGACAACGCATCAGCAGCTCCCCGAGTTTCCAGCAAAATTATGGCAGAATCCAGGGTGGACATTGAAATGGTCACCGATAACAACAAAATGGACGACTTCCAAGCATCACTCAAAGCTGACGGAGAGCGCTTTCAACTAGCTACTGGGATCGATGATAGCAAAAAAAAGGATCCAGCTTTAGGAGGTAATTCAAGTACTAACATAGCATTAAGCCAAAATAAATTCGATGAACTCCAAGACATCAACACATCCATAGCAATCCACAGTCGGCCAATGTGTCAAATAATGCACCTTCTAGTCACAAGAGTTCTTGGCTTCCTCCGATATTCAATAATAGAATATCAGCACCTTCAACAGCTCTTCCAATGAAGAAGTTCCCAGGTAATAAATATTGGGTTAAATCCTTCAAATAGGACTACTACAATGTCACGGTAGATTCCTTTGAAGTCCACGATTTCTTTGCATCCCTGCCGCTTCTCGTCAGGGATGTTGGTCAGTTGGCACCTGACGAGAAGCGGCAGGGATGCGTGTTCGAAACCAGCTTGACCTCTTTCCATCTTTCTAAATATTCTAATTAAATTAAATTTCTAATCGAATTAAAATCCAATAAAAATCGTCAAAAAAACCAAAATTGCTATAAAAGCAATTGTTCTCGCTCAAGGAATCCCAGTCCAACAGCAAATCGGCTGGAATACGCATATATAAGAATACGCAGGAAGAAAAAACAACACAACGATGTTACTATCATCGAATCTACGGAGGAAAAGCAATTCCATGCCAAAAGCCTCGTCACTATCGGCCCCAGGGAAACTAATTCCGTCCTCGTCAGAGACGGTTAGCGGTGACGTCCACGAACAGAACCATTTATCCATTACCGAGAAAAATACGGGAAAGATATTCTTAGTGGACACAGGTGCATAAGTTTCAGTAATTCCATATCATGGAAAACTTCAGAAAACGGAAAGAAAACTATATACAGCAAACGGGACAACTATCGAAATTTACGGAAATAAAATTTTTTCGCTCGACTTAGGTTTCCGGTGAAGTTTCAAATGGTCGTTTTGCTGTAGAAAAATCAATCCAGGGAACAGATCAGAGGTTTCAACTTGTTGGTGGGCGCAAAGCGGAAGCGACTGGTAGACGGCAATACTAATCTACAAACAAACGCAATAATTCTAAATGGTTTTGCGAATTCGATAAAAATGATTAAAATAGGAACCCAATTTTACCACCTTCTGAGTTTCCGGATATAGTAAACCTAATAGTACAATAACGTGCGACGCGGCGCTCAAACATCATATTCTCACTAAAGGACCTCCCATCGCTGAAAAAGCTCGTCGCTTACCGCAGGATAAATACCAATCTGCTAAATGGAATCGAGCCCATTGTGGAGAAAGGAATATGACGATCTTCGAGCAGCCCATGGTCCAGCCCGCTGGTTCTGAAGCAAGCAGGAGGCTGGAGGCCACGCAGCGATTACAGAGGATGGACGCAGAAAGCATTCCAGATCGGCACCCCATTGCTAGTGTTGAAGATTGCATCCTTAATTTGTACGGAAAAGCTAATAAAAAAAAACTAAAAGGAAATTGAAAAAACAGCCGTGATTACACCGTTTGGCCTTTTTAAGTTCCTAAAAATGCCTTTTGAACTTAGGAACGCAGCACAGATCTTTTAGCGATTCATCGATATCGTACTATCCGGTTTGGACTGCTGCTTCGGCTATTTAGATGACATCATTATCGCATCGAAGTCGGAAAAAGAGCATGAAGATGACATTCGAACGATTTTTCAACGATGTCAAGAAACTGGTACCAAAATAAATCCATCAAAATGCAAATTCAGACAGTCGGAAATTCAGTATCTGGGATCCACAGTTAAAAAGGATGGAATCAAGTCTTTGATTGAGGAGGTAGACATAATCCTGAAATATGAATAGGCACGTACGATTTGCAACCAACTAGGAATGTTAAATTTCAACCGTGGAGTGGACTCTTATTGCTGTGGATGCATTCGAAAAAAGCAAACAATTGTTAGGAGATGCAACAATTCTAATTTATCCGGTAAAGGATTCACCTTTGGCTATCACAACGGACACTTCTAATTTAGCGATGGGGGCAGTGTTGGAGCAGTTTGTAAACGATCAATGGAAGCCACTCGGCTGCCATTATGATTTATAGCGTTTATGACAAGGAGTTGCTAGTTTCTAGGAGTTGCAAGCCCCTGCAATTTAATATTTGCGTGAAGTGAATAAAAGGACAGGAATTCGTGATCAGAACAGATCATAAGCCGTTATGTCATGCGTTTAATCTTATATCATCAAAACTGTCACCCTGGCAAATGCGCTATTTGGAATACATATCGCATTTTACCACCAACATGACACAAATCGAAGAAGACTCCAACACAGTTGCTGATACGCTGTCGCGACTTTGCGCAATTACGGAAAATACCTCAATCGACTTAACGGAGGTAACTAGCGGACAAGAGAAGGACGAGGAAATCGTTGATGAATACTGGAACTTCACTGGAACTAACTCAAAAAACTATAAAAGGATACAAGGAAGCTACCTTTGCTGCGATATCTCAACTGGAACTGCACGACCATATATACCGAAAGTTGTTCGAAGTCGGGCATTTAATTCGGTACATCGATTATAACATCCGAGAGGAAAAACAGCCAGCTGTCTCCTAAGAAATAAAATTGTTTGGCCAAATATGAGAAACGATAAAGCCAATTGAACAAAAGCCTCCATTTAATGCCAGAGATCAAAAGTTAGTCAACACGTTACGACTCTTCCAATTCAATACGTGACACCTAAAAAACGGTTCGACCACGTCCATATTGACTTAGTGGGACCGTTACCTGTTGTTAATAAGTACAAATACGTTCTTACAATGATTGACACATCTTGCGGTGGACAGAAGCAGTGCCAATCATCGATATAGCAGCTGAGACGATATAACGATATATATCGATATAACGCGCTGACAAAGCTGCTTGGGTGTAAGCATATTCGGACGACAGTATATCATCCAGCCTAGAACGGCATGATCGAGCGATTTGATCGATCCTGGAAAGCAGTGTTAATGTGCCACGGAGATACCACGTGTTCGTGTGTCGTGTATTATCGTGTCATAGATCAGTATGATAAGGTATGCATCATTACGCATGGAAAAGAAACGATAACCTTAAATGATCGACTTAAACCGGTGTATATGATAAATCCACAAATCAAGGAAACGACGCCGAAACCGTTCGTCAACTACACGGAGAAAAGATTACCAGTACTTAAAACGTATTCTGGGCCCCAAAAATCAAGCAGCAAGCAAGTAGCGTTTCAATTGTCCGATTGACAATTCTAAGGGAAAACGTATCTAGCGATTTTCGAACGAACGAAGCGACATTTGGATGACGATATAAGTTTTACACCTGTTACTTGTAACGATTTTGTGGCCTCACTCTTTCTTAGAACGCCATTTTAATAAAATATACTTAAAAATGATACGGGGTTTTTATGCGAACCGCGAGACATTTTTATCTGTAGCCAAGAGCGCTACTCTTGAGTCGTAATGGGAGTTTTGCTACTAGTCCTACACTATTGGCTTGATTTGCTGCCGAGAATGTTCAATGCTTGTCTCGTAACGCCAACAAGAGAAAGAGGAACCCTGCTTTACTATCTAAATATCATCCACTGCGTTGTATGCTGGACACTCCCGGAAAAGTGCTGTCGAAGCTTATAAAATGAAGCTGGCGACCCCACTGAGAATCTAATGTAGATTCATAGCTGCGCGTTCCTACATCAATGTAATACCAGAATTGGTGAATAACAAAGAATGACAAAGGAATAACAAACGTATCACCTCAGGCTATATCTTTAGCTCATTTCTGTGGAGCATGAATCATGAATGAATCTGCTGAATCAGCTACGCGAGTTTTGTTCTCGAGCAGATGAGAACCGAAAAAAATAAAAATTCTACAGTTGCACACTAGAAATGAAAATCACTTCTCTTTGGGTCAAATTATTTATTTAATCAAACTTTATTTAAATCAACGTATTACAACTATTCAACAGACCGCGTTTCGACAAAATGGGAAATAACGACTAACTTGGGAAATGCATAACCAACCGTATTTATGGGCGTAAAGTGCTGACGCTAGCATCTGCACTTTACACTAGCATTTATTGTTTATTTAAAATTTTTGAAATTTGACGATTTACTTGTTCTATGAGAACTTGTAAATCGTGGGAACTTATGGGGCTGGGCGTTTGGTTATACATAACTCGCGTCATAGCGTAACAACAAACAGCGGTAACACTCCGAACAAACGACCGATCTAACGGTATTCAAAAAATTCTGGAGAATTGCATTGGTGTTCGTAAAAACGTTTATTTTTCTGTATTTTGTCCATCTGTTTACATTGTGCTTGCAAACAAAACGAGCGAAAAATAAATATTTTTACGAACACTATACAATTCTGCAAAATCCGTTAGATTGGTTTGTTGTTACGCTATGCTCGCGTCATGTTACGCGCTAGAGACACAATCGGGTAACAACGACATACTCGACAGGCTTCTGTGCACATTGATGAACAGGAGGACGAATCGCGAATTCTCCCGACCAATTTCAAAGTCAATCGGGGTCACAGAAAAGAAAAAAATTAAAATGGAGCTAGAATGCTCCGCATTTGACTTTATTTTTAATAAGAACGGAACCAATTACAATGTAAACTCCATAATTGCAACCCCCGTTCATTGCAATACTCGTAATTTGCAACGGCCAATATTTTTCTATTGTAGACTCTAAAGTTGCAACTGTTGTTGCAATTTTAGAGTCGAAATCAAATCAAGACCGTTGCTTTAAAATTTCTTATCCTGTTGTATGCACTCACAAGATATTTATTGGAAGTCTAGTGGCACAATAGTACATATTTTCCGGTACATTCCCCAATACGCGTGCTTGTCAAGTGGTATGTTCATGTGATTTTCGTTTAAATTTCGTTTTCTTACGTCGCTCGTGTGGTTTATTTGAAAATGTCGGGTACAAAAGCACATAAGTTTTTATCATTTAAAGATAAAGCGCAAGTTATAACAGATTTCGAAACTGGTTCATCTATTGCCGCCTTATCTATCAAATACGGCGTCAACAAATCGACAAATAGCCGTATTATGAAAAACTAAAACAAATTCGAAAAATTTGTGGCCAATGCAGAATTTGAATCCGATAAACGGAAAACGATGCACCAGTTCGAATTTCCGAAAATGGAGGCTGCGCTGTATAAGTGGTTTTTGGATCAACGATCAAAAAACATACCGATGTCTGTGGAATTGCTGAAGGAAAAGGCGAAATTTTTTCACAACAAAATTCGAGAGAATTCAAATGGATTCAATGCAAGCAACGGTTGGTTCATAAAATTTAAAAAGCGACACGGGATCCGGCTTCTGAAAATTTGTGGAGAAAAGCTGTCAAACAATGCAGCTGCCATTGACCAATTTGTTGAAAAGTTCCTTTCAAAATCAAGGGATTGGAATTGAAGCCAGAACAGATATACAACGCAGATGAGTCTGGCCTGTTCTGCAAGCTTCTTCAAGAAAAAACTTTGGTGAATTTCCGGGAAACTTCAGCGCCTGGACGGAAAACTAATAAGGAGAGGATAACTTTTCTAGCATGTACAAATGCAACCGGAACGCATAAAGTTAAGATCCTAGTGAAAGGAAAAGCCAAGAATCCCAGGTACAAAAATGCTGAAGATCTTCCTGTGGTGTACAGAAACAGTGGCAACGCTTGGATGACGAGATGTTTATTCGACGACTGGTTTCATCACACATTTGTTCCAGAAGTAAGGTCTTCGATTTCCGAAATTAAATTTATTGATTTCAATGGACTTTATTTTGCTTTAGGTCCGCGGATTCCCAAGTGCTCAGGGACTTCCACCAAAAGCACTTTTACTGCTTGATAATGCTCCATGCCATCCGAAAGATGGCCAGCTTGAAAGTGATGACGGTATGATATCCATAATGTGCTTCCCACCGAACTGCACTGCAATCATACAACCTATGGCCCAAAACGTGATTAGATTGACAAAACTTTTTTACAAAAAAGGCTTGTTGGCCCAATTTGTAGGTTCTGAGGAATCGGACACGGAGCAAATAATTAAGGGAATAAACTTAAAACACGCCCTATGTCATTTATGTGGAGCATGGGCGAAGGTCAGATCACACGTTATCGAAAAATGCTGGGAAAAATTAATGACACCAGTCTCTGATGGGACGGAAGAGGATGACGTTCCGCTGAGTATCATAAGATCAGAAATGCAGTGCATGAAAGATTTAATAGACCCAACAGGTGATCTTCTGAAACAAATTGGGCCTGATGATAATTTGACATCAGATGATATTGATAACTGGATTGTGGAAACTGGAGCTGAGATTTGTTTTGAAGAGATAGACGACGATGAAACAGTCAGTTGACGAAAGCACCTTGGAGATAAAATTGAACAAGATAAAAAAATGGAGACGCAGTACGAAGCTTCGACATTTGTGTTGAATGGGCTGAACAGAATAACGAAAATCTTCAGGATATAATTGTTTTGCAACAATTGAAGGAGAAAGCTATTGTGAAGCAAGGCAAGACCCAGAAGCAGGCAACACTTTTTAACTTTTTTGAGAAAATCTGAACACATGTGTTTGAAAAATAAAGGTGTAAGAAAAGTTTTTGTTGCACTCATTCTTTTTGAATTGCAATATTTTTTTCCAATAAAAATAACTTCATTTGTGTTAATTGGTTGTTTTTCTTCTCAAAAAGTACTGACCCGAAAATTGAAATATTTCGAAAATTGCAACAAGTCTGTGTTTCTATTAGTTGCAATTACCGAGGTTACACTGTAGTTATAACGTATGAGCTTTACGTGTTAAATTTTAGTTGATACTATGCTTATCTGAACTCTATCTGAATATCTGAACATCTTGAATCTAGAATCTTAATTTAGAACCGATTTTCGCAATCAAGCATGCAATAAGAAAATCATTATTATAAACAGTTTTTAGAAGGTGGTATTGGCTTTGGTGCTTTGAACAATATATGTAGATTTATATTGTCAATAATTACGCATGTCTACAAACATCACTTGTTTTTCATTGTTAAAGTGCTTTTAAAAAGTAAATTGCATTGTCAACTTTGAATCCTTTCATTTTGACTTTTGTATTCACAGACAGCGTATATGTTAATAACGGACACACAACACATATGGTCAATCGAGAAATTTTTAAATTTCGTATTCCCTCAACTCATCAAACTAGGAACTTCATTGGCATCAGAAATCATTTTTCTTCTCACGTCCACATTGCTTCAAAGATGCGAGACAGTAAATCTTTTTAAAAATTTAAAAGATTGCAATTTTGGGATGGAACCATGAATGAACGAGTCCTTGCAAAAATCCGAAATTTTGTTTATTTAAGAACCCTTTCAAATTGGAAAATGGTAGAGTTACAACTAACCAAATGCTCTGTTACTTGCATTTCACTTTGAAAGTATATTAGAAGTTTTTGAATGCTTTCGGCATGCAGGGGTCGTCCTGTCTTTATCTTCAGCGGAGCAGTAGTAGCAATCGTTGACTTTTATTTTAAGGATTATTTAAAAAAAATGGATAGCATCCGAGGGCTAATGCGAATCCATTTGAACGACGCATATACTCTACTCTGAACGAATAATAACTAGTTTGTGATGCTAGCTGTTCCTTGAAGAATTTTCTTTCATGTATTACCTCTCGGAAAGCCATCACGTTTAGGACATAGTAAAGATATACACTATCTTTATTATGTCCTTTGTAAATCGATTGGAATTATTAATATTCTTTAACTCCCCTTATTTTTTATACGAAAAGTATAAGCATAGTGATAATGCGAAAACAACGAATAAAAAACAATAGAAACTAAAAGAGGAAGTAATTCATTTATATTGTTTACTAATATATTGCAAAATACCCATTAACATTTATGAAATATAACGATTATTACCAAGCAAACCTTATCATTAAGAGAATGGAAACACACAAGTCTTGTTTTTCAATAAAAGATAGTGATATATATTTGTTCATCAATTATAAGTGAAAAATGGAGAAAATGTTTAGTAATGAAAGCCAAAATTATTGTGAAACCGGTAAAATAATAGCGTAGAGACAGAACACTCCCACACAATGTGTTGCATAGTGTTATTACGATAGAGACCAGGAAGATATAGAGAGACCCTACGCCCAAATTTTTGTCGGGAACCACCAAAATTAACGCATATTAACACAAATTCACCAACGCTTACTTAAAAATGATCAGAGATAGCAGAAATGAATGATCGAAAATTTCGTTATCTGAACTATAATTACAAACATAACAATATTTGCTGGCTGTAATTTAAGCACATGTTTTGTTTTCATTCTCATTTTGTTATCCAAATACTCCTAAGCAATATTTTGTCGTTATCAATAAAATTACGACAAATATCATCACATTAAGGGCCCCATCATTAACAAATTTGTGCTGGCCATGGACACAGGAGAATCGACTTGGGAAAGTTAACTCCACACAATCATTATTTCCCAGAAAGTTAAGCCCCGCCCATTCCATACGATTATGACAGATGATCGACTTCGGATTTAATTTGCTCGAACCGAATGAACATGCGGAAATCGCAATTTGAAGCTGATATCAAGGCTACACGAAGCTAGTCAAATACGTTCAAATCTACAATACCGTTGTTAATGTAATTATCATGTTCATAAGCTTAGTGAGAATAAGAAATGCTCAATATAAGCGTTTGCATATTTTCAATTAACGTTGACTGATTAAAGCGCATGATTCAGCGACCGATTTAATAATATTTTCAACATTCAAGTGATATATATGTCCGTTCCGTTAGACAAATTGCTTTTCTAACTGTAATGCTAACTCACTGTCAAATTAAAACTGAAATGGCCGAAGATTTTGGAAGATGTAAACATTGTATTATATTTGATAAGGGATGAAAATGTTTCCGATTTGCTAATTATATGCTCTAATTGCTTAGTTAACTTTTATGTGAAATTCTCGGATTGATAGATAATTCCATACTTCAAGGCGATATAGGCCCTCCAATTAAACACGTAAAAGTAGTGCATTCTCCAGCTGTTATTAGTGGTGCATAAATGTAGTTTTCGTATTTTTGTATATCATTGGATAGTACATTGTGAATGCTAAGTGCATGTGCTTCTAACTGCGTGAAAAACCTTGAAATTTCGATACAATTTCGGATATCATGCTGCATATGACAAAAATGGCATGAAACGAATGGAGCTCAAGATTTGAGCAGCTGAAGAGGGGAAAAATATAAGTTTAAAACATCGCACGCTCACGTATGGTCATGTACACGGATAGGGCCTCTCTTTATCTTATAACTTTTTACTCATGGATTTTGAGAGTATTATTCTTGATAGAATGAAAGGATGAGAAAGAAATGAGAAAATATTTATTTATCCAAGTTAAACTTTACTTTTCTCGATTGAATTCCGTTAGATTGGAGGCTTGCTTGAAACACAGCTTTGTGCTAACGCTGAAAGAAAACTAACAGCAGCTTTTAGAGGTCTAAACATGTTTTACGCCAAAATGAGAAAGAATTTACTAACCTTCTAGTAGTACCAAATATTACAAAACCATAGTACGTTGTACCAAACTTACCATAGCCGGTCGATTGCATTCGATAATAAGATTTTCCTATTGAATTGGTGTTTCAAAACAAATTTTTTTGGAAATGGGACATCAAGCCAAAAGTGCGAAGAAGTGCACATAGATATTCTCTAATTTTTTTTTTTTATTCTCTATTCATTATTAGAGATTTATTATTCTCTAATAATAATTCTGATATTAAGAATTATTAGAATTATATTCTGTAATAATTGTATTCATATATGATGATTTACGTATACTTTTACGCAAGTATTCTCATTCACATTAAGACTTAGAAGTCTTGCCACGGTGATCTCCCCACTCACCTACGTCATTTATCGTCGAAGCTCCCTATCTTGTAAAGCTCACTTAATGTGTTATATGTGGTAGTCTCGTCGTTCCCGTAATGCCCGTCCGGACTATTGACGCTATTCAATAATTCTGCGATGATATGGAGCAAAGTGTAACTACTAGAGAGTGGATGTTTCCTAAATCCTAAATATTTGCGAACATTATTTTTCCGACTTAAAATTTAAGAGATGGATAATTTCAGAGTATGTTAATAATATCTTTCAATACAGTCTTCTGAGTAAATGAGGTTTTCGTATTTTTTTTACGCCAAACCCAATATCAAATGATATCTCCTTGTTATGATATCTCCTTGTTATGATATTCTCATTTCCCCGCAGGTACTCAAGGTACCGAAATTAGTAGTATCCGTGGAAGAATATGAAGGAGAATCTCGGGACAATATGAAGGGTGAGGTAAACGTTTCGTAAGTCTGTGCCAAGTAGAAGGTCTCGCATATTCGTGGTAATTACTCCGCGGCGATTGACTAATGCCGGAGACTTATCATACATTGCTTGTTGAAGCGGCTAAAGTTACTGAAAGTTCATGTCCACACCAACATTGGATTTTGTTTTAGACCCTCCCAATAAGTGACCCTTACGGTGGTTAAAGCTGCTGATGATTCACCTCCTTTGCAAAATGTCCTGCGCCGTTAGACTTTATTGTACAATACCCACTTTCCGTGTCAGATAACCACTTTTCTCCCAAGCATCAAACTTCATGACTTAACCTAACGCTTTGATTCTTCTCCTTATAGTGATTCTGTGGTTTGGAACCTCTCAGATAATTATGTGATGGTCATTTTAGATCCTCCTTGTGCGACTTTCAATAAATCACTATATGCCAACTCCTTGGGTTTCCTGATCTTAACTGATCTTCAAACAGTCGTTCTCCAGTACGAAAACGCACAAACCACTGTTGACATGCTCATTGTGTTTGCACGTTTTCTCCATAAATTCTGCTGAATTGTCCAAGATAGTTCAGTAAAAAATACTTGAAAATACCGCGTTTTTCCATGTTTATCTCACTTTGGTATTCAAATCCACGAATTATATTTCAAACAAATAAATATCCAAAATAATATTGATTCAATTGTATTAAGATAAAACCGAATAACATCATTCGTCTAGATTCTTGTATTTTAATAATTATATCAACATAATGTATTATTATTATGATGTATGCATTCCAAGGTTTTAACTTTACCATATACTGTCCGTTTGCCTATTGTATGTAGACTGTGAGTATTTTCTAAATTTCACATTGTGCCACCAACACACCTTTTTTTGTTTCATGGTAGTGGTTGGACACATTTCAGTGAAACTATCAACCAGTACACTTGTGATGTATCTCACTTCATTGTCGATATCCTTTCGACTTCTCTTGGTGCGGATTCTCTTGATGCGGATTCGCTTTGTGCGAATCTATATATATTTTGGCAGCGTTTGTGTAGCCGTCCCAATCCGCTTTCCTAGGATTGCAGAAGACCAATGGGGTCTTCTCACTTCAAAGGTGATCCATTCGTGGTCCGACAGGCTACGTGAGTCACATACTCTCCAGCCGTGCACACACATTTAGGCTTGAAATCTTTTCCAATTCGACGTCGCACAAATACAGCGCCAAGAGCGCCAAAATACTAAAATAAACCGAAAATAAACGTTTTAGAAACTATCATTAAAAACCCAGTTTGCGTTTTATTTTTCAATTCTTTTGATTTTGCCATTTTGAAATCCATGTTATTTAACTTACCTCGAAATTCGATTCATCCGGCCATACAATATTCGACCAGTCTTCCGCGGTGTAGCACTAGTACTTTAAGGGCCATGCATGGCGAGCCCTTTTGTTTCGCCCAGAGAGGAATGGCTTCTTCCTGGCTTTGGATGCTTTCAGGTCAGCTTCTTTAAGTCTTCGACGAATCGTTCTAGCGGAAACTGTTTTACTAACTTCCAATGAGCATACAGCAGCGAGCCCAGATGAACTTCGTTTGCTATTTTTCAGAGACTCTCTCCTTAATTTTCAATCGTCTCATCGATTTGTTAAACTTTTTTGGCCTGATCTAGGCAAATTGATATATAAACCTGTTGCGGCAATGTCAGTTGTGTTGCCCAGCCTGAGCATTTTACGGTTCTCGATATTTCTATGTAAAACTTGCATTGTTCGTGTGAAACTTGAACATGTACACGTTTTTTATGAGACAGCTTGGCTATTTTAAGTATAGCGCACTGTAATCTATACCACTTATCACAAAATAATGAAAAAAGTTCACTAGAATACGGTATTATAATGTATGACATATTATTTTACGGTACACAGAAAGTCAGGTACTAAAATTGTATTGAAATATACAAAACTAAGTAGAAATGAAATAGGACAAATTTTAGATCCTTAATTACTTTCCAGAACCAGCATAGTGCATGAGTAAGCATCAGATATTTGTATCTACAGTAATTATGACGCAAATGAAAAATTTATGGGGTACTCTATACTTTTGGCCAAGGCTGTATTTTTCAGTTCTGCAAGTATAATAGTCTGTACAATAGTGAAACCAGTCAGATTAGAAAAGTCTCCGGGTGCAGTACATTTATCGATAAAAATAACAATTTTTTTTAAATATTGCTCTTTATCACTTTATAAAGACTTTTCAGCAATTTTCTAGAAGCATCCCTAGACATTCAAGCCTTAGTCTTTGATATTTACTTGATTAGCAAACTATTGACACTTTTCAAACGACATGGTTTCTGATATTTTCCGATCAGCAGTAACTTAAGCTTGTAAGTTGCAGTTAGCTCCTTGCAACACCTCCATGTGCGTTGATCGAAAAGCCAAGATAATCTGCTACGAGACTCTGGATAAAGCAGTTATTACATATGGGTGCCATTATCTGGAATAACTAGAGTACTAGTATGATGAAAAAACTACGCGTTTACGAGGAATATGTCTCCCAGCATATCCTGGATTTTAAAGAAAGCCTGACACAGATTGGAATCACTTTATTTAGAATCGAAGGCTCTCAAACAGTTTTGTGATTCTCAACGAAAATCCTTGGATTTCTCAGTCATTCCACCCTATACAAGGGTACATTTAGACTTGTCCAACCAGTTTGCCATATTCAACTTTGCTTGTCAAAATCAATGTTTACTTGAATTTGAAATTACGTTGAACTATAAATTCATTAGAAATGAGCAATCAGATTAATGATTTTACTGAATATTGTTGTTTTTTTTTTTTTCAATCAAATAATACCTTGTAATCAATAATACTTGGTACTTTTCCAAGGTGTTTTGTAGATTTTTCTTATGCCGTCGCTGAAAGCATAGAGACACAAGATAATATAGAGAAGCTATTCCCGTGTATGTGACTGTCCGTGAGCGTCCAAAGAATTTGACTGAGCAAATTTTTTCCTTCTCAGGTGTTCACATGTTCGGCTCGTTTTTCGGTACAGAAAATTGGTTAAAGTTTGATAGTCATAAACAATAAATCATAAATCATGGTACGAAGCTGAAAATGCGTTGTTTTTCCGTTGCTAGCAGGCACATAACGACTTAGTTATAAGAAAAAAACTTCAAAAATAGTTTCTGAGATTTGTCAGGCATGTTTCCTAACTAGTAAATGCATGAAACCTTTAAAATCTTTTTAAATGCATTAATTTGGATAAATTAGGATTTTCAGCCGTGTTAACAATAATTCTTTCTTCTTTGTTATTAGTCGCACGTTTTGGTCCGTTCCTATTTTCGTTTTAAGCATTCCTTCGATTCACTTTTTATTACAGTACATCTTTTGATTTTATAGGCGAAAGCAATAAAAAACTCGAAAACTTTTTGTGGAAATGACAACCAGTCTGCCAAAAATATTGAGATCACAGGAATTGCCAAATACAAAGCACTTTCATACTAATTTGCGCGGCAATTTCGATGTTGCGATACTTTTGCCGTATGTTGCAATACTCTAGTCACAGCCCCAGTTAAATTGAATTACTAAAGCAAATACTGGTTTTAAATTTTTCAAAAGACATGGGCTTTTTATCCTTTTATAAAAATACAGTGTTAACAGGAATAATCATCAAGGCAAAGTGCAAGGGAAAGGATATATTTTAATGTTTAATGTTTCGTTACGTTTTCACGTTACGGCAAAAATTTACCGCTGTGTGTACACACATTTATAACATGGAAAAAAATTGTTTTCTAAATTTTAATTCATTTCAAGTGATTGAGTCAACCCCACGGCGTAGTAATTGCGTTGAAAATTGTGAACAGATTTTTGGAATTTACTTTTCACCGAAGAAATGCGCAATATAATATTTGAATGTACGATTAAGCAAATTGAAGATACCTGCTCACAGAAGATGGCACATGATATGACAATTCACACTTATAACCACACCCATGATTTGCTAGAAATAAATGCTTTCAAAGCGGTGCTTTATTATAGCAAAATGTGGAAATCAAATCAAACCGACGTTCATAAACTTTGGAATAATACCAGTGCTTACAATTCGTTCTGTTCCCAGTAAAGAAACGATCAGGCATATCAGACTTATTCTTAATTAATGAATTTCCATGAAATTACCCAGCAAAAAGAACGATCAGGCATATCAGGCTAATGCTTAACTAATGATTAGTATAAGCCTTATTCTAATGATTATGAAAGTTTTGAACTGTTCTTTTAAAATATTCTATCTTTATTGGCCTTTCCATTAAATAGTCAGTTTCAAGTTGTGAAGTTGCGAACATCGGACGTGCGCGAACAGATTTGACACTGATCTGTCAATGTGTCAACAGGAATGTGAGTGTAGAATTGTACTGCGACGGTGAATGGGGAGAGTGTTATAGTGAAAAGTGAGTGACAAATATATCGAGTGAGCGATGATTCTTGGGTAAGTGCAATTTGCAGAATGCAATCACCACTTCTAGATTGGCAAAGTCAAAGAAAATAAGGATAAATTGTGCAATTTTATATAGCTTAAGTGTGACGGCTGCAAATACATGTGGATATTCGAAACGCCACTATCAACGGCTTGTACAGCAGGTGAGGCAAACACTTTTTGAAAATAATGGTGATTTCGAGCGTCATACGAACAATAATAGAGAATCGCCTGCCTTTAATTTAAATACTTACAATTTCATTGCTGAAGACATTCAAGAAAGGGATAACATTGAGAGTTTTAGTGATTTTAATAGTGAATCGGATAGTTCGTTCGAAGAAAAATTGGCGAATTGGATTGTGACAAAAGTTGTGTAAAAAGTTATGGGCTGGATGTACCTAGTTCAGTCTCAACTTTGTTGGAACTAAATGAAATAGAAAAAAGTATGATAACGGATGTTTAGCTTGGTAGTTATATACATTTTGGTATTGCCAAAATGATAAAAAAATATAGGAATTTAAATATTGCAAATAATGAAGTAGTTCGTATAGACGTGAATATAGATGGTCTACCACTTCATACAAGCTCAAATACACAGTAGTGGCCTATTCTAGGAGCCTTTTGTAACAGAAACGATTTCCGTTCTTTCATGATAGGGTGTTTTGTCGGTTCCACTAAGTCCGAAAATGTGGACAAGTTTTTGGAACGTAGATTGTTCAGGGATCTTTTTATTATAGTAAAATTTAAACTCAGATGATTGAAAATAAATTCCTTTTCTTTTTATTAATTTCAATTCTCACAACTACCTTATTATTGCAAAAAACTATCAGCTTGCGATATTATGTGTGAGTCGCGATCAATAATTAAGAACGAATAACATAGGATTAATTGATCGAGCAACTATCTGAATTGTTGAATTAAGAAGAAGATGCAAAGAAGATTGTTTATGAGTGATTTTAGTGAGTGATGTGACTTGCTTAGTTGTCGAATGATTACTCGCTGGTCTAGATAGTTTATAATCGCAGAAAATTGGTCCCAGCAAGCCACCGAATAAAAACTGAAAGATGATTGTCGCAAGAACTGTAGAATCACTCACTAGGAACTTTGATTTTCACTCTGCTAGGTGTCAAGAAGGACTGACTGAAGTTAGGACGCCAAAAATAGGAAAGAAAAGTTGTTTTAATAGTGAAAGGATTCCTATTTGTTAATGAAATTCTGGGAGGGAGGAAGTAATAAAAGAAGGGACGAGCTGAAAATGCGCAGGTCAACTTAGATTAGTGATCATCTGCACGCCACATGTTTGGGAAATTTTCCAACATTTGGCAGTGCCGTGATAATCCTAAACTTGCGAGGATTAGAGCTAGAATATAATATATAATATAATATAAGATATAAATTTATACGATATTTGTTTAGGGTGTGTGGCTTACACGTCTCAATACTGAACAGAAAGGTTTATTTCAGAGTTGATGGAAATCGATCAAAATGGACTTAAAATAAAAAATTTAAAATGTAAATTGGTTATAAGAAGATTTGTTTGTGCTGCTCCTACAAGGGCATTTATGACATCAACAATGTCCCATAATTCTTATCATGGATGTCCATTTTGCAATCAAGTATGTAGGTACTCGAATTAATTGAAGAATGGTATATTCAACATCCGTTGGTCGTCTGAGGACACATGAAAGCTTTTTGTGTCGTACTGATATAGATCACCATAGCTTACAGTATAGAGACAAACAAAATTTACTGGAAACTTATGGTATAAAATTGATATCACAATTTCCATACATCTACATTTAATTGATATCAGTGTAACCAAAACTGTTAATACATTCCGATATCTAATGGCCAGCAAAAATATTTTCTTTTACCGATTTTGCACCACAAAGCTAAGCAGTAAAGAAGAATAAATACATCTATCTCTTGTTAAGTATAGTTAAGCTTTGTTTTGCTTAGAATAAGCTTGAATATGTTCTTAATTTAATTCATTTGCTATTGATTTGTGTAGCTTTGTTAAAATAAGATGGCTTTGTGTGTTTAAGATAAGGTGTTACTTTTCTTTGTGTGGGCGACACGTTTGATGTATTGTTAATTACAGTTAAAAGATGCATTTGATTACTTTTTTTGGGTAAGGAGGTGAATGCTATTTACGCCCTGAGTGTCGGACTCCCAGTGTCACAACGGACCTACTGGACTACCGACTGAACATCTCCTCTGTCAACCGGAGTGCCTAGCCTGGAAGCGTTTGACACATTACTTCGGGGTAGACCTCCCAGTTTTACGTCTTTTGGCGCCATCGTAGATAGATTCATTTACGCTCTCTAGCAAGAAGAGCGATGGGTATCACCCCTGCAATTACCAACAACGCTGACTTAGAGACTGTCCGGTATGCGGATGCATTCCGCAGTGTTCCTCGTCTCTGCACCTGTGCCAGCCGTTTTCGGTGCAGTTCCTTGTTGAGAGTTTCACTCCATATCTCGGCTCCATATAGTAGCGTAAATTGCACGACACACATCAGCAGTCGCTTTTTTTAGGACTTGGTCCCCCATGATTGGCCATTAGTCGACTAATTGCTGAGACCCCTGCTGTTGCCTGCTGTTGCCTTTTTTGTCTTGATTTGCTCCGAGAAACTCAGCTTAGAGTCTATCAGCAAGCCCAGATACTTAACCGATAGTTTCGACTCTACTTATGTGTTCCCGACTCCGACCTTTCTTACCTCGTACCGGGGAAATTCTTCTTGGTCAGGATCACCACTTCGGTTTTCTCTATCGCTAGGTTAAACCCGTGAGTGGTAATCCAGCTCCCTACCCGGCGCAATAGTACATTCGGCCTTAATTGCACTTGATCGACTGTGTGCCCAGCTACTGGTGCCGCAACAAGTCCGGACCGAGGATGGAGCCTTGAGCCACACCTGATGTGACTAGTATCCCCCGTCGACCTTGCGCCGTGTCGTAGATCAGGCTGCGATCCTTCAGGTAATTTCGGACTATCCGCATCAGATATTCTGGTACTTGGAAAGAGGTTTCCAGTATTTCCAGAATATCCGTCCATCTAGTGGAGTTGAAAACATTCCTTATGTCCAGCGTCACTAAAAGGACTACCCGACGGTTGGACGAACTGCGTGCCTCGACCTGTTGGACCGCACTCACCACCTTCGTGATTGCATCTATAGTGGAACATCCCTTTCTGAAACCGTACTGGCTTGGAGAAGGGTCCCCACTGGCTTGGATAACGTACGCGAGTCTTCTCTTTATCAGTTTCTCGAGCACTTACCTGGCCGTGTCTAGCATGCAGAACGATCGGTATGCTGACGGAGACCCAGGATTTCCCTTCCCCTTGCTGATCAGCACGAGTCTTTCCGTCTTCCAACGCTCAGGGAAAGCGCCTTCCCTCAAGCAGGCATTAAACGCACTGAGCAGCAAGTAAAGGAAGAGTGATAGACCAGTTGCAGAACTCCGGCTGGATTACCGTCTGGGCCCGGAGCCTTCTTCGCCTTCATGGAAAGAACTACTAGTTCCAGCTCGTTCCTTGTGAAGAGTGAACAGTCTGATGTTGGTTCCCTGTGGGCGGAATCAACACGGACGGGGGATGTTGGGGAAAGAGTGCCCGTACTATTTCGTCCATCATGTTCGCTTCAAGGGCGCAGGGCACCCGTAGAGTACCGAGTTTCCACTTAACTAGTTTATAGCCCAGCGTACAGGTCACTGTTCAGGTCTTCAACGAGGTTCAGCCACCAACGGACCGTATTCCTGTTGATTAGTCCACGAAGGTTTTTCCTGGCCGACCGATATACTGCCATTCTGGTGCATGCCTCGTCCTGGCTTCGCGCTCGTTGAGCTTCTCGCCGGAGTTTGTGACACCCCCTTCGTTTCCCAGCAATTTCAGTGGACTACCAATACACCTGAGACTTTCCGTGTGTAGGTCTCCGGCGGGGCATAGATGACTTAGATTTACGTACTTAGATTTCAGATTTTAGTAAAAAAGTAGATAAGATATATTTTGGGAAAATTTCAAAGAAAGCTTTATTAAACACTGAAGAAGGGAACAAGTAGTTCCCGAAATACGCGTATTTGCTAACTAATTAAAACTGTTATTTTCGTTAAATAAAGGGAACAAAAGATAGTAATTGACACTACTCTTAATTTAACCTCATCATTATTTATGCCTTATCATAAGGTATATGTAATCATAAAAGCTGTAAACCTGATTGCCCATGTTAAAATCAGGGATTAAATAAGGTGAAGAGTATGCAGACTGGTGATAGGCCTTATGTACTAAGGAATAAACTACGACGAAATAAGCCTTATATAATGATTACAGTGTTTGTTGGGTAAGCCTTAGACTAGGGTTTACACTCATCATTATTTATACCTTATCATAAGGTATATATAATGATAAAAGCTGTTTACCTGATTACCTATGACATGGCGCATGTTAAAATAAGGGATAAAATAAGGTAAAGTATATGCGAACTGTTTTCCCTTACAAGTGATAGGTCTTATGCACTAAGGAATAGACTTCACCAAACTTCACCTTATATAATGATTATATTGTTTGCTGGGGTTATACCTACATTACGGTTTATGCTTCTTACAATAAGTTTACGTTTTGGTGTACGAGAAAAACGGTCGGCTAATGATAGACATTCGCCATTGTGAAACCTATGAGATAAGTTTTTTAAGTATAAGATAAGTAAGATTACAATCCTAGCAATAATCTAATAGTCGATGAACAATTCCTGTCATTTCGAGGCCGCTGTAAGCTTCGGATATACATAAAGTCTAAGCCAGATAAATATAGCATAAAATTAATTACATTAAGTGATGTAGATAGTTTTTATTTGGTAAGCAATATTTAATTTTTTATTTATTAACAACGATTTACTATAATAGTACAAAAAATTGAAAATAAAATTTACATAAACATTATTCCATATTTGAGAAGTACTTGCCATCCAAGAAGTGAACCCGCAGGGGAGTACTTTTTCAAAAAAGTGACAAAGACAATTATGTCGGCGCCACTTTTGGTGCAAAAGTGGTAAAAAGTATAAGTAGTGGTTAAAGTAGTAGTAAAAGTGGTAAATTTTTGCCGCTGTAATGAAGTAACGTTAGTGAGTTGGACTCCAAAATACACGAGGTGTTTTATTAGTAAGTATTCATGTTACTACTGCCAGTATTGGGGGAAAAAATAAGCCATAAATGGTATTGTTTCATAAAAAAGGATAGCAGACGTTTTTGATAAGATTTGCCATGCGTACACAACTACCCAAATAGCAAAACGTTGGCCTATGCGATGTTTCATCAATAGGCATGTTTAATCAAGCGGAAGTAACTACAAAAATTTTATATTTATGTAGAAGATAACATTCGTAAGATTGAAGATACGCCATACGCCATAAGATTGAAGATACGAGGCTACGCCTGCCATAAAGTAACTTGGTATTCATTTGGTAAAAATGCAACATTGTGTAGTGAACTACGTAGAAACACAGAACTGATCCTTTGATGTACAATGTCCAGCAAATCCAGAAGGTAGACTTCAATTGGCTACGAGAACGAGATGCTCAATTAACCCTTACAAGAAAGATACGAAAAAGATAAGCAGGGTCCCAGAGATTCATAATAATAAAATTTTTATAAGATATAATATTTAATTTGGACATTTAAATCATCAATTAATACATCCATTTTGTATTTTTTTAAATCCAAGATTTTTGTTCTTTGAAAAAACTCCTCCATCGCATTCCGAAATAAATACCCTTTTCTAACGCTTCCTGTTCAATTTTTTCCGATTTCGTTGCTATTCGGGGAGATAATTATAAAATTAAATCCAAAACTATTAAAAATTGAAAAAAAGTTTTTGCCAAAATGCGCCAAAATAAAGAAACGAATTTATAAATAATTTTCGCGAGTTACATCCAACATATTATTACCGAAATTTGATTTGAAATTGTTAAAAGTATATTTGGAAGACGATTGGTTGATGGTGAGCAAATGGCGAAAGACAGAAGTTGATACAGGGTCAAATTGACTCAGAGTGACCTCCTTTAAGGTTAAGGACCTTCGAAGGACAAGCAAATGGGCATGTAGTGGAGATGGTGAGACTGTGTGTTCAAGGTACGGGTGGTGTGTTTGACATACTTCCTGCATTTCTGATTCCATAGTTTTAAGTTAAGTTTTTAGGGCTGGTTTGAAAAAAAAAACAGTCTAGAAATTGCGTAAACCGGCAATTCGGTAGAGATTCGTTCCGCAAAAAACTTGATTTAAGTTATTTTCCTGAGGTGGAAATTGATAGGTGTAATTATAAAGTACCAGCACCAGAAATCCAGTACCTGCACCACTTGATAATTATTTTTAAAGTTGACACTAGAGAGAGATGTCCGTGTATACTGACTAAACGAGTTCTTGTAGAGAACGAGGCACATCCCAGTTGCCCAGAATGAAACAGCAAAAGCAACAGATAAAAAAAATAAAAAGGAAAAAAGGCTCAGATTTGATACCAGAAAATATGTAAAGTTTTTGAATCAACATATAACTCTGACTGCCCAAACTATAGCAAGGATCAAATGTCGACTGATGATCAACATACGGCGTCAAAACTTAATTTTAGCCACTGTTTCCTGCATCGCAAGCTTTAAGCAGAATGCATTTGTCATTACCTTGAGCTCATATAATAGAGAACTTCTACAACTAAGTTTATGACAAAAGTTAATTATATAGTCCAGGCAACTTTAATTTAAGTATCGAAAAAAAGAAAATAGCAGGATCGGTGATATAAGTTAATAACGTCAACTACATTGCAGGATGAGAGGAAGATAAAGATTTGACTTCAGTTTTTGTAGGGGTCAAATAGATTAACACTAGGTTTACCAGCTATTTAAATATACCTAATTCTACCAAAACCAGTCAAAATGACTGGTGTATAAGAAAAATGCTAATTGTGGTTTCCAGTATTTATTCACCCTTAAAAAATGAAAAAAAGTTGAACAATATTAATTGTAATAGATAAATGGATTTGTAGACGTTGTCAGATAACAAAATTGTTTACATTTTGTCGCTCACAATTTCCACATATGTAGATTTTGCGGTGTCTACACTTTCCGCATAGATTTTTTTTGCATTTATTGCAAATGTTTGTAGTCTTATTATTATTGCAATATCCTATTTGAGACCATTTGCGTACAAAAACCGTTCCATTTGTAGTTGGTATATCAGCTTCGTGTGGTTTTTGCCTTGAAGCCTGATATTCAGAAGCAAGTTCTTCTGCTAATCGAAACAGAAAGTCTTGCCATGAGATATTTTCTCCTGTTATGTTTTTGTACAATATCCAGCTATTTATTTCGGCTAAATCTAAAATATTGAAAAACACTTGAAGTGGCCACCTTGTGGAACCTGATTTCACAGTATATTTTTGTGCCATTTGATCAGTGACATCGACGCCAAATTTAGTTCTATTATAAAACGATACAGTTTCAGGTAATTTCTTAGCTGCTTTATCAAGCTTTATTTTGATGTGTTTATGTTTTGTACTTAGTATAAGTACTTTTTTTTTTGTTTGCTCTTATAACCAGTAAGTGTGCATGCATTGAATTTGTACCACAAAGTTGAGAAACGGTCCATGCTGCCTTTTTTCAGTTTGCAAGATTTCGGCAGTTGCCTCTTGTTTGCGCGTTTTGTTCCAAGCAACAAAGTATTTTTAGATCTTAATTTTAACGCCAAAAGATACTTGTAAAAAATTATTAGTTGTTACGGTTCTGCCCTTCATGGTATACGGTTCAAGAAGGTTCATTACGACAAATTCGCTTAGGGGGTTGATGTATTTCGAGTTTGGTCATTTACTAAATACGGAAAGCCATTTACCGCACATTTCGTCTCTACTTCAAACGCCAACCAAAATTTTAAGCCAAATTTATGGGGTTTGTTTGGCATATACTGAGTAAATCTGCATCTGGCCTTCGATGGAAAAAGTTGCTCATCCACGGTAATATAAACTCCCGGTTTGAAGCAATTACGACTGTTTTCAATAAATTTATCCTAAACTGCTGAGACTAGAGCGAATTTGTCTGTTTGCAAACGTTGAGTCCTCTGATTTCTTTTGTCGAAACGAATGTATCGCAGAATCTCAGTAAAATTTCGTCTACTCATAGTGCTAGGGTAAAATGGTGGTCCCCACTTGTTGTTCCACAAATATTAAAGCCTCAAAGAATTTCCTTCGTACGCCCCACGTGCGTACAATATTGCAAGAAATGGCTTCAATTTTTCTTACGTAATTGTCCAGTTTTTCCCCGAAATTCGAGACGCTACTAACTCTGTACAAATTCGCATATGTTCCAAAATATGGTTGTCAATCAGTAATAGGAACGCACTACTTATATTCCCGTTCTTAATGTTTCTTTTAACATGTGCTGTTGTCCCGTGTACATCTGTGAAAGCACTATGAACTCGTAATCTACCAGCAACACCTCTTTCTTCAATTGTCGTCCAAATAGTTCCGTCTGAAGCAATTTCAGTTTGCTGATTTGGTACATTACTTCCACCTTCGTCGTCAGAACTGGAAGGGAATCGATGCATCGTCTTATACGTTTGTGTGGAATATTTTCACAATCATTGTCACTTGACTGATCTATATTGTCTTCATCAGGAATTTCCTCATCATTATTCTCGATAATAGCACTGTTATCATCTGTGCCTTGTGGATCAATTTGTCTATCTAAAAATTCACCATCGCTATCATATAATTCACTTTCCACATCTGAACATTCCAGAGGTATACGGGTTGCATTTTCTAAATACATATGTGGAAGCATTTATTTGTTTTGACATTTCCAGGGGCTGACAATCACTGTAAAAATATGTTGAAACTAAGACACTTTGTTCGTATGTAGGCTACTTACTGCAGAATATATTTTTGAATATTTTGATATCCACATAAATTTTTCATACCTGTGTCATTGTGCAGGTGAAGGAATGATTACGATTATAAGAAGAGATGAATGATTACGCTTGGAATAAAATTTTATTCCGTGTGTTGAACGAAGCTCCAAACAAGAATGTTTGTGCCTCGAGCATTTATGAAGTAAGTGCTCGTAAAAATTTCATAAAGATATCGTAATCGCCGTAATCGGCTCAATGCCGATAATGTAACGAACAAAAGACACATGGGCGTTACATATACAGCAACGGTCTCATGATTCTCCCAAAATCATACATTTCTTCATAAAAACATGGAACAGTCATTTTGACTGGGACTGGTATAAATGTCAATAACAAAAAAATATAATTGTTACTAATATATATAAAGTAGCATTAAGTTCATAAAATGTATTCTCTACTTATGGCCACAAAAGTCATAACATCATTTCGGAAAGCAAATTTTATATGTAGTAGGAATTGTGAATTGAAATTGCACGACCAGTCAAAATGACTGGTCTGGTAAATCTAATGTTAAAGTACATCCCGTGGCGGATTTGTTTGAGCGACAAACATTTAAGATATTTTAAATTATATTCTTTGATTTTCCACTCCAAAATGCTGTGTTTTTAGTTTTGACAGATATATATTTCGGGAATAAGTTGCTCCCTTCTTCAATGTCAATTATTTTCTGAAGTTAAAATACTTTTTCAGGGATATTTCTACTAAGCTAACACAAAGTCCTAATTACATAAGGTCTAATTGCTTAAGGTCTAATCACTATTGGATTTTATAGTCTTTATAGTTCAATTTGCTTATTATTACTTAAGGTCTGACAACAATGGAGTTTCATTACCAGCGTGCAAATTTATGTATTACTTGAATTGTTTTTATTTTGTTTTTTGTTTTGTTTTGAAATGCTTTTATTTAGATAAATTCGGAAAAAAAGAGAAACAAGTATTAGCGCTATTTCACTTTATCCAGGAGGCCAGAGTGTCCATTGCCAAGGTCATCATTGAGCCTAGTTTCGGTAGGCTGCCCCATAATCAACAATGATTCGTATCTGTCCGTCATGTTTCTTACTTCCTTTATAACCATGAGATCGTTCATTCTATTTGATGTCCTTCGCAAATATGTTTCGCTAATGAAGATTTGACGTTTGTCACGTTTCCTCGTGTTACCGCTAAGTGTGCCACCTTTGTGTGCTCCTCAAATCGTATTTTAACATTTCGTCTCGTTTGTCTAATATATGTTTTTTCACAGTCATTGCATTTAATTTTGTAGATACCCTTCTCTTTTTTCTTCTGGCTGTCCTTTGTCTTTGTGAACTTACTCTTTAGTTGAAACTGGACACTGCTTGGGACGCTGTATGTTGACTTCTATTAATAATCTGCTTAAGGCTCTTGTTAGATCTAATTTCACGACCACTGCCTTCTGTTGTTCTCTTTGTTTTTGGCTTCTACTTTGAGAGTAGAGTCTAGTAAAGCTATCTCGTGTCTTTCTTGCTTCATCATTCCTGAAATCATCCTTGTTTCATTTCAGTTTTTCTTGGTTGTATCCAGAATGTAATTTGTTTCCTTAATTCGGTTTTCCATGCTCAAGGGTCCCAACATCATCCTATATATTCATGGACGTTTTGATTTCCTCGGTACGGTCCTTTGAATGTTTGTATTTTTGGTATAAGTCCAATTCTTATTTTCCGTTAGCCCTCATGTCTTTTAAATCGAGGAAAAGTAGCTCTTTGTTGTTTTCTTCCTCAATTGTAAACTTGATGTTTTCGTGCATGTTGTTTAATTTCGGCAGCAAGTTGTTTATATCTTTTTCGTTTACTATCGTCTACGTATCGAATTCAAAATTTGGGCATTATGCCTGATTGCTGAATTTTTCCAAGCGATCCAAGCCATGAAAATCTTAAACTTAAAAACGCTGACAGAGGGTTACCTATCGGTGCCCCAGACTTTCAGAGCCGATTTCGTAATTCGTTCTAAAACATTTACGTACTAGAAACAATCAACCATTATACCACTTATTTCAATCTTAACTCAGTTTACCTCACATATTAACACAACGTTATTATAGCACTCTTTCAAGCGGAAAGTAAAAACATTGATTAAAAGTAAAGTCATTTAAATTTTGACAAAGTACAATATTCTGGAGGGATAACAGGATAACATGATACCAGGAGCTAAGCATGGATAAAAATCAACAGCAAAAAACTTGTAAGCGTTTACTGATAAACTTGCAGCCGTAATAATTTGATTATACAAACCCATTTGCAATAAAAGATTTAAACCTTTTTCACACTAGGCTAGTATTTTAGTCGAGTGGTGAGCAATTTAGTAACCATTTCATTTAATTTTTTTGGGCGAGTACTGCTATTCACTGTTCAATTGTTTACCGAGTTTATCAGTGTGTATGGTGTAGAGTCAATATGAGACTGAATTTTTTTTTGTGAATTAGAAATTTACGCAGCTCTCTGACATCCTCAAACAATCAAAATGTTTTTTTGAATCTTCCAATGCCAGGTTCTTGAAAAAACAATTTTTAGCTCCTAATTTGTCTCTTCTATTTATCCACTTTCGTATCCATTGCTTCCTTTTCTTATTGTGTATTTCTAAAATAGTGATTGCGATAAGCTTAATCAGCTTATTTATTTTATCGCGATGCACGTTGTTCATCATAACAAACTAAACTCACTTGTTAACTGTATTCGACTATAGTGCGAACAATTTTTTTTAGAGTATTTTAGCGACTTAAATACTCTCCACTCGAACAAGGCTTTAGGGCTAAATAAGTGGTAAGGAATTAAAAAATTTGGAAGCCCCTAGAATGTAACAAAACTTCGCTTGAGAAATTATTCGCACATGCAATACAACATATAGTTGTAACAATTTAGAGAGATACGCCGACACAAAGAACATAATTAGCCAACTACAAGAAAATGGAAACGAAATGGCTGATAATTTTGAGGTATTTTAAGGACAAGTCGGAGTTTAAATGATAAAAGATCGTTTCAATCTAAGTAAAGGCAAATACACATCAATTACTGGACAAAAAAACATTCTTGCATTCTTCAGATCTTTCCATTTCAGTATTTGATAGTTACATCATATTTTTTCTACGGGCACCGCGACGGTTGCGGTGAACGGAAGTGCGTTCGGATATTGATTTTTGAGTGTCATATCCAAGCCCATCGTTAATAGAAAACCATGTGGCGGATTACATGTGTGTGCGGAAGTAGTGCTAGCAATCAGTACGTTCTAGCCATTCGTATTAAACACATCTAAGTGAATGTTTGTTTCTAACGGTTTGTTTTTCAATTAAAAATATTATGTATTGCTGTGGATTGCCGCAGCATATGGCATTTACTGTTATATTTGGTTCAGTGGAGCCCTAATCTAATTTTAACCCTTTAAAGTGCGTTGTAATACGATTTAATTCGCGATCGAAGACAGTCTATTAAGTGCTGTATATCAAGGGCAGTGTTTCAATACTTTTCAGTAAAAATTGACAGTGTTGACTGAGAAATACACTTTCAGCCCCTACACCGTGACAAACAATTTGCCCGTGTATCAATTGTTCTTCAATTTGTTCAGTACTTCTTCCTCTCAGTGTAAGCTTTCTTGAACAGATTTTAAATTTTGGTGGGTTAAATTCACAATTTTGAAATTGAATTGTCTTTTGTATAATTTAGAAGCTATATATATATATATATATATATATCTATATATATATATATATATATATATATATATATATATATATATATATATATGTATATACATATTCATTATATATTTACTATAATACATATGTATTTTTTCCTTGTTCCTACTATTTGTGAATTAGTGGGGAATTTCTTCCAAAATCTCTCTTTATCAGTTCACATTTCTCTCAACTACAGAAATACTGACAATGACAAGGCCTTTTTAAATATATTTCTACCGAACTTAAAGATCGAAAAAGCACTCAGTATATACCAAATAAATTGAAGGGTTTGGCTCAAAACAACTAGAGCTGCAATGTTTTACTGAATTCCAATTTCGTCATAATTGGTGAAATGTTAAAGATTTTAAAAATGGTTTCATGACTTTCGAGATCTATATTTCAGCGCAGAAAAATTACGAATAAAAAAATTTATAAATTAAATTTTAAAACTATTCAGTTAGCCTATAATACATTCTTCGAATAGACTATCGCTTCCGTAATAGAAGCGGAATGTACAACTGAAACCGCATAGTTTCTGAAAGTTGTGGAGTGTTATTAACCTAAAGTCCCTTACTAATGCTGTCATCAACCGTGATGAACGGAGCGGTCTATTTAGTGGTCCTGCAGATTCCCGAATGTTATTTTATGAAAAAATTTAATTTACAGCTTTATTCTCTAAATATGTAAAAAGTTAAATTTTGTGTTGACCGTCAAATTTCAGATAGATAATTTAGAGATTTACGAGGGCGGTCCGAAAAGTACTTAGTCTCACTACCCGATGATAGATCGCAACAAAAATACACTATAGAGTAATACCTTCCTGTAGACGGCTACTGATGAAATTTGAGCCGGATCGGGCTTGTAGATCTGTTTTGAGAGCGTGGGAAAGCAAGGGTTGTCGTTGATTAAAAAAACTGGAAAAGGAGCAATATCAGTCGGTGATTCGATTCTTGTTTTTGGAAGGGAAAGGGTGCGGTGAAATCAAAGAGCGCTTGGATGCAGTGTATGGCAACGCTTCTCCTTCGATGGGGACCGTCAAAAATTTATTCAACGAATTTCAGCGCGTTCGGACACCTAGTTGCCCTAAAAACAGCAACCACGGAGGATAACGTGACGAAAATCCACAATCTCGTTTTGGCAGACCGCGGATTGAAAGTGCGTGAGATAGCTGAGATAGTAGGCATCTTAAAAGACCACGTATCGCATATGGTTGCCGCGTTTGCTCACTCCGGATGACAAGCGCAACCGTGTGACCATTTAATGGATTTTGAATCCCAGGTCGTCACGGCGACGACTCGGGATGAAAGTCGGCCTCGCACCGACACTTGGACGTGCAGTCCTTGAGACGTGGCAACGAGGCGTACCCCGCGGGTCAACAACTCGGCCACTCGGAAGTTCACTCGCGTGGTGGCTGCTGGCTAGCTAGCTCAGTGCGGCGAGGATTGCGGACGTGGGTCGGACCCAAGTGAACTTCCGCTCTTGGTTCCATTTGAACCAGCCACCGAAAAGCCCGATTTACTATGCGACGTTTCTAAACAAATTACGTTACTTTACTCTAATTTTTACCATCAAGATCCAAGAATCAAAGAATCAAACTCCCCGACTAACGCGCATTCACGAACCGATATTACCGCGGTGCCCGAAAACAGCCTACGTTAATTTCATGCGAACGTAAAACACGCGAACCCGAAAAACCGAACTAGTAGTCCGCGACACGACTACAAATTATTACCGGAACAAAACTACTGCACCGCGGAACCCGAACGACGAAACACCTCCTGTCCCTACACCATTACACACTTACCTGTGCGCCATTTCCTCCTGAAAGAAAAGGGTGATGGAAGGAAAATCTTGTTATCTCTAATAATTCATCTTTGCTTTATTTATGTAATTCAAAACCGAATAATTTTATGGAAATATAATCATTGAAATATACAACTGATAGAAATATATAGAAATAAATTAGAACTTATACTTGTTGGAAATTATAGAAAGTTGACTATTCTTAACAAAAAAATTTTTTTTGTTTTTACTTTTGGTACCAAAAATAAGTACATTTGACCTAAATCATAATACAGGAAGACCCTTTTCATAATATATTTCAGAACCTTTGCATAATACAGCCTAAATTCAGAGGTAGCTGCTTACGATATACCGATCACCATATTTTACAATAATTCTTTACGATAGGTGGTATTAAAATTCATAAACGATTCAGATCCTCATTTAAATTACCAATTATTCTCCAAGTAAATAGTCGCGGAAAACTCGTCCACTTTCATCGTTTTCGTCATTATGAAAATTTTTTTTTTTTTTTTTAAATCTCACAATAATTCCTCTTCAATATATTTCAAATTTATCTTAGCAGATTGCTAAGAAATTGATTTAGACTTGTGCTTTCCAACACACTATAATGAACCGCAAGCGTTTAATATTGTCTAACTATGTTGGATGCTTGATTCTTGTATCTTGCTTTTATGTGATCAATAACATTTTCGATAGGCCACAAAATTTTGCCAAAACTTTTGATATAGATAAATAACTATGCACAGGTCAAATTGATTTAAACAGAGAAAGCAGGCATTATGTCCGAAAAATATTTAAAAACGCTAACATAAATAACCGAAGAAATACTAATAGTTCGCAATCTTTTCTGTCTTCTTCGAAATTATACTTTTCCCGTTTTCGAATGGTGTCCAAACTTTATGTAGCACAATTAACTTTTTTTTTCAGCTATTGATTAAAACCTGTCCTTAATTGAGATTATAGGGCTTATAAGCTAAATTATTTGCACTAAACGGCCACTTCTTGATATTTGTGGAACTTGAGCTTTCTGTTCTTAAGCGAGTAATATTTTCATCAATCATGCTTCCACGGTGTACTTCAATGGTAGATACATGTATACATCATAATCAGCAAGTCTTTTAATCTCTGGACTTTGCATTGAATAGCTTTTGCCCAAATGCATTTCAATATGATTACAAACTAATGCTAAATTAAAATCTGCCAACTTACTGACTTTATCGAATTGATCAATGAACACCCTCCCATTTCCATTGGCAGACGTCTGAATAGAATATAGTAGACACGTACAAAGTTGAGAACTGTTTCTGGTGGATGACCGAATTGGACACCAAGTTTATTCTCAATAACACCGGCCATACGTTCCAAATCGCGAGCAGTGCAGCCAACCTGTGATATTGTTGCTACACCATCGAAATGGATCGCTCCAATTGTAATTGTTTAATGGCCGAATGAAATGGTGCCACACTGATGCAGGCTATATGTCTCGGTTTCCCCGTCATCCGATTGCGGAATCGATCAACCAAATTGATAGCAGCAAGCAATACGTCCGTAAAATATAAGCTGAACCGTCCCGTGCACCAGTTGTAAATGTTCACGATAAAAATTCCAATTGGTTGAAAGATGTTCATTCGCCTTGTCTTCATTCGGGCGGCGCCTTCTTGAGATGTTTAAAACTGATCCCTACACGCTTAAAGGTCGAATAACCCTACTTTTAGGTGTGAATTAATCTAGGATGTGATTAGCGAGTTGAACCTTCGAAACCTGTTGACAACTTGTTGATGCATCACGTTCTTCGCGGAAAAATGATGTTACAACGCACGGGAAACTGAACGCCGGTATTTAACTGGAGTTTACGTTCCTCACTTAATATTTTGGAACTGAATTTACCGATTTTATTTAACAAAGACGCAAAATTGTCATTTATTCAGCCATCCCTGCACCTCTCTCTTCCGGAAATAGAAAAAACTGTCTTCTGACCTGAAGTGGTCGCCAGGTCGGTCAGCTGACTTTCGACCTGTCCGCTGAACTTTCGACTGCGGGAAAAGATGGTGGCGCCTTCTTCAGGTCAGTAGTCACTACAACCACTTCAAAGCAGTGTTTGGCGCTGTTAAACGCAATGCGAAGTAGTTTTTGCGTCGTTACGTGACCGTCGGCGAAGCATGGACCCACTTTTACACACTAGCGACCAAAAAACAGTCGACACAGTGGACTTTACCTGGTGAACCTGCGCCAAAGAATGCGAAGACTGTCCCATTGGCCGGAAAGGTGATGGCCACCGTTTTCTGGAATAGTAGGAAGGTGTGATACACATTGACTACCTTGAGAAGAGCAAAACGGTAACAGGGCAGCACTATGTCGAATTATTTGGCCGATTCAACGCCGAATTAAAAACAACGGCCCCATTTGGCGTCAAAAAAGTGCTCTTTTACCACGACGATGCACTTAAACAACCGCCCCGGCTTAATTGATCAAATTGGGCTACGAACTGCTGCCCCATCCACAGTGTTATGCATATTTGGCCTCTTGAGACTTCGTTTTGTTTCCCAACTTGAAAAAGTCACTCGCCGGGCAGAAATTTCACTCTCATTAGGAAGCCACGAAGGCCTACTTTGCAGACCTCGAGGAAACTTTTTTCAGACGGGTTAAGGAAGTTGGAGCGTCGCTGGGTCAAGTGTATCGAACTAATAGGAGATTTTATTGAAAAATAATCTGAGAAAAAAATTCCTATGCACAATATATTCTTACACGGACATCATAATCTATATGATTTTTAAGGAAAATTTGCCAACGACTTCAACGGTAATTCATTTCATGAACCTGTTGATGTTGCACCTTTTGAATGCTTTTTGGATTCAGCTTACTCAGAAGCTATTTTGAGTATGCTGAATGCACTATACAATGTGGTCGGTTCTCTTTCGTCACAGATCAAGTCAAAATTTTACTTTTTCATACGTGCGCTACTTTACAGGAAATAGGCCCACTCTCTAACTTTTTTTATAATACCTGAGATCAAAAGGCTTTTAATATTCTCTTACTTTGAAAGCACTCCTTTCTTATAGTGACGCTATTGATTTTAATAATGATTGCTCTTGCGGGTCCAGTAATTTTATTTTATTTTCTGAGATATGTCATGGCATATCTAAAGATGTAATGACATGCTTACAAATATTTTGCTTAAAAACTACTCGAAATCTATTTCTAATAAATGTCGAAACTTTGAAACACACTTTCAACTTGAGTATATTCTTTGTTTTATGAAATTGGAAAATGCAATAATAATTTAAAATTTTCATTTTTGTCGATTCCCCGTTTTGAGGAAATGAATGTTTAATCATTTGTAAAATATTTCACCTATTACCAATTAAAGCCAAAACTTGAAAGAAATTGAATTCAAAATGAGTTGAAGGCTCAAATATCTTTCTTAAAAGATTTAACTAATATATTTTCAAATTTCTCAGAATGCATTCCATAAAACAATTGCAAGCGTTCAAAATTTGGTACAAACGAAAAACCTTGCATAGAAAATCGTTTCTCTTGCACATGTTTAATAACACTAATTTTGCCTATGCGTGTGGTAGAAAGTCTGTCATGAGATTTAAGGAATAAATGCAAAGAAAAGCAGTATAGATAAACTTCCCAGCAAACATTTTGTCGGAATTTCGCTTAGGCGAACTAAATTTTGATCGCCATTTCTTCGCTAGAACGAACAACAGTCGGAAAATAGCACATGTAGCGCGTAAAACTATGGAAAGAGCGAACAAGAAAACTTTTCTTTTTCCTGTTTTCTGGATCCAATTTAAACTTTATGGGTTTTTGGTCACTTTGCTCTTGTCAGTTTCAGCTAAGAGTTTTACGTGACTTATTAGGTTATCCGTTTTCGGACTCGGTCGATCTGATTTTCAATTATTAAGTTGCATCGTGAAATTACCGATTATTTCTTGATCACGGATTGTCCTTGTGCACTATTCACGGATTCTCGACCAACTGTCGGAACGCAATGTAAATTCCAAATAAAATACTTACTAAACGCTGACGCTTTGTCTGCATTTTTACAATATCTTACAACATATTTTTTATCAAATTAGTTAGTTAGGTGTTGTAATGTCTTGTTGCGTTAGCACGTTAAATAGTTTGAACCTAAGTGAATTTCATTTAAATAAATAAATAATTTTTTATAAAATTCGATGTTAACAATTTTTGCATGTTGAATATATGAACTTTCTACATGTGAAAGCCAGTGATATCAATTATAAAAAATTATTTAAATAAAATAAAGTCATTGAAATTTTTAAATCACAATGTGGATACATGGATTATGGGTGCTCTACTGTAGGTGCATGTAATGAAGTGTACATTGGAAACAAACAGTGTGACATAAATATCTTTGAGATCTCATACATTCACTAATATTGGCAGCACCGCAACAAAATGGCGGCCGTTTACAATGACGTCACGTTGGCTTTGCTTTCTATTGGTGGACTACATATCATAGTTTGAGTACAAACTACTTTTGACGGAAACGTTGGGCTGTGTACTCGACTTATTTATATCTTACTTAGAAGAAGTCATTTCTTTTGACTCGTTTACAATATTTATGATTGGAGCATCCGCAGTTACTGAGAAACCATGAGAAGCGAGTGGACAGACAGGAAGGCGTACTCACGGATAGACAGGTCGCCAAACTAGTAGAATATTGTAAATCGGTTTTATGAACTCCTGAAAACACAGTGCTTGAGCTTTCTGTGAATTTCAGTGAATTTTGCGTTTATGCATATAGCAATTATCCGAGCTTTACTGTCTCCCGATTTTATTAATAAACTGCAGATTTTTGGAGCTCGTCAGTTTTCCTTTTCCTGTTTTTATTAAGACGTGCAAGACATGAATCTTTTTCCATCACCTTGATTGTATTCTCCATGTTTTGATCGTTTACTGATTTTCTGTAACTTTATATAAACAGAATTAATCCTTCTATTCAATTTCTTTGATGAAGAAAAGACTTCCTTTAGAGCCTGTTTGTATTCCTATTTTGTTAATGTGGAGTCTTATGGAAGACTTCTTATCTTAGAATCTTATGGATTCCTTTTTAAGAAAACAATAATCTGATCTGGCACTTATGATGGCTCGAGACGATAATAATTATGAATAATTAATTATTTTTCTCAAAAATGTGTTCAAATTAAAAATGTTTCTTATTTAGTTCAGATACAATTCCACCAGTGAAGCCAGTTCGTACTGATGACAATGTCGCGTAAAACAGTTCAAAAAGAAGCTTGAAATATTATCAATAATTTGACAACTGACTTCAGGTCCACTCCTAAAACTCCATCCGACTCACCATTCCTTAATTGTTATGCCGACATTACAAGCGATAGCGTTCCATATAGATAAGTTGTAAAAAATACAAGATGTAGGAACTGATTAATATATACTTCAGTCCCTACAACTCATATTTTTAACGTTTAAAGTAATGTCGATAGTAGAATTAAGAATAATATTGTTTCCAAGTTGGCATAGTGGGCTGCCAAATATTTAATAAATAATTCGGCTCTACATGAACTGTTTAAACTTCTAGAGCACTACATTTAAGGTGTTCCAAAGAATGCACGCAGTTTAAATAGCACTCCCATTAATGTTACATCTGTTGATGCAGACGCAGAAATCTTAAACATAAAGACTGAAATTAGCAACAACTTCATCACATTATATAACGTTTAAATTCAACAATATAAATATCCTATCAGATTTAAATCCTATCAGTTTTTAAGATTTGTTTTTAAATGTTTTTTTTTTATAAAATAAAAATTTCAGAAAAAAACAAACCAAAACCGACTTTAAATGCCCTAAATATGAAAAAACAAATTTTAAAGAATCAATGCCAAATTTGTTTTCTCAAGTTTGCTTACGATTGATTTTTAAGTTGTTATAAACAAAGTTACAAAACTGAGAAACTGATTTGAAACTTAGTTTTGCGCCATCTGCAAGTCAGTTTTCGTAATTTTTACTAATATTGTTTTACGTAATATTTACTTTCAGGAAAATAACCTGGAAAACTTTTATTTCAGAAATTACAGCAAACAAAACGATTGCCGACGATGTAAGTTCCTATAGCCATTTCGATTAATTTCAACAGCGATCCGAAGTACTGCGGCAAATCGAAAACAAATCGCCACGTCAGATTACAAATCACGCCAATCGTTTACGATACGCCGCGGTGTTTCGTCTGCGAGGTGGCATATTGCTCGCAGGCGATTCGAATTCGGATCGTTGTCGGATTCGCCGGATTTGTCGGATTTTATCGATGTAATATTCAACCGTCTGTTTAACTTGCATCCTTTACCCTTTA
The DNA here is from genome assembly GCA_954870665.1 of Stratiomys singularior. Classification (NCBI taxonomy): domain Eukaryota; kingdom Metazoa; phylum Arthropoda; class Insecta; order Diptera; family Stratiomyidae; genus Stratiomys; species Stratiomys singularior. The sequence continues at coordinate 66,227,543 of OX940877.1, forward strand.
AAAATCTTTATCGTAATCACACGCTAAGAAAGTGTCTTTGCTTCCAATGAAACACGCTGAATCTGTAGCAGAACTTAGTTGTTGTTATCAAAGTACAAAGTAATAGTCAGATTTAAAAGTAGAGTTGACAGCAACAATTTCATCTACTGACTTAGTTATTATTTATGAAAATGTTTTATGAATATTCTTTTACAGTCTTATTTGTCTAATCAATTTATTTTTCCACTAATGCAAAGACTTGAATCGCTTGAAACGAGTAGAACTTAGAGCCTTGCGAAATCTGCTAACGTTAATCTGATCACGTTAATAACATTTGGCATCTAACCAATATTTTTAACTGTCTCCTTCAATATCGACTGAGTTTTGTGCAGATTTCTCTATTCAGATTTATTAACAAAAGTATTTGTATACAGTTCCCTGGTAGAGAAAATTGATAGCAAAGAACCCTAACCCGAATATTTTTATAAATATAAACAAATATGAGCAGGTCGTTAACTTAACGATGAAAAAGGATTGCGTATACTTCGCAAGGAATAGCGAAAATTTTCTAGTCGCGAAGGTAGCGATTGCTTTCCATGTTTAATTTATTCCGTATCTAGCAAAAGGAAAGCCCATGGTAAGCGTTAATAGAATATTTCAGACGCATATTTAGCATGTGCCTGTCCTTTATAATTTGGATGTTAAATTTCAATCCTTTCGATTTGCGATTGCTTTTCTTTCAATAAATATCGCTTTGCAATGGTTTTGATAATCATCTTATCTTTTCTTTTCCTACGGTTGGGCAGAATTTAGATTTATATGAAATTTGAACAAAACGTAATCCTTTAAGTATACTTATGGAGAGCTGAAGCTGAAATCTGGAAATGCCAACCTATTTGCCAACCCCTTTTCCATACGCTCTATAATTCTTGATATTCTGTATCACAATAAAACAAATAGCCCAAGGCTTTGATTTTCGCAAGGTTTTCTTGGACTTTTAAATAGAATAAAGTTGTCATCTCCTTATTTATTTATGGGTCTGGAAAGGAAAATCCATTTCCTGGTTTTGCATTAGATCGCCGTCGTCACCAGCCATAACCCATTCGTAGCATCAGGAGAGCACGCAACCCTTCAGGAGGCATTAGCGTATGACTATGCGCTTGCTACAATTTAGCACCGGCACAACGAAGGGGATGTGCTCACAGGACTTCAAAGGATTGTGCATAATGTGCTGCCTAAAAGTTCAACTGGTAAAACATATTTTATTTTCAGTATTCAATTCATCTCCTTGGGATATGCTCTTTCACTGTGACGATTTCAATGAAAGACTTAAAAGGACAGGCGATTTCATAGGAAATTGAAAGCGCCGCAGGACGTGAGCGGACTTCGAATATATATTTTATCATATTTGGGTCTACATTGGACAGCTACTAAAGGACTGCACGAACTTTTCCGTAAATCGCAATTCACTTTTGAAATTTCAGGAAAAGGCTTTATTTGATTATCATATGTTGTATATGATTTCGATGACTTTCAATAAAGCGAATTTTTTATTTCAAATGAAAATGGGGAACATCGAAGGAGGTTAAATGCAAAATGATGCTTAAATGTTTGAATATAATGTTGCAACTTTGCTTGACAACACAACCATGATGGAAAATTAAATTACATTTGGAAACTCAAAGAAAATATTGATGCTTGTGAGCTCATTCGTTTCAGAAGGATACATAATGGGGAGGATATTCATAAATGTTGTCTCTTAAACGAAGTTCTGAAACAGTTGGGTTCCTGTTATTCCAAAATTATCGCTATCAATTGATTATGACAACATGTTATTTACTTTGCTTACTCTCAAAGGAGCAATTTTCAAAGAATTGTTTTCTTGATGAAAATAACGTGATGCTTCAGTCACAAACTGTGTTTACTTGTCGCGAGTAAGAATTAAGTACTATTCTATCGCGAAGAAAAATCAAGAAAGGAAACATTAATCATAGTGTTAAATATAAAATCTTCAAGTTCAAGTTCGTTTTGGTGTTGCCGTAGGCCAAAATTAACTCTGGGTAGCTTGGGTCCGCTGGGCCTTGCTTCGTGGTTCTCGAGGACGCGTTTCGGCTGCATACAGCCATCTTTTGGCTGCATACAGCCATTTTGTCCCTACATCAGCATCCACTTATCTTCGCGCCATTTCCTCCTGAAAGAAAAGGTTGCTGGAAGGAAAGAACTTGATTTTTTTGAGCACTATATATTTTATATTTATATATATATATATTTTTTTATTTTTTTTTCATAGGTGTATTTCTATGAGAATTATGATTTAAGTTTTACAAAAAAAATAGTGATGAATAAATTCAAACATTTCGAATAAATGAGCAGTGAAAATAGGTAACAAACTAAAACAATTCATATTTCTTTGTATTTTACATTCGTTTTGCTATTCGTTTTCATATAATTGCAATTTAAATAGCTTTGTTCTCTTTAATTTGCGTTTTCCTAGTTCTTTTCATTTGTTTAAGTAATTGCTTAAATACAACATTTAGAGATTAAAAATTCAACTTCTCTCGCATTTATCATTTTGATATGTAATAAAAACCAAGTCTTCTCTCTCTTGGATGTAAAACGGATTGTAATATTCATTATTTTTTTTTGTGGTAGGGAGGTGAAGGCTGTTTACGCCCTGAGTGTGGGACTCCCAGACGCAAAATGCATTTGGACTACCCACTAAACACCTCCTCTGTCAACCTGAGAACCTAGCCTGGAACCGTTTGATACATTACTTCGGGCTAGGCCTCGTGTTCCTACGCCTAGAAGCGCCTTCGGATTATGGGAATCTCTTCTCTAACGGGAGGGACGGGAGAGGAAGAAAGTGCTAGAAAAGAGATCCACCCATCCCCGATGCCTCCGAGCGCTCCAATAAAGCTTTTTTCAATATCAGCACTGCCCGAGCATATTGCGTCACGCGATTCCAATTGTCAACTGTTTTCAGCATTACTCCGATGATAGTTTCCGGATACAGATCTCCGATCTCGCTGAGGAGGTCCCCTCGCTGCTTGCTCCACCTTTTGCAGTAGAAGAATGTGTGACAGGCGTCATCCAACTCTCCTGCACAAAACACACAGTTAGGAGACCGTGCTCAGTCAATTTTGTACAGGTAGGACCGAAAACAACCGTACCCGCTTAAGAGCTGGGTCAAGTAGAAATCGGTCTCACCATGCACTTGACTGAATCACGGCCTCAGGTCAGGGATCAGACGTGCAGTCCACCTTCTCCTTGTTTCTTGCTCCCAGGACTGTTGCCAATCGCTGAGAGAGCGACGTCTCTCTTCCTTGGTATTCTCTTCTCTTCGATGTTCGCCTCTGCGCAGGTAAATACTTCTGCGCTCTCTCGCAAGGAGGGTGATGGGTATCACCCCTGCGATTACCAGCACTGCCGCCCCGGAGACCGTTCGGTATGCGTATGCGATTCGCAATGCTCCTTGTCTCTGCACCTGTGCCAACCGCTTCCGGTGTAACTCCTTGCTGAGAGCGTCGCCCCACAGTTCTGATCCGTAGAGTAGAAGCGACTGCACAACGCTCATTAAGAGCCGTCTCCTTGATGTGGTGGGCCCCCCCCCCCCCCCCCTATGTTGACCATTAATCGGGTGCGTGCCGTCACACGCGCTGCAGCCTTGTCAGCTACTGCCTTGATTTGTTGAGAAAAACTCATCTTCGAATCTATCAGGACGCCCAGGTACTTTACTGCTGACTTCGATTCGACCAGCTCGTCCCCTATACTGATAGGTCGTATTCTGGGGATTATCTTCTTCGTTAGGATGACCACTTCGGTTTTTTCCAGTGCCAGCTTTAATCCTTGAGCGGTCATCCAGTCCATTACCCTCGGCATTAACGTATTGAGTCTGTGTTGCGCATGGTCTTCTGCGTGATTAGCGCCGCGACATCGTCCGCATAGCCGATCAAACGTGACTCGTCCAGCAGTTCAAGCTGCAGGAATCCATCGTAGGAGATGTTCCACAGGTCCGGGCCAAGAATAGAGCCCTGAGCGACACCTGAAGTAAGATTTGTACTTCGCCTACCCTCCTTCGAGTCGTAAAGTAGGCTGCGGTCCTTCAAATAGTTCCTGAGAATCCGCATCAGGTACACTGGTACTTGAAAACGATTTTCTAGCGCTTCCAGAATATCCACCCATCTAGCGCTGTTAAATGCATTTCGGATATCCAGAGTCATCAGCAGGACCACCCGTCGTGTGGAAATACTGTGAGACTCCGCACGTTGGACCGCGCTCACTACTTCTCCAATTGCATCGATGGTGGAGCGGCCTGCTCTGAAGCCATACTGCCGTGGAAATAGATCCCCGGCAATACGAATCACGTCAGCGAGTCTTCCCCTGATAAGTTTTTCAAAAACTTTTCCGACCGTGTGAAGCATACACAGTGGGCGGTATGCAGCTGGCGACTCGGGATCCACTTTTCCCTTCGTAATGAGCACAAGTCTCGCCACCTTCCAGCACTCCAGGAACACCCGGTAATATTGATTATAAGAACTACCTAAAGCCGTAATTTTTACTCTCGTGTGATGTGCCATTTTATAATTTAGATATCTCTTAGTTTAATTTACTTCAAATATTTCGTAGAGCAGTATTGAACAAAAAAAAACAAAAGAGTAAAATTTACATAAATATTACCTACTTCTAATAGTTCTTTTTTTTTTGTTCTATTTGAACACTTAATTTAGTGTTATATCCTACCTAATTATAATTTCTTTTTTTTTTTATTGTAATTTTCTCCTTTTTTCTCTATTTTCGGTTTTACTCAATAGTTTTAAATATTCTCTAGTCTCTCGAGATTTTCGACGGTTAATTTTTCAAATATATCATCAATAGAATTATGCTATCAAATTAAGTTGCGACCAAATGATAAATGTTCTTCTTTGCTTGTATCTTTTACCGTTGTTTCACTGTTATACCCGCACACTTGCAGAATCACAAAGTAGCTTTTGTTTTAAGTTCTTAGTGAATTCATATATTAGATGAATTTGTATGATTGTAATTAATGCAAAAAAGAATAAAAATTTTTGTATGAATAATCTCCGCCTTTCAGTATTAAATTTTATAATCATTGCGCTATATTCGGTACTAAGTAGTAGAAATCTGAATAGATACTATTCATACGTTCCAGGTCACGAATTTCCATTATATCCGTTTCAGTCGTTGTTTAACTATCTCTCGCCAAATTGCCTCGCGATCTCGATTGTCGGTAATTCCCATTCTTCGCAAGGAATTATAATTAACGTGGAGCAAGGCTCGTCCAGTGATTTCGTGCTTTGAGAATAACTCTGCATGCTTGGTATATTCGGCACAGTGTCGTCTAAACTATGTCTGAACATCCACTCCGGTCCATAAGTAGACAGGCTTAGGCCGTGCTGCCTTAACACGGGGTTTACTTTGCTGAACCGTTTTTTCAACCATCAAATCACTCAACTAGAACTACTATTTAGCAACATAACCCTCGAATCAAATCTTTCCATCTTAGTAGTCCTTCTCTTATGTCAAACGTTACTGTATCTTGAAAGATAAATGGATATATTTTCACAGTAGAGATTCCAATATTCACTTTAGCAAATCGTATTTTGCGATTATTTTAAGTAACTGTTTCACATTCTTTATATTGCTCTTATTACTTGAAAGGTTAAATACCGATTTGAAGGCCTTCCCAACCTTTTAATTATGAAATCATCAATTGCTGTTATTTACGATTCACTCGCGGGAGGCCGTCGCGCGGTGCACAATCGAGTAACCAAAACGCTACCACGATACCTGCACTTTTCCTGGTTGTTTATTGGGCGTATGGCGGAACGCGACCACTTTCGACTTGTTAAGCGCGTGCTTCTCATCCCACGGCCCTCGACCAACTCCCCGTTCCGGAAATGTTCACTCTGTCGGTGTGACCTTCCGTTTGTGTTGCCATATTTGCGATACGAATGGGATAATTCGCATCTCAAGTATGGCAATCCGATTAGGATTGCCAAACCGACAGGGTGAATTACAACACCATCTTTTGCAGGAGGAGAATGTGTGACTGGCGTTATCCACCTCTCATGCACATTACACGCAGTTAAGAGACCATGATCTGTCAATCTTGTGCAGGAAAAACCGAAAACATCCATGGCCGCTTAAATCGGCCGTAGACCGTAGAAATCGGTCTCACCATGCACTCGACTGAGCCACGATCTCAGGTCAGAGAACCGAAGTGCTTGTATCTTGCTCCCAGGACTACTCCCAATCGCGGAGACAGTGTCGTCTCTCTTCCCTGGGGACCTCTTCTTTGCTGTCCTCGCTCATCTGGGTAGGTAAATGTGTCTGCGTTCCCTGGCAAGGATGCCGATGGGTATCACCCCTGCGATTATCAGCACTTCCGTCCCGGAGACTGGTCAATATGTACATCCTATTGGCAGCACTCCTGGTTTCTGCACCTGAGCCAACCACCTTCGGTGTCGAAGCTCGTGGAAAGCGTGGATCCACAGTTATACCCATAAAATAGAACCGATTGCACCGGCGCTCATTAGGTCGTGTTCTTGATGTGGTGGGCTCCCCTATGTTAGCCATTAATCCAGTGAGTCCCGTTACACGCGTTGTCGGTTTTTGCCTTAATTTGTTGGAAAAACTGATCTTTTAGACTATAAGGACGAAGATTCAATCAGCACGAACAGATTCCCTAACACTGATAGGCCTTACTCTGGAGATTCTCTGCAGATCCTCCATCTTTGTGTAAAGTAGGATTTCCATTGATATTTCATCGTGAACGGCCTCAAAGATGGCGGGGTGGATACGGAAAAGAGTCCGCACAATTTCGTCTATATTTTCTGTCTCGTATGAGTGAGGCGATCTTTAGGCACTGAGCTTCCGCATCACTTTTTTGTAGCCCAGACCCAATATCCTTGTTCATGTCGCGAACCAAGTTTTACCAACGGCTGCGCTTCTTCTGCTGATTAACCTGCGGAGACATTTTATAGCTGACTTATAAACGGCGGATACATACCATTTCCAGGTTTGAGCTTGCTGGGCCTTTCTTCGTAGTTTGTGACACTCCTTTTGTTGTTGATGACAATGATTTCTTCGGAGTTAGGTTAGACTGAAGAGTGTAGGCCCCAAACACTAAACCCAAACGAACCCATCTGCCAGCACTTGGAGGTGACCACTGTTCCAAACCCAGATGGTGGGTTCGTCATCTGGTTGCGGAACACCGGATTCATCAGGATACCATGTTGGTGAGCTTCTGATGTGATGTTGATCGCTTATGCGATTATGCTTCAATGCAGTTTGATTTGAAGGATCCGAATCATTGCAGAAGCGGTGTGGCCTTGGTTACGGCTTCTTGGAAGCCTCGACACTTCCCTGTACCTGGGACGTGCCTGAAATCATCTGCTCTCGGGCCGTATTCCTGGCAAAAACACAGTGTGCTTCTTCTGTGCACGCCTTATTTTAACGCCCTGTCTTCCTACAATTCGACCACAAGGAGCTTCTATAAGCTTCATTACAAACGTGTACGGTATGCCGGTACACAAGGCACTTGAAACACCGGAGACGAATCGCTCTTCACCATATCAACAAGTAACCCACCCTATTCTTATTTTGCTCTTCTTTTATAGTTGTTCTCCTTCCCTCTCTGTGCGGTCGACTATGGCCATGCGTTGACCCCTATTGTTTTGTTTGGTCAAATTGACTTTCATCTCGCTTAGTACAGGGAAGAACAAAACGTTTGATTCGAAATGAGTGGTAGAAAACGTCTTACTGACGGGATTACAGTAAAATGTAGAGCAATTTAGTTATAATAAAGACTTGCAACTTGATTGATTATATCACTCCTTGTCTGAGATATAAAAAGTCAATTTTCGAATCACAAATCAGACGTTTTATACGTCATCATGTAACGTCCAAAAAAGGCAGCAATTCAGTCTAGGAGATATTCAATTTCAAACTTATAATTTTATTTTTTATGATTGTAATTGCATACAATCAAGGCATCTGCGATGGACTTAATAAGTTTTCTGTTTCTATTGACTATTATTTAGTATTTATAAAGAATTGTGGAAAGAGCTCAAGCTGGTTTCGAACACGCGTCCCTGCCGCTTCTCATCAGGTGCCAACTCACAGGCTGGGACGCGTCGATTGGCACTACCAGCTTAGGTGGATGTCGACTGGTTATTTACTAGTTATTAATATTGCTCTACAGCTTTGAACTTTTTCCTATATTCCAAATTGCCTTTGGTCTGGCTTTATCAATTTCAGAAGTTTTTGGTAGATCAATTTTCCCTTTTCACTTACAACTTATAAGTGAATTATACCCTTGCTAAGCTGGTAGTGCCAATCGACGCGTCCCAACCTGTGAGTTGGCACCTGATGAGAAGCGGCAGGGACGCGTGTTCGAAACCAGCTTGAGCTCTTTCCACAATTCTTTATAAATATTAAATTCACTATCGAGGTATTCGAAACATTTGATCAGAACTTCCGCACCCATGAGTCTTCGCTGAGTTAGCTTAGCAAGGGTATAATTCACTTATAAGTTGTAAGTGAAAAGGGAAAATTGATCTACCAAAAACTTCTGAAATTATTATTTAGTGTTATTTAAAAAATAAGAAAACAGTATGATCGAATAACTATCAAAAAATTTAAAATCAAGTGCCATTCAACATTTACTTTTGATAAACAACTATATGCAAAGGCCGCATAATGTTGCGTATGTTAATAATGTTAATGTTACGTATTTTCAAATAACCCTGTCTTTCTAACCCGGTTCCTATTTTCCTATCGGTTGCCCCATAATTAAATTTTTATGATTTATTTATTTTTTCATAACTACATTTTCTTTTGGAAATACATAACACCCTAGTCAAAAATTTTCTACACATTTTCCCTAAATTTTAGGGAAAACAATTTCCTTGCATGAAGTATTCGATCATTGCAAAATATAATTTTTTCATCAAATTAATTTAATCATGAAAAAATATAATCACGTTTCCCCAACATCAATAATATCGTACGGATACAAAAATCGAGTTAACGGGAATATGAACTGCACACGAAAATCGATTCTCCGTTCTATAAAATTTTGATAGATGTTCGTCTTCAGATTCATTTGCTGGAACGGAATTACCTCAATATAATTCAATAATTCAATTTTCCGCTGATGTCAAATCTACACTAAGCTAAATAATATGCTGAAATATGTTAAAATTAGTAATTCCGTAGTTAATGCACTTAGCATACTTCATGTAAATCGGCCGTAGTGCAAGCATTGTTCACAGTTTCAGTTATAATTTATTTGTAATGTGTGATTTACAGAAAAATGTTACTCCTTTGCAATTATTGCTTTTCCAGCGAGAATGCTAGCAAGATTAACACGTTAAGTGCCACTCGGTTTTATAGCGACTTCCCCGTTAGGCCGCGCGCGCAGGTATCATAGTACAGCAATGCGAAGCGCAATACTGGCAAATTAGAATTTACTCGATGGAAATTTTAAAACGTTTTAGGGTCATTGTTTTTTAGCATAGTGGAAGGCATTTCTGTTCGAACGGGAATTTTTAGTTTATAGTATATTTAGTATAGTATAGTTTATAGTACAAGGAAGCCGACGTTCCATCCAGTAGCATTGCAACCAGTAAAAAACAACACAATCTGCAGACAAAACCTGGCCGAGTTTCAGCAGTGCGAAAATATTGCAAATCGTGCTATGAAGAAAATGCGGCACAGAGTGGCAGAAAAATAGCACGAAATTTGACCAAACAGGTTATAACATTTTGTAACACTTGCGAGGGACAAACATTTTTATGTTTACCTTGTTTCAAAAAAATCCATTATAGTTTTCTGAAAAAATGTTCAATTTTTACCTTTATTATCATATTTTATACTGTCAGTCATCGGTGACTGACGCGGCCTGAACGGAAAGGTCCGTGTCTGTTACCGATGACTGACGTGGTACTCAACGTGTTAATTTCAAATACGATTGGGGCATTATGAATTCCATAATGACAAATTTAAACATTGATTATAATTTTCGATTTCATGAATGAAAATTTTGTTGTTTTGCGGATTATATGCTCTAATTATAGAGCAACGCGGATATACATATATCTTTCATCATAACATTTAAAAGTAACTCTTTTTTCAGCCCGTTTTAATGATTTGAATACGCATTTCACATTGCCTATAATTGGACAAGCATAAACTCCACTTTAAAAACGTTTCTCTACTTCCTCGGAAATCATTGAAATTTCGATGGAATTTCGGATATCGTGCTTCATATTCTACTGGCACAAAGTAAACCAAAAATTTCAACAGCGGATGACGCTTAAAATAAGCTCAATCAAATTCTTCGGATGCTCACGTTCATTCATGTAAACGACTTCGACATCTCTTTCGGTATATCTATCGATATCTAAAAAATCGTCAATGTTAGTGATCGAGTTCATAGAGTGTCATCCAAAAGTTAAGGCACTTTAACTTTAAACAGTAAAACTCTGAAAAGTTGAAAGATGAAAGCTCGGATAATAACTTTTCATTTGGATTTTAATTTTATTCTTGAAGGAAATATTGATCAAATTTTAAGTTAGCATCAACGTTATTTCAATCCTGGATTATTACCCAGCTAAAATTGTGCTACTCTTACATAAATGTGATAACACTTCACCTAACAATGGGTAGATGTATACCTGATTACCGTACTTAGTAATGATTTCATCTGGTAATTTTTATAATAACTAATAAGACACCTTTGTAGTTATTTCGTCTATTCTTATTAAATTACAACAGATTATTTATTCTTAGTGGCTTTACCAACAAATAACTGTTTGCAAGCAGTTTGATAATAAAAGCCGGAATCCTTGATAAAAATCTCTTCTTAAAGCTGGGACATATACGTCCTATTTCAGTGCGATTCCCAATTCAGCAAGGAGGCCTTGCAAAGGGGTTTTGCAGTGCCCTGCCTTTGGTTTTCCGCTTGTTTCATAGAAATTTAAAAAGAGAGATTGTACACTTGTACTTCAATAGATATAGTGCTGAAGAAGGGACAATATTGAACTGGAATGTATGGAAGAGTATGTTTAAAAACCAGAATGAATTATTGCATGATAATGATGATGATTGTTGCAAAGCCTGAAGCTAGGACACAAGCCTAACTGAAACTGTTTGACACATTACTTAGGGCTAGGCCTCTTTTTACTTCTCCCTAAGGTGCCGTCAGCCTAGAGAAATTTCCCTCCCAGCGGGAGGGGCAGAATGGAGGAGGACTCCTGGAAAGGAGACCCCCAGATCTTGCGCCCCAAGGCAATCCATGAAACCTTTCTTCGCTGTAAGTATTGCCCGAGAGTAATGTACCAGGTCCATTTGTCAAAAATTTTCAGCATTTCTCCGACCAGATTGTCTGGAGAAACCTCCGTCATTACCTGCCACAAGTCCTGCCGCATCCTGTTCCACCTTCTACAGTTGAAGAAGGTGTGACATGCGTCGTCTCTTTCCCCTGGGCAGAAAATGTAGTCTGGGGACAGTGACTGACCAATCTTGTGCAGGTAAGACTGAAAGATCGTTGAGACGAGCGAGGAGTGGTTTCGCCGATCTCAAACGCGATGTATTGGTGGTCACTTGCTGAGTAATCTTAGAGTACTCTCCAGTTCAGCGTCGACGAAGCGAGGGAGGCGAATGTCACATCTAGGATTGTTCCTTCGCAGCCCCAGTGCCGAAAGGTGGGTACATTATCGGTATTCAATACCACCAACCCGGTCCTCACCGACATGTCCTGAATGCGTTGCCTTTTGGAATCGGTTTGAGACATGCCCCATTCAACGGTTCTGGCGTTGAAGTCTCCAGTTACGAGTACTTTGCCATCTGTATTCAGAACAAGACCCTCCGTCCAGTCTTGTTTGAAAAGATGGCATTGGCTCATTCGATGTTAAACACCCAAGAGTTGAGAAAGGGGAGATAAAAGCGCAGACTCAAATTGAGTTCCTTGATCAGTCGTTACGATCGGTGGCGCTGGAAATCTCGATACCCAGCTAGCGTAAAACGCGAAGGCAACGGTTGCCGTTTGGATGTAAACAGGAATCGTGTCATGCCGCCGTAAAAATCGGTAAACCATAGTTACGCAGTAACAATAACCTTTGGCTGTTATAGGTTCGGTTATATTTAGATGAATCTGCTGGAAGCGTTTGCCTGGTATCGAAAAAAACTTGCATGCTATTTTTCGACTGTCTACCAATCTTGGATTTCTGGCCCGGTATAAAGGAACCCGTATACGCCCGAATGTCTTTCTTCGTGCCATGCAAAACTTACTTTCGTTGAATGGCTCGAATCATTGCATGGGCTCCAGAATGCGAGCATCTATGGCAATTCTCCATTACTCGAGTTGATGGAACCGTATATTGCTCGTCGATGTATCGCAATATAAATTTAGTAAGTCGAAACATTGCTCTATTTCAAAGTGTCAAAGCTCATTTTTGACAGACTACATGTATTTTTTTGTATTTTAAATTGTCTAGATTATGTTAGCTTATCAGCTAAAATACACTTATAGTCATTTTTTTATGGTTGGGAGGTGAAGGCTATTTACGCCCTGAGTTTCGGACTCTCGGTGATAACCGGTGGTCTGGAACTGTTTGTCACATTACTTCGGACTAGGCCTCATTAATCGTCACCTAGCGGCGCCCTCTGGCTTAGAGAAATCCCTTTTTCAGCACGAATGGTCTTTTTTCTGCGAAAGATGCGAACGGAGTCTTGTCCACCTTCCGCATGCAAAGAACGTGTGGCAGGCGTCATCTGTCATCCTTGGGCAGAACAAGCAAGCTGGGGATGGTGATTTTCCCATCTTATACAGGTAAGACTGAAAATATCCGTGGCCACTTAGCAGTTGCATCAGATAATAATCAGTCTCACCATGCGTTCTGCAGAACCACGGCCTAAGTCGCTGATGAAACGTGCGGTCCACCTGCCTCGCGTTCCGCTTATCCATGATTGCTGCCACAAAGTTAGGGTCCTTCTCCGTTCCTCTCGGCTGACGACTTCTCTCGCCGACTCCTCCCTACGTAGATACACTCGCTTTCTTTCTTCCGCGAGTAGCATAACCGGAGTCACCCTCGAGATAACTAGCACTGCTGGTTCAGAGACAGTGCGATATGTAGCTGCAATCCGCAAAGCTCCGCGCCTCTGTACCTGTGCGAGACGGCTTCGGTACGACTCCTTGCTAAGAGCGTCAGCCCAGACTTCGGAGCCATACAAAAGCGCTGACTCCATTTCACTCATAAGTAGCTGTCTCTTACTCGAGGTTGGTCCCCCCGTGTTGGCCATAAGACGACTGAGAGCTGACACTCCCACACCAGCCTTATCTGTTGTCACTCAAATCTGCTTTAAGAAGCTAATTTTCGAGTCAATCATCAAGCCAAGGTATTTTATTGATTCCTTTGTCTCGATGATTGTTTCTCCGACTCGAACGGGAATAACACGAGGGATGCGCTTCTTGGTCAGTATGACAATCTCGGTCTCTTCAAGCGCTAGCCCAAACCCACGGTCTGTCAACCATCGGTAGACTCGACGCATTATCGCACCTAATTTCAGTTGCGCCTGTTCGACAACACATCCGATGACTAGTACTGCCACATCATCTGCGTAGTCAATCAAACGTGCCTCCTCCGGTAGCTGCAACCTCAAAAGCTCGTTATACGAGACATTCCATAGGTCCGGGCCAAAAATAGAGACTTGCGCCATCCCTGATTTCACTTCCATTCTTCGCCGACCCCCCAATGTATCATAGACGAGCTTCCGGTCTTTGTGATAGTCCTTCAATATCCGCGTAAGAAACTTCGGAACCCCGAAATATTCAAGAGCACTGAGAATATCTGCCCATCTAGCAGAATTGAAGGCGTTCCTCAGGTCAAGTGTTACAAATAGTACTATTCACCTCGAATGGTGATTGTGGGCTTCTGTCCGCTAAACCGCATTCACCACCTCTGTTATTGCACCGATCGTGGATCAGCCAGCCCTAAGGCCGTACTGCTGAGGAGATAGATCCCCAGCAGCTCGGATAGCCTTCCAAAGTCACTCTCTTATGAGCCTCTCGAGCACTTTTTCGGCGAAGATGGTTGCTCCGGATTCCCCTTCCCCTTGTTGTTCAAAACGAGCCTTCTTTCCAGCAATATGTCAGGGCAAAGTTTATGTGCAAGCGGCACCACTTCCGCTGGGATACCGTCTGGGCCCGTGGTCTTTTTAGTTTTTAATAATTTCTCTGCCCCGTCCAGACCGATGGTACTCGATTGGCATTCTGCCGGACTTCCTAAGTCTGAGTCGTTGAGACGGACGGGATGTACAAGGAAAAGCGCTCGAACAACCTCGTCCATTTTTTTTCGCTTCAAGCACTCAGGGCCACGGGTCTCTGTTGATGTCTTCAACCAGCTAGCAGCGAGCCTTGCTCTCGTCATCGACCTACGGAGGAGTTTTCTAGCCGACCACTTTGCCAGAATTCGAGAATGTGACTCGTCTCGTTCCCTTGAACGTTGGGCTTCGCAGCGAAGTCTGTGACATTATCTTCGCTTTCCAGCGATTACTTCTGACCACCAATAAACAGCAGGCTTATCGTCTCGTTGCCGTCTCCTAGGCATAGAGACGTCGCACGCAGACTTGATGAGTCTCATGGTGGAGTTCACGATGCTTTCAGCTGAGACTCCAATCGTTCAAGTCATGGTTTCACCGCCCATTAGGACTGCGGCAAACTCGTCAACATCTATTTTAGCAATGTTCCAACCTATAGTTGAAGTTTGGGTTGCTACAAGTCGAGAAGCACGCTTGCCAATTTCGAAAGCAATGTACTAGTGATCGCTCGCAGAGTAGTCCTCCAGTACCCTCCATTTGTGTATACTAGGCACTAAGGACTCCGAAGCAAATGTCATGTCCGGGATGGCTCCCAAGCAGCCTCGCCGTCAAAAGGTTGGTGTGTTACCAACGCTTAAGATGACCGGTTCCCTCCTAGCCGCCATTTCTAGGATTCCCTATCCTCTTGGGTGTGTGTGAGTCAGTCCCCATTCTACCGCCCTGGCATTAAAGTTACCGCCAACCAGGATTCGGCCTTCCGAGCTCGAGACAGCGTTCTCCAGTTCTTCGAGTTTGCTCTGGAAAAGTGCTATTGGCTCATTCGGCGTGAGATAGATGCTTACAAATGTCATATCCGCACACTCAATCAACACAAAGCCATCCCCGCTGGAAAAAGTCCGGACTAAGAGCATAGCGCTATCCCGCACCCAGATGGTGGCGGTGCCGGATCGGTCGCAATACCAGTTTGCCTCCTCCTTGCTGTGGTGTTGCTCAGATATCAGCAGGTGTAGCAGGTCGACTTTTTTCTCCCTCCTAACCTGGTCAAGTAATTCTTGTGCGGTTGAGCTACGGTGTAGTTTGATCTACAAAACTTGGATCGTGTCTTCGCTTTTCTCTTCTTATGTGCCTCTTTGAACTCCTGGCACCTACCACTTCCTGGAATATGAGCCAGGTCTGCAGGCCTCAATCTCTTAGCTTTTCACAAGAGGCAGCTAGGTTCATTTGGGCACTCCTTCATCTTATGGACGGGAGTGCCACACTTGTCGCTTAGGTTGCTTCGATCTGGCCCCTTGGTTTTCCAGGAAATGAGTCCATAGCTGAGGTACTTATAGCATCGAGCTAGAATTATCCGCCGGCGTATTTTGGACACGACTCAGCCCTTTTTGTAACCCATTTTCTCCTTGGCCTGGAGCTGCAATGCGTCTTTTTCTGCGATTACCACTATTGCCACCCTTTGCCCTCTGGGATTGCTAGGCGTCAGCCTTACCCTAAAGCTGTCTGCCGTAGGAAGAGTTTGTCTAACGGACTCTTCTGCTTCTTTGGCATCCGCGACCCAGTCTATGTCTCTTTTTTCCAATGAGGCCATTGGCTGTAATGTCGAGATAAAAGCTTTACAGCCAAGGAGGTCCTTGACGACACTCTCTAACAGACACTTGCCGGTGGATTCCGCCCCAAGTTCTACAAGGAGGCCGCCTGTTTTGGTTGGTATGCAGGCACCGTTTTTTCGGGTTCCATATTTTATCTGATTTCCTTGGGGAGCTCGGCGTAAGTCCTCCCATTTGCAGGCTTGATTAGCAGAGCATCCCCACGCTGCTTGCGCCTGTTTTTTTTTTATGCATAGCGCTGGGTTTTGTGCCGTAGTACGTTTCCCGCGGTTGTTCGATCAAATCTTTTCTTCGCTTCGCAGCCTTCTGTTGCGATTTGGAGCGCACCAGTTGGAAGTCAGCAGATCTCTCCTGCCCGTGACTATTGTCTGTTGCCACGAGCCCCTTTACCCTTTTCCTGCGATCAGGTTTTAGTGGGCTACATGCCGCTCTTTTGCACTT
Organism: Stratiomys singularior; assembly: GCA_954870665.1. NCBI lineage: Eukaryota > Metazoa > Arthropoda > Insecta > Diptera > Stratiomyidae > Stratiomys > Stratiomys singularior. The sequence goes on from OX940877.1 coordinate 66,243,910, forward strand.
CACACAAGGAGTAGAATTTTCGATGAAGGGGGTTTGCTTTTGGGCATTTTCTGGAGCACTTTCAACTCACTCTCTGCCCGTAGCTATCTGCGGCGGCAGTGCTGGATTCTGTCAACAAGGTCCTTCAGTTCGTCAATCACGTTTTTAATGTCCTTATTGACATTTTTCTGGACGTTGGTCGCATTCCTCATTATCTTTAGTACCGCCTTTGTATTTCTTGTGAGTCGCTCATTCTCACTTCCGTCGACGGCTATCTTCATAGCCAGCTTGTCCTCTGTTGACGCTTTAGGAACATTGTGAGTTGGAGTGTCTAGTAGCTGCTGAGCATCGTTTCTGTCCCTTTCCACAGGGTCCTGTATTTGACTTTAAACAGTCCCTGGCGAATGGCGCTTGGTGTCGATGACTCCGGTCCCTAGCGCTTCTACGACGCATTTTGTATTACTTGCTCCGTCGCCTCGAGCAGATGTAGCCTGGGCAAGAGGAGTAGTTTGGGCAAGTGCCTTTGTCGCTATCGTATAGCGGTCAAAGGAAGTTTGCTCCCCCATTTTCTTCGCGCTGTTCTGTGTAGGCTTTGGTACACGTTGAGTCCTCAGCAGATTTGGCCTCCGGGCGAACATCCTTGCCTCAGTGATCTGGTCACTTGTAGCTTTTGATTCTTCAGTGGCCAAGTGTTCCTCCATTGGCGACTTATCCCCATTCAAATTGCTGGCAAGAAGCCCGCATGAGGTCGAGGCTCCCTCGATATACGGAGTGTATATGCCCACCCCTAATTTTTTTTGTTTGTCTTCATTCATCATTTTGTTTGTTTTGATTGGGTACTTTTAGCGGCTTGGTCACGCGTCTGGATAACGGGCAACCTCGCCAAGCACCCCCCCCCCACCACCATCACAGCACGGTAGTATTCTTGGGGGTATACTTGTAGTCATAAGAAAAACTTACTTTAGAATATTATTTTTACTTCAATAAACATTTTAGATGAAAAACTAGTTGCCACGCTCAGTATAACATGAAATTAAAATTTTTGTAAAACAAACTATCAATAAGATTGGTACTTGGCGCAGTTGCTCGTCTAAGGCATAATTGATACTCGGAAAAGATGCCGTATAAAGTATAGGCACTTTGTGAAGAATGCTCCATGTAAATATGGCAAACTTACTCTTATTAAATAGCCTCCAAAGTTGTTCAAGTTACGACATAAATTTGTGACTTTCCTTCCCATATATTTTATAATTGTGACATATTTTGGACATTATTTTCTCATTGACCTGCTTTATTTAATTTATCGACTTCTCTGTTTATGATATCTTTACCAATTTCTTTATAACTGATAATAATACAGATTTTACCGGTATTAATGAAGAAGGGTTTCAACGAAATCAATCGATAAGTCATGCTCCTAATGAAAATGGCCATTTAGGTAACCCTCCTTGCCATTCTTTCAGTTCTGTTCAGTATGTTTATTTCGGATAGAAAGTTGAAAGTGTCTAGGATGACTATGAAGTAGGGAAGAAGTTCCAGGTGAAAATGGAGGTGCTCAGTATTGAATACATTACTGCTAAGTATTGGGTAATCTGGTAATGTTTTAGGTGTCTGCAAACCATCTTTTGCATTTTATGTATGTTCTGATTTAAACCATTTTCTTCATTTTACATTGTATGGTAGCCTGAAATGGTTCCAGTATACTTGTGTAAATTTTACCCTACTGTCACAATTCACGTACCTGTTTACCGCATGTATGTACATATATACGAGTTGGCATACACACATTTATGTATGAAAGGTTTAGGTTTCTGGTCCAATCTCATTCACCCGTTGAGAAGCAGTCAGTCAGGACGGACGTGTGAATTAAAATGACAAATTGTTTGTATTAAAAAGTATGAAATTGTTATGTTGGTTTTTTTTTTTGTGAGGAATATACTAAATGCCAATCCAAAATGAGTCAACTGTTAAACTTCCAGATTCAACTGTTACATTGCAGTGCACTCCTTGCAGATGATTCATCCTGTTTCCCTAACTAAGGAGCCAAGCGGAGCCCGGGCCATTTTAGCAACCAAATATTGATGAAATGCTTAAGAATTAGCTGAGCATATTGAGAAAAAACTTCTTCGCCGGAAATGCGGCATGTCGTTTCCGGATCCCCAGAGGACTGCCGTGTTGACCCATAAGGCTCTTGCTGTTCATGAATATTACAAGGATACTTCTGCGATTTCTCTTCCTTCGTTCTCTAAGGCACTCGTTTTGTCAGGGAGCGACTGAAGGATTTGCTGTCCTCAAGCCATCGTCCTATTTCGAGTCGGAACTATCTCCTTTCGCAGGATTTCGTGCAACAAACCATTCATTATGGCTAGTGACGCATTAATTGAATCCAATCTTGTAGTGCTGTGAACGGCTAAACCATCCATTGTTGGCCTCCCCCCATTTCTTTCCCACTAAACTTTTGTGTCCAAACTGACCCACGTTTGTTTCGCTCCCCTTCAGTTACGTGCGGTTCCGAGGGTCATTGTTGCAGATGAGCGCTTGCATTGCTGTTTTCCGAGAGAAGGTATTGTTTGTCTTTAAGGCTGCTCATTTCCACTTCTATGGCTGCTTGCATCGTATAATTTTCTGACCATAAAGCAAAAAATGCCCCAAGAATTCTTTGTGTTGATGCAAAACGTAGCTTCCCTTCCTTTTTTCTTACAACAAAGTTGAAGGTTCGCATATAATCTTCCCAAGGTTTGGCTATTCAAACCAGCCAGTCTAAATAGCGTTTTCATCTTGCTTCTAGTCCGCTCTAGTCCTTTACTCCAACAGCTTACTCTTTTGTCTTAAATTATAGTGGGCGGGCGCACTTCTCTAGTGCTATCAACTAGAGCCATTTAATATATTTCACTTTTTTGTGCAAGGTGCGAACTTGACCTTCGGTTTGGGGTATGTGTAAACATTTTCCAATTAGCTTCTCTCAGATTGTGAGAAATCCATTGTGCGTTTTGCACTCTTCTTACTTAAAAGGTGTAAAATGCTAAAAGGACTCGTGGTCCGATTGCAGTCCTACTTCCGTGGTTCCATCGTTCAAACATTTTGCTACCTAGAGTTTTCTCCCATCGTTATCCGGGAACTGAGGGTAAATGTTTAATTTTTTTCATATTCTCTTTCGGATCGCTGCTCCTCGTTTGCCTATCTGCTAGATTAGACCCGTGGTCCACTGAAGTCTTCAACAGAATAGGCACGAGATTCGTAGTAGCGATTCAATATGTCCCTCGCCGCAGCCCAGCGGATCTCCAGGAGAAGACCTAAAATTTCCTTCAACTACAAATTGTACACAAGTTTCTAATTGTTCAAATCGCCTTAACATTCAAACAACATTCCGGATCTATATTTTGGCGTTTCCTAAGCAATGAATAAGTCAGAAAAATATACGATTCTTTTTAAGGTAATTCTTTATTATTTTCTACGTATGAAATGAAAGCATTTACAGTAGGAATTCAACTCAAAAATTATAAGACATTCTGGAACGAATTACAAAAGCGTCTTGTCGAATAAGAATTCACCGATCTCTCCATGATTCTTCATCATTTTCTTCAGAGTAGCCAATTTTCCGGCTAATTCGCGTTGACCCTTATATTGTTCTTCAAGATAGACACCAGTCAAATAATCCACGAGCTGAAAAAGGGTTGTAATACATTAGCTAAGTCCTTACACATCAAATATTTCGCCTTACGTGGTAATCGTTGATCTTGGCGCTCTCGCATTTGCCAATGACGTCCCGAATGCTCTTGGTGACCTGTGATTCAAGGTTCAAGGCGTCGGTGAGGGCCTGGACGGCGTCCTTCCATTCGTGCTTTTCAACAGTCTGGAAATTGCGATGTTAAGCACGACCCGGGGTGGATTCAAACAAGTATTATACTTACAGGCACAGTGATCAAGTTGGTAACCGAGTCGGTGAGTTGTCCACGCATGGACAAATATTCGATCAAATGTTGAGCGTGTTCGCGCTCCTCACCAGCTGCCTTGAAGAAGGTTTCAGCGAAGCCTGGCCGATTGACGGTGTCGCGAGAGAAGTAAGCACCCATTGACAAATAAGTGAATGAGGCATCAATTTCCTTTTGGATCTGGGCGCGCATTGAATTGATACATTGCGTTGTCATGTCGAGCCATTCTGTGGGGAGATCTGGAGCGGCAATGCTACCTGTAATGTGATAAAACATTGTAGTAAGCGAATTCAGCTGTTATCTAATGTGGGCGAGATCACGTATTTTTCAGAGCTCTACAAAAGTGCACATTAACGCATCTACTAGTAAAGGAAACTTTTGGAAAATGCTGAACTATAGCAAGAAAGTCATTGAAAGTCTGTGATACTAAAAGTTGCAACGGACCTTCAGGGTACTAAAATTGACAAGAAAAATATATGAATGTCGTTGGAGGTCATTTTTGCAACATAGAAAATAATTGTTGCACCCGCTTACTTACCAGTGTACGCAAAATGGAAATTTTTCCTACTACGTACATTTAATTTACAGCGAATGCGTACTTTATTGTTTATCTTTTACGTCTGCAATAAATGTTTAAAACTCACAATACAAGGTAGGCAATGCACTTTGGATATTGCTAAGGAAACGCTTTGATTTAAGTTTTCAAAGGTTTTATAAATATGCGTGCATAAATTTGAATAGTTGCATTTTATTTACCACTTAAGTTGTACTCTTTCCATCACTCTTATCTCTTATTCTACATTGGTAATTTCTTTTATCTCTCCTTGCTAATCTCACTGCAGTGTTCCACAGATTATGCTAACACATACGTGAGGCTTTTCACTCTCCACCGACAGTTCCTACATTTTACAAAAATTTCCGAACCATAGTCAGGTGGACAGCGTAGAAATAATCGTGGTCGAAGGAAAAGTTGAGGTCTCCCTTACTAAGAGCTCTGACGCTATAAGCTGGTTCGGTTATAAAACGTCAGGTTTAAGTTTCGGAGATCTGACAATTTCAATGCATCTCATGTCATTGTTCACGTGGATAGATCCCGTAATTCCCTGCATTACATGAACATAGTGGAACAAACGGGACTCGATGCGGTTCCCATGAAGGGCTTTGTCATGGCGATATGAAATTTCGATCGACTTTGTGGTGTTCGACGAATCATTGAAGGTCAAAATGGTAAAACAAATAATCGCAGAGTCAGTTTCATTGCGCGAACTATCGCGCGGTGCAATGACAGCGGAAATTTTACTGGGCATTTTCGACCACTCAAATCTCTGATCACCTGAAAGCCCACCATTCCGTTTACTATTCTGGGAAACATCCGACTTGGAAAATTTTAGAAATTGATAATACTTTTTTGAATTATGTGAGGGCTGAATTGTAGGCAGACCGAATCAGTCATTCGAGTAGTGGAAATACATTTTCCTTCTGACGCAACGAATCCACGGTGAAAATGAAATTGACTGCACTGTTTGCAAGTACATCACTGGTGTCTTTGTTGTTTCCCGAAAAATGTCGACCAAAACGCAGAAACATTCTAAACATCGGAATTCGAAAGCAAGGGCTGCCACTTGCGGTAACCACTTTGTATTGCGTTGATACCATGCAGGTCGAGGCTGCTGATAGGGTCCCGTACCGTACTCACTGTTCGATTATTCAATTTGACTTGGAAAAATACTCACATTGCAAGCTTCCGTACGTTGACGAAACAAAGAATAAGATGAAAACACCGACGATTGCTGACATTGTGAATGCTTTCAATTGATTTGGTGGTAGCAATTTAAAATCTTTTTAGGGCTGTTTCACTGCACTAGTAAATATTTAACAAGTGGAATTAATTGCGATTGAACCAGTAAATTTCGGCGATACTGCAATTTTACGACTGTCAACCTTTACACACACTGGCGTAGAAGGCGGTCGAGAAATACTTTTAAAGACTGAAGCGCTTACAAACGCGTCGAACAACAGTACTGCTATTGAGTTCACTAGATTTCAACTTTTAAATATTCCGAAAACAATTTCTGATAGCGACTCGCAAGGGAAAACTGTGAAAATCTTCACACGGCACAGAGTCCAATGGCGACGTAGTTTACATATGGCGACGAGATGAATCGAATTCAGCTGATAATAGACACACACACTCATTCATGATGAGAGCCTTTGTGTGACTCAATGCGTTGTGAAAGAGCTGCCATGCTTACAAATCAAAACAACAGCATGGATGAGAATGGAAAACATGGCTGACTTATGGATATGAACGAATCTTAGTACATAGTGGACGTTATATAAATCAGGAGGAATTTTATTAAAATAAAGTAGCTAAGAACTACCAAACTAATCAAAGTAATGAAATGTGCGAAAATATCCAGCAATAAGAAAAAAACAGTCTACCACCCCAATGCAGTAGGGATAGAAAAAGAATCTGCCAGTAAGTTGTCTGATGTAATCGTTAGTTTATTTATACGTGTATTTTGTCAATGACTGAATTGGTTTGTTAAACAAACCAATAAACAAGAAGAATAAGTAAATAAATTCAATGTTCATTAAACTAACAAATTGAATAAATAAGCAAGACTTTAGTAGACTTAACGCCTCCGATCCGAACCCGTAATTCAAGATATGAATAATGGTAGATTTGGTCTTACATTTAATTGGGACTTTCTGCATCACATTTCAAATCTGCGTGAGCATCTGTTCCTTAAATTTTGAATCGTTTGCTTTTGGATGAAAAGATTTGAAAAAGAATCTGTATTTAATTCTATTAAGGTCAATGTATTTATATATTGTTGTTATAGGAAGAATCGAAGCCTGATCTACAACACGGTGCAAGGTTGTCGGAGTATGCTAGTCACATCAGGTGTGGCCCAAGGCTCCATCCTCGGTCCGGACTTGTGGAACGTCTCCTACGACGGACTGCTCAGACTTGAACTGCCGGAAGAGTCGCGACTGATCGGCTAGGCAGATTATGTTGCGGCACTAGCGGCTTGGCGCACGGTCGATCAAGCGCAATTAAGGCTGAATGTACTAATGCAACGGGTGGGGAGCTGAATGACAACTCACGGGCTTAACCTAGCGTTAGAGAAGACCAAAGTGGTCATCCTGATCAAGAAGAGGATCCCAGAGTAAGAATGGTCAGAGTCGGGGACGCATTAGTAGAGTCGAAACTATTAGTGAAGTATCTGGGCTTGCCGATAGACTCTAAGCTGAGTTTCTCGGAGCAAATCAACGCAAAGACAAACAAGGTCGTAGCAGGGGTCTCGGCAATTAGTCGACTAATGGCCAATCATTGGGGACCAAGTCCAACAAAAAGGCGTCTGCTAATGAGTGTAGTGCAATCTACGCTTCTTTATGGAGCAGAGATATGGAGTGAAGCTCTCAACAAGGAACTGCACCGAAAACGGTTGGCACAGGTGCAGAGACGAGGAGCACTGCGGATTGCATCAGCAAACCGTACAGTCTCTGAGCCAGCGGGGTTGGTAATTGCAGGGGTGATACCCATCACTCTCCTTGCTAGAGAGCGCAATAGAGTCTACTTCCGAAGGCACGAGGGTAATAAAGAAAAAGTTGCTCGCGATGAAAGACGATGCACTCCCGACGAATGGCAACAATCATGGGAACGTGAGCTAAAAGGAAGATGGATCGCGCGGGTCATCAAAGACTTGAGATCGTGGCTCAGTCGACCGCATGGTGAGACTGACTTCAACCTGACCCAGCCACTGAGCGGACACGGTTGTTTTCAGTCTTACCTGCACAAGATAGGTAAGTCACGGTCTCCAGATTGCATATTCTGCATTGGCGTGAAGGATGACGCCAGTCATACTTTCTCCTCATGCAGAAGATGGGCTTAGCCCGAAGTAATGGGTCAAACGGTTCCAGGGTAGGCGCTCCGGTTGACAGGGGAGGTGTTTAGTCGGTAGTCCAGTAGGTCCACTGGGAGTCCGACACTCAGGGCGTAAATAGCCTTCACCTCTCTACCCTAAAAAATGTATTTATATGTTCAATTAAAACATTACTGTTTCCTTATGGATAAAAGTTGAAGGCGATTTCACAAGAAGTTGTTAATCTAATTTATCGGCATAAATAATGGATAGTAAACTTCTTAACTACGAATCTCAGACTTTCCTTTGCAGGATTTGCAGCGCTGGAGCTACATGCTTCAAATCGTTCCCCCTTTGAACCGGAATTTATAAATCAGAATCATTTAAACGAACTTCATGAAAAAATACAATGTATAGGGTAACTTCAAGAAAAAAACCACACGATGATAAAAGGCGAACATTTAACACTTATTTTGAAGGTTTATATAATCGAATTTCCATTAGTCTTTTTTTGTGTATATATGAACGACAGATATGATTTTTTCAGCATCATTGAATACAGACTACATGGATATCTACTTTTATTCAACTCCTTAGCATTAAAATGGATAAAATAATTTTTCGAAACCTACATTATTTGTTCCGAATTTTTTCCGAAATGTTCCAGCAATTTGGTTAATCAGTTTGTTGGAGTTCTATTATCACTCAGCATTGTTTTAGTGTTCTGCTTTTGTTAATACAAGTTGATGGTATAACTTCTGAATTTGAAGTTTCAAAATGATCAATTGAATTGTATCCATCTTGAATTTTACGAAACCTGTTTTTGTGATGTATAAAACATCTCATATGGCTTGGAATTTTTTTTCTCTTCCACCTTCTCCCATCGATAAACACATTGACGGACAGTAGGAACAGGTGAAGTTCGAAAATTAACACTGTATGTTTTTGTAATTTTAAGAATATTATAAGTATAGCTTTTCCATTTTCTGCTTAAATAAACTTACTTTTGATTAGTTCAGCACTTCTAATTAGGTTGCGACTGTAGCCATCATAGCACTAGCGGACTCTAGACACCAAGTAATGGAACGATGACGGCTATAGCGGGACAAATTTAAAACGTAAATGACATGTTTAATATTAAAGCAATTTTTTTTGTGAGCAGAAAAGTATTTTTACACGAAATTTCAGTTCATAATCAAACGAAAATAAATAAATGACAGAAACCTTTAACATACTTTTATAATTATCACACATTTTTTTCGGAATATAATGTTTCAAGGCATGGTGAAGGACACAGTGCAATGGAGAAATATGATGTTTCCTTCCTTATTCCCTGTTTATAACATTGTTTATAACGGTGAGAATATGTTTTTCGCTGATAATTTTCAGGAGGGGAAATATTTTCAGGAAAATTCTGTGTCCATTTTAGTTGATTTCAATGGTTTGGATTCATACACGGTTAAATTGTTTATAATCCATACCAGTTAGAGATCGTATGATTGCTCTCTATAACTTGTCTTCTTTTTAAATACGTAGTAAGGATTCCACACTGCTGCATCCATTAAATGAAAGATTACCTTTTCATGCCATGTTAATGTTTTTCGTGGACAGGAATAATAGGACAATATCTGATCTGCTCTTCAAATGGTTTTCACTTTTCCTATTGTCAAACCAAATTGTCAAAATATTTGCTCAAACCTCCATCCAGACATACGTGAAGGAAATGCTGAGTGGCAATGTAATGCATCAATGGGTAAGAGTTTTCTAATGCTGGAGAATTTTAACTGGGACTAAAGCAAACACAAATCTAAAAACTTTCTCATTTCAATCGTATGAGTATTTTTGAAATTTGACGTGTATGTACTTGTGTTTGATTGCAAACGTGCATGCCGTTATGATTCGTAGTTTTTATAATAATGCCTGTTATTTGGTCATCACATATCTTTTCAAAAACCTGAATTGCAGAAAAATTTTCTTCAATATCCAAAAAAACCCCAGTTGTATCTGCATCAAAAGGAAAGTTTCTGATAGTTGTTGTATTGGTATGGCATGTCTCATATTTTTCTGGGTCTTTTGGTGCTTCATATTCCCCATCTGTGGTTGATTCATTATCTTCACTACCCGAACGGTTTTTTCCAGGACTATCAGCATCAGATTAAGCTTCACCATTGCTTGACCCACTTCTCCTTTCTTCAAAAAGCTTCAGAAGCCTAACCTGATCATTTTCGCAACAAGCCATTTTCTGTGCATACTGAATAAAAAAAGTTATTTTATACATTCATTTACATTTATTGTATATTATTATATTTACATGTAATGATTTATTTATATTTGAAATGTAAAGTCATAAAAACCAAAAGTAAACAGTATCGCCTTAAATATCGCTAATTTATCAAAAATTGCCAAACTTTAATTTTTATTTTTCTATTTATAGTTTCAAAATCGATAATAAACAAATATTTACCAGTATAAACTATAAATATCGTTAAATGTATCAATAAAAACTATACATTCAAGAGAAAACACGATCACACTACTCCCTTCACAAACACGTGCATACTAAGCTGCAAGTCGAGTAACAGGTGGAAAATGGAATCCAACCTACAAAGTTGTTTCCAAAACACGATATTAGGCTTCTACTTGTACGCCGGTAAATGCACGTAGCCATATATGCACATAGTACATATGCTATAGCCGTAGTGTCTAAAAACCACCGTTTCGTTTTGGACGGCTATAGCCATGATGTCACATAGTGAACTTTGCTTTGATGTTAAGTTTTACTGAAGTGTTAAGTTTTACTAAAACTATTGCATACTAAACTCTATCTGGTCGTCTTGGGTTGATGAATTTTAATTTACACATATATATAAATTTTTATTATAGACAATATTTTTGAGTCCCAAAGAACATGATGAATGGCTAAGTTATTCGCAGTTTGTATTTTTTTCGCTACTTCGTTATGGTTTTCTGCTTGTTATTGCTTTATGCAGGGTTTTTGAATTTTCATTGCTTAACTTTTTTTAAAATCAAGAATTCTAGGATAGCTTTAATATCAAGAGCACATATATTGTGATTTGATTAATATAAGAAATAGAGTTGAGTTTTAAAATTTAGATAAAGTGTGTTGTACATGCATATGAGTACACTAGGATAACTTTTTTTATGATTACATTCTACTAGAATGTGATATAAATCTATGAAATATATGTCAAAAGTGCATTTCATCTGCATGTTGTTTGTATCCTATATATTTTTTTAAATAGCGTTGGTTGAGATTTTTGAATTGAATGAATATTGAATACGTAAAGCGTATTTGAATTGAGATCAGTTATGAAAAAATTATTCATTTGTATTGCCTCCTCATTTGTTATATTTTTGTGTATCGTATCACTTCTTGTGCAATACTATATGCCATTCGTAAGGCATTTTGTGCATGTACAATTTTTCATATTCCAAACTAAGCATTTATGCTTGTTTTTAGTTGATATACAATAAAATCATTGTAGTTTGCATGGGACTTATATGAATCGTTGATTCATTCACATTCTATTTATGAAGAAAATTCTATAAGGTCCCGATTAGAAGACTATTAGAACATCATACATGTTTCTAAGCCAATGAAAACCCCGAAAAGAGTAAATGTTGCCAAAATAGGAGCTGGGCCTTGAAGTTTTTAATGAGCAAACTTATCAGGACTACCAAAACAAATTTTATTTAAAATTTCAACTCAATTATATAAACGTAGATTATTTCATTTATCTTTCCATAAAAGGTGCTTTGGGTGTTTGTCGCCAATTTGAAGGTTTGGAACCATGTAATACATTTGCATATGTGGTAATCGGAACTCTTTCGTTGAAAATAGTATAAAATGCGAAGCATGTCCATGGAATGTTTTAACACTCAAATAAAGAGGACAGCATCAATATCCCCGACATATGAAATAACAACGATCGACAACATATCTTTCTGATTCATTGTTTTGCACCCGACATTGTTTTCCACATTGTTTTTTTCAATAAAAGACTTGTTGCAAAATAAACAAAAAATATATCGCTATTCTTTTCTGAGCTGGCAGCTCTGAAATACTTTGCTCTAAATTAAAAATTGAAGAGCAACTCTATTGCGTTGCATAAAACGGTGTCACTGTGTGAGTGTATCCGATTCGTTGGGAGGCAATTCGCCATTGTTTATCGGCAGCCATCTTTGTAGTTGCATTCTGTCGAGCGCAAATCACTTCGTCATATTTATTAGTCAGGAAAGATTACAGTCGATAAGTGGACTATTACACATAAATAAATTCGTATTGCGCCGAGAACAGTCGCCATTGTCGCATTGGACATTGTCTAGTGATTTCTACTCTTAAAATTATATAAAAATCGGGAATTTCAGCCCCAGTGTGAGCTAAATCCAAGGTAGTGATAGCAGTGCAGTTATTTGCTCTTTAACAAAATTACATTCCGTGAAACTAACTTTCGCGGACGCTTGTGTTTTTCTTATCGACTACGTTTCGTTCTATTCTTATGTGGTTTTCCTTTTCTTTTGTCAGATTTTTATTCATCCAAAATGTTTGCACAAAAATCTAGTGTCGCAGTTATCTTTTCCGCACTATTAGCGGTTGTTTTTGCAGCGGACGTCGATGTCTGCCATGATACCCTCGTGAGGGCTTGCTCGGCTGTTGATACAGGTGAGGAATTAAATACGTTCCGTTCAGACATTATCGATTTATTTCAGGAGATGTTGATTCCGCCGTGTCTTGCAATTCCCTCCTTGGAGGCTTTAGTCGCGCCGAGTCGGACTTGCAATCCTATGTCAATTCGCAACTCGCAACTTCGTACGATTACCTGCTGATTGGCACTCACTTCAACTCGTATCAGAAGAACAGGCCTGGATTCGAAAAGCTTTTCAAGGGCCTCTCGGACAAGGCATGGAACAACGCCATCGGCCTTATCAAGAAAATCTCCCAACGCGGTGGCGCAGCCAACTTCAACATGAGACACGAGGTCCCTTCAACCATCTCGTATCAAAAGAAGAGGTTGGAAGTAGACGAACCCCATTCGTTGGCGCTGGCCTTAGACTCCGAGAAAAAATTGGCCAATGATGCCCATCACATTCATCGTCGGGTATCCCGTATGGACAATCGTGAACACTACGATCCCGAAATCTCCCAATACCTCGAGGAAGAGTTCTTGGAGGGACAAGCCGAAACCATTCGCAAGCTCTCGGGCTACGTCAACGACATGGGACGACTAGTCAGAGTCGCTGATCCGTCCCTCAACATATATCTGTTCGATGAGTATATGCAGAAGCAATAGACACGCTATGAGGAGAAATAAGTGTTCCACACTAGGTTTAAATTACATTGTTTTCATCATACTTGAAAGTAAATGTACATGAGAGAAATTCTCTATAAATAAAGGTTATAATTGATTATATTTGTTTTACTAAAGAGGAGTAGCTCGGAACTAATAGTTGATATTCCAACTTTCCCTACCTAGTTGGTTTCTATTCATATCAGTCAGCCTTTCACTTTGGTTTTTGCATCACACTTTGTCTTTGGTGTAAAGCTAGCAGCTGGCAGAGAATTGTTGAAAGGTCAAAAATCCCCGATTTAAATTGCTTTCTCCGAGTAATGGCGTTTAATCCCTATACCGAAATAACGTGCACATACTGAGCTCGAGATTCATGGATTATTTGTGGTATTCCCTTCTGACGGTGGGAAATTCTGTCTTAGGTTTTTGTGTGTCCTGGTCGCTATAGACGATTGCTATTTCCATTTCATTTCGATATTTCCAGGTGTCTTGCACTCATTTCATTTTAATTGTTTATTATTATCTTTCACTCAATTATTTATAAACTTTTATTGTTTATTATTATCTTTTAGTCATTTATCTCATACGTCGTTTATTTTTGTATCTTATCACTAATTTTAATCCCATTAATGACATTAAATTGTTTGCAATTTGTCACATAAGCTTGGTTTTAATCCTTTTAATTTTTCCTCGACTCAAGTACAAAACCGTCTGCAAACAATTTAAAGTATTCTCGTTGCAACATCCAGTTTTTTACTTATTATGCTTTTAACAGTAGTCTTCCGGATGAGAAGATTTCTAATAATTTTATTAGCTATTTTGTAGAAACGAATGATCTAAGGTTTATGCAATACGATGTAAAACAACTTCTCTGGGAGACAAAATACGACGATGGAAGAATTTTCTGTTTAGTTTTATCCAGTAATTGATAAATTGTATGGAAAGCATTTACATTGGTACCTACCGGCTGTCTGTTTGTTGATTGTATTCTCAAATTATGATAGCAATGGAATTTTTAATCATTGTCCTGTCCACAAGTCCTACCCAACGGATACGCACGGTGTTTAGAAGGATAAGCAACTTTTCCTTCAAAATCATTTCATTCAAAATAATTTTTTGTTATAAATACCAGTACACTGACGGGACGTTCACGAAGGATAACTCAATGTATGAATTATACCTTATATACCCTATAATACAAGTACTAGTACACTGAAAGGCTAGTTCACCGAAGGGTAACTATAATATATAGTATAATCCAACGGATAATCGCAAGTGGAATTCGTTGGATAATATCAACTTGGTGACGCAGCCGTTGTCTGGTCAAGACTAAAGGCCCAGATACAATACTGCGATACGATAGCGTGACGAGAGTCTCGCAGCAAATGTCAACAAGTTTTCGTAACATGCGTTTGTATACGACATCGTAAAATGATTACGAGGCGAGAAATATTCGGAAAATCGAAAATTCCTCGCAACGAGGTGTTTTGACGTTTGTCAAATGCTTTATGGCGCCTTTATGAAATATGAAATTCAAACGCTTTACTTATATTTTAAGTGCATGGGTTGTTCTGAATAAATTTTTAGGGAAATTTTTTTTGCCAAACCAAGGAAAATTGCAAATTCAAAACTTTAAAAAATCAAAAAAAATTGCAAACAAATTTTATTTATAAATGTCACCAATTTGACATTTGTCATATGAACTTTATTCTTCCTCGCATCGTGTGCATTGTAAATTGAATGCGTTGCGCGACGCAGTATTGTATCTGGGCCTTAAATGTTGCCGCTCACCCATCGCCGTCACGCAGTATTGCATCTGGGCCTTTACTTTCCATAAGGCTCGTGATCAAACGTATCTTTGCATTTCCAAGCTTTTATCAAACAATGAAACATCTAACTACAACATATCACGCATTCTTAATGACGGCACATGTGCCGACGACTTGTGCACATACTCATTGCTACTTAGGCATGCTGGACCGCACAACAACGAAATGTTTTAACGTTCGACACCGGAGTATCTATTAGTTTTTAGTATGATTTCCTTAGTATTCCTTATGACTTCCGAACTTTGAATTGGTTCCCACTCTTCTTTCGAGTTGGTCATTAGCTCATATTTAATTCTGAAGCAATAAGTCCCGACTCAAGCTTCAAAATGCCGAATAGTTTCTCTATGGGGTTCACGTCCGGAGGTTGATGTGGGCAATTCATGACTTGAATTCCATAAGTTGACAATAATTTTTTGACCAACTTTGATAAGTGTTTTGGATCGTTATTGTGTTGAAGCACCCACCCAACTGGTATTTGCCATTCGGCATATGGAAACACGAGGTTGACTTCAAAATGATCCATTTTTGTAGGTATTTCGACAGCCTGCCAACCTCTTTTGCTGAAAAGCAAGTCCACGATATCACATTTCCATTTCTTTGCTTAATTGTTTCTTTATAATAACGGGGACTTCTTCTCTCATTTTAAGGACTTCGAAAGCGGCATATTTGATCTCAATTTAATTAGTTTGATTTATGCTCATCGCTAAATAAAACTGTTCTCCATTTTTCTAGAGTCCACTTTAAATGAACTTTCGCAAAATCAAATCCGTGTTTTTGAAAACAACAGAATCCCTATCATATGCTTTTCGCATATGAATTTTTGAAAAATCGATAATAATATCGATTATTTACGGATTTCGATTCCTTAGATCTTCAAAAATAACTTCCTAAAATATTACACGAATATGCGTAACCGAAAATTCAATACATTAATTTTAGTGATGGCTGTCCAAATAATGTTGTTAATTTTCTATGACGGACGTTTGACACTTCTAAAAATTATGGTATTCATGGGTTGCACCATAGGAAGCTACTCCTAAGATTACGTATTGAGAAAGATGAAGAAAGAATTTCGCTGGCTGAAAAAGCCAGCAAGGCGGCAACGAAGGAAGGGCGTTTGGATACAAAAGGTCCAATTTCAATTACATTTGAGGATAAAGGTTTAGTTTAATATGGTCCAGGCATTGCAGACCAACTGATGGTAACCTATAAAAACTTTTTTAAGATATGAATTAACTTAAAACTCGTTTTTCTCGAAATCAATTTTTTTCATATGGCGGACGGTTTATCTCTGAATCTACTTGCTTGATTTAAATAAATCTTTTAGCATTTTATTTGTTTAAGCTTCTTCTATAAGAGTAAATATGATAAGCAAAATGAAAAAAAAATTAGAATTAATAAAATACCAGGGAAAAGCTCGATTTTGAGATTTTTTGAACGTCCGCCAGTTTTTTTAATATTTCAAATTTTCTGGCTGATTCTTGTGTAAGACGAACATTAAAATGCATTATGACTCCCCGTTACAGAGATTAACTGTCCGCCATATAACAGTGCTTTTTTGAGGGGTAGATTTTGGCGCCTTCTATAAGGAGAGCATGGTTTGGAAAGTAAAAAAAAACTTTTTTTTTGTATTTTACAACAGTTGGTATATAATACAATAGAAAACGTTTGATTGGCTTAAAGTGTTATAAAATACTGATAGGTAATAGTACTTTAATAATACAATTTCAAGATCTTAAGGAATAAATAATATCTTTTTCATCTTTGTCACTTCAAACGTAGCCACTGGTAGTTCGACAGTTAAGCTGTTTTTCTTCAATCCTCCAGGTCATCTTACTGGGTTAGAGTGACGTCTACTCACTAACGAAGTCTGTGAATAAAGGTTGGAGTGTTGCTCTTATTGCTATATTGAGGTAAGTAGTAATTAGAAATCGTAATTAATTGCTCACCTCTTTCGTTGCCGTATGAGCTATTTCCAGTTTGACATCACAACCAATGAACGCGCATCTCCTCCGTACATATTCAGATTGTCAGATTGAAAAGGCAGATCTGAAATTTAATTTTTAGGGCAACGATCACTTTCATCTGATCTACTCGAAAGAATCCATTACTAGTAGCCAACCGTTAAAAATGGGATGAGAGGAGGAGAGGGCTAAACCAATTTGAGCCTATACTTTACGGCAATGAAGTGAATAGTTTGCCTGCTTGTGGAATTTAGTGGAGAGTCCCACGCGATGGTTTGTTGACTAATGCCGCTAAGGACTGTCTGGGGTCGAAAACCTTGTTCATGACTGTCCAACCAATGATCATTCAATAGATAAGAGATACGGAGTGTGTTGTAGAGGTCATCGAAGCATATCGTATTAATTCGTGAATATCGGTAGTACTCTTGAAAACAAGGTGAAGTTAAAAGCAAATCCACGATGCTGCGTCTTGTACACATCCAAAAGTCTCAAACAAGAGGATTTGTGTTAGTTTCCGTGAAGCAGAAACTTTCTTGGAAAGCAAGGCAAAAAGCAAACTATGTTCTGAATGTTACGAATTGATTTATATTAGAGCATAGTCTTACAGGGCATTTGTCACTAGGCCGCAAGGTAGAAAGCAATTTACCTGCTGCCAAAATTCAAACAGTGACGCTTGATCGAGGAAGTAGGTGAACTCTGTTACCATCCTCGACACCATTCTAGACATACATTAGACACAATTACGTGCTGATCAGGCGTTTGAATATTTTTTCCGCAAAAGCATTTGCTGAAGCTTGGAGCTATGCGGACGCATTTTGTGCTTGAGTGATATAAATGAGAGAAGTTATCTAAATGCGAACAGGACAGCACAAGGTTCCATTCTTGGCCCAAACCTATGGAATGTCTCGTATGATGCGCTAACGATAACGGAGGGCGTCATTCTCATCAATTAGTGGATCTGCAGAATTACTTTAATCAAGATTAGCGATTTGAACATCGAGTCCAAGACGCCGACTCTCTGATAACTGACCTTAAGGAAAACTTCCTAAAGGTAACCTTTTAAAAGTAGGCTTCAAGATAAGAGCGCAGTTGGAATATCGGCCCGAGCCGTTTAACGGCCAACATCTTGGGACTCATTGTGACCAAGAAATGCTCAATAATGAGCGCGCTAAGGTCAGTTTTGCAAGGTGGCTCCGAGGATCTCGCTGAAGCTCTTAATACATTAATAGTGATGCTAATGCAGAGGAAAGGTACGTTGCGGATGTTATCTTACCACATTTTCTGTCAGCCCGCACTGCTTGTTTACACTTGTGGTACCTATCGAGTTAATAGAGAAGATATCAAGAAACATGGAAGAAAATAGAGATGTTGCTTTAGGAGGAGAAGGCGGAAGAACTCTCGTTTTTGGCAAATGGGGGAGGAGGAGGGTGGGTAAACAAACGCGAAATAAGGTGAATGCTCAGGTTACTTCGCTTAACTGAAAGCACGGTGAGATTGGTGTCTCCAATATTATTTGACGCAGCATCTTAGCGGACACGGATATTTACAGTTTTAGCTGCATAACCTAACGGCACCTTAATTGCCGTAAGTTCAGATGATACCCGTTCCACCTTGTTCTCATTCGTAAAATAGCCACAAATGGCTCTCGGAAAAATAAACTGACTGTCTCACTAAGTGCAGAGGGTTTTTCCTCATGAAAAAGATATTTCACAGCTAGAAGAAGCCAATTTATCGCATCAAAAAAAAAAATCAGGTAGCGACAATGCAAATTTGAAAATTAAAGTTTAAAGCTTTAATACTTAGCTTAATACGTAGCATTTCGTCTTCAAGACATAGAGTCGGCGGATTTAGCTGACGCATTTAGTCGGCAGATTTAGTATTTTTTAGTGTTAGTCCTTTCTTCTTTCAAGATACTCCTTCTTGGTTATGGTTGCCTGCCTGATTGTTCTGCCGGAATCTTCCCAAAGATGCTCAATCTGGGGTTGAGACCTGGCTAGGATAATTAAAAGTCTTAGGAGCTCCACGAAGCAGCCATTGCTTTAAAAATTCGTATATTCAAACATTCAAATAATCCTTTTAGTTCATAATTAATTCTGCAAAACACCCGTAAATATCGACGATGTTGAACATTCGAGCTTCTTGAATTAGCTGCAGCTACTTCTCATACTTTCCGTAGATTTCTTGAAGAAATCCCTGGAAAGTATTTTTTCTTAACAAATTACAAACAGACTTATGTAAAGCTGCTAAAGGGTATCATTTTTAATATTTTATAAAGAATTGTGGAAAGAGCTCAAGCTGGTTTCGAACACGCGTCCCTGCCGCTTCTCATCAGGTGCCAACTCACAGGCTGGGACGCGTCGATTGGCACTACCAGCTTAGGTGGATGTCGACTGGTTATTTACTAGTTATTAATATTGCTCTACAGCTTTGAACTTTTTCCTATATTCCAAATTGCCTTTGGTCTGGCTTTATCAATTTCAGAAGTTTTTGGTAGATCAATTTTCCCTTTTCACTTACAACTTATAAGTGAATTATACCCTTGCTAAGCTGGTAGTGCCAATCGACGCGTCCCAACCTGTGAGTTGGCACCTGATGAGAAGCGGCAGGGACGCGTGTTCGAAACCAGCTTGAGCTCTTTCCACAATTCTTTATAAAATATTAAATTCACTATCGAGGTATTCGAAACATTGGATCAGAACTTCCGCACCCATGAGTCTTCGCTGAGTTAGCTTAGCAAGGGTATAATTCACTTATAAGTTGTAAGTGAAAAGGGAAAATTGATCTACCAAAAACTTCTGAAAAAAAAAGTATCATTTTTATTTCAAGGTCAAAACGTGCTTTATTGCTATTACCATATGATACAAAGAATATAAAGCAAAATCAATTCAATAAAAGTTCTGTGTTGCTTGGGTCCGCCGGACCTTGCTTGATTGGTTTCTAGGACGCGTTTCGGCTTTATACAGCCATATTCAGCTCGTTCTGACGTGTTTGTCGCGGTGTGCATCTATTTATAGGTGCAACTTTTATCAGAGGGATAGGTCGGGTTGATTAGGCGTTAATGAGGGCTATTAAGTTTGGGTCTTTTCAGGGTCGTGGGATTATCGTTGTCGGATTCGTCGCGTTTACTTTTCTTGATAAGGATTGGGTCGAGGACTGAAAATATAGTGTCGGAGTTGGTCATTATTTGTTTGTTGATTATATATCCGTGGGTTTCAACGAACAAAAGCACAGAAGAAACTCTAAACTAAAAGATATTCTAACTGGAAAAAAATTGTGAAAAAGGAACTTATCTGTTTAAATTAATGAAAATTAAATATTATTTTAGATTAGTTGGAAATGGGGAAAACCAATTAACGCCATTATAATTTTTATAATTAATAATAATAACCAACAAAACACCTATTCTTAAATATACCTATCACTATTTATTAACAACGAAAATATAACAAACTACAGAACACTAACACGCAGCAATAATGAGTTAGTAAAAAAAAACCGAACTCCCACTAGGAAATAAAGTGTATAATTAATTACGGAATTAATGCCTTTGAATCATAAACCAATCATAATCAGTTCATAAACTCATTCCAACCAAATATATATCAATCAACGGCTACAAACATTCAAACGAATATTTTGGAAATCAGCTTTTCCGATCGAAATTGGAAAATAATTTCCAATACCAATCCTCAAATTCAACAGAGCGCTGCATTGTTAAATATTTCACTTAGGAAAAAATATAAACAGCGATAAAGTATTTTTTGCGAAAACTCAAAAAATTCACTCGTATCAGAGTAAATTATTATCAGACTCGTAAATCTAAAAGTTAAAATCTAATAAAATCATGCCAATTTTTAACTTATTTTCAGAGTATTTTAAACCAGCTTAGCAAAAAACGAAATTATACATAGTATGTCGGAAAAGTTCCCGAACTTATTTTGCAGCGCTTGTACAAGTGGCACCACCTCTTGGACGACACCGGTACTATGTTGCTACATCCCTCTGGAGTGTCTGAGAATTTTTTCACCAGTATCCGTTCATTAGTTGCCGAGATACACGTGCTTGAGTGAACGTGTGTTTAGTACCCCAATGCAAGCTCTACGATGGATGAGAAATTTGAACATCGTGCCGCAATTAAATTCTGCTATTAACTTAAAAAAACTTTCGCGGAAACGAAAAAAATGGTCGATTCGGCTTACGATGAAGGTGTAGTGTCACCTACAACTGTTTACACGTGATTCAGTCTGTTCAAGAAGGTTAGAGAGTCGTTAGAAGATGACGAGAGAAGCGGCCGGCCGTCAACAGCTGTTACCGACGAAAACGAGGCTCGCGTGCCCGCGCTACTGAAGCAAGATTGCCACATGTCTCTCAGAATGTTGGCAGACGAACTGAACATGAGCAAGGATAGCGTCGCGTTGATTTTGAAAGGAAAAATGAACCGCAGGAATGTCTGCTCTCAATTTGTTCCGCACTTTCTCACACCAGAGCAGAAACAAATTCGCATCCAATGTTGTCAAGACTCTATCGAGGCTTGTGACACCACTCCGGGCTTTCTAACCTCAATTGTGACTGGAGACGAGACTTGGTGCTTTCAATACGATCCTTCCACGAAGGGGCCGGGCCGTGCGAGTCCTCAAAAAGTTCGCCAACAAAAAACACGGGTAAAGTTGATGATCATCGCTTACTTTGACTCCAAAGGCCTGATACACAAAGAATTTGTGCCCTCAAACACCACCGTGAATGCTGCGTATTAGGTAGAGGTGTTAAAACGTCCGAAGCGCCGGATGAATCGCATCAGGCCCGAGTACAAGGAACCGGGATCGTGGAGTTTGCTGGATGACAATGCGCCTGCTCATTCTTCGAACATTGTGAAGCATTATCTCGCCAAAAATCAGATCCCACGCATCAATCATGCCTCATACTCACCAGATCTGGCTCCAACTGACTTTTTCCTAATTTCCAAGCTAAAAATGACCTTGAAAGGACGATTTTTTGAAGATGTACCGAACATTCAAGCGGCTTGCACCGATCGTCTCACAGCGATAACTTCAGAGGGGTACTTCACAGTGATAACTTCAGAGAGTCTTCGAATCACTCATGGAGCGCTCAAATGAGTGTATATCTAGGGAAGGGGACTATGTTAAAAGTTAACTGGAATAAATTTCTTTAGATGTAATTTTCGATTTTTTATTTCAAAAGTTCGGGAACTTTTCCGACATACTGTGTATGACCTATCCTAAATCTATTACAAAAAGCTGGTCGATGCGCTGCTCGGCTTACTCGACTTGCTCAGACAGACTTTTTTGAAGTAATTGTTTTTGCTTCCTTTGAACGCTTGCTTTATCTGCGTTTCATAATTCTCATGACTGCCTCTGAAAGATTATAATAGAATATTAGGAGAGTCGAAGACTTCCTATGTTTTTGTCATATACGTTCAAAAATTTTATTTAATATTTCGTAAGAGTGGAATGGTAATTTCCCATGTGTCCCATTAAAATTATGGGCTATGCAAATATCCTCTAAAAGGATCTTTCTTAAATTTTTTATAAGAACCCCATGTTTGATTTTTTCTTTTAAAGCTAAAGCTTTTCTTTTAAAGCTCTAGTAATGTAGTAAATTTAGATTATTTGCGAATGAAAAGCAGAAAATACTCTTACGTTAATAGGAATAACGTCCTGAGTTAAATTTTCATTTGAAATCTTCAACTCATCCACAGTTTTAATGGGAAGATTAGCAGAAACATTATCTTGCAATGTTTCCTGTTTATACAGTTTTCTCAGGAGAACAGATGCTGCAAGAACGCCCAGTTTTGACTTATTTTGTCGGTAAATTTTATCTAAAATTAAATAGTTCTTAGTTTCCAACAAATATCTAGTGGTAAATATTGAAGGAATCATACCTTTCAGAGTTTTAATCTGTTTTTTCAAATCATTGCAGTGACATGTGGTTAACTGAAAGTAAGAAATCATCAATATTTGATATAACATAAACTAGCAAGTATATTTACAAGAAGAAAACATTTGCTCTTCTCCGAAAACTGCATTAACGCGCTTAATTTTTGCTGGAGTCGGTAGGGAGTTTTCTTTTTGTTGGCTCATCCTCTGGAATAAAAAAATTGCATTTACAAATAATGTCACAAAAATTACAAATAATTCACAAAATTGCAGTTTATCTTATCGATTGCTAATTTCTTTACGAGACTACACAGTTCTTTATCTGCGATACATATTCCCAATGTCTTTTTTGACGAAACTAGTTCTGTAAAAAAGTCTCTCAAATTTTTAAATCTTTTGCTAATAAGAAGATTTTCATCTCGTTTCAAGAAGCCTGTAATGTTTTGGGAATATAAGGCATAATAACGCAATAGCAGTTGGGCTCTTTCAGGCTTAAAAAGCACGAATTGCAACTGTAGCTTATTATCTTTTCGCCATTGCTTTTGAAAAATATAATTGTGAAATTTAAAACAGAAACTTCATGCTTAACTTTATGACTTATTTGTTGCAATATTGCAGATGGTTTTTAAACTTGCTTTTGTAACACCTGCAAATAATTTTCGAACTTATATGCCGAATAATCAGAAACGATTCCATGTTCTCGGACGCAATCTGGCAAATGAAGTAAACTGTGGACGTTATATGTAACACTGTTTTCCCCATATATCGTGGCAAAGCTTTCAACGAGATAATTTATCTCTCGTATATTCGGAAGATTTATATAGTTCTTTATAATATAGTTGTAATATAGTTCTTTGGGCATAATAGAAACCGATAAAAACAATGTAGCAATAAAAAGTGATAATACAAATCATCGTGCACATCGTCTTTTAAAACCACAATTCCAGTGTGTAAACCAAACTGTCTAAACTCTGTTGCCTTGATTTTTTTAAGCTCAATAAGAATACTTCTCGGCTTTCTAGAAAATTCTTTAGGAATATAATCTTATAAGCAGTTTTATTTTCAAACAATCGGACCAATATTTTCCTTAATACTCCTAGGTCCAACAAGTGCGTTACATCAAATGGAAACTGCGATATCATACGTATTCCGATTTCTTCTAATGGTGTTTCTTTATTTTTAAAGTGATCCTAATGAATTTCTGGATGGTTTCTTGCTGAGAATTGGTTATCAGTCATTATTTCGCAAACTTTAGTCTCAATAATTGTGACTCCTAGAATTGATTTACCTTTTTGGTTACAGCTAATGCATCCATTCAAGGGTGTGTCGCCAACTGTGCCGCGAAGAAATGCTTTAGTAGGAGCATTGCAAATAAAGGCTCTAATCATGAATTTCCCGTTATTTCCAATGATTTCCCGTTAATTTCAATGCCACTTTCTAGTAAGCCTTTAACTTCAACAACAAAGTCTTTAACATAACTTTCAAGGGAATTTGGTTTGTTTGTGCCTAAATAAGTCCCGATCCGAAAAACTCTTAAGTTGTTGACATTTAGAACTTTTCCTAGAACTGACCATAGACTTTGGCTAGAACTTTTGTACAAGGGCAGCCCATCAATACCAATATCTAAAACAATATATTATATGTTTCAAACACATCTGGAGTTTTTCGAAGTTGATTGCGTATTCCAAAGTGCCAGTGTTTTCCAGGTAATACTTTTTTTACGACAATTTCTGGTGAATTTCCGATTATGCTTTTGGATGATACATCTAAATTTTCGAGTTTGAGAATTTTCAAAAGTCCATCAAAAGCTTGCCTCCCTTTCGAATATTCTCCCAAAGATTCTGCTTCTGCTGCATGTGGAATTGCATCGATTTGTGGAACTTCTTCTATGGACATCCCACTGCCGCCGATGTTATCATCGCTGTTGGTTGGAACTGGCAGGTTACTTGCTTCATTACTTCTTAATTTTTGCTGAAGTCTTCTCTTTCTTCTTTTTTATGTGCGACAGCGTTCTTTTGCTTTTTCCAGTTCGATTTATTCCTATTTCCAGTTTTTTAGTTTATTGTATTTAATATTTAACTTCAAAAAGGAAAATCTGTACTTACGTGTAATTTAATTGAAGCGGCATTCAAAAATTTATCACCACAGAATGTTTTTCACTATTTAAAATTTATTACCAGAAAGGCCCGCATATTGGCCCGTCTATATACGTGGTATATAATCGGAACACTGTCAGAATCAAAAACATAGCGATTCATGTCCAAATACACGAATGCCTCTGGAGGAATGAAGCCAGTAGTGAGGCAAGTCTTAATGTACCCGTCTGTAGGGTGGAATGGCTGCGAAATCCAAGGATTTTCGCTCACAGTAACAGAATTCGCGATGTGATTTCGAATCATCTTCAAAATGAAATATCGACCCTCGTCACTTTGGCAGTTTAATAAAGTTATCGATTTAATATGTAATGTTTCCAATCTGTCTCAGGTGTTCTGTATAGACCAATACATGCGCGAAGACATTTCCTTTCGAATACTCGTAACTTTTTCATCATACTAGCACTCTAGTTGTACCAGATCTGACATCCGTATGTCACGACTGGTCGAACCAAAGCCTTATAGCAGATAACTTTGACCTTTCGATCAATGTATCTGGAATGAAAGAGTCGTCGAAGGGACATGTACATCTTGAGCGCTTTACTCTGCATGATTTTAACATGTTGATTATAGTACAAATGGTAATCCAGATGAACACAGAGGTATCTTACGCAGGATTTATGCGGAACCTATTCAGAACATCCCTCGCCCGCCATTATGTGGAAATCTCTCTAATTACGTTTTAAGTCTCGGCTGGCCGGCAGCAGCATGTTCGAAACAAAATTGTTTCGCATTTTTGCGCATTCACTTTCATTCGCCAATTGTCCGTGTAGAACTGTACGTCGTTAAACATTTTTTGAAGGTTCTTTGAAGCTTGTCGATCAGCCGTATAGATAATTAGGTCATCAGCAAACGCTACTAATTATCGTGTTAGTGACACGTTGAAATCAAAGCTGTTCAAGAGATTACGAATGAATAAACAGAAGAGCTTTGACGCAGTTACTGTTCCTTGCTGTAGACCATTCAGCACCTTGAAATCGTGCATCGTTGTTAGATATCCATCAGTAACGAGAAACGTTTTCCCGTACAACATATTACGCATCATGGTGACGCGGTGTTATGGAAACTTGTCCTGAAGGAACAACATTGTCCTGTTGAACATTGTCCTGTTGAACAATATGCAATAAATTCTAAAAGCCACCTCAGGCAAATGTCGAAGTACTATATTCGGAATTCTGTCAATACCGCTTGACCGCTTCTTGTTTATTTTCCCAAATATAAGACACAAGTCCTCATAGTTAATGAATGGATTCGTCGTTCAGACTAGATTTGAAGTCGGAAACTTTCGCTTTAAGGATCTCAGCAAGTATTTGGGTCCCACTCTCAGGGTTTGGCAGATGGACAAACTCAAAATACGTTTCGATCAGAGCAAGTTTATCGATATCATCGCTTACAATCCTACTTCCATCATTATTCGGAGTCATCGTATTTATATTTATACCTGCCTTATCAAGAATATTTATCTCACTGCTAGTGACTTTGCCATTCTAGACATTCGAGACATTCACTCGAAACCTTTTCCGAAAAAAGTTGTTCACTTTTGTGAAAAAACCATCGGAATCCTGTGGGCTAATACCCACATTCGGTATCCGAATGTGGGTATTAGTTTAGCTTCTCCGCCCATTGGTTACTGATCTCATTCCTGTAGAATGAACAGGTTAAGCTCCGGACATTCTTCAGGTGTAATTTCAGCAAAGCCCATTTGGGATGGTTGTAGTCCTGAAATCGCCGATAAATATCATTTTTTTTCATTCTTTTCAACCTTTTAATGGCTGGAGTTTCATATTTTTCCATGTTGTTTCGATGCTTAACCTTCAGAACCACTTTGTCGGTCGTTACCAATATCCGTTTCTTCAACTTCGACAAATACACATCTATTTCATCGTTAGTTAGGTTCCTATCATTGGGAACAGTTGAGCTAGTGTTACCATCATCAAAACGTGGACATTCCTTCTGGTAATGAAAATTAAAATGGCCTTGACATGTGATTTTCCTGTCTAACCGGAATCATCATCCGTTGGATGATTCATTTCAATTAATACCGCCTCTTGGATTATTGGTGGCGTTTAGCCATGGTAGGGCCGGGCATTTAGATCGCCGGCTAAAATATAGCAGTTACGCAGCTTTTTCAATTCGAGTATTTCAAACAAGGAATTGAACACCTTCTTGAAGTTGAGAACCTGTTTTCCAGATGAATAGGCTGATAAATCAAGGAGGTTATTTCCACCTTGCAACGTCATTTTAATAACCAACACTTCAAGAAATTTAAATATTTTGAATTCAATTTTATTAACATTCTGGAAACGAAAGGGCCACCTGATCAATATCCCAGTGCCACCATCACAGCGCCATCATAGTAAACCCTATCGTTTCTAATGAATTCGTAATCTTTGAACGCCATTGAGTGCCCTAGATTGTGGTGGGTTTCATTGAGTTGAACGATATCAGGCTTTTGTCTGACGAGAAATTCGAGCAGATTCACACGTCGATCGAGTGCTACAATCGAATTGACGTTGATCGAAATTAGAGGAAATCCCTCTACAGCAATGTGGTTGGGTGGCAAATTATTGCAAAACATTCAAATTCAATTCGTAAATAAAATTAATTCTGGAATTGATATTATTCAATTATACATACAAATACAATTATTCTCTGAATAATAGTATGTAGTAGCTCATTATCACTACTTACATTATTTACGTTATTTTGGGTGCTTTCTGCAGGTCCTCGAGCGGCGAATGCAAATGATACCCCGGGCTTGACGAAGTTTGAAGGAATTGCACAGCGGTGCACTTGAGCAGGCATTGGTTGATTTCTGAGTTTCGCATCCTGATGTCGGGGGCAACCACGATATGATGCTGGATGGCCAAACACACCGCAGTTTACACAATATAATTTATTCTTTTGAACCGTCTTTGCCACGTCCATCCACAACTCGCGTGGTTCTCGTTGCACTTGTAACGCAGCGTTGCTGTATTGCGCAGTGTGCAGCTGAATGACCGAATCTCTGGCAACGGAACCACTGGGTGACTTCGCGCTTTTGGAGACGCTCCCACCTCACAACTCGGAAATTCAAGTACCTTACCTGTTGAAGGGCACTTGGAATGCTACCATGAATTTGTACAATATAATGGTGTAGCATTTTTCCATCCATTGCCGGCCTCCTTGTTGCAAATGTTTTACTGAAATGAATTCAACAGCAGGTGCTGCTTCCTTTAACGTCTCAAGGAGGTCATCAATATTTACCGCAGTTCAGGCCCTTTAACAGGAAGGTCTGGTTCTTCTCGGCCTTAGGCGTATAGGTGAAGTGGGGTACTTAGCCCTCCGCTAGAACTTGCTTGGCTGATTTAAAATCATCCAGTGACCCCGTTTTGATGGAGATCTTGTTGGCATTTACTCGCTTGACTTCAAAATCTTTATTTATATATTCCGCGTTGACCGAAGATATTTATTGGCGGAATGTTTACCTTTTTCGGCACACCAACAGAAGCGCTAATTTTAAGAGAACCAGCAGGAACATTCGCTGATTTCTTCCCTTTATTTTTATTTTTCGGATATTCTAAAAAATTACATTTATTTTTTGGATTTTCATTTATTCGTCTAATTCTTGTACATCAGCGAGCAGTGCCCAATAATTCTCTCTCCATCCGCACTCAGTACTCCTTCAGTTTCTTCCAGTCCTGATACAGGTGTCTTCCTTTTCTTCTTCTTCTTCAATTCTTCCTCCTTGCTTGAAGTTTTCAGTTCTTCTTTTTTACTTTTAACCAGTTCGACCTCTTGTATTTTGGTGTTCGAATTATTGATCATATTGGTAGGTACCAATATCTTCACCATTTCTTCTAAGTAAGTGATCCTGTATTTGAGCTCATCGTTTTCTTTTTTCAAGCTCTTCATTGTTTGTAACGATGTGTAGTTTTCGTTGGATATCGATTGAAACTTCTTTTTCAATTCTTCACTTGAAATTCTTATCTCCAATTAGTGCAATAGATGAGCCGGGTTCATCCGGCCGGTGGTGGAAGTCGTCGGGTTCCTCCATCCCGCTTTTGCTGCGGGGTCGGTAGGTACTTCTGTTTTTATTTGCTTTTACTTGATAAAATCACAAGAAATTCAACGAAAAACCAAAATTTTTGCAAACAAATTATTGTTAAATTGACTTTTGAAAAATTTATTTAATAATTAAAATTGACAGGAGTGAATTTAAACACGTCTGAACACTACGAATGTTAGAATGTTGAACATTGAACATGAACGATGTGGAACATTCGAGCTTCTCGAATTAGCTGCAGCTACTGCTCTCAGCGACATTCCTTGAAGAAATCTATGGTGCGTATTTTTCCTAAAAAATAACAAACTGATTCCTATGTAAAGCTGTTAAAGCCTATCATTTTTATTTGCCGGTTCATGGAAGTCGGAGCCTTTTATTCCAACAACAACCGCTAACAGATTTTGACTACCTGTACGACAACGTTATATATAAGGGATTTGTGTTCGTATAGCATCACTAATTAGTGCAGGAGGTTCTGGTGAAGTTCGTAAAACTTTTTTGCTTGCGGTAAAGATATTCTTTCGCGGCCGCTCTTTTCATGAAATTTACTCGTGTTTTTCAGTCTGTCCATGATGTCAAGAGGTTGCAGATTGCAATTCTTCTTTAATATATTTCTTTGGAATATGTTTTTCGGTATGTCTAGCGCTAAAATTTTTTTCAGAAATATTAACATTTACTTAAAGTTCCTCGGTTTCAATATTTGCGATTTGTTTTCTCGGCAATAAGCTAAGATGCAAGATGCTAAGCCTCTTTTTAGATTACCAGAAAGCATGGATTCATAAGGACTTTGGCGTATTTCTTTGTTGTATGTATTGTTCTTGGCGAATTGAACAAAGTGGAAACCATCAGAGCATTTATTTGTATTGATAACGTTCATCCATGCAGTTAACATTTTCTGTATATTCTGATTTGCCCTTTCAATTGAACCTTTTATATACCTATGACAAGACTTTGCATGAACTAATTTAAAATCTTTCGACATACCCCATATATCGGATATGAATTGATTACTGAACGCTCTACCATTACCTGATTGCAATATTGCTGGTGCAGCAAGTGGTTAAAGTATTGAAAGAACGTGTTAGGCTACTTCTTCAGCTCTTTTACTTTTAAAGGGTGTTATAGGACAAAATAGTTAAAAAATTTTGATACACCATTATGAATTTTTATTCACCATCTATGTTTGTCTTCAGATCTATCAGATTAACTTGACATCTTGATTTTAACTCAGAACTGACCAATGGTTTCACAACAATACCTTTCTAAGGTGTACTGTGTTTCAGTGGACACTGTTTACACAAATGAAACGTATCAATTTCACATGTAATGTTTTGTTTCTAACTTTTAACGCTTCAAGCATACGTTTCCATCCTCCGTGGTCTATTCTGGTGTGAATTTGATAGTATATTGAAAAATTCTTCATTGGTAACGTAATACTGTTCATTGGTTGCTCCTGGTTTTGATGTAACAATTAACATCTCTTCCCCATTAGTTTTTAAAACGTCATAACGTTTTAATTGTCTGTAATTCAAAGGTGTATTGCACTTAGTTTTAGCAGAAACTACTTCAGGACGTATTTTTGAGTACTTTTATATATAAAAATTAAAAAAAATGCTCCTTTGCACGAAATGAATGCATTTAACCTTTTAAAAAAAAATACGGTCTACTGTCTGTTAAGAAAACGTTGCTCGCACCATCAAAGCTTGCGTGAAACTCGGCAAGTCAACGTTGTTTTCATTGTTCCCAAACCAAACAAAGCGTTTGGTCCAGACCATACAAGGGTTTGGTATAAGAGACCCAGTGTAATGGTTTCCACGTCCCAGTCGTCACGACGACGACGACTAAGGACTGAAGTCGGCCTCGCACCGACACTTGGACGTGCAGTCCTCGAGACGTAGCAACGAGCTGTACGGGTCAACAACTCGGCCACTCGGAAATTCACTCGCGTTGGTGGCTGCTGGCGGACTAGCCCAGTGCGGCGAGGATTGCGGACGTGGGTCGGACCCAAGTGAACTTCCGCTCTTGGTTTCCATTTTGAACCAGCCACCGGAAAGCCCGATTTTCCTGTGCGACGTTTCAAAATATTCTACTTTAAGTTCGTTTTGGTGTTGCCGCAGGCCAAAATTGCTTTGTGGGTCTCGAGACCCACAAAGCAAGGCCCGGCGGACCCAAGCCACCCAGAGTTATTCTACTTTACTCTAGGTTTTTTTTCCCTACCATTTGAAATTCAAATCTACCCGACGACAAACGCGCATTCGCGAACCGATATACCGCGGTGCCCAAAAACAAACTACTTTATTTTTTTGAGACCGTCAAAGAAATGAAAAACCGAACAAGTCCGCGACACGACTACAACTTATTCCCGATTCAAACCTACAGCACCGCGGAACCCGAGCGACGAAACACATTTTGTCCCTACATCATCATGCACTTACCTTCGCGCCATTTCTTCCTGAAAGAAAAGGTGGCTGGAAGGAAAGAACGTGATTTTTTTCAGCACTTCATTTTTATATATTTTTTTTCTTTCTTTTATGGACCAAACAAACTATCGTGACTACAATCTTTACGAACTGTTCGGTCGCTTAAAGTATCGTCTTACATCACATGTAATTCTAGGTAATTCTAAATTAGAATTTTTCTTTTTATTATGAATTAGTTAGATTGTTGATTATTTAAATAGGTAATTCGTTTTATTATAATTTTTTTTTTTATATTTTATATATATTATGTTTTTATTTTTTATTATATTTTATGTATATTAGGTTATCATTTTCATTATATATTTATAATTTTATTCTGTAATTTTTTTCCAGGTTTAGTGAACATTTATTTCTAATTTATTATCTAAAATAAAAACAACTTAATTTATTTTCACTAAGTATTTAAGAGAAGCATATTCTTTGTTAAATGAGTGTTTCATTGTGATCTTTGAAAGAAACCTTAAACAACTGAAGGGGATTTTGTTTCAATTGATCTAGCTAAGTGGTTTAAATAAACAGCAAAAATGATTTTTTTTTGTTTTTGAATTTGGTATTAAAGTACTATAACGAAATGCTAATATTTGAGTTACGAGATCAGATTAGTTTTCGGTTGATTAGATTGTGAAAACGACGCTTTCGAACTAGAGATTTATATTAATTATAAGTTTACTGGAACACGGTTTGTCTTGATAAATTGCATTTCCAAAGAAAAAGGTTAATTTACACAAATCAATCCGCCAACTGAATGTGAACTCAGAACTCTAGACTACATTCAGTAACCAAACTGTGAATAAATATTTCAATCAGTCTCAAATTTTTAAGAATTATTCTTAGAAGATATTATTGATAGCTGATCATAGATGTTGGCTCCACAAATTGATACAAAAAAATTTGACGAATGGAGCCTAAAATTAGGAGCTGTAAGACCCGATGACACTCAAACTGCCATCAGAACCATCCGGCCAACCAAATCTGGTGGCCTCCTTGTAGAATTTGGACCTGAGACAACAAATAACGACTCATTCCGGGATGCAGTCAAAAAGGCTCTAGGGGAAAAGGCAACAGTAGCTTCACTTGAACCAATGGCCACCCTCGAAATCAGGGATATTGACTGGGTTACGGACAAGACGGAGGTGGAAGAGTGCCTCAAAAGGGTTTCACCCGAATTAAGTGGGATCAAATTACGACTAACCTCTGAAAATAATAGAGGGCAGCGCATGGCCATAGTCGACTTGACCGAGAAACATGCCGAAAAACTCCTCTGCATGGGCAAAATAAAAATAGGTTGGGTGGTCTGCAGAATACGGCGAAGAGCAGTTCCTCTCCGCTGTTTCAAATGCCTAAGCTACGGTCATACAGCACAAGGCTGCAAAGGGCCTGATAGGAGCTCCTTGTGCTATAAATGCGGCAACGCAGGATATAAAAGAACAGAATGCACGTGAGAGGCGCACTGTATCCTCTGCGAGAACGCTGATCCCTGCCCTGATGACCTGAGACATATTCCAGGGACAGGGAAGTGCCGGGTATTCAAAGAAGCCCTAACCAAAGCCAAAGCAGGTCTGCAATGACCCGTGTCCTACAGATAAACTTACATCGGAGCTCAAACGCCCAAGACCTGCTTGACCAATTCGCGAGGTATATGAAAGCCGACATATTGCTGCTAAGCGAACAACACCGAGATAAAAATTCATCAGCATGATATCCTGATGAATCTGGTACTCGTGCCTTATGGGTTCGAAACAGCTGCCAATTGAGAGTTCCGGGCCATGGGCGAAAAGATGGTTTCGTGTGGGTCCGTTGCCCAGGAATAACATTCTTTAGTGTGTACTTGACACCGAACGAACAAATAACATCTTTCCAGGCGAAGCTCAACACTTTGGAGGACACCGTCTTGAGCACAGAAGGTCATGTTCTTATCGGGGGAGATTTTAACGCCAAGGCTATTGAATGGGACATGCCTCAAGTCATGCCTAAGTCGCATCGAATCCTGGAGATGGCAGCCAGAGTAGGGCTAGCCGTGGTGAACACCGGTAACACTCCCACATTTCGCCGCTTGGGTTGTGTGGGCACCATCCCGAACGTGACATTCGCCTCGGAGTCCCTCTCCTCTATGACACACAATTGGAGAGTTCTAGAGGACTATTCGGCCAGTGATCATCAGTACATAGCATTCGAGATCCGCGACAACGATCGTAAACTCCCTGACACTCAGCGCTCCACCTACATGTGGAATACTGAGAGGATGGACATGGAGAAGTTTGCCGACACTCTCATGACATGCTTACCACCGCTTGGCTCATCGCCGGGGACCAGAGAACTGACTGCTGAAGACACAGTGAACTCCACAATGAGTACCATCATCTCCACTTGTAAGTCATCTATGCCCCGCCGGAGACCTAGACACGGAAAGCCTCCAGTGTACTGGTGGTCCACTGAAATAGCTGAACGACTAAGGGAATGTCACAAACTCCGGCGGAAAGCTCAACGAGCGCGAAGCCAGGACGAGGCATGCACTGGAATGGTAGTATATCGGTCGGCCAGAAAATGCCTTCGCAAACTGATCAACAGGAGTAAGGCCCGTTGCTGGAAGAACCTCGTTGAAGACGTGAACAGGGACCCGTGGGGCTTGGGCTATAAACTTGTTATGCGGAAGCTTGGTGCTCTACGGGCCCCTTGCGTACTTGAAGCGGACTTGATGGACGATATAGTACATGCATTTTTTCCCAACATCCCGCCCGCGTTGATGCCGCCAACAGGGAAACAACATCAGACTGTCCACTCTTCACGAGAAACGAGCTGGAACTTGCATTTCTGTCCATGAAGGCGAAGAAGGCTCCGGGCCCAGACGATATTTCAGCCAAGGTACTATAACTAGCCTATCACCCTTGCACTGACTTGCTGCTCAATACGTTTAATGCCTGCTTGCGGGAAGGCGTTTTCCCTGAGAGTTGGAAGACGGCAAGACTCGTGCTGATCAGCAAAGGGAAGGGAAATCCCGAGTCCCCGTCAGCATACCGACCGTTATGCATGCTAAACACGGCCGGGAAAGTGCTCGAGAAACTGATAAAGAGAAGACTCGCTAACGTTATCCACGCCACTGGGGATCTTTCTCCAAGGTAGTATGGTTTCAGAATGGGACGTCCCACTATATATGCAGTATACAGATATGATACAGATGCACTCTTTCCAAGTTCCATAATATCTGATGCGGGTAGTCCGAAATTACCTGAAGGATCGCAACCTGATCTACAACACGGTGCAAGGTTGTCAGAGGATGCTAGTCACATCAGGTGTGGCTCAAGGCTCCATCCTAGGTCCGGACTTGTGAAACGTCTCCTACGACGGACTGCTCAGACTTGAACTGCCGGAAGAGTCGCGACTGATTGGCTATGCAGATGACGTTGCGGCACTAGTGGCTGGGTGCACGGTCGATCAAGTGCAATTAAGGCTGAATGTATTAATGCGCCGGGTGGGGAGCTGGATGACCACTCACGGGCTTAACCTAGCGTTAGAGAAAACCGAAGTGGTCATCCTGATCAAGAAGATGATCCTCAGAGTAAGAATGGTCCGAGTCGGGGACTCATTATAGAGTCGAAACTATCAGTCAAGTATCTGGGCTTGCTGATAGACTCTAAACTGAGTTTCTCGGAGCAAATTAAGGCAACGACAAACAAGGCCGCAGCAAGGGTCTCGGCGATTAGTCGACTAATGGCCAATCATGGGGGACCATGTCCAACAAAAAGGCGTCTGCTAATGAGTGTCGTGCAATCTACGCTTCTTTATGGAGCAGACAACAAGGAACTGCACCGAAAACGGCTGGCAAAGTTGGAGAGACGAGGAGCACTGCGGATTGTATGAGCATACCGTACAGTCTCTGAGTCAGCGGTGTTGATAATTGCAGGGGTGATACCAATCGCTCTTCTTGCTAGAGAGCGCAATAGAGTCTACCTCCGAAGGCACGAGGGTAATAAAGAAAAAGTTGCTCGCGATGAAAGACGATGCACTCTAGACGAATGGCAACAATCATGGGAATGGACCGCGCGGATCATCAAAGACTTGAGATCGTGGCTTAGTCGATCGCATGGTGAGACTGACTTCTACTTGACCCATCTACTGAGCGGACACAGTTGTTTTCAGTTTTACCTGCACAAGATAGATAAATCACGGTCTCCAGATTGCATATTCTACATTGGCGTGAAGAATGACGCCTGTCATACGTTCTTTTCATGCAGAAGATGGGACAAAGACCGCGGTGATCTTGCCGAAAAAGTGGGAGAGCTCCATACAGATAGCCTAATCGAAGAGATGCTGAAATCATTTGACAAATGGGATCAAGTGGCACATTACGCTCGGGCAATCCTAGTAATGAAAAAAGGCATACTGATTGGCTGGAGGCGTCGAGGGTGGAGGGTTTCGTTCTCTAGCAATCCTCCTCCTCTTTCCCATCCAACTGGAGAAGGAATCCTTGTAACCCGAAGGCGCCAAAAGGCTTAAAATTGGGAGGCCTAGCCCGAAGTAATGTGTCAAACGGTTCCAGGCTAAGCGCTCTGGTTGACAGGGGAGGTGTTTAGTCGGTAGTCCAGTACGTCCACTGGGAGTCCGACATTCAGGGCGTAAAAGTCTACTTTTAGACGTTTTCAGGGCGTACTTTGATTTATATTAATTAGAACTAATCAAGTCAAAGTCCAATCCAAGATTAAATCTTAATTTACTTATCATTAAGTTGGATTCTAAATGTTCAAGTTTTAATAAGTCATTTCTCTTTTCCAATATTTCTTTTCTTGAAATGAATTTCATTTTGGAGGATAACACATATCTTGAAGGATTTCTATTTGATCGTGGATGGAATGAAGGTTAGTTAGCAATTAGATAAACATTAGGTTTCTTTGGATCTCATTAGTCTTATTCATTGTCTGTAATTTATCTCTACGTAAGTTTTTAATTATACTTTCTATCGAAGTTTGGAAGTCTTTATAAATCTTTATCTGTTTATTCATATTGGTAATTATGGCGTGATTGATATGAATAGTTTTTAAATGATTCTGAATGATGATTTTGAATGATGAGTTTACATGATGTATTATCATGTTATAATTAGTCACTATATTAATTGGGTTGGTTTTAATTTCTGTATATCCGGATTCACTTTCAATTTGATCAACTATTAGTTGTGGTTGCATTTGAGATTGGACAGTCAATATCAGAAAAACAGGCCCAGGAGGGTGTGAATTCCCATCGTCTGAAATTAGAATATCCTTTTTAGGTTTTCTGAGTAGTACAACTGCATGTTTATTAATGTTATATGGATTTTTAATAAATCTAGGTCCTGGTCTGTGTCTGTTTTGTAGTTACATAGAGGTACTTCTTGTGTAATTTCTTGATAATTTTCTCGTTTCCTATTCAACTTACTTATCTGCATTTCTTTACTTTCTAGCAAGCGATTGTGAATAATTTGCTTATCTACTAAGCCTCTTTCAATATCGATACGTCGTTCTTCCATTCCAATGTTTCAAACAGTACTTCTTCTATGTGTGAGGTTTTTGAGTCTATATTTATAGTTCTCATTTTTTCTAAAATAGTTCCATGTATTCTTTCAACATCCGCGTTACCTGTGTTAATAGTTTGATAATTACGATATCAATATGGACTATTTCTCTGAGGTCTATAGGGGTTTCGGTTTACAGAAATTTAGGCTTAATGGGATTCCTACCATTTTAAGCTAAGTCAAATTTCTCACATAAGTTTTTATATCTATTAATGTGTTCCTTCAAATAAGGATAATAAAGTCGTCGTTTCAATCCAGCATAATTTTCATTTATTCCAGCGTGTCCAGTTTCTTTTTCGTGGTAGGTTTCAATTATTTTCATCAGGCTATCTTCAAATTCGGCTTCGACAATAGGTGATTAACTTTAATGCAGGGGATTTGTTTTAAATCAAAATTTTCAATTAATATTTTCGGTATTCCATCAGAATATTATTTCTGATTGTATTCTGAATTGCTGAGTTCATTGTAAATTGCGGTTTTCAAAGGTGAAAGTTGTAATCGAAGGTATGAGGTTGCTGGTTTTAAATGCTCAGATCCTATAATAATTCTATGATGAAATTTGGTTAATAACTCTTATTTTTTATTATTTGTTAGAATAATCTGTTGTGGATACTTGTTTACGTAGTCATCTTTTAGAGCTATATAAGCTACTTCAGCTGAATGTTGAGTGGGTATCATGGTGTCTGGAGGTATGTCTTGAAGATTAATAAATTCACTAATGTTTATTTCTTCACTTGGACTGAGGATTCTATCCTTTAAAATGTTGAAGAGGTTGCATTCATCGTTAATGATGCGAGACAAATAATCAGCGGGGATGTTGTCTTTTCCTTTTAAGTATTTTAACTGCATCTGGTATTCTCCTAACTTGAGAATCTGACGTTGAATACGCTGATTCAAATCTTTACCTTTGTTTATTTTATAAAACCATTCGATTGGACGAAGGTCGGTATAAAGGCTTAATTTTCTTCCATAAAGGTAGGGTCTAAGGTAGTTTATTGACCATACTATGGCCGAAATTTCTTTTTCGATTGTACAAAAATTCTTTTCATGATCATTCAGTGTTCCTGAAATATAAACAAAAAGATGTCCGTTCTGGGATAGTATGGTTCCTAGAGCGAAATTACTTGTATCAGTGGTCAAGTCAAAAGTTTCGTTGAAATCAGGATGTTTTAAGACGGTGCAAGGGTTAAGATTTCTTTTCATTTCCTATGGGCTGTAATGTACTCCAGATCATCTTATTTAATTTTTGAATTCTTTTTTAAATATTTGGTCAATGGAACGGCGAGTTTACTATAGGCTTTAATGAATTTCTTATGATAACCAGTGAGACGTAGAAAAGACTACTTCTTTTTTTGATTTAGAAATTGGAATATTCAGAATTTTGGAAATTTTTTCGGGGTTTGGTTTCTTTCTTTCTTTAGCTAAAAAGTTACAATTATCTTTTTGAATTTTGAATTGTTCATGTCTCAAGAGTTCAAAGATTTTCTTTATATTTTGCAAGTGTTCTTCAAGGGATGCCCCAAAAATCAATATGCCATCAAGGTAAGCCACGCAAATTTTGTTAATGACTTCTGAAAGGACTTCGTTTATCATCCTTTGGAATGTTGCTGGTGCATTCTCTAATCCAAAAGGCGTTCTTAAAAATTCATAATGCCCGGGGGATCTAGAAAAAGCCGTCTTAGGGATATTGTGGGAGTGTACTTTTATCTGGTGAAAACCATTAGCAAGGTTCAGGGTGGTATAATTTTGACAGGTACCTAATTTTTCTAGAACAGAGTCTATGCTTGGTAATGGATATTAATCGTCTGTAATCGATTGCAAGTCTCCATTTTGGAATACCAGAATTATCCATTTTCTTTGGTACTATAACTATCGGAGAGTTACTGGGTCTGATAATGTTTTGTTCTAACATTTCATGCATTTGTCTTTTTATTTCCTCATCGTGTATCTGAGGATTTCTATAGAGTCTAAAGTAGATAGGGTTTTCTGTGGTTGTATTGATTTCGTGTACTACAATTGAGGTAGCACTTAATGATTCACCTTCTTTTTAAAATAATTTTTTTTATTGTTTTATTAAGCCGTGTGATTTTATTTCTTCTTCATTATTTAATCTTTCGGTATTTAACTTTAAATTCTTTATGGGCTTCATAATATTAATTTCATCGTATTTATATGGGTTTCATAATATTGGCTTGCTAATTCGTTTAATTATAACTTCTTTTGTATTTAAGTTAACTTCGGTTTGGAGGGAGTTAGGAAGTCCATTCCTAGT
This sequence comes from Stratiomys singularior, assembly GCA_954870665.1. Lineage (NCBI taxonomy): Eukaryota > Metazoa > Arthropoda > Insecta > Diptera > Stratiomyidae > Stratiomys > Stratiomys singularior. The sequence goes on from OX940877.1 coordinate 66,283,181, forward strand.
AAACCCTAATACTGCCTGTTTTCAAAGTTAGCGACTTTCCATATAATAGTGGAATGTCCACCTGATTCGGGTAGAATTTTTGTAATTGTTTCCTTTCTAATTAAAGTTCTTCCTGAAATAGTGTTTACTACCATGTTTATAGTTTCAGTCGTTTTGGGATTTAAGTATTTCTCATCAGGGCAATCAACGGTTTATTATTAAGCGTAATAGATATCAAGGGGTTTATTGGATGTGAGGCTCCTAGAGAAAAATTTGTTTTAGCTAGTGTTTCAGAATCATTATTATTAGATCTAGAAGTTCTTTCTGTATTGGTAACGTCCATTGGGGAGGTAGAGTTTCATATCTATAGTTCATATCTGTTCATATAGATCGGTGACTGATTTTGCTTCCACGGCTTCTAATGAGGCTTGTAATTGTTCGAAGGACTCTGTCACTCCACATCGAAGGATGAGTTGTTGTTTCACATTCACACATTCCATGTTTGTTGCTGTGTCTCTGGCGTCTCCAGCGATACCTTACAGTGTGGATATCAGGACTCCATAGATTATATCCCGATATTCTAATGCTGTGAGGCTGATTATCCGTTCTAAATTTGTGATGAAATCTTTTCCATCAAAGATTTGGGATCGCACAGCGTGCTGGCATGCTGTTTCGAAACAAAATACCATTTTGTCTATTTGTTAATTATCGTTTAGATCTTGATCGAAACAGGGTCAGATGTTTGCAGATTTATCGTAAACTGGATTCAGTAGAGAGCACTGATTTTTAGTTACTCCTGTGCACTGATTTGTAGTAAAACTTTTGTCTGTAGCACATTCTGAATTTCACTTTTTAGTTATTGATGCTGAGAATTTTCGACTTAGTCCTATACCGGTCACTGTATAGGTTTATAGGCGTTAGTGAGTTGCCCGTAAGTGTGTTTGAATTCTTACAAAAGCACTAGTTCACGTTTCGATTCAGGTTCGTATTGATGCACACTTCTTTATTATCAAAATTTTTAGTTTGCATATCATATTATCAAAATGTTTAGTTTGCAATTTCTTTATTATTCGTTATGATCGAATTTCATTTGTGACCAAGAGTCTGTAGGGTAATGATGATAACTGGGTAATGACGTCACTCGTGCGTGGTCTTGGTTTCAAAATCATTATAAAGCGCGCCGAATATGAAGAAACGTCCATTCCAAGCTGTCCAATGATTTGCAACGCTGCAAGCGGCTTTTGCAATGCTATTATTGGTTATCTGTTTGAATGGGTTAGAAAAATTTTGTGCATTTATGGAACTGCCCCGTTCTGTTGAACAAAAAAGTAAAGATGAAATCGTTCTCTAAGTTTATCTTGCAACTTCAAAGCTATCGTAGATGCCAAAATATAACGGTATGAGATATAGAAAGGCCTTGTCCGTGTACATGAGCGTACGTAAGCGTCCGAAGTTTTAAACTAATCTATTTCATTCTCAACTAATATATTTCATTTCATTCATTCTCATCAGCTGTTTTGTTGAAGAACATGTATCTGCTTTGAAATTGGAAATCATCCAATACAGGATATACCAATTACAGGATATAATTAGCAAATCAAAAACGTTTTCTGTGTTGCTTGGGGCCGCCGGGCCTTGCTTGGATGGTTTCGAGGACGCGTTTCGGCTGTATACAGCCATCTTCAGCTCGTTCTGACGTCTTTGTCGCGGTGTACATCTTTTTATAGGTGCAAATTTTATCGAAGGGCTAGGTCGGGTTAATTAGGCGTTAATGAGGGTTATTAAGTTAGGGTCCTTTTAGGGTCGTGGTATTATCGTTGTCGGGTTCGTCGCGTTTACTTTTCTTGATAAGGATTGGGTCAAGGACTGAAAATATCGTGTCGGAGTTGGTCATTATTTGACCGTTGATTATATTTCCTTTTTTTTTTTTGTGTTTGTAGATCTCTAGTTTCTCTAATACGTCAAGTCTAAGTCCCTTCTTTTGTTTGTGTAGTAGCGTCATTGAATTTGCCATGGTGTCGGGTTCGTGTGTGTGATTCTATAGGTGTGTTGCGTAGTTGGAGTCTGCTTTGTTATGTGTATACGAACGTATGTGCTCCTTATATCTAGTTGTTAGTTTCCGTGTCGTTTTTCCTATGTATACCATGTCGCAGTCCCTGCATGTTAGTTTGTATATGTCACTGTTGTTGTATGTTGGTGCGTTGTTGGGCTTCGGTGTTAGTTTGTTTCCGATGTTGTTGTTGGTTTTAAATGCGGTATGTAGTTTGTATTTTTTGAAGAAGCTTGCCAATTGGTATGTCTCCTTGCCTACGTACGTCAATGTGGTCCATTTGTGTGCGTCCATTGATTCGTCTGATGGTTGGCGTTTTTCTTCTTTTGCTGTGCGATCACTTTGTTTATATCACGTTTCTTGCATCCGTTATTGTCGGCTATCTTATATATGCTGTTTAATTCGTCGGTGTAGTCGCTGGAATTCATAGGGATGGAGTGTAGTCTCTGCAACATTGATCTGTATGCTGCTAGTTTGTGCTAGTCGGGATGGTTAGATTAAGTGTGTATGGTGCGGGCCGTAGTAGTCGGTTTCCTGTAAGTTTTGTGTTCCAAATGGGCTTCTTTGCGTATGATAGTTAGGTCCATGTAGTTGAGTTCTCTGTTTGACTCTTTCTCCATCGTGAACTTTATGTTGGGGTGGATGTTGTTTATATATATGTGAGGAGTTCGTCTTCCGCGTTTGAGTCGATGATAATAAAGCAGTCGTCCACATACCGTTTATAGTATACGATTTTGAATTTTTCTACTATTTTTGGTATGTGTACTTCCTCTATGCTTTCCAGGAATACTTCGGACATTATAGATGATATTGGGTGTCCCATGCCCAGTCCGTCTTCTGCAATGTAGATGCTGTTGTCGAACTCAAAGTAGTTCTGCTGGAGTGTGATCCCGATGAGGTTCACCAGTTCTTCAGTAAATCGTCGGCTTTTGTTTAGTTGTATTTTTTCTCTTGCGAGAGCCAGCGTTACATCTACGGGTATGGAGGTGTAGAGGTTGGTGGTGTCCAACGAAAGAAGGCGATAATTGTTGTTTGGCGTTAAAGATTTGGTCGAGGTGGCTAGTTCCTGACTATTTTTGATGGTGTATACGTCTTCAAGGTTGAGGACGGCTATCAGTACAGATGCTAGATGTTTTGACAGTTTGTAGGCGGGGGCTGGACGGTAGTTGACGATGGGTCTGATGGGGATGTTGGGCTTGTGAAGTTTGGGTAGTGCTGTGAGGAGTGGTGTTGAAGAGTTAAGGTCTATGTACCGATATTTAGCGTTTGGGGGTATGATAAGTGGTACTCGCAAAAGTGCATTCCGTATGGTCGTTTGGTTCTTGTTCGTGGAGTCTCTGGTTGATGAATTCCTTTGTTTTTTCAATGTAGCCAGCTGTCTTCATTATCACTGTTGTGTGTCCCTTGTCGGCCTTTGTTACGGTCAATTGGTTGCTGATTAGCTTCTCTTTTATGTCCCTGAGTGTGTTTTGGTTTTCTTTCTGGTAGTTTATTGATTTTCTTCTTCATTGCTTCGTACTTGCCCTTTAATTCGGCATTTAGTCGTTGCTTTAAGTTTTCGTGTAGTAGTAGGTAGTTTTCCGTTTGTATCGTGTTGGCAATTTGAAGGTGGATCTTTAGTAACTGTGTGTTGATTTCGTTCTTCTTGATGTGCAGTCCTTTCATCTCGTTCCTGACCCTTAAAGTTTCAACGCTGCGTTGTGTCCGTCGGGCAGCGATTGTATCCTGCTTTGTCTTCATTTGGGCGTATGCTGGTGTTACGCTTTTTTGAAGGCATTGCTTGTTAAACCAAATGTTGGTTATGGTTCGATGGAGTCGTCTCGTAAGGTTGATAAATTTTCTCAACATTATTACCTGGCTGGCTGTGTTGAAGTTCGTTTGGTTGTTGCCGCAGGCCAAAACTAATTCTGTGTTGCAACCTTGGTTGTTTGGAAACCAACCAAGCAAGGCCCGGCGGACCCAAGCAACACCGAATTAATTTTGGCCTGTGGCAACAACCAAACGAACTTCAAAAACGTTTTCCTTCATTAAATGTAAAAATAATACAATATTTAGATTTTCTAAAATCTTCCGCTACCTTCGGTTTTAAATTTGACAGTGGCGTTATCAATACAGTTAGAAAAGCAATTTCGGTAAAGGAATGGTCACACATACCACTTGAATGTTTAAAATATTATCAAATCGGTCGTTCAATCATGTACTTTAATCAGTCAACGTTAAATGAAAATGCGCTAATGCTTATGTTGAGCTTATATGATATTCACATCGGAATTATAGGTTTGAACTTATCTGATTAGCTTAGTGTAGCCTTGAGATCAGCTTCAGGTTCCAATGATGTTCATTCGGCTCGAGCTAATTAAATTTGATATCGAGCATCTGTGAAAATTGTATGGAATGAACGGGGCTTAATTCTTCGGGAAATGCGTGTGAAGTTAACATTCTTGTTAAGTCGATTCTCCTGGGTCCATGGGCAGCACCGACTTGTAAATGATGGGGGACTCAATGTAATGGAATTTTCATAATTTTATTGTTTTAAGAGCAAAATATTGTTTATGAGTATTCGGATATTAAAGTACGAATGAAAACAAAACATGTGCTTAAATTGTAGCAAGCAAATCTTGTAGTGAATGTGTTCAGATCGTGATCTGACTGATCTCACGATCTGACCATACATAGTTCAGATCGTGAAATTTTCACCCACTGATTATCCTACCTAGTACGTAGTGGCGAATTTGTGTTTATATGCGGTACTTTTGGTGATATCGGATAAAAATGAGAGGTTAGGGCCTCCATACCTTTTGTCTCTATGTGTCAAACAATAGAAAAATATTGCGGTCATAAAAAAAGAATGTATAGATCATGTACAGGAAAGAATGGGCTTCGTCTTCGAAATCTGAAGCAGACGGTTAAACGATTAGGTCGCCGTGGTAAACTGACCGCAAAATTAACCCATGAACTGTCCATTTACTATGGATGAGCCATGCGTTGGATTAGCCTTTTTTCCGAGAAAAGCTTTCAGCTGTAGGACCCCTTCACAAAAAAAACGTGAAATGAAAAAACGTTGCATCGTCATATTTGACAAAATATTTTCATAAAAAATCACCCTTCTATTTGTTATAAAACAAAATGTTGTAACTTATTCAGTCTTTCGAAAATAAACACTTAAAGTCGAACATAATTTTCCTAAAGTTACAGTAGTGTTTCCCCTTCTATACTTTTTGGCGAATTTAGGGCATTTTTCTTGGTTCCTTGCGTTGATTTGGTTTGGTTGAATTGGTTTTCCTTGCGCGGTGATCTATTATGTAAGCAACTTATGTGGAGTTGATGGTTCTAGCGCTATCTGGATTTCCTGATATGTCCGATTTTCTCTGATATTTTTTTGAACTTGAGGTAAGATATGTATTGAATTTTCTTTCTATTGCACGCACGAATGTCTCATCAGTACGCCGCTGTGGACGTCCAGCTTCCGAAAAATATCAACAATTTTCTTTGTTGTGTAGTGAGTTTTCCAACTATTTGAACCATGTTTCCCAAGGCTTACTTTTTTCATTGCATTTAAAGGAAAGAGGTTATCGATAATTACGATAATCAATTTTTTGATGCGGGAGTGTAGAGAATGCGGTCAACAGTAATGTCATCTAATTGTTATAATACTTGGTTGGAGTTTAACTATGAACCTTCTGATACTGCTGGACAATTTCTTATTTTCTGAACGATTTTGTAGGATTCTTCCTTGAGTGGCGTTAGTATTTTTGTTTCTATCTATTAAAATTTAGAATCGCCATAATATTAGCCATCATAATTTATTACGACATATCAAAGAAAGATTGTCTACACGAGAGCATCAATATGCAACAAAGAACCCACTCACTAGAAACACCATCAGAAATATATTGTGACTATATCCCTTTTTCGACGGAAGCGGAACGAATTTTCTTTATTTATGGAAATGTAATGGTAATATAGAAAACGATTATTTTTGCAGAGATGAAATGGGTTTGCTATGTTTGTTATGGCACGAGGGTGTTGCGGGTTGACCATTCATGCAGCATTTAATGATGAGACCATGGAAACTCGCATATGAAGTTTTCCAGGATGAAAGCGTCCATTAGTCTGCTGCATGGAAAAGTGGCGGCTTCAATCTGTGCTATTAATATTGTAAGATTATGCTTTAATAGGTCATAGTACGAAAGCAAGGATATCGTAATTGTGTAACGACATGTTATAATGACGATGGAATAGATTAGGACCAATAAAATAAACCAGGCAGATGTAATTTGTAGGCAGTCTTTATTAGAATTAGTACAAAACTAGATGGAAGCTTAAGGCTAATTGCAGCGTATTTCGTCTGCCTTTTTAGTGAACTTATGAGTGGCGTATTAATACATATCTGCTACAGTAATAACGAGTACCCGAAATGAGAAAATGTTGTGTATTATTTATGTAATGAAATATCTGGTTAATTTAGCAAATGCTTCGCTTTTCTTCCGGCGTATTGTCAGGGATTTTATCATGAAGATGATTGGCAGGAGAACAAGGACGAATTGTGATTATGTGCAGTAAGTAGTAACAGTTTTATGAGGAAAAACATTGATAAGGTTGGTGGCATACATTCAGTTCGTTTTAATTATTCTCTCGTTTCGCATGGGTTACTGACGTTTAAATCATGTGAACCGTCATTAAACGTTTGGCATCTTCGTAGATAAGCTTTAAGTTCCTATCTAGATCCGAAATCTTGAAATACGAGATCGGCCAGGATTCATTTTCTGGTACACATTATTTGCCATTCCTATAACAGGAAAATTGCTTTCGACCTGGGTGCAACATATATTTTAATATTTTTTATTATTGCATACATAGATAAGGCATAAAACAGTACTTGGGTTGATATGTTGGTTAATTTCCAGACTACCCTCGTATGAAACGAATTTATTCTGCATGATAAGTGGGTTCAACCCCCGTGATTGGATACGGGTCAGGAAATATTTTGATTGAATAGAGGATTTTCAGGAATTAAGATTTGCACTACAGCCTTTTAACAATGATAACTATCATTCACGGGAAGGTCTTCCGATTTAAAATAGTGGGTTTTAAATTAAGTGTTTGTCACCTGAGGTACTCCGGAGTTTGTCGTTTGTCTCTGCAGAATTAAAAACACTGAAATTTGTGTTGTTTTCAATAGATTTAAAAAGCTGAATACGTAAAACAAAGGGTCTATGTAAGAAATACGTCATTATTATTGGGCTGATGAACGTCAAAATTGGAATTATAGTAACCAATCTACCTTCTTTTCATAATAATCGTTACTTTTCAATGTATACATATAATACAATAAATATAATAAAGTGTAAACTTTTCAACAACTTTAAACATACGGCTACTCCACATTTTTCACATTCCGTTTGGACTGTTCCAGTATATCCTGGATACTTGCACCGAAGCCTTTTGTCGGTCCAAGCAGGCCAGTGCCCCAACTGATCCAATCTGATATCTTTTTGCGGGATATGCTCACAAGGCTCTGTTTTTTTTTATTTCCCGCATTAGTGCTTTTGCATCGCTAGCGCGCTTTATTCGGTTCGTACTTTAATATTTAGCAAAAGTTTCAGGAACTTCTAGTCGGAAATCAGTAAAATTTAGCACCTTGACATTATTTTCCGTGTCAGCATGAAGTCTTCTATACAATAGCCAATAATAAATTATGGTCACGTCCAGGAAATGGTAAAAGAGCCTTATAAACCAACGTTTGCTCCAAAGTCTAATTTTATAATGACCCATTATGGAGTCCATGAGGTCTACACCTCCCATGTGCCGATTTTAATATAGGGCCGTTCAACATTTATTTGCTTCTTTTGCGACCTGTCGAATCTACTTATGACAGATGTAGGATATTTGCCAGCAAAGTTGGATACTAGATTCATAATTTTATTATCCCTCAAGGCCACCACCGATATGTCAATACCAATATAGCTTGCAACCTGTTCAACCGATGTGCCTCTAGGCTGTTTTTCCTGCTGGTTTTTCTTCTGGGAGCTTACAGTTCAGGGCACTGTTTCTCCGAACGGTGCCCAAAGCTAACAACCCACGGTGTGACAAGAATTCAATTGAGGGTAGCGATGTATAATAATTGTCGAAAACAGTCTATTTTTTTGCTTGGCAGAAATTTCTATGGCAAGTCGGACCACTACATTAGATGAGGCACCTAATTGACGTTCGTCATCTGCGCTCTTGGAATATATGCGTAAATTTCAAATTCGTAGCCATATCAACTTGCATCACAAATCCGTAGCCATATCCACTTGAAGCTCAACTTTTGAGGTTTGTCTGGCAAGTATTGCTTTGGAACACTTCGTACTTTGGTTGAACACATTTGTTCATCAACAGACAAATGTTGTTCTAGAGGCACTCTTCCATAGTTACGATTCAGCTGTTCAATTATTGGCCTGATTTATAAAGTCGATCAGAATGTGGCTAAATGTACGGTAACATTGTAGAGTTATCATTGAAGTGTAGCACTTACCTCAGAAAGTCGAACCGTGTTAGCGTCATTATCTCGCGTATGTTGGCATAACCATATTTCTGTGACCAGTACATTCGAACATTGGGTAGAGCAATTATAGACATGAAGTAAATAATTCCAATAAACTGTCTTATTTCCTGGCTTGTGACATTCGTAGGTTTATTTGCATCTTCTACACGCTGTACCTGTTTGTTTCGTCTCTTATGAGATTCACAACGCTGCCAGTAAATAAGTAAGAAAATACCTGACAAGGCGTCTGCAATTCCAGTATTATATTTGGTGACTTGGAAGATCTCCAAAACCTCATCTGGTCTTCATTCAGCTCTAAGTATTTAGTTGTTAATATGGCATTTGTTGTGGGATCACATGTGCTTCTTGAAGTTGTGTTGACTTTGGAGCTGGTACTGGGTACTGAAACAGCAGGCGCTATCTCAAACGGCTGAGCTGCAGTAAATGATTGCGCAGTAAATGATTAATAAGATCTCTAATTTTAATTTAAGCTTTAATATAAAATTAATAAGGCTTTATACATGTTCGTCATTGACCAATACAAACATATCATCTGGAGAAGTATAAGCTAGATTTGGGTCGAATCTCAATCAATTCCGAAGCAAGTTACTGGATAACAATGAGAGGTCCTTGTGTTTTCTTCATTTTAGGTATCGTGTACTTATGCTTTCATAGTCGTAGTTGTTAATTCAATCCATTAAAAACTTCTCGATGGTACACTTGCTTCTTTTTATTTATTTTGGAATAGTTTATATTTGGAATAGTTCAGTAACGATTGTTCATGCTCTGCGCCTTAGGTTTGTAAATGACTATTCTAATTTCAAGCATTTTACTAAAAGGAAGAAAAAAAATTAAATTCATCTTTAAGCTTTTAATATTGCCAAAAAAGGAAAAATTCATAGAACGGAACATCATACCGATGATGGCGCAAACTTTATTTTTTGATTAAAGATATTACACTTTATTCCACACACGGGCTATTAATATATGTATCTTGTTAACCGGGTTCGCTATCGAGTTATAATGTTTGAACTCTGCTATTTAATCTTGTTCCAAGTCTTTTATAATATTATTATGCTGATGTTGCAAAATTTACATGAATTAATGCAGATATTCAATAGTCATATCTTCACTAGTTATATCTTTTTTGATTCATATTAAACATTGAAATGTGAAATTGAAGGTATTAGATTACATTTCTTTGTTAATTTCTTTTGTAAGTCCTATATCTCACTTGCTGAAGTTTGCATGTTCGTTCTTTGTCTTCGATAACGTGACTCGCACCGCCGAATCGCGACTGTGGTCGAATCAAAGGAAGTGGCGGGGAACGGCGGAATGTGCCCAGTTCCGAGGAAAAAAAACACACAAAAAATAATTCATAATTCACTTTCATAAAGCGAATAATATTAAATGTGAGGAGTAAGTTTGATGCGGAAACAACATAAAAAAATATTAAAATTTCATCTATTGTGGTAATATTATAACAAAACACTGAATGTGTAAAACAACGTTGCATTTTATGCAAACATGGGTTACCGTTTATTGTAAGCCCCACAGCATCCTTGGGTCGCATTTTTGCCCGATCAATGGTGTAGGTATTCCATCGTATCATATTCCGCTCAAAACTTTGCTCCTGCCATGCGATACATGAAATTTTGGGTTATAGTTATTACTTTTGATGATAATATTGATTATACGTAATGTGACATGTTCGTGACATGTTCACGCGCCACTGTAGTCGTCTTAAGAGAAAATTCGTAAACAAGTATCAATAACCAATTTGTTGATGGTTCTCGAAGAGAAAATAGGCATAACCGAAACACATTGCGTGCATTGAGTACGACAATGCTTGTGCAAATGACTCAGCGCGTAAACTTGAGAATGATCCACGTGGAAGGTTTGGGATCGGATGGTATATGTATAAAAGCGACTACAGTGAGCGACGAAGAGAGTCTCGTGGATTAAGCGAAGAAGTGTGTTGCAAAAGCGAAAAGCGACAGTGCGCGTTAACAGTAGAGCGGTAATCGAATAGGGCCAAAGTAAAATAAAATCGTACGCGGATTAAAAAAAAGCTAGTGAAACTAAAGATGAATAAGTGAACTAGTAACTAAGCGAAAATAATTGTAAAGTGTTAATGAAATTCATTACCAACAATTAAATTTAAATTAGTTCGTGGGTGTTTAATTCGCTTTTACGAACATTTGCGAAGCAAACAGGTCGCGCACCAGAGAAAGCGCAACCGTTTTATTTTCTTGTTAATTCAAGATGTAGGATCTCGGGCTTACAGTTTCGGTAAGGGAGACGAGCGTTGACCATAGTTCCGTCCAAGCAAAAACTGCCTATTCTAGTACCATCTTTACTTCGAATCGATATTCAATGTTTTCCTCGGTTCATATTGAATAAATCGAACCCTATTCATTCCTTTATGGTAAACGGTCGATCTACTAAAACCACTATAGTCAATACCTCCGCAAATTTGAAATCCAGCATAAATAATTGGATGAAATTCGACTGATTAGAACACATTTAGCACTTAGTGAAGAGAATATCGCGGCTGCTGTTCAGAGTGTGGATGAAGACCGTGACGAATCGATTCGGCGTCCTTCTCAACAGCTTTGTTTGTCAACAAGTTGTCGATTTTTGTTCGGTGATGAGGCAAATTTTTCATTTTGGTGATAACCCTATTCCACGTTCTGGGACAGTAATTGGCCGCCTAGATCGTGTAATATTTTCACCTTTATATTATTATTTTCTTTTTGGTTACACGAAGTCTATGGGCTTCAGGAATAAGCCAGCTTCAATCGACGTTTTGGAAGCCACCATTACTCGTGTCATTCGCGAGGTACCGATTGCTATGCTGGAACTCGTCACACAAAAGTGGAGATTTAGGATGGACCATTTCTGGCGTAGTCGCCTTGAATATTTCAATTAGATAATCTTTGAATGTAAATACCATAGATTGTTCTTTCGATTCACAATAAAATGTTTACTATAGAATTCAACTTTATGCCTTTTATTTGAGATTAAAAACCAAACCTCGTAATGAATCACCCTTTAGTAGCAATCTGTGGGATCAACGTTGACATGATTATTATAATGCAAATATTAAATTTTCATTTGAGTCTTTTTGGAGAGAATATCTTTAATTCGTCGATAATAGTTATTTGGAGATTTACGTTTAGAATAAGGAAACAATCGGAGGTTGCTTTTCTTTCTCTTATTATTGGTATTACATTATTGATATTTATAGTTACTTTTCGTTTGTGCTCTCTCAAAATTAATTAGTCCCATTTTTCAGGAAGCTCCATTTTTGGTACGATAGTGCTTTGAATGTGGTTGGTCGATTTTCTCTTCTTTGGTTCACGCCTTGCGAGAGAATAACTGACCATGCTTGGTTTCAAGAATCATGTTCGTCCGATACTGTAGCGTCATCAATATCAAGGATATAATAACTTAAACACACGCTGGCTACATTAGAAACTTTTCGCCAGCTGATTTAGATCATCTTCGACTGCCTCCAGTTCGTTGTCAGCTTCGCCATCTTCATCTGTGTTGCTGTAAATTTCAGGGGAATTTAAATTTACCTGAAAACTTTATGTGCTTTTGTTGTAACTACTGTCAAAAATTGCCGAAATTTCTGCAATAACGGATTTAATGTGAAATGTAAAAAAAGCAATAAACGATCGTGAAAGTCTACCGTATTTAAGATCATACAAGAATATTGTGAAAGCGATTAAATAAGGCATTTACAGGATGACTAGCTTCATCAATTATATTTTTCATAAAACAAAATAAATACCTGATTTTAATAAATCACGACTCAAAAAGTCAATCGAAAAAAGTTTAGCTTCTTTTTCACTCTTTGTGCTCCTGCCTTAGGACGTGCTGAAAGATTGCCGTGAAATTACACAATTCACATTTACAACACTTCTCACTAATTGCAACTGTGAAGCTGAAACATTACTTGCACGAAAAGCAAAGGGTTCTAGTGAGGGCAGAATAAAAAACAAAAATATTGTTCATTCTAGAAGCTTTATTTGGAAGATCACCTTATCCATTCTCACTTACAAGTTGTAAGTGACTTATACCATTGTTATGCTGATTTTAGCGAACTAAGCGAGCTAAATCTTCTAGCGATCTAAACTTCCGAACTTCCGAGTCTTCGCATTTTCACATACGTCCTCTTCTAACTTTATAACTTTAGTGCTAACGTTTAAGCATACCAGAAGTGGCATTGAAATAGTTAGCAATTTAAAAAGGACTCGTCGAAAATTGAATTATTAAATTTTTAAGCGAAGTTAATCAGATGCATTCCGAAAGATATTTGCGTTACAATTTGCTTGAAGCGTCAAAATATTTCTTTGGGACTTTCTTAGGACAAATTTTTCACAGATTAAGATTGACGTCCGAGATTTTTGTTAATACAGGATAAGCTTGACTGCTAATATTTTTTGTATGCCGAGTTTCTAATTCATCTGTACAAAATTTCATGCAGTGGGAGATATGGGTTTCTTTCCTTATTGAAGACCTGTCCGTGTTATCCTCATGAAATGGATTGATGGGTCTCTAGTGTGAAGATATAGAAAAATAGTGGAGAACAAAAAAAAAAAACAGAAAAAATAACTTAAAATTAGAATGTACAGTTTGCTATATTTACTTTTTGGTAGGAAAGTTTGTCTCTCTTTTAATGTTTATTCTTTCCCTTTTTCTTTTCCAGTGATGATAGCACAAGCATGCTCTATTCTCACAGGGGTAGATATGTTTTAGATATTACCACTCTTCCGGATGTTTTTGTGATATTTGTTGATGTCAAACTTTAGCACTCACACCTTCTGCCGAATCACCGCTGTACGAAAAATCGTCCTGACATATTTTTTTTCTTTTTAGTTTCGTTTTTTCTCCATGCACGAGACGTGTCCACTTCTAAGCAAAAAAAAAACATCAAACGCTTTACTTTTTATTGTAATTTATTTTTTTAATGATAAGCAACTCATTGGTATTTTAGAAAGATGGAAAGAGCTCAAGCTGGTTTCGAACACGCATCCCTGCCGCTTCTCGTCAGGTGCCAACTCACAGGCCGGGACGCATCGATTGGTATCTGACGAGAAGCGGCAGGGATGCGTGTTCGAAACCAGCTTGAGGTCTTTCGATCTTTCTAAAATATTAATTCACTTTCGAGATATTCGACAAAATTTGATCAGAACTTCCGCACCAATGAGTCTTCGCTGAGTTAGCTTAGCAAGGGTATAAATCACTTACAATGTTGTAAGTGAAAATGGAAAAATTGATCTACCAAAAACTTCTGAAACTCATTGGTTTTTAAGAATGCAAAAAATCCAACTTGCATCACTGACAAACAAAAATTTTTTCTAATTGAACGATTAACAACCTTTGGAAAACCTTCGGGGTCGGAAAAGTTTCCGACTTGTAAAATGTCCTTGATTTTCCATTGGAAGTCCATTGGCAAACATCACTTGTTACAATATGCGATACAAAAATGCAATCAAATTTATTTTGCAATCACATTTAGATAACCCCGACTTGGAGAGAATGAAGGCGAAAAATATTGACCAGTAAGTAAAAAGCCATATTAGAATACGAAAATTGTTGGCAAATCACTGAAATATTTTCAGTTGTGTAGTATTTTATCTCCTGGCAATAAAATATGTTGATAGGAAATTGAAATTAAGTTAAGTACATTTATAAAAACGTTCTGTGAATAGACAGGACGCACGTAACTGCCGTAAACAGAAAACCACATTGAAAAAATGAAAATGAACCAGTATAGTATTTACGTCCAGTATTTGGTACAGTCAGCTTTACTGTGCATTTCATAGTCACTTAGTTTTTGCAGCACTTTCTAAATTGCTTTCTAAAATGCATAACTTAATTTTATTATAAATTCATATTATCAATATTACATCTTGACAAAAAAAATTGTTCCATAACTTCAGAAAATACTTAATCAATCAATACAATTGATATTCGCGAACTATTTGAGAGATTTTCTGGGGGATTACGACTGATGAAGTTTCTGCAATGGTATATGACATTAACCTAGAAAGGTTTCCATACTATTATTAGGAATAACATTTTACTTGACACGGTTACCATTGAAATTATTAAAATAAAACAATCGTCACTCTCAAACCCTTTTCTATATTTTGGCGAACAATCAGAACATCCTTTTCTCCGAAGCTATTAAACATTTCCCACAAATTGATTTTTATGTTTGGTGTATTACACAGAATGTGAGTCTAATATTTATGTTTCTTAGACGAAGAGATAAATTAAACTCTTGTTTCATTTAATTACACCAACTTTATTAATTTATATTTATTATATTCACGGTATACAATTTATATTGTATACGTGGACCTTTATTCAAAAAGGCACCCCAATGTAACCTCACATTGAGTGACAGGGAACAGAGGCTTGTCCGTACCTTTTGACGCGAAAAAATAACTCATCCTCTTTAAGACGATTTCATTACTATTTATATCACTCATTGCCTACTTAGTTTAATTTAATTCGATTCAAAATGTCAATGCCTACTATGTTTACTTTAATTCAATTCAAAATATTAATAAAGTAGGCACACATAGTTACATAGTTACATAGTTTACAAACTATAATTCAAAATAATTATGTCTTCTTTGTTTGTATTAATTCAATGTGTGTGATTTGTGTATTGTGGGATCGATTTGGGTAATATCATAAATCTTATAACCATTAAATAAACTATGACCTGAAAACATACATTCCATGGAAACATTTGAATTTTGCAAGATGCGATTTGACGTCAAAATGCGTTGCTTATGGTCCAAAAATTTTTAAATAAAGTTTCATATAAACATATAGGCTAAAATTGTGCTGTTTATATGGGAGATGTCTCAGTTTTAAATACATCGATGCCAGAAGAACAATTAAGCCCTGAGAAAGATCCTAACTAAATTATGAGGTGGAACCCTGAAATTTCAATATCCTTAAAAAACTTTTTTCGTCAAAACTAACTCAGTTTTTAATGGTACAAATTAAGTCGAACCCGGAAGCAATTAGGGCTATTCTAATATTTCTTATACCTAAAATGTTCAAGCAAATAAAAAGCTTACTTGGCTTACTGGCATTGGCAATTTACCAATTATGATTAAAATCTACTTTAGACCTTACAAGCGTTTGCCTTTGGTGTCAGTCTGAAGCATTGCAGAAAGCATTTCCATTGGTGATTTCTGAATTCACTTGTTTGATCACATGTTTCGTTTGTTGACTTTATTCCTTATGAATGCTTAGGGGTTTTTTCTATTGAGCAAGCCACATAGAATCTTTGTAACTGCAATGAAATAGAAATTATCGTGTTCCATTCAAAAATCCGCCTTATTTTGACAACATCAAATATACCTACCTCATTGCTTCTGGCTTAACACTGCAGTAGTCGCGCGGATTACTATTGTAGCCCGACCCTACAAAATATTTTTTCCCCTACAGTTGGCAGCACTGACGAACTCTTATCTCTTAGTATTTTCCTAAAAACAATTAGTCAGCATCGTTGCAATATATTGTGTGTATCGGATTTTTTTGGTATTGAAACCATGTTTTTTCAGAAAAATTCAGAAAAATTGTATTGTATTGTAAATTTGACTGTCCAGTAAAAAAAATGAGAAATGAACAAATATTGAAGTGGATCGATGAAGAGCATAGTGATGACGAATTCCTAGAAGACGTATCGGATGATGCTGAATGGGAGCCAGATATTGTGGAAAAACAGGGTTTAGAAGTTGATGAACAAGAAAACTATGACGAAATTTCTGTACTAAGTAAACAGGCTGTATCGACAGACTTTTTTACTGGTAAAGATGGGGTCACAAAATTGAGTAAATATGTATAAGCATTTACTTCTCGGGTTCGAAGTATTCAGAAGACTTTTCAGAAACCTGGACCGAAAGGTAATGCAAAAAACGCAAATATTTACGTGCAATATTTTGAATGCTTGGTTGATATGGATATTTTTCAATTTATAACTAAGTATACAAATATTTATATAGATAAAATAAAAATTAAATTTTCTTGTGAAAAATAAAAATAAAATCTTATTGTTAGCTGGGGCACTAAAATCTGGTAGACTGAATGTTCTTGATGTGTGTGACAATAGTAGAGGGACCGGAATTGATGCAATTTATGTTACAATGAGTCCACGAAGATTTCAGTTTCTAATGCGTTGCCTGCAGTTTGATGATATCAGAAATCGAGAGGTACGTAAGGCCCTTGATAAAATGGCTCCAATATGGGGATTGTTTGGAAAGTTAGCCAAAAACCGTCAAAATAGCTATTCAGCAAATTACTATTTGACAATCGACGAACAGCTGATTGCTTTTCGAGGAAGGTGCTCTTTCAAGCAGTAAATTCCTTCAAAACCATCTAAATATGGGATCAAGATTTTTGCACGAGTTGGTGCTCATAATATGTTTACTCATAACCTTGAAGTGCACTAAGGAACGCAACCAGAAGGTCTCTACAAACTTAGTAATATACCAGAAGATGTAGTATTGAAGTTAGTGAAGCCAGTTGAGGGAACGAGTAGAAATGTTACTGCCGATAACAGGCTTAGTTCAATTTCTTTGGTAAAGAAACTTTTGGAGAAAAAAATTGACCTACATTGATACTTTGAAAAAAAAAAAAGCGTGAACTACCCTCAAAATTTTTACCATCTACAAGCAGAGAACTGAATAGTTCAATGTTTGGCTTCGATAAAAATTACACATAAGTCTCATACGTGTCTAAAAAATAAAAGACAGTCCTAGCTATTTCATCAATGCATTTCGATAATAATATAGATCAGACTACTGGTGAACAAGATAATTCTGACAACACAAAATGTGAGGTAGATCTGTTGGGCAAAATGTGCAACTTATGCGATGTGTCAAGAAATTCTCTATAATGGCCGCTGACAGTATTTTTTCATATGAAAATACTGCAGGAGTGAATCTAAACATCATTTCTAAGGAAAATAATAAAGAAATTAAATCGCCTGGAAAGAATTTTTTGAAAAATCTATCACTGGAGCTAACAAAACCAGCTATACTGAAAAGAATCTATACCGAGATAATTCCTAATGAAATAAAGCGACGTGGGAAATTTTTGCTAAAAAAAGAAGAAGAAATTCAACACCCAGAGCCACAAAATTTGTGTCACAAAAAAAAGCGAAATTGGGAAGATGTCATAATTGCGGTCGAAACAGAAATAAAAGCACTCAAAAAACTTGCCATAAATGTAGAAATTGGGTCTGTCCAGACCACCAACAGTCTGTATGTAATAATTGTATTGAATAAAGTTAATTTTGAACTGTTTGACATGTTTAAATAAAAACAATTTAAAAATATATGTGCTTATTTGCCTTATTTTATTACGGATTCCAATAGTAATCCAAGCCTTCACGATCCTTCCTTCAGACCCTTCACGTTCGTCTGGGAAGCGCGACTACCGCAGTTTTAAAGACAGCACGCTTTACTTCCAAGAGTCATAGCAAATTTTCGAAAATTTTGGCAATTGAATAGATAAACAACCGGCAACGGAACACAGTTAAGCAGGCTTTTGAAAGCGGACAATTTTCAGTGAAGTTGGGCAACCGAATAAAATTATCACTGAAAATGAAAGCGTTTGAATCCAAAAAAGGATTAGTACATTAGTACAGGATTACAAAAAACACATCTGCTACTGAACTAACACATTGTAAGTTATAAAAAATCTTTAGATTTATCTTTTCCCAGAAAACAGTGCAGTGTTAATACTATAAGAACGAAATTCATTAAGCGCACAATGAAAAACCCGATTCCTGTATTCTTTCCGCGAATGAAAACTCCCCTTTCCTATTTTTTGAGAACGAATATCAAAAACTCTGCAGCAAAATTAAATGCTTATCAAAAAAAAAAAAAATGATGGAACGAGCATTAACTTGGAAACTAAGAACTTTAACCCTACCAAACTTCAGTGTTCACAACATTTCGAATACTGATATCTGAGGACATTTTCTTGGATGGGGAGAAATTACATGGTTACTGCACACGTACGTGCAGTATAGTCTTTGTTGGTAACACGAAACATTTTAAAGGATGGCTGCGAAATTCTTGTGAGTAACAAAGATGTCATTTGTATTTTAACGTTCTTTCATATGTTTGAGCATATAAATTGCGCAAATTAAAAATAAAATTGTTTGAGCATATAAAGAAAATTTCGGACAATTCAAAGACATTTGTTACGTTGTGCATTGGTGATGATATTACGTGGTAGTGAAAATATGCAACTAGGTTATACGAAATAGCTCTTAGATAAAGAAAAAATGTATAAATACGGTTCATCAATAAATAACCATTAAGTATTCAATTGCGATTTAAAACAGAAATGCCAATTTCAATAATCGGAAATATATTTCTAATAAAAGGGACACAAATACGAAGTTGAAGATGGGTAAAATTTTGGTCATATTTCAGTTCATGCTTTGGTTAAAGGAAAAAACTGGGTCATTCAGTTCCATGAAATATAAGGGAAATTACAATGAATACAAAATTATGAATACAATATTCATGGGAAAATATTCAAAGCGTACGTGGCATTAAATTTTCAATAGCTTAGTTAATATTATCAAGATTGAAATTTTCTTGCAGAGATACTTCTGAGTCAAATATATCGACATAAGAACAGTTGATTTTTTCACCAATAAGTGGGGATTGCCCAATGGGATGTGGATACGATACAGTAAAAACCCGAGTATATTCAACAATTAAAATGAACGTTAAATTTGTCTGTTAAATGATCGTATACACAAATACAGATTTCCACAACTAACGGTACCATAATATTTACATATGGACAAATTCACTGGCATTACATGTATGTTTAAGTATACATGAATAGATACCTTTGTGTGTATTTGATTTGAAAAAAAAACTTACTTAATAAATTGTAGCTGTAATTAAATTACAGCTGTTAAAGAACTGACTAATGAAGTCCTCTTGAAAGAATTTTTAATAAGAAAGGAAGGAACAGTTTGAATCTGAGATGAAGAGTTCCTCCCAAACCAACGTACCAAGTTATTAAAGTTTTTGGTGTTTGCTTGAGTTTGGACTACGATTGATATGGAAACAAAATGAAACATTCAACTGGATATATCATTCCGCCTATAAGCTGTAAATGGCCTTTTTAACATAATCATAGGTATTTTGAATTACTAGCCGGCAAATTTTCTGCTTTATTCTGTAATTTAATGGCGATATACATTTCTTATCGGCATTTTAATACGAAATATTATTTTCTTTGGATTATCATTATAAAAAAATATATAAATTCATTTACATTATTAAGAGGGCAATATGGGTCTTTTGCGTTAAATTTCAAAAAAATTTTGGAGAGAAGTTTTTATTTTTATGTATTAAAACTTTTTGCATATCAGAGAAAAATCATTAAATTTTATATGATTTTCATTTTTCCACATTATCCATAGTTATAATTTTTCCTGCTCCATAGAATATACCTTCTTCAACCTCAAAAAAGTGATTTGCATGAGATTTTTCCTATCTGAGCTGCGAAGGTTGGCAGAGCCGATTCGCTGAGTATCAGCGACAACATTTATTTTTATTGGTTGATTTTTAACAGTATTTACAATCATTATTTACAAAGTTTTCTTATCTTAATACTTAGCTTACGGGCTTTGCTTAATGGCTGTGCCCAGAACCCTATACTAACAGATATTATATTAAATAGACCTAACTTTATAGTGTAGTTATATATAACTTTTCAGTGGTCACGGGTATTTTTAGTCTTACCTGTATAAGATGGGAAAGTCACCATCCCCAACTTGCGTGTTCTGCCCGGGGATGATGGATGACGCCTGCCATACGTTCTTTACGTGTACCAGATGGACAAGACTCCGTTCGCATCTCTCGGAGAAAATTGGCGTGCTCTCCCCAGAAAATGTAACGGGAAAAATTATGCAATCAAAAGCCAATTGGAACTGTGTGTCGCATTACGTACGGACAGTTCTTCTCATAAAGAAGGGCATGATAGATCGCTTGATGAGGGAGGGGGATCTCTTTAACAGCAGTAAACAGCAATCCATCCATGCAGTAAGAGGGATTTCCCTTAACCTGAAGGCACCGCTAAGCGATGATTTATGAGGCCTAGTCCGAAGTAATGTGACAAACAGTTCCAGGCTAGGTTCTCGGCGTGACAGGGGAGGTGTTTAGTCGGTAGTCCGGTAGTAAAAAAAAAAAAAAACTTTATAGTATAATTTAAAATTATTAATGCTAGCACTTACACCCTGAGTGTGACCTCAGATATTTTTATGTTTTTTTTAAATGTATTTAAGGGGTATCAATTTATGTACAGTTATTCGTTACATACAGTTACACAATTTTTTGCTTATAACTATTATTAAAAATATTAAATATAATTACTTATCCTAACCTTTGGCTGCCTCCAACGCTCGACTATCTGCCGCGTTCCTAATTGTGGCGGTCTCATGCTCCGCCATGTGTTTGGTCGGTCGCTCGATCAACCTCTTAGCATAGAGATTGATCGGTTCCACCGCTGCATCCCGGCACAGTAGTCGGTTGGGGTAGGGCCGTCCGTCCTCCCTTTTCTACAAGCCAGTGCAAGTCCGAAGGATTTTTCGCTCCAATAACCCTATCCTGCTCCACTTGTACGCTGCTCTTGCCTGCCAGATCAAGACCGCATTCCTGAGTATGGGCCTGATCAGCGCCTTGTAGGCAAGTATCATAACCTGCTTGTTGGTCGCTGACTGTTTCCTGAAAAGAGGCATTAGAAGATGGTATAAATTAATCGTTTTCTTCCAAACCGGTTTTTTCGTCTACGTGGGCACTGAAGGTGTTTTTCGTATCGAAAATCACCCCCAGATACGTCGCTTGCTTGAAGCAGTGCACTACCTGTCCCTTTAACTTTACCCTGGTAACACAGATGTTCTGCGTTCGACGTCCATATTTTTTATGTGATTCCTCGAACACAATCAACTAGGTATTCCTAGCGTCAACTCTCATCCCCCACTTTCCATAATATGCAGTCAACGAGTCCAGGCACCTTTGGAGTCTCGTTCGAGAAAAGCGGAGATTGTGTTCAGGTGACCACGCCCATTAGTCGTCAATGAAGAGATTCACCTCGATTCTAGGTCGAAATTCATCTCTGATACCAGGAAAATCAGACGTGAATATTTTAAAGAGAAGTTACAAAGTGCAATCTTCATATTTGTCAAAAATTAAAAACATAGCATTTTTAAAATGGAAAAACAACAAAAAACAATATCTAATCTAGAAGTGCTAATAGTAGGGGAGCTCAAGAGGGGATTTCAGGATTTAATAAAGCGCGGCAGATTAATATACAGTAAGATACCTTGTACCCAGCTATTTACTTCCGCCAGATATGAGCCTCATTTATAAGGACGCCCGTCAAGGATAAAGGATCAGATTAGTAAAAAAAAATTGTTCATTTGAAATTTTCGGGCGCGTCAGATTAAGGTAGAGTGAGTTAGTCACATGCTAAAACGCGTATATTCCTCTAATCTGACAATTTAAGGATGACGTAAAGAAAGAGGAGGGCCACAAAGTTGAAAAAAAACATCATTTTGACATTCTCGAGCGTGGTTGAAATTTTATTATTTTGAAGGGAATAGATCAACATTTATGAAAAATATATAATCTGACGATTTCCACAAGCCGAAGTAATAAAAATTAATCAATAAAGTTTAATTCGTGCAACTACGCGATGCCTGTATTCCCCTCTCCTCATTTCTATTCCTCTCTCACTTTTTCTCTGTCTATTGCTTTTTCATTCCCCTCTTCGCGTTTCTATTCCTGTCTCAGTTCTTCTCTATCTATTACTCTCACATTCCGTCCTCTTTCTGATTTCTGTTGCCATGACAGCTGATCACAGAGACTCGTTCACGACTTGCTGTTTACAACGTATTACCAACGTTTTTGATTATTTCGTGATTTTAATACAAGTTAAATTTTTAATTGTCAGATTAGGCGCATCCCTCCAGGTAATCGTCAGATTATGAAACAACACGTACAGGGCATAAAGATGAACCATATATATCTTAATCTGACGCGCTTGAGTAGTTCAAGATGACGATTTTTTTGCACATTCTAATGATGGCCGCGAGTTTGCGTCACATCTAAATCGTCAGATTATTATATAATAGCTTTTTTTAAGTTCACTTAACATCCCCTTTGAAAATCTGACGCGCTCGATTAATTTTTTTTTTTTCATTTTCGACCGTTACGTACGTCCACCCCCACCATGGTAACAATCAGATTAACATACATACATTTTTTTAAATACGTTAAACATGGATTCTATCAATATCTGACGCGTTTAAGTATGTCCATGCAACAGTTTTTTTTTACATGTTTGAAAAACTACAGCTGCTTACCCCACCGATAAAAAGGTATTTATCATATGACATTTTCTTTTTCTTATCATCTGAGCCTCGCACCCAATAAGTCTCTATGACGCTCGAGTAAATCCCGATTTAGCACGGTTGGCTCCCCTACTATAAACACGGGACAACACACACAGTATAGAACCTTTTAGTTTCGTAAGTATGTTTGAAGATTGCAGGTTCAACATTTTGTATGTTTTTTTAGTGAACAGCTTTGTTTTATTCTAGGTGGTTCCTGAAAGTACCATGTTTGTGAGAAGTTATCAGGGCCGGCGCATTGTGATATGAAAACTTTTTCTTCACCGAAGAAGAAGATGGTTAGTGATACGGGAGTTCGACAAAACGAGGTGATGGGCAGATGGTTGAAAGAAAGGGGAACAGAGACAGTAAGTATCAAGCGCAAGAAAATAAAAACATTATATTATATAAACAATAATGAATTACCAAATGTTTGTTAAAGTTTTTTTATAAGAACACGTCTGCTATTGGATGTAGTATCAGAATCCTTTGCAAAAACCACAACATGGCGATTGATAAGGTGATACTTTTAAAGGTAAACATAGAGGAATAAAAAATCCAAGCCGAAGCAGTTCAAAGCTAACGCGAGAGCCACCGAAGAAAGTTTTATTTCAAAATTTGAAATATATCTCGAATCGTTAACTATCAACTCATAATGTGGGCTCGTTGGGGAGACTGTGCTATCACCTTGTGAAGGCTTAAAGGAAGATAACGAGAAACTATTTGTAGATAATCTATTCATTTCAATACCCCGGAAAATATTTAAGACAAAGAGTAGTTTTTAAATCAAGTTTTTCAAATTCAGAAAAGTTTTAAAAAGCTTGAATGAGGCGTATTTACTGTTGCTCCTTCCTCTAAAAATAAAATATTTCTAATGTGTTCTTATGACGACGACTTTATGACGAGTCGGCCTTACACCAACGTCAGGACGTGAAGTGTGAGGAGAATGGCAACGAACTGTACCCTTCGTGTCAACTATTCTTCCGCTCGAAATTTTAATGATTTGGAAGGGAAGCTCATGGCTGCTTTTTTAATAATTCATTATTTATTTATATTCATAATAATTTTGTGACCAAGAAATACAGAAGAAGTGTTAAAGATTTGAACTGATTGTTTACTTCACTCGTTAAAACTCACTTTTGATAAAAAAATATTTTAGAAAAAAGTTTGGTAATCATGATAAAGAAATAAGTTTGGTAATGTGAATCGTTACTTTTTTCTAATATTTCTAACTTTTAATCATGCAGTAACTGTTCAGTTTGCTGAGTAAAAGTTCGGAAATTATGCAGTAAACTGCATTTAATTTTCCTTTCTATGTAATATATAAATTTAGAAAAGCTAAATAAACAATTTAAATAGAATTCAATAGACAATACTCATTTCTACGGCTAATTTAATTTGGAGTGCAATGCTTTGTTACACTTTTTGTTTCTTAACAATGTGACGAGTGCGAATTAAGATTTTGCTTTTATTTTAAAAAACGAAAAGAAATATATCGATTGATGCTATTATATGACAACCTGCACCTGCCGGGGCACCTGCCGTATGCTGTCTCCGCCACAACCCACACCATCACTTTGGTCCGTTGCTTTGATCATCATTCCCTCTGTTTTGATTCGAATCACTCACAAATTAAGGCATGAAAGAATTACTCGTAGGGACATTTTAATTGTAGCACCGAAATTCCATTGGTACGAATTCTTGGGCAGAATCAATAAGGAAGATAGTTATGGCAAATGGGAACGCGGAATCACTGTCGTTTTCGTATCGATCAAGCAGTGATAGTTCTGTGCTGATTATTTCCTACGTACTATGAATAATTTAAGCAACACGCGAATCAACATATAAACTCCATTCAATTTCTTGGTATGTACATTTAAGATGTGACTTGTTTAAACGATGTCGGAGAAGTGAGTGAAGGCTTTCGTTTTTCTTAAACGTCTATTGCCCTCTCCTACGAGATTTGCTGAAACGGTGGCGCGACAAATGCTCGTCAAAACACTACGTACGCTGTCGGACGAGATTTGCTGGGAATGGGGATTTGCTGGCAAACGTCACGATATTGTTGATCGTTTATTACTGCAGCGTACCTCCCCACACCTGGCTAGGAGGCCTAATCGGAAATTAAGACTGAAAGACACTGTGTAGAATTTGTGATACTTTTGCCCAGCCGCTGCTTTGCCAAACAAAATGGGGACGGCTTGCTACTCTGCGGGTATATTTTTCATGATGTTGGTAGCGCGTTGACGGGAGGCAATATACGGTGTTGAACTGAAGTTTGCGTTTGGTGCACTAGGGTGGGAGGCAGTGTGGTTGTTATTGGGCGACTGTCGTGAACCTCAGGCGACACGAATGCTTGGTCTCGATAAATAAACGTTTGAGTCTCTCCGTCCAAACGTTGCCTTTGCGTCCGTTTACTTTGATGGCATCAACCACGTTTGAAACTCGTTCCAGGACTTTATGAGGGCCCGAGTAAAGCTGCGTTAGTGGCTTCTTGATGGCATTCACTCGTAGGAAGACGTGGCTTGTTGATGAACATAGTTCGCGAATAACGATGCAGTGGAGGTACAAGGCGAAGTTTGCTCATGAAGCTGCGTAAGCCGGAGAAGAATTCGTTAGGCTCAATTTTGCTGTTACTAGGTACCAAAATTTCTCCGAGGTATGAGATTGTCGTTCCGTACAGCATACGGAACCGCGTAAGCCCAGTTATACGGTAGGGAGTACGGTGGGCCGGTGTGATTTCTTTTCTTGGCACATGGTAGCAGACTTAAGCGTGCAGTGCCAGTGCTCAATTATTCTGTTTGAAGCAGGATGGTACGGCGATGTCCGATTCCGTTAACATCCAATGAATCAGGTCAGCGCTTTAAATAATGATAACTCGAATTGGGTAGCTGGGTCTGTCGTAATGGCGCGCGGGATGCCAAAACGTGTGACTCAGTTATTGAACAATGGCCGGGCTACAGAATCTGCTGTCTGGTCGACCAATGGAATAGCCTCGGGCCATCTCTAGAAACGATCGATCATGGTTACGCAATACTTATATCCTTGTGATGGAATAAGCGGGCCGATGATGTCAATGTGAACGTGTTCAATTGGCTCCTTGAGCAACTGGAAGGATTGAAAAACGTTTCTTTGATGATGGCTGAGTTTCGAACGCTGGCGCGAAATCTTTCTTCATTTTTACCCATACAAACTTACTAAATATAGTCTTCAGGGTATCACGGCCGCTTGCGTCAGAAAGCTGATGAAATACGTCGAAGAAACACCTACTTAAACTCCAAGGAACGTAGGGTCGTAAGCATAACAGGGAAGTGTCTACTGCCAATTCCAAATCTCCATCCATTCGAGCTTTTTCCAGATTGAGCGATGTGGTATGGTTACTGAGTAGTTGCTTAAGTTCGATGTCGGCTTGCTGCTAACAAGCCAAATCCTTGATGTCGATGCAAACGGAAGTGGAGATTACTTCGAATCGGGATATCGCGTCCACCAATTCGTTAGTGGGGCAAGGAATGTATCGGAAATCGGTACAAAACTGCGACACCAAAGTCAAATACTGTTGCTGACGGGGAGATGTCTTGTCAGCTGGTTGCACAACCGTTTAAACCAACGGTTTGTGGTCGGTGAGTACGTGGATCTCTCTGCCTTTCAAAAAATGTTGGAATTGGCGAACACTGTCGTAAACGGCAAGAAGCTCGCGGTCGTGTACGCTGTACTTTGTCTCTGGTGCGGAGAGATTTCTTTGGTATAAAGCGACTGGCAACCAACGATTACTCCAAGCGCCACACTTGATGCACCTGTAGGAAATCTAAGGGGTTCGTTAGACCTGGAGTGTACCAGCTTCGTGGTATCAGCCAAAACTATTTCTGCATTGACGAAACGCCTCTTCCACTTCCGGGGTCAATTTGATGGGTGTTTTATCGTTCTTTTCTCCCTTGGTACAATATTTGTTCAAGGGTGCCTGGAGCTCGGCCGCGATGTGAATAAAGTAGCGATAGAAATTGATTATGCCCAAAAAACGACGCAGCTCGTTAACGTTGGAGGAATTTCCGAATCGCTTTAACTCGTGACGGGGGTGGTGAGGTACGACACTCGCTTAGTAAATGTCCTAAATATTCCACGTTCTTCGCTCCAAAATCACATTTGGACACAACATCCACTAATCCGTAATTTGAGAGTCGCTCGAAGATTTCACGCAAATGGTCGAAATGCTGGTTTTCTGATTCTGAGGCCACCAGTATGTCGTAGACGGAAAGTCATAACGGTAAATTTGAAAAGACCGAATCGCGTCACGACTGCTGTTTTTGGGGATATCGCTCGACGGGGATTTTGTGGAAAGCCTTGAACAGATCAATCTTGAAAAACACTCGATTGCCGGCCAGGTCGATAGTTACGTCTTTACGCATTAGTTACGACGCATTGGATACTTATCGGGTATCGTGACGGAATTATGTTTTCGGTAGTCCCCGCAAGGTCGCTTGGATCCGTCATTTTTGCGTACCATGGGTAATGGGCTCACCCAAGGTCTACTCGAGGAACGGCAGTAACCTTATTCCAAGAGGTACTTGACATATCCGCTTGGAGTTTCTACTTCTTTATAGTGCGTGGACGTTTCGCCATCGTTCGGTGGGCCAGTAGTGACTATAAAATGTGGGATATTGTGATTAGCCGTCTTCGCTTTAACAACTTGATTAGTCAGTGTCGGGAACTGTTTAAGAAGTGCGTGAAAACTCGATGTACCGCTAATAGTAGAAATGGAGATGCCATGGTCTTGACATACGTGGCCACGTACTGAGTGCCGTGTTTCAGGCTCATTAATGCACCGATTACGCATGTCTACGAGAAGGCCATATTTCTCTAGGAAGTCGGCTCCTCAGATAGGGCGTGACACCTTCGCGACATGAAAGTTCGATTGAACTTGCGTCGGAGCCCGAGCGACAGGACAAGTGTCATTTTGCGAAAGTATCGATCGGCGTTTGGTTAGCCGGGAACAGCATGTATTTCAATACACTGCCTGGACGTCGTAACGTCGAGGCGGAAATGACGGACACGTCCGTGCCGGTGTCAATGAGGAACGTTAACCTAGAATTAGTCGAACTGCTAGCATCGCCTGCTGATATACGAAAAGTGCAAGAAAATCGACAGCGTCTAGCTGTCGCACCAAAATGCTTGTGGAAACAACACGAACCGGGAGCTGGCTTCTGCGGGACCGAACTGCTTTGAGGTACGGAAACTTGTTGTTGCGAGGAGCAATTACATGCGTTGCATCTAGCGTCATTTCCTTTGAGCGAATTGGCTTGGATTCGATTAATTTCACACCGGAGCTCCGCGATTTGTTCCAAGTAGTTTTGATTGAAAGGATTCTCCACCTTTATCATATCTGAACGACGTTGAATATTGGCGACAAAATCAGTTATATCGTAACTTGCCACGCGATCCGCCGCCTTCGTTAGTTTTTCAAGGCTATCGGACTCCAACACGGCCAATTTGGGGCGAATATCTGGAGGGAGGTGCTGCAGCCAAAATGATTTAATAATTGACTCTGGCATCTCAACTCCAGCCACCGACCTTATCCTACGAAGAAGTTGTGATGGACGCTGATCGTTCAATTCCATGCAGAACATGAGCTGGTGCAGCTTTTCAAGCTTTTTTAGTGAAAACACGGATAGTAGTCTTGATTGCAGGGTCACATACTTGTTGGCTTCGGGTGGCAGCCTGATAACGTCAGTCACTTGCGAGATGAGAGCCACATCCAACTAGCCCGGAACTGCGTTTTCACTCATACAAACCACAGCTCCGGTTCGTTTTGTCAGAATCGCGCCATCTTAATCGTGACGGTACCGATTTCGAGCTGCTCCGACGGCGTGCTTGCCGTAGTTAAAGGACGGGCGATAGCGTCGCCGTCCGCGTCCTGGAATTCGTTTTTGGCCATGAAGTAACTGTTCTACCCACGTAGTAGGGTCTCTAATTATGCTGTTTATTTCCTACACAAATGCGAGGATTTCAATCAATTTCTTGGTATGTATATTTAGGATTTGACCTGTTTGAACAATGTTCATTTGTCCATCTTAAACGCCAAGTACCCTCTCCTACGAGAGTTGCTGAAACGGTAGCGCAACAGTCCTAATGACGGAAATGCGTTACGATCGAAGACAAAGACCAGGAAATATTTTATCGACACGCTGAAAAGGTACAGAAAGAGAATCGCCTCCAATTACCGTAAAGCACACATGCACTCCACGGCACCGTACATTTCGCCACTACCGCAGCATTTTCCACTTTTCTTTACTAAGAATTAGATGGAAGGAAAATTATATAAACACGAAAGACGATTAACATAGTCGTCACAGAATTAGTAATGTATGTGATGTTAAGTGTTATCAACGCGGGCACAAGAAAAAAATTAAAACTTGTTATCAATAATAAGAGCTTTTGCTGTAAAAGAGTACAATGAACTCATGGAACGTGAAGATGTATCTGATCGTATGAAAGCACACTGTCGTCACTTTATAAAAAGTGGAAAATATTAGCATACAATTTTTAAAATTTTTATATTCAATTTCAATTTGTCAATCAAAAACAAAAACCGGGTAGAGTTTTTTAAAGTTTAAAGCGCCAATAACTACCACAACGATAATAATGGGTGAACAAGCAAACTACTAGGCAGATATAGTTTAAGTACGGTATTTGAGGAACCACCTAGAAATTCGAAAGCCGGACGAAAGTTGATCCTGAAATTCGACTGGACTGCTTGATTTTGAAATTTGTGTTTGACGAGTTCGTTGCTGTTCTGAAAATGTTTTAGTGAAAAATGTGCCTTTGTGCCCCGAATGAATTCATTTCATCAATTAATTAATATTTACAAACATTCAGCGGCCGCAAATGTAGACGTTATTTTCTTTTGCGAAATGTGATTTTATCGCAATTTTTTGCTTTTTGTATTCTTTTAATTTACAATCGATAAAGTCATTCTTTGAATGACAGTGTTATTTCTTTCTAATAAAAGACTTGAATGCAAATTCTTCAGAAAATTTTTTATCCCGCATGCAATGGAATACGTGTGGCGGTCACGGCCTATTTGACTATGTCTTCAAAGACTCCCAATACCTGATCAAGGAACCAAATAACTTAAATCGGCTAAAATGTTTCGCTAGAAACAAGCGGCACTATAAAGTATGTCCGTTTTTCTTGCAAATCTTTTTACAAATTCTGATTTTTTACGAGGGCAGCGTTTGTGTCTTAGTAATAATTAATCGCAGAAATATTTCAATACAATGATGAGTAGGATGAGGGAATAACAAAAATTGAAATTGGCTAAAACTGAAGACTATTCGATACAAAACACTCTTTCAAAATAAATCTTTAATATTTCCTTACCTCCGAATTTTTTCGCTAAATTTTTATCGGCTAAGTTTAAAATTAAACGGAGGAAATTTCAAACTCAAACAAAATTCAGTCCCAAACAATATGAAAACAAAAAATTGAGCTGGAATTAGTAAAAATTTCATTTTCACCATGGCGTTCTTACGAATTACCAACATTTCTGATAATAACTTCCTAGACGATCTGACGACTTATTTCACATAAAGCGTCTCCCTTTTAATGTGTTCGAATTAATATTAAAATTTTGAGTATGAAATTTTACGATAGGTTGAAAACGTGATTTAAAACTCAATTTCGAATGAATAAACGAGTGGAATTTTAAATGTGCACCATGGTAATGACCAGATCGCATTTATCCAGAATAATATTAAGGATAAGCTGAAGTATTTCGCAGATGTGAATTTGATTTGCTCGAGGACATCTTTAATTACCAAACAAGTGACCATTTCGCCCCAACCTATTTCAGGCACTTTGGTTACTTTGCAACCTCTCATAACTTTGATCCTGATCCCTTTTTGAAATTAAAATTCCATAGCCGCCAGGCACGAAACTATACCTTAAATATTTCGTATGATGGAACTGGTCATTCGATACAATTCTCTTCAACTTTAGTGCGTTCACTATGCCACTAATGATGCCTTAGTGTAATAATACGTGTCAATACGTCAAGAGGGGTTGATTGTGCTTTTCATTCTGCCAGGAAGATTCTTTGCGAACAGGACAGAATTCATAACTACAAAACTTGTTTAATTGAAAATAGTTGAAGCCCCTTTTATGTTGTTGTAAATAGAAATTTCTAATGTATTTAATGGGTATTTTGTTTCTTGGGCATATTTTAAACGAAGCGGGTTTAGTGCTCGGATAATTAATGTAGTCATATTGAACAAGGAATTTGATTTATTTTTAAGTAATATGGCTTAGATTATAACATTGTGACCAAATTTGTTTGCAGGATACCAACCTTTTAGTATAAAAAATTGAACGAAGAATTTATATTTTTAACAGAATAGTTGTAAATAGCATTAAATGGACAAGTGAATCGTTTTATTGAGATTTGAAATGTCTGACACCCTAAACACATTCTTTAAGTTGTTTTTTTTTTGATTATAAGAAGGAAGAACAATCGAATTAGGATATTAATGAAACATCAAACAAAAAGAAATATTCTGAAACATCTCGTTGAAATGTTTGTTAATAGTTTAATGGGGTTTTCTGCGAATTTGTAGCCAGGTTGTACTTAAGTTCGACTCTCTTAGTTCACGATTTAGTGTTCGAATAGTACCGAGAAATTTCGTTACTTCCAAACAATTGAATTTTTCACATCGGTATTATTGATTCTAAAATTCAGTTCAAATGTGGATCTTTTCTTGTTTTTTCGGCAATGTTCTTCGCATTTACTAGTAGTTGATTGATTCGGGACACGACAATGAGATTAAAATCGTCTAGTTCGAGGTTTTTCATTTCTTCTATCTCTTGGAAAATAATTGAATGGACGAAATTGATTGTGGACGGCTATAAAAAACTAGAACAATCATCTGCCTTCGCGTTCTGTTTTGATTGTCTTAATTTGTCATCAAAATTAAAATTTGCGAGATAATCGGCATAATTTGCCACGTGGCTGATGCACAAAACTGGTAGCGACTTTTCTGGAT
This sequence comes from Stratiomys singularior, assembly GCA_954870665.1. Classification (NCBI taxonomy): domain Eukaryota; kingdom Metazoa; phylum Arthropoda; class Insecta; order Diptera; family Stratiomyidae; genus Stratiomys; species Stratiomys singularior. The sequence continues at coordinate 66,315,232 of OX940877.1, forward strand.
GCAAAATTTGAGTTAACGGTTTGTGATCAGTTATTAGTTCAAATTTTCACGCGTCTAAATAATTTCAAGACTGCCCAAACAATAGAGCTTATTTTGTGAAGTGGAGAGCTTCTTTGTCTATCTGTGGATAACGTTGCTCGGTTTTTGTCATTATTCGACTCGCAAAAGGAGGGATGAACGCGATTTAACCGCTATGTTCAAGATTATCTTGGACAGGCTGGGTAAAATCGAGAACACCCTGGTCGATCACAGCTCCAATGTCCGGGGCCTTATAAGCACGTCTAGCTATCCCCATGACCAATACTAGACACCTCTCTGCAGTGTTGGCTCGAGATGAACTTCATCTAATAGCTGTGAATGTCAACTGGGTAGCGAGTGTCTATAGGAGGTCAGATCTACTGGATTTTGCGTCTGAACACAAACCTGACATTATACTGCTGAACGAGACTAAACTCAACGAAAGACATAACGTACAGTTCAAGGACTACAACTTCATACGTACTGACAGACCCAACTCGACTAACGGAGGAGGGACAGCAAAAATGCTCACACGACACATCAAGTACAAACACATAAACAGACCAGAATTCAGTGGATTGGAAAGCCTAGAGTTGGCATGCATAAAGCTTGAAATGCAAGGCGGCTAACGTCTCTTTGTTATCTCCGCATATGCATCGCAAAATCTGATTACGAGATTCAGGGAAGAGTTCAGCCTCGTGTTTGAACTTCTTCGACTGAAGAAGGCTGGGTAAAATCGAGAACACCCTGGTCGATCACAGCTCCAATGTCCGGGGCCTTATAAGCACGTCTAGCTATCCCCATGACCAATACTAGACACCTCTCTGCAGTGTTGGCTCGAGATGAACTTCATCTAATAGCTGTGAATGTCAACTGGGTAGCGAGTGTCTATAGGAGGTCAGATCTACTGGATTTTGCGTCTGAACACAAACCTGACATTATACTGCTGAACGAGACTAAACTCAACGAAAGACATAAAGTACAGTTCAAGGACTACAACTTCATACGTACTGACAGACCCAACTCGACTAACGGAGGAGGGACAGCAAAAATGCTCACACGACACATCAAGTACAAACACATAAACAGACCAGAATTCAGTGGATTGGAAAGCCTAGAGTTGGCATGCATAAAGCTTGAAATGCAAGGCGGCTAACGTCTCTTTGTTATCTCCGCATATGCATCGCAAAATCTGATTACGAGATTCAGGGAAGAGTTCAGCCTCGTGTTTGAACTTCTTCGACTAGATGATCCCAGTAATTATTATGTTCTAGCAGGTGACCTGAATGCAAAACATAGCGACTGGCTGAACGAGTACGCCAATCCACGGGGAGTATTTCTAAAACGATGGATTGATGAGAATCAAATTGAATACCGATGCCAGCTCGTCGGGTCTAAATTGCCTCGATCTGGATCTTTGCATAGTTGATATGCGTTTGAATCTTACTGACTTGACAGTGGACCACAAACTGCAAACTTCGCACTATGACAGCGACCACGAAGCAATACAAATAAGGATTGCTAAAGAGAATAGCGACTTATTCTTACTTACTGCAGAACAAACACCCAACAAATACAACTACAGAAAAACAAACTGGACGAAATTCAACCAAACACTAACACAAATACACGAACCACTTGTACAAAACTCAACCACCTACATTCCGAACAATAGAAACTTGACTAACGACCAAATTGACGAATACATAAACGAAATAAACAAACTTATACTCACTGCAATGGACCAGACCATACCAAAAATTATACCACGAAGCAACATGGACCAATACTTGACCCGACGCATCAAGAAACTAAAAAAGCTGAAAAGTATGTTTCTGACGCATATCAACAGTATATATAGGAGTTCCGCTGCGAGCTGGCATCCGCATTTAAAAACTCTCAAAGAAATCATGAAGGCTGTGCGTTATCTCATCAAGTTGAGCTTTACTCGAGAAGTAAACCAACAGTGGGCTGAGAAAGTGCAGAGCATTCATCCTCCGGATCCGGATGGAATGTTCAGCCAGATCAACGCTTTCTTCAGATCGAAGAAGCCGACAACGGTGTCGACTTTGAAAATCCCGTTAGAACATGACGAATATAGGATCATGGAAACAGATGAACCCGACAACATTCAACGTCCCATACAATACAAAACTATAACAAACGAGACAGAAAAATTAGATGTAATTGGTATGAGTATGGAATCAGTTCATCAACAAAACTCTAATCTAGGTAGTTCTCGATTGAGAGAAACTGTCAAAAATAAAGTTGAAGACTTCCTGACTTCTTACAGTCGAGAACCCACTCTCCATTTCAGTGAGTCAGTAAATTCAAATATGCTACCACAGAACAGCTTGAAAGACTATTTTGTGTCGAAGGAGGATGTACAGCATGCCTTTCGGACACTTAATAACAAAAAATCAACTGGCATTGATGGCATACCCAACATTGTCCTCAAACACTTACCAGAACCAATAATGACGGAATTTACTTGCATTTTCAATAATGCACTTAATAATAAATACTTCCCACAAAATTGGAAGAAGGCCAGGGTCATTCCAATTTTGAAGAAGGGAAAAGATCCTAGCGATCCGAAAAGCTATCGACCGATAAGCTTATTGTCAAATGCAGGCAAAGTCTTTGAGAGTTTCTTGAACAGAAGTACCAAGAAACACCTCGAAGACAAAGATATCGTAAGCAATAGTCAGTTTGGCTTTCGCCGAAGCCATTCTACTATCTATGCTATCACGAAAGTGACGTCAGATATCTGCTGGCATTTAAATGGAGGAAAATGTGTTGGAGCATACCTAATTGATATGGAGAGAGCCTTCGATACATTTTGGCTTGATGGACTGATTTTCAGACTCATACAGAATAGGTTCTGTAATGATTAAATAGTCATACTAGTGAGTATGCTGTATGGAAAAGAATTTATTGTCGAAGTCGGGGGAAATACTTCCAGTAGAGTATTTCAGGTTTCTGACGGTCTACAACAGGGAACTGTAACGGCACCAACATTATTCTCAATTTTATTGAATCCTCTTCTGAAGTCGTTTGGCTTCAAATAAGTCCTGCACGGATGATAGTGGCGTTTGCTGACGACTTGATCATACACACTGCAGACAGGAAAGCTTCGGTGGTTCAAGCTGAGCTGCAAAGTATGTTTCAAGATGTACAAACGTTCACAAACGCTTGAAAATTTAAAATAAATGATAACAAATGTGAAACTATCTTGTTTCGTGGACCACTGGCAAAGGCCGGCAGAGACTTGAAGCGAAATTGGAAGGATTTCCATATTAAGTCGAATGGCGAACGCATATCACACAAGAACACCGTAAGGTTCTTGGGCGTGTTCCTCGACTATCGCTTGCAGTACATACAACATGCGAAAATGCAGCTCGAGAAAGCAAGAAGGGCATTCATGTCTCTTAAGAGACTTTTTTATGCGAAACACCTGGAGAGACGTGTCAAGGTCATATGTCATCAATGTCTCGTAAGACTCATTATAACATACGCGTGTCCCATATGGTTTAACCTGAGTGCTTCCACCATGGAGAAAATCAAGGTGTTTGAGCAAAAATGCTTAAGAGCTTGCACTAGATTGTACAAAACAGCGGAATCCGACTTCAATTATTATTACTCGGAGGTATTCAAGGAGTAGACTCTTGCATTATACACCAAGTAAGGAGACATTGTCTGCAATCGAGTATAACTGATGAGAATATGTGGATCAGTCACCCATATTATCCTAATCAGTTGTACTTTGAGCGATGCAGGGAGACAGGCTTCATACCACCAGAAGAACTTCCTTACTTAGATGGAAAGAGACTTATCATTGACGGACGTGGAATACGGACAAGAGACTTATAAACGACGACAGTATAGACACCCACAATACTGAAGTAGACTTACGATATTCGATGCATATGTGTCATAAACAGAGAAAGCACCAACAGTATTGGTGGCTGAAATGAGATTCTAGTGGTCGTGTGAACGGTTGGCATGCCTATGACACGCGGAGCTGTTAATTGTCATCTTCTCATAATGAACATAGCAGCCTTAATCTGTGTTTTTAGTGAAATATAACCTAACAATTAAATAACTTGTATATAGTTAGCTTTATTTAATTTTTCAAATCTAGGATAATTTAGTATGTACCTTTATCACCGGAAAAAAAAAAACAAAACAAAAAAAAATATTAAATTAGAAATATAGAAAACTAAATAGCTATTATATAGATTAAGCTCTATTTCTAAATAGGATTAAGTAGACTTAAGTTCGCGATAGTCTTTGAAGTTTTTAAAAATTTTCCTTCAAATTATTAATTCTAATGAAATTAATCTAAGCAAATAGTGTCAAGGGGTATCCCCATTATATGTGACTGGCCTAGACCAGAGTGCCCTCAGTGGCCATAGGTTCAAATAGACGTAAGATAGCTTAACCATGTTTTGTTCTCTTTTTTGTGGAAATTTGTAACCTGTATAATATTATATGAAAAAATAAAGAGATCTTTTTACCTTTACCTTTACCTTTGTCCGACTTGCATACCGCATGAGCCGTTCAATGCCGTTACTTAATCGATGTAACAACATCGCTCCCAAGCCTACCTTGCTGGCATCTGTAGCAAGTAAAAGTGGCAACTGTGGATCATACGGCATCAGTGCTTGTGGTGAAATCAAAATATTTCTTATATTAGTTGTGTATATGCTTCGTTCCCAGCTGAAGTCCAAACAAACTCTTCTACCAGAAGCATGTTGCGTAACGGACGAGCGATCGTGGCGGGACTCGGTATAAATGGGCAATACTATGTTGCCTTTCCGATGAAAAGCTCTTATTCTTCTGTTGTAGATGGCTGTGGTGCATCTTTGATAGCTTCAATGTGTTTTTCAGATTTGCTGTCTCCCTGTGCATCAACTTTGTGTCCAATAAATTAGATTTCTCGTGTTGCAAAAACACATTCTTTGCGATTGAGCTCAACCCCATTTTCTCTGAAACGCATAAAAATTTCATTCAGAAAAATGAGCAATTCTTCAAACGTCCCGGCATGAATGAGTATGTCGTCATAAAAATTGAGAACGTTTGGTAGACCCTTGATAACGGCTTTTAGGTGATGTTGACAAATTGCTAACAATGTAATACAATATATTTATTGATGCCTCACAGTATTAATACATGTCATTCTTAATCAATTCTATGCTCTGGACACAGTTTTGTTTTTTTAAGTGTCTATGCTAGTTAGGTCTACTTTTTCTTATCTAATTATACATAATATTTACTCGATCGCATTTAGCTGTTAAAAAGTTTCTGTAATTATTCATATACGCTTGCATCACGCACTGTCATGTCTTCATTTATTTTTAACCTAAATAAATACTTAACCTACTAATCATAAGCCTAAATAAACACTTAACCTATTATATACAATAAAACTTAAAAACTAAACTAAAGGATTTTCTTATTATCCTTTTAGATCTTTGCATATTTAGCTTTCCTCGATGAAGCTCAGGATGACCTTTGTAGGTGTACAATTTTTCAAATATTTTATCCGCTTCTCGGTTGATGATACTGCTTGGCCTGATGAATTTCCCCCGTTTTAGGGTTGCTGCGTGGTTGAATACGAAAATTACATCTAAAGAAATTTATTCCAGTTAATTTTCAACATAGTCCCCTTTCCTAGATATACACTCATTTGAGCGCTACATGAGTGATTCGAATGCTCTCTGGCACTCCTCTGAAGTTATCGCTTTGAGATGCTCGGTGCAAGCCGCTTGAATGCTCGGTACATCTTCAAAAAATCGTCCTTTCAAGGCCATTTTTAGCTTGGGAAATAGGAAAAAGTCGGCTGGAGCCAGATTTGGCGAGTATGGGGCGTGATTGATGCGTGGGATCTGATTTTTGGCGAGATAACGCTTCAGAATGTTCGAAGAATGAGCAGGCATATTGTCATCCAGCAAACTCCACGATCCCGGTTCCTTGTACTCGGGCCTGATGCGATGAATCCGGCGCTTCAGACGTTTTAACACCTCTACGTAATACGCAGCATTCACGGTGGTGTTTAGGGGCACAAATTCTTTGTGTATCAGGCTTTTGGAGTCGAAGTAAGCGATGAGCATCGTCTTTACCCGTGATTGTTGTTGGTGCACTTTTTGAGGCCTCGCACCGCTTGGACTGAGCCAAGCGGATGACTGGCGCTTCGTGAAAAGATCGTATTGAAAGCACCAAGTCTCGTCTCCAGTCATAATTGAGGTTAGAAAGCCCGGAGTGGTGTCGTAAGTCTCGATAAAATCTTGACAACATTGGAGCTTGCACCGGGGTACTAAACACACGTTCACTCAAGCACGTCTATCTCGGCAACTAATGAAAAAATTCTCAAACACTTCAGAGGGATGTAGCAACATAGTACCGGTGTTGTCCAAGAGATGGCGCCATTCGTACAAGCGCTACAAAATAAGTTCGGAAACTTTTCCGACATACTGTGTATTTTCTTCATCCGTTCGTTTGGATGCTCACTAAGGCTGATGTAGTACCGAAACGCCATGTGTTTTATTCTGCTGGGGAGTTACTCAAGCTTAGCTTCCTCGTATAATTTTTCGCTGCGATAGCGGCGGTTTGTTCGAGGATTGAAGTAGAGTCCTATATTCTCGTAGTATTTTTCTATGTTATGTATATAGAGTCCTATAGGCTCGTAGTATTTTTCGCTCTAACTTTGCCGCGTCTCCCATAGCTGTTTTGGAACATGTCAACCAAATTGGTGCTGCGCACGTGATAATGGGTCTGATTAGTGTTTTATATAGGGTTGACTTTGCATTGCTGGAAAGCCTTGCTTGTTTACGGAGAAGAAACCGAATGCGGGAGAATGCACTGTAGGCTTTTTTGGTATTGTTTCGAAGATGAGGATGAAATCTGATCGTTTCATTAAGGGTTACTCCAAGATACTTTAGATTGGGGGAAGGACAAATGGGTTCTTCACCTATTTTTAAAGCCGATTTCTTGCACTTTTGTTTCATGAGTTTCATGAGTGTGTCCAAAGTGTTTGTGAATATTTTTGAATATAGTCAATTGGGTTTTGCAGCATTTATCTTTATACTCCATTTAACGAAGGACTTTTGTAGCTTCACTTTGTGATTTTCAATTTACTGGGTTAATTTGAAACGAGTAAATTAAGGTATCGTCAGCAAATTGGATGATTTTTGTGTTTTCCTCTACTGATGGAATCGGGATATCTGCTGTGTATATATCATACAATACTGTACCTGTCACTGAACCTTGCGGCACACCAGATGAAACAGTTTGTTTCAGTGAATTTTTTTCCTGAACGGAGACATAGAAGGTCCTCTTACAGAAGAAGCTAATGGCAATTCTAATCGCTTTATCAGGGAACCCTAGTTGAATCAATTTAAAAATTAGCCCATCATGCCAAACACTATCGAAAGCTTTTTCCAAGTCGAGAGCACAAGCAGCTGTAGGAAAGTTCCTAGAATTGAGATTTGACACGATATCCTCATGAAGGCAAGAAATTGCATTTAATGTGCCGTGTTTAGGCTTAAATCCGAATTGGTGCTCTGGGATTAATCGTTCTTGTTCACAGTGTCCTGTTAACATCTGGAGCCATACATTTTCAAAGATTTTTCCTAAGTTGGAGAGCATGGAAGTGGGTCGAAAATTTGAAGGAGAGAAATCTTTGCCAACCTTGTGTATTGGAATGATTTACGCAATTTTCCACTGATCAGGAAAGTAACCATTGCTTATGCGATTGTTGCAAATTATGGTTAATAGCTTAACCATGGAGGGTGGAAGGTGTTTTAAAACAATATTTGGTATATTATCAGGCCTACTAGACTTTTTAGTATTTAGTGTTAGAATTAACTGTGTGAACTGTTCTGAACTGATGAATCGTGATCGATCTCGTTGGTGGTCTGCCGGGTTGTCTGTGGAGAATACAGTGAGAGAAGAGAGATTGCCTTGCTTGTACTGGGAAACTGACTCCAGAACAGTTTTGGAGTGAGTAGAGTTGGGTTCCGGTGGCTGAGAGTTTAGTTGGAAAAGGAAATTTTCAGCGAAAATTTCAGCCTTAGCTTGAGGTGTGTTAACTTGCTTTTCATTAACAATAACCTTGTCGGCAGAGCGATTGAATTTTCCAGCTAGAATATTGATTTATTTAAACGTGCTGGGGCCTGGTTTTATGTTTTGCGGGCGTTCTATGAGTTGTTTACTGCGATAGTTATGGGTCAGTTCTCTAATTATAGAGCTGAGGCCGTTAATCCTCGAAAGAATTCTCTTATAAGTAGCATTTGTCCTGTTCCCATACCTATGGTATATTCTTTTTAATTGTTCTCTCCATTGATGCCTAGCTTTTAAGTATATTAAAATGTCTTCCGGGAGGACATTGTGTCTGAATTTAGATGGGTGGACGATTTTGGAGTTTCTGTCAATTGATTGCTGTATGGCAATTGCAGAAATATTAACAAGACTGTCAATTTCTCTCTTGCTCAGATTTTTGTCCGAATCTGTTCTGTGTCAAATCCAGCTAGTTGGTTGCTTGAATGGAGCCAGTTATAAAGGATTCTACCTTTGCGGTTTACTACCTAGTCTTACCACTCGGTGTGCCTGCAGTTAAGATCAATGGCAATGATTATATTTTGATACACCAATGTAAGGTTTTGGAGCACTGCAAGATCGAGTTTCAAATTTCCTGCAGAGACAGAGACAGGTATGTAAACAGAGATGATCAGGATTGACCTGGCGTCCTCTGTTTTAACCAAAGCAGCAACAGCAGAGAAACAGATGAGGCCATCAATGGGAACTTCCTCTAGGGCCAAGAGATTTTTTATTAAAAGGGCTGTACCACTGAGTGCGTCATCCCTTAGTATGTTATACCCTGTAAATCTTAATATGTGTTGCTTTCCCAATCTTGTCTCCGAGATGCAACAAAAGGTTGCCTCATGGGAATCCAAGATCTTTTGTGCCGGTGCTCTCTGGTTGTGGGAAACTAATGAGCGAGCGATGAAGACCAACACCTGCAGTTCCTTTCCTGGGGCGACATAATCAATTTAAACGACGTTAGCTTGTCCTCCGCAGACGTATTCAAGGCAATCACTGCCTTAATAAGTTCGCTAATATGATTTCTGTGACCAGAAGGTGGATTTAGGTTTGACTGTTGGTTTGGATTCACCGTTTCAGCATCTAACCGTCTTGCGATTGCTGCGAAGCTTACTCCCGGCTTAATCACGTGCTGAGCTGGCTGCCAAGCTGGGCGCCTTGGTGTAGTTGTAGTGGCATGCACCGGTTTATTGTGGCGTGCCTGCATTTCTTTATATGCTGGACACCCGCGGTAGTTAGCAAGTTGTCCATTTTGTCCGCAGTTGCAGCATACAGGTGCTTCGGTTTGAGGCTTTGGACATTTTCCCCTATCATGAGAGGAGGTGCATTTAATACACCTCTTGATGATAGTGCAATTTTCTGCAACATGACCAAAATTTTGACGGTTGAAGCGCTGCACCATTTCTCTGTTACGAATCCTTCTTCACTGGATCCGTTGCCTCAGGATATATTTAATTTTGTTGACATGTTCTATGTCCTGGCCAGGTCCGAAATGAACCATGAAATGATTCGATTGGGAGACTTTTGCGTTCTCATCGATTTCGCGGAGCTATTTGCTTTCTCTTGGTGGAAGAAAATGCGAGACGGATTTGTCTTCTATTGAGCTCACTTCTGATAGCTCATCTAAGATGTCACGGGGCTGAGTACTTCGGTGCAGCCCTCTAATTAAAAGAGTTTTTGGTCGAACACTGACAGGCGTGGGGGTCGAGGCATGAATTCCCTTACTTCGAATGAAGGCAAACGTTTTTCCGTGGTCTTTGACGGATGCACAAAACACGAGCGATTTATCACTGCTCGTATTTTTCACGTTTACACTCAATCCCTCGCTTGAAAGATCCTTTATGAGATTTGAGATATTAACTCCATAGCACGTAATAGGTGAAACCTTTTCTTTTTTTTTTGAACCGATGGGGATGTTTGGCGACTAGCACTTTTGTTCGGGACACTGACTGCCCCATTCACCACTACACCAAATTTAGTTTTTGAAATACCACTTACCTTTGGCTTCTGTTGCACGAAGTTGAACGTATCCACAGTTGAGTGCTGATGTAAATTTTTCCTTGTGTCGTCCGTTTGAACATTCGTTCCACTCACTTTGGTTTTGTCTTCTACATCCTTGGATGATTCTGCTCTTGTATAGTAGGAACGAAAAAGGCCACATTCGTTCACATCGTCATCTTTGTCGTCTATATCAATCTGCAGCAGATCATATGGGTTCACTGATGCCGCTGCAACTTCCAACAATGATGCCCTTTTCTTCTTCTTGCGTTTTAGCTTCTTTTCGTCCCCATGAAGCCGTTCCTGCAACTGGATGACCAGCAGATCCAGCCGCTTGATCTTCGCATATGCCGACGCAAGCTCACTTGCGCTGGCCGCCTGGCCACAATCCATTTACCGCTTTTAGAAACTGTAAGAGATTTTTATTGCGATTAGTATTATCAGCTCCTTGCCAGCCACGGCAAGGAATTAAGAGCTTAGGCCTCGGTTAGCTCACTGATGTTGGCCTCCGTCGATTGACTGAGGCAAGTGTTCGCAAATAAGATTGCCAACGACTATGGTCCTATGGTTATCGTCTTTGGTATCCTCGATCTTGTTTTCTCGACGTCCGCAACTCGACTCCAACAAATTGCTAAAATATTTGACGCTCTATCTACTGCGCGTTGAGGACGTATCAATGTGTGTGTCCGAGTATTCGGAGAGAGAGCGTGTGCGAAATCTTCGTCGGCTGCTAAATGAGTAAAGACCTCAGTGACCTTAAAACGACAGAGAATTTTCGGTTATTTTAACTTGCGAAAGATGTGTTCTGCTATCGGTAAAGGATACTCCTCAACGACAATGTGTAGATTTAATGTACGTTTGTAAATAACCTGTGATTCGTATTTTGTCATTTTTTATCACTACGTGTGTAGAACAAACCCATTCAGAGTTGTTTATGCGAATATAGTTTCCTGAAGCCAACTAAGCAATGCGAGGCCGATTTCACGGGTTCTTGTAAAAACTGGCGTTGTTCCAGGTTTGAGATTCATTTTTACAGGCGGGCCCATTAATTTCCCATCCGAATCACTGAAAATACCTTGAAACTTATCTAGAAGCTGCTTCGAATTGTTAATACCAAAGTACATGCGGTTTTGCTGTTGATTGTTGTTGACGCGAAAATAGTTTTCCATTCGATTTAATTTACGAAGGCTTGGATCCAATCTAATCCAAACAGGGATCCGTAATCATTTTCTACATTGTACAGAAACATTCTATGTGTTTTCGATCTACTGAAAAATTTACTGCAATTTTTCCAATGCATTGTACAGGGTGTCTTCAGTAACTTGCAAATTGTTTTTCTGATGGCTGTAGGTGTTTTGAAAAATCGGAGTCTATTTTGGAAAAGGAGTTTTCACTGATAATGTCAGAGGGTGCGCGGGAGTCGACTTCACTTTTTTCCCATTGAGTTCAGCACAGATCATCTTCTTGTAGGAATTTAACTGTATCGATTTTTTGTAAATACTCTTTTGAATCGACATGTTGTGCTGGCCATTCTTTTGTGGTTTTATTATTTTTCGCTGGCTCTGCATACCTGTGCGATGTGCTCTTGTTTTCAATTGTGACATGCTGTGTCAAGAAACGGACATTGTGTGCGAGTATGTTGAACACCACGCCCATTTCAAATGCGCTGTTGATCAGCAGTCTCACGTCGGTGTGCAGGAACACGTGACGTGCTTTGTGAACGGAAACGCCATGCGTTTGTCCGCGCCCTCGGGAAAAGGTTTTGCGAACATTGAATCCCTTATTTTGGTTGAGGTGTACCTGTGAAGAAATCAATGTTTGAGCTGGTTCTAGTAGTTTGATAAGCATCCGATCGAGGAATGTATCATATTAGCAGTTAATTACCCCTTCTTTCAAATGCAGAGCAAAACTGGCTATGGTTTCACCGTTTTGCTGTCGAATCTGCCGGAAGTCGGAGACTGCCGGAGTATCTTACGAGTTTCCGCAAGGGAAACGCAAGGGCTGACGAGAAATTTTAAAGCGTTATTCAGTTCGCTCGCAATGCAAACTCGTGCATAATTTTCATGTTGGGCCGATGGAATTTCGCTCAATTGCAGGCACTAATCGAGACGAAATATTCTTCAACAGCCGTGTCTTCTGTCTGTTGAAATTCTTTACAGGAAAGTGGAGGTGGTTTCGATGGAACCGTTTTGCTGGGGTCACTGGTGCCTCTTGCAGGAATCGTTTACTGGATTGTCTGGGTGAAAGCTGCTGAAGCGTCAACTAACTCTTTTGTATCCGTCATCCTGACGGAGCATTGTATGCGCGAACAGAATATGTAAGATTCTTTGTTGCACGACGCGATCATTTGATTTTTCACTCTCAGAAACACAGGTTGTTTTAATAATAGTTTATTCCAACACTTCTGATACCATTTCATGTTTCTTAACTGTTTGTGTTTATTTGAATAACAAATCATATTTAATTTTTCATTTTGAGATAATAGACAACACTAATACCGCTGAGCCTCTGTATAGAACTGACTCGATACTCCTATTCTCTCGATTAACAGTTGCGCTAGTGTTGAGTAGCTAATGTCAATACAATAAAATGATTACCATATGTATATTTAATATACAAAATTTACGTTTTATCTTTTTTTCAATCCTATATAGAATCTCGCTCTTTTTTTTAACATACACGTTAAAGGCTGGAATTTATATACAGGGTGGTCCATCTGTTGGTTTTTTTTTAACTAACTATATTTGACATATCATATGTGAGAGCTGTCATGTGGTATGCATGTATCAACTGTCAAAGGTTTGGCAATTGTGAACATGGACTTTTTAACAACACAACAACGCATTTTAATTATGCAAAGTTTTTACGAAAACGGTCGTTCTGTAAAAAAACGTTATGCAAACTTCGGGATAGTTTTGGTCAACATTCAAGACCAACAGAGTCTGGAATACGTAAAGTTGTTCAATGTTTTGAGGAAACTGGTTCCGTAGAGGGTCGTAGACCATATCAACATGCTTGTCCGGTTCGTACTCCTGAAGATATTGCCGCCGTAATATAAGTGAAAGTGTCTGTCAACATCCATCCATATCCACAAGACATCTTTCACAGGAATTAGGCATTTTTATCTCAGTGGCCATGTTAATAAGCAAAACTGTAGGATTTGGGGGTCTGAAAATCCTCATGAATATCATGAACAACAATTGCATGCCAAAAAAGTGACTGTGTGGTGTAATCTTTGGCCTGGCGGTATCATTGGGCCTTTTTTTGTCGAAAACCTTAAAGAAAAGACTGTTACCATCAATGGCGAACGTTATCGGGCTATGATAAAGGACTTTTTGTGGCCGGAAATTAATCGTATGGGTGCTAACAATCTTTGGTTTCAACAAGACGGAGCAACAGCTCACACATCTCGCCAAACCATCAACTTATTGCAAGAAAAATTTCGGGACCGCATAATTTCGAGAAATTCCGAAGTCAATTGTCCGCCAAGATCGTGTGATTTAACACCTCTTGATTATTATCTTTGGGCACAATTCTAGACTTTAAGCGGAACATTCGTGCTGAAATTGCGGCCATACCAACGATAATTCTGGAAAAAGTCATCGAAAATTCGCATGAGAGCCTCTAAAAAGAGCCGCGGTGGGCATATGTGCGATGTTGTGTTCCATACATAATGCCATAGACCAACCTTTTACAGTCAATAAAGATTTCATATCTTCTCTTACAAAAAGTGTGTTTTCTTTCACAATAAAAAAAAACTAACAGATGGTCCACCCTGTTTTATTCATGTATTCGTTTTAATAAATAATTTTAATTTCTTCGTCACTATTAAAGGCACTGCAATCTAGGAAACCAAAATATTGGTATTTCAATGCGCAGTACATCAGCGAGGAGAGAAGAACGAACACAGAACTAACTTGACTCCAATTGTCCACATTAGAATTTGTAAGCAAAACTTTTTAGAGATTGGAGTTGGAGGCAATGGTCACGGAGACTTTGTATTCATCCACAATGACTCACATATACTCCTAAATGGAAAAATTATTCAAACAAATATTTAGGCTCAAAAAGCTAACCATCGGCTCTACATCTTGCACAGTTAGCTTGACTTGATACATGGGATATTCGTATCTCTGTCTAAATGATACCCCTCCGGGTTGTGGGCTACAGGATGTGAGTAACTGATGGTTGGGGATGAAACTAACATGACATAATCCAATCCAACCAGCAACAGAACTTATACCTATGAGGCAAGAAACGCCGCAGCTATTGATACGCCTATTGGATGTACACTTCAAAGGTCTAGTCTATAACCAACTACTACCGGATCTAACGGAAGATCCGTTTTGGTTATTAAGATAACTCAAGCGAACGCTCGAATCACTTAGAGCGTTCCAAAAATGCTTTCGGTATCTGATAACCGGGATCAGAAAGCAGAAAAATTACCAAAGTAACGAGTTCTGGGCTACCTGGCTCCTCTTAAACACAATTTTCCCAAAGATGGAGTTTAGTACTGAGCTTTCTTATTTGCAGATTAGTGAGTTTTATTTTTCTTTACGAAAGACCAAGAGATGCAAACGGTTTATTTTTTTATTGATTTTAATCTGTAGAGGCTGCTGGTGGACCAACTCCGTTTAACAAGGTATGCGGAAGTGGGGCGTACCACTAGTGAACTTCCGCTCCGATTCCACGATTCAACCGTATGCTACATTTTCAAGAAAAAAATTGAATTTCCTTTTTTCCGAATTCTTATTAATTGAAATCATGAGTGTCAATCACGCATACGTTGCTGAAATATTGTGGTGTTCCAAAACAAACACGACCGATAAATAATATTTTCCAGGAATGTAAATCACTAACCGAATACATAAGCTACGGCAAGGCGAACCCGAACCGATGAAACACTTGACGCCCTGAGCCACCATGCACCATGCACCATGCCCCTCCACTTTCCTCCTGAAAAAAGAAAGTGAAAAGAATAAGCTTTTTTTAGTAATTCATTATTTGATTCCGTTTTTTTTCATTTCCGATGCAATTTCTGCAGCATATGATGTTTGAATTCAAGGATTGTGCTCAAATTTACACGAAGTGCAATCTCCTCGAAGCTTAATACAAATAAAACAACACTATGCCACATTGGAAATACCAGATTTCGTAGATTGTATTTATATTAAGAATTAATTCAAGTAAACATATGATAGATGCACCGTTCGCAACTTAAATTATCAACTTATAAATGAAATTCCTTGAAATCCTACACATAATCTACTATTTAAAGATATTAATATTATTTATGTACGCGATATTTTCGTAGCTAGCTGTTGATTGGAATTCGAAACACCAATCACACACTAGAGCCACACTTTGTAATTAGCCACTATTGATTGTGGGGATTTTCTCCAAAGAATCATCACTTCAAAAAGTTTTTTACTTCCGAACTCACGAACCGAACAATTTCATTTGATCCGACTGTCTCCCCTCAACTCTCCTTCAATTTTTTGTGTTTTCTTTTTTTTTCTTTTGGGATCGACACACCTGAGATTGCCTAATACGTGAATTGCAGGGGTGAATTAGAACGGGTTTTGGCATCTCAAGTGTGCAATCTTGGTGGGATCATTCATGGGATCAATCACAGTTGAGAGGTGGATTACAACTCTTTAACACTCTTAACTCTCTTTAACAAAAGAGTTGCGGAGGGTGTATAAAGACTACAATACGGATTCAGCAATAGATGGAAAAGTATTTAGGCAGCGTGCTTGACAGATAGACGGACGTTTTAAATTATAACCGATATCTTGAATAGACATCCAGGTGAATACCGAGACGTGCTTAGACGTTCCGCGTTTTAAAATAATATAATATCAAGGGTATGTGCAGTCGATGGTATCTTTTCAAAACATAATACAAATCCCGTTTGTATTTGATGGACTCATTTTGTAAACAAAAACTCGGGTATCGCAAGGAATGGTATTATGATAAAATCAGAGCGTAGGATATTCACTGATCTGACCTTCCTCCAAACCCCTGGCCAAGCACATAAATTAACCGAAAGGTAAGATATATTCCAGTGCGTTCAGGTCTGTGACAGTTAAAACACAAGACATTGGGATTTCAATAAATGGCACTACATTCGAAAGCATATATCTAAACTGTATAATGTAAAAAAAGCTGTATGTAATAATTTTGGTACTTTTATACTGTGTACAGTATTGAAACTTCATGTAAAACTGTTGTGGATGCTGCTGCTGCAGCAGTGAGTTATAACACATCTAACCTCACGAGGGGGGTTGCTGGTGGCTGGCTTTGTGTATGTGACGAATTTAACAGATTTAACAAGCCTTGCTTCGCTCCTCCCCATGTGAAGATCCCTAAAAAGAAGTGAACAAAATATCTGTTTTCGATGTCAATCAAGTAAACCAACACAACAACTCTTGGCGCGTGATGGTAGAACACTATATTCCTGCGTAGGTTTTATCTTGCATTAAAATCTTTATTTCCTTGAATATAGATAATAAAAATAAAATCAATAACTCAACCCTTGCAGATAAATGATGTTATGTATCGCTTTTTTTTAAATTTTAATGGTCAGTCATTCTTGAACTATCGTCGATTTAACATCTCGCTCTGAAAGTAAGTGAAAATCATGGAAAAATCGATTACCGGAACGCTATTAAGTTCCTTACTAAGCTAGGGAAGTCAGTCCAAATTAAAATGGAAGAGATGGCGTCGGTTTATGGGGAATTTTATTCAATTAAAACCATGGTTTATAAGTGGTATATTATCTTGAAATAAGGCAGGAATTCACTTGATGACGATCCACGAACCGGACGCTAATTGAAGTTACTACTCCGGAAATGATTCAAAAGGTAAAAAAAAGGTGAATATTAGAAAATAATAGACTAAAGAAAAAACTGCTTTCAAAAATGATTGGAGTATCGGATACGACAGTTTTTAAAATTCTTTGCGATTATTTTGGCACGACAAAGATAAGCGCTAGATGATTGATTGGTCATTATGAATCTGAGTTCATAAAGGACTCTATCCAGTGGCACAAAAAGACTCATCACTCAAGAAGTTTAAGGTGTCAGAGTCGGTTGGTAAACTCATGGCGATAGTCTTTAGTACACAGGAGGGATCCTGTTGAAAGATTACAACGATGAAAGAGTCTCCATAACCGGAGAAGACTATGCTTCAAACAAAGGGAAGTTGAAAGTATGTATCAAAGAAAAAAGAAGGACAAAACTGCCCAAAGGTGTCCTCCTTCTACACGATATCGTGCATGTTCACAGGCCTCATGAATGTTTTGGTTCACCCATCCTACAGTCATGACCTGCACCCAGTGATTATAATCTGTTTCAAAAGCGTAAAAAACTGCGAGGGAAAAAGTTTTGAAGCGATAAAGATGCTGAATAAAATATAAAGAAAAAAGGATAGTGATTATTGAAACTCATCTTAATCCTACCAGTACTCAATGTAGAACGACGCTATAATCTTCCCACAATATCAATGAAAAGTTATATCTATTATCATGAACATCTTTCTAAAACATTCTAATATTATTCGGCTTGATATCGAAATCAACTGTTTATCTGTGAATATTGAATGTCTATTATCCTCTCAGCTTACCCGCTTATCTTAATATTCGACTGCAGTAGCGCATCGCATACTAACCGTATTTAATATTGTCATAACGCTGGAATGTTTCAAACGAATTGCTATACCATACTATACTCAAAATCATGAATTCGTACTTAACCGAGACATCCAAAATTTTATGCTCATTGTAGGAGTAGCAAAATGAGAATTACGGCTGAATGACATAAGATTTCAAGGAGTAACGATTACTCAACGAGCATTTCGATGAGTGTTACAAATTTGCGTTTCGAGAAAATGGTTATTGCGAAAAATGATGTATCCTGCCTTTGCATGTAATACGGTATACATCGCTAAAAATGAGCAATAATAATTGAGCTTCTATTTGACAGAATCTCATCTCCTTTACTATCCCCAATTTCCGTCTGTTACTACTTGAATATAATAAGTGGAAAGTAATTTCGTTGTAAGGCTTATTTCGTTCATGTTGCTATGCGAATAGTCCTTTGGTTTGGTTCGGTGTTTCCTCTTTGTAATTTATGATTATCCTTAAGAAACACTTTAAAATTCTCAATAACAATATAAAGTGCCAAATTGAAGTTAAACTGCGACCAAATTTTATGCGTTCTCACATTCATCTGCCATCATAATTTGTGGAATAGACGAAACCGTTTGAACTAGTTTTTGACGTCATAATGACGTCAAAGGTCAGAAAATATAAGAAGTTATTTTAACGTCATTTTGACGTCAAGAACTATTTTAAATGTTGTAGCGTCAATTAAATTCATTTATATGGTATTCAGCAGAATTGCTGATTTGTGGAAGTATTTTTAAGGGAATCAGAGATGGGACTCGATCCTGCATGGAAATTTAAAAAGTAATAAATGCTTCTATTTACTTATGTTTGAGAAAAAGAAAGCCGGAAAAAAATTGTTAGTCCTGCTGATCCGTTCCCATTTACTTTACACTTGAACTGTTCGGGTCAATATGACCCGCAGTATTAATACAAGTAAGAAAAAAATCAACTAGTTAATAATTATTCTTTATTTAGTGGAAAACAAACGATTCATAATTCTTACTAAAGGAAGAAAACAGAAAACAACGGTAACAAGCATACATATGTACATAAAGTATGTTTATAAGTTTTGCAATTTGGACACAAGTAAGTGCAATGCGAAATATGTTTTTGACAATGGCTACATACTTTGTTCGTTTTGTTATCGTTGGATGATGGACAAAACTTACATCGGCTTCACTTTGACGTTGTTGCCGCTGGCATAGTGATGGGAAAATGAACTTTCCTAACATTTCGAGCTGTGAACACTATTTTTTTGATTCTTGCGTTCTAGGCATATGGCTCCTACTGGCTATGAGGTCTTCTTTCAAATACTTTCCCAACACTTCCAGAAAAATTCGCATTTTAGCCAGCTACTTGGCGTTCCAGGTTGGGTTTATCGTCTTCCTTAAACAAAAGCATTATAAGCTGAGATATGCAGCATATTGTAAAAAAATATCATGGGCCAGCGATTGGTGCATGTGACATGTGCAGGTCATAACTAATTGATCAACAGTATCAACAGCTCTTAGTATTGTAGTCAAGAAATATTTGGGGCTTTTTGTTCAGTCGATTTTGTGATGTAGCGTGGACATGAGGACTTTGTTTTTATTTTTATTTATGGTAACATAGAAGGCCGAGTTAAATACCTCTTTGTTTGAAAAAAAAAAACGTTGGAAGATCAGGCTTGTTTTTCCTTATAGTGCCAACTCAAGTAATGTTCCATTTCATAAGTAACTGCCCAAGATTATACGATGTGAAAAAACTATCACAGGTTAAATTGTGGCCCCGGAGGTCCTGGCTTAAATCCGAAACAACCATCATTCCTTGATTTTTTCAGGAGTTGCACCTGCTTCTTTTCTTGTCTAAACTTGGGGCTTCTGAGCTTAGGAAGTGTCACTGTCACAGAGCATCCATATTTTTATTCCGTACTTTACCGATTTGCTTGGTATATATTATTTGAATGAACAGTGCCCTCTGAATGCCACTATTTGCTCGTCGACCGTAACGTTGACTCCTGGGTTGAATAGTTTCGGGAAGACAATCACCCATTTCTCCCAAATGTCTCTAATTGGAGCGAGCTTGTCGTGGTTTATTCTCATTTTCCTTGTGCTTTTTTTGTCAAATCTTATCATTCGCAGTATCATCGAAAAAATTTCTAACAAAATTGTTGCTCTGATCATATTCCTCCCAGTTTCCTTATCCCACAAGCTTTTGGTCGACTCTCCCTGTGAACGATAAATCCCAGCAAGTAGCAATAGTCCTATATAAGCTTCAAAAAGCGTACAGTCTAAATGTTTCCATCTCTTACCATAAACACTGCGTCCTTTAAGATTTGTCATTTCAATTATCTTTTTTTCCAAGGCGTGATGATTGATTAATTGCTTGGAACGACAACTTGATGCCATTTATTCGGCTAGCTGCATACCTCGTAACACCTGGTGTCTGGCTAATAACATAAGCTGTCAAAAAGCGACCATGTTGATGCGATTGTACTGGCTTCCAATTTATTTTCCCATTCCTTGAAGGGAAGCTTCGAACATTTGCATCAGGAACTATGAGTTCGAATTCAGTGTGCGAACTTTCACTTACAAATACTTCACTTATAAGATCTTCGCACTCTGAAGTGTCTTCATCACTATCAGAAGCTTTCAGCAATTCTGTAATTTCTTCCACCCGTAAAGGCCTTTGATGCATTATCTTCAACGTTTTTTCGTAAACTATATCGAAACTGCATCGCTGCTTTTTGTTTGCGTCATAATATCCTATAAAGATGTGTCTTGTCCTTAACAAACGTTCACAGACAAACAATCCGGGAATATATTGGACCAGTAGGAAATATAGAATCGCAGTCTATATATGTTTATACCTGTATATTTTATATAATAAAACATATATGCACATAGATATAATTTATGTATATATCTAAAGGAATCAACGTAGGGTCACATAAACCCGAGCGGTACATGTGTAACAATTTGAAATACAGCTAAAAATAGCAGTGTATAAACAAACGTTGAATATAAAATAAAAGCTCACGTACCAACCAACAAAGTCAAAAAAACTTAAAATGTATAAAGTTATAGCAAGCAAACACGAACAGATTAAAATTTTTTTTTGGGTCATGGCGAACAGTATAGCAGGATTATTTTTATAAAAAATACGAAATTCAAGGATTGGTTCCTTAAAATAAATTATTGCACTTTTTCAGGTACGCGACCTGTTTACTTCGCTAATGTTCGCAATAGTGAATTTAACACAACCGACTAATTTAAAATTAGTTGTTTGAGCATTTATGCTGCTAATAAATTTCACTTACACTTCACAATTATTTTCACTTAATTACTATTTCATTTATTCACTTTTATTGTAACTAATTGGTTAATTGTAACAATTATTTTAACTCGCTTTTTAATCCACGTACGGTTTTATTCTACTTTAACACTATTTTATTACCGCACTACTTTTGTCGCTTTTCGCTTATGCAACTTCGCTCATGTTAACAAAAGACTTCACTTCGCCGCTTGCTGTAGTCGCTTTTATACATGTACCATCCGATCCAGAATCTTCCGTGTGAATAATTTTCGAGTTTACGCGCTGAGTCATTTGCACAAGTATTGTCGTACTCAATGCACGCAATGTGTTTACGTTATGCCTGTTTTCTCTTCGAGAATGATCGAATGGTATTGGTCATTGATACTTGTTTACGAATTTTCTTTTGAGACCAATATAGTGGCGCGTGATATTATTCGAACATGTCACAATATCATTCAAATGACATCCTTCACGTTCGCGATATTCATGCTCGCCGCCATTCGCCAACCGAGGTGTCGGTTTATTTATTTCAACGTTAAATATAAGATAACATCTTTGGAAAACACGCAAAATCAGGGCTGCACGAAGGACTATTGCCAGGTTGAAAATGCCAGGTTTCCTGGAAATCAGCTTGCTGGTGTGGAAGGTTCACGACCATGGCGCAAAGACGAATTGAGTGCGTGTGTTGTTGCTCTGCCCTGCTGGAACCACGTTCTTTCGTTGAAGACTTGAAGGCATTTCAGTTCTGGCATTTAAAAGTTGTCTGATATATGATACACGTCAAATAAAAACACAAAGGCACAGTCAGCAGCTTGTTTACACCTTTTGTCATCTTGTTTATTTACATAAAGGACCTATAGCGTTTTTTTATATCAACTTTGTAATAAGGAAGAGGAAAACGGAAGACCTTTGAATACGTTTTTGAATACAGTAGATTCTATGAGAATAAGTCACTGTTTGACCTAGTTACCATGTCGTTGTCAGTTTTAGTCAAAACTTCTTGTTTTTACATGATGGTTTGATGTTTTTAATTTGTGCCTATGTCATTCTTCTCATTGTTTAAAACATTAAAAATTATGTGATTGGTATATCTAAATATGTTGCTTAAGCTGATGCTGGGTACTGTCGTCATGGCATTGTTTGAATGTTCTTTGTACTCTAACGGAACGGTACGGGATGCCATTTCATCCCGTATCTGAAATCATCTGATCATCATCTGTCATCTGAAATTTGAACTTCTGATACTGAAGTTTGCCTCATCACCCTTCTGAAAACGACGTGTTCAGGAATCGCTTTTACACTTTTAAGGTCGTTTGCGTCTCTATGACGTCACAAATGTTATCATATGTGAATATAGAATCAGAATAAGATTGCAAAAAACCGAATTGCAGTGGTTTAAAGGTATAGTGGGTAATTTACAAATATGGAAAATATTATTTATTTTTTATATATTTTTTATTTATTATAAACTGACACATGGGATTTATGAAAAAGGTATATAATTTGATTATTTATATTATCAGCTTATTTAAAAATAAAAATAAAATATTTTCGTCGATACAAATGTAAAACTTAATAAACAAGGTAACCCTGATTCAGTTCTCTGGCTAACAGTTAATCTACAGATTTTTTTAATTTTCAATTTACACAGAGCAGTTACAAGGTATTTAAAAAGAATGTCACTGATAGCACCACCCGGTATCCAAACCTGAACAAATATTAAAGAATTACTATTAGCGCATTCCAAACCAGGAAAATCTGTTCGAAATATTGCAGTCATATTTCTACACTATTAACTATAATCAAGCGATACAAAGATGCAGATAATTCATGAAGCTCACTTCGCGCAACTTCTCGTGGTGTGGGAGAGAAGTTGAAGAACGTTCTTTTATCAGATTCGTATCTACAAACATCAATGTGTCTACAAACGTAAAAATGGTGAGTTTGCTCTATGGACAATAGTTGGAACAATCAATTTGTTTGATAAATAACGGTATGGGGAGCAATATCTTTTGACTTCTCTACCGATTTTGTCGCTTTCACGAGAGATACGTGATAGGAATTTTCCAAGAAATGTCAAATTGTTTGCTGCATTTACGGGCGACAATTAAAGGCTTAAGCATGGTAATACACATTGTCACGTCACTAGATCTTACACACAACACCTTAATGAAGTCTTTGATGAAGTCCTTGATTTTAAGTCCTTAATGATGTCGGCATTTCAATTTAAAGTATATTTGAAGCCATGCCTAATACATACAGCGACCTGTAAAAGGGTTGAGAGCGTTTTCCATTTTCTCTGAGTACAGGCCAAGTAAAGTTTCAGTGTTAAAAAGAGCACCCTCGGCCAAGAACCCAATATTTTTCTGCTAGTTTAAATGCTTTTAATGGTATGCTCTCCAGTCTAGATTCCTGTTCTTACATATAACCATAATATTTTCGAGCCGTGTATTCTTTTCAGTATCTTTTCATTGGGAAATCAAACACTTCCTATTTCGAAATTAATCTAATATTGGTGATGGAGTGATGGAGCTTGAGGTAATGAGGCTTATTTGTTACATTTCCGACATTTTTCTCCTGAGATAGTGTGTTCCAGTGACTATTAGTCCCATACACGTTCCCAGAATACATTGTTATAGTTTCAACTTTGGTTCCTATAAGAAGGTTTCAAGTTTTCAAGTGGTTCTCTCTTCTTAGTTACTTTGTCATAACTTATGTGTAGCATGGCAGCATCTTACTAAAGAGTCTTCTGTTATTGTACCCGAGCCATTGCTGTTATTGTGAGAAGGACAATTTGCTGAGTCAAAAAACAAAATCACCATATTTTTAACCCACAGGGGCTGAATCCAGGACCAGTTCCATACAATTAATCCGATAATGTTTCGTTCTTTGAACACGGGATAAACGTATTGTACCGCGAAAGGTGTTAAGATAGCAAAAATAACTCGCGCGAAAATACCGCCAATCCGAGTTTACGGAGCAATTGATTACGATACACCGCGAAACCACTTTTCCTGTGCGCCATCGTTCTTCTCATGAAAGGAAAAGAAACGCTCCGTGAAAGATTGCAAGTTAGTACTCTATTTTATTAGTGTTTATACTTCAAATGCACCTGTTCACATCATACAATGGAAATTAAAATGAACTATTTAACGTTTATAGAACTTTGTTGTGCTCAGTATAGTCCTGTCAAATCAGTAGGAAGAGAAGTCGGAATATTTAACAATGGAGCGGATAAACAAAACTTATTTGACGAAAGATTCTTAATGAAGATTGAATCGTCATATTCAAATGAATTAAATGAGTGTAAATATAAATAAAACTCAAAAATATCATTTCATATCTAATTTCTGCAAAATCCCTTAGAGTATGTATGACATCCGGGTATTTTCATATGGTCATGATTACAGTTATGTTTATTATATTATAGATTAGACTTATCGGAGTCAAATTACGTGAACTACAATCTTCTTCGTTTTTCCCTCATATTTTAAGTTTTGAATAACTCGGGACTATAACCGTAGTGGTTTCTAGAGAGAGAGAGAGAGACAGAGTCGGATTTGTTGGATTATCGTGTTCTATTGGCCTTGCAACAACGGTTCCCCAAGGGAAGAGATGCAATAAGATGGAAAAGTCCCACCATTACGGAGACACTTGGTATAAGACCAGCTGCTCAAAGTTCCGAATCGGTGTCGAAAAGAGGATCAAAGATCAAGAAAAGTGTTAGCTAGGAAAGTGATAGGAAAAAATTGTTTAGGGAATATATTATCTGTGGTCGAACTGAGGCCTAAGCCCTTAATTTCTTGCCGAAGCCGGCAAGTTGCTGAAAAGTGTATATATATAAATATAATTAGAACATACGAAATTATTAATTAAATTGTCTGCAATGAGTCCATTAATTTAAACCCGCATCCAAGCTCAGTCTTGGAAATAGCGGGAATGAGTGACGTGCGAGCGGAGGGGGAGCTCTCCGCGGCATAGGCCGATTTCACGCGGAAAGCTAACAAAAACCTGCAAAGGTTTTGTGATAAGTTTGGAGGGAATGTAAGGGAGGAGTTATTGCTAGATTTACTAGTAAATTGCAAGCTCCAACTTCAACTTCCTTCAGAGGGATTACGAGTTGAGGAGAAGGTTTTCATCACTACCGAAGGGGATGCTCCAGCTGATTTCAACAGCGAGTCCGAGCAAGAGGAGTCGATGGAGACGGTACGAGGAGACCAATTGTGTCTCCAACCCCAGAGCCCATTTCTAAGCGCTCAGTAAGCCTGGGCGAAAGTAACTTCCCCGAACTTCACTCTGCCGTTTCCAAGAATTCCGTAAGTGAAAGAAAGACGAAATTCCATCCGCCCCAGTCCGCCGGATAGCTGTCGGAGCTAAGAAAAGTCCGCCCAGCGTTGCAGCTACTAGGAAGCAAAGTGTTCCTCCTATAGTATACTACAGGCTGAATCTTAAGTCTTTCAGGTAAAGAATTTAACGAGCATGTCAGAAATACCAACTCCATGCCCCCAAAATTCGATGTAACGGTTAACAGTTCTACACGAACTCCGTTACACCCAAAAATAATATAAGACCATAAAAGCCTTTTTGATTTTTTTAAAATGGGACAAGGTGGCATGCTTCACCTAGACAATCTCAACAGAAAAAAAGCTGATCCTGTTACTAAAGGGTGTGCACTCGTCCTACGAAGACAATGATGTCAAGAAAGAACTAGAAGCCATCCTAGGGGAGAATGTTTTGGCAGCCAAAAGGTTCTCAACAGTGACGTCAAGGAAGGAACAAAAATACTCTTTCGTCTTTCCTTATTCAATTTAAGCCAGACTTTGACGTCAAAAAGGCGATGAGTGTAAAAACGCTCCGACACCAAAAGGTAGAATGGGAGCGTTTGGCTAAATCAAACACCTAGCAGTGTTTTAATTGCCAACGATTTGGTCATGTAGCTTCAAATTGCGTTATAGAACCTCGTTGTGTCAAGTGTAACAAACACCATCAGTCCAAAGATTGTCCGATTGAAAAGAATGAGGGTAAAGATGCTGTTTTCTGATGCGAGTTTCAGAGGCTGTCCTAAGGCCAAGGAGGCTGATGAGTGGAGACGTAATCTCTTAAAGAAAAAGGAGGAACGGAGGGACTTTGTCACTGCTTCCTTGAAAAATACCATTCGAAATGGTGCCTCATTCGCTAACATAGCGAGGGGTGCACCAAAACCAACTGCAACTTAGCAACAACTTGCAAACAAGACTAAAAATAAAACACAAAGTTCACTTGGGGAATTATAAAGTCATAAGGGATGACGATCCAGACGGAATCCGTGGAGTAGCTATGGCTTTCAAAGAGCATCTCAAAATTCAAAGACATTCTTCCAAGTCGGAAGCCACAGACGTCATGATATTAAGCTCAGTTCTGGGGGGTTCAAATTCTCTCAATAATATACCACCGCAACTTGAATGTAGTAAACTGGGAGTACCAGGGGGTTCACCTTCTTATACTCTCCCTTATTAGAATGATTTCGAGAAGAACATCTGATTTTGCCAATGCGAGATTCGAACAGACTCTAGCAAACATTAGACACGGCGCCTGGATGTTTCCCCAAATAAGCAAAATAATTGGCCGTAAGCGCCTGCCAGGAGTTCTCACTTATAACGCTTCCATGCTAATGGATGACAAGGCAGTTGTTGACTCCTTCGCAAATAATTTTGCGAAATTTCTTCAAGGGGACAAGGCAGGTGAGGACTCTGCTTTCGATTCGTTGGTTAAAAGAACTATGTCAACATTTGACAGGGACCACAAGAACCTGTGCTTGACTAGATTTTCCGTTTCGATTATGTCCGACGCTCC
The DNA here is from genome assembly GCA_954870665.1 of Stratiomys singularior. NCBI lineage: Eukaryota > Metazoa > Arthropoda > Insecta > Diptera > Stratiomyidae > Stratiomys > Stratiomys singularior. The sequence continues at coordinate 66,342,143 of OX940877.1, forward strand.
TATCGGAAGTACCCTGTTTGTCAGCCCTGAGAGACTCAGGATGCTCACACTTGAGCGAAATTCCAAAAACGGCTGGGGCTGAGGGAATTTAAAATTTTTTGCTTAAAAAAATTTCCTCATACTTATTTTGTACTTCTCGCAATCCATAAACACTTGCATAAACATTTGCTACTTCTCTCAGGAATGGGAATGCTTCAAAATGTATATCATTCCGAAAGAGTCCAACAGTACTGACGTAGTCGATACTCGTCCGATATCTCTTCTGTCCAACGTACGGAAGTTACTGGAAAGCGTAATCCTTCAAGGCATAACACAGTTCTCTGAAGTAGCAAGAACTGTACCGGAGATACAATTTGGCTTCAAAAGAGCTCACTCAACAGTAGACGCGTTAGCTGTTTTTCAAGCCAGTATAAAAAGAAATTGGCCGGCAAGAAAGGCCGTAGTAGTGTGCCTCATTGATGTAGAAAAAGCCTTTGATTCGGTTTGGATCGACGGACTTATCTACAAGCTCATTCAATTTGGCTTCCCGGTGAGTGTTGCAAAAATAGTAGGCAGTTCCATGAAGGGACGTACTGCGTTTGCGGTATCTGACGGAGCTAGTTCCGACCCTTTGGTATCGAGTCAGGGGTCCCTTAGGGGTCTTTTCTAGGCACCATTCTCATTAATATATTCACGTCTAATATTCCCGGTACCAGAGATGAATTTAAACCTGGAATCTAGGTGAATCTCTTCGCTGACGACTTATTGACGTGCATGACCTCCGCTTTGCTCGAACGAGACTCCAAACGTACCTTCATTAGGTGAAATTTGTGCATCTGATTTTCGCTTGCTTCAATATGTTCTTTCTGTCGACGCAGCAATTTTTTCTCATCAAACATTATTATTCATTAATTTCTTGCTTTAAAATGCGAATTTTTTACGATAATATCTTTTTATGTCAAGATATGCACATGTTTATTTATATGTATTTAATAGCAATTGATTATTTTAGTCAATTGATTGTTGTAGTTGATTGTTTTGAGAAATTATAAAATGTGTAACATTTTCGATCCAATGTTATTTCCTTCTTTGTTTTTTCTTTCAAGTATTTAATTGAGCGAGATAAATTTTAAATTGTTTTATTTAGTTTCTAATCTTCTTCTTTCATTTCTAACTAAGCGACCTGAAAGCCTTTGTGATTTGTTCATTTCCCTCACTCTATTATGTTACTCGTAAATTTGAAAATCTATCGTCTTAAGGTTTATTCAATTTTGCGTATCTTGGGATATTCAATCATAGTTTGGAAAGCCGCCAAATTGGCAAGAAGTGTCACTCAGAATGGGAGAGCTGCTCCAAACCCATTAATTTCATGAGGAAGTTTTAGCTTTGTTGTAGTATTTCACTGTTTCATTTCCCTCTTTTGTATAGTTATGAATCCATAAGGATGATGGCACATGCAGATGGTCGTGAAATGTACGCTCCGTATTTTTATTAAATGAGTGTGCAGTGAAATGAAAAATGAAATTAAAGCACTCTGTGAAATACCTTTACCTTCGTATCGGCAAAGCCAGTAGAAAGAGCTGCATAATCGCATTGATACAAAAATGATGTCAGTTTCAGAAAAGCTGCCACGTTAATTATTTTATTTATCTACAAGTTTTCTTGTGACCCATGCAGACGCACACTCACGCCTCTCCTAGCTGGACTGTAACGGAAATCCCACTTCACTGCGTGCTTGCTTGACAGAGACGTTCTCAAGAGTTTCTCTGGTGGGGTGCGTCACCCACGGTATGTGCAATCTCCCGATACTGCCACTTGATTTGGAACAGAATAACTGACCTTAAAGGCCGAAATACAATACTGCGTGACGGCGATGCGTGAGCGTGATGCGATTCTTCCTCGTCGTCACGCAACGCATTCAATTTACAATGCACGCGATGCGGGGAACATTAATGTTCATATGACAAATGTCAAAGTGGTGACATTTTAAATGAAATTAGCTGAAAATTGTTTTTGATTTTTTAAAAGTTTTGAATTTGGAATGTTCCTTCGTCTAGCAAATAAAACTCTTAACTAGAATGCACGAAATTTTCATTCAAAATTCATTCATAATAACCAAAGTACTTAAAAAGTAATTAAGGCGTTTGAATTTCAAATTTCATTTGAGCACCATATTGCATTTGACAAACGTCACGCACCGCGTTGCGAGGAATTTTCGTTTTTCCGAATATTTCCCGCTTCGCATCGACGCATCACAATCATTGTACGATGTCGCATACAAATCATCTTACGAAAACTGTTTGACATTTGCTGCGAAACTCTCGTCACGCTCTCGTACCGCAGACTCGCAATATTGTATTTCGGCCTTAACGTGTTTCTCACTCTACCTTCCTCATCATACTTCTATTTGAATATACAGTTCTTCCTTCTACTTCATTAGATATACGCATTAATATATAATTAGCAACTGGCAAAATTTCACTACATATTTCTTTTTCGTAGATGATAAATCTGGAATGAGAAAAAAATTCAAATTTGCGAATAAAATTTACCAAAATTAACATTGAAAAAGTGAAAAAAGTTGGAGACCGATGCGTTCGCAAGTATGCAAACTTGAGACAAACTAGAAGAAATAGATAAGGAGAGATAGAGATAGGTTGAACCCCGCTCCATTGAGAATGTATTTGAATTTTTAACGATTGCCAGTAGCTACGCTGTGGTGGTTAAGCTCTTTATGTGTTATGAAATTCGCTTCCATATGACGTAAAATCTCGAGTTAGGTACACCTCTAAGAAGGAAGCCAAAGTTGATCACTTCCCAAGAGTCCAAACAATTCGTTGTATCTTGTCGATTATTGTGCGCACCTACTGATTGTCGATGGATTTATTTATAGGAATCGTCTTCGTCTGGAAGCTGATAAGGAGATGGTGAAACTCTCAATGCGTTCACGTAACCGCGTGTCGCTTGAAAGTGAGATTATGTGGTAGCGTAACTAAAGCAGTCATAACACTTTGAAACAATGTTTTATCTGACGGGCCTTTATCAATTCCTTTGCCAACGTATTTAGCATTGCGAACAAAATAAAGTAGTGATAACTGATAGGACTTGAATCCCTAGAAAATGGCGTAGGAATGTAAGTAGCCATTGCATTCTCTCCATTTATGTACGTTGTTTGATTTTAACGCTTTTCTTCACTCCTGAGCTAGCTTATTTGCTACTCTTTATGATAACTATGGTTATCTGTGTGCCTTTGTTCGGCATCTTTTTATACTTTGACTATAATTTAAAATTTTAACAATCCTAGCTTTGGACTTTGAATTCGGTGAACGTCCTTCCGAATGGCTGGGGGTGGCCCTTAATGCCAACATTTTGTAATTCTGATTTATTTTTGGAATTTTGCTCTTACTAAGAAACTTACTTTTTACTGGATAATAATCCTCTTTTAGTGTTGTTTTGATTTTTAAATAATTGATTGGTTTGTCTCTTTGTTTCCTAACTACTTTTTCTCGACTAATCATGATCCCCTCCTCCTCCTCCTGATCACTCCTTCAAGGAAATCTTTGGTGTTTTAATTAATTTTAAACATTCTAAGCTCTTTGGTTACTGGAACTGTGTGTCGCATTACGTACGGACAGTACTTATTATAAAGAAGGGCATGATGGATCGCTTGGGGAGGGAGGGGGGATCTCTGTAACGCAATTCTCTCTAATCGCGATTCCTTTCTATCTGCAGAAAGAGGGATCTCCCTTAACCTAAAGGCACCGGTAAGCTATGATTAACGAGGCCTAGTCCGAAATAATGTGACAAACAGTTCCAGGCTAGGTTCTCGGTGTGACAGGGGAGGTGTTTAGTCGGTAGTCCGGTAGCGGAGGAGTCCGACACTCAGGGCGTAAATAGCCTTCACCTTCAAACCAGCCTTCACGTTCAAACCTTCACCAGCCTACAAACAACAAAAAAAAAAACTCTTTGGTTCACGGTGTCCAATATTTTGGAAATGGGTGTAACCCTTTTTTCATCTGCTTTTTCCACGTTTTCTGGAATATTCTTATGTTGGAACTTTCACTTGACAGCTTGAACATTTGATTTCTTGCGAATATCACAAATTCCTACCAGAAAGCCCGTTGATGTGCACCAGATCGTCTTTCGTGAACTTACAGTTTTGTAAATTTGATAAGTTGCTTTGGATTGAATGTTGTTCGTTAACTGTTTTTGGTTTTTCGTTGGTTTTCTTCCTGTTTCTTTTATGTAAACGAGTTCAAAGATATTGCTATCACTGCTACGCCGTGGAAAAGTCTTGGACATTCGGACTCTACGGTCGTGAAAAAAGCATGAGCGTGTCACCCAATAGAGTGGATTCTGGGTCCACCATATATCATAGTGGTTATTTCGTTGCCACCGGATCTACTGGAAAAATGTAACTTATAGTTCTTCCTAATTCAAAATGAATCCAGGACGAAGTTAGTCGTCCAATTTGATCATGAATTAAATTTGAAGCAGACTGCTTGTGCTAGACCCTGAAGAGAACTCTGTGTTGATAAACAGATCCTTCCCCCTCGAAAGAAAATTGGGGAATCAATGTGTATTTTCTTTGCGAAAGAGTGGAATCTCATATGATGTCCTTGTCTCAGCCGCAACAAAAAAAATCGAGCGAAATCTAGTGAAAAAACGATTGACAGTGGCTCCATAATCGTTTTTTGATTGGCGTAACGAATGCAGAAACAAGAAGCAGGATACAAACTGTTTTCCACAAATGTTTTGCGCTGTTCTCATTGCAATCTTAAGGTATCATTAAATCGACGTAGCTGGAACAGTTCGTGCCAATTGATAAGCCAATCCACCGTTCCAGAGGGTCACCTCACAAGGTGATTTTCATTAGGTGTCACAAGTTATCAATTAGTTGTCACAACAAGGTTGTCAATTTGGCTTCTGATTTCGTTGGAAATGGTGTCGAAGACAAGGCAAAACAATAGAAAAAACCGAAATAATGATAAAGTTCGTTCATACAACGAAAATATAGGTGGGGTCGATTTACTCAATCAAATGATCCAGTAATATGGATTTAACATACGAAGCTTTCAATGGACTGTGCGAGGGACTATGCATTTTCTCGATGTGGTTATCATTGCCACTTGGATTGAGTACAGGAGTGATTGCAATAAGGCATCTACACGCATCAAGAGTATTTTGAATTCGAAAGCATTCCGTATGCAAGTGGCTCATGCCCTCATCAAGTGGAAAACCAAAGCACGTAGTAAAGATGAACAGAGTGGCACAGCCGTGGCTGTCCAACATCCTCAGCGAATTCTTCACAGAATACCTCGGGATATACCTAACAGGCTAATTCTTTTTGAAAAAAAAGATGGAAAAAACTAACAATGTGATAAAGGTGTTGTGTGAAATTCAAATCTCAAAACTTCTCAAATTCAAAATTCAAATCATTCAAATCTGAATTAGTATGTGAGCTCAGAGTGTTCATATGAGTCTAGTCTACATATCTATAACAATTCGTTCACAGCTAGAAATAAATAGTGAACGAAAATCAAAAAAGCTAAGCATTTCTTTGGAGATCATTTGTCTAGAGGATCCCCAGAAATTTCTTTACGTGTCAATACCTTAAAGCATGTATGCACACTCGAACTCTATATCTATAAGTCGATAAATGTATATCCAACTCTATATCTATAACGTATTTGGTAATCACTTGTTCAATTCGAAGAAGTTACCCTATATATTGTAGAGTTATATAGATAGACCTCAAAATCATTTGCAAAATCTATCTATCTTCATATTGAGTAGAGAAACTTGATATGAGAACAAGCGAATTTCCATCGGGTTGATAAGAGACTTCTAAGAGACGGAATAATAAAGCATTTGTTTTTAAATGCCAAGTAAAGGTACGGAAAACTATAGTTTACATGCAAATAGAAACTCTGTATATAATTTTATAATTTCTTCAATGGTCATTTGATTTATAGGAGAGCTGTGAATTTATGAGTACCTGTACATTTTAACTTTTTTTCAGGTAATTATATACTTTCTTATGAAGACTATACTTAGTTTTTTTTGTAGATAGTGCTTTTTTGATGATTATGGCTTTAAGGCTCTTCGCTATACGTTCTCTCTCGAAAAAAACAGCGTTCGACAGGAAAAGAACGAGAGAACTTGCAAAAAGTAGTTTAGAAAAGGCAGGGGCAGCACCAAAAGGAAATAGAAGTCCCAACGCAGCAAATTCAACATCGTCCAAATTGTCAAAAAGTTGCAATGTCAGAAAACCTTCATTGGCCATTGGGACTGCACTGAGTAGGAATTGTTCAGTGCCGTAAAAAACACCCAAAGATCATCTTCACGAAGAAAATTGAAGAAGACGCTAAGAAATGCATCCAACGTCATGTAAAGAATCCCGTGTGTCAGCAAATCAAAGCACAGTTAAATTTGTCTGTATATGGATAAAGGTGAATCTACAAAAAATTATCGGACGAAAGCCGCAAATTAAAGGATTTAACGAATTTAAGGAGCTGTTTAAGTTCTGTTTGTAGTACATAATAACATATTAACCAGAAAACTATATTTTCTTTAGAATTTGAGAACTGTTTGTAGTACATAATAACAAATTAACCAGAAAACTATAACCCTGATGAAAGAAACGTATAAATAAATTACTTTGATTCCTGTTGAGTTCAACGTGTCGGGAAATTAGTCATTTCTCAACATTTCATTTGACGACATCTTAATGACCGATAATTTTTCAACCTTTTCAGAGGCAAAACTCAATTTGGATAGGTCATTCTTCTGACATTGATCATTTCAATAACAAAGAAAAAATTTACATCTTTGGGACCCTAAGACAAAATCAACAAAATCTTGTACCAAGGTAGCGACAAGCAAAATTTCACTTAAGAAGTAGACCATGAAATAATTTCTTATTCTTATTTGTCTTATCTATTCCAAGATATACCGTTATCATAGAATCCACTAATAGAAAATTGAAAAGCAGATCAATCAAATGCTAAGCCAAAACATCACTCACTCATAGTAATTCGCCAAATAATAGTCCCTTGTGGATTGCATCGCAGTATTTACCTTCTATAAGTACCGGGAATTTGTTATTCAAAGCGCCAGCACTGAAAAGGTTTTGAGATTTTTTTCTTAGGTTGCCTATTCATTCTTGTGCCAAGTTTGAGTGCGATCTGTCAACCAGCTTGTTTACAACAGCTGGTTAAGTCGTTAGCGCGTGCCAATTTTTAACATGAACGAGAACATTGAACAAAGAGATTGTCTTAAATTTTGTGTTGCAAACGAAACTTCTTGTGCTGACCCATTGAAAATGTTGGGAATGCTTATGGTGATTCAATTTCTATCTGGACGACCTACGACGTCTCTAACAGAAATTAACGTCGATGTAGCGAAGGAAACTGTGGTCGAAAATCGTCATGCAAGCTTAAGAGAGATAGTCACCATCCTCAACATCTCTCACGAATCTGTTCGTAGCATTTTTATTGAGAATTGGGGCATGAGACGCGTCCCTGCACGACTTCTTCCAAAAGAGCTCAATTTTTTTCATAAACAGTACCGTGAACAAGTCTCTTTGGACATGATTGAACGCTCGAATTCCTACCTAAAATTCATGGAACGGATAATAACTAGTGATGAGACATGCTTGTACGAATTTGACTCTCTCAACAGTCAACAGGCTTCCGGAAAGCGCGCTAAAAATGAGTCGAAACCGAAAAAAGCACGTCAAAGTCGGTCAAAAATCAAAGTGCTGATTATTGTTTTCTTCGATATTCGTGGTCTGGTTCTCTATGAGTTCGTTCCACAAGATCAGACGGTGAATAAGGAGTTTTATTTGAGCGTACTGATGCGTTTACGTGAACGAATTCGGAAGAAAGGGCCGGAATTATGGGTAAAAAACTCGCGGAGTTTTCGCGACGATAACGCGCCCTTGCACCGGGCTACACTTGTTAAGGAAAACAAGGCAAAACACTCGATAAAAACCATGGATCATCCACGGTTTTCGCCCGATTTGGCTGCGTGCGATTTTCTTTCTGTTCCCGAAACTAAAATTTCCCTCCGTGGAATATGTTCCGAGTCCATTGAAGCCATCAAACATAAATGGGCGCTGAGGTATTATATATGATTTGAGGAATGGAAAAAATGATTCCAATGGGGAATACTTTGAAGACGAGAAAATAAATTTTGATGCTTAAATGTAAAATGTGTGATTTATTTACAAATTCCTGGTTAGATCCTGTTTTTTGTAGCTTTTCCATTTTAAAAATGCTATGTTTTTTTAATTTTTTTTTGAACAAATATATATTTCGGGAGTGAGTTGCTCCCTTCTTCAGAATTTTCAGAAAATAACTGACACTGAAGAAGGGAGCAACTCACTCCCGAAATATATATTTGTTCAAAAAATTAAAAAAACATAGCATTTTTAAAATGGAAAAGCTACAAAAAACAGGATCTAATCTAGAAGTGCTAAACACGGGACAACACACACAGTATAAATTCCTGGTACTTTTTTGATATTCCGATTTTAATAAAAAATTTAAGTAGTAAATAATGCTTGTTACTTCTTCTTAGGAGCAGTATAACTCAAGATAGACATCAAGTTTGTTACGCCTAGAACTCGAAAGACCACGAGAAAAACTACTTCGCCATTTCAAAAGCATTACCTGGCATCGTATGGAGAACGAAATATTTCAAACCACAGCTTTATGGGAAGCATTTCGATTTGAAACTGGATCCATGGATTGATAACCACTCAAGTGGGTCCAGACAAAATATTTAAGACAAAGATATTGGCTACAAAGATGGCTGATTTTGTGAAAGGAATATAAATAAATATAAATATAAATGAAATAAATTGCAGCCCTTTTAGATAGATCAAACCCAAAAAAACGCAATAAATGCAATAAAAAAATACATATGGCGGAAATATTCCAGAAACTGAAAATTTGAGTTTCAACTTTAATGCGATATGATCCGATGATCCAAAACACAAATAATTCTGAAAGAGTTCAAAGAAAAAGAATTTGAGGATATTTTCGAAAGCAGACGACTTATTTTTGACATGCAAGCATTGGACCAAGAGTCGGAAGTGGTAAGAAGGACCGCTACTCTTTGCTCCCCCAACACTCTTGTCTCCAGGCGGATGATGACTGCAAATCATTTGTCATGGAATCTTTGGAAATATCAGGCTCCCTTATTTGGCATGTACCAAGTATTTGCCATGTTGATTGAATAATCAGCGTGATTAGTTTATCGGAATATACGTGCGGAGATTCGTTTCGTAGATTTTGTCAGGTTGCTTATGAAAGTACAACCATGAGCACGTTGCGTAGCCCATGTAAGTTTATTTATTGATTGCGCGAAAGAAGCGCAAAGTTTCATAATTATGGTGTTAATCTTTTGCCATCGAGAAATATAAATCAGTGATAATACTGCAACTTAAGATAAGACTTGAGGTACGAAATGAATGAAAATGAATCTCGATTATAGCTTGACTTTATCAATGACTTTATCGCCTTTTGTTTATGTATATGGTCGCATAGAATCAAGTTATAACTAAGTTTTTGCTTTTATTTAATTTTCGGGTAATATAAGTTTTGTTTGTTTATGAAATCATCACCTACATTTGCACGAATGTTTTTGGAATAATTACCCCGAATCTAAATCGCAAATAACAAGAACTTTCATGAATATTTTAATAACCTCCCAATAAAGATCAAAACAGTGCAAAATTACATCTGGGGTAAGGATCCATTGGCTCCATCCTATGAACATTCCATGGGGGCTCTTCAAACTGTATGCAAAGCCTTTGATTTAAGTCGAATAGAAGTGTAAAGATACAATCCCAAATCGAATTTAGTAAACAAGTGCTATGTGTGTGGATAATTACCAATGAGCGTTACATTCTACCTTTGTGTACGTTATAACATCGGTTAATCATATTAATTCGTCTAAATTAGGTATGCATGCTCTACCTTAGAGCCGACGGGTTCAAGTATTGGTTTAATCCTGGCGTTCCATTGACACAACTTACGAGGGCTACGAAATTGGATCTACCACACTATTATTCCTACTTGAATAGAGAATCCGAGTGTAAATTGATGTGTACAGAGAAAAGCATGCAAGGGATTCAAAGCAATATTGATAATCCTTGTAAATTAACGGGGAGGATGCTGCTTGAATAATGATTTGAGGAACATTAATTAAAACTATAAAGTGGTCCTTTTTCAAATAATTCAAACATATTTTAGACGCAAAGCTTCCAAATCGCAATTCTATGCAAATTTGACCCTTCCATACAATGGTTCCTACTATTTTGACCGTGTGACATTAAGTTCTGAAGAAATTAGAACAAATGGTTTAATATATGCGGTATTTATTGTTGTTATATATCTGAAACTTTATTAAATATGCTTAATTACGTAATAAACATAAGCGCTCTGAGTGTACATTCCTTTTAAATACGATTGTAGTTTATTTGTGTACGGAATTTAAATTTTCTTCCTTGAAACTTTCTGCAATGCAAAAGGAGTAAAATTATTTAAAAAACCTAGCGTAAACTTCGAGGGTGCTTAATTCCTCAAACTATATTAATCTAATGACAGCCTTTTAAAAATATTTGGGTTTGGTTTGGGGAATAAAGGAGTTCAGTTATAATCATATTATATGTATGGTTGTATTATTAAAGTAATTGCTTCAATCAATAGTCTGTCTTTGCGCAAACCAGCGCATTCTTTTACAGATTCAATATTAGCAAGTCCACTACGCTTACTAGTCGAGAAATGAAAGCGTTTGCCAAACGCCATTTTGAGCGGATGATTTTGTACGGTTCGACTTTTATAGGGATTCGGCACATTCGAACCATATAAAGGAACCAAAAAGACGGCGGCGTTACTATACCATCTGAGCCTAGGTAAATGCTTTGGATGGGGTACGTCCAGTTAAAATTGTCATGTTGTAATTCAATTTTCATAATCAGTTTGGAAGTTTTCCTTCACTATTAGTTATTACGATGCCGGCTCATTCTCCTCCTCCGCTTGCCTTTCCTTCCTCATCAATTGCGTATCAGTCGTCGCCTGTTTTGTATCGGAGATGCATTTCTCTGTCCTAGCAATTTGTGCAGCGTCGATCTCATAGCACATATTGTGCAAATTTTGGCCAATTTTCCATCATACAAGTCCATCATACCTAATATATATTTAAACACGCTCTTTCGGTTAACGACCGACACTTTATTTGTCACAACAAAACATTACATGAATAAAATAAAGATGGCACTACTAGTCTTACAGAAACATTTTGGTATATAATTATAACAATATATGCATAAATGGTAATGTTGCTCTTAGTCAGGTGAGCGGCCTTTTTGCTTCGTAAACTTTAAATTTCTAGCAATTGAAACACAATAAATAAAAGAAATTGAAACACAAAATTAAAAATTGTTTTTTAATGTTGTGGTTTAATTCAAAATTCAAAAATTTTATTGGGTCTATTCAAAAAATTTCACAAACACTTCACTTAATTAAACCTCAACTTTGCTAGATAACTGCTAATTTATCACTTCTTTGATTTGATTCTTTGATTGACATACAATTTTATTTCACTTCAACACGATCGTGTAACTCTTCAGAACGCTGAAACATTTCAATGACCCCGTCAACCTCTTTTTTCTCTTCGTGATTTGCTATATACTTACTCAATCCAATCAGCATACTCTTCTGTACCCGTTTTGTCATTTTACGACATAATTGACAACAAACAACAAACCATATTAGTAGCTTGAGTCATATTAACGATGAGTTTAACGTTATAACGTTGAAAAACAGGGTAAGGCAGTTCCATTACTCCACAATTTTTTTTTATCTCATGAAGACCAACTCCGAGCATTCGAATTGCAAGTATAATGCGCGGATTGATTTCATAGCCTTGACCAACGTCTGCGGAACTTCGAATTTCTTGTTAATCACATTATTTACAGGACATCACTAACTTGAATCCGATACATCGTATAGAGTTTCACTAAATTCAATTTCGGCAATACAAACCTGACATACAACATAGTTCGAAATCGCAGAGAAATAAAATTTGTTATACGATAACCCAATAATGCGTCAACTTCCACGTGATATAGGTCTTCCAAAAGTTTATGGCGATTGAAAGTCGTCTACGTACTTCAGCCATAGCGTAACAACAAACAGCGCTAACACTCCGAACAAGTGACCGATCTAACAGTATTCAAAAAATTCGAGAGAATTGCATTGGTGTTCGTAAAAATGTTTATTTTTCTCTATTTTGTCTATCTGTTTACATTGTGCTTGTAAACAAAACGAGCAAAAAATAAATATTTTTACTAACACTAATACAATTCTGTAAAATCCGTTCTGGATTTTTCTGGATCGGTCGTTTGTTCGGAGTGTTATCGCTGTTTGTTGTTACGCTATGCTTCAGCGCTCTCTACTAATGCTCAACTAAAAGAACACGTGAACAGTTTGATTTATATTTAAAATTGGAGCGGATTGCGCTCTAAATGAGAAACACTTTGAGATTTTTCCACTATATGAAACTTCTCTACATGATTTCTATGATGACAATGTATACTTTAGATGAAAATTGAAATGAAACAGAGAAATTTGAAACAATTTCATTCATTGGGAGGAAACGCGATTTGAGTAGATAAATAATTATGACGAGTTTATATGTTCACGTAGAACAAACATTCCGGATCTTGGAGACGTTCATCTTCGCAAAGTTCATCGAAAACTTTTTCTTTGCGACACGTGGATATGTTTTTTTGTAAATACTTATGGGCAGAAATCCTTGATACACAGGACTTTTATGGCTTTTAATTTTACGCCGTTCGCGAGATAGTTTCTGTGCTTATCATGGTAATTATGGGGTTAGTGACCCCCAATGGTCATTTCTCCTTCCCCCGACGAATTTCACAAAATCCATCGTTAATGTACCTTTTTGTGCTACGCTTATTGCTTAAACTTTTAAATTATCATATGCATGTCGATAAATTTCCAATTCTTCAAGTCAAATTATGAAACACTCCATGGCATTCGAAAATTCTGTGGTTCTGGACTGAAGAGATTTAAAATTGTAGTTCGCGATCTTCTGCTTCAGTGAAACAATTTCATTTCTTTCATCTGGTTTGCTATTTAACAGAATTGTTTTCATTAGCGCTTTCTGAACTTCGATAAACCGAACTTTTCAAGCAAAAATATAAAGCACCATAACATCCTGTCCATCTTGTAGGGCTCAGTATTTCCAAAGTTGTCGAAGTTAAAATTGAATATTCCATCTTTTGATACTATGCCCATATAATTTATTAATTGGAAAATATTTTGATAGTTTGAAAATATATTTGCATTTCAATAATCTATCTTTTTGCATTAATAGCTACTAGATTAAATTACCCAGGAGATGTGGGTTGCATGAAGCTAGTGTTGCCACTCTTGCTTCAATTATATTTTCTGGGGCCATTATTGCCAAGATTCAATACTCAGTTTGTTTGGTGTTCTGTCTATTCAGTTATTTGTCGTTGTGATTTGTAAGTCTGTCTGGTTTTGCTTGTCGGGAATCCTAGGATATCCAAGGTAGTATTGTCATGATTGTCAATTTTGTCAAAGATCTTAAGAGATTTGTCCTGTATGTATTTGTCAACTGTCTCTAGTCGCAGTTGGTTATGAATGTCCACATTTCTTACATATCATGGATATCCGAAGATTGTTCTAAGAGCAAGTTTCTGGCATGACTGAAGTGCTATTTTGTTTGTTTTCGTCGTCTGACAGAAAGCAGTACTGCCGTAGAGTAGCGTCGGTCGTATTACTTGTTTGAATATGAGGAGCCTGTTTTTGATATTTAAGTTTTTAGACTTGATTAGGGGGAGTAGGGATGTAATATACCAGTAACTAGTCTCCGTTTTGTTTGTATGTGTTCCGTCCAGGAAAGCCTGTTGTCCAGCGTTAGTCCGAGGTATTTAGCAGTCTTTTTCCATTCAATGTCTTCGTCTTGTATTGTTAAGAGTAGTGATTTTTGGTGTGGGCGTCGTGTGATAAATATGTTTTGTGTTTTGTCTGTGTTGATTCTTATCATCCATTTGCGAAAGTATCTTAAAAAAAAGTTGGTGGACTGTTGCAGTTTTGAAGTGATGACTTCTGCTTGTCTGGATGTATAATATATATAGTAAGTATCGTCGACATATAGAGAAAGTTTGACATTCGTGGGTATTTGTGGAAGATCTGCCGTGTAGATGTTATAGAGTATGGGTGACAGTGGCCATCCTTGACGAACTCCAGCTTCTATTGGCCTCATGTTGGAGGTTGGTCATGTTGGTTGTCAATTCTGACGCGAAATCTTCTGCCTTGGAGAAAAGAGCCTATCGTTTGAATGATAGGGTGGGGTATGAGAAGTGCATGCATTTTGAATATTAGTCCCGCATGCCAGACTTTGTCGAATGCCTTTGCCACGTCGAACATAACAAGGCCGATGGATTTCCTTCTATTGAGGCCATTTTGAATGTGTTGTACCAGCTTGGAGTTCTGTGGAGTGTTGGAGCATAAAGCCAAATTGTTCCTCAGGGATAATTTTGTTCTGCAGAACAACTTCTGACAATCTTTGAAGTATTGCCTTTTCCACAATTTTACCGAGGGAAGATAAAAGACTTATAGGTTGCCAGTTCTGGGGGAAAGTGAGGTTTTTATACGGTTTTAGGCCGACACCTTCACAACTGTCTTCATTGTGTTAGCACCATCATATCCTTGTTCTCGTTGTTCCTTGTTCCCTTGTTCTTCATGAAATCCAAGAAAAGATTCCTTAATGACGAGCAACTTTGGGATTCCAAAATCATCTTTGACACTCATACAATAACGGTAAATTTCACACATTAATCAGTTTTTGAAAAATCTTGAGTTTTAGCGAATATGATTGAGTACAATGGTGAGGCATTTATTTCATTTATGAATACATTTTCTATTTTTAGAATCAGAACAGAAATACCTAATTGTTAGGTATTTCTCAAATTTTATCTGGCACTTTGGTTTACTTAACAATTCTTGTAGAATCGGATCGTATTTTGCTAAAATTTCAACAATACTTACAATGTATCTGCAGATAAAAGTATCAGCGGAACATCAAGGATTCTAGACTGTACTTGGCATCAGGAGATTTTTCTTTCTTGATTTGAACTCTTGCCCTTCATCTAGTGCTCCGTGTAACGTGTAATGTCTCGTGCCTTTCTATGGAATCTACAATACATTTCAAGTCGTCATAGATTTACTATCCAATTATTTTTTTATTTTTTTTTCAAAATACCCGATTTGCAAAAACACAATGGTTCACCAAACGCCTTCTGTAGTATTGAAGAATAGGATTGCCATGTATCTTCAAGTTTCACGCCAGAGTCGGAAACAAAATTGTGATGTTTCTCTGCGAAGGGTCGAATGCCAATGTCTTTTAAGAATGGGCCCTTAGGTTTACTATGTCAGTTTTCGATCACGAACCGTTTCACTTGATTAGTTAGTTCTATGAAATTACTCTTATTAGTAGCATATGGTGATGATGCGAAATTGTTCCCACTGAAATATGATTCATTTTTATTTTTGCTATACCCTGTTGTCATTGTTTTGGATCTGAATATACACTGGTTTAAGGTGCTACGTTTGCTATACTTTTACTATTCAACTCGTCCAATTCTTTACTCCCGGAGCACTATTGACTTGCTTTTTCATCAATTAAGTCCTCATTCTGAAAATATTGACTAATTTGTCAGTGTGTCTCTTTCCATTTCTTTTGTTGTCTCCACTTACATATTTTCTTGAACTGGACATGTTGATATCTAACTTTCACAATTAACTTGAATTTGGCGCTGTTCACATGTTCAATAAAACAAAAATTACGAAAAATCAAAAACATAAATGACCAATTGTTATAACATAATGTCAAGAAGTTTTACTTGGACACCTGCCCTTGTGGCTTAATTCCACTGTTTCCATAGACGGGGTTGAAACAATGTGTCAATCATCATCCCCAAGATCTGAAACAAGTTTCATTCCTATGTTCCAATTTAGTGAAAGCTTTCTGGGTTCCCGAACAAAACTGGTGAATGCTCACCGTACTCTCAAGCTTTCGAAACCACAACTATCACATTCCATCCAAGGATAGGCTCCTTACCGTGGGGGCAGATAGTAACCTGTCATGGGCGTCCTCCCAATCCGTGGTTCAGATAAACCGCTGATGCGCTTTTCTAAGGTCGGAGAAAAACTTTCAGTTTTTGCTCCAGACACTAGGGACTGATAGCCCGCAAAGCAAAGCCACACCAAGCCGTATTTCAATTGTTGTAACAGTCGAACGAAAACTGCGCAGTAAATTCGCATTCGCGCATTTTTTCCATACTTAAAAATTAGATATCCGAGATTCTCCCTGCACTTAGCGGCCCGCCGCAGCTAGGAAAAAGTACTTTCTTGGTCAACGCAATGTGGGAACTCATCGAGTGTCACTTTGGCGCTCACGCCATCCCCGTACAATGACAAAAAAGGAGCAACCAATATATGGGTTCCATAATTATCGATATCTTTTTGTTTTGTATGACATAAGTAATTGAATTTGTACGTGGTCCTTAGTCATGCTTTGTTTTAATTTATTTGAAGTACATAAGTTGAAAAGTTGAAGTTGTAAGGTTATCACTAAGTTCGTGGCCTCTTTGGTTGGGGCTGTCTCTGCTTTGGCAAATTTCGCCAACATTGCCATCTTATAGTTACGCCACTGCATAAAGATTCATTGATTGGGTTACCGTTTTAATATCAGCGCTTTTGATTTGGTAATTTTTAAAAGTCTCGTTCAAGAGAATTTGAAACTATATTTCTATGGGTAAAATTATTTAATACTTGCATATTAAGAGTATTTAAGCAAGAATTGCCACTTTGCTTGTAAGAATTTGTTAATGCTAAACTTCTTTGTGAATAATTCAAGAGATACGGAGCATAACACTTCATTTCCAGAATTAAAATTCAAATTTTGTAGGGTATGTTTTAATCTTCGTTCGACTGTAAATCCTATCGTCTAAAACGCAACGTTGGCATGTTTTTGGCTCTTTCAATGGTTTTATCGATCACTTCAGAAGATACGAAAGATCTTAAAATTATTCTGTTGATGGAAAATTTTGAATTAATCGTCTCTTTGTATCCCGACCAGGAAGTTTATTTCAAGACAAGAAATTGGTGATTATCTGTGTTGTTAGTACGGAGACACAGAACACTTAGACCTGATACGTCAGCATTTTTTTCGCTTAGAACTATGTCCAATATCTACATCTTAATTAATAGGATGTTGGGGCTGCAGTTGCATGAATCAATATATTTCTTTCACTAGAAAGTTTGTAGATTATTCGCGTGCAGGGTTCGAATTTATGCAGTTCCAATTCGAAATTGATTAGAATAAATGCGAACTCAACCATATTAAGTCACTCTGAGTTTGGATCCTGGAAATATCGAAGTTTACAATGAGAATTGACATATCAGAACAAATAAATCTTTATGTTGTCTATGATCTTTTGAAGGCTAAACGTACTCGACCTTCACCACTAATTCGTTGATATTTTCTTTCGATAACACAAAGAGGATGTTCTATTGGATCTTCTCCTATCAGCTATATCTCTACAATAATGCAAAAATCCATTAGAACTAATAATTCGAAACAAATTACTCAATGAATTCAAAACAAGCTAATTTATAGTACTATAGCCCTATGCATTCCATGGCAAAATTTTGAATCTTTTATTTTTGAAGAATTTTTTAAATGAATTTACCATAGGGTTATATTGCCCCTTGTCATATTGAAACCTGGTGCCACCGTATTTGTACAAGCTTATTAGTACCAGCGTATATTTGTATGTGTCAATATAAAATATAAAATATTTTATATTGACAGAAATATTCGCACAATTAAAAAATCCTCGCAACGAGATGCGTTGACGTTTGTCAGATGCTTAATGGCGCTTAAATGAAATTTGAAATTCAAACGCCCTGATTACATTTTAAGTACTAGGGTTATTCTGAACGAATTTTGAATGAAAATTTCGTGCATCCTTGTTGAGGCTATTACTTGCCAAACGAATCACCAATGTCACCAATTTGACATTTGCCATATGAACATTATTCTTCCTCGCATCGCGTGCATTGTAAATTGAATACGTTGCGCGACCACGAGCGAGAATCGTATCGAAATCGAAAATTATCAGTTTCGATCCAAACTGCGCTCGAGCGACACTTGTTAATACGCGAAACACTTTACTAGTCACGGCTTTTATCCTGGAAAGTTTTGAGTAACAATAATATTTGTAGTAAGAATTGCTTTTAATATGTTTTTTTGACTTGTTCTCAACTTATTGAAACTATGTTTTGTCATATTCGATATTAATTAAGCATTTTTGAACTGTATGGCCTTTCCCCCACGAAAGAGGAAAGATGCCTCCTTTTACAAAAGTGAAATCTTTGGAATATTTTCAATTGTTTAAAAAATACCGACAAAAACCTTAGAAACAATAGAGTCGTCAGAGGGCAATCGACTGAGGAAAATTTAATCCTAGCCATAGAGAAAATTATATAATGTGAAATTTCCACAAATGAAGCCCAAAGGCGCAGTAGCAAACCGATCCATACCCCACCTACGCGGCTTAACACTAGAAAGACCAGAGTGGTCAAATGACCCCAATGAAGTTTTTGATCAATCATATTATCAAAACCATAGCATCGAAGTCATTGTCGTTTTATGACTTTTAATATTTCGTCATTGTTTACATTATTCTGATATGTGTATACCGATAGCAAGATAAATACTAATTAAAAATTATCACCTACCTAGAAAGACCGCAGTGGTCATTTGACACCACTGCGTGCGTGCTATGTAAATATTTACATTTCGTTGAATATACTCGTGTTGTGGGTAGTTGAAATAAAATATTTCGTTTTGTTCTTGTCGAAGCAAAGACGTATCACGGCTCGCCATAATAATATAATGCCTCATTATCGTTCCCTTCGCCCTTCTAAAATATTGGAAGTGTTGCAAAATTTACCGGACGACCAATCAGATTGTGAACCGACTGAACAAGAGTGGCACATTTTGCATTTAGACTCAGAAAGTGAAGAAAGTGATTACAATATTACACAAAATAGTGATTCTTCTAGGGTTGATGATCACACTCATAGCGATTCTGATGGTAGGTGTATATTATTTTATATATTGATGTAAATAAAATAAGAATTTTCATATTGCGAGAAAAGGAAACCTTTTATTATATTAGCGTTTACTCCACTGTTTCAGATTCAGTACGTCTCTCGACTTTACGTAGCGCAAACCTAAGAAGAGGTCGAGGTCGGGGTCGAGGGCATCGTGGCCGAGGTTCCAGGGTACAAACTGAAATTATTCACCACAACACTGATGTCGAGGTATCTTCTAGCGGTGTAAGTTGGACTCTTGGAAACTTATCAGTTTTGAATCAACCTGGTCGTCGTCCACGACAGAATATTCTAACAGAGGAAGCTGGACCAACTTCTTTTGCAAAAAGGTGTTACAAAGGAAGTATTTTATCTGCATGGAAACTTATCATTGATGACTTCATGCTGCGGCATATTCAGAAATGTACTGAAACCGAAGCTCGCCGCCAACTTAAAGATAATACTTGGTCACTCCCATTGAATGAATTAGATACTTTTATTGCAATTATCTACGCTCGAGGAGCCTGTGGGGCTAAAAATATTGCTGTGAATGACCTTTGGGACAAAAATTTGGGTATTCAGTTTTGTTCACAAAACATGGCTCGGAATCGTTTCAAAGAAATAATGCGTTTCCTGCGTTTTGATGTGCGAACAGAAAGGGCTGAACGTTTGCAAACAGATAAATTTGCAATGATTTCGGAAGTATGGAATAAGTTTATCCATAACAGTATTTCATGTTACAAGCCTGGTGAAAACCGTACTGCTGACTAACAGCTTTTTTCCACAAAAGTTCGGTGTAGATTTTTGCAGTTTATGGGTAACAAACCAGACAAGTTTGGAATCAAGTTTTGGCTTTGCGTTGATGTTGATTCAAAGTACTTGTGTAATGGTTTCCCATATTTAGGAAGAGATGAAAGCCGTCCACAAAATCAAAGTTTAGGCGAGTGCGTTGTATTACGACTAATGGACCGATACTTGAATACTGGTCGAAATATAACAACTGATAATTTTTTCACCAGTGTAAGTTTAGCTAAAAAGCTAATTGAAAAACGTACATCAATAGTTGGTACGGTAAACAAAACACGAAGAGATATTCCAGCTACTATAAAAAATGCATCCCTTAGTTTATATGAAACACATATTCACAACTCTGAAACCTGCACAGTTACAGTTTATCAAAGAAAACCTTCAAAATCAATTATGATTCTAAGTTCACTTCACTCTAATGTATTTGTTGATCCAGAAGAAGCAAAAAAGAAGCCGAACACGGTGAAGTTTTACAATGCTACGAAATTTGGAGTAGACGTTATTGATCAAATGGCCAAGAAATATAGTGTCAAAGCACCTTCTCGTCGTTGGCCCGTGCAAGTGTTTTATAATATTTTGGATTTGGCAGCAATTAATTCTTGGATTTTGTACAAAAAACTATCCGAGAAAAAAGTTCATTCTTGACTTGGCAAGGGAGTTAGTCGGCCAAGATACCCACTCCCTGATGACACCATCTACTTCACAGCCCGATAATAGCATACCCCCAGAGCCTGAAGAAGAACGTAGTGGAAAGAGAAAACGGTGTTACGTGCAAAAATGCAGGAACAAAACCAATAAATCTTGTGTTAGTTGTAAAAAGCCTTTGTGTGGCTCCTGTAATGTAAACAAGGAGCTAAAATGTCAAAAATGTGCCTAATATTTTCATTTTTTTATCACGTAATAGATGTTTAATTACTTTAAGTTCTTTTATTTACTATTAGATGTTAATCAATAAAACTTAAAACCATAATACACGAATAAAACATTACAACCCATGAATGAGTCATTTGACCCCACTTGGTCTTTATAGGTAGTTCAAAATTTCGGTCTTTCTAGTGTTAAGACAGGCAATAAAAAGAAATACGGGCTAGGCCCTCAAGGTATATAACTTCCATAATATTAAGCTAAAACTAATTTGCTCTTGCGAATATAAGTTGTAAGGTAATTAATACAAATATCGTATTGTTCTGGCATGTTTCGGAAAAGAAATCGAGAAACGATTAGTATCGTACATTAAACACCTAGCTTGTTCTGGCTTCGCTCCTGATTGAGGCACCGTTCTTTCACTTGCTTATCAATTCGTCAAGAAGCGTGGCAGGGTATGATTAGGGAATAAGATGCTGTACTTTTTGAAATTTTGCAAGAAGAAATGAAGAAAAATAATTGACCAAACAAACCTGGAAATATCTTCAACGTTATTGTCTCGAAAGGTTTTAACAATGGAAGGAGCTAACGATGTTCACGTGATTACGCCTCGGGAAAAGGGAGAAACGACTTCTCTGGTTGCTTGTTGTAGTGCAGAAGGTTGTTTTCTACCGCCGATAATAATTATGAAAGGAGTCAACAAAATACCCGACTTCGCTGAAAGTTCGCCCAATTGGTCCAACGTTTATGTCAGCAATAAATCATCTTATATCAATTCAAACCTATTCATGAGATGATTTCTCGAACATTTCCTGCTGAAAAACCAAAGACTGGCAAAACAATTTTGATTTTAGAAGGCCACATTTCCAATTTCAATTCCATAGACGTTTTGGACGTAGCTAAAGAAAATTATGTAATTATTATATGTTTGCCAAGTCATACCACGCCAGCACTTTAAGCCTTAGACCGTAGATTTTTGAATCTGCTTGAGATCTTTTTCAATCAGAAAGCTACAGTATAGATGCTCAAACACAAAAATAGAACTATCACAAAACTAAAAGTTGGATCTTTACTTGAGAAAGCTTGGGAAATCCCGCAGCTGAAAGGAATGCAACATCAGGCTTTAAATATTGTGGAATATTTCCACTTAATCCAAACACAATCCCAGGTCAATACTTTACGATGGCCGACTGGATTGAAGAATAACCTTCATCTGCTCATTCAACTGAAGCTTAACCGTAACCGACGCCATCAACTCCAACACAACCAGATGATAGCCCTACAAAACTATCCAAGGAGTTCCAAACCGATTCCATAATTTCCCAGCTCAACGGTTCGACGAAACCAGAGAGCCTGTGTTTTGACTTCCCAGGAAAATATAAATACCAAAACATCAGACCAAGTTAAAACAAAAGCACGTAATAAAAAATTTACGCTGAATGCTTCAAAAGCAGGATTTTCATCTTCTCAGCAAATTGTTTCAATTTTTTTTTGTTTTTTTTTTCTACAAAAAGAATGGAATCTCTCCACCCTTGACCATATATCATTGGCTTTCAACCAAGGATGCTCGGACTGCCTACAACGCGAAAAGTGGTAATTAAATAAAGTAGATAAAAGCGATGAGTTAAAGCATACATTTTGAAGGCATTGTTAGACTCACTGAAACTTCCATACATCGTTGATTTGTGACAAACAATGTGACAAACAGTTCCAGGCTAGGTTCTTGGCGTGACAGGGGAGGTGTTTAGTCGGAAGTCCGGTAGCGGGAGTCTGGCACTCAGGGCGTAAAAAGCCTTCACCTCCCAAACAAAAAAAAAAGAAAAAAAGTACATCGTTGATTTAGACAAAACGTCAATACAACCATAAAGTTAAGTGAAGCACCTTCATGATCTGTTTACAATAATCTCGAGCAAAAGTGGAAAGTTTTATCCTTTGTTGCGGCAAGCTTATCTGGAAGAAAAACCCAGCATGTATTCCTATTCATTTGGAGTATTGACCCAAGGAATTGTGAACTACTGTGTTGTCTGCAAAAGTTTTACGTCATTTCTGTTTGTCCTTTGTAGTTGTTCTTTTTACGTTTTCCTAGGGTAAGGCTTGGAACGGCTTATCTTGCAGTCGTTTCTTTCCTTAAAGGAATGACAACACGGATTTTATCCTATGCAGAAAGACACGTAAACGGAAATTAAAATTAAGATAAAAATTTAGGATGTGACAGGGACCAGAGATAAACCCATGCAGGGAAATCAAGCAGTGTTATCTGGAGAGTCTCATTGTCATATCTGGACAAGTAAGAGGTGCCACAGGTGACCAATTTTTATACGAGCTTTTCGTACAAGGCGATACTACATATTATACACCACAATGCATTTTAGACTCAGAAGATCAGAATAACTTCCCCTCCTTCCTATTCTTCAAATATAAAGTGGCCCATGTAAGATTGGGCTTTTAATGTAGTATAAGAAATGCTAATAATTATTTAGCAAAGCAATGTGCTTAGTAGAAAGATTACACATTTCCATTTAGGAAAGGTAGACAAGATCATTCAAACTATTGCCACGGCTAGCCTAACATTACCCTTTCGATCAGTTCAATTTTTTCGTACGTGCTTGCTTGTTGGGCCCATTGTTTCGTCAATGACAACTTCGTTTTGATATTTCAAGTCGTTAATTCCTGGATGATTACCGTAACACTTGCTCTTAACAGCTCTCCACGGAAAAAGCCCAACGGAGTCAAATATTTGCTTCAACGTGGCTAATCGACATAAGCACAATTGTGGATTATGCGATTTGCGAAAACAGTACGCAAAAGATCAATTATTATGTTGGCTGCGTGGCATGTTGCGCCGTCTAGTTGAAACAATCTACAATATTTGGAAGCAAAAAAACGCTTAGCAGGGCGCGGTCGCGATCGCCATTTACTGTAACGGCGTTTTCTGGCTTATTTTCGAAGGAAAATGGCTCAATAATGATGGAACGTTACAGAGTTACTGGTTTCTTCACGGGCCCCAGTTAAAACAATTTAGCTAATCGACGTATCTTCCGAGGTGGACATGAGCTTTATCTAAAAAGATAATTTTCCAGTAAAAATGCTCATCTTAAGTAAAATGCTCATCCAGTAAAAATTGTGGAATAATCACCACTTTTGAAATTAGATTTTGATATTTCGCAACTTTGTTCAAGCGAAGCGTGACCTATTTCATAAATGTCAAACATGAAACTACAGTGGGTCACAGCTTATTTTATGCGGTTCATACTTTAAGTTATGAGACTCTGTAACTATGAAACTGGAAAGAATGTAAACTTAAAATTTACGCTGTTTGAAATAGAAACTTGTACATTTTACATATAAACTTCATTTAATGGCAATTTTTATTATTTACAAGGTACAGATCAAAATACTTCCAAAAACATCAAAATTCCATCTCACAGCTAATTTTATGCAGTTACTGATAATATTAAAAAAATACGTCGAAATTATCTAGATTTTAATATTTTGTGTGATACCCCTTTTGGTCCACAACAGCTTTAAGATGATTTGGCATTGAATGAACTAATTTACGGGTAACATCTGGTGATATTTTACTCCATTCAAACTCCAAAGCCCGTTTCAGATCATTCCTGTTGGAAATTGTATGTTTCCTGATATTTTGTTCCAATATTGCCCATAAATTTTCAATAACATTCATGTCTGGTGATTGTGCTGGTGGCGTCATTAAGTGGGGACAGTTGTATATCAGCCATGACTGAACAATACCCGATATATGTTTTGGGTCATTGTCTTGGTAGAATTGAAAATTGCACCGAATACCCAAATTTTCCGCACTTTGCAACAAATTATCTTTAAGAATCTGAAGATACATGTGCTTGTCCATTGTTGTTTCAATAAAAGCCAGCTGTCCTGGACCGGAAGCCGACATACAGCCACATACCATAACACTTCCTCCACCATGCTTAACAGTTGGCTTTAGGTTTTCTTTATTGTACTCTGTATTTGGCTTTCTCCACACGTAACACATGCCATCTGAACCAAATAGATTAAATTTTGATTCATCGGCAAAGATGACTAAATTCCAGAACTCCTGGCTCTTACCAAGGTGCTCTTTAGCAAAGTTTAATCGACTGAGCTTATTTTTAAGATTGATAAATGGTTTTTTCCGGACAACTCGACCATGAAAATCGTGATCCCGCAGTACTCTTTTCTTCCTTTATCATGCACCCGGTTCTCGTGCAGGAAACGCTCAATAATTTTTTGGACAGTACATGAGTTCATATTTACCATAGAAGCAGTTTTCCGCTGTGATTCGCCGTTTTTAAAATGGTTTATGACCAACTCCCTCTGTTGTATTGTCGTACGAGGACCCATTTTGTATTCTATTCGTGATAACCTTTTCAATAACAAAATCACACTTCAGACAACAACAAGGCAATTAAAAGACTATTATCAAGGAGAACACACGAAAAATGCTTTCAGAACTGAATGGCAGAGTGAAAAATCGGTAGCTCTTAGCGATTGCATAAAATAAGCTGTGACATGTAATTTCGATGCTTATTTGTTTTTCTTCGAATTTTAACAGCGAGTGACGCATTTTTTTTTTGGTCGGTGTTCGTTTGTGATAACCGTTCTGCTTTGGTTTTTCATTATAAAACTTTTTCGTTTGAAAAATATGCCGTATGAAAATGAAAATTAGCTACTGCATAAAATAAGCTGTGACCCACTGTCTGTAACTTTCTGTCACATCGGATATGTCACCAAAGCTTCCAAACACAAAATAACCTGTAGTTCCAATTCCAAATGTCAGTCGAACCTTCCCCCCCCCCATGGTATTCATAAAAAATTTATTTTTGATAATCTTTTGAATTCCGCTTCCCTACTTTGGCGTAAATATAAAGTATATAATATTGAATTTTATATTAATTTATATTAAACTGTACAGAAATATATATATATATATATATATATATATATATATATATATATATATGTATATTCATAGATATGCTCGTGCCAAGTTTTTTTACAGAATTTATCTTCGTGACATATAGAATGCTCGTATACGCATATATATATATATATATATATATATATATATATATATATATATATATATATATATATATATATATATATATATATATATATATATATATGTACATATACAAATAAATATCGATTAGAATAAAAAACAAATCCAATAACGAAAAAACCCCACGTTGCTTTGGTAATTAACGTAATGTTGATGGAGTAGGGCTGAATCTAAAGTCTAAGATTGCAATTAGCGATTAGCTCCTTATCATCACTGATTGGTTGCTGTTGCTGTTAGGCTTACTCTTCCAAGTAAAATTTAGGGAAACATTTACCTACTGATGCGATTAATTAAGGATTCACTTTAATTGCCAATTCATTCCCGTGTAAAGCTGAG
This sequence comes from Stratiomys singularior, assembly GCA_954870665.1. NCBI lineage: Eukaryota > Metazoa > Arthropoda > Insecta > Diptera > Stratiomyidae > Stratiomys > Stratiomys singularior. The sequence goes on from OX940877.1 coordinate 66,368,438, forward strand.
TTTGGTAATTAAATTTTAAAAACTCCAGCGAAATCATAGACGAGGGATTAAAAAGTGTCAACAAGAAGCATTTGGGAGTTGTTTACAATGGCAAAGGGATTTGGAATTCAGCACTCATTGGTGTGGTGGAGGGTATTCACGTTGAAAATGATTCATCTTGATTAAATTTCTGTATTAAACATTAATTTATCACAAGTAATGTAGTAGAGACTAGATTGTGTTTGAAACTAAAAATTTTGAAATTGGTTCAAATGTGCAATGCTTACTTAGATTTCCTGATCAGAAAAAGCTCAGTGCTTGATATTAAATTCGATTTTAAATGAATATGTGGTTTAAATAGTAGTATAGGATCCTACTGCAGGATACTGCAGCTATATGTTTTATATTTCGATAGAACTAATTTTAAATGAATGCTGAGGGAGTATGCAAAGTATTAGCGGGAGATTGCCTATACTTAATAAGGCGCAATTACCTTTAATTAAATTGAGTATAATTAATTTGCTGATATAAATTGCAACTATATGTTTTTAATCAATCATACGTCATTTCAAAGGAAATTGAGTAAAGAATTGAGAGATAAATGGTTGTCAGCTCTTAGTCAGCCGCAATATTAGGGTTGCCAAGCGTAAACAAGTGTGTAAACAGTGAAAATAGACTGTTCCTATGAATAATTCGTTAATAAATCGAATTAAACAATAAATAGTTAACGTTAGGTCTCGTCGAGCCCGTCAACTAACCAGTCAAATAAGGTGCATGTACTCCATTTCCTTTATTAACCTAATTCCCTCAAAAAAATTAAGAAAATGGATTAAAGGCTCCTCAGTTAGCTGAACTGTATGTTTATACCGAAATTCAATTAATTTAAAAAGAAGGAAGCTTTTAAATACTAAAAAGAACAATTTTTTTTAACAAATCAGTAGGTTAACTTCTAAGAAATTTTTTCTCAAATATACAAAACATAAGTTTGGAGTCAAAAACAATCAGGAGGAAAGTTATTAGTATGAAAATTTCAACTGTTACATGAGCTAACTAACCATTCTGGAAGTGATTTTCTTAACCTTACCATACTACTTTGATAGATTTTCAAGGTTACTTCTCTACTTTTATTTGTTAAGAGCCTTCTAGAAATTCTACTGTTGATAATAACAGTATCCAGCATCACATCGCGCAGCACAAATATTGCTCTTGAAGTAGACCTCATTGCAGCTTGTAAGTTGTTGAATTTTTATGAGGACTAAACACGCCGTCACATTGCACATGGAATATTTTCGTAAACTTTCTTCGATGGAACGCCATGATCACACATCATCAAAGACTAACAATCCTTTCCCCTTGTGCCGTAGTGAAGCAGCGAAACAAATCCTCGTAAAAGGGATTACTGTGTTGTATGCCGAAATGTTAAAGGTAGAGTTCGAAGGCGTTCGCGAATTTCGAGCATAATTCCCATTAATGAACAACATAATCGAGATCGCTGTCTACGTCAACGACAAACTTCCTCAGCAAGTGAAAGGAGTTTTAGAAGAAAGCGACAAGAATAAACAACCTACTACTTCTCATATGGTCGTAACACACCACCATCATAATCATTGTCATAATCACACTAGCTCCGTTCCCGATAAAGAAAAACCCACGAAATTAGTAACCGTTTTGCCTTGATCCAAAAATATAGTTGCCTAAATTTTGATTAGTGGAAATCTGAAATGGTGTTATAATCATAGAAAGTCAATTCGAGAATCATAGATACTCTCAATACTTAGTTTGCCGACTATACACTAGCTGATTGTGATAAACTGATAAAATTTCTACCATACCAGTTAGTATGATCTTGTGTAAGTGTGTAGTAACTGCCAATGAACTTTCTTTCCTCTATTAAATCTACTGAAATTCACGTTATCATTATCATTCTCCACTGTGATCTGATGTTAACCTATATAAGTAAATTGCTGAACGAGGTTGCCATCACCAGTTAAGGAGTGTACAAGATGTAAACGCCCAGAGACAGTTACTACTACCTGTATCAATTGTAAAAAGTCCTATCGTCCAGCCTGTGCAAAAGAAAACATTGAGAATCGTCCTGCAAGTGACTGCTGTCGTAAGAACTTTGGGCATTTACTATTGTCATTGGACAAGACTAGCAAAAGTAGAGTAGAAGCTATCAAGTTTGTGAGCTCTACTACTTCGTCTGTTTCAAGCTTCAAATCAGCTGTTGGGTCACCTACTACACCTGATAATTTAACTAGCTGGGGTTCTCAACCCTCTGTTTTCTCTCCTAGCATGCCTTCTACACTTGCCTCATCTACTAAATCTATTTCTCATAGTGAAACAGCGAACCCAAGATCTACTATGTGTGCTCAAACTCCCTCAAAACTGCCGGGAAATTGGACTTCGTTGTCATTAGATGAGAAGTTGACTGCATTATTTCAACACGTATCTGGGTTGCCTGAAGCGCAAGTGGTTTCTTTTCAAGCTATAGCTTCTAAACTAGATAATGTTGAGAAGCAGATGGAAAGTTTACGTGAAACCAAGAAAATGATGGGAGAAAAAGTAGCAGGTATTGGAAAGATCACAAGTCAACACTCCTGAATCATTGCTGACCTGTCTGCTAAATTCAACATAGTAAAAGAAGATGCTGCTGCTGAAGCCCAAGTTCTACGTAGAGACCTAAATCAGCTAAAACAGACGTTTGATGTTATTGCTGCTGGCCTATCTTCTTCTTCGTCTGCTTTGGAGCCTGGACCTGCGGTAGCCTCATAGTCGGAGCTGGTGATTTCCGGGGTACCTGAGCCTGTGGCTACAAATCTAAATCCTACGACTATTACTGAGACCATATTAAGCAAGCTTGACCTTGGGCGGCTGAAAAATGATGTTTTGAGTGTTCGTGAATTGCGGAGACGTCGAAATGCTACAAATTCAGGCCAAAATAAAAATCCCAGTTCTCACTCATACGTGGTTGTGTTAAAGTCTTTGGCAGTTCGTGACTATGTCATTGAGGCAAAGCTTAAGGTACGTAACCTATTTGTTAGGGATACTTTCCCGCAAATAGTTGGTGAGCAGACACATGGTCAGCTCTTCTTAAATTAATTTTTAAACTCAGAGTGACACAAGCTGCTGATTGCTACTAAAGTTAAGGCTAAAGACTTGGGCTTAAGGTACGTATGGGTCAGAAAGGGTGAAATATTTGTAAAACGTGGAGAATCTGAGGAAAAAATATTTTTCCGAGCCACATCTGATTTAGATAAATTAAAGTGACTTGGAAATAACTTAAGCAGGTTTTCAACTTATTTTTGTAACTCTTTGGCTGTTTAAGTCTGAATGTTAATAGTTACCTTGGGCACATTGTCCAAGTTTCGGAACTGGTTGCTGAGATCAACCCTCATATTATTGTTCTTGTTGAAACTTGGCTAAAGCCGCATCATGGTAACACAGAATTTGATTTTGATGATTATTTTGAGATTCGCAGAGATAGAACTGTTAAACATCCTGAATCTGGTCGTCTTATACAGCGTGGTGGTGTGGCTTTTCTTATACATAAATCGTTTAAAGCTAAGGTTCTGCTGAGTTCAGTGTCAGATTTTTTGAATGAGTCTGAATTTCTAATATTTGATGTCTCGCTGCAATCTGGTGATCACCTATTGTTATCATACATATATCGAAGACTTACTGGCCTGCTTCTTGATAAATTCTTTGAATCTCACAGCAATTTAGCTTCACATTACAACAACATTATCATTGCTGGTGACTTAAATTGTAATTATTGGAAAAAAGTCCTATTTCCAACCATCTTAGTGCTTTCGTTACTGAGTCGTCATTATATTGTGTACCGTTTTGGGTTCAATCAGTTCAATCAGTTATTGGTAAACTTGGGAACCCAGTTTAGTTCCTCAAAACGACCTCTGATGTTCCTCAGGGCTCTGTTCTAGGTCTTATATTGTTCTTGATTGTCATGAACTCTGCCGTTCAGAAGCTGGCGTTTTGTGAACATGGGCTGTTTGCATATGATAAGCATATTTACCTCCATTTTATACCATACCAGCTGGCTGAAGCTGTCAGGTTGGTATCTCTGGATGCGCTGACTGTTGCGACTTGGGCTAGTGATAATGGTCTGGCACTGAATTTGAGTAAGACTAAAGTCATGTTTATTGGGTCAAAAAATAAATTGAGAGTCTCTCCCGGAAGTTATTGTTGATGGTGTTGCACTACTTTTTGTTGAATCGACCAAATGTCTTCGAATTTATATTTAAAATAATCTCTCGTGTGATTTGCATGTTTCTTAAACTGCACGGAAGGTTAATGCAGCTTTGCACTCCCTTAAAGCACGTAAAAATATCTTTAGCACCGATATCAAGAGGTTATTGATCTCAGCAACTATCCTACCGCTTATTGACTATTGTTCTGTCGTTTTAGTTAATGCTACAGAGAAGAATAATTTAAAACTGCAGTGGCTTTTAAATTATGCAACAAGATTTATATTTGATCTAAGGCGAGGGGCGCCTTACTCCTTTTAGGCACCAACTTCATTTGCTCTCGATCAAAGAGCGTAGAATGTATGCGCTGGCTTGCTGCTACAAAAAACTACTTGCCACAGGGAAACCTGAGTACTTGCGTGAATTAATTGTTGACAATCCGGTAGCTAGGTGTTCTCAAAGGCTTCTGGATCGAAGAAATGGCATTAATTTAGAAATACCTCACTTCAATTCAGCTTATTATGAACATTCTTTTGTTATTGAGGCTATTCGTCTTTGGGATAGTCTACCAAATGAAATCTCGGGAATCGATAGTTTAGCACTGTTTAAAATAAGATTATTCAATTATTATTTTGCTCAAGATAACTAACCAACTAATAATTACCTGATATGTATTATACATTAAAACTTAAATGGTGCCTCACCTTGCTCAGTGCTTAATAATAAATTATTAAGAGTTTGTCAAAAATTTGTACCAGAGAGTCTGTTTGACCAAATTATTGCGCAATATCAATTGTGATATCAAATATTATTATTATATTTGTCGCTGTAAGTGTTGTCTATTAGATTGTAAGTTAAATTTTAAGTTAGATCCTAAATTTTTTATTTTCCTTTTTACTAATCTGTATTATTTTGTACCTTGCCAATTGGTCTGTGCCTTGGTATAATAAATAAATAAATCAATCAATCAATCTTTTCACCATAGTCTATCACACATTTATCAGCATACTCTATCTTGGTTCCAATTTTCAAATGTTCATGCCACCAAGATTATTCATTCGTAAGGTTTCAGGATAGTTAGACATTCGATTTAATAGATGTCCTTTTATTAGATTCTTATTCCGATATTTATTAGTTCAAAATAGTTTATCCGTTTGTTCTTTCGGTAAGTTCTTTAGCTGTTATGTAGTGATTTAGCATCACATTTGACATTATTTGTGTTTCTAGTCGAATACTTGAACTAAAAAAAATAATTTTCAAATAATTTTGTGCATTGTTTCGTACAAAAGTACGCTTTCTATGTGTTTCTTGCGAATTTCATTGCACCAGGTGCATGCATAAGCCTTTCCGTTTTTTGGTAAAAAATACGAAATTTTCTAGAGAAAATTTTTTTATTCTAAGTTTCATTTCACAAGTGACTGCGATGTTCCATTTATCGTTCTTTCAAATCGCGTGGACCGATTTTCTGAGCTCATCGATCTGAACCATTGCGCGTAAACGTCTAATGGTCGTATCCGGTGAGACATTAGAAGCTTCTGCTAATTGTCATTGAGTTAGAGTTGGATGACCATCCAATAACTCCTGCAATTCTGCCTCTTCGCATCTTAGTGATCTACCAGAGCGCTTACTGTCTTTCACAATGAAATTAACACTTTTGTCGAAAGCATGTTTCACATGTCCCTATTCATGGGGCGTGTCATAATATGTTTTTGCTAGAAGACGATGACTTCCAACAGGCTTTTTCTTTTGGCTAGACAAAAAAGCAATGCGTGCCATAAATGCTCTTTTTCAGGCACAAAATTCGACGTGATTTATCAAGACGCTAAAGCAATCAGGCTACTTTTGGCAGACTCAACTTGTGAGTTAGTAGCTAAATGTCAAACGATCGAAATGGCGTATGTGTCTAATGAATACGCTGCATACTTTTCACTGTGACTATCTCGACCATTCTAATGATGACCGTCGTCCTCAAAAAGTAAGCAGTTAAGGGAGTGAGAAGCGGAAACATCACGGAAAAGTGAAGAATTAGTTGACAAACGCGTATTTATTGAGAATCATTGAATTAATATCCTGGTTTTTTTCACAAACTTGGTGACGAACGTGGTATGAACTGGAGAATTGAAAAATTAAAATATTGCACAGTCGATACACATATTGAAGCTCTTATTTTATCATTGATATCTACAAAGTGCAGCTACGCCGTAAACTCCTTAGGCGTGTACTGATGGTCAAACCGATAAATGGTAGAATATACGAAATGTTTTGCAGGAAATCGGTGGCTCCGCGAAACCCAATGAAACACTACAATTAGAAGTATTGGCCCAACCCATTTTCAGAGAATCCTTGTAGATTTTGGGCATGTGGCAAAAAATGAAGACTTGTTCAACCTTATGTGATGAAATTAATGAGTTCGTCATATTGAAACTGGATGTTGTTTCTTTTTCATTTTTTTCTTGCAAATAATGAATTAAGCAGCGCGATGACTTCTCTTCAGTGATATAAAAGAGAGTTCTTCCTGGAGACTGTTAGTGGACAAATGCTTACGATGACAATGCTCAGATTGACAAATCTAATCGCATGACACAGTATGCTTCGGCAGTCCCAATAGTTAAAAGAATATTAGTTTGTCAGGAGTCTGTACTCTAATGTGTCTGGAAGTTATGCCTCCTGCGTTCGAAACCCTGGCGAAGATGTGGTTTTGTGTGTGTTTCGTGTCCTGGTATAAAATTGTAAGTTTAACGTTGTAGTTTAGTCTCAGTATGGACATTCCTAGTGGTGGTAAGCAATGGAAGCATCCCCGATTTGCATTGCTTGGGTGGTGTGGAACGTGCGAGATTCCATTCCAGACGTTGCATTTGGCTCGGGATCCCTTTTCGCAAAGACACATGGTTTGAGAATTTTAGAGGACTATTTGATCAGCAATCGTCAGTTCATAGCATTTCATATCTACGAAAATGCCCCTAAATACCCATGTTAACACGGCTAGAGAAATTCCAGTGGCTATACTGACATTATTTTGCCAGAGTATGACTAGCTAGTGTAGGGAATAACCAGATCTATCAATTAAGTATCTGCTCTTGCTGATAGACTCTTACCTCAGTTTCTTGGAGCGAATCAGGTTCTCAGATCGGATCACTGACTGGTAATTCCGCATTGGGAGCCTCCCGGATTCTGAACCAAACTTCCAATAAAAAGGCAACTCTAGATATGTATGCTATTCAATCAAAGCTTTTATACAAAGAAGATGTATGGAAAGATGTTCTTGACAAAAAGTCGTGCTTACTCAATAGTCTACTAGTCTAAGAATCAAAAGCTAACATGAAGATGGATCCCATGGCTCATCAACGATTTCATGTAGTGATTCAGTCAAATACATGGTATGAATAAGGTCTTACTTTTTCTGCTTTTTAATGAATTTGTTTTCAATCTCCCTAGCATAGGATTGGTAAGTCACGGGCTTCAAAGGGGCGTATAATGCATTGGCGGAAAGGATAGCGCTTATACTACTGTTTTTTCTTTAAGAAGATGGCTCACATAGCTCAGTGATCTTGCTGAAAAATTTTCAGGGCTTCGTCTCTTCGTAGTCGAAGAGGTGCTGAAAATATATGAAAATGGAACGAGTCGGTACATTATCCTTCTAAACGACTGACAATATACACTTGTTTGCTGGAGAATTCGGCTTTGACTCGGAAGCAACATGAGGCAAAGAACAGGGAGGCCTAGCCCGAAATTAAGTGGCAAACGATTCCATACTGATTCCATGGTTTACTGCGGATCACTTCATTTGGTGATTAACCTGATTTGGCCACTGGAAGTCTAACAATAAGGGCATATTTCGCCACAATTTTCACCACAATTTTCATTTACATTCCAAACCCGTTTGCCACCGGCATAACTAAAGAAGGAATGCCTCGTTATGAAAAAATGTCCTTTAACTATATAGTTTTCTTGTTTTTTCCTTATTTAAGTCAGATGCGTTATGCCAGATATAGTAAGACATTACCAGCTCATAAAGCCAGGTTTAACATTAACGGTCTAGTTGAATTATGTTGACCCAACAACAAAGTCACAAAGAACAAAGTCATACAAAAACTACGTTATAGTTCGCCATAGACCTATTTCCATAGCGAACATGGCTTTTAGGCTACCAACGAACATTTTAAAGCACTAAATTTGAATTACCAAAGGGATTCTGCATTTTTTCTGGACTGTCATTTTCATCACTAGTGCATAGAGGACCTGGCAAGCAAACAAAAAATAAACTATTTATTGTTTAATTAAATCTGAATTATTGAATATATGCAAAGAAAGACTTCAAAAAACATCTAACCTGAATTTTAAACCTTCATAAAAGTAATGCCAATTCAAATGACAACAGCGGGAAATATGTAATATGCAAATCGATGGTTACTTTCTCCTGCAAATCACTTGACATGCCAATTGGAATGGACTCTAGTTTTGAAGAAATAACAACATTTTAAAACTACAGATGAAAAAGTTGCACGAGTAAAACTTATCAAGGAATATGGAATATGAACACAAAAAGTAATTTTCTGAAGCACCAAACTCACCACTCAATTGGTAATATATAACATAGAAAAGTCCACGCAATGCAAGCATTATACGTCCATTGGGAAAATTCGGACTTCTGATAATTTGACTAATTTTATGTGAGTTGTGTGGTTATACTTTGCAACGAATTTTAATGGACTTACAGAAAACCAAAAATTTGCTAATCTATGATTTGCATAAGAAAAAATGGAACCTATCAACTTATGTATAAAACTGATAGATCTTCGAATTAGAATTAACAAAGAAAATTGTAATCCAAAATTTCTTGTGCAATCTGTAACAATGTTAATGCCAATAATGCAAAAAAATTTCTGATAAACAAATTTCATTGTTTCTTTTAAAGGTTATACTGGCAGTCCTCGTTCTTACGGCATGTTAGGTTTTCGAAATACGCGACGTAAATCGAAACGACGTAAGTCGAGACATATTTTTTCATATGTTTACATGTAAAACTCAAGGGTTAGGATCCACACGGACTCGAAATTAAAAAAAAACTGCATTTATAACAAAGGATATACATACTTTATTATCAAAAGTAAGTTCTTAAAATAATTATATATGCACTTATGAAATTGCTAGTTATTTTTTTACTAAAAATTGCCGATGGTTGCAACGAATGTTAATATTTTCTACTCTAAATAAATTAAAAATTTTTCCTTTTTAATTCGTTGATTTTATTTATTTACTTCAGACACCGCGGAGTTTCGAAGCATACACTTACTTCTTCCTCAGGGAAACTTAAACTAACTGAACTTATAAAAGTTTTTGTTTTATATACATGTCTTTAATAACTAATCACTATATTGAGGTCATCATTTATCTATTACATATCTCTTCTTATCATAAACCTTAATTACCGGTTCTTTTTTCTTTCCTTTTATTACTTCCCTTGTCTGTTTATTGTTTTCTTGTTTAATGTGTCCATTAGAGGAGAGTAGCAATTACCTATGTCATGGTTTAGGCGTGTGTCCAATGGTTGTCTTGATATCACCAAGCTCTCGTATGCGTCCAATTTCCACCATTTGCCGACTTCTTTCACCAATTCCACGTCGCTTTCACCTATTGTGTGGTTTTCCTCTAACACGTGCTTCGCTACCGCTGATTTTACCGCTCCTATACTTTTTTTATTTCTTATTATTGCCTTCGCTTCGTTCAGATGTTCCTTCATTCTTGTAGTGATGAGCCTTCTAGTTTGTCCTATATACGTTTTTGTACACTGCGGGTATGATATTTTATAAATTCCGCTCACCTCATTTGTAGTTTTTTTATCTTTAGCTGTTCCTAATATCGATTTTAGTTGGAGATGTCTGCTAGCTGTAACCACTTCTATTTCATGTTTTTTTAAGGCTTTTTTTATTTGCCCCGTTATTTGTGAATATGGGAAAGATCTCCTTTTCTTTGCCTCGATGTTTCTTGATTGTGTGAACATGGTAGTGTATTGCTCTTTTATGGTAGTGTATTGCTCACCATTGAATCCTACCAAAAACAATTCCCGTTACAATTAAAGGAAATGGCCTTCACAGACGTTCATGCAGGGTAAGCTTGCAAGTAGCAACGAAAAGTCAAATACTTCAGACGAGTAGATGAGAGAAAAGTGTCGAGCCGAATCGAAAGTATTTATTTGAGATTAAAATAACGTAAGGCTTGTTTAACGTAGCACAAAGTCACACATGTAAAACGTACCCGATCGGGTTAGGTGTTTGGGCAGTTTTAGTATTATAACGGTTACATTGTAGTTCGTTTCTTTTCGTTTTCCTTCTCTTTTTTTTATATTTTTAAGTGTATGAATTGACGCATTCCTCATCCACTTCCTCTCCGTTTTACCATTATGAAATTTATGTGTTACTTTTTGATGAAGGTGGTCCAGCACTGGCAATGATCTTCCCCGTAACAACCCCAACAGACTGAGCTCAGCCGGTCTCAGTGAGCCACCTAGGGGTCCCAAGGATCGCTGCAACATAAATGTCTGCGACCGCGGCCGCCGTGGTTCGCAACAGTGTGCTCCCCTTGCACGATCACCTGCTATAGCTATTTTGCGAAAGTTCAATGACACAAATGGATTTCAATGGCTTGAAAAACTTTACCATCGATCCTGCAGTTTGGACCTGAAACCGACCGTCCAAAAAGGAAGAAATAACACCATTAAAACGGAAATTAGCAATAATAATTAAGGGGGTACATGGGTTTGAATATTTGAAAAAATCGATTGATTTTTTAGTATATCATACCAAGAGTATTTTCTTCAAGTTTCAAATCGATCGGAGCAAAACTCTAAGAGAGCGAGCGATTCCCCCAACTAAGCTCTACCACCTGCTCGAACCGTATATTCACAACGCTGCTTTCTTCTTCATTTCCAGTCGAAAAGGGAAGCATGGAATGTAGAAGGCAAATATGTCTGTTGCTGGGACACACACACACACACTCTCATATATATATGTATATATATATATACAGTAGCGAGCAAAACTGAGTGGATGATTGTTTCTGCTGCGTGTTTGGGTCTATTAAAACCTCAATACTTAAGTCAATTAAAAAAAATCAATAGTTTTTAATTTTTTATTCATTTATGAAATGTAAAACATAATATTTCAAAAAAGAAAACAAATACTTTTTTTAAAAAAGGAAAAAATTACAAATGAAACACATCTGTTCAGTTTTGCACGTTTCGTGATGCTTCCGAAAAATTGGCAATCACTTGTGTATTCTAGTATTTGGTCCACAGTCCTTTATTTTTAATGACACTATTTATGCGTTTGGGCATACTTTCGACAAGGTGTTCAATAATTACACTTGGAATTTTTTTCCATTCATCTTGAGTGCGTTGCCACAGCTCGTCCAAGTTTTTCGGTGACTTTTCGTAGTTTCCCAATCGTCTTTTCATTATTGCCCATAAGTTTTCGATTGGGTTGAGATCAGGATTTTGAGCAAGCCACTCCATTCTCAAAAATTTTTGATTGGCCAACCATTCTTTGACTATTTTCGCAGTGTGTTTTGGGTCACCATCCTGCTGAAATAGTACTTCTTTTTCAGGGTAAGCGCTTTTATCTACGAAATCGGGCAAATTTGTTTGCAGTATGTGTAGATAGTCCTCTTTCTTCATAATGCCATCGATTTTACGGAGTGGCCCATGGAGTGCCATGTAAAGCAACCCCACATCATCAAACTGCCTCCACCATGCTTAACAGTTTGCTTCACATGGTGTTTTTGGATTGAGTCGTAACGTCGTCACCAGTAAAACGATTTTCCATCGGACTGGAAACGATTTATTTTGACCTCGTCGGACCAAATCACACGCTTCCAGTCATCAAGAGTCCAATGTTTGTGGTTTCGGCAGAATTTATCCGAGCTTTTATGTTTTTGGCGGACAAAGCCGGTTTTTTTTTATTGCTGATTCAAACCCGATTCTCTTTAAGGCTCTACGCGCAGTCCATTCACTGACATCCTTGTTTAGTCCTTCCGAAGCCATCTTTGGTGTTTTTCTAGGGTCCTTTTGCATTTCTCGTATGATTAGGCGTGCTTCTGAGTCCGTAAGTAACTTTGGACGGCAACCTAAGTTCGGTTCTCCGATAGCATTTCGTCTCTTTCGCACATCAAGCACAGTGGTTTGACTTATTTTTAATTTTTGTGCAATTTTCCTTGATGACTCACCATTTTTTGTCATTAGTACGATGCTATTTTCAACTTCAAACGATATTATCTTCATATTTATTTAATTTCACTGACTTCACTCGATTTTGTTACTTTTAGTAAAATAAACCGCGAAAGTAATAATCAGTTATAATTAGGTTTTCCATTACTCTCTCCAATTTGTCGCTATTTGACGGGTTTTTAAATTTCCGAGTTTAATACAATATATGCAATGTCCTATTGTTACCATGAAAACTGGAGGTAATTTGGGTTTTTTCTTATCTTTGTTATATTTAATTTGTGTGGAGTATACGAAGTTATACATAATCCTTTCCGAAAAATCTGAATCTCTTGCGTATTTTATTGTATACATTTTCCTTAGCGTCTAATCCCTCAACAAGGAATAAGTTTTTCTCAGTCATTTAGATAATGATCTGTTCTAGTTTTATTGTACTGAGCGAATAGTTCATCTTTCGCGCCCCATCCAGTCGTTAGAATGCGTAAAATGTAAATGCAAACAATTTAAAATTCAAATCAAAATCGAAGTTCGTTTTATTTATAGACCGCGGACGACAAAGACATGAAAAGCTTATTAGAGTTATTTGATCATTAATTGATAAGCAAAGATAGTATGATATTTTATTTCAGCATCCTTCCCTGGAATGGCACGATTTTTTTTAACCATTAGTCGTACCTATTGAATATTTGAGATATTAAAAATTATTACGATTTCGCTAACACAGATCACAACAGTTTTAATATTGTTAGAAATTTCAAAGCTTTAAAAACGGTCAAAACGAAGTATTTTTTGCTATAATATATCATACGCAGTATCACATTTGTCTGACTTCAAAACAAATAAAATACGAGCATATATCTTACCTTAGCAAAATATGATGCAATTATATCCTTCAACCCTTTTTCCTCGTCCATATTTGCAAACGAAAAGAGCTTCTAACAATCTTAAAACCTCTTGAAAATATCCAACAGGGGGCAATTCAATGTTTTTTATAATAAAATTCCGTTAATTTGCATGCAAATGAGGGCTGTAATGGATACTTTCATTCTTCGAGTTTGGACGTCCCATAACTTAACAGAAACAGTAAGGGTGGTCGAACTAACGACGTCAACGTTAATTTTATATTTTTTTCTGAAACGTTTTTTTCCTCTTTTATTTAATTTTCAATCACCTCGTCCTGTTCAACAGTGTTTTGCATATTTACAGGGCATGACTTGAAATACAAATTTCAGCCTAATTGGACATCAAAAAGGAATTGAAAACAGCTCATGACCGGAAGCAAGGACTCATTGAAGTACTTTTCTTTTCTTTCATATGTCGACGAATAAATTTCATTACATCCTTAATCGGAAACCTTCATAGCCAATTTCGTTCCTTATTCGCGATTAGAGTGAGCATTGCTAAGTTATTCAGCTGATAAATTCAACTCTAATACTGTTTTCGGTTAATTAAGTTGGGTGGCAAAAGTTTCAGAATGAATTTAAATTTTAGGTCCTTACGCATGGAACAAATTTTCATTGTCTCTTATCATACAAATGGCAAACTTTTAATTAAAAAGCACAATTAAGTATTAAAATACCATTGTCATCGTTACATAACTCATTTAAAGTTTGTATGATTTACTTGTGTTAACATATTTTTTTTATGTTTAATTGTTTAATTATCAAAGTGTTATCGCATGCAGTTTTTCTGGCTCTATAAACTAAGTTTCAAGAAAAAGATTGCCTTCACATATGCCTTAATATATGTCGAACGCCTGATCCTGTTTTTGAACCATTCCGTTTACTCTGTTATTTTGGTTTGTACGGGGTGCTTTTATTATTTATTATTATTATTTTTTATTAAGTTATTATTGCTATAATTATTATTGTTATTATTATTATTACAAAGCGCGAGGAAGGTGGATCGCACGGCTGATAAGTGACTTGGGGCCGTGGTTCTACAGAATGAATGGTGAGACTGACTTTAACCTAACGCAACTACTCAGTGGACACGGGAATTTTCAGTCCTACCCGAATAAGATGGGAAAGTCATTGTCCCTAGCTTGCCTATTCTGCCCGGGGATGACAGATGACGCCTGCCACACGTTTTTTGCGTGTGCAAGATGGACAAGACTCCGTCAGCATCTCTCGGAGAAAATAGGCGTGCTCTCTCCACAAAACGTAACGGGGAAAATGATGCAATCAAAAGACAATTGGAACTGTGTATCACATTACGTACGGACAGTTCTTCTTATAAAGAAGGGCATGATGGATCGCTAGGTGAGGGGAGGGGGAGACCTGAAGGCACCGATAGGCGACGATTAATGAGGCCTAATCCGAAGTAATGTGACAAACAGTTTCAGGCTAGGTTCTCGGCGTGACAGGGGAGGTGTTTAGTCAGTAGTCTGGTTGGGGGAGTCCGACACTCAGGGCTCAAATAGCCTTCACCTCCCAACCATAAAAAAATTTTTATTATTATTATTATTGAATTGGATTTGTCGTTGACTGTATGCTTCCGAAAATTATAAATTATTATAAAATTAGTATGAAAATAGATTACAAGGTAAATTATTAATTCCTGATTTTAGGGAATCTAGTGATTATGCCTAGTTTAGATATTTTATTTAGAAGCATCAAAGCGTTCAGTATGGTATATTCCTGGCCAAAAAATTACAAACACTTGCAAATTTCAAAATTTCCTACACCTCCTTTTTCTAGAGATAAAAGTATAAAAAAGCTAGCAGGAGGTATGAAAAGTGCTATGTATTAAAGTCCATATGATTGATGAACTGTGTTCTTTTCGTGTGGTACGCAGGCTATTTGCGCGCACTTTGTTTAATTCTTAAAGTTTTGTGGAAGTCGTCTTTGGATTACTGTGTAAGTAGTCAAATTGTTGAACTTTTCATTAGTACAGTACGAAGAAGGCACTATTAACCCTTAACGGTCCAATGGCACCATATAGGGGAGATGACACTTTTACTTACTGGGTCCAATGGCGCATATATGGCGCCATTGTCCATTTTATTATTTTTATTACAATAACTGTTGCTATATTTACAAGTGACGCGTTAAGTATTGTGTCATAGCCTTTGTATCAGTTTTTTCTGCTTGTTATCTGTGTTCCGTTATCTTCCACTGTTTCTTTTTGTAGATGCACTTTTGTGTTATTTGAATACAAATTCAGTCTTGTTTTGATATTTCAAGAAAGTGTACAAATTTGAAGAGTTATTTTACACAATTTAGTTTATAGTATTTTATTTTGTGTAAAACCCTTAAATATGGCAAGAAATTCTGATAGAATAATACACGATGGTAACAATAATTTCAATATTTTTAGAAAGAGAGATGGAAAGAGTTCAAGCTGGTTTCGAACACGCGCCCCTGCCGCTTCTCGTCAGGTGCCAACTCACAGGCCGGGACGCATCAGAACTTTCGCACCCATTAGTCTTCGCTGAGTTAGCTTAGCAGTGGTATAAATCACTTATAAGTTCTAAGTGAAAATAGATAAATTGATCTACCAAAAAACTTCTAGAATTAATAATTTCAAGTAATAAAAAATGATGAGGTTGAATTCGGTATTTCTATTGATAAAAGTGAAAATGAAAGACGCGATAATGACTATAATGATAGTGATAGTGAAGTTCTTCCAAAAAAGAGAAGAAGAATACCAAATTTAATTTATAGTGAGGATGAAAATCAAGAATATGAGATTAATGATGAGAGTATCGAAGGGAAAGATGTTACAGAAGGTGATGAATTTTCTCCTCGAATAACATTCAATCCTTTTCGAAGTTGGCAGGTCCCCTAGTTCCAGCTCTCATCAAAAAACCCTTAGACTATTCCAAATTATTTTTCACAGACGATTTGGTAGATAGTATAATAAAAATGACAAACAATTATGCTAACCAAAATATAAGATCGATGGAACCTTTGTCAAAGGAATCAATTCGGAAAACATGGAAGGATGTAGAACGTAAAGAATTTTTGGCGTTCCTTGGAGTCAGTTTCAATATGGGAACAATGCCTTTAGCCGACATAAAAGAATATTGGTCAACCAAGATGAATAGTACGATACAATTCTATCGAAATACATTTTCGAGACATAGATTTTTGCAAATATTTTGGATGCTCCATTTAAAAGAAAACATCGGTAATCAGAGCATGAGGACTCGTATTCCAAAATTCAGCAATTTTCTAGAATATATTGACTCAAAGTTCCTACAGTATATTACATTTCCTCATTTCTCCCATATTATGGCAGCATAACTCAGACAATCTTCCAAGATTTGATCTCCATGTAACTACTCGAATTTCTTTGCATTTATTTAAGAAGCGTTTTGTTAACGTTAGCTGTACAAAAGGTGACCATATATATACAGATTGCTATTATACCAGCATACCTTTGGCAAATGAGCTATTGAAAATGGAATGCCACTTAACTGGTATATTGCCCACAAATAGGAAGGATATGCCACCTATAATTAAGAAGCCTAAATATTCAAAAGCAAACATAGTAGCCTGCAGAAAAAATAATACTTTACTCCTTTCATGAAAGGATAAAAGGATTGTAACACTTCTTAATACTTGGGATGTGTCAGAAATTACGGACGTCCATAGAATATTACGAATTGGCTAACCTTTGACAATCCAGAGCCTAACTTTGTGTTGAACTACACCAAAAATATGGGTGGTGTTGATCGGGGAGATCAATTTGTAGAAAAGTACTGTTTCTTAGAGAAATCCAATAAATGGTAACGAAAACTCTTCTTCTAGGGCCTTGAAGTATGTGCTACTCATCCCTACATTTAATATAAATCCGTTAAAAAAGAAGAGAACGAAAAAGTACTTCCACATTACAAAGTTTTAAAAGAATTAGTTGATCAGTTAGTAGATGATTTTTATATGTTGAAAAGACCTCAAGGACGCACTTATACTGAACAAGGTTTGCAGCGATTGGATGGTAAGATAGTACGCTCGAATCGAAAGGTCAAAGGGGGTAGACGAGAAACTAAATTTTATTGCGATACTTGCACCGACAAACCAGGGATTCATATTGGGGAGTGCTTCGAAAAGTACCATACTCTAAAGAAATATAAAATTTAAATCAAATTTTCATTATTATTATTCTCTTTATATAATAATAAATTTTCACTGAAATAAAAATATTTGTTTTTCTATACTTGATTTATAAATGTTTTGTAGCTTCTCTTCGTCTGTAAAATAGCTGGACCTGGTGGGAAGTAAACTTGTAATTCTTTCAGACTGTTTAGGGTTAATGAATTTTCAAACATTTTTCAGAATTTGTAATGGGCTGTAAACCTGGATACTTGCAGATACTTCGAAAAAGTGCAATCGTTGCTTTTGACGAGGGAAAATCAACACAGTACGAGAAATATCTCTTATAGGGAGTTACACTTACTCAAAACGAGTCAATTGTGGAAGTTAAAAGTAGACCACACCTAGAACATACCGGAGAGTGCATTGTGGGAACTTAATAAAATGATTCTTGAGGCAGGCTTCGAAATTTCGACCCGAACATTACGGAATAAGTTGAAGGAAGTCAACATTCCATGTAGACGTTGAGTCGGAGGATGAAAAATGCAAGAATTGCATTAGCTAATTCGTATTCACACATCTCCATAGAACAATGGAAAAAGCTGTCTATCGACATTGCTCCAGTGCTCTCCAACTTTAAAAACCTTAATTTTATCTTTTTATTTTTAAAAAATTTTTTAGGCAGTACATACAGATGACTCGACGCTTCAGTACACACAAAAGTTAGCGCGGATTTCTTAAAAAAACGTCCTGAGAGGAAATTTGATTCCTGATGCATCCTGAGAACTATTAAACGACCACCTTCCGTTACGTTAAGGGGTATTTTGTCGAAGGAACCATAAAATATGCCGATCTTCATTTACATTTATACGAGATAGTTCCCCATGTCACTCGGTAAAATCAGTAAAAGAATTAATTTCCTAATTAATTATTTTCCTTTCCTAATTAAAAAAAAATTAAATGCTACCCTGGACAGGAATCAGATTTATATCCAATTAAAAATGCATGGGATGAAAGAGGCTTGTGTATAAAGAAAAAAACACCGATCGTAAGATGTTGCATGAAAGTATTAAGAACTTGCTGAAACCTGAGAACCTGAACTTGCATAGAGAGTATGTTACGAAGTATCGACGCTGTCAAATTAGCCAACTGTGTAAACAATAAATATTAATGAAAATGATTAAAAATAAGCACATATACTTCTAATCTATTGTACTGTGATATTCGATAAAAATCATTCACAAGTGTGTAAGTTTTTGTGTTGAGAAATATAACTAAAAAATCAATTGTGAATTTTGAGAAATTTTTTTTATTTTATGGACAAGGACTATAGATAATGTGAGGCAAAGATTTAAAATTGATATTGATGGATACACCGTTCCCTATGTTCAGGAGTGGACCATATATTGATAGTCAAGTTGAGCATTGTATTTATGGTGAATTTTCCATTTGGTAGAACAATAATACGTGCAAAGAAATACCTTCATGGAGGCTAGCGATTAATACAAATCTAAATTAAGATTGAAACGACCTGAAATAGATGTAAGTAAAGGATTAATTGATCACTGTCATTGGGTTATTATGTAATAATATTGACGGGTAAACTTAATGTTAACTAAGAGTAGCACACTCCATTTTCCGTTTTCGATTTATATGATGCACTGAGCACCTTGAGGAATGAGGAATAATATCTCCATCATCTCTAATAATTAGAATTTTATTCGTTTTTGTAAATTTTCACTAACTTTTGCATGTAACAAGAATATCCCTGTCAAAACAAACAAAGAGAGGGTAAATGTACCATTGCATATGAAATTCAGTTACTCTGGTTGATAACTGTTAGGCGGGAACATTATTCTTAGTTGTTCAGGAACGTTCTCTTCAGAGCGTTATCATTAAAGAGCGATGTTAGTCCAAAGAGTCATCACAAAGAAAGAGAACATCATGTAGCAAATAAAATGGGCTTTACAAGATGCAAGATGATGTAACGCATGCGGAGATAACAAAGAATCTAAACCGCATCTCACGTCTACAATATACTGACCCACTGGGAGTAATTGGAAAGTCGATTGAACATTGACCACGAACGTGTAAACCAAGTTATGGAAACCGCAGGGCATTAAGTATGAAAACATGACAGGGCCAGGGGATCATTGGAGCCGTACTTTCCTGGGAAAATATGAGCTTTAGTTCCCACGTCTCGCCCAACAGTCTCGTCGTGATGAAATGCACTTCCATGAATCTACGCCTGACTACTTCTAAAATATGAGACCAAGTAATTTTGCTGTCCAGGCATACTCCAAAATATTTTAGTACGCAATTTAATCGTTTATGTACCGGAGCCTGCATGAGAAAATTGGCGAGTTTTCAGCGCTGATGACTCATGAAAATTTAAAACAAATGTAAGTATACGGGATATAATACACAAAATAAAGTTGCTTGTGATCATATGCTGGGATCAGACCGGAAGAAAAATAGGTACAATAGGTCACTTATAAGCAGTGAGCTCACGAAGAAGCATAGCTCTTAGCTATGTTCGGCTTGTAAAAGAAGGAAGTAGAAAGTGTTTTGAATAGTAAATCCACACATTGCTTAGCGAAAGAACTATTCATGTTATTTCTTTCGTTACTTAACTTTATTACTCAAGGCTCGAAAAGAGCGTTACAAACATCATTGAAGTCTGTATTATATTATCATGTGTTGCTAAGTTGTTAAGCTAAGTAGATTATATTAGAAAGTAAGGTAGGAAGACCGCAAGCTGGTTTCGAAGCTAAAGCTCTTCCCACCTTTCTTTCTAATATAATTTTACTTTCGCGCAATTCGACTAAATTTGATCTTAAACTTCCGCACTTATGAGTCTGCGCTAAGTCATCATAGCAATGGTATAAGTCACTAAAAAGTTATAAGGGCTAATGGAGAAGATGATCTACAAGATAATCTTCTAGAATTAATTATAGATTTTAAATTAATTGTTAATAAATTTAATATGAGCATTTAGTTGCATAAAATATCTGTATTATTTGAATGAGTTTAAACTGACTTTTTGGAACAATAAACTCAGTCCTGGTATGGGTACGGTTGATATTTAGTCAATTTATCCTCACAAATCTATGAGACAACGGAGACAAAAACTTACGTTTTTGTGCTGCTTTTCCGATTATAATTAAAAAATCTAAAAGCGGTCAATATCATGTATATAATGGATGTTTTTCAACTGTCTGAGAAGTTTCAATGGTTGTTGTCTATGGTTTGACAGTTGAGAATGTTCAAATTTCTATTTAGTAAAGTTTGGCAAGTTATCATAAATCGTTTAACGTCACAATAACGCTTCCAAGTTGTTTCACTTTGAAAAAATTCCAATTCACTTTGAAAAAATTAATTTGTTATCGAAGTTTATAGAGCACTTAGTCCATTTTATGGTCAACATGATCGGGCTAGTGAGCAAGCAATTCGTGCAGTTATTGATCCTTATTGCTCTAATTTTACTCTTCTCGGTTTAAAACCATCAACCCGACATGCTTCTCGCGTTTTGCTTCTCGGAATTCAAATAAACCAAATATAAAATAGCAACGACTGAAATCCAATAAACTCCTTTTTTCAACTTGATTAGTTGACGCAATAAACTTCACCTTCTTATAGGTTGTGGTTCACTACCAACACCCGAAGCATAACAATTAAAAATTTCTTTCCAGATAGAGTTCGCAGAATTTAATAGGGGATTTTTTTAATAGGGGATTTTTTTGTTAAGACTTTTTTCTTTCTTCTTCTTACTGAGACTTTTGTTTACTTCTTATATTATTTCTCTAGATACTGCTTAATACCTTAATCTAATTACAAATATCATTTTAATTCTAGTCTTTGTTCTATTTTATTGTGTATTGTTTTCTTTTAACTTAAAATATGAGAACAAATTAAAATTCAACCAAAACTTCATTCGATGATTACAAATATTCTCATCCAATAGCGCTTAGTCTCTTTTATTTTTATTTTATGTATCGTTTTATTAATTCATTTTGTTTATTTATTTTTTGTTTGTATGTTATTATGTCGCCTACCCAGCGGAAAACGTAACAATCTCTGTCTTGTGTTATTATTTAAAGTTCTCAAGCTCTTAACAAAATATCCTATACCATAATACATATTTCTTATCAAATCATTCTGAGAATACATATTGTTGGGTTACTGACTAAGTATAATCAAATTCAATAGTTAGTTGTTTTTAGTTCATAATCATTATTATATGCTTATAGTGTATATCAGAAAATATGTTGGGGACAGGACGTTTTTTGAAGCCTTACTGGCACATATGTGCTCATGTTGAAATTTGCAGTTTTGCGTACATACAACTAAATATTGAGGGCCCAGGTCGTGGGTGGCCATAGATTGTTTCCATAGGACTTCAGAGCATTATACTCTTGAACCAATGTTTACCAATCCAACAAAAAGCATAGCCTACTTGAAACCTTCTGTCAGCCATTTATTAAATAATGATTTCAGCATACGTATTTATTACATAAATATTTGAAATACTTTCGACTTGACGCCTGTGTTACTCTCAAATTAAATTTTTGTGTTAATTTGAGAACTCTGTAGAATCTTTAATACAAGAAACAAAATGTTTCCCCACCCTATTAATATAAATTTGTCGACCGCAAGCTAACGTATTAAATACCAATGCGAGTGTTAGTATTTGAATACATTGATGAGTCAAAGGATAGAGCATTTTCATTCCGGTGCAATGTAACCGCTTATTAATTTTATGCCTTTTCGAAATTATGATTTGTATCATTACTTTTATACCATCATAGAAATGGAATATTAAACGCTGAGTATTATCCCAAACTGCCACCAAACTATTAATAGGACGAGTTTGCCTAATAAGCTATTATCATTTCAAGCTGCCGACCTGAACTAATAAAAGATAATCCTCAACCTGGCAAGATATTGGAAATATATTCTCTGCTAATTTACCCTTTGTTCGACGAAGCCGCGTTGTTGTCTATTGCATATGTGTAAAATTAATGTGCGGCCTTCCAATGTTACAACGGAGCAATGGTATTACACCCTTAGCGCTAATGAAATAATGCCTTCGAGGAAAGCAACAAGAAACTAAATTTCGGATATCAAAGGAAGTAATTGCTATAAATCTTCCATCAAAATGTATTAATATCAGAAATTTTACTTTATACGTGCACATTTAACCATTTACTCGAAAGTCATTTGGTGGTTTCCGTAGAAGAAAGCTAAAGTCTTCCTATCATATTTTAAAGGGATTACCGGTTAGAGCTATAATTAAACATACGTGCTCACACACATCTACGGTTACTCCCCTCCATGCGGACTAGTTCTTTTCAATACATTTTGTTTCAGGATATGAATGCCATACAATTCAGCAATATATTAATTACAAGGGCACGGTAGCAGGAAACAGCGAAATGGGTCGGGATTTGATGACGACCCGACGATTTGACGACATAAAAGCTGCGTTTTATGATCTTCACCACGGTAATTAATTTCAAGAACAAACGACTTGGACATAATTGTCAGCCTCAAGACACCGAACATAAAAGTGGATGGCCGCAACTCTGCCGATGGCAATTTAATGGTCTTTTGTGAAGTTTTGACGTGGCTAAGTGGGCGCTTCTGAAATGGAAACGTTTCTGCAGAAAACTAACGAGGATTCTGCGAGGTCCTCATATAACTCGTGTCCGCATATATTTCCTCTCCTATTTGATTTTCTTGCAAACACATTGTAAGCCAGATAGTTTTTGGGTATGAGTATCCTTTGTAGGATTCTCCTAACGCTTTCGAACAATGAAATTTGTTTGTAATAAGTTTGTTTTCTGGTTTTGGCGCATTTAGGATACTACCTTCGCCTTCAGCTTCAACTTGAACCTCTCATCAAATACGCTCAATAAATTATTCCTTTTCACTGCCCCTGTTCAGGATTACTTGTCTGAATATTCTGCAATGGATAGTTTTTATCATAGGGTAACTACTGACAAGCGCGAAAACTTAAAGCACTCTTATGGGACTCGGCCGGTGAGCGGCTCAATGCATTGTATTTGCCTTCACAACTGGATTGAGGTAGTAAGAAGCGGTAGTAAGAAGGAGGTAGTAAGAAGTGTATCAAAATGACTCTTAAGAAATTTACAATACACAATGACTATATATTCAGAAACATCGGAAAATGTTTATTGCAATACATTCAAGTTCAGAAAGGCCAGAAATCCCTTTACCAGCGTGAAAAATAGGTATTTTTCGAAAAAAATTTTAGAGGACATAAAACAATCTAATCATATTCAAATTTTGACATAATTTTACTATGGCATTTTTTTTGAGATTACCAAAAAATGGCTGCGCTATTAAGGGTTTTCGGACGCCTGTTTTCCGTGATATCGAAAAATGCTGCAGTTTTCACTCTTTTGCTGTTGATCTGAAAACGATTTAACAAGTGTCATTCGTTTACTGCCATATTAAGGGGAAAGATATGCCTAAAAATTATGAAAAAGTGCAAAATCGAAAATTTGTGAGCCATTTTACTCCAAAGTTCGAATTTTCGACAATTTTTTCGACATATTTGACCCAAAAAAAAAATATTTATTTACGCGCTACTTTTTAAACTTTAGATGTATCCTTCCGATCATATTACTGAGAAATCTGCCAAAATTTTATCCAAATCGGTCGATAACTTTTTGAGCTACAACACGAGCAGTTTTTGAAAACGTGTTTCGAGATAACCGCGTTTAAAGTTTCAACATGTGAAAACTATTTATTGTAGTGATAATGTCCCCAGTATGAAATTTCGAGCAACATTTGCCTGGTCAAAAAAAAAAGTGAATCAGAAAGCATAGGTTGCTAAGAGAGTACAGCAAAGGGAGTAAAGCAATGGTTGCTCTGCCACTAACGGGCCGAGCGCTCGACTCGCTATTTGTCTGACCGCAAGCTGTCCCTCCTCTCAACAATATATGCGATTACTCCGCAAATATTGATTATCTCGGGTTTTCACTTGGTCAGTGTTTTCTTTAGGCATTAGACTTTCGAAATATGTAAACTTAAACTACCTTAAACTACTCAAACTACAGCAAACAATATAATCATTATATAAGGCTGATTTAGGTGTAGTTTATTCCTTAGTGCATAAGATCTATCACGTGTAGAGAAAACAGTTTGCATATTTTTTACCTTATTTTATCCCTGAATCTAACTTGGGCCATTTAATTGGCAATCAGGTAAACAGCTTTAATCATTATGTATACCTAATGATAAGCCATAAATAATGATATAATAGAAATAGTGATTGCACTGCGCAAAATGCACTTACCCAAGAATTATCGCTCACTCGAGATAGTTGCCACTTACTTTTCCCTATCGCACTCTTCGCATTCACCGTCCCAGTACAATTCGCACATACATTGATAATCTTTGGTGGCTTCACACTCACATTCCTATTGACACATTGACAGTAACCTTCGCAACTTGAAATTTACTATTTCATGGAAATGCCAACAAAGACAGAATATTTTGGAAGAACAGTTCAAAACTAATATAATCATTAGAATAAGGCTTATACTAATCATCAGTTAAGCATTAGCCTGATATGCCTGACCGTTCTTTTTTCTGGGTACGTCGTTGAATTTTCGAGGTATCTACAGTGAAACCTCTCATAGGCGGACACTCATGGTGTCTGGCTATCGGAGGTATCCACTTGTCGGGGGTATCAAACAAAATTCAGAATCTTATATGCTTATTAAATACATATGTTTATATGTATTAAAGTAACGAAGTACATGTTTGAATTATAATTACTACGTGTTTCAAGAGATCGATGTAACGTTGGTTTACTTTTTGACCCATTCCTAGACAAGAATTTTTTAAATAAAAAACAATTAGTTTGCTGTTATTTAGATCAATATATTTATCTTTTTTATCGCACGACGCGTTTCACTGAACTAGTCAGCATAATCAAGTGCATTAACAATTTTGGACTTAAGTTTGCCTTTTATATCCTTTAAAATTATGAATGAAAAAAGTAAGAAGGTAATTATGCTAACGCATCAAAGAGGAAAGATTTAAATGTGTTGGTTTGGTCATTAAAGACATTAAAATCATTAATTCTAAGATGTTTATGAATTTCTAGTGCTTCTAAAATATTGAGTTTATGGGACTTAGATAAATTATTGAGGATCTGTAAATTTTCAATTGAAGAGAATTCATGGTTGGTTTCCAGGAAGTGGTTTGCTACGTTATAATTGGATTTTTGTGGATGTAGGATTTGAAATGCTTATTAAATCTGGCTTTAAAGGATCTACCTGTTTGGCCAATATACCTATAATTACTTTCTCCACAAGTAATTTTATAGATTGCGGATTTATTAAATTTGCTCGTAAATTTTTTCGCATTGTAGAAAAGGGTGGACATTTTTTAGCTAGGCTTGAAGGCAATGTGAATATTATCATTAGCTAAAATTCCAGAAATATTATCGGACATTGGACCAAAATATGAAAGGAGTGCAAATTTTCTGTGGATTGTTTATTTTTTCTTCGGATAAATTTTATGAATTGTTTTTTCCTTATGTTCGTTATTAATAAGATGATCAATTAACTAATTCGAAAAACCGTTATTACTTGCTATTTCTTTGTTGGTTGGGAGTTTGGTCATTAAGGGTGACACTAAGTAGGAGCCCATAGTGGTGAGACAGTGATGGGAAAGTAATACATTTATAAAATGGATACACTCCTGTTAAAAGGTCGTGTGATGTAATAAAGTTTTCTAGGAAAGAACTGTCCCTAGGGAAAGTTGGGACGCCCGCGTTGATGATAACACACGTTAGGTCCGGGCCAGAAAAAAACCATTGAAACAATGCGTTTCGATTTATATTCCGTTTAGAGTCTCCCCAGTGCTCGAGTCTGGCATTGAAATCACCCTCTAGCCGGAATGAATCGTAGGTAGAAGCAATAGCGAGGATTCAGTATTTGGGATACTAATGGGTCATAGTTGCCAGGTAAGTACTGATGACATGGATTGACCTTGTTTTACAATGCTGACGAATGTTATATAGGAAGCCTGAGTGGAGGGTACTGCATAAGATGGGAAGAGGCTTCTAAATATAATGTATAGAAGAAAATTGGAAGACTCGTCCAGAATTCAAGAAAAATCGAAACAATTCAAAAATTTTAAAAGTATTGAAGGATAAAAGCAATCATTTTTCTCAAAATTCTTAAAACTTTTACTAAAATTATCCAAAGTTGCATGATAAGTATTATCAAGGGCAGTATAAAATACACAAACCATGACAACAGACAAAAAACTAAAGGGCTCAGCACAAAACAGAATACGATCAAACTTCAATAATTGTAAAGACCAATATATATTTCTACATCAAAATTTTGATAACAGTAACTCATATAACATTTCGAATAATTGCAATAATTTTGGTCAGTCTAGAAAAAGAGATTTCATTCCTTTTGGTCAGTCACCTCAAAACCAATATAAGTCACAGTATCCAGAAGCTTCTTGCTTTGGACAATGTACAAATTAAAAATCAATCAAATAATATCTCAGAAATAAGTGAGCATGTTTCGTTTTTTCACAATTACCCTTGGATCACTTACCTTTCATCTGGATCACAATAAACAAAGTTAAATATATTGCCCTCATCAACAACGGCTCTTCTTTCAGCAAAGCCGATGATAAATTGAAAAGGATTCAAAGAATTCAAATAGAATCAATAAATTCATAGCAACAATAGCACAAGAAATATTGAGAAAGACCAGGAGAAACGGTGAGATGGAAAATAAAAAACCTTGTTAATCGAAAATATCAATTCATTTTAACAATACATTTACTT
Source organism: Stratiomys singularior (assembly GCA_954870665.1). Lineage (NCBI taxonomy): Eukaryota > Metazoa > Arthropoda > Insecta > Diptera > Stratiomyidae > Stratiomys > Stratiomys singularior. Next base: position 66,395,726 of record OX940877.1, read on the forward strand.
AACAAACTCGCAACTTTGATAAATTTAAAACCAAATTTTAATAACGGGCAAGTTATCAAATTTATCAATCAGCCTTACCCATCGGATCAAATTTTTACCCTATAAAATAATCAATAGCACCAATAGGCACCTGACAAGAAGTGGCAGGGACCCGTGTTCGAAACCAGCTACCACCTTTCTCAATAATAGCGATTATATTAAAGCTTGTAACAAGATCATCTCAATGAAGAAAAATATAATAAAATTACTAAATAAAAAAAAACCTTTTGAGAATATTCTTTATAGAGAAGGAGATATTCTGACCTAGTACCACAACAGAAAATTAGATAAATTCAAAATTATACAGATATCCGCCAAAGCATCACATTGACGTTCGTAGGCAAATTACAGAAATTGAAGAGCAGGGGTATGATTTTATGGATTGGAATAAGTTCCCGCCATTTTTTCGACAAATTTTTTAGTTTATTCCAACATTACGTCATTTAGAGTATGCACCATTTGAAGCTATGACCTTCTCCCATCTTTCGGGTGGTAGATGGATTCCTCGGCGGATAAAATCCCCATCTTTCGATTTGATCCAGTCATCGATCCGTTTTTTGAAGCCTTCATAAGAAAGCACTGGAGAACGATTTCCAGTGAGAGCCAATCGCATGAAGCGGAACAAATGGAAATCCGAAGGAGCAATGCCTGGGGAATACGGCGGGTGGGGCAATATTTCCCAATTCATACCTTATTTCCAATTCACATCTCATTCTAGTCAAGCCTGTCAAATATGTTTTGACCGACGTGGCTAGTTATGGCCTTGCATTGTCATGCAGCAAAATCAGCTTGTCATGTCTGCCAATCCATTCAGGCCGTTTTTCCTTCAGAGTTCGATTCAGACGAATGAGTTGCCATCGGTACACATCCCCAGTGCTTGTTTCAGATGGTTTCAGAAGTTCGTAATAGATGACATTACTGTGGTCCCACCAGATGCACAACATGACCTTGGAAGCGTGAATGTTTCGTTTTGAAACAACGTTCGCTTTTCAGCAACAAGAAAGGCATAAAACGGCTTGCGTGACCCGACACGAGCTATACGAGTTTATTCGTATGCCTTTTGGCTTAAAAACTGTGTTGTCCAATGAGATTTGCCACGCAAGCAACTTGCGTGGTAAATTTCGTAAGTCTCGCTTATTTTCAGTACTTCGCAACTTAATCGACTCAAAATTCAAAGTGGCAAGTGTAATTTTATGAATAAAACACTGCATTTTTAGGAAATATAAGAACAACGGGAGGGCTAAAACCCAACCCAGACAAAAAAGCATCATCGAAAATTTGAAATTGCCGACCACTGGGAAGGACATTAAGAATTTTAGGTCTAACCGTGTACTATCGCAAGTTTATAAGAGACTACGCTATAGTAGCACAACCGATGATAAAATACTTCAAAAACCACCCGAATTTATACGAAAGACCCCAATTAAATAGAATCGTTTTAATCGTTTTAAAAGCTGAAATCATTGATCACATCATCTCCAATTTTGAAAATTTTGAAGGCCAATTGCATGGTTCGCATCTCGTACTTTAAATTGGGATGAACGAAATTTTTCTGCAATTCATAAAGAATTCCTCGTAATTGTGCATTTTGTTAACTATTTCCGTCTGTACTTATAAGGGATTAAATTCAAAATATTTACCAATCATCAACTTATTAAATACTTACATGCTAAATACCGCAAAAAAGATATATCACCCCCACATCAAAGATGGTTGTGATAACATGGTGAATATCAATTTTATATAGAGTATTTAAAAGGACACGAAAAAAGAGTAGCTGATTTCCTAAGCCTACTGAAACAAGAAGATGGTGATAAAAAATCAAATAAAGACGTTATTTCTTCCACAAACACTTAATCACACCTTGAAATGCTGTGTTACATAGCAGAAGATTAAAATAGTACAATGGTAACCAATCATTCGGCGGAAGAAGCATTATTGCATCATATCCTCATCAAGTAAAAAATTGTTAATAAATATTGTTCACAAATATTATCAACAATTAGAAAAACAATGGAATTCCAAAGTATACATAAGAAAATAATCATATACATCGTAGAATATGACATTGGCAACTTAGAAGATATATTCAAACGTTACATGAAAAAACAAATGATAGGAATATACTCCAAATTAAATGACAATAAATCAACGTTGTGCAGCAAAAACTCAAAGCCATGTATTCTAACGATCTACACGTCAAGTTTATTGAATGTTCTTTCAGGTCAAAGGATATAGGAACTGAAGTAGAAATAATCAAAGAAATCTCCTTATATCACGCTCGTGAAACCATACATTCTGGCATATTAGAAACATTCAATGCCATTAGAAATAAAATTCATTACCCTTATTTACCATATTTGAAATGATTCAAATTGATAATGGTTCTCCCACCTAAGCGATTTGTATTGTTGTTGTTAGGTATCCTTCACCTTACACACAAATAATAATACCTACGTTTGTTTAGCTCTAAACAAGTTCAGTCGTGTTCGAGCCGCAAGAAAGTAAGCTGCAAACATGCCACGCAGTTGCATAAATTCTCCTGATCAGTTCTGTTACGTGTTGTTATATCAGTGTCTGATATAATTAATCTACTAAACTAAGTAAATGTGATGATCGACCATCACATAACACCTCAGGCGCAATAATCCTTTGTCTCAATCGACCATCCTCATTTGGACGAGCGATCCCTTTTTTATTGCTTTACGACAATTGAGGATGTTGTCGGCATCTATAGATCTTAAAAAGGTATGCGCTAGATGGTGAAGGATCAACCAATGTTTATGGCCTAATTTGCATTTGTTGTAGGTTGTAAACTATTTTAGATTATTGTTACTTAGATAAATAAGGAAAGTACAGATTAAGTTTTAGGTTAGCATAAATAGAAAAATCATTGCATGTAAGTAGAGAGTATAAGTTTTGACTTCATTGAGATTGGAAGTAAAAATTCAAACCTGACACGTGATATATAGTCTTTCTTTTCGTTATTAAGTTATAAACCTTATAACTGTGTGTGGAAAGTTCACAACAAATGACCAAAAAAAGTCTATCACTGCGTATATCGAAGAGTGTCATTTTAAGTATTTTGAAATTAGAGTTGCCAATCTGCATAAATCATGGGTGTCACATGTCTGCTATACAACTTACTACAAAAACCTAACCGATTGGTCTCATCAAAAATTGAGATACTGCTCTTTACGAAAGCGGTCATTTGGCCTGATCCAAAAGATCACATTACTGGGTGCTTTTTTTTCTCACTGATCTCAAAGCGCAAAAGAGGAAAAAGAAACTTACTCTAAAGTATCCCGACGTGAGTTCGGTTGACAAATCTGTTTATCATTATGAGGATTTGCCAGCGCATTCATTACTAGACAATGAGACATCATCAGATAGCCCGGGACTACTCGATGATCTATCCAGGGGTCTGAATCTACCGAAAGAAAAGGCCGAACTTTAAAGATCACGATTTAAACAGTGGAATTTGCTCGAACCCGGAGTCTTCATATGTAACGTCACAGTTTTGTTCTTGATATTTCTTCGAAAGGGGAAAGCCAAGTGTTTTGTAATGATGTATACGGCCTGTTGGTAAAATTAGGCTATGAGCATGTTCCTTCCGAATGGCGGCTTTTCATCGACTCCTCTAAGACTAGTTTAAAAGTTGTGCTTCTAAATAAAAGTAACAAACTTCCATTCATTCCTGTATTGTACAGTGTACAGTACGGTGCTATTTTAAAAGAAATGCATGAATTGATGAGACTTGTTTTAGACAAAATAAACTACAAAGACTTCCAGTGGACCATGTGTGCTGATTTGAAGGTACTTGCTTTAATTGTATGACTTCACACTGGCTTTACCAAACTCTGCTGTTTCTTGTGTGAATGGGAAAATAATGGGATCAGTCAAAACAGTACACCCGAGAGCATTGGCCAGAAAAATGTAAAAAATGTTCCATTAGTCGATCCAAAAATAAAATATTGCCACCTTAACATATAAAGTTGGGACTAATAATAAACGCGGTTAAGGCGATGGACGAAAATGGTCCTGGGTTTCAATACTTTAAAAATAAATTTCCTTCTATTAGCGATGGCAAGATAAGAGAAGGCGTATTTGTCGGACTTGACTTAAGGAAACTCATGAGGGATTCAGAGTTTCTGGCAGCGCTAAACGACGTTGAACAAGAAGCCTGGTTGCCCTTTGTAAAAGTGACCAAAATTTTCTTGGCAGTCACAAATCTCCACAATGTGTAAATATCGTCAAAATGATGTTAAAAGCTTATCAAAAATGGGATGCAAAATGTCCAATCACATCTTAATCACCACAAAATATGCGAGTCGTAAGTGACGAGCACGGAGAGCGATTCTACCAAGACATCACGTTATTTGAAAAACGCTACGAAGGCACTTAGTAGCGTTTCTTGGTAGCGACTCCAAATGGGTGCCCTCTGTGCTTGCTGATTATTGTTGGTCCATCGTTAGGTATACACCGGAGTCGTCCTACACCAGAAAAGCCAATAGATCCAAGCGATAGGAATCTTTTTAACGATTGTAATTATTATAATTCATTACTTTTGTTAAAAATCATGAATATATAATAATTATTAAGAAGCAAAAACTGTACACTTCGACTTTTTATTTATCGTGCGTTTATACCTTGACTACAAGGTATAAACGCATATATTTATACCTTGACTACCTTGACTATATATATATATATATATATATATATATATATATACATTCCATAGGTGGCAGAACAAAGCTATTATTTTGTCAAATTGTGTAATCAATGCGACAAATGTTAAGGTGGTAAGTACCTTTTTTTTGGGGGGGGGGGGGTGAAGGCAATTTACGCCCAGAGTGTGGGACTCCTAGGAGCACATGCTACCAGTCTACCCATTAAACACCCCCCTTGTCATGAGCCCCTAGCCTGGAACTGTTTGACACATTACTTCGGGCTAGGCCTCTTTTTACTTCGCCTTAGGGCGCTGTCAGCGTAGAGAGGGGGAAGGATGAAGGAGGACTGCTGGAAAGGAAACCCAATAGACACCGCGTTCAAGGTAATCCATTCTACCTTGTTTTGCTTTAAGTATTTCCCGAGAGTAATATTCCACACAGGTCCATTTGTCGACAGTTCTTAGCATTTCTCCGACCAGATTGTCTGGAGAAAGCTCTCCCATTACCTCCCACAAGTCCTGCCGCATCTTGTTACATCCTTACCGTGCCTTCGATTGAGCCACGATCACACGTCCCCTATAAGGCGGGCAGTCCAGCGGTCATTACAGTCGCCTTCCCAGGACTGTTGCCACTCGAGTATTTTGCGCTGCCTCTCCTCTCATATCTTGAGGTTGACAGCATTTCTTGAGCCCTCCACTTTTCGGTCATAAATTCGCCGTCGCTCTCTAGCAAGGAGGGCGATGGGTGTCAAGGCGGAAATACAATACTGCGAGACGGCGATGCGAGAGCGCGACGAGATTCTCGCAGCAAAAGTCAAGCAGTTTTCGTAACATGCATTTGTATACGACAACGTACAATGATTGCGACGCGTCCATGCGAGGCGAGAAATATTCGGAAAAACGAAAATTCCTTGCAACGAGGTGCGTAACGTTTGTCAGATGCTCTATAGCGCATGAATGAAATTTGAAAATCAAACGCCTTAATTACTTTTTAAGAAGGAGGGTCATTCGGAATGAATTTTAAATGAAAATTTCGTGCATCTTTGTTGAGGCCAAATGGAGGAAAATTTCAAATTCAAATTTTTAAAAAATCAACAACAATTTTAATAAAATTTCATTTGAAACGTCACCAATTTGACATTTCACATGTGAACATTATTCTTCCTCGCATCGCGTGCATTGTAAATTGAATGCGTTCCGCGACGACGAGCGAGAACCGCATCACATTCTCGCATCGTCGTCACGCAGTATTGTATCTGGGCCTTCCCTTCTGCGATCACCAACACCACCGACTTAGAGACAGTGCGGTATGCAGACGCAATCCGCAAAGCTCCTCGTCTCTGTACCTGCGCCAAGCGCTTTCGGTACAGCTCATTACTGAGAGCTCCGGCCCAAACTTCAGAGCCGTACAGTAGCACTGACTGTACAGCACTTATGAGGAGTCGGCGTTTGCTTGGTTTGGGCCCACCGATGTTGCACATTAGTCGACTTAAAGCCGAAACGCCTATCGCGGCCTTTTTCGCCGTTGCCCTGATCTGTTCCGAAAAGCTCATTTTCGAAGGCGTTAAGTACCTTAGAAATCCGATAGAACCTAAATTTCATTTCACAGAAACAGCAAACGACATCAAACAAATTCATCACGTTAATGAATGTCAAATAATGAAGCACAGTTTCCTCAGTACTATAGATACATTTTCCAAGTTTGGAGCAGATAGAAACAGTACAACTGTCATTGATAGATTGGAAGATTATTTTGCAAAAATTGGAAAACTTAACAAAAGTGTCTCTGCGAATAAGTTTATCAGATTTCTTTGCAAAAGAAAATGTGAGTCTACACCTTAAAAAACTCACAGCTGTGCAGTCATTGCTGATAAGCAGTAGTTGCATTAGTTCAGAGCATTCACTATCATAAAAGTCAGAGCATTAATTAACTAACATTTACATTATTCATCTCGACGAAATTTACAATGAATTTTACGAAATTACAATCCATGGTTTCACACATCCATCAAATGTACACCTATTGAAGTTCAAACACACAAAGTTGATTTAGAAAAATTTAGAAAAAATATTCTTCAAGCAAATGAAAAATAAATCACGAGACTTAATAAAAACGAGAAAATTATATTGAATCAAGAACCACAGAAATTGTTAAAAAACTACAAAGCGGTCAGGTTAAAACAGGATCCTAAATACAAAAGAGCGAAATTAGAAAATATTTACCCAACAAACATAAAAAGAAAATCAAAATTTTGTTCAAAATCAGTTTTCAAAAAACTGATTATATTATACATCAGTACTATGAGAGTACTAAGAGTACTAGGACAGTACTAGGAGATGGTCCACTGGGCGAAGTCCTTATAACAAAATTTCATTATAACATAACAAAACGAGATATCAAAACTCTAGCTAAAAATTTGTGGTTAAATGATAAAATTATTAATTTCTACTTACAGGACTCTAACAATCGTCCACGTATCTATGTTATGAATAGTTTGTTTGTTCCAAAAGTTCTGATTATGGTTCTGGATGGTTATGATTCAGTACGAAAATGGACCCGAAAAGACGACATATATTCTTAAGATATCCTCCTTACCCCTGTTTATGTTAAGCAAATACATTGGTGCATTGGATTAATAACCAATCCACTTAGGAAATAAGACGATCAAGTACTATGATTCAAGGGGGGACACCTAACCTATCTCTTTTGAATTTATTAGAAGACTTTTTACAGAAGGAATCCTTGGACAAAAGAAAACAAGCCTTCGACAAATCAAAGGGATACGATTGCGGTGTTTTCACCTGCATGTTCGCGGAAGTTATTTCAAGAAAACAAAATATTACATTTTCACGAGAACATACAACCTACTTCCGACAAAAACTTATTTTGGAGATTATTGAAAGGAAATTATTAGAATAAAATATGATAATTAACAATATGCTAATATATTCTTATCCTTTTTATTCATAGATACTCATGACAATGTTGACATTTCTACTAACACTGACACCAATCAACGGACAACTGAATATCTATAGTATGACATTTGTTTCGTATTCCGTTCTGTAGGTGACATAAAAACAAACAAAAAAAAAACTGAAATAAAAAAATATATATAAGAGGATATAAAATGTTGAATAGAAATAGAAATCCAGTATCAAGTTTTGGAAATAGAAATTGTCAATTTAAGTATATAGGATAATAAAGATAATCAAGAAGTATTAGCAGCTGTGTGAAGTGTTTAGCCCCTGAAGTCCTGGAGTCGCAAAATCTTTGAATTACGAAGCCCGAGAGAACATTTTAATTAAGATAATAAGCAGGCAGCAGAGGTGGTCCGGACGCAACGCAGCGGAATTCCTCGAAGTCCCGAAATCAAACAGAAGTGGTCAGAGGTAAAGCAGCGGAATTCGTTGAAGTCCCCAGAGCAAGCTGAGGTGGTGATTCCTGTTGGAGGAAGCACAGGTGGTCAGAGTCAGCGCAGAAGAAGCAAGTAAAGTCCCGAAACCAAGCGGAGGTGGAGATTCGTGTTAGGCGCATCGCAGCACAATTGTCAATTGAATATTTTATATTTACTTACTTTCATTGGATTATTTCTATTTATTTATTTATTTTGTCTAAAATAATGAAAGAGTGAGCTCTTTCTGTGTGTGTGTGTGTGTGTGTGTGTGTATGCGAGATGGAAGGATCAGGGGTTAAATTATGTCCTAAGACCCCCACGCCCGCGCGGTGGGGGTTGTAGGACACAGCTAGTCGGTTAAAAGTAATTTCCTTCGATCGCAATTATGCGGCCTATGTATTTTCAAGAAACCAAAAAATACATCACACATAACAATCATGATACATAGAAATACGGGTTGATCAAGTATGCATAGTGTGCAAAGCAAATGTAATAGTTCATGTCATTAATATCGAAGAAAATTTAAAATTATTTCAGGATTTCGGTAAAAATATTCGAAAATTAGGCATAGAACATAAAACACAACTGCTTAACGAGTTGCAACATTTGAAAAATCAAGTTAAGACCCTCATACTGAGAAACACACAGAACAAACGAGGATTAATCAATATAGTTGGTAACGTTGAAAAATGGTTATTTGAAACTATGAATGAAGCAGATAGACAAGACATTGACTTACATTTAGAAACTATCGACCAAAATGACTAGAATTCAATTATTGCTTCGAATAAACAGATTCTTATTAATACACATTTAAACGAAACCTTAAAACAAATGAAATCGGTAATTGAACAGGATAGATGTATTTAGAAATAAATAGTAACTGCACTTAATGTAATGAATAATAATGTAATGAAAGTAATGAATAATATTTTGTACTACGATCAATTTGTGAAAGTAAAAATTTTTTAATAGTAAGATGGAACAACTCCAGAATAATGTAGTTTCAGCTAAATATGCAATTATAGATCCGAATATATTAACATCCGGAAACGGAGATCTTAAGTATAGATGATGAAATTATTGTAATCAAAAACGCACATAATCTAAATGTAATACAAAATTGTGATGAAAGAGAAGTGAACCTGAATGGGAATATATTATTGCACTTGAATAGTTATCAACTCAAAATTCTTGGATATTATTTTTTAAATGTAAAACAAAGATTTAAAGAAAGATTTTTGGAAGAAGCAGAACATTATTTTTCAAATGCAAAACAAAGATTTATAGAAACATTTTACTATCCAACAAAAAATTTCAAAATTTTACGTGGAAACCTATAGTTAAAGATATTACACACAAAATATTGAAATTTCATAAGAAGCTATCAGTTGAAATTGACATAACACTCATTGGTTTGGCAATCATCATTCTAACAATAAGCATAACATTTTATTACAAAAGAAAAAAACATTTTAAAACTTACATTAATAACCGAGTTCAGGAGAATTTCGTTTGTAAGGAGGGAGATGTTACGTACGTGATCGCATTAGATTACAAAAATTATTTCAAAAGGAGTTTATTGGAAAAAGTTTGATGCGTTTTTTATTCAATATTTAATTTTAATAACGCCTACTAATAACCTCTAATGAAATAGCTCTGTTGGGCGATGTTTGCGGAGTGGGTCGGACCACTAGGGGAAAACCCGTAAAACCTGATTTTCCGTACGCGACTTAACTTTATTTTAACTTCCTTTTCCACTTAAAGTTCTCGTAATTCATTCATTCAATTAACATGAAGTCTCTTGGATTAACGTGGACACCTGCCTTGTACAGCTTAATTGTTACACTTACCCAAATCAAATTAATAAAAACGAAGTCGGCATTGATTTTGAATTCAATTGAATTAAAACAAAGTAGACATTGATATTTTGAATTGAATGAAATCAAATCAAGTAGGCGACGAGTAGTATAAATAGAAGTGGAATTGTCCCGAAGAGTTAGTTCTTCGCGTCGAAAGGTACGGACAAGCCTCTATCTCCTTTCACCCAATGTGAGACTGCATTGGGGTGCCTTTTCGAATACTGGTTCATATATACAATAAGAATTGTATACCGGGATTATAGTAAATAATAATAGAGTTATTTTCTCTCGCTTCAAAAGGTACGGACAAGCCTCTATCTCCTTTCACCCAATGTGAGGCTGCATTGGGGTGCCTTTTCGAATACTGGTTCATATATACAATAAGAATTGTATACCGGGATTATAGTAAATAATAATAGAGTTATTTTCTCTCGCTTCAAAAGGTACGGACAAGCCTCTATCTCCTTTCACCCAATGTGAGGCTGCATTGGGGTGCCTTTTTGAAATACCCAATTTAATTCCCAATTTATTTAAGCTACCTGGATTCCCGAACACAAATGGTGAGTGCTCTTCGCCACTCTTTAGCCTTCGAAACCACAACACCACGTTTCAGCCAAGTATAGGCTCCTCACCGTGTAGGGGGCTGACAATAACCTATCATGGGCGTCCCCCTAACCCGTGGTTCAGATAACCTCTGATCAGGTTGCGCTTCTCTACTGTCCGAGAAAAACTCTCAGTTTTTGTTCCAGGCACATGGGACTGATTGCCCTTTCTCATACCTCGGGTACGAGGGGACGGCACTCCCCAAAGATTGAATGGAACAGGCCGAAACCTAAACCTTCAGCCCCCCTGCGTTCACCCCGATTCCTATAGCACTAGTCTATAGGGTCCGGGTTAACATAGTCACAACATAGGAACAACATTCACTGCAACAAATACTCAACGTTTTCTATTTCACATCTTTAGCAGGTGTACTAATCTTGCACCCACATCATCAACATAGTTGATGTTGCAATACGAGCTTTTTGACCTGCTAACAACATTTAACTCACTTCGTCTACATGGCACTCAGTCACTTACAATTTAGTCAAGCAACATATATCACTATCACCAATTACATCATTACCAACAATTATACATCATTTCATTCTTATTTAATCCACTCCATTCCAATACACCACTTCAACACCTTCAGATTCTTTCATAAAATCTTCTTCTTCCACTGCACTCATTCCTCTACTTCTTCTTCCTCTTCTCCTTCTTTTTCTTCTTCTTCTACAACACTTCTTCTTCCATCTCAACTCTCCCGCCAATTCCATATACAACTCTTCCGTATTTCTAATCAATCTTCACCTTCTTGCACTACATCACTTGCTCAAATCGACGATTCCCTTTAAAAATCATCAGACACTTGCCTACAGTCAACATACAGTTTGTCAATTTCAGTCACACCTACTTTCATCTCAGTCAAAAATCAATTAATCAATCGTCATGGTCATCAATTCATCTCGGCTGATATAACCCCTCGGTTCAGCTTCACTTAACTTTCTCATAGTTCATCTATGATACTCGTTAGATCAACCTCTCCTCAGCAGTGTAGCCCTCGAATCCTCGCTATTAGTCCGTTACATAGCAGTTCACACGTTCAACAGCAGCGGCTAGGCTGCTATACGTTTCCCTCGGTACACTATGAGCAGGGCCGTAAGCGACGTCTTCGGTATTAATTATAGACATGTCCTGCCGACTGCAACTCCTTCCTCTCATACAACTCTCCTTCCATACTTCAGTATCAACTTGTTAAACTCGCGGACTTTTCACAAACATATATCGTTCATTTGTATATCTGTCGTCACATCTTTTTAACAACGATTCAACTCAACATAGGACCAACGCCACTGACACCTTCGCTCCCCATTTACACGGGCTTGGGACCGTCATGAGGTAGAACCGATGTTCTAACCCCAAAGATGGGTTCATTTAATTAAGAGTTTCAATCGCGCATCCGGACCCAAAATATATAAAATAAATATAAAACTACCGATAAAATTATTTAATCCGCGAATGATAATCACTAAACGAATACGAGCCAACGAAAAACTTGATGCCCGAAACCACGATGTACTTACTTGCACCCCGCTATTTTGCTCCTGAAAAGAAACCATGGCTGGATCCAGGGAAAGATCATGGTTGATATTTGCATAGATCATTATTCTATTGTATTAATACTCAATCGTCGTGTTACCAAGACAAATACAATACAGAACAAATGTTGAAGACAATAAAATAACGATTCTTCACTTTACTGGTTTTAAATTAATTTTGTTTAAAATTATTTGAAATAAATTTGGTACTATGAATAGTTATTTTTCGTAATATTTCATTGAAGACTCATTTCAGGCTTTCTAGCTTCTAATCTTGCAGTAACTGATGGCATTGCTGAGTTCAAATCCGGATGGTATGCACCAAACTGTATTTGATTCATTTAAAGCATTTACTTCCTTAATATTAAATAAATCAATTTGGAAAAGATAAATAAACATCAATGGAATTCAATAAATATTCATTTAGAAGGATAATTCAATTTGACGTGCAATGCTTTGCGACCCTTTTTGTATTTTTTAATTTGACGCGTAAGTTACAGCATCACCCTCGCAACCCTAAACACATGCCAGGTGCAAATATCTCATGTGGAACCAGCATTTTTTGACGTTTCTATGAGCCAGTGAACCCGATGGTTCTAAGAATTACAATAAGCTCTTTTTGTACATTGAACCTGATCATTTGAATTCCTGAGATTTCGTCTGTAATTACAGTTGAAGTCAGGACTTTTCGTACATGAAATCTCTACACAAATTACTGTTCAGTTGAGTCGTAATTTAGGTTCCGAACGAAGAAGATCGTTACAATAAAATCATTTTAATACTGAAAAATGCAGCTTATAAAATAAACGCGAATTTTCGAGTATTGTATGTGGTTTACTCTATTTTGGTTTTAAGTTATTCAACGACTTTTAGCTTTACTTCCCCACAAAATCGTTATAATAGTTGTAAGCAAAACATTGTGAGTATCATTTTCATGCGTAGTGTAGTAAAGAGGTTGCATAATTTTCTCGCGGGATGTAAACATTTGTTAGCATTCTTGAAAAATGCTTAGTTAGTCTTTTGCTTGTGCGCACGGCGGATGTATTCTCCTCTTTTAAAACGTAAGTTGGCTTACTATGTACTTCTTGTGTTACTGTGTGCATGCTAGCTTTGTTTCTGAGTACGTTGGTTATGTTTATCCATACACACACGACGCGCATGAGTACTTATGAGCTCTTATTTTTTTGTATCATTGCAGGCCGTTCAGATCGCCGCGACCCGCCATTACCCAGCAGCCCTCCACAATTTACTTATGCCTATGTATGCTTGTGAATCTTCCATGAACGAAATTAAAACGAACAAAAAGAAAGGAGAACCGTTTTGTTTCTATTTATCTTACAAAGTCAAATGATAAAAACAATTCTTCTTCTTTCATCAATTTCAGACATCAGCAATATCGCAACGACTTAATCTTGATAAACTTTATATCCCGTTTGTTTTTACAATTCCCCTCCAATTTCATTTAAATCAAGACATAAAAGAATCACTCGTAGAAAAACTTGAATTGCGTTTCATTGGTGCGACTCCATGAGCAATAAGAATCAATAAAGAAAGAAAGTTGTGGGAATTTTCAACATGGAATCACTTTCGTTGTCGTATTGAACAGGTAGCGATAGTTAAAACGAAGGAATCGCGTTACGATCGAAGGCAAAGGCCAGAAAATTTTTTAAAGGCATATGAAGAAAGAATTGTATCCAAGTACCGTAAAAGATTCATGCACTCCCTTGTACCGTATATTTAGCCGCTGAAGAAACGTTTTTCATTTGTTTTGTTTTTTATTTTCTTTACGAAACAATAAATGTTCTATGGACAGCGACCAGCGAGAGAAGTTTACACCCAACTATCACCGATGTAACAAGTTGTTGACTCCCATTAACGCGGACACCAAAAAAATTCCAAATGATTTCCGAACGTTAATCAAATTAATCGTTTGTTAATCATTCCCAAGTACATCCGTCTCAAGTTCAAGGCTCCCTTTTCTCTTTTGTCGTTTCCCCTCATCACGTTTCTCTTTTTTGCCATCTGTGTGCAATCCTGCTGGGATTGCTACACCTGCGAGGTGAACTGCAATGCAATTGCAATATTGCTGAGATTGCCACAGTTGAGGGTTGCGTTACACTAGATTCCATTGGGGGCTTAGGAATAATTGCTGTTTCTTGAAACACAGTATCATATATAGATATAGCTGCATTGGTAACGGATATAACATGTGTATCCAGCAAAATAAGATTCAACAGAACTCCTCTGAACAGAAAAAAACCCGGAAAAATTGCGTTTTGATAGAAAAGCTATCAAACGACAACTATTCTTGTTTTTCTTTTTCATATCACTACTACTAGAACAGTGTTACTCTTAATGCAATGTTTTCATGAATTTTACAATAAATACAGTAGCAGTATAAGTGATTTTTCGAATTTAATTTTCATAAGTTTGTGCATGTTAAACATTATATTCAGCTTATTCAACCATACTGACTCTTCATTGCTTTCCAAGTCTGCCTGCTTTCAGCTATTCTCATCCAAGATGTGCCGGCTTTTTTCTTTATACAATAGTCCCATCTAAACTTTGGGCGTCCTCTCGAGCCTTTCATTCCTCTTGAGTACCACTACGTTATTTTTCTGGTCCATCTGCCGCCCGTCATTCTCACCAAGTGACCGGCCCATCGCCATTTCAAGGATTTCGCTCTATTTATCACATCTGTTACTTGGGTCCTTTCTCATGTCCACGATAGACTCTTGCGATCCCTTCCCAAGGCAACATGAAGTTTCCTTGTTATTTCTGTTTGTTGCGCCAATGTTTCAATGCCGTATAGCAAGACTGGTAGGATGCATTGGTTGAACGTTGCGATTCAAATGCATTGATTAGTGCATCAGGGAATTCCATGTCAAAGGCTTCCTCAAAGTCTATGAAGGCCAATGCTAGGGGTTGCTCATACTCTTTGTATTTAACTATAAATTAATATGTAAATATAATTTTTATGTATATGCAACAACTGCCGTTTGCCATTTGCAACCATTTAATATGTTTGACAACATGTTTGAGTCATCAAAAGTGTCTGAGTTTTTCGCAAACATCACGTTTAATAAACCAATTAATTTTTGTGCTTTTTATGCTTTCCACCACTCAAAATGTCTGGCTCTGTGCAAGGTGGCTTGTAATAGTATCCCGTACAAGATATCGTGAAATCAGCTTTTATTTAAACATCGTCCAATTTGCACACCATTTACAGCTGTTATATCTACATCAACAAACAACATAACAATTGCGCAAAAAATAGGCTTCATATTATGACATATGTCCGGCAATCATTGGCTTTTAGACTAAAAGGGCTAGAAAAGTTATAAATTCGATGGTGTGATGCCGTCGCCATGGATCTGATTAACGCCATGAGTATCGAACTCCCGCAACCGGACTACCGACTAACACCTCCCCTGTCACACCGAGAACTTAGCCTGGAACTGTTTGTCACATTACTTCGGACTAGGCCTCATTAATCATCGCTTAGCGGTGCCTCCAGGGTAAGGAAAATCCCTCTTCCTGCACGGATGGATAGGAAGGCAGAGAATTGATGTTACAGAGATCCCCCCTCCCTCACCAATAAGAACTGTCCGTACGTAATGCGACACACAGTTCCAATTGTCTTTTTATTCCATCATTTTTCCCGTTACATTTTCTGGGGAGAGCACGCCTATTTTCTCCGAAAGATGCGAACGGAGTCTTGTCCATCTGGCACACGTAAAGAACGTCTGGCAGGCGTCATCCGTGCAGAACACGCAAGCTGGGGGTGGTCCCATCTTATACAATTTGCCTAATGGAATCTTCTACTTCTTTGGTATCCGCAATGCAGTCAAGGTATCTTATTTGCAAAGAGGCCATTGGCTGTAATTTCGAGATAACAGCTTTAGAGCCAAGAAGGTCCTTGACAGCGCTCACGAGCAAGCCCTTGTCGGTGGATTCCGCCCCGAGTTCTACGAGAAGACCGCCTGTTTTGGTCACTCCTAACGTTCACCGTTACCGATCTACCGACACCGTTTATTCGGGTCAAAAGAGCATCCCTGCGCTGCTTGTGCCTGGTCTTTTTAGGCATTGCGCTGTGTTTCATGCCTTCTTGCTATTCGGCTGCCTGTTTCGAATCTTTTGCTGTTATGCGCTGTATCTTCTTCGCAGCCTTTTGTTGCGATTTAAAGCGAACCAATTGAAAGTCAACGTTTCTCTCCTTCCCTTGACTTATGTCTCCTGTCTCGAATGTTTTCGGCCCGTTTGCCCTTTTCCTACGGTCAGGTTTCAGTAGGTTACATGCCGCAATTTTGCCTTACACGAAAGGAGTAGCCTTTTCGGTGAAGGGAGTTTTATTTTCAGAAACTTTCTTAAGCTCTTTCAATTCACTCTCTGCCCGTAGCCACCTGTGGCAATAGTGCTGGATTCTATCAACGAGGTCCTCCAATTCGTCAATCCCTTTTTTTATATCCTTTTTGACATTTTTTTGGACATTCGTTGCATTTCTCATCACGTTTATTATATCGCTTATGTTTCTTGTTAGCCGCTCTTCCTCACTTCTGTCAACGGCTATTTTCGTGATCTGGTCGTCCTTAGGTGATGTTCTCGATATACTGTCAGCAAGAGGGCCTTACTGCTGTTAAGCATCATTGTTTTGGCTTTCCACGTTGTTCGGCTTATGACTTTCGACGACCCCCCTAGAATTGCACCTTGGATCGATTGCTCCAGTGGCCAAAGTCTGCACTACGCTTCTTGTATCGTTCGCTCCATCGCCTTGTGAAGGTGGAATGTTGTGGACAAGTACCTTTTTCGCTGAAGCGGTCGATGGAGGTTTGCTTGCTCGATGTTTTCTCGCTGCCTTGTTTAGGCTTGGCTTCTCTTTGGGGCGGAGCACGCAGTAGTTTTGGCCTCCGGGCAAACATGCTTGCCTCGTTGATTCTTCACTTCCGGTTTTTGATTCTTCAGTGGTAAAGTGTTTCACCACTGAAAAATGCCCTGGCGACTAATCGCCAGAAAGATTGCTGGGGAAAGCCCGCATGTGGTCGAGGCCTCCTTACACGTCAGGGTGTGTATCCCCGATTTTATTATTTTGTTGTTGTTTTGAAATCGTCGTAGGGTTCCAAATTAATTTCTTTATTGCCGGGGATGCCATTGACCACATTTTTAAGATAAAATAACGTTATTTTTAGGATTAAGGCGAAAGTCAAAGGCAAAGTTTGTTTGTTTTGCCTGAATACTCAGTTGCATGAAGACTGATATCATCTTTTAACCTTTCAACTATCGCGTACAAATTTTTGTCTCTTTTAAACACTGCGGAACCTCAAAGTACATTTTGAAGCTTTGTAGTTTTTTATGATATTTTTATATTATTTAATAATTTTAACTTTGATTATTTCTCTATTTTTAACACTATGTGCTTTGTATTGTGGTTATATTTAATAAAATTTCCGGATAAACTCAAACAAGCGAACTAAATCCTTATTGATCCTTTAATATGTGCTTCAATCGGAAAGGACGATGCGGAATAGCAAAATAACCATAAAGAAAATTGAAAATGGATGTATCTGGATGGACGTTGTCACAAATTTGTTATTTCGCAAAACTCAAGTGCTCTCCCTAAAATTTGATTTCCGGTCAACAAATTTTCGGACTTTCATGTTTTCAAGTATTTACACACTTCTCAATTTTGTAGGGCGAGAAACACTTGAGTATATATTTGTTGAGGGAATGGACATAATAAAGCTTTCAACATTAAGGAAATGGACATGTGAACATTTTGGGGACGAAATGTATTTGTTTCAATAGGTTGCATTTAGTGATGAAACTTTTTACGAGGGGATCAAAGCAGACGCACCCATTTCTTGTTGATTGGAAAAGATAAATCGGATGAGATTAATAAATGTCTTTGGCAATGAGACTTTAAAATGTTGACAATCAGGGTGAAGAATCATGAGTGGCTTACAGCGGGATTGACAGTTCAAAATGACTCAACAAACTCCAATTGTTAAAATTTTAGTTGGTTTATGCAATATTATGGATTCTGAAGTACTATTGGATAATCAACATAAGCTAATGGGTACATGGCAAACTACAGCAAGGTCTACAACCTTACGGCTAAAAAATACGACTGGTCTGATTTATAAAGTGAATTTAAGAAATTTATACTGTTTTCATGGTGTATTTCTAATTATAATAAGAAAGTAATGTATCGGAAGAACTATAATACAGCTATGTGTTTATACTTTGTATTTATATTAACATGCTACTAAACTATAAAGAGAAACACTTACAAGCAAACGTATTCGTAAACTATAGAAGAGAACAAAAACTTAAAAAAATATAGTTAAAAACGATCGCGTTAGAACGTTTAATGAAAAGGTATTTTTTCATGAAGTAATCAATTTCCTATGCAGAAAATTAAGATTTTCACTTCTTTGTATGAAAAGGTATTCCTAAATAACAACTTTATTAAAATATAGAAACATTTTGCTTTTTGATCAATTAAATTTTAATAAGTTTTTTCTTGAGATATAGTACAGAGTAAATAAATTAAGATGTATCCTGATTAGTTATTATGTGCGATTCATTCAATCAAAGCGTGGTATCCGTTTCTGATGTTTTGTAGTACTGCACAGCAACATAAACTTTGCTCGTGCCGAAATAAAACACTAATTACTTGATCAAAATATTTTTGTTCACAAATTGCTTAACTTTACGCAATTCAAAACGAACCACAAATTGAACTAGAACTGTTATATTGTTTAAATACATGCATTCTAATACGCTCTAGCAATAACAGAATATATATATGTAGATAATGTATATACTATGATATCGCGTAGGACCATACTGTAATGTGTATAAAGTTAACCTTTTTGTGAAGAACAGCTGGGGTATGCTTAAGGATTTAACTCCTGCTCTAACAAACACAAAGATCAAACCAGGCATACATAAGCGGACAAATTCTGGAAATTTTCAATGTGATAAAGTAAGGATTAGAATTAAAACGTTCTAAATTATATTTTTGAAACTGAGAAAGTATGTCGTAAATTAGAAAAATTTATTATGCAATTCAGAAATAGACATCATTCAATTTTTGAATGATGAAATGAAATGGGACAAAGTTATATTGTTATAAGGTTTTTAGATCAAGCATAAATGTTCCAAAGTACAGATAAAAGCTAGAATTGACGGGATTTGGTTTTAGGATATAAAATTTAATCATTTTCATTCATCACTGATAGAAAAATTGTCCAAGAATCGAAGATAACCATTTTTCGAAGATAAGCATGTCAAAGCAATCAAATCTCTTCACAGCTAACAAATCAACTGACTCTCAACAAACGAATCGATTATCAATACCATATTCACACATGTTCGGCAGTTTAACTGGCGCACTGGCACTGGCGAAACATGGCATCAAAACTGTAGGAACTAGTAGGAGGAACAAAATCGGAATCCTTACTACGCTCCGAAAAAGACAAAAAGTGAAATGAAGAAAAATGCGGGATATATCGTATTACGTGCTCGAAATATAAAAAAGCTAGTCTGGACAGACGAAACGTTTGGTATCGGTTCTATTCAAGAAACACATGAAGGAGGCGGAGGCTCTTCGAAGAAGTGGCAAAAAAGTATTCGGATCAGCAGTCGCAGTACAAGTAATTAAAGACGGTCACCCCATAAACTTCGATGGCTTAGAGGTCGTTAAGGGGGTAAATATTATCTGCAAATTAGACACGGTTGAAAGCATCGAAATTAGGCAAGTTCTCATGGAAAAAAGACTTAATTAGGATTCAGGAACCAATTGTAGTAAAATTGTAGAAATTTGTAAAAATTTTGTGTTTTTACTCCAAAAAATTAAATTTATATTCAAAATCGATTTTATAAATAAATATTACTTCGGACTATAAAACATTCCGAAACCAAGGAAGAAATATCCTTGGGGCAAATAGAATTTAAAAGTAGTGGAATCACATGGCACAAAATTGGTGGCGCACTTTAAAAGTATTTTAAAGTTTTCTGTAGAATTCAAAGTTTTCTGTGGTAAACCAAATACATATCTAGAATTTCAAAGGTGGCAAACCAAATACCTATCAAATACTTTCGACATGTGCTGCGTGTGTTGCCAAACAATTTAACGGTAATGACCGTCTTTCAACTGCCATATTGTAAGTTCAGGATATTTTTATAGATACAGCTAAATCAAATATTACATTTAACATAGAAGTATCTTCGATCTTTCGTATTCAATCTCACGTTTTGTAAGTTCCCAATAATATCATTTATTTTATTTGCTATTATTTTACGTTTTTTGCTCTTATTTAACGTAAGACCTTCTAGAACAGGGTGAACATCTTTGTGTAGTGTTTTTTTTTTTTTCGAAAAAATCAAATTCCTTTAATTTTATAGCTATGATTATGAAATGGCAGGTTAAATATTTGAGACACTTTACTTAAATCTGTATTCAACCTTGAAAATGAAACATGTGTCAATTGGTTTCTGTACCGTTAGTTTGCAATGTTTCATGGTGAAAATTATTATTATATAAAGCGTCATAGTTAATTTTTACTAACATATCTTGCTATGTATTTTCAAAAAAAAAAATAATTAATTAATAAATATATAATTAATAATGAATAAATAATAATCGGCGGGGGGGGGGGTGGTAAACCGATCGGTCACACCTGCAGCGAAAGAAAGGAACAAGTTTAAAGCGACAGGGTAAAAATACAAAGGCCGCATAATGGCGGCCGAAGAAAGTTACTTTTAACCGACTAGATCACCGCGTGGGCGTGGGGGTTAGGACATTGTTTAAGCCCTGATCCTTCCATGTTACATATATACACACACACACAAGGCAAAAAGCTTTCTCCTTCATATTAGATTAAAATAAAAGGGTCAAAAATCAAAAGATGTGAATTGTGCTGCGCTGATTCTGACCACCTGTCAATTGTGTTGTGCTGACTCTGGACACCTATGAAATGTGCTGCGCTGACTCTGAACACCTCTGAATTGTGCTGCGCTGACTCTGAACACCTCTGAATTGTGCTGCGATGATCCTAATCGTGCTTCCTGTAGCACGAACCTCCACTTCATCTGGCTTCGGGATTTCACTTGTTCTGCTCCGCTACCTCTAATCGTGCTTCCTGTAGCACGAATCTGCACCTTAACTGGTTTCAGGATTCACCTGTTTGCTGCGCTTCCTCGGATCGTGCTTCCTCTAGCACGAACCTGCACCTCCGCTGGTTTCACGATTCACCGGTTCTGCTGCGCTACCTTGAATCGAGCTCCCTCTATTATTTGATAGTCCTATTTAGTCCCATTGGTTGATTCTTAATTGGCCCATACTTCAATTTAAACTCCGATTGGTATTTCAACTGATACTTTATTTATACTTCCTCTATTGA
The DNA here is from genome assembly GCA_954870665.1 of Stratiomys singularior. Lineage (NCBI taxonomy): Eukaryota > Metazoa > Arthropoda > Insecta > Diptera > Stratiomyidae > Stratiomys > Stratiomys singularior. The sequence continues at coordinate 66,417,242 of OX940877.1, forward strand.
TCCTCTATACTGATTCCTCTATTAGTTGTATGTCTCGATACTTTACTCGATATTGAATTGATTCTGCTATTGGCTATCTGTCTCGATACTTTTATTTATACTTGAATTGATTCCCCTATTAGTTTTCTCGTACCTCACAATTTCTATTCTAAACTATACTGATACGTACACAACAACCTAGTGAATCAAATCCATAGAAAACTTTATCGCAATTTTCTTCCAAGAATTTTGTTTTCGACTGGGAATATTTTTTTTTCTTTGACATTTAATTTTACTGAGACTTTTTTTTACTTTTTTTTTGTTTGCTATCAATATCATTTAACTTGGTACCTAAATCTAACTATAAATGTTTCTATTTTAATTTTATTCTTACTTCTATTTCATCTCGTATGATTTTCTTTTCACTTAAACATATGGGTACATACAAAAAACTTAACCAAAACAATTAATTGTTATTTTATTTATTTCTTCATTTATTTATATATATATATATATATTTGTTTGTTTGTTGAATGTCGCCTACACCTCGGAATACGTAACAATCTGCTTTAACTCTTTCAATACGATTTTTTTATTTCGATAATACATCTAATATCTATAAAACAAAATATTTATTGCTAATTTAGTTTGACTGGGAAAACAAATATTTAAACAAATGATCATATTATTTATTGATTACTGCAAAATAATAATTGGGACATATTGTCCCAATAGTATTGATGAATGGGTCGTATATGTCCCAACAGTATTTTATGATAATAAAATAGTGGAGCATATAAAATATATAATGCACTAAAAAGAAGAAAAATAAAAGAAAATAAATACATCACTGTAATTCAACAATAATTTTTTATTGCACATATACAAGGTAATCAAGAATTATACTTAGCAAAACAACCATTGCAGAGCGCTACTGTGCACAGTGGGCAAGTGATCTTTGTCCTCTGTTTTTTGAAACCAGCACATCGTACGCATCGTTTTCTTGAATTTCCCGGAATAGGCAGATGATCCCCAACATTATCGAGGAATTTGATTCTATTTGAGGGACGTCCTCTCATTACATTCTTCTTGCCCAGCTGGGATTTGCCAATGGCTATCATATTTTCTGCTACTGGTATAATAAAGTTTATAACCAGCAGTTTTGAACGTCCTGTTTCATTGTATATTATATATGCATTATATATTGCAGTCAAAAATAGCTGATAGAAAACATTTCGCCACCATTTGGAGCTTTTTCGATCCGAATCATACTGTGATATCATTTGATCGGCGTAATCGACGCCTCCCATAAATTCATTATAAAACGTAATTGAATCGGGACAAGTAATTTCTTTTTTACTGCCATCTTTTGCTTTTCTTGCTATATTACCGGTACTGCCACTGTGACAGTTGCTTATTACCAAGAAATCTCTAGTATCTTGCCAGCGAGTGCAAATTATACCTTCTTTACATGCTATCATTTCACTGTCTCCTCTCTGCAATTTACCTTCAAATTTTGGAACATTTTCTAGTCTTTATGAACGTTCCAGCGGCAGCATATGGTATTGTATGTAAAAAATGGATTGAGGTGAAAAATCGGTCAAAACATAAAACTATGTTCGTATCTCGAATTGATCTGGTTAATTTCTCCACAACTCTATCACCAAGTGTGCCTTCTTGTGTGGAATTTTCTTTTCCGGAATAAATATTTGTATCGTATACATACCCAGTTTTGGAATCACATCTTGTCCGTAGTTTTATACCTCGTTTGATTGGTTTAAGAGGAACTTTGTCTACTTTGTCTTGAACTTTGAACTTTGTTATCGTCTCGTCAAATGATTGATATGTACTATCACTTTGCAGGCAAAAAAGTTTTTTTTAGACAGGATAATACTTCTTCTATGTAACACTCCTTGGAGGCGTCTTTTGGTTTTTCGGGGTGATGGAAGAACAGTTTTGATAGAAGTAACTGACATCTTTCCCTAGATATGGCGCTTTTAATGTCATCATTACCTAAAGATTTTCTGTTGGACTAATACATGTGATATGCTAGTAAGCGATTGTAACTCATTTTAAGAGAACAACCAAGCACGATCATTATTTCTGCACTCGATCTCTTTTGAATATTTCTTTTAAATGTTTTTTCTACAATTTCGACTCGTTGATTGGTGCATTGGGCAACCCATACAAATAAGCTTTAAGGAAATCATTTGAACACAGCATCCATTTCTGGAGACTTGTTTGTTATGTTACACAGTAAAATTGTTTGTTTTTCTTGTGCAATATTATTTTTCGGTATAAAATTTACAGTTTTTCTAGTCCAGTCAAACGCAACTCCGAAATTACTATTCGGAACTTCGTTTTCCTTTTCATTTTCGCAGTTGAATTCTTCATCTTCAGAAGTAAACACATCATCCAAAGTTTGTGTCAATGCAGTATCTTCAACTTCATTCAAAGAATCATCGTCGCTAGATGGTTGTATATATTTTTTATCTATATCACTATCACCACTGTCTTGAAATGGGTCTCATTCTTCTTCAAAATCAATGTTATCCCCAATATCTTGGAGCCCTTTGTCTGTCACTGGTTTATGCACTCTAAAACGAATATTTTGACTATTTTGGTTAATTAATACTGATGAGACATAATACCCCCCCTCCCATGGGTACTACCTTGGCGTGGTGGGGGTGCTTGGCGAGGTTACCCGTCATCCAGACGCGTGATCAAGTCACTAAAAGTACCCACCAAAAATTATATGTATGATGATAATGAATTAATATGAGTGAAAACAAAAAAAATTAACTAGGGGTGGGGATATACACCCCGACGTGTTAGGGAGCCTCGACCTAAGTCGCCGGGGCATTTTTCAGTAGATGGGTAGAACACTTGCCCACTAAAGAACCAAAAACTACAAGTGAAAAGATGAACGATGCAAGCCTTAAGACCGCCTCAAAGAGTAGCCAAGCCTAACCAAAGCAGCGAGAAAACATCGAGCAAGCAAACCTCCATCGAACGCTTTGTAACAGCGAAAACGGTGCTTGTCCACAACATTCCTCCTTTACAAGGCGATGGAGCGAACGATACAAGAAATGTCATGGAGGCTTTGGGCACTGGAGCCATCGATCTGAAATGCCATTCTCCGGGGGTTATCAAAAGTAATAAGCCGAACAACGTGGAAAGCCAAAACAATGATGCTCAATAGCAACAAGACCCTCCTGGTGACAGTATACCGAGAACCTAACCTGAAGATGACTTGATCACGAAAATAGCCATTGACAGAAGTGAGGAAGAGCGGCTAACAAGGAACATAAGCGCTATAGTAAAAGTGATGAGAAATGCTACGAATGTCCAAAAAATGTCAACAAGGATATCAACAATGGGATTGACGAATTGGAGGACCTCGTTGATAGAATCCAGCACTATCGCCACAGGTGGCTACGGGCAGAGAGTGAATTGAAATAGCTTAAGAAAGCTCCTGAAAATAAAACTCCCTTCACCGAAAAGGATACTCCTTTCGTGTAAGGCAAAAGTGCGGCATGTAGCCTTTAAGTGAGCTACATGCCGCCCTTTTCCTGACCGTAGGAAAAGGGCAAAGGAGCCGATAACAGTCAAGACAGGAGACATCAGCCAAGGGGAGGAGAGAAATGCTGGCTTTCAATTGGTGCACTGTACGTGGGTGCTGGGTTACAAGCTTGCCATGCGGAAATTAGGAGCTGCAAGGAGGCCCTGTCTCCTTGAAGTGGATAAAATGAAGAGATTGTTCGAGCGCTTTTCCCTATGCATCTTGTTCGTCCCGATGATGCAGCTGTTAATTTTCCTGGATTTCGAGCTGGATGATGCGGGGAAAGGTTTAAAATCGAAAAAGGCCCCAGGGCCAGACGGTATACTAACGGAAGTGATACAGCTTGCACATCAACATTGCCCTGACAAGCTGCTCACCACTTTCAATGCCTCTCTGCAGCGGGGCCCGCTTCCAGATTAATGGGAAGAGGCGAGACACGTTCTGGTCCACAAAGGGAAGGGGAACGCCGAGCAACTATCTTCATAACCGCCCCTCTGTATGTTGAACGCCGCTGGGAAGGTGCTCGAGAGGCTCATTAGATAAAGACTTGGAGAGGCCATACGAAATGTCCGGGATCTGTCCCCTCAACAGTACGGCTTTAGAGCTGGTGGATCCACGATCGGTGCAATAGCAGAGGTAGTAAGTGCGGTCCAGAAGGCAGAAGCCCACAATCACCACTCGAGGCGAATAGTACTGCTCAGAACACTCGAACACACTGCTCATAACATAACACTTGCATTGTGAGAAATGTCTTCAGTTCTGCTAGATGGCCAGACATTCTTCGTGCTCTGGAATATTTCAATGTGCCGAGGTATCTGACGCGGATTATGAAGGACTTTATCAAAAACCAGAAGGATACATTGGGAGGCCTGCGAAGAATTGATTTGACATCAGGGGTGGCGCAAGGTTCCGTTCTGGGCCCGGACCTCTTCAATGTCTCGTACGATGAGCTTTTGAGGCTGTAGTTACCGGGGGAGTCGCGCCTAGTTGGCTACGCAGATGACGTAGCAGTACTAGTCGCTGGACATATTGTCGGACAGACGCAACTCAAACTGGGTGCGTTAATACGTCGAGTGAGCGAGTGGATGATAGACGGTGGGCTTAGCCTAGCGCTGGAAAAGACCGAGGTCATCATCCTAACCAAGAAGCGGATCCCTCGTGTTATTCCCGTTCGGGTGAGAGAAATGATCATCGAGTCGAAAGAGTCAATCAGATACCTTGGCTTGATGATTGACTCGAAGATGAGTTTTTTCGAGCACGTTCGAGCGTCAGGGGATAAGGCTTCTGTGCGAGTATCGGCTCTCAGTCACCTTATGGCCAACACGCGGGGACCAACCTCGAGCAAAAGACGTATACTGATGAGTTCAATGGAGTCAGTGCTCTTGTATGGCTCCGAGGTTTGGGCTGACGCTCTTAGTAAAGAGACACACCGATTGCGTCTGGCGCAGGTGCTGAGGCAAGAAGCTTTGCGGATAGCCGCTGCATATCGCACTGTCTCTGAACCTGCAGTGCTGGTAATCTCGAGGGTGGTTCCTATTAAGTTACTTGCAGACGAACGGAAACGTATATACTTACGTAGGGGAGAGAAACCGTCAGCCGAGAGAAACGGAGAAGGACCCTAACCTTTTGGCAGCGAATATGGAAAACGAAATGCAAATTAGGTGGACCGCATGGCTGATTAGTTACTTGGGGCTGTGGTTCTACAGAATTCATGGTGAGACTGACTATTACCTGACGCAACTACTCAGTGGTCACGGGTATTTTCAGTCTTACCTGAATAAGATGGAAAAGTCACCATCCCCAACTTGCGTGTTCTGCCCGGGGATGACGTATGACGCCTGCCACACGTTCTTTACGTGTACCAGGTGGAGAAGACTCCGTTTGCACCTCTCGGAGAAAATAGGCGTGCTCTCCCTAAAAAATGTAACGGGAAAAATGATGCAATCAAAAGAAAATTGAAGCTGTGTGTCTTCTTCCTTCTCCTTCTCTTCCGTCTCTTCCTTCCTATCCATCCGTGCAGGAAGAGGGATTTCCCTTAACCTGAAGGCACCGCTAAGCGATGATTAATGAGGCCTAGTCCGAAGTAATGTGGCAAACAGTTCCAGGCTACGTTCTCGGCGTGACAGGGGAGGTGTTCGGTCGGTAGTCCGGTAGCAGGAGGCAGACACTCAGGGCGTAAACAGCCTTCACCTCCCAAACAAAATAAAATATCCCCATTATTAACACTATTGGGACATATAAGTCCCATTTATACTTTAGATATAAAAAAAACCTCATAAAATCTATTGCAGCACACTGAATAATTAAAATAAAATTATAAATAACTTACTTGGCAATGCCGAGCACAACACATATAAAGTTAGTAATAAGCGTGACACGGGTCTACTGTTTGCTGGCAACATCTAGACTGACAGAATTTTATGGAAAGGAAAAAAAGCAGCAAAGTTTGGACTTGTTTACGAGCCTATGACCGTACAGTACTAAAATCCCTGATCTCAATGCATTTGCAAGCATTTAAATTATTTTAGCAGTTATTAGAAATGCTGTGAGACAATATTAAATCACTTATTTTCATCAGTTGTAGTCATACTTTCTTACGATAGGCGTTATCATAGTCAGCGGCCATTGATTCAAGTGCTATCCACCTCCAATCGGTTATATCTGATACTTTTAAAATCTTATACATATTCTCTTCTAAAATGTTATCTATTCGATTTATAAATTATAGTTTTTTTCAAAAATTTATCGTATGATATATATGTTCAGGATTAGTATGAGAGAAAATCCAAGCGAGTCTTACTCTGTGATTATCTTAGAATACCTGTTCAGCTTTTTCATAGTATGGAGAATTCAAAGCTGCTTCTTATAAGCTATTGCTCCCAAATGACGAATATTCACCACCACGTTTAATGTGCTTTCGACCATATCCAAATGCGTGAAGTGCTACATCATATAATTTTCAGCCAAAGTATTTTCATGCATTTATTGTACATCGATTAATTGTCTTGAAGGTTTTGATGAAGTTTTTGTTTGATTGATCGGGAATCCCACATCGATAGCTTTATGTTCGAACTACGGCAATGGGGTTCTACGGGCTCATAACCCCCTCATCAAAAAATAATATTTTTCTCTCATAATTAGTTTCATCTTTGGTAACTTTCATATCAAGAATTAATTCGCGAACTTCTGCATAAGTTGGACGTACGATTGAGATTTTCAAAAATAAATCATGAAAGTATTTTCAGTGGTTTTGAAATATTTCGCCGTTTTTGTACTTTTAAAGTAAAATGCTTTCACGTATTCTAACTTCAAACTTACAAGCGGAATTGAGAATTTACCCAAGTCCAAGGAGACGTTTTCAAGTTGGCAGAGTGGAGAGAGAGAGTTTCAAAGAGTGAGAAGTGGAAAGGAATAAAAGTACAGAATTATTTTCAATACCTTCACCTGTGAATCTAATGCATTTTCCAGATTTTACAATTAGTTTAACTGAACTAAAAGTAAGCTGTAACTGCATCCTTCACTCTTCATTGCTTGAAATCTTCCTACGAAGTCCTTTTTCAGCTTTCAGCCAGTACAGTAAGATGGGTGATACAAAATACCGAATCCCAAATTACACAGGGAAATCAGCCAAGCACGGCGCTTGTGAACAGGCGTATTGTTGTGTGGCAGGAGGACACTTTTGGTTAATTCTCCCTTTCTTATATTTTTGATACATTCTTAAAGCATATTATTCTTCGGTCATGTTTTTTGTTACCTGTCATTGGAATTTTTTCAGAGTCGGAAAGTCTGTCACCATGATTCAACCTGCTTAAACTGCTTTTTGCGCTCATAATTTTGAACCTAAGTTACCAGTAACAATACAATTCAATAGGCCATCCCAACGTTTTTTTAAAAACGTGTGGGCAAACTCGCCGCGGTGGAATTTCTGAGGCGACATGATTACTTCTGTCACCCATCTAGTGCTGACCTTTCTCATGCCAATATGATTTGAAGCATTTCATAAAATTTCACAAAAAACAACAATTTCTTCAAGCTGGTTTTTCTGCGGTCTAGCATCTTCCAATATTGGTTTTTGACTTTTCGAATCATTTCCCGAGAAGTCACTTCTATCGACCGTCCGTGTTGTCTATCGCCTACAAGTGAATCCCGGTTTTTGCCACTTTTAAGCCATGGATTTACTCGGACAAGAGTCCCAATAAATGTACGCTTTTCGTTCAGTATTTCTAACTGAATTTCCTTGCTTTGTAAGGAACTTAATGACCGGTAGTCCAGATTAAGATGTTTGATTGACGATAGTTCAAGGATAACTAATCCGAATAATATAAAACTTGCTATTTGTATTGAGTTACTGAATGCGTTATCACTCTGTTAACGATATTTACTGATGACCAACCCCTGCATTCCACGAACGTAAAAACGTACCCTCGTATCTGATTTGACCTCTTCTGAACAATTGGAGAAGTAGCGAAAGTATTTACGGGAGATCTCAATTTGAGATTTGTCACATCGTAGGCATTTACTACTGATGGCTTATCAAAACTTGTGGAAGACGACAGTGAGTTAAGGTTCTTGGGGTCCAACTTCGAAAAATGCTATGGAAGAAGTGCAAAAAGGTGTTATGTAGGCGTGTAGGACTTATTTTATGTTCTTCGTTCCAAGGAAAACAGTAGATATTTGATTGTAGCAAAATAACAACATACATTGGCCTATGGAAATAAAGTTGAACAAGACAAAAAAAACACAGGTTTTTTTTGAAGTCAAGAGGCTTTCTCCTGACTTTCCATGATAAAGAGCGTTTTATGAAATGTTTAAAACTTCGAAATGAAATAAAATACGGAAAAGTAGTTTTCATTGTCATGAAATTTTTAATTTTTTTGCAGAAACGCTTTGCCATTTTGATTCAAACGTGAGTTTCTGTATGTGAGTGCCATGATCGGAAAGGAGGAAGTCCAAATCAGAAGCTCCAGGTCCATCATGAGAAACTAAGCGTTCATCGAATGCTACTTTCTATATGTCGCTACATACCATGGCGTGCCATACCGTTGCAAGCAGATATCCCCTGCATTACGGCCAGTCTATTCGGGAACGAGAAACTCAACAATCATGGATCTATTGCGGTCAAAGTTGACTGTGACGCTTAATCCCAGAAGCATTTTTGAAGGCACATGAACTTATGATTCTACCGGCCCATAAAGTATACCAAACAGTGACTGCTTGGATTTAAAAATGTTTGGACAACCGCTTGTGGTTTCCTATCACTTCAAGAGAGGCAGCTTTGTTGATTAACGTTGCCACTCAGACAGAAATGATTTTCAACATAGAGGAGACCGGATTACAATCCAATAATCGATGAGTGCTGTTGTTTTGGAGAAAAAATGCTCCAAAGCGATGTATCTAAGAACTTCAACAAAAAATAACCATAAGTTTGTTGAAATTCAAAGGTAATTTGATCTCTCTTTCCTGCATTGTGAAAGTGCAAAGGACCTAACCTGAATTCGTTGATTGGTTTCCTTCAGGTTTACGCTAGTTGTGGTTTACGCATCACAAACATCCGTCGATGTAACCTCCAACTGGATGAAACCGCAATTTCTGCCTCGAAAGTCAGATGACAAAATCCTGTTTTGCTAAACGATCATTCTTTGCATTATATTAAATGAACGCTGGAATTGCCACCACACTCATTTCATTACTTTCAGCCTCGCTCGATGTCGTTGTTTCAATGTAACTGCAAATTACATTTATGAATCGTGAATGCTTTCAATGAAAAAGCACTCTGAATTGTACCTTAAAAAAGTAACAATATCCTTCTCAATACGTCAAGTCTAGTGAAAATAAGGAACAACTGAAAATGAAACTGCGTAGGCTTTCACTTTAAGTCTAGGAGCCGCTATAGAGTATGTTTTTGACATTTGACATTGCGTTTTCGCCAGCACCGAATCAATCGAGTTTTCAAAATCTTAGCTCATTGAGTTGTTTGAAAATTTTGCGATTGATGTAAATAAAGCAGTTTGTAGCGCTTGGAAATGTATAATTAAAAAAATAATTCTTAAGCAGACACCATTATGGTTACTCGTCATTGACTAAATATTCTTGTTTTAGTTTATAATTAATTTCTGTTAAAATGTCTGAGATGAGAAGTATTGGTTCCTTATTTTATATTAAACTTTGTGCTTATGTGTAAGTCTTTCCTAGATTTATTTTGAAATTTGAATTCGACCATTTTTTGGGATTTGTACATACATCGAGTAAAACAGATGTCAACTTTTTTCTTATACATATATAAAGTTTCTACACCTAATTCTCTTCGACAAGTAATATATTTGAACTATCTGGCAAAGTACTCTGGATAGTGTAGTAGTTAGAGTGCGTACCTCCAGCACAACAGATTCCTGTTTCGGGCCTTGCTGGTGACAATAGTACTTGAAATTGTGTTTTTGGTGTCGAAGTATCAGTTTCACTATCTCGGAAAGATTCTTTCCGGAGAATTATCAAAATAGAACTAGAATCTTACTAGGTCGCTCTAGCCAGACTCAAGCCCCAAGTTCGTGAGTCAAGTGTTCGTCCCCCTTAATGTTTATTAGTCGAGAGGAAAAAGTATTTCATTCAGTGTAATGGAACCTTTTTATATTATGTATTGTTGTTTCTTTATTTTCACTGACGATGATAGAGTAAGCAATTGTAATGAATTTTAATCCGCACTCGTTACGGAGACGACTGCAGGACGAGTCAGCCTCGCACCGTGAAATCCTAGAGGCGTGGCAGCGAACTGACCCGGAAGGTCAATCTTTCGGCCACTCAGAAGTCCACTACGTTGGCGGCTGCTCGCGGTCTAACTCAGTGCGGTGAGGTCTGCGGACGTGGGAAGGACCCGATTGAACTTCCGCTCTGGACTAATAATGAACCAGCGACCCTATAACCCTATATATATATATATATACTCTACATATATATATATATATACTCTACCTGTAACATTTTCCACAAACATAATCGATCGTGCCTCCACTCGCCGGAATAACGACATACCGCAGTGCCCGAAAATAAACTACATTAATTGACCCTATCGCAAAAAGGAAATAAACTGACTGATAGAAGGAAAGACGCGTGTTCTTTTTTTACCAGTTCATACTATTCTTAATATAATACAGGTAAGCTGGTTCGTATCTATATCCTATATTTAATTATAGCTATCTTGCATTTTTTAATTAATTAATTAAATACGTAATTCCTTTCATTTTTTTCTTCTCTTAAATCTAACAAAAAGTTAACAAAATATTCCTATAACTATTAATTGTAATCTTTAGTTCTGATTTAGGTGGATTTCAGTTCTTCTTATGGGAAGGGGAAGTTTGTTCGCGGCATAATGCAAAATGTTAGTGACGGGCGGAGATTGTACTTCCCTATTTTCTGTTTATTTGTTTGTTTTTATGGTTTTTGCATAGTAATTCCGTGACTGCAGCTCCTGAATTTTGGCAATTTTGATTTGTGTTTTGTTTGTATAAATGCACCCGTGGCTGCAGTTTTCACACACGCGAATTGGGAGTAACTATTAGAGAGTCTATTGTCAGTCGACAAATAAAACAAAAACGGAAAAAAAAAACACTGGCCAGAAAGCCCACTGGACGTGTTTACGTTGCAATCGTAGTACTTACACGAGAGCTACTGCGAACATTCTGGTGAAATTCATCACTCTCAATTGTTTCATCTTGGCGGAATTGCCACACTTGAGAGGCGAATTACAACACAGTATTGTTTCCAACGTTCACTAATATTCTAGTTAATCTTGTTAGTGTTTGGGACATCCGTTTCCCTGACCTTGTTAGTCACTTTTTAAATTGTGTGTAATGTACTTAACTTTAACTTTGTTAAAGTTAACTTTAAATATATTAACTTTTTTCATTTTGTAACCAATTTATACCTCAGAATATTTTACTTTATGGAGGATATGTTGATTATATATATACAGTGATTATATGTGGGATTAGTGAATTAGTGTGTATGGATTTTTAAAGAGAAAAGTGGAATGAAGGAGTCAGAAGGCGCTACGTCGCCAGTGTAGAAAAATAAGAGTTTTCCATAGACTAAATTCTAGAGATGTTAAGTTTTAGGCTATGAGATTCAAAAGAAATGTTTGTCGAGAGAATGGTCATTCGAGGTGTGAAATGAAAAGTGTTTATGCTGTGAGGCAGGTTTATGACTGTCGTGTTTGGGCCTGCTCGAATTTGAAGAGTTCGTAGGAAGAGTGCGGGTGTTTGGTGTGACGCATTATGTGACCACCCTGCAAAGCATCAAATATCTTATGAGAGAATGAGCGTATGTTTGCTTGAGAGTTTGAAAAGAAAGTCAGTTCTAATCGGATGATCGAAGAGTGAAGATGCAGAGCGACCATAGCTCATTTGATGTTCTTGTATCGTTTCGATTTTAATTCAAATATATTATTCTTTCATTTCGTTAAATTGAATGTCCTGTTATGAGCTCCCCCTGACCCTGATCCTACATATATATGTACATATATATTGATTATAAATACATATATACCTTTAACTTTATGACGAACTCAACACAACAAAATTTTGCGGTGAGGGGTGAAAAAATCGATAGGAATATCGGTTTTTACATCAATTGAAAGGAAATTTTGTCTTGGTTTATTATTTATTAAAAAAGCATAACAGCTTTAACTGTTCATTCAAATAAATAACAAGAAGAACTCTAACACTTAATTCAACTACTCCTAACTGACCGGACAAATTCAAATTTGCGCTGATTTTAATATTTTGTTGCGTGACTAAGTATGACTTTTTCCAGTCTTTGTTGCATAGAATTCACCACGTTTCGACAATTTCCCGGCTTTCTGGAATTCCTGACCTCTAAATTGGTGCTTTCAATATATTGTTATATATTGATATATATATATTGTTACGTGTTCCTAGCAATATATTGTTACTGTTCGAATGATTTCAAGCGCCACTGTAGTTGCCAAAATGTAATGCGAAACAACAACAAACACGTGGATCATTCTCGAAAAGGGAAACCTTTATGTAAATACATTGGGATAAGGAAACATAACAGTGCAAATGGTATAGCGCGTGAACTCGAGAATGATCTACATAGAAGGTATGTGAAGGTTCCGGGTTGGCAGGATGGGAGCGACTAAATCAGCCGGAGCAATGATGAAAAAATGATAAATGACAGTGCGCGTCAACAAAACCGCCGATTTTAATATTTTTTATTGAAATTAAATTGTACTCGAGTTGAAGTGATCTATTTAAGTGAAATTTAGAAGTGAATAACCGTGTAAAGGAAATAAAGTAATAGATTGACAGTGATTTAGTGAAATGTCAGTAGAATTTAGTAAAGTGTGTTCAAATAAGATTTAAAGACAAATTTAATTAATCTCAAATTTTCGTTTTCACTTGCAAGAAGTTTAGAGTTTACAAAGTTAAAGGCCGCGCATCTCGATAAACGCAACAATATCGTCCATATCATGTGGGCTTTATGTCGTAGTCCTAATGAAAAATAAAATTATCAGAAATAATCAAAATCTGCAAGTTTACACATATAATTTTAAATTGGCCAGATATTGAAATCTATCCATTTTATTTTCAATGACACGACTCCAAAGCATGACAGAACCTCCTCCATGCTTTGCAATAGCCCTCGTATTTTTCGGCAAAGACGCCTCATTTACACGTTCTTTATATTTTTTTAGAAGTGTACAGTTGTTCCCTAACTTTGCATTGAATTAATGTTTTTAACCAATAAGACTTTTCCATATCATTTTCAATATCAATCGTAATTTTACCCTTGGAAATAAATTGGATTTTCTCAACGATCAATTTAATATACCTATCGTCATTTGCACTTAGTTTCTATCCTTGGCCCTTTCTGCCGTTGTTGGTCACCCGACTTTCAGTTTTAAGTTTGTTAAGTCCTGTACTGTTGAAGTATCCTTGTATAAAACACTCGAAATTTCTTTTATTGTTTCTCCCTCTATTCCGAAGCTTCAACATTAATGACATTATCTCAAAAAAGTTCTGTTTCCATGTTGTGGCCATAAAATCACCCTCAACCTTACTCCATAAAAAATTCAAAAAAACCGATGATTTATACGTAGATGATAGTCACTAAATAAAGTTAAAAACTCTTTTAAATCCGAAAGTACCGAGATACAATTTAATCACACTAGAAGTACGTCATCTGTTTAGCCGTGTGGAGTTGAATTGTACGTTTTATTTTTAGTTTACTTTACTTTAATTTTTATGCTTTTTCAATAAATGATAAAATCAGAAAAATGCCCCTTAAATTGATTTATAATATACGAATGACATATTATGTATGTTTTTTATAACACATAACTGCAGAATTTTGTTGTGTTCAGTTCTTCATCTATTGAGCTCCTCATATGAAAGGAGTTCAAGTAGATCAAGCACATCACGTTCATTCAAACGTTCAAAGCCGAGATCATGTGCTAGATCCACAATGTTTTCCCTAATTTCAGGAAGGAAATTAACTTCTGCATCAGTACTTTTTATACGTTCTGGCCATTTTTTTTCCAAACATGATTCATTGATGTTAATTCCCTCCATAATTTACTGATGCTGTCAACAGCATCCTTCATGTTATAGTTTTTCCAAAATGTTTATATAAGTTGTCTGAAAGTTCGGCGTAGGCTATACGCCTTAAAAATGGCTATTGCACCCTGATCTAATGGTTGGATCAGAGCTTTTGTATATTTCGGAAGCATAGCGTAACAACATACAGCGATAAGACTCCGAACAAACGACTGATCTAACGGTATTCAACGAATTCTGCCTAATGCATTGGTGTTAGTTCAATTTTTATTTATCTCTTTTTTCTCTACCTATTTTCATTTAGCTTGTAAATCAAAATACGAGCAAGAAATAAAAATTTTTACTAACACCAATACAATTCTGCAAAATTCGTTAGATCGGTCGATGGTCGGAGTGTTATCGCTGTATGTTATTACGCTATGTCGGAAGGTACTCAACCATGACATCTTCAGTATCTAAAATTAGCAAAGCCTTGTTGCTTAAGTGATTTTCCCGGAAATATTTTGACACTTCTGTACAAAAGTGTTTTTGAATCTTATAGATTTTGAAATACTTAAGGCATTTTCCTGGATAGTCATTTGACTCATTGGCATTTCACCGTACGTAGGTTTGAATGGTAGATTTCGCAAGTCCTATTGCCTTTCTAATTTCAACAATTTTCTCTACAGCTTCTATACGACGTAATACTTCTAGTTTAGTTCCTTGCGTGACTGTTTTTCGGCGTCTCTTTTTATCAGTCTCCAAACTCGACAATCGTTTTGGTGGCATTTTGTCTAAAAAATAATGAAATTATAAAATAAGTTGATTAGAACAAACATATTAAAATGTTTACTTTATTCATAAATACACATGTACTTACGTACCAAAAATATCCCTAATTGTTTCGAATTTTTAAAGTTAATTTGTAACAAATGATAATCAATATGCACATAAAACACTCACAGACAAGTCTAAATCAGCCGCTTTATGAGCAAACAATGAATAAGGCTCGTAAACAAGAAGAAATAGAAAAGTGTGCATCGTGATTGTGCTTCTGCAAGATAGGCAGCATTTACATACTACTTTGGCTTCGGCTACTTTGACTATACGAATTTAAATTAGCGCAAAACGCAACGAAAGCTGCGAGGAATCTCAACAGCGCGTTTGGGTCTGATACAGTTAGCAAACGAACCACTCGGCAGTGGTCCAGAAAAATCGTGATCCTGAGGTATGGACCATAGAAGTGAGCCACATGGACACCCAGGACAATCGATCGATAACGACGAGCTGCTTGCATTAGTGGAGTCTGAGCCCTGCCAAACCACAAGGGATCTTGCCCAGAAACCAAGCTATCATCCAAAGAAAATAACTGTTTGGTGGTCTGCAGCTGGAGTTATCCACTATTCGTTCCTGCAACTTAGCGAAATCATCAATGCTGAGAAATACTGTGTTCAACTAGATGAAATGCATCAGAAATTGACAGTCCAAGGACCTAGGCTTGTCAACAGGAATGGAGTGGTACTGCTTCATGATAACACACGACCTACACGCACGACGATGTATAGAGAACAACGGTCCAAAAATTAAATGAGTTGTACTATGAGACTCTTCCTCACCCTCCATATTCACCAGACCTCTCATCAACCGATTACCATTTCTTTAAACATTTGGAGCACTTTTTGACAGGAAAAAGACTTAATAATGAAGCTGCTGTTAAAAATGCCTTAGAAGAGTTTTTTCGAACCAGAAACTCGGACTTCTACAAAACTGGAATAAATGTACGTGTATCTCGTTGGGAAAAGTTTGTTGCATCTATTGGTACCTATTTTGATTGTATAAATTGTATTTATTAAAAGTAACAGCTGTTTCGAAAATTAATTAATCTGTCGGCCATTTCATCTGCAGCAACCTAATGTTTTCGGTCATCCTGAAACTGGTGTATATACAACAGGTTCCGGCAGGTTACCGGCACTTAAAGGTATTCCAAATTCGATTTATATTGTTCAAAAATAAATCGAAAGAATAAACCAGGGATTCTTATTATTTTAGGAAACGTTTGTTACTATTTCTCTTTTTTTAACCCCAAGTTATTAATATTGTGGTATTGATGATTGCATTATTTTAAACTTATGGATTTACTCGTTTCTACTTACTTTTCAAGTTGTAAAATCGCAATTACGCTTCTATTGTGGGGTGTGGGATTTCAATACTTTTGTGACTAACCATATATATATATATATATATATATATATATATATATATATATATATATAAAAATATGTATATATTATCTCACCTCCTGATTTGAAAGCATTTAAAAACATTTCGGAATTGCAACAAGATAAATATTGTGTAATCTTAAATCTGGTATGATGCATTTAACCGGTGTATTACTCTTTCTGAAGTTGTCAAACTTTTTTTTGATTTTTATTTAAAAGATTCATTTATATTGCATGTTACAACCATAAACTTTTTGTCTTTGGAATAGAAAATAAAAAACTGGGAAACAAAAAACGTATATCAACAAATGGTCATGTTCCCCACATCGTGTGAGTCAGAGGCCACGCGATTTGGGAGAAATGCCAACAATGTGATCGCGACTTCTTTTGATTCTTTTTCTCCGTATGCTTTCTCTTCCACAATTATTACAATTTGGTGATTACACAGCGCAGGACTCATGAAGCCATTTGAAGCAACATAAGCACTGGATCCTATCCACTTCCTCCTTCGTTTCATAATAATTTTCCAAGCATTCAGTCCACACATTATCGTCATCTTCAATAGGGCTGGAAACAATTTGCAGAAAAGTTGAAAATCCTGCTTTGGAAGTATTCAGCTTAAATTTTTTATGACGTACTTTGGTTTTAACTCGATTTGATGTTTTGCTGTTTATATTTTCCTGGGAAGTCAAAACACATGCTCTCTGCTTTCGTCGAACCGTAGAGCTAGGAAGTTTTGGAATCGGCTTACACTCCTCGAGTAGTTTTGTAGCGCTATCATCTGGTTGTCTCGAAGTTGATGGCTTCGGTTGCGGTTGAGCTTCATTTGAAAGAGCTGATGAAGGTAATTCTTCTAAAAAGTATTGATCTGGGATTGCATTTGGATTAAAGCATCCATCTCATAAATAAGTCTGAATTGATATAAGATGATTTTTTTAATGTAAACGGCGGATACATTGCGCAAACAAACAGCAAATTCGGGTTTTTTATTGACTCCGTTCATAATTATTACTGGCGGTAGGAAGTGGCCTTTAGTACTACAGCCAGCAACCAGACAAATCGTTTCTCCTTTTCCCGTGGCGTAATCAAGTGAACGTGCTTAACACCTTTCATTGTTACAACTTTTCCAGGCTTATCAATAAGTTGGATCCGCTCTCATCGACGTTGGAGACTCTTCAGTTTTCTTTGTTAAATTATTTTTGTCCATTTCATCATGCAAGAGTTTAAAAACTGCGCCAACTTCTTCCCTTTTCATTACCTGAGCTCTAGCAACCAAAAGACCTTCTACTTTATGCACCGAAATGTCTGTACTCCTTTCTATGATTACTACTCCTTCTATCTGTACTCCTTCTTATGATACTATTCTAGCTTTTCCTCTTTTTTCTTCGAAAATTTACGCTTGATTCCAAGCTTCTCGGCCAATTGATAAGCAAGTGAACGAATGATGCCTTGATCAGGAGCGAAGCCAGAACTAGATGGGTGTTTAATGCATGATGCTAATCGTTTCTCGTTTTCTTTTCCAAGACATACTAGAACAATGTGATATTTGTATTTATCACCATACAACTTATATTCGCAAGAGCAACTCAATATAATTTTAATATCAAAAAATATGTACTTTGATGACCTAGCCCGTATTTCATAGTATTGCCTGTCTTGAGCCACCTAGATAGGGTACGGTCTGCCAAAGATAGGTATTGGTCTGCCAAAGCACCTTTGGGCGTTTTGGGCGCTCATTTTCGAAATTTTGCATTTTGTAACTTTCTCTGTGACTGAGATTAAATTTTCCTCAGCCCAATGCCTTCTGACAACTCTATTATTTCAACTCAACTCTATTATGAAAATATTCCAAAGATTACACAAAGATTTCAATTTTGCAAAAGGTGACATCTTTACAGTTTTATTTAAAACATAATTTCAATAAGTTGAGAACAAGTCAAAAAACATATTAAAAGCAATTATTACCATACAGTGCTTTTACTCCACACACAAATATTATTGTTACTCAAAACTTTCCAGGATAAAAGTCATGACTAATAAAATGTACGCTAACTAACACGTTTCGCTGGAGCGCAGTTTGGATAGCGACTACTAGTCTTTATCGAAAGCATTCATAAAAAACTAGCATTTCTATCCCATATAAGAAATTCGGGAGACATGGCATCTCTCCTCATATGACGTCCGTTCCTTTTTTACCTTACACTTGTTTTATGTGGTAAACATTTCACTCTTCTGATTAATGTTCACGGTATCTTCAAAAAAAACTCTTTCATCCAATTCTGTTCACCTTGATACATTGTCCAGAATAATGCGATAAAATAACCTTGATTGGTATTACACATTTGAAAAACTTTTTAAATTTAAACTCCACATTTTCTTCTTTCTTGAATTTTTTTTTCAATCTCTATTTTTCTACGTTAACATTAGGCATTGAATGGAGTTTTCTCAGTGATTGATTTTTCCTCATCTGTATTTTTTCAATCTTTCAAGTTCAATCTTTTTTCACTTTGCACCACTGCTAACGCACCTATAGGCTCACCAACACTTCACTGCAAGCTTCATATTTAGTACTCATTTTCAATTTACTTTGTAATAATCACTTACCTTAATAATTAATTACTTTCATAAAAATCACGTTCACTCGCGTTTTCAAATCCGAGTACAATCGGACTCACTATTTCGCTTTCGCAAAAATACAAACGCGCACTGTCGTTCTTCGCTTCATCAACTTCTTTTTGCCGCTTGCTGTTAGCGCTTATATACACGATTCAACCAATCCGGAATCTTCTACGTGGATCATTCTATAGTTTACGCGCTTAGTCTTTTGCACATGTATTGTCGTACTCAATGTACGCAGTGTGTTTACGTCATGGGTGTTTCCCCTTCGAGAATGATTCAGGTATATGTTATTGATACTTGTTTTCAAATTGTATTTTTGGCAACTACAGTGGCGCGTGACATTGTACAATATATTAGCCTCAAAAGTGGTTATATAAATGTTTTTTCTAACAACGTTTGCTCGTCACAATTGTTCCTTTCATGTATCAGCTTCAGTTACAATTTTAACACATATGCATCCGATAATTTGTTGCATCGACGTCCATCTATTAGAAGGTTTTGATGATATTTTATGTATACAAACAATGTTTATTGTTGAAAACATACATTTTGCAATGAATTTTGGGAAAATGATATAAAAAATTTGTGCTTATGCACAAAATTCATTTTTATGTTTTTTGACTATATGAAAAAAAAATTTTTTAAACTAAAGGAGGAGCAGCTATGGGAAATCCACTATCACCATTTTTTAGTGAAATGTTCATGACACGACTGGAGGATGGACTTGAAGCAAAGCACCAATTACCAAGGTGTTGGATTAGGTATGTAGATGATATTTTCGCTTACGTGAAGACAGGAGATCTGCCACAAATCCTGGTGGACTGGAAACAATGCGCACAAGAACATCAATTTCACGATGGAAAAAGAAAAAGATGGAAAGTTAGCTTTCCTGGACACATTGGTATCAAGAACGAGTGGTGACATCAGTTTTGAAGTCTACAGAAAGGCAACACACACACAACGGACGATTCCGAACATATCAAACCACACGCAACAAGTAAAAGTGTCTCATTACCGAGCCATGATTCACAGGATGTACGATCTACCTCTAAATACGGTAGCCAGGGAGAAGGAAATGCAGTACATTCTCGACACTGCGAAGTTGATTGGATTCAAGCTCTCAACGATCAATAGAATTGCGGGTAAAATAAGAAGAACACGACATAAGAAAGAACAATCAACATTACTCAAGCGTACTGGAAAGCAGTTAGTTACCACGAAGGTGTCACCGACAAATTGAAAAGGAGGCGAAAACATTACGAGTCCATACGCATAATCGAGTCAAGCAGCAAAAATGAAAAACATCTTCGGATCAACTAAGGACAAACGACAACCACACGAAAAATCAGGCATATACCGGACCGAATGCCCCAACTGCCACGAAGCTCACATTGGACAAACAAGAAGAAGTATCAAAACCAGGGTGCGAGAACATTTTAACGAAGCAAATACAGCGAAGACGAAAGGAAGGAAGAATAACTTTCGATCAGCAGTAGCGGAACATATCATAACCAAAGGTCACCAAATCACAATGGAAGATGTAACGCCAATACGAGAAGCAAGAGATATGAGAGAATTGGATGCAATGGAAAGTCTCGCCATTTTCAGAGAAAAAGCCGTGCTAATGAACAACGAATCCTGGCTCTTTAAGTTAATTAGTTAAGTAATTTCTCCAAATGTAATTAAAATAAGAATTCCAATAAAGTAAATTTTAATACCCTCTTGTTGAAACACCTCTCAAGGTAATTAAGGACTTAGTATATAAGTAGAATTTTTAGGTTAAGTAAAACAATCGCTGAAGAAGACTGAACGATAACGGTCGCAAATCGCTTACGACAAATAAAATTTAACAAACGCAAAATTAAAACGAAGTTTTTTCAGTTATTTTTCATCAATAGTATATTTTAACAACACGTCTTAACGTCTTCTTCCGCTTCAGCATCAAGAATCGAATTTTTTGAAATTCAGAATCCAGAAAAGAGCTCAACTGAAGTTGCAAGATCAAGATGAAGAGACAGTATTATCTGAAAAATGCTAAAACTTTTTCAAAACAATGGGAAAACGAAATGCTGTTGCATTGCTTAGCTCACACACCTATTATGTTATCAGTAGATGTTCTTTTTGAGAATGATTCCCAGAGATTGTATTGTAAAGACTAGGAACATTGACGTCTTCGCATAAGATCGCTATTGTCACTATAATTATTATCGAGATTATATTGTACAATATTATCATTGTTTTCACTACATTCTTTTTTTTCTGTTGGGAAGATGAAGGCTATTTACGCCCTGAGTACCGGACTACCAACAAAATACCTCCCCTGTCACACCGAGAACATAGCCTGGAACTGTTTGTCACATTACTTCGGACTAGGCCTCACTAATCATCGCTTAGCGGTGCCTTCAGGTTAAGGGAAATCCCTCTTTCTGCATGGATGGATAGGAAGGAATTGCGTTACAGAGATCCCCCCTCCCTCGCCAAGCGATACATCATGTCCTTCTTTATAATAAGTACTGTCCGTACGTAATGCGACACACAGTTCCAATTTTCTTGTAAATCTGGTACACGTAAAGAACGTATGGCAGGCGTCATCATTCATCCCCGAGCAGAACACGCAAGTTGGGGACGTTGACTTTCCCATCTTGTACAGGTAAGACTGAAAATACCGAGGGATCCGCTTCTTGGTGAGGACGACGACCTCGGTCTTTTCCAGCGCTAGGCTAAGTCCACGGTCTGTTATCCACTCGCTGACTGGACGTATTACCGCACCCAGTTTGAGTTGCGTCTGTCCGACAGTACGTCCGGTGACTAGTACTGCTACGTCATCTGCGTAGCCAACCAGGCGCGACTCCCCCGGTAACTGCAGCCTCAAAAGCTCATCGTACGAGACATTCCAGAGGTCCGGGCTCAGAATGGAACCTTGCGCCACTCCTGATGTCAAATCAACTTTCGCCGGCTTCCTAATGTGTCATAGATGAGTTTCCGGTTTTTGAGATAGTCCTTCAATATCCGCGTCAGATACCTCGGCACCCTGAAATATTCCAGAGCACGAAGAATATCTGTCCATCTAGCAGAACTGAAGGCATTTCTCACATCGAGTGTTATGAGCAGTGCTATTCGTCTCAAGTAGTGATTGTGGGCTTCTGCCTGCTGGACCGATCACACTACCTCTGCTATTGCACCCATCGTGGATCGACCAGCTCTGAAGCCGTACTGCTGAGGAGACAGATCCCAACAGTTCGGATGGCTGCTCCAAGTCTTTTTCTAATGAGTCCCTCGAGCACCTTCCCAGCGGCGTTCAACATACAGAGGGGTGGAAATGAAGATGGTTGCCCTTTCCCTTTCGAATCAGCACAAGCCTCGCCTCTTTCCAACAATTTCGAAAGGCGGCCTGCTGCTGACAGGCATTGAAAGTCATGAGCAGCTTTACAGGGCAAAGTTGATGTGCAAACTGTATCACTTCTGCTGGTATACCGTCTGGCCTGGGGCCTTTATCGATTTTAAAGCTTTCACCACATCATCCAGCTCGATGGCGCTAAAAAAAAAGGGCATTCTCCAGGACATTAAACATCTGAATCATCGGGACGAACAGGATGCATAGGGAAAAGCGCTCGAACAATCTGGTCCATTTTTTCCATTACAAGGACACAGGGCCTCCTCCTCCGAAGCAAATGTCACATCCGGAATAGTTCCCAAGCAGCCTCCCTGTCGAAAAGTTGGTGTGTTCCCAACGTTCATGAAGTTGCCTCCTAGCCACCATTTCTAGGATTCTTTTTCCACTCGGGTCTGGAAGAGGCATTCCCATTCTATCGCCTTTGCATTAAAGTCACTGCCAACAAGGATTCGGCCTTCCGTGCTCGAGACAGCTTCCTCCAGTTCATCGAGCCTGCTCTGAAAACATGAAATTGACTCATTCAGCGTGAAGTAGACGCTTATGAATGTCAAATCGGCGCACCCAATGAGCACAAAGCCATTTCGCTGGAGCAAGTCCGAGCTGTGGGTAGAGCCCTATCACATACCCAGAAGGCGGCGGTGCTGGATCGATCACAATACCATCCAGCTTCCTCTTTGTTGTGGTGTTAGATATAAGCAACAAATCGACTTTTTTCTCTCTCGCAACCTGGTCTAGTAAATCTTGTGAGGTTGAGCTACGGTGATCTGCAGGACTTGAATCATGTCTCTGCTCTTTTCTTGTTTAGTGCCTCTTTGAACTCCTGACACCTACCACTTCCTGGAATATGAGTCAGATCTTCAGGCTTTCACCCCTTATCTTTGCACAAGATGCAACTGGATTCGTTTGGGTAGTCTTTCGCCTTATGGCAAGAAGTGCCACACTTGTAGCACAGTTTGCTCCGATCTGCCAACTTGCAGTTCAAGGAGATGTGTCTGAAGCTAAGGCACTTGTAGCATCGAGTTAGGACTACCCTCCGACGTATCCTGCACACAACCCAGCCGACTTTAATTTTCTCCTTGGCCAGGAGTTGCACAGCGTCTTTCTCTGGGATGTCTATTATGACCGCCCTTTGCCCTCTAAGACCGGTAGGTGTTAGCCTTACCCAAAAGCCCTCTGCCGTAGGAAGAATTAACCTAATGGAATCTTCTACTTCTTTGGCATCCGCAATGCAGTCAAGGTCTCTTATTTCGAAAGACGCCATTGGTTGTAAAGTCGAGATAACAGCTTTAGAGCCCAGGAGGTCCTTGACAGCGCTCACAAACCGTCCCGTGTCGGTGGATTCCGCTCCGAGTTCTACGAGGAGACCGCCTGTTTTGGTCGCTATTACTGTTCGTATACAGACACCGTTTTTTTTTCGGGTTCCACATTTTGCCTGATTTCCTTGAGGACCTCGGCGTAAGTTCTCCCGTCTGCGGGTTTGATCAGTAAAGCATCCCTGCGCTGCTTGTTCCTGGTCTTTTTTGGCATTGCGCTGTGTTTCGTGCCTTCTTGCTTTTCGGGCACCTGTTTGGAATCATTTGCTGTCACGTGGTGTATCTTCTTCGCAGCCCTCTGTTTCGATTTAGAGTGCACCAATTGAAAGCCAGCATTTCTCTCCTCCCCTTGATTGATGTCTCCTGTCTTGACTGTTATCGGCTCCTTTGCCCTTTTCCTACGGTCAGCTTTAAGTTGGCTACATGCCGCCCTTTTGCCCCTTTACGAGAGGAGTAGCATTTTCAGTGAAGGGAGTTTTATTTTCTGGTGCTTTCCTAAGCTCTTTCAATTCACTCTCCGCCCGTAGCCACCTGTGGCGATAGTGCTGGATCCTATCAATGAGGTCCTCTAGTTCGTCAATCCCATTTTTGATATCCTTGTTGACATTTTTTTGGACATTTGTTGCATTTCTCATCACGTTTATTAAAGCGTTAGCCGCTCTTCCTCACTTCTGTCAACGGCTATTTTCGTGATCAGGTCGTGTTCAGCTGAGATTGTTGGTATATTGTCAGCAAGAGGCTTGTTGCTGTTAAGCATCATTGTTCTCGCCTTCCACGTTGTTCGGCTTATGACTTTCGACGACCTTTCTACAATTGCACGTCGGATCGATGGCTCCATTGCCCAAAGTCTCCACTACGCTTCTTGTATCGTTCGCCCCGTCGCCTTGTGAAGGAGGAATGTTATGGACAAGCACCTTTTTCGCTGTTGCAAAGCGTTCGATGTTTTTTCGCTGCTTGGTTAGGCTTGGCTACTCTTTGAAGTGGATTTCGCAGTAGTTTTGGCCTTCGGGCGAACATGCTTGCGTCGTTGATTTTTTCACTGGTAGTTTTTCAGTGTTCCACCACTGAAAAATGCCCTGGCGACTTATCCCCAGATTGCTGGAAAGAAGCTGGAAGATTGCTGGAGAGAAGCCCGCATGAGGTCGAGGGTCCCTCACACGTCGGGGTGCACTCATCATATTATTTTTGTTGTCACTCATCATATATTTTTTTTTAGTCCGTACTTTTAGTGACTTGACCACGCGTCTGGATGACGGGCAACCTCGCCAAGCCCCCCTCTACGCCAAGGTAGTACCCATGGGGAGGATTCACTACATTCTTAATCTAAAAAGTACATATAATAATAAATCTTTTCAAGCCCCATCATCTTACTCATCCCCACCCCATTATTGCTTGATTTTGAGTGAAACCGGGTAAGAAACTTAACAACAGTACTTAAAAGTCTCTTCTCTAAGAGTTTACATAATGCGGGACAATCTTTTTTTACGGATTCTTTGCGATGCATTAGGCGAACATCGAGAACGTCATGAGGTAATCAAACACCAGGTGAGCCCAAAAATATGGGCCAAATGAGAAAAGTATGCATTTTTGCAAATGAAATAACATATCCACATGATATTTATTACAATTGCTTCAACCATCTAAAAGAATCCGTCGGTGTAATTTCTAATAAGTCAAGGAAACACAATGATCACCAGCCTTCATATTTGTATTTTGTCACATTTATTTGTGCAAAATCGGTATGTAAAGCAACCCCGAGAAATACGGAAATAGTTCGTACCCCTTGATTTTTATTGACGCGTGCTTGGTGGTATGAATTTATTAAATGGCTGTTCAGTTGGATTTGCGTTCTACATATGAAGTTATTAATCCAACTTGAGTACTTTGCATATTCCTATTAAGTTGCAGTCTTGTGTCAGTATAAATATAAACGTCGCTGATACTCTGACCAACTGCACAAATTAAAACTCAGTAACCCTTAATATCCAATGCAGTTAATTTATTTTAATTTTATCCAATTTTAAATGAAAGGCTGGCACGTAAAACTTTCTCATTCAACAAAAGGGTCAGCAACTACCTGATTGCTGCGAATAAAAGAGCTAAATCCCTACTCAAATTAATTCAACAAGATCCAATAAATATTTTTTAAATTAAATTTTTCTGCGTCATGCAGCATGCTCCAAGATATCATCCTGACATCCATCGCTGTGTACTATCCTGAAAGTACCCCAGCATCCATACATATAACATCGTCTGGATACAAAAGTCATTTAAGGATTTTACATTCCAGAGCGGCGCTAGCTCTTAAATGTATTCCTAATTGAAATTAGCAAGTTGAGCTCGTTTAACGTCGTCTAATGAGTGGTGTAGTAACTGCTTTCTATTAGACATAGACGGCTTAGATGAACATATTAATAATACGGCGCTTTTGCGAAATCTCTTTGGCTCATGTCGGGCTTCAGCTGAATCAATTTAGGGCTACGTTTCGGCAATATTATATTCCTTTCCGACGTTGTACATGATTTGTGACGATGTTCCCTGGTAAGATGTATTAAAGTTGGTTGCCGGACTACAACGTTTTCGATGGGGTGAAATTCTTTCGGGAGTTAATTAAATCGTTACAAAGCCGTAAACTTTGTAAAAGATTCTTTCAACTAAATTATTTTTGTTTACGGTATTTCACGCTTGGCCAAATTTATGTGATTTCCTTTTGCAGCTCGCGAACGTTACAACAGGCTCCCGTTGTTAATGATCAGGTAAACTCAAATAGGACGAAATTATTTCATAATATTTTGGTATTCAGTTAAGTGTGATTTAGCACGGAAAGAAGAGAAATAATGCCTTTGTTTACGCTGAAATATGATTTCCCGCATTTGCTCGTGATTGGCTATAAAGAAATGAAAATGATTTCTGCCTATTGTTCGCAGATTCAGGATCATTTTCTTCCACATTAAACCTGTTAAATAATTATAATTACCAATGAGAAAAAAATAAAAGTAATTCGAACTACAACTGATAGCCATCATGTCGTAATGCAACTGATCATAGAATAATAGTCACACGTTAAAGAGAATATTATTTTTTGAAAAATTTACGCTTAGCATACATAGCAGTATCATGCTAAGAGTATTCGTACATGACAGAGACAGCATTTATCCCGATGGACAGATCATAAACAGTGACACTGTAGCATAGCGTAAGCACAAAATAGCGAGAACTTCCACGGGAGAGAGAGATAAAACATTCAATGGTAGAATTATATTTGCATTACGTTTTCAGAGCGATACTCGTTTCTATAGAGAAACAATCAACTAATCCAAATGGAATTTTCTAAATTTTGGTTGAATCTTGTTCAATCGAGCGTTCGTTCGAAGTGCTGTCACTATCGCTGTGTATGGTATGCTAACATAGCGCTGTAAAATATACGATTTCTAGTTCCAAGACGACTGACTTCCCTTCGCCATCATGATTTGCCGAATTTTTCTTTTAGTTTTTTGAAATTTTTTGTACTATTTTCGATTCAGACTAACAACATCTAATTTATGTTATCATGTGGCATCGCTTTGCTCAATATTTAAGGTCAGTTTTGAATTTTAAAACCAGGGTTTCATTATCTGAAAATGAAGACACAAATTTATCGGGAACTGACTCAAAAGAAATTCATAGCAGAAGTTTTAGTCCTTCATTTACAAGGTCACACATTTACAAGGTAAATGTGTGATGCTATTTCTGGTTGTACCATAAATATGCTTATTGTCTTTATTAAAACCAAAATATGGTCTGGTTCTGGTCCACAACGAAACAAAGTGGAACCCAGAATTGCCTTTTTGCTTCTCTATTGCAAAATTAATGAACCTTAGACGATATCCATGTGGAAAAATGACATATTTGACTGAAATAGTCTACTCAAGCACAAACTGTATACAATTTATTTTGCTTATGAAATAATAAATAGCAAATGTTACAGATTATTTAAAAAGAGGGTCAACTGATGCAAGCGTAATACCAAAGGAAAATCGATTAGGCTGGGTGCAACATTTTCCGCTGGTAAGTTTGACGTTTGGAATCAAATTAATTTTATTATCTGAATCATGAAGTGACTACTTTTTTCATTTATTATACACGTAAATGAAGGAACTGTTATATAATATGTTTTTTAACGGTATAGAACTCTGTTGGCACCACCTGTTAATGCTTCTTATGGTGTAACAGTTGCCATGTGTTTTATGGTTAATATTGTTTGCCATTTTATACTGTAAAGTTGACGTCTGAGCAACGCCTGCAAATTATGAAGATGTAACAAAAAAATGTTCTGTTCGAGAAACCACAACGTTCTCCGTCGATTTTGTGGCCGACATAATCGCTCATCTTAACAATTACTTCACTTAAGCACCCAGACATCATAATGTGTGTAATGAAGGTACCATAGCAGCTGTACAGCGAAGGATCGATGAAGACTCAAGTGAATCCATTCGACATCACATAACGGAAGATCCAAGGAAGTAAGGAGGAGTCTTGGTTTGCGGACTTAAAAAATAAGAATTCGTGCAAAAATTAAAGCCAAATGACCACCGAGCATGGCGTAGGTTTGGTGTATGGAACCAAAATTTTATAAGAAAATATCGTTTAGTTAATTTGCTCATTTTTGGTTGAATGGCTACGTCAATAAACAAAACTGTCGCATTTGGAGTTATGAACAGTTACAGTTGCCCCCTTAAGACCCTATTTAATCTAATTAAGACGCGCATGTGTAGAATTGGGATCAACAAACCAAGAAAGCTTGCAATATCCCAATTCAATTTCATGATCCCAAATAGCTTAATATTCATTATTACGTGCGCCCCTTATCCTTTAAGGAAAACTGAAAAGAAACGCGGGGGGTGATTTTTGCGCTCGACGCGGTACGGTGGGTTCCGACGTGGACACATTAATACTTTTGTAAAATCAGAATATAAACATAACTTTATAGGAAACTTAAATTATATAATAAACCGTAAAAATAAACAATCGTGTTTTTTTTGAAAACCTGCAACAAAGAATCCATAATTATGAACTTCCCCAGGTTTTTAACAACATCGGAGAGGCTGCCCTGCAGTAATTTGCCTCTCAAGTGTGGCAATTCCGCCAAGATGACACACTTGAGAGTTACAAGTTTATCGAAAATTCACCTCGTATGTGTGACAATGCCGTGAGGGTGACACGCTGGCAGAAAAAACAAGCTACCACGCCGAACACGCGGGGGTTCCCGTTGTCGGAAGCGGTTTTGTGCTTGGTGGAGGAGTGGTGTTCGTGAAGGAGGGAAGTCGATGTTCGGTGGCGAGTCAAGTGTCATGAATTGGAATTCAGTGGTCGAAGCCTGGTAGAGTGAAAAAAATAAAGTTTCGAATTATTAATTATCGGTGCAGTGTTGCGCAACTACCGGATGAATTGGATTTCGCATATACGGTGTGGCGGGATTTTCCAGATCGGATTGTGGGATATCCAGCAAGAGCACATTTTTGGGATAACTCAAAAAACACATGGGGTTACATATCAAATTGAACAAACTACTATTCCATTGTGGTAACGAGTGCAGGTTTCTATCATCGCTACAACAACTGTTTAGACATCCACTGGCTGTCGCTGTTGCTATTTAAGATTTTTCAACAATCCTCCAATTGTGAAGATAACCCTATGAATCTCCTCATGTCACACGTGAACCGCCTATTAAAGCAAGCAACAACGTAATGGTTATAAGGATCGTGAGGATGGACGATCACCATGGAACGATTCTGATTATTGTACACAGCGGCAAAGCTGCTTGAACACTGAAATAAAGGTTAAAATACCAGACAAGAATGTCCTCTTGGTCAAATTGATTCCTGTTGATATCGCATTTTGTCCATTAAAGGAAAATCTAGTAAATGCCAGTCTCGTAAATTCATTCGTTTCCTATATAAAATTTCGTTCGTTTCATTTTTTCGTTTCATTTTATAATATATCCTATATAAAATTTCGAGACGTGAGTAGTTCGTAGTTCGTCGCCATCTAAATGTTACTTTGTGTGTTATTGTTCCGTTTAGTGACAAAATCAATTGTATAGATGTGCCTGAGTGAATTCTTTAGTTACGCCTTAAACGGGGTTGGAATTAATAGTCATCCTACAAGTGGCATTGATTCAAATGCAGTTACTATGAGTAGATTTGACTAAGTATTGGAATTCATTTGGCTTTTAGTTCTCGTCAGCTTATGGATGAATTCGATGTATCATGAGAATACGCCCAGTTCCATTTTCATTAACGATTCATTACGAGATTTTTTTTTTTATTAATTTTGTGCAGAAATGTATTGAAATGTATTCGCATTGATAAATGAATTAGAATTATATTTAATTTAATTATTTAGCTTTTCATTAGAGAAATGAATCGTTAATTGGAAATCTATTCTTTCCTTCCATCGGACCTTCTTGTCTTGACCTTCTTGGAAAGTGATGGTGCCAAGGTAAGTGCGAAGGATGTGGGGTCACACAAGTGTTTCGCCGATTCGGGTTCCGCATTGCCGTAGTTCGGAAATCCGGGTATTAATCGTGTTGTATTCACAATTTAGAATTCGTGGTAGTTGTAGTAAAGTAGTTTATTTTCGGGCATAGCGGGATTTCGGTTACAGGATGCGCGATCATTGTTGTCTTTTTTTGGAATTTGTTTGTGTAAGAAAA
Organism: Stratiomys singularior; assembly: GCA_954870665.1. NCBI lineage: Eukaryota > Metazoa > Arthropoda > Insecta > Diptera > Stratiomyidae > Stratiomys > Stratiomys singularior. Next base: position 66,447,572 of record OX940877.1, read on the forward strand.
GGATAACGCAGAGTAAAGTAATTTTCGAAATGTCGCATTCGGAAAATTGGGTTTTTCGGTGGCTGGTTCAATAATAGAACCACGTCCGCAAACCTCGCCGCACTGAGCTAGTCCGCCAGCAGCCCTCAACGTAGTGAAATTCCGAGTGGTCCAGTCGTTGACCATCAGGGTACAACTCGTTGCCACGTCTCGAGACCTTCACGTCCGGATGTCGTTGCGAGGCTGACTCGTCCTGCATTCAGCGCCGTGACGATTGCGGAGCAGAATCCATTACAAACCACAGAGAAGAAGGAGAAGCCACTGTTGCTATGCTTTAAGGGCTGGTGGAATGACCGACTACTGAAAACGATTGCACATAATCCCGATCGAAAAACTTTCTGATAAGTGAAGAAAGGGTTCTATACACAAAAATGGCATGGCAAAATAAAATTTTTGAAATCATTAAAACGAAACAAGAAGTCTGAAAATTTATAGAAAATTATCACAGTGATTCAAACTCCAGAAAATGGGAGCGACCCAAACTTTCTGGAATGCTATGACTAACGGAACGTTATTTTGCCATTTTTTATTCCTTATACACCAGAAAGGAAGTTTCAACGAGTTACGAGCTCAAAGGGACGAAAACTTCGCTGTATGTGGAAATTTTGCAACATTGCGCTATGTGCAGCACCATGGTTGGAAGTAAGTCATACTTTTGCGTTTGGATTATGAAATCAAACAATCAAGCAAGATATTCGTTCTTGGCTAAATTATTTTTATCTCGCGCTATGTTAAAAACTCATTTCAAACTCAGAATGAGAGATGAAGTGCAAATATGTTGATAAATACTTTCCGATTTCGAAAAGTTTAACCTGAATATGAGGAAAAAACCCAAAGTCCAAACCCAACCCAATTCCACTAGAAGTTAATGATTTTTTTTTGGGTTAGGACTAATAGATTCCAGTTAAACGAATAATCTATAGAATTTCCTGGAAAGCAAATCATTTGAAAATTGTGGTGAACATTTATTGTATTTACAATATTTTAAGTGATTTATTGTATTTTCAGTGCATGCATATTTCTGTTTGTACAAACAGAAAACAAACAAAAGTTTTGTTTTACAAACAAAGAGGATTATCGCTGTACATGGAATGTTTTTAATAATTGTGCGTGGTTTTGTATGATTGTTTCATTGAGGGCAGATCTGTCAAACGATGTTGCCTTGGCATGTTTACTCGTAGAAAAAGCAAAGAAAGAAATACTTCAGAAGTTTCATACATCAGAGGAAGAGGTGCATGACTTGGATTTCAGAATACTTTTACATTGCCATCTTTCGTGCCCAATCAACACAATATCGTAAATAAAATTTCTGATTATGTACTGCATTAATATTAAGAAAGAAATGTGGAAAGAACTCAAGCTGGTTTCGAACACGCACCCCTGCCACTTCTCGTCAGGTGCTAACTCACAGGTCGGGACGCATTGATTATTACCAGCTAGGTGGATGTCGTCTGTTTATTTTTACTTGTTATTATAATTGCTCTCAGCTTGAACTTGTCCTGTTTTCCAAATTGCCATTGGTTAGCTTTATCAATTCTAGAAGTTTTGGCAGATCAACTTATCCATTTTCACTTACAACTTGTAAGTTCAAATGAGTCCTAACCTGTGCCAGGGTTGTTACGCATTCAAAAACTTTGACAACGGCGGATGTGGGTTATAAACCGATTCCGTATCCTCAACTACATTTCATACAGAAATGATATGAAACGAAATGATACATTTCATACATACTACCGGGTAGAGGAAGCGGCACAGCAAATCTCGTGAGATGAAATGTGATTCAAAATTTTATCAACAACCCTCACTGCCAACACTTGGGAGCCACAGTTTTCAAAGTGTGAACTGATTTCCTGGAATTTTTCGTGATCCCTATATATAACACCCACAGAAATGGATGATAGTTCCGTGCCAATGGCACTGATATCTTTCCATGGTCCGCTATTCATAGCCGTGTGAGAGAAACTACCTAGCCGGGATCGGGCTAAGCAAGTGCATCACAGCGAACCAATAAAGCCTGCACATCCCCAACGAACCAACTCATTACGGCATAACACATGGTCACGCAATAGACATCGCCACATCACGTAATTTCGTAAATGAAGTTCGCTGACATGTCCTCGACGAGCTATCAGCAGACCATAAGCCGGTTCTTATTCGGATAGGAAATGAGAGAGAAGAATTACACATTGGAAAGCCAAGCTGCATTTGCCAATGAAACAAACCATCAGAAACCCGCAACGGCCGACGACACGGAGAAAACTATCGAATCTCTAACAAACAAGATCACGCAGGCAAAAGAAGACAACACGATCACAACTTAGGGATACGAGTCCCTACGAACTCCCACAAAAAATCAAAAAACTAATAAAGAGAAGGAATAATGTTATATATATAATATTATTAAAAACCTGACAAGATAAAAGAGTTTTGAAATGCCGAATGTGAGTGCTTTCCACAAAGTTTTGACCCAGGTTCCGATGCCTTTTGGAGAGTGTCGAAATACTTCCGGCTGCAAGAAAGAATGCAAGCACGACCAATCCATGGCCAAAACGGGATGCGATACGACAGTATAGGTAAAGCTGGAGCATTCGCGGGCTCTCTAGAAATGCAATTTAGGAAAAACCGTTCTGACGAGCAGAACTAAGATTTAGCGAAAAGCGTACTGAGTTCAGCAGGCAGGCTCCTTAGAACACAAATAAACGATGACCACATGACACAGTCGACAGATATTTACGAAATTAAGGGACTGGTGAAAGCACTAAATAAACGCAAAGCACCGGGGTATAACGGAATAACAAACATAATGCTAATATGGCTACCAGATAACACATTACAAACACTAACAGTCGTAATCAATGCGATCCTCCAGCTGCGAAAATATCTCAAACTATGGAAATCAGTGACGACTATTGCTATTCCGAATTTTGGAAAGGACCAGACATTTCCACAAAATTGGAGGCCCATAAGCCTCCTATCATCAATGGCGAAAATTGCAGAAAGTGTGATACTGCATCGTCTTAACATAAGAATAGAAGAAGAATAATTTGGCTTCAGAGCCAATCATTCTACTGAACTCCTGCTTGTAAAGGTGGTCTAGTACATAAAAAAAGGTCTAGAGCGCAGAAAACAATAGGGCTGGTAATGTTTGACGTAGTCACAGCCTTTGATGAAGTCTGGCATGCATGACTGATAATCGAAATGCATGAACTCAAACTGCCTCCACAGTTCACCCAAATCATGGGCTCATTCTTGGAGGGCAGATCGTTCTGTGTTAAAATCGATGACCATCTATCATCCCTCACCCATTGAAGCAGGAGTTTCTCAAGGATCACCTATCTCACCGGTCCTCTATGACACATACATGGCAGACCTTCCCAACCTGCCATCAACAGTAAATATGTCACTGTATGCTGATGACACCTGTATTTTCACTACAAGTCGACAAGCAAAAGTCATATCTACATCATTGCAACGCTCAAAGAACATTATCTTGGAATATTTTCGCAAGATGGAAAATCAAAATTAAGAGAACACACAAGTCATATGCACATCCCGCAAGATATGTATGACAAACTCCACAGACAATCACAATCGATAACGAACCTATACAATAAAAAAATACGGCTAACTACCTTACCTGTGTACAACACATACAAAACAAACGAGGACACTGCATAGGCCTCCTATCAAAACTCCACTCACTTCTCAAATCCGAGAAACTCAGCTTGAAAACTCGTTGGTAATCTACCAACAGATCATACCACCAAAACTACGATACGGTAGTCCCGCTTTCTACCAGACGACAAAATCAACAAACTAACGCTCCAGTCCTTCCAAAGACATATGACGTTAAAAAAGAAACAATATAAAAATACGTACAGGACAAAGCTTTAAAGATTTTCGACACAATTGGCAGCCACAAAAACTGTACCTTGGCGGTCCTAAGACACCTCTGGAATAAAGAAAATTCCAGATACCCAAATATCCAATAATAAAAAAATGTAGTTTAGAGGCCGCTGTAATATCGTGACTGGGCATATAATGCATTCAGATGAGAGGGAGTCAAGGTACTAAATCGCACTAACTCCATGTACCCCATACTCTAGACATCTTTTCATGTTATAGCTTTTGTCTCGTATCGCGCAATGCACTTTTTCGGTGGGAATATTCCTTATGATTCGGTGGGAATATTCCTTATGCTCCGTTTCCAGCGAGCAAGACATAAGGAGAAGGTGGACTGCACGTCTGATCCCTGACCTGACGCCGTGGCTCTTTCAACTTGACCCAGCTCTGAAGAGGGCACGGTTGTTTTCGGTCCTAGCTGCACAAGATTGACAGAGAATGGTCTCCTAACTGTGTGTTTTGTACAGGAGAGTTGGATGACGCCTGTCGTACATTCTTCTCTTGTAAAAGATGGATTCAGCAGCGCGGGGACTTCTTCAGCCAAATTAGAGAGCTCTGTCCGGAAACTATGATCGGAGAAATTTTGAAAACGGTTAACAATTTGAATCGCGTGGCACAATATGCTCGGACAGAGCTGATACTGAAGAAAACTTTATTTGAGCGCTGGGAGGCATTGGGGGCAGGGATATACCTTTTCTAGCACTTCCTTCTTCTCCCTTCCTTCCCATTGGAGAAGAGATTCCCATAACTCGAAGGCACCTGTAGGCGTAGGAACACAAGGCCTAGCCCGAAGTAATGTGCCGAACGGTTCCAGGCTAGGTTCTCAGGCAAAAGCATTGCGGGTCTGGGAGTCCCACACTTAGGACATAAACAGCCTTCAGCTCCCTACCACAAAAAAATATTCCTTTCAGCAAACATTGTGTCAAATTTTTCTGCAAGCATGTCACCAGTATGATATTCATCAAAAGTCTCGCATTTTAATGCTATTGACGATCCTTCAAAGTTTTCTGATAATCCGTGGCAGTCAGGCTAAGCACAGAAACATTTGAGCTGGGAGCCGTCTAAATATCAGAAGTCAATTACATGGTATCATACTTTTATATTAATTCCTTAATTTAAATTTGACGGTGAGCTCGCGCCACTTTCTTCACGTTTAGTTACATATTGCAGATATGAATCCGCCTTGATTGATGTGGACGCGGATGCGGACGTAGATGCGAATATTCCACCCCTGACCTGTACTAAAGATTTGTTGTCAGAATATATTCATACCAATTAATTTTTCACGGAAATGCAATTGCATTTAAGCTTTTTATGAAAATACGATCCACATCTCAGAACAGTTCACGTGCATTGCAAATGATTTTACAAAGGATACTGACAGCAAAGCCCTCGTTATGTAAATAAAAATTATATGTACATCAAGTAGTATATTTCAATGATAAAAGTTGAACTATGATCCTTTAATTTGGATTCGTATTTAAATGGTCAAATCTGCATACTTTCCACATTAGCAATCCCCTTCTATTCTACGCTAAACTTTATATCAAGCCTCTTTCACCGAAAATGGCTTCTGAAGGACTGTTAGCTCATTAGAAAGAAAGTGCAAGAAGCGATGACAATTCGATACAACACACACGAGCTTGAGATAGTTTAAATATTCTGGCACTTACGGCAGCTCAAGGCTCTGCTGTGCTGCATAGCAGATGAGTTAGGATAAATGGAACATATTTGAGCATCAGATGGGTCTTTCAAACAAGCTTCCGAATACTTCTCTCGATTTTCACCCTTTTTTAAGTTTTCTGATTTAGAAGTATTATAATAATTTGGCTATCCCGAAACAAAGGGCAGCATTTCAACTTTTTAAATCCTTCAGTCCCTTATCCTTTCCATACACAATTTTGCATAGAATGACAATTTAAGGGATCTAAGGATTTGGATTATGTTTAACATAAGAAAACCATTTGAGCGGCTTGTCCTACCATTTTTAATTCCACCGGAAACAGTAATGGCTTCAAGAAGAGCAATTTGAAAAGCGATTGTGCTTAAGTTGATGCAAATATGGTGAGAATTTTGAATTTAATATCAGGATTGATTGGAAACGAGATAGGGACTCCGTTGAAATTCTTTTGTGAAAAAAATGTGTATTGATTCTGATTTTGCTGCTGCAATCAATTGATTATTTTTAATATTGCTGAAAAAGTAGAACGTGGATTGTTCTTGAAAAGGAAATTCTCGATATTTTCTTATAAAAACATATCAAAATTTCACTGTGCTACCTCTTCCTCGTTGTCGTTTTTTCTTTAAATTGTTGTATTTTTTCTTCCATTATTTTTCTTCTTCTTTCCCCGTATGTATTGATTTTCAATCTTTCTTCCCCCATAATATTATAAAAAAACAAATTAATCAAGACGGGAATAGATGGCATTGAAAAATAAATGATCCACAACTCTATTCTATACATACAATTTTCCACTCTTTAGACAACAGATTTCATCTCAAAAAAATATTGCCTCGATATTTCCCGAAAAGTCTCGTACGTGGTTGTTAACCTTTAAGCCTGTCTGTACTCGATGGTAAAAATGTTGCGAGTTTTAAGGGGTTATACCTATGTATAACAAGCCTTTTTCACGATTTTTTTTCAAGGATTTTGAAAAAAGCTTTTATCAATAATATATCAATATAAAGGGAAACTTTTTGGAAGTGCAAAAAATTTTTTTACTTTAAATTCAATACAAAATGGCGGCTGTATTGCACGTCAAAGTCACTAGTATTTACAAAAGACGTTCCGCGGCCGGACAAGTTTCTCAGCCCCATCTGCATCTGGAACAATAAAAATTTTTTTTCATAAACTCCATGAGTTTTGCTAGTGAAGTACACACGATAATAGTTCAATATCGATTTTTCGCAAAATGGTGACCATTTAACAAAAAACTTGCATTTTCGACCAAAAAAACTGACTTTAATTGTCTACAACTTTTTTTAAAACAAAACCAATCGCTAAAACCGTGTGTACTTCACTAGATAATCATATCAAGAAGCTACAGTTATAACGGCAAGTCAATCGGATGAAAACTGAAAGAGTTTCGTTTCCGGCAAATTTAAAAAAAAATGTGGAGATAAACGCGTTTAAAGTTTCAAAACCTTATAAAGTTGTGAATTTTCAAAATTTTACTAAATAAACATTTTTTACCTTTACTCTGCTATCCCAGCACCATACAGTTGGCCTTCCAAGACCGTGGATTTCTCCTCCTCGTCCTTTCCTGATGCTAAAAGGCCGCGTCTCGCCTCTTTTACAACGTCGGAAATTGAGCGTTTCTAACCCAGCGCTCTACTGCGCTGTCAAGAGCACCAAGACGCTGCTTCGAGCGGGCACTTCTTGTGTTGCGGCTTTTTGTCCGTAGAAATTTTATGAAATAAGGTGGCTCAAATTTCATCTCTCATTTTTTCTACAGATCCTGTGTTTCTCCTGATTGCTAGTCCGTAATAAATAGTGAGCTCATCGATAAGCTTACCTCTTAATTTACCGCGACCGCCAAAATCTTTCGTATTTTTTTTTAAATTGCGCAAACGACTGCCCATCCTTTTTTGTACATGTCCAATACACTCTGTTTTTGCAAACGAACAATCTCCATAGGGCTTTGTGTCAACAATACCTTTGTATGTTTTCGAATCTCCTTCGCCAATGTATTTGATGTATTTAATATTATGCAATTTTTCGGAGCGGCGAAATATTTCAACTACTGCATCGACTTCCATCTTACCGGCAGATCCTTGATGATTAGCATCGCCGTTGGGCTCGTGAATGGCATATACTTCCTCGTATTCGGCGGTACTCTCTTTTTTCTTCCAGTACTCACACACTTTGCACTACTTAGATTTAACACAGACATCTTGTACCTTGACAGTATACCAGCCGATCAAAGTCACCAAGCCGAATAGCGATGAAAAGCCTCGCTTTCTCCATGAACCGTCGCCAGAAACTGTGAGCCCATCAATTTCATTGTGCTCAATAGATTTCTGCTTCTCCAATAGCCATTGAAATGTTTGAAATAATATTATAATACGTCGCTTGAAAGACTGGCTTCGGGAGATCCATAAACGCGGAGAACTTTTTAATGCCATTGATCCCTATGCCTAACATTCGCATGGCTAAAGTAATGCAAGTGTTAATCTCATAAGCTCGATCGTTTATTACTGGGCAGCTATTGATTGAGACATCACCGCAATTCGAGCAGCTAACAATAATTTTTGAGCCAAGTCCGCGTCTGCTTTCCTCCGAAAATCTCACATCACCATGACAATGTTTACATGAAACTGCATCAGACAGAGCGGTAAAAACAGTAAAAAAAATTAATAAGTCTGTAGCCAAAATGACTATTTACATCTCTTTCATCTCTTTCATTATTCAAATCGGTCAATTTTAATCTCTTTGATGACGCGCTCACGTACGCCGAATCGTTCTCAAACGAATGGCGATTAAGCGGACGCCTGTTGCTGATCTTGCTGCGCTTCTGCGATGAGCTACTTGCTTTACTGCCTTTACGGCCACTGTACAGTTTACTACTCATTTCTAACACTTTTTTATACAAAACAACAGTAAAAATATCAATCAAAACACAGTACTTTAACCTCAAATGCAGCGTGTAGTCGATCGAGTAAACAGAAGCTCTCCTAGCGTCGTTTACGAAGGAACGTGCCCTATACAGTGTATATTAACCCTTTCGCTACCAGAGCATCAGGAGAAAAACTGCCACCACGGCCCAGACGTTTTATTATTTATATATGATACCAATTGTCATTTATTTTTGTGGGATGTATGTATAGCGTTCTAACTAAGGGAAATTAGCAATTTTGCAAACTGACACACACAAGTGACACTGGGCTATAGATAGACAATTCCTTTGGCAGCCCTGTTGTCACATATATGTGACACATTTGATTGAAAGGAAATGAGTAAAATGGGAAAGGAAAACCAAAATAAAAACTATTTTTCAAAGTGAAATACACGTTATTTATTTATATGATACCTTTTGAAACATTTTTCTATACATAGCCCAATTGGTAGTCCTGTAGCTGTTTTACATATTTCGCAGGCATACATAGTAGCTGTGCGCTTTTTATTGGCGGAGCATACACGGCATCTAATTCTTTTTTTCAGTTTTTTAGGAAAATGTGCATCTGAAGTGCTGCAATGCGGAATTGCAGGTATTTCTGTTGTCCACTCACGATTTAGTAGTTTATTGGCAAGGTCATTTCTGAAGTCTATGTAACTTATTTTGGTATCATGAACTTTGTTGTATAACCAACAAGAATTCCAAATGCTTATGTCAAATAAATGAAAAAACAATTTAATGTACCAGCGTGTTGATTTCCGAGGAGAAGAATAATACGAGATCATTTGATCTGCTCTGTCGATTCCCGACATATTCTCATTATAATCAGCAACTGTGCAGGGCTTATTTACTACTTTCCCACTTCTGCACCATATTTCTTTAAATGATGCTTTATGTTTCGTTGATATTGTTAGCACATCTCGTTTATCTTTCCACTTCTGCACTAATACATTACTACGCCTTGAAAAAATTGATTCTCCTTTCTTTAGCTTTTTCTCAATTACAAATTTGGGATTGCCTTTGCGATTTTTACGAAGTGTTCCCACAACATGTGTCTTATCTTTGTATAAAGAAGTTGCTAATTGAACATTGTTATAAAAGTTGTCCATATAAATAGTATTACCCTTTCCCAAGTAATCGCCTAATAACTTGTACACAATAGAGAAGGCGTGACCATTATTATTACTAACCGTACTCTTTCCACAATAAATTATGAAGTTTAGAACAAACCCGTCAGGAGTACACAATTCGTATATTTTTATACCATATTTTGCCTTTTTTAGTGGAATATATTGTCTAAATACTAAACGACCTTTCCATAAGAGTAAAGCCTCATCTATTGATAAGTTCTGTCCCGGATATTACACATTTTTAATGTTTTCCAAAACATGATTCAACACTTGATCAATTTTATGAAGGCGGTTTGTTTTATCTGCCGTATCATCATAAAATCGTAAACATCGAAGTATTGCTTCGAATCGATTTCTGGACATGGTTTGTCCAAATAAAGGGTGGTAATAAAGAAAATTTGTGCTCTAATATGACTTGAAATTAGGTTGCTTGTTGTGAAGATTATTCATTTTGTGGACATAAGATGTATACTGTATTGAAAATTACACATTCAAATACTATTTTACTATTGAATATTATATATGAATAATTACCTTATCCAATGAAAATTGTGGTATTTCTTCCTGATATACAAATTCGATCACTTTTTTTGAACGTTCACACAGAAAAGATCAATCCAACTGCTACTTAATATCTAAAATTAGATTTCATCCTTGAACAAGAACATCTTATGTATGTTTGCTCAGGTAAAGAAAACCTCGAACCCCTGCAGCAGAACAATAAGATAGTTTTATAACTCAGCTAATCTACTTGCGGCACCACTTCGTGCAACCAATTGAAAAATACTGATAAAGAACACGTAGCATATGTGATGCCCAGAAAATTTTTAAAAAAGTAATTATTGCCAGACCAATAACATCTTGTATCTATTTTATTGTTTTATAACATAATCCGTCTGTGTACGACACGATTTGGTGCAAACAATTATCATAAACCGATAATGAACACCCGTCACATATTTGTGACGCCGGGCCCAGGCAAGAAAATCGGATCGTCACATATACAGTGCTGTGCAAAAGTCTTCATACAGCACTGAAATAAAAGAAAGTTTTTAAATTTCAAAAAAAGGAACAAAGATAGTTCAAATTCTCCTTATATAATTACAAGCTACATATATACTAAAAGTAATTAAATAAACAAAAAATAATATTTCAGCATTTATAATAAAATACAACAAAAAGTTCATTATAAGTACTCAAAATTGCTGTGCAAAAATCTTCGTACACTGCCTATGCTTTCCATAATAATGGAATCTAGTCCTATCAAAACATGTTTAATCGTAAAAAATCCGTTATCAATCCGTTGTTTGTCTACAAAATCCTTCATGGAATTTAGTTTAGTTTTCGCTACCTGCAAAGTTACTTCGAAAAATGGATACAAACGGAAAACGTAAAGAAACCAGTGTCTGTGTAAGGGAAATTATTATTAATTTGTATAAAGACGGCAAATCTATTAGTGAAATCGGAAAAACTGTAAAAAGAAGTCGTTCCACAGTTCAGTATATAATTAAGCGTTACACAGAAGAAGGTAGAATTCAAAATAAAGTGAGAAGTGGTCGACCTAAAAAGTTAACGGTGAGAGAGGAAGCTAGTGTAGTTCGTCAGCTAAAGACAAATCCTTTTGTAACATCACCAGAAATTGCAAATACACTTCAACGCGATTTCGGAAAGCATGCTGATCCATCAACAGTTCGCCGAGCTTTGTACCGTGCCGGCTATAACGCGCGGGTTCCTAGGAAGAAGCCATACATTAGTGCAGTGAATCGAGCCAAACGTGTTGAATTTGCGAAAAAATATTTGAGTTCTGAAAATTCGTTCTGGGAAACTGTAATTTTCTCAGACGAATCTAAATTCAATTTTTTCCAATCAGATGGGCGAAAATTAGTGTGGAGAAAAAGTGGAGAAGAAATGGAGGCAAAAAATCTGAAAGCAACTGTGAAGCATGGCGGCGGTAATGTCATGGTGTGGGGATGTATGTCGGCATCCGGAGTGGCGCGACTTGTATTTATTGATGAAAGAATGGATCAGTACCGTTATTTGTCAATTTCGAAAGACAATTTGACGCAAAGCGCCAGTGAAATGGGTTTTCAAGGGAACTACTACTTTCAACAAGATCGAGATCCGAAACATACGGCATATATTGTGGGGCAATGGCTCGCATTAACTGTTCCCCATTTGTTGGAGACACCTGCTCAATCACCGGATCTCAATCCGATTGAGCATTTATGGGCCGAACTTGAAAAAAATGTACGAAAATATGCCATATCCAACAAATCGGATTTGAAAAAATCATTGATGACCAAGTGGGGAAAAATAACGGGAGAATTTACAAAAAAATTAGTTCAGTCAATGCCCCGAAGATTAAGTGCTGTTATAAATGCAAAAGGATACCCTACTAAGTACTAGATTTTAAGATTGAAAAAACTACTTTTTTCATTTTCTTATTGTACGAAGACATTTGCACAGCAATTTTAAGTACTTATAATGAACTTTTTGTTGTATTTTATTATAAATGCTGAAATATTGTATTTTGTTTATTTAATTACTTTTAGTATATATGTAGCTTGTAAATATATAAGGAGAATTTGAACTATCTTTGCTCCTTTTTTTGAAATTTAAAAACTTTCTTTTATTTCAGTGCTGTACGAAGACTTTTGCACAGCACTGTATGTGACGCTGGAATCGAAAGGGTTAATTACTATATACTACAAAGCGAGCAAATTTTCGAGCATTGAAGCTGCTTTAGAAAAGCAATATTTTAGTATTTGGACCTTTTTGATTTCAATTCTAGGGATGTGTAAGCATAAAAATAAAACAAAATCGAAAAAAAAATTCACATAGGTATAACCCCTTAAGTAGTTTACGTGAAGTAAGCTCTCTGTCTTTTTCGGTATGGAAATTCGGTCTATTTTACTTCGGTCACCTGTAAAGACTTGCCATCCATCATCCAATGGGGATTTTGGTAGCCAGATTTCCGCTGGACTGCTTGCAACACCACATAGTAAGGTCTGTGTCGAGTATCCTGTGAGCAATGTATATTGGTTGAGAGGCTGCATCGTTGTTTTCAGGATGTATCAAAATTGAAGATAATGTACAGTTCGTTTGAAAGTTTTCGTAAGCCAAAATTAGCTTGGCCAAAAATAATAATAATTTCATTCCAAAATTTCTTTTCAATGCTTAATTTGATAATAATTCGCATTTCCCGGAATAAATCGGCCAATGCTCTCGACTTATCTGTAACACATTCATATTTAGAATGGGCGCGTGCTTTCAAAAATTTTGGCTACTAAGACATTAGCATGAAAATTCAGATGGAAGTGGTATACAAGGCGTCTCTTCGAGCGAAGAAAAAGGTGGTTCAGGCACTCAAGGATTCAATGGGTAGTGAAAATGTTATTTTTCCAACAGTAACGAAAACGTTTCAATAAAATAATGATTTATTTATAGTATTAATCGTAGTGACGTTTGTTTTTCTTTCAGTCTTCGATTTTTTTTTTCAGATTTGAACAAATTCGAACAAAATTCAAAGTTCAATAAGTTCTTAAACGCTCATTAAATCGAGATCGATCAACGAATAAAGCTCAACAGAGAGAGAGAGAGAGCTCTTAAATAGATCTCAAAATGAAGGCTGTCATCCGGTGCAATATGTTGAAAAAATCAAAATTTTCTGGTAAAAATTCATTTCTGAACCTGTGTAGAAAGTGTTCTCAAGCTGATTTACCAATATTCGAAGTCGTTCAACAGTTTTAGCCGTTACAAGGCGAGCTGTTCGGAGCGATTTATAAACTACATAATGGAAATGGGTTATTATGATGGTTCTAATTGCTACCTGAAGCACGCAGGCTTATGCATGTATAGTAGGAAACAGAGAGAGAAATACATTTTGAAGCTAACGAGATTAAGCACTTAGCTACATCTCGGTTACATAGCTAAGAGTATAACAGATATTATAAATCAGTTCGATTTCAAACATCGGTTTGTTCATCACTTGTTCGTATTTCGCAATGGGTGGAAGGAAAGGAGGAACGTCCGGTTATATCCATCCTAGTCTGCCAAAAAACGAAAGTTTCATGGGAACCGACATATAGTGGAAAGTGATAGGAAAAGAGCTGGTGCAAATGGCGACGACCTGAAGTTAAGGGTGAATCAAGCGTGTTTTTTCTACAGCCACCTTTCATCCCACAAGCAGTGTTTCAGGCATCCATTAAACCTGTCTTTGAAGACTTATCAAGAGAAGACTGATGTTTATGAGCAGGGACGCAGAACTCCAATTAATCCCTGAACTCTGTGATCCTGTCTTTCAACCGTGAAATCTACACTCTAGTGACAAAATTGTTGAAATTTCAAATTTTTTGGCTGACATAATTTTCAACTCGGGGTTACAAAATTTTTTTTGTGTTCGGAACATTCCGTCGTTATCCGTAATTTCCTTTGATTCGCCCACGGACGTATTTCGGTGGTGCGCTTTCATCGGTGTGATGTTCTGAGTTTTCTGTTCTGATATTTGCCGATGTCAAGTGTCCTTATTTATAGGTCCGTCGTTTATATAAGCGGGTAGGTGTGCTTTTATGCAGGTAGGAAAAAGTCCGTGACCTTCTAATTTTGAGGGGCTTTATGCGTTCGTCTCGGGCTACTTCGTCTGTTGAGCCGAATTTAGCCGAACATTTGAAAGCTGATTAGGGAAATAAATAAAAGTTTAAAACTTCTTACTCTCACATACGCACATTTACAAGGTTAGCGTCTCTCTATACACATGTATAGATATATACACTATATATGTGTATCTTCTTCGTGTATCTTTCCCACATACGAGAAAGTTAGATAATAAAAGGCGATTAACTAGCCATTTATTTATTTATTTGATTTATTTTGATCACGATTAAAATAATGGAGGCATGGACACTTTCAATCAGATATTATGCCTAGACAGTGACAAGAAATGCCCACAGGTGACCGTTTCGCTTCTAATTTTTCAAGTGCGATCAATGCGGAGTCAACATTCAAAACAAAGATGCAGAGGATGCATGTTCGAAATTTGATTTATATAATTTGTTCATTTGTTTGTTAATTCGAAACTATTTTGAAGATTCTCAGAATGCCAGTTGAAAACGTACGTATTGTTTTTTATTTAATAAGTTCTTTATTGTTTCTAAAAATTTTACAGGACTAAGCTAATACTTAAAGTGAGAGTTCTGAATTTGGTATTCATTGCATTTACAGTATTTTTTCTGTTTGTACCACAAATGTTTCTTATTGATATGATATATTTATAATAGTAGAGGAAAATACAACAAAAACCTCTTCTAAATTTAACTCTAACCTAAACTACTACTACCTATGTTAAATCCTATTTACATACTATTTTGAATCTTAGTAATTACTATGAATACTCGGTTGAGGACGCATGATCTCTAAGGTTAATCTATTAATTTAAATCCTGAGTGCTTGAATGTATGGATTCGAAGCGTGTTCTACCTTAGCTAGTAGATTATCTCTGCGTGAGAGCGCGAGTTTATTGATAGGGCTAATATTAGCAAGCTCATGTAATTTGCGTGATGAGTAATAAAAAGGCTTATTTAGCGCCATTTTTAAGTACCTGTTTTGAGTGACTTGAAGCTTTGATTTCAAATATTTTGCGCATTGGCTCCAAGTAGGCGCTCCGTATAATAGTATAGGCTGAATTACGATTTTTAAAATTATCATCTTATTCTTTATGTTCAGTTTGGACCTTCTGTTGAGTAGTGGATTCAGTTGAAGTACAGAATTAAATGCTTTAATGCTTATTCGTTCAATGTGGTCTTTGAACATGAGCTTCTTGTCCAACGTTAGCCCAAGATACTGCAGATTTTCGGACCATGGTATGGCTTGTCCTAAAAAGTTAATCGGTCCATTAGGCAACAAGGAACGTTTACGTTTTTTAGTGAAAGATATTGCCTTAGTTTTGTCAATATTGATGCTTATTTTCCACCTGTAGAAGAACTGATAAACTTTTTCAAGCATTTTCTCTAAGTTAGCTGTTATTGTACTTGGGTGAATTCCTGAAGTATAAAAACAGGTATCGTCCGCAAAGGCAGCTACTTGACAGTGCTCGCTTGTAGGGAGATCGGAGGTGTAGATATTGAAAAGGGTAGGGCTCAGACATGAGCCTTAGGGAATACCAGCAGGGATGCATCTTACAGTGTTCCCCACAGAGGTGCTATCTCGGACCTTTACCTTAAATGATCTGTCTTCGAGATAGGAAGCTATCGAATTACGTATGTATGCTGGAGTTTTGTACTCTTTTTATAAAGCAAACTTTCGTGCCAGACTCTATCGAAAGCTTTCCCAATATCGATGGTGACTATTCCAACTGATTGCTTCCCTATTAGGGCTGTCTTAATGTCCTTTGAGACGCGATACAGCTGGTGCTCCGTTGAATAGCCGTGTCTGAAACCGAACTGAAAGTCAGGAAGTATGTTGGCATTTTCCACGAAGTCTGTGAGTCTTTTGAGAATTAGCTTTTCGAATAGTTTACCAAAGGCTGGCAAAAGGCCTATTGGCCTGTAGCTTTCTGGCTCATGTAGATCCTTCCCAGGCTTTAGCAGAGGTACTACAACAGCTTGTTTCCACGCGAGTGGAAAATAAGATAGTTTGAGGAAAGCATTAAATAAGAGGAATTCCATCGATCCCAGGATCTGTTCGATTCTTAAGTTTTTTAAGTTGCCTAACTATTTCTCTGGTCTTGATATATGCGCCGGGGGGCAAGTTGGATGTGTTATGTATACTTTGCACAGAGTTATCTATCATCGTTTCTATGATATTATTGCACCTTTTGTATGAGATTTTGTGGTAATTATGAAATTTATCAGCCATAATTTCTGCTTTTTCTTCACAAGAGTAAGTCTGCTGGCCACTTGCGTCTTTAAGTGGGTAGGGGAGGTAGTGAGATTTGCTTTTGAAAATTTTGTTTAAGCGCCATAGTCCCCTTGAGTTGAAATCTAAGCTATGGAGCATTTGATTCTAGTACTGATTCCGTAGGTTTGAGATTTTTTTCCGGATTGCTGTAGTGAGTGAGTTCACGCCTAACTTCAAGTTCGGATCCCTAGATCTTTGCCACTATCTTCTAAAGTTGTTTCGGGTACGAATAAGCTTCATAGCTTCCTGATCTAATTCAAAGCTTGTATATTTGGCATTACATTTGGGTACACTGCATTCTATAACCTCCAAGTAGTGTGCTTAAATTCGGAGATTTTTTCATCGACCGCTTGCGCTGTGGTCAAAGAATTAAACGTATTTTGCGAAATCGATATATTGTCGTTAATATGTCTTCGGAATTTTCTCCAGTCAGCTTTTTTGAAGAGGAAGGCTTGATGTGGTTTATAGCGATAAGCTCCCTTTGAATCTAGAGTGAAAAGCACTGGTAAATGAGGCGATGATAGCGCTTGTAATACTCTAATGTTTGAAGGGCCCATATTATTATCACCTAGTATAATATATAGGGTAGATCCGGCTCTTCGAGGCGAATAGAATGTGGGTTCGGTCGGGAAGTGAATAAATATATTCCCTTCACTCAACATTTCATACAGACATTGACCTATTTTATTAGCTCGAACACAGTTCCAAAGCCTATGACGCGCGTTAAAATCACCACACAGCAAGTACTTTTGGTTTTGACGAGTAAACCTTTTTAAGTCGTTTTTGAAATCAGTTAATTTATCCTTCGTGAGTTTTGTCCCAGGAAAGTAAACTGCGTATAATTTGATTTCAGATTCATCTAACATTAGCGCTATGTTTTCAATGGCAGACGATTCAAAAGGGGGCAATGGTGTATGCCTAATTGATTTTTTAATTGCAATTGCAACTTAGCCACCTATTACGTACGTATTGGGCTTAAATGAGCAGTAAAACTGTATGCAACTATATCTGTTTTTCTTTAAAACATAATTTGTACAAAATGCCAAAATACAATGACTACTGAACATTTACCAAACTATTTACCAAACTGGAACTATTTTCGAACAAACTTTGGACTATTTACCAAAATTGTATCTGCTCAATCGACGTTGAAAGTTTTTTGTTTTTGTTTGAATATATAAAGCGATTGGAGCCTAGCTGATCCAGAATTTTGTTTTTGGACTGAATCTCAATTTTGATTTCGGACTGGGCTTTCTCTAGGATATGCCTTACGATACCACAAATTGGCAGGGATCCCTTTTATAATAGGAATAGTAAAGGGGAAATAAATCGCTATAAATAGGACGAAAAGGTCATTTAGCCTAGTTAATCTCAATAGACACGCCGTATTTTTACGGCGGGGTCAATGAGTACGTCTCAGATGTGCCTGAAAACACCGGCTATATCTGCTAGAAAATAGGGGTATTGTGGTTTCTGGTATCTCTGGCATGCAAATAATGGGAGTCAGGTATCATCCTTCTGAAGTTCTTTCGAAAGTTTGTCAATATTTTTACACCGTAAAGTTATCGACTGCGTGTCCCATCGGTCTTTACTTCTTTCACACCATGGTCCTGGACAATCGCCATGGCTTTTAGGACTATGATAGATATGATGATAGTGATCTTCTTCTTGGTCGAGTATTCTGTTTTAATAATTCAAATCCTTTTACATTGCATACCACTAGTTAATTTAAAAATTAGCATGGGATTTCTGAATTATATTAATAATAGCAACGGCCTGAGTTTCATGCTGGTTTCCATACCATCGAGAATTAGAAATTACAGACAAAATGAACGCAGCATTTAGTATGCATAATGGAGAAAAAAAGATTTTTAACAATAAAGAGTCAATTTAAAAATTACAATGGGATTATTATTACAATTTTTCCCTTTTTAAACCGAGAGTCTTTTTGTTATTATTGGGCCTAGTTTTATATGCAGAAATTCTTAAAATGTGTAAACTTTAATTTGTAATTTGTTAAGTCAACAATCCTCAAATGATAAGTACATTTGTTAATTACAGATCCCTTATAAATATCTTGGGAATCGTTCCTTAATTTCTTACACAATTTTATCGAACTGACTGCTTTGGGATCTTATAAAATTTCGATTTCATTTACTCGATTTATTGTTTGTTTTGCCGCGGTCCACATGCAGAGAGTAAAATCGGCCACTCAAGATAAATTGGATCCCATCAAACGTGAACCGAAATGTATTTACCATGAGCATAGTTTTTGGGGTGTTTAGCCCTTCAGTCGAGGCTCATTTCATTTCATGATACGCTCCTTGCGCTATTCAAAGCAATACGTCTTTGCCATCCGAAAAATGAGACAGGAGTGTATTGTAAACACATCTTATGAGTATGACGCATGTCGTTGTCTTCAGCACTAGGCTTACCTACGATTCAATTTTCGAGAGCAATAAAGAACATGAAACGAAATTGAATAATGCCTGTATTCAGACAAAGACGTTCGCAAGGAATATCTGCTTCAATATTAATCACGCGATACATACGTAGATATGGCGACAAAAGATGGAGGAAAATATTTTTCTTTTTTCTTCTTCCTATCTATGGCTCCTTGCTCCTCTCGTGGCGTATCGCTTAAAATCGAATCCGGGGTAGTATGGATCAAAAGCGAATCAAATAAAAAGATACGACATGACTGTGTTCACTCTATAAAAAGGATATAAAACGTAAATTTCTACACAAAGAGCAATGAAGAAGTGATATTCATTTCGCGGTATATTATTTTTGCATAAATTCTGCTCGAGTGGTTTTACGGCAGGCGCAATAGTCAGATTCGACCGCTATATGTTAAAGGACCCATGCAAGCCACATTAGAAAAGTAAAAAGTGAAAACAAACGACAAAACATTCTTTTATTGCTTAATAATAAAAAGGAACATAATCTGCATGCAGCTCGTGGGGAATCATACGATGTATAACTCCGAGCTCCTGACATTACACCCCAGGACGAATAGGCCTGATTGCATTACAATACCTCTCGGAAGAAGTTGCAGTAAAACTGTTTCATCACACGTTGTTATCTCAACTGAAACAGTTATTCACAGCATCGTTAGCATTTACGATAGAACTAACTGCATTTGATGGGGGTGCAAAATTTATACAATTAAAGATTAATAGCAACCATAAAACCAAGAAATCCAACAAAATTTATGACTATTCCCTTTTATTTATTTTTATCGCTGGATAAGCAATCATTAAAACCGTTCTTTAAATTAATATATATTATAAAATATAACATATTTATGCCTCTGCAATTGTGCACATAGTAATATCGGAATGGAAGTTCAGAACTATCTTTCAGCTCCTTATGTAACAGAGCTTAACATTTTTGTTCTTCACAGGATCAAAAGTAAAAAAAACACACACGATTCAATTTTAAACTTTAATTTTTATTTGAACATTAATTAGGATAACACTCTCCAATAATACTTTAACTTAATTTACAGAAAAAAACCCGCACGGTATCTTTACCGTGAAACCGAAAGAGTACCCCGAAATGGAACCGAAAGAGTACCCCAATGCAGTCTCACATTGGGTTGACAGGGATTAAGACTTTCCCGTACTCTGTATTTAAGAAAACTGACCGCCGGAGTTTCCTCGCTTGATTGAATTTATATGTTTCTTTCTGCTGATTGCAGCAATTAGGTTTTGTTAATTATTGCAATAGCAAATTTAGAAAGGTGTCATATCACCTGTGCAAAGTTATAACTCTATATTGAAAAAATGCCCGTGGCGGATATGCATTGAACGCAATTGCATGTTAATGTATAAAAAATGCGCGTGTAGAATGGAATTTACAGAGTCGGTAAATTAAGTACGGAAGAATTTTGGAATCAGCATTGAGCATAGTTCAAATAAAGGGAAATTCATAGGGTGTACCGTAACACCCCCACCGTTGGATTGAGACTCCGACGAAATGGCAAATTTACGTTTATGACGGTTCAGGTATACGATAATTACAACCAATATTATCACAATTACAATTATAAAATCTGTCCCCAAACTTACAATATTATCTGTTTTAGTTTTAAGTAAAATAGTGTCGATAGTATTTTCATTTTCAATCTGTTTTACGTATAAATCTTCAATTTTAAAGTTGGAAATGGTATTGTTTTCTTTAATAGATTTTATAAATTGTGGGAGTACAATTTTGTCATAAACTTTGAAGAAGTAATTAGAATAGGTATTATTTTGGATTCTTATTTGACAATTTTCGTATTTCACTATAAAAGTTCCTATTATTTTTACTATGTCTTTATTACAGTTATGCTTTATCTCCCTATAAAAATGTTTAAAAATTATAATTCCAGGTATGATTTCTTTGATTTCATCTTGATCAAATTTTTCTCCTGGTTCAAGGATACTTTTAATACATACATATTTTATTTCATTTAAATTATGTCTTGAATCATTCTCAATGTTTACATCATAGATCTTATTATTAATGTCTATTAGGATTGTATTGTATTTTATTGACAAAGACCTATTTTGGAATTGGTTCTAAGGCAACTTTTGTCAAAGTTTCATGAGAATATTTCGGAATAGCCAAAATTATAGTAATAATTTTATCGTTCGACGAAACAGCCATTTTTATGTTTCAATATTGATCGAAATCGTCTATTAAGTCAAGTTCTGTCTCCGTAAGTATGTTCCGCGTGACCAGACCTAATTTACTTGATAATATTATCTGTTCGATGTACGTTAAGTGGTTTCGTAATAAGGATATATCGTTGTCGATTTGATGTACTTGCTGAAGGAAATTAATTTCATCTCTAAGGGTTGCTATGCCGTTTTGGTTAAAATCTCGAAATTTATTTAGATAGTTCGTGATTTATGTGTAGGGTTATATTTTTTATTTGAGCCGAAAGAAAGTTATTAGTAGTTAAGGTTCTTTTAAATTGATTAACAAGTTGCTTTTCATTGCCAGAAATATTTCTTATGGAGGTTTCAATGTTTGTCCTGTCGTCATCGTCCATAGTTCTAGTAACGTACTTTAGTCCTTTGCCAACTATGCCTTGAGTGAGGAGTTAAATTGTTTATCTTCGTTTCTTCTAATTCGAAGTTTTTATTAATAGTTTGTAAAATAGATTTTGATTCAGTTGTGGACACTGATAGCGTATTGATATTTTGTCGAATGAGTTCTAATGTTCGTTCGTATTCTGAGGTGTTAATGATGTGTAGTACGTTGTTGTTGAAGTCAATGGGTCTTACGTCGCCTAGGTTGATTGGTATATATCCATTGTTAATGTTGAGCTCTTGGAAGTCTATTTTCTGTGCAGTTGTTATGGTCCAGATGGCTATTGTCAGTAGTACTAAAATTTTCCTGATTGAATGGAAAAATGAAGTTTGAGATTTAATTACTAGGAGATGGTTGGGTTATTAAAGGGGAGTTCTTCTTCTTTTTTCTTTTTGAGTTTAGATTTTATTGTTGGATGGTCTAAATTTTGATATTTCTTCTTGGTTTTCACGTGAGTGCGGAAATATTTGTTTTGAATGTCTTTATCAATAATGAGGTCTTCATCTATTTTATCAGAATTAATTTTCCTGAATTTTGAATGATTTTTACCTCCTCTCGTTTCTGTAATAAAGTTCGGTCCTGTCTCAATTTCAATGTCTGTTCGATTTTGGTTAAGTTTGTTTATAGTTTTGAGTTTCTTTTGTAAGATGGTCTCATATATAGAAGTATATTCATCCTGGCGGATTTTGCCATTGATAAAGTCAATTGGTTTTCTATTTGTAGAGGAATGTATAGTGTTGTTATAAAAGAAAATAATTTTCAGGATTTTTTCCTCTACTGTTCCCTAATTATTTACGGGATCATGTTTTAAAAGACGAATGTGTTCATTGATGGTGTTGTGGAGTCTTTCCACATCTGCGTTGGATGTGTGATTACTGCTAGATGTGTAATGGATTTCTATGTTTTCATTTGAGAGGCAGTCTCTTAAGGGGATTGCCTTAAATGCTAATTCATTATCAACTATTATTTTCTTCACCGGGCCAAACTGGCTGAAATAGTACGCAAGTCCTCTTTTAAACTCTGTCCATGTTCTGCCAAGAATTTTTATTGCACATGCGTGCTTAGTGTATTTGTCTATTATTGTAAGGAAAAGGATTTATTCTAGAGTGTAAAACACATCTACGTGAATTATTTCATTAGGCTTACGTGGGGTTTCGGTAATTTTTAATAAAGGTTTAGGGGGATTTCGAACATATTTTTCGCAATTGCAGATCTCGCAATTGTTAATGAAGGTTGTAACTTTGTCGTTTAATTTAGGGCAGTAATACTTTAATTTTATTTCCTTTGTGACTTCTTCCATTCCTCGGTGCTTATTCTTCAGATGTTCCTGCTCGATAATTTTAGCTAATTTTTTTTCGTCCGTGACATCTTCTAGAAGAACATTACATCTGATGATTCTGAATTTACCAGTAGTGACAAAATTATTGATAAAAGCAGAATTGATGGTTTGAAAGAAGTCTTCGTTTTCGATAAGTACAGCATTTAAACCATTGGGATGAAAGTGGTTTTTCAGAAGTGTTATTGCATCCTGATTGTCTAGTTGTTTGGCGTTGATTGTAGTCCTGTTTTTGCCGAAAACTTTTTCTTTCTTTATCCTTAGTGATCCTGAATTTGATTTGTTGATAATGATTTGATACTTAAATACATTGATACAAGGATTATTCGTTGGAATATTGTTGTGATCTTCTACTAGACTTATATCAGGCTTGGGTATCCTGGACAACGTGTCGGCATTTACATTTTTCGCACCTTCCTTGTATCGTATCGTGTAGTCGAATTCAGAGAGCTTTAGTCTCCATCTGACAAGTTTAGAATTTGGTTCTTTAATCGTGAAAAGCCAAGTTAAGGGTCTATGATCCGTTACTATAATAAATTTTCTTCCAAATAGATAGGGCCGAAAGTATTTTGTAGCCCATACAATTGCTAATAGTTCCTTTTCGATGGTGCTATAGTTGATCTCATGTTCATTCAAGGTACGGCTAGCGTAGCTAAGTGGTCGTCCTTCTTGTGATAGCACAGCACCGAGAGCATAGTTACTTGCATCCGTTGTTAACACAAATGTTTTATTGAAGTCGGGATAAGCCAGAATTGATTCGTTAATAAGAAGAGTCTTCATGGTTTCAAAGGCATGAATGTATTCGGGATCGTGAATACTTAATTGAGCGTCTTTCTTTAAATTTTTGGTCATAGGTATTATTATTTTTGAATAGTTTTTAATAAATTTCCTGTAATACCCAGCAAGACCAAGGAATTGCCTTATTTGTTTTTGGGTCTTAGGGATTGGGAATTTTTGCACATTCTACTTTTTGTGGATTAGGTTTCATTCCATCTTGTGTGACTAAATGTCCAAGAAAAGCAGTTTCTCGCTTGAAAAACTCAGATTTGTTTAACTGAACCTTTAAATTGGTTTCTCTGAATCTTCTAAAAATCTTTTTCAAGGATTCTATATGTTCCTGCAAAGAAGTGGAAAAGATTATAACGTCATCTAAGTATACTAAACATATTTTGTTAATGTAGTCTGAGAGTACGTTATTCATCATTCGCTGAAAAGTTGCAGGAGCTGTCTTAAGACCAAATGGCATTCGCAAGAATTCGTAATGCCCTCCTTCTACACTGAAGGCTGTTGTATGGATATCCTTTTCCAGTATTTCTATTTGGTAGAAACCCTTCGCTAAATCTAGCGTTGTTAAATATTGGCATCTTCCAAGTTTTTCCAATTGTCATAAAGTTCGTCCACGTTTAATCGACCACCAAAGTTGTTCTGAAAGATCTGTTTTATGTCTCGCCAAAGGGTACCATGGCAGTTAATGTCTATTGTCTCATTGGCTCGACCCGTTATTTTGCTTTTAATAATATCACTGAAAAGGAGTTGTGACGCTTCATTATAAGCTTGTAATATGAGTATAACCCTATCTACAAGGTTTATGAAATTTTGCAGGTTTTCGCAACTGCGGTCAAATTCAGGTAGACCATGTAAATATTTTAATGGATCAATTTGAATAGCGGTGGCTGCTTTGGCGTTCGCCATTTTGAGAGAAAAGGAAAAAATTTTCGAAGTTTTCGCCATTCCACACCAACCTTACAAAGGGTTTTTATATTTTTACAAATTTAAATTCTTCACAATCTCACACTAATCTTATAAAAGATAATCATAATTTTAGTATTGTTTTGCAATTGATTTTGGGGCAAATATTATTTTCGTGCGAGTCAATGTTTGTATATAAATCTGCGAATATCCAAACATACACATACATATATTCGCGTAAATGCCTTTAAATGTAGCGTCAATTTGAGCAAATAAGGAAATTGAATTCTTAGGAAAGGACCATAATATTTATAATCGGGTGAATATGTATGTAAAAGTATGTTTGGCTATTTAAACGTATACGTGCATATTTTATATATGATAAAAATTAAATGATTAAGTAATTAATGGTTGTCTACTTGCTATTCTGTTTGTTGTTGATTATAGATTTCCTTGATGATTTCTACTGCTTGCTGCACTTGTGCACTTTTGCTGTTATTTTTTTTTGTTATGCTATTTTATTATATTTCTTCCACTGTCTTCTCTTTCAATATGTAGTTACACGTTTTGCACTGTTTGTTGCACTTATGCACTTTTACTATTATTTTTTTATTTTTTTATTATGTTATTATTCTTTTTTTTCACTTTCTTTTCTTTCGATATATATACACAATTTGCACTGTTTGTTGCACTTATGAACTTTTAATTTTGGATGTGAATTATATTTTCTCATAGATATTTTTTTTTATTAAAAAAATTTTCCCACTTTTTGGTCAATTTTTCCACTGTTTTTTTTTTTTTTGTTTTTGTTTGGGAGGTGAAGGCTATTTACGCCCTGAGTGTCGGACTCCCCCGCTACCGGACTACCGACTAAACACCTCCCCTGTCACACCGACAACCTAGCCTGGAACTGTTTGTCACATTACTTCGGACTAGGCCTCATTAATCCTCGCTTAGCGATGTCTTCAGGCTAAGGGAAATCTCTCTTGACGGATGGGTAGGAAGCAATTGCAATTAGTAACTATAATATTGCGTTACAGAGATGTTCCCTCCCTCGCTAAGCGATCCATTATGTCCTTCTTTGTAATGAGTACTGTCCGTACGTAATGTGACACACAGTTCCAATTGCCCTTTGATTTCCTCATTTTTCCCGTTAGATTTTCTGGGGAAATTACGCCAATTTTCTCCGAGAGATGCGAACGGAGTCTTGTAAATCTATTACACGTAAAGAACGTGTGGCATGCGTCATCCGTTATCCCCGGGCAGAACACGCAAGTTGGGGATGGTGTTTTTCCCATCTTATACAGGTAAGACTGAAAATATCCGTGACCACTGAGTAGTTGCGTCAGATAATAATCAGTCTCACCATGCATTCTGTAGAACCACGGCCCCAAGTCACTTATCAGCCGTGCGGTCCATCTGCCTCGCGTTTCGTTTTCCCATGTTTGCTGCCATAAGATAAGGGTTCTTCTCCATTCCTCTCGGCTGACGGTTTCTCTCGCCGACTCCCCCCTACGTGAGTATACACGTTTCCGTTCCTCAGCAAGTAATTTAATTGGAACCACCCTCGAGATTACCAGCACTGCAGGTTCAGAGACAGTGCGGTATGCAGCGGCTATCCACAAAGCTCCTTGCCTCTGCACCTGTGCCAGACGCCTTCGGTACGTCTCTTTATTAAGAGCATCAGCCCAAACCTCGGAGCCATACAAGAGCACTGACTCCATTACACTCATCAGTAGACGTCTTTTGCTCGAGGTTGGGCCCCTGCGTGTTGGCCATAATGCGGTTTAGCGCCGATACCCGCGCGGAGGCCTTATCTGCTGACGCTCGAACCTGCTCGAAAAAACTCATCTTCGAATCAATCATCAAGCCAAGGTATCTGATTGATTCTTTTGACTCGATGATCATTCCCCCTACACGAACCGGTATAACACGAGGGATTCGCTTCTTGGTGAGGACGACAACCTCGGTCTTTTCCAGCGCTAGGCTAAGCCCACGGTCTGTCATTCACTCGCTCACTCGGCGTATTACCGCATCCAGTTTGAGCTGCGTCTGTCCGACAGTATGTCCGGCGACTAGTACTGCTACGTCATCTGCGTAGCCAACCAGGCGCGACTCCTCCGGTAACTGCAGTCTCAAAAGCTCATCGTACGAGACATTCCAGAGGTCCGGGCCCAGAACGGAACCTTGCGCGACCCCTAATGTCAAATCAATTCTTCGCCGGCCTCCCAACGAATCATAGATGAGTTTCCGATTTTTGAGGTAGTCTTTCAATATCTGCATCAGGTACCTCGGCGCCCTGAAATATTCCAGAGCACCAAGAATATCTGTCCATCTAGCAGAGTTGAAGGCATTTCTCACATCTAGAGTTATGAGCAGTACTATTCGTCTCGAGTAATGATTGTGGGCTTCTGCCTGCTGGACCGCGCTCACTACCTCTGCTATTGCACCAATTGTGGATCGACCAGCCCTGAAGCCGTACTGCCGAGGAGACAGATCCCCGGAATTTCGAATGGCTTCTCCAAGTCTTTCTCTAATGAGCCTCTCGAGTACCTTCCCAGCGGCATTCAGCATACATAGGGGCCGATATGCAGATGGTTGCTCCGCGTTCCCCTTCCTCTTGTGGATCAGCACCAGCCTCGCCTCTTTCCAGCAATTTGGAAACATGCCCTGCCGCAAACAGGCATTGAAAGTGGTGAGCAGCTTTTCAGGACAAAGTTGATGTGCAAGCTGTATCACTTCCGCTGGTATACCGTCTGGTCCTGGGGCCTTTTTCGATTTTAAAGCTTTTACCGCATTATCCAGTTCGATGGCGGTAAAAAGCGGGCATTCTCCGAGACATTCAATATCTGCATCATCGGGATGAATAGGATGCATAGGGAAGAGCGCTCTAACAATCTGGTCCATTTTTTCCGTTTCAAGGACACAGGGCCTCCTTGCAGCTCCTAGTTTCCGCATGGCAAGCTTGTAACCCAGCCCCCACGGGTCTCTGTCGATGTCCACAACTAGGTTGCGCCAGCAGCGAGCCTTGCTTTCGTTAATCAACCTACGGAGAACTTTTCTAGCCGACCTGTATGCCAGCGTTCGGTAGTGTGACTCATCTCGATTTCTTAAACGTTGAGATTCGCGGCGGAGTTTGTGACATTCTCTCCGCTTTTCGGCGATTTCTGCCGACCACCAGTACACAGCAGGCTTATTGTGTCGAGGCCGTCGCCTGGGCATAGAGCAGTCGCACGCATTCTTGATGAGCCTCATGGTGGAGTTCACCATGTTTTCAGCTGAGGCTCCTCCCGTTACCGTCATAGTTTCACCTCTCATAAGAGTTGCGGCGAACGCGTCGACATCTATTTTAGATATATTCCAACATACAGTTGAGGGTTGGGTTGCTACGCGTCGAGTAGCACAGTCGCCAATTGCGAAAGCAATGTACTGATGATCGCTCGCCGAGTAGTCCTCCAGTACTCTCCATCTGTGCATCGTAGGCACTAAGGACTCCGAAGCAAATGTCACATCCGGAATAGTTCCCAAGCAGCCTCCCCGTCGAAAAGTTGGTGTGTTCCCAACGTTCATGATGACAAGTTGCCTCCTAGCCGCCATTTCTAGGATTCTTTTTCCTCTCGAGTCTGGCAGAGGCATTCCCCATTCTATCGCTTTGGCGTTAAAATCACCGCCAACAAGGATTCGGCCTTCTGTGCTCGAGACAGCTTCCTCCAGTTCATCGAGCCTGCTCTGAAAACATGAAATTGACTCATTTGGAATTTTTCCACTGTTAGTTGGTAGTAATATCATAATAATAATATACGTAATATCATTAGGTAGTTCACTTTGAATCGCACTTAATCACACTTTTTTTTTTCTTTTTTTTTTCATGCACTCTTTGCACTTATTGCACGATTGATTGAATTTATATGTTTCTTTCTGCTAATTGCAGCAATTAGGTTTTGTTAATTATTGCAATAGCAAATTTAGAAAGGTGTCATATAACCTGTGCAAAGATATAACTCTATATTGAAAAAAATGCGCGTGGCGGATATGCAATTGCATATTTCTTAAGCGGAATTCTAATCAAGAATTAAATGCTCGTGGCGGAAATGTATTGAACGCAATTGCATGTTAATGTATAAAGAATGCGCGTGTAGAATGGAATTTACGGAGTCGTTAAATTAAGGACGGAAGAATTTTGGAATCAGCATTCAGTGTAGTTCAAATAAAGGGAAACTCATAGGATGTACCGTAACACTTAACCACATAAAGGAGTGTCAGCTATCGCCGGATTCCCTTGTTCCTAATATATAAGTGGTCCCAACTCTGGAAGGACTCGAGTTCATTTTAGTTCATCTTTCCGCAAGGGAGCAATATCAGTCTTGTCGCTAGGACTGGCGCATGCAGACGAGCAATCTATTACCAATGATACTAAAGGGTTTAGCCGGATAAGTATGACGAGTCGGCCCCCAAAAATGAACCTATATCGAAACTTATGTGTTAATATCTACTTCATGCACAAACTTGATTTATGTACGTTTCGCGTCCGACTTCGGCTTTGACCTTGAGATATAGGAAATAATAGCCGTACGCATAACAATTATTCAAAAAAAAATATCTCAAAAACTAACTAACCCCCGCGAAGCTTTAGGTAACTTTACAGTGAATATTATATATTTTTTAAGATTTTTAAGAATAATTCTTCAATAAAAGAAGGTGGAAATGCCAATAAATAATAATTTTTTTATTTTCTCTGTGAGTTACAATCATCAAAATAATATATGTTATGCTCCTTTATGTGCACTATCACGCATAAAAATTGCGTGAGAAAAAAATTGGTGCAACACTTCGAAAAAAAAAATAAAATGTGATTCGCGCCATGTCATTTACAGGTACGTACGTGACTGCTTTTATCTATACGTGGGTGTTCCGTTTCGTAACATGCATGCATAGAACGTAGTAGTATCCATCTCCCATCTATTTATTCCTTTTGTAACTTTACTACTTCGTTGTAATTAATTTAATTAGAACCTAGGCCGACATTCCAAGGAATCAAAAGTGCAAAATAATAAGTTATTGTTGTAAACTTTGCTGGATGGTTTAGAAAATATGTTTTGAATTTTGAATTCGATCAACATAATCAAATGATAAATGAACAACTTAATGGAGAGTAGAACTATAGTGAAATAAAAAAGTGAAACCACCTGAGAAACCCGTTTTATTCCATATGTGCTTAGATGCGACAGCGTGCAAGATTGAAGGCAAATAAGTTCGGACTTAGTATCACGCTGTTTATTATATCATTTATCTTACCAACATCGTATTTTAATCGATATTGTTCTAAGAGATAGCTTTGTGAGTTGGATTCTTTGGTATTTTGTTTCAAGATCTTAAAATTCGTAACAGCTAAGCCAAATTGTTATTAGTAATGTCGGACAAATGTATAAACTGTAACAAGTCCCTTCGTGAAATTAGTGGTTATAAAAAAGTTATAAGAGCTATATAGGTTTCGATATAGGTTCCTTTTTAGGGGCCGACTCGTCATACTTATCCGGCTACACACTTTGGCCGTTTGATTTGCAAGGAACATTTGGAGGACAAAATCTACTAGAATGTTCGTTTGTTGTGTGTGAGGCTAGTTCAACGCATTGTCAAATCTAAGTTTTAAGTACGTAGCTGTGCGTGTCCATATGATTCTTTTATTCTTCCCAATCAATAATGTCATTATTTTCGGCTCTAGTACGTTATGAAGCCAGCTTGTGTCTTATCTGAATGAATGTTAGCCTTCAATTTAAGAACGTACTTAAAGACGAGATGCATTAAACATAGTAATTTCGTGCGACATGTCGCGGGTATCGGAAGCTGTATAAAGGCTACACTTGCATTTTAGGTTAGTGGATTAGTCTCTGTAGTGAAAAAGCTAAAATGAATCAAAATTAAGGGCGACCCTTGAAGAATTCTGCATTCTAAAGAGAAGTTATAGAATTTAGGGTAAGCTGCGTTGGCATTTTATGTTCATGCTTTTTGTATGTTAGTTCAGCATGCCAGACTTTTAATATTCTTTTTTATGTTAGGTATGTTATCCTCATGTGAAGTGCATTTATCAAAATTTAATTCTTTTTTTCCAAGAGTCTGTTTTTCTTCTGGATTTTACCTGATTATTAGTTCGTTAGAATACCATACCTAATATCCACGATATAGC
Organism: Stratiomys singularior; assembly: GCA_954870665.1. Classification (NCBI taxonomy): domain Eukaryota; kingdom Metazoa; phylum Arthropoda; class Insecta; order Diptera; family Stratiomyidae; genus Stratiomys; species Stratiomys singularior. Next base: position 66,478,445 of record OX940877.1, read on the forward strand.
AAATTAACTCTTCTTCATATTCAGGTTTGAGGTGACATTGTACGTACTTAGAGCTATATCTAATTGCATAACATCTTGTGAAATATGGAAAAAAGTCAGCTTGATGTCTTATTTTTTCTTAATGCTTGTTCATTTTCTTGTCACGAATATCGTCCTCCTCCAACAATATCCCAGCAATCTCATTCAAATGAATAAACCAAGTTCAAATGAATACACAAAGTGCCCAGCCCATCCTTTAATAACTTTTCTTTGTCACAGATGGCCGCTTGATGACTTGTTTGTTAAATCATGGCAGTTGACGTTTGGAGTTTGTGATATTGTCTACCTTATTCGATCTAATCCACCCCCTTGCACTCCGTGGTTCTTTTTCAGGGGACATTGTAATTCGAACATATCACTCGGATGTTCCTTCCCAGCGGACATTAAAGTTTAATAGTGACTTCGGAAAATTAAGTTATTTCTGCTCAACTCTTTGAGACATGCATGTTTCTCCGATGTTTTCTGTTGAAATGGCGAAATACATCAAATCAAAATTCACCTTTCCGCCGATTTACATGGAAGACAGTTTTCACACAAAACCGTATAAATCGAAATCGGTGATTTTTATCGTTAAAACCGTGTAAATGGTAAATAAACTAAATGTGCATAATTCAATTATTTATTTCAAAGTAAAATAAAACTAAAAGAGTCTTAAAAAACATTAAAATAAAAATAGTGTATATAATTCATTTTACGTGTAGAAACAAGAAATATAAATTCAAAAATTGAATCAAAAATTCCATTATGTACTGCTATTACGTTCATAGACTCTTCACTTTTTCTTTCTGTTTACTATGATGTCCCTTTCACCACTCTATAGTATTTTCTGTAATTCCCTTTCGTTGTGAAATGAATAAGAAGCATTTTCAGATCGCTGAACCTTGGTAATGAAATCCGGAATTAACAATGGTATTTGGTTTTTTGGTCAAATCCTTATAGACCTCCTCATATTGAGTTAAGCATTTATTAATATTTCGCTGAAAAAGAAGATTACCTAATTTTTGGCCCTGATCTAAGTACTTCACGGATAACTTGTACTGTGAATCCTACTGGGTCAGACTCATCTTCATCAGGATCACTATCACGAGCATTTGTTCTATTAACCATGTCAACTAAATCATTCTCATCTAGTTCTCTGTCCGCCATTAGTTATACAACATCTGCCTCAACAAAATCTTCGAAACTTCCTATTGTATGCTCTATCTCCGTTATCTGAGAATATTCGTGCTCAAATGGTGGTAATACGAAATTTCCACCTTTCACCACTTCTACCCATAATTTTTTCCAGCAGGCATTCAGCGTTAATGACTTAATCTCCGTATATGATATGCCAACATGTTTAACACAATCTAAGATTGTGAAGGATCCGAAATTGAGAAAGATTCATCATTTTCCATTCGTTCTAAAATATACGTGAAGGTTCGCTTGATGTACAGTGCCTTAAAAGTCGACATTACCCCTTTATCTAAGGGTTGCATTAAAGAAGTCGCATTCTTGGTTAAAAATGTAACTTCCCTTACTTTCTTACTTTAATACTTTTTGTATGGAACAAGAAAGATGTAATTATTCATTAAAAAGTGTGGGAGAAAAGTGGCAAAAGTCATAAAACCATTCATTAAAAAGTGTGGCAATATCCCAGGCCTTCTTACTGACCATCCAATAAAGCGGAAGGTTTTTAAGATCTATCTCTGAGATGAGAGTGGCGTTTTTGATTCATCAATGACTAATGGTTTCATAATATGATCGTCTGATATAATAATATCAGGTTTCATAATATGATCGGTTTTTTTGCTGCTTCATGACCACTAGCAGATTTGAGACTTTAGCCAAATAGGTTCTTTTTGGCATTTTTCTCCAAAATAACCCAAACTCGTCAGCATTCACGACCTGATCAGGAGTGTAGGAGTAAACAGATATAATCATAGCAAATGTCGTATATTGTTGCGCTGCTTGTTCTCCTTTTAATTTTAGATTATTTAAAGAATGCTTTTGTTTAAATCTTTCAACCCAAGCATGGCTTTCTTTTCAGTTGAAGAAGTAGATGTTAACTGATTTTTAATTTTTTCATAAATCTTCAATGCCTTATTTGTAATATTAGTATCAATTGGAACCCGTTTTTGAGTGGTGTCTTCTAGCCATATTATTAATGCTTTTTCCATATTTTCCATTGCAGCATCTCATGCATATGAAACTGTGCTTATACTCATAGAAGATCCAGCTGCTACACTTTTTCTAAAGTGTATGTTTTTCTTACACTTTTTCTTTTTCATTTTTTCTTATTGTCCTTATTGTGGCTTCATTCATTGAATAGCATTTAGCAATATCTGTTACTTAGGCGATCGAAAATTTTAATTTTGTTTTCTTAAGATATAACTTTTCTTTTTATTTGTTGTTTTTCAATTTCGTTTGGCTTGGTAAAACCCCTTTTAATAAAATTATAAAAATTCTACAAAAACTATAATTGTTTATTACATACCAGTAAATACATACAACGTTTTTAAAAATACCTTTCTACTGCTAATTTATTCCACTAAATCACATGAATATGTATAAAGTTTGATCATAAGAGCTCTGATATAATAAGAACGACGCGATTTTTACAGTTCCTGCTTCTACAAAATCTCGTTGCTATCATTCCACTAGTGAACACTATGTCGAATTTATGAGCGACGGACTGGGACTGGCTCTCATTGTACCGAATAAAAAAGGAATTCACTTTTTGTTCTGGTTTTTAGGTTAGAATAAATGGATTGCCAAGAATTATTACTACCAATGTAAACAAATCGAACGCGAGAAGTGTGCTCGTGCCTGTCCGAGGACATCTGGCCGCCACTTGAGAAGAGCGATAAGGAGAGTTTGTAGAGGAAAGGTCGTTATGCGACCTACATATACATTGAGATTTATAGATACAAATAAATAAGTCTAAATCTACTGGACAAGATTTTCAAAGCTGAGCTTCGTCTGGTTTGAAGCGTCGAGCAGTATCTATCTAACATAGATCTAGTGGAAAAATAGGAAAAGTGATTCTCCTCTTGGTAAATATATTGCTGGGCTAAATCTCTTTTGGTAAATATCACCTTGTGAATAAGTAATAACAATTAGAAATTTTCAACCAATGTTTTTACTCATTGTATTTTTTTGGAACAATCTCAAAACAATCAACCACGAATGAGTTTCATGACACAAATAGTAGTGAAGATAAGGTCTGGATAGTCTTCTATACAGACATGTTAGAAAAAGTAACTAGAGGAGAGAAAGACGGCAGTGATAGTGCTATTGTCGAGCGAAGAGCTCGCGTAGATAGTAATAGCGATAACAACAGTACGGAAGAAAATACACAGCAACATGGCAACGTATCGTGAAGTGAAAAGTGGAGGGATAGTGAATCGGATGTTCCTCCATTCAGGATTAATTTTAATAAGCATAGCAACATCGCCGGACCACACTTACAGAATAACGTAGCAGATCCAATCGAATATTTGACATTGAATTAGTAGCCAGCATGATACAACAAACAAAAAAATATGCCAACAAATTACTAAAGAAGAATCGTTAATATGGGATAGATTCAACTCCATACAAGAGGATTGGACTTACACTGGCCAGAATACAGACATTTTAAATGTTCAATTGTACGGTCAGTACTAGTCCAGAATACATAGCTGGCAAATTTAGACATTATTTTTTGCCGTATAAAACAGTCGCAGTGGGCGAATCTATTGTAAAATTCAAAGGCAGAATAACATTTATCACCTTCATCCTGGACAAACCAATAAAGTGGAGTATACGCATATATTCGCTGGCGGACTAAAAAAACTGCATATTTATTTACAATACTTTCATTCTCTGGCTGTATTTCTTCCGATAATATATCTCAGCCGGATCTTCTAGTAAGGACCAGAATTCTACAATATTTTATATAAGAAATTATTAGATAGAGTTTCTTAGGCAAAAGGATACCACATGTTCACTGACAGGTACTATCCCAGCATCTCTTTAGCGGAAGAATTGCTAAAGATGAATTCCCATCTTACTAGCACCATACACTTTAAATGAAAAGGCGTATCGACACAAATGAAAATCTTCAACAAGAAATATAGTTGCAAACAGGAAGCAAAGCTATAAATAAATTGCATATTCCCGATGTGGGAAAAAGGAAACGGGGTTGCATAGTTTATTCCAACTGGAAAACACCCGATGGCAGGCGTCAAACAACTTTTTATTTTGGCAATAACGTTCGGTAATCAGTCTGCAATACATATTTAGGAGTAGATTCAAGTTTAATATGGTGTAAAAACTTATTTAAAAATTATTTTAATTCCTTTGCAAGTATTTATTCCTCGATTGCAAGAGATTCATATAAGTCCAATATCATTATAATAATTTGTGTAGTTCCAAAACGAGACTAAATAATATAGGGGTCTGTAAATCCGCAAAGATAGTTCGCGAATCCTTTGATTCCAGGATGTTAAAACATCCTGGAATCCACAAAGGACAAGCGATAGCAGCACGAAAGATCAGGAATCTACAGAATTGAATGCTCGAAATGCCAAGAAGTCTATACTACGACTAAGGTTAGGTTAGGTTAAATATATTTTGCGAAGATGGAATCAATCACAAATTTTGTAAAATTCAATTTTTTACTTTATAAATGGATAGATTTATAAAAAGGCCAAAAAATAAGTTAGCAAGTGGTTTAGTTTTTTTTTTTTGAGCAATATGGCATATAATCTGCGATCTAGTGTGCGTAATGATTTACTGGCTGAAGGGACCGCTGAAGATTTTGGCGGCAGTGAATGCTCCTCCAAAGTAGACCGTTTCTCGGAGCAATGAAAATCCGATTATGAACATACTGAGATTTCAGAAGATTATGATCTTGAGAATAAAACCCTCAATAAACGCCTCATGCAACAGCGTGCAAATTCAGCCGGACGACGAAGACCAACATCAACTTTGACCATTAAAAATAAAACGAAGTGGAAAATTGGAGCTCGTGAAAGATTATCAAGTTGGAATATGTTGGGTGCATTTTATGTTTTATTTTATATTTTTATATTTATTTTATATCTTTTATATTTTTATCGTTTTATATTTTAAATATATTTATATTTATTCTTACCAACATATATATTTTGGAACACAAAGATGCCAAAATTTAAATTTATTTTTGAATTATTGTGTGTTTTGTTTTTGAATTTTTGCGCAAAATTCAAAATTGTCAAAAGTTAGTTATTATAATTATTTATTTTATTATTAAAATTTTTTTTGATTTAAAATTTTAAACATTCTATTGTTTGTTTCCACTTTCGTGTATTTCGTCGAACATTATTAAATTTCGGAATATTCTTTTTGATAAGGAAAGATAGAAGCAAGAAGATTGTAGAATATACTGATATTGAAATTGAAGATGTCTGTTCTAACTAACACACTACTGATTCACTCGAGATATACGCATTCATTCGAATTATTCATTATGCACGAACGTGGAATTCTGATAATGTTGACATCAAAGAGTTATGGAGCAACGCCAAAGTGACAATTTTCTCTACTTGCTAATTACTTATGATTTGACGAAGAAATCGATTAGAGAGTGGTAGATTATCACCTATTCGAGAATCGCGGGATAAATTCAATGAAAATTGTGAATTTTATTACAATCCTAGCAATGATTTTTAAATTTAGAGGACGCTGCAAATTTCAAATGTACATAAAATCGAAACCTTATAAACATGGCTTGTGATTATTATTATGAATGATGCACAAAGTTTTTATTCGGTAATTTTTTTATTATTTCTCATGATTATTTTTATTTGCTATTATTTTTTCATGAATATTAATTTTATGAATTTTTTCAAAAAAGTAATTGTCGATGTCTTTAACGAGGTTGTGTAAGCAGCGAGCCTTGCTTACGTTCATCAATCTATTGAGAGGTTTTCTTGCCGACCTGTATGTTAGCGTTCAGAACGTGCCTCGTCTCGATCTCTTGAACGTTGGGCTTCGCAGCAAAGTCTGTGACATTCTCTTCGCTTTTCAGCGATTTCTTCTGACCACTAGTACGCAGCAGGCTTACCGTGTCGAGGTTGTCGCGTGGGCATAGAACAGACCCACGCTTCCAGGTCCCTTCATTTGTTTTTCCTACGTACAAAGAACTCCGAAGCAAATGTCACATCCGAAATAGTAACCAAGCAGCCTCCCCATTGAAAGCTTGGTGTCCTCTAAACGTTCGTGATGAGAAGTTCCATCGTAGCCACCATTTCTAGGATTCCTTTTCCTCTTGGATCTGGATGAGGCACTCCACATTCTATTGCCTTGGCGTTAAAGTCACCGCCCACAATGATTCGATCTTCTGCGCTCAAGAGAGCTTCCAGTTCATGAAGCCTGCTCTGGAAACATCAAATTGACTCATTCGGCGTGGAATAAATGCTTTTGAATGTCATGTCCGCACACCCAATGACCATAAATTCATCCCATCGATGAGTAGAGCACTATGCCGTACCGAGATGGTGGTAGTGTCAGATCGATTACAATACCATCGAGCCTCTTTGTTCAGTCCCTTTTCTTTGCATAAGATGTAACTAGGTTTGTTTGGGCAGTCTTTCGCCCTATGGTCGAGAGTGCCGCACAGTTTGCTTCGGTCTGGCCCCAAGCAGTTCAAGGAAATGTATTCCAAGCTAAGGCAATCATAGCATCGAGTGAGGACTACCCTTCGATGTATCCTGCATACAACCCAGCCGATTTTAATTTTCTCCTTGGCCAGGAGTTTCACAGCGCCCTTTTCTGCCATGTCTACTATTGCCACCATTTGCCCTCTAGGATTTCTAGGCGTCAGCCATACCCTAAAGCTGTCTGGCGTAGAAAGAGGTTGTTTAATTGACTCTCCTACTTCCTTAGTATCCACAACTTATTCAATGTCTCTTATTTTCAAAGAGGCTATTGGCTGTAATGTCGAAATAACAGCTTTAGAGCCACTCAGTGGACTCCATCCCGAGTTCTACGAGGAGGCCGCCGTCTTGATCGCTCTTACCGTTCCTTGAGGACCTCGGTGTGAGCCCTCTCGTCTGCAGGTTTGATTAGCAGAGCATCTCTAAGCTGCTTGCGCCAAGTATTTTAAGATTCGTCCTGAATTTTGTGCTTTCGTGCTTTTTGGGCGTTCCTTTGTAATCATTTGCTGTCACGCGCCGTGATTTGTTCGCAGCCTTCTGTTGTAATTTAGAGCGCACCAATTGAAAATCAGAAAATCTCTCCTCCCCTTGACTGATGTCTCTAGCCTCAACTGGTATTGGCACCCTGACCCTTATCATGTGAATAGGTTTTAATGGGCTACATGCCGCCTTTGGCCTTTACGAAAGGAGTAGTATTTTCGGTGAATGGAGTTTTTCTTCCAGAAACTTTCTTAAGCTGTTTCAGCTCTTTCTCTGCTCGACGATAGTGCTGGATTCTTTAAACAAATTTCCCCAGTTCGCCAATCCCGTTTTTGATATACTTCTTGATATTTTTTGGACTTTCGTTGCATTTCTCATTACGTTTAGGATTGCGTTTATGTTTCTTGTCGGTCGATGGCTATTTTCGTGATCAAGTCGTCCTCAGATTTGTGCGATGTTCGATTTGTGACTTTCAACAAAGCTTGGAGAATAGAACTTGGGGTCGATGGCTCCAGTCTCCAAGGCCTCCATTACGCTTCTCGTATCATTCTCACCGTCGCCTTTTTTTCTTCTTATGGGGTAGGGAGGTGCTTGTTTTTTAAGTCCTGAGTGGCGGACTCCCAGTGTCACAATGTACCTACTGGACTACCGATTAAACACCTCCCTGTCAATCAGAGCGCATAGCCCGGAACCGTTTGACACATTACTTCGGGCTACGCCTCCCAATTTTACGTCTTTTAGTGCCTTCGGGTTACAGGCATTCCTTCTCCAGTTGAATGGGAAAGAGGAGGAGGATCGCTAGAGAAGGAAACCCTCAACCCTTGACGCCTTCAGCCGATCAAGTATGCTTTTTTCATTACTAGGATTGCCGGAGCATACTGTGCCACTTGATTCCATTTGTCAAATGATTTCAGCATCTCTCCGACTAGGCTATCTGGATGGAGCTCTCCCACTTTTTCGGCAAGATCACTGCGCTCTTTGTCCCATCTTCTGCATGAAAATAAAGTATGACAGGCGTCATCCTTCACACCAATGCAGAATATGCAATCTGGACACCGTGACTTATCTATCTTGTGCAGGTAAGACTGAAAACAACCGTGTCCGCTCAGTAGCTGGGTCAGGTAGAATCAGTCTCACCGTGCGTTCAACTGAGCCACGATCTCAAGTCTTTGATGAGCCGCGCGGTCCATCTTCATTTTAGCTCACGTTCCCATGATTGTTGCCGTTTGTCAAGAATACATCGTCTTTCATAGCGAACAACTTTTTCTTTATTGCCCTCGTGCCTTCGGAGGAAGATTCTTTAACGCTCTCTTGCAAGGAGAGCGATGGCTATCACCCCTGCAATCACCAACACCGCTGAATCAGGTACTGTACGGAATACTGATGGAATCTGCAGTGCTCCTCGTCTCTGCACCTGTGCCAGCCATTTTCGGTGCAGTTCCTTGTTGAGAGCTTCACTCCATATCTCTGCTCCATACAGGAGCGTAGATTGCACTACACTCATTAGCAGACGCCTTTTTGTTGGACTTGGTCCCCCATGATTGGCCATTAGTCGACTAATTGCCGAGACCCCTGCTGCGACCCTATTTGTCATTGCCTTAATTTGCTCCGAGAAACTCAGCTTAGAGTCTATCAGCAAGTCCAAATAATTAGCTGATAGTTTCGACTCTACTAATGCGTCCCCGACTCTGACCATTCTTTCTGTGGGGATCCTCTTCTTGGTCAGGATGACCACTTTGGTTTTCTCTAACGCTAGGTTAAACCCGTGAGTGGTCATCCAGCTCCATTTATCCTTAATTGCGCTTGATCGACCGTGCACCCAGCCACTAGTGCCGCCACATCATCTGCATAACCAATCAGTTGCGACTCTTCCGGCAGTTCAAGTCTGAGCAATCCGTCGTAGGAGACTTTCCAAATATCTGGACTGAGGATGGAGCGTTGGGCCACACCTGATTTGACTAGCCTTCCCGACGAACTTGCGCCGTATCGTAGATCAGGCCGCGATCCTTCAGGTAGTTTCGGACTATCCGCATCAGATATTCTGGAACTTGGAAAGAGTTTTCCAGGGCTTCCAGAAAATCCGTCCATCTAGCGGAGTTGAAATTATTTCTTATCTTATTCCTTATTTCCAACGTCACTAGAAGGACTGCCCGATGGTTAGATCGACTGCGTGCCTCCGCCTGTTGGACCGCACACACCATCTCTGCGACTGCATCTATATTGGAACGTCACGTTCTGAAACCATACTGCCTTGAAGAAAGATCCCCAGTGGCGTGGATAATGTCAGCGACTCTTCTCTATATCAGTTTCTCGAGCACTTTCCCGGCCGTGACTGGGATGCATAATGGTCGGTATGCTGACGGCGACTCGGGGTTTCCCTTCCCCTTATGTAGGAACTTAATAATATATATTTCAGTCCCTTCAACTTATATTTTTACCGTTGAAAGTAATGTTTATAGTAGAATTAAGAATAATATTGTGAAAACTTCTAGGGCACTACATTTAAGGTGTTCAAAAGGATGCACGTGGTTGGAATAGAACTCACATTAATGTTACATCTGTTGATGCAGACGCAGAAAACTTAAACATGAAAAATGACTGAAATTAACAACACCTTCATCACATTATATTACGTTTAAATTCAACAATATAAATATCCTATCAGACTCAAATCCTATCAGTTTTTAAGTTTTCCTTTTCTATTATATTTGAAACTGTTTATTGGTATTGGTTTGAAATAAGATACAAATGTGTTTTATTTCGCAGAATTTATTTCATCGGTTTCGGGCCATCTTCAAGTCAGTTTTTTTAATTTTTCTAAAAAAATTTTTATTTAATGGGTTCTTAAGGCAACATTAACTTTCAGGAAAATAACCTGGAAAACTTCTATTTCAGAAATTACAGCAAACAAAACAGCGATCTGAAGTCCTGGCGCAAATCGAAAACAATTCACCACGTCGGATTATAAGCACATCGCCGCGACAGTTCACTAATAAATCGCCATGGCGAACCGTTGGCGACAGGCCGTGGCGAATTGTATTAGAGCGCGGAACCTCTGTAAAATTATGTTTTGCAAAGTTTGTTAAATGAAAATTTGATTTATCTTCACGAAATATTAGCGTCCCGCCATCTTTTCAAACTCTAGCATATAGGGTTATATTCCAACCTTTCTAACCACTTAAGATTATACGATTGTTTCTTTCACCAACTTTCCAGCAGCTCGGCGGTATGAATTGGTTTATACAATATTCAAATAATTCTGTTTCGGTATTAATCCATATCATCCATGCATAAAAAGATCACATTATTGATATCAAACACTTTATGAGGATATATACATCCGACAAATGAATTCTAGGAGTTCGTTACACGTATCGCCATATTGACTAACTATTGATTTACGTTTCAATTTCAATTTCGCTCTTTTTGAACAAGTCCTCCGAAGCTTGCATTCATTAAATTAATATGGGCACTGCAAACTATTCCTGCTTTGTACTTTAATCATAAAAACTTCATCACCATAATGGATTTTTTTATATGGTGAGTACCATTTGCCTAAGGATACCCTTTGCAAAGACCAAATGCTGGATTTTAACGATACGTTGAAATGTTTCATAAACATCGACAAATCAAGTAAAAAGTACTAAACTCTATTTCTCCTCGCATAATCTGGTTCGGGGAAGACTAACGAAAAAAACATACATGTATTTATTTTATTGTTGTTCACTGAGAAATTTTATGGAGTTGTTACTCGTTTTATGCAGAATAGTGTTACGTGTTACTTTACGTAATCTTTTACAGTGAAGGTGGTTGACGTCAGAATGGAATTTGTTCCAGTACATTAAATTCGAAATTTGAAAAATTTTTAAATGCTGAAAGTACAATTATGGGATTGTATTGAGGAAAATGTTAGCATAATTGCATTTGTTTCCTACCAAGCGATCTCAACACGAACCTTCATCTCGTGGATATACAATAATTTGCAATAAATTTAACTTTTGCAATTATTCAGTTTGGGTTTAAAATTAATGCGCATAACAACAGAATTCTTTTTTAATTTTCACTCCTGGATTGAGAAAAAGTAAAATTTTAAACTTAACGTATTTATTTTTATTTAAAAAATAGTACACAAAAACAATTTTTTTGTTTTTTTTTTCAGCGTGTTTTTTGGCTGCTTTTTGAAAATAACATCGAAAAATCACGACGGGCGTATAGATTTATATGTGTACAATTACATATTAAAATTTCAGAACGATCAGTCCAGTACTTTTTTTTTAAATCACGCCCGCCAACTCAAAAAACGTGATATCTAGAAACAGCGCCTTAAAGTTTTTAGCAATAATTTTTTATACAAAATGGTACCCTAAATTCAGTAGGCAATGCCTGGGCCATAAAATAATCCTTATGCCTGCTCATACTCTCCCTCCATACGTGATTTTTCATCCTTATTATTCATTTTTCATCCGAACAGTCCTCGCTTCTTTACACGCATCAGTGCTGCGGTGATTCCCCTACTTGATTCGAGCAGCGTCAACAACCTCCACGTGATGCATGACTTGCGGGCTAATTGTGAGTCCCATAGCATGCCTGATCTTCAAAATAGTAATGAATCCTTCATTAAAGATACATGCAGAGGTATTTGCAGCAAGTACACTTATATACTTGCTGTATACTTTTATATAATAGTATATAAGTTTATATACTATTCTTTATTATATCCTTTTTCACACATTTCAGGATATTCACATTTATTGGCTTCTCAAATAAAATTTATTTTATTGCTTTATTGCATTTTATCCCTTTTTGAATCTTATATTATCATGCTTTTAGGATTATCTGTAATTATCGTGTACTTGCAAAGTATTTCAAATATAATATATAAAATTTATATATATAATTTATATATATAAAAAATAATTTGGGAAAACACCATATAAGTTATTTCGGATAACAGTTAAAATGAAAATGCTGTGCACGCGTCTGCAACTATCGTGTGAACGAAAACGATTGTAGTTTTCCCGGAATCAAAAATGCAATTTTATCACCATTTTAGAAAATTAAGCTCAGTTTCTAATTAGCTGTTTGATAGTAAAGACCTGGGCAACAGCCCTAAATTGTATTTTGGTGCTAATCTAACGCAAGTCAAAGTTCTTCGAATTAAAATTCAACGGGAGTGTGACGCAAGCGAATAGCCATTCACGTAACGTTACGATTTCCAGCAATTGTAAGAGCTGAATTGGCGATCCTATAAGGTAGAAGTGACAAATTTTTCAAATACGGTCCCCAAGTAGGCGACGCGTACAAGCAGGTGCCAAAAAGGATACGTACCAGCCAGGAGTCATAAGCAGTCCCAAAATCCATGAAACCATCATTACTTTTATTGTGGTAATATCATAAGTGGTGACTGGAAAATTCTATACAAGACTTTGATTAAAAATCAATAATTAAAAAAGGAAAAGCTCATTAACAATACATACATATTTACAAAGAAAGGTGGAAAGAGCTCAAGCTTGTTTCAAACACGCGTCTCTGCCGCTTCTCGTCAGGTATCAACTCACAGACTGGGACGCATCGATTGGCACTACCAGCTAGGTGGATGTCGTCTGGTTATTTTTACGTGTTATGATTGTTGCTCTCAGCTTGAATTTCTCACCTAGCAAGGGTATAAATCACTTACAATTTCTAAGTGAAAATGGATAAATTGATCTACCAAAAACTGCTAGAATAAATATATAGTCAAAATAAATTTGAAAACCAATAATGATCTATTTACTTTCGAATTTTCGTGAAATTCAATTCGAAGTAAAATTTAAAAAACCATTTATCTACATTCGAATTTTTGAGTAACAAGCTCAATTCCAGATAAATTTTGTTGAATTTTTATTGAATTTCATTTTATAGGTGATTGAAATATATTATTTACACTGATAAGCTTGCAATTTTTTATATTCCTCTGGGTATCTAGGTATTTTCTTTTCTGAACAAAATTTTATGTGTGATAAGTGTGCAAGCTCATTTACGTGGAGAAAGTGTTTGTGGAAAAACTATAAATTGTGTTGATTACCACGTCCGTATTGAATTCTCGAAATTCTTTTCCGTTTTTTATTACGTTGATAATTACCATCCGTTAATATCGAAAATTGCCCATAAAGTGTATTTAAGAAGCTTAGAACTTCACTTATTTCCGCTGGAATCACAAACCATTGAAAATAGTTGAAGACCCTCGGGGAAAAACCAACTTAGTCCACTTTTTCAAAAATCAGAAAATTAAGCTCCATCTATTAGCTGCTAAGGTGTACTACAATTCAAGGTATTAACTATGGGGAAAAACCAACGTAGTCCTGAAAATGAACGGGCAATAATAAAAGGTTCGGGGAAGAACCAACTGAGTCCATGGGAATGAGGGAAAAAACAAACCTGTCCACTCTGGTAAACAGGCTTATCAGCAGGGTTTACTACCGAGCAGGTTATCTTAGTCGCTGTCAAGGTTGTGTCGTTCCACGCTAGTTTGTTGTTTTTTTTCATTGTGTTTATATTGTTTTAAGTCACCATGATTAGTGGGACCGGGAGTGAGAGTGATGATGAAACTGTTGTGGACCGCACGGAAAAAAGTAAAAAGCGAAAGAAAAGTGGACGATTATCAGACGTTATGAAAATGTCTTAAGGTAAGGCTGTCTTCACATGAGCTCGGACCCGATTGCCAATGTAAGCGATTTCGTTGCTTTTATGTTGTTCGCGATGATGATAAGAAACGAATTCTTAACGAGTTGAACCAAATGAAGTCAGTAGATGCGCAAAATTCCTACTTGTGCGGATTGATGACTGTGCTTCCAGTTGCTCGTCGTCGCCCAAGAGTCTCAAGGGAAGAATCTAATTTTCATGCAGCCAGTTTTTCCTACCGAGTCCGAGTCATTGAAGGAGATAAACACGTTGACGTTCCTGTGTGCGCTTAAGCTTTTATCTCGTTTCTTGGGATTACGATGTCATGCGTACATACACTACGTGCTTCTTTGTCTACCTGTGGAAAATCACCAACCGATAAACGTGGCAAGCACTCGACACGCCCTCATAAATTATCAAATGAATTCTTAGCAATTGTTTTCCAAAAAACGCTATAGTTAAAATATTTTTTTTCTCAACATATATATATTTCGGGAGTAAGTTGCTCCCTTCTTCAGTGTTAAGTTACTTAACTCCCGAAATATATATATGTTGAGAAAAAAAAAATATTTTAACTATAGCGTTTTTTGGAAAACAATTGCTAAGAACTGATTGGAAGCGCTAAACATGGGAGAATACATAAAGTATCAAATGAAACTACTCAAAAAGTTGAGGATTTTATCCGCCCATTAAAAGGGCGAAAGTCACATTACAGTTTAAAAATATCCGAAAAAGTGTATCTTTCTGAAGAGTTAAATATAACAAAACTTCACACCATTTATACTGAAAAAAATCCTAATTTTCACGTCTCTGCAAGCAGTTTTCGTGAAATATTTAACACGAAATTTAACATCGCATTTGGTTATCCTCGGAAGGGCACTTGCAGTACCTGCGACCAGTTTGGAGTTCAGTTGGCAGCTATCAAAGTCAAACTGATTTCGCAACTTTCAGAAGATGCCAAGTTGAATTTGTTAACCGAAATAGATAAGATTAATAAACAACACGAACTTCACAAACGGCCAGCGGATAAATTTTATAATCTAAAGAGGATGTTTCGCAGACGAGCTCAAAAACATCCTGATATTGAAGCCATCACCCTGGACTATCAAAAAAAAACCCCTTTGTAGCTACAAATGATGTCTATTTCAAACGTCAGCTTAGCTTCTACAGTTTTAATAAGCACGTCCTTTCGAACAAGCAGTCAATTTGGTATACGTACGACGGGACTGTAGGCAAAAAAGGTGCTGGCGACGTCTGCTCGATGTTCTTTGATTTTTTGATTTTGTTACTAAACAACTACATGCAAACATAAAACATCTAATCATTTTTTGTGACTCATGCTCGGGCCAAAATAAAAATTTTACCATGTTTAGATTCGTCCACTACTTGGTCACGGTTAAGAAGAGATTTGACACAATTAAAATCATCTTTACCATAAGGGGTCACTCTTACATGGAAAGCGACAAAGCCATGTCATTAGTCAACCAAAAAACTCGTACAGAACTCCCTAATGATTGGAATGAGGTGATAAAGTCTAGCAGGGTTAAACCGTTTCCCTTTGAAGTAGTCCCCTGCACTCAAGAATTATTTAAAAACTGGACAGCTTTCCTAGCTCCTGCTTATGTAAAAAAATTGACCTTAGCAACCAGGCCTATTCGTGTGTTCAAAGTCAGTGCAGATGAATCCCGAATGTTTTATTCAAAGAACGCCTTCTTTGGTAGTTATAACTCGACAGAAGTGAAACCAAAAAGATCTGCGAAGAACAAAAGAACTAATGTAGACCTGACGCCATCTGTTGAACCTTGCCAACTGTATACTGGACGCGTTTTACTGAAACATCCAAACTTCTGTGACCTACAACATCTTGCTAAATTTTGTGAAAATCCTGAAGCAAAATTGTTTTATTCACGGCTATCCAAACAAGACCCGAAGAATTGCAACCAAATGGAATCAGATGACGAATATTTCGATGAATAGGAAGTGCCTAATGAAGACGAATTTTAACAACTTTTCCTGATTTTAATTTTTAAAACTTTTTCGCTCTTAAGAAATGTTTTTTTACTGTACATAAATAACAACGAAAATGATTGATTTTAGTTATTCTTTTTTTACAAACCCGTTTTGCTTACAAAACCACCGAACTAGCTGGTGATGATACAAAAAAAAATATGTTTTAGGATATTTTCGTGGGGAAAACCCAACTAAGTCCATAAGTTTACCCTCAAAAATTGATATATTTCTTCTTATAAATAGTAAATTTTAATTTTCACGTTATAAGTTTAAAGGCAATAGAGAAACAAAGCAAATAACGCAATCCGGTATAAGAAATCATTATTAGAACGGAAGTTACGACTTGCTAAACTTTCTTTTTCAAATTGTGAAAATTTTATTTTTTAGACTAAGTTGGTTTTTCCCCGAGGGTCTTCAGTTGTTATTGCAAAAATTACAGTTTTTGACCATCCTTGCTGCTCACTTCTGCTAATTACTCATTACCATGTCAAACCCAAACAACTTACTTCGTCCAGCAAGGTTAGGACCAAATGTAGCAAATGACGTAGCAGCTCCTCCTCCTCCTGGGCCTCAAATAAACCCTAACCAAAATTCTATGAATCAAGAACAAATAGCCAATTATATCTCGCAATATGTGACAGAGATCTTTCCCAGTGACAACCCGACCCAATGTTGGGTTGTGAAAAGTTTGAGGGAATTCTCAGGACAGCCAAGAGAATTTTCATCCCGGAGAAATACTTAAGGAGGATATCCCGGAGGATACTTAAAATTTACGATCACTTGAGGGGCACGCCAAAATATTATGGTATCCTTCAGTGATTAGAAACAAAATTACGGGCCACGCGGACATCGCGTTGGAATCGTACAACACTCCTTTAAACTAGGGTAAAATTTCCAAATGTCTGACCTTACATTACGCGGACAAGCGTGATTTAGGAACGTTAGAATATTAAATGACTACCTTTGTACAGGGCCACGCAACGATCCATGAATTTTATCAAATGGTTTATCATCACCTTTCTTTAATACTCACCAAACTTTTGTGTATGGACTTGAGCCAGGAAACTCTCAACGGCATGACCCAGGCCTATCGAAGTAAGGCACTCGATACATTCATCAGAGATATGACAGGAAGAAAAGAATCGGCAGATCTACCCCAATAATAGTTCTCAAAATAGTTTTCATAAAGCGAAAATCCATTCTGCACCTCCGGTTCCTCCTAGGAGAATCCAGTCTCAACAGCAACGAGTTACATCATCACCGGCCCCCAGTTCAAAGTTCTTTCCCGATGTGGTACATAATCCCCGGCAACCACAACGGCCAGTGTCCTTTAACCAACCTTTCCAAAACCCTCGACAATTCCTACCTAAGCCTCTTTCGCGGCCGGAACCAAGGGATGTTGACCAAACCATCCAGTGCTCTTACTCACGGAAATCGACCTCAAAATCACATTCCCCAACATTTCGCACAAAAACGTTTACAACCTCCACATATGCATCCATCAAACAAACTTGACAGCACTTATCACTTAGAAGAGTCGACAACTGACGGAGGACCAGCAGCACGACGAAACTTTTCTGGACTATATCGACCCTGCCGATCCGATCGAAATTTCTTTTGTGTGATATAGCCCGACGTTGCAAACATTATCTATATAATGACTTTCTTCCTCTTTTTGTACCCACTTCTCTTCGGAACTGAAGCAATGGTGCGCTCAGAGAATATGGATACAACCGGCAAAAAGACGACCAGTAAGAAAAAAGCTACGGCAGTGAAAAGACGATTTCGAGACTAAAAAAAGATTTTGGTTCTATTTGAAATTACTTGTTGCTCGTGAAACCGAAAATAGCTGGAAGAGAAAGCGATAGTGACACATCCAGTGAATTATTTTCACCATCCACACGTCGACGTCATCGTATATCATGGTTGTCATTGTAAGAAGATTATAGCTTTTTAGACGTAGGAATGAAGGTTCACAAGAACAATTACGGCGTTAAGTGCTACTAAAAGAAACGAAGAAAATGAATGGTTTGATCCAAAAGGAAATGGTTTGATCCAAAATGAAACAGATCTTCTGCCTTTTTAGAGCACCTACGGTGCCAAGATAACCGAAAATAATGTGCAGAATGGCAGGGTAGTCGAATATTTTTATGCACTTTGTATTACCGAGGAAATTTTTGTCCACATACGCGAGGAGACTAATATTTATGCTGGCCAATCGAAGATCAGGGCCTAGACCATTCGACAAACGAACTCCGACAAAAAAAAAGAAATCAAACTTTTATTTTTTCTGATAATGTGGATGGGAATGATGAAGCTTCCATCCTTACGTATGCATTGGACTCGGAATCCATTGTTTGCTCAAACATTCCCATGAAAACTAATGAGCCGGTATCTAATTGAAATGCTAATGAAAGTATTACATTTCGCAAATAATAGAGATGTTGACGCATGTGGCCGTTAAAAATGTTCAAACAAATTATGGTCCACCCGAGTTAGTGTGCATTGACGAATAACTAATCTCTTTTCGAGGGCGAATTCTATTCTGGCAATATTTGAAAATAAACTGGCAAACATCCATTTTTCTTAAGAGTTCCATATACGACCGTTCTAGGACTTATCAGGAAAATTGTCAGTTATTGTGATGCGCAACAATTATCAGTGGTAAGACAATGGTCTTGGCCTGAATGTTTTGTTTGCAACGATGCAACAGTTTAGCGCCTTTCTGATAAATGAAACAAAAATTGCCACTTCTAGATTCAGACAATAAAAATATTTCGCTACAAGTAGCGACTTTATTCATGGAATATATTCAGATAGAAGTGAAGAAATTCTACGAAAAAGATCCAACCTGACCGAACTTTTTAAGGCATTAAGCTGTCATCAATTTTAGAAACACTTTGTGGGTTATATAAATATGTGGGGTTAATAATAAAATATTATATGTGGGGTTAGGTGAAATTTGATATGGGTTTGGGTTGAGGGTTACTATTTCGACCAATTTTTTTTCTGTAAGTTTTACTAAAATATGGAGTAAATTTAAATGTAAGAACGATTTAAGAATCAATAAACATACCATTTCTAAGAATATCCAAACAACTTAATTTTAGTGTGGGTTTGCACAAAATAAACTTTTCATAAAAATCGTTCATAAAAAATTTATAAAAATAATAAACACAAGGATTTCGCAGCAGGATCTGCACAATGCTACAATAACGTTTCGAAAATCACAAAATTAAACTCCTAAGGAGCGCAATAAGGGACTTCCGCGAACGCATCCGCAAGGTTCAATTCTTCAATAACAAACTATACCTACAGAAGAAAGAAAAGTTACTGTAACGGAGAAACGAGAAGTAAGGACACTGATGAAAAGGCTAAAATAAAATTTCCTTTTCTCCAAAAAGGAGACCTCCACAAAAAATGAATCATCATTCGCTTATTTTCTTAGCCGCAGACATTTATGAATTTGACTATTTCTTAGAAAAGATGAAATGCACACTGTAGGTCCTTCGTTTCAATGAGCAAATGGTACAAAAAGATCCATGTAAATACTAATTACTGTGAATAATAGCTTGTGTGTGAGTGGTTAAATACTGTAAGCTGTTACATATTGAAACTATCAATTTTTGGCTATGTTCGGGTATACAATTTTACCCAGTTTAAAATACGAACCCAACCAAACAATTTCAAGCGCATAATACGAGGGACATTCAAATATAAACAATTATATTCATTATAAATTATATTCAATATTTTAAGAAAATACAGTTTATAATTATTTTTCTACATAGGTCCTTCCTTAGCAATGCATTTTTACTACCAAACAGCTCTGGTTTTTCATGTAATTTTCGAAGAATCACATGGTGGTAGGTCCGGGCTTTAAGAAAGGTATGCCAGCGCAGTCCATTGTATTTTAGCAAATAAGGTTTCAGTGGTGCAGTCTTGCATTTTCATGCAGAAGCAAAACGTCTCGCATGTTTTGATGGCGTCTTTTCGGCGAATGGACGGCTCGAACGTAGTTTAGAAGTCGATGACAGTAGGCAGCGTTTATTGAGCGATGATCGTGAATAAAATCAATGAGTAAAACTCCTTAAGATTCCCGAAAAACTGTTGACTTAACCTTCCCGGCCGACAAGGGTGTTTCGGCTTCTGATGGCGTAGTAGAGAACCCACATCTTGAAAACATGCAAGAATCCTCTGACAAACTTCAACCTCTGCATTTTTGAGTTCTTGAGTGAACAGAAATAGGATCTTTGCCCAAATTTTGTGAAATTCAAGATGTTCTTGAACGACGGTGTGTACCCTCCCAACACTGGTTCCCATTCCCTTATTAACTTTTGCTACAGTAACGTGATGATTTTTTCAAGAAAGTTTTGAAAAGCTGCAACGTTGTCAGGTGTAATAGTGGAGCTGGGACGCCTTCGGTAACTCACTCGACTTTTCCACGTTTCCGCTTTTTCACGGCCTCCTTTAAATTCAACACACCAGCCTTTCGTTTGTAAGCATAAAAGTTGTTTCTCATGAAATTGTGCACGTAATCGATCCCAAATTTCAGCTGGCTTAAGGCCCTTTTTCGTTTAAAACTTTATTACGGTGCGTTGCGCAACCGAAGGAACAACTTCTCTTTCACTCATTTTCAGGGCAACTAAATTAAGTGACGGCAGGTTTGAGCCTCACGTCAATTAAAGTTTATAATAATAATAATCTATAAAAGTTCTTGTTTTGTAAAATTTAGGATATTCACGGATTCTATTTGTGAGAAAGGCAATGAATACATATTGTTGCGCTTTTTCGGGTGCGAGACCTATTTGCTTCGCAAATGTTCGCAATAGTGAATCAAACACTATTAAAATTAGTTGTTTGAGAATTTATTATGTTAATAAATTTCACTTACACTTCACAATTATTTTCACTTATTCACTTTTGTTTTAATTAATTAACTATTGCAATAACTTTCACTCGCTTTTTAATCCGCGTACAATTTTATTTTACTACAACACTATTCGATCACCACAATACTTTTAACGCGCACTGTCACTTTTCGCTTATTCAACTTCGCTGCATCCACAAGACTCCTCTCCGCCGCTCGCTGTAGTCGCTTTTATACATGTACCAACCAATCCCAAATCTTCCACGTGGATCATTCTCGAGCTTACGCGCTGAGTCATTTACACACGTATTTGCTGTACTCAATGCACGCAATGTATTTACGTTTTGCCTATTTCCCCTTCGAGAATGATCGGTGCCTTGGTAATTGATACTTGTTTACCAATTTTCTCTTAAGTGACTACACACTACTTACGACTACAGTGGCGCGTGACATTATTCGAACATGTCACACTATAACACAAGAAAGTTTGCTTTAGAAATAATAGAGGCCACGGAAATGTTTTGATTATATATTATTTTAGTTTAAAATGTTTCGAAATAATTGGCTGATTCATGCGCTTACATTCTTCACAAGGTTACCTGGAGGATTTTTTAATTTTCAAACAATTACGCATTCGGGGATACCGGGAAACAAAAAAATTAAATTTAAATGTGAAAAAACTTTGAATTTTCATTTTGATTTATTTATAATATATGAATTTGAACTAAGATCAGTAAAAGATTAACATGTCTGGTAATAAACAATAACATTTGTAAATGCTCCAGTGTCTAGTGAAAAATTGAAAAATCATTTTGACACATTTTTAGTTCACTATAGGCTGCTTACATGGATTAAACATTCTTGGCATAAATGAGATTGACCAAACCGAAACCAAACACACAACTTTAGGCAATAGACAGACGCCTATTGGTCGTCTATTGTAGACGTTCGGCGTTGGATTTATCGGCAATTCCTGAAATCTAGTAATAGTAGCTTGTGGCGTCCTTAATAGAAAAGCAAAAGCCTTGTCCTTCACTGGGAACATATTTTTCCCTTTTCAATTTTCACTCATCAGGAATTCCAGAAAAAAAAAACATTTTAAACTGCACAGAAGATTTTTGAAGTGTATTGTTAAATTATATTTAATTATGATTATGATAAATACTTGAGATTTTCATTGATGCTTGGATTATGAAAACTCTTCCTTGAGTTTCCAATAATAAACTATTGACGAACAATCCTTTTTCTCAACACAATCGGTATTGACGGAGGCACCAAATAAGCTCCGAAACAGCTGCCTCTTTTAAAATAACATCAAAAAAATAAAGTCAAACTGAAAATAGAAACCCGTAAAAATTTTTTTTAACTGAGAACTTCGACTAGGTTTCTTGACTCTACCCCTTATGGTGTTTTCAATCACTGGAATCCATTTGTATTAATCCATTAACTACGTAAGCAATGGTAGAGCGGTGGCTGGTGCTTCAGAAAAATCACTTCATTGAGAAAAAATACAGCCGAGCATCAACAGAGCTCAAAAAATTATGCGTCTAAGACCCTTGAAAATAATTATATTCCTTGGGACGTTTCGTAGAGATGTGCTGATAAAGCCAGTGATCCTTGGACTACAGCTCTGGAAAACTTAAAACAAATTTTTCGAAGGGGTTACCTCCCGTGTTGTTTACCGCTTAAGAGACTAGCTCCGAAATAAACCATAGAAATCAAGTTAACATTGTAGAATAAATCTTTGGGAAAGTAAATAGTGTGAAACGGCGTAGGACTCCTGAAACCAATGAAATCAAAATCTTCACCGAAGGCTCTGAAACAGAACCAGAAGTCCATGTTAAAATTCGCGGGTATCCTACTCAGCAAAAGTTAAAAGCTGCATGGCTATATGACGATGTTCCGGTAATCCGGTAATCAGCGTTAAACGAACCTACAGGCCTTATTGGGTGTCTTGTCACTTGTCATTTTCGGCGCAGCTTTGTGATAACGCCCGTGCTGTTGACAAGCAAGTAAAACTCAACGAACCGAAAGTCACCTCAAGCACATATATGTAGAGGAAACGAAAAAACACTTAAATAATCTCAGTTCAACTACTAGCATTGAAATTAAAAGTGTAATACCTCTATTTTAGAACGGTATCATTAAAATAAGGGTAGCAAAACTGTCAACCAATTTACGGTTGCCAAAGTACGGAAAGGGCAGTAAAACCCTAATTATATTGATAACACTCCTATGTTTTCTCGGAAAACGTGTCATACAAATAAGTAATACAATAAAGTCAACCTTACAAGCTTGTATCGTGTAATGAACTAGATAATAACAAACAAAGGAAATCAAAGGGTAATAAAGACGATAAAAAGTTTCTCTTTTTCTGGTCCTATTTTCTATTATTGCGCAAAGCAACTGATGTACGGAACTTGTAAAAGCACTGTGGACTAAACTTCTGTAGTCTCACTTAGTGGCGCTCTCGGGCTACAGAGTTCGGCGACGACTACTGATACAGGGAACTTCTCGCCTCTTGTCGACAAGTCGATGAAGATCTCCAGCTTCATATGAAAAACCAGAATATTGTGTTTATTATCTTGGCAACTTTTCTACTAAGCTGTCTAATGAGAGTTCACCTGACCTTTTCCAAGATGTGAATGATACTTTGGCCACCTCTTCCATGTGTAAGATGTGAGACAAAGAACATAGGTGATCCCCCGACAAAAAACCATGATTGCACAACCGCTGTGACATAAAGTTTTTCTTCAGTTAGCTTAAAAATACCAACGCTCCCTATGAAGTCACATATCATAGAAACCAGTCTGAGACTAATTAATCTGAGATTAAGTTCCAGGTCACTTATTACGTGCGTTTGTCTCATATTTCGTTCACTTCACATACCGCAAATAAAGCCACATCCTTTATCTCACCCTCATGAATTTGTTTGGATCTCTCTATCTTCTCCTTCTTCTATATGTAGGAAGATCTTCCCTCTGTGAAGGAAGATCTCTCTTCAGTGACTTCTGCTGAGAAGCAGAAGCCACCGCCAACAAGGATCCGTCCTGTTTTTGTCGAATCGAATCCTGCCAGCTCATTGAGCTTGCTCTGCATGGATAAGAAAGGCCCGTGTGGCGCGAGATACCAAATTCAAAATGTCTTATCCATACTCTTGGTCAGCACAGAGGCCCCGCCAAATTTAGCTCTAGCGTGTGAGCAAAACGCTTTCTCGCACCAGATGATAGGGTTCTAGATCGGGCACAGTACTATATATCTTCTCTTTGCTGCAATCTTGTTCATAAATAAAACCCAGTTCGGCTCCTTGCTCCCACACATTCCCGACAAGTAAGTTCTGACTGGTTGTACTTCTGAGTGGTACTTCTTTGACTTCAGAGAAGCTTTTGTCTGACGGCTTTTGTCAGCACTCTCGACTATGTTCTTCATTGAATATCCTGTCTTTTTTGAAGAATATGTCCTGTTTGGTCAATCATGTATATGCTCCAAATTTTGTTTAAGGACATCGATGTTTGAACATTACGTTGGGTTTTTTGCCAGGTGATTAATTTCTTTTGTAGACTTTAAATGTTGTCTCTTCGTCGCATTCACTGTCTCAGCGCTGTCTCAGTCAACTTTACTTTACAGCTCTCGATTACGCTAATACGATAGTTACTTTTCATCACTTATCGTCACGACTTTTCACTTATTCATTTCGGTTTCAAGTTTAATAGCTGGCGGGCATCGTGGACCGAAGTTGCTTCGGGTCGTGAAACAAAATGCCTGCTCCGCGGATTCGTAACTTTAAATTGTTCTTCATTCGCTGTTTAAGTATTCCGGTACTGAAATTTGCGCTGGCAACTTTTTTACATCCTGATTGCTGGAGGGAAGCCCATAAGACGTCAAAGCTACCTTAGGCGTCTCCATATGTATCATTTTTATTCGCTTGGGTACTTTCATTGACCTAGCATGGACAATGGATAACAGACAGCCTCGGTAGCCCTCCACCACTCCAATAAAAATACTTATTAAAAAAAATACTTAAAAAAAAATACTTATAATAAAAACAAAATTTTGTTTAGCTCTTTCAATGAAGTTTCGCGAATTTATATTCCCATGTAATGAAACGCCTGTAGAATTGAAAAGTACTCAAACATTATCATGATATATGAAAATATCTTCTTCTAAGGTAACAAAATGTATCTCGTTTTCTAGCCCAATAAGATGTAAATACACTGTGAAATGCTTCGTCTTAAAGTAGGAAGCACCGGATTGATTAAAATTTCAAATCTTCAAAGTCGATAAATAACTACGAGAGTCATCTCGCAATTTGAGACTGCTTATAAAGTCACTCCTCATGAAACTCTCTCTACACGTAAACGTCTTCAAAATCATTGAGTCTTTATTCTATGAAAATTTCAAAACTATGCGTCGCACCGCATACAAATTATAAACATTATAAAGCATTGGTCATTTCTTTCATATTTAATCTAAGCCCGCCCTCTTAGCTACAAACATTTCTTGGTACACATGTAAACACAATCCCAATGAATACAAACGTCTTCGTTGTTCCACTGTAACAACTCTTACACTTGGACCATAGACCTGCCAACCAATTGTTCGAATTGCCAAGGGATTTTTATAAATTGGTATTCCAGATACTTTTCCAATAGCTGTCGTGCTCCTTTCATCCCAAAATATAAAACATTCACTTTATGAGATTCTTTTCCGTGCTGGTCATCGTATTTGAACTATGACTTGCCGGTCTTACCCTAGAAATCCTTGATTGATTGATTGAGGAACCAAGGGATTGTCGCTGTTAAATTATGTGACTTTCGCTTGCTCATTTTCGGATTCAGCAATTGTACAAGGACTTCTATTTCTGGAAGCAGTTGATGATTTTGATGATTTCGTGATTACGAGAATACGTGAAGTGAAATCTTTTCACTTTCCCAAGGGATTGTCGTTCAATCACGGCAAATACTAAAATTTGTTGGTTTTTCCAAAAAAAGATATGTAAGTGACGACATAATAGAATATAGTATTAACTTATTAAATTTATTTATAAGGAGTTATATGTTCGAACTAACGGCAGTCAGAAATTGTGATTGAGTTGAAATTGTGCTTAGATGATACCAATCAGATGAGGTACTATCACGACCAAAACATCTTACATTTTTAAATAAACCCTCTGGGTTTTACGATAAGGACAATAAGAGTTTAACAGCTTGATTTCCTTTTTTACATGCACTTTTATACAGGTCGTAAAGTTTAGAACGGAGTGTTGATGCAAAAATCAGTGGAATTACTAATGGAAGTGTGTTAGAATATCCATTACAATCCCACAAAATCGAAAATGCATTTAATTTTTCACACTTTAGATGTTGTGTCTTATCTATTCTAACATGAAAGTTTCTAACATCGAAGATAAAGTTGAATCCGAATATTTAATCTTTTTTCTTGATGTATGCATGTAAGACGATTGCAAAAAGAACTCACATGTCCTATTCAGTAAATGCATTTTCAATTTATGGACTCCGTGGTCATCTTTCAATCTCACGCAATATTGAAACGTAGAAACGTTTTCGACTGATTCAAACACGTCAAAGTTGAATCAATATTCCAAAGCTTTCGCATAGAGAAAAAATAATTCTGGTAACATCCGTGACAGAACAATACATCGTAGGAATACTGACTATTTTGCTGGTTAGTTTTCCGTTTGATTTAGCATGCAAACTATGCGGAACCTAAAAATTAGTTGAACAGTCCGAAAAACTGCGCAGAACAGTTAACTATTTTATTTTAGTTCCTTACTAAATTGAACTTCAATAAACAATTTTTGTTTTGAATATTGAAATTGCGCATTGAGGCAAGTTTTCTTTGAAATGGTGAATCCTTGATGAGCTATCAATGATTCAATGAAAACAGACACAGATATTACCTTCGAGGAAGCACATGCAGAAAGGTCCTACGTTCTCATTTCTCTCCGAAATCACGAAAAATAACGCATGTTAACACAAACACATAAATACTTACTTAAAAGTGAATTAAAAATTAATGAATGGTCAAAAAGTACACGATCTGAACTATGGTTCCGAACATCACCATATTTTCTTACTATAATTCAAGCACATATTTTTTTCATTCGCATTTTATCGTCCGAGTACTCTTAAACAATTTTTTGCCCCTAAATAAAAAAAAATAAAGAAATAAAATTGGTACTGCCAATGGACCCAGGAGAATCTACTTAACGAGAATGATAACTCCGCATGAAGATCATTTCCGGAAGAATTAAACCCCCGCCCATTCCAAACAATTTCACAGCTGATCGACATTGGATTTAATTTGCTATTTATATGCTGTAATTGGTAAGTTAACGCGTATGCAAACTTGTCGGCAGTAATATTGATTAATAATTTTCAATTTCAAGGCAGATATATGCTCTTCAAAAAAACATCCAAAAGTTGTGCATTTTTCAGCTGTTATTAGTGATTTATGAATGTAGAAAATACTGCTGAAAGTTATCGATTGTTGGTAAAAGCTTTCGGTGAACATTCTTCAGCTGAAAAAACTTGTGAAGGATGGCTCGCACGCTTCCGAAGTGGTGATTTTGACTTGGAAGACAAAGAACGGCCAGGTCAGCCAAAAAATTTGAAGATGCAGAATTGCAAGCATTATTGGATGAAAATTCGTGTTGACCGCACGAATACTTTGGTTTTGGTTGTCGCCCGATCATCCATTTTGAACATGCAATGGGAAAGATTCGAAAACTTGGAAAATGGGTACCACATCAACTGAACTAAAATCAACTCAATGCTCGAATTACAGTAAGCACAAAATATTTTTAAGAATACAAAAAACCTAGTTTTTTTTGAGTCGAACCGTTACTGGCGATGAATAATGGGCTTATTAAACGTAAAGTCTGTTCACATCGGCAAACCATTAACTTCACAACCGCAATGCGATATTTGAGCTGGTTTTTTGAAAGTGGTATAAGTCCATTTTTTTCATATATTGAGATATTTAAGGGTTTACGTTTGAATCAATATAAAAATATTGGCCAATTGTAATCAATTCGAGTGATGTTTTTTACACTATACACCTTTTAAATTTTTTTTATAAAATAATACAACAGTTACAAAGTTACAAAAATTTTTTGAAAAAATAAACGATTTTTTTAGCTCCACATGGACTTATACCGCTTTCAAACATAACATATTACAATAAATAAAACAGGAGCAAATTTAAGTCCATATTTTTATAGACATAATAAGCTTTACTGAAATGGATTTTTATGTAAAAAGTAATAGTTAAAATGAAGACATTTAAATACACGAATAGCTAAGTTTATTAAGAGTTTATTTGAGTTATATTGAAAATATAAAAATTAAAATTACTTCGATAAGACCTTAAAGTTAAAAAAAAATTTAAAATTAGTTTTCTTTTACAGTTAGCAAATTGAAGTATTCATGGTGAATAAGTGATATATAGGGTAACAAGCTTATCATATCGTTATATTTGTCTCTTGTTATGCTCCTTGAAGTTTTGTAAAGTGGTAACATATTAATTTTGCTGAGGTTTCTTGGTCTTCCCATTTTTCCAAATAAAAAAATTGTTTTTAATGGAGCATTTTCTTCCATACTAAGTTTGTAAAAAATTTTGTGAGGTTCATTGCTTTTGAACCTCATCCAACATATTTTGAGCCAGTTTACAATTTCTCCGTTCGTGTTTTTTTTTCTGTTTGTAATTACCTCTTCCAGAGATTTGGTTGAGACAAAGTCTTCTCTTTTCATTTTATACAAAATGAAGCTGTTTTTTTTTCGGCAAGCTTTTATTGCATTATAATAATCTTGGGCAGTGTATAATTGATCCTTTTTCTTTAATGCTGTTTCCACAACTGCAAAATCTCTGTCGTTTGGAAGAAATGAATGACCTGAAAGTAAAAATTTGTGGTCAATAACATTTATGTTATTATCGTCTGATTGAACAATCCTTAACCACATCAGTGCGAGCTTAATATTGTGATTTTGTCCGGTACACATGTCACTGTATGCTATGATATGATCTTGAGTGGTTAACGTCTGAATATGCTTCAGACAGCAAGATGCTACTTCTTCCGCACCTCTAGATGCTACAGTTTCCTCCCATGCGTACATATGAATTCTATTGTCATGAAAATTATGAAAACCTTCATTAAGAATATACATGTTTCGCTTATAGTATGCAACAGAAACTGTTAATTTGGGATATGGAAGCGCCTTTTGTAGATCAAAGGAAAATGCGAAATATTTATCTGGGTTCATTAATGCTAAGTCTTGATCTTCTTTTAAAGCTTTTCTAGCCAGTTCTGCATTTCTCAAATGTGTGCTATGTTCCTCTAAAAGGCTGCTTTTTTCATTAAGGTCTGAGGTAGCTTTAATTTTTAAATGCAAGCAATCGCATTTTTGACAAGTATCTTTATGTGGGGGATGAAAACTTAAATTGAAATTATTTTTAAAAATTTTCCTATATATTCGCTCGCTGAGAAATGTATGGTTTTCTTCGCACTTTTCAGCATACAAGTTGTACATTTTTCTTAAGTTCAAATCAGAGCTCAGGTATTTTCTATTGGATTATTAGAACGCGTGTAATGACTTTCATAGTGTGGAAAACTTTTTATATGATCTTTTGCTACTGTTGTTATTTTTGATGAGTGGAAGGGTTGGTTGGCAGAACAAATTGAGTCCAAGTGAGGTCACAAATGAATTTATTGACTCACTTATCAAAAGATACAGTTTTTATCAATAACAATGTTTTGGCAAACAAAACTTTCACTAAACAATCGCCGGATCGTAGTGCAAACAATTAAAAATTTCAGATTAACAATTCGGAGCACGTTTTCCTAATCGCCATACAATTTAATCTGCTTTCGTTAAGTGTCGCGTGAATAATAATAATTCGATCAGTCTTATCGACTGTCAACCTGATTAAAAGATAACATAGCCAACCTTGATTTTATATAATACAAAAGTATGCGTATGTGAAAGTTAGGATAGGTCAGGGTAAGGTTTGGTGAGCTGTCAGTTGATCAATTCACAACACTCCTCCTTGATCAACTTGCAGCGAAGTGTCTCGAATACTCTCCTGTTGAGTGGCTTGGTTAGGATGTCAGCAATCTGCTTGCTGCTTTCGACATGTTGTAGTGTCACTGTCTTGTCGATGTTTGATGACAAACAGTTTGATTGGCTGATCGGCTTTCATGATACCAAGTTCAAGTGCTATTCTTTTGATCCAGCAAACATCGTCAATGACTGACACTGCGGCGCGGTATTTGGCTTCTGCTGTTGAAGTGGCTACCAGACGCTGCTTCTGCGAATACCAAATCACTGGTCCTCCTCTCATCACTAGTACGCCACTCGTCGACTGTCCTGTCTCAGAGTCTCCTCCATAATCCGAGTCTGTATAGGCGACAATTGTTTTGTCTCCTCCGAAGAAGATTCCTGCTTCTGACGTTCCTCTCAAATACTGGAAGACACGCTTCACCATTGCCTGGTGGCTCTTCATTGGTTCGCTGCAGAAACGGCTGAGAAAATTCACGGCGAAGCTGATATCTGGCCTGGTTATTGTGGCTAAATACAATAAGCTTCCTATCTCTTCACGGTAGTTGTTGTTCGCCGGGAGTTGCTCGTCGTTCTTAAAGTTTGTCTTCTTGGTGATCATCCCTTGCTCAATGGGCGTGGCTGTGGGATTGCAGTGTTCAAGTTTCATTTTTCTGAGTATCTTTTGTGTGTAACGGGGCTGATTTACAAAGATACTATCCTCTCTGACTTTTATTTCCATGCCCAGATACGTTATTTCATCTTGCACTTTCTTGCTAAATGTTATTTCAAACACCTTACTTATCTTGCCCAGTAGTCTGTAAATTTCATCTTCATTTCTTCCAATTACCAAACCGTCGTCAACAAATAGTGAGAGCATGATACTTCTGTCTTTGTTTTAGTATATACATGGGTCGTCGTCTGTGCTGATCAGACCTATCTTCTCTTCAAAGTGCTTGGTGACCCTCTCATTACACATTCTCGGAGCTTGTTTGAGTCCGTAGAGACTCTTGTTTAACTTGCAAACTTTCCTTGATCCATCTTCGAATCCTTCAGGCTGATACATATAGATTTCTTGTTCCAAGTTCCCGTACAGAAATGCAGTTTTAACGTCGAATGAGACTAACTTCATTTTCTCTGAGGCTGCGTGACTAAGAAGTAATCGAATAGATGCATGGCGGGCCACTGGACTGAAGGTTTCCGCGTAGTCGGTTCCTTCTTTCTGTTCAAATCCTCTTGCCACAAGTCTTGCTTTGAATCTTCCGTCTGCTTTCTTTCGAAGTATCCAGCGACAGGTGATTATCTTGGCTACTTCTGGACGGTCCACCAATTTCCAAGTTTTCATTTCCATCAATGAGTCGTATTCATCCTGCATTGCTCTTTTCCATTTTTCAGCCTTGAGTGCCTCACCCACCGGGATGTCCTCCGTTTCACCGATCATGGCTACTTGGGCGCTATTTCCTCCTCGAAAGATGTCAAAAACATAGTCTCTGAGTCTCGGTGGTGGCTGCAGGGTGGCACGGTCTCGCAGTCTTCTTCCTTCTGGCTCTCGTTCCGCTGGTGTCGTCTCACTTTGGCTGTCGTTTGATGCCTCGTTCTGCTCTCGGTTCTTCACTTTGTCACTCTGCTCGCTTGTCCTCTCTGTCTCGCTTTCTTGCTCTGTCTCACTGCTGCTGTCTTCTTCTTCCTCAGATTGGTCCTCTGATGACTCCAGTTCAGTGCCTTGTCTCATGCTCAGTTTCTCCTCGTCGAATAGCACATTGTCTGAGCTGACAATTTGCCTCTTGTCTGGCATGTAGATCCTGTAGCAAGGTGTGTCTATGTCGTAGCCTTTCAGAATTCCCTTTTCTGACTTTCTGTCAATTTTACCTCTCTTATGTTCATGAGGCAGAACATAACATTCACATCCAAAGGGTCGCAGATTTTCAATCCTCATTTTCCTTCCGAACCACAGTTCTGCTGGACTTTTGCCTGGTACGTTGCTGGTTCCTGTCTGATTGATCGTGAAGATCGCGTAATTCATTGCCTCTGCCCAAAGTCTCTCATCAAGTTCGTTTGCATGTATCGCTGACCTGGCTGCCTCAACAATCATCCTCATTTCTCTCTCGACTCTTCCATTCTGCTCTGGGGTGTGTACATTTGTGAAAGTGTGAAAGATTCCAAGTTTGTCCGTCAGCTCCTTCGTCTTTGAGTTTTTCAGTTCTTTGCCATTATCCGATCTCAGACTCTTCACTCTCCTTCCCAGTTGGTTCTCGACTAGTCTCAGATAGCTTGCTATCTTCTCTGGGGCTTCTCCTTTTGTCTTCATGTAGTAACAGGTTCGGTAGTGTGTGAAGTCGTCCTTGAGCATAATCCAGTACTTGGCTCCTCCTAGTGACGGGATGTTCATCTCGCCAGTGTCAACATGCACAAGCTCTAGCGGTTCCTGGGCTGTTTTTGGATTGTTTGGGTGAGAGATTCGATGCTGTTTTCCGTATGCACAGGCTTCGCATACATAGTTATTCCAGTCGTCAATGTACTTTATTCCTTTTCTCCTCAAAATGTCCCTGACATATTTGACATTTTGATGTGCAAGCCTTTCATGCCAAGTTTTGATCGACACTGTAATCAAACTTGTCTCTTCCTGTCTTCTCAGCATCATTTTGTATAGGTTTCCTTTGCGTTTCGCCATTGCTACTATTTCCTTGCCATCTTGACTGAAAAAGGTTGACTCCTTGCCATTTGCTTTCTGAAAATATCCTTTGTCCAGTAATTGACTTACTGAAAAAAGATTGAAGTTGAGATTTGGCACGTAGATTACATCCTCTAATACCACAGGGTACCATTTTTGACCATCAAAAGCTTCCATTTCTATGTTGCCGACTGCAACGCCATCTAGCCTGGTTGAGTCTCCGATCACAATTGAAATAGGTTCGTCCAGCTCGACCAGCTGAGCAAACCACTCACGATGAGATGTCATGTGCTGGCTGTCTCCACAATCTTGATACCATGAAGTTGCCCTGTCCTTGGAGATGTCGTTGTCCACTGTCGAGAGTGCCGTGGTCAGTAATGCTCTTTTCTTTGTTGTGCCGTTTGTTGACTTGCTTTCTTCTTCTCGTGAAGGGCATTCCTTGGCGAAGTGTCCCTTCTTCTTACAAACGTTGCATGAGTATTTGTTCTTACAATATGCGATGTATTTTTCGCATGGCTTGCCTCTACATTCCTTGATCATGTGACCTGGCTTCCCACACTTGTAGCATGAGAGCGTTGACTTACTCTGCTTACTTCCGGATGACTGTCCTGGTCTCTCACGTCGAGTTAAGAGTGCGTTGTTTGTGCTGCCCTCTGCATTTGTCACTTCTTTTGTTCGCTCGTCTTCAAGTCTTAGACGTTCGATCAGAGTTTCCACGTTCTTTGCTGCTCCAGTCACATTATCCCAAGATGTCCTGAAATGCGCTAGTCTCGTTGGTAGGACACTCATGATCCTCGTCATTATCCAGCTGTCTCTCATTGGATCATTCTCAGTTGACACTTCTTCAGCAAGTTCCAAAATCTCCAGACAATTTTCAACTGCTGACTTATTTTCGTCATAGGAAAAAGTAAAGAATTTGATTCGGGAAGTTTCTAATGTTACATCAGTCTTAGTGCCATACAAGCTAATTAGTTTATCTATCATTGCTTTAGCAGTTTTGCAATTTGCTATTTTTGTTGCAATTTTACTATTTACGTTTAGACCTATCAACGTTTGAGCTTCGACATCTTTCTTTATCCAAGCTGAAACGGTTGCATCAGACGCAGCACCTGCTGGTCTCGGTTTCTGGCCTGTTACGATTTCATACAATTCTCTATTTTTAAGTGCTAAGTTTAATTTAAATTGCCATGAAACAAAGTTAACATTTCCTTGACTGTATTCGTTCAACATTTCCAATTGAGACTTTACGGTGTCCATTTTAAATTTAACTTTTACAATTTGACTGACTTCTGACAATTTTAATTTTTTTTTTAAATAGACAAAATGAATTTTTATAACTTCCGTGGCGATTTTCTGACTTAATTTCAACTTGCGTTTTGACTGTTGAACGTTGATTTGCTGTGCGATGGCTGCTCCTTAGTCGTAAGTTTGAGGTTATTTCGTCCTCACCGGCTCTGACTTCCTGGACTGCTTTTCTCGACTTCCTTGACGTTTGTTTTCCTTTTCTGCCGATGAAACCCTTTACCGCTGCTCTGGGCCCATAACCTGTTGTTATTTTTGATGAGTGGAAGGGTTGGTTGGCAGAACAAATTGAGTCCAAGTGAGGTCACAAATGAATTTATTGACTCACTTATCAAAAGATACAGTTTTTATCAATAACAATGTTTTGGCAAACAAAACTTTCACTAAACAATCGCCGGATCGTAGTGCAAACAATTAAAAATTTCAGATTAACAATTCGGAGCACGTTTTCCTAATCGCCATACAATTTAATCTGCTTTCGTTAAGTGTCGCGTGAATAATAATAATTCGATCAGTCTTATCGACTGTCAACCTGATTAAAAGATAACATAGCCAACCTTGATTTTATATAATACAAAAGTATGCGTATGTGAAAGTTAGGATAGGTCAGGGTAAGGTTTGGTGAGCTGTCAGTTGATCAATTCACAACAGCTACATTCACTAGTTTCTCATCACTCTTTCTGCAAGATCCTTCCATTTTTCCACGTAAGTCATTTGCTATTATTTTTGCTGTGCCCTATGTAGTCTGCCTATAGATATCTCAAATGTATCTATAAAGAACTTTTTATATACCTTAATGCTTTCCTTTTCAATATTTAAAAAGTATTCATAACTACAATCTCTGGCTGATCCCTTAAAATTTGTGCCTCGTCTTCTTTTTATTGGCGCACGCTGAGTGGATGCATACAAGAACGTATTTTGTTTGTTAAAATCCCCCATTTCCCAAAATAAATTAAAAAGTGATATTCGATGACTCTCTGTAATACGATTCGCGCACAATTTTTTACATTTGCAATCCTTATTTTTGAATTTCTTTGCAGGAATAATATTTCCAGTTTTTGTATAATATTTTTCTCCTTTATTCCTTTTACTTTTCCTAATCTTCTGATCATTATTTTCATAATGTGATCGAGATTTAGTAACATCGTCTTCGTCAGTCGTTGAATCACTTAAATCAGAAATTCTAATTCTCTTCTTAGTTTGTAGAAATCTGGAATTAATACTGTTCAAATTGCTTTCCTCATCCGATTCATAAATTCTTCTTGTTTTTCTTCTATTCATGGGTCTTATTTCTATAACAAATAAAATTCAATATTCCCGGCAAAAAAATTATTACTCTCACTTACCATCATCACTTTCCGACCAAATTGACAGATTGTCGTATTCTTTACAAGTATATGAACTCATTGTAACAAATAATATTATTTATTTAAACCTTTAATTTTCTGCTCTAATAGCAGTTATATTTAAATAATACTTCCACTGCAATCAATTAGTGTAAGAACCAAACAGTAGGACTTGTGAAGGAGAACTAAACAAAACCAGTGTTTAATTACTTCTCATCATTTCATCATAACAATAATACCTTTATCTTGTTAACAATGTCGTTTTTTAATACACTAGCACTAGATAAGTAATATCTGCTAATGAGCAGCGTGCACTGAAGTTGCAACAATCAATAATAATTGCAATTATAATTTGTTGTTTTAAAAATTTGTTTTAATTATAATTATTAGGAACGGACTTATTCCACTTTCAAAAGAAATATTTATGCGATAGCATTGTACATCGAAACTGTTTTTGTTGATTGTACGTCGAAATAAAATTTGATTGAAATTGTGATTGTAACCATGGAGAGAATGTGTCTATAGCTCAGTAAAAATACCGTTAACATATTTTTTTTTAAAAAAGTGGACTTATACCACTTTCAAAAAAACCAGCTCATTTATTTCCAAAAGCTTATGCTGTGTATTTGCTGAGGCCAGAAGAGTGTTGTGTATTGTGAGATACTAAAACCGAATGTAACAGTTACTGC
This sequence comes from Stratiomys singularior, assembly GCA_954870665.1. Lineage (NCBI taxonomy): Eukaryota > Metazoa > Arthropoda > Insecta > Diptera > Stratiomyidae > Stratiomys > Stratiomys singularior. The sequence goes on from OX940877.1 coordinate 66,514,230, forward strand.
TGATCGCTACCGATGATGAGTTATCAATCTAGCACACGCACTGAACGTAAACGACCATTGAGAGCTCGAGAAAACCCAAAGTTCTGACATGATGACAATGCCAGATCTCATCGGGCAAACATCGATAAAGAAAAATTAGAAAGGTTCGGTTGGGAACACCATGATCATCCCCCATACTCTCTAGACCTAGCTCCTTCTGATTACCATTTGTCCCGATCGATGCAGATCACCTTGGCCGTCGTACCCTTTCAAAATGCTGAAGAAGTTAGAAAATGGGTCAATCAATGGATTGCCTCGAAAGATGAAGACTTCTTCACACATGGAATCAACATACTTCTCAGAAGATGAAAGGAATTCATAGCTAGCAATGGACAATTGATTGGTTAATACACTCATTGATTTAGTTATTGAAATAAATATTTTTTTCAAGTCGAAAAATCGACATTAATAACCAACACCCTCATTATCATTATACGTAAATTCTCAAAGAGGAGCGTCTTTCAAAAATTAAATATGCAGAAATACCGAAAATCATCGGGAAGAAGTAATTGTCGCATTCCATAACGGCCGTGAGGAAAAACAGTAAGCGAATTTGAAAATGGAATTGATGAAATTAGAACCACCATTGGAATCTGATAGCGGTGAGTAACGAAATACTTTGATATTTCTCAAGCAAAGAAACGAATTTCAAAAAGTGAAATTGAATGAACACTGAAATTCTATGAAGAAAGTTGCTCAGTCAACAAGATTCAAGATTCCTTTTCTGGTGGAATTGCACCCTTGCACCTGTTTTGGACGCATTTGACTTGGACAGTGGAGACAAAGCTACTGCAAAGTGTAAGGAGCAGCATTTGAAGTTTAACAAGCAATATCAGACATTCATCAGAATAATTTAACGACAGTTACGTTTGAACTTAAAGAAGTATTGTAAAGAAGGCATTACGTCTACCATATTGGACTAACGTCATCATGCGTTCCAGGACAGTGTTTCTGTATCATATGTTATTTTGATTTCTCAATATATAATAGTAATGAAGAAAATTATGACATCACCATCATCACCACCATCATCACCACCATCATCATCACCAAGAATCACGTTTATGCAAACCATGTATAGTCTACTTTGTAGGAGACGCCCCTGACGCTTTCCCGCCTTTTTTCCAAGCCACAAAATTTAACGCGAATTAATTTATTTAAACGTTATTCGGTTAAAATATAAAAATGAACTTTGAAGCTTCCACTGAAGTTAAATGAACTTGAATTAATTTCCGAAAAATATGAAACACGTTATTTCTTTAGAAATAATTCAATGTTTATGATCTGCAGAGAGGAACTCTCCGGACACCTCAAAATACGAGTGTAATCTTAGCACTAACTTCTTTTCATTAATCTAACATTTATTCTAAACTGTTAAAATAGTATACAATGCAATATGCTTAAAATGTATAAAATGTTAATATGCTAATACTTAAAATAATGCTGAGGAGCAATTCCACAGCAATTTCATATTCTCTAAAATCAAAGCCTCATGAAATTGTAAACTTGAAATTTAGATTATCATGTTTCTTGGTATTTCCGATTTTCCAGAAATGTATAACTGGAAATGCATTTCCATTTGATAATTAATAAAACGTCTTAATTTGCGTTACATACAAAAGACCTTTGTTTGAATTTATTGGAACGTTCAGGATAAAATTTCTGGCGTCAGATTTCTTTAAGGTGTTGGTTACGTTATCCAACGTGAATCACCCGAAAATGAAACTAAGAAAATATTCCGGATTCCAGACAAACTAAGAACCTACGGAAGTCAGATTAATGTAACCGGAGATGCAGTAGCAACGCTGCAACACGGAGCCACTCTCAAGAGCGTAATGTTTATTGAGGAGCGAAATTGGTTCGAAAATCGAAGCCGAAAATGGAATAATTGACATGTAACACTTAAGTGCTTTATCAGATCTTTATCAGGGGAAGAATGGAATGAGGCGCACTTTTAATAGGACCACAAAAGTTATCTAGATTTGAAGAAATCACGTGAGCGAATGGAAGAAATAAACTTAACTTTTAACTTGACTAAACTTTAACCCACTTTGGCAAAGAAAAGATTGCTGAAAACTAGGAAACTTCTTGTAGTTGAATATGTTAAAACATTTGGCAAATTTTGGAGAACCCGATAAAACTAATTAATTGTTTCGCTTAAATTAAATTATTTGAACGATTTTTGGGTAAGTAAAATAATTAAGTCAATCATAGACTCAAGAATGAAAAATCCTTTCAAAAACCACTACCACAAGTGAAAAATGTGTTACTTTTGAATGTCATTATTGATGTATGCACCTGCTTAATAATTGGAAGTAATTAATTAAAGTCAGTCATCAATATTTACATTTAATATTATGGAATACTAATAATTAATTATTGAAACATTTGACTTTTGACTGCAGCAAATTAATCCAAAGTCAAAGATCTGTCAAAATTGTATTGAATAGGCGTTGCTTTATTGCATTGAAATTAATTTTCGCAAGGAGGTAACATTCCCCTCAAGTATATTCTCCTGAATCCATTGGGAATACGGAATTCTTAATATTGGGGTACGTTATACAAAAAATAAAAAAAAAATACTTTTTGTTACAAGTATCGTTTATTCTTATCGAAAGAAAACATGTGAATAAATTATATTCATTTGAATTTGTGACAAAATGATTGAATTTAGGGAAAGTGCATAGAAAGGTACTTTAAAGGCCCTATAAGTGTTATACCCCAGGAGCTGGTTGATTCGGGATCTGGAGTTTTGAGGAAAACATTGAATGAATACTAAATAGATTTCAGAAGTTTTGGTAGATCAAATTTTCCATTTTCACTTACAACATTGTAAGTGATTTATACCCTTGCTAAGCTAACTCAGCGAAGACTCATGGGTGCGGAAGTTCTGATCAAATTTGTCGAATATCTCGAAAATGAATTAATATTGAGAAAGGTGGAAAGAGCTCAAGCTGGTTTCGAACACGCGTCCCTGCCGCTTCTCGTCAGGTGCCCACCTGACGAGAATACGGATCCCTTTGAGATTCGGATCCCCACGTACCGACACATGCAAACGTTGTGACTTGAACTATGTTAAACTCATTGCTGCACCGAATGACGAGGAACGAAAGAAAATAGAAGAAGATAGTGCAATACATCATATGCAAGCGGATGCAGCTTACAAACAACTTGCTGATGACGGAAAAAACTCCAGCTTTATAACCCTCTGCGTCGATCTACAGAAAGTCCTGTTCACTCCAAATTTATCACATTCGGACGTTTATTATCAGAGGCAATACTCCAATTACTACTTCGCAGTTCACAATATGACTAGTAACACATCCAATATGTTTCTATGGCATGAAGTGACTTCTAAACGGGGCTCTAAGGAAATTGGGTCATGTATTTTGAAATACATAACTTCAAAATGGAAGCCGCTGAGTGCAGGTTAAGAACGAAAACTTATTGTGTGGTCAGATCGCTGTGTCGGCCAAAATAACAATAAAGTTATTCTTACTTTGTATTTTTTCCTCATCAAAGCCAGATATTTTTCCGAAATACACCCAAAATTTATGACATCTGGCCACAGTTTTCTACCATGCGACCGTGATTTCGCACTAAGAACGTAGAAAGAAGAAGACTAAAGCTTTAGTACCACAAGATTGGAAGTACATCATCGCTTCATCTAACATCAGTACACCATAACAGAAATGATGCAGAGTGACTTTAAATATTTGGACATTCTCCCTTAAACTTATATGGTAAAAAAGAGTAAGTTTCAAATCGCACAATATCTGTGGTTTAAGATGTCATTCGACGACCCAACTTCCGTGTTCGTGAGGGAAAGTCACAACACGCTCAAGCCATGGAAGAGTTTTCAGTTGTTCAAATACAATATTCCGTCGCCAATATTACCCCAAATTTACAACAGACTGCTTTCCATCAGTAAGGAAAAAAAGAAGGACTTGCTTCACATAGTACATTTTTGGTTAGCGAAGAACATAAAAATTTTTATCAGAATTTGCCAACTGAGTAATAATGTCTTGTTTAACATGTTTTCCTACAAATTGTTTAAGTGTATAAATTATTTGAATATGTATTTGAAAGTTTCATGGTGTTAATAAATATTATTCAAAAAATCAAAAATGAAACTTATAGTATTATTGTTACTATCCAAAACGATTGTGAAGAAGGGCATATGTTACACTTGATGTTCATTAGATTCTTAAGCTGCGCGCTTTCTTTTTTTCATCCCTCCTGTAAAATTTTAAATTTGTAACAAACGCCCTTCTTCTAGAGACTCATTCATTTAATTCCGGAATATATTTTCCTTTAATAATCGTTCCTATAGTTTTAACCGCTGATTTCGAAAACAACTTCACTTAAGTAAAAACTGTTGCATTAGAGAAGTATTATTCCTTGGAAGTCGTTTGAATTTTTTAAATAATGTATTGAAGTATATAGATGATATACGACTTTTTCCGATCTTTTCATAGGTTGCTTTCTTAGCTTTTATCGGAGGAGCATGACTTATTATACTAGGCAGTCCACTATTTTGAAAATTCTTGTACTTTTGAATTTGCAACAAAGATGCGGAGAATGTTCTACTTGATGTCATAATATTCCTATGTTTGATCAAAATTTTCGATGTTCTCTAAATAACTCCAAAATCTCAATTATTTAGAGGAAATGAGATTACTGGTCAATAATCTCTTGACTCTTACTGGACAATACTGATTTATAACTATAATTCGGCTGGTTTCTGTCAGAGATAATAAGAACCTGATTGGTGTATCGTAATGTTTTGTCCTGGACAATCCGAAAAAAAGGTCCTTGACATTGTTGTCTAGATTGCTATCGAAGTCATAGGTCATACAGAATAATGGAGTATACTTGGTTGACACGTTTGTTTGCGACTCCTTTTTGGTAAACGTAAAATACAAATTCATTGGTTTTCAAATTTAGAACACCAAACAGTTTACCCTTAATTGTCTGAAATCAAATTGTCTGAAATAATAGAAGGGGCATAAGAGTTCTGCATAAAATTAAAGATGAAAGCTGCAAATCATCCCGTGAAAGACAAGTATCCTTCGAATCCTTCGGGCAATTTCGTTGTAGAACCTTTTGACCCCTCATTTGTGGACAGCCAATTCTTCCTCAGTTGCATTTCATATATAAGACGCTAAAGTGGGGATCTTGGTTTTCACCACGAACTTTTCACAGGTAATTCGAATGACAATCATATGTGTCTTTCAAATGTGAACACTTTGCTTCAAACAAGTTACGAATTTTTTCAGTATTCAATAATGTGCTTTGTTGAGAGGAATGTCCAGAATAAGGGTGAATAGTGTGTTAGCCTTGACATTCTGGCCTTCTTTATCAAATGGATTTCTGCTTGGTGATGCAGAGTAACAATTCGTCAAACACGTTTACCTGTTACTCCGGAACCAGACACGAAAGACCGTTTTCCATCCTCTCTTAGAGCAATATACTTTAAAGAATATTCTGGTGGCGTCACTCTACTGTTATGAAATCTGTGTATTTGCTCCTTCCTTTTCCATCTATTACAAAAGGAAAATATCCTGCTCATTTTTCAATTTAAATATCTTCATTTTCGGAATACCGAATTGAAAATTATTATGGGATAGCTAATCATAACATCCTATTTTGCATCTGAAACCATAAATTGAAGTTTATGCGGACGGTTTCCAAGAAATTTTAGTAAAATATAGCCGTATAAGCAGTTGGGTCCTGTTACACGAGCCGTTCAAAATTCTCCTTTCCTGTTTGACGATCAATTTCCTTGAGTTTTGGGGATTTAATTTGGAAGCTTTGGAAACTTCGCTTTCTTTTCTTTAAAGGTTCTGATGTGACATTTCAGTCCCTTTAACGGTCATATTTTTTAATAAACTTGGCATACGACGCGAAAGCACTGAAGTAGCTGATGATGTCTTGTATACTGAGATCAGTATTTGTCGTTTGTTGAGCGCCATTTAATCTCATATCGAAGTATTTTTCTTGCTAAAACAACATGTTGTTTTTGCGACGAACGCTTAAATGTATTTAATTTTATTTCTATACTTGCGAACGGCACTGGTGTTGTATTTAAACAGAATGCAAATTTACTTTTCCCAGGAACTTTAATTGCAAAACTCAATTTTGATGAATTCGGACTTAATTTTGAACCGAGCGACTTATTTATTACCTCATCTAGTCCAAACGTATCCCTGTCATTGTTGAAAAGAATTTGTTATTATCTATTTAATCGACAGCTCCTCTATATTCGTCTTCTGTTTAGGTTAATTTATTTCTGCTGTCTTCTTTTCTCTGCATTGTTGCTCCTTCATTCTGAACTTCTGAATTTTCTAAACTTCCAGTTTCATTTGTTAACTTTACTGTGTATGCTCATCTATGTTTGTAATTTTCCTTGTTCCTACTGATTATGATAGTGTTATTAACTTTATATTTCCTACCACAGAAAAGGTTCAAATCGTGTATATGAGTAAGTTACAATTATTGTTAATAACAATTGCTTCATTTAATTCATCTACGGGGTCCTTATCCTTCCATAACTTGATACTCTCGCATTACTTCTATTAGGTGTACAAATAAGCTTTAAGGGCTTTTTTTAATTTTCAAATTTTATTAATTAAAACTGGTACAATGTATATCATTTATTATATTACAATGTATATTGCCCGTCGCTTTTTACTACCGCGTTTAAAAAATTCCTCGTCTTTTAAGGCAGGCAATTTTCCACTTCTTCGTAAATAGTGAAGAAGCTCATAAGCCAGTGAACGGAAGGCGCCATGTCTGGCGAATACGGCGGATGAGCTAGAAATCCCAGTTCAGTGCCTCCAAAGATTCTTTGACAATTAAAGCAACATGTCGTCGGACGTTGAAGGATCACTTTGATATGTTTTTAAGCATATTGGTGATATTTAAGCATTAATGTTCGATCCAACTGCATCAATTACTATTGATAATGATCCGTAGTGATAGTTTCGTTAGGCTGAAGTAGCTCGAAGTAGATCATACGAGTTGATTCCACCAGATACACAGCATTATCTTCTTACCTTGAATACTCCGTTCGGCCGTTGAAGTTAAGGCATGGCTGGGCTTTCCGCTTGGTTTTTCTGCGCTTTGGATTATCGTAGTGGTTCCCATTTTTCGACTCCCGTCACTATTCGATGCAAAGAATCAGAATTTCCCTTTGCAGTAGTTGTTTGTGCGTGAATAAACGGAGGCTGGAGTTGATGCGGCCCTGTGTGCTACTTTTGCACAATACTCATGCCGTTTTTCGGTTTGGAACCGGTTGTTGAGTCACTCAGAAGTTTCTTCAAGTTGAATCAACAAAAAAAAAACAGTGATTTAGCAAATGATATGTCGTTGGCACAAAAGTTGACATAGTTGGAGCGCAAAAAATGTGTGTTGTTCACATTTCAATGAGATGACACATACTAATTTTTTTTCCTTCCGTTTTCGGCAGAGCCGAAACACCAAAAATTGGCCCTGGCTCTCTAGGCACTGGCCAGCGAATGACACATACTATGTTAAGAAAACGATGACGTTTTATACTTATACTTATTTATACACCTTATACTTTGAGGGTACAAGGTCGTGGAATGACTCATACTGCATTCTTTACCACAGTCTGAGTATTGTTAAGGTGAACTCGGTTCCTTGTTATAGGTTTCATAAGTTTTCTGGTGTCCTATTGAGATTGATACAGATTTTGAAAACATGTCAATCGTTGTCAGAATGAAATGTGTTGTATTGTGTAAATTTGAATATGAATGACAATGAAAGAGTTATTTTCTTGGATTTGAAGCGAATAATATTTTAGATCTTAAGGACGCAGGAAATATTGTCATGTTTGGTATACCTCACAATTGTTAATGATATGAATTATGTTAATATAATATCTAATATAAATTAATATAAAATATAAATATAAACGAATTATTTAAAAATTCCGACAGTAATATGCATGAAAATTTTACATTTATGAAAATTTAATTTTAAATAGAGTTTATATAAGGCCTTACGGTTGTTTCCTTTGATACAAGTTGTAGGAAAGGCTCATTCAGGGGCTCCTCTTAAACTGCGATTCCGTCGTTTAAACGCTTTTCTGAAAAACACAGTGTAGTACACCTAGTACTTACGGTTGATTCATCCCGAATATATGTGTCTAATGTTGAGCCCATGGGATCATTCGCTTAATATTGGTATCCAACTTAAGATTTCTGCATTAGAATTGAGTATGCTTAAAAAGCGTCCAAAGCTGATTTATTTCTAGCTGATATATTTGATATATATTTATAGGGATACTTATTGGGTTGTGCGATAAAATGACAAAGATAGAGGAATTACTCATACCTGTCGTTAGAACAAATTTTTTTTTTGCAGTTTGAATATTGGGAAATGGAGATTGGTCGTTCATCGTCATATTTATGCAATCATGAAATTTTTTATACTAATCAGTCACTTAAACTTTTCTTACTTCTCTTTAACATTGTGTGAGTTTGCGGAATTTCGAATATGTTTCCGATAGTACCAAATAATCCAAGAAACGATCTAGTTTTTTTTAGGTTTTCAGTAGTGTGAAAATTGGAACGTTTTAAACAGTAAAGGTTTTTTGCAAGCATCGCTTGGACCCACTTCGGTCTGATGGATACCACCAGCCAGATCCAAGGTCGAAAAGTTTAAAAATTTCCAAAATATGTCCTGGATATCGTTCACATTGAAAAGTGAGTGCCTCTAGCTGATTGTATTCTCTTTTGCATTGCCTATTCTACATTTTTAATTCCCATTAGTGTCCAGTTTTTCAGGACTCTCTACTCAAGCGCGTTCAGATGGAAGTCATTTGGTGGACTATGTCTTGGTTCATCATATCAGATATTTTTCTGTGTACTTTTTCTTAATAGAGATAATGTATAACATTCCGTTATCTGTTCTCTTTCGGTGCTCTACCTGATTTGAAAAACTGAGTTTTTGACTCTCAAGGACAATTTATCATACTCTCCAAAGCCTTTGAAGATATCTTTACATTTTTCTTGATTTAAGTGTTTTGTTCGTAGCAAACTGATAATGTTGCCAGAAGAAGCAACAGGTGAACCATTAGTAAATTTGAATAGTGCCTTGTAACATGAATAAACTAAGAGTTGTGCGAAGATCAAGGTCTCTTCAGCGTGTAACACATTTGACACTTCAGCAAATGCATACTATGCGTGAGCAGTATACATTCCTTCTGATGTTAATAAATATGGAAGTGAGTTAAATAGTATGATGAATATATTGGCTTTTTTGATTTCAACAGGAGATTTTTAGATAAATTTGTATATTTAGGCAATATCATGGTACGGTTAAATTTTAATGATAATATGGTATCCTAATTTATCCCTTTTTGAAATATTGATATCGACATTAAATATTTGTATACCAATGAAAGGGCTGAAATATGTATGCAATTTGAGTACCTTTAAATTTAGGTCACTAGTTTGGTTGAATTTAACATAATGTGGTAGTTTAACTTCTTGCTCTCTATTGTACTTTGCTTGAAGACTGTTAATTATAACAGGATTGATTTCTTCAGTGTAAAGAGGGTTCAACTTCTGGTTATATAAAGGCAGAAGGTGCGCGTGCAGGAAGCAGAAATCAAGAATTTTAATGGTCCGAAAGGGGATGAAAGATGGCCGTAATTGAGTATGTTACCGTGGGTATTAGTATAAAAGTATCCGATGGCCAGTTGGTAGCAAGGTTTGCCATATTATAATCGTCCTCTTCAACGTTCAGTGTATTTCTATCACAATATGTGGTGAAGACTGGATTGGGCAAATCATATTGATGTAGTAATGATACTAGTGGGGGTTTGAATCATGTAATTTTATTGAGTGTCTGATGTTACTTTGTTTTGATTTCCTGGAATTTCATGGGATAATGAATGAAATAGGACTTTTCGTTCTGCTTCTAAGTAATTGCTGGCGTTGGGATTCATTTATCTTAAATAGCTCTTAAGATGAAAACATCGGTGCTCCAGTTTCTTAAATGTTTCGATACCTTGGTTATTGCATAACTGTTAAATATGTTTCCACCTGACAATACATCCCCGTGTTCCGGTCTAGGATGGAAGTTATGCATAGCCTCTGGCTTCAATTTATTATTTTTCGAATGAAAATAATAAAATAGTGCTTTCAAACATTCCATATGTTGTCTATCTTTGGGTTCCTTAACATAGATATTATAGTTGAGAGGTGAAATCATATTGCATTAGTCTATATGAGTTGTAATATGAGTACTATATGAGTTGTAGTCTATGTGGCTGGTAAGCAAAATTTGATGCATTTTATAGCATATTTTTGAAATGTATAGGCTGCATATTTTAACGCTTTGCACTCCGGACGATTTTTGGGATGAGGTTCCAGAAACTCTGGGTCATTTTGACCAGGAGCTACCACCTGCTACGAAGTATTTACAATGTTGCAAGCTCCGGGTGATTTTAACCATGACCTATCCGGTAATCTGATAGTATTTACAATGTTGCGACCATGCTTCTGAGAAAGGTCAAAGACCCTGCTTTGTTATTAAAGAAAGTGATGTGAAATTTGAAAGTTTTTTTTTATTAACAAAATTATAATATGAAGAATATAACAATATCAAAGTACAAAAATAAAAACATAAAGAATATAACAATGGAGGAGTATAATAATAAAAATAAAAAGCATATAACAATACAAAAGATATAACAATATACAAAAATAACAATTATTTTTCTTGAAAAACAATCCCCAAGATGCATTCGTGGTTTATCAGGACAGGTATCGCAATATTCGCTGGTTTCGTGTCTTTCGCCTTTCTTCTGCCTGTTGGAGCACACAACGAATTCTGTTTTTTCCTCCTCCGCATTTCGTGAAGCTTCTCGTTCAGCCTTACTTCAGCAGACGCAGAGGAAGAAGTTGACGCTCTCGACCTTTGTTGTCGGAAATTGTTAACCAGTTGATCGACCAGTAATTTGATGTACTTTATGTGCGTCAATGGTTTCTCACTTCGATTTTTTTGATAGTTTCATATAAAATATAGGAGTTAATGACAGACACCTCCATGCCCCAGAAAAACATTTTTCTCCACCACTCAAGGGATCTTCGTAAAAAACAATACGTGGATGCGTATTGATCGGCCCAATCAACGCCGCCCATGGAAGCTGGTTATTGCATTAGGCTTCCTAATTTTAACCTCGTTCCCTTCTGGTAGAATTCTTGCTGAATCCACCATGCCAATATCATTCCACGTGCTCTAGAGGGAGACGATTCTTTTGTCTTTCTAGGCTAGGAACATGACACTCTCTTTTTTGCTGGCGAAGGTATTTTCTTCAGAAAACTTTGTTGTTTTTTTTTTTGAGACCGATGGAATACCTTTCCTATTGGCTTTTAAAGTGCCAGTTAAGTGGGGATTCATTTTCCTGAGCTCTTCTGCCCAAGGGATACTGATATACTACCTATCGGTGAACATGTGATAACCCTGTGCCTCGGGAATATTATTTAAGAGTTTTTGGTACAGATTCAGCGGAATTCTGGTGGACTGGACTATGGATTCGTCAACACAAATGTTTTGTCCAGTAATAAAATATTCTGAAAATTTCGAATCCAGGTACTCCAAAAAAATTCTGACCCGTTGTATGCGGGTGTTTAGATCCGTGCTACCTGATTCCGGTGTTTTAAGGTGGAGCATTCAAGATATTTGTTGAAATCGAGCTCTTGTAAATACACTCGAATAGAAGGGGATTCTGCTATTATTCCTCGTAGACCAATACTCTTGCATATTGGCGAGAGGCATTGTACCCATATTCAGGATGACTCCAATAAATGTCCAGAATTCATCTGTATCAACATCATGTTGAATGTACCATTCAGTGTCTTTGCTAAGATTTTTTGATGCCAACACGGATCTTGCATAATTATTCGTTTCTCTTATTATATCATGAACCAGCTCGTCCGTGAAAAACAGCTTGAAAAATTGGATCAGTTCCAAAATATCGGAGGAAATTTGCGGACCTGGCATTTTTGATCCAATGGAAAAATTGATTCGATGGGGCCTGTACCCATCCTCCGTAACGTTGACCCAGTCATCATTTCCCATTGACGTGCCAGCGTCATCATCGGTATAGGATTCGATACGTCGATTTCGTCTTCGGTGAAATATTACATCGCTGTCGTCACTTTCGCCCTCAGTATCACTATATCCATCTTCATTTCCGTCACTTTGAATCAAATTATTGCCGTATATCGTGAGTTCAAATTCATCCTCACTTTCCGAAAATCCACTCTTTTCGTAACTATTATTTCCTACCATTTTACGGTAAAGAAATATGCTAGCGTGAACGACTTTGAAAATGAAGGATCGGTTTGGCACTGGGCAAACGTGTAACGCAGAGGAAACTTTTCAGAGATCTTAACACCACAACATTTTTGGAGTAAGTGCCGTGGGGTTCGTTACAGTCCTCTTACCAGAAAACATCCCTGGTTTCCCTACTTCGTGGCCAAATGATATAGCGTTCAGATAGTGAATTTTTAATCAGGGCGACGTCGTACCGCTTTTCTAACGTCAACATGTGGACTAATAAAAAAACAATAAGCGTCTTAGCTACTCGACAGTTCAATCAATGGTTCAAGGCCTGGTTTGCGTCACAGATTTACCTTGTAGCGGACCGTCTTCAGGAGGACCCTACCATAAATCAGTCTTAGACTCAATAGCGCTAGCCCGATTGCACTTCAACTTTCGTTTTTCCGTGTTTTACGCTACAGACAAAAATACGATTAAAAGAAATGGAGCCAGCTCGGTCACCGGACCGATCGGATTACACTAAGCGTGTGCCGAAACATCTTCCTACCTGCATAAAGATACAATGTTGCCTCTAGATGCTAGCGTGCCGTGTCAACGGATGCCTCCGCGACAACGGAGTGCTAAGGGTTAGAAAACGGGAAAGGAGCTTTGAAAACTTGATTTTGGTGTACTGAATAGTCTCGTGTTTAGTATGAGTTTTTAAGGTTTAAACTTGAAGCAACTATGGTTTTTCTTTAAAACAGAAAGCATAAGCGTCAACTTAAGATTAAAAACAATCTTAATTTAAACTTAAAAAAAGTTCTTTAACCCTTAAATGATAATCGGGGTCCACTGGAACCCAAGGCATTGTTGATTGTAAATATTTTTAATTTTCCAGTTGGAAATGGAGCTTGTCCTACCCTCGAATGTTAGTTCACATTTTAAACTACCGAATTGCACACCAAAATTACGTCAGTCAACTGTTAGTGTCGTGTCAGGACGGTGAGAATTCGAGTTGGGGTCCCGCGTACCCCGTTTTTTTCGGTGTGGTGGATGTTTTTCTCGGATTTTTGCGGTTCTTCATATTTGTATTTGAGATAATTATGATTATATGCATTGCCAAATTTTTTTTATCAACGTTATATTCAGCGCAATTTGGTTTAATAAAAGACACGTCGATTACGGAGTCAGACGATACGTGAAATGCTTTAGCGCAACGATGATAAGGATGGTGACCTTATCGATGAGGCTTCCTTAGAGGAGAACATTGTGTACGAGGACAGTGCAAATGATGTTTCTGACTTAGAGCTATCCAGTTCGGACGAGAGTGCAGTGAAAATAGACGATAACGATCTCGAGAACAGTACCTTATAGCAAAGAATTTTAGAAGTGAGAACGCGCTGTAGTAGTGTTCCTAGCTGAGGCTGACCACCCAAAACTCCAAAACAACTGAAATTTGACCGACTTAATGGTTTGATCTTAACCAAAACTGTTCAAATATGACTGTAAACAAATTTCAAGTCCCAATATTGCAAACGGGAGGTATATTCGCCATTTCTTATGATGGGATCACCGAACCTCATGTGTCATTTACGTGATTTCGGAGTAGTGTGTCATTTCAGGGTTAAGATCGTTCAAAAATATATTGAAACATAGCTCAGAAAATAGGTTCAATGAGGCAAGCCTTTGATACAAAATCGTAGTGCCAAACAACTTGTATCTGCATCTGAGATTTCCAGCCGTTTTTGGTAGAACCTTGTTCTTGGTGGAAATGCCTGCCCACCGATTCGTACTGGGAAGAGGTGATATCGGGTCGTCGTTACTTATAACTCGTAATGGGCCTGACTGGATTTGTTTCCAAGCGGTCTCATCTCTTTTGGTGAGTCCTTTTTGAAACAAACAAATGAGACACAACTGAACGCCGTGGTAATGAATAGATACGAGAAGCAACAACTTTCGCTTCCAAGTTTTATGCAAATGTGAATGGTGATAAGGAAGTTGGTGTTTAAAAACCTTTCATTAGTTGGTGTTTAAAAACGTTTCAACATTTGCGTACCCGGAAAAAAATAACTCATATTCTTAGGTTGATTGTGGTGAAACATCAGGTTCAAGTTGTAATATTCCAGGAGCTGTATACCTCATGATTCACTACTTCCATAGTAGCACAATTTCAATAGATACTTTTCTACTGCATAAATTGTGATCATTCAGCATACAGTGTTCACATCCAAACCTCCGGAGGGTGGTTACGGTGAGGGTTCGCTGCCCTGGGGAGAAGCTTTCACCGCGCAAGGAACCCGGCGAACGCGTCTTCCGGGAGTAACGTAAGTGACGACGAAGCAAACAAGTAAAACCACTACCCTCCGTAGATCCGCGAAGTAGAAGTTGAATTTGTTGCTCGATAGCGAAATGTGCGAAGAGAAACTTAAAGCTAAATTTAAGTTATTCAGCGATTAACCGAAATATTGTAAGAAGAATCATAGAAGCTAAGAAGGGAATTGTGGTTGAAATTAAACAAATAAAGTAATTGTACTTGTAGAATAGTGGTTAGTTTTTAAGGGTAGCAGCGAATCAACGGACTAGGCATACGAGATCACTTGTTGATGGAAGCCAGCGAGCAGCGCAAGAATCCACCGACATCAACTTCAAAATAAGGAGCTACCGGAACAAGCTCAACCGGTTGTATGCCGGCTAATGAAACCGAACCAGCCGCGAATCTGGCTCACTTTCGCGTTTCACGATCTTTGGCTGCGCGTAAGGGGCCATGGACACATCACAAAACAGGTACTTACCTCCATATGACAAACAGTCGCGGCAATGAACGAGTAATGAATAAATAAACAAACACAAACTTAAAACACACACACAAACTTAAACATCACAAACTCCATATAACTCGCGCAAATCGCTCGAAGTGTACCTCCATATTACAAACGGCCGCGGCAATGAACGCTTAATAAATAAGTAAAAAAATAAACAAACACAAACTTAAACACAAATAAATAAACCAGATGTCACAGGTCATCTGTCAGCCGGCAGTTGCGGCGAAGTGTGATGCGATCCAATGTGGATGGTGGAACTCGACGTACCATGATTACAGTGATTCCGGCGAATGGATCGAAGCTCGGGTGGGCCATCGCCCGAATGGTGAACGGCCGCAGCGGGAGGATCTCGAACCGCTAAATGGAAGATGTTAAAAGGAAGTGAAAAAGAACGGTGGGTTTCTTTTTTGGTGTCAGACGCAAGACGGTACGGGAGTGTGGAAAGATATAGTAGGAGTGCGATTCCTCTGTTAATATAGCTA
The DNA here is from genome assembly GCA_954870665.1 of Stratiomys singularior. Classification (NCBI taxonomy): domain Eukaryota; kingdom Metazoa; phylum Arthropoda; class Insecta; order Diptera; family Stratiomyidae; genus Stratiomys; species Stratiomys singularior. The sequence continues at coordinate 66,529,873 of OX940877.1, forward strand.
TGTTAGTGCGCGAGAAGAAGTGTAATTTTTGAGACTAAATAATAGATATAATAAAAGATATAAAAAAAGACTAAATAGGACTAAACAATTGAGACTGAAGTGTTGAGGCGGTGCAGCGATCGTTCGGGTTCCGGAGACTGGGTGCGGAACGCAGGCGAAGACAATTTGAATTGGCGGAAGCACGGAATCGTGGGGGTGGCCACCGTCGCACAAGTGATAGGCTTGTAATTACTATATTATTACTATTATATATAAATTTTCACTATTATATATTATCTGTTATTACTATTCTACTATATTAGCATATCAATAGAGTCTAATAAACTAAACAACACGAGTTTCTCTTCCACGGGTGAGACGAGAGCAACGCGGACGGTAGTCGGTCCTTTGTTTTCAGGGTGTTTTCCTTTTCGTTTACTTTTTCTAGGATCAACGGTTTCCGAGTGGTTGTGGAGGTTCCCTACGAGGAAGAGACCACTCTGGTCTCATCGCATTCTCGCTTGGCAACGTTTCGGGGCTCGGTAAAACGGGACCGGGATCTACCGGGACCGAAGGCCCCAGCCGTTACTTCTCCGTACAGGAACGACCGTGGGGGTTTATCGTGCCCAACACTTCCCCCAGCGATTTAGGTTGAAGGCTGGGAGTTCAAGGCCCACCCACGGAATTAAGTGTAATAGGGTGAATAGTGAATAAGAACGTGACTTAGAACCAGAAGGTTTAACTTATCTTTTACGAGACTACAGGTCCTTACCTATTCAATATTCTGTGTAAGAAATGTGGTATAGTAGGAAAGACTCCCAATGTGAATGGATTTTGCTAAAGCTAAAATCCATCAAGAGGAATTTACGGAAATTTAGTTAATTACATGCAGAACCCAGAATACAGCTCCAGAGAAATTTTACTTTTTGCAGCTTTGTGTCACTGAATTCTACTTTTATCGTGAATGTCAAGCCCTTACAGGTTAGAAATATGGGACAACTATTTTGATACATTATATAGATAAAACCTTGTGTCGAAAAGTACTGCTAAAGAATTTCAGTTATTTTGAGGCGTGTATAGCCGCCAGAATAGGAACAGAACAACAAATAAATTTTCTTTTAGTTCTTTCAGTAAGCAGAAAATAAAAACGCACTTGAAATATTCTCGGCGTGGGCAAGAACTTGAATTTTTGAAGAGGAAGATATGGAAAGGAAGGAGACTTTTCTTCCATCATTAATACAAGCACCTAATTCCTAACACCAAGTCTTTTACAAACAACAAGTCGACGTCTTTGAAGCAAATGGAATATGCATTTGGAAGTTCAGGAAACAAGGAACTAAAGGAAAATCAATATCAACGATAAGTGAAAGGAGAATAATGTTCCAAGGCAAACGAATTTGCCAGTCCAAGTTTTCGAATGCCATCAAATGCCAACCAATCCGGAAGCATTTAAATTGTCCAAACTCAAATGAGATTTGCCTTATCTCACACAATATCAATGTTTTAAGGGAAAACTAACAACTAATGATTTCAAGATTGAGATCATTCCTGAAGATACGCGCACAGTATATTCTTGTAGAATTTCCATGACCCAAGTTACATGACGACCGATCAGACCATTGTTGGTATGGAAAGAGACAACAGGACGTCTCGAGTGGAAGGACGTATCAGCGCGCAGCACAGTGTTAAAAAGCTACTGGGCTCAATGGAACTCGGCAGAAGGCACTTCATATAGGATGAAAATTGTTCTTCCTAAGAGTCGGGTCAAAGGACTACTAAAGGAGATGCATGAGGAAACATTGGGAGGTCACCTTGGGGTGAACAAGACCCTGATAAAGGTGCGCAAAAGATTCTACTGGCGTCACGCTCGGGACGACGTTCTTGACTGGTGTTGTAAATGCACAATGTGTGCTTCCGTTACAGGCCCAAATCGAAGAACGAGAGGTCAACTGCCGACTTATAACGTGGAGGTACCGTTCGAAAGAATAGCTTTGAACACTGCAGGACCCTTTCCCGAGTCTGAATGGGGAAATCAGTATTTACTCTTAGTAGCTGATTACTTCAGTAAGTGGCCAGAAGTAAACCCAATTCCTAACCAGGAGGCAACCACTGTAGCGGAGCAAATCATTTTACAGTGGGTTAGTAGATATGTCGTACCCCATGAACTATATTCAGACCAAGGTAGAAACTTCGAGCCACAAGTTTTTGCCGAAATGTGTGAGCTGCTGGGAATGCGAAAAATACGGACAACACAACTTCACCCCCAGTCCGATGGAATGGTCGAACGGTTCAATGATACGCTAAATAAACTTTTGGCCAAGATGGTTGATGAAAATCAAAGAGATTGGGGTCGACGCCTTCCACTATTTATGATGGCGTACCGAACTGCAGAATATGGATCGACAGGAGAAGGGCCAGCGAAGGTCATCTTTGGAAAAATGATTCAACACCAGCTGATGTAAAGTTGTGGACACCCCCTGAGCAGCCCCAATCCATTCGATGAGATATGACTTAATGGCAAACTCTTTCGGATTCCAGCCGGTCGATTTAGTGTGGCTATATAACCCACGCCGTTGGAAAGGCAGATCTCCGAAGCTACAGCCGAATTGAGAAGGACCCTACAGGATCATCAAGCGAATCAACGATGTGGTATACAGAATACAAGAGCACCAGGAACCCAGGGCAAAAATGAAAACTGTGCACCAGGACCGCCTTGCCCCATACTATCAGCAGGAAGACGTGGAGACAGCTAATGTGAGATTTTTTCGAGGCATAAAAGATAAAAGGCGGGGATAGTGTGACATGTTCGAATAATTTCATGTGCCAATTTACTCATCTAAAGAGCATATTTGTAAACAAGTATCAATTACCAAGACACCGATCATTCTCGAAGGGGAAATAGGCATAACGTAAATACATTGCGTGCATTGAGTACAGCAAATACGTGTGTAAATGACTCAGCGCGTAAGCTCGAGAATGATCCACGTGGAAGATTTGGGATTGGTTGGTACATGTATAAAAGCGACTACAGCGAGCGGCGAAGGAAAGTTTTGTGGATGAAGCGAAGTTTTGTAACATAAGCGAAAAGCGACAGTGCGCGTTAAAAGTAGTGCGGTAATCAAATGCTGTTGAAGTAAAATAAAATTGTACGCAGATTAAAAAGCGAGGGAAAGTAATTGAAATAATTATTTAATTAAAATAAACGCGAATAAGTGAAGTGAAGTAAAAATAATTGTAAAGTGTTAACAGAATAAATTCTCAAACACCTAATTTTAAATCAGTCGGTTGTGTTTAATTGACCTCCGCGAACATTTGCGAAGCAAACGGTCGCGCACCTGAGAAACTGCAACAATATTCATATTGTAGAAATTTTTCACATAGTAGAAATTTCAATTTCTTCAATCCAATGAACGCTCTAAAATTAAACACATCTGGTATTATATCTACCAGAAATCGTTTTCATTTACATTCCGAACTCTTTCTCTATCCCCCTCCACTACTCCCAAAAACGCCACCTGCACGTTAATTACAATGTTACGTCTTACCAATTGTTTTAGAATTTCCTAAATACACTAGAAGCATGTTGCACTATTAACGTACTTTGTGTTAGTAGTACGTCATTTGATGTTGAGAGAAGACGTAGATATAGTGCTCATTTTTCACACGTTAGTAGCCTTGACATTTATGTGAGTTATATTGAACGGAAAGAAAGTGTATGGACGTCATATAGGTTCAGAAATATTGTATCAGATGCGGAAGAATCAAACACATCGAGCTTAGGCTTCAAAAAAGCCGTCTCTTGCCCGAATTGTCCAAAAATTTGAAATCCTGGTTTGTCCATTCACACGAAATTGATACTTTTTATTTTTAAATTCGCACTGGATGGATAAGAGTGAAGAATTGGCCCTGGCTGCGATGGCATTGGCCAGTGTTTTCGATCTTGTGGCTCATGTTATTCGTGCTTATTTATAAGTCAGTCTGTGTATCTGAGTTTTTGAATTTGGTTGTGTAGGTATGTGTGATCCGAATTGGGAGTGATATAGGTGTTCTATTTTAAGATTTGCTTCTGCTATGAATGCTCCGAAGCTGTTAGGTAAATTGCTATCGTTTTTAAAAAAAATCTTTATTATTGTAATAAATTAAATTTATTGAAAAATTAGAAATTGATTTATTATTCTAATTAGTCTTTAATATTGTAATATTTTTGAAAGAGATTGTAATTTACCCAGATCCCTTCGTATGTAGTGCAATGAAACAATTAGTGATCTACTGTGTCAGTTTTGTTGCAGTGTATGCATAAGTCTGTTGTGCTTTTTTTGACTTGATATAGTCTTAGTTTATTGTAGACTCTATTCGTTAAAAATCTGTTGATGGTTTTAATGTGCTTAGGGGGTATATTACTGTTGAGGAACCAAGGCTTAACACTGTTGTTTAGGTGGTGTCCTTCTTTCCAAATGCACCGTGCGTAGTTTATGGTTTTTCCGTTATTCTGATCTTCCATTTTTCTTCAATTTCCTCTCTGGTTTGGGCTATTATTTCATCGAGTTCGAACTTCATTTCCATAACTCTTGTTAGTCTGTTAGCTTATCCTGGGATCCAGATAAATCTGATGATTTTCTCTGGGTTATTGTTAATGAGTTTCCAGAATTCATACGTTACATTTCTTTTTTCCTGATTATCTTCTAAGCTCTTAATTGTGTTGTTTTTTTTGGGTAGGGAGGTGAAGATTATTTACGTTCTGAGTGTCGGACTCCCAGTGGACCTACTGGACTACCGACTAAACACCTCCCTGTCAACCGGAGCGCCTAGCCTGGAACCGTTTGACACATTACTTCGGGCTAGGCCTCCCAATTTTACCTCTTTTGGCGCCTTCGGGTTACAGGGATTCCTTCTCCAGTTGGATGGGAAAGAGGAGGAGGATTGCTAGAGAAGGGAACCCTCCACCCTTGACGCCTCCAGCCGATCAAGTATGCTTTTTTTCATTACAAAGATTGCCCGAGCGTAATGTGTCACTTGATTCCATTTGTCAAATGATTTCAGTATCTCTTCGATTAGGCTATCTGGATGGAGCTCTCCCACTTTTTCGGCAAGATCACCGCGCTCTTTGTCCCATCTTCTGCATGAAAATAAAGTATGACAGGCGTCATCCTTCACACCTATGCAGAATATGCAATCTGGACACCGTGACTTACCTATCTTGTGCAGGTAAGACTGAAAACAACCGTGTCCACTCAGTAGCTGGGTCAGGTAGAAGTTAGTCTCACCGTGCGTTCGACTGAGCCACGATCTCCAATTTTTGATGAGACGCGTGGTCCATCTTCCCTTTAGCTCACGTTCCCATGATTGTTGCCATTCTTCGAGAGTGCATCGTCTTTCATCGTGAGCAACTTATTCTTTATTATCCTCGTGCCTTCGGAGGTAGACTCTATTGCTCTCTCTAGCAAGGAGAGCGATTAGCTTAGCAAGGGTATAAATCACTTATAAGTTCTGAGTGAAAATGGAATAATTGATTTACCAAAACTTCTGAAATTGATAAAGCCAGACCAAAGACAATTTGGAATTTAGGAAAAGTTCAAAGCTGTAGAGCAATATTCATAACTAGTAAATAACCAGTCGACATCCACCTAAGCTGGTAGTGCCAATCGACACGTCCCAGCCTGTGAGTTGGCACCTGATGAGAAGCGGCGGGGACGCGTGTTCGAAACCAGCTTGAGCTCTTTCCACCTTTCTTTAAATATTAAATTCACTATCGAGGTACTCGAAATATTTGATCAGAACTTCCGCACCCATGAGTCTTCGCTGAGTTAGCTTAGCAAGGGTATAAATCACTTATAAGTTCTAAGTGAAAATGGAAAAATTGATCTACCAAAACTTCTGAAACTTAATTAGTAATTAAAAAATTAAATTTAGCGTTTTTAGATACATTATTTATAGCGCTATTTACGGTTAAACTGTTTACTTTTCGTTTTTATGATTTTGCATTTGAAATATTAATGAATAATAATAATGTAAATAATAAATATATTTATATCATGTAATGAATGGAAGGTCAACATAAAATTTTTTATTCAATATTTACAGAAAATTGCCAGTTAGGAAAAAGATCAGTCTAGGATGGTGAAGCTTTTTAAGGAAATGAGTAGTGGGTGAGTCTGATGCTGATAATGCTGAAAATAACAGTTTGGGCAGTAAAGATTATGAATCAACTCCAGATGAAGCACCAGAAGAACCAGAAAATGATGAGACATGGCATACCAATACAACACATATAAGAAACTTCTCTTTTGATGCAGATGCCGCTAGGACTCTTTTGGATATAGACAAGAATATTTCGTCAATTCAGGTTTCATGAAAAGATATGGGATAACCAAGTAATGGATTATGTAATGGTAATGATTATAAAATCTACGAATGATTACGGCATAAAACCTTGCAATCAAACACGGTCACATACCAGGCATAGCAGGAAGGCAAATTTCAAAAATACTTATTGAATATTGTTTGAAATATGTACTCTACTCTATTACTTTGAACGCACCTACTACAACAACATTAATCTGTAACCAACTTCAACTAAATGTCTAAATAATATATAACTAACTTGTATTTGTAAACTCTAGGTTAGGCTCTTGTTGTTCTATATCTGGAATACAAAGACGGGTTTTTTATACCTTCATAAACTCAGTCCTTTCATTATCGTCCACTGTTTCATACAATCTCAACAGGTTATGGGCCCAGTGGATTCGAGTCAAATCATTTCAATATCGCTTTGTTCGTAACTAGGTTTATATCAGGCGTGTATCGCTTTATTTTTTGAGTTGTAAGCTTTGTACAAATTTCCATACACCGCGTGTGTCGCAACAAGTTGGAATATGGCATTAATTACCGAAGCGAGTATTGAAAAACTGAAGGGAGCTGAAAACTATCACACATGGCAATATGCCATGCAAAATGTGATCGCCCTGAATGAGCTGGAAGGATGCATTACTGATCCTGTGACGGGAACTGATGAGGTTTAGCTCCGCAAGGCAAAGGCGCGCCTTCTTTTGTCAGTTTCAGAAAACATTTTCGAACACATCGAAAACAAGAAGTCAGCCTAGGAAGCGTGGATAGCCTTGGAAGTGTGGATAGCCTTGAAAGAGCTTTTCGATGATCGTGGATTATCGCGGCGAAGTAGTTTATTGCGAAAATTAATAATAATTCAGCTTGAAAATTGTGATTACATGTCCCAATATTTAAGTAAAATCACGGCAACTGCAAATAAGTTGACTGGCATTGGTTTCCCAATCAGTGGCGAGTGGTTAGGTGAAATCGTACTAGCAGGTTTGGGAGATGAGTTTAAGCCCTTCATCGTGGGTATTGAAAGCAGCAGCACTGAGATAACTGCTGAATTCATTCGCGCAAAATTGATAGATCTAGATTATCAAAAGGTAACGAAGACAAATGAAACTGCATTTTTTAACGTTGAACAAAAATATCATAAAGCAAACCAAGTATAGTGCTATAATTGCGGTAAACGAGGGCACAAAAGTGCAAATTGTCATGCGAAAATTACTAATAATAATCGTTCGGCATCAAAATATACTCCAAAACCGGTGATCTGATGACGGATTGAATACATGGTACATTGACAGTGGTGCGTCTCATCATATGACGCCAAACAAAAATCTTTTGTCTAATATTAGTGACACATCCATAAGAGAAATTTCCATAGCCAATAACGAAAAATTGCCAGTAAGTGGTTATGGGAAACTTACGTTGCAATGCCAAAAAGTAACAATTGAAGTAAATAAAGTGCTATTTGTACCGGGAATAAAAATAATCCTATTAACGGTTGCAAAAATCATTTCTATGGGAAATACGGTTAAATTCAATGATAAGAGGTGCGAAATTTTTAATCACAATGGCAATTTAATACTAACCACGAAATCTGAAAATGGTGTCTATAAAATTATTAATAAAAGTATTTCTTGTTTCGCTGCTGGTACGTTCTCAGATGACAGGACTCAGATGACCTGGCATAGACGGTTAGGTCACATAACCTATAATGACATGTGTAGAATGAAGAACTATGCAGTAGAAGGGATGTCATTTTCCGAAAATTCATCCCATCTTAACAATTGTGAAGTTTGTCTAAAAGGTAAACAAACCAGGTCGCCGTTTAAAAATAGTAGTAAACGGTCGGAAAAAGTGTTAGATTTAATCCGTTCAGACTTGTGTGGCCCGATGGAAAATGAATCAATTGGAGGTGTCCGGTATTTTTTGACATTTTGAGAGAGGTGATGGTTTTGACATTTTTTGACATTTGACATTTTGAGAGGTGGAGAGAGGAGAGGTGTTTTCACTGCACTTGTCAATCGTTGTCAAACGTTGTTCGAACGCCATTAAGTGCGCGCGTATTATTGTTATTCTACTTGTGAGAAACATTGATTTTAACCACTGCCGTCAAGAAAATAAGACTCATGTAAGTAATATTTTTAATTTCCTGTTCACAGATTCTCGATGATACACTATTTTCGATATAATTTATACCTATTATTTATTGTATTGCCGCAATTCAAAATCTATAAATCCTATTGTCGCAAGTCAAAACACGAAAAGAGACATGTTGTCCTGTGTTTGTTTTACCGGTAAAGTTACCAGTGTCTCAATTACCAACTTATAATGCTGTTATGAAAAATTACTTATTTATTAAATATGAATTAAAGCTTGGCAAAACAACAAAAGAGCCAACAGTTCATGATATATCCCAAAGGTTGGCTACGGAAATTTTAGATATCTGGCGAAAAGCGTCGCTTCCTACTGTCAGCTTTAAGAGAGTACTTCAACTTATTCGATCTTACCATGACAAATATAGAAGCTTACTAAAACCCTATCAAGGCCGTCAAACGAACAAGAAATATCAAGAGAAAATTAATGAATTTGTTACTGAGTCCCAACGGTTATTTGATGTTTGCAGTTGCAAATGCAAAGTAATCTCAGAGTGTAATTGCTCAAAAGACAGCCGTGTTCCCAAGGAAGAAGTATATTTATTACTTGATCAAAGAACTACAAGAAAAATGATGATAGGCGGTGTAGATTTGGTTGCGACTGTAAAAAATATGAAAAAATTAAAAAGACAAGAAAAAGAATTACTGCGTAACAAAGAGACAATGGATCCTAATCAACCTTCTTGTTCTCGTTTTTTGCCTGATGACTTAACAACCGAAAGCACCAGTTCAAGCAATAATAGCGTAGCTTCTAGTCCTTATTAATCGCCAAAACAAGTAGCTGCTCCGCCACCAAAGAAAAAGAGATTAAATTTACCATCATTAGCTCTCGCCTGCGATCATACTGGAGTCTCTGACAGAGTAGCTGCTACTACAGCTTCTTCTGTGTTGAAAGGTGTTGGTATTATTACATCAAAGGATCCAAGTGCTGTCATTGATCGTTCAAAGTTGCGCCGAGAAAGAACGAAAGTCAGATCAGCATTACACGATGCAGATCGCAATAAAAGTATACGCGGAATTTATTTTGATGGTAGAAAAGATAAGACTTTGGTTAGTATTCAGAAGGAAGGCAAATTTTATAGAAAAAGAGTAACACAAAGCCATTATGTGATTTTATCAGAGCCAGGAAGTGATTATTTCGGGCATATTACATGTGAGTTGGGAACTGCTAAAGGTATTGAAAGTACCATAACAAATCATTTGAGAAAAAAACCGGTGGAATTGGATGAAATAGTTGTTATTGGTTGTGATGGTACAGTCGTGAATACAGGTTTCAATGGAGGTGTTATTCGTTTTATGGAAGGAGAACTTAACAAACCATTACAATGGTTTGTCTGCCAGTTACATTCGAATGAGTTACCATTGCGACATCTTTTATTGCATTTGGATGGAAAAACTACAGGGCCTAAATGCTTTTCAGGCCCTATTGGATCTGAATTACAAAAATGTGAATCAATGCCACTTGTTCAATTTACCACCATTCCCTGCATATTACCTGAAGTCGCTAGAAATGACTTGAGCACCGACCAAAAATATCTTTACGATGTGATGACAGCTATCAGCACTGGCATTTTTTCTCCCAATCTAGCTAATATTACACCTGGACCACTTAACCATTCGAGATGGCTTACTACAGCAAATAGAATCTTAAGATCATATGCTACTAAATCAGACCCCGAAGAAAATTTAGTGATATTAGCCACTTTCGTAATGAGAATTTATGGTCCAATGTGGTTTACAATAAAATGTTATCCTTCATGTACAAACGGAGCTAAGCACCTGTGGCAAACAATTACCCTAACTCGATATTTGAATGCGCCTTTGAAGAAAATCCTTGATAAGGTAATCCAACGAAATGGATATTTTGGTCATCTAGAAAATATTCTTATTGCTATGCTTGGAGACGACAGAGAAATCATACTTAAACTAGCATATCTGCGAATTTTAAAAGCAAGAGCAGGGAAGACTCTAGGGCTTCGAACATTTAAAGTGCCTGCTTTAAATTTCGATGCTAAAGATTATACCGACTTAATTACTTGGCAAGACTGTAAGATAACTGAGCCACCTTTGATTTCCAATTTATCTGATGAAGCCTTGAAAGGGATTTTCAAAAGCGGTTTGACTACATGTCAGAATATTAAAGATTTTCCGTGCCATACCCAAGCCGTAGAGCGCTGTATCAAATTGGTGACCAAAGCTTCAAGTGCAGTTTGTGGAGAAAACAAACGAGATGGTTTCATAAGGGCAAGACTATTATCACGGCAGCAAATGCCTAATTTTGAAACAAAAAAAACAATTTAATACCAAATAATCTACTTATTTCTGATTTTTTTCATTGCCTGATAATATATATTTTTTCAATTTTTCTTGATCAAAAACATTAATACTACTAACCAGGCTTTTATTTAACGTATCACAATGTAGTTTGTTTTATAAGAGACAGGAAATCTAGAAAAATACTATCATTCAAAATTAGATCAATGTTTTTGAAAATTTAGTATTTTTCTAATTTTCAATTGGGTTGGGGTACCTCATAACATCAAGACAAGTAAACAATCTTTTGTATGCTGAATTTACTCATTAAAAGGCAACATTGTATTGCTATTCCATTAAAAAAAAATTAAAAAAAATTTTTTTTAATGGAATAATTAACTCAACATGATCGTGTCCTCAAACCTCGAAACAACCCTCAAAATTTGTGTTCAATGGTCTTTAACCCGGAGCAATCAGACCCTACTGTGTTTTCGGAAGCAATGTCCAGTGAAGATTCCGAGAAGTGGAAAGATGCCGTTAAATGCGAAATTGAATCACTAAATGCCAATAATACATGGAGCTCAGTAACTCTTCCTCCTAACCAGAAGGTTATTAAATCGAAGTGGATTTTTAAGCGAAAATATTTTAACGACGAAAACATACGATACAAAGCCAGAATTGTTGTCAAGGGTTGCTCCCAAACCTACGAAATTGACTACACAGAAACGTATGCTCCTGTTGTCCGTTATGTATCAATACGGTTTCTCATAGCCTTTTCCGTCAAAACGCAAATGAAGATTGATCAGATGGATGCTGTGGCTGCTTTTTTCCAAGGTGACTTAGACGAGCATATCTATATGGAGCAACTGGAAGGAATCGATGACAAATCGAGCCAAGTTTGTAAATTGAACTAATCCTTATACGGTCTGAAACAAAGCGGCTGACAGTGGAACAAAAAGTTGAATGAAACTCTGAAATCTTTTGGCCTTAAAAAATCTCGCGTCGACCCGTGCGTTTATTTTAATAATAATAGAAGTTTAATAATTGCCATTTACGTGGATGATTTTTTGTTTTTTTGGAAAGACTCTAATATTCGTGATAAACCAAAATCAGCACTTTGTAATTTTTTTTAAATTAAGGACATGGGCATAGCGAAAAATTGCATCGATATAAATACAAAAAACGATTCTAAATCACACGGAGTTAATTTAGATCAGTCAAAGTATATTGATGAAATACTTTCGAGGTTCGGTATGAAAGACTGCAAGCCAGTCAGATTGTAACAATAAACTTTCAAAGGAAATGTGCGATAATATTAGATTTGCTAATCAAAATTTCGTAGTTCCTTACCAAGAAGCGGTTGGATCTTTGTTATATCTCGCCCAAGGAACACGGCCAGATATAGCGTATGCAGTTCACGAAGCGAGTCGCTATAACAACAACTACGGGAAAGGCCACTAATTTTTCATTATTTAAAACGGACCAGCAACTTCAAACTTCACTATTCTAGTAATGGTATTCTTAATGAATTTTCAGATTCTGATTGGGCTTCAGATCTCGATGAACGTCGATCATGCACAGGGTACATTTTTACTCCTGGCGGAGGTGCCATCTCATGGGGAAGCAGGCGACAACCGACCGTGGCGCTTTCGAGTACGAAAGCCGAATATATGGCGCTTTCATCCGCTATTCAAGAAGCTGCTTGGAAGCTGAAACAATTTGAAAAAGAACTCGATGAAACTCTTCAAGACCATCCCCTCACCATTTATTGTGATAACCAGGGCGTACTGAATTTTGCGAAAACTTATAATTATCGGGCAAGGTCGAAGCACATACGGTATCGGCCAAAACAAATGCAACTCAAATCACTCTCACAAAATTAATCAGCAAAAGCCCAACATTTTAGTGGAAAGTAAATTATTTTTATTTCATTATTGCTTTACAAACCTTTTAAAAGAAAATCAAACACAATCTTCAAGCAATCTTTCATTTTTACGTACAAAATTCAATTAAATTTACGAAAACTAATTTTTGATGGGACAAAACAAATGCAACTTCGTGGTTTTTTTTTAATTATTAATAAATTAATAAATATTTTGTGGTGAATCCATTATTTTTAATGACAGCTTGGCACCTGCGAGGCATAGAGTCAATTAGATTATCAATTATTGTTTGTGGGATCTCATTCCATACTCTTTTAATTTCTTTAAACTATTCACTTTTGTTACTAATATTTTCACGCTGTATTTTCTTAAGCAATTTCCCATAGATTTTCTATAGGGTTCAGATCGGGTGACTGGGCTGGCCATTGTAGTACCTGAATTCCACTCTCGTTAAGCCATTCTTTCACAGTTTTCGACGTGTTCTTCGGGTCGTTGTCATGTTGGAATGTCCATTCAAGGGCATATTCCACTCCGCATACGGTAACATAACCTCCTGCAGTATGGATTTGTATTGAAAACGGTCCATTATACTATCTATTTTGTGAACTGGCCCTACACCCTGCCCTGACATGGACCCCCAGACCATTACACACCTGGAAACAACCGATTTTTTTATATTATACTTCTCGGAAATAATCTTTTGAGATACACCACTCTTAAAGTCCTTTATAATTAATACTTTTATATCCGCACTATGCTTTTCATTTGCCATTTTTAGGTTTTAAAGTTTTTCGGTGGTAAAAATAGCTTTACACTACGAAGCGACACTTTCTATTAATAAATAATGCACACAACTATCAGCTACAATCTAACTAACCTAAATAATAATCAGTTACATGGCAAAAATTGCAAAGTGATTTCGAGAAAAACTGTTATTAAACCGAGTTCCCAGAGTTGCATTTGTTTTGTCCGATAAAAAAAAAGTTTTCGTAAATTTACCTGAATTTAGTGGTAAAAATTACCGACGTTTTGTAGAATGATTATGTGTTTTTTTTTTAAATGACTGGTACAATACTAATGAAATAAATACAAAACACTTTGCTTCTAAAACTTGGGGTTTCGCTGCCCAGCATCATGGAACTAATTTGAGTTGCATTTGTTTTGGCCGATACTGTAGATGTCCGACATCATTACATCCGGGATCGAAAAAGCCGCTGGCATGATAAAAGTACTTCATGTTCCCACTGCCGATAATGCAGCCGAAAATTTAACGAAAGCAGTGCCAAAGGATAAACATTTTTTTTTGCTCGAAATCAATTAGATTGTATTAAAATATTAACGTAACTTACTCAATTTACTTAGAGATTTGGATTTTGAATTAAAATAACCTTGAACTTTAATACTTTAATAAGTGGAGGTGTTAGAAATATGTACTCTACTCTATTACTTTGAACGCACCTACTACTATAACATTAATCTATAACCAACTTAATCTAAATGTCTACTAACTAACTAAATAATAAACTAAATAATAAAACTAACTAAATAACTAACTTTTATTTGTAAACTGCAGGTTAGGCTCTTGTTCTATATCCGGAAAACAAAGACGGGTTTTTACACCTTCATAAACTAAATCCTTTCATTATCGGCCACTGTTTCATACAATCTCAACAAATATTTTGAGAAAGGTTTTATTTCCGCACATACATAATAAAAAATATGTACAATACATACAAAAACATATTTTCAGTGATGTAAACAATGTCTAAACCTGCATTGTGTCCTGTGCCATGCTTTGGAACATGGCATACCAAATATAATGTGTAATAATTATAAAATTATAATAAATTTTTTGGTCACTTATTTATTTTTTTTTTTTTTTTGATTATGAACTACTTATACTTTATTGCACACCGAAAATTTTTTTTTCAGTCATTAAACCTGTAGTTTACGTTTTTATATTTTTGCTGTTATAGCCCCATCGTCCCATTACTTAGCGCCCGTTGAGAGTCCGTTGGCGCCATGATGCCATTTATAGCCGCAACCTAATCAAAGGTGCTGAATTATACAAAATTAAGTTTATTTAAGCGCAAAGAATAAAACTAGACTTCTAATATTCTAAAAATTACAAAAACAAACAGTTTTAATTTTCGAACTTCACTTGGTCCCACTGTTCGTCAATGTGTTAAGAAAAAATCTGTGTTTTATTCAAAAGTAATTTTTGGTATACTTCTACTTTGATGCACTTCAACTTTGGGGCGGGAACCCCTCAAAAAACTATTGCACAGAAATCCCAGTTGGGCAGCCATTTTGTAATATTTTTAATAAACAAAATTTTAACCACTTGAAAACATGCTTAACAATATCCTTAGGAAGAAAAATTTTGCAACTTATCCTGCCACTTAAAAAAAAACCGAGAAAGACGTAGTGTATTATGGTGTTAAAAAAAGACAAAAGTCTGTTCAATGTCTGGCCTAAAACGGCAAAGCCAACAGTTGATTTCACTCTAAGTTTGACAGTTGTAGAATGCATACTGCCAGATTGTAAATATTCAATTGAATTTTGTTTGTGGTATGAACATGTTTTTTGCTGGGAAATAGGTACTTACGTAGTACTGGTGAATTAGTATTCACATATGCAAAGACATATGGTTTCAGTTTTTGTGAAATACCGGATAAACATATTTCTTTACTAATGGATGTTCTGTACTAACCGATTACATATACTGCAAACAACCCTGGCATTGACATATCAAAATACTAAAGACACAATTCACAGAAATCCAATACAGGCTAGCAAATTTGAATAGGTTTGACTTTTTGAATTGTGACATCTAATGTGATCCCGAAAAGTGAATTTCACCGAGCTCATTTACCTTTCCGGGGGAAAGTATTTCTTTCGGTTAGTTCTTGAACCAACTAACGCAGATATTTTACTTTTGTTGGATCGAAAATAACGCCTTTACGAGAATATTAAAATATTCGTTCGCTCCCTTAGCGAAATTTCGTACTTCATACAATATTTATAAGGGAACGTCTTACCAAAATTATTTATAGACGTCTGGATTAGATGGGTGGTATTGCTTATGCAGAATACTTGTTGGCCAGCTCGTTACGCACTTTCGAGTTTAGACTTATGGGCGGGCGAGCAAGTGTTATTAATTGCGAGGCTGCTTGTTATGACTTTAAACTCCTGGGGAGTAGTTGCGTATGCAGTATGTAATTCGATTAAGCATAAAGTAACACAATTCACGAAGATATTTAAATCTTTAGCTCGCTGTTGTTGTTATTATCGCTTGCAAGGATGTGTACTGTACATCTATCAAGAATCATAGTGAATTCCTTCCGTTTCTCTGAATCTATTTACATCTGATTACTCATTGAAGCTCACCAATACCAAACACTGGCAAATAAGCTGGTCATTTTCAGTTTCCTAGAAAACCCTGCAATAATTTAGATTCATATTGGATGTGAAGACGATTACGTTTTAATTTTTACGCTATTTTGTTATGTATCTATTCTTCTGGGAGCACCTGAACGAAAGACATGCAAATATATTCACCCCAGACTTGCTACGTTCTCGTTCAGAATTTTCTTGAAGCTATTTGAAGTCCCAATCTTCAAATGGATACAAGTGAAGCATGTACACATATCCGAAGCCCACATGCCCAGCGTAACTGCTTGTTACTTTCTCGATGGCTTTATTTTGAGTTAAGTCATATATCAAAGACGTTTATTTAAATTCCATTCACATGTCGGATTCAGATTCGATTAAAATCCATAAAATCTTCTAATCATTGTACAAAACGCTATAGAACCACCTACTCTTATAAAATATAGTGGCGTCTTCGAACATCATTGGCGAAATATTTAAATGAAGTGACGGAATGATTTATGTTCTCCAGAAATCCTGCAAACTGATAACTCTACCGTGTCTGTGGGGCACACACATGCGCCGCATTCAGTGTACCGCATAAGCAGAGCAACTTGTGCACGTGGCAAGTCCTTTCCATTCAAGGATTTACGAACGGGCTGAGCACGACATTATAATGCTGTCGTTTCTGGCGTTACAAATGGTGTAGTAGTTAGCATCATATTCAATATGGCGACACAATAGAGGTAAAACGTTTCAGTATTCTTGGCTTTTAATTTGTATGCATATCCTTTTTGGCCAGTACATGCTCGAACGTACACGAAGAATATGGATTGACTTCGCCGGGCTTTCGAATAAAAAAGGCCTTGTGTTTCATTCATGCTCCTATGTGATTATTTAATGCTTCATTAGATCTATTCATCAAAAATTGTATGCCATTATGTGCTTTGGTTAAAAAGTTGATGAAAAATTTGAGGGATCCGCTGGCCTCGAGTCACTCTGCATACTAAATGACACACCGCATGGGGGACTTCGTATTTTGCTCTGATTTTGCAGGTCAGATTGGGAGTACAATACACAAAGCAGAGTTAGAATTAAATTATATCTTTTGTTAAGGAAAGTTATCTCTGACAGCTAAGGACGAGAGCACGTATTTAAACTCGCTTTTTTTGACCGTTAGCAAGGATAAGTGAATACCCAGTAGTCACCATCACATTCCCGGTTTCTTCAATGAAGCATGAATTGGAATGTAATTCCTTTTTTCGCAAAAAAGTAAGCTAGTGAGCTATCTTCATAAGGATGAGGGATCTACTTACAAATATGTTTGGTACGTTTACAGCAATCTCTTGAATATGTGGAGAGCCTGTCCAAAACAATATTCTGTCACAATTGTGAGAAAAAAATTGAAATCATTACAACCTGTTAGTTGAATATTGTATAATATTTTGAATTCGCTATGGATTCGATTATATGGACTTTATATTGGAACAGTGAACAGGTCAACAGTCAAGGGCAACATAATGTCAACAAGATTTTAAAAGACTTGGTATCTTTGACATAGCCATTGTTTAAATAACCGGACATAAAGGAAGTTTAAATAGGCAAAAAAAAGAGTAAATACGGTATGCACTTCTTAAACACGTATAGTTCGACTCAAACTATACGTGAGAATTTCATGATTTGGTACATGATAAAAGAAGAAGTTTTGATTGTGATAAAAAAATATTATTTATAAGGCATTTTGTGCAAAAGGAATGAGTTCTGCCACCACATACCTTATTTGTACATCAGGTGGCCTCTTCATTTTTATCAATGCCCGGAAAATGAGTGTAGTTGTCCATTGCAACCAGCACTATGGGTGGAGCTTCTATTGATGGTGTTGAAGACAATGACGGTCGGGGTATAGTGAGAGGCAGCACTCAGCGGATGAAGACCGCCCACGTTTTCTTTGCACGAGCATTCCTGGTTTTAGAAGTAAAATGTAGGAAATCAAGACCATGCTTCGAATCACCTAAATATTTCTTGCAGTACGTCGTACGTAAGCACCAGCCCTACTTTATGAAATATGATAGCGTCCATTTTTTCGATTTCAAAATAATCCAATACATTGCCATCAATAAATATACTTTGTCAACTCCTCCCATGGCTGCGTTATATATTTAATCATTTCTGGACGCATGACTTCGACATTTGACACGACGCCGACGATTGACACACCAGACAACTTTGTCGTCTGTCCATTTTCTCACAACGATGTCCTGTTTTTTATTAACAAACTTTTAGGAATTTCTTCTTGTTTTCTTCTTGTTTTCAGTAAGGGATCTACATTCATACTCAATCTCTTCCTCGAATATCGGTCCGTTCATATTGTGATGATATTCTGTTCTCCTCCAATAAGCGCCGAAGACGAAAAGATGGAAAATAATTATCAAAAATTGAAATGTCCCCAGGGCCAGCAGCTTTAAGCTTAATTGAAACACAATTGCAGCGCTTTCACCAAGTTCGCTCACACACTCAGGATTGATTTCTGTTATTGCTCCCTAGTACAGCGCGGTATCCAATGTAAGGCCTGTTGCGATCCACGCTGCTTCCTTGGTTCTGCCTAGCATTGTGCGAATGATGACGTCATTTCTTATGCATCAATTTCATTCTAAACCTATTCCTCTTATCTCTCAGTTCCTTCTCAACATTTTCCCCACAGCCACTCTCCAGATATCCACCTCAATAGTTGGTACACCATCCAATGTATTCAAATTTCGTATAATTCAAATGCATTGAATACTTCCAACAACAATCGGGCTACCATTAAAGGAAATGGCCTCCACAAACGCACATGTAGCGTTAGATTACTAGTGGCAACGGCGGCGGTTTGTCGACTCCTGGACGCTGGGTTCGAACCCACCTTGGGTGATGACCTCTTAACCTTTTGGTCGAGTCATCTTCTGTATGGTGATTGGCATTATATTCAATCTGCTCTGAAGAAGTTGAGCTTGACTGATGGATGAAAGGACATTGCCCACGAACAGGAGAAAACGGTTGTCAGGCACGGGACTGATCGTTGGCGGGCAGGCAAATTTGATTGGGATCGAAAAAAACTGGGAACCGAAAGAACACCGGAAGGGAGTCGGGATGCCAAACGTTGAGACTAAAAGATTGAGAGTGGAAAGTTGTTTGGGTTTTCTGTGTGAAAAATTTCGGAGCGTATGCGGGACAGCGAGAGAAAGGTCCATTTTTTTTAATTCTTTTCTTGTAATGAGTCTGAACCGTGATTAGTAAACTGTGAATAGTAAAAGAGTGGACGGTGAAGATGTGTGTAAGAAAATAGTAAAAGAATGGCAACGGCGTTCCCGGTTGTGGCGTCGGTGTAAACCTATGTAAGAATCCAAGATATACGACTACGGGCAGGATATCCCTATAGTGAGAATTATAAAGATATTTGGATAATGGAGAATGATCGAAGAACGTTTAGTAGTGAGTGAAAGTTGTAACTCAGAAAAAACTATATATATATAAGTACATATATTGCAAAAAAAAAACAAGAAAACAATCCGTGGCGAAAGTATTTCCAAAGTTATGACGTCGGGAACGGGAGGAATCGTTGATTGTAGGAGAAGCACTGTTTCCTGATCGTCTTTTTATACAAGTACATCGTTCAACCGAGAAGCGAATGATTGTTTGAGTGGAATTCATAATATTATAATTCATAATAAATTATGCATGTAAGCCGTACCCGATCGTGTTAAGTGGTGGCTTAATTTAGTTTGTTTATTTCTTTCATTTCTCTTTTTTTGTTATCTTCACGGCTGAGCAGACTCCATTTTCTTTCTCTTCTCTTCTTTAAGATCATTTTTTTAGTATTATTATCTTATTTTACTTTTTTTTTTGTATTCGAAATAAGTTCTTAGCAATTGTTTTCCAAAAAACGCTAAAGTTAAAATATTTTTTCCGACATATATATTTCGGGAGTAAGTTGTTCCCTTCTTCAGTGTTAAGTGTTTTCTTCAGTGTTAAGTGTCTTAACTTACTCCTTCTAAATTTTTCGAACTTCTAAATTTTTTATGAATTGTTTCTAAATAGAATAATCTGTTCACGGATATTGTATTTTTGACTAATAGAGTGCCAACGAATCTGCCCCAAGACTTATATTTGTACCTTGAGCGGGTAAACCAAACAACAGGGCTGAAGGGATCAAGTGAAGCAAGTGAAAACTCGACAGTCAAAAGGAAACTAAATGAAAATCCGACAAAGGGAAATTGTAGCTATAACGGATAAAACGACATATGACGAACTGTTTTTAGAGAAACTAAATAATTTAGATTACCATGAACTAAGGAAGAACCCTTTACCTGACTCTAAACAAAGAGAAGAGAACACTCAGGCTAACTGCGAAGACGTCATCCCAAGTAAAATCGCGTTAAGTGTATCTAATCCAGTATTTCCTCTGATCAAGTGCCTTCCGAAAATTTACAAACTAAGCAATTAGATTTATGAAATTATAACTTCCACGATCGCCCCAACAAGTAAGATTGCGAAAGTGCTGGTGCAAGAATTTAAAAAGTATGATATATTTCCAAGCAGCGACTCAGTAAAAAACAGGACAGAATTAAATAACTTATGTGATTTTAGTAAATTATATAGTAGCAGATTAAATATTTGTATCTTTCGACGTGAAGGCTCTTTTTCGAAGCGATCCACTTAAACCAGTAATGGCTGCGTTTGAAGATCGGCTGACAAGCCAGAGCACAACAAGGAAGCAACGGACGGGATCATTTTATAAATCAGCGACTCTTTGTGTATTTGAAACCTACTTCACCTTCGCAAGAAAGTTCTTCAGTTCTTTTTTAAACAAACATTTGAATCTACTGGAACCACAGGAATCCACTGTCTCCCCTCTTCAGTGAAATTTTCATGCGATGGGTGGACCACAGATTGCATATAATGAGAAAGAGATAATGTAGTAGAATTTGATTTCTTAAGCAGATCCACGAACAAAGATGGCAATACTCAATAGCTGGACATATAAGCTGCTGACCACACCAATACTAACAAAGTACCGTTACGAGGACAAGGCACTTATATTGGAAACAGCGTAAAGGAACGGCAACGGCGAAGACAAGATCCTATAAACATCAAAGAAGATAGGAGAGGTTCAAAGCAGAATCCTTAACCACTCTCCACGAGCAGGACAAGGGCATTGAGTAGTATCGAAGAGCAGTGATAGCATATTCGAAGGTCTTTAACAAGATTGCGAAGACTCTTGAGAAAGCCAACGTAGGAGCTATATCCACATCGCAGAAGTTTAAAATGGTATCCAGACTAAGCACACCCAAACATAAGAAGTAGAAGGAAGAAGATGCTAGAATATGTTGAGCAAACGAACCGACCCGCAAAAACTAGATGCAAAGAGAGGAAGCAGAAGGAAGCAGGGAAGCAGGAGTCGAAAATAGCACTCATTGCTGCCGCCAAGTCAGCCGTCGCTAAATATATAATCCAAAGCGGTCATTTAATCGATTGGGAGGATCTGGAGGTAGTGCAAGAAGTAAGAGATACACGAAAAATGGACGTACACAAAAGTTTTTGGACAGTCGATATCCGGAAAACTCAAGGGACTGTAATAGACACAAAACAACCATAATTATTAATTCTAATTTGAGAATATTTACGGTGCTTTATGAATTCATCCAGTACTACTGTGGTATTCGACTTTCCGCTCATTATATCCCAGAGTTAGCGGATCACTATTGCTGAAAAACTTTGTTAAGACTTTTTAATATTCTCCCATCTTTGAAGTTTCAAGCATTAAACTTTTTCTTGCTTTTAGTTTTTCAAAAAACGCTATTATTTCTTACTTTTGAAATATATCTTTCGAGAAAATGTTGCTTCCTCGCTCAAAGTCAGGAAAATATAATGAACACTGAGGAAATGAGAAACTTTCTTCAAAAGTAAATGTTCGCCCACAAACAAAATTAAATTTAACGAAAAAAATCTCACAAAACGATTCTTTAAAGATTCCCTATTCCGATTGTTTGCTCCTCCATCGTCATTTTGATTGAGAACGTAGGTTATTCAATTCTTTCCAGCATTATTCTCAACTTTTTCGTCATGAAAGTTTAGATATTATTTTGTATAAAAAATGTGACAATATATTTTGTGGGAAACAATGAAACGGGCGTTTTTTGTTTAGTCTGTATTTGTTTCAGCTGTGACTGAGGGAGATACATTTTAATCTGAGCAAGATTTTTTTTATTAAGCTTAAAAGTATTCTTCTTACTCATTTTGTAAATTTTTTTCGTGTTTGTATCATGGAAACAAACGCGATTTACATCTACTCTTCTTATACGAGTTTTAATTAAATCATACCGCAGCTCAAGCTTTAAGAAATATTAATTAGGCATTGGGAGATGGATTCATCAATGAAAAAAATTCTCGATATTGCTTCCAAAAATTTCGTTCTGGCAAGATGAGTATCGTTCATGAGCCACGAGAAAGACCACCGAACCATATTGATAACGAGGAGTTAAGGACCACTGTGGAATCCAATCCACGCACAATTAGTCGAACATTTGGGTCTAACTAGGATCAAGTCATAAAGCTGTGTTAAAACATTTAAAGCAAGTCAGATGTTAGACTCATATATGCCGTATGAATTGACGCAACTGAAGATGATTGACCGCAAAGGCAAGTGCGCATCTTGCTTCGCAATAAACGATTGTCTTACACCTAGTTATTGTTACACCTAATTATCACTTGTGGTGAAAAGTGAATGTTGTATGATAATCAAAACAATGAAGATAATGGGTAGATATGTATACACCCCCAGGACACACCTCGAAACCAAAACTTTATAAAAAAATAAGTGTCTATATATGGAGGAATGTCGAAGGAATGATCGATTATTCCTTTTCACAAACGGGCGCAAGTATTACAGCGATGTTTTACTGTCGTGAAATTGATGTCATGCATGAGAAACTTATGAAAAAAACAATCAGCATTACTCAATCGGCACGGAGCGATGTTACTGCATGATAATGACAAACAGTGGGGGCCAAATGTCTACATACAGCAACTTATACTGAGTTTCTGAGTGATTGGAAGCTTAAATCAAGAAACCATTGATGCATTTTTTTTCAAATATTATTTGTTTTAGTTTGTTTTGGGCCCCCTTGAGCATCAAGTACTGCTTGCAGTCTTGGGGGCATAGAGGCGACTAAATTACTGGTTTCCTCCTGGGTTTTTTTTCTCCCATTCATTTAGAAATGCATCCTTTAGCGAACACTTGTTTTTTGAGTACATCCAAATTTTCCGCAAAAAATCCGGTAGAGCATGTATGGGAGCATGTAGCTCCCATACATGCTCTACCGGATTTAAATCCGGGCTTTGGGGAGGATGATTATGCTGTCTGGGAGCATAATATAACAACCAATTCCTAATGATATAAGCCGTGTGCTTTGGATCGTTGTCTCGTTGAAAAATCCAACTCCTTCCAAGACACAACTTCTCCTTGGATGGCTGTAAATGTTGTTCCAACAGGCTTTTATATATAAAGCCATCCATGGTGGATTCAATAAACGAAAATCTTCCAACTTCAGACGCTGCTATGGCTCCCCAAACCATGACATTGCCTCCACCATTTTTGACTGTATATACCAAGTTCTAAGGGATCTAGGGCAGTGTTGTCCTTCCTCTCGATTTTGGCGCGACCATCACATCCCAAAATATTAAATTTGGACTCATCAATAAAGACGACTTGCTTCCAAATATGCATGCCGTTATTAATATAAGCCTTTGCGTTGAGTTGGTTTGCTTTGGCTTTGCGTTGACTTAGAAGTTGGTATTTTGCTGGTATTAATGGTGTTTTACGGGGAGCTCTGCTTCGAAAACCATTTGCATTCAACTCCCGCCTAGAAGTCGTTGGATGGACAGTCTTTTTGTCACCGTAGTGATATGTTCCACTAAATTTGCAGCACTTGGTTGGGCATTTTCGCCCCCTGCCTTTGAAATTAGGCTGAGGTCTCTCCGCGAAAGATTTTTCGGTCAAACAGTTCGTGGTTTGTTCTTAATAGAACCGGTGTTTTCATAGTTTTTTATTTTTGTTTGCACTGAACTTCGTTTTAACTTCAATAATTTCGCTATTTCACCATACGACTTATTGTCTATTCTATATTGAACAACCATTTCCGCACATCCCCGCAAATTTCTTTCCCCAAAAAAACATTTTTTCGACCTTACACTTCAAAACTACCGTAAAACTATAAAAGCGTTGCAGCTGCACTTCCACGACAGATAAACGAATAGGTAGAAAGATTCTGTTTTTTCTTATATAGAAAATATAAGAAAGAAAATGCTGAAAAAATGCTGATATGTTTCCTAGTACACTGGCTGTATGCAGACTTTTGTCACATCATTTTATTCGTTTTTATAAATTTACTTTTAAGTTTGTTATGAAAAGTTTTTTTTTGTTATTTTAAAATATATATTTTCGATAATGAAAAAACTGCATCAATAGTTTTTTGATTAAAGCTTCCAATCACTCAGAAATTCAATATAAGTTGCTGTATGTAGACTTTTGGCCGCCACTGTATGTTTTGCTCAATTGTTGACAGCAAGTCGTAGATGCCAATGGAAATTATTTCAATTGAATGAAATAAATAATGCGAATAATTGCGCTTTTCGTTTTTATTTTTATTCATCGTCCGTTCCATAGTTTCCAACGTAATATATTATTTATATAAAAGTATATAATCAATGTGACAAGTTTCGAAATAGGCCATGGAAGAAATGAAGTAATTTGAAAGATTTATTGCGATATACTACAGAGAATAGTTGGACGACTGCTTCTTACCATCGACTAAACAGAAAATATAGAAGACATGGACGGCGTTTAACCAGAAATCAAGTTTTTCATAAAAAAGGATGTAAACGGCGTTAAACAAATACATTGATCTAACTACATCACACAAGCATATCTACTTACAATAAATATACTGGTAACAAATAAAAATGTCATGCAGCATGCACATCGCATTAAACCACCCCTCCAAGAATCAACATCCAGCATAGCAGCAAAATGAAAAGCTTGATTAAAATACTACAATATGCAAACAAGGGAAAGCAGATGGACGAAGAACCGAGAACAAGTAGTAACGAGCTTATAAAAAACTAAAGCGTAACGAACTAGATAATAATAACAACCCAAATATGCCAAATTAACACCCCTCATTAAGTGCTATCCAACCCATTCCTCATTTATCGTCATTTGACTTACACTCTCATATCAAAGGGTGAGTGTAGGATATGGTTTAATAAAAACTAACACAACCCTCATATGAAAAAACAGCATAATCCATTTAACAGATGTTACTAACACGACAGGTAGTATCTGCGGTTCCTTCAGGTTTTTGCATCTCCATTCATGAGGGAAACTCAGATGTCTCAGAATTCGACAGTGATCACCAAACTTGTCAAATTACAACTTTTTGAAACTACAATATATTTTTTTGTCCCATCGGTTTCACACAGGCATACGAATACAAAGAAAAAGGACCACGGTATCCTAAAAAAATCTCAAAGACTTTTGGTAAAGAGTGCATTTCTGACTTTCTGCTCAATGGTTGAACCATGAAACGTTATTGTAGTGTACGCAGGGTTGAAATATGTTACTGTTAATACAACATTGTGGATGTTCCAAAGATAAGATGGTAATCTCTACAAGGGGACTTTTGCCGTGGTAATGACGGTTGATGAGTGGTAAAACGGTCATGTTGTCAGCGCTCTGCTCTCGGATTGACAGCTGAATAAATTTTAACGTATAATCAAAAGTTTCCTTCTAATTACGCAACTTTTACGTTTTAGACTTTTTGGAAATTAGATTATCAATTGTTATTCATCGATTTCTCGCCTTTACTATTCCTACATCCCTGATTCATCCATATGGTAGGGTTATGCTTTTTAACCTTGTAACTTAAGATGTGCGCCAGAAAGGAAATAGGGGTGAGTTTATAGTACACCCTTGGTAATGTAAACGAAGAACTTAATGAATTAGTTTGCTCACTGTATGGCTTATGATGGACTAGTATTCCAGTATGCTAAGCAAATTGTAAAAACAATTTCGATTAAACGTTTGCAAAAGTGTGTCCTTTGACGTGTGAAGGGCTCCACATGCTCTCTACATGCAAAGGGCAGCAATTTTCAGAATTCTTGATCTTGCAGTTCTATATAACAAATTTAGAAAAGTTGATAGTGAGAATGTAATCGTCTTGTTTTATAACGTCTTTGAGCTCGTCGAATTCACCAGTAAAAAAAACATTTAAAAAAAGAGTTTCATCAGCAGTAATTTAGCGTCATTCTTCGATAATTTTAGCCTTCAGATCCTTTTTGTTAGTATCGTTATTTTCACGAAAGCGTTTTTACAAAAAGTCTCAAAAATGCTCAATGGGAATGGGATCCGGTATCTGGGGAAGATGCGACAATGTTGATTTAATTTTATAAAAATCGAATCCTTTACCATTTGAGAAGATCTTCCTGGTATCATTGTCTCGAAGCAATGGAATGTGTTTCAATATTCAAATTTTTTTAGTGTTTGGCTTTAAATGAAATTTAAGAATGTCCTCAAATGCTAGAATCTCAACCCCGCCGACACCAACGCCTCCCCATACTATCACGCTTCCGCCACGATGGGCTTGAACATGATTTAAATGCCAAGTTTTTGCACCACCGGTTTACTTTCGTTATTCGATTCCCGGAGTCAAAAGAAGGCTAGAAAAAAAATACACCCTAAATTTTAGAGCGAATTATGAAAAAATAGCATTTTTTTTTAATGTTTAATGAAAAGATAGAAAATTAGGCATTTTGTAAGCGTCACCTCTAAGAGGACTCCACTTGGACTTGGAACACGCTCAATTTGGTAAAAATATAAATTCGGTGATAATAAAAAATATTGATATCCGGATACTTCCCAATGGAAGATCAATGTCAGACATACCTTTTCCTGGATCCACACAAAAAAAAACTCTGCACGCTAGTTTCTGACGGGAAAAGGAATGAAGAAAAATTGAAATTTTGATCCTTGAACTGATAATGTTAATGAAAAATAATGTTTAAATAATTATTATACAAGAATGAATGGCTTAGTAATTGTGAAAATTAATGTCTGACGTAGAGCAGCAATACTGAAAACGAAATTCTTGGTTTTCGACTAAATCGACTTTTAAGCCACAAGTCATAGATGAACACTCTTGAATGATAGATGAATACTCTTGGAGTGCGGTCAGTTATTTACTTCCATAATGTGGATGACATTTTTTTACTTTATATTTGTCCCACGTTATTCCAAAGCCATGGTGGACAGATCTCATTGCCTGCTCGCTAAAAACCCCAACCCTTGTTTTGTTTTAGCACAAAACTCTGGTACATGGAAAAACACAGCATGGACCTTTGGAGTAACACTGATCAGTAGATCAAGATAACTTCTTTTAAATCTGCCTATTACTTCTCTGTAAGCAGGTTCCAGAGTTATTGCAAAAACAAGATTCCATCCATAATTCAAACAACCCGGCCTGCATAAATTTTGCAAAACATCAATTCTATTCTGCATGAATTACCCACGAATGCAGGGGCCCCGTGCACAAATTCCTCGCTGACGTTGCATCTTTTGGCCCATTCCAAAGATTCAAATTCGAACACCATTTTCATTCACTCCGAAAATTAAATCTTATTCAGGGGGTGCAATGATGTCTATGAATGTCTCTAGAAAGAACAGGCAAATTCGAGAATTTTTTGTAATTTTTTGCAAGGGGTCTATTTGAAGTTGGCTTTTCCCATTCTAAATAATTTTCTTGTCAGATTTGTATAGTCCTTCTCTCACCACTAGTGTCCAAACTTCCTTTCGTGGCGAAACACCAAGTCCATGGAAAGCCACTGGCATGGGACATGATTCCTACCAATATGTTGGCGAGTTTCAAATCAGTGGCAATTGAAGATTGATCTGCAAGAGAGATCATAACATTCTCACATTTTCGTGGTTTTCTTGGGTACCTGCAATTATTGCCAGAACAAATAATTTTTGACTCCGGAATCCTTGAATCTTTTTGCCCGTTTACCTTCTATATATTTTTGTCCATTACAGCAGAATCAGGTTCTTGCACTGAAAGGCAAATCTTGAGAGAACTTTCCCCCACCATTAATGCCAAGCTTCAAATGGGGATTATCATTGTTTCGAGTTGCTTTTATACAATCGATTAAGGCCGCAAAATCTGTACAAAATGTCAATATTTCTGTAGAGGTCGTTTTCTCGCCAGCTTTTGATGTTATTATGGGGCAACTTTTGAAAACAAAAAAAAACATCTAGCCTGTGGCGATGTGTAGATAGTTTCATCTTCAGATTGGATTCAAACACGTTTGTTTTTTGGGAGCCAACGCGTAAGTCTCTTGCTATGCCCGGAACTGCGTTGCTGGGAGACTGTAATTTGTGGCGTTTTTACAAACATCTCCCGCGGAAATCTGTTTGACTAGTTTGATTTATTCGTTTCGGGGTGATTTCAACGTTGAGTGCCTTTCCGTGGATCTGAGAGAAAGTAGCGGTTGTATTGCATGAGCTATGAGAATTTGTGTCTTCATTTAAACCTATGTCCTTTATTAAAGAACACGCAGAATGTTCCCTCCCTTGTTTCAGGGGAATCGAGTTACCTACATGTTCTTTGAAACTCGGGAAGTGTTTTTCTGGGCTACAAAAATGTTTTTTCCCTACCGAATAAGTTTCACCACATTTTTTGCAATTGTTGCTCCTCTTCTTTTTGTTCGTGTCGTTTTTCAGTGAAGTTATAGGGTCCTGGATCTCGTACCAGTTCACTCAATGTGCAACTGCACAACGTTTGCGTTTTTGCCCGAGTATTCTTCTCCAAAATTTTGAACTTTGTAAAGTCCAGCAGAGCTACTTTCTCTATAGTTTCACACTTCACTGACCGATATACGATAATTTTGCCAGCGCTACATAAAATATTGGGAAAACGTTAATCATGTTCCGTATAATTAGCACATTTTTTAAGATTCACAATAAAGCACTGATTTTGACCATTTGTTTCTTCTTCTGTAGACAGAGAAAACATATGCCCGCCCGAATTTCTTGATGGATCCCTGCATGATCCTTTGATCTCCTGTCCATACTTTCACAAGAATTTGAAATTTCGAAGAGAACAAGTACAACTTCACTTCAAAGAGTCGAAGACTATCTGAAGTTTTTTATCACAACTAATTGTGAGATGTACAGTTTTTGTACAGATGTACAATTGTACAGTTTTTTCATGTCCAAAATTTTGAGATAGGTGAGTTTTTTTTGATATAGTGCTTATTATATAGTAACAAATTTCTCCTTTTCGGCCTTCAGTTTTTAAAAACCATTTATATCAAGATTTACATTTATTTGTTCTGAACTGTTGTTCTGAAAGTTTTGCTACGGAGTAGTAGTCGAAATCCCCATTGAAATTTTGCAAATGGCTTCTCGTCGCAAAGCGGCCAATAATAAGCAATAATAAGTAACTTAGTGAGAACAAAGTCAAAAATGTTTAATAAGGAGCAAGATTCGTCATCATTTCGAATAATGCAAAGGTTATCCCACTTGAACCATTTACCAACGTCAAAATCAGGAACCATGATTATGTGACGGACATGACGGATGTCGTAGAGAGTGAACTTACATCGAAACTCTAATGCCCAAAGCTTAATTGAGCAGGGATATGAAAGACCTTTTGCTTCTTTTTAAAAATCAATAAAAAAAATCTTCAGCATAGTATCCCGGGAATCTCTTTCTTGCGCGTCCTGGGTTCGACAGTACCCATGTGAAGAGCACAGCTGACGGTGAAGAAACTTTTTGGGTTAGTTGGACGTCCAGGTTTAACATTTTTGAAATGTGTACCTGGCACTAAACCAAGAATATGATTTCAAGCGAAGATCGACACCTCCGAGGACGCTATTAAAGTTATTGAGTGAAGCATGTTTCAGCCAAATCCCGAAGAGAAATGAATATTACAGACGACA
The DNA here is from genome assembly GCA_954870665.1 of Stratiomys singularior. Lineage (NCBI taxonomy): Eukaryota > Metazoa > Arthropoda > Insecta > Diptera > Stratiomyidae > Stratiomys > Stratiomys singularior. The sequence goes on from OX940877.1 coordinate 66,559,880, forward strand.
GCGGGAATGAACAGATCAATTTACTGAAAACATTTTTTCTTTTCACCATTTAGGCTGTGTAGATATCATTCGAGACGTGACGTTCACATCTGAGTTTTTCTCTTGAAAGTAATACGATTAGAGTATCGTTGATACCTATAGATACGCTTGATATGATTAATGTTCCATCTTTGTGTGGAATATTGGAAGAATGCACGCGAAGAAGTTCCTTAACACGTAGAGGTGGACAAAGCAGTTTTGCACTCAAAATTGCAGTTCTTTCTTTGAAGTCAAAACAGGCTACAGCATTAGACGATGCTCTAGCCGGGCTCAGTACCTTTACTGGCCGTTTACGAAAACTTTCTATTCATGCAAAAGATTAGACAAACAACGTGAGGATCTTGTCCAAAAATAGGGAGAGTGTCGTCTTTACCACCTTATCATAACAAATAGTTATAACAAATCATTATAAAACATCAATAACAAAGGGCTATCTTGATCGCCGGACAGCATTGAGAATGGAAGCATATATTTTCTGGCAATCCTGCTCTCTCTCTCTTCTTGCTGAAAAATGGCTGACTCATGGATTCTAAAACGCGTCGAATAGAGAAGCGTAGCCTAAAGTAATTTGTCAAATGATTCCAGCATTGATTCTCTGCTTGACCGTGGAGATATAAACTCAGCAGTCCAGCAGATGTATTTCCTGAGAGTCCGAGACTCAAAACGTGTATACGGTGGAAAGCTTTAACCCCTTTACCAAAATTTTGACAAGTTTCATAAATATGTTCAAAAATGAAACTTTGAATCCTGCTTTGCAAAATCGCGTTGCTAAAGCGGCACTGACAAAATTTGACAAATTGACAAAATTTGTACCTATATTAATAGAGACAAATGTTGTTGATAAATGTTTTGTGTTGAGATCACGTTTGTGAATTCTCAAGAGAAGATTTTATTTGACAAGTTTTGATGGCATAATATTACTACTGTTGGGAAAGTTACCCGTTACCCCAATTCTTCAAAGAACCGCTGAAATATCCTTATAAAAAACATGATTTATGCCGAAAAAACTAGGTGTGGGAATAAACCTGACGCATGAGTCAGCCGTGATCTCACGCGAGCTTGTATCTAGCTGTCCGGCAGGGAGATAATTTGCCAAGGCCTTTTCAGTGGTGGAATACTTTGCAACTGAAATAAATAAAAATAAAAACTGCAAGTAATCTATCCATTAAGGCAAACATGTTGCATGTTACATGCTGCATTAAAAATCTTCTGCAGTATTTTCTACTACCGTAGAAAACAACGAAATTGACCATAAGCTGCGAGAAGACAATGGTCACGCAATCTTTTATTAAGAACGTCTTAAGGGGTTACACCACAGTAGAGAGCGAAAATTTAACGCTTTCAGTATTCACTTTCACTTTCTTTGCCGAAGTGCTGACCCCGGCCGAATCTTCCTCCGCTTCATATCTGTTCAACGGTCGTCGTTTCGTCACGTTGTTTCATCGTCGCGTCTGATACGATATTTTTGAGCCTTTATGGCTTACAAACACTTTCTTTTCACTCATTGTTACTCACATAAATGTCAAGGCTACAAATAACGTGTGAAAAATTAGCACTGCAAAAGAAAATCGCGATTTCGAATAAATTCCACGCAAAATTTACGTCTTCTCTCAACATCAAAGGACGCTGCACTACGTCCTATATGTTCAAAATGCTAGAAAATGTTTCTAACGACATCTATTAGTGCATTAGAGAAGTTAGAAATCGAATGGTAAGACATAATGCTGTACCCGACGAGCAGGTGTCGTATTTACCGCAGGTAGTCGTTTCGGTGCAGTCGGGAGGGGTCGAGAAAGATCTCGAAATTTCAATGAAAACGATTTCTGGCAGATATAAAACCGTTTGTTTCTTATTCTAGAGGGTTCAAAGGATTTTTTAAGCCAATAAAAAAAAAATCAATTTTTTGAAATTTCTACTGATAAGATAGATTAGATCTACTGATTAAGATAGATTAGATTAAGAAGATTTCATGAAGAGTTTTTTCACTTCCATTAACCGTCGGTATATTCTTTGTGCGCCTCTCACACTGTAATTAAAAGTTTCCACGGCTCCAACAACCTCCAAGAGCCTCCATTTGCCGGAGGGTTCTTCACAGGTAGTGGAGCATCATACCATATGGAAAATTCAACAACATCCAACCGCGATTTATTTGGTTACACGTGCGAGAAATGCTGATTTGACCTGTAGGTCAATGACCGTAGCTGTGAGTTTTCCTCACTCACCTCACCTCAGTTTTAATTGAAATGACAGCAACCAACGATGTTAAACCTCTTTTCATCAACGAGCCATCTCCAGAAACTGTCACAGCTCCAACTTTTAAAGCTTCCAACTTTTTTAACAACTAAATCAAAACACATTTTGAAGCTTCATGGATTCTGGAATTTGAAACATAGTTAAGAGAATTGGAAAACGTAGAAGATATATCCATCAAAAAAAGAAAAATTTTAAGTCCTTGAAAATCTACAGCAAATATTCTCAAAACAAATACTATTCTTTGATTTATTTCGTGCGTGTGGTTGGCGAAGTTTCAATGAATTTTCTTCCACAAGAAGACTCAAGGCATATTTTGAATTATATTTTCATATTTTTATTATTCTCTTCTGTGAACTTAATAAATTGAGAGAGAAGCGTAAAAGCTAAAGGAAAACCGTTTTTTATTAGAAATTTCGAGGAGTTTTCAGTTGATCATTTATTTTTGCCGATGAACTCGGTAATTTACCATGTATTACTGCTAATAATAATTGTACTCAGCACTAAACAACTTACCTTGATATTTTCTAGACTTCGACCGGCTTATTCTACGATTTTTCGACTCCTTTGATGATAACCACTAGACCACTAGGTAAGACAGGGACTCACTTGATGATGACTCACGGCCCGAACGGCCCATCGAAGTGAATACTCCGGAAATGATTCAACAGCCAAAAAATTAACACTGACAGGTGTCAGACTAAAGAAAAAGCAGTTTGTAGAAATTGTTGGCGTACCGTATTTGAAAACATTTAGAACTCTTGACGAACACATAATCAAACACGTCGAGTTTTCGTGCGTTTTTGGACCCGAGACAAGGATGGATTTTTGAAACTGTTACTGGATATGACACTTGAGTTCATCATGGTAACAGCCTTTTGAGACAGTAGGGTCGGGACAGTAGTTGGACAGAAGGAAGCATTAAACCGTACCATGAAGCAATTTTGCAGTACAGGACGTAGAGAATTTTTAAAGTGCCATAGATACCAGCATTGCACCAGCAGATATCAATTTTGAGTAGGTTTGGGGCTTCTTGTCAAAGAAAGATTTTTAAACCTAAAGAGGGGATGTTTGTGGGTATGTTTTGAACATTGCAAATAAGTTGTATACGTCAAGTAAACCGAAGTCCCAACATATACGTTTGAATTTCAATCAATCAGTGGTAGTATCAATCATGGAGGTATATTCTCGACTGGGGTAGAGTCTTATCGAAGTCTCACATATCTAATTCAGACCGAATTGATTCAGCAACCAAGTAAAATGTTTGAGATGTGTTTATTTGACAAACACTCAATTTTATGTCTACGTTGCGTGTTTGCTACTTACCGTGAATACTCAAACACCATCCCGTAATGTGTCTTACATTTTTCGTACCGCTGGTTGCTGAAATACTGCCTCTGTGTGAATACAAAATGTTCTCAGAAGCGCAAATTTAATTTGAAGCTTGTTCTTTCGTCCTGTGCCACAGGAGTGAAACTACTGACGAAGATCTTGATGCAATGTGATGAAAAATTACGTATTTTGCCGCTCGCTGGCTGAGATTATTGAATTCGAATGCTATTTTCAAGGCATTTTTAAAATATAGGAAACGAGGGTCGTACATTCCATAGCTCTATTTTACTTCCAGTTAGAATAAAATTCTGCGTAGGGTGAGAGTCTTTTATTCGTTGTACATCGCGAGATTGCTAAAAAGATTTATGAGACATCTATAAGTAGTTTTTCCGTGAACTTTAGTGGAATCAATGGATGTATTGTTCGCAATGTTGTTGCGTTCGAACCGCATCTGGCATGTAGCTTCCTGTTGAACAATATAACTCTAAGCACCCTTCGATTGTACCAAATCACTTTTGGCAGGGGATATGCGAACAATGTTTCAAGGGTGAGATGATATTACAATCAACGAGGTGCTAGCGTTCAATTCGTCCTAGGGTTTCTTTTGATGCGATAATATAAGCTCGGATGATTTATATAATACTCTGAAATCAACATTTACTCAATATCTTGCACAAAGTGAAGATGGAGAAATGGTTTCACAATCCAACTGCGAACATATCGCAGCAAGGACCCCAAAGATTCATTGTAACATCATTGCACGTAATTACGACTTGCTCAACTACTTCTGTATTCATTTCGAAAGTAATTCACTCGCAATTACGTAAAAAATTTCATAGATGTGCAACTATGTCAGTGGGAAACGAAACTAGGTCAATCGATGATAAATGATAGATGATATGAATTGTACTGAAAAACGCTGCTTCGACGCAATTATAACATTCTTTTCGATAATGATTGGCAGATATGAGTATTGGAGAAAATAACATGCAAAATACTCGTTGCTTCTTGAGAAACTTCGTCTTCTGGTCAATAAGACTTTTAACAATATCATGCTATTCACAAATTCGGAATGTAAAGGCAAACTCTGCAAGTTGTTACAGCTTTTAAACAATCATTTTAAAGATTGCTTTGAACGAGCCAGAGTTGTAACAAGTTGTATTCAAGCACTGAAGATTTTGTTGTAACATTATACATACATAACACCAGGATTTTTCAGAAAATTTTTCCGTATCTCTAACTTCTTTCAGACGTTCATAAAATTTAGGACATAGACTTCTTCGATTGGTATCGAACTATGATGACGAAACTATTTCGGCAAGTAAAGAAACCAACAGTCTTTCAAATATGAATCTGGCAAGCGCGATACATTTTAGAACTTTATTTCCATAACATGAGCCATCGATTGGCAATTGTTCAAGCATGAGAATATGTGCTTCCATCTGAAAAAAGGAACCAGCGATTATTATTTACGATATTATGAAGCCCTGATCTTACCCTGAATTTACAAATTGATTTCAAAATACAAAATTACAAATACAAATATAATCCTGCAATACAAGTAAATATATAAAAAAATGGTCAATTTAAGAGAATTAGTCAATTGTGAATTAGCGTTGGTTTAAACCGCCTATACTGAATCCAACACGAGTTTTTATCTCAGCTCGATATCTTGACTTCACCTGAGCGTCTTCTTTCACTATATCCTTAATTTCGTCTGAACTTCGAAGTTATTGGGTGGTATACCTTCCAATACTCCAATACAATTAATATGTCTTGAAGATATTTCGACAATCAGTCAACACCAACAGACACCATTCATGTTCTCGTATGCAATTTCTCGTCATCCGCTTATCGGTATGATGAAAATTGTTACAGTTGTACTCACCGCTTGTTTTGGGGAAAGGTGATGCTTCCGCAAACGAGTTCGTTCATACTCCTTATTCCGCGGCCACAAACAACTTACTAAGTGTCTGTTTTTATTATGTTATTTATCCTTTTCACTTTATTCACTTTTTCTTTTTGTATCTTTACTTTTAAATCTTCTCCTTCTTAACGAAGTTGTTGACAACAAATAAGTGAGTTATATTGGCCGAAAGTTTGTGGTAAGTGTTCCGAGTGTTTTTGCCCCTCTTTTTTTTTGTTTGTTTGATATTATCCATCTGAATACTACTACATACTTAAATCTAATTACGAAGGTTTTATTGCTAGTCTTAGTTTCATTTTATTTCGTATGATTTTCTTTTTACTTAAAATCATGATTACAAATTAAAGTTTTAATCAAACGTTTTTCAAAAAAATTCATTTTAATTACTACACATAATCTTGCTTCTTCTCTTCTTTGGTTTTTATTTTTATTCACTCATGTCGCCTACAAAACGGAAAACGTTACAGAACAAGGTCCAAAAGACAGTACATCTGCAAGCATACTCGCTTATGATCAGATCTGTAATAGGCTGTCGGAGAGAGATATGAGTCCTTTCAAGCTAACACAAACATACAGAATGCCATCGACACGTCGGGTTTTAGCTAAATCTTGTGATTTAGGAAGCGGCTAAGCAAATGCTCATGTTAAAAAATAATTAATGAAATTTACTTGTGTGTGTAAAACACAGTGTTGACAGTTTAGGTACATGATTCCGGGCAGTCACTTCGCTTTTAATTGGCTCACATGTTTTAGTCCAACAGCCAGTGATCGCCAGGCTTACGTTGTACTGCTGTTCAACAATTAGCAACTGGATACTATTTATTCGATTTCTATTTATTCTCTTTATTCAAGTTTTCATGACGTTGAGACATGACAGATGTCAAAGGTGTGGAAAATTCGAAATCGATAACGTTATATGGGGTTGTTCGATAATTAATCTCGTTTTCCTTCCATAGATACGACGTAAACTGCATATTTCTTGTAGTAGTGTTTGCATGGCTTATATTATTGCATACTAATTTAAAGATTTGGCTTTAAACCATCTTTTGTCACAAACAGGGCGTCATTAGTAAGCAAGAAGTAAGTTAGAAACTTGAAAATGGACAAACAAAGCATAGTCAATTATTTTGCTTCTGAACGGCAAATATGTGGTGCAACCTCAAAAAAAAATCTTGTGAAGTTTATGGTGAGGAGTGCCTGCTGAACTCCAGCGTCAGCGTTGGTTTGCTCACTTTGGCTCTGGAAATTTTATGTGCAAGATGCACCACATATTAGTCGTCCAACCACTACTGATGATGTAACAATAAATGTGTTAATCGAAACTTAGCGGTGTACTACAACCCCAGAAATAACAGAGGTGCTCGACATATCGAATTCTCATATCGAATCATCGATAAGGTGTATGGATAAGTTTGGCGAATGACGTCAGCGAAAAGCACACAGCGTATTAATTTGACATCCAAGTCATTTCGATCATCTGATATTTAGCTACAAACACACATAAGTTAAGTCTGCCAAAACTAGCGTTTTTTTATCGTGCTGCTCAATAATGTGGAATTTGTGCCCTAAAAAAAGCATTTGTTAAGCTTTTCTTGTTTAACCAAAATATGATAGACTATCATATTTTGACACTGCCACAGTCTGACTATCACCTCTTCTGATCAATGCAGCACGGGCTCGTAGAGCAGCACTTCCGCGATTTCGAAGAAGTTGGAATGGTTTGAATGGACGAATGGTTTGTCGCACAAGACAAGCAGTTTTTCTGATATTCATAATGGCCAGTGCTTTGAATAAAAAAAAACTTTTTCAAAAAAAAACAGAAAAAACGTGTGCATACACCTGATATTTACACTTACAACAGCTTGGGTATAATAATATATAATAAAATTATTATAATAAACGATAAAATTATAATAAACATACTGGATGTTTGGGTTTTCTCACGAATGAAAGGATGTCCACCTCACCAAACGCATTAAAATATGCGACTCTTTGCTGAATCATAAGCAAAACGGCCCATTTCTAAAAAGAATCATAACGAGTGATGAAAAAGGGATTGTAATAAAAGTAATGAAAGCACCGCCAATCACGAAGGACCATCTTGAAATATGAAAGTGCAAGCAATACTTAAATTTTATGAGGGTTTATTTGATACATATGATGTAAAATATACTAATTATATCGAGGAAGTCGACGTCAAAGTTTATAAAAACTTACTGAGGTGCAAAGAAAATTATTAGATAGTATTAGAGTATGCCAAGCCCGTCAAATAAATTAAAAGAAATGCGACGATCATGACCAAAAAAGAAAGGGGACGGGTTGTAGTGAATTTGTAAAGAAAATAAACGGTAAAATTCAAAAAGTTCTCTTGTAAAGTTCTGCTAACTACACGACAAATTGACAAATTTACCGTTTATTACGGACTAGCCACGAGGAGAAATTGAAATTCCATAGAAGAAATGAAAAAACGCAATTTAAGCCAATTATCTGCATTATAGCTTCACGGTCCGTAATTCCCAACATGAAAAGTGCCAAAATGGTAAGGACAGATGGTGTGCTTGGCAAAGAGCTGCAGCTTCTTACGAATTTGAATCTTTCGGACATTTTTTTATCCGACTGACGTTTTGGAAACCATGAAGCCTGTGAACGAAGATGCGAGTAACTATGTTCTTTTGGAGCGTTGTGTTGACGGATTTACGCTAACCACTAGCGAATGTTATAAATAAACTTCCTTGGAGAATAATGCCAAAAAGCATTTAAGATGGTGCAAAAGTAGTTGCAATAGCAGCAAATGTTGCTACTCATAAGCTCATAGCTCATAAGTATACACGGAGGGATGAAGAGATCCGCATACCGAAAGCAGATCGCAAAACTCAGAGGAGAGAATTCAATTTTTCCTCTCAAGGGCAGAGAACTCGTCGCAGAATGGAGCAAAAGCATGCTTCGGATCATGCAGCAGCACGATTCTATGCAAATTTAAAAAATATCTTCTTAATTTTTTTTTTCTTTAATCGCGTTTTTCTCAAATATATTTTTAAAAGTCGGCAGTCAAAATTTCTTCGGGCCGATTCTTTCTAAACTTTGCAGACGGAAACATACTATATATGTTTCTGAACAATATTGTGACATGTTCGGGAAAAAAAGGTTACGCGCCAGTGTAGTCGTCTTAAGAGAAAAGTCATAAACAAGTATACAACTACCAACACATCGATAATAAACATAAAACATAAACACGTTGCGTGCATTGAGTACAACAAATCCCGGTGCAAGCGACTCAGCGCGTAAACACGATACCAATCCGCATGGAAGATTCTGGGTTGATTTGTAGTTGTATAAAAGCGACTACGGCGAGCGACGAAGAGAGTATTGTGAATGAAGTGAAGCAGTGAGCAACAGTGCGCGTAAACAGTGCGGTAAAGTAATAACGAAGCAAGAAAAAGTAATTTTAAAAGGATTATAAAAGTGATTGATGAATGAATGTGATTAATGTAAAGGTCAACACATAAAAGTGAAATAGTGATTTATTTATTTAGAACAATTGTGAAGTGTTCGTGAAATTTTAACAATAAAATTTCAAGCACCTAATTTAAAATTATTCGGGGGTGTTTTATTCACTATTGCCAATGTTTGCGAAGAGCAAACAGTTCGCGCATCTGGGAAAGCGCAACAATATATTTTGAGTTCATCTGTACCAAAAAGTCAAAATTGAATATTTCGGAAATTGCTTCGTTCAAATCCAAGTTAAACTTATGTACGAACGAATTCCGCTTGGATTATTCATTTCTAATGAAGCAATCATGAGATAACCTATCCACTGCATGGAACCGTTTTTGAAGTGACTCAGTTCTCACTACTACCACTGGCAGAATTTTCAATATTTTTTTATGAAATTACAGCAGAATATTCTTAGAACAATGCTTAATTGTATACGAAAATCTCAAAATATCATTCAATGAAGTACCCTTTCACAAACTTATTTGAAAAAATGTTTATTTTGGTATGACAGACCCTGGTATTCTTTTGATTATTCTAACAAATTATGATACATAAATGTAGGAACAAGTTAAGATCCTAACAACGATAAGGATATGTGATTAAATAAAATTATTATTAAATAAAATATACTGGATATAAAAATGTCTTATGAAAACTCGAACGACAAGAAATTGAAAAAACCATCCGATCGCGTTGACGATCGTTCCGAGACTAACTCATTTTTCTCCAACTCTTCGGTTCCTCCACACGTGCAAATTCTCGTTCCAAGCAAAACAGGAATTATTTTGGATTTTTCGAGCGGCTCTACATAAATTTGTATCAGTTGATGATTGAATAACCTTGAATCTATTATTATAGAAAGTGACCAAGAAGATATCAAAGTTAGCAATGTGGCCACGGGAGCGACGAAGAAATTAATTATAACTCTGACTGCACCGAGGACATCCAACAACTCATGAATGAAAACGGTTATTATAGTTCAAAAAGCAACATTTCAACATAAATTTCAAAATATGCGAATACAAAGGATAATTCGTAGCAACACAATTTATAAAACTTAAAATGCTTTTTTGAATTATTTATTATATAAATTTTGGTAATTTGTTAACATTCGAATAAAAGAGACCCGAAACGAAACAACGTTATTTCTTGCAAATTAATATTGTTCGTATACTTTAATTATCCAATAAGTCCATTAAACTGACCCAATTGCCATCACTTATACGCATTTCACCATGGCGTTTCCACTAAAAGGTGGGTTTTAAAGATGTCTGGCAGCATGTCGTCTGGCTATTGGGAAGCATCTCCCCAGCAAAAGATGCAGAAGCTCCAGCAGAAGTGACAGAAGCGCAGAAATGACGTAAATTAAAAGTTTGGTTTGCACTTTTGTAGGTGTTTGGTAGAGGTTTTCCGCTACTGAAGTTTCTAGCCCTCTGCAACTTGACTTGTAATAGTACCTCGTACAAAATATCAAAAAAGCCGCTTTTACACTATACTTTGTTTATGCTATGTCAAACTTAATTTCCAATGTTTTAACAACTTTGACACCTGTTATCCTTCAAAGCCATCATAACGCCCACACTTAAACATATCCAAAGGCTGCTATGTGCTGTACAATTGCGCAGGAAATTCTTGTTTTATTCACGTGAATTCAAATTGAACAATTAAACATTGCATATCCGGAAAATCGGACAAACAATACAGGGAAAAACAAGTAAATGCACTGAATATCTATAAAGATTTTTCTGTGAAATCGTTTTAGGTTGCTGGATCAATCTACATAACTTTATATGGGATCAAAAACATATAAACTCATTTATTCACCTGCACCTGAATTGTGCTATAAGCTTCATCTCACGGATCTTTAATACACTTCTGTTCCAGAGTATTAATAAATTAATACCTTGAAACTCACATTCCTTTATTGAAATCTATTCATTTTTTTTACTGCAATCCTATACCATGACAACTGGATCGATGGGCTTAAGTCAAATTTCTACAGATGGTTCTATGAGGGTGATTTCATTTTCTAAGGACTTTTTGTTTATTTCACATTCAATAGAATGTTTTGCATGTTAAGATTGATGTATGGTCAGTGATGTATATGATCTACACTAATGGCAGCAGCACTGATTTTCTTTAGTACAAGCAGAGTGGTCAAGGGGATTTGGCTGATTGTGATAGGTGAAGGGAACACTTGGCTACAGAAAAGCAGCAAACCTACTTTATTTGGGTATAGAAATAGGTTAATGTACAGCCTTTTTTCAGGCAAAATCTCGTGCAGCCAAATTCGATAAGGGTTCGGGTCCAAAAAGAAAAATCGGCAAATGGGATCTTACAAATAGTTAACCCAGGGGAAGCTGAATTCCCCTTAGCATCCTTAAGGGGGAACTGTGCAAGGACATGCAAGGACTCATTGTCGAATGGAATTGCTCACGTCAAAGCGACACGTTTCTTACTTTCCTCATTGTTGTGTTTAAGTCTACCGTTAGTATCAAGTAGTGGAGGCTCGTTAGGGTGGGCAGGATGGCCCTCTTGTTGCTTTTTTCTAATCAGGAAGACAAATTTATTAAGTCTGGAAGCAGTGGTGGCTCGCCAATCTCAACTTATTAAAGAGAAAATCAAATATTCGAATGTCAATATATTTTATTCAAACTTAGAAAAATTTAAAAAAAAAAATTTACAGTACTTCAAAGTTTAGCTCGATGTTTCTATTAAAAATTTTAACTTGTCACACTTTTCGAATATTTTCCCATATATATTGTCATTTATTCTTAATTTTATACAAATATAAGCAAATCATTTCACACATCAAAGTTAAATTCATTCATAAACTATAGCACAGGGCGAGCCCGTCCTCTACGTTAGCCAAGGCAGAGTCCGAAAGGTAACCAAAACCCTACGCATCCGAGCAGAAGGATGTGCCGCTCGGTCGCAGGGTGGGCAAATTTTCGCTAGGCCATTGCGCAAGAGACTTCAGCATACATATTTTGCTTTGTGTGCGAAAGAAAATTAGAAACTTCGATTGTCTTCCATACATTTTTTTCGTTGCTCTGATGGGCAAGCCCAACCTCAGAAAATTTCAAGAAAATTGAGTCGAAAACATTTGCGTCTCCTCTCCCAGTGGGAATCGATGGGGGATATAAAATCACACAAGGATAAACATTGTTCCAATTATGTATCTTATATTTTAATGATTGAATTGGCGGGACCATACGCCAAATATTCAAAACTAAAGACTTTTTACCAATTTTCGGAACTTTTTCGTAGAGTGCTAATCTTCTAATAACGCGCAAACGCCAGTGAAGTGGAAAAACTAAAGTATAACATGGAGGAACAGGACAACCAGGTAAAAAAATAAGTAAGTTATAGTCCTTTTTGAAAACAAATGCAGTTCCTTGTCGTTAGACAAAAAATTATTTATTGTAAAAACATATCCGAACATTAAAAATACAATTCTTTTAATTGTGCTTCGTACGCGAAATGTACGATTGGCTCACTGGTAGCGAAACATTGAATAAAGCATTTTTCCATTTCGGGGCAATGTTCGGGAACTAGCATATTTAATTGCCAAATCTTAAAACGGTTTTAAAAGTTTTTTGGACAAATTATCCGTTTTTAGTGGAGTTTCCAAAACCATCCAAAATGATATCGCAAACTGGTGAAAATATTGATGTTTCCAATAATCCGCAACCTTCTGTGATTTTGGGATATGTTACAAAGGAAGGATGTTCCCGCATGCGAAACTACACACGATTTATTTCAAGTTTTAAATGATAACTTTACTTACATCAACATAAGCCCAAACGTACGATGGAGCAACTGTAATTTCAGGTGACTTAAACGGTTTCCAAATTGTCCAAAAAACTGCTCCACAAGCATTGTTTATCTATTGATTGGCTCGCAGACTAAATTTTGTTCTGCAAGATGCCGGTTGCAAAATAAATGAAAGTCGTATCTTTTTGCTAATTTATTCGGTTTTTCTACTTTTTTGGTAACTCTAGAAAACGGACGCATGTATTACATAAAATTTGTGAAAAACGACTACCAAGCGGTAGTAATACTCGTTGGAATTTTAAAATGTGTATTACTTATATTTCCTAAATAACCGATGCAATCTGTTGGACGTAATTGAAAGCAGTTTAGAGAGCGACGATTTTGTCCGCAGTCGTGAAACTTTGCGTGAATCTATAGGATTCAAATGTATTTTGAACGAATAGTTCGATGTAACTTTGATTTCCTTTTTGACTCATTCCTGGACAAGATTTTCTTATAAAAAACAATTAGTTTGCAATTATGAGATCAATATATTTATCTTTTTTGTCGCACAACGCGTTTCACTGAACGAGAACACTGAACATCATCAAGTGCATTGACAATTTCGAACTTAAGCCTACCTTTTATATCCTATAAAACTATGAATGAAAACGGAATTATGCTAATGCATAACAGATGGTGGATTTAAATGTGTTGGTTTGGTCATTAAGGAACAGTAAAATCATTAATTCTAAGGTGTTTATGAATTTCTTATGCTTCTTAAATATTGAGTTTATGGGACTTAGATATATTATGCAGGATCTTTACATTTGCAATTGAAGGGAATTCATGGTTGGTTTCCAGGATGTGGTTTACTACGTTAGAATTGGATTTTTGATGAATGCTCATTAAAATTGGCTTCAAAGGACCTGCGTGTTTGGCCAATATACCCACAATTACATTCTTCACATGTAATTTTATAGACTCCGGATTTATTTTGCTCGTTGATTGTTTGGCATTGTAGAAAAAGGTGGAAATTTTTAGCTAGGCTTGAAGGCAACGTGCATATTATCATTAGCTAAAATTCGAGAATAATTCTAATAATCATTTCAAAATATGGAAGGAGTACATATTTTCTTTGGATTGTTTCTTCTATCTTCGGATAAATTTTATCAATTGTTTCTTCCTTATGTTTTTTATTAATAAGATGATCAATTAGCTGATTCGAAAAACCGTTATTATTTGCTATTTCTTTGATGGTTGAAATTTCGGTATCCAGAAGTTCCTTAGAAAGAGGTATGGAAAACGCACGGTCAACCATCGATCTATAAACCGATATCTTGTGGGACTAATGGGGGCATGAATCGGCTGGAATAGTTGCATCCGAGAACATGGGCTTTCTAAAAATGTTAAGGTTGTTAAAAAGATTCCTGGTGATGGTCGGATCCAGAAAATTAATTTTCCGATTATTCTCCTGTTTAAATGTGAAGAAGGTGCAGGGTATATATTGTTGCAGAAATTTAGAAGCCGGGAGAGTTGGTAATTGTTTCCTGTAAGGCCAATAAAAATGTCATCAACGCATCTATACCAAAAGATAAAATGGTTTGCAAATTCAGTTTGTAAAATAGCTTCCTCAATATTATCCATAAAAAGGTCCGCCATAAGCGGACTCAGAGGGGAGCCCATGCTAGCGCTTATTGCTGTCTATAGAAAGTGTTTGCAAACTGAAAATAGTTTTCCCTAAGACAGAATTCTAGCATAGTTTCAATTTCCCTTTCTAAAACCGGGTCGATGCTTTTGAAGGCCAAAAATTCTTGGCTATATCAAGAGAATCCTTATATGGAATATTGGAAAATATGTTTGTAACATCAAATGAGATAAGCGAGCAGTTATTTGGAATATTAAGATTGGCCAACTCTTTGAAAAGGGCTGTGGAGTTTTTATGCAGTCAGATGCATTGAAGTTAGTAGTTTCTTTAAGGACTTTATTAAAAGCGATTACTATTTATTTCAAGGGGCTATTTATTTTTTGTAATTTTAATACATTATTAAATATACATTGTTAATACAAATAACAACAAATAAAATCAATTGTAAATAAAATCACAAACTATTTGTTTTTATAAAAAATTCTTATTTGGAACGATTTTTAATTCAATTTTTACTAAAAGCATTTCATTTGTTCTATCAGCAAACGGATGTTATTTTCAATGTCTTACAGTCAAAGTTTCCAGTTTTCGAATTGCAAAAGTAGAATGAATAATTTTATCACCAGATTTAAATGGTATCGAGAGCAGGATGTTTATTTTGAAAAAATATTTTCAATCCAACCATCAAAGAAAAGAAAATTAGATCATGATGGTATTTCTGTAAAATCATTATATTTTAAGCATCTTCATGCTGAAATAATAGATTTGGCGAATAAATTAAATTTATTAAGCCTAATAACGTGCGAAAAATCTCAGAGCATAAAACCAAATTTCGAATGGATTTACTAGAGTGTCTTTATCTACATTATCCGAGAAGGTTTTTAAAACCAAAAGCTTCATAACGAACTTTCAGTGTGTTACTCTGGCCCCTGTATTATTGGGCTTTCAACAGATAACGTTAAAACTTCAAACTTTATTTCAAAAAAATATTAAAAACTAGTGTTTTTGAGATTTATCAGCTCTCGTGTTTGGCTGTGTCTTCACCGGCTACTTCAGCATCAGCTGAGCGAAGTTTTTCTGGTCTTCAAGGTACCAAAAGTTACTCCAGAAACTCTATGAATCAAATGAGTTTGAACCACATTTTTTTAATTACTATCGATGAGGAACCGATTTAACAACTACATAAAATCCAGACACTAAATTTTGTGATAACGTTATTGATCATTTTGTTGAATCAAGAGATTGTTAAAATTGATTTACAAATAAACATTTATGAATAAATTATTTTCAATTGAATATCTACTCTTTTAAGCTTCCGCCCCTGCTATAAAGTTTCGTAATAGCAGAGCCCGAAGTAATTTGAAACCAAAATTCCCTCTAAAGAGGGAATTTTCTTCCCTCCATTAAGAGGATAACATGAATTTTGTATATTCTGATGGAATTCAAGAAGAACTTCAAAATCTAAAATGTTTGAGTTCATCAATAACCAAAACTATTGTTTGCCGGATCCACTGTTGGACATAGCATGGGCCTACGATGTCGCGTCATTTGCGGAATACGTTACAGTGTTTGCAGATGATCTACCTTGCTGTTCTAAAATTCTGGTGCTTCAATTTATTTAAAAACTAGATTTCACCAGAACGGTTTGAAGGGCTATTGAATAGACTAATCCAACATAAAGTGTCCCACACTCGTTCCTTTCAGCGTGAGACAAACAGCACTTACTACTAACAACTTTAGTAGTCTACTAAGAACATAAGTAGACTTCTAGAGACGTATTTCCAACTGAGTCACTAAAGTAACGACCAGAGTTAAAAAGGAGCGGAAATATTTACTCCGATGTTCGAGATTCATGCGTGTTGATCTGAGCCTCACTTCATCACCTTACCATTTCTTCAATGGAGTTGGGGTTTGAATATCCGTTTTTATATCTTTGAAAAGTTCATCGTTACAACTTACAAGTCCCTAGAACCCACGAACCACAAATGCTGCTGATAATTCGAAAATCAGCGATTTTTTAAGACTCTCGAATTCTCTGAGGACGAATGCTCTCATAAGTCAACTAATCGAGCTCCGGTGTTAACTTCTTCTGAATGTAGATTGTTACATAGTGAGTGAGCTTTTTTATATAATAATATGTGTACGATTCTTTATTTTAAAGAAACTTCTGGCCCTAAGAGCTACTGAAAAACCCATGTAAAACCAATTTGGGAATGTTTTTTTATGCATATGTAAAAATTTAGCTAACCAAAACATGGAATTATAATTCATGTTTTAAATTCCTTCCTGTTACCTGAAAGTGATTTTCGTTTTTTTTTTTCATTTGTATTTTTCAAAGCAAGCATGCAGTTTTCCATGTTTTATTTCCAAGAAGGAATAATACATCCTTTCCTGATACCAAACAATCACTGACGACTTTTCCGTAACCAACTTGTTCATTGGCAAAGTTTAAAATTTGGCCATCCATATTTCTATTTCGAATAGATGCATGGTTTTGTTTTAATATAATTCTTCAACTTGGATATAATTGGATGTTTTATTTTAATTCTTCAACTTCAACTTCAAAGTTTATCATTTGTTCAATTATTTGATTTTTTCAGGCATCGAGTTAGGAAATCCGCGTTAGTTAATATTTCAAACACTGGTTTTACATACTCTTGTATTTCTAAACGCTGGTTTTATATACTCTTGTATTTTAGATTCATAGCTGGATTTTGCTTGAACCCTTTGTTTTCATATTGAAACTTTAGGTACTTGCACTAGTCTCGATTGCTAAACTGATGTTGCTGGACTTCGTCGATCGAAATGAAATGGTAAAAGCTTCCACATTTCTCTCTATCTGTCAAACTATAATTGACAGACGGTTTCTTCGTGGTCAATCAAATAGGTGGTTTAGGCAGGAATCGGCACTGATACATTAATTTTTTCCCGAGGCAATTTTTGCAGTCGGTATTGTTTCGTCCTTCTCTGCTTTTTTCTTCTCTTTCTGATCTAATTTCCTGTTGCCTTCAGCTATTTTCGATATCTTTAAGATACGGAATATGCGCTTAACTACGCGTAATACGCACTCCACCCCGCTTCTTATTGTCACAGAGTACACAATATCGACTCTCACTAAAACATTTTAACAAGTCATTTTTGAAGGAATAAGGAATAGAAAGCAAAAAGCAAAATAAAATGGTTTTTTGAAATTTCTCATCCGAAATGATACCTCAATTTGATGATTTATGCATTTTTTTAAATACATTATTCTTCAGTGACAAAATAGTTCATTTGTATATCGAAGAATTTATTTATCTAACCCCTTATCTAAGATGTTAAAGAATTAACGGATTCAGATGGCTGAGCTGTGGCTTCTCCACATATTTATGCGATTTTGAAGACTTTTTCGTGCTCGTAACACATGACTATGCTGGAAAACGTTTCAAAATAATTGGCATTCCAACATTCACTATACGTAATTTACTCGTTTTAAAGACGCTTCCTTCTACGCTTCCTTCTTCTGTTCCTACTCTGGCTACGGCTACGATAAATGACTGCCAGTGTAGCCAGTATATAATATGTCGAAAATGGTAGCCGTCAACAATGACATTCAGGGTGAAGCCCTTTCTCACATTCATAAAAAAATAGTATTTCTACCACTCGATTGTTAGTATGTGAAGATTGTCTGCTATTTATTAGTACTATGGTTTTTTCTTCAGTGAGTCCTTGAAGTGTAAGCCACTGTATGTATATCGTATTTTTTAAACACAACAGTACAACTTAACTATTATTTTAACATGAAAATTTTAAAACTATACATTTCATGTTTTGACCAACCACCATGTATAAATTCACAAGAATTCATTATAATTCTCGCATTGCAATAATAGCCTGAACTGCATCAACCATTTGAATGAAGTATCTTAAAAAAAATCTGTCCTTTCAATATGAACCAATAATATAATTAAGTCACAGATTATAACAAAAACATAACTGCATCAAAATACTCAATTTCGAACATTGTTTTTTCATCGCCATTAAACTTCACTATCAAAAATCCTCGTCTAGTTGAAACCCAGCAAAGAAAAAAATGTAATTTCGACCAAACAACGCTTCGTCTTCATTTTTAATGCGCTGTTTGTTATCTTCTGATCTTTCAGGATTTTAGCTATTTGACTCCTGCATCAAGAAATTAAAATGTCAACATTTGTCAACTTAGTTGGAAATCTTAAAAGAGAAGATTATGAAATGACGCTTCGAAAATAAGTTTTGGAGAAATATTACGGTATCTATTCATATCGAGCGGCTGGAACAAAACTCCCTACTACTTCGCACTCGATCCCTTCCCTTCCGGCAAACATACTGGCTGCTAAGAGATGCAAACAGATATAAATTTTTCACATATGATTGCACACATTTGGGGATGTTTATTTGAAATATATGATTGTAGCCTGGCAATATCCTTTCGCCAATATGGAACCATAAATCGACAACTTAAATGGTTTTGTGTGCAAAAAGACAATTCATGACTGGGATCACACCCTCTTACATCGATGAAAATTTCTATAAAGTGGGCCGAAACGAGTCGAAATGGATTGACATTGATTCAACCTCTGGTTGTGCTTTCAGGCTTCCACCCTAAAAGCATTGAATTTATGTGTCCCCTCACGTGTGTCCCATAATTTAATAACTTCTACTAAAAGCATTTTAAGTGTAAGATACACATCTAATTTTCGTTAATGAATATTTATTTTGCTGTTCCTGATTTCGATATGATTATAATAAATTAAATTTTTCTCGATTAAAGACCATCCAACAACGAATTAGAAATCAACGGATTTGTATTTTTAAGACATTTTGTTAGGGTGAGAACGTTCCTGTGGATGTTATGCCAATACGTTGAAATATGTTCCACTGACTAGAACCCATATCACTGCATAGAAACTCCTAACCAATGTTGCTTCTGATTGATGAGCGCATTTTTGAAATATACTGTTGTATTTACTATAGGGTGGCTCCTCTAAGTCTTGAGATTGGAAAACAGCTTCTAATCGTCAGTTTACTGCTCGTTTAAAAAATTTCAGTTTGAATATAACTTCGCTACAATGTATATGATCACTAGTGATTTCATCACTACAAAAACTACTCTTGGTCCTCTTGGGATCAGCATTGAATCCCAATCACAAGCATATATACAAGATAGCTGGAACAATAAAGGACCTCTCTCGATGTTTTTATGTTTTCTGTTCTTTCTTCCATTCGAACCTCGGCTACTGGGAATCACAACCCTTTTACTCCCTATCGCAAACTTATTTTACCCGTGAACTTGCACTGCTAAGTTAAGCTGCACTGCTTACATACAAATATTGTATCCGTTGCCTAGGAGTTTTATTCAAAGTTATGTCATTGTTTAACACGTTGACGGAAAATCGTGCGTTCCATTGCGTGAGTTACGTTTGACAACATAATTTACATTCAAAATAAATATGAAACCACTAATTCCCTCGTGAATGTTCCAGTAAATCTAAATAAAGACCTTTTGTACAAAATGTACATTTCCTTGATTTCCAAACGGAAATGCATTTCCTGTTACAGATTTCTGAAAAACAGGAAACGTATTGAAACATAGTGATTTAAATTTCGATTCAAGTAAATTTGATGACGCTTTAATGTTAAAAAAATATTAGCTTCGCGCGAAATTCCTCCTCAGCATCAATTTAAGCTAATGAATAAAATTAATAAATATATATAAATAAATAATTAATGTATATTATTGAAAAACAATGAATAAAGTGTTTACTGCTGAAGTCATTCATTCCAGAATACTTGAACGTTCCTTTTATAATAAATAATGTAAATTGTTTTTCGGTAATTGAAACATGTATTTAGTTTCAATTAGTCTTAAAATTAAAATTCAATTGCAACAAGAGGGCGGGTAGAACAGCACGACGTGAATATTGGCCAATATTGCATGAATTCTTTTTACGTCTCTTCCAAATGTGGCTCTGACATAATTCCTATTGTTGTGCTCACTCAACGAACTTTCAAAACCTAATAAGCTGAAGGATCACAGATGAAACGCGTCCGAAACGAAGGACTCATCATTTTGTCTAGACACCACAGTGCGATATACGGATTTTTAACCTGTTATCAAAACTGCAGCCTCATAAAAATTTCTGGATTATCTCAATATGTACCACAAAGTTAATGGTTGAATAGTTTCTATGCAAAACCTTATGAAATCAAGACGAAAAAGGAGTCAAATGCGGAAAATCCGTAGACCATTATCTTAAAATAAACATGCCTACTGGCAGGTAATGCCCGTAAAAAAATAAAAAGATACTGTAGAGTGACAGCCTTAACTCTATGAAAACTTTCTTCTGAATGTGGCAGTTTTGCTGGTTATGTAGATATTTTCAATTCGAAATCTGAATTACAACTAATACAATGGATGGCATCCTAAGCGAAAAGTCTTAATAAAACATTTTTGACAAGCTTGTGATCAATTGTATGAGGCTGAATGTCAACTATTAGTGATTGGCAGAGACTTCGTTTTCAAATAAAATAGCATATTCAGTAAAAGTGCATTTATTTAAAAAAATAAATAAGACAAATTAAAAAATATTGCATGAAAGTATGGTCATTCGCACATTTGGACTAGTTATTGTCATTTAATTTTGCATTTATTGGTATACTAAATAAATATCAGTTTTCGATTTATAATGATTAAAATGAAAATGGTTATACAAGAATTCAGAGCATAACAACTGAAACTAAATGTAAAAATTAGAAACTAATCTTATTCAGTCTCAATATTTTATATCTTACTCATCTGAATCGGTATCTTTATTCAAGAAAGCAAAAATTTCTTCTTCCTTACGAAACATTTTCATTCGATTAATATCGCCTTTATTGTTACCGAGATTACTCCGGTACGTCTAGGACTTCGCGCGTCCTAGGCCGAAACCCCTCCGGTTGGGGCTCTGGGCTCCGGTAGCTCGTCGAAGACGGGCGTGGGCGCCACTCGCTTACCCAGTTAAGCCCCGATGAAACGCCAAGCGAGAATGCGGCTCGCCCGGATTACGCTCCTGAAAGAAAGGGAAGAACACTACCTGGAAACACACGGCGCGAAGCCAGAAGAGGAAATTGTCGCCACACCAAATCAACTATAGAGAAGACACGGATTCCTCACACCACCCCCCGACGTTACCTCCGTGGAACCTCCAACCCACTATGTACGCGCGCTCCGCGTTCACGCGCACCCCGCTTCGTCGCCACTCACAAAGCCGGAAGGAAACCTGCAATACAATTCATAAACTAGCTCTCACCTAAGGGAAAAATAGAGATCTTTCGATAAATTTTGACATTTATTCCAAAGAAAAGAGAAGAAAATAAAAACAAAATAGCGATAACGACAACAAAAGAACTTAAGGCTAGCTTACGGCTAAACCGTCTTCCGCGATGGGCCCCTTGCTCCGGTCCGGTCGCGCCGCGCACTCGCGAATGGAATTATCTTAGTTTGGTAGTCACTATGAGTTCCGTGTCCTGGATGACACCCACTTCACTTCCTTTATATTCGGTTTATATGCTGTCCTTGCAAGGTTTTGTATTTTTTTTTGTTATTTAATTAGACAATTATATTTGGAAAACTACTTTTATCCACTTTATATCCACAGCACTCTCACGACTTTACTCCTTCTTGTTGTTATTCAAAACCCCACTCACTGCTCGTCCAACTTGTCCCATTCCCTTCGCTAACACCAAAATTGAAAAAGAGACCGCTCACTATTCACCGTCGTCCTTATATTCTGTCTCCTTAACGGCTACCACTAACCAAGATCCCGCTCCTCGGACATTCACCTCTCGTTCGAACCAAAAATTAACGTTTCCTTCGCCTGCCACCGCTGTAATGCAAATTCGCCGTTGATCGCCGCAAATCTTCGCCGCGAACTACTTTACCCAATATTCGCCGCGATGATGACAGTTCGCAATGATGACAGTTCGCGATGATGACAGTTCGCAATGTTTACCAAACAAAGTAAACAGCGACTCCACCATCCAGAAGGAAGTTGGTGAGTATTTTATTTATTTCTATTCTTATTTATTTCGATTTCTATTTTAATTCCTATTTTTATTCCGGGTGTTCTTAGTGGCCTTCGTTTCCGCCACTTTCGACGGCTGTAATGGTCTGGATGAAGTGCCCGTAGTGTGTTTTGTTGTTGCCGCCGCTCAGTTGGTGAGTATTATATTTATTTCTATTCTGATTGAATTCTATTTTAATTCCTATTTCTATTCCGGGTGTTCTTAGTGGCCTTCGTTTCCGCCACTTTCGACGGCGGTAATGGTCTGGTTAAAAGTGCCCGTAGTGTGTTTTGTTGTTGCCGCCGCTCCTCAAGCCTGCCTTGGTAGCGTCGTTCCAGTTTAAGTGTCGAAAAACATCCTCGCGTGATGTGCCCGCGACATTTCACTCGGTCCCAAATGCGTGTTCGTATTGCGTGTCGGAAGATCATTGCTTAATGCTACTGTTATTACCTTAACGCTAACTTACTGATGACAATGTAATCTTACAACTATGCTCCTTACCTACAATTCTGCTTCCCCTACTCCGTCCAGCATCGTGGCTTGAAACGTGGTGGCGCTTCTTCCTCCAACTCCGGGTACCATTCTCGTCCGAATCGCGTGGTGACCGTGCCGCGGAGGTCTCGGGAAGGGGTGAAGTCAACTCAACCGTAACAATCTTTATTACTCCTCGATGAATTCGGGACAAAAGTTTTAGTAGAAAAAATTTTAATTTTTTGATTTTCACCTTCTTTGAGTTTCGTTTAATAGTAGTGTCATGTTCAGCTTGTGAATTATCCACAGTCATTATCTCTGCATTCCTTTCTTCGTGGAACTCAGACGTTCCGGCCTTATTTTTGCATTTTGATTTTGGAACTTCCTTGCAGCAGTTTTCTTTGACATTCCATTCTGAATAGCCTGTATAGCTTGGACTAAGTCGTCTTCGCTGTACTTTTTGGTATAAATGCTTTTCTCCTGACCTTAGGCATCTTTGAAATTAATATCTGCTAAAGTCAAATAAGAAATCTGCTCGTCACAAACAAATAACATTTTGAAATTTGATGTTAAACATATCTTTATGCAAGCAAATTGAATGATTGGCACAACTGAACAACATAGTGATTGACACCACTCATCCATATTGTAATGAATGGCACTCTATTTTAACAACCATTGGCCTTCAAGAGTGCAATGATTGGCAGTGCTAAAAATTAATATTCGATGCTCCCTTAGTGCGTCCAAGAAGTATCTTTGCGTTGTTTTGCAAATGTCCCATCTCAATGACCTGTTTCTGAAATGAAAGGTTTGGAACATAATTTTAGTGATTGGCATAGGTGCAAACTAACGGTGGTGCTACTTAAATGTTTGCGTCAGTTGTTGGCACTCAAAACTATGACATTTGCCTAGCGGTAAAAGCAAAAAGTGTTATTTAAGAACGCTTTTTAATTCACTATTAATCATTTACAACACTCACTGCACACGTATACAATATATAGTTAATATTATAAAGAGAAACAATTATACCTATCGCTAACCGAAACCGTAGTGAAACAGGGTAAACGTGAGACTCTGACGCGGCGTGCTTTGATTTCACTTTACTTATCGTTCCCATACACTCGACTGTGCACATCAGAAATTATGTTTTGTACGGGTAACTCTTAATTTCGAATGAAAAAGTGAAACATAGCCAAAACCAGTGGGATACCAGGGTTAGTATAGTTTACCCTATTTATGACGCTTATAGAATAGAGTATGGCAATATTAACGAAACTTTTGTGGTCGCAATGAAGATACATTTTCGGCTGAATATATTACATGAGCAAATTAAGGGCCCAAAGGGCCATATTATACAATGCGCAAAGTAAGGGCCCAAAGAGTTAAAACACTCATGAGCATTAAAATCGAATGAATTTGATTTGCCTTATTGATAAATATGTGGCTCTTCTGTTTTACAAAGAACATGCAGATTTTGTTTTGGACATCATCATTGCTACCTTCTGCCTACCAAAAAACTTCTGAAGGCATGATCGTTCTCTGAAAGTACTTCACCCATTTAATATTTGTGACAGATATTTGTTGACAAGGGTCAATAAAGTTATGATGAGACATAACATTATTTGTCAGGAACGATCCGGCCTTAAGCAAAAGACATCCCCCACACTTCAGCTGTCAAAGGCAGTCTGACGTATGAAATCAATGTTCCTCTGCAGCAAGTAAGCAGTTCACGTTATATTTTATTTAGCGACAAAATAAAATTTAGCTACAAAGTGCTTAAATTCAGAGAAAAAAATTCTGAGATTGATCAAGGAAACACGAACATAGCAACGTCTATATCCGTTTTACGAGTCCCTGATTATATCTTCTATTTGTCACAGCTTAGCTCTTGGCTTATTAAGCCTGAGCCCAGGAAAATCACCACTATTTAAAAAAAGTGGAAAACTCAGGTCATAATTCAACGTTCAGAAAAGTGCGTTTTCGTAACTTGCTGCATTGAGACCGTCGACGGATGAATTCGGCGAGGGGGAGTTTTTTTAAGGAAGTACTCTCATAACGAGATTAGTAAACAACTTTCCTATCCAGAAATTTGTTTATTTATTTAAAAAAAAAGAGGATCAATCTTTTGGAACAATAATTGTATTTATTTTTAATTTTCTTTTTAATATAATCTTTTATCTTATCTTATAGATATGTTATATCCATTGAAGTATGAGATAATACAGCGAGGCTGTTCCCATGTATTTGACTGTCCGTGAGCGTTCCAGGATTTCGCTTTAGCCAATTACTCCCCTTATCATCTGTTAACATCTTCGGCTCTTTTGGTAAGCATACTCATTCAATAAAAATTATGGAGTCAAGTAAGTGATGAAAGTTGCGATGGTTTGAGGAAGCCCGAAGGAAACACGTATATCTAATGCATAATTTGTTTATTGACGTATGCAAAAAGTAATATTCATTGATCGTGGTAAAATGCTGAATAATTTTTTTATCAGTTTCAGCAGTTTTTGTGATTTTGCACAAATGCTTCCCAACTAATGAAAGCATAAAAACCCTAAAATATATTGACTTAAGAGTCAATAATATTGACTTTTTAAAAAATAAAATTAAATTTTCTTCTTCTTACAATATGTTTTGATCACGTTAATGTTCCTTCGAATCCATTTTAATAGCAGTCAAGGAGCTGAAAGTTTGGTTTAAAGGGGTCTGTTGCAAAGCGGTTGTTTTTATCATTTATGCGATTAATTTTACAAACCCTTAAGTATCCATAAACCATAATTATTGAAAATATTGGTGATATATCTATCTTCTTTCTCCTAAAGCATGACGAGTACATTCAGTATCAAATTTAATATCCACAAGTTGACCTCAATCACTTAGCGTGTTTGGGTTCCGAATAGTATCTTAGAACTAGGAACATATATCTATAGAACATTTTTATAGAACATATTTTATCTATAGCATAAGATTCTGCAAAGAACAAAGTACAATAAATCGTTAAAATAACATCCTCTGATTCTTTTTCGTGATGTCTCGTTATTTCATTTTGCGTTCTAAATAAAACGAGATTTATAATAAAAATAAAACACATTATATTGAAAACACGAATTAGATGTTCTTTGTATCGCGGGTCATCGAAGACAAAGTCTACTTCACATGATTTTCTGCTCACAAGGTTTTCTTCTCCATTGT
Source organism: Stratiomys singularior (assembly GCA_954870665.1). Classification (NCBI taxonomy): domain Eukaryota; kingdom Metazoa; phylum Arthropoda; class Insecta; order Diptera; family Stratiomyidae; genus Stratiomys; species Stratiomys singularior. Next base: position 66,586,054 of record OX940877.1, read on the forward strand.
TTTTATTTTGCTCAATATGCGAATTTTGACTTCTGAAACTTTATTATTCGTAATCGATATTATTTTTCCAGCGGGAAAATCGGTTGAGGTTTTATTTGAATGAAATAAAAGACATTGTTTGTTTTGTAACTCAAAGTGAGTATCGAATATCAATGTTTGTTTAAGTTTCATGCATTGATTTCAATTCAGTGGAAAAAATAAGAATTACTACTTTGACACGGAACGTTCACATTGGATGGTATTTGGACTACAAAATAAGTGTCGCCACCCTCCATGCAAAGGCATAACCATTTAGACAAAATCGTAATTTGTGCTCATTTGACTCTTATCTGAATAATCAACCGAAGTCGGGTAAATGTCACATCGACTACGAAGTGTAACGATTCACATTTTTAGAAAGCAAATTAGGTTTAGGCTTATGCTGAAATTGATTTTATTATTTATTTTAAAAGCATTGACGTTAAATTATTTTAAATTGTAATCCAGTCGTAGTATATGTGGGTTGAGTGCCATTCACATTTTGGTTAAGTTTGTTCTCCTGCATCCATCGATACGCCAATACAATTGATGACAGATGCCAACCCTCTACATCTAGTTTTTTTTGTCATTAATCTCTTGAGCTTTTTCGCTGTGCTATGCAGGCCTTTTATTGTTTTCTCTTATACTGCAATTGACGTGGATCTGAATTCGATTGAACCCTTCTAAATTTTCATTTATTTTACATCATTTTATTAGTTTTCATGTAGCTCATAGCTCTTAATTGTTAACTCTTAATAAACACCACTTTTCAAATATCAAATAAGTGCAATTGCACAGAACCTTTTTATGTTTATCAATACATATAAGACTTATAACGGAAAAAGAAATTAAAACCTGCTTAGTATAATAATAGTTTCATTTTTGTTTTAAATGAGCATTGTCCTTGTTCAGACCCCTAAAATGGATTATGATAGGTAAGGTAGTGATATGATTCGACCATTCTAAAAAAGATATCGACGGTGAGAAGACTGGTAGGAGATCTACTAATATTTTTTTATTCAATTCGAAATAAATTAAGAATATCAGACGAAGAGCTTCACCTCTTTCGATGTGGAAAAATAAACCAAATAATAGATTTCTCGACATTTGTCGACAATTTCTGGTGTAAAGAGATCAACGGTTGAACCACGCTATGGTATATTGATAAAACGAATACGATAAGACGATTTTTGTGAAATTGGAGTGTCGGAAAGCAAACAGTTATGAAAAGCAGAAATGATCTTAAATTTGAACTCCCGTCTACAGGGAAACAATGCCGTTGTGGAGGTCTACGTAAAACCCTCGATTTTTACACTTCTTACGTAACGAAGACGCCGATACAATTGATCGAGTAGATAAGATTACGAATATCATAAACTATCTAAACCAAATATATCAGTCAATATAAGAACCGGGTGAAAATATATCAAAACAAATACGATTGGATGTCAATTTTTACAAATTATGCGAATCGAACTCAGGATTTTGTCTAAAATTTTAAATGAGTGGGTGGTGTGGACCTTCAAGATAATAAGTTATCTTTCTTCCCTGTAATGCGAAAGTTATATAATAACAAGAAAATACTTTTTGATCTAATTGACATGACCCTATTCAATGCTTTCGCTTTATTTTGAAAATTACAACGCATTTCAAAAACTCGGAAATATTCATCTCCGTAATTTCGGCGCGAGGTTGTGAAACAAATCTTACAAATTAAAAAGTATTCTTGAAAATGGATTACCTGGAAATTGTTCTTCGGGTGATACGCCACTGCGTCTGCAGGCGAAGCAGTGGGCATATTTCCCACAGAAAATTTGACTTGTAGAAAATAAGAAAAGATCACAGCGAAGATGCAAGGTATGTGCAAAGCACAATAAAAATAGCGAATTCGGTTGGGAGTGCAAAAAGTTCCTTGTTGCCTTGCATCTTCCCGATTGTTTTGAAATTTCCCACCCCAAATGAATTATTATTTCCAAGTTATGCATTGTTAATTTCAAAAGAAAACATTGTTAGATTATTATTTGATTGTATTTGACTCATTCGTAATACCTTCGTTTCAGCTAGATACTACAGCCTGTCAATGGCGGCAATTGGTATTGAATACGTTTTCGCCTTGGGTAGACAGATGTCCTTACAGATACTATTTTAGTGTCTGCTGTGGTAGTGTTCTTGCAATTGGAAACTTTATGTGTTGGCTTACAAGTGCAGTAGTCGACATTCCTTCAAAGCGTGAACGCCGTTTTTTCTCGTGTTGAAAATGTTAACTGTCATACCGAAAATATTTATTTGCGGGGAGTCTTGGTTCATTATTTCATTCTCAAGAAAAGTGCTGCGGAAACTTATCGGATCATGTTCTCTGTTTACAGTGATCATGCTCCATCTGAGACGACTTGCAAAGAGTGATTTCGGCGTTTTAGAAATGGCGATTTTGACGAGACTGATGAAGATCAAGGGGCACCAAAAAGTTTAAAGATCCACAACTACGGAATTTGTTAAATGAAGATTCAAGTCAAAGCCTAGAAAAATGGTCGCAGGAGTTAAATGTTAACAGTTCTATCGTCGGTAAGTGCTTGCACGCCATGGAAATGATCCAAAAAGCTGGGACTTGGGTGCAGCATCAGAGAGAGAGAGGGACATCGAACGGCGTTTGGTGACGTGCGAGATGCTTCTTCAACGACTAAAAATAAAGGGGCTTATGCATCGAATTGTGACAGGAGATGCGTAATGGATGTACTACAACAACCCTATAGGAACAAAACATTGGATATTGTCAGGTGAACCAGGTGCATCGGTTCTTCCAAGGTAATGTTGTGCATCTGGTGGGACCACAGTGGCGTCATATATCACGAACTCCTGAAACCATCTGAAACAAACACTGGGGATGTGTACCGACGGCAACTCATCCGTCTGAATCGAGCTCCAAAGAATAAACGGCCAGAATGGTATGACAGGCATGACAAGCTGATTTTGTTGCCTGACAATGCATGGCCATACGTAGCAAAGCCGGTCAAAAAATATTTGGAAGGTGTGAATTGGGAAATCTTGCCTCACCCGCCGTATTTCCCAAACATTTCTCCATCGTATTTCCATTTGTTTCGCTCCATGCAATCGGCCCTCACTGGAGAACGATTCCCTTCTCATGAAGGCATCAAAAAATGGCTCGATGATTGCCGCCGAAAATTTATCTACTAGCAGAAAGATGGGGGAAGCTCATAGCTACAAATGGTGCATTCTATGAATGACGTGACTGTATTTTTTAATGTTGAAATAACTTATTTCCAATGAATAAACTTATTTTCATAACCAATCAATCAACCAATCAAATACTATACATTTGTTTCGAGTGGATGGGTACTCATTTTGCTAATTAATTGATAGCGCAACAGATTAAAAGAAAGAAGGATTCGTATTCCGGAAGGTGGATTTTCTTCTACATCTTTACTTCTTTTCTACATTTGATGACATGTGGTTGTATTCATTGTTCGTGGCAGGAATTAAGACCCATATGGTTTACAGTTGATAGTCTTATGTAAAAATCTCACAGAAAACATTTTCTAAAATCAGCTGCTAAAATTCATAATGAAATAAATATGCCCTTCCCACAACAACGTAATACCTCCTCATTCCCGTATTACTCAAATAGGTACGTCTAATCAAAAGAGTACATCGCAAACAGGACTCACTTCGCCAAGAGAAATGTGTCACCAAAAATGTATCAACAGCGAATATGCCCACTTGTGAATAAAGCGGATCAGCCTCACTTATACGCCGAAATTTTCTTTTTCGTACGTTTTATGAATTTTATAGTTAAGAGTAGAAAGGTGTTGTTGTTTCTTCTTGAAAGCCTCCGTTATTATTCATATTCAGTTCTCCTATTTCTCTTTGTATTTATAAACCAAATAATACCAAAAATGATACTAAATACATCTCTGAGGTCGTTTCTTAGTGAAAAAATTCGCTTTGCACTTTTTATAAACATATTTTTTCTGTATATCGATTTCCCATTTCATTTTCATAAATATTGCCATAAAAGCTATCATTGAGGTTTTGAGAGAAATGATGATATTTCTGTTTTATACTGTTTTATTTTAAACGTCCTAATCGTCGATGACCCGATGATACGTCGATGTGATTGACGTGAAGATTTTTCGAGTATTCTGTATTTTGGAATCAAATTTTTTTAGTCTTTCGAGTTTACCACAACCATTCTTTAGAATGTTTTGAACCAATGCTAACATGTTAACACAAAAAAGCAATGAGCTTCTCGTATACATCTCGCAGAAAGAGATAGAGAAAACAAAATATAGTAGATTTCTTAGAGTGTCTTTATGTGACAATAAAGTGAGATAAAACTTCAATACGATTCTACTTTTCAATGTTGAAACTCGCTGGTCGAGGGTTTTTCGGTGGTTTAATGCTATTTAACCTTAAGTAAAACATGCTTTAACGAAAAATTCTCATTTTTATTATTTCTACCACACAGGTCAAAATCAGAACATCTTGTGCACTATCCTTATGAGCTCACCCATAAAACAACATATTGATATACCGTCATTAGGCTTATTTTCGCAAATCTATGTTTGGCAAAATTTCTTGTTCACATTGTGGAATGAAACATGCATGGTTTTGCCAAGCATTGATGACGAAATACGGAATACGTAATCATGACTTTTATTATCAAACTATCCTTTTAAACAATTTGGAGTCATCGTGAAATTGCGTTTTTGAAAGGAACCCTAAAACCCTAAAAGAATAAAACTAGACAATTTAACTTTACCTAAAGTTTTATCTTAAAAATTTTCCTTTCTTTGTTTGTCATTTTACCATCCTCCTGATCGAATATCCAGGTTTTTGAAATCATCCAACTGTTAACGCAGTTATAACCCATATATTGAAAGTTAAATCCAATTTGGTGAAATTGTATGTAGATTTGAACATGGTACGGTAGTTTTTATTTTGAAAAGACCACACAAAGCCCGTAAATAGAAAACAAATGTTATTTGCTTTTGGTTTGGGGAGATGACATACAGGAGACAACAGTTGTATACAAGCCGCATGTTCTGAATACATGCATTGTACCCACCTAATTTGTTAAAAAACCCTTGTTTGATGTCGATGATATGCGTGCGTACAGTAACTCAATTTCATTTTAGTTCTCTGCTCGTATTAGCCTGTCCTTTGATTTTTCCCCATTTTCTAAACTTGCACATGTGCCCAGTCCTTTGTATTGCCAGCGATTTATCCCTGCCAACATGCTCAGGGACAGTGAAATCAAATATACAAATTCAAATGAGTTGGTTCGTGAAGTGTACACAAAACAGCAAAGAGATATCGAGCGAATTGAAGTCCATGAAGTGGAAGACAACAACGTTTACACATATCTCTGCGAATTTTTCTGATATTCCTACAAGGAAATTCGAATTTTAACCGCGAAAACATTGTTCGACTGCTCAAAAATACGGAAAGCATCAACAAATAAGAGCGTTGGAAGGGTTTCTATAGCAAAAAGCTAGATACAATATTTGATTCTCGTAACGAGTGAAGATTATGCCTGGTAACTTGTTCATCGTCGTAAAAATTATTTACATAAGACTTTAATACTTTCACATAAGTTATTAAACTTTATCTGAACTTTCACTTGACGTGGAAGGTTCGATTTCTATTTTTGAAATGTTTTGTTTTTTATATGAATATTAATAGTTCATATTTACTTTATTTATACTTATATTAATAATTATTTAATTTCACTTATTAATAGCTCTTAAGCAAAAATAAATAAACTAACGTGCATACTGACAACTTTCAAAATATGACATAATTTCCAAAGTTTTTTTCATAACAGTTAAAAATACGATCAGTTATCATCACAGAACATTCTAAGTTCAACAGAGTTTGTTTGTTGTTTTTTGAATTATTTTTTTTTTCTCTCAATGTGCCTAATACTATGCTCCGCATACAGTTTTACCTAATCTTTCGGTCGGAGTGCAATATTAAGAGACTTATTCTCCATATTTACACTTCTACCACAAGTGCAACTTGTGTAACTCAAAGCGTAACTCAACTTTTTTTAATGATGTCTGATATTTTTTTAAATACTTGTAATTATTAATAAATACTTACCACATTCAATTGGCTACTTGGTAATGTTTATGTAGGCTGGAAGAACTTTGAATAGGTTTTTCTAAAAGAAAACAATTTGCAATTCCTTTTATTTATAATTCCTTTTATTTCCTATTCATTTATAACTTTTTCTACAGCTACTGAACAACTTACTCTTACATAATCATATTAATTCTTTTTTTTTGGAAAGGGAGGTCAAGGCTTTTTACGCCCTGAGTGTCAGACTCCCAGTGGACCTACTGGACTACCGACTAAACACGTCCCCTGTCAACCGGAGCGCCTAACCTGGAACCGTTTGACAGATTACTTCGGGCTAGGCCAATTTTACCTCTTTTGGCGCCTTCGGGTTACAGGGATTCCTTCTCCAGTTGGATGGAAAAGAGGAGGAGGATTGCTAGAGAAGGCAACCCTCCACCCTCGACGCCTCCAGCCGATCAAGTATGCCTTCTTTCGTTATTAAGATTATCCGAGCGTAACGTGCCACGTGATTCCAATTGTCAAATGATTTCAGCATCTCTTCGATTAGGCTATCTGGATGGAGCTCTCCCACTTTTTCGGCAAGATCACCGCGCTCTTTGTCCCATCTTCTGCATGAAAAGAAAGTATGACAGGCGTCATCCTTCACACCAATGCAGAATATGCAATCTGGACACCGTGACTTACCTATCTTGTGCAGGTAAGACTGAAAACAACCGTGTCCACTCAGTAGCTGGGTCAGGTAGAAGTCAGTCTCACCATGCGTTCGACTGATTTTCAAATGTTCTGAAATTTCTGTCCTGTCGTCATCGTTCATGGTTCCGAAAAGCCACTTTTGTACAGTTCCTACAACGTTAACTAGTCCTCAACGTTAATTAGTCCTCTCTCTTTGGTGGGTGAATGTAATGTAATGGTATATACCATTAATTTTTGCGTAGATATTTGTTAGTTCATTTTCAATCATTGGATCGGCATCAATAGGAGGGTTTTGACATTTTATTTCAGGCAGTCGGCTGTCTGTTTGATATCGCACATGTTAATTACATGGAGTATAGTTTTGGTATCTTGTACTACTTTGGTTTGTCCCATATTCATCGTGATGAATCCAGTTTTAATCATTATATGATGTAGGGTCAGCCCCGCTTCGATTAGAGGTAGCATCAGAGCTAACAGCGTCAGGAGGCGAAATACTAATATCGTCACCTAACAATTTACGTAGTCTTTTAGTATTAATTGGGTGATCTCTTTTCTCTCTTGGAGTAGTTGATCCCTTGGCTTTGGATACAATGTCGTTGTTTTTGTCGTATGTGGTCATCCCATGTAAGGCGTTAGTCAATCGTTGGTCCCAAGTATTTTACTGTTCTGTTCCATGTTATCTGTTCGTCGTCGAATTGTGACGAACAGTGCCTGGGTTTTGTCCTTTTTTCCATTTTTCGAAGTATTCAAGGAGGGTATGTGGCGGTCCATTGGTCGTATTGTGTACTGCTCATGTTGTCGCGAAGATATTATCTGTCTGACTTTTATAAAGCTTGCGTCCTAATTATCAGGGTCCTCTTCCGGGAATATTTTTTCAAGAAGATGTTGTTCTAATGTGTCCGCGATGCCTTACCCAAACGGTTGACGTGGAGTCCACTTTGTCCGTGAATAGGTGACACAACTGTCTTATTTCTCGTTCGAAAATATTTCGTTTTCTTCCTGAAGATATTGGCATTCTGGCCAGGCTCCAAGCTTTGTAGGAATCCTTTCCATTATCCGTTTCGGAACTCAAGTATTCGTTTTCGGACTTTATTAGTCAACCGACAGGCTTTCGTTTTCAATCTACAATTTTCTGTGCTCCTAGCTCTTCTCCGAGCTTGAATCTTCCTCCTTACCAGGTCTTAAGGTCCTGAGGGAGTTCGTAGGGATTATATTCCCCGGCGCAAGTTGTGGATGTGTGCCTCTCCTTTGCCTGTAGGATCTTCTCTGTTACTTCTTTTATTCTATTGTCGAGATCCCTAGCTGTTATTAACGCTTTGATGAAATTCATTTGCTAGTTTTGTTTTGCAAATTTGCTTTATTTGCTTACTTTTAGCGGTCCATATATGAAGATGTCCTCTAAAAGAAAACAGACCAGTTGATGATATGAGGAGAGCTTGTTGAGGACACTGATTCTGATATCGTAGTGGAATTCTCGGAAAAATGCGATAGCTAAAATGGTTGCTATGTTTCGTCCGTAGTGCGTTCGCTCATCTGTGATGTGTAAGCTGCCTTGTGCGATAGTGATGAACCTGTTTAGATCAGCCTCAGCTCAGTTGAGTTAAAGTTACCAATGATTAATAATGGACCTTCAAAGGTGAAGAGAACTTCCAGGTCTTATGCAAATTCCTTTTTGTTTTAGGGATTGTAAAGAAAAAACACAGAGAACTCAAAGGAGCGCGATTTCTGTATTTGCTAACTTGGGTATTATGATCTGGTGATGGCAGACAGTCTGTCGTTTCTGTGAAGTTAGAGTGTAGTTAAGCAAATGGAGAGGAATTCCAAGTTTCGGAAAGGTTCCATGGAGGAAAATAATATCAAATTTATAATCCAGCATAAATTTTCTGAGTTCTTTGAGACAATGAAACCGCATTCCACGAGAGTATGGAAATGCGGTTATCCAGATCTATTTGTGTTTGTGTATGGCTGGGTTAGTGTTTGCGGCTGTTGCGAAGAATTGTGTCATATATGGTATTGTGAGTGTTGTGGCAGATTTTGGTTGTGGTTTATTCACGGATTTAGGGTTGAGGGCAGTGTTTGTTTGTGTATTTATGTTATTTCGTGCAGCGTTTTGTGCAAACGTCTTTTTCACGTTCTTCGGGTTCTAAGGACAGACCCGGTTATTAGCCAGATGCTCGCCCTTGCAGCTTACACATGTTCGAGCTCGCACTTTTGGCTTCATACACTCTTCACGATGGTGGAACCCGTCAATATATACGCATCTCGCTTGCGCATAGCAATTGCCTGAGTAGTGTACAAATTGCTGGCAATTATAGCACACCGACAAGACATCCCTGGGCTTCAGGGCCTCAACTTGGCACATTAGGTGACAGACATCTTTTTAATTAAAATCGTGATTCCCTCTTTTTGGAGAAGGACCTTGAAAGTTTGGAGGATCCTGATTGGAGATTGATGGGGAAAACTTCTATGGGATAGAAGCCCGGAGCTTCCAAGCCTTCTTTGATTTCCTCACAGCTAATGCCCTGAAGTCCTCGCAGAACGACGTCCAACTTCTTTACCTCGGGAAAGTAATGGGTGTGGTATTGCGTTTTGAGGTTTGTCATTAGTTTTGTCATCTGCCTGTGGTTCTTTACCGTTTCCGGAGGTTTTTCATGCCAAGGTAAACCCTCTTGGCTGAAAAAAAATTGATCTTGTTCATGCTTAGTTCCTTAACCAGTACGTTCCATTTTTCCGGTTCTCTTAAAATGATCGATGCCGTTTGTTTTTGCTGGTTTCGCCTTGTTCCAGTGCGTCTCTTGGTTTTTTTTTATGTTTTAGGTTGCAGACTTTGGTGTAGGGGTGGTTTTGGCTGTATCTAAATTCCTGAAAAGCATAAAGCTGGCTTAGTGGGTGGAGGTGGTAACTCCCCCTCATCGCGGTTCAGCTCCAACTGGCTCTGCATGTGGTGAAAGTGTTTGACCTGTTCCTGGAGAAAAGTTTTTGGTTTTGTTTTGGAGAAAAGCTTTTTTCTGGGTCCCGGTCCCATCGCCCCTTCCATTAAAACCAGACAACTCTGTCCAACTCATATCAATTTATATAAGTTAAAAATAGTTATCTAGCCGTCAGTAACTAATAAATTAGCTTACAGTGCATAAGAAAATTGACATTGCATAAGTGCATAAGACAGTGCATAAGAAAAAACGTTTAATGTCCACTTTTGTTACTGGGAATGATTCGTGCATAGCTCACGATGAACTTATTTTCATGATCTTATATTTATTATAGGTGTCGCGATTTAATTACCTTGCTCTCATTATTTTATTTCCAAAGGGGATGTACATGAAAAATGAACTAAAGTGTGCAGACAAATATTTTTCTCCTTGTTCTCTCCACGATAAAGTCTTTGACAAAAATGATTTTTATGGAAACGTGTGTTACTAACATTCCAGTCGAGAGATGATTTCTGTTCGTAGCGCTAGCAAACAAACTCATGCCAACATTATGATAGAAGGGTGAAAATAATGGGATTGCTTAGCCGGCACTGTCGATCGTCGAAATGTCAACTTTTTGAAAAACGCAAGAGTTGCATTCAAAACTTTAGCTTTTCGATATACGAACAAGTGAATGAGCTTTGTGGCCAATATATCTAAAGTTTGTGCAGAAATTGTGGTATAAAATTGTTGCTGTGTTATAATGACGATAGTAAAATCTTATTGAGTTATTCTTTTTTCAAGGACATAGATTGTGAGAGACTTTAGAAGTTTCGTTGACACGCTTTGTTACTGGTCCAGAATTTTGATCAGTACAGTGAATGAAATCATCACGTTTCCCCTCGCACCAGTTAATCAGAGAAGTTACAAACTATTGGAAGTATTGCACTCATTTTCTTGTCGAACAATCAGTATGATATTTCTGTATTTCTTGGAGGTTTGGAGGTGATTCTGGCTTTTAAAACAGTGCCAATGAATATTCTGGCCCGGCAAGGAGGGAATTTTCATACACACGCGATGGATACGTTCTAAAGATAAGTTAAAATTTTTTTTATTGTAAGCGTTTGGTTTAGAGTGTTTTAACATAACTATAATTGAACGGCGATACTTTTAGTTCGAAACGGTTACATAAAATACATGAAAATACAAAGGCCGCATAATGGCGGCCGAAGGAAGCTACTTTTAACCGGCTAGGACACTTTTAACCGGCTACTTTTAACCGTTTTTAGGACATTATTTAAGCCCTGATCCATCCATGTCACATAAACACACTCATACACATAAAGAGCTTACTCTTTCATATTAGACACAATAAATCAATAAATAGAAATGATCGAATAACGCAAGTAAGTAAAAATAAAATATTTAATTTACATGAATTGTGCTGCGCTACTTCTGACCACCTCTGCTTGATTGCGGGATTTCTTGGCTTTGATCTTAACCAAAATGTTCTATTGGGCTTTGTAATGCAAAGCTTTAGTGACTCCAAGACTTCTGGGTCTACACACTTCAAACAGCTGCTCATACTTTTTGATTTTCTTTATTATCCTCAATACTTAAATTCACAATTTCTATTTCCAAAACTTTATACTGGATTTCTATCCTTTATTTTCCATCCTCAATACTTGACACAATTTCTATACTTTATTTTCTATCCTCAATACTTGAGTCACAATTCATATCCTTTAATTTCCTTCTTTAAGTCACAATTTCTACCCTTCTTATAGCGATATGTTCACAACAAACAAGTAAATCATATCAATGGAAAATTTCTTCCCAAAAGCGTTCGAAGAAATTTTTTTTTATCTACTGAGAAGGTTTGCTTATGAAATTTTTAACATTTAATTTTACTGAGACTTTTTTTATTTTTTATTTTGTTTTTTATTAATATTATTTAACAAAATATTACTTAGTACCTAAATCTCAGTATAAATGTTTTTTTTTAAATTTTATTCTTAATTCAATTATGAGCTTTCGTATGATTTTTTTTTTACTTTAAAATATGAGTACAAATTAAAAACTTAACCAAAACAATTTATTGTTATTTTATCTATTTATTCATTTGTTTATATAAATTTTGTTTGTTTGTTTTTATGTCGCCTACACATCGGAATGCGTAACAAGCTGTGCAGCCTGACAATATAGAGAGCAATTTAAGCATCGCTTATTTGTTTCTTGAGCAAGGAATTTTTATGATTAGTATTTCCACTATTCTCAGAATCATTCACACTTCCCTCTTTTTCTATAATTATCTACTAAAATTCACTATAAATTAATAAAATTGCATAAATTATGACCGAATATTCGGATTTTCCGAATATTCATGCAAAACGAGCAAACAAAGGAATTTTAGGTTTCGAATTTTCTGAATTGAGCTAATCTATTTAGGGTTTTTTTGTATTCTATTTCGTACATTATTACTATTCTATATAATAATCCGGACTATAACTACAGAACCAAATCGGTAGTTCAATCGGAAAGCTTCACATTTCACTAAACTAGATGTAAATAAATGTGCTATAAACAAAACTTGTTAAATTTATTCTTTTTGAGCAATTGCCTTAATTCTAAACCCATATTGACATTGGACACGCATTAATTAGTAGGAAAATTTAAAGACGTAATTTAACGACTCAAGGTTTATCATTTTGATGAGATTTATGACTTTCATTACCAAGTGATTTGTTTCACGTTCGTTATAATCACCTTTCCTTAAAACAAAGGGTTGATCCCTTCCTTGCTTACAACAAATTACTTTAATTGTTCTTATGATATATTCCATTCCTGATTCTTGTAATCAAGTGTAATGTAAAGCAATTTATTTAATTGAATTCAAGAGGATATGTCTTGTGTTCTCAGTCCTTATGAATTTATTTATAAGATTTTCCAGATTGCTACATTTCATCGCGTAGCCGCACATGGAGTCAAAGTAGTAAAGGAGTCAGATATCTATGTGAAATTATGGAATTGCAACCCAACTGCCATTGCACTGTTCTATAACGTTAGCCATTGAATGTCTTTAAGAAACCTGTTACTTTAAAACTAATGGAGAATTTCCCTAAAGATTTCCATTTACACACAATACTACAGCACTCAATTGAAAAATTAAAAACAATTTTAAGCAAAGAATACAAAGCTAAAGCTTTAAAAATAATAAAGCATAAACTAGGGAAATTATTTTCCTTTTTTTTTAATTACTTTTCAATTTTATACTCTCATTCCTCCATGAATTCTCAAATATCTCAGACTTTTTGAGCGATTCAATGTTGTGAGTGCATCGTCCGAAAGGAAAAGAATAAAAGCTTTTGTTAAAGTAAAAAGATTACGATTTGAGTACATTCCTTGTCCCGAATGCATGAAAGAGAGAAGAACAAAGAACCGAAGGAAGGAGTGAATTTGCAGCCCCTATCATAGAGGCATCTCTTATACCTCTATGGCCCTAAATTATCACCAATTCACGAGTATTGTCATCTTTGATTTGTATTGAGAATTCTTGAATCAATTTATATCAGCGTTTTGCCGTCTACCGATGCCCTACCGATGAACAAAAATATTGTTAATTTCATCAAATCAAATTGTGATACGACAGACAAACCAGCCGAAATAATTAAATTCAAGGAAGCAACGAACAACCAAGACCAATACTCGACCTGGTTGGGCAGAGACCCGAAGCAGGGTTTGAGTGGAATATCAGACCAAACAATCCGAAGGACTATTCACACAATATCAGAATCAGCCAACTCTTATGCAATGGGAATATAAGAGTGACCCAAGAAACGAGTGCTCTGCTGAAAAACGATATATAAATTTTGGAAACAAAATTTGTTCTGAACTAGCAATTGGCGACAAAACAGCATATCAGAATATATACGACGTTAGTGAGTGGAGAAATCGAGTTAGCTAGCTCTCTGAGCCTAAATACATGTCAGAATAATTATTCAATTGTAATAGTATACGAAACTGACAGAAATTTACTTTGATTGCATCAACATCAGGTGCATACCTGATCAATGGAATAGTGCTAACAAAATACTGATCCACAAGAAAGGCAGCAAAGAAAACATCAGGAACTACAGACCAATAAGTCTACTATCGGTCTTCTAAAAAGTATACATGAAGCTCATTAGCAAACGAATACAAACAGCCCTTAATGACGAATAGCGACGGGAATAGACTGGTTTCAGAAGTGAAAAAATCATTATAGACCATATCCAGACATTACGGGAAGTCTTGGGTAGATAAAAAGAATATGAGCAACCCCTAGCTCTGGCTTGCATAGACTTTAAGAAAACCTTTGACTTAGTATTCCCTGATATAATAATCAATGCATAATTAACGCAAGGCATAGACAAACCATACGTGAAAATCCTAGCTAACATCTACCGCAATGCCAGAGCAAAGGTCAAAGTAATGGAAGTCACTCCAGAGTTTCCCACACAAGGAGGTGTAGAGCAGGGAGACACCATATCGCCAATGCTTTTCAATGCCACATTAGAGGGAATCTTCCCAACTCGACAGTGGGAGAATCAAGGATTGAATATCGATGGTGAGGACAGATGACATAGTCAACTTAACGCGGCTAGCGGAAAATTAGGCTTGAAAATGAACCTAAGCAAAACCAAGATCGTGTTCAACGATTATATAAGCACGCAAGGACTACCAAAAGTAAACAACACCACACTTGGTCACCTAATTCACAAATGCGGTCCACTACTACCAGAAATCAATCGATGAAACAAGACGGCATGGAGTGCTTTCGGGAAGAGCACGATTATATTCAAAAAAACTTTTCGACCAATGTGTCCTACCAAGCCTTCTATACGGTAGTGAAACATGGGCACTAACAACAAGAATAACGAGGAGCTCCTGGTTGCCCAAAAGCCATAGACAGATGCATGCTGGGCATTATACGAAGGGATCGGAAGAGACTATAATGGATACGAGAAAGGACCCAAGTAACAGATGTGATAAATAGAGCGAAATCGTTGAAATGACATGACCGATCACTTGGCAAGAATGACGGATGGCAGATGGACCAGAAGAATAACACAGTGATACCCAAGAGAAATCAAACGACTGAGAGGAATCCCAAAGATTTGATGGGACTATGTTATCAAGAAAATAGCCATCACATCTTGGATGAGAATAGATGAAAGCAGAAAGACTTGACAGGCAGGCAGTCGTCGTGTATGAATTCAATATTTAAGAGAATTTTAAAACGAATTTATCGATATACTTTCTCTTTGTCTGATCTTCAACAAGTTTTGCTCATAAATACTAATGCATCTAGAAATTAGCTTCAAATGACGTTAGATTGGAAGTTTGCTTGAAGGTTTAAAGCACTTTAGTGGTTACGGTATGCTACTGAGACGAAGATCCCAGAAAAGTCTCAAATAATTGGGCTCACCTCTTTCACTAAGTGGATGTTTCTGAAAGAGAATTCACGACCCGAGGAACGCATTCTCGCTTGTTGATATAGCGATAGCAAGGATTGCCGATCATGCCCATCTGCATCAAGCGTCCTGGGAGCTTCAGCTTCGACCGGAAGGAGAAGATATATGGTTTGCTGTCTAGTGTATTTTTTGTGTAGTGCTGGTTTGAAAACGAAGAACAAACTTTCAATCTAACAGTAAGCAATTTAGTAGCCCACAGTTCCATTTGCATGTATAAGTCAAAAGCAAGGAGATTGGATCATAAAAATGAAGGCACAATGAAAGGAGTGACTAAACTCTATACAAACGTGTTTAAATACACAAAAAGCGTACAAATAAATTTTCAATGGTATGACTCACAATCGAAAATGAATATTACAATTGATGCGTGATTTTCTGGGTATCTGACGTGAAATCAATCAATTTGTTTGTGAAAAATCTGAAAAGGTGTAATACGTGGACTGTGTGCGAGCCCAGCTTAAACACCAAAAAGGAAAATTGAGATTCGAGCCCAAGCTACAATGATGCCGAAATGCAATACGATATCTGTTAGAAAAATCAGGAATTCCTCCCAGCGATGATATTCGCCAAAGAGCTTTTACTTGTTTTGCCATTTGTCAAATTGTTGTGAACGTTCAAGTCAGTAGGGGGACAAACTAACCTGAATTTAAAAGTTTTTTTGTGTTGGAAGACTATTTACGCCCTGAGTATTGAACTCCTTGTGGCAACCATACTACCGCTTAAACACCTCTCCTGTCACACCGAGAACCTATCATATTACATCGGACTAGGTCTCTTGTCTTGCCTAGATGCGCCTTCGGTTTAAAAGGCAATTTTTCCCAGAGAGACTTTGTTTCCTTCTCCATCGTCAAAAGTTCTATGATGACCTTATTTGTGAGAAGAATCGAACGCACGTAATGTGACACACAGTCCCTATTTTCTTTAGATATCAATGCCTTTTTCGTAGTATTTTCGGGAACGGACACACCTTTTCTCGGATAGATGGGAACAGAGCCTAGATCATCTTTCGCATACGCATACAAATACAAGCAATAAGGGCACGATAACTTTCCCGTTTTATGCAGGTAAAACTGAAAATATCCGTGGCCACTGATAAGTTGCATCAAGTAAAAGAAAGAATTATTGCAGGAAGCTATTGCAAATTATAATTATATGATTATACAGGGAGTGCAGAATAAGTCTGAAAGTTAAGAACTATAACATTAAGGATAAAAATGATAGGCATGATTTTAAACAGAGAAATAACGCTCGTGACAATACTATGAAACCAGTTATTATATAAAACTTGTAGAAACTGACATAGAAAACGAAAATGGCGATGTTAACAGTGCCCACAATCATCATTTAGCGTGCTAAGATAATCTTGGCCGAGCCGGATCTTCGAAATAGATGCGGTGGTTACCTTCATCAAATCAAGCTTCCTGCGTGGGTTGATTAATAAAAAAAAATAACAGTCCAGACTTGGAAGCCGTATAACACCTGAGTAAACATCTTCTACTCAAGGTTGGTCCTCCAGTGTTAGCCATAAGGCGACTCGTAGCCTATACAAACGCAGTCTTCTCCGCTGGTGCTCAGAACTTTATTTTTATAGAAAGGTATTTTATTGATTCCTTTGTGGGATCCATCCAACACGTGAATAACTTCGGTACGTTCTTCGTCAGTATGATGCCCTCAGTTTCTCCAATGCTAGTGAAAACCCACGATATGTCATTCACTCGCCCACTCAGGGAATTATCATGTCTGATTTGATTAGCATCTGTTGAACAGTAGTTCGGCTCACTAGTGGTACAACGTCATCAGAATAGTCAATCAGGCGCGTCTTCTCTGGTAGCTTCAGTCTCAAAAGACCGTCTAACGAGACAATCCATAGTACCGGGCAAAGAATCGAACCTTGAGCCAGCCCAGATGTCACATTCATTCTTCGCCCACCCACACTGTGTGATAAACGTGTTTCTGGTCTTTTAGTTAGGCCCTCGATATCAACACCAGATACTTCGGCATCCTTAAATACTGATGTAGTTGCCAAGGTTACCCATCACCCATGTGAGTTGATATCATGAGGCGAGTTGGCTTATGGGGCTATACTGATGACCGTGCGCACAACAGAAATCCTTTTAAACAGAAGCGAAGAGAAAGTAATGAAGACCACCACTTTCTTTCAAAAGAATTTAAATTTATACATCAAGAAAGGGGCCGGCGAGCTGGAGGACCCATGGGCCAAATGCAGCATTACCAAATAAAATGGCTGAAGCAAGAGTGGGAATTACAACAGTTATGTTGAGCCAAAAATTAAACGTTTTTCAACGTAAAAGGCAAGAACAACGCTGTTAGGAACCTGGAACTGGAACCTGGAAATGGGTTAAAAAGTGCTGGAAGCGAAGATTATACTTATCTACTATGTTAACGCATAAAGGAATTCCAAGGCTCTGTACACACAGCGAAAAATATCAAACCTCAATGGCACAGTGACAGTTTACTGGTGGCACAAAGACGGGAGGACATGCATTAACGTTCTTGCGGAAATCGGAACAGAATCTACAAACAGGGACTCATCTGCTACAAACAGTAGTTGTGAGTCCCGTGTCAGTGGCTTCACTGGAGAATGACCTCACATTGAATGGAGCGCATGATTTGCTGAGGTTAAATAGTGAATTCTGACCAAAACATAAGAGAGTTACAAGAATCTGGATTGGCAATGTACTCACCAAATCAAAGAACACTGTACCTTACTATACTTTGGCTTATTGATTTACTCGAAGATGAGCCTATTTGGTCAAAGTGCTAGCTGATAAGGTTGCAGCGGGTAATCGACACCCAGCCGTCTTATGTCCAACACCAGGGGACGCCTCAGAAGCAATAGACACCTCCTGATCATTGCAGTTGAGTCTAGATGTTTGATTTGGACCTCTGAGTATGAAGTCTTAGCGGAAACGATTGGCAAAGTGGAGACACCAAGTTGGCGGGTTTTATTTGTATATTGCAATATCGATGAGCAAATGGTCTGGATTATCGTGGGTATGATGCCCATAATGGTACTTGCCGAAGAAGGCAGGAGGATCAACCTGCGTGCGGTAGACGTGTTCCTACACTTCCTAGGGTGCATGGGTATTTGCTCTCTTGACTTCTTGTTACACCCGAGAATCAGCAATTATGTCTCCTACACGTTCTACACAAGTTTCATCACAAGTCTCCCACACGTTCTTCACAACTTCGCAAGACATTGTTTACATCTTGTAGGGAAAATAAGCGAGCATTTTTTGAGATAGCTTAGGATCTCGGTAAATCTTACCCTCTCAGAAATTCAACTCGTTTGCTACAACATTTATTGAAAAACGGAAGGTTATATCCAAATTAATGTCACAGACAGTTGCAGGTGGGGATTTCTGTATAACAGGCTTGATGTTTAGTCTGTAGTACAGATGCTGGGTGCCATGGAGAGTTCGACATTGAGGGTGAAAACTTCACCCTCCAACAATATTAACAATTTTTTATGCATAAATACGCTCTTTAAACCTGCGCAGATTCCTGGTATAAAATGATCAAATACAATACGCTATTCGATGACAACATTGTTCATCAAACTACTTGTATGAAATTGGTAAATTGAAAAGCTATGCGACACCTCTTATTGTTGATCAATGGTATTTTTATTTAAACGAATTTCTTCAAAGCATTACTCATGCCACCCATACATGCACATGCACCATTGATACAAGGACTCCCGTGTAAGACGAGAACTGGAGGACGAGGCATCTTGTCACGAAAATAGATTTCTACGAAGAAGAACGGATATTACTCAAGTATGTTACGAAAATGGGTCCCTCCTGTTATTCGTCGCAGTGCCTTTGAACAGGAACAAATTATAAGCTGATGAAATGATGCTTTATCATTGATAAATGTCAAATATATCGATAGAAATCAATAAAAAATTAAATAATTAATTATAATCATGGCAGTGTGACGAATGAGTTATAGAAGTGGAAATACCTGTTGAAGTCACAGCATCAAACCTCGTGTCAAAACTCAAACACATCACCTTCAGTTTAAAAAAAAAATTATACCAAAGCAATTAACAAGAAACTCTAGTGTCAAACTATATTTTCTGATGAAAATTATACGAGGCACGAAGCAGGCAATCCAAATTAATTCTGGTACCGAAGCAATCAAATCTCAGCAGGGATCACGATTGA
Source organism: Stratiomys singularior (assembly GCA_954870665.1). Classification (NCBI taxonomy): domain Eukaryota; kingdom Metazoa; phylum Arthropoda; class Insecta; order Diptera; family Stratiomyidae; genus Stratiomys; species Stratiomys singularior. The sequence continues at coordinate 66,605,476 of OX940877.1, forward strand.
GACGGAATAACAATATGAAATGTTGTTTTAAGGACTTATAAGCTCTAGGACTTATTAGTAGATCAATTTATCCATTTTCACCTACAACTTGTAAGTGATTTATAAGCTAAGCTAACTCAGCGAAGACTCGTGGATGCGAAAGTTTTTATCAAATTTATGATCAAAAACATTATAAGTTCGTTGGAGAAAATTAAAATTGTTCGTCTGAACGAATGATAAATATTTTGACCATAGCGCTGATAATCCTAGCACAATGAAATAAATATATTTTATCGTGGAACACAAATAGTTACAATGTTAATCAATCATGTTACCAATCGTTAACCACGCATGCGGGAAACCCATGCATAAAAGTATTAAATATTGTCATCGTACTCATCCTTATTCAAAATGAGCTCTGTAGCGTACTTTCAAGTCTGGGGAGGAAAATGAAATAAAATCAGAAATTGACTTGGTAAGAGGAATGGGGTTATTGGTGAGAAGGTTGTAGTGAAATAATAATAAGCAAAAAAAGAATGTACTCACATAAAATAAACAAACCTAGGGCAACCGATACGTCGCATCGCATAATGGCGGCCGAAGGACTTTACTTTATTTTGAAAAAAAACCAACTAGCTCACTGCGTGGGCGTTGGGAGGTTTTACGGTTTATTAAGAAACATGACTAAGTCATGTGAACGCTCTGATCCTTACAGTTACACATATTTCAGCACCCACACACAATAAAGCGCTTCATCTTCTTTTTTTTATATATATTTCCTGAATTATCATGTTCCTCTCCAATTCCCTCAATTCGTCGCCTCGTTCTTGTGTCATCGAACTTGACATCGACGATATCGCGGAATTGTCACGCAATGTCTGCCAGTTGCAGCTCAACAACACAAATATTGTTGCCTTTCGATTTCGTGATTGATGCGTTTCTATTCCTTAACTTCCACCAATAACTATCGATAACAATAACTTACGCACTTCTATCATTACTCACTCCGGCCTCATTTTTTTTCTTAATCAATTAGGCAAATATAGCGATTATTTTTATCCTTTGGATTGCGTTAAATTGGTTATCTACTAAACTTTTTTACTTAAATTGTTTTATATGTATATAAAGCAGTTCGCGATCAATACAATTATCTTTGTCCTTTTATTACTTATCACAGTTTCACACAACTCGTAGTGCAAATCAAATAACGAACAAGCAATTGCAGATTTTCAATTGGCAGTCGATTTTCAATTGGCAACGCAAAAAGGTCAACGACTGATTGATGAAAAATTATTGCTTTTCACGCTGGTTTCCTGGCAGTTTGAATACAATTTGCCTTTGCCAATTTGCCTTTTACCTTATTTTGCTTCGTACTTCACGTACTTTAACCTTACTTTATCTTCACTACATAAATATCTTTAACCTCACTATTTCTTTTTCTCCCAAGCAAGTTTTCAATATTTATAAAGAATTGTGGAAAGAGCTCAAGCTGGTTTCGAACACGCGTCCCTGCCGCGTGTTCTGCCAAGTTTTCAAGTTTCAATAATTTATTGAGTGAATTTTTTATTAGGTTATATATAATTGTTCTTAACCTATTACTTAACCTACGTGTTTTGCCTAATGGCTGTACCCAGAGTTCAATACTAACTAGAATTTATTTATTTATTTTTTATTGATTCCTTAAATTATTTGGTATACTAAAATTCCTTCTTAATTACAACACTTACACCCTAAGTGTGGCCTTTAATATCCATCTTTGTGCTTACATTTACATAATATTATTTTTATTATGTTGTATTTTTATTATGCTCTAAAACAATATTTGACTACAATGTTTCTTATTTACTACTTTTTGCTAACCGTTGGCTGCCTCCATCGCTCGACTGTCTGTCGCATTGCTGATCGTGATGGTCTCAGGCTTCGCCATCCGTTTCGCCGATCGCTCGATCAACTTCTTAGCATAGAGGTTGATTGGATCCACGGCTGGATCCCGGTACAGTAGTCGGTTGGGGTAGGGCCTTCCGTCCTCCCGTTTATACATCCCAGTGCAAGCTCGAAGGATTCTGAGCTCCAGTAATCCTATCTTGCTCCATATGTACGTCTCTGTAGCCTGCCAGATCAGGACCGCATACATTAGTATGGGCCTGATATGCGACTTGTACGCAAGTACTTTTACCCGCTTGTTCGTTATTGACTTTTTCCTGAAAAGACGTAAAAGGAGATGGTATGCGTATTTATTTTTCTTCAATACAGTTGTTCCTATCAAAAATTACCACCAGACACTTTGTTTGCTTCGAGCAGTGCACCATCTGCCCGTTCAGCTTTACCTCTTTAAAAGCCAAATTGTCTTTTCGGCACAGTTCCTGCTTCTCCAGAGAATTGAGTGATGCTTTGGAGTATTATTATCCTAAGCAACTTTCCCACATTAGACAAGAGAGATATTGGGCGAGTGTCGACTACGTCTCCGCTATTGTGTTGCTTCGGGATAGCAAATATTTTGGCGCATTTCCATTGCTGAGAAAAGTAGCAAATGTTAATGCAGTTTATTTGAAAGGATTGCGAGGAGAACAAAATACGTTTGGGAAAATTTTTTTAAGAAAAAATTTGAAATTCCATCAGCTCCACCCGATGTTTTTGCTCAAGTTTCTTTTGAATTTCAAGCAATTCAAAATCCAGGAATTTTGCTCAAGTGCAAGTATGCTGAGACTTTCAGGGCTCACAAACAAGGCACTGCCAATAGGCGCATCGGAGGGATTCGAATCTGAAAATCTAGTCAAGCCCTCGTTCTTGTGGTCTTTCTCGAACGTTGATATACTAGTGAATTGAAAGCGAAGTCCTCACTTGCTTTCTCCCCTTGAAGAACTGTCGCAAATTGATTTGCGATGGAGTCAGCAACGGCCTTTTCATCCATGAGCATGGATGGGTTACAAGTGAGAACTCCTGGCAAGCGCTTCCTGCCAGTTATTTTATTAATTTGGGGGAACATAGAAGCTGTTCTGTTCGAAGAACAGCTGTTCGTATCTGTCATTGGCAAGAGATTAGAACTGTTCGTATCGCTCATTGGCAAATTCAGATGTTCTTCTCGAAATCATTCTATTAAGGGACATTATTCAAAGCAAACCTTGAAAGCAGTTTCTTGAAAGTGTTACGTCTACGACATAGCTTCAGGATGTCTTTTGGTAAGTCTCTATAATGATAATTTCTGGAAGAATTTTTTATGGATATCTTTGAAATTACCGTAGCAAGGGTCGAGTTCAAACAAGCAAAGCCTTTTTCAATCTCGGTGGATGAGATTTGTCTCTATCGGTTGATCGAGAATTCCTCAATTCTTCTACTCAGGTCAGCATTCACAGCTTCCCAGTCAATGCGCTTGTATGCGATAAAAAGCTGTGGTTCTGCTGCCTCCAGCTTTACACCCTTTTTCACTCTTAAAGTGAGTTCTACCAAAAGATGGTCAGATTCAGCGTCAGGAACTCTACATTCAAAATTTCTCCAGCTGTGGGAGATATTTACCACACACAGCTGGTAAGCTAATTTACTAATTTACCACACACAGCCCCCTACCGCATAGAAATCGAACTTTTCACACAAAGTAAGGACTATTTCCAAGTCTTCAATGAGATCCCCTCCCGAATATCCGTGTTTCACGTATGTTCCAACAAATGCAAATGTATAACCCGCTCCCCCTGGAACGAGCTCAACATCATGACATCTGCGCATTTTAGACTTGCAAGACAGTGTCTTTGAGTTTTGAGTTGTTGCTTGAAAGCCAGAGCTACTCCAAGGATTCCATGTGGGTCGTCATCCCTTATGACTTTATATTTCCCCAAGTGAACTTTGTGTTTACTTTTCAGTCTTGTTTCTGAGATGAACAAGAAATCTGGTCTATGCATGTTCAAGTATTCTTGGACAGAGTTCCTTTTGAAATGTGGAGCTAGCGAATAAATGTTGACAATGGAGAGCTGAATGGAGCTCAATGCGACAACATATTTTGAAGGCAAAGTCCAAGTACGCCGCCTTTTTCTCACTCTAATAAGTGAGTTTTTTGTATTATGGAATGTATGAATCCACTTTGCGGATGATAGTCACATCTGTAAAATTGCTTGCCGTCATTGGACATGACAGTATTTCTGTCTTTTTGCTGCTGTAGATCAGTATTTACTTTAGGTTGCCATACAGGCTGAGTAGCAACTGGCTTGGCTGCATCCCTTGCTATAGAAGCGAATGAGACACCATTTTGAATGGGGTTTTTTAAGTCACTCCTTTCTTCCTCCTTCTTTTGGAGATTCCGTCTTCTCTCCTCAGCCTCCTTGGCCTTGGGACATCCCCTGAAATTCACGGGGCGACCTTTGTTATTGCAATTCACACAGAAGATTGCATCTATTTCCTTTTGCTTTTCAATCTTTTGTTTGGTGGTATTTGTCGCACTTAACGCACCGGTACTCCATTCCACAGTTCAAGGCAACATGTCCAAATCTTTGGCAGTTAAAACTGCGATGTATTTGATTTCGGCATCACTCCCAATGCAACTTTTGGTGTAGGAGCGTTATAACATTCATAGTCTATTTTGACGTCGAAGTCAGGCTTAAATTGAAAATGGAAGGACAAAAGAGTTTTCTTTTCATTCCTTGACGTCACTGTTGAGAAACTTTTGGCTCCCGAAACATCCTCCCCTAGGATCACTTGGAGTTCTTCCTTGACATCATTGTCTTCGTAAGAAGTGTGCACACCCTTTAGCAACATGGTCAATTTTTTCTCAGTTGGGAGTGTATAGGTGTAGCATGCCACCTTGTCCCATTTTAAGAAGTCAAAGAGACTTTTATGGTCGTCTTCTTGATCGGACTCGCTGTCACAATCCATCAGAGTGTTTCCTTCTGTAGTGGTAAACCCATCTACAGGTAGGTCTTCTGCAGACGCTTGCAATTTACTGTAAGGTCTAGCAAGAGCTCCTCCTTGATATTTTCCCCAACTCAACCACTTTCCCCCACTTCTGGCAAACCCTCTTCAGGTTTTTCTTAGCTTTCCGCGCGAAAGCAGCCTTTGTTGAGGAGAGCTGCCCCTCCGCTCTTGCGTCACCCAGTCACGCTATTTCCAAGACAGAACTTGGATGCGGGGTTAAATTAAAGGGACCATTTCCTGACCATTCAGTTAATAGTTAATGATATTCTAATTAATAGTTAATGATATATAGCAACTTGCCGGCCTCGGCAAGAAATTAAGAGCTTAGACTTTGATTCGCCCACTTTCCTAACAATACTTAAACTAATAATGAAACATAACTTAAATAAAGGAATCAGCTCCTTACCAGCCTCAGCAAGAATTTAAGGGCTTAGGCCATAGTTTGACCAGTAAGTTAGCGACATCTTTTCTGCCAAGCGTACTGATTTCTGCACTTTAAATATGACTAAACACTACCTATAAGCAAACTATATTTACTGCAACTTTTTCCAAACAACTTGGCAACTTGATCATTTTCTGAGACCTTAAACGAATATTATTTATCTAAATGTTACTCAATAACAAAATCTAATTACAAATACTTTCATTTTAATTCTAGTCTAAGTTATATTCCATTTCATATGATTTTCTATTAACTGAAAATATAATGAATACAAATTAAAATTTTGATCCGAACTTCATTCGATCAAAACAAATAATCCCGATCTGCTTGAGCTAGCTCTGTTATGTTTATTATTTCTCTATGGCACATAAACCACTTGACAACGAAATACGACACAGCAATAGAGAATATTTGGACTCGCACTGATCATTTTCCAATTCTCAATTCGTCTCCTTGTTTCAATGATACAATACAGCCCTGCAAATTACTTAAATTCAAAACAGAAGAAGTTTACCATGTTCTCCCTTAGACATTCCCGGAACATTAAGGACCATGGTGGCCAGTTCAAGCACCGTAAGTTTTTCCTAAAAACCAGCCTAAAAAATGAGAAACGAATTTAAGATACACAAGCCCAGACCCCATAAAACAGTATTCTGCAGAGTGCATCCTTGAGGCAGATATCCTTGCAGGCAGATATTACTCGTAATAAAGTAGTCAAAACGTAGTCAAGACAAAGACCCTCAGGTTTCAAAAAGTTAAAAAACAATAGCAATATATTTTTTGTAGATTGATAATGCAACACAACATCGTACACAGATGCAGTCTAGTTCCTGAAAACAATCTTTTGCAAAAAAAATTAATTCACATGACAATCTTATTTGAATATGAAAATTAGGCAAAAAGACTATACAAGTTCTGCGAATGCTATTCGGTTCCACTTTAGAGGAGGGGATGGAGCCAACACAAAGTCTGCCAAGATATTGAGTCTGGAACTAATGGACAAATTGTAGAGTCAAATTTCGATATAACCAAACATTAGTTGTTATACAACAATGGCGTAGAAAAATTTTCAGCTTTTAAACTTTATACTGCGGCTGGTTCTTGCTTCGTTATGTTAAGAAAGCTTTCTCATTGTTAGTTATTTTTATTCGAACTGATAGATTTGTGATTTATCGCATATTTCCTTGTATTCACTGCGCAACATAAAGAAATCTTTAAAATTCATGGTCGATTTAATAATTTTATAATGGCAGTTTGACTTTCACATGCCATGTAATGATTATCTGATTTCAATAAGATACAATAAGAATAATTTGTATTTTTTTCTTTAAGCCGAAACTTCCAACCAATTGTCAGTAGCAGATATATTTATATATTACTGATTTATTGCTATAACAACGCATTGTTGGTAAACTGCGAAAATTGAATTTACAAAGCGGAATGTTTCCATGCGGATAATCATTCCACGGTGGTGACTTTTTTCATGTTCACAACTATGGGGGTGAAATTCTTCATCCCGGCGGAAACATTCGTGCATCACTATTGATTGTCAGATATTCAAAATAAAGTCTCTTTAGTGGGTGCAATTATTTATCTCTGATATGGGATAAGGCGATTGCAATAGATGTATAATGATATAATTTTGATAATAATCAAAAAAGTTTTTCTATAATTTTATAATGAAAAAGTGCAAGTTCTAATCGATTAAATTGAAATTCAAAATTTTATTTAGATTGTTTAGAGCATCATTTTGTTCTTCGTCTTTTTATTCTTTCTACGTGGATTTTGACAATAGTCAGGCACTATAATATGAAAACTTTCCTTGGTGTGTCCTGCAATTTCTGCAGCGCAGGGGTTCTCCGGTAAGAAACCTCGATGAGAACGCTATAATTAAAAAATTGTTGCCTTGTAATCAGAAAGACAGATGAATTAGTATTTATGAACAAAATTTAAAACATTTGGTCATACTTCATTGGTAATTAAAAATAAAAATTGCAGATTTAACGCTTGTAACTTTTTACTGTGAGCTGTTATAGCGTCATTATATTCAATTATTAAGAAATCTCCACCTTGCGATTTCAAGGTGTAACTTAATTTATTAAAATTACCTTAAATGACTTGCCAAAAATACGTCACTTCTGGGACTCAAAGTTGACAGCCAACACACTTCTAGAATGAAAAGAACTTTCTTGTGCTCTTTTCCTGCATCTTCATGAAGTGCCGTGGAAAATCGAGTATTTGACACACTTCTTTTAGACAGTTTTATGACTCTTATGTACAATTGAAAATTTTGTAGCGATCTTTTCGTTTACAAGTATCCTCAACCCTTTCCTCAATATATGAGGCGTGTACAGATGTCGCGTCACTACAAATAGTTAAAGTAATGTGGAAATGAAAAAGAACTTAGGGTTGATATTGCTGGGTACTGGTTTGAGTCCTCAAAAAGCCGACTGGAGTCAAATAAGGAAGGGGAAGGATTGGATTGTCGGCTCCTGTAAAGCAACCGTCTTCGTCTGAATCTCCTGCAGCGTGTTACGTTGTTTACTGCTTTCCCAACTGTACGAATGCATACAAGTTTCATTCGATGAGTCTGATAAAGAATGATCACGGATATAGTTCCTTGAACTCGGTATTCCGTTTTTGCTATTCGGCGTTATTTAAGTTGTTTCGATGATGAAAAGTGCAAGGAGATAATGACAGGCGACAGACGTCAGTCAACGGAAAAAAGGGCGCGTTCAGAAAAAGGGGCGATCAAAAAGGGTCGCGACTTAACAATAATGTTCCTATTCAGTGTAGAAATCATACTGCTAACATAACATAAATAATTAATTGTAATTAATACTGTGGAAGACAAAAATTTGCTCCGTACTTGTTTCGTTTTGTTAACATAGCTCAGGAAAACTACCAACAGAAAGCAGTTCGCATTATCCGTAGTCTCATTCGATTATCTAGCAAACAGTGGATTGCTTTAGAACTTATTGTTTAATATCTTCTTTCACTTCAACGAGCGCCGTTTCAAGATATTTGCTGGCAGCGATATCCAAGATAGTTGAGTGTACTCTCTTGTCGAAGAACATTATCAGCTGCTTTTAACACACTAGGTTTCATGTGTGCCATATCGCCATAATTACTAATTTCTTCACTTGTGCGTTTAAAATGAGGTGGTACCTAATAAGAGTCGTAGTGTAAGATAGTAGCGAGGTAGTACGTAATGAGAATCCGGGTAGGCCCTTTCTTTGATGTTAGTTGTGCCTTGCTTACCTTGCACGGAAAAAAATATGACAGGGCCCATCAAAATTCGATTACACGAATATTCTATCCTAAATATACTACGAAAGTTTGATGAGTGGTATTGATAGCCGTCACACACAGGCCTTTCCTGACCGCTTTGGCGGTAACCACTCACTGTTTTTCTTCATTAACACTTCACTTTTTGGCGATGCATTTTGCGAAGAGCAATGCTAAACACATGGGTGATGCTTAAAAACTTGTAACATGACGAAAACATCGCGTATTTTCTCAGACACTGTCTAAAGCGGCAATATAAAATCCCGAAATTTCAAACATTATTCCGACAAGCTTGCCCCTATGTAAGCCAACTGAGTGTCGTGTATTCGGGTACTAGTAAAGACTTCCAGACGTATAATTACGCACTGTCAGTGATTAAGGGGAAGTATGACAGTGAATAGTTCCTTCACACCTGTTGTGACTCACATCAACTGACGCATCCCCTGCCGTCACCAATCACTCGAGTAAAGGCCGAAATACAATACTGCGTGAGCGCAATGCGATTCTCCCTCGTCGTCGCGCAACGCATTCAATTTGCAATGCACGTGATGCGGGGAACACTATTGTTCACATGACTAATGTCAAATAGGTGACGTTTTATATAAAATTGTTTTTGAGTTTTGAAATTTTTCAAAATTGGAATGTTCCTTCGTTTAGCAAATAAAAGCCTTAACTAACATGCACGAAATTTTCATTCATAATAACCAAAGTAATTAAAAAGTAATTAAGGCGTTTGAATTTAAAATTTCATTTAAGCGCCATATTGCATTTGACAAACGTCACGCACCTCGTTGCGAGGAATTTTCGTTTTTCCGAATATTTCCCGCCTCACATCGACGCATCGCAATCATTGTTCGATGTCGCATACAAATGCATGATACGAAAACTGCTTGACATTTACTCCGAGACTCTCGACGCGCTTGCGTATCGCAGTCTCGCACTATTGTATTTCGGCCTTAACATTCTGTTGTAGCTCACGAGAGGTTGGAAACTTGATTTGGTATTACTTCCATGAGGGCAGAACACGCGTTTAAGTAGGATTGTCTGCTATCATCGGAGGCGAGGCAGTCGACCTTGGGTCGCAATCCGGTGAAGTTCAACTAGGATGTTGCGAAAATTATAGTAACAACCCAGAGAGCTTGATTGAATAGAGGAAAACATCGCATTTGGTTCGGAATTCCGACTCGGGTTAGATTGTCTTGGTAACCGGCCTTATTATTTGCCATATCTATCGTAGATTTGATCCATCCGTCGTCTGTTAACAATTTTGGGAAACTTGCGCCTTATGCCCAATAAAGCTAAGTGGGTAGATATCTCTGGAAATATTTCAGCGTGCCGAAGAATCTGGCGCGTATATTGAAGGACTTCCTATAATACAGAAAACACGTCTTTGACGCATTGCGGGGTTGGCGAAGAATGGTTGTGACACCAGGAGTGGCGCAAGGTCCTATTCTTGGCCTAGACCTGTGGATGGCTCGTACAACGAGCTTCTGAGGTTGCAGTTACCGAAGTAGTCGCGCCTCATTGTCTACGCAGCAGAACTAGTCGGCGGACGCATTGTTGAACGGGTTCAACTCAAGCTGAGTATGATACTGCGTCTGGTGAGCGAGTAGATGATAGACCGCTGGCTTAGTCTAGCGCTAGAATAGACGGTGTTCATCGTACTGATAAAGAAACGGTTCCCTGATGTTATTCCCGTTCGTTTTATAGAACGCTCATCGTTTTAAAAGACGAATGGAACGACGGGTTACATTACGATGTGTGTTCAAAAAATAAGGTGACTTTGTATTTTTATGAAAAAATATTTATTTGGACGTCAATATTTATGTTGCTCCTTTCAAAGTAACCCCCGCAGATACAATGCACTTGTGCCAACGCTTTTTTCAATCTTCGAAGTTTTTCTCATAATTACTTTTCTGTATTATCTTAACCCCTTGCGTTACGATATAAATTTCACTGTGCGTGCCAAAAGCGACACCAAGGTCGGTCACGCGTAGGGACATAAACAACTTGACTGAGCACACGAAATTGTACAAATCGCAAACGTCTTATGATTTGTATACACACGTGCATTGTATAATTAACTTTGCAAGATATTTGATAAATAATTACGATTAGTTGATTCCCACCACGTCTCTGAGACATGATGTTCATCTTTGGCCCCGTAGAACTATCACGTCTCTCATACGTCATTGTAAGCTAAGGGGTTAAGTTCTTCGAACGGCGCAAATCTCCGCCCTTTCATTAGTTTCTTCAGTTTTAAGATCAAGAAAAATGCACATGGGCCAAACCCAGTGAATATAGTGCCTGAGGAATGATTCTGGTGTTGTTTTTGGCCAAAAACTCTCAATAGCAAATCTGAGTGTGCATTATCGTGATGAAAAAGCCACGAATTGTTTTTCCACAATCCCGGAAGCTTTCTTCGTACTACTTCTCGCATGATATGAGGATAATACTCTTTATTGACCGCACGACCCTATGGTAGGAATTGCTGATGCACTACGTCACGGTAACCGAAGGAAACAGTGAACAAAACTTTGATATTTGATCGAACATGGCGTGCTTTTTTGGTCTTTTTTGGTCCTGAAGGCGCCACTAGGCTGAATCCAAAGAGTCCTTATCTGAAATAATGTGAAAAATGTTTCAGGCTAGATCCTCGGTGTGAATAGGGACGTGTTGAGTTGATAGTCTAGTTGCCACTGAGAGTCCGACACCCAGATCATACAAGCTTTCACCTCCCAACCACAAAAAATACAATTATTACTATCTATATTAATTTATATATCATACGGTTATCCACAAATATCTTATCGTGCCAAAAGATAGGTACCATTGTTTTTTATTCCAATAGGTTTCATTAGAGAACAAGTCGCGGAATAACTAATTACCAAAGGTCGGATTAATTTATTCCCGAGCTCTCATACCAAACAAACAGAGCAGTGTCGTGCCGGCTAATAATCTCTATACAGAAAAAAACGGACCCTTACGAGCAACAGCGACGGCAAGCTTTCTTCGGCAAGCTAGAATATTTCTGAGTCATTGTACAAAAATACAAAATTTAAGAGGTTCATGAGCATCTCTTCACAGCTTCGTCTCTTTTTCCTATGTAGAATAAGATTTTCTTACAACTGCCACTGAACGATAAAATAATAGAATCCAAAAAGATGAACAATATCGTTCGCACCAATAAACTGTTGAAAAATACAGTAAGGATAATGAAATGGTTTTGAAAGGGTATCCGTATAAAATTAAATTAATGTAGTAATTGATCAATTCTGTCTTCCATTAAATTTCCATAATTTAACCCTGGCCTTCAATCAATGCCAGCATTCTGCACTGAAAAACCACGTAAGCGTAGTCTTCTTCTTCTTCTTGGCGATACTACAAGCGATTTAATACAATTGAGTTTTCTACAAACAAGGTAGGAAAAATACACAGCATTCGTTAACTTCCATAATACTTCTACCTCCTTTGTTTTTATAATTCAAAATAGCAAACATAGTGCGTTCGTCAGTCGCAACACGACACGTACATCAGTCATTGCGCTGTCTGCAGCTAGTAAGGTCGTTCCATTACGCTTCCCCAATGAGTTTTGAATCTGACAATAAAATTCCCAAATAAGAGAAGTACGAAATAACGAGGAATATAAACATGTTATCATGAAAACAGCTAAAATAAACGGTTTACCTTGTGCAAACCAAAAAGGGAAAACGAGCCTCAAGACGACAATTTGGAGAGGCTTGCCGGGAAAAATTAAACCTTTTACTTATTTGTTTAAAGTAATGCTTTTAATAATACATTTGTAAAAAATTTATGAGTTATAGTTGTTAACGACCAACATTATTTTTCTAGATGTTGCAAAATATGTTTGAATGGTTTATTTTTAAATTCACAATTGCACAGAATCTTTTCAGAAAAAAGAAATTCTTTATTCGAACGACATTACGAAACAGCATTTTTCATCGTTATTAAATATTATAAAATATCGCGAAATATTTCTAAACAACAATTCTGAAATTAGAGACAAAACTTACTATCAGTTCTTTCGGCAATACTTTCAATGGAATTTTGATTTATAATTTTGTTGACCACAGCTCGCCGTTTGCAGTAAATGTAAATGATTAAAAGTTATAATAAAAGATCTTCTTTTCAATTTAGTTGCTAACAGAACAGCAACTGCAAAATAAATAGTACACAAGCGTCGTGCAAGCAAATTTTATAAGAAAATTACAGAAATTAATTAATTAAAATACAGAAATTACAGAATTAAAATGTGCCAATAATGAAACAATTATTTTTGGTATAGTTATAATTAGTATATCCTTCAACTATATGCAAAATTGCCCTTACCTGCATTAGCTGTACAATAATTTTTTATTATAAACAGTTCTGTGTTCACGAATTTAACATTCCTAGCACAAGGACTAGCAATGTAATGTTTTATTTTTATCATGAAAAACGAGCATTGACAGGCTCGTACGTTCAACGTATCAACGTATGAACGTTCCTAAATAACTACGTCTATAAGTTTGTTCCATATCTTCATCTTTTTGGTGATGGCTGCCTCGGACAATATGAGAAAGAAAAGCATTGTCTGTGCAAAGAAACATAATTATCCATCTATATTTTCTAGTACACGGCGACTCTTTTAATTATTGTGACAGAAATTTTTCAGTCATTAAAAGAAAATTTAATCTTGAAAATTACATGTTCACCCAATAACAATATGTTGACCTTATATATGGCAGGTTGCTTTCAGCCCCCTACGCGGTGAGGAGCCTATCCTGGCTGAAACGTGGTGGTATGTGGTTTAATGTGGCTAGAAATTAGAATTGAGTGCTCACCAGTTGCGTCTTGGGTATCCTGTATTGGGGTAGGAACTGGTACCAAATTTTGATGAGGGCGTTGGTTAAAGCATTATTTCGACCCCGTCAATGGAGACCGTGGAATTAAGCCCACATGGCAGGTGTCCAGGTAAAACACTTCGACTTCATGTTGACCTTATAGTACAGTCCAGGAACACTAAGAAATTCAACATTGAAAAAGTGAATATAGAAGATATTATTGATTTCAAGAAATGGGCTCAACTAAATTTTAAATCTAAGCCTTTATCTTCTAGAAGTTACGGAAGGTTGTTTTAAAAAGAGGTTTTTAAAAAGCAAGTAGTTAATTATAAAATGTCGGTTTATTGTGAGTTTGCTTTTGATCCTAAAAAGCCTGGTGAAGTAATCCCAAAAATCATATAGATGAAAGCTCGGAGGATGTTTAAGTTATTTCTGGAGTAAAAGGCACCTGTCGTAATTTACCAAGCAATGAAAATCGTGCTTATAATGACAAAGTACTTATTAATAAATTAAAACTGCGGATATTAAAAAAGTTAAACAATATATACCAGCAGAATTTACAGAAGTTCATTGTGAAATACTACAATGGCTAACTTCAAACGATAAAGAGTCTCGAGAAGAAGATTTTATTAAACAAAAAGGTACATTAATTACCTACAATTTAATGTAATGTTTAATTTTAGATACCTGAGTTAAACATTTTCGCCAAATTTTTACTGTTTTTTTTTAAATACCGAGGGCCGGCTGAAAAGTTATGAGCCTAGGGTACCCCCACTACCGCTAATTACATGAGTGATAAGTTATTAATTGCGTAACATCTAATGAGTATAAAAACGAAGTTTTAGGTAAAAAGCATCATTAATCTCTAAGTTATTAAATAGTGAACATCACCATGTCTGAGTCATCGCTACACTTAAGGAAATTGGAGTACCGCGCCATCATAAAGTTCCTTGTGAAGAAAAGAAAAACGGCTTAGGAAATTTTTGAAGAAATGTCTGAGGTTTACGGAGAATCTGCACCATCATCTGCAACAATCAAACGTTGGGCTCGACTATTCCAACAGGGACGAAAATCATTAGAAGACGACCCGCGCACAGGCCGTCCAAACACAGCAGTCACGGATGATAACATCGGCAAAGTCAAGAAATTGGTATTGGACGATCGAAGAATAAAAATTCCCAGTGTTAAGTTAAGTATTCCCAGTAAAAGTTCCCAGTGACTTCTATCTTTATAGTAATTTAAAGATGGACTTGCGGGGGCGAAGATTTGGAGGTGAAGACGAATTAAAGGCGACAGTTGACAAGCATTTTGCGGACAAAACGAAAAATATTTTTTGGATGGGTTACAGACTTTATATAAACGCTGTGAAAAATGTATTGAACTCTACGGGGACTACATTGAAAAATAAATTTTTGTTGAATTTTTATCTCGTGTTACATATGTCAGGCTCATAAATTTTTAGCCGGCCCTCGTATATGTTGTGTAATATTGTGAATTTCAAAAAGGGCACATGACACAAATTGAAAATAATTATTAAGTACATTATAATAACGTCAGTATCAAAATATTTTCATAACTTGGATTGTATATAAATTGGCTCGAGAATGAAACTCGAAAAAAGTTTTCTAAATGCATTATACTTCTGTACAAAAATAGTTTTTGTCATTTTCTAAATAGTTAAAATATTCAATTCTAGAAGTTTTTGGTAGATCAATTTATCCATTTTCACATAGAAATTATAAGTGATTTATACCATTGCTAGCGTAGCATTGCTAGCATTGCTCAGCGAAGACTCATGGGTGCGGAAGTTCTGATCAAATTTGTCGAATACCTCGAAAGTGAATTTAGTATTGACAATGAAAGGTGGAAAGAAAATACGCTCTTGGTGCCGTACTCTCCCAAGAAGGACGACCAATTAGCTACGCAAGCTGCACGCTAAACGAACATGAAATCAACTATTGCACCATAGAGAAGGAAATGTTAGCCATAATCTGGGCAACTAAGTACTTCCGACCCTATTTTTTCGGAAGAAAATTCATAATCGAAACAGATCATAGACCACTAACATGGCTTTTTCCAATAAAAGAACCCAATTCCAAATTAGTTAGATGGAGACTTAGACTAGCCGAATTTGACTTTACAATTAAGTATAAGGAAGATTTAGAAAACATAAATGCCGATACTCTTTC
The DNA here is from genome assembly GCA_954870665.1 of Stratiomys singularior. Taxonomy (NCBI): domain Eukaryota; kingdom Metazoa; phylum Arthropoda; class Insecta; order Diptera; family Stratiomyidae; genus Stratiomys; species Stratiomys singularior. The sequence continues at coordinate 66,621,117 of OX940877.1, forward strand.
ATAAGCTAAAGCTATGAAGCTAAAGCTATGAAAGCTAAGCTTTCATTGCTAAAATAAATTTAGCAGAAAACGCAAGTAATATATCCACAAACAGCTCGTGTGTTAACGTTTTCAAGAATCAAATAAATATAAAAAAATCAAATTCAGGCTCTCTCCGAACAAAAAAGAAAAGGATTTTTGACAAGAATAGAACTATAATCCATTCTATCCACACATCCACCTAGTTGGTAGTTCCAATCGATGCGTCCCAGCCTGTGAGTTGGCACCTGACGAAAAGCGGCAGGGACGCGTGCTCGAAACTAGCTTGAGCTCTTTCCACCTTTCTTTGTAAATATTAAATATTCAGATATGTTCCCATTTCAACACTTATGAAAGGGTAACATTATGACATTTCTAAACAACTTTGATGCAATAAGGAAGAAATATTATTTCCTGAAAAAAACTACTATCAAATTACACTCGAATTAATGTGGTGTTGGGATTTGAACAATTTATATGAAAAAAGGGACACAATTTATCGATTCCGTGTCATGTTACGAAGTCAATATTTCACTGATTTGGGTTTTCCTTCAAAACATAATCAACAATAAATTAAGAGCAAGAAACAGTAGTACATTCTGCAATAAAAACAGTGTTTTGCATGAAAACTAATTCGGTGTAGTAAATCATTGAATCGAGTCAAAAATGAAAAACCTCCCGTTGTGCTTGAAGTGGTGATAAGTTATTGCTTTTAACCATTAAAATCTTGGTAAGAAATGGGGTCGACTAGTTCAAGGAGTCAAAATGCAGGGACATTTTAAACGAAAATTTGTTCCGTGAATTTTATGAGTTTACTACCGTAGACCCCATTATTAAGCGACATTATTATGAAGCACATAAGCACAATGAAAAGAAAAACAGTAGCGAATGGGTAACACTATCCGACAAATACATTCTTAAATCAATTCCCGTGAATCACTAGAAGGCAACATTCACATAATTTCAATTGCATATGAACATCATTTCTTTTTTATTTCTTGATTATTTCCGGAGTGAAAAAAGAATGAGAATTGCTAGATGAAACTTTTTGGTATTAGAGGCGGTTTGCGTAAAGTTTAGAGTTGCGAAAAATAATGGCCGTAGCTCTGAAGATGAATTACCGAATATTATTTCTAACTGACCAGAACCGCCAAAGAAGTGGAAGTACTACATAACTAACCCCGAAACTACCTCGACTTTCGATTAATTTTATTAATGAACGCTTCAACTGAGTAACATCCCGGCTGATTAACATGCAAACAAAGTATTAACATCAACTGCACTGGAATGGTCCCACTTCTTGCAGAAGGTTCGCAGTCGAAGAGGCTTCTTTCGAGTTTAACCCATATGTTAGTAACCGGGTACTACCTGCGGTGTATTTGTATGAATAGCTCCAAAAAATTCCATATCTATTTGAAGCTCTCGAATCGTCGTTTTTTAACTCAAAAGAGAGAGCTATTTGCGAGTGCAGTTAATTTATTTTTGTTTTTTTTTCTGATAAGCTGAAACTTCAGCCATCGCCCCATTAGCATCCGGTAACCCATTACATTTTTTATGATTATTATTAGTATTACATTCTTTTATAACGAATGGCAGTAAATCTGACATTTAACCCATTTTATGAGATTAATTGAGTGCTCGTCACATACTGGCAGGTGACAAATGGTACAGCTCTTACGAGTCTTTAGCAGTCTATTTATTGGCAATGCGTTGTACACATGACAAGATCTTGTCACTTTTTTTCTTCCGGTTTTATCTTTTGGAACTACTGGACCAGGGATTTATTTCGATTGTTTCTGCTAATGCATGACCTAAATTACTCTAAACAGCAATCTTTGTTGAGAAGTGACGCATGACTTGCGGATTTACCGTGCGGTGTTTAATCATCGGCAATGCAAGTGCTAGTGATATGCTAGGAAGCTAAGTGGACTTCCGCAATAATTGACGACGTCTTTTTTTGGTTATCATTTTATTATTTTCGTGATAAATTATATATGATGCAAGTGAAGAAATGTCTAACACGTTGAAGAACAATGCCACTGGCCATCCCAAAGATTTGGTCCATTTGGACCATTTAGCCCATTGTGTCAACGCCAGCTTTATATCTATTATATTATTCTGGTTTTCGTTTAGCGTCATCGCCAATTGATGCATATGAATGCATTGTAGATAACAGAATAGCCGCTTTATTTTTTCTAGGAACATAAGAACTCATGGTTAACTTTTCGTGAGATCCAAATACTGTCGAATACGGCTCCCGTGTTTTATTTGCTTGCATAACACTAGGGATATAAGGTTTATTTTTTCACTGTGCCAACAATAGTAGTATTCCACGATAACAAATGTTTAGCAACGGGTAGAGTAGTAAAGAAGGTATCCATGCAGGCATTTGCACTAGTACCCCTGTACGGAGCAGCCAATACTTTCATTACTCTTCCACTCTGATTTTTTCCCGAGTGTCATCTGTTTTACCAGTGTACATAATCCCTTGCAAGGATATGTATTTTCCGCATCACAAATCCACCAGATTTTTACATCATACTTAGGTGGTTTCGAAAGTATATATTGAGTGAATCCAGTACGGCCACGATATACATAAAGCTGTTCATCGATTGTCAAGTTTACGGTTGGTTTGTACATTTGTACAAACCTGTCTTCCCTTTTACGTTGACTTCGAGTATTACTATCATCGAATCTCAAAAACCCAGAATATTACGGAATTAAAGAGGTTCGCGCGATACATCGGATAAGAATTGGAGTGCCACATATCAAAAGTATGGTCCGTATTTCAATTATTTGCGCCAGCACAAATCAAGATACCGAAGAATGAATGAATTTCGGGTATCGTAACGGGCTACCATTAATGCTGAGACTCTGGATGGTCAGCATTGTAATGTTGATAGGTAGCTTTAGCTTTCTTGTTAGTGTGACGGAAGATTATTAATTCCGATTATCAACCATTTCGTAGGTGAAAATTTTCTTGAAAGTCTAGCTTATTGACAACATTTCCGTACTGCGATGGGGCTCACTGACGTCTAACATTATGAGGTACGGTCTGATGTTGAGTCAGGGGAGTTTTGCTCCACACTGTTTTATCCTTCACGATAAAATTCCCAGATGGTTCCCGAGCTCGTCCTAAAATAATTAACAATAATAGCCTAAATTAATTATTTAATAACAAAAATTATTATTTCAATCATTGTTAGGAACAAATATTTTACTACCTTCAGGCTCAGCAGTTTCTACTTCTTCGTCGTCTTCCCCACTCTCAACATTCTCAACCTCTTCTTCAACTTCTAAATTCGCTTGTAAGTTCTCCTATATCTCCGAAATATTCTGGTTCATCATGCTGTGAATTATCTTTTTGATTTGAAATTTGACGTCTAGCTGTATTCGTCGGAATCCAGTCTTCGTCATCACTGTCAGACGGAATGCTTGAATTACTGTAATTTTCTCTAAGTAGTTTTTTGAAATATACATTTTTTTCGGTTGCATTCAACCTAATGAATTAATTATTATTTTATACAATTCAAAAACAATTACAAATGTTAAATATGTCTAAACTTTACTTACATAGAAAATTCAGCTCTCGATAGTTGTTCCATAGCTTCATTTTTCACCGTGAAGAGAACACCATAAACAAAACACGTCTGATCCCACCATAAATCCAATACGTACTTAAAAAATACTCGGCTCTTGTTATAGAAAAACCAAATAGTAGTATATAATATAGAAAAATAATAATATAGAGATACGAAATAACCTTGAGTTTCTTTCTCTCTCCAAAGTCATCTGTTCAGTTCTCAAAAATTAAAAACGGGCGGACTACCTAGAGTGCCCAAAACTGTTTCAGATTTCATTCACTGTTCTACATTATTAATATTATTATTGTTTGTTTTTATTGTGACTTACTTTTCATTTTTCAAGAAAATAATGCTTCGAATTTTTAATATTTAGATTTTTAGGTACCCGGGTACGCGGTTGCTAAAAGGCGTCGGTAAAGTTGGTACTTACATAAAGGTTAAGGCAGATCAGAAAAATGCTAGAATCAATAACAGAACAATACATGATACAAGCCAATAACATTTTTAGCACTTACCTCAGGACACTTTCAGGCCTTCCTTTCGCCGCCCCAAAAATGCTATATGTTCCCTATACGTTTTATTGGAAATCCTTTGTTGCAGGCATGAGTAAAACATAAGTAACCACGCATGCACAAGTGCGAAATTCGCGTTACGGGCAATAAAAAACCTACCCTCAATCCTAAACTACTAATTGATGAACAATAATGATAGCAAATTCATTTATAAATAAACACAAAAAATCGACTTGCCTGCAATTAAATCTTTTAATCTTGTCTTTTCAATCAAAGGAAAACGAAGGGAGAGTACGAGTAACAATCTATCATATAATAATTCAGGGAGACAACAACAAAACACCCTTCAAAAATATTGAAGTGTCGGTCCATACGTCCATAGCTAAACGTCCCCGATAGGAACCTATATCGTAACCTATGCTATAATATAGGGAGTACTAATATTAGTTGATCGGAATGAATTACATGATCTTTACTGAGTCATAATTGACACCATATTCATAAAAAATAACTTTTAATGATTAGGACGTGATCGCTATTTATAGATAAATTATGGGTAATATTTCAGTTTGGCGTGGTATTTGCATTTATATTTTGTATTTGATAAATAATTTAAAGGCTTTCTTAAAAGAGTCGGCAACATTCTTATGATAAAATGACAAACCCAACATACCATAAAACGCATCATAGCTGTCATACAATACGTAGCATTAGAAATTTTTGCCAGTTTAAAGTTCTAAACCTATTAAAAAACACCTTTTATTTTGACCGCACCCTGAGATCATCTCCAAACTGATCTATTTCTATTTACACCGTTACAGCGGTAATGCAACATGTATAGGTTTTATTATCAACGTATCCCAATTTTACTTAAACCTTCAAAATTTTAGTTGCATTTTCAACTTACAGTATAAAAGTTGTGATCGGTGATTTATAAGGAAAGAATTGTTTCAAAATAATTATTTATGACGGAAGATTGTATGGAGAAAAACAAGAGCAAAAACGTGGCGGCGTAATGTTATAAGGTTGTGTGTTAAGCGGAGGAGATGGGAAAATGGAGTTTATTGAAAGCATGATGAAAAAAACAGATCGCCTAAACATTCTCAAAAGAAATTTGCAGAAAAGTGCAGAACATTTGGGCTTAATTAATGTCTTTTACTGGCAACATGATAACGACACGAAGCACACTGTGAAAGTAGCAAGTCCTTGATTGTTTTATAATGTTCCAAATGAGCTTCGCACGCATCCACAATCTCCTGACCTAAATCCAATATCGCAGCTATTTCACCATTTTGAGCAACTGGATTCAGTCACATACAGTAACATCGAAGACTCAAAGATGTCATGATCCAGGAGTGGGGCGTCATAACATCGAAAAATTGATAGATTTGATGCTAAAACGATTACTAGAGCTTATAAGGAGACGAGGATACTCAACAATTTATTAATGGAAAAATCTATTGTTTTATTTTAACAAGAAATAAGTGTACGCAGATTTTTATATTGTCGCAATTCTGAAATATTTCTCGTTTTCGTCATCTGATTGTACAACGTAGTACTGGAAGCCTCATATTTTTTATATTTATATTCATTATGAAACACTTGAAAAAAATTTAAATTTAAATTTTTTTTACCACATGTGTTTTGTAAATATCCAGCAATGCGACAAAAGAAATTTACGTTCTGTAACATTTTTTGACTTAAAGATTCTCTAAGAGTTTTTCTTATAGCGCTGACATAAGAACTTTGTAGCCTTTCTCGTCAATGTATAACTGAACCTGTATAAACCCGCGGTCTGCAGTTTTAAGATCGTTTCTATGCAAAACCGTTTGCAAACCACAATAAATATTGATTTGTAAAATATTTGAGTTTTAAAAATATTGATCTAGTGTGCTCCTTCAGATTCCTTGGAATCATAAAAAGGTGGCTGATCAAGAACCCTTCGGAATAATTCGTCATAGATAATTTTTTTTATCTCTGTTTCAAATATACATATATCATGAGATGTTATGTTACCTATTACTTTTTTCTAACGTGAATAAAGCATGAATTGTTTCTTTGTAAATAACAACGTTTTTTTATTGATTCATACAGAATACAATTTTAATCTCTTAAGTTACATTACCTTTAAAATGTTAATATTCACAGTGAATCTTCTTCTATAACTTTCAAACTATCTTACACTATATCTCATTAGCTTCGTGATACTCATCCACGTGTGATTCTGACATATGACATATGTTCATGAAGAAGCCTGCATTACTGATTCAGTCACGCGAGTGACGTCACCAGCCAGTCCCAAACCAAATAACATGATGAAGCCTAAAATCCCAATCACTGCAGACTCTTCGTCACAAACAAAATTCGATAATAATGACATTGCAAACTAAACATTTTTGATATTATTTCAATACTAACAAATCACAATGAAATTACAAACAAAACATTTTTGGTAATATGACATGCAAACTAAACATTTACATAATAAAGAAATATGCATACTGCACAATTTAGCATCAATTTTAATTTAGCATTAATTAAAGATAAGAAAATATTATAAAAGTTCTAGACAAAGTTACTGAGACACAGTTGTTGTCAGGAAACGGTTGCGAGTGTTCCACTTTGGAGAAGAGCTAGTTGTTGTGTCATAAAGTAGAATTCAATAAAGTTCCTTTTTGTAACGATTCAAAGTCTTTAATTTTTTTTTTGTCCCATTGCTCGACGGTTGACAAAAGTGGCGCAGTCGGTAGGATACTAAAATTCAGTATCCGAAAAAGAAACAATCCTGAATCAAAAAGTGAATTAGTGCTTTTAAAAGAATTCATAGACACTAAGAGGCAAGTCACTTACGCCAATAAACCTACACAGAGACCGGTCTAGGACTAAGCCGAGACTTCGCAGCACAAAAAGTGAAATTCAGAAAGTGCTAATGACAAAAGTGTTGCTACAAACCAGTGCTCCATACTGAAGCCAGTTTATTAAAAATCAGTAAACATCTGATCCCAGTTCAATCAAGATCAATAGGTAATTAGTTGAAAGATACAACGGTATTTTCTTTCGAAACAGCATACCAGCACGCTGAGCGATTCCAAATTTATGATGGGAGGATGGAAGGCACCTACAAACTACCTGATATCATCACAAATGTGGAACGGATAATCAGCCTTACAGCAGTAGAAGATCGGGATATAATCTATGGAGTCCTGATATCCAAACTGCAAGGTATCGCTGGAGACACCAGAGACATAGCAACAAACACCGAATGGCTAATTGTGAAACATCAACTCATTCTTCGATGTGGAGTGACAGAGTCCTTCGAACAATTACAAGCCACAATAGAAGCCGTGGAAGCAAAATCAGTCACCATTCTAGATGAACAGATACAAGACACACTCAGCCTTCTCAACAAAAAAAGTCGATTGGAAACTCCCGCACCGTTAGATTCCTCACCTAGCAACAACAAAACCAGCGCCCTGCAAGTATTTTTAAACAAAGTCGAAAAATGGGATGCTGCCTTCCTCAGAGCCTCCCAGGTTACTAAGATATCAGAAGCTTATGCTAAACTATTAGAAACAAATCGTCTGCAGATCAATCATCATTCAACAGAGCTCACTAATCAAAACAATTTAATTTACATTAAAAATCATTTATATAATAATAATTTTTTGCAACAATTTTAGTTAAAATTTCAATTATTCACATGAACAAAATTACAGGTCTAATTCACAACAATTTAGGGATAACTTTTTCCATAATTTACCCCACAACACTCAATACCCGCAAAGACCGAACCCAATTTTTAACAATATTCCAAGAAACAATCATCGATTATCTAATACCCAAAAACAAAACTTTGCATCCCCAACGGATGTTGAATATATAGAAAGAACTTATAGATATAATAATAATAATCCTGAAACACTTGCTGAAACAAATTTTTCTCTAGGAGCCTCACATCCAATAAACTTCCCTTGATATCTGTTACCCTTAATAATAAACCCTTGATTGCCATGGTAGATACAGGTTTCTCTTTAATTATATTAGATGAGAAATACTTATATTATAAGTATAAATATGAAAGTAAACACTATTGCAGGAAGAACTATAATAAAAAGGGAAACAATTACTAAAACTCTACCCGAATTAGGCGGACATTCCACTATTGTATGTATGTATGTATCGCTAACTTTATCAACCTAGATCCCCTCCAAGCCGAAGTTAACCTAAATACAAATGAAGTAATAACTAAAGGTATTAGAAACCCAATATTAGAAAACCATATAAATACGAAGAAATTAATATTATAGAGCCCACAAAGAATTTAAAATTAAATACCGAAAGATTGAATAATGAAGAAGAAGTAAAATCACATGGATTAATAAAACAATATAAAGAATTATTTTATAAAGGTGACCCATTAAGTGCTACCTCGAAGTAAAAAACCCTATCTACTCTAGAATGTATAGAAATCCACAGATAGACGATGAGGAAATAAAGAGACAAATACATGAAATTTTAGAACAAAACATAATCAGACCCAGTAACTCTCCTCATAACTCTCCGATAGTTATAGTACCAAGGAAATGGATGATTCCGGTATTCATAAATGGATACTTGCAATCGATTACAGACGATTAAATGCTGTAACTATAGACGATAAGTATCCATTACCAAACATAGACTCTATTCTAGTAAAATTAGGTACAAGTCAAAATTTTACCACCCTGGACGTTGCTAAAGGTTTTCACCAGATAAAAGTACACACCCACGATATCCCTAAGACGATTTTTGCTACATCCCAAAAGCATTATGAATTTTCAAGAATGCCTTTTGGATGAAAACATGCAGCAGCAACATTTCAAAGAATGATAAACGAACTCCTTTCAGAAGCCATTAACAAAATTTGCGTGGTTTACCTTGATGACATATAGATTTTTGGGACATCCCTGAAAGACCCTTGCAAAATATAAAGAAAATCTTTGAACACTTGAGACAAGCCCAACTCGAAATTTAAATAGATAAATGTTAATTTGAAAATTTGTAAACCACTTTTCTTGGACATTTGGTAACTCCAAACAGAATAAAACCAAACTCCGAAAAGATTTCCAAAACTCTGAATATTCCCCTTCCTAAATCAAAAAAAGAAATAAAGTCTTTTCTATGTCTCACTTGTTATTATAGGAAATTCAGTAAAGACTATAGTAAACTGGCCGTTCCATTGACTAAATATTTAAAAAAGGATACAAAAATTAAATTAGATGATCTTGAGTACATTGAAGCCCATAAGAAATTAAAAGAAATCTTAACCCTTGACCCCGTCTTAAAACATCGTGATTTCAACGAAACTTTTGACTTGACCACTGATACAAGTAATTTCGTTCTAGGAGCCATACTATCCCAGAAGGTACATCCTATTGTTTATATTTCACGAACACTGAATGATCATGAGAAGAATTACTCTACGATCGAAAAAGAAATTTTGGCCATAGTATGGTAAATAAACTACCTTAGACCCTATCTTTTTGGAAGAAAATTTAACCTTTATACTGACCATCGTCCAATCGAATGGTTGTATAAAATACACAAAGGTAAAGATTTGAATCAGCGTATTCAACGTTGGATTCTCAAGTTAGGAGAATACAAGTTGCAGGTAAAATACTTAAAAGGAAAAGACAACATACCCGCTGATAATTTGTCTCGAATCATTAACGATTAATGCAACTTCTTGAACATTTTAGAGGATAGAATCCTCAGCCCAAGTGAAGAAATAAACATTAGTGAATTTATTAATCTTCAAGACATACCTGAAGACACCATGATACCCACTCAACATTGAGCTGAAGTAGACTCCTCCCAACATATACATCTAAAAGATGACTACGTAAACAAGTATCCACAACAGATTATTCTAATAAATACTAATAAAAAAGAATTATTAACCAAATTTCATCATATAATTACCATAAAATTTGAGCATTTGAAAAAAGCAACCTCATACCTTCGATTAAAACTTAGACCTTTGAAAACCGCAATTTACACAATTTACACGCAATTTACGGAATACAATCAATTACAGAAAATATTAATTGAAAATTTTGATTTAAAACAAATCCCCTGCATTAAAATTGAACAACTATTGTCGAAGCCGAATCTGAAGATAGCCTGATGAAAATAATTGAAACTTACCACGAAAAAGAAACTGGACACGCTGGAATAAATCAAAATTATGCTGGATTGAAACGACGACTTTATTATCCTTATTTGAAGGAATACATTAATAGATATAAAAACTTATGTGAGAAATTTGACTTAGCTAAAAATGATAGGAATCCCATTAAGCCTAAATTTCTGTAAACCGAAACCCCTAAAGACCTTAGAGAAATAGTCCATATTGATATCCTAATTATCAAACTATTGAAAATTTTAACAGCCTTTGATAGATTCTCGGAATACGCAATAGCAACCATATTGCCGTTCAACAATAATATTGACATTTGAAAAAGTCTAAAATTTAACCTGTGTATATTGGGAAGTCCTACTCAAAGTCCTTCTCAGAGAATTCTTCATAACTTAAAACATAGAAGCACATTTTTGCAAAACTAATACCCACACAGGTAACGTGGATGTTGAAAGAATACATGGAACTATTTTAGAAAAAATGAGAACTATAGGTATAGACTCAAAAACCTCACACATAGAAGAAGTACTGTTTGAAACATTGGAATTTTATAGTCGCCAAATCCATTCGATAACACGAGAACGACCTATCGATATTGAAAGAGGCTTAGTAGATAAGCAAATTATTCACAATTGCTTGCTAGAAAGTAAAGAAATGCAGATAAGTAAATTGAATAGGAAACGAGAAAATTATCAAGAAATTAGACATGAAGTACCTCTACGTAACTACAAAACAGACACAGACTAGGACCTAGATTTATTAAAAATCCATATAACATTAATAAACATGCAGTCGTACTACTCAGAAAACTTAAAAAGGATATTCTAATTTCAGACAATGGGAATTCACACCCTCCTGGGCCTGTTTTTCTGATATTGACTGTCCAGTCTCAAATGCAACCACAACTAATAATTGATCAAATTGAAAGTGAATCCGGATATACAGAAATTAAAACCAACCCAATTAATATAGTGGCTAATTATAACATGATAATACATCATGTAAGCTCATCATTCAGAATCATTTAAAAACTATTCATATCAATCACGCCATAATTACCAATATGAATAAACAGATACAGATTTATAAAGACTTCCAAACTTCGATAGGCAGTATAATTAAAAACTTGCGTAGAGATAAATTACAGACAATGAATAAGACTAATGAGATCCAAAGAAACCTAATGTTTATCTAATTGCTAACTAACCTTCATTCCATCCACGATCAAATAGAAATCCTTCAAGATAATGTGTTATCCTCCAAAATGAAATTTATTTCAAGAAACTTGCTTAACTCCAAAGAAATATTGGAAAATAGAATTGACCTATTACAACTTGAACTATTAGAATCTAACTTAATGATAAATCAATTAAACTCCCAAGAATTACTTTTTGCAATTGAGGTACCAACTGAAATCATTTCTGTTCCTGTGTACTATTTGGAACCATTCCCTAACAAACAAAATAAGCAAATTATGTTCAAGCCTAGCACTATCATATAAATCAATCAAACGGCGTTTTATTACAATAATGAAAACTATATGAAACAATTAAAATCTTGTAAACTATGTATGTACACCAATAAAACTTGTATAACTTCAACAGGTGAAGAATTCATAAAAGAAATAAGTACCGGATTAGTTCTAATTAATAAAAGTCAATTATTATTTTTTATTATTATTGTATTGGGGTCCACTTGCTGGAAATTAGCATAGGCCAGAAATCGGCCCTTAGCTTTCCATGTGTAGTACTATTGTTTACAGATGGTCCATCCTGTCATCCTACAGAAGCTAAGGAGTTTCCCCAGTTCTGTGGTCGCCAAGTGTTCCAATTCCGCTACGCCAGTACACCTCAGCCAAGTAAGGCGTTTGTTGGTCAGACTCGCGCAATCTAGGAGAAAGTGTTCTGTACTGTCCTCCTCCTCACCGCAAGCTCGGCAGGTGTCATCCGTTTGGATTCCTATTCGTTTGGCGTGTTGACGTAGAAGATTATGGCCCGTTAATACTGCCACCAATGTTCTAACGCCATTTCGGTTTTTCCCTAGGAGTTGTTTTGTCCTCATTTGATTAGGGTGAGGCCAAAGAGCTCGGCTTATCCTGCAGTCGTTCCTGTCATTCCAAGCCGTATCTGCCTCTTTTCAGAGGATTTTGTCTAGTTCCCTTTTTACCGTTGCTAGTGGCACTTTAATTGTGTCTATTCTAGTGGCATTTTGGTCCGCTGATCAAGCTCTCGCTAGCTCATCTGCTATTTCGTTTCCCTCTACACCGCTGTGTCCAGGGACCCATGTCAGTTTTATATTTACACGGGTTGTTGGGGTTTTGAGAGCCTGCCTACAATCCTGCACCAGTTGTGAAAGTATGCGGTTAGAGGCAAGCGCCTGCAGTGCCTATTTACTGTCTGAGAGTATTTGTATACTTCCATTAAGGTTGTTTGTTGCCGCTTCTATAGCCGCTTTTATTGCAAAACTTCCGACTGGAAAACTGTGGTGTGGCTCTCCAGTTTATAACTTCGGTTGAGTTGCGGGTGATCTGGGAAAAAGATTCCGGCGCCGCTTCCCTCATCCGTTTTGGAACCATCGGTGTAGATCATGATCTCACTTCCAGATGTGAAATCCTGCACCGTTTTCGACGCTTCTCTGATCGGTATGCTGATCTTGTTTGGAATTGTTGTGTCCAATACTGGTTGAATTCTATCCAGCTCCGTTTTCTTTGACGGGGCCATTCTCTCCATTTTTTCCAAAATGCGTACGTGCCCCGTGTGGCTGTGGTTAGATAACCCATATGTGAATTTTAATCTGATGCTTGCAAGTGATGCCTCTCTGAAGATGAATTTGTCGAGTGGCATGAGATTAAGCATTATCTCCATTGCGGCAGTTGGCGTAGTCCTAATGGCACCTGTGATGCCAAGGCAGGCCATTCACTGGATTTCTCCATTTTTCTGTAGCTCTCTTGCAATGGTTTTCTTTTGTAGTGCCTGCCACCAAACCAATGCCCCGTAGGTGGTTATAGGCCTCGCTCCTGTTATGTAGATCCAGTGGGCAATTTTGGGGTTTATCCCCCAGGTTTTCCCCACTAGTCTTTTTATTGTGAAGAGCGCCGCTGTAGCTCTCCGTCTGACTGCTCCTATGTGTGGAATCCAAGTTAGTTTACTGTCCAAGGTTACTCCTAAGTATTTCACCTTGTTTACTAAACTGATATGTTTTCCGTCAATGGTCGGGGGTGTAAATGTCTCCGGTTTACGGCGCTTTGTGTAAAGCATAAGCTCCGTTTTGTCGACATTGATGCGCATTCCGTTTAGCTTCGCCCACTCAAAAAGATGTGAGAGTGCGGTCTGCATCAATTCCGACATGGTTTCCGGGAACTTTCCACTTATCAGTATAACGATATCGTCAGCGTACGCTATCGTTTTGAAACCCTTCCCGTTGAGGTCTTCCACTATTTGGTTAACTGTGAGTACCCAGGCAAGTGATGATACTATGCCGCCTTGTGGTGTACCCCTGTTTGTCCATTTATTCAAGATTACGCCGTTTTCTTCGGCTGTAATCTTCCTTTTAGCTAGTAGTTCCGGCATCCATTTAGTAAGATATGGGTCGATTGCAAACCTTTGGATTGTATTTGAAATTTGGTCAACCAAATTTCAAATACATTGTCGATTGCAAACCTTTGGATTGAAACCTTTGTACTTTGGTCATCCGCATTGACTTTTCACTTTTGCTCCAAGGGCTCGGTCGCCTTAACTTTGGCAGTCACCTGGGTGAAGCCAAAACTCAGTCGTCCATTTTTGTCCCTTAGAGTGCTGACGTCTTCTTTTCGCACGCCCAGTACCAGGAGAATGCCTTTGTTGGCGACTTCTTACTTCGCGAAGAGATGCCACCTTTCCGTTTCATACCCCCACCTTTCCGTTTCTACCTTGGCAACTGCAGTCTTAAGATATTCTAGAGACTGATCTTCGCTACAGGTTACAGTCAGATGGCCTCCTGTTGGTTTCATTCCTCTGAATGTTGGAATTTTTCTGGTTTGCTGCGTAAGTGCTTGAAGAGGTCCTTCTTCAGGGCGGTTTGCAGCTTCGCAAGTTGATATTCTTGGATCTTACTAGTCTTATTGAGGTAGTCCATCACCGCTACCGTTAGTGCATCGGTTGCGGCGTCCCGATAGGACTTCCTCGCCTGAGTTTGCGGTTCGGGGCTTACCCTACATTCCTTTTTACCAGTGCCTAAGGTACTGTCCTACGATCTTATCCGCTTAAATCCAGTTTTACCCTTTTGCTTTGCGGTTGGTGGAACAGCTTCCTTGGCAGCAGCAGCCAATTTCCTAGGTTTCCCTTGGTTGGCTGCCGCTTTTTGGCTGGTGCTTGGGTTCGTTGGGAAGCTCTTCTCCCGCAGTGTGTGTTTTGACGCTTCAGTTTCCTTTGCGCCTTTCTTTTTAGCGTTCCGGCTAATGCTCCCGTCTTCCCAGTGGGTGCGGTAGCTGCCATTGCGCTTGTTTTGTTGCAGTCACTCGTCAAATGCACGCCCTGCTCCCTCAGCGTACATTTCTGGCCCAATAGCTCTGGGCAACTGGTGCTTGGTGCCGTCACGCTAGTTGTCCGGTCCCCGGAGATTTCTCCACCTCGTACGCCGAATACTGGGGGTACTTCTTCTTTTCGTACTTCCACATTTTTTAATTTGGTTACCTCTTCGCTTCACTTCTCGCCTTTTGCCTACCTGCTAGGTTGGATCCAAAGGTTGCCTGCAGTGTAGCCGGTGGGTTCATTGAAGTTAGTGGGCCCCCTCTCCACGTCAAGGCGGGTAACCATGAGGGGGAATAAAAATCAAAGTGAATTAATTAGTGATTGTGATGAAAG
Source organism: Stratiomys singularior (assembly GCA_954870665.1). Taxonomy (NCBI): domain Eukaryota; kingdom Metazoa; phylum Arthropoda; class Insecta; order Diptera; family Stratiomyidae; genus Stratiomys; species Stratiomys singularior. Next base: position 66,636,250 of record OX940877.1, read on the forward strand.
AATTTGGAACATATCTGGCGAATACTTAATCAATTTCAATAGCTGTTCTATAAAAATTAATAATATTGTGTTCAAGAACCAAATTGAACATTACTAAAGTAATTTTGTTGTACCAGAACTCCCCTTAAAGTCTATTCATAAACTATCCCTTGATGAAATTGAACAAAATCATTTTAAAAACATCAAACGTATCAAAGAATTACATTTTGCAATAATGGTACACACATATACAGGTATAACTGTTATAATAATCATTGCGTTGATTATCCTGTTTTTGTATTTCCGATTTATTTGTAGAATTTTGAAACTTAACATTACAAACATTATTCCAAATATCGAGAACGATCTTGAAACTAAGGGAGGAAGAGTGACGTCATCAGCCAGTCCCAAACCAAATATGATGACCAAGCCTAAAATCCCAATTACTGCAGACTCTTCGTCACAAATAAAATTCGATAATAATGACATTGCAAACTAAACATTTTTGATATTATTTCAATAATAATGAATCACAAAGAAATTACAAACTAAACATTTTTGGTAAAATGACATGCAAACTGAACATTTAGATAATAAAGAAATATGCATACTACACAATTTATCATCAATTTTAATTGAGCATTAATCAAAGATAAGAAAATATTATAAAAGATCTAGACACAGTTGCTGAGACGCAGTTGCTTTTAGCAAACGGTTGCGAGTGTTCAACTTTGGAGAAGAGCTAGTTGCTGTGTCATAAAATAGAATTCAATAAAGTTCATTTTTTTAACAATTCAAAATCTTTAAGTTTGTTTTTTGTCCTATCGCTCGACCGTTGACAAAAGTCGCGCCGAATTCAATAACAGTGAGGATACTTTCCTTACATCTAAATTTGAAAATCACCGAGGGCGCATATTTTACAGATAATCAACAGGTATAAATAGGCATCAAAAAAACAGATTTTTTATAACTTTATTTTGTTGGTGTCATACATAATGATACACATAATTCAGTGTGAAACTTGGGTGTCCATATTTTCAGCTAATTTCTTGTAATTGGGGATATATTTAGAGTTCCCGGTCCTTAAACAATTATCTTAATGTGAATCATTGAGCTTTGTTCGGTATTTTGATTTCAAATATTTCATATTTCAGAACAAAGACTCGCAATTGTATGTTGTTGCACAATATGAATAAATTTTTAGCGCACATTTCCTTAAAATAGGATACTTATTTTCATCGACTAAGTTCCAAAACATTTTATCATTACTATGCGCTTTTAAAATAAGTTTAAGTTGTAAATTATAATTATATAGTTTAATTAGTAAAAGTTTATTATTTCTAATTCTAGGTCTTCGATATTATGAAGCTCGAAATGTACTGAAACTATTTCAAGGACATCATCTTCAGTAACATTGAATGGATTTATGAAAAATCTTTGAACGGGTTCTAATGCTGCAAAATCTTCAAATCTAGAAGAAAACTCTTCTATTAGCTTATCTATAATTTATAAATATGATGTAGCAGTATAATTTTCATTATTCAAATTGAAACTCTCAGTATAACAGTATATTTTATATTTGGGAAATGTGATAATGATTTTTTCAATAGATAGGATTTCAACAACACTAACTTGCATTTGAATGTATTTACTGCACTAATCATGTCAGCGATATGCTGATTTTTCCCTTGTATTTTTAAATTTAATTCATTCAACTTTGCCGTTATATCTGTCAGAAATCCGAAGTCGATTAGCCAATCCTTATTTTCTAATTGCTCGTAAAATTCGCCTCTTCCTTTATTTGTGGCAAAAGCATGATAAACCGCTCAAGTATTTTACCTCTGCTCAGCCAAAGAAAAGAAGATCTATCAGATGTAAAAGAAGATCTGTGAACTGAACGCCCTCATCTTCTAAAAGTAATTTAAACAATCTGGGTTGCATAGCTCCCGATTTTACGGAATTAATAATTTTTGTTACTATCGTAAATACCTGTTGAAAACCGATTGTTGTTGCGCATAACATTTCCTGATGTATTAGGCAATGATAAGAAATAAATTTCGGGAATAAGGAATCCTGTCTACATAAGGCAAGAAATCCTTTTTTCTTACCAGTCATCGCTGGTACCCCGTCTGTTGTAATTGACGATAACTTTTGTACAGGTAATTTTACATCTGTTATATACTTTTTAAAAGTAGAAAAGACTCCTCTGGTGCTTCCCTTTAATGGCAGAACTTTAAGGAATTCTTCTTTTGTTGTAAAATCAGAAAATACCATCTTCACGCAAATTGCTAATTGTGATATATGTGTATTTGTCACGTCTGTCGATTTATCCATCTGTAGCGAAAAGAAAATACAATTTTCCATATCATTTGCTAATTCTGCCTCCAAATTCTCCGCAATTACTTCAATTCTTCTAGTAACAGTTCGTGCTGATAATTGCAACGTGTTTATAGCTGAAACTATTTCCTTTTTATTTTTAAATTCTTCAAAAAGTGAATCAGCAGCTTCTAACATGGCTTCTTTCACTAATTCTTCATATGTAAATGGTTTTTTTATTCTTAGCTAGCAAATGCGATATTTTATATGACGCGATCGTTGCTGCTTTATGTTGTTCCAGTGGTTTAATAAAAAAAACTTCGCTGGTTAGTTATTAAAGATTTTAAAGAAATAATTTTTTTTCTTCTAATTTCAGAGTTCATTGGGTAGTCACTATCAAAATTGGTATGAACCGTCTTAAAATGTCGTTCAATATTACTTTTCTTGGGAATCGCAACACTATTATTACACAACAAACAAACACACTTCCCTTTGTAATCAACGAAACAACATAGTATTCCCATTTATCGTTAAAATAATATGTTCTTTTTCTTTTACATTTATCCATGAAGAGTTTTGAAAGAAAAGAATTATTTCGGATTACTTGGTAGTTTTAAATGCACGGTCTACACGTGGTCTATTTGAAATACGATCACACACTAACAAAAAATACATGCGTGTTATTAGATACGCTCAAGGTTAGCAAACTGCTAATCCATGCACAATCCTAAACTCAACTGACTACTTGCTGTATATCGCCGTTTGACAAGAGTAAGTAAATCGCTCTGGCTATCATACATTTACATTAGTCCAGCGAGGGCGCATTAAAAATCGATCGGGGGCGCCATGGCGCCCGCGGGCACCGCGTTGCCTAGCCCTGTACTAGGGGGCAACCCCCCTGTACCCTTGTACTATATTTTTTTACCACCGAATCCACCGATTGTATCTATGGTAACTACTTGAAACGGTCTTGTTGCTGGGCCGAGGTGTGACATAAGACCAATTTCAATATGATTTCTTGTTTTGTCCTGTAAGCAAGTTTCGCAATTTTTACAAGCTTTCTCAATATTCTATGATATGTTTTTTGCTGTATAGTAAGGCAGTATTTTGCTCTGTATTTGTCTTATGCCTTTATGGCAGAATTCTCTATGGATATTTTCTATTAATTCCTCACAAAACTGTTCAGGCAAAACTATTTTTTTTTTATATTTCTTTCTTATAATATATATTATTCTCTAATATTAGATCATTTTTGTTCTTTTCTAAATTTTCATTACCTTTTTGGTCTTGTACAATTTCGTTTAGTTGTATTCGATTAACAATTTTCAATTTTTCTTCTTCGCCTTCTAGAGGCTCTAGTACTGCATTTCTGCTTAAACAATCTGCCTCCAGATTCTCTTTTCCCGGACGGTATATTATTTCAAACAAATAAGTGAGATCCCCTAATTTCTCGTCTGTTCTTGCTTTTATATTCATTCCATCTAGCGGCTTATGATCCGAAAAGACCTTGAAGCGTGTTCCCATGGGGAAGTGTGAGGCATTCGAGGTAAATAGCTTTTTTCTATTTTGAGATTCATTCAGTTTCTTCGGAAAGTATGCTATTGGTTTTTCTGTTTTTTTAGTGTCATTTAGTTGTGGTTGTTTCAACACAGCCCCTATACCCTGTAAGCTCGCGTCTGTGTAAATATGTATTGGTTGTTCAGGATCAAAAAGCTAGTACTGGCTGTTGACAAAGGACATTTTTCATGTATTCGAAGGCTTTTTGACATTTTGTTGACCAAGTAAATTGTTGACCTTTTCTTAACAAATTATGTAGTGGTTCGAGAATGACGGAAATGTTCGGTACATATTCATTATAAAAATTAATTTTCCCTACAAATTGTCGGACATTTTTCTGATTTCTTGGAAACGGAAAATTTCTTATTGATATTAGGTTATCATTATGTCCTAAATATTGTATGGAAACCAACGCAAGTATACATTTAGAAAGTTACAATCCGCATCCTTCATTTATTATTCCTTCTAGTAATCGTGGTAGATAATCAATATGTTCCTCGAAAGTTTTTTGAAAAAATCAGTATGTCGTTTATATAGTTGACTGCGAAATCTGACAATTTATATTTTCCCTTTATGTTACCCAGTATTCTTTGAAATATTGCTAGTGCTGTTTTAGTCCAAATGGCAAACAGGTTCACTGGAAGTGGCCTTCCTGGGTTACAAATGACGTTTTCCTTCTATCTTCTATTCTGAGCGAAATGGACCATAACACTGAATTTATATCAAGTTTTGAAAAATATTTCCAATTTCTCGTTTTTTATAATATCTTCTTTTATTGGGAATGTTGTGATTGAGGAACTATTAACTTATTCAAGTCTCTGAAATTTACACATAGCCTTGATTATTTTCGCATCCTTCTTATATGCTAAGGTTACAGGAGCCGCAAAAGGGCTGCAAGATTCGATTCGATCAGTTTTCTTTCAAATATTTCAGAAATTCGTTCCTTTATTTCCTTTTTATCGTCTATGGTACATTGATAGGGTCTTTTGCTGCAATATTTATCTACCACGAGATCATTCTGGCTTTGTAATCTGTTACCCTTCCTATATCATATTTGTCTTTTGCAAATATTTCTCTATAATTTTTTCTATTATTTTTTTTCATCAGAACTCAAGTAATTTGTCAAGATTTCAAACTTTTCTTGATCTATATGTTCGTTGAAGTTTATTTCATATCTTTCTTGGTTTTCTTTGAGATTGTCAGTTTTTCGTTCTATTTCTAATTTTTAATTTTGTATCAGTTTAAATTTTTCTATGTAATCCAGCCCTATTAGGAAGTCGTGTGTTGAAATCTTCATTACTGACTATGGATCCATCCAAATTTTCTTCTATATTGAATATTTTCCATTTTAATGTTACCATACCATCAGATTTGTGTACACCATTAATTGTCCTCAAGTTGGTCATTTCCCTCGCGTTGTTGTTTTTCAAACGAATTAATTTTGAATTTTTCAATGAAACATTTGCACCAGCATCGTAAATGGCGGACACTTCTAATGTGTCATTGAGTTTCACCTTGAGTCTAATTAATGGTGGCATAACTTGTTTTTTGGATCATTATCACTCAACTCTACTTCTACTTTGGAGTTGTTTGTTTGTCCTGTTTCTATTTCATTGTTTTCTTTTTCCCTGAAGTAGCATTCCGATTAGGGGTTGAATCTAGTGCCTTTGTTTTTACTTTTACAGATTTCGCGTGTTTTTTTTTTTCAACCTTATCTTTGTTTTATATTTTCTTATATCCATATCCAAAGGCTATATTCCTTTGGACTGGAGACAAGCTAAAGTAGTTTTTATTCACAAGTTGGCAAAAGCCAGCCACTACAAAGCAACGGATTACCAACCTATCAGCTTGACGTCATTCATGCTGAAAACCCTGCAACGCCTGGTGGATGGGTACATAAAAAGCACCGTGAACATAACGGAGCTTTGCCCCAACCAACACGCATACCTCCCAGGGCGCTCAACAGAGACGGCACTACATGAAGTCGTAAGCAGAATAGAGAGGAACCTTGCCATGAAAGATTACACTTTGGCGGCCTTCATTGATATCGAGGGAGCCTTCAACAATGTCAAAACTGAGAGCACAGTAGCAACCATCCAAAGATGTGCAATAGACCCATATCTTACTAAACGGATGACGGAACTACTAGCTTAAAGGAAGATTACAGCCGAAGAAAACGGCGTAACTTTGAATAAATGGACAAACAGGGGTACACCACGAGGCTGCATAGTATCACCACTTACCTGGGTACTCACAGTTAACCAAATAGTGGAAGACCTCAACGGAAAGGGTTTCAACACGATAGCGTACGCTGACGATACCGTTCTAAAACATATCAGTTTAGTAAACAAGATGAAATACTTAGAAGTAACCTTGGATTTTAAGTTGACTTGAACTCCACACATAGGAGCAGTCAGACGGACAGCTACAGCGGCGCTCTTCACAATGAAAAGACTAGTGGGGAAACCTGGGCGAAAAGCCAAAAAACCCAATAACCACTTGGTTTGGTGGCAGGCATTACAAAAGGAAACCATTGCAAGAGAGCTGCAGAAGATCCAGCGAATGGCCTGCCTTGGCATCACAGGTGACATTAGGACTACGCCAACTGCTGCAAAGGAGATAATGCTTAATCTCATGCCGCTCGACAAATTCATCTTCAGAGAGGCATCACTTGCAAGCATCAGATTAAAATCCACATATGGGTTACTTAACCACAGCCAAACGGGGCACGTACGCATTTTGGAAAAAATGGAGAGAATGGCCCCATCAAAGAAAACGGAGCTGGATAGAATTCAACCAGTATTGGACACAACAATTCCAAACAAGATCAGCATTCCGACCAGAGAAGCGTCGAAAACGGTGCAGGATTTCACATCTGGAAGTGAGATTATGATTTACGACGGTGGTCCCAAGAAGGATGAGGGAAGCGGCGCTGGAATCTTTTTTCCAGGTCACCCACAACTCAACCAAAGTTATAAACTGGAGAGCCACACCAAAGTTTTCCAGGCGGAAGTGTTTGCAATTAAAGCGTCTATAGAAGCGGCAACAAACAACCTTAATGGAAGTATATAAATACTCTCGGACAGTAAGTCGGCACTGCAGGCGCTTGCCTCTAACCGCGTAGTTTTACAACTGGTGTAGGATTGTAGGCAGGCTCTCAAAGCCCCAACAACCCGAGTAAATATAAAACTAACATGGATCCCTGAGCACAGCGGTGTAGAGGGAAACGAAAGAGCGGATGTGCTAGCGAGAGCTGGATCAGCGGACCAAAATGCAACTAGAATAGACACAATTAAAGTGCCACTAGCAACGATAAAAAGGGAACTAGACGAAATCCTCTGGAAAGAGACAGATACGGCTTGGAATGACAGGAACGACTGCAGGATAAGCCGAGCTCTTTGGCCTCACCCTTATCAAATGAGTACACAACAACTCCTAACCGAATTGGCGTTAGAACGTTGGTGGCAGTATTGACGGGCCATAATCTTCTAGGTCAACACCCCGAACGAATAGGAATCCAAACGGATAACACCTGCCGAGCTTGCGGCAAGAAGGAAAGAAGTACAGAATACTTCCTCCTAGATTGCCCGCGTCTGGCCAACAAACGCCTTACTTGGCTGAGGTGTACTGGCGTGTTTTCCATTAAATTGGTCGATTGTAAATTCATTCGCTATTTTGCCTATATTCTTAAATGCTGATTGTTCAATGCTTTTTTCTAGCAGTTGTTCTAATAATTTGATAAACAGTTGTTGTGAGAAACTTTCTTTCTCCTTTGTACTGTCTTTCTTCTCGATTTCTCGATTAGCATTAACTAAAATGGCAGAACAATAGTCAATAAGTGGAAGGAAAGTTGCTGAGACGAATAACCTTCTGATATCGGTGCTAAAGATATTTTTACGTGCTTTAAGGGAATGCAAAGCTGCACTAACCTTCTGAACAGTTTAAGAAACATGCAAATCCCACGAGAGATTATTTAAAATATACATTCCAAGACATTTGGTCAACTCAACAAAAGGTAGTGCAACACCATCAATAATAACTTGCGGGGGAGACCCTCTTTCAAACGCTCTCAATTCATTTTTAACCCAATTAACATGACTTTAGTCTTACTCAAATTCAATGCCAAACCATTATCATTAGCCCAAGTAGCAACAGCCTGCGTATCCAAAGATACCAAATTGTCAGCTTCAGCTTGCTGGTATGGTTGAAAATGAAGCCAAATATGCTTATCATATGCAAACAGCCCATGTTCACAAAACACCAGCTTCTCAACGACAGAGTTCATGACAATCAAGAACAATATAGGACCTAGGACAGAGCCCTGAGGAACACCAGAGTTCGTTGTGAGGAACTCAACTGGGTTTCCAAGTTTATCAATAACTGATTGAGATCTATTTGACAAATAAGAGAAAAACCACACAATAAGTTTTTCAGAGTTCATAAAGTCTTCGTAAAATAACCTTGAAATCAACAAAATCAAATGCCTTTGTTTAATCAAATAACACAAGCAACGTTGATGTTGATGTCATTCGTCAGCTTTAGTAAAGTCTGAGTACTATGGTACTTTCTGAAACCCGATTTTAGACTATCAAACAGAACATTTTCTTCGAGATAGTGCACAATTTGCGCAGCAGCTAGCCTCTCAAATATCTTCGCCAAGTGGCATAAGTTTGCAATTGGTCAAATTTTGGGGCCTACTTGAAGATGTTTGCCAAAAAAGCCAGATTCTTTTGATAATTCCAAAATGCTACCCGACACCCTTAAAATCAAACACTTGGTGCAAACGCCAACGCGAAATGCGTACAAACAAGTGAGAGTGAGGCAATAAAAAGTTCATTTTGGATAATTTATAGATAAGAAAACATATAACATTTTAACATTTTATAATCTATGTTTTTAATTTTCTAAAATTTACAGCTTAAAATCTATGTTTTTAACTTTTTTAAATTTGCAACTTTCTACAATTGGTATAATTAACAAACCAATAAAAATTAATTTCAAGTGATCAATCAAAATATTTACTGCTAGACAAAAGGAATAGCCCATTCATATTTCTGAAGTTTCTTCGTCACTGCAACCCGGAACTTCGTTACTTCCAATGCCGTCTTCTTGATAATTTTGAAATTAGATACATGATCTTCACTGATCCGTTTGAAATATAACACAAATACACACCTACAAATGTAACAACCATTTTTTTGGCAAATGTATAGTAGAATTTTTAAAGTTTGTTTCAAACATATATGTATATCCAAATATACATAAGCTGATATATAATTTTCTCATCGAATTTGTTGTAATAGCTCACTTTTAGCTCATAGTGGAATGTTTTTTGATACGAATCTTTGCTATTTTTCATCGTCAAAAGGTTCGTTGACATCTCAGGCATATGATATAATACGCATCGTGCAACGCCAGTTTACTCACCAACATAATTCACATATAAGCTTTTTTATAATATTAAAAACGTGTTGTTTGGCCACACTATTCTCAAATAATTAGCTTTTTGGAAATTTTTTAATTTTCCTTTTCTGCAAACGCAGGATTACAATAAACCTTAACACACAGACCCTTCAAATTTTGCATGTACGTTTGTTAGGTCTACACATCTTTTGGAATTCTGAGTACCTGTAACCACCCAAACTTGTGGGTCATTTTTACCTGATGCATATGAACAAGCATTATAGCACTAATATCAGTATCAAAACGTCTGATCACTTTACTTGCCTGAGTGTCAATTTGACAAACATGATAGATTATCTTTGTATCAGCTTCTTCATGATCACAAAGTAATATACACAACATTTAGGCATGATTCTATGCCTAAGTGTAAATGATGTGATATATATCACATTTATTTAATTTATACCTGGCATTGCAAAGAAAAAAAGCAACTGCTATTCCTGTTCGTACTCCGCCTACTGTCTCAGTGTCCGAGGCATCTTTACGATTATGAGTACATCCCGAAAAATACGTATAGGATCGATATGAGGTTTTCATGGAAGAAAAAATATATCAGTTAAATACACATTTTTAGTGCATGTAACTCATATGCACACCCATCAGCCGCCATTAATTGACAAAACATCAATTCAGTGCTTTCACAGCAGTACAACCAGAAGAATCTTTGGCATTCTTTGGTGCTTTTTCCAGTAAAAGAATGACTTTATTCATTGACCGAAACATGTCCTTTCTACTCTCACTTACATTGTTCCCTGACTTACTATTGGACAAAGAATTTGTAAAAAATACTTGTTTTAAATTTATTCTTAATTCATTTAAATAAATTCGTTTATTTCAAATATTTGATTATTTGATCTAGATTGTGGTGCTCAGTGGTAGTCAAGGTTAAGGGGTTATTACATTCGGGTTACAGAATATCTCCAAACAAAACAGAAATTCAGACCTAATTTTGATAAGGGAGAAATTCCTTGTCAATACTTTTGCATCCATTATTTTTGCATCTACATTATTCAAGAGTTCATTTCACATTTCACACAAAGCATTCCCTAAACTAAGATTATATATATTGACTCAACAGTGTTCCTAAGAATTAGCCAAACCTCTAGTTTTTTTTTTAAATTCATATTTACTTGGGGTCCATTGTTGGAAAAAAGCACAAGCTCCCCGCTATGGTGTTTTTCGTAACAGATATTCCATTGAATCGTCCTTCAGAAACGAAGGGTACAACTGGAAGTAAAATAACTACAAGTAATGACAATAAAACAAATACTTTACTGCAAGAAATATGATTTACTGCAAGAAATACAAACAATAGCACGCTTTTAGACATACGAGTAAAATGAACAAAAATTATCTTAATTGAAGCGCAGTCTCCTCGGATTTCGTGCAAATTCATCCACCACTTTATTATTATAACCTGACAAGTTATCCGCACTATATAACGCTGACAAGTTATTTTCTGGTGAACACACATCATTGCCAGGCCATTCGGTCGAGTTTCCACCATGTTACATCAGAGCCAAGTTTTGATACGCCTTAAGCTGCTGAAGGAGCGTTCTGCGGTACAAGTGAAAATTTTTATAACTCTAGCGATTTCCGGGGAAAATGTCTTCGTACCTTCTAGCACTTGAACAACGGTCTAATCAGTGGCATTGGGTTGGTTCTCCCACAATTCCTGCCACCATTTTTTTTAGTTGACAATTTATAAAATTCGCTGAAGATTTCGCAAACTTCACTTAAATTTTTTAGGGACATTGTTGGCATTTGGGCAACGTGCAACTTTGATAACGCGAAAGCTGGAGTGTTGTCTTCAGCAAAACGTTCTTCTAGAAATCTAATAAAGGAATCTAAGTACGAGATTACCAAAGACCTCCTCCAAAACTCTAATGGACTGTCTTCTAGATGAGTGATCCGATAACGCTGTCGCCCAACAAGGCGTGGAATTGCCGAAATATTTTCATTCAATCCGATTTTTTTACTATGGCAGTAGCATCTTTCAAAATTTCATTTGTGACTTGATCTGGATCATCACGGTGCATTTTGAAAAGTTTTCAAAGTCGCTTACTGTGCTACGAAGCCTTGACCGTGTCCGAAGCTACTACCTGAAGTCCAATCACCACCGATTTCATCAAAGCTGAGTATTTGGCTATCAACAAAAGGCACATAATATAAGGAACTCTAGAAGCAGCGGAATAGAGATGGAAAGCGTGTTTCTGAGTCGCGCTTCCGCCTTCAACTGATAGGGTTTCTAACGACTCCATTATTGCACAGAAGTGTCCTGTAAAAACTCTGAGGTTCTAGTGTTTCTCGTTCGACTGTATTTCGCAGAGCCGCGAAATATTGGATATTAATTTTCTTCTCAAAATGAACTCCCGAAAAAATTCAATAATATCTTTGGTGGTTCCCATGGTATTACCAATTTCAAGCAAAACGTTGACACCATTCATTACTAAATTCAGTTTTTATGACGAAAAATGCAAGAAAAAAGCTTGGTTCGATCGTTTTGACACATCCTTCTTTCCCACCCATAGTTGAACAACTATCGCATCTCAATCCAACGCATTTTGATTCCCTTTCAAGGGAAGGGAAAAGCATCAATTGCTAGAAAGCATCAATTGCTTGTGCGTACAATACATTTTGCGTACGTATGCGTTTTCTTCAACTGGATTGGTTTCTTCACAAAAATATCGCAGACCAATGGATAATTGCTCTTTCCCAAATATGTTAGCTATCTCGTCTGCTAATACACTGTAACTGTCTGCTGATTTAACTTTGGTAATAAGATGCGTCTTCAGCTTGCCGCCACAATTCTTAATTATTTGATTTTGAATGTCAACAGAAAGATAACTCGCATTTTTTCCGTGCTCAATGTGTGACTTTGAACACGCATCCCCTGAATCAATTCGGAGATCGAACAAATCTTCCAGTATTCCTTCACCATGACTTTTGCCTCGCAGCGCTAAGTCGTGAGCCCCACAAAATGTAATGCAAGAAATAATGGATGCTATCATTTTTCTGTTTTCTGAGATCAGATTCTGGGAGTAATTATTGAGTTCCACATCCACAGCCAAACCTCGAATAAATGACCTAGCACTTTCAATCGCTGCCTTGTGAATGTGAGTTTCCTTGAATCTCCTTGAATTCGCAAAACGGCTTAGCAATTAATGACCCAAGGACACCTCGGAAAGAATTGGTATTTAGTGGAATCAAGCCACAATATTTACAAAAGGCTTCTTTCTGGCGGCGGGATTTTCATTTCAGCGTCTTCTGCGAAATTATAACTTTTAGGAGGCATCCAGACATTTTCGAGTAACTCTTTCTTTGCTTCATTGGATAAAAGTGAGGCACGATCAATAAAATGACCAATATCATTTTGGTTGCATTCATTTACCATTTTCCATACAAACACAGCATTGCTCCGGCTCGGCTTGTATTCCCGTAACAAAGCCACAATTTTGCATGAAAATTTCTGAGCTCTTCCCTTGTGTGTGTTTATGTTGCTCGTTGGTGTCGCTTCCCCATTTTCGACCCTTTTTGTTTTTAGATTTACTGAAAAACGGAACACGGAAAATCGTGAAAACAGATCTTAAAAAGTAGTGGCAAGTTATTTTTGGGCCTATTTGCAAAATACTCACCGCTTAACTATCTTATGTCCACTATGAAGGGAAACCGAAAAAAACCGAATGACGATACTCAAGGAAGTATGAGAGAGAGAGAACATAATTGAATCGTTGACTGGGCGCTGCTTTTCACTTGAAATTTTTTTTTATACCTTTCTTCGAGTTGTCGACATGAAATCCTAGAAGCGGTAGTATTTACACGTGCCAACTCATAGTCAAGAGTTGTGTCTGAATTCTTTTTAAATACACTGATGTCTAAAAATTGTTTCCCCAAACTCACCCAAAACTAAAATACGAAGACGGGGGGGGGGGCAGCAACGCTCAATATTCTAAGGCACCGGGAAGGGAGCTGAATGATCACTTAGGATTAAACTTGGGATTTCTGGGCCGATTTCTGGTCTATGCTAATTTCCAGCATGTAGACCCCAGTTCTATAATAATAATAGCGCTAGCGAAAACTGTCACCCTGGCGTAGAAGACAATCCCCAGAGTTTGAACGACGGGGATACATTGGTAAAGTACATACCATTTGGTAATTACCTGGTCTGTCAGCCAGACCCAACTGAGTTTCTCAGAGCACATGGTTGCAACGAACTTGCCTGACGCAGGTGCAAAGACAAGGAGCAATGTGGAATCAATGTGGAAAATATCAGGCTGTCTCTGAGTCAGCTTATAATAATCGTAGGGGAGTCTTGCCAAAGAACGTAAAGAATCTCCTTACAATGAAACGAGGGTATAAAAGAACCAGTCGGTAGCGATGATGGACGGCGCACTCTCGACGGGTGGCGGCAAGCTTTGCAGCGTGAGCCAAAATAAAAATTGGCTTCGGAATCTTGGTTCAGTCGAAAGCATTGTGAGACTGACTTCATGCTGATCCTAGCTTTTGAGTGGACACAGTTGCTCTCAGTCTTATCTGCATAAAATTGATAAGTCAGACTCTCCAGATTGCATATACTCTGTTTCGGAGAAAAAATACGGTTCCAGATTTTCTTTTCATAAGTAAGATAGGACAGACTATATATCGATCTTGCTTTAAAAGAGGGAAAGCACCGTCCTGGTAGCCTAATCGAAAAGATGCGGAAATGAGCTGGCAAATCGACTCAGGTGGTAAATTACGCTCAAGCAAACCGCACAACAACAAAAAACATGCTTAATCGGTTCAAGTATTATGTTACCCGAAGTTATGTATGAAACGGTTCCAGGCTAGGTACTCCGGTTGACAGGGGAGGTGTTCAAACACCGGTAGTCCAGCAGGTTTGTGCTCATGGAAGTCCAACACTCACGGCGCAAATAGCCTTCATCAAAATGAAAACAAAAGCCCGAAATCTAAGCTCTGCAAAGTAAACTGATGCTGTTTCCGGCGAAAATCTGATTTGTGATGTTATTCCCATGGGAATTAAAGAGGAAAGCTCATAAATCAAGTAAAGTAGCTAAGAGAATAACAAAAAAGGAATGATGGTTCATTCAGGAGAAGGATATCAAAAGCTTTGCATACAATAGGTGATGAACACAGACTTTGCCCTCAGAGCTTAGAACATTCTGTTTGATCACAAAGGAGTCTTCTTATCTGTTCGTTTATCTGTGATTTATGGTTCAATATGTGAAAATTACTGTTGCGCTAAAGCATTTTGCGATGAAAAGCTGTTAGTCCCAGAAAACAATACTTTTTCAGACTCTCAGAAAACGTTTTCAGATAATTGTGTGGGATTTATGTCCCGACAATTCTAGAGCTTTTTATTCAGATATGATACTAAGCACCAACCGTTTAGCTACATCACGCTATTAAGTCTATAGTCTAATGCCTCAAATGAGTGAATCGTCAAGCAACCGTCTCAGTTATTTTCCCTGATTATGTCATCCTAACTTAGTGAATTGTTTGCAGCCATGTTCATCCTGCGTTTAAAATAATGAACATTACAATAATTTAATTCAAAAATCAGCCCAAATAAACTAAATTATTTAGCTGCATATCCTATTTTGTTGAAGGATTTTGTGATTTATCGTGGGTATTGTTGTTCATGTGATAAATACTTTATACGTGGGTTTTTACAAAATTTTAATACTGTTTATAATGTTCAATGACAGGCATGTTAGACTAATCCCGTCTTTCAAACAAGTAACTCCATAGCCCTGGAAATATGAATCCAGGAAAAGAATAGTTTATTGAAAGCTTAGTACATTCCGGTCGCTGTAAATTATGAGTTTACGAGGTGTGCCATTCAAGGCTATGAATCATTTCTTTCTAAATGTTAAGTCCCAATATACGCGTTGCTTCCTCCTCTTATTCTACTGCCCCAAAAGCCTTGAATGAGTACTTCATGAATATAGGTGAAGAACCTTTCAAGTCGGAAAGAATGAAAAATCTTTCATATGTGCTCAATAAGTGGAATGAAAATCTGTTAGAAATTGGTTTCAGCGCTATTAGAGTGGGAAAATCAATTTGTCACCGAAGTTTGTTAACGAAGGATGCAAGAAATTGCGAGTTCATTTCGACGCTAGTTCCCGAAAAGAACAGGAAAAGTATTTAACGATAGTTATTGTGCAAGAAAAAAAGGAGTAAAAAGAGATCCCGCAGAAGCCTGTTCATCTACTATTCGATAACCACTTCGCAGAAGTCTTAAGCCTAACCTCATTTCCACAGTAAAGCGCTTCTACAGCAGCGATGACATGAGCCGAATAATGTCAGGAAGAATGAACGCAGACCCCCGTATTTAATATATTCAAGTCCATGTGCATTGCCCATCTTCTCAATATCTTTCCTTTAGCATTTGTGATGTGATCATCCCACGTATGATCTCTGGCATTGCAATCTCCTCCTATAATTATTTTTTTCGTTAGGTCCATTTGATTGGTTATTTGGTCGAGTTCTGTTTGGATGTCTTTCGCTGTATAGTTGGGTGGTGCATAGATCGACATGACTATTATGTTATTTTCAAGGTTAACGGTCTGTATTGCAATGGTCTCTATGTATGTGTTGATTTTGATTTGTCTATACTGTATGTCTTTCCTAATAAGTATAGCTACACCTACTCCTACACTGCTTTCTCTGAGTAGATAAACTGTGTTATAGTTAAGGAATTTGTGGTTTGTGTCGTAGCCACCTAGAACATCCTGTAATAATGCGAATGTGACGTTATTATTGTTCAAGAATTCTAGATTATCCTTGTGTTTTTGTAGACTTTGAATTTTGAGTTGCAGTATTTTGACCGTGGTTGTTGTTTGCGTATCTATCTTTCCTTTTTTCTTCATGTTATTATATTCTTTGTTTGTGTTCTGTCCTGAGTGTTGGCTTTCCCACTCTCTTTGTTGATTAAGCTACAGATGGTGTTTGTCCATCCTTTCAGCGTGTTGGCATCTATTTGTACATTTTTTTCGTTGTCATCTAGTTTTTGTATTTGACCCATGAATTGGTTAAGGATCTTCTCAATCTCAGGTAATTTGTGTGGATTGTTTTTAATAGGTTCGATTATTGTTATTACTTTTTCTACAGTTAGGTACTGGTTTTTGAGTGCTGGCTTGTAGGCTGGTTGAATCGCCACTACTTTCACATACGTGTTTCTTGTTAGGCTTTTGTTAACATCATAAAGCCGATTCCTCAAGTTCTTGCCTTTTTGGTTTGGTAGCTGCGGAAAATCAGCATTAGAAAGCTCCTGTATGTCAAGTCCAGCATATCTATTACTTTTCATTATCCGTCTCGCCTCTCTGTTTGTAATATTTAGTATTGGGCTAATCTCTACCTCGTGCTTATATATGCGCCATTTTGGACATTTCTGGTCCAGGGCATTATGGTCAGTATCTTTACATAACAGGCATTGAGTTTTCGTACACTCATCCTCGCAGTCCTGCTCACCACACTTGAGGCAGGTCTTGCTTTTGTCTTTGCATATAGCTGCAGAGTCGCCGAGCCTACCACATCTTTGGCACTGTCTGAACCGGAACTTGAAATAGTCCACTTTATTAATGACGTAAGCCGTCTTTATTGAGTCAGGTAGAGTGTTCCCCTTAAACTTGATTTTCAAAGTGTTTGTCATTATGAACTTCGTGGGGTCATTCCTGTCCCGTGTACTTAGTCTTTGAGCATCAACAATTTTAATATCCTCAAGTGTGTCTCCGTTCTTATTGCACGGAGTTAATATTTTGATGAAATTCTCTACATCCATCTCTAATGGGATGTCTCTTACAACGCCAAATCTGAACAGGAAGTTCCCCGGAATGAAGGCCTTAAAGTTCATCTTTTCCATCATTTGATTTTCTATGCTGCTGTTTGCTGTACTGGCACTATCAAATGTTACTTTGAACCTGCTGTATCCGGATTGCTTGACGTCCGTGATACCCTCGAGTCCTATTTTTTTGTTCATCAGAAAGAACCGCATGGGAGTGATTCTTATCCTTTCGTTAGATCTGTTCATCCCATTAATCAATACTGGAAAAAAATTGTTTTTCGCATCGCTGGGGTATTTATTTCTGGTGATAGCACTCACATTTCCACTTGTCATATTAGTTATAACTGCACTTGTTGTCACTATGTTTTCCCTAGTCATTTCTTCAGCTCCGTTACTCTTAAGTTGCACTTTGCTTGGTTGTCTATTCGTTGTGTGCGTTAGTTTCCTCTTTTTTTGTACTGTTATATCAGTCACCAACCGCATATCACCGGGATACGGTGGGCCTTTCTTCCACTCCACCATTTTGTTTTGGGTTTTGAAATCTTAATGCACCAGATATGTTTGTAATTAAGAAATCAGGGTACTTACGATTTTCGTTATTGTAATATAAGCAGCTCTCTTTTCTTTGTGTTTCTATACCACTTCACTTTTCTATTTCTTCTAAAGGAACACTTAAGACGTATACTAGTAGGTTTGTATGGTATGGATTAAGGTGATGGTCGCCGTCTTGCAATTTTTCACTGTTTGAGCGGTGTTTTGTTCGATGCGTCGTCTCTTGATGTCTCCAAGGCTCAAACAAAACTGCGAACAAAAATTTAACGCAGAGAAACGATTGATTTTGACTTACTTCAATTTAAGCTCATCGACATATGTCAGGTATGACATTAGCTGACTTAAGTTTTAATAAAATTACTAAGTAAAAGACCAATTACAGGTAGATTTTTATGTCTAAAATTTTTCGATTAAATTGAAATTCATTTTGACGATTATTTTCGCAAACAAAATTGAAGTTTCAGTCTGAACATCTGGAGCTATTGCTGCCTGCTAAGTGATTTTCTAAGCTCCGGCCTTATGTTTGCTCGATGATCAGTCTGCAAGTTTAACATCTATATCTTTATGTGAAAATGCTCGGATGTGGCTTAGTTACCAAACAAAAGATCAACTAAGTGTGGTTACTTAGGGAGCAAATATTGTTGTTTGATAAACAAGTTCCAATGAATGCAGCCGCTCGATCACAACAACCGATTTATCGTTTAGTCGAAAAGTAGCATTTCGTCATTCTAAGGTAATTGGCAAAGTAGCTCCATACGGCCGTGATGAAAAAGTTGGGGAAAGCTTTTAAAGAAGAGACACCAAAGGTAGTTCGATGGAAATATGTTTTAAATCGAGGAGATATAAACTTGAGGAGGTAGTGTTATTAGTGACGAAATGACGAAAATGAAAATTTAATAAGCGAAATCTTTTATTTGAGCTAATTGAATTCTCCCAAATTTTCAGAACAAAATATTATGCATGTGCAAATAACGCACAAAATTTGAGTCACTTTTTGTTTCCAATGTTTCCAATTCGAGGATTAAATCAAGAATAATGATTATATATTAATTTGGTGATCCATGTAACGTAGACAGCACACAAAGTCCGAATTCAGTTGAATAAATTATCACTGATTTATAGTTAAGTTTTAACTCGTTTTTTAGCTTAAAGTATATTTCAGGTTAATCCCTTCAACAGCTCTTCTAAATGATCACGCAGTACTTTCTGTTACTTGTCCTTTACCTTAATCTTCTCATTAATTTATTTGATGAAAACACAGACCGCAATGGTTTTATTTCTAAATCCAAGCTATTTTTATGCAACTTTAGACCACCTCCAGGAATTACGGCATATTGATTTAGTTTAAATGTTTGCCATTCTGTTACCCTCAAAAAATTAATTCACCCCAAAAATTTGTATCCTTTCGATTCCCTTTGATTTATGTGGAAAAGCACCAGTTGCCCTGATAATCCAACTCGCTTTGTTTCATATTTTGAAGTATCTAGTCACTGTAAATGTTCAAAACCCCAACGTTTGCTCTTTTTTTAGCAGCAAAAAAAGCATATTTTTGCCAACGAAATCGAGGTACATGAGGTACATTGTCAGATGTAATATTACGACGACTGCCATGTGAGGGCCTCGACAACTCTTTGACAAAATATTCTCCGAAGGGTACGCCGCTTGCCTGAGTTGCATTAACCATGTACTTTATGCCACTATCACACAACATGAACATTTTAATGCGCCATACTTACTTGGCTTGCTGGGTATACAGTAAGGTGCAAAACTGAACCAATGATGCTTTACTAAGGCGTGATTTTATCTTCATTTCCAAAGTTTAAACTGCAGTTAAATTTTACATTTTTTTATTTAACTCACATAATCTGCACTTACAATAAAAACTAAAAGTAACAAAGAAAACAAACATTTTATAGTGAAAATTCAAAGGTAAAGACTGACTCGGTATTGCACCAGAAATGAAAAAAAGAAAGCTAGTTCATTAAAACAAAATATCAATATTTGGTCCATAGCCCTTTTGCATACTAACTACCTTAATACGTCTGGGGATGCTTTCAACAAGTTTTTCGCAATAACTTAAGGGGATTTTATCCCATTGTTCCTTAACCCTTTCCCAGAGAACCGTGAGGGAAGACGGAGGTGAATTATATTCCTTATATAATGCCGATTTCAAATATGCCCACAAGTTCTCGATCGGATTCAGATCAGGGCTCTGGGCAGGCCAATCTAACTCCGAGTACGGCTGCTCCTGTAGCCAACGTTGAACCGTTTTTGCTGTGTGTTTTGAATCGCGGTCTTGTTGGAAAACTGTTTCCTCGGGAGATATGGGCATTTTAGCAATTATATTCGGGAGATGCTGGTTCAGTATGTTTCTATACGTATACTGGTCCATATTACCTTCAATTAAGTGAAGTTCACCAACACCATAGCCACTCATACAGCCCCATAACATTATGCCACCACCACCGTGTTTTACGGTTTGCTTCACGTGCTTTGGTTTTAAGGTCTCCCCTTGCCGTTTTCATGCCCAAGAGCGTCCATCAGTGCAATACCTATTAATTTTTGTCTCGTCTGACCATATGACATTTTTCCACTGAAAGTGTGACCATTGCTCATATTTCTCAACGAACGACAATCTTGCCTTAACGTTTTTCCTTGAAATCGCAGGTTTCTTTTTCTTTTCTATGGCAACTACATTCAGCTTATGAAGAGTTCGATTAGCTGTTCATCTGCTTATGCGTTTCCCTGTAGACTTTTCTAATTCTTTTGCAGCTTCTGATGCTGAAGAAACAGCTTCACTCATCACATAACGTACAAGACAACGTTCATCTTGGTCGGAGAGAACCTTAGGCCGGCCACCTAAATACTTTGGGACATCAGCAAAATTTTTTTCTTTTAACCGACTAACACTTGATTGACTCACACCACACTTTTGAGCAGTAAAGCGGGTAGATTTCCCTTCTTGCAGTAATTTGGAAATTTCTTCCTGCACATTTTTTGATAGAGATTTCATTCTTAATCTAAAATAAAATATTTGAGCAAAACAAAATTAATTCAAATAAATATTTTGCTTACAATGGACAACTAAGCGCACTTAAGAAACAAAACTTTTCTAAAAATATCTTCAGTAACTGTAAGCCACGAAAAAGACACTATCTATGACTGCAGACGCATTAACCAAATTTTGGTGCAAAACTGAGTCACTACAGAGAGTACAATTTCTTGGAAACCAAATGCGCTTTACTTAAAATAACAGTTTCCGTGAATTACTTATAATATTATGAATCACGTATGAGATATATCATTTTGCTTCAGTTGGTTTTATGTGCTTATAAAATAAAATAAAATTTATTTTCCGGCATTGGTTCAGTTTTGCACCTTACTGTATATATTTTGAATGGACACCGACCTCGAAATCCAAGCAACTGCTCATCAATTGTTACCTGAGCTCCGGGAGTATAACAGCTTACACATTGGTAAATGAAAAGATCCCATATTTTGCGGATAGGGCTGGAGATAGTAGCTCGATGTGTGGAGCATATGCGTTGGTCATCTATCCGAAGATATCTTATCAAAAAATGAAAACGATTGCGACTCATCGCCGAAACATAAATCATTGATGACGATTGGTCGAAAAGCTCATCCGTACTCAAGTGATTATCTTTTCTCATAGCTGTCATTACCAGGATACCAAAAAATTCGCGTATTTCATCTCTACTCGTATCCCGAAATGTAGCAGCATTCATAGACTCTTTTCGCTTCAATGATATCTCAGCATTCGTCCATCTAAAGATTTCACTGACTATTTCTTCAGTGAAAAAAATTTCGAAGCGTGAAACAGGATCACATCGATTACGGTACATGCGTGTCGGATCTTTTTGAGCTGTAACAATGTTCAATGCAGAAACTCGGCTACTACGCCTATCAGGCTTCGAAGTTGACCAGCAATACTTATTTCTGCCTTTGATCGTTTTCTGCGACAAAGATATAACTCGACGATTAGCAGATAGTGAACCGCGCGACTCATTAAGACCAACTAGTAGTTCTTCAGCTATCTCATCTTTAAAGGCTTCTTCTACATCACTTTATATGTCATCTTTACTTATATGGCTTTCAATTTCACTTTCAGTATCACTGAACTGACTATCATCGTCTCTTTCTAACAGACTAGCTAGGATTTCATCGTCTCGTAAACCACTGCTGGCCATAACAACTGAGTGCAATCACAAATATATCGCAACACAAAATTATTAGTATGAAATTAAACTCGTCTTTTTCAAAGACTTGTAAATATTTATTTAACTACGTCTAAATCCTTGCTGACTCATTACAAACCATTATTGGTTATTCATATTTTGCTTATCCTCTAATTTCTATTATATGTATATTGGAATTTTTACCATGATAAACCATAAACGAAAGTGATCATTAGTCTAGCCTGTATATAGGATCTTCATAAAATCTTTGAGAAATATTTAGTTTAATTGCTGCAGGTCCCGGAAACTCGCACCAATATTTAGTCCAGTGGAAATCAAAAAATTCACTTTAAAGATAATCATGCGTAATTTTTAGGCATATGATCACTATACCCCGGGAATCCCGACACTGTACTAAACGGCGCATTCACCCCACAAAAGGTACAATGTAGGAATGAGATGTCATGACAGACTAGCGATGCAGCTGCATTGCACTGGAGAACAATTTTTCAAAAGTGTATGCGTAATTTTTACGCAGGTTATCTTTCCAGGGTGAAAACGATTCGAGTGAGAGATTTCTGCACTACAAAAACAATCATACAATACCAAGTGAATGCGATGATAATTTTATAAAAATAAAGATTTTTGAAAATATCGCCAGGCCAACCGAATTTCAAGCAATTGACGTAATGACTATACCTTTCAAGGGAAAGCAATGTAATAAATCCAAACCCACGAAGTGGGGTTTCAAATGTTGGGTAATTTGAGCAACGTTTGCTCTTGATGCGATGTGCTGAATGCACTACCTCAAAAATATATTTGTTGCACGACAAACATGTCTTATGACCAACGGTACATAGGAAGGTGATCTGGTCAGAACCACGCTTGGCCTTGATAATTTCCCCGAAGGCACCTATAACCATTGTTTGACTATCTGTCAACGGTTGTCTGTTGATTTTTTCACATTCACAATCATCACAGTGAAGTAGGAGAAGTTAGTTGAGCGAAATTTGAGATCATATTGAATTCCTTTGCAAGACTTTTTGAACATAGTTTATACCCGCACATGTATCTTAGTGGAGATTATTATTTCTTTGAAATTCCTTACAAATTTATTCCTTTTTCTTGGTTTGTTATGTACAATTTGCTTTCAACAAGGTTAGAAAATCATTCGCCGAACCTTTCCCTTTACAACATGTGTTATTTATACAGTCATAAGATCTAATTTTCGGAGGTATTCATGAATGCATTTTTTACGAAGACATTTTGTTACTTTCACGTAATCACGGTAACCTACCAAGGTTACTAAAATTATTTTCTGTAGATGAAAACTTTCGTGTAACCTGCACTTTCAGATTTTTTCTTCGCCACTGATATGAGTACTTTTGTTGTTGTTGCCAAAAACTTTGTAAGTTTTTTATGAATTTAGTTGCGAGGCATCAGTCGTGCTTAACACACTTTTATTTTTCGCCCTTTTCAAAATGTGAACCACCGTCTTCAATTTGTTCAAAAATTCCAATTACTCAAATTTCAAATGATAGAGCTGTTTTCAGGAGCAGCTGATTTGAAACTTATGCTAACATTTGAATATTTATGTTGCCTTTTTTATAATGAATAATCTTACGATAGAGTAAGGTTACATTCATAGATGGATGCCTGTATCGATAAGGATGCCATTCTTTACATTTCCTTCAATGACAGAAATCAATTCTTAACAGGGTCTTCCCAGTTGGAGTGAAAATAATCCAGCGTTCATGAATTTATTACGTGTACAAAATTTACTGTTTGTTTTTTACAGGGCAAAAGAGTCATCATACCACGTGTGTTTTGTAACGATCGCGAAAAAAGGTACAATGAAAACGTGGGGATTAAAAGGTATTGACCAATATTGCTGCTAGAATAATTATATAACATGAGGACAATTACACAACAACCACATGCGCGTAATGTGAGCTTTGCGTTTAGGGTAAATGCTTGATAGAACGAAAAAATCTGAGAAATGTCTACTTTATCTACACTTTCTTTTTAAATGAGTATGAGCTTGTGTTGGCCTTTTATGCCATCAGTAAAAATGAGCTCTCCTGGACCAGAGGCAGCCATACAGCCCCAAACCATCAATGATCCAGCTCCATGTTTTACGGTCAGTTGAAGGTTAGCAGATTTGAATTCCTCACTTGGCCGTCTCCACACATATGTTTGTCCATCTGACCCGAAAACATTAAATTTGCTCTTGTCAGTAAATAACACTTTGCTAAAATAGGAAACGTCACGCGATTTATGTTTATAAGCGAGCTTGCTTTGCTATAAGCGAGTTTTAGCTGATTTTTCTTATTTACAAAAGGTTTTTTGCGAGGAATTTCTGATGTCACTTCTGATATCAATTTGGTCGCACTCAGCTTGGGATTTTTCTTTACTTGCTGCACGATCCACCGTTCAGCTGCCTCTGAAAATTTTTCGGCCATCCAGTTCTAGGATTATTTTCAATACTTTAATTTCAAATCGTTTATTGATGTCATGAGCTGTCCAGTGGCTTCTACCGATGATTTCCCCAATTTCTCGCACAAACATCCCGTTTTTGTGATGTTCGATGACCAATTTCGACTTCGTTAGTAGTTTCTTCACATCTACGACCCCACTTAAAAATTTCAATTTCAATCACAACAAGTTCTTAATTCTTTTCGTACACTCTAACTACTGCTATTCACACTTAATCTGTTTCAATTCAGGGAATTCCCATTTCAAATGTCAAAAGAAAACCAGTGTTGCCAGGTGTCCGAGCATTTAATTGGAATTTTACAATCAGTTATTTTGAATTTTAGAAACTCACATCTTTCAGAATGTTCATAGTAGCAGTGACATATCAACGTCGCAACATGCATTCACGCAACGGTAAGTAACCCATAATCATCAGTGGTCATATGTTTTTTGGTGAAAAATACCCTGATAAGTGTTGTGAACTGAAAACTGGGTGTAACGTTTTCTTGAAAAACTAGATAATGGGGCTATTGGCTTGATATTCTTTCATATGTCCTTTGCAAAGTACAACCGCACGAAATTAATATTTTTGTTCCCATGACCTATACAAAGTACTTAGATGGATTTTCAGTATATTTTATGTTGTTGCAGGTTTGAAAGATAAGGAAATTGCAGAAGCTTTGAATGACTCCAATGAAGATCCGGAGTTTCGTCGTTCAGAATTTTAACGAAAAACACGCCACGATAATAGCGTAGCTAGTTGCTCAGATGATGAAACGTTGGACACTCACTCAGACAATTCGCATTTTGAATCAACCGCTTCATCATATATACCACTAGCAAGAAGACAAGCCAGCAGTATTTCCCGTGCGCGGGTACGTAATTATAACCATGGCCGAAGTGAAAGTTCGCAATCATTGTCCATCCGACAGATCGCTATCAGAAATAAAGGCCCAGATACAATACTGCGTGACGGTGATGCGATCGTTGTCACGCAATGCATTCAATTTCCAATGCACAATGTACAAAGCATCTGACAAACGTCAACGCATCTCGTTCCGAGGATTTTTCGATTTTCCGAATATTTCTCGCCTCGCATCGACGCATCTCAATCATTGTACGGTGTCGTATACAAGTGCATGTTACGAAAACGAGTTGACATTTGATGCGAGAGTCTTGTCGTGCTCTCGCATCGCAGTCTCGCACTATTGTATTTCGGCCTTAAGCGAAACAACGCTAACATTTAAGATAGTTGGATCCATAGTAACCTCAAGTCAGAAATAAAGGATTCAATGCAACCAGCAAACATCGAAAAATATACACAGGAATGGGAATGGCACCAAATTCTCTATTGGAACTTCCACGGTCATGTCCGCATCACAGTATCCGCAGATATCAATGTATCGGTCAGGAAAAGGAGGACACCAACAATAGCAATGGCCATAACCTGAAATAAATTTGTTTAAACAAGACTGAGGTTGAAATGTGTCTATGATCTTGAAGTGACAACAAAACAAAACCTTCAAAGAACTTAGAAAATCCAGTCTCTATGTGAATGCATCCTCGATGGATATCACAAACAAAAACGTTCTAGGGAAATGAGTATTGATAAGATGATCATCCCTTTTAATGGAAAGTGTCGCATGCGGCAGTACTGTCCCAAGAATACAAATCCAGTCGTCCTAAAGTTTTAGTCTTAGCCTCACCTAAAAGTGTCGTTTGCAACATTGCAATTTATCAGGGAGGCAAAAAAAATTTCCTCATTTTATCAACCAAGGATTTAATTTGGAAGATGCTGCTAATATTAATTTGGCTAGGACTTTGGTTCCTGGCCATTTATTAGTTTGTGATCAGTTTTTCACCACTCCAAACCTTTGTGACGAACTTATTAAGCTTGGCTTCCACAGCACCGAGAGTATTATAAGGAATGGGATTCCAAAAAACTGCGCATTAACCAAAGAAAAAATGTTTAAAAGCAAGCAAGAGGTAAGTGCTAAGTAAAAATAAGGTAACACCGTAAACTCGCTGTGAGTAAACCTGTACGACCTAACGATGAATGTGAGCGGTGGTCTAAGAAAGGCAAATGACACGTTATAGTGAGGCGGCCAGATGTTATTAAAAAGCACAACGAAAACATGGATGGCGTCGATCTCGCTGGTCGGATGCTTTCGGTTTGTTCCTCCCGCAATCGTATGGAAAGTGGACGATTCGCGTTATCTCTCACCTTTTGGATTTGTGTGAGGTGAATTCTTTGCTACAATACAGGGCTATAGAAGCTGACAAGGGTACACCGAAGGAAAATATTGTACTGAAGCGAGAATTTAAACTGAATTAGGGCACCAAACTCATGGATCAAAATGATGAAGAATGTGACAATGAGGATCGAAAATGAACGTAAAAGTAATCGTTCCAGAGTCTCCAATTAGCATGAAATACGCTGAATAAAAGTTGAAAGGTCGCAACCCCATTATCTAGAATTCAACTGTGACTATAATGAAGATTCAGAATTTAATGCCATTAATACTAAGAAGTATATGGCAGGGAGACTGCAAAGATGGAAACCTGTACATTAGCTTATATTATATCCTAACTGCAACAAGAGAAACATAGATCTGCTGAAATTAATCCCTTCCTTCCTTATATTAACATTATTAGCATATAAACTTAACAAAAAATCGAAATGACCAGTTCTCACATTAGCTGTTGAAGGAGACATTATTTATATTGCAGATAAATTAATCACAAATAATACAGTATAGCAGAACCATCGATATTCTTTTCTGGAATATCTGTAATAAAAATATATAAAAACTAACTTTTTCTACGACAAACAACTTGAAACTTCAATGAATTTAACTTTATTACTTTTTCAGTTGCTATTAACTTCACAATTACATGAAAAGTGTAACATTGCTGAAAGTTAATTTTTGGGTATTCTTTCTTCTTAATTTCATATATCGTTAGATGAAAGTTGTATTTTTATTAATGCATTCTAAAAAAATATTCGGATTAATGTCATAAAGACAATTTAAAAATAAACGTTACGTTATAACATCGTTTCATCGCATTTCTCAACTTGTTGTTTCATGGAATTAATCAATTTGTGCACTAAACGGCTCAATTATCGTAGATTGAAAAAGTATGAGAAAGTTATTACAAAGTGCTTAGATGATTGCAAATGTCGATTACAGTCATTGCAAATTACTTTAATGGTAGTATATTAATTACTGTTTTAAAAGCATTACCAACCAATTGTTAAAATCAAAACGCGTACTGATTATAAATAATAATTTGTAAATAATAAAAATAATAAATTGAATAAACAACAAGTTATTAAATTATGAGTTAGTTATCTACATTGTTATCTATTCAAATAAGCTCCAATACTCAATGCCCACACACATTTTAACGCATAATTTCATTCGCGCGAAGGATATGTTGAGTTGTAGTGCTAGCGACATGAATTCCTCTTTCCACTCAATTTTTCCTTTCTCGCACTTCTATTAGAAAAGGCAACGACGCTACAATTATTCGAATTTAGCTTTCCCTCAATGTTGCACGACGCTCATCCAGCGCGCTGTAACCCAAGACCCATTTGTCCGAGAGGAAATTTTGGGATATTTCGCAAAAACTGCATCGAAGCGGTACCTTCCTCCTAATTTACCTGCACTATCCCATCACTACGCACAGAAACTCAATGTTCCACATAATCTCATACAAGAACCACAAAAAGCACAGCTTGCTTTAACACCTGCCAGCATCGTTATCCACAAAAACTTATCCGTACAGTTGATTTGGCTGAATGTCATGATATGAACTATGAGTACCAGATGGCACTAGCATTGCGGTGCTGATATTCAGCAATTCATTCTTAATGTACAACATGCATCACAGTCAAATTAACAGCTTCGAAAAAACGTTAGCTGTGAATTAGTCCACAAGATTTATAAATACGTGTAAGATCACTCGAAATTTAAATCAAGTATAAAATTCATGAAAAATTAAGCAGAAATAAACATTTCAGAAAACCAGTAGTAGAACATCGTGAAATAATCACAATTTAGAACGCATCTTATAAATTAAAGCACATGGAAAAGTTCGAAGCTAGTCAAAGTCAAACTTAAAGCGCTTTATCTAATACTCATCGCTGTAAAAATTTTTAAGATTATAAAGCTGATTCTAAACAACAAAAATAAGAAAAAACTTAATGGTTCTCTCAATTTAAAGATTATTATTTAATATCATATAATTTAACAATATCAAATTCAATTTAATTAAAATTTCTACATATTTTTCGATTCAATCGGTAAAACGAGAAAAAAAATTCAACGAATTTACCAAATGTGCATCTCCATTGGAATCGTTGGTCTCGTGTGGTCCAATTCGGAGGATATTTTATCTTCTTATCGGTGGCCCGTCCATAAATGTGATGTATAATTGGGACGCCGTCAGAATCAAAAACAAATCGATTCATGTCTAAATACATGAACGCTTCGGGAGAACCAAGGCTAGTAGTGAGGCAGACGCAATATACCCGTAGGTAGGATGGAACGGTTGTGAAATCCAGGAATTTTAACTCACAGTTACAGATCTTGCGATATGATTCCGAAGAAGTCTCAATGTTAAGATATTGACTCGTCACTTTAGCTTTAGTCTTTCAATAGCACTAGCACTCTGATTGTACCAAATCTGACATCCATGTGTCAAAATTGGTCTAACCAGGGCCTTGTAACAGATAACTTTGACCTTTTGAAGAATGTATTTAGAATGAAAGAGTCAACGAAGGCCATGACTACTTTTTGTTCATTACTCAGCATCATTTTGACTTGATCTGTATAGGATTTATGTGGAACCCTCTCTGAACTACCCTCGCCAGCCAATCCTGAAGCAATCCTTCCAATTACGTTTCATGTCCCTTGCAGCGTGGTCCGAAATAAAATTGTTTCGCACTTCTTCGCATTGATTTTCATTCCCCAACTATTGGTGTAGAGCTGCACATCATTAAACATTCTTTGGAGGTTGCTCTGGACTATTGTAGCTTCTCGGTCTGCTGTATAGATGATCAGATCATCAGCAAACGCTACAAATGATTGCGTTGGCGAGACATTAAAATCAAAGCCTTTCACTAGTTTGCGAATAAATATTGAGAATAGCAGAGGCGCAGTAATTGTACCCTGTTGTAGACCATTCAGGATCTTGAAGTCGCACATTTTCGTCAGATTTCCATCAGTAATAACAAATGATTTTCCGTATAACATATTACACATCATGGCGACAAGGTGTCTGGGGAACCTGTCCTGAAGGAGTTTAAAAATTATCTAACCATCTAACCACATAGTATCAAAGGCTTTCTCCATATCAATAAGACACGCTCCAACACATTGTCTATCATTTAGTTTCCAACAGATGTCAGAGGTAACTTTCGTTAGCGCATGTATGGTCGAATGTCTGGCTCGAAAACCAAATTGGCAATCCGGAATCAACTCATATTTCTCAATGTGGGCGTTTAATGCTACAAACACCTTGCTGATGTTAGGCAGGAAGCTGATTGGGCGATTGCTTTTAGAGAAAAAAGATTCTTTTCCTTTCTTTAAGATCGGAAATACATTAGCCTTTTTCCACTGATTGGGGAAATATGAATTGCTCAACATGTTGTTAAACAATTAGCAATAATTTCTAACCGCAACCTCAGGCAAATGTCGAACTATATTTGGAATACCGTCAATATCACATAATTCCTTGTTATTTATCCTGCCAAACATGAAACACAAGTCTTCATAGCTGACAAAATAATCAATAAGATTCAAGCTCGATATGAAGACAAATGTTAATGCCTCATTGAAATGAAGTTTTGGTGCGTCGTGCAGTCTTGGTTTGAAGCCGGAAACTTTTGCTCCAACGACCTCTGAAAATATTTGATTTTCTCTCGCAGGATTTGATAGATGAACCAATTCAAATTGTGTACCGATCAGGGCAAGTTTCTGCAATCCATCACATATAATCCCGTTTCCGTTTCTATCCGGAGTCGTACTATCAATTTAGATAACAGCCCTATCGAAAAGATTTATTTGTTTTCGTGACCTCTTACGAAGTACACTATTCAGTTTACCTTCAGTTTCAGTTTTTCTGCCCATTGATTGCTAACCTCATTCCTGAAGTAGGAACGGACTAAGTTCCGGACAATTTTCGGGTGTAATTTCAACAAAGTTAACGAGGGATGGTTGTTGTCCAAAAATCGCCGATGAACATTGTTGACGCGTGTGAGAGGAAGGCTTTCCAATCTTTTTTTCCTTGCGGTAGTTGGTGTTTCATATCCTTCCATATTGTTCCGGTGTTTAATCTTGGGCCCTACTTTCTCAACGTTTCCAACGTCAGCTTCTCTAACTTCCACGAATAGAATTCTATTCATTGTAAGAATGTCATTAGAACCGTTGAGGAAGCGTTGCCATCATCAAAAGGAGGACATTGCTTTTGGTAATCAACTGGTAACCCCGACTAAACATTCAATTTTTTCTAGTTCATATTGAACTAGAATGTGGAAGAAACCATCCCTGCGATGATTGATTTCCATTACGATTGCGTTATGGTCGCTATCATAAGGAAGCACTTGTAATTTCCGTTGCGGACTTTTAAAGCTGAATTCAAGTCTTGCATCAGTAATGCAATGGTCCAAATATGAATTAGTCCTAGGGTATGTTGGGAGTTCCGACTCATATAGATTGCACCTGTATACAATTTGGTTCTCTCTTATCCACGATTTCAGGAATACACCTTTTTGATTATGGTTAACTTTCAGCCATGATGTATGCCAGGCGTTAAGGTCACCGGCAAAAAAATTGTTGCGCTTTCTCAGGTGCGCGACCTGTTTGCTTCGCAAATGTTCGCAAAAGTGAATGAAACACACCCAACTAATTTAAAATTAGTTGTGTTAATAAAATTCACTAACACTTCACAATTATTTTCACTTAATTTCTACTTCACTTTTACTTTAATTAATTACTTAAATCACTATCACTCGCTTTTTAATCTGCGTACGATTTTATTTTACTTCAACACTATTTGATTACCGCACTACTTTTAAAGTACTGTCGCTTTCCGCTTATGCAACTTCGCTTTATCCACAAGACTTCTCTTCGCCGCTCGCTGTAGTCGCTTTTATACATGTACAACCGATCCCAAATCTTCCACGTCGATCATTCTCGAGCTTATGCGCTGAGTCATTTACACACGTATTTGTTGTACTCAATGCACGTACTGTGTTTACGTTATGCCTATTTCCGCTTCGAGAAGGAGAATATGCTCTATAGACGACTACAGTGGTGCGTGGCATTATTCGAACATGTCACAATATAATAGCTATGCAGCCTGTTCAATTCAAGTATTTCAAACACGGAATTAAGCTCCTCCTTGAACTTGGGAACGTTTCGACTAGTTACATAGGCAGAGATAACGAAGAGGTTATCCCTACTTGGCAGTGAAGTTTTGATAACGGACACTCCCCTATCGACGTATACCATATCGTTTCTTACTATATCCGTACGTTTCGTGATGGAGGGGATATTAGTTGTAATAAACCTATGTTTAAGTAAGTTTTTATTCACC
This sequence comes from Stratiomys singularior, assembly GCA_954870665.1. Classification (NCBI taxonomy): domain Eukaryota; kingdom Metazoa; phylum Arthropoda; class Insecta; order Diptera; family Stratiomyidae; genus Stratiomys; species Stratiomys singularior. Next base: position 66,668,173 of record OX940877.1, read on the forward strand.
ACGCACATAAGTGAAATTCATTGAAACGAATTTTTCAAAGTGGTCATTTAAAAACAAAAATAAATCAAAAAATCAAAATGAAGTGTAAATATTCTGCCATTGTTCTTCTTCGTTAAATCGTTTTTTTCTGTTTTTTTTTTGTTTGTTTGTCATTTATTACAAAATCCACAAGTGCTCAATCACATTTAAATCTGCAACTTGTGTGGAGTCTCACGTACATGCAAGCCACTGTAAAATAGACAAGTTCGAACATTTAATAGATGATTCCAACCATCTATTGCAGATCTTCCGAAATGTTATAAGACGTTCTTTATAAATTTTTATCGTCAGGCCCACAATAGTAATTATGATGTCAAGTCTCATGCTCCTGCGGCTGACCTGCAGCCTCAAGCCACTATCGAGCCGCCGCTTTGCTTCATTGTTGGTCGCAAGTGTTTACATCGAATCGCTTATTTGGTTTCCTCTACACGTAACATTGACCATCAGATCGGGAAACTTTGAATTCACTTTCTTCACAACATTAAAATGCTCTCCAAAATAAAAAATGTTAAGTTTGATAAGGTTTTACGAGGTTTAGTCTCTGCAAATGATTTTGTTTGTTTATAATCGGCTTTTTCCTCGCTTCTCTCCCATTACGTTATGTTTTTAAGTATAATTCCACACAGTTTCTGGGTTGGCTTCTTTCCTAAAATGTAAATTTATGTTTGGCTAACGTTGGGGCACTGACTTTGTGATTCCTTTTAAAATTCGGCGCAATCCAATGCTCTTTAGACTCCGTAGATACTTTCCATTTGCTTGTTTTTTTTATTCTATTGTACCGTATATCTTATTATACCGCGTTTACTTATGTTATGGACAGTTTATATGTTATTTTATAAAGATTACTTTTTTAAATTTATATCTGTAAGATATGCTTCTGTTTATGGTGAATTAGTATGAACATATGTAGGGACGAATTAAAATGCGAGTAAAAGCTCCATTTACTTATCATGGCGAGCAAAACTGGATAAATGATTTTACTATGACAAGTACTTGTATAAGAAAATCTTCATAGTTATTCGCAATTGTAGTGTATAAATTTAATTCAACAAATACATCGGAAGTTTTTAGAAACGGTAACACAATTGCCGTCAGTAAAACTTCACTTTTCAATGTATTGCGAGTGTTTGTGATCTTATGTGTTTTCGCTTGCATATCATATTGGACTGTTTCATATTGGACTGTTTTAGCCTTTAAATTTCATCCGAACTGCTTAGAGGGTAATTAAAAGCTGGTCAGATTATTTAATTAATAACTGACTTTTAACATAGAGTCAAAATGAGGAAAATTTCATCGGATTTGGAAAACTGCATCGTTTCTTTGATTCGAAATGGGTACGCTCCGCGTAAAAACGCCGAGAAGTTAAAAGTCGCTCACAGAACGGTACTTTGTGTAAGGAAAATGAAATAAATTTCATAAACATGAAATTAGATGAAATATTATTTGGTTAAATGAAACCAAAGTTAATCGATTTCAGTCTAATGGCAAAGAATTTTATTCGCATCGACCTAACGAGAGCCTTTAGAAACATCAAGTGAAGCAAACATTAAAGCATGGAGGCGGAATTTAATTGTGCTTGGCACCTAACCCACCCTTGGGGTTAGAACTTCGGTTCTACCTCATGTCGGTCCCAAGCCCGTGTAAATGCGGAGGGAAGATGTCAATGGCGTTGGTCCTATGTTGAGTTGAATCGTTGTTAAAAAGAAGTGACGACAGACGTACACAAGAACGATATATGTTTGTGAAAAGCCCGCGAGTTAACAAGTTGATATCGAAGTATTGCAAAAGTATTGCAACATCAACTATGTTGATGATGTGGATGCGAGACTAGTACACCTGTTAAAGATGTGAAATAGAAAACGTTGAGTATATTGTTGCAGTAAATGTTGTTCCTATGTTGTGACTGTGTTAACCTGGACCTTATAGACTAGTGCTTTAGAAATCCGGGCGAACGCAGGGGGGCTGAAGGTTAAGGTTTCGTCTTGTTCCATTCAGTCTTTAGGGAGTGCCGTCCCCACGTACCCGAGGTGTGAGAAATGGCAATCAGTCCCGTGTGCCTGGAACAAAAACTGAGATTTTTTCTCGGACAGTAGAGAAGCGCAACCTGATCAGAGGTTATCTGAACCACGGGGTTAGGGGGACGCCCATGACAGGTTACTGTGAGCCCCCTACACGGTGAGGAGCCTATCCTTGGCTGAAACATGGTGGTTGTGGTTTCGAAGGTTAGGGAGTGGCGAAGACCACTCACCATTTGTGTTCGGAAATCCAGGTAGCTTAAATAAATTGGGACCTAGGGCTGAAACTTGTCTCAGATTCTAGGGGTGGTGGTTGACACATTGTTTCAACCCCGTCTATGGAGACCGTGGGATTAAGCCGTACAAGGCAGATGTCCACGTAAATCCACGAGACTTCATGTGCTTGGCACCTTGACCAAAATAGATGGGATAATGAAGAAAAAACATTATCCTCATAATTAAAAAATAAACATACCAGATTTCATCGGCGAATGAGTCCTTTTCATGGAAGAAATCCTTTTTCAACCGGATGGTGACCCGAAGCGCACCGTTAGAAATTGTACAAAATTGACTTTGCGAGCAACAATTCTTAAAATTAAAATGTCCACCAGAAAGCCCGGATTTAAATTTAGTTGAACATTCGTGGACCATTCTTAAAAAGAAGGCTGGCACCATGTGAAACGTCACCAACAAATGTGATTAATTTCTGGAGTCGAAGTCAGAAAGAACTCCACATCACACCATCCAAAAGTCAGTTGAAAGCATGCCAGCACGTATTTGGAGTGTCGTAAAAAAACAAGGAACAATGGACAAAGTACTAAAAAGTTCCTGAAAATTTCTTTAATTTAAAACGTGCATGCATAAATGTGTAAGAATTTTTTAAAATTTTTATTAGTTTCCAGTAGAAACCTTATTTGTTCAGATTTTTCTGAATTAAAACGAATTAATGATGTACTATGTGAGTGACTTTATGGCAAAGCAAAATTTAACGCAGATATACTGAATACTGAAATACCAGCAATATCCTGGTGAAAGCATGGTCACCAACGAACTAACATGCAGAGAACCCGCATTTTCCAAATTCACACAAAATCTCAAGAGAACATTTAATTAGAAAGAAATAGAGCGGTCGAAAGGAACCGTGAACATGACGCTCAGGTTATATCTTTGATGAATCCATCTCGACGACGACACAGCTGAAATGTAAGGAGTTCTGGATACGTTACTAGAGATAACACAGCATCGGAGTCTAATCTGCTGTGCCACGAAAAACAAACAAAAATCGCGTAAAAAATTTTGCATTTTACTATAATTTTGTTGAACGACAATCATGATATGATATTTAGCGAATTCTAGATCGAGTAAACGCTTAAAAAATATACTATATACGAACAGTTATTGACAACTAGCCTCCCCTAAAAAAGTGATAAGCTATAATGATAAGATAAAAAAATTATAGGCAAGTGGGGCTTAGTTTATGTAATGAAAGAATGCCACAGTAATTCCAATCATAAAATAAAGCAAAAATCTTTCACTGCTATCAAACTAACCGCTCATTTCCTTTCCATGCTGACTGGGTAAACTATTAGAAAAATGGCCTATGAACATCCACACTAACGGATCGAAACAAGAGTTTTATTTCTAGAAGTTTTTGGTAGATCAATTTATCCATTTTGTCTTAGAACGTATAAGTGATTTATACCCTTGCTAGCTAGCTCGGCGAAGACTCATGGGTGCGGAAGTTCTGATCAAATTTGTCGAATACCACGAAAGTGACGAGAAGCGACAGCGACGCGTGTTCGAAACCAGCTTGAGCTCTTTCCACCTTTCTTTGTAAATATTAAATTTACTTTCGAGGTATTCGACAAATTTGATCAGAACTTCCGCACCCATAAGTCTTCGCTGAGTTAGCTAGCAAGGGTATAAATCACTTATACGTTCTATGTGAAAATGGAAAAATTTATCTACCAGAAACTTCTAGAAATAAAACTCTTGTTTCGATCCGTATGTGTGGATGTTCATAGGCCATTTTTTTCCTTGGGCTTCCCGAAGCCCAAGCGCTCAGTCTTCTCCGCTGCTGCGGAATACTGAGTAAGCGGATAGTGAAAGGTTAATTGAGGTACTCAGGGCACGATTACAGCTCACGGAAGCTACGCCGGCGAGCGAAGGACATGCGGCAAACGATGTGACGGAATCAATTATGAGAATCATAATGTCGACATGCAAGTCTTTCATGCCACTATCGATTCAATCGAACAAGTGGTGAGCGCGGTTCAACGTGCTGAGACACATTGCAGTTTAACACGACGGGTCGTCCTGCTAGTTCCTACGAAAGAGGTTGGCACTTAGGCAGTGACAGAGCATGCGCATATCCAACAGTCTCCAAAATGACAGTGCTGGCAATAGCAACAGGGATAACCCCATAACGCTCCGAGAAAGTGCAGGATAATAACCCCGCACAGAAGTGAAGACAACAAAGAAAAGGTCATCACGAGAGGGAAAACAGTCATCATCTCAGCCATCGGCAACTATTCTGAGAGCAAAACGCAAAGGTAAGGCGGACTACACGCCTTATCCGTGACCCGGAGCCATGGCTCCGCATGGTGCGAGCGCATCTATTTGATCCAGCTCTTAACACTTGGCATGCGGGCAACGTATTTTTACGTTTTTTGCAGTCTGTCACTAGAGCGCGGGTCACGTAAAAGTACGTATTTAGTAGATTTGTGGTGAATACCACAAATCTACGAAATACGTACAATTACATGTATCTGTGACATTATATGCGTATTGTTTACGTTGCTAGGCAACGCTCTGCGTTTTTTCTTCCCACAAGTTCTGATTGTCGAGTTACTCAGTCTTTCACTGAGTTATTTCGTGTTCAATCGAATTCGTAGCTCCAGAACGTACAAGCCGTGTTTTGCCAATTTGAAGCTAGGTTTTTTGTTATTGATTGCAAAATTGATAAAATGAGCCGTTGTGACAAATATAGTGATGAAGAAATATGCGCTGACAGATTATTGGACTTTTCGTGCGATAGTGATTCTGAAAGTCAAGATACCGAAGAAAGCAACGATGATGACATTATTTCACGTTCTCGAGTGTTCATCCAAAGAAGAATTTCTAGTAGTTCTGAAACAATATCTGATGAAGAAGCAGATGAATGGTCATCGATTGACAACCCTCCACACCTTGAAGAGTTTTTGGGTCATCCTGGGATATCTAATATTGCTAATATTCCTGAATCCACAGCTGATGCAGTGAAGTTATTTATAGATGACGATTTTTTTGCATATTTAGTCGCGGAATCAAATAGGTACTACCATCAAAATATGAATCAGTTCAAAATATCTCCCAAAAGCCTGAAATGGAGAGATATTACAATTCCGGAGATGAAGACATTTTTGGGGCTTATTATTTTCATGGGACAAGTTCGTAAAGACGCCCGAGACGATTATTGGTCAACTGATCCGTGCACAAGTACGCCGTTTTTTTCAAAAACCATGTCAAGGGATAGATTCCACCAAATATGGAAGGCTTGGCATTTCAATAACAATGAAGACATCACAGACGATTCTGATCGCTTATCCAAAGTTAGGCCTGTACTAAATTATTTTGTTGAAAAGTTCAATAATGTTTACAAGCCGAAACAGCAAGTATCATTAGATGAGGGCATAATTCCTTGGAGAGGACGATTGTTTTTTAGAGTCTACAATGCTGGAAAAATTATAAAATACGGCATACTCGTACGAATATTATCTAAAAGCGACACAGGATATATTTGCAATTTATAAGTTTATGCAGCTCAAGGATCACGACTGATCGAAACGATATGCACAGTAGTTTCGCCATATACTGATGTCTGGCACCATTTGTATATGGATAATTACTACAACAGCGTTGATAACACGGAAGCCCTTTTACAAAAAAAAATACTAGTTTGCGGAACAATTAGGAAGAATAGAGGTCTACCAGAGTGCCTGAAAAAAACCAATTTGAAAAAAGGAGAAACAATCTTTCCCAGAAAGAATGATATATTGGTCCAAGTTTGGCAATCGAAGAAAGAGGTCAGTCTCATCTCTTCAATCCATTCCGCGGAAATGAAAAAAAGTTGCAACATTGATCGTATCAAGAGACAAAAAATTATAAAGCCAAATGTTTTGGTCGATTATAATAAATACATGAAAGGAGTAGATCGGGCCGATCAGTATTTGTCGTATTATAGTATTTTGCGTAAAACAGCAAAGTGGACAAAGCGCGTAACAATGTACATGATGAATTGTGCATTTTTTAATGCATATGTAGTGTACAATTCAACAAGAACGCAAAAAATAAGGTACAAAAAATTTTTGCACGACATCGCACTGTACAGGGTTACTGATGAGCGACCTGAAATCAGCACTGAAGAAGCAGAAGAAATATCAAAACGCGACTCTCCTGGAAGACTATCCATGGATATGCGCAAACATACATTGGAGAAAATTGTTGGTGCCGGGAAGAAAAAAAATCCACAAAGACAATGTCGCGTGTGCACAGCTAAAAAAGTGCGAAGTGAAACATGTTTCATATGTAGCTTCTGCCGTATTCCTCTTCACAGAGGAAAATGCTTCGAACGGTACCATACAGTAAAAAACTATTAGTTATCGGTTCTACTTGTAGATGTAAAACAAGAAAAAGTTCGTTCATAAAAACGAAGTAGTTTCCGATTTTCTGCGATCCTTTTGAATAACCAAATGTGGTATAAACCACATTATAAAGTTCCGTAGCCTTTCTCAAGCTTTTATATTTATACCAAAAAAAAGGGCATAAAAACTTTTTAAAATTGACCCCTCACGGCAGGTCAAGGAAATAAATATTCTTATAATATTCTTGATTTGTATTTTCGTTGGCTTTGCGACACCAAACTTCCGCGCGATTCAGGAAAAAACGCCCGCTGCACACGTAATTCGGCGGCGAAGTATGCCCGCATTCCAAGTGTTAAGCGGGCATGGATGTTTTTTGGTCTTACCCGCGAAGATTGAGAGGTCTCCTAGCTGTGTGTTTTGTACAGAAGAGATGGATAACACCTGTTAAACATTTTTCACTTGCAAACAATGGAGTGAGCAACGCGGTGATCTCATCAGTGAAATTGGACAGCTCTGATCGGAAATCATCGTCAAACAAATATTTAGAACCGTTGGTTTCACTTCCAGCACTTCCTTCCTCTCCCTTTCTTCCCGCTGGAGAAGGGATTTCCATTATCTGAATACGCTTCTGGGCGTAGAAACATGAGGCGCAGCCCAAAGTAAGGTGTCAAAAGGGGCCAGGCTAAGTTCTTAGGTTGATAAGGTAGGTGTTTAGTAGTTAGTCCAGAGTCGCGTTATAGTCCCATACTCCAGGCTTAAGCAGCCTTTATCTCTCTACCACAAAAAACCACAAGAATGCAGATAAAAGAATAAGATTTTTTATAAAAATTCTGTTTTCTTTTTTGAAGTTGAATGATGGCGGAGTTTTCTGTGAGCTTGAATCACAAAATTTTACCGTCCGGTGCACCTACGCCGTTGGAGAAATTTAAGGAAGTGCCAACTCGGAGTCAATAATGGGGGAAGTTTTTTACACATTGCCTCACGATCTCAGTCTAGAAATTGCCACAAATTGTTGATAATAATTAGATCCTTTAGTGAAAATGTGGAAAAATTTGAGTGGTTTATTGAACAAATGATCTTCTTAAAATTGCATGTCAATGAGGAATGCGTATTTTTGTTTCAATATCATAAACATGTGTGGGTTCGAAATTGAAACATCACAAACTAAAGTGGGTTCAAAATCGAAATTAGAACGTGCTAGAATATTTCACTAAGTTTGGTTGATAGTACTTCCCCATTCATTTACATTATTTCTAGAAATATTTCCAATAAAGATAACAAGCCGAAAAATTATGAAACCTCCAAAAGCTCCAATTACAGAAAAGCCTGAGCAGAAAAGTGCAAGATCAAATCTGAGCAGCTTCTGGCAGAAAGAAAGTGGAAAGTCAATAGTAGATTTATATTGTGCTTTTACTCCAGCGTTTTAACAGTGTGACTCTTGTTGAACGAACAATGAAATAAAAAAAAATCACTAATGAAAGTAAAATTCTATTAATTTTGGTTGACAAGTTTTTTGCAATTTTTTCTCGCTAATGTATGCTTTCGCGATGGACAATAAAAAAGCATCTTCGATCTTAAGGGGACTGCAAGTGTAAACAAGATCATTCACATTTATACTTGCAAATGTGAATGAACTTGGTTAAATCTTGTTTTGAAAGCGCAAAAAAGGTGAACACTTGAGAAAATTCGCCATTAAACTCTAAACAACATCCTGCACTTGACTACCTTGATTTTTATTATTATCTGAATTAACTCTATTGACTCTCCTTATATCTTACGTTTAACTCTGACAATATCAAATTCTTACTTCTCTTGTGTTACGAAAAAAACAAAAATACGAAAAATTTAAAAATCTAAACCAAAGTAAACCTCATAAACTTCTGATACCTTTATATTGGTTGTGTCAACTAGTTTTTGATAATGATGAAGATATGCGGAACAGTAGCCGAAAAGATCTCATCATCAATGAAATCACGGTCATAAAAACGAAAAGATACTTTTTCCGACAATAAATATCGTCATGGACTTGGGAAAAAAACAGCACAAACGTGTAGGAATATATTTAATAAAAGTGTATAAGTCCACTCCGCTTTTCCCTTTGATTTGTGAATCTGGAGGCTTATGAAGGTGTGATAAGACATGTATGATCAAAGAAGGGACAACTGTATAGAATTTCACCCCAAAACTATATGGAATTTCGCATATTTATGAAATTATAAATAATAAAAGTTCCAGTCTAAATAAACCATAGAGGGAGTACCGATTGATGAGAGCCTTATGCTCAACGAAGTTCAATTAGGCTGGGTGCAGTATTTTCCACTTAAAAAAGACAGGGTTTGCAATCAAATTTTTTTATTTTGTACGAATTTAGAAGTGGCTTTTTTCATTTATCATGTACACAGGGAAATACACTGCAATATCTGACAAATGATATGCCAATTACGTCTTTATTTATTGTTTCATTGTTAAAACCATCTACAGACCAAGGGTGTCGCCTTACCTTTGGAAATTATTGCACATCACCACAACCGAAACGAATCCATTTGGAATAGTTAAAATATAAAAGATTTAAACGTTCATTAAACCAAAAAAAAAATAATATAGAGTAAAACCGTAGCAAGAGACAAAGCTGGAGGCAAAATAGATGTTTAATACCTGCAGTCCATAACGCTGAGAAGGCTGCAAACAAATATATGAACTCGGTAATATTTTATCCAAGCCAAACGTGACGATTGATTGGAAGTGTTGATTGTGTAGACCAAGATTTAAATCGCTACCCCATTGCAAGAAATAGAGGTACTACAATACTACTAGTAGTACGAACAAATTTCGATATTATCATTTAGAAGGTATTTGTTTTATATATAAAATTGAGTTGAAACAAATAACTTAGAGATTTAGGTCAATCAACATCAAAAATCTATGATACTGTGGATAAAAAGATCGTTATACATTTATTAACTTTATTCTTATCTTCCGAACAGCTACTGCAATTTCTGTCCTTTTTAAATTCATTTCGACAAAATCTGTACTTCACTACTTGTAATATTCACGTCCCGTCTATCACCAAATCCAATAACACCGTTCATTCGCTATTGGACTGCGATAATTCGAACGGCACTATTTTCATTTGCCTAATGATGCAGTCGTACGTAGACTTTGTAATTACTGTTCGAGTTTTGTTCGTTTATTGTATTTAGAAGTCAATTAAGTGAAAAAATTTATTATATAAGAACTTCATTAATTTTTATTATTTAAGGATATAGATTTCAAAAGCACTGATACATTTTTCTGTTGCTTTCATTCGAATTTTACATGTTTTGAAGTGAATTTGCGAATTTTGGGGTGCGTAGACTTTTATGTTTGAGTATATGTGTAAATACTGCATCGTTAGACTATTTGGTTGAATAGAATAATTACTGAAATAAAATCCACACGACTGTTATAGTTCTGCTTAAAAAAGTGTAAATACATATTTTGGGATTTCTATTTCAAATAAGCTTTTAAAATGCGCTTTCTCAAATGAACCCATTGATATTTGCTTTAATTCTGATTGTAAAAAGTGATTGTTTTCTTTACGAAGATTCTTCAGAGTTTTTCTTATGGTATTAATTATATTATTTCCACCGGGTGTTCTACATGTACTGTGTTTATTTTTTTTTTTACTTTCACTTATGAGTGTATTTGTGTACAATTGTGTTTAAGGCCGTGAAGTTCAAGTTCTTCATCTGTCAGAGTTAGCAATGCAGTTGACGGCATGATTATTATTTGCAATCATTGTAACTATTGGATTTGTAATGCTTCCTGAATAAATGCGAACTGATTAGTTCATCTTGGAACTAGGTAAATGCTTCCGCTTATAGCTCTATCATTGTTTATAAAGCTTGTCGTTTAATTCTTGGATTTCATCGTTTAGTTAATCAAGGTTGTAAGTTTTAATTCCGTTATTATTAATATACACGTCAATTTCAAACTATGAGTTTTTTATTTCAATCAAACAGGTAGTTTTTATTGCTAAATCAAATCTATTATTATTATTTCTAATTGATCGATATATTAGATTTCTAATTGGTTCAGCCTTGGTTGGTGATGTAAGAACTTTAAGTTTTTCCGCCAGAGTTTTATGTAACATTTCTACACCTGTATTTTTATATTCAAATATATTAAAACATCATGAATATCTGCTCAAATAAAATTCAATTAAACATTTCATAGTTTCCATTCTAACATAAACGAATAGGCTGAAATTTCGTAGCGTGAATAACGATAACATACTTGATATTTAAGTATGAGTATTGAGATTGAGTAAATCAAGTGAGATTTATCTATGATTTAAGCACCTGTTATTTTTGAATTCCCACGGTTTATTCAAATATTAAAAATTTTATTTCCTCATTAAGTTAATATGATTTAAAAAACAATATAATAACTTTAAATGCCCTATCATCGACAACTTTGTATTGCACAAACATCATTTCACTTACACAAACATCATTTCACGAAGACTTAAGCCATACTTATTGCATACAATTTTGGCAGATGCTCGGTTCCGGGTTAATTTGTCAAAGCCCATCACATCATTCCGGCCATGTTGATACATGGGGCAAATACATTCTTCAAAACACTTCATCAGAATCCGCAACGGTTAGTGTAAATGCTTAACACATTCACAGTTATGATTTTTTAAATAAATTGGACGATTCATGGCTCGATTTCATTCGGATTTCAATATTCAAATAATATTCAAACTGTAACCATCCCGTTACAGAAATCAGTTTTCTAACTGAAGTGTTAACTGACTCACAATTCTAAAAACGAAAGAAATCAGTATTGATCACGATATTATTAATGTCATTTTAATGTAAAGCAAAACGGAAATAAATGAACATTGACGAAATTTTACTTATCGTGACAACGAGAGCTCGCATGTCGTTCGCATGATGGATTTTTTGATCGGTCGACGCATGGCTTTTGTACCTCGTCCAGTGCAAAGTCCGGATTTGTCTCCTTACGACTATTGACTGGTCTCTGAGCTCGAGTTTTAGGTTGGAGGCGGAAACTCAAGAACGATCACGAGATTACCTGAAATGGGAAAATTAAAAAAAATCTAACCTTTGCCATAAGAAGCGAAGCACGGATTGATAATATGATGGTCGATTCGGAAACAACAACAAGAAATCTAAACTAAGGAGATAAACAGAATATCCAGATAGAATTAACTACCAAGCAGAAGAATAAGGAAACAACTAAGTATGCGACATTCGAAAAGTCAACATGAAAAAGAATAGGACTATAAAATAGCTTAAAGAGAACCCGTAAGTCGACAAAGGACTTAAAATTTTTGTTCTATACAAAATTGAGTAGGATAGTACGTTTGAAAACCGGAAACAGGAAATTACCTGGGAGTAAAAGGAGAACCCTACGCGAATCGATCAAATTCTCTTTACATTTAGAAAAACGAACATTGAACGAGATGAGAAGTTAATCTCATTTGATATAAAAGAACTTTTCTCCAGTAAACCGACAAAAGACGCATTCTCGATATTTTAGGAATGACTCAATCAACGTTACGGTTGCATTATGCAAATCATTAGCAGTATTTTGCACAAACGAAAATTAATTTGTATTTAGGGGTAGAAACTTCAAAACAAAGGTTGACACTGCCGTGGGGAGCGCCCTATTATTGTGAAGTCTTTATGAGCCATTTAGAATAAAATGTGGACAGCCTGCAAATAATGTCTAGAACATGGTAGAGATACGTCGTTCACGTGACAGCGTTACTGAAATAGAGCAAACTTGAATCAGTACTGCAAAAAATTAATAAGGTTCACAAAAATATAACATCCGTAAAGTAGAGCCCAATTAGGAACTCCCATTAGTGGATATTCTCATCAAAAGAAGGGATATTATCCTCGAATTTGGTATAAAAAACGACAAGCGCTTAAAGGACTCTCACTTACGGCTCCGAGCACTCGCACCAACAGATTCAATAACATACAGCCTAATAACCACGATTTTGGACGATAAATTCAATTAGGAATGCGCATATATACTGAATACAGTGACGAAAATTATGTTCTCACCGAAAATGATACAACTGAAGTTCTCCAAAACAACCAAAAAACTCGCGAAAGAGCAATACACTAACATGTTTACACAAACACAAAATAAAAGTCAAGGGAAAGATCTTTTCTATGTTCGCATCTGACGGTGAAAATAATGTGGTTACATCTGGCAGGCATCTTTAATTGAAATCAGTATTGGCAATAGCTTAAGATAAGAAAACATAAAATGAAGTGAGTGGAATTTATAAAATAGATAGTTCCCAAAACCATGCATAGGGCAAACTAGAAAAATTATCTCTACAAAACTAAAAGAGCACCCGAACGAAGCGAAAGTAACATTGAAAAACAAAAGGAGCATAGGCGAAATAAAAAATATGGTACGTCAACGTGAGGACGTGAGCCTCAGACGTCTTAAACTACTATTTTCTTTCCCGTCATCAGCAGTTGAAATGTTCGGCTCAATTCGTTCCTGCCATTCTTGTTATATGCAACATGATATCCGAAATTCTACCGAAATTTCATTTTTTTCCGTGCAATTAAGAGCACATATACGTAATATTAATAATTGAGTATCCAATCATGACAAGAATCCGAAAACTTTATTCATAAATCACTAAAAACAGCTCAAAAATGCATTACTTTTACATGTTTTGCTGGCAGGCATACATCCACCTTGAAATTAGAAATGATTCATCAATATTATTACCGAAAATTTAACATAAAAGTTAAATAAATAATTAAAGCATATTATTTGCAAATCGAAAATAATATCAATATTTACATGTTGCAAAATCTTCGGCTACTTTTCCTGTTAAATTTGACAATGAGTTTACCTTACAATTGGAAAAGCAATACTGTCACAAATATTACATATCTTGTTACACATATATAAAAGGAATAGTCACACATATTACTTGAGTGTTGAAATTATTATGAAATCGATCGCTGAATCATGCACTTTACTCAGTCAACGTTAATTAAAAATATGAAAACGCTTATATTGAGCATTTCTTATTTTCATTAAGTATAAGGATATGGTCTTTAATGACATTAACAACGGAATTATTGATTTGAACATCTATTGATTAGCTCAGTGTATCCTTAAGATCAGCCTTAGACTGCAACAACCCCATTTTAAACCCCAAATTAAATCCGAAGTCGAGCATCTGTCAAAATGGTACGGAATGAGCGCGGCTTAATTCTTCTTAATGATGTTCGTATGGAGTTAACATTGCCGTTAAGTCGACTCTCCTGTGACCATGGGCAGCGCAAATTTGTTGATGATGGGGCACTTAATATGATGACATTTCTTCGTCATATTATTGATTCAAGGACGAAAAATAGTTTATGAAGATTTGAATAATGAATCAAAAAAATAAATGCTTGAATTATAGTAAGCAAATATTGTCATGTTCGTGACAATAGGTCATATGACGAAATTTTCGCTCATTCATTTATACCACCTTTGATTAATTTTAAGTAAGCATTGGTTAATTTTTGTTGATGTGCATGAATTTTGTGGTTCTGAACAAAAATTTGCGCGTAAGGCCTCTATATATCTTATTCTTCAATGAGAAATCAACAAACTGTACAGATTGGACGCCTGAAAGAATATGGTGATATTAAGGCAACCACTGGACACACGCCTAAACCATGGCTTAGTGAATGTTCAACCTTCTATTTAACAGCAACAAACTAATAATAAAAAACAAGTAAGCGAAGTGATAAGAAGAAGAGACGAGAATAGAGGCAAAGTTCAAGCTTCATGATGGGATAATAAACAAGCGCCGGCAAAGCAAAATAATGAGATAAGTATAGGAGTTAGTCCTTGAAATACATTTATATAGATAAAATGAAACCCCGCTTGGTCTGAATTAAAAAAAAAAAAATTATAATGAATGAAAAGAAAATGAGGTTCATTTACTAAATTATCTATCCTTCATATGGATGTATCGTTACGTAGGGTGATTGCTGTTTCGCACTGTCTCCTCTAAATACACAATGAAATGATATTGGCATTTTTCCGTCATCTATCTCCATAATATTTTGTTGTTCGTTTCCGCAAATAATGACTCTCAATCCGAGGAATACTATTTATGTGCCTTTTTGGTCTTCAATCAAAGGAATATGCACTTTCACATATTTTTTCAAGATTGTCTACCTGGTTTTGTAACATACGCGTCGCGTGATTTTTCTTCTCTGTATTAACTCTGATAACTCTATCAGATATATCGAACGTACTTTTCTAGAATATTTGCTGCTATGATTCTACTGTGATTCACATCATAATAGATACATTCTTCAACCTTCTAGTTGAGTCGGCTGCCTTGTTTCAATACTTCAACGGATTTCTCCATTCACTTTGTCTGACTAGGAAAGCCATTAACCGATCACGATGGAATATCTAGTCGCTATATTTATTAGTAGCACTTTTTCTGAACATTCTATCCACAGGAACTTCTCATAAAATAAGCAATAACAAAGCGCATTCTTGGCGAGACGCTTTCAAATCGTCACAATCTATTGATATTGGCGACAGTAGATGATATATCTTCCGCGATATGACTATTTGATTTCCGATTTTTTCATTATTTAATACAGTTAAATTATTTCTCACTCCGGTTACTATTTGTTCTTTTCGTTTCATTACATTTCAGCATTGTTTACATTTCCTTACAGCATTTAATTTCCTTCCTGTTTCTGACTTATTTTGATTCATAATAGGTTTCCAATTTTCATTTTCATTTGTGCATTTAAATTTGAGTCTGTAGTCAGAGAGACTTCTTTAATTATTTTTGAATTGCTTTAGGATTAGAGCTTACTTTTTTTAAAGTGCGTGGCAGAACAACTTCTGAACGATGAGATTATTATGACGTCAAAAACGAATTCAAACGGCATTTTCTGTTCCAGGCATTAGTGGAATGTTAAGTGCACGAATTAAATTTATAATTACAATTATTATTTTCGAGTAAGCCCCTTTTAAAATGTAATATTCTTTACCCAAGCTAATAGTTGTAAGAAACTGTGCCCTGATTAGTTATACTTAAGATGTTATCGATGTAGGTCAAATTCATTACAAAATTGTGATTACAATTAGTTGTCATTTAATCTGTTTTTTAGAGGTGTAGATTCGGTGTATGGGTCCAAGAACAAATTTCTGCAGATTCCGAATTTCATGAGAAAATGTTGTTTAGCGATAAGCCTCATTTCTGATTGAATGGCTACGCGAACGAACAAAACGGTCGCATATGGAGGGATGTTCGACCACAGGTTTTCCAAACACCGTTACATCCCGAGAAAGTTACTGGTTGGTGCGCTGTTTGGTTTGGCCGGTCGAATCATTGGTACATATGTCTTCAAAAATGCTGCTGGCAATAACATTCCAATGGCTCTATAGTGACCGCTTTAGGGACATGATCAATGACTTTCTCGTCCAAGAATCGACTCGCTGTATTGCGGGGGGCCTCTGGTTCGCACGCCATCTCGGTTTAGACCTGTGAACCGGCCTGCAATATCTTTTGATTTAACACAGCTTGACTATTTCTTGTAGAACATTCCATCGTTCCCCATCACTTTCTTTGATTCGTCCACAGACACGTTTGGGCGGTGTGCCGTCATCGATGTAACGTTCCGTTTCGTGAGAGCCCATCACATCACTCATAAACTGGCAGAGAATTATCTTTGCAATAAAACCTATTTTATTCAGCAATTAATCCGTATTTTAATTCATTGCAAAGTTCTATACATCTTGAAAAAACACGCTTTATATTATGTTGAATTCCCGGTGTGCTGGTTATCGCTTCAATTGAAAACTGTCAACGTGTGAACAGCACGGAATATACTCTCTACTAATGCTATCTGTTTGTATCTTCTTTAACACATATTTGTCCGATAACTGTTTGCACAGCCATTCACCAAATGCCGTCAATTTTTGACACTTTCTGCAGAAATGATATGGTCTACATAAATCCAGTGTAACGTGTTGGAAATCATATATTTTGCTGGGAAATCTTGGAAAATGGTAAAAAAATTAATCTTTATGTACAATTCTTAACATTAAATCCATTAAAAACTTTAAATGAATTTTTAAAAATGCAAAAATATTATTCCCTTTTTTTAAAATAAAGTACATTATTTTTACATTTTTAACTTTATAGACAATTAATAATTCTTCAGTGTATGGTACCACTCAAAGCATGTGCCAGGCCAGAGGAATATTGCTATTGCAACTATTTTTGTTGTGGACTTTGTAAAGTCCGCAATATCTTAAAGGATGTTTCGTCTTTCCTGCAGTCACTATAATAACACATTTATGTTGGCGTAAATCATAATTTAGTCCTTTTGGTGGGTCGAATTTTGGTGTACATTTCGTTGGTTTTAAAAAAATCGATTCTGATGGTAATGTTGTAGAATGGTTTGTGAGTATAGCAGTAGATGTGCTTGGGATTGGAGTAGATGTGGATTGCTCATTTTCCGGATAGGAGTCCTCGTGATTGGATAACCAACTTGGTGTAAAAAAATTTTGTACCTAATTTTAGTCAAATTTAATCATGTGTACGTCCTGTACGTCGTTCCATCATTCCATACTTGCAATAATATGTCATTTTTGTGGTTGAAAGTAGTCTCGAATGCTTTTAGGTTCGGAGTTTTTAAATTCTTGTTCTTTAAATTCTAAATTTGTTTTTGAAAAGAAATTTATTTAGCTTAAAACAATTATAAAAATTGTCTTGAGACATGGTACCATAAATTTCTAAAAGGTTGGAACACAGATAGAATTGTCTCTGGCCGTTTTTGGCTTGGGCGCTATATATCTCAAAAATACAGGTATCCTGTTTCAGCTGCGCAAACCATCCGAATCGGCGAGAGGATCGGGTGAATAAAGAGGGCCCCGCACTAATTCGTAACGCAATTCATGCAGTTTGGGGGCGACAACTCCGGATGATGCTGGTGAAAACAGCACCTTTCCAGTGATCGTTCTTCTTTTTTCTAAAAAAAATCATGAGGGTGACGCCGTTCGTATCCCAAAAACTCGTCGCCACGACCTTTCCTGCCGATTAACCGTCTTCACCTTCTTTGGAGCAGATTCACCGGGAAAAATCCATTGTTTTGATTGTTCCTTAGTTTCAGGTGTGAATTGATGAATCCAACTTAAATAAACGCTGACAACTCGACGCACTGCTTCGAAGTCAACTGCCGCATCCGCTTGTTATCCACCGTGAGTAATCGCGGCACCCATCGGGCCGACAATTTTTTTATCGCCAACTTATCCTGTGAAATATTAATTGCCATTCCGGTTGACATACTTTCGTTTGTCGATCAGCGGAAATCATGTCGTAGACTTTTCGAATGATTTCCTTGGCAACCAAGTCTGCCGGGCGTCCTAGTCGCATTTAATCCAAAACGAATGTTCGCCCATGTTTAAATTCGTTGAAGTGTCCTTATAAACAGCATTAAACTTTGCTCTCATCGCCTCGCATTATTTTCCATCTAAAAACAAACGGAGATTACCGAACGGCATTGCTCTTTTTCCATCTTAGCGAAAATAACGAAACACCTCGTGACTCAAATGGCTACCTAATCCTAACTAACATATCAATCAGTCGAAAATTTGTTTTTATCGTTGATTGATATATGGCAGATGGATTGTGCTGGAATTTTTTCTTTATTACAGAAATGCCAAGCTTGCCAGTTGGCCGAAATCTATTTCATGTAAAAGTTTTCGCAGAAAAAGATGTTTCTATAGTGGGATCCGTCGACCAATAATCATCTATAACGCCTTTGCGGACTTGTGCCAATAAAAGAATGATGCCCATAAACCTTTTTACTTCAGGAACAGTTATATCAGTCCATTTTATTGACTTTTTGGTATAAAGCTTATGTAAATTAGAAATCTGACTATAATACCGATTTGATTCTGTCTTCATAAAATCAAAGAGATCATACCAATCAGATAAAATGTGTACACATATTTCGATTTCGTTTTAAATTTATTAATTGAAATTGAGTTAATTGAAAAGGGTAAGAAAATTGACAACTATACAACTGAAATTTTTTAAATATCCGAACACGCGAACGCTTGAACTTTGACTGAAATTCTTTTAAGCCCATTACCGACTAATACAGTTTTAGTTTGTTTTTGTTTACATTTGCACCGTTATGGGGTGCTACTGAAAGTAACATCAGTTCTCCCATGGGCCTATCTCTGTTTGGTAAAAACCATAATTCAATATTCTCAGAATTAATAGGACAAAAATGAGTTATTCTCGGTAATGTACAGATGACGAATTTTCATCATTCGTCTGCAGGTGATTCTTTGGAAAATGATGAATTTTCGTCAAGCGGACGAATATGTGTTAAGATGATGTTGATGCAAGTCATTAAGTTAGATTTTAAATGGTTAGTTTTCATGTTTTTGCTACTCCTGTGATTGATCACATTATTTTCTAAATTAATGATTCTATTTAATTTTGCTAACGAATCTATTCAAATTATAAATTTCTATCTTCAAGTTGGTAGGCCATCCCCATTTTCATTCTGATAATGAAATACAAATCGGAATGTTATATGAGTTGCACTTGTTGCCTATCTCGGTCATGGTGATATTCACATTGTATTGAATTTTTGTATCTGCCTGACTGTTTACTTAGTCGGATTTAGCCACAGTTGTGATGATTTTAACTACTTTGCGTAAAATTTCTTTAATGCTTGTTTTGTTTAACTATCCAAGCTGGTGATAAAAATCATTTTAATGCGTGTTATAACTGATTAAGCCCCGTAAGTTACATTAGAAATTTGCGTTGAATGTGGATCTTTATTTTAAGTTTTTTGTGTTTTTGAAATCTTATGTAGCTGTCTTCAAACTGTCTGCTTCTTATCATTGTAAATAACATTTTGTAAATTAATTTCTGTACAAAATCGGAAACTGGAAATAAATTTCGGGTGGAATTTACCACTGGACCCCTAGACCACTGGAATTTACCATAACATTAAAATCCTCCAAAAGCTACAAAATTCAATTAGTTTAGTAATTTCTTTTTTTTTTTCGAATAAAAACTCACATTCTGTATTCGTTCGACATGGCACAATCAGCTCTGTATGAGGCTTATAACGCATCAACAAAGTTTCATTTGCTCATTATTGATATTTTTTTGTCCTTGTTCTGTCTTCATTGTCGGCATGGAGCTGCACTTTCCCATTTTGCAACGCTTACTTGAATTTTGCAAAATTTTTACTTTTGCCTTGTTTTCCATTTGACTTTTTTCCGGAGCTCGTTTCTTCACGGTGCATATTACACGCACTATTCTTGTTTACATAAATTTCTTTGAAATATTTTTTGATCACTGGTTACTTCTTTTACAAAATTTTATTTTCGGGTATGGAGCCGAAAGCTATTTCAACCCTGAATGCCGGACTCTCAAGAACAGATCAAACACCTTACCACGTCAACCAGAGAATGCAGCTTAAAACTTTTTGATACATAACTCTGTCCCTCTATTTTGCGCCTTATGGTATCTACAGGAGTTCCTTCTTCAGCAGACAGCGGAGGAAATTGAGAATTACTAGCAAAAGCAACGTCTTTACACCTATAACGAAACAAATCTGCCTTCTTTATTACTAAGGTAGCACGAGCGTAATTTACCACCTGATTCTATTTATCAGTCAATTTTAACATCTCTTCGAAAATTTTGGAAAGAGCTCAACTATCTTTCCTATGTTCGCCATTCAAAAAAAGTATAATTTTATGTAAATGTATGTATGTATGTTATGTGTGTAAATCAAAAAGTAACCATGTCCACTCTATAGCTTTTCACTGATCCACGGCCTCAAATCGTTAATAAACCATATCCGAGCATTCGGCCCTTTTTCAACTCAAAGTCCCAGGTTTCAATAAATCACATTTCATCGTTGTTGACTGCTTGTTTGTAACTTTCGGGTCTTCAAGAGCAGCTTCTTCTAAGCCACGACTACGAACTCCTTTGACTAACTCGTTTGCTGTTACAACCTGAAGTGCTCTTCGTTTCTGCGCATCTTCCAGCCATTTTCAGTTCTCCTCCTTTTTATTCCGTGTAGAAACGTAGACTGGATGGTACTCATCAGTCGCTTTGTTGTTGAACTTGGTCCCACTACATTGGTCATCAGTCAACTTAAAACGAAAACCTTCGGTTGGACCTTATCAGCCATTCCCCTGTTCAGTTCAAGTAATTCAACTTAGGGTCTACCCGCAAGCCCAAGTCCTTAGCTGATGGTTTCAACTAGACTTAAGTATACTCCACACTAGCCGGTCTTATTCTTGAGATCCTCGTATTCACCAAGATGCCACCTTCAGTATTCTTGAGGGATTTGTTGAATCAATTAGCGCAAGTGGCCGGAATCACGCTTTATCGACTATTTACCCAGCAAAAATCACATCATTAACATAGACCAGTCACGACCCCTTCGTTAGAGTGAATCACACCAGTCAATTATGGGAGACGTTTCACAGGTCTGAATCGATGATGGAGTCCAGTTCCGCATCTGTTGTGACTGTTGTATCTTTCCTCCGCCTTCGTGTTGCAAATTAGACTTCGATCCTTGAGATAGCACTTAAACATTGAACCAAACATTTTATGTTTCAAACGAGTTTTCTAACTTTTCCATTGATATTCCTCTATCTGGCTGAGTCGAGCGCATTCCTGATGTCCCGTATGAGGTTATCGAGAACTCGCCGCTTGAATTACCGTACCGCCGGCACTCATCAGTTCCTTCCTGATTTCTCGAGCACACCATTTATCTCGTTAGCAGTCATTCAAGGCATCAAGCACCAAGTCAGGGCAAAAGAGATAGCATAAATGCGATATTTAACTTAGTGGGAAGAATTGCCAGTTTCAACTCTTTAAAAAGTTGACAGTCTAGCGGTGTTTTAGAGATATTAGAGAATATTGATGCGCAACAATTCGCATCTCCATCTTTATGTTATATTTCCAATAAGTTTTGCTTACAAATATCAATGCATCTGGAAAATTCGAGTCGAATATCTGTAGTGACTACCGACCTGAAGATGGTATCACCATCTTTTCCCCGCAGGCGAAAGTTCAGCGGACAGGTCGAAAGTCAGCTGCCCTACGACCTGGCGACCACTTCAGGTCGGAAGACAGTTTTTTTTGATTTCCGGAACGGAGAGTTGGGAGAGGACCGCGAGAAGAGGCACACGCGGGTGGAAAAGAAAAAAAAGTGATCTCGTGGAAAATCACTCGACGTAATTTTATTTCCAAACGTGAACTTATCTTGACAATTTGGTGTGTCTTTCGCGCGCGATTACCTGTTGGAAAGTAGAAAAGCGGTTTCAAATCGATTTATGGGTCGGTCGTAAAATGTACGGTAGATATACGAAATCTCGCTGATTTCAATGCAACCGCAATTCTCGTTTTCTTCGAAAAAAAAAACTAACGTGTCGAATGCAATGGATATTTTCGTTGTCATCAACGCCACTAAAACAAGGATATCGCCAGAGGTTTGATGACGGTGTGACGTGAAAACCCATGCGGAAGTGTTTACGAAAGTGTTGTCAGTGTGTGCCCGTGAGCATAACCACACCGCTTGACAATTGCTAGTTTGCATATAAACCTATGTGATTGCTCAATTGGAAAATTGGAAGGAAACCCTTACCGCTGGTTCCTCGGCATTTCAATAGCAAAACAGACTGTGTGAAAATCCGCCAAGACGTTGTGAGCGCGAAATAACGTAGTGAAGCCACATTGTTATGTATATCTGCCCTTGAGTTTTGCATTTCACTCAACACCGGACTTTTATTGTTTTCATTACAAGGAAAAGAAGCCTGCATACAAATTCAATAATGAACCGGGAAAATTAACGGGTATATTTCGCCTGACGCCGTAATTACATCTCACATGTGTAAACGTGGTTGCAACAAGTTTTAATGATAAACAAAGTGCTATGTTACAAAAGTGAAAACGCAGCACTTATGGAAAAAGGTTCTTTGTTCGATAAACATAAGAATCCATTGCTGATCCCATTTCGGCGGGTGGATTAAGGAGTTGTAACAGATTGTGAAAAGAAAGACATCAATATAAGAGCATTGTAGTAGTGCTAAGGAGTCTCAGAAAAATTTAGAAAAAAAACAATTTTTGTAGGTAACACAAACTCTAAATGAATTTTTTTTTATATGCCGATTTTATCTAACTTAAAATGTATATTAAAAACATTAATGATAAAGTGAAAGGGTATTCAAATTAAAATAAATGGAATAATGCAAGGCGAGGAGAAGTGCTGGCACTCAGTGTAGCGTGGAATCAAACACATATTGGGTAAATAGCTAATCGCGAGACACTGTTCAATACAAAACGAAAGGAAGGTAGTTTCTCATCTCCGCGTATCAGCAAATTCTCTTCCGCACCGCCACACCGAACTTGCAAATTCTTCCCTAGATAATGGCAACTTAAAGATCGCAACGTGTGTTGTAAAATCAGGAAAAATAAAAACGAAGGAAAGTACGGAAAGTTTTTGCAAAAAAAAAAAAAAAAAAGTAGAGTTAAGCAGTTGAAAATATATTTGATGGTAAAATATTTTAAGTTTAAAATGGATCGCTTCCTCTTTGATTTGAACTCATTGGAGATTTCGACACATCAATGAGAATCAACTTAAGAAATTGTAAAAAAAAAACAACCTCGTACAAAATTAAGCCTTTTTGAATACTTATATTGATAGTGGAAAAGAAATATTCATTTGTGTAAGAATAATGTGCAATTCAAAAGTTTGTTATAAACCCAATGAATGATTAAGAATAATTTTTTTGAAGTAGGTTAAGCAAGTATGTGTACACATATAATAGTATTTCGATGTTTCTGCTTCACTATCGTGCTTTCTTTTAATTTGATTTAATCAACAGTGGACTTAATATAGCGCGATTCTGGTACGTTTGTCTGACTTGTATGAATTGACCTATAAAGCGTTAAAATTTTACATAAATTTTTAAGAACCAGAATTAAAATGAAGTGCTAAAAGAAGAACCACATTCTTTCCTTCCAACAACCTTTTCTTTCAGGTGGAAATGGCGCGAAGGTAAGTGCAGGATGATGTAGGGTCAACAATGTGTTTCGTCGCTCGGGTTCCGCGGTGCTGTAGTTTTGTTCCGGTAATAATTTGTAGTCGTGTCGCGGACTACTAGTTCGGTTTTTCGGGTTCGCGTGTTTTACGGTCGCAAAATTAAAGTAGTTGTTTTTAGGCACCGCGGTATGTCGGTTCGCGAATGCGCGTTAGTCGGGGAGTTTGATTCTTTGATTGTATCTTGATGGTAAAAATTAGAGTAAAGTAACGTAATTTGTTTAGAAACGTCGCATAGTAAATCGGGCTTTTCGGTGGCTGGTTCAAATGGAACCAAGAGCGGAAGTTCACTTGGGTCCGACCCACGTCCGCAATCCTCGCCGCACTGAGCTAGCTAGCCAGCAGCCACCACGCGAGGGAACTTCCGAGTGGCCGAGTTGTTGACCCACGGGGTACGACTCGTTGCCACGTCTCCAGGACTGCACGTCCAATTGTCGGTGCGAGGCCGACTTTCATCCCGAGTCGTCGCCGTGACGACCTGGGATTCTAAATCCATTACATATCTTTAGATTGGGAGCTTGATCGACGTATTAGTGCTGATTGGTTGTTATGCGACAGCGGTAACGATCTTGGACGAATTATTTCAAACAGCTAGAAAAGCACAAGTCTGTTTTGAATTGTATTTCGATTTGACGATATATTAAAAGGAAAAGAGATACGAATATCTTTTAGCAAATAAAGTGGGCTTTGCAAGAGTGTTTGTAAATTAGTCGGCGAAAGTCGGCAGATCACGATAGCTAGCTTTCCCAGTTGGGAATAATATTTTCGGTTTAAAATCAAAAATGAGAGTAAAATACCGTTACATTGAAAATATGTTCGCAATGTAGAGCTTGAAAAGTAAACGAAGAAGGTAAGCAGAGCGATTGTCATTGTTTGTAGTTAAATGTAAGTGAGAATAATTGCCACGGTATAATCATATGATTGAGTGGTAATGAACGAATACAAAACTTATTCAATAATTATTTATAAAGCCAAAACTCTTGTTAATTTATTTATGCCACCTTTTAATGTACCTGACGCATAAGCACGACTTGCGTAGAAAGTACGTCAAGTAGTTAAGACGTACGTTAAATAGTAAATAGAGGGAACAAATGCGTAACATGGAGTATGAAACTTAAATGACATATTTAGAAGCGAGGCCTAGCATTATGTCTTTGATTGTATTACAAGTAAGAATTTTTCCAGTATTATTATATGCGAACGTCGTTGTGAATGCAAATGAGTTTTCTCATATCATATCTGCTCATATCTGCTTATCCCCCGAACCATAACCTATTTGTTGTTATCAAACCTGGTAGGTCTGTTATTGCATTTAAAATATTTGAAATCATTATGAAAATATGTCAAGGAAATAATGTTCGAGATTTTAGTCCGGAAGGATGCCTGAAACCTTGTCGTGAGAACAAGAATGACATAATTGAACATGTGTTAGTCAAAAAGGGCACAACTGATAAAATTACAAAATGAAGCTCATTAATAAAGGGGCGAAGCAATGAAAAGTTTAAATCAAAATGGGATGGTGAAAGAACGTATGGATACATCGACGCCGGAGAAGAAATCTTAATAAATGTGTGATTGAAACTGTCCTGGAAAATGCCAAAAGGATTCTTTTTGTTACATCATACATTGAAAACCTCTGCCATATAGCCTTAGAAGCGAGCTCTGAATGAAGATAATGCAAAAGGAAAAATTTTAATTTTACTGTGTCACGACAGTTGGCTATGAACAGTGTTAGGAGAACAGGATTTATTGGATTCATTGTTATATTATAAAATATCCAGTTCATTTCGAAAAAATATGTACGACTAATTAAGTTAAAATTGTTTCCAATGTACTAATTGAATGAAAAGCACATGGAGTTGTATTTTTTCCCTATACGAATGCACCTAGGACAAAACAACAATGCATCTAGCAGACAGTTTATAACTGCCTAAAGGAAATATTTTGTTTTAAACCAGATCAAGTAGAGAGGTGTTGAATTCTTTTTTTTTTGTTTGGGAGGTGAAGGCTATTTACGCCCTGAATGTCGGACTCCCCCGCTACCGGACTACCGACTAAACACCTCCCCTGTCACACCGAGAACCTAGCCTGGAACTGTTTGTCACATTACTTCGGAATAGGCCTCATTAATCATCGCTTAGCGATGTCTTCAGGCTAAGGGAAATCTCTCTTTCTCCATGGATGGATAGGAAGGAATTGCGATTAGTAACTATAATATTGCGTTACAGAGATGTTCCCTCCCTCGCCAAGCGATCCATTATATCCTTCTTTATAATGAGTACTGTCCGTACGTAATGCGACACACAGTTCCAATTGTCCTTTGATTTCATCATTTTTCCCGTTAAATTTTCTGGGCAAATTACGCCAATTTTCTCCGAAAGATGCGAACGGAGTCTTATGAATCTATTACACGTAAAGAACGTGTGATAGGCGTCATCCGTCATCCCCGGGCAGAACACGCAAGTTGGGGATGGTGTCTTTCCCATCTTATACAGGTAAGACTGAAAATACCCGTGACCACTAAGAAGTTGCGTCAGATAATAATCAGTCTCACCATGCATTCTGTAGAACTACGGCCCCAAGTCACTTATCAGCCGTGCGGTCCACCTGCCTCGCGTTTCGTTTTCCCATGTTTGCTGCCATAAGATAAGGGTTCTTCTCCGTTCCTCTCGGCTGACGGTTTCACTCGCCGACTCCCCCCTACGTGAGTATACACGTTTCCGTTCGTCAGCAAGTAATTTAATTGGATGCAGTGCGGTATGCAGCGGCTATCCGTAAAGCTCCTTGCCTCTGCACCTGTGCCAGACGCCTTCGGTACGTCTCTTTATTAAGAGCGTCAGCCCAAACCTCGGAGCCATACAAGAGCACTGACTCCATTACACTCATCAGTAGACGTCTTTTGCTCGAGTTTGGCCCCTGCGTGTTGGCCATAATGCGGTTTAGCGCCGATACCCGCGCGGAGGCCTTATCTGCTGACGCTCGAACCTGCTCGAAAAAATTCATCTTCGAATCAATCATCAAGCCAAGGTATCTGATTGATTCTTTTGAGTCGATGATCATTCCCCCTACACGAACCGGCATAACACGAGGGATTCGCTTCTTTGTGAGGACGACAACCTCGGTTTTTTCCAGCGCTAGGCTAAGCCCACGGTCTGTCATCCACTCGCTCACTCGGCGTATTACCGCATCCAGTTTGAGCTGCGTCTGTCCGACAGTATGTCCGGCGACTAGTACTCTAGTACTATGTCATCTGCGTAGCCAACCAGACGCGACTCCCCCGGTAACTGCAGTCTCAAAAGCTCATCGTACGAGACATTCCAGAGGTCCGGGCCCTGAACGGAACCTTGCGCGACCCCTGATGTCAAATCAATTCTTCGCCGGCCTCCCAACGAGTCATAGATGAGTTTCCGATTTTTGAGGTATTCTTTCAATATCCGCATCAGGTACCTCGGCACCCTGAAATATTCCAGAGCACCAAGAATATCTGTCCATCTAGCAGAGTTGAAGGCATTTCTCACATCTAGAGTTATGAGCAGTACTATTCGTCTCGAGTAATGATTGTGGGCTTCTGCCTGCTGGACCGCGCTCATTACCTCTGCTTTTGCACCAATTGTGGATCGACCAGCCCTGAAGCCGTACTGCCGAGGAGACAGATCCCCGGCAGTTCGAATGGCTTCTCCAAGTCATTCTCTAATGAGCCTCTCGAGTACCTTCCCAGCGGCGTTCAGCATACATAGGGGCCGATATGTAGATGGTTGCTCCGCGTTCCCCTTCCCCTTGTGGATCAGCACGAGCCTCGCCTCTTTCCAGCAATTTGGAAACACGCCCTGCCGCAAACAGGCATTGAAAGTGGTGAGCAGCTTTTCAGGACAAAGTTGATGTGCAAGCTGTATCACTTCCGCTGGTATACCGTCTGGTCCTGGGGCCTTTTTCGATTTTAAAGCTTCCACCGCATCATCCAGTTCGATGGCGGTAAAAAGTGGGCATTCTCCGAGACATTCAACATCTGCATCATCGGGACGAATAGGATGCATAGGGAAGAGTGCTCTAACAATCTGGTCCATTATTTCCGTTTCAAGGACACAGGGCCTTCTTGCAGCTCCTAGTTTCCGCATGGCAAGCTTGTAACCCAGCCCCCACGGGTCTCTGTCGATGTCCTCAACTAGGTTGCGCCAGCAGCGAGCCTTGCTTTCGTTAATTAACCTACGGAGAACTTTTCTAGCCAACCTGTATGCCAGCGTTCGGGAGTGTGACTCGTCTCGATTTCTTAAACGTTGAGATTCGCGGCGGAGTTTGTGACATTCTCTCCGCTTTTCGGCGATTTCTGCCGACCACCAGTATACAGCAGGCTTATTGTGTCGAGGCCGTCGCCTGGGCATAGAGCAGTCGCACGCATTCTTGATGAGCCTCATGGTGGAGTTCACCATGTTTTCAGCTGAGGCTCCTCCCGTTACCGTCATAGTTTCACCTCTCATAAGAGCTGCGGCGAACGCGTCGACATCTATTTTAGATATATTTCAACCTACAGTTGAGGGTTGGGTTGCTACGCGTCGAGTAGCACAGTCGCCAATTGCGAAAGCAATGTACTGATGATCGCTCGCCGAGTAGTCCTCCAGTACCCTCCATCTTTGTATCCTAGGCACTAAGGACTCCGAAGCAAATGTCACATCCGGTATAGTTCCCAAGCAGCCTCCCCGTCGAAAAGTTGGTGTGTTCCCAACGTTCATGATGACAAGTTGCCTCCTAGCCGCCATTTCTAGGATTCTTTTTCTTCTCGAGTCTGGCAGAGGCATTCCCCATTCTATCGCTTCGGCGTTAAAGTCACCGCCAACAAGGATTCGGCCTTCTGTGCTCGAGACAGCTACCTCCAGTTCATCGAGCCTGCTCTGAAAACATGAAATTGACTCATTCGGAGTGAAATAGACGCTTATGAATGTCAAATCGGCGCACCCAATGAGCACGAAGCCATTTCCACTGGTGCAAGTCCGAGCTGTGGGTAGAGCCCTATCACGTACCCAGATGGCGGCGGTACCGGATCGATCACAATACCATCCAGCTTCCTTTTTGTTGTGGTGTGGCTCAGATATCAGCAACAAGTCAACTTTTTTCTCTTTTGCAACCTGGTCTAGTAGATCTTGTGCGGTTGAGCTACGGTGTAGGTTGATTTGCAGGACTTGGATCATGTCTTTGCTCTTTTCTTGCTTAGTGCCTCTTTGAACTCCTGGCACCTACCACTTCCTGGAATGTGAGTCAGATCTTCAGACTTCCATCCCTTATCTTTGCACAAGATGCAACTGGGTTCGTTTGGGCAGTCTTTCGCCTTATGACCGGAAGTGCCACACCTTTGGCACAGTTTGCTTCGATCTGGCCCCTTGCAGTTCAAGGAGATGTGTCCGAAGTTAAGGCACTTGTAGCATCGAGTTAGGGCTACCCTCCGACGTATCCTGCACACAACCCAGCCGACTTTAATTTTGTCCTTGGTCAGGAGTTGCACAGCGTCTTTCTCTGGGATGTCTATTATTGCCACCCTTTGTCCTCTAGGGTTGGTAGGCGTTAGCCTTACCCTAAAGCTCTCTGTCGTAGGAAGAATTGACCCAATGGAACCTTCTACTTCTTTGGCATCCGCAATGCAGTCAAGGTCTCTTATTTCCAAAGACGCCATTGGCTGCAAAGTCGAGATAACAGCTTTAGAGCCCAGGAGGTCCTTGACAGCGCTCTCGAACCGTCCCTTGTCGGTGGATTCCGCTCCGAGTTCTACGAGGAGACCACCTGTTCTGGTCGCTCTTACTGTTCGTATACAGACACCGTTTTTTTCGGGTTCCACATTTTGCCTGATTTCCTTGAGGACCTCGGCGTAAGTTCTCCCGTCTGCAGGTTTGATCAGTAAAGCATCCCTGCGCTGCTTGTTCCTGGTCTTTGTTACGTATTTCGATGTGTAGGCGACATTACGTAAACAAATAAAAATATATATATGTAAATAAATAAATTAAGAAATTAAAATAAAAATATTTAAAGTTAGATTTAGTAAAATAATATTAGTATAATATTTAGTAAATAATATTAGTAAATAATATTAGTAAAATAATAATTCGTTATTAAAAACAAAAAAACCAAAAAAAAAAGTCCCAGAAAAAAAAATTCCAAGTAGCAAAATAAAAACAACCCCCCCCCCCAAAAAAACAAAAAACCCCCAAAAAAAATTCTTGGAAGTTATTTTTACGATCGATACGATTCACTGGGTTGTTGTGTTCGTATCGATATAAAAGGAGTGGAAATTGTGAGGAAAAAGAGATTCAGGCGATAGACGACAGCCGATAGAAAATACTTAACAAGTGAAGATATTCAGCCGATAGAAGATACTTAACAAGTGAAGATATTCAGCCGATTAGCCGATAGCCGATGATATCAGTTGCAGCCAGTAGAGGACACTCAACCAGTCTCAACCAGTTGCAACCAGTAGAGGACACTCAACCAGTCTCAACCAGTTGAAGCCAGTAGAGGTCCAGCCAGTAGAGCCATTCTGCCGAGGACCACCAACCAGTAGAGGCCAACCAGTAGAGGCCAATCTGCCAGTGGATGACACGCAACCACAGTGGACATTCTGCCAAGGAACGCCAACCAGTAGAGGCCAATCTGCCAGTGGATGACACTCAACCACAGAGGACATTCTGCCAAGGAACACCAACCAGTAGAGGCCAATCAGCCAGTGGATGACACTCGACCACAGAGGACATTGTGCCAAGGACCACTAACCGCCAACCAGTAGAGGCCAATCTGCCAGTGGATGACACTCAACCACAGAGAACATTCTGCCAAGGAACACCAACCACCAACCAGTCGAGGACTTTCAACCATAGAAGACACTCAATCAGTTGAAGATACACAACCAGCAGAGGAGGAGGTGTTCACAGTCAGCGCAGCACCATTGAGCGCAGCACAATTCACAGGTTGTTTGATTTTTTTTATAATTTCTATGTAATATAATATGAGGGACTAAGCTCTTTCCCGGTGTGTGTGTGTGTGTGTGTGTGTGTGTGTGTGAGTTGCATGAAAGGATCAGGGCTTAAATAAAGTCCTAACCCCCCACGCCCACGCGGTGAACTAGTCGGTGGAAAATTAACTTTCTTCGGCCGCCATTATGCGGCCTTTGTATTTTCAACTAACCCTATAATCTTGTTCCTTTCTTTCGCTGCAGGTGCGACCTATCGGTTGCCCAATTATTATTTTATTATTAATTATATATATGTATATTATTTTATCAATTTCCCTTTGAAAATACATAACATCTTTTTACCGATCCATGGTATGTCTTCTCCGAGGACTTCTACTGTTCAATCCGAATTTTCTAGGACAGCGTTGCACAG
This sequence comes from Stratiomys singularior, assembly GCA_954870665.1. Classification (NCBI taxonomy): domain Eukaryota; kingdom Metazoa; phylum Arthropoda; class Insecta; order Diptera; family Stratiomyidae; genus Stratiomys; species Stratiomys singularior. The sequence goes on from OX940877.1 coordinate 66,699,378, forward strand.
TTTCATTGGGAGCAGGGTATCGGCCGGATCGGATCGGTTTGATTTCACAACATCCAGTATTGTAGAAATTTTAATTATTGTTTGCACTGTTGTGGTTGACACTTTTTTACTTTGTTGTTACAGGAGCTTCTCTACTTCACTTTCACTGCCTTTCACTAAACTCAACAACACCGACCCTTTGATGCCTAACTGTGATGATTCTAACGGCAATCTTTTCACTTGCCTAATGAAGCAGTCACACGTAGACCTTTGTTGTAATTAATTTAATCGTTTATCGTATTGAAATGTCAAGTAAGTGGAAATAAACTAAACTTAATAAAAGTTACGTATATAGAAGATATCGTTACGGTTTTCTGTTGAATTCGAATTTTACATAATCTTTGGGGGTATAAAGCACTACTTAGATAGGTCAAAGGACATTCGACACACCCACAGATCCATGAACGAGCCCCTTGAACCAGAAATAAGACATGCTTGTTTACATTTGAAGAAAAAGTTCATTGGCGTGTGGACTCGGCTGAACGCGGAAAATACGCACCATGTGCCATGAGCGTGTTAAGCACAGCAAATTTTGTATTATCGAAAATCAAAAATAATCTTGCAACGAATTAGATCAGTTCAGCAAATCAAAAAATCCGGTTTAAATACGGAACAGGCTTTCTTGAGTCGGATACTTACTATTGGTAGTGAAGGGGATCAAGTTCTTGGCCGGACAAGCGGAAGACGATTTATTCTCGAAAGGTCGTTTTTAGAGGAAGTGATACCACATATTTATGAGATGAGTTGGGCTGAACCGCACGTTTCAGCCGTTGCCTAACCTTGGTGAAACACAAGGAAAACAGGTAAGTCCACAAGCAATGCTTTTAGTATATTGTGAAAGCGTTACAAGTACGCGCTCTAATGAAAGAGTGCTGCCGCTGCGAGATTAAGCTCTGCTTAGTGTCTGCATGTCCACATGCTTAGTATTCGATTAAGCAGGTGAATTCCGTGACAAACGTGTCACCTACACATCGGTGCTGATCGGACAGTTCATGGCATATTATTCGTTACGAAACAGTTACAAATATTTACTGGAACAAGTTGCGAAACCCATCGCGAGTTGGCAGCACTCTCCGTTCGGTACCTGTACTAAGAAGTACATGCCATTGGTAGCGCATTGCAAATCGATTTCGCGCCGGACGTTTGTGCTTTGGAAAGCTTGCACCAGTGTACATAGCACTCGTTACTGCAGTTTGTTCTTCAAGAGCAATGGAATGAACTGCATTTTCAATGGCGATGGAAATTAAGGAATTAAATGGAAGTTCAGTGTAAGCTTTCCTATGTACGACAATGACTAAGCAACTGGTTAACCCTCAAACCAATGTTGAACACAATGAAAACTCAACTACTCAACAGTTACCTGTAAAAGATTATACTTAAGTACAACTGCATGCGCTGTCTTAAGCAAACGCACTATTCAATTCGTACTTTAATCGCGTAAGTGAACACAAGGAAAGGATTGCAAAATAAGCGCCGACTACTTAAGATGTGTAAATCGACGTATCAACCTGCTTGTTTGACTGCTGTAATCATGCGTAATTTCATATCAATGTCTTCATGCCAAACTAGCGATTATTTCATAGCGTGCATCTCGTTCCATTACATATGTAGCTCGCTCTCAAGTTCAACAGCGAGCGTTCTATGGTTGCCTTCCAACCAAATATATAACTAAAGCAAAACTACTCTGCAAACGCCATTCCCGGGTGAGAATGTGTAGAAATTCAAGTATCTTATGAGCAAATAAAAACCACACACACTTCATGCTCTGCGAATTCCAGCATCAAGGTTCCTCGGACAAACCAGTTGTGCATTTAACATTCATAATTTAAGAGTTGAGAGTTTGTGGCTCGAAGGCGGAACCGATTTTGAAAAAATATTCAAGAAGTGGCTGGAAATTCTAATGTGGCGAAAAGTTGTTCCTAACTACCGGTTAGTTACGAAAATTTCAAATTGAATATTAAGGCTTCTCATCATGCAAATTGGTATGTTGGCAGACTTCAGACTTGATTAGTAAGTTTGCTAAAACATTGAGTTAATTAATTTTTCAACACGGTCGCTCAAACTATTACATTCTTCGTAACATTGCTCTAAGAAAATTTTGCCATTTTCATAATGCGGTCTTTCAACCGTTTGCCTTATTCGCAATGCTCACCATTCCATGACTTCCGAGGCACTTTACGTTGTCAGGCAATGCGCTCGATTTTGAGGACAATGTCAGCTCCAACGACGCTTTGCAAATCAGTACGAACCGCAATCAAGCTTTCTGTGATTCCTTTCTCTTGCTCTTCGTCTTTCGAATTTTGCAACTTTTTAGTTAAACTCGCATTTCATATTCCTATCCTCCTCAGAATACTCAATTCAGGAACACACAAGGAATAGCAACGAACATTTCCTTCATATTACCTTATTCAATTTTGATCCTCGTTTTGGACGATGAAGCTTAAAATGCGCGTGTCCTGATTGTTAATCGTGCTTTATTTCCAATGTTCATACATTTCTGGTGCCTTCCTTGTTAATTGTATATGTGCCAGGAGAGGAGTTTCCAATTCTTGACTTCATTTCTTATATGTTCTATAGTTATGACATTCTTTCACGTTGAAACATTCGAAGAAAAATGCTCCTTTTTCAGATCAACTCCAATGAGCATATTCTGCAATGAGCGTTTCAGATTTCAGGTATTCAAAGATTCCGACTCAGTTTTTCATACTGTTTCGCAGACAATCATAGAAAGAATTTTTCAACATTTTAAGAAAAAACTTAAAAATTTCCATGGCGGTTTTTTCCAAAAACAAATAACTCGTAATGTAAATCAGTCGCCAAGATTGTGTGCTCTCACGCCCTTAAACTTTAGGACATCTACGAGAATAAGCCATGAGCAATTCATAAGACAAGATATTGGATACTCAATTATTAGCCCCTTAATTCACACAAATATTGATAAAGTTATCATTTTGTCCTAATGTAAGGTTCTGGTGTGAAGTGTAATAAACCCCATATTTACATAACGACCAACCTTAAAAAACTAATATACAACCCAGTTATTTTTCAATGAAGACATGATGAAGAAGACTTGAATGAAGATGTAAAGAATCGAATCCAGCCGCTAGTGACCCAACAAATTATTGCTAATAAGGTGTTAAAAATAAATTATTTTAGTACGTCTCTTTAAAATGAGTTTATAACTTTGATTGCTATTGCTTCGGACTGTTGCACTAATTAGAAATCTTGTTGTGCAAATTTTATGCAGTTTATTGATCTACTAGAACGAATTTACTCATTTCCGTTTGGAAGATGAACTTCTCTCCTCGCGTACAAGACATTCAGCCTCTTTAACTTATTTCAACCCCTTTAAAAGTTAAAAAAAATCAAAAAAACTAAAATAGACTCAACTGAATTATTCCAGAAAGCAAGTGACTTTTATACCTTTTACTGCTCTTTCCGAAACGCCGTTCCTTTGTGTTATCAATTTACATATCCCAGGTAATCTTTTGAAAGATTAAAGATTGAAAGAGAAAGAAATATTACTTCAGCTTTTGCATTAAGAACCAATATCAAACTGTTCTTCTTAGCTCAGTAAACGTACCCGAGGAAAAGGAGGACTTCACGGAATATGACCCTGAACCAACCATGGACTACGATTCGACTGATTATCCGAAGCTGACGCTTTGGGCTGGCGGATATGATGTTTTGGACCTAGTTGCTTCGCAGCTAATTGGCTCCAATCTAACGATCACACCGTCTCCGTCCGGTAAAACCTTGGCAATTCTCGGAGTAAGTTCGAAGTTCGCACAATTGAGTGGTATTAGTGTATTAGCGCTAGTCTATCTCTGTGCATCTGTTCCCATAATGGCTCGTGTTAACCCTCGCTTAGTAAAGACAACCATGGAACTATAAAGGCGACTACACAAATGATGTTGACTAGATGTCGACGGAACAGTAACATTCGAAAATGAAAGGTCGAAAATTAGGAAACCGAGTACAACCAGAGATTTTTACTGCATTCGGGCGCAACAGGAAAACCATTTGTGCACCGAAGCGACCAACATAAGAAAAAAACATGATTTCCAACCTGGGAAAAACAAAAAAAACACACGGTACAGAAAAACAAAATGGTTGAGAAACCTATGATTGATGCTGCCACCACCGAACGGATTTAAGAATGGGGCACAAATAAAGAAATCCCTGTACGGCAGACACCGAGCATTTCAATTATCTTAAGCCGTGCAGAGGAAGAGCGGTTCTACCGTAAAACGGAAAGAGTCTTGAACCGAACAATTGGCAAATGCGTTGCACAAACGATCCTTAGGAAGGAGGTTGAAAACGAAGTTCGGGAGATGGAAGACATCCTAACCCGAATAGGTCACTATAGACGTAGGTGGCTGAAGCTAGGTGAAGATCAACAGGCTAATCCCTTCGAAAGCACAGTAGGTTTCCGGATTCATACTGCCAGCAAAAGGTTGGCCCACAGCCTAATCAAAGGAGATCGGACGAGGACAGGGCGTCGATGAATCAAACTGTGATGGAGGAGGGATTCTAGACGGGACTATCCAAAGCTGCCAAGAAAGCAGCTAAAAACCCTACCTAAAGTTGAATAGCGATAAACCTCCACAGGAACCGAATCTTCGCATGTAACCCATGAAACATAGATTAAGAAGCGTCGAAAACCTATTGGGCAGGCACTGCTGCTTAAACGCACCGTCAATAGATCTTATGCGGATGTCTTGGGAGAAATCAAAGGAGCGCTAAGGGTGAGACATCCAAACTACAAACAAAGCTGTACGGTGATGTACTTGTTGAGTTTCGACCAGATGCAAATAATAAAGACACGTTCCGTGCCTCAGTCAAAAGAGCCCTCGGAGGAAAAGCAACAATAGCCTCACTCGAGCTTTTAGCCACACTCGAAATTAGAGCATTGATTGCTACGGATCTGCACGAAAAAGAAAACGCCTTTAAAGCGATTTTCATGAACTTAGTGAGACGCAAGTTAGATCGACCAAACCAAACAATAGGGGTCAATTAAAGAATGGCGAAATTCGAATAGTGTGGGTTATTTGTCGGATACGGCGAAGAGTGATTCCTCTCCTGTCTTTCATGTGCCAAGGATACTATTATACCGTGCAGGTATGTTATAGAAATTATATAAGCGCCTTGTGCTACAATTGCGACAAGACAGGGCACAAAAAGAAGGATTGCACAGTAGAAACACGCTGTGTTCTTTGTCAAGAGTACGACCCGAGACCAGATGAATTGAAACTCATCCCAGGTACAGGGAAGTGTCGGGTCTTCTAACCAAGGGTAAAGCGTTTCTGCAATGATTCACACCCTTCAAATCAATCTACATTGAAGCATAATCGCTCAAGATCTGCTCGAACAATTTGGGAGAGACAAGCAAGCAGACTTGCTGTAATTAATGTAACGTAATAAATGAGAACCGGGAACAGGCATGTAACCGACCAGCAGCTTATAACGCAGCCATAAAATATCTCCGCGGGCTAATCAACAACAGCAAAGCCAGCCGTTGGAAAAACCTGGTGGATGACATGAACAGGGATCCATGCGACCTGAGGCACAAAATAGTGATGCGGAAGCTCATTGCCCAAAGGTCACCAAAGAAATACCAATGGAAATCCCACTTTCCACGAAGATGAAATTGGAGAAAGTAGTCTTGTCTGTGAAGGCAAGAGAGGCTTCAGGACCAGAAGGCTGAGATGCTACACATGGTCTTTCGCTTTTACCCTAACCGGCTCCTTCGCATGTTCAACGCATACCTTCGCGAACGGGTGTTCCCAGAGTCGAAAGGTGGTGAGACTTGTGCTGATTACTAAGGTGAAAGGAAAACCGGAGTCACCGGCTGCATACCGTGTGCATGCTAGTTTTCAAAAAACTTATCAGGTGAAAACTCTGACGTGGTTCGTAACGCCGGGGAAATATCCTTCACGGCAGTATGGCTTCAGAGCAAAGTGGTGAGCGCAATCCAACGTGTGGAGGCACACAGCATTTCCACACGACGAGTCGTCCTGCTGGTTACTCTGGATGTCCGAATTGCATTTAATTGTGCTCGATGTGTGGATATTCTGGAAGCGCTTGAAAAGCGTTTTCAAGTATCAGTATATCTGATGCGGATTCTGAGGGACTGCCTGAAGGACTGCAGTCTAATCTACGACTCGAAGTAACGTAGCCGAAAGACGATTCTTACTTCAGGTGTCACTCATGGCTCTATCCTTGGCTCGGACCTGTAGAACATCTCCTATGATGGATTACTGTGGCTTGAACTGCCGTATGAGTCACGTTTAATCGGCTATGCGGACGTAGTCACAGCGCTAGCCACTGGACGCACTGTCGACTATGCGCAACTCAGACTAAATACGTTCATACGGCTTCCACCTCTAGAAGCCGACTCCTAGTGCGAGCAGTGGAGTCGGTTCTACGCTATGTATCAGGCCTGCATGTCGACACTCTCAGCAAGGAGTTACACCGAAATCGGTTTGCACAGATGTAGACAAGGAGCATTGCGAATAGCATGCGCATATCGAGCAATATGCGGGACGGCAGTGCTGGAAACCTTCATTTTTTCAGAAGAAGACACGACAGAAGGAAGAGACACGTCGCCTTCTCAGTGATTGGCAAGAGTCCTTGGAATAAGGCACAATGGATACGTGGATTAGATCTCTGGTCCCTGACCTAAGGCCGTGGACTACTACTTTATCCAGGTTGTTTTCGGTTTTACCTGCATAACATTGACAGGTCACTGTCTCATAACTGCATGTTTTGTGCAGGAGAAGTGGATGACGCCTGTCACACATTCTTCTCGTGCAAAATATGGAGTAAACAGTGCGGGGACCTCTTCGCCAAATTGCACGGCTCCACCCAGAAACTATAGTCGGAGAAATTCTGAAAACAATCGACAAATTGGAATCGCGTGGCACAATATGCTCAGGCAGTGCTGACACTCAAAAAAGCTATACTAGAGCGTTGGAAAGCGACGGGGATGGACGGATATCTTTTCTAGCACTTCAGTCCCGCTGGAAGAGTCCCATTATCTGACGGTCCCTCTAGGCGTAGGAACACGAGGCCTAGCCTGAAGTAATGTGTCAAACTATTCCCGGGTAGATTCTCAGTTTGAAAGGGCGTGTGTTTATGGGTAGTTCAGAAGCGTTGCGCTTCTGAAAGCCTCTTCTTCTGCCTCTCTACCACAAAAGTATGTCAGTATGCTTTAGATGCGTGACTTCAACAATTATTATTCTATTATTTTCATGCCAACTTGTTTTCTTTCTTATTTCTTATAAGACTTAAAGTGCTCTGGATCAAACTCGATGTTACTTATTTCGAGAAAGACGATTAATTGTAGAGTTAAGACCATAGCTTTGGCCCCCAAACGAATTTTTTCCAACATGCCCTCGTTTGGTTTTCCCCAAATTCTACAAGAAAGCTAGCTTACTTCAACTGTTTTGGAATCTTCTACAGACTGTAAGCGTAGACCATGCTTCCATGTCCTTTTTGCACCTTCGAGTGTGCATGTGTTCAATCCTCACGAGGAAAGGACTTGAACTTGCTGGTCTTTGCATGAAATGAAAAACCAGACGGCATTCAAGCCGAGATTTGGCAATCGGTCTGCAAATGGAACTGCGCTAAACATGGTTGACGCATTTGCAGATACAAAGATCACTGCGAACCGCATCAGCATGTCGGAGAGTTTCTGTGTCATTGTAGTCGAAATCATTGATAAACAAGCAACCTCCTTGTTTTGGAAAGAGTAGAAAAACCTACCTCCGAAGAAACTAAGATAGTGAAAAATCAGGCGCCAACGATGAGTGTAAATTGATATGCCAAACGGTTTCAGGCTTAGTTCTGTAGTGGGCAGTAATTTCAGCATACATTTCGATACTTCATCAGTTTTCCCCACTGGCAGTCTGACACAGTGGGTACAAAAGTCTTAACTTTTCTACTCCGAAAAGAATCTTTCTTGTGGTCAGGTTACAACTGTCACACGGTCTGGTTGCTGTACATCGCCGATTCCATTTCTTTGCAGCATGACATGCGACTTTATAATTCCGGTCCCTTACGCATCAACTACGCTTCTCGGAGATTTTGCTGCACCACCTTGGCTGGAAACCTCCAAGCAAAAGGAGTGTTTTGGACATGCGGCCACGTCTCTCCCCCAAGTGCTCAATAGAGATTTGTGTAGCTATCGTCTTCCCGCAGCTCTGCAGCAATTTTCCTAACTTTTTGTTCCGTAGCAGTTCCGATATCCGGGAGAGACTGTTACACACACTGTTACCTTTTCGATGTCATGATATAATATGATTTCATCTCTAGACAGCGATTGTTCCACATATTGCTTTCTTCTTTTTGTTCGTTTCTCAGGGACCAAGCGATACATCACCAAAAAGAGCCCTGGTGACTCACCTCCATTCTGAAGAGTCACCCACATGAAATTGGGCCTCCCTCACACGTTGGGTTATATATCCGCCATTTCTTACGATTTATCGGGTACCTTTATTGCCTCTTCCACGTATCTGAATAAAGGCCTACCTTGCCGTGTCCCATAGCACCTCGCTAAAGTATTTGTTTTGTGGCTGGAGGTCTCGACGATTGTAACATTGCGGAAGCTGAAAAGGGAAACTGTGGTCTGACTCCATTGATGAAGACAGCCAATCGCTGCTCGGATTAATTCTCGTATCGATCCGTTCGCCATTGGGCTTTGCGGTAAAGTCTGTTACATTCTTTTCGCTTTTCAGCGATTTCCGTATTTCCGTATCACGTCATGACCGTCGCCTAGGTATTGAGAAGTCACACGCAGACGTGATGAGACTCGAGATAGAGTTTAACACGTTTTCGATTCCTCTAGTCCCTGCTGTGATCCCGCGAACACATCGGCCTCCATTTTAGCAATGTTCCCACCTATGTCTAAGGTACCTTCCTTCGAGTTTGCTCTGAAAAGATAAAATTGGTTCATTTGGCGTGAGATAGACACTGATTAACGTGATATCCGCATCTTTCGTCAGCTTAATTCCATGCCCAACTGGAAGCAGAACTCTATCTTGCTAGTCTCCTCCCTGATATGTTCTGATATGGTATAGAATTCAACAGCAGATCGGTTTTAACTCCCTCGAAAACTGATCACGCAAGTTTAGTGCGGCTGCTCTATGATGTAGGTTGATCTGCAAGGCTTGAATCATATTTTAACTTTACCCTTGCTAAATGCCTCTTTGAACTCCAGGCAGCTTCCGCTTCGGTATCACGTGCTTTTCGGGGATGGATTTCATTGTTTCTTCAGCCCTCACACGCTACACTTTCTTTGCAGCCTTCTGAAATGCTTTGTCAGGTACCAGTTGGAAGTCAGCGTCTATCACTTCTCTTTCCTGCAATTTGGCTTTAGTGGACTATATGCCATATTTCTAATCTTACCAGAGGAAGTTACCATGCCAAGTTAATACTCTTAATGGCAAAAATAATATAAATAATAAAAGGCTAAAACGGTTGGTCCCAAAATGAAGTTTTTATTTGGTTTATAACTGTATAACCCTTGCAAAGTTTTATGTAACACCAAATACTTAAAATTTAATTGATAAACCAGTATTTGTAAAGTTCTAATTCCCCGAGCTACCAGGGAGTCGAGTAAAAATAGATAGGATAACGTGTCGTCATATATTGAAAACGCATTTAGATGTTCAATTGCCGACGATTAGGATATTTAAAAAAATATTAGGCAGATTTCTGTACCTATAATATCTACAAGCATGGCCCGACCGAAACACTTACAAACATACCACTAGAAATAAACAATACGAACAGAAACCTTCCAACACTGGAACTTTGTCAGACAATAAACTGGATTTAAAACGTCAAATATCTTCTCCCTAATGCAAACCAAACAAACTCTTCTGACTGTACGGGACCAATGCATATCAGCAGCAAAGGGGAGGAAACGAACGGAAAAAAGGAATCCAAGGCAAAGCCAAAGAACCATCGAAAAAAACAACTTTAACTGTAGGAAGAACCGAGAGATGTCATACTCATTGTTAAAAATGAACTTGCAGGATAAACGATAACCCCCAGGTCAGTGCTTCGAACTTGATCGGTTTGGTCAATGTGGACGTCGAAATAAGGTCGGACCACAGTATCCAGTCACCAAAACTTCTGGCTTTTTCCAACCCTTCTGAAACTGTGAAAACCTTCGCTTCATGTTGGATTATCATTCCATCAAACGAACAAATGATCGCTTTTCATAGTAACATATAATAAAAAATAATAAATTATCAATGCTAAGAAATTCAAAGGAGCTGCGAAAATTAAATATAGAACCGTACTAGGAAAGAAAAGAATGAAACACGCAAACAAAAGCACTAGATAAGCAAACATTGATGCATTCGAAACGACAGTAACACAGTGTTAGTAATATCAAATTTGGAAGTCATTCAATTGTCAATGACATTCAAACTTCTTTAAGACGAATTCAAAACTTAAAAGCCGAGATGGGTAAAAGATAGCTATCTTCTCCATGAAATGCAGAAATGGCACAAACATCAACCACCAAGTTATATGTTGAAAGATACACTTTCGTCTATCAAAGATTTGGGTGCCACTCCACTTAAAGGTGTGAACAGGTGTGAAGATAAGGCTACTGTGCTTATACTATTAATTGGGATTCGACTAACGTATTCGTAGAAACATAGGACATAAAGAAAACCGGGAAATGAGATATGCATTAACATTTGTTTTGAATGTGCTGCCATGCAAAATGACTCACATATGCAATTACATCAAACATTTGCGACAAATGAATAACTCTGAAAATTGTATTTTAATTTTTTATTCATAAAAAACAACTGAGATGCTCCCCATCGCGATCTCGCCACTTATCTACTTCGCTGCGTTTTCACGTATTCACTTTATTTGACATGTATTTATTTACATTTTATTTCACTTTATTTACTACGAGAGTATATAAAATTGCTTTCATTCTAATGCTGGTTGGTAATAACCTCTAAGCTTTCGACGTCTATGCAGCAGGTGGCAAAAAAGCCGGGGTCAATTGTGAATTTCAGACTTTTTTGGAGATCCTTGAACTTGAAAATCGACTACATATTTTATTCTTTCCATCGATTTAAACGTGGGATTTAAAAAATACAAGGGAATATTCATGCAGTCATGAGTAAGGCAACAACAAGTACATCTCACACTCACGCATGAATTAGCCTTAAATTGGTGAAGACCAGCTGCTACAGGGATTTACTTTTTTTGTTACTTTGTTACCCTTGGATCTTAACAAATCATTGACGCCGGCCGACTTGAGTTTTCCTGATGATGATATAGGTTATTACGTTTAAAGATTAGGTGTCTGTCGACAGGTGTTAAGAAACAAGTTTTCCAAACCAAAGGACGAGCCAATAGTTCAGCAAGTAGAACGGCTTAAGAGCTTTCTCGTACCTCGCATCAACAACAACTATCGGAGAATACAGAAGAGCAACCATCCTACGCTGCATTTAATGAATTTTACCTTGACAAATGTGCGAAATCCGACTGAAATTAATAACCAGTCAAAAAATAAAGAAAGAAATTTCACTCGGAAACCCAGCACTGATGATGCAAGGCATGATGGCAGAAATGACCCAATGGTGTTTGCAGCACAAGCCCCCTTTTTAAACAGAAATGAATCAGTTGAATCACATGTTTATACTCACGTGGAATGCTAATTCCTTGCTTTAACGAACTTTTATAAGTCTGCAGTCCGTTATTTGTATATAGTGTCTTACTCTCGACAATAAATTTGAATAATCCTCATCCAGGAATCTTTCTTGAAGAGCGGAACGCGTCTCTGCTTCCGCAACTTTAATTTATACAAAAACAACAGAACACCGATTATTATGGTGTAGAGCCACCAAACATAGTAAAAGACCTCGAAACTATATTCGACATAGAGGGAATGGTATCCTTCATTCGAGATTTCAATATTTATCTATCAGATTCATCACAGCACAGAAGCAGAAACAGATTCATCACAACCACGAATGCAAGCCTGCACTTTTCCAATGAGCTAACGCATTTTGGTCAGACACGCATAAGCATCCTAAACTTTGAAATCTTCCGCGAATTTCACTCCAACATACGAATAAATGTCTTCAACAACCTCCCCTCAAAAAAATCAACCGGTACAGTTCATAATTCAGGGCAAATCGGAGAAGGGCCAGGTTTTGTTTTTGGAGGTTTATACTTTCGCATTCATCAGAAATTATCAGGAAAACACCTTTTGGGAGAAGGACTTCGACAATGAGGACAATATCATAAGAAAAGTCAATGAACTCACTTAACGGAGCCACAGCTAGATGATATGATACGGCTATTAGACAAACAACACACCAAAGACTTAATACAGAGCCTAATTAAACGAAAAGCACCTGAACCCGTCGCAATTAAAAAAATGCTGAAATAGTTTCTAGACAACGTCATCACTACCCAGACGGACAGACACTCACCAGCAAAATTTATCATTTGCCTAGGCTTCCAAAAACGCAAAAATCAGCTAAGATTAGTGTAATATCCAAGCCCAACGAAAACCATACCTTCCATTTAAATTGTAGACCCATTAGTCTGCTCTAGTCAATCTCTCAAATAGCTAAAAAGGCAGACTTCACGGAGTGAGCCAAAAATTCATCGATGAACAATGTGATTTCAGAGAAGCACTGTAGACCAGCAAATCAGAAATGTATTTACCACAGGGAGTCAATACGCTTAGCTTGACATATGTAAAGCCTTCGACAAAGTCTAGCATGCAGCACTCATCTTCAAAATGCATGAGCTCTCTATTCCATTTCCATACCTTCATCTTGTCCATGATTTCTTCAAAGGCTGATCTTTTATAATTAAGAAAGAAGATCATCTCTGAAGCCTCAAATCCATAATGAATCACAATAAAAAGAAACATAATGAAGATAAGACTAGAATAAAACTTTTAATGAAGATTAGACTGGAATTTCAAATTAGTGGTTGTGAGTGTTCTTATACTCACAGAAAGGAATAGAGTGAGCGTCCTCAATCCTACTAGCTCCACGTAAACCTTGCTTTAAGTCGAGGAAGACCCGACATCATCAGTAACTTTTCGATGGCCGGCACGGTATCAACATCAAGTAGGCAGTGATTAGTGTGCAGGTGATGATGCAGGTGAATATAAGTAGCAAACAAAACAAAATAAAAAAATATCTCAGTAAAACAAAAAGTCAGGAAGAAAAATCTCAAAAACAATTCTCAGTAGAAAAAAAAACACAAAAAAAATTTCTTGTAACATTTTTGGGAAGAAAATTTCCATTGATATGTTTCACTTGTTTATTGTGAACATATCGCTTTAAGTAGGATAGAAAAATGTTGATATATAGATAGAAATTCAGTATCAAGTTATGGAAAATAAAGGATAGAAATCGTGACTAAAGTATTGAGGATAATTAGCAGAGGAAGTATTAGAAGCTGCTTGAAGTGTTTAACCCCAGAAGTCCACGAGTCGCAAAATCTTTGAATTACAAAGCCCAGGAGAATATCTTGATTAAGATCGATGCCAAGAAGAATGTAAGCAGCAAGCTGAGGTGGAGTTTCGTGTTGGAGGAAGCAGAGGTAATCAGAGGTAGCGCAGCGGAGTTCATTGAAGTCCCGAAACCAAGCTGAGGTGAAAATTCGTGTTGGAGCAAGCAGAGGTGGTCAGAATCAGCGCAGCACAATTCATGTATATTAAATATTTTATATTTACTTACTTTCATTTCGTCATTTCTATTTATTTATTTTGTCTAATATGAAAGAGTAAGCTCTTTCTGTGTGTATGTGTGTGTATGTGACATGGAAGGATCAGGCCTAAAATAATGTCCTGAAACCCCCACGCCTACTCGGTGAGATCGTCGGTTAAAAGTAACTTCCTTTGGCCGCCATTATGCGACCTTTGTATTTTCAAATAACCCTGTCTATTTAACCTTGTTCCTTTCTTTCGCTGCAGATGCGACATATTGGTTGGCCCAATATATAATTAAATTATTATTCATTATATATACATTTTTTTTTTTTTTTTTGAAAATACTTCACAAAACCTAGAAGACCGGCAGAGCCAGCCAGCTCAAAAAGTGAGAAGAATTTCCTGTCGGAGGAGAAATTGCTTCGCGAATATTTTCACGTCACTCCTCTTGGAGAGAGGGGCCAAAGACGCTGGTAAGAAAACCAACATGTATCGGAGACTCAATATGACAATGGCCGAAAGAACGGCGCTGCTCAGTTCAACAAAATGTCAAATAAATTAGATCAGGCCCTTTCACAAAACGATTCTCTCTTCGAAAAGCGTCGCGGAAACAAAGAACTCAACGCCCAATTGACGAACAAAAACAAACCTAAATAAGAAATAGTGCATCTTCACAAAATAAAGCGGAAATTCAAAATCCTTCTTCCTCTCTCAAAAAATCTAAAATGGCAGAAGCATCAGCAGAGGGAATTATTGTTTCCACTATAGAATCAGCCAACTACCCAGAGGAGTCAGAAAGAGATGTGGCAGTTTACTCCAAACCCGCCACTCCAACAATCAATAGCGTCTTTCCCGAAGATAGCCGTCGCTCCAAACCACTCCCTCTATCGAATCCACAACTTAAGAATGATACGGATCGTTTTGTAATAAGAGAACCAGACAAGTAATTGGCCTTGGCATACTCGTGGCTAACATATTACAGAATCTAACATCCGGAAACATCGCAACTGGCCCATACAAACTGGTCAAAGTCCAAAATCAGATGTGGAAGCGGTGGACCCCAGATATGGAAATAATGTTTGCTGAGCAGCAAACACAGTTCTAAAGCGTGATGCAGCGAATGCTGGCAAATAAAACCCAAACCATGTTAGCCTACACAAAACACTGCAAAGAAAAAAAAATTATGACATCAATGGGTCACATTTCCATACTCACGTCAAAAGCGAATTTCCTGCTTCGGAACCCTGAATGTCTGAACCCGGTAAGCTAGACAAATCTTCATTCGAACATAAATCATACTCATTCAAAGGACTCTCCTGAAGCCGAATCTCTAACTATTCTGAATCCCTTACTATATTTTCTGCAGAAATGAAAGATTAACGGGTAGAGGAGGCGGTGCAGTCATTCTCGTAATGTAGAATGTGAGTCACAATGTCATCAAAACACCACATCTCCAACACATGGCAGCCATGGTGATCGATTTCCGAACTGATTTTACGGAATTTTTCGTTATGTCAATCTACAGTCCTCACAGAACTGGACTCCATACTTTGCTGGTCGCATATTTATAGTCGGAGACCCCAACTGTACATACCGCTTCTACGAAGCTGTGAGATACAATTATACAAGGGTCGGGCTACGCAAATCGTTCACAGCAAATCAACTCAGCCTGCGCATCCCCAACAAACCAACACACTACTGCAATTTATACCAAGTAATTTATATACCAAGTAATTTCACAAATGATGTGAGCGTATAAATCCTTGACATAATATCATCAGACCACAAGCTTATTCCATGTCCATGCCAAAGGTTCGAAACGGGCGACGACATTGAGAAAACAATACAAACTCTAACAAACAAGATCACGCGGACAAAAGAGTACAATACAATTACAACTCTGAAAAAAGAAATGTATCCCCACGAACTCCAACAAACGATCATAAAACATCTAAGGAGAAGAAACGAAGGCCTACAAGCCCAAAACGTGACCAAATAAGTGCATTTAAAATACGTAGTGGGAAATCTCTTTGCAAAATGTTTACCCTGGTTCTTTATAGAGAGTGTCAGATAATTTACTACAAGCACCAACGGGGTGATAAATGCAATTTTCCTGCTGCAAAAGAATCCGAAAATATGGCTATCAGCGTTTTTCATTGTCTTTCCGGAGCCGAGAATAGACTCGATGTTTTGCCAAATTGGTTGCCTATCAGCTTTTTCTCATAAATGTCGAAAATTGCACCAAAGGGCATGGCCCCACTAAGGCATTTTATGATAGAAATATCATATCGGAAGAACTATCACTCCACTGAGCTCCAACTCATTGTCGCACAGCACACAAGAACAGGTCTACATGGGACTCACTCTAGAGAAGTCAACAGGAGTGGTTATGTTTAACAAAGTCCTGCATTCAGGAGTTACGTTCAAAACACATAAAATCAACCTGCCGCAGTAGCTCGAATTCTAAAAGTATCAAGCAATGAAGTACTTCTTCTGGAAGAAGCTTACATTGATTCAATGTGTAGGACGCAGACAAGTGACGTAGGAAACAACATGTCAGCAATTGATGATCGAAAACTTCAATGGTTTCCCGCGAGAATGAACGGTCCCTTGCTAAATTCAACTATGAGATGAGGATTCATTTCTCATCAGATGATGATTGCAACTGTGAACAACTAGTTCAAAAGTTTAAGTTACTTAATAAGAAAAGCTCATCTTTAGTTACGATTTACGTGACAAAATTTAAATTTGCAATTACGTGATTTGTAAATTCCAAATCAAAAAATCATTAAGAACTTTCCAATAACCTATCTTTTTATGGTGGCAATTCTCCCTTTTTGGCATATGCGGAAATCATAAATGGAAAAAATATAGAGAGGCCCTCTCCATATATATGAGCGTACGTGAGCGTCCGAAGTTTTAATCTAATTTTTCCCCCTCATAAGCTGTTCAAATGTTCGGCTCCATTCGCTCCTGTGTCATTTGCAACGTGATATCTATAATCATATCGGAATTTCAATATAGACAAAAATACGAAAATCTACATTCATAATAAACTAATGACTGCTGAAAAATGCACTACTTTTATACATTTTGTTGGAGGGCATATATCTGCCCTGAAATTGGAAATTACCACCAAAATCATTACCGACGCTGTGACATAAAAGTTAACTAACTAATTAAAGCATGCGATTTGCATCTCGAAAACATTTTCATTGTAATAATAATATCAATATTTACATTTTCCAAAGCCTTCGGCTACCCTCGGTTTCAAATTCGACAGTGAGTTAACATTACAGTAAGAAAAGCAATTTCTGTAAAGGAATGGTAATAGATATTACTTAAATGTTGAAAATATTATCAAATCGGTCGGTAAATAATGCACTTCACTCAGTCAACGTTAATTAAAAATGTGAAACGCTTATATTGAGCATCTAATTCTCATTGAGCATAAATATATGCTCATTAATCACATTGACAACGGAATTATTGAGTGTGACATAATTGATTAGCATAGAGAAGACTTGATATTAGCCTCAGATTGCTATGTCCCTGTGTTTATTCAGCTCGAGCAAATTAAATCTAAGAACGAGCATCGGTCATAATCGTATGGAATGCGCGGGGCTTAATTCTTCGGGAAACAATGTGCATGAGGAGTTAACAGTCCCGTTAAGTCGATTTTTCTGTCCGTGGCTACTACAAATGTGGGCGTAGGCCCTCTCTATATCTTATTCCTCTATGGCGAAAATACTAGCCTGTTGGGACGATTTTACGGAAAGCAAGTTGCAAAAAAACGCACATGCTAATTGTGTGTTTAATAGTGAGATATTGATCCATGTAGTGATTATACGCTGTCTTGAGTAGGTCATTAAAGTGTAAAATTTGTTTATTTGTCAGTGGAACGAAATAGTAGCGAAAAATTGGAAACATCGAAAGGAATTTACTGACAGAAAACCAAAAAGCAAAGTTGTACGATTACTTTTGAGGAAAAAATATAAAATAATACGTAAGTTTTGAGGTTGAATGACGGTTATATATATAGCATTTGATATGAATCTACTTATTTCAACTGTTAACACCATAGTAAAATCGTAAGGACGTAATGCTAAAAGTACAAAATGTGCATCAATATCGAAGGGACTATGATTCTTTGGCTAAGATCACAAGACTATACAAGGCCTGGTATCAGGAATGGTGAAATAATTATACCGACGATATGACGTAGAAGATGATTCCACCAAATTTACTAGGCCTCTGCAAGTGCATCTACTTCAGACTGCCCGCATAAATTACATGAACACTCATTGAAAGCTCGTGCTGGATGGTTCAACCGTTTTAAGAAACGGGTCAATCAACAACATTAATAAAATCTTAGAGGCAGGAAGCGTAGGTGACGATGCAGCAAATGAATTTCCAGAACATTTGGTTGAAATTATTTAAAATGGACTTTGTTCCAGCTCGAACAAGAAGTTAGTGAATTGCATCCTGTTGTTTATTTATCTTCCTCGTGAAACCACCTCACGATGACAACTAAAGGTTCAAGGCATTATTAAGACATTAGCAGCTCATGTTCCGCGGCAAACATTTTCAGTATGAATCAAGGCCGTTAAAGGCGGTGGGGATAAAACTCTGATTTTTGGAAAAATTAAAGTATCCTCAACGTCATCGAAAATATTTGGCTGGCTTGGGATAAAGTTATGCAAACAGCAGTAAATACTGTCTGGAAGAAAGTTTGTACTGATCTTCAATAATTTTAAACGTGAAAAAGAAAGTTTAACTGAAGTAAGGGAACAGGCGCATGATGATATGATGATATGAACTTGTGTAAATTTAGAGCAGCAATTGGGCTTAGAAATTGAAACTGAAAACACAAACGAATTTCAAACTAACTCTAATTAACACGTTGATCCCGGCGCCAAATTTGCTGTCCTGTGAGCGAGCCTGTAGCGGAACGGTTCCACCCTGCAACCGCTTCGTCAATTTCTTTTTCTAAGTGAAACAATGAAACTGTCAACACAGACGTTCCTCCAAGAGAATTCGATCACATTTCATTAAGACTAAATTTATTTTTTAACGTTAACACTGTCTGTCCCACGGACTGACACCTAACGAAAATTCCAGTGCCGGTCCCCAACGGCTGATGCCGGCCAAACGGAAAGCTCAACGTGTTGACCTACCAAGATCATATCCAGTTCTCCAGGAGAATTTCACAATTTCGAAGAACCAGCGGAGATTGGTGATGTTTCATAATGTTCCCAAAACAGTTTTTCTACTAAAGGGTTAGCAGGGGCGTTTTGTCTCGTAGATCAGGTCCTATCCAAATTATAAGCGCTGCAACCTGTCTCAACACACATGGGTATCATTCAAGCATTGAAAAACTGTGACTGTATAGCATTATTTTCGTGGCTGATGACAGAAATGGAAAAATTATTTATTTCGAAACAACAGCTACACTTGCAGTCTCGCTTTCAACAAAACGCATACAGTAGGGAAATCAACTTTTGAATACTATTACTGAAATTTAAAATAATTCGCAGTAAAACCTCCCTTTAGTATTACTTACTACTTACTTACTTCCTTTAATTTAGTACTCATAACATGGAACATAGTCTTAAGATGATTAAGTGTTAAAATACAAACTAAAATACAAATAAACATAACCGATTAGAGAATGAATAAAATTACGATAAAGAACTACAAAAAGTAGCTTTAAGTAGCATAGATTTTGTTTTCATTTCAGATTTAGGTGGATCTAGTTTAGATTGATCAATTAATAAGGCTAGGGTATATTCATTTTAGAAAAGTAACTCAAAAAATTGGCTTTTGTGCGGTTTTCAACCAAAAAAATTAAGATCTTGCTCTATTCTCAGGTTTTCTGAGCGAATACAAATACAAAATAAAGAAATAAAAAACAAAAAATGATAGCACGGAATCTTGAATCAATTTTTATGAAGCAAATTTAAAGAAAACATCAAGTTTCAATTACCTTCATTTACGCTTCCTTACCTAATAGACTCATTTGCATCCTGAAAAGGGAAACACCATGGAAATAAAGGTGCTATCTAATTGCAATTTATTGCAAATATTTAAATTTGATCGTTTATTTACTTTGTTTTCGGTAGTGATTCTTTAATTCCATTTGGACACTTTTATAAACGTCAAATCAAACCTTAATTTAGTATTAATTGACCTTTTGTTTACTCCGAGAAAATTGAAAAATATTTAGTTCATTATCGAACGATTGGCAAATCAACTCCAGTTTTGCCTTAACTGACGGAAACACTCTGAATGGAAAATTAATACCCGATGGCCATATCATTGCCATATGATTATGCATCACAGCACCATTTCAGTATTCTATTCGTAACGAACAGTGAACAAATTTTGCACTTTCCCCATTAATGGAGATTGCATTTGTTACTATTCAGTTGGAATGCTTGGTTTGATTTAGCGAAAACATTAATTTCGCTATCTCTGGATAATCAAATGATCATAAAAATTTGCATATAAGAATTTATTCGTTATTTTTAACATTTAAAATCAATTCAGTACTTGTTCTTGTTTAAAGTGCAGATGTTTATTTTCCTGTGATGCAACGTAATGTTTTTAAAAATTTAATTATCGTTTCACATTCGGAAATTCGACATAATTCAGTAAACTGGATCATACGCTTTCGCATTTATATTTCAACTATTTATACAATTCATGGTTACTTAATCTTATTTTCTTAGTAATTACTTTTCATTTATGTTTTTCTATTAATATTATATGGAATTCATTTTATTATTTTTACTTATTTCCTAAGAATTATGTATAAAGTGAGAATTTAAGTCGTCGAAAACTCGATAGAAGACAGGATGAAATCGGAACAATAACGAATAATTGTCATGGAAATGTGATTAACAAGTATGAAAATGTTCAAACGTTAACGTGTTCGTTACGATTCTGTTGCAAGCCTAATTCGAGAAAAACTAATTTCTGGCAATCCAACTTGTAAAAATTAAACTTAAACGTTTGGTGTTTTAGAATGTTTGGCTGCTCACTATGGCTTTGGCGGAAGATCAGCTATATCGTAGTTATAGTAAAATACGGGCAACCAGAAAGTTAAAAATAGCACCCGGCCTATACAACTCATTTGGAATACCATATTGTAATTATAGAACAACAAATTGTGCTCTGAAATCTCTGTCAATATCAACTTGCTAGCATTTTCCGGTTACAACCAATTTCAACCTTCAACAGTTGCAGACGAAAACAAAGCAGGGTTGAGTGACTGGCAGTCTTATTTCCTTCACAATGCATTATTATTATATTATGCCTGAGAATAAATCATACTGTAAATAAAGTTTCCTTTTTCTATTCGAACTTCATAATTCGATAAGTAAATGACATGAAAAATAATGGTGCGCATTGCGAATCAGCCAAAAAGAATGTTCTAGTGATTCCTCGTCCGCCAACGAATGACTTACATAAGTAAAAAGGTTGAAGTAATAAAAACCATCATTAAGGAATTATTGGGAATCTCTCGAATAGTTTAATAGCAATAGGGTGAAGCATACACCAATCACGAAAACCTTTGAGTCCACACTTTGCGTACCGAGTTGTTTTTATATATTTTACACAGGCGACATAAGACATTCATGACAAAAATTTGAAATCAGCATAAATAACACTTACATTAAGACGAAATACCGTCACGAGGCATTTTAGGCTTTGTAACAGGACTTAAACTTAAGCCCATAAGAATTATTAATTATTTAAACCAATCCTACATCGATATCTCGTCTGGTCTGGCTACCGGTGTAAGTTTGAAAATTTGTAGGAAGAAGGCAAAACAAATTTGGTTTCTTGTTTTAGTTCACATTTATTTTGTATGCGTTCATCACTTTATTGAACGCGGAATCGTACGTCATACTGACAGCTTGCAGGAAAGGCACCATAAAATTAGCAATTATGTTGACATTTTCCAACAATGTCCACATTTTCGGAAACTCTGAAACAAGCTTTTTTCAAGATCAGTTCCAACAAAAATAGACAATGGCAATTCGTAACTCATCATCAACAAATACGTAGATACAGAACAACCAAAAGACATCTTTTGGTTAAAAAAAAAACATTTTTCCTGAAATTGTTTTGTCAACCATACTATTATTTGTTTACATTAAAGTTTGCACTAAATTAAAGTAATATAAAACCTTTCTTTTCTATCCATGAGCATAGTATACAATGGCAGGCCAATGTCAATTCTATTTGTCCTCCTGTATTGGAAGTATGCCAAACAATTTTCGGGCTAGTGTCATTTAGGGATACCAGCTAATAAAATGTAATAGCAATCGATTATCATCTTTTGTTCCTGGAATAAAAGCATTATGTGGAGTTCTTGAAAATGTTTTAGCAATGAAAACTGTATCTGGACTAAGTTTATTTCTTTTGCACTTGCAGTTGCAACTCCTTTTTAGCTATTTGATATGATAATTTTCCTGAACAAACGTTTACAAAACAAAATAGTTTTATTTTTTTTTGGGTTGGGGGGGGGGTGAAGGCAATTTACGCCCGGAGTGTGGGACTCCTAGCAGCGCATGCTACCAGACTACCCACTAAACACCCCCCCTGGCAACAGATCCTAGCCTGGAACCGTTTGACACATTACTTCGGGCTAGGCCTCTTTTTTAATTCGCGCTAGGGCGCTGGCAGGATGGAGGAGGACTGCTGGAAAGGAGACCTCCCTAGACCCCGCCCAAGGTTATCTATCGAATATTTTTTGGCGATAAGTATTGCCCGAGAGTAATGTGCCACGCAGGTCCATTTGTCGAAACTTTTCAGCATTTCTCCGACCAGATTGTCTGGAGAAAGCTCTCCCATCACCTCCCACAAGTCCTGCCGCATCCTGTTCCACCTTCTACAGTTGAAGAAGGTGTGACATGCGTCATCCCTTTCCCCTGGGCAGAAAATGCAGTCTGGGGACCGTGATTTACCAATCTTGTGCAAGTAAGACTGAAAATACCCATGCCCGCTAAGAAGCTGGGTAAGGTAATAATCAGTCTCACCGTGCCTTCGATTTAGCCACGATCCGACGTCCCCTATAAGGCGGGTAGTCCAGCGGCCATTGGAGTCGCCTTCCCATGACTGTTGCCACTCGAGTATTGTGCGCTGCCTCTCTTCTCGGTTGACAGCATATCTTGAGCCCTCCACTTTACGGTCATAAATTCTCCGTCGTTCTCTAGCAAGGAGGGCGATGGGTATCACTCCTGCGATCACCAACACCGCCGACTCAGAGACAGTGCGGTATGCAGACGCAACCCGCAAAGCTCCTCGTCTCTGTACCTGCGCCAAGCGCTTTCGGTACAGCTCCTTACTGAGAGCTCCGGCCCAAACCTCAGAGCCGTACAGTAGCACTGACTGTACAGCACTCATGAGAAGTCGGCGTTTGCTCGATCTGGGCCCACCGATGTTGCACATTTGTCGACTCAAAGCTCAGACGCCCATCGCGGCCTTTTTCGCCGTTGCCCTGATCTGTTCCGAAAAGCTCATTTTGGAATCGATCAATAGTCCCAAATATTTTATTGCAAGTTTAGACTCAACAGTTGCATCTCCGATCTGCAAAGGAATTACAGTGGGAATTCTTTTCTTCGTGAGAATGACCACCTCGGTTTTCTTTAGTGCCAAACTGAACCCACGGGTGGTCATCCATTCCCTCACTTGACGCATAAGCACTCCCAGTCTGCGCTGCGCATGTTCAACTGTACGTCCGGCGACCAGTGCTGCTATATCATCTGCATAGCCGACTAAGCGCGACTCATCTGGCAGCTCAAGCCTCAATAGTCCGTCATATGTGGCGTTCCACAAGTCTGGTCCCAGTATGGAGCCTTGCGCTACACCAGACGTTATCTCCATACTGCGTCGCCCATCTTGTGTGTCATAGAGCAGTCTGCGGTCCTTTAAATAATCCCTCAAAATCCGCATCAGATACCCTGGCAATCGGAAAAATTTTTCCAATGTGCCAAGAATATCCGACCGTCTGGTGGAGTTGAAGGCATTTCTGACGTCAAGCGTCACTAGCAAGACAACTCGTTTTTCAGTTTTGTGCGCTTTGGCTCGACGGACTGCATTCACCACTTCCATGATGGCATCGGAAGTAGATCGCCCTGCTCTAAAGCCATACTGCCGAGGAGATAGGTCCCCTGCAGCACGAATTGCGTCTGTGAGTCTTCTTTTGATGAGCTTTTCGAACACTTTCCCGGCTGTGTCCAGCATACAAAGCGGCCGGTATGTAGATGGCAGCCCGGGGTCCCCTTTTCCCTTGCTGATTAATGTGAGCCTCACCACCTTCCAGCGAGATGGAAACAGACCTTCTCTCAGGCAAGCGTTGAACACATTGAGCAGCAAGTCAGGACAAACGTGGAAGACCATTTGTAGCACCTCGGATGACATGCCATCGGGTCCTGGTGCCTTTCGAGCTTTCATAGAAAGCACCGCTTCCCCCAGCTCATTTTTAGTGAACGATGGACATTCGCCTGAGTCGATCTCGTGGGCAGCATCAACACGGACAGGGTGAGTTGGAAAAAGCGCCTGCACTATGCCGTCCATCTTATCTGCTTGAAGTAAATACGGCTTCCGTGAGGTACCGAGCTTGCGCCACACTACCTTGTAGCCGAGCCCCCATGGATCCCTGTTCACATCGTCCACAAGTTCTCGCCAGCAGCGTGCCTTGCTCTCGTTGATGAGTCTTCGGAGTTCTTTCCTTGCTGATCTGTATGCTGCTGTCCTATCGGATGCTTCCTCTACGTTTCTCGACCGCTGAGCTGCACGTCGAAGTCTGTGACACTCGCCTCGTTTGTCTGCGATATCTTTTGACCACCAATGTACAGCAGGCCTGTCGTGTCGAGGCCTCCGTCGAGGCATAGATGGGCTACAGGCAGAAGTGATAAGGTTCATCGTTGACTCCGCCATTCCCTCGACTCCAGCCCTTCCGTTCCCCGAAGGGCATCCCGATGTCGTTCCGCCTTTTAGAATCACATTGGCGAAAGTCTCCACGTCCATTTTTCCGATATTCCACCCGGGAGTGAAAGATCGTTGAGACGAGCGAGGAGTGGTATCGCCGATCTCAAACGCGATGTATTGGTGGTCACTCGCTGAGTAATCCTCGAGTACTCTCCAGTTCAACGTCGTCGAAACGAGGGACTCTGAGGCGAATGTCACATCTGGGATTGTTCCTTCGCAGCCCCAGCGCCGGAAGGTCGGTACATTACTGGTATTTAAAACTACCAACCCAGTCCTCGACGACATGTCCAGAATGCGTTGCCCTCTGGGATCGGTTTGAGACATGCCCCACTCAACGGCTCTGGCGTTGAAGTCTCCTGCTACGAGTACTTTGCCATCTGTGTTCAGAACAGCATCCTCTAGCGCGTCCAGTCTATTTCGAAAGGATGGCATTGACTCATTCGGCGTCAGCTATACGCTGAAAATCGTTATACCCGAGCACCGAGTCCACACTAAACCGTCTCCTCGGCCGTGACCTTGAACGTGGAGTCGCATGCTGCCACGAACCCAAACGGCAGCAGTATGGGAGTCATCGGAGAACCAGGCTGGTGAGGCCTTATTTCGATGTTGTTCGCTCAGCAGCAGCAGATCAGCTCCCTTTTCTCTGGCGAACTGCTCTAACAGATCTTGTGCATTGACGCTACGGTGCAAGTTAATTTGAAGGGCCCTGATCATCACCTTAGAGCTGCTTTTACTTTTGCTAGTGCCTCTCTAAAGATTGGGCACGCGCCTGTTCCTGCAACGTTAAAGTGCTCTGTCGGTTGAGAGTTAAGATGATTACATAGCAAATAGCGCGGAGTCTCAACGCACTCTTTTTTCTTATGCCCAGGCGCTCCACATTTAAAGCAAAGCATACTACGGTCAGGGCCCTTGCAGTTCGAAGTGGTGTGCCCGTATCCAAGGCACCTGTAGCATCGTACTGGGATGGCGCGGCGGCGAATTCTGCACACCACCCAGCCGATTTTTATTTTTCCTTTGGCCAGGAGTTGTGTAGCATCTTTCTCCGTTACTTCGAGTATGGCCAGCCTTTGCCCTCGGCGATTCTCTGGAGAAAGCTTTACTTTTAATACAGTTATTCCAGGGAACTCTTTTTGAATGGCTTCTTCGACCTCAGCCGGATCGGCGATGCAGTCCAGGTCCCTTACTTCCAATGAAGCTCTTGGCTCCAAGGTAGAGACGGTGGCTTTTGCCCCAAGGACGTCCTTTATTTTGTCGCGGAATATCGATTTATCGGAGGAGTCCGCTCCAAACTCGACGAGTAGCCCTCCGGACCTCGTCGATCGTAGAGTTTTAATAATCGTCCCTGTTTCCTCCGGCTTGACGATCTTGCGGATATCGCGTAGAACGTCGGAATAGCTCCTTCCGTCGGTGGGCTTCACAAGAATGGCGTCCCCGAGGGCTCTTCGCTTTTTTCTTGCTGGTTTATCCACGGTCTTTGTCGTTGTTTGAACAGGCACTGTTTTTTGGCTAAGCCTATGTTCGCGTTTTGCAGATTTTTTTGCCGTCTTAGATATCACGAGTTGGAAAGCGTCTTTTCTTTGTGGCGTTTCTTTTTCTGGCTCAACGTTCTCTTTACGCCTTTTCTCCTGTTCGCTCTCGAGAGGGCTAGCAGCAGTCCTCTTGATACTGGGAAGGAAAGATTGGGTGACTTTAACGGGCACCGTTTGATCTGGATGTTCTTCTTCCAACTTTTTCCAGAGTCTCCTGTAGTGGCAAACCCGATCCAAGAGGTCTTCGAGCTCAAACACTCCATTTTTTACATCTTTACTGATTGTTTTTTGGTTTATGCACGCTCCTTGCATACGTTTGAGTATCGCATAACATTTTTTACTCAACCGTTCTTCCTCGGAACGGTTCTCCGCGATAACCTCCTTAACAATCAGGTCTTTTTCGCCGACTTTCTCCTCCGGGGGCTTACGTTCTATGGTCTGCGTTCCTCCTACTGAGGTCGATTCAGCAGTAGCAATCTTAAGAATAAGGTGGTCGTAAACCTCCGGAGCCGCATTTACTACCGGCCCATCACTGCTCCTTCCGCTTGGGGCTGAATGAGACCGTGGTGGTGAACGCAAGGTTTTTCCACTACGGGAAAACACGCCAAGAACAAAACAAAATAGTAGACAAGAAATTAATATTCTTCTCAACAAATTTGTATATATAAAGTAATTGTATAAAGTAATTAATTATTATATAAAGAAATAAAGCATTATATATAGTAACATGAAAAGAAAGTAATGCCATTTGGATCATCTGCCGACATTGAATTTTCAACAAACAAAAAAGGCGCGCATATTTCTCACATCAAGCTTGAACTCCAGTTCGCACGGTTTTGGGAATCGCTGTTTTTAAACTTTTTAAAAAATTCAAAGGTAAAACATTTTGACTTTGATGAAGATTCTACTCCCTAAATAACTTGATATCATTCTGCCAATACTACAAACGAACTCATGTTTACAGCCCATAAATAAAGACTAGGCTCATAACAACCCAAATGAACAGTGTTTATTTTTCGCTCTTAATATGTCTTATTTCTTCCTACCTTAGATAACATGGCTTTGTTCAAAAAACTAATATTTGACAGTAAATATTTAAAAATATTTCATATTGTACTGTATTTTAATGATTCATATCTAAATATTTAAAATATTTACATTTCATTAAATTTTGTTTATATTATTTTATAGTTTAAAATAAAGGAATCAAATAAACTTTTCAAAATTATATTTGACCACAGTTACATGATGTTTTTGTACGGCTCCGATTTGCGTAGAAGTGTTAAGTGTACGATTCGTATCCCGAAAGTCAGTATTTTGGAAGTGCTGGTCAATTCGAAACAAGTATTCAAATGTCTGCTCTAGCTGAAAATGTCAAAAGTGGGCTTTTACGAGCAAACTAGAGCAGTAGCTGACTTCAGTGTGTTTGGCGAAATAACCCGATTAATTAATTTTTACCTGAGTTTAGCTTTATCGGGTGCATGGTGAGACTGAGTAGGCAACTTTGTTTCCGGTCTTACCAGCAAATGATTGAAAAGCCGCAGTCCCTCAGCTGCATGTTCCATATAAGAGTGGTAGGTGATGCATTCACACATGATTACTTGCAATAAATGGAGTGAATAACACCATGATCTCTTCTACGAAGATCTTTCTCTATAAGGCATTTTCAGAAAAATGCTTCCTACGGTTGACTAATAGAACCGTATGGCGAATCACTGATGGATAGTGCAGTTGGCAGCCGAATTACCAACTCGCTGGAATCAGTGATACTCGTTGACCGCAATCACATGTCTTCTTATTGCGCGGCGCTCATTTTCTATTTGTAGGCTTATTTATAGGTGATAATTGGAAGCATTTCCGTCGTAAAAACCCCTACACTCATGTTTTCTGTGATCGGTGGTTTCAGAGTCATTAAAAAATGCATTCATGCATTTCATCAATGCAATGCATCAATGCATTCATGTTGTCGCTTCTCGCTGCATTAGCACTTTTCATGAGGGTTGACAGTTCATGAAACCTCTCGCATTTATCCGAGTAGCAGGCCATGGTCTCTTTCTTCGAAAGTTGGATGCAATTTAGCAGCGCCACCATGTAGTAAGAGTATTCTTCTCCACATTTATTCGTTATTTTTTCTTCCAAAGCAAAATTTTCAAATGAACGGATGACTTAATTTCTGTGTTGGGTAAATTTTTTGAGTAGTTCCCGAATGCCAATACTTTGCCGCTTCCCCAGTCGTAAAGTCCAAAAGGGAAATCTCGTTCACTCGTTCCATGTGAATGTCTTGCTCCACCACAGCAATGATGTCCAACGAGCGTGATATCTGTGTAGAACGCCTTTATTGCGACAATTGCCGCACTAGTGGATGGAGCCGAAGTTTGACTGCCTTCTTTTCTCTGAACAGGAAATTCTTTCGATAATTTCCACAGAACTAGTTTCCGTTTCAACAGTTCGTTATCCTATTTCAACAGACATACTTCGCGAACATGAACAAATCATGTTCTTGGGGTGTTTCTTGTTTTGCTACGACCCTATCTCCAATAATCGCGTTCAGTCATTTTTAATGTTCAAAAAGAATTAAATTCTTCCTAACCTTGCTCAGAACAAAATCCGAAAATTTTCCTTCTTCTACGCCACTACCGAAGGATACTCTCCACTTTGAATCGATACACTCCTTTAGTCGCGAGCTTTAACTGTCACTCACAATGTCACTGGATAATATAATATTCACTGCTGCACTCGCGCAAATTATCACTTTTGTCTATCAAAATTACGTCGAAATGTAAAACACTAGATGAGTAGTTTCAACCCCATCCCTGGTTTGTAAGAGAACAACAACTTCGATGTATGTGTATCGATATAGTCAACTTGCTGACGCGCCTGCCGTTCGGTAAAGACTACCCTGTCATCGATTCTTACATTTCCATGTCGCCCTGCATGTTTTAGTTTCCAACTTTTATTTACGCAGATGAACTATCTTTCATGTAACGGTTCGTTAGTTCAGATTGCAACTTATCACATGTTGGGGATAATTTCTCTATTTCGTCATTTTTAACTGCATATCATTTTTTGGTAAACAGGTGATCCTGTGTTTCGGTGGATCATTTTCCTTTTTTGAGTTTTGTGTAAAAGCCGGTTGGGACTTCCGCTTTTATTTTTTGAGTTCTGAACCCTATAAATAGGATCGAAAGGAAGAGTACAATAATTTTGATTTACATATATCTATATTTGTAATCGAATTCATTTTTTCTCCTTTTTCTTCACAAAATACTCCACGTGAGCAAACAAATAAAAGCTGAAAGCAGCGACTGAAGTCGCTGAAGAAGACCGAACGATTACGGTCGAAAACCGGTTTCGAGAAAGAAAATAAAACACAAAATTAAAAGGAAGCTTTTATTTATTTGCTCACGTATATCTATAGTCAATATGCTGACGCGCCTGCAATACGGTCAAGTCTACCCTTCCATTCCCATGTATTCTTGCATGTCATAGCGTCCTACCTTTATTTACACAGATGAACTACCTTTCATGTGACGGTATGTTAGTTCAGGATACAACGAGTAACAATACTAGGAATGGCAAACAATACCCATCTCTAGTCATCAAATCATTCACAAGAACACGATAAACCGTTCTATCATAACGCATTCACACCATTCGCATATCGCAGCGAACGATCCTTGTGCCGAAATTTCGCGTGAACGTTCAACGCTACCTAGGAATGCCGGACCACACCAACTAGGAGGCAGATGTTTCGTTTTATATTGCTTTTCTTTTTCCCATTACTTTTCTAAGCCAGGACTTTGCTGATATAACGCGAAAGAATCTAGAAAGCCTTTTTTAACTGCCAACTAACATTAACGAAGCCTTGTAGCGAATATGAGACAATAACCTCATCAGTTCGAACAATAAAAAGGGGTTAAATCAAATACAAAATTTTGTTTAATTGAACGTGAAAAGTAATTTATAGATGACATTCACTTGAATGACATTCGAAAACGTGCAACTCTATTTATTGATGTGTTGACAAGTTTCGATCAAAGGTTTTCAAAAATTAACAAGTCAATAATGTCGTTATCATTCATTCATATGTTAAAATGATGTAGTTCTATTCTAAGCCAATGTTAAAAATTTACTATGCGTACTTATCTTATTAAGTGATCAGCTGGCAACTATCTTCTTGCGAAGAGAACACCAAACACGACTCCGCAGGAGATCAGCGATGCATGTGAGAAAAAGCAGTTATTATTCCTACAACCAGACCAAAACGCTAAGACAATGTTCGGGCGTTTGCCTTGCAACAAAGACGTGATTGCGTTCACAATGCATCACGAGTGGAGGCAGCGAGCGGCTCAGGAATGGTTTTCTGAGCAGCCCGCGAAAAAGAGAGTCAGTTAATATAAAACCAACAATCGCTGCTTACCAGCATTCACTCTGAAGTAACGATTTGAAACTTGGTGGTCATTAAAAACCGGTCACTGTTGCTGATACAATCGCATTATCTGCACCAGCTCCTCGCTTCTAAGATTTCCGCAGTCGTTTCCAAGTTTCAGTTCCAATTACAAAACGCTTAGTCCGAAGGATTTGCCATTCATTTATTGGTAATCGGGTAACGTGGGTGCGGTGAAACCAACAAGTGGTCGATTAGACAGTGAATACTTTTCTGCAACATTTTGGTGATTAAATTATTGCATCATAAAACCACAACCAGCATACATAACACCCTAAACCCTCAAGGATCATCTTGCATCTCCTTAAAAATGCCAAAAATCGTAAGTTGAACGAATGTGTAGCATATCTCTTGATGAATGGATACAGTACGACAATCACGTACACTAGGACAGTGCATAATCGATTGCATAAAGGAAACAATTGACGGATTTGACTAGCAAAAAGTATTTCGAATTTGCCAATTTTTAATTGCGACCAGTGTCGCAAGAATTGATTCGTTACAAATGCATTCATTATCCAGTCACATTTATGTGCACTAGATATATCTCCAACTGAATCTGTGCTTCATATGCATCCCTAATGAATTTCTGTTTCGAGCTAATATTTTCCTATGTAAACGTTTACTCAAAATCACAAACGCGTGTATTAACTTGGAATCCAGTAAACTCTTCCTCAAAATGTGTCTCACGAAAAGAGGACTTGCAGTAAAATAGTTATTACATAAATCAAAGTCAAACTCAGCTCTTTAACAAAATTCAGTTTGAATGAATTGAAAAAAAGGGGAAAAAGTGTGGTAGACGAATCTATGATGTATGCACAATGCCTAAGAGATATAGTAGTGATCTTCGACATATGCATATGCAGATATACTCATATGCAGATTTAGTTGGCGACACTGTCTATGCAAGGTAAGTGCAAATCTTTCCCAGACGAATATGCAAACCAGCATATCAGGGTCACCGTCTATGTTTCAGGAATAGTGAACACTAGAAAATAAGTCCATTTCACACTGCACTGTTGTTATTCGACTATTTTTCAAGAAAATCAAATTTGTTGACGTTTAAGCCAACTATCTTTACAACAAACTCACGCCAACCTCCCCCTACGTTTTCATCGCGGAAACATTATTTTATCGACGAATATTTGAAGTTTCTTGATTCATGTCAAAAAGGTTTTTTCTGACTACATCCTATAATTAGACCTACACGCAAAACTTCATCGTTTTAATGAGCTTTGAACTACCATTCAGGGTTGAATGGCGTTGGTTATTCAACTGTAAATCACCATATTCGCTCATTTACAAAATAATAAATGACTGTTGTCGTCGATAATCTTGACTATACCATTCATTTGAGAAAGGGCCATATAGAGCCGATGGATTTTTGCATTGTATAATCCTGGATCGAAAGGTCGACATCCCTAAAATCATTCGTGTTTACTCCGATGCGAAACTGTAACGTCACTTGTGGCCACAATTTTTTACGTTATTCTGCATGAAATTTATAGAACAAAATAAGTTGTAGATATTGGGCAACTAGATCTACTGAATGTCAAGCTCCAGAGGCTTATTGTGTTCCCGTTCCCAGTACAGAGTGAGGACATAAATCAGATCAATCTTGCTATGAAAGTCAATGCCTTTTCAACAAGGAGTCAGCTTCCTAGGATGTCTCTTTTCTCGTAGTGGACACACTCGTTCCTGTTGCGTAAACTTTTAGTACTTGCATTCCCCGTTCTCTCTAATGTCTAGGTTCCTTCAGTGTAGAGAAGCGACCCAGAACAGCTGTTAACCGTGACTTTATGGCTCCCATGGTGAAGATGTTGAAGGTGGTCAATGGCGAATCTCGTATAAAATCAGCAATCAATAAGTTATACCACATTAATAATTTTTCAGTAACAGAAACTGTGTACTCCCGGCAATTACAAAGTAATGACTTTTTTTCAAATTATTGAAGTATTGCAAAAAAGGGAAAACTAAAATTGATATTTAAAAAGAACAAAGAAATTTCATGAGCGGAATAGGAGTTATAATTTCGCCACAAACGCAAATGAATTTGTATAATTCTGAGAAAATAGCCTTATAGGTCTTTGGAAATATTAGACAATAGCAAAAAAGTTCTATAGACCAATTCATTTCCTATAGCGATTTCGAATGCGTTTCTTTTTATCGAAACTGAATAGGAATTTTCTGTAATTTTCCCGCAATCATACGTTTCCGAGCGAATGTTAAATTATGTTATTAATCGCTAAATGTTCTTTATTTTTACTAGTTAAATATTTGCGATACGACCCCACTTTGTGCACAGCAATAATATTTACTTTTATTGTAATGTGGAAGTGTATTTAAGATTTCAAGATATAAGAAATAATACCCTAAGATAACTTTGAAAATGTAATATAATTACTTTTCTCAGATTTAATAATTGAAGTTCATTAATTTAACATGTCAACCGTTATTAAAATATCTTATGTGATTCTTTCATATAATGTACTTGCGAGAATGAGAAACATTGACTAGAATACCAGAGTACCATCTCCAACATTCCTAGAGTTTTTGCAGTAGACGACTTTCAAAGCACTCAGCTCGCCTAAAACCGCTTAATTGCTGACTTTTATTTAAGATTTTTGGCGTTTTGAATGTGGCCGTAGCCTGGAATAACGAATGCTAACTAAAATTCAAAATCAGTCAATCCATTACCAAACAATCATTTTAGGGGACAGTGACGGGTTTTTGTTATTTTGTCATGAACATAAATGACGATATTGTTACTTCGCGAAGCTCGTAGTTTCACAACTGGTGCAGGATTGTAGGCAGGCTCTCAAAACCGCAACAACCCGAATTAATGTAAAACTGACATGGGTCCCTGGACACAGCGGCGTAGAGGGAAACGAAAGAGCGGATGAGCTAGCGAGAGCTGTATCAGCCGACCAAAATGCGACTAGAATAGATACAATTAAATTGCCACTAGCAACGGTAAAAAAGGAACTAGACGAAATCCTCTGAAAAGAGACAGATACGGCTTGGAATGACAGGAACGACTGCAGGATAAGCTGAGCTCTTTGGCCTCACCCTAATCAAATGAGGACAAAACAACTCCTAGGGAAAAACCGAAATGGCGTTAGAACATTGGTGGCAGTATTAACGGGCCATAAGCTTCTAGGTCAACACGCCAAACGAATTGGAATCCAAACGGATGACACCTGCCGAGCTTGCGGCGAGGAGGAAGTAAGTACAGAACACTTCCTCCTAGATTGCCCGAGTCTGGCCAACAAGCGCCTTACTTGGCTGAGGTGTACTGGCGTAACAGAATTGGAACACTTGGCGACTACAGAACTGGGGGAACTCCTTGGCTTCTGTAGGACGACAGGATGGACCATCTGTAAACAACAGTACTACACATGGGTAGCTAAGGGCCGATTTCTGATCTATGCTAATTTCCAGCAAGTGAACCCCAGTACAATAATAATAATAATAATAATAATATAATACTTCGTGAAGCTCCTCCTGAACAAATATTTATTCATCCAAATAGTTAAAATCTGAAGGATTCTTTCGAGTTCTCTTTAATGCGGAGGGTTAATCCTGCTGAAACGGTAAATCTTCTCAAACCCTTTTTCGGTAACCACTACATTGAATTATCAGGAGCGTTTGCATATTGACCTGAAATTTTGTAAAGAATCATGTTCAATCAACTATTATAGCAAATGACACTTTTGTGTTGTCAGAAGCGCAATTTAAGCTGAATGGATTTATTCGAATTGTCTTCAGTAGAAATGTTATATTGAAAATTGTTAATCTTGTTAAATTTTTCGAAATCTATAACCCCCGTTTATGAGAATTTTCAATGTATATAAATTTTGGAAATAATTTCTCAGGAATTCTTGGGTTGATTTCTTTAGTATTTGAAATAGGATGGTTAATCAAATTACATGCTATCATCATTGAACATACCAAAGAATGTTCAGAAGCTCACGTCAAAACCGTTTTTATGTTATATTTTAGGTATCATATTTACATTCCTGCGTAAACGAATACCCAATTTTCCATTACTTTCTCAGACATATTCCGTATTCAACTTTCAACAGTGCGTTGAATATTAAATCTAAGGTCGTACATCGTTTCTGACTTATTCTTCAAGTCCAACAATTTCAAAAAACGTCTAGGAGAAAATCTTACGTTTATATCACCACAGCGTAATATCAAAGAGGCAACATTCCGAACAAATTCCCGATCCAACGAGATTCAAATGAGAGGATGAGAAATTACCATAACAGTAAATAATTCCAATACAACTTTGGCCTTCTGGTTATTTTACTTGTTATTATTATTGCTCTAAGCTTGAACTTGTCCTTTTTTCCAAATTGCCTTTGGTTAGCTTTATCTAAAAACTACTAGATTTGTAATATACTTTTGAAGTGGATACACGCATTTAAACTCAAAAGTGCAGAATGGTTCGCAAATTGAAACAAGCTACAATCGAAGGAGACATTGTTAATCGAAATTTAAAAAACGGGTAGTGATGGAAAAATCGTGAACTGTCGTGAAATGAAAAAATACCGACCATAACATTATTAAAATTGTTAAACGCTGAGCTAATAGCAATTCTGGTGTCACTTCAAGACATCGTAACCAATAACAGAAGTACCGTACATATCTACACAGTCTCAAC
Organism: Stratiomys singularior; assembly: GCA_954870665.1. Classification (NCBI taxonomy): domain Eukaryota; kingdom Metazoa; phylum Arthropoda; class Insecta; order Diptera; family Stratiomyidae; genus Stratiomys; species Stratiomys singularior. The sequence continues at coordinate 66,734,777 of OX940877.1, forward strand.
AAATGCCCTTCGCCAAATAGGAAAAAACAAGGATCAAAAGTCAACTGTAAAGGCCATATGGGAGATTTTCGAGAATAACCCCTACAAGGCATACACGTTACAATGAGTACCTGGACACAAAGGACTGGAGGATTTTGCACTTACGGACAGCAAAGCCAAAGAGGACATACTAACCGACGAACAAATCGAGACGCACTGCAAACTAGACGAAATATTGGATGAAATACAAAGGGAAATAAAAGACTCTTGGCGTGCAAAGATCAATAGACAAACAGAAAACTACCAACAAAGCGCCTGGAAACAGGCTCATCACCTCAAAGGCGGCAAACCATGGTTCTATGGCCAAAATTTGTCAGGAAGATCGATCAAAACAATTAACAGGTTGATGATATAGACCAAAGCAATTTTCGAACATTACAACAAAATCCACAACCTATTAAACACAAATAACATGAACCTCCTGGGGGAACTGGATTCCTTCCTATTAGAAACGAACATCATAATCTAAAACCCCCATATTCCTATAATTTAATCGCTTTTTCAACAAACTTCCTCCAACGTAAAACACATTAAAGAAATAGCAAATGCAAATATATCAAGCAAGAAAATACAAAGAACATACAAAGAACGACAAACGCTGGCCAGTGCTACAGTGACAGCGCCAATATCATCGGTTGTTTTTAACCGATCTTAAGGGGAAAAAAATTATTAAAATTTATAAAATCGATCACAGATTACAAGTGATCGGTATGTGCTACGCGAGACCAAAAAAAAATCCTTTTCGTCAGTGTCAAAGATCACATCTGTGTTCGTAATTAATTTGGAAAGAGTGTTAGTTCGGAAACAATTAAATGCCTTTCTCGGAAAGTCAAATGTAATGTACGGTTTGGGTGAAAAAAAACTAGTATTCTCCGAGGAAAATTTGGTAGATTTGTCTGAACTTGGCACAAAAAATAGAAAATGGCTACAATGGCTAGAAAAAAGAAAATGAGCTAGAAAATGGCTAGAAAAATAGCCATTTTTAGCTCGAAATTAGAGTTCTTCACAGGCGAGTGCAAATGTAATGTTTTAAATTCAAATGGTGTATGCTTAGAGGTTACCAGACAGCGATTTGAAAAGACAGCTTATCTGTGGAGCCCTTAAACATTGGCAGGAATTGATTATGATTTGGGAAAACATGTCCTCAGCCAGGGTTGGGAAATAACATTTTACCAAGGGGATAACGGATAATAGTCTTCAGTTAAACATACAAAGAGGAAGATAGAGAAAGACTATCAAAACACAAAATCACGTCCATCAGCCAATTGAATGTCATTTTAGAGGGAGAATGGGAAAATATCGTTCCGAACGCTTGTGAAAAATTATTTAGATCAATGTCCAAAAGACTTTGGGAAGGTCAAGCTGATCGAGGGTTCTCAACGAAGTAATAATCAAAAACTAGTGCGCTGACCAACTTTCTATGTGAGGTGAATTTTCATAGGATTAGTTAAAATCCTGGTTTATTATTTCATTATTGATAATATGAAGAACTTTTCGTTAACATTGCTTACGAACAAGTAAGTGTATCAAGTTCCTTGAATAAAGTGCCTAACGAAACGGAATGCAACGGAACCTCACACCAATGATAGCGCACCGTCGAAACGCGTCTGTGGGCGAATCGAAGGAAGTGGCGGGTTACGACGGAATGTTCGGAATACAAAAACAAAGTGTAACATTTTACGCTAGATATCTGAAGTTTTTCATGATATCCTTGCGTTCAAAATGTCCAACTTCAACTCCATGACAGAAACTGTATGTAATGCTCACATAATAATGGAAAATGGAGATGTCCGACGTATTTAAAGGTACTTTCAAGAATCAATTCAACAGAATCCAAAACTTGTCGCAAAAATAGTACACTTGATACTTTTAAAATATATTTTAAATGTCAAAGTCATCAGAATTATCATGTCATGTCAGTTGGAAATAGCGCACTCGTTTAAATCGTATCCATTTGAAATGGCATGTTCTTTGAGTATTTCGAATATCATTCGAATATCAATATCAACAGTTGCAACAATTTATTGGGTTTTAATTTACACTTACAGCTGAGAAGTGATTGTCAGGCGGATATAGTGCTAAAGAAATAATTAAGTCTAAAAGATAACACTGAAAAAATTTGAAAGTCAAGATCGTTGACCATTGTGTCTGCAAATTTAAGGATAGTAAACAATGAAGTCGCACCCAAATTATCAATGCGTTGTTTGCAGTTGTTCGAGCCGAGTAGTAATTGAACACGACACAGCTCTTTTTTCTTTAGAAATATTGCCAAAAATTATCTGGAATTATGAACAAGAACTACTGACTTTCACGTCGCGATAAAAGGCGATCTCATAATGAATGCATTCGCTCTTACAGATCTTTTTGCTACCAGTCTACAACCAGTTAATCCACTTGCTACGTTAAAGTTTCTATTTCCGCACCTTGGTAACAGACAGCTTATTTAAATATATTGAATGCATTTGATTCGAAAAAACTCCATCAGCAAAAATGTTACGTGCAAGTTTCACGTCCACATCTTAAAAACATTGTGTGTGATCTAAACCACGTTAAATCTTCAAATTAATTTTCCTTTTGCCTTTAAGGACCAGTTCTTTTTTCAGTTCTGTTTTGAGGAATCGTGGTGATACGCTGAATACACTCACTATTACAGTCTGAAACAAGACTTCGAACAATACAAACCACATTTTCAATTCCTTTGTTCTGTTCATTCGTACCGACATGTAATGTTTTTTTAATGTGAAGCAAGTGGTAAATAAACTAGACTATAGTAAGTGGCGAGCAGAACCTGATGCCTTCAACCTAACTTCCGTACCAAAAAGTGGCAAGTTGTGAACTGAATTGATTATCCTAGACAACATATAAACTTGTCGAACTCAAACCTGATCGGCTGTAACATTTAGCATAGTCCTCCTGATGGAAATGAGCCTCCTCTCCGAGAGTGTGATTTGGAAGAAAAAAATTAGCATTCCCTTTTTCCATAATTTTTGTCACGGTATATTTTCGTTTTGGGTTGTCAGTAAGTGTAATTTCTTAGGTAATTCAAACATTTTTTTATAGCATGGAGTTCTAAACCCGGTGTCCGAACAAATTATCATGAACTGGCAGTTTTAATGTCAATCATCAAAGTTTTCATTTAAAGATCCAAAAACTTCAAGTGATTGTTTAAAGCCAAAGAATAAATGTTGAATTCCCGAAACAACTAACCTGTCCTGATCTATTACCACATCAGGAAAATACTCTCTTCAATACATATTGCATCTAAGCTCTTGTGTCGCGATTTGTTTTGCACCTAAATTCAACTTCAGCAACAAAGAATTTCTTCATATAAGAGGATATTGTATCATTTAAAATGCAAAAATTTCCTTTAATACATTATGCATAAACATTTATCTAGAAGAAATTTCTTAATAACCTTAATGCCAAACCTCTACTTTTTCTACTTCAAGCACACTAGTTGGTTGTGCGTCTTCCTCCTGGTAATGTCAGAAACTCGGTTCCTAGCTTCTAGATTTAAGACTCGTTCAAACATTGATTTCCACTACTCAACTTGCAAAGGAGTTTCTCAGCCAGTTTTTCCAATATCTGTAGGTTTCGGTTTGGAGTAGAGCCTATGCCATACTGTTTGCATTTTGATAATTCTTGTTGACAACCAATACCTGAAGTATGATTCCATGGCTGTCGGTGAGGCAAAGGGAAGACGCCGGCAGACCCGATGATACTTATGGCGTAGTTCGAAATATTTCTAACTCGAGCTCCCCTGGTCCACGTTATGATTAGTGCAATCCCAATTAGGATGGCACCGCCTCATTCAACTGCCCTGCATTTAAAGTCGCCTCATCAAGGTTGCATCCTTTAGTTCATCGAACATTTCAGGAAGGATATCCTCGGCTCGTTTAGTGTTAGATGAACACTGTGAATGTCATATCGGAACAAAGATCAAAAACAAAACTATCTCCCTGATGTGAGGCTAAGCATAAATTATAACTCCATGCTGCAGGCAGATGGCAGCAATACGAGATTGTGGTGTTATTTAGATGATTGCTATAAGAACACCTTTATTCGCAAATATATCTAGCCGCTCTGCAAAATCGCGATGCGTAAAGATTAATCTTGAGGATTTTAAACATTGCTTTGTTTTTACCATGCTTAGCGCTTCTTTAAATTCCAGACAATTCCCCTTCTGCGACATGAGCTATTGGGCTTGGATTTGCTATAGACGCAGCATGCCGTATTTGTACATTCTTCTGTCTTGTATCCAGGAGCACCATATTTTTAACAGAAACCATTCGTGAGTGACACCATGAAATTTGAAAAAAATGTGTCATTGATGACATATCAATTCGATCCCTCCCTTCAATAAATTCTACAGATCACCCAGCTAACTTCAACTTTTTCTTCGACTAAGAAATGCGCAGCGTCTTTTTCAGAGTTGTCCTCGCGGAACCCCTGCACTCTAGATTAACGAGCGTCACCTCTCCCTCAAAACTAATGACTTTGCCCCATGATCTCTACAAGTTCTTTGAATTTCCTTAGTGTTATTTAATTTTTTTTAAAGCTTTTTAAAAAAATTCCAATTCGGAGTTTTTTGACATGATACGGGACTCGATGCTGTGATGGATCTGGTTTTAGTCAAATCACAAGGTTTTACATGCCTTTTTTCCATTATTCCTGCATACGAGATGCACGTTAGCACGATACCTGTCACTTGCCTGGAGGTTGTTAATTCGACATGGTTGACACTTTTTCTGTGATTCACTGATTAGATACCAGAAGGCTGCAAGCCAAATTTTGCCGTTTCCGTATTACTCTCCGTATGTGGAATGATATTGCACGCCTTGACTTAAAGTTTATTTTACACAATTCTCTACCCTCAACCATCTGCGCTGGAATATGTCATCTAGGTACTTGACATCGCTAACCCCGTTGCCACCGACTTTATTCATGTTTTGTGAATATAGGCGACATTTTCCGTAATTTACTCACTCCGTTTTAATTCTTTCTCGTGGACTGTTCGATCTCGGATGAAGCTAGCAACCCACTATCAGCTGACATGTCTAAAGTGGCCACAGGATGTCTAATAGACCTTGTTCTAGTAAAACCTGCGCAAGAATAGGGATTTGTACCCGTGGCTTCATTATGAGTGCTATGCGCTCGAAGAACTATTAAGAACTAATAACCGCTAACACCTCGCAGCCATATATCCATTTTATTATTTGGTTAGGCAAGGTGTGCAGTCAATCACAATAAAAACGAATTAATATTTTGAGCTATGAACAAATTTCCTGTATTTTAATGAAACCAAACATTTATTATGCGTCCATGTCATATTAAGGCTGGTTCCGTCAGAAGCAATGACTTATGTCCATATATCAGGCTCGGCCCAATCTCAGAAGAAATCCGCATCCTTCAAGATAGCGCATTTATGTAGTAACGGTAGTGTCTTCTACCAAGGGTAGACTATAAAGACCGGAAGAGATACTAATCCTTCTATACCAATGTCTGAGAAAATCGTCGGATGCTGTAACACATACCATTTTATCTTTCCCGGCCGCTTAAAACGGTTATATTCCTAGCAATATGGTGTTATATGTTGAATATGGTATTTGTTTTTCTTTCAAACAACAAAACGAAAGATATGGGCAGCTTGTTTAATTTTTATTAATTTTCTATCCTTCTAGCAGATTTTTTTAAATATTGCGATATTTTTGGGCTTTGGCTTTTGCATTTACACCGCGAGAATGGAAACTTATTATTATGAAAAGTTGCTGTTCAGATGATTTCTACATTTTTCGATATCTCAATTTTTTCTTCCTTTCATCTACTGCTTACATTTCCCTTGGAAATAAGTATAAGCAATTAATTCTTGCTTCTCTTCTCGCGCTCTTTCTTTGCTTTTCTGATGTGCAGCTTTAAGACCAAGTGGGGAGCAACTTATTATCCTATGATTCCCTGGCAACAACAGCAATGACTTTGTATCCAATTAGTTGTCTGCATCTTGTTCTTTTCATATTCACTAATAGTAATTTGACACTTTGATCTACTCAATGAAGCACAAAATTCTTCTTCATAAAATATTTGCTCTGCTTATTTGAATAGTTGCTGACCTCGAAGAAGTCTAACATGTATTTCAAGCGGATCGCGTAGCACAGCTGTGGTATATCATTGTTCGGTTAAATAATATCGTCACGCAAGACACCTTGATAAGAGTCATTAAGTCAATGGAATTTTCAGTATAACTCTCAAGAGATTTTTCCCCTTGAATACAAGCTGTCTTACATTGTACGTTTACATATTTATTTTTTATATGTTCAAATACAATTTTTTGCTTAAAGCTTAAATGGCCTCATTTAAACTTTTGTTGGATAAGCTTAGTGCCGATACGTATTTACAATGCGGACCCCTCTTACAAGTTAACATTTGAACAGTATGTAACTGCCACATATTCACTACTATGTTATAAAAAACTGACACGATTTCGAATGACAAAAATTCGGCAGAGATGCATAGTAAATTTCCTAAAACAACTCTGGAATTTTTTAATAATGTCTACATATAACTATACATCTAATTTATGGCTTGCAATGCTTTCAAATTATGAGAAAAGTTACCACTGTATTTCCTCTATTCCTACTCTTATAATTTGCTCGGCCTCCATCATAAATTTATCAAAATCATTAGCTATTTAAACCTTTCGTCTCCCTTTCTGATGGTTCATTACAACTGGTACCGTGCTAGTAAAATTAATACCACGATATTTACAGGTACGTTCTGGATATTGATATTAAAAATATTCAAACGATCTTGAGCTTCTGATGCATGCACGAATTATATTGGGACCGTTGATTGAGTTTGACTTTATATTCATTATAGCAGTTACTATAATTACTTCCGTATGTGATCTTTTCAACACAATCGATTGGCTTTTTGCTGGATGTCCATTTGGTTTTTTTTTTTGGACTCTTGTGAATCCGCTCTTTTCGATCAATTTCTGTTGAAAATTGACCAGTTAACGTCCTATATTTCAACCTATCGGGATCACCCTCGATCTTAATATACATATTCTACTGACGAAATTAATGATTAAGGCTTTGGGATTCATTTCACGCATCATTATTTCAATTTACCATTTATTATTTGATTTAGCATGTTTTGTTTTTAACCTGAACTCTACCGTTACTTCTTGTTTCATATTCTTAATTCATGGTACCTTGCAATATTTCAAAAATAATTGTTTCCTATCGAACAAGCTCATTTATAGCACCCTATCTCTTCATATGCACAGTCCAACCTTGCTTTAACTTTAGCCTTTGTGCTAGAACTCCCAAAAAAATTTCAAAACTTTATAAGTTTTCTATTTCTATACTTGAATGGGTCACGCGTAAATGTAAATGAAAGTACAACCGACAGTTTCTAGCCTTTGACATAACATTTCTTTTACTGCAATTTTTGTAAACTTATTTATTTTTATCTCCTTTATTTTACTATTATCGCTCTCCAGTTGGCAATCAAAGCTCCAAAGACGTTTGTATTATTTTTGAAAATAACGAAGACTATAATGCCGCCTGAGTAAAGTAGACCATTAAAGATTGAAAGGCCTTATTTTAGCTACACATAGCACTGAGTAATTTATGCAAGTTACAATAAAGGTGTGGCGTGTAGTATGTGCAAGTAGTTTTTCCTTTTGTAATTAATACTTTTGACACAAACGAGCCTAAAGTGTACATTTTTTAAACTTTGACAATGCTTTTGGAACTTTGAAAATCTCGAAATTGTATTCTTTCAAACTAATCCATGTAGTAAACTCAGAATCTCTCAGTGGATCATTGAAAATGGAAAAGCAATAAACTAGTTACTTTGTTGGGTTTTTTGTTGTTGTATCATCCGTTGTATTATATCAATTGCTGCATTACTCCTTTGATAAAGTCAATCTTTTTATCTTAGAAAATATTCCGTATTTCAGTTCTTAATCAATGACAACTTATTCTTTGGAAAACTAAGACAATTTTATGTTGGCTCTGAAGCTGTTCATGTGTATGCACAAGAAATGAAATGTTTTGATGTTTGATCAGAGGTTTTCAGATCAGGCTCGAAGATCGAAGTGCGAAGGTATTCCCTAGTTGATATCCGGAATCCGGTGACTCATCATGGCCTCATGGAAGTTCGGCTTTGTGTTTAAATTTGTGACACCCTCTTCGCTTTTCAATGATCTTTGGTGACCAACAGTAGCTGATGGATTATGTGATGTCTCGTTAAGCTGAACATGATTTCAGAGTCTCCCTTAGCCCACGTCGTGATTCCCCGAATGATTTCGGCTCTCAAAAGTACTACTTTAAATTTCATAATGGCAGTATTCAAACCTACGGGTGAAGGAAAGGGTTCCTGTACGTCAACAAGCAACTTGTAAGTTTGAGTGGAATGCACTGATGGCCCTCCATGTCTGAATCATATGAACGAACAAGAACTCCGAAACGATTATCACATCCAAGAGAATTCACATGTGTCTACTCCGGCGAATTGTTGATGTATCGCCAATGTTCATCTCGACCGTAATCCAGTTCTCGCCGCCATTTATAGATAGACACTGTAAAAATGTGATATCCAAACGTAAGATTGCAACTATTGACAAGTCGCTAGCACCAATATTTAATGCAAATGTGTTAAAATCTCCGGTTTTATTTGTACTTCCGCTGCTTGTTTTGCCTCTTATAGTGCATTGAAAACATCGCAGGCTATCGTTTCTCTATTTGCTGTTTTTTACGCTGCAATCAGTTGGCTACATGTCATATGGAAGTTCCGCATTTTACAGCCCGTATTAAGATCGCATCCCGATACTATCTGATTTCTAAAGTCGATGTATTGAATAAAACTTCACGTCAAACATTTTCTAAAATGTACAATCTACGAGTTATCGCGAACAATCTAAGCTCCGTTTATGGGCCCTGGAACATGAATCACAATGTTAAGAGATCTGACAGTAATTGACGTCATTGAATTCCTCCAAACTGCCTAATAAATTTCGTAGGTTTATAAAATAAAACAATGGAAAACATCTCTACTAGAGGATCCAATTCGGGATCCATACACTCCGTCAGCTATAAGCGGTTACACAAACGATGCGAAAATGTACCGAAGGAGGCAAAGTCACCCAAAAATTATATCATAATTAATATTGTATTTTTATCTTGTATCGACGAACGCTGAAATAAGAGCCTTTTTGTAGCTCTCTGTAATATAGAATTTAGTAATAATTTTAATAATCACTTTCAATGTAATTGACATAAACTGACATCTCTTCGACTTATACACTGATTTACTTATACTGTCCCTTATTTATAAATAGAAGTGGAGCAAGTTTCTTCAATCGAAATTAATGGCGGAAATACTGCGAAAATGAAGGCATGCAACTTGAAAAGATACATCTCACATACGTTACCACATAATCAAAAATTTTTGGAATTCTTCTGGTTGCTACCTGTCCTCGTCGAACAGATTAAATAACAGCAAAAGATTCAAATGTCCGTGACTTTGAACATCATTAGCGATGTTTACTGCAAACTTGTTATATTCACGAATTCAGTTTACTGTGTTTGCGCGTACATGTATCTACACACGGTGAATAATCTCAATGCGCTTATTAATCAAGCAATGGCAATTACGAGAAAATGCGTGTAAGCACGTGCGTAAGTTGTTAATGAGCAATACAGCAATGGTAAGGTTTGAGTCGAATAAATGGAGAATGTTCAGAGGCTCGTACTTTTCCGAACGCCGTAAGTGTAAAAGAAGTTGAACGGTAGATGCTCAATGCAGATCCAGTCATTATTGGCCTACGTTTCACAATGCATTCTTGGCTCAAGGAATAATTTTATTGTTCATTGAGAAATGAAAGCTTATGCGAGCACACATAGTTTTATCATATGTGTACTTAAATCAGCCTTAAATTGTCAATGAACAGCAAAGCATGCATGCATATACCTAAATGTTTCAGGAGAGCCAGCATGCGTCCCCCGAACAATAAGCAATCAAACCATGGCCAGTTGCGGCCTCAAACGATATTTTTTAATATATATAATTAACCCAGTAACCAAAGCATAGCGGAGAGATCTTTTACTATTCCATTGTTGCTCCCATTGCAGAACCCAAGTGTAGATCATAAAATTGGGGTTGGTTAAATACATGTAGATACTGCAATCGTTGGGACATTTCACTTGAAGCAATTCGGAATTTAGATATACGAAGAAGTGTCAGTCACAAAAAACAGCTTAGTAAAACGTTCATTGTACAAAGCTCGATCCCAGATTTTAGATATTTCAAATATATTCCTGGCGAAAGCAGAGTTTGTACTTTACTTCACCAAAATAGCCTCTGCATACGTATTTTCAAGAGATTTTATTGCGAAGGTGATGATGTAACCAGTTCTTTATTAATGTTTTTAATTGTTTGAGATGTAACCAGTGTATGTGTTTTTTCGTTTTGCAAACGTTGCCGAAATTGTTCCAAACTCACGCATTTATGATTCAGATCGATTTATAATAGACGTTAACTTCACAATCCATCCAACAAAGCCATAATCACGCACGCCTTGAGGACAGAGATCAAGCACTATGCATTCAGGAGTTCAGATACATTTATGCGAAACGATGTCAAACATTTCAAAAAAGAAATTTGCTAGGCAAAGCATTTTTTCGAAAATATTTAGAAACGAACACTTGAACTAACTATTTAATACGCCTTAAGTAGGGCCGTTGTACAGTGGTTTTGTCGTATTGGTACTAATGATGTTGCTGTATAGAACGTGTTGAAAAATTGATAAATGTTTTGTTGATAGTATCGTACCAAAGGTTCAAACTGTTTATCTCAATATTAAGTACCTTTCCCTCTAGTACAAATATTTTCAAAGTTCCGGAAATATTTCATCTGATTTTGATCAGCCAAACATGAAAAAAAACTACTTCGTCGTTATGCGAGTAGCGGTGGTTGCAGACTTTACCTAGAGAGATTCCAACACAGTTCATATTGTTTTTCCAACACAGTTTATATTGCTTTTTGAGTTCATATCGCTTTATGTTCATATCGCATATCTACAGTGAAGAAGCAGCAAAAAATGTACAAAAGAAAACAAACCCCTCATATAAGCGACTGCTGAAATCAATTACTTTCAATCAGGAACTTTTCTCTTATATCCGATATATATATATATATATATATATATATATATATATATATATATATATATATATATATATATATATACATTTTTAGAGAGGGAAGTTAGAAAGGTTAAAGGCCTGGTTGTATTAACCTGTATGTCTAACTGGTAGCCTTTTCACTCATTACTTTCCAATAGCCCTCGTGTTCTTCATTTGTTTTACAGGAATCCCTTGATAAAGAAGGGGGAAATACTATAAAAATAGTCCTCCAATACCAATACCTCCTGACACTCCAGTATACACTTCTTGGCTTTGAAGACTGTCAATCAATAATTAGCCACGGAGCTCAAACATCGTCGTAAGCATCTCTCTCAATGTCAGTTTAGGGGAGAGTTATATGATTTCACTGTAACCAATCAAAGTAAACAAAAAATTGATAGCTGCTGTCATGGGCCTGTTTTAAACAAAATACGCAGTTGGGAGGCCGCGGTTTGCAAGTCAGAGGGTAGGTATACAGTCCTCTTTTCGTTTGTCACGCAATCCCAGTGTAGCCAATCGTTAAAAGAGCGTTGACGTTCCCGATAATCACTCCTAGTTGTCCACGCTTCAGCAAAAGTAGTTATTTCTGTGGATTCTACGTCCAGAACTTATAGCATTCAGACGTATGTTTCTAATTCGCCACTGTATATTTTTGTTAAGAACTAAAAAGGTATTTAAAGAAAGAAAAATATTGTAAGATCATTTGGACAAGTCATATAGGAGAAATAATTTAAGGAATAGCCGAAATTCGCTGACATCGATTCGCAATTGGTACGATTCATCGTTTGATTGAAAAGAGACAACATAAAAAGGAAATGGCATCGTTTCGAACAAGATGGAGTGATGACCTTAGTGTGATGACCCTTACAAATGCAGCTAAGGCCGTCATCGCAGTGATGACGAGAACATCAAGATACAATTACATCATGATAGAACTAACATCTAGGACAATGGATGAGAAAAATAGAAACGTAAGACTGGAAAACGTGTAATAACATTCGACACCCAATGAAAGTTGAAATCCCTATGGTAGAATCCCTATCCCTATGGCAGAAATCGAAAAACTCCAATAACGAATGAAGAACTCCACATAAGTTGGTTTTCGCATGGCGTAGCATCTACTCAAAAGAGCAAACTGGCGTAAACACAGCTGTTTTTTGTTAAGTCATAAATAAACGGATTCATAAATATCTACTGAATAGTTCCCGATTCGGTTGAGGTTTTTGGTGAAGAAACGCCTAATGTATTTTCTTCTTTTGTGTTTTAAATGTTACCGATAGCTTTATAATGAAAACGAGTATGATATCTTTAAGCATACATTTTGCTAGTTAGTGTTACCCTCTAAATAGTTTCAGGTAAAATATTAGATTGGATAAGAGTGCTACTTGGAGTATTTTTATGCTATGAAATAAGAAACTGTTATTGTAGCTATTGTTCTGTTTCATACATCGCATCTTATTAACAAGCACCATTGTTGTCATTTATTCCCTTAACCTGAACTGGAGTAAATCTGCGTATCCAAAGCATATCATAACACAAATTATAGCTCATGTCACTCACTATCACTGACTCAGTAACCCTCCCATTTAATCCATTCATGTTGAAAGCAGAGAATGCGTTAGCGCGGCAGAGACAGTGTCCTTCACAGTTCCAATTTCCTGAAGGAGAGCATAAGTACAAATTCGGAGCAACCAATGAAATATAGGATATATAGAGGGGCCGTCAATCGAAATTTCTGTCCACCTTTCTTCAAAATTTACATAAATTAACACAAATACTTAAATAAAAGTACTCATAGGGAGTATACGTGAAAGGGCAAAATTTTCGTGGTCTGCGCCGTGGGAACAAGCAGTATAATATTTACTTAATCAGCCCAGGAGAATCCACTTAACGGAAATTTTAGCACCACATAAGCATAATTTCTTGATCCTCGACTTCGGATTAATTGGCTGGAGCCGAATGAACATGGGGAAAATGCAGTCTCTTGCTGATGTCAAAACTACGCTAGGCTAATCAAATACATTTAAATCATCGATTCCGTAGATAACATTCTTAACATACTTAATAAGACTCGGCAACAGTAAAGGCAATACAAGACGGCAGAGACTTTAAATTATAGTAAAGTGTTCAAAGTATTCACGAATTTCATTAGAATTTCAATGTTCAAATAAAAAGGGTGTTGTGTTAACTGTCTGTCACTGGTAAAACGAATATGGCCGAACATAATGAAAAATATAAACGTTGACTTTATTTTACATTAAATGAATGAAAAAGTTTTTATTTTGCAGATTTTTAACTAGTTAAGGAACTGTGTGAAATGTGAAATCGTCAGGAATGGTTTTTATGAATGATTTTCAATTGCAACGCAGATATATGCCCTTCATCATTACTTAAAAGCAATAAATTCTTCAGCTGTTTTCAGTGATTTATGATTGTATTTTTCATATTTTTGTTCTTATCATTTATAAGTATATGTGTTTCTACTCGGTTAATAATCATCGAAATTATCGGATATCATGTTACATTTTACTCTGCTTCAGACACAACAGCTGACTAGGCGAAAAATTAGCTAAATCAGCCCCACACACAGCAGTCATGTACACAGGTAACGCCTCTCTAAAAGCTGCTCTTTAATCTTCACTTCGAACACCCTTCCGATCTAATTGGATTCAACCAAAATCAAAAGTTTTATTTGGTTTGGTAAATAAGGTCATTATTTCGTTTAACAAGAATAGCTATGGGAAAGGTTTTGAGAGAACACAATATAAATATAAATCGACTAATGCTTTTTCTATCTCTTTCTATCAGTCCGAAAGTGTTCCCGCTATTTTGTTCTGAAGTCGAATAATAATATATGGAAACTGAAAAGACAAATAAATGAGTGCAGTCAGGCGCGCTCGTCTGACAGTTTAAAGCATCAATAAAAACTAGATATTAGAAACCGAATGACGATGACAGCGAGTCAGTGTTTTTTGCGGAGTTGAGTTCCAGCTGACACTCGTTATAAGAACTCGTCTCAGCGTTCTAATTAAGATACAAATACGAGAAACCTTGCGGTTTCCGTATTAACAAAAAACTAACGCAGTAACCAATAATTACGGGTACTTTCTGTACTACACCATTATCAAGGATATAACTGAACTTCCTGTAGTATAGGGTAGGAAAAAGCATTTTCGGAAGGATCACTGTCAGCAGCACAACTATTAAGCTATTACAATATACGCTGTACACTACTAAATAGATTAACATTTAAGTTAAGGAATTTCTCGATCATCAGCAGTCTTTTGCAATATTTTTTTAATTTAATTTTTTTTATTATGACTCATTTATAAATCCCAGCTCTTAAGAAATTGAAACCATACTCGCTTTAATAATCCATTTTTTAATTTCAGGTTTATATATTACTTATAACCTTGCTTTCTTTTGCAATTGTGTCTGCTCAATTTTTCGGCCACGGACGAGGCTTCAATGGCTTTCCTGGTGACTTTGGAAGTTCAAATGGACTAAGTGTTACAAGAGATGCACGTCAAAATAGAGGTAACGAGTTGAACAACAGAGAACTGTTGATTATTATACAGCGTTTTAAATACCATTAAATTAAATTGAAAATATCATTAAATACCATTAACTCACATCCGCAATGCTAGTATTATATGTTTTTGGTATGTATCAAACGTATGTTTGCCTAAAATAAGCCACATACAACCCATCTGTACAATGCAAGTAGAATCCCGAATGAAAACTAAATTAGCAAACATAACCCTAAGACACGTCACTCAGGAAACTCTGGGAAAACACACTGATGAGAAATTCAAACAAAAGTGTTGACAATTAAAAACATGATGCCATTCTGATTCATAAATGTAATACTTTTAACAATAACGATGCTAATAATTGTTTTTTTTTGTAGTGGTGGCTTTTTGCACTCTGATTTTCTGATGTAAAAAGGTGTGTTACTAGAAATGTGAATTCCACAGTTCCATTTGTCTAGAGAGCTCGTCTTTTCTCTCAGAAAGGTTCAAATGTAACCTTAACCATCTGCCCCATCAAACTTCTTCGCATTACGTTTACCCATATTTCTACAACAAAGTTTAAGACCTTGTCCCATTTCGATCAACAGCATCTCTCTCCAACTCTCCCCATCGCAAATATAAGGGGTATAGGGACTCTCCCTATAATAAACGTCTCCGGCAATAACACTTTTCGATATGTAGTCCCAATCGTCAAAGCTCCACGCCTCTGCACCAGCGCCGAACGCTACTAAAACGAACGTTACTAGAACGAGAGGCTCAAACCTCGGAGCCATAGAAGAGAACAGTCTGTGTCACACTTTTGATTTGATCGAAGATTCTCCAACAAACCTGTTTCATTTCATCGACTCAATGATCACTTTCCCTGATTGGGCCGGAATAAACAAGGACATCGGCCGGTCAGCATAAAGGTTTTTTCAATGCTATCCTAAACCTGCGATTGGACATCGTCAGGCTCACTATACGACTTACCACACTTAATTCGAGCAACGCTTCCTCGATGATGCATCGAGTGACTGATGCCCCTACGTTACCAGCGTTAGCGATCAAGCGCGGTCAGGCGAACTTGTTTTGACATATCATTCCATCAAAAAATCTATAAATGAGGAAATTCAAAGTAGTAAATCATAAATAAGTAACCAAACTTGTTAATCGATAAATTTTTAAGTAACCGATTTCGAAATTGGAAAACTTACGTGCTCATCGCAACTAATCTCACTGAATAAATACAGAAAAAGTCTAGCATTGTCCTAGACTGCATCGATATAAGACGATACAAACCACGAAAAATATAACATCAAAACATAGAAAACTCCTCTCACTGATTCTTTGCCCCGATTGAAGGTTAAACGAAGAAGTAATCACCACATGAAGAACCTTCAGATGCTTCATACATCTTTGCGCAACTAAAATGCCATTTTATGGTAGTCTCTATCGTTTCCAACATGACATTATTTTTCCAAATATATTGACATTGCCTATATTTGATATATATTACTATATATTTGACTTAAAAACCTGTATTACTCGATCACAATATATGTGATTATACCAATATAATCAGAAATAAATCAATTTCACACATTTGCTTGAAATGGTTTTATGATTTCAAAAAAAAAGTAAAATTGACGACGAAAACAATTGGTTTAATAAATATAATAAATGTAAAAGCTCCTTTTACCACTAACTTTAGCACAAATATTGAATCCAAAATATACTTAATAACAAATTAAGTATATTTTGATTTTGGGAAAGTAGAAATGAATCTTAAATGATACCATACAATGAAACTAGAACTAAAAAACCAAAATGTGATTCTGACATACTTATTTTGACTTTTTTCAGGACCAGTAGTTTTCCCAGATCCTCCCAGCGATGCCCCAATTGAATCAAGTGGAGTGATCGTTGGAGCATCTGGATACGGTTTCGTGCCGCCATCAGGCGCAGGTCAAAGCAAAATCTGAAATTAAATTTAAACAAAATTTACGAGTTAACTTTGTAAATAGCCGAAGTGATAATTTTATTGAAGAAAGTAATTCTAGCTAGTTGTCAATTTATTTGGGAACGAATGTGCAATAACTATTTAGTTTATCATATAGCAATCTGACCATAGCGCATTTTCTAGCTCTATTTATCATCATGATTAAGTGTTCCTAGTTAAGTATTCTCTTCTCTTCTAAGTCTATTTAAAACACACACTGACACATAAATACAAAGCCAATTGATACAAATTGAATGTAAATGCAAAATTAATAAAGAAATGATATGTGTACTTGAAGATGTTTTATGTTTTATTCTTACAAGGATAACTTCAACATTTTTCCTGTTATTCATAGCTAGTGCCCAAACAGCAGTACCATACAGAAAACAAAACTAAATGGTAATACATATTTAAGATTTCCAGAGTTTCACACTGTTTGCTTAACAGTGCATGTGCTTATAGATTCTATTCGAGTACGTCCTAAAATTTGGCCTTTAAAAAATGGCTTTTCACCCCTTTTTTAGGGTGCCTATCAACAATTGACGTATCATAACTCTAGCTGTCGCAACTACTAGATTTTGGAACGAGGCGATTTTGATTTCATACCCAAAGGCGTGGAAGTTGTTGGTCAATTTGGTTTGTCAGATTGACTGGAAAGTAAAACTATATTAGAGAAAATTGGAAGTGTTAATTCAATCACCAAGGACGATTTGGAATGAAGGACTGGTTCTAGCTGAAATTAATAGTAGTAACCAAAGAAGTCGATAATCGGCAGGTACTTATGTTCGAAACCAACTTCGACTCTTCCATCTTTCAAATCATTCAACGATATTCAAACTCACCATGCAAGCGTAGGTTCCTATATGTAGTATTCAAATATTTGTCCATATAATATTTTCTAAAAAGGATAAATACGTTATTTATTATGCTTATAATAAATACCTTAAATGCATATTTTGGTAAAAGAAGGCAGAAATCTTAAAAATACAACAATCATTTTTTCCCATTTTTCCAATACAATTTTAAAAGCTTACAAAACGGTTGGTAACTCTGCTGGGTGTGGAGTACGGAGCCAGAAAAGGCCACCGGCAACCCTTAGCGTGCGACTGAGCAGCCGAGAAATTATAAAAAGCCCATAGAGCTATGATGATTCCTGATATGATTGGGGAATAACCTGACGACGAGAATACAGAGAGCAGCTAGCTCCTGCTTCTATTGATACTGTACCGACAAGTGGAGTACAATGACCTTTTCATTGCCGAAGAAATCGGTTGCACAAGAAAATTAAAAATTGAAGTGTAGTTTGTAAATTCTCAACGGAGAAACATTTATCATACGATCAAACGTCATCGTATGTCATCAAAAAAATGTCTACTTGTATCCGGTATATCGTATTTAAAAGTAGCAAGTTTCTGCTTTCGTTCCCATTTGTTCTTGTAAAGCCTCCCATCCAAACATACGTTTCAAGTCATACGTGTTTCGATGCACTGTAAATCGTTTGAGTTGGTTTTCGTAAGTTAAAAATAAACTGCCTTGTACGCTCCCCAGCTGCACCTCGTTGTTCACCAATTAATCACAATACTCCAAAGAGTTTTCAAAAATATATTTGAATCGAATGTGCAACCAATCCAATCGATCCAAAAAAAAATAACTTTGAGCTTAAATCGAACATTGAAAAGTAAGATTATTTCTCAAATCGATGTAATTCTTTGTCAGAGATTAATTTAAAGGCATGTCAAGAAAGATTACGAAAAGGTTATTTTATGGTTCATTGCATTGTAACTGCATGAAAATATTATGAACACTTGGTGCGTACGTAATAGTAAGACGGTGATGGTCGGCAGCGCCCATGAAATCTCCATCACTTGGGTGTCATTATCCAAAAGTGCGATTTTCTGCACTTTCCGGTAGCTTAAACCACACAAAGACTTACCTGAGCCACTTTCTCTTTCCTCTCAAAGGTTTTTGGAACCAACTCATACAAAATTATGTCACTATTAAAAGCAGTAGCTATACGTCTTTTCCGATCACTTTGACGTTTTGTTCAGAAGTACAACTGAAACTTAAAGAACACCCAATTTTCACTTAAATCACTTACCATGCATTTTAGCGACAATGGCTTTAATTTGTCATTTGTCACAAGTGTCCTACTCGCTGGATTTATTTTTCTTGAAAAACTGGTTCGACTGGTTTCAACATTATGGGAAACCTTTTACAGTATAACACGTCGAGGGATACCAAACCTTCTCTTGCTGAAAGTAATTGCTGGAAGATTTTTTATTTGCTATGAATAAAATCATGTTAGCATGTTTGTTTAGCTTTAGCATGTTCGTTTTTCACCATTGTATGAAATGGGCGGAGCTCCTGTAAATTAAGGGCGGCCGTCAATTCAGTTAAAAGTGTGATGTAATGGCGTTATGACCTTCGGAATTTAGTGCTATTGTGCCTATTTAGTGCCGAATTATCATTGCTATTGTTTCCACATAATTTGCTATTTTTTTTTATTTAGCTGAACTCCATATGTTTCATCCTATTTCGATCAGGATAGCTACTCCTCCTCTCATATGGTCTGTATTGTATGTTTAATTTTACAATGGATGATTTTTTTTTGTATTTATATGTTATAAAAATTTATATGTTTAGAAACAGTTGTAAAATGAGATATTTTTAAGTGTTATATTGGAGCGCATATAGTTCCCTTGCCATTAAAAAAAGTAATAAAAATTATTTCTGGAGGTTTGACATAACAGCTTCGAAAAACAAAAAACCACCTACCGTATTACGTTTTTATTTTCCCGCAATCAATATTCGACCCTTATCTTTCGATCTTTCTCCAGAATCTTTGAGGTTCGCTCCTTTTCAGCCACCTTTATTTCTAAAAACTACATTTATAAATCATTAAATATAGCTGAAAAATACATTACTTTTACATGTGTCGTTGGAACATCAACTAAATTACCGACAATTTCAATCAAAACTCACCGAACTACTTACAGCATATGATTAACAAATCGAAAACATTTTCATTCGTAAAATGTAAAAACAATATAATACATTTTCTAAAATCATCGGCTACCTTCGGTTTTAAATTTAACAGTGAGTTGAAATTTTAATTAGAAAACAATTTCTGTGCAGCGATGGTCACATACATTATTTGAATGTTGAAATTGTAATGATATCGGTCGTTGAACCACGTACTTTACTTAGTCAAGTATACTTAAAAATGTGAAACCGATTATAGTCTCATTAAGTGTAAAAAAGACATTCTCAGTAAAGAAATTAATAACGGAATTATGGATTTGAACTTTATTTATTGAAAATCATTGATATTTGATCAACTTAGTGTAGGCTTGACATCAACTGACGATTGTATTTTTCCCCAAGGTTTATTTGGCTCGAGCGAATTATATCCGAAGTTTAGCATTTTATAAAATCGTATGGAATGTATGTAGCTTAATTCTTCGGGAAATTATGTTTGTGTGGAGTTGATACTCCCGTTGAGTCGATTTTCCTGCACCCATGGGCAACACAAATCAGTCGCCGATGGGGCACCTAATATAATGCTATGCTTAAGTACTTTAATTAATTACATGACAAAGTAATGTGTATGTGTGTTTGAATGACAATTGCCAATCAAAAAAAGTGCTTGAATCAAAGCAACCGGTTCATATATACTACCTATCAGTATTTTGAAGTTAATATTGGTGTATTTGTTTTAATAATTGTAAATTTTGGATCTTATCGGTCTCCATGAGCTTACGGGAGCGTCCGAGCGTCCGTTTTCCCCCTCATCATGAGGAGAGCATATAATTGAAGAGCATATATCTGCCTTAAAATTGAAAATTATCCATCAAAATCATTACCGACAATTTCACATGCAAGTTAACTTACCAATTACAGCATATAAATAGAATTCAAATCACAAGCATTTTCATTCATTAAATGTAAAAATAATACAATATTTACATTTTCCGTAATCTTCGGCTACCTTTGGTTTTAAATTTGACAGTGAGTTAACATTACAGTTAGAGAAGCAATTTCTGTTAAGGAATGGTCACACATACCACTTGCATGTTGAAAATATCATCGAATCCGTCGCTGAATCATGCACTTTAACCAGTCAACGTCAATTGAAAATGCGAAAACGCTTATATTGAGCATTTCTAATTCTCATTAAGCATATGGAACATATGAATATGCTCATTAGTCACATTCACACATATACACATATATGAATTATAGCAACCAAATATGGTGATGTTTGTGACCATAGTTCAAACCGTGAAATTTATACTACCTCTGATTATTTTTAAGTAAGTGTTGGTGAGTTTGTGTTAATATGCGTTACTTTTGGGTGATTTCGGACAGAAATACGAGCATGGGGCCTCTCTATATTTACTTCCTCTATGGCGATTCCGGACAAAAACTTGGGCTTAGGACCTCACTTTATCTTATATCTCGATAGCCCGTTCATTTACTACCTCTATGTGTGGTTTTATTTCAGAGGTGAATCCCTGTCAAAAAGGAATAGTTGCGGATAAGCGCCCAGCAAACAATTTAATCATATAAGTGTTATTTGGGTGTTGTTTATTCCTTGGTGAATAAGACCTATTACTTGTAAGGGAAAACAGTTTGCATTAACTTTATCTTATTTTATCCCTTAATTTAGCATGGGCCATGTCATAGGCAATCGAGTTTACAGCTTTCATCATTATATATGCCTTATGATAAGGCATAAATAACAATGAGTGTAAACCTAAGTTTAAGGCTTACCCAACAAACAACATAATCTTTATATAAGGCTTAGTTTGGTGTAGTTTATTCGTCAGTGCATAAGGCCTCTCACCAGTCTACATACACTTTACCTTATTGTATCCCTGATTTTAACATGGGCCATGTTATGAGCAATCAGGTTTACAGCTTTTATCATTATATATACCTTATGGTAAGGCATAAATAATGATATAAAAGAAGTGGTGATTGCACTGCTTAAAATGCACTTACCCAAAAACTATCGCTGGCTCGAGATAGTTTTCACTCACTTTTCACTATCACATGCTTTACATTCACCGTCCCAGTACAATTCGCACATACACTGGTAATTCTTAGTGTCACCTACACTCACATTCCTATTGAAACATTTTGACAGTGACCTTCACAACTTGAAACTGACTATTTCATGGAAATGCTAATGAAGACAGAATATATTAAAGGCACAGTTCAAAACTAGTATAATCATTAAAATAAGGCTTAGCTAAGGCTTATAATATTCATTAGTTAAATATTAGCCTGATATGCCTGATCGTTATTTTTGCTTGGCGGACAAAAATTTTAACTTGATGCCTCTCTTTTTCTTATATTTCGATGAATTTAGATACAGCGATCTGTACATAGTGTGAGTTTTGGTTAGACAATATTTCTTTCTTAGCATGTTATACAGACAGCTGTCAATTGGAGTTCGTGTTGAGACTTCCGAGGCGGTTGTCAACCGAGTCGGTTGTCAATGGATTTAGATTGTGGATTGTTCGCCGTTACACGCCGAATCTAACCGCAGATTGTCAAAATAACGATTTTATTGTGGTAATTCAAAATAACTTCTGTGTGTGAGTGCATATAAAACAAAAGCACAAAAGACTACAAGCACGTAGATTGAATAAAAACTAGTGATTGAACAAGTGAGGTTGGCTGCGAAAGGACGCTGAAGTGCGCCATTTTCTTAATCATTGACGCGATGTCCAGGACATCAGTTTACTTCTCGTATCCCTAGTGCGAGTGTCCGGACAGCAAAATACACAACTCTCAAGAATCCGTGAAATGTCTAAGGAACAGACACCGAAATCCAAGTTGAAATCGAAGAGACATCCGAAGAATGCGCTCCTATCCCCACAAGTAAAGGAAGTTATTTCAAGGGAACTTCAACTTATCTTCAAGGCAGCCGACCAACCGGCTGGATCAAACTCGGAAAAAATGGGTATAGCAACGACCAGCACCACCAGAACAGACATCGAAATGTCTAGCGACAGCTCCTGCACGAACGAAGACGAGATTCGGGCGGCGATCAACGACGACGTGGCACGATTCAAGCGTGAAACTGGCAGATTAGTTCGTAAGGCTAGTAAAATCCAAAATATTAATAATACTAACAAGATTAGTCCTAATAAGCTTGCAACCATTTCTCCCCCCACTGACAATTCACCCCCCGAATCTAGCAGCAGCCCAAAACCATCTTGACTATCACCAATCTTCATTAATAATGCCTCCCCCCGACTCTGCGACTGATGATGCGCAGTTTTCCGACTGCAAGGTATCGAATTAAGTCGATATCAGATGCCCACCAAAAGATTGTGGTAGATAACGTTGCGGCGTATGACTGCATAATCAAAATAATGTGCGAATGGGCGGTCACATGTTCACGCCTGCAATACGCAGGAAACCGGTTGCCGTGCTTAAGGGTCTCAGTTCCCTTTTTTTCAGAGAAGGAGATCGTAGAAGACATAAAACTTCAAATCTCAGAATTAGCTAACCCCTCAGTTAGCTGCATGAGCACTGCCTGGTCGCGGCTGAATAATATTGCTCTTGACCTTTTCAGGGTATCCCTCACTACTGAAGAAGACCTGACGAAACTTATTAAAATCAAGTTCATTCTTAACTGTGGAATAACGTGGGAAAAATCCCGGAAGGGAGAGCTCACACATAGCTATAGATGCCAGCGTTTTGGGCATGTTGCCGTCAACTGCGGGTATAGCGAAAGGTGTGTCGCCTGCGGTAAAGACCATTCGGGGACCCCCTGCCCAAGAAAAAACCTCGCGAACCCGCGAGAGGACCCGGCAACAGTCCCTTTAATTCCTTCTGCTTACTGCGTTCTATACGCGAGCACGGGCCATCCGGCTAATTTCTCCAAATGCCCGGAACGCGTTTGGCTTAGGGATCGGATTCGTCAAAAGCGAGCTCCGATAAATGACAACCAACAGACCTTAGACCCACAAAAATTTACATCCCCTAAATCACTCAATGAGTGTCCAATGAGCACCACCCATCCACCCACCACCAGTAAACAGAGAGTCGTATGCCTTCGTGGCGAAGAATTCTTCCCCTCTCAGTAACTCACAAGAACGGCATAAACAATAACATGAGGAAAACCCTCTGAACCTCATTGCTCAGGAAACTCAAAACATGTTTGGGATCTCGCTCCCTTCACTACTTATTAAAGCTCGCGAATTCTGGGCAAACTATAAACACTTGCCTCAAGAACAGAAACCTGACGAACTCTTCAACTTCTGCCTGTATGTCACTGGAGGGCAGTAAGCTAAGATTCTTATCGCTAAATATAAATTACCTCCAGAGACACGACAAGCGCCTAGCGCTACAACACATGTTAGATCGGTACTCACCAGATTTCGCTCTCATCAGCGAAACTCACTTATCAGTAAGAAACAAAATGCACTTCCCACACTACAACATACGATTCGAACGGTTCAAACGATCCATACCGCCTACCAGGTGGAATGCACCCTCACTCCCCTTTCGTGTTCTCTAGCTACTGTTCACCTGTGGGCAAACCAAAGCCATCTACGCAAAGTATTGCTAGGAGCACTGTACGTACCATATGAAACCGGAATCGTCGTGGAATTCAGACTCAGCCAAATAACAAACATTGGACAGAGCTGCGATGGAATAATTATAGGAGGCGATCTCATCTCCAGACACCCTTCATGGGGCGATAGAGCAACTAATACAAATTGCTCAACACTTTTCAATTGGCTTCACTGTTTTAACCAAACAACCCTTTGTATTATTAATGCAGGCGAACCAACATTTCCGAGAGGCAGCCCTTTCCTGGACAATTTCCTGGTCTCCGCCTCTTCTAACCCCAAACCCCACTCAAAATTATCTCTTCATATAAAAACCTCATCCGAACCAAAGCTAGGTGGCACCAACGCCTTAAGAAAATCTTCCATAAGAATCTAAACCACATTAACGCAGAATACGTTGCAATGAAATCCCAAATAAACTGTCTTGACGCCCTTATAAGGGCGACCACGCGCGCAGAGATGAACAAAATGTTCAAAGAACGCCTGTCCGCCTTGAAACCATCCGCAAATGTTTTCAAGGAAATCAATGCGCTCGCAGGCCGGCGGACCACAAACTTCGACATAAACAAAAGTCCAATGCAACTGAATGGGGAAACATTAACGACAACGGAGCAAAACTATCTGCATGCTCCAATTACTTCCACCATCTGAACGAAAAGAAGTCCTCGACCGATCACAACATCAAAGCCATTGTTAAGCGGAAAGTCAACAAGTTCCTGCAAGGATATCAGGGCTAGTTTCTAACAATCTTCTCCCGCACGCACGCCCGCGTAACCATTTCCAAAGCGACCATAGCATCTGCAGCGCTGGCACCACTACTCTCCAGCAGATCCGTCAGCATCAGTACAAAGCTGCTCATGTACAAAACCCTAATCAGGCCCATAAAATCGTACTGCTTCCCGATTTGGCTGACGATCTCCCCCACTGTCACTGAAGAGTTTCAGATTTTCGAAAAAAAGATTCTTAGGAAGTGCCTGTCCAAATATCGAAAGCCCAATAAAAAGTACTACCGCAGCAGAATAGTCTACGAGGAAAGAAAATTCAAACCCATCCTCAATTATATGATTCATACCATTGCCAAGAGACGGGTAAGTACCAAGACCAAGTAGGTAACTTATTTCATCGGAACATCTCGCTTAGCGCCTTCTCAGCCTACGTAGCCACAATCAACTGGTGGACCAGGAGCTAGCTCCTCTGGTGGACCAGGAGACCGCAGGTGATTACATGGCACTCATTGCGCCAACCTCAAAGATTCGGGTCGGCACATGTTACCGGAGATTATAGAGAGCCGAAATATGCCGAAGAGCCTCTGCTCCCCAACCTCCTCAGACTTACCCACCCCCTTTCAACAGACCACTAACCCTAATTGTAAACAAAAATTAACTAGGATAAGTTAGATATAAGTTAAGATAAGAACATTGTAAACAAAACAAATAAAAGCTTTAAGAGCAAAAGATAAATAAAACGACAACTCCAATCTAGCATAAAAATCGGTTACGAGCAGATTTTCTTTTTTCAAAAGCTATTTGACAATTTATTGCTGTCAAATATTTGCCGTAGCTAGTTAAGAATGACATGTACGTATAAAGACTCAATAAATATGTCTATCTCGATCTCTCTCAGCTGTCAATTTTCGTTAATTCTGAGAAGCGGGTATTTCCTAAAAGAATTTCACACATCACTTACTATTATTTAGAAAATTTCTATAATTTGAGCCTAAGGAAGACTTCTACAAACTTCTGTTTTCATAATGCAGCAGTGTTATAATAGAGGATGTGGGTTAATGTTTGACCCGGATTCAAATACAGACGGTGAGCGCGATTCGATGTAGAGGTTAACAATGTTAATCAATTCCTTTAACTAGAGTCCTGCCGCCACCATCCAGGAATGCCTTACTTTCATGACGCATACAAAGGTTGGTCATGCTGCAACCGGAAAACTGTTGACTTTACCGAGTTTTTGAATATGAAAGGATGTGCCTTGGGTATGCATTCTAATGCAAAGCCTCCTGAAAGCGAAAAGCCAGTTGCAGTCGATGTGAAAGAGCCAATTGTACGTAAACCTATCGTTAAAATCGATCGCCCGCCTTTTGAAACGCAGTTGGTTAAAATAAACCCCATAGTCTTACCTGCACTTAAGTCTGCCGTGGACGCACTGCTACCAAGCACTAAATTGCAGGCAGCTTCAAAGTAGGTTTTAAATTGTATAGAACTAGTTCTCACTACGAAATCTCTTGCAGCAAAGTAGAGATTGGCACACCGTGTAAGAATGGTGGTTGCAAATGTACTTACGATCCCTCTGAATCGAACGAGTCAGAATGCCAATACCATCCGGGTGTTCCAATCTTTCACGAAGGCATGAAGTACTGGTCATGTTGTCAAAAGAAAACTTCGGATTTTCAGCAGTTTATGGAACAGAAAGGATGTTCCTATGGGAACCACAAATGGGGTGAAGATGTAAGCAAATATATATTTCATTTCAATTAATATTTATTGATATTTCATCCCCAAATTTACAGTTTGATAAAAATACCGTAGTTTGTCGATATGACTGGCATCAAACAAGCACCGAAGTGATAGTAGCAATTTATGCGAAATTATATCATTACGACAGAAGCTCGATAGAAATAAACCCAATTCGATTAAAGGTCAACCTCGTCTTTCCGTGTCAGAACGAAGCCGTCTTCAGTTTAGATTTGGAGCTACGTGGTGTAAGTAAGCGTCGGGAGTTGAATTTTCTGATTAAAAATTATCAAATTCCAGTTGGTTCAAGTAGACAAAGTTGCGGTTAAAATGTTTCCCACAAAAGTAGAAATTACTATGCCAAAACTTGAAGTGGGCTCCTGGTCTAATTTGAACTTCTCAGTTTGTGCTAGTGATCAAAAAAATAAGGTACAAAAGCCGGGGGCGATTGCTTCTAGCAATACATCAGACTCGGAATCAGAAGTGGATATAGATAGCATTGAACCGCTGCGTTAATTTAAATTAAACGAATTCCATAACTAGATTGTATTTATTTTTTCAAAGGATTTGTGAAATCTCAAAAGTGAACTAACTTCCTAAAAAAACCAAAGAAGTTTTTTCCAACGATAAGACATGATGGGTGATGACTGCTATTGTCCGAACATTTCCTGGGACATGGGACGGTTAAGAAAGATTTTAACAAGAGTTGTAACTGTAACTTTTCCTGGTCCTAAATAGCGAAAATTCCTAAAATACATTTAGTTATTTGCTATGTCTGATCCACGAAGGTGCTTAAAATATTATATAGAAATTGTCACATATTATTTTAACATGACAAATCTTCATGTTTAGAATTTTGTTATTCTTAGTTTTAGTTTAGTAGCTGAATTAAAATTCACAAATTTTCCAAAATCGACTTAGAATAAGAAGATGTAAAACATCAAAACTGTGAAAGATTTTCATATGTGTTCGAAAGTGAAGGGGAAAGAAGACAGAAAACGTACTTATTATGAGATTAGTGTCAAATAAATCGATGGACCAATAAAAAAATAACTAAACTATGAAGATATCAATGAATTTTGCCGACACGGCTAGAATTCGAATATTAATTGTAAAATATCGATAGCGAACGCAAGGAAAATGAATAAATTCGCTTGCTTGAAACTCGCCTTAGCTAGTTCGGTAGGTAAACTAACATATCAACGAGCGGTTAAACATTATTGTAGGCATCATGACAGGACATCAGAAAGAATGTTGTCTAACTTAACATCAGTGATTACATTTAAAAAAGGAATACCAGCACCATAGATAATGCAACATTTGGTGTTATATGAGCGAAATCCCGGCTTAATAAATAACATCAAAGGATGCAATAAAGAATCAAGTCTTCTTGGTGATGCGGTCCGGCATGCCTAAGTAGCAATGATTGTGTGTACAAGTGGTCGGCGAATGCGCCGTCATTAATAATGCGTTGTAGTTAGATGTTTGTTTGTTATAGCAGATTAGAGCTCTCTATTGTGTTCGCCTGCGCAATAAATAAACTATGGGTGGTCGGCTTTTCCTTCCAGGATTGTGGGCTAAATGCATGAACTAACATACCGCCGCATGAAACGGTCCACGTGTGTAAATAATAAAAGTAGAATGCTTGGGCATGCGAGGATATGTTGATAAAAGTGCTTATGAAAAGTTAGTCTGGACCGGACAACGGGTGCATCACCAAGTTGATGCTATCTCAGGAGTTACACTAAAGAATAACTGCCGAATTATATTCTAGTATCCTTCGGTGAACTAGCCTTGAGTGAAAGAGTGTCTTATAGTTGAATTATTCGAATTATCCTTTGTGAACGTCCCTTCAGTGCATTGTGTTAGAACATTGGTATGTTAGGCAAATAGTTTCTTTCCAAATGAAGCAGAATTCATCAATGATGAATTCTAATGAACAAGTAATACACTCGTAGCCTAACCTCTTTGTTTTAATTTTTTTTATTTCCTTGCATTGTGTTGTCAACTGCATTCGATTGTTCGATGACCTTTCGGATAAAAGCAGACATCATATCAAGGATGTACTGTGGTTGTTGCCACATGGTTGCTAATTTCTGTTGGGCGAGCTTTTCGAATTTTTTTCCATATTACGTTGCGTGTAGATTATATTGAGGTTAATACAAAAGCAATGGCTGCATGGATATGATTAAATTATGGAAAGCATTCATGGGTTCGATTAGAACCTAAATTTTGAAACACTCATTTATCGAACTAATCTTTCCCAAATGAATCACAAAACTTAGTTTAAGGTATATAAAGAAGTCATGAAAAGAAAAGAACTTCATTGATATTGAAAACTAGGTGATCAAAGGCACATGAGATAATAAAAAACCATAAAAAATGAATTGAAAAATCAGAAAAAAAATTGAAAAATAATTCAGTTTATATCTCGTAGCTTTTAACATGGAATCGCATGTCTTTACGTCATCAGAAAAAAGTATTCGATTTGTTTAAAAGTTGTTCCGATTTAAAATAAAAGAAAATACCAAACTTTTTATAAGAAATGCATCGGACTAGGAACAAAAGGTCATTGAAAATATTCAAAACTACCTTTATAAGAAAATGAAAAAGGTTGCCGTTTTTATTTGCTAGGTAGAGTATTCCAATCAACTAAAAAAACCTTGTTAAAAGTTGCGAACCAACAATACTTAACACTTTCTCTCTCATATAAATTATACCAGATTTGGAAAAAAGAAGTTCCATCCACAAGTGATAATTGAAAAATTATATATACTATTATTGACCGGTATACATTATATACCGGTATACAAAATTGTCTTTTGGCTGATTGGAAATAACCGTTGGTACTGATCAACAACTTACTACGTAAGTGTAAATCCTATCAGAATAAATCAAAATAAAATTATTAGATAAACTTCGCTGGTGCAGATCAGCTGAATAGAGAGCTAAGCAACATATATCTTCATTTTATCATGGATGTAGAAGTGAAAATGTTGTACAACTTGATAATGTTATAATAAATCATTTAACAAACAATATTTAATAAAACCAGCAGCCGACATTTCAAACTGTACAATAGACTATAAGTTCTATACTTTCAGTAAAAATTACTTTACCGAAATCCAGGTAGTAGATACAGTTGCGGGAAAATCTTCGGATATTGTTTTACTTGAGCAAAAACAAGTGGCGCTTAAATGCGATTTTTTTCACTCAATTAACTCGTGAATAACTTACGAAAATTATTGAGCGGACCTTTAATATGATTCCTCAAAATTTTGATGATTAAGTAGTATTCATTATTATATTAAGTAGTATTAGAATAAGTTGGTATTCCTTCATACCAACTTATATTACTACTACTACCACTACTACCACTACTACTACTGCTAAATGAATAGGGAAGTCGTAATCTGTAGTACGGTTATAAATATTTTATTATTTAGACGGTTTTGCTCGTAAGCATGTAATATTTAAAAACATTTTCCATATTAAATTGATATATGTAGATACGTTTTTCGCAAATGTAATGCTTTTCTAACTGTAATGTCATTTAATACATACGTCAATTTATTTAATTCGTATGTCAATTTTAGAAACAAAGGTAGCCGAACATAATAGTAAATGTATTGATCTTATTTTTGTATTTAATGAATCAAAATGTTTTCGTTTCACAGATGATATGCAATCATTTATTGGGGAATTGAAATAAATTATTTGTGATTGCAGCATAGATATATGCCCTTCAACATAACATTTAAGTGAATATGACATTTTTCAGCTGTTTTAGTAATTTATGGAAGCATTTTAAATTTTTGCCTAGGATTGGACGGTACATTGTGAATTTTAATCATTAATAATTCTACATGTTTCTACGTGATCGATAATCATTGAAATTTCGATAGAATTTCAAATATCTCGTTACATACAAGACGTTACATATCAAGTTACATACTTCGGACGCTGATGTGAAGTCATGTACACGATAGGGCCTTTCTAAATATCTCATACCTCTATTATTTTCACCAATTATAAAAATATATAATATATAAATGTCAGTTCGTCTCTTTATGGTTTCTCAATATGCGAGACCATGACCATGTTCCTATGACCTTATCCTATGTTCTTGGGTTTCAATCAAAATCAAAATAAAAAAATCATTTGAAGTACATCGAGTTCAATTGTCCTTCATTTGAAGAATAATGGAGTATAGCCGGTAAATGAATGAGTTGTAATGAAACTAATCTAATCTGAAACTTTAATAATTACAAGGACCACAACTGTAGCAGTTCCACAGTATCATTTAGTGCGTGGTATGCAACATGTATGCTCGAGCAATTTTAAACTCTTTCCGTGAAATTCATCCCCCTTTTTAGACCTCTTTTTTATCGGAAGATATCAATTAGTTTCATTAGCGTGTTAAAGCCAAACGATATTTGCAGAGTACTCTTTTATCGTCTTAACTTGAAGCTACGAGCAATTCAAAGCAAAAATTTAAAACTCATCTAACGAAAACTACCTATTTAATTTTTAAAAGATGTAGTTTTAAAACAAATGAGGAAAATTCATATCGGAATGCTAGATGAATCCTTCTTATTTGATAAACTGGAAGTGTTATATGAAAGCGTACATGTATGTGGCAACATATTCGAAGCTGCATTATTGTTTCTAGAAGTATGGCATTGGAAATACATCTTTATTTTCTTACAATAAAATAAAAATTCAAGTTGAGATCTTTCAATTGTACATTGCTCAGCAATTTTAATGAACCTGACAAATATGTCGTGTATGATGTAATATAATTAACTCGTCTTGTCAATCAAATTTGACTTGTATGAGCCAAGCCTACAGAATTAAAATTAGATTTCCCGATCAAAATATCTTTTATAATGTGTGCTTTGAGCTTTATTCTATTTTTTAAAAGGCAAAAATGAAGTTTTTTGCCGGTAAAATGTCTTTGCGGGTGTTAAATCTGCACTTAAAAACTTTTTTCAAATTGAAAGTGAATTTTATCGAAGTTTACTCCTACCGAAAGGGCAACGGGATAGAACCTCTTAAGTATTTGGAGGGAAAATTTGAAACCCCCTCTTAAGGCTACTGTTGCCACCTTTAAGCCCTTTATCACTTTGCAACACCTGAAACATGTGCAAGCTCTGGACTCTACGATGAACTTCGCCTGTTTCATTGATTTATTATGGTTGTTTATTCAATTGCTTGCTGTAATCTCATGAGCTAGTCACAGAACAGCTTTGAATTTCACTTCAATATCGTATTAAAACAGTATCACCTTCGATGGCGGTGATATTTGTAAGCATCTGGAAATACTCAGGTTCCTGCGACCACGCTATCTTTCGCGTTGTGCTATGATTTTCGCATCGCCTGTTCGTTATTAGTTAGATTTTTTCCATTGCAGCAGTCTTCCTCTGATGAATCTGAGACCGAGACTATGATTTTAACCTCAGTGGTACATTATAAGAGAGTTATTAGTGTCTACCTTATGCAAATGGTTCAAGGTTGTTTTGTGATCATGTCATGAGCATTTATAAGCCGGCGTTCGTCAATTTTTCATATGATTGAATGAACGTCCTTAAAAAAGGTAGGCCAACACGAACCGCGTCTTTAATATGAAAATTTCCAGACCACACCATTTACAAAAAATGCATAATGATAAAAAAGGTAAGTTTTTAGGTAACTTTTATACATGTAACTTCCATTCTTACTTGTCATGTACAATTTTCTAACTTGTCGCCATACTACTCGTTTTTCTTCATCTTTACTATTTGTCAAATATGCATTTTTTGTAGTATACAGCAAACAAAGCATCATGATTAGGATGCTTTTCTAGGTACATGGAAGCTTTGGATTGTGAATGACATACATCTGCCAAAAATATCCGTGGACAGAAAATATATAGTTGTTATGTGTGGAAATATCCAAGTACTGACTATTTGTTTGATACTAGAAGTCGACGGAACGTTGTTCAGTGATGAAGCTAATTTTTTGTCAGGTAAAAACAGGTAGAATAGGAACGAAATACCTAAAACTCAATTAAATACATTAAAATCGACTCTATGTGATGTGATACACGCGTAAATTGCTCCGTTGGTCTATATTTCTTTCTAAATGCGGAAGTAGCTACCGTTACACTAAATCTCTAAATCTCAGTCTCTATGATATTTTTCTAGATGCCAATGAAATTACCATAGTAATTATTTGATTCCAATATGATAGCGCTACATGTCACTCACAGACCAAATCAAAAGCTACTGGATATGATTACACTATAAAATCCATGCAATTGAGATCTTAAACGTTACACTAAGTCCTTGGTTTATACCTGTGAAGAAATCATTAAAAAGTTATAAAATCAACAAATAAAATGTTTTGAATATTATTCTTATATAAACTTATATAAAGTTCACAAGCTGTTGAAAAACAATCTTCATTTCGGAACTTTTTCAAAGTTTTCTTTTTCAAGAACTTTTTTAAACTTTTTCAAGATCGTGTTTTCGTTCTGAGATTTCATTTGAAATACGAATAGATTCAATTTTTTAAATAACTTTCCTGTACTTTCCTGTAACCTTTGCGTTTCCTTATATCATAATATAACTTTCAGCTTCTATTAACTAAGTCATGCTATCTCATAATGTCCTGATCATCCAAATGTGCTGTCAGATAGTCGACAGCTGAACACGACACCCTTTTTGCTTTGGATGCTCTTCATCGCAAAAGTTCACTTTCAGTTTCAGTTGTACCCCCCATATACATGGACACTTGGATTAGTCTTATACTTAGAAGAAATTAAAAATTATTGTTACGAAAATGTACCTTAAAAGCACCGTTACTCACCAATTCTTCATGAGTACGTGAATGCACTAGGCCCAGCATTGCCTTTCACTTCCCAAAAACGTAAACAAAACAAGAAACTTTTACTTTCAACAGTTTCCATGCATTCAGTTTTTGACTTCACACTCAGTTTTTTCTTTGATACACTTCGTGCAAGTGTCCAGCGCGCGGTTGGCTGTTTTGCGAAAACAAGAAGTCAAGTGTTTTGCTGGCACTGTCCATTAGTGACCATTGAAACTATTAAACTCTCATACGATTTTTCGAGATGAGTCGGCCTACCTAGGATCAATCCCATGGCAATGGAGAATTCAAACCCTACTATAAAATACGGCCCCCAATGCGAATTTCGAGATCAGCGTTCATGGCCCCGTCAATTATGCACGCTTCGCTCTGACGCGTGTGATTGCTTGGAGGCCTCTATGTAACTTGGGGTGAAACACTCGATGTTGGTTTCTACATGGCTTGAGGAAAATATGATTAGCAAGTGACAATTTTTGGCATATGCGCCACTGTCGAAATTGGCCCGTCAAGTTATTGGCGTGAATACCTGAATCGTCGAATGAAGTATGGACTTCTAAGATAGAATTTTTTTATTTTCGTTGCTACCGCTTCATATTTTAGAATGGAGCGCAATTATAGAGAGGATCAAGCTAATGAAATTGAAGCCCTGAATTCAATATATTGCGGGGAAATGGAAGGTTAGTGTAAATAACTTCATATGAATCCAAGTGTTAATTGTTTGTTTCCACAGTTCTGGCTGTTGAACCTTTCCATAAATTTAAGATATCCATAGTAACGGAAGAATACAATGCTGAGGAAAACGGGTTGGGATGCGATTTGGTCTTTACATATACTGATAAGTACCCTGATGAACCACCGGAAGTAGAAATCGATGGTACAATCAATTTTGAAGAAGATTACGGGAACAGGCTGGTTGAACATATTAAAGCATCCATAAAGGAGAACCTAGGAATGGAAATGATATTTTCTCTAGTGAGTAGTGCCCAAGAATGGCTAAACCAGAGATGGGATGAACATAAGACCATAGAAGAAAACGAAAGAATTCGCAATTTACAAGAGCAAGAAGAAGCCGAACGGAAGAAGTTTGAAGGCACGCGGGTAAGCGTTGAAACATTCATGAGCTGGAAACTGAAGTTTGAAGAAGAAATGGGAATTGCCGCAAGGCGCGAGAAGGCATTGAATGATCTCAAGAAACTTACTGGCAAGGAGCTTTTCTTGCGTGACAATACACTAAATGAGTCAGATATTAAATTTTTGCTTGAAGCTGGTGATTCGATAGAAAATGTGAAAATTGATGAGTCCTTATTCGAAAACTTAGATGATTTAGAATTGGTTTCCGATGATGAAGATAGTGAATATATTCCTAATAAGGAATCTGATTAAAAACATTTTTATTTTTTCTTTCTGTTTACTTAATATTGAATGAGTGTTTTGTGAGTCTAAACATTCTCTACAGGCAGAGTTTTAGGAGCTGAAAAATTATTGTTAACGATTTTGTATATTGGTAAAAATAAATTATTCATTTCAATCCGAAAATTATTATGACCTCAATTGCAGTATCGTAGCTGCTAAAACATGGTGTTTCTTTAGCGGCATTTTTTAGCTGGTTGTATTTGAAATTACATCGAGCTTAAAAAGTTAAATTTTCGAGCTTGAAACTTAAATTTTCTGTCTAAATATAGAACAATGCCTTGACTGTTGTACATAAACAAATAGGCAATCACGGTCTTTTTATAGGTTTGCTAATTGTCACTCTCGAACCGTTAATTTTTCCGTACACAAGTTGGTATACTTCTAACAAACGCTTAACTAGTACTAGACCTTTCCGAATCATGTGCCGTAACATTAACTCGGATGTGAGAAACTCCAACCCTTAATATGGCTTTCGACTTATCGGCATCATAATAAGCAATCAAATACCGTAGGATATTAAGATACGATGTACTTTTGCGGAAACTGCGCATTTAAAATATATCGTAGACAAGAAATAATCAACTGTGAACAGTAAAATACGAAAACACATCTTTTACGACACTAGTTAATTAACAAATTTTAGACATAATACACTAAACAGAGACTTTGTTGCATCTTGTTCTTGAAAGTGCAATTCTGCCTCATAGAAGAAGATAATTTAAACGCCCTATTCGTTTACATGAGTGTCCAAAAACCATTATTTACCTTATTCCATTCATCATCTTGTCAAACGTTTGTGTTTTTTAAGATAGTGTACTATGGAACATGAGATTTGAAATACCATCAAATTTTCAATGATTAACGACCACGATGTACTCCCAAATCATAGGCAAAAAGATGCAAAATTCATTCAGAAATCATTAATATACAGTAAACTAAAATAATATTTCTTTTTCACATTATATTATGCCCCAGTTGTATTCAAAAATGAGCAGCCAGTTAACATTGCTTGTAAAAGAATGGTTACACATTTGGTTGAATCTTGAAAATCCATTTAAACTGCTTTATAAATTGTCATAACAATGCTAAATATAATCTCTTTACCCAGCAGACTGTATTAAAAAATATGCCACATGCTTATATTTAGAATCGCCGTTTAACAATAATAATTCTTAGATCATTAATATTTAGTTAACTTCTAAAACACATTTCATTAGCTAAGTGTACGTTTACAGCAGCTGAAGATCGAATTTTCCCCATGTTCATTCGATTTTTCATTGTTCATTCGAATTCATGTTCATTCGTTCGTTCTAAGACGATCGTCTATCAAAACCATATTGAACAGGTTTCTCAATTCTTCGAAAAATAATCTCGTATGGAGTTAACAATTCTCCTAAATCTATTGACAAACAAAATTATTTATATTGGGGCACGTAACGTAATAACATTAATTTGTTTATCAAATCATATTTTCGAAAATTAAAATATATATCAAAGCAAGCAGATATATTATTACCATAGTTCTGATTACGAAGTTCTTCTCCATAATTTTTACTACCCATATCCATTTTTAAATAAATAGAAGCCATACATAAGTACAGTAGCTCACAGCTTATTTCAACCAACACTGTTTTCAGATTTTGAGAAGGTGTAACTTGTAAACAAAGGCAGGTATCAAGGGACTTGAAAAGCAGAACTATAAACAAAGAAACATAAATTGAAGGAGTGAAAGACAAATTCGGAAAATATTTGTTCTTCTATAGTAAGGAAAGGAAAAAGAATTTGTCATCAATAATTTTGCTCACACCTTATTTCAACCACAGTGTTTATCGAGCATAAGAGATCGCTTTTTGAATAAAATTGCGTTGTTTTTTTCTCCTATCGTTTTTCTCTATCTTTTCAGTAATTTGTTAAAGTGGTTTGAGTTTAATTTCATCAATCGTTTTTAAGGAAAAAAATCGTTTTGATAATGGGACGACGTACCACTATTGAGCAGCGTAAATTAATCCTCCACCATTTTGAAAATGGCAATTCTCGGCGGAAAATAGCAGAAATGGTAAATTTAATCTACGGGATAGGGCAGAGCATAACATCGCGTTTCATACACAAGAATGAATCGAGTACATGATAAAGGCAGAAAAGCACCAAGCAAAATTTTCAACCCAACTGAAGAACGCTATATCGTGCGTAAAATTAATGAAAACCCAAAATTGTCAGCACCAAAATTGGTCATCGAGGTTATCCATGAGTTGGATGAGTCATGTAGTGCTGAAACTATTCGCCGAGTTTTACGAAAGCACGACTTTAACGGCCGAGTTGTTCGCAAAAAAACTTTCATTACCAAAAAAATCAGCAGTGTCGTTTTGCTTTCGCGAAAAAGCATCTTTTTAAAGATATGAGCTTCTGGGGCAAGGTTTTATTTTCGGATGAGTCAAAATTTAATATTTTTGCCTCCGATTGACAAACCTATGTCTGGCATAAACCAAATAAAGAGTTGGAAAACAAGAATTTAAAGGCAACCGTGAAACATGGTGGTGGAAGCGTCATGGTTTGGGGTTGTATGTCGGCTGCCGGTGTTGGTAATTTGGTGTTCATAGAGGAGGACAAAACAATGTACCTCAATATATTAAAAGAAAATTTACTACAAAGTGCCCGAACAATTGGCATAGAGTCAGATTTTTACTTTTACCAAGATAACGACCCCAAACACAAGTCAGGTATTGTTCAGACATGGCTCATTTTGAAATGCCCCCATCTAATGCAACCTCCAGCCCAATCACCGGATCTTAATTCGATTGAAAGTTTGTGGTCAACTTTGGAGCTAAACATTCGCAAACATCAAATTTCAAACAAAACTGATTTAAAAAAGCTTTGTTAAAGGAATGGAAACTGAAACTAGTAGATTCGATGCCAAAAAATGAAGGCGGCGTATGATAAGAAGGGAGGCCATACTAAGTATTAAAATTTAAATATAATGTTAAAAATATACAAGAAAGTATTCTTATTGTTAGCTGGTTGAAATAAGCTGTGACATTATTTTCGTAACAATTTTGAGGTTTTTGCATGCAAGTTGCTAAATAATTATGTATGAAAATAAATTATGTTCTTTTTTTATACTTAAAATATAGATCTATTAAACAACGTTTAACTTTTGTTTATATGTGTTTCTGTTTAAAAGTTAAAGCCTCTCAAAAACTTGAAAACGTGTTGGTTGAAAAAAGCTGTGAGCCACTGTATTTCCTGGCCACTTTGACGTTGTGTTGAGAATCCTCGCCTGCTTTATGATTTCATCGATAAAGTCAAAGAATTATCATAGAGTGATTAAATTTATAAGTGGCTGTGGCTACGGCCCACTATTTTTAGGTGCAATAAGGATGAAAATAGTTGGGTCGGCCAACAAATCATTTGCAAATCAGCAAATCATTTGGCCTAAAAAGTTTATGGGTCTATTTTGCAGCGTGACGGGCTTACCTTTTCTACTGAAGTATATTGCCGCGGTCTTCTTGAAATTGATTTTAATTTTCCACCTGTAATAGGATAGGTAGATTTTTTTCCAGCATTTCTTCTAGGTTGGAGATGATCTGGTTAGGATTGTTGCCAGAGGTGTAGAGAAAAATGTCGTCCACAAAAGCAGCTAATTGGCAGTTTTGACTTATGGTCAGACGTGTATACATTGAAAAGTTACGGACTCAGACAAGACCATTGTGGAACTCCAGAAGGAGCGGTATTGGTAGTGGATGTTGAACCTCAAACTTTCACGTGATACGTTCTATCACTCGAGAAGGATGAGATTAGTTTTAGCAGGTAAGGAGGAGTGATATACTCTTTAAGTTTACGAATAAGGCGCTTAATGCAAGACGGTATCGAATGCCTTTTCAATATCGATGGTCAGTGGGCCACCCGACTGTTTTTTTTTATTAAGTGCTGCTTTTATGTCTTTGTGTTTTGTTTTTATAAGAGCTCCGGGAGGTAGAATGACGGTGTTTGCGTCGGATAGCAGTGACGTAGCTGCTATTACTTCTGCCATGTTGTGGCTCATTCTATGGGAGATATTGTGATGTTCGCGGTACCTATCTGCAAGTAACTGTGCTTTCCCTTCGCCAGAATGGGTCTGAGTACAATTTTCATCGTTCTGAGCTGGAAGATCATGATGTTTTCGATTAAAAAGTTTTGTCAAGTTCCAGACTTTCCTTGCATTATAGTCAAGGTTGGAGAGGAAATTGTTCTAGTATTTCGGAGCTTCTTGATTTTGGCCTTGATAGCTCTCATTAGAGAGTTGAAGAAGGATTTCAAGGAGGAGATACGATTTCTCTGCCGATGGCACCGTAGAGAATTACGTGCGTGAGGAGAGGATAGCGCTTTTAGTACAGTGGGTTCCGAGGGGTTGACGTTTATATCACCTAAGGCAAAGTCGAGGGTAGATCCGATAACTTGAAGTGAGTAGAAGGTCGGTTCTTGGGAGTGATTTATGAACAGGTTGTTGTCTTGTAGCGTGTTATAAACTACTTTGCTCGCTTGTTTGTTGCGTGTGCAATTCCAATGCGTATGCTAAGCGTTCAAGTCATCACATAGCAGAAATTTTTTATGCGCCCTACAGAAACGTACTATAGCTCTTCTTAGATTCGTGATTTTTTCCTTCGAGAGATTGGTCCCACGAATATATACACCGCATATTTTAATGTTGGATTTAGCAAACATTACCCCGACGTTTTCGATTGGAACTGGAATCGAAGGATGGGAGAGGGAAATGTGGAACGGATTTTGGCTATTGCCACGCCTCCGCCAAAGTTGTCTTTGCGATCAAGCCTATAATAAAGCGGCCTCAGCCATGTTTCTGTGATTATGAAGACATCGCTTGAATCAATGCTTGAATATAGAATGCTTTTAAACTTTGCGCATTCCAAAGTAGCACTTTAAGCTGCTTGGCCATAAAAAAAGTTTAATCGATATATTAATGATGGTGTTAAGCTGATCCTGTCTGTTTTTGCAGCTTGAAATATGAGAATAAAACTTCTACCGTCGAAATAGGAACGTCTGGGCTGCTTCTTGTGACCAAGCTGTAACTTAGCTGATGGGAAGTGTTAACTCCGTAGGTGGTTGCCGTATTTGCTTTTGGCTTTGAGATGTTTGGAAGATTTGTCATATGTACTATTTTTATTTGGTTGGTGGAGTGGATAGTGTAGGGAAATTTACATCTGCAAGGTTGAAGTCTGCGGTGGTCGTTTGGGGAAATTTGCGAGGTGATTTTTGATTTTTTCCCCTGTTGCTCAGCTTGGCCTTGATTCGCCGATATTCTTTCTTGCTCCGACATTCAGGTTCATTGGCAAAGTGATCACCTTTGCAATTGCAACATACTTTCTTCTTTCGCTCCTTGTTCGTGTCCACCACTACATATGAATCATCTTGTGGGCAGACTAGACCCGTGCCCATACATTTGACAATTTCAATGACAATGCATTGATTGGTGCTTTGCGCTTGTTTGATTGACAACTCCATTGCACGATTGTTTCCATGATGGCTTTCACATTTTTGATCTGGTGACCAGGTGATTTTTTCTATTATTAACTACTATTCATCAAGATTAGTCAGGAACAGCTTTAGTCCGATTGACATAATTTTGATGTTTTTTAATTTTTAGTCAAGGCATAGATATTCGACCTAGAACTCCAGGCATACTTTAACGATACAAACAGTTTTAATTGGTTAGATTGCACCACTATCGAATTTCAATTACTCCCTTTTCCACATTATCCCCTCCCAATTAATAGGACAAGTTTACAGATACCCACCCTATCCTTATAACATTTATTTTTATTTATATGCTTCACGAAATAAAGATTCAAATAAACACGTAATGTAAATAAAAATAAATGCAAGCGTATCTACATATACTTATAAAGATTGATTCATTATTTATTTTGAATTCTTGTGTTCGATATTTATGGTTTTTGTTCATAAGATAAACAAGTTGCCCACACGTCTTACCCTCTTCCCCAAATAAGTTTGTCATGTTGGTGCGTTAAGCCGCCTTCCTTACATACCTCTATATGTACCTACGGCTCTGAATAAATGTCAAAGTGACGTAAATTTCATCAATTAAGGATGATACTTCCTGTGCTTCTGTTGCTGTAAAGTGTAAGAAACTTACCTTAGCGGCCCACGTTCTTTTAGTGACCATATGCTTTACCCGCTTTGGCGAAATTAAGGTAGAAGGCTATTAGGATGTGCTTGTGACACGAACGATTGCAGGAATTTTGACCAAGTTTGTAATGCATTTTGTAATGCATAATAGCCAATCCGAAATAAACGTCCACAGTCCTATAACTTTACAATTTTCAAATCTGGTAGGAGTTCTCATAGCACGTGTTTACGGCGTTCGAGAACAAATTGCACAGCTCGTAAATTGATTTTTTTTACTTTAATATACACATTTCTAGGAATTATATTTTGGATTACTCATGCGATTTTCTGTCCGTACACAAAAAATATGCGATGCTAAAAGGAAGAATTAATAACCGATCTGAAAACCTGTTATTCCTGAAAACTGCTTGGCTATTTGATTTAAAAAAATTACATTCACATTAGTCATCAGCGACTTATCGATGTTGATTATTTGATGTTTAAAATTGTCTGCCAGCAGATTAAAATAAAGTTTGAGGTACTATTTTCTTTTCAAGTTGAAGTTTATGTCATGTTTAGCGTGTAAATGATGGTTGAAAACGACGAGTTTACTGTCTATGGCAATATATCCGTGCACGGAATAGTTGGGCATCAAATCTGGTCCTCCAGCGCTGTCGATGTATATTATTTTTTTGGCCATGCTACAGAAAAATCATTGTTAACATCTCTTTTAATCTATCGATAGATGAAAGAGTTGGCAATGTCTGATTTATTCCCTTTTCTTATCATATTTCAAAGGGAAGAAGGTTCTTTAATTGAAATGAAATTAATTATGGTTTCACCAAAAATTCAATCCTGACGCTTAATTTGTTGTATTTTGAACTTAGGTTTAATTTAATCAAGCACATTTGGCTAACGAGAGTTTAAGCTGATTCAAAGTCCAGCTTACATCAATTTAGGTAAGATTGATTTTGATTGATTGACAAATTTTCAATCGTAATTCCACACCTTTTTCATTCCACACTATGATTAAATTAACGTTGAAACTCTTTTGACGTTTTTTGTATAAAAAGGGTTATCAATTTCGAATTTCTCTCAGCAGTTTTGTCTCAATTAATTGGTATTCATATTATTCTTCCTCTAATTTTCACATTGATTTTACATATCTATATTACAGCTTCATCAAATTGCGTCCTTCTAAATTATCTTCTTCTGTCTCAGGAAGCAGTGTATCCAATAATACCAATAAATGACCACAACCCTTTGGAAATGAATGTTGCAGATTTGTTTAAAAAAGGAAGAACCGGTAATAGAATCTTATTAAGACATAAGGTATTGAATTGATTTATCTAATTAAAGTGCAAGAAATTATAAAGACCAAAGATATTAGTTGGGATCGGATATCTTTCGGGTGCAATTCCCTTAACTCAATTACTAAAGGAGGTATTTTGACGAGAGGTATAACAGAAATATATGGAGAGTCAGGGGTAGGAAAGACTCAAATTTTACTTCAACTCTGCTTGATGGTTCAGGCGTCTCGCTTTAATGGCGGACTGGGCAAAGGAGCAGTTTTTATATGCACTGAGAACGCTTTTCCTTCCAACCGATTATATCAATTAATTGGACACTTTCAAAGAATATGTAAAGAAAACATTGATTTCGGACGAAATATTTTCATCGAACACATACTTGAAACGGTATTTAATTGCGATTTCAAGCGAAAAATAAATGTATTTATAATTTTTTGAAAGGACGCACTGGTTCAATGCATACAGCAAAGGCTTCCCAGTCTTATGCAAACATGTGAAATAGGGCTTATCGTCATTGATTCAATTGCCGCAATTCTAAGAAACGAGTCCAATATCATATCTAGGGCAGCTATAATGAGGAATATAACCGCCAATCTATTAAAATTAGCTCATAAGCACAAATGCGCCGTTGTATGTTCGAATCAGGTAATTTGTATCTTGTTAATTGAAGATAAAATTTCGTTTTGCGTTATTAGATCAGCAATATATTAACTTTGGACGACTCATGCGGGGAAGTACCGAGTCTGGGGCTTGCATGGGCAAACTTGGTACGAACGCGTTTGCGGGTCACTAAGTCCCAGAAACAATTTCAACACGTAAATGAAGTTGGGACTTGTTCTTCAACAATAAGGATCATGCAAGTGGTCTACTCGCCGGATGTGAAATGCAGTAATGCGGAGTTCTTAATTCTACCACAGAGTGGAGTTACCGATCACTTGTAATTGAACTCATCATTTCCGATTTGCAAATTTTGAATAAGTGTAATTTATTCATAACATGAGTCTTTACGATTTCATATCTGAAATAAACATCAATATATTAAAATAGTTTTTTGATCTGTTGAAGCAAAACATATCCACCACAAAATTATTTTATAGATAAAAACTCCCATTGGTCAAATCGTGGGCGAGAGAATAAAGAACAAATTTTAGTTTTTGTAATTTATTTCAAATTATCTCCAAATATATATTTGTCTCGAAATTACACTCTAACGGGCAGAATTGTTAATTAATTTAAAGTGACGCAAATTTTTTATGGAATAAGGAAAACTAGGATACAATAGACAAATACTGAAAATAAGATTCAGAATGCTTAACAACTCGACATATTTAAATTAGCATTCGAAAACAAGAGATCCACTTGCATAGCTAACACTTGAGTCACCCATATTATGGCATTGACTACTTTGCGCGTATTTTAAAAATCTGAAACTCATAGAATAACCATTTGAATGTAGAAATTTCACTGCGTTCAACATAATTCCTATAGGATGACGCCCACAAATTGTGTTGTTGAATTTCTTCAGATAATCAGTAAAGGCGATAGGATCCATCTTTTCAATGATATCCATTCCCTGGAAATTTTACGGTCATTTTTTTCAATCTAACCAATTTCATTCTCACCATTTTATCTAACTGCTCAATCGATTTGTATATTGAACC
This sequence comes from Stratiomys singularior, assembly GCA_954870665.1. Taxonomy (NCBI): domain Eukaryota; kingdom Metazoa; phylum Arthropoda; class Insecta; order Diptera; family Stratiomyidae; genus Stratiomys; species Stratiomys singularior. The sequence continues at coordinate 66,778,941 of OX940877.1, forward strand.
GTACGATTTGTCATAATACGTATAACGAAATCGTTGGCCCCAATGACAGAAGTCGGAAGATATGACAAAAAGATTTTGAGGATCTGTGAAGTATTGTGCCAATATTTCACCGTAGACAGTTTCTTGCTCAGGTGACAAAGAGCCAACCAATATGGGAACAATTGTATACTGATCTTTGAAGCTGTGGACGTGAATGTATATTTTTTGATTCTAAATTCATCCTATTCATTCTATCAACTTACTCTTGCATTACTTTGGCAATGTATGGTAAATGCATTTCAATGCTATGTTCATCTTCGTCTGTTTTCATATCCATCCATGAAAACTGACGAGTTTCTTCTAACTGCAAATTAACTAAAAGAAACAAATTATTAAAGATAGCAGCTAATACTTTTCTCGCATGTTTAAAACAATCACGAAAATGAACTTACTTTGGGTGTCTATTTTGAGATCATACAATGGAGTTTTATAAACTGTTGCTACGGATAAGGCACATCCTCGAAGACGCACGTGGTGAGACGGTCCCAAAATGAAAATTCGCTTTCTGAAAATTATAAACTAGCTCACAGCTACTGAACATTGAGTTGAAACTATCCTTACACAACCGCTGGACTAACTTGTCTATACGCAAAAGCTGCACATGCGCCCGAATATGTATATCCAGCATGTCTGTTGTGAAAAAATAATGGTGTCATGAAAAGGCAAATGTTTAATCTTACTAAATTGCAAAAAATATTCATATATGAATTCACGAAAACGTGGAACTCACGGCGCAACTATAGCTCTTGCCGGTCCATGTAATAATTCTGCGCTACTCAGCCAATTATCCAGTTGCTTGGAAAGCTCAGGTGCTAAAATCAAAAGTTAAATACATTTTATTTTCCTGATTCAAGGTATAAAAAAAACGAGCAAAATGTAAATAAAATATATAAATGCTAGAAAAAGGATTTGATATATTTATAATATAATTATTGTGACAACTGAAGTAGATTTTTTGTGATTTTCATTGAAGTAGATTGTTTCAACGCGGGTTGGGTTAGAGAATGAATTTTGGGCAAACTCTTCATGGGCATAGGAAATTAAATTTCTGATTTAAGGCGGAAAGTTAGATTCTGGTAATCAACAGGCGTAAAAGCTTCTGACTACAGTGGCTGACAACTGATTTCTCGAACAATCGTCTCTAGTATGACTTGACTCCCCATATTCCGTAGCTGTTCAACCATTTTTTCTAAGACGTTTCACTCGTCCATTTTGAGTGTAAACTCGGCCTTGGAGCTTTTTTTTGTCGCTTCGTCTTTGGCCAAGCATTGTGCCGAACGTTTGCAATTATGGAAAATATCCACTTTGGGTATCCACCTAACTTTTCAGGGTCATAATTAAATGAATCTGGACGGTCACAGTCGCTTAAATCGTAGAAGGACAACATATGAATCTATCTATTCTTTATCGTATTGCTGTCATGGATTCAGATTGTTGGGTTGGTCATTCACACCTCACTGCTCGTCAACGCGAAATCCGATGGATTCGTTTCCACGATAATTTTTAATTACTCATCATCATTTGGAAATCAACGACGTACTGTAATTTTTTTAGCTACACTATTAACATTAGTTCAACGAGGAAAATTTAATCGGTCATAACGCGATTTCGAAATATTTGAATTACATTATTCGATATTCTTAAATAACACGAACATGATCAAATCTGAAAAACAAAAGTGCGCCTGACAGCCAAATGGCAAACAATTATCTCGAATTGAAATGCCAGTCCAACATTTCCTACTAAATAACCCATTGATATAATCGCCGGCTATGGCTGGCTTAAAATTTAAAGAAAATCTACACGAGAATGATTGAAGAAAGATGTTTCTAAAAAATTATCGAGATTTGGAAGATTATTTTACTTATCTCTGACCACAATAGATTCAAAATTAACTGAATGTGCCATTAAATAATCAGATAAGTAACGGAATAAATGCAAAGGATAAAAATTACATCAGCTTCTTTTGTTCACAATGCAAGCATCAGTAGCTTTATTGATTTTTAAAAATAAATAACACCGAATGAGCAATCATAAAAGTTTATGGTCGAAGTTCCCCAAGAAACAAATATACGGAAGTTTTAAGATATTAGGAAATGGATTAAAATGGAACTGTTTCAACTCGAATTTCGGTTTCGGTTTATATAAAGTTGTTAAAATTATTAAAGGAATCTGCTTTTTTCGACGCTTTATTCAGAACAACCTTCCAAGGGGGACGTGATAGCTTGCACGTTGCGGGTATTTATGCAGTAGTTTTAAAACTTGCAAATTCAACTAAGTATTTTCATCAAAACTTTTCACAAAAAATATTTCACAAGTTGCCTCTGTAACACTAAACTTATCTCTTGACTTTTGGCCGTTCCCAAGAATAGAAATTCCGCTCAAATTTGCATTGAAAAGAATGTGATGAATGCAGTGAAAGGTATTACAAAAAGTGTCTTCCTAAAATTGCCAAATTGTTTTGAATGAATGCTGATTTCATGTGGTTTGAAAATGTTGTCTTGAATAAAACAAAATGTTTTATTTTGGACACAATAAAGGATCAACTTTTATGAGAGAAAAGATACATTAAATCATATGTACAGATATAAAACCCACCATACTCTTTAGGTTTATGGGCAGTTAGTCTTTGTTAATATTTTGTGATTACTTTCAAGTAATAATTTTAAATTTCAGAGTGAGTATACCGGAGTGTCTATAAAATTCTAGTACAATATTATATATTCCTCCTATTGAATCTCATATACCAACATTTGCAATACGAATCTCGGACGTTACGAGAAATACGGCTGTTAACTATTTTCTTGACGACTTTTCAACTAACTTATTCCAACCAGAAGCTTTTCTTTTTCAATGTAACATTACAGAATAACTTTTGAACACAGGGCGTAAGCGATCGCTGCAATTGGTTGATGTTAGTGACTGCATTTAAGCCAACCCAAAGATTTTGATATTTTTCAATGAATAAATTAAATTTTAAATAAACCCACAATAGAGCCTAATAAATGATATATACATCTACTTTGACTACTCACCGGCATTTGTGTACCAGCTACCAGAATGTGTTGCACGCCTAGACATTTTTAATTACTTTCTGGCACCTCGATGAAATAGAAATTATGACCTTGCCACTGATTTCAATCCGGGCTTATACACCAAAAAACAGCAGCTTCATAAAGTGATGCGCTCCGGCAGAACACCTCTCCTAGATTTAATAGCCACCTGCCATCAAATTTCTAACATTCGCGAAATTGGGCAATTTCTAATGGATATGCTGCAATGATCAGCCGCAACAGTTTGAATGCATGGAGTTTTCAGAGAGAAACTGTGTATGCTATTTTACCACTATCGACTGCAGAGTGTAGCTGAGCTTTCACCACAAATGACCAAGTCTACGATAGAGATTGACGGAAAAACGTTCGGATATGTATGACCCGCAGTAACCTACATGAAACGCCCGAATTCACAACGAAATCAATTTACGTGGCAAGATTCTAAAACACTGAAAATTGTATTCATCATTTAAATAACGATTTTCATTAGAAATTTACATTGTTCATTTCCAAGCTGGATTCATTGCTTGGTCTATTAACTTGTCAATTTCGCCCCTTCACTTACTGACGTTAATAAACTAGCCCATCAAAATGGGCATGTCAACAAAATGCCCCTTTTCCATTCATAGGAGAAACCAAACACATGTCTATAATTTGCGAATTTTGTCTTGCCACATAATAGCAAGAAATTCACTCGAAAAATTTATATGGCCTAATATACGAGCAAAAGATCTGATATTCTCAGAACTTTTCCAATCTAAACCGGGGCCCTACGTAATAGTAGGCCTGGACGTTTTCATTTGCACCCATACTAACTTAAGTAAGCGGGTTCTTCGAAAGTTCGTGTAGGAGATTGAGATTTTATACGGCAAAGAAGTCAGGAAAGAGTCTAAAAGAGTAAAAAAAAAACTGGCAATACCAGCGCCTTTTGGCATAATCTTCGTGATAAAGTTGGGTTGTGCGCGAGTAGAGGAAACTTCAGAAGTAGTAGAGGAAGGAAGTTGTGGAAAAAATGATGAGACGATCGCAAAAGTGAATGAGTAGCAAGTGATCAAAGTAAATGATCACGAAAAATCGAGGTGCCCTGATAATTGTTTTACTTGTTTCGTAAATCGAAAAGAACAATAAAAAACATTTTTCAGAAATGAGATTGATGCGACGGAGAATTCATGGGCGCTGCAAATACTCACTAGTAGTTAAAATGAATTGTCCAAAATTTCGTGATATCAATCTGGGAAATATTATTGCAATATTCACTTGCTTTGCATATATTTTGAATAACTTCGTATGGAGTGTTCAAATACAAACATTGTTTCATTATTCTACATAAAACATGTCATTACATTAATTTCCCCATCACCAACGAATTTGTTCTTCCATGGATGCAGGAGAATTAATTTAACCGAAATGTTACATCCACACGAACATCATTTCCCGAAAAGTTAAGCCCCGTTCATTCCGTATTGTTTTGACAGATGTTCGACTTCTGACTTAATTTGGTGGAGCCGAATGAACATAGAGATATAAGAAATAAATAATCCCTACTCGGATGAACGTCTGAGCGTACGATAGCGTCTGAAGTTTTAAACTTACCTGTTTTCCCCTCATGAGCTGTTCAACTGTTCGGCTCCATTCGTTCCTGCCATCCATTTAATATGCAACATAATATGCGAAATTCTACCAAATTTTTATTTTTTTCTGGGCGATTAGAAGCACACATACTTAAAATTAACAATGTTCTACCCAAGCATGGCAAAAATATGTATACTACATTCAAAACTAAATATTAACAGCTGAAAAATGCATTTTCCATACATGAAAAAGGCAATTTTACATGTTTTGTTGGAGGGCATACATCTGGCTTAACATTGGAAATTATCCATCAATATTATTACCGACAATTTCACATTAAAGTTAACTAACTAATTAGAGCAGGTTACTTGCAGATCGAAAACACTTTCATTCATTAAAAGTAAAGATAATATCAATGTTTCCATTATTACATTAATTATTTTATCCAGCTGACTCCCATAACGAAGGCAACTGAACCCATAGAGCAAAAAAAAAAAAATATCTAATGCAGTGGAGGTTTGCAAATCCCCAACAGAGTTGCTAGAACCTTACAAACTTAACGGGGAGTTAATTGGAGTCAGTGCAAAAATATTTGAAATCGTCATTTCAAGTGAGATAAAGTCGGTAGTTGCATTATATGAACAAGTCAGCCTGAGAGCTACAGCCTTGGAAATGGAAATTCCAATGAGGAAAATTTGAGGCTGAAAACCAAAAATCGCTCATTGAATATGAACAACAAGTGGTGAGACCAACAACCACCGACGGAGCCCTGCTATGCTAAGGAGAACTCACGACTACTCGACAAATTCATGGATCAGGTTAAAACCGACAAGAAATTTATCTAACCATCCCACAACGGAACACTAAGCCGTAACACGAACAACTGTGTATTTAGAAACTGTCATTTAACCACTATAACTTAGATATTTGCGGCTCAGATCGGTTACTTTTGACATATCTTGCAACTATATATGCATGTACATATTGTATACTACCTATTGTGAGACAAGCAAAATGTTCCCGTTTGTAGCGAGGAATTGTGAAACACAGGGAGATTTGGTCATAGTAACACAAGTCGCTTTGTGATTCCGGACTAGCGAAATAACAATATCAATACTCATTAATTTTGTGGTTTGATAAAATATTCGGTATGATATGTAATAATTCCAATGCGTTTCTGGTTTTGTTTCCAAACGAGGACGTCTGACATTTTCATTTAGCAACTTAGAACTTCTTATTCTGTTCTCTATGTTCACTTTTTTTCAGAGACCGAGTAAACGGAAAATTCAAAATAGAAGAGTTTCGACGCCATGATTGTTTCTTACTGTTGACCATTCATACATTCTAATCGTTCATCGTTGTCAGATTTCCAGCAGTAATGAGAAAACATTTCCTGTACAAAAAATTCACATTATGGCGCCAAGGTGTCTGACGCGTGTGGCAAGAAGATGACACGTCACCACAAAAAATACAACGAAAAAGTATAATCCAAAGAATGAAAATAATTTACCGGTTGCTAATTGCCGGAATGGCGGCGTCCACGGAGAGTCGGCGGAGGATGGTGAGGAAAGGCGGAAGATGGGTAATGAGGATGAGTCGACTCCTACAGCCCTTTCGGAATTCTGGAACATTGATTTCGTGGTCGGCAATAGACTTTCCTCGAGTTATTCGCACGAAAAGCGAATAGAAAACAGTTGCACGATTAAACTGAGAATCTGAATGTCAAGTAAGAAGCGCAATTTCGGGGATTCCCGTAACTATCAGAAGACACGATTGGAGATCATTATGGACACGCGATGCTTTTCCTTCAAAGGTTGAACAACGAGAGAGAGAATAGAAGGATGACAGCTGACGGCTGTCACTGAAAGAACCAAAAATGGCGCGATTGGAAAAGAGCGCGATCGGAAAAGGCCCCGATCGAAAAAGGGCGCGATTGAACGAGTCGCGACTTAACAGTTTGTGTGGATCTTGTTCTGGGGGAGCTGAAAAATTCATCCATCTCATAGGCCCAGAATCCAAATTTGCAATTCGGCATCAACTCAAATTTCTCTCTAACAACATTTAATGCCTCAATATCTCAATGCCTCAAATAACATTTAAAATACCTGGTTAATGTTAGACATCAATCTTACTGGGCACGCATCGTCCCTTCCTGTTTGAAGTCAGAAACACTTCGGTCTGGTTCAAAATGTATTGTTGAACAATATGAAATAGTTCTTTATATTCATATTAGACAAATGTCAAATCTTGTTTCGATACCAGATCTTCAAAATTAGCTTCTTCAAATTCGACAAATCTTTATCTATTTCACATTTAGGCAAGTTCTTCTCTTTGGGAACTTTGAGCAACTGTTACCACCAGCAGGAGGTAGACATTCCTTCTGATATTGATAGAGCTTTCTTTCCAACTTCACCCAATCTGTCATTGATTCATTTCTACTAATAGTGTCTAATGATCACTACGGTCATAATATAATACTTTCAGTCTACTTTAAGGATTGCGTCAGTAATGCAGATACCAAATTATGAATTTGTCTTTAGCAAAATTTTGAACCTCAACCTAAGTTTCTCTATAATCTTTGATTTCAGGGATACACTTTTTGGGTTATTCGTGACGTTCGGCCATGGTGCATACTGGGCACGGAGATCGGCAGCTAGAATGTTGAATTTATACAGCCCATTCAATTCGAGTACTTCAAACAAAGAATCAATAACCTTCTTGGATTTGAGAACTAGTTTTCCTATAATGTGACTAGCCGAAATTTGATTCGAACCTTGCGAACGTAATTTTGGTAACCGACACTTAAAGAACACATCAATTATTTTGAAATTCTCGAAACGATAAGGTGACCTTAGCAGCATCCCCGTGTCACCCATTGTCTCTTGACAAAGTTTATCTTTATTAATGTGTCTCATCGGCAAAGTATTCCGATGTGTTTTAAGTTTAAACGTTGATAACTATTTTTTTTAGATTCTTGATGAGTTGCCAACCGACTTCGTTAAAATTACATTAGATATTAGAATTATAATAGGTTTCTGTCATGAGTGTTTAATGTACAAAGGTATTCGTACATAGCGATTGGTAACCAAACGATTGAAGAAAAAATGTTTTATTTTCGGTATTTACATGCCACTATAAAAAATATGTGGATCGTCGTTTAAATTATATATATTTTTGCCTGATAACAAAAATATATTTATATCCCTTATCAAGAAAAGGAAACGAATTTGTTGTTATATTGCTTATTTTTCAACATAGGATTTATTTTTTTCGTTTGATTGTAAATATTGCGGCAAAATATCTTTGCGTACATTATTGGCAAGCGAGTCTCCAAATCCTACCATCGAAAAATACAACTCTTCTTCGACATAAATAACAACAAAAATAACAGTTTTAAATTTCAAATAACTTCATTTATAGGTAAAATAATCATCCTATTATACTCTTATACAATTCTATTCTATTTCAACACTTAAAAATTAAATGTGAGAAATTACACTTTCCGATCTGATCTTTTTGCACGCCAATCGAAAAATTCATCGGTATCCATATCGTCTTCGCTAGTGTCGGTGTCGCTTTCAGTTGACATCATTCTAACTAAAGATCTAGCCTTGCAATTCGTTGTAACCACTTCCTTCTTCTTTTCCAAGTCCACAACACGTGACCACTTTTTTATTTGCTCGTCGATTTCTTCAATTTGCCTTTGTGATGTTGCCTCGTCTTGCTCTTCAGCTATTATCGCACTAGACAACGTTGTCTCCTCCTTTATTTCACGTTGAAACTTCTCCCATTCTTCATCATGAGGATCTTTATAGTCCTGGTTACGAATCTTGGCATCCTTTACTGGATCGTCAAAAAATCCTTCTGGCAAAGGGCCCTCTTTTACTTCATCTGCATTTATTTTATTGGCTTTTTCCATTCCCTCCTCTCTCCTGATTTTTACTAAATCTGTTTTAATTGTTGACTTTGCAAGGGTCGCTTCGAAGTAATTGCTAACATTTTTCGAATCAAAAAAATTACTTGGTATTTGTTGATTTTTTTCGGTAGATACTTGTTTTCTGAGTTTTTCCGGAAATGTGGTTTCTTGTGAATTTTCAGGTTGTGCAGGTCGTTTGAATGCATGTTTGGATGTCTCTAATTGTTCCTTCAGCTGCTTGGCAACGATTATGTTATCTTTGTGCTGTTTCGAATTGATATGCACCTTCCATGTTGACTCCGATTTCACTATGGATTTGCAAAGGATGCATGTTAACTGTCCTAAATCATTGTACGTATGGAATAAGTGAAGGAAAAACTACATCACAATTCTGATTGGTCTTGTACTAATTTTCATGTTGAGAGGCAGCGGATAGTTATAAATAATTCCAATTAAGAAACAAGTAATTCATTCTTTTATATGTGACAGGAGTTAGGTGCTGTAGTAAGCTAAAAATTCAGACAAACCATATAAATTCAACTAAAATGAGCGGCTTCGATCACATACCAGTCGCCAGCAAGTTTATCACATAACTAACAAAAATTAAAGAACTGATTAATTAAAAATCGAAAAACAGATATTTGAAACTTAATTTTGTGAAACAAAAATCCTTCAAAAAAATAAACAAAAACTCAATCGAAAGAATTAACAATCGATACACATTCTTTTACATAAAAACAAATCATTTCATCTCGATTTTAAGCGACCACCTCAGAGCCCTCATGTTTATTAAACCACTGCCTTCGTGAGTTTAACTCAAGAGCCCAAAAGGAACTTTCACAAACCAGAGATTTGATTTTGAAAAGGATATTTTGCCAGTGGCGAATCGATTTTTGCTTGCTGAGGAACCTTTGATTTGCTTCTATGTTCAGTCATCAGCCGGCGAATATCATTTTGATTATACTTTCTCCGAGATGTTCTATACATTTCCGACATTCTTTTCTTCGATGTGTATAACAAAGCAGCTGTGATTGCTATGTCAATTCGGCCAAGCAGGATCCCGTGACATACAACTAAACCAAAATTGTCAAACTGATTGCGTCTCGACCAAAGAGGTACAGATGTAGAGGTCTGCTAAGCCAACATATTTGGTCGCTTCCCTAAATTCAGGCAAATTGACACAACTTCATTAATGCTCATATGAAGAAATCTATAGGTAGTATAAATGAATGGGCAATAATTTCATGACCTGATGGTGATCAACATTCCAAAATCTATATGTTGTGATTCATGCACATGCTTTGTTTTGATGTGCAAATACTTATGAAATTATTATATATAATAAAGTTAAACGATCCATGGACACAGAAGCATCAACTTAATTGGAATCATTGGCAACGACAAACAAGGCCGCAGCAGGGGTCTCGGCAATTAGCCGAGCTTTTAGCTAATGGTCAATCATGGGGGACTAATTCCAACAAAAAGGCGACTACTGATGAGTGCCGTGCTATCTACGTTTCCATATGTAGCAGAGATCTGAAGTGAAGCTCTCAACAAGGAACTGCACCAAAAACGGCTGGCACAGGTGCAGAGACGAGGAGCACTGCGGATTGCATCAGCGTAACGGACAGTCTTTAAGTTAGCGGTGTTGGTAATTGCGTACCTCCGAAGGCACGAGGGTAATAAAGAAAAAGTTGCTCGCGATGAAAGACGATGCACACTCGACGAATGGCAACAATCATGGGAACGTGAGCTAGAAGTAAGATGGATTATGCGGCTCATCAACGACTTGAGATCGTGGCTCAGTCGAACACATGGTGAGACTGACTTCTACCTGACCCAGCTACTGAGCGAACATGGTTGTTTTCAGTCTTCCCTGGACAAGATTGGTAAGTGCATTGGTGTGAAAGATGAAGCCTCTCATACTTTCTTTTCATGCAGAAGATGGGACAAACAGAGAGATGAGAGAGAATAGATGTTGCAATCAGTTGACAAATGACTTCTCTAGCAATCCTCCTCCTCTTTCCCTCCCCACTGGAGAAGGAATCCCACTAACCCAAAGGCGCCAAAAGACCTAAAATTGGGAGGCCTAGCCCGAAGTATTGTGTCCAACGATTCCAGGCTAAGCACTCCGGTTAGCAGGGGAGGTGTTTAATCGGTAGTATAGCAGGTCCGTTGTGCCACTGGGAGTTCAATATTCAGTAAAAACCCTTCATCCCTGCCACAAAAAAAAAAAACTGGAATCATTGAGCTACCTCAATGACATAAATCTTAAACCCGCACGAGAATCATTTCCAAAAGATTTTAGCCCCGTCCATTCCGTACAATTTTGACAGATACTCGTCATCGGGCTTAATTTGTTGGAGCCGATGCTTTTCTAACTGTAGTTTCAATTATACAACCAATGGTGGCCGAAGATTATGTAAAATGTACAAATTGAAATTGAAAATCGCTTGGTTCTGTAGATTATATGCTTTAATTGGTTAGGGAACAATTGAAATTGAAAGAAATGATATTGATGAATTATGATTGAACAGAACATTGCAAATATTAATGATTTATTATTATAATTTTTTATAACCGTACTGAAGACATTGAGTTTTCGCAAGAATTTTGGCACCAGTAGTTGTAAGTTTAATTCTTCGGACGCTCATGGATAGATAAATCTTATATTTCGAAAGAATTGAACTTACTTATATTCGATGTTTTATTGACAGCTGTGTAAAGTGACATTTCGTGATTCTAGCGTTCCTGAATTAGTTGTTGGGAAGCATGTCTGAAATTGTAGAGGCAGATGGTGCCGACGAAATCCAGGACAAGAAGCAGAAAAAAGCGACTAAACACGATGGAGGAGCGGCTGATTTGGAACGAGTTACAGACTACGCTGAGGAGAAAGAAATATCCTCAGCCGATATGTCTAGTGTAAGTTGACCGTTTAACCTCTAATATGAGGACGTTGTGCTCCTGAAGGCAATTCCGGGAAATTGCTGGTTTATGATAAGTATGCAAGAAATCTGCTACATCATAGCTCTTAATTGCAAAGAAATGTATAAACGTTACTTCTCCATCGTCATAAGAGTAATGGGAAATAATGCTGATTCATACATTGCTACATTATTTTGGTGCATATTATCACTTGATAATAAAGCGGTTGTTAGTACGCTTATATTCAACGCTATTTTCAATGATTTTGTTTCAATAGTCAATATACATTTCATATATTCGATAGTCTTGTTTGAATTACAGTGTGGTAAGGCACACTGCCTCGTTAGAACCAACAATATAAACATTTTCCATGCATTAGCAGGCAGATGTATTGAGTCTGTATGCTCCGATATCGACCTCTATCATCCGTATTAAAAAAAATAGGATTTATAAAAAAATCTTGTGAGATTCTGCTTTTAGGTTGACCGATATGATAATTTCCTAAATTATTTATTGACAAAAATATTTATGATATGATATTATCTTAAAAGATCATTCACTCGTTTGTCCTTCAAAGAACATGACACTGAAGTCGGAACCAGAGAGGCATGGAACAAACCATCGTAGAGAAAATAATACAGAAAAATTCTGTCTAAAATGGGGGCTCAAAAGTTTTCCTAGTATTTTAAGTTGAAAAACCCCGAATCAACAAATGGAAATAAATACACCAAAACACTTTTCAAAAGTCACATTTTTTGCATTCACGAACAAGAAATACCAACTTGAAAAAACCCAACATTCTGAAACATTGTGAGCATTTAACAATGATGTAAGAAATGAGCACGGTGATGAACAATATTTTGTTCCCATTTCCGTTTTAAAAATTCCAACGTGAAGCGAGAAGGTCGCGAACAAGCATTGCTTGTCAAGAAAAGAGAAACTGGACTCCTGTTCGCATGCAACTCTTGCAATACACTTGGATTTTAATGGTGTGGATCACTTAAAGTATCCAATCCACTACTCGGGTTTCAAACGATTCGATCATGGTTTATCATCTTGAAAACACATCTGGATGATGTATTTGGTTAAATTTGTTGTCCAAAGGCTCCGAAAATCTACACTCATATCAGTAATAGAAACTATGTTCAATATGTTTTTGTTTTGATAAATAATAAATTTATAAATAACAAGTTATCATGTGATTGCGTTTATTTTCATGTAGGCTGTAAATATGTTCGGCGACAAAAGAAGCAAAGAGAATGAAGAGAAGTTGGCGAAAGAAAGAGAACTGCAAAAAATACACATTAAAAAAGAAGACGTCGAATTAATCGTAAGTACAAATTTCGTTTCTATACTACACACATTTCAACTGTTTTCATTGATGCATAGATGAACGAAATGCTTATTTCAAAAATCCAGGCTGAAAAAACGTTAAGAGAACATAGCGGAAATGTTGTTGCTGCCCTGGAAGAATTAATAAATTAGCAAAGTAAGAAAATATGTTTATTATGTGAATATCAGAAAAATTGATAAAATTTATTTAATACAGAAATACAAGCAATTGTTATTTCATGACTCAGCAAGATATTGAGCTGCTATGCGATTAAACAGGTTTTTTTGAAGTTTTTGGTGGATCAATTTATCCATTTTCACTTAGAACTTATAAGTGATTTATACCCCTGCTAGCTAACTAAGCGAAGACTCTTGGGTGCGGAAGTTCTGATCAATTTGTCGAATACCTCGAAAGTGAATTTACAAAGAAAGGTGGAAAGAGCTCAAGCTGGTTTCGAACACGCGTCCCTGCCGCTTCTCGTCAGGTGCCAACTCACAGGCCGGGACGCATCGATAGGACAAGTTCAAGCTGAGAGCGAAAATGATAAAACGTAATTATAACCAGACGACATTCACCCAGCTGGTAGTGCCAATCGATGCGTCCCGGCCTGTGAGTTGGCACCTGACGAGGTTTTTTTGTTACACATTAATTTCATTCTGCTGGAAGTTGCAATCATTGTCCTTCATGAATTAGACTTAAATGAATGCCACTACTTAAACCAATAAAACAGTCCGAATCTGCACATCTCAGTAGAGTGTGAATATAATGTTGCACATCGCTTAAACTTGCTCAAAAATATATTTTACTGCGATTATTCCGAATAATTTTTTAATTGAAACTATCATGTAGCTTCTATAAAAATATTTTTTGTATTGCATAAACTAACTTCTCCAAAACTTAGCTGCTAAATAATTGGTAAGACAAAGTACTACAGAGAATTAATATATATATATGGCAATTGTCACGGACAAAGTATTAACCCACATAACATTGAAACATAACTGAAGGGCCGTGTTAAAAGAATTATGTTGGGAATGTATCAAAAGCATTATGTTTATACATCGACAAGTATAAATTACGGTACAAAGTTTCTATTGTCGGTGCCGATACGTGCTATCGAATCTTGCCAGACACTGACTGTCGCCAAACACCATAAGTGCAAACAATTTGACGTCACAAGCTGAAAGTTATATATGTTAATAAACTAAAATGCCAGACATATAATGGTTCCAGCATGCTGTCAGACACCTTTAAAGTTCAGGTTTTGGTGAAGGTGCTAAGGCAAAATGCGTACAAGCGAGTTCAATTGAGGCAATTAAATGGCAGTTAATTTTCAATTTTTATTATTAACTAGCTGATTAAAATTAATTACAAATAATTATAATATTCATTTAAATACAACAGGACTGTTTCATTCCGAATTAGATCGTTGTCATCCTTGCAGTCAAATTTGCATTTTGTTTCTAAATAACTTCCGAACGGAACATCACACCAATGATGTCGCATCGCCGAAACGCGTCTGCGGACGAATCGAAGGAAGTGACGGGAAATGATGGAATGTCCCGAATACAAAAAAAATATTTGTTTAGTATTAAACATTTGTTGTACATCGGTATTAAATTCTATATTTGTAATTGCTTCCATCTTCATAAAATCGTATTGCTAAAAATAAGAAAAACCATCCTTTCAATTTTATGTTTTTATTTACCTTGCGGAATCGATTTTCGACCGTGATCGTTCGGTCTTCATCAGCGATTGTTAATTGCTGGTCGAAAATCGATTCCGCCAGGTAAATAAAAACATAAAATTAAAAGGAAGATTTTTCTTTATTTTTAGCATTAAATTCTAGTTGTACACATCTTACGGCACTTTCAATACCTGTCAGCACCCAAAAATGCGAACATTTTGTAAATTATGCTAAGACCAAGCATTAAGGCATTACTATCCGTATTAATACTTCTGAAGACTACATTTGCTTGATATTCAGTTTGACATAGGTATATGGCAGGTTATTTTTCTTCATGTTATGAACATGTGAATTCCTCAACAATGCTTGTTTCTACACTATTGGAATTTGTAACGTTGGAACTGTTTTCAGTTCCTTTACGAAGCTATATGGTGAACTTGATCACATCCGGTTATTTTAGATCGATGGTGCAAAATACTTATCAAATATAACTTCTCAAGTTTCAAGTTAAGTTTTCTTGGAACGTTCTTCGAGGCGGATGATAATTTCTGCTGGACCTACTTTTGCATTTCATATTTTTTTGTATTTTGAACATTTTAAAGAAGCAGATTCATTGGTCTTGCATGAAGTGGCATTTAAGTGACACATGGGTAAAGGCGCCGAAGTAATTGGGTAAGATAAAATTTTGGAAATATCTACATTATAATCGATCAACGTTGAATTTTGAGCTCTTGAACGTCAATCCCTACTTTAATATTTCTTTAATTTTAGTAATTAACTGAAAAATTATCAATAAATGATTATTAATTTCATTTTAATCGTTTAATTTGCAACATGACATGAAATAGAATCCCGTACAAAACATTAAAAAATCAGCTTTGATACTACGAAGCAATTCATGTCCAATTTTTAAATGACATATCTATAAGATATCGTTATTTCTCCAAGCCACCACAGCTCAAAGTTAATTGTTGAAAGTTGAATTGGCCTTGAATTTTAACGGCACAGGCTAGCATTTGTTCATCTCATATAATTTTTTGACTCAACAATAATGGGTTACGATTTTGATTCACTTTATGCGAAGCACATACGTTGCTCATTAGTAACCGAATACAAACAGCCCTAGATGCCGAACAGCCACGGGAGCAGGCTAGTTTCAGAAGTGGATGCAGCACTAGAGACCAGATCCACACATTACAGGAAGTCTTGAGGAGATAAAAAGAGTATAAGCAACCCCTAGCACTGGTCTTTATAGACTTTGAGAAAGCCTTTGACTCAGTATTCCCTGATGCAATAATCAATGCATAATTATCACAAGGCATAGACAAACCATACGTGGAAGTACAAGCTAACATCACCCGCAATGCGAGAGCAACGCCATAGTTTCCAACACAAAGAGGAGTAAGACAGGGAGACACCATTTCATCAATGCTCTTCAACGCCGAATTCGAGGCCATCTTCCGAACTCTACACTGGGAGAGTAAAGGATTGAACATCGATGGTGACCACCTCAACCACTTGAGATTCGCAGATGACATAGTCCTGATAGCCAACTGCCAGGAGGAATTACAAAAGCAGCTGAATGAACTTAACCCGGCTAGTGGAAAAGTGGGCTTGAAAATGAAGCTGAGCAAAACCAAGATCATATTCAACGATTATATAAGCATTCAAAGACATACAAAAGTAAACAAGACCACACTAGAAATAGTCGAAAAATATGTATACCTTGAACAGCTTATACACAAATACGGTTCACTTTTGCCGAAATCAATCGACGAATCAAGATGGCATGGATTGCTTTCGGGAAGAACTCGATTAAACTCAAGTCTAAAATGAAGATTTACTTGGAAAAGAAGACCTTCGACCACTGTATCCTACCAGTCCTGCTCTACGGTAGTGGAAAATGTGCGCTAACAACAGGGATAACGAGGAAACTCCAGTTTGTCCAAAAAGCCATGGAAAAATGCATGCTGGGCACTACACGAAGGGAGAGAGACTATCGTAGATACGAGAAAGAACCTATGAACCAGACGTGATATATAGGGCGAAATCCTTGAAATGGCGATGTGCCGATCACTTGGTGAGAATAACGGACGGCAGATGAACCACTAGAATAACGCAGTGGTACCGAAAAACTAGCAAATTAAATAACCAGACGGCATCCATCTAGCTGGTAGTGCCAATCGATGCGTCCCGGGCTTTGAGTTGGCACCTGACGAGAAGCGACAGTGGGGCGTGTTCCAAACCAGCTTGAGCTCTTTCCGCCTTTCTTTCTAAATATAAATTCAGTTTTGAGTTATTCGATAAAGTCGATCTAAACTTCCGCACCTATGAGTCTTCGCTGAGTTAGCTTAGCAATGGTATAATTCACTTACTTGATTGATCTTGATAGAATGGATATGTTGGTCTACCAAAGCTTCTAGAATTGGGAGAACTATCGTTTGTTCCGACTTTCCTAGAAACATCAGCATACCAGTGGCTTGAACGCTGGATCTGGAACACCAATGAAGAACTCGGGAGTGTTGGTACGCTACATGCCAGCACTAAGATTTCTCACGGATCTTTATCTGTGACTACCGAGTGGTACTACCTTTATTTTTGGGAAGACGTTTGGCGTCTCGAAGATTGTGTCCAGATAAAAGCTTGTCTGGAAGTTTACGATTCATCCCATCAAACATTTCTCAGGTGTATGTTCTTATATTCTCGAGTACGTTCGATACAAAGCATTAAGGCTATTTATAACAAGACTCCAGTGGGGAATTCTAACAGAGAAAGTCGAGGTTTTTAAGACTGAAAGTGAGTGACAAGTGTTGAAAGTGCAAGTTTATTGATTTGCTAATATTCCGCACGTATTTGCGAATGAAATTTTAAACTTTAACGGTTATACTGAAATAATGTGAATCTCAAGAATATGAATGAATAAGATGAGTTTACCCAAACAAATCAGAGCAACATCTGATACAGTGCCTTAAACGTCACTTGAGTGATGAGGGGACATTCTATGGCGACAATCTCAGCAAAAAGTTGTAGTGAAAGCGGTTCACACAAGTGCAAAAACAAGGTGCGTTGCGTATAAGAAAAGCCTGCTGACCGGCTGTGTTGTTGATCGTAGAGGTGATATTCATCACCCTACTTGTGAACGAGCGAAAAAATATTCACCAGGTAAATGAGGGAATACTCTCTCAAAGGTTGACAATGGTTCTGAAGGACAAACAGAAGGGAGACTATACGCCTGTTCCCTGGCAAGGGATGCTTTTTATGGGGCATGGATTTTATCGGTCATACCTGCTACAGTCACGGTCTCCCAACTGCCTGTTTTCTGTAGGAAGAGCCAGTCATAAATTTTTTGGTTTCAAAAGCTGAAATACGCAGCCTGTTTGATTCTTCAACGAAATTGGCGAGTTTCGGCTAAGCCAAGGAGATGGGGGGTATTTGCCTCCAGTCAACGAAGATTTCCTGAGGACATGTATAAGTGTAGGAAAACGATATTATTCCCGAAAAAATGAGCCAGTTCATAAATGAAATGGCTATGAAATTCATCCAATTCGTTATTTTAACATACTTGCGCGAAAGCCGCCCCATAACACACTGTTCTGAAAGAAAGGGAGCACTGAGGTAATTATATTAAGAGTTGAGTGCAACAAAGTACACTGGAAAATGGATTTCTCGTTAGTGACATGTCCAAGATGGACGTCATATGTATGCATAGTAAGCCGCTGGACCAATCAAAAGTGTTTTTAAAGAGATCTGTAAGTTTTAGACGGGGTTGATTAAACTTTATTTCTCGAAAGGTTGCGTCAAATCTCCTGAATTTTTGCCTAACTAGCAACCAAAAATATCATAAATAATCATAACTTCTGCTGATTGGCGATTTTTTTAGAAAGCGTTTTTGTGACACTGTCTTCAACTGTAAACTATTCTGTAACTGTAAACGTATACTGTTGTTCTGGAAACTTCTTTGGGTGTCACTTTCCGAGGTAACGAGAGTGGTCTTCGGAAAATATGAAAATTATTTCAGCTTTAATGTAATTGAATCAGCTGGCAAATATACAGTTGAAATGAAAAATATTTTGGTATGTAATATATATACTGTTGTTCTGGAAACTTCTTTGGGTGTCACTTTCCGAGGTAACGAGAGTGGTCTTCGGAAAATATGAAAATTATTTCAGCTTTAATGTAATTGAATCACCTGGCAAATATACAGTTGAAATGAAAAATATTTTGGTATGTAAAGTCCATGTTATATTCTTAAAAAATCGTTGGAAGAATTGGGGGGGATAATATTCGACATGTCGCTGGAGAGAATGGTTAAAAATCGGATCGATCAAACGCGCTTTTTAACTGCTACTCGTGGTGACCATTTACCAGAGTTGTTAAACCTTAAACAGAATTGAGTTTACTTTCATTAGAAGAATTGACATTTCAATCAAACGTCATTCTAGTTTTGAGTGCAATTTATAATCAAGGTATTTTTATGATTCTTATTAATGCAGTTTATAACACAGTTATAAATAATAACAAGGAACCAAAAATTTAATATTAAGCATGGAGAAATTTCTCACCATACCTAAATCTATTTAGCAATGAGGCAGACAATATTGGAAATTCATAAATGAGTGCGCCTTCCAGATTGCAAGCTTTAATTGATATTGGATAGGGTTTTGGCATGCATAACTCGTAATGGCTTTTTTTAAAGTTCGCATGTTGATCCTGGGAGCAGGGAAGTTGGTTGTAGCACTATGGCACTGTCCAGCGTCAAACGATCTTTTGTGATTCTAGTCGTGATGTCGTATGTTTTGCTCGCACTGTCAGTTTATATCGTAATTTAATAACTCTTTGGGGGAAGAGGTGGTCTTCGTTGAATGCATTGAAAAATTTACATGACCATCTTCGTTCCCTCAAGAAAGGACAAAAATCTTCCAAGAGTTTACTGTTATTATGTAGAAGTAAGTCCCTTACGTTACTGTATTTGTGAAAATCCCGTAGCTATCCTTACTACCGTATTATTTGATAGATTTAAATAACTGGCGATACACGATTTCCGTGTAATTGCAGAATTTGCTTTTATCGAAGTTAGCCTTCTTGATCTGGAAGAGGACAGATTTCTGTACCTTGTTAGTTAAAAATCCAATAATGATCTTGATGCACTTGGGAGGTAATTTCTCTTTATGAGACATGAGAGATATGAGAATTTTCGTCTTTGACGGGATTTGCTTCCTTCCATAAACGGTTTGAAGTTTTCAGTACCCTCATGTATTATTGCCTGTCAGTTACTTATGGTTTCATCATATGTTTGGAAAAGAATTTCATTCATTTCCGCGTCCGTATCTGGACAGTCGCTTCGTACTGTGCTTTGCTTTGTCATACTGTCCACTTTATCAGGTATCCACTGGATGCTGCGGATTATACCAGGACTATCCTGCATTAATTTCCAGGTGTCGTGTACAACTCATGTTCTGTCAACATTTTGGTCGAGGTTCTTGGGAATCATATACTATAAAGGGAATCATTTATATAATCACCATACGTGAATCAGTGGCCACTACTTGATAGCAGTCGTTATAGATTCGTTTCTAAGGCTGAGAGAATTGCATATAGTAGGAGTCGTACTACAAAGGCTAAGGATGTGGGAGCTGTTTAGCTTCAGGTTCCTATAGCCGCAGCATGTATCAAGCCGACGTTGCACAGCATCCACTAAGACTACTAGTGTTCTCTAATTTATCATGTTGTGAACTTGCCTCAGCAAGTTTTTATTCAGCCATCTGGTATTACCAATGGGGTCGATGCTGGAAGAAAAAGCGACTTTGAGGTTAGAAACTTTATTCCTGCAGTATATAGGATCTATCCTGGATGAGTGGTTCTTAAATTTCAATAAGATATGGCTGAAGCTCGTGTAGAGATTACTTTCGCAGGCTTTATTGTTCAACGTCAGATAAGAGTTTGGCTTTGCTACGTAATTCGCAGTTATTCCGGATCCTGCAAAGGTTTTTATATGGGCCTCCAGTTCTTTAAAGGAGCCGGTATTGTAAATCAATCTGCCCAGGTATTGTAATATTATTGGTGATATTATGGCCTGCACATTGTCAGGGCTTATGGGAAGAGAAGATGTAACCTTCGGGAATTGAAAATATCTTGTTCTATGAATTGCTGCACCATGTGCGTAATCATCAAGCGATTCTGGATTTCCTCATTGGGTTTATTTAATTATTTCTGCTGCCAATGTGAAAATGGGGAAATCCATCTTAGCAATGTCGTGTTTTCGACTGCGTCTTTTGCCTCAATTGCTGAGGCTTTGAAGAGGTAGGCTTGAAGAAAGCTGTCAAGCTGTTGAACCCAGACTGTTTTACGTCTTTGATGCCTTTTAGTCCGATATTTCGTTTTGCTCCTCAATGTTCACCTGAAATGTCCCAAATGCACCTTTTCCGACGTACCGTTTAACACCTGAGGTTTAAGTTCTAACACGAATAAAGATAGTATTTCAGCAAGAAAATCAGCTTTACTAAGTTATTCCATTTAAAAAGCACGTGGGGACGGAAAACCTATCACAATATCCTTTTACTGTTACTGAACCGGGATTGCGGTACTGGTTTATTTGATGCGGAAAATTTTGCTGTCAAAAGTTGTACCCTTAAAAAGATTATTGAGCATGGTTTCACATTCTGATACACGTATTAATTTATCGTTATCGTTCTGATAAGATGATGGACGGTAAGACTTACCAAACAAATCATCGGGTTTTGCGAAACATGCGCAGTTGAACAAAGAAAGGTTAGACAAGGCAATCATGAGTGCTCCCCCAGATAAAGGCAGTGGTTAGGAGAAATTCTTCCTACATCTTTACAGGAGCAGTGAGCTAGCCTGCGTTGCATTCAATAAAAATAACCAATTCAAAAATTCAGCGTTTGATGTACGCTGAAATTTGATGGTTTTTTAATAGCTATATAAATAAAGCTCCTTCACCGCAGCATTCCGTTTTTCGAGAAAAAGACAATAAGGGTATCGTAGCTGCCTTAAAACGCAATTTATTTCACGGACCCGAACTCATTCCAAAATTTGTTCTTTATTATTTTCTCCAAACATGGTGATGCTGATTTCCATACCAAAACACAGTTTCGTAGGCAGAAACAACAATATCTGATCAAATTTCCAGATCAGAAATAGAGCCATGTCTCAACCATCGAATTTGAGTAAAATACTAGAACGGATTATTCTCTGAATTTTCAGTAACTTTTCCCACACCTAGCCCCACATTTACAGTTTCTATTGAGTTAACAACATTCTAGAGTAAATAACATTCCACCATTCCATCATGTCTAGTTGCATCCTTCATTCCTAGGTGGAACGTGATAGTGGAAGGACATATTCAGATCAGTGAAGTGAAGGGTTTTCCCCGAGCATCTATTGTTTTTCTCAGAATCCTACGAACGCCATACCTTGGTTCCTGGCGTAATTACGATCTTTGGACTTTGGCTGACATACTGGAATACTTTTACAAAGGAAAAGAACAGTGAGTACCCTTTTACTTTCTTAAGTGAAGTGAACAATTGGTGAACATAATATAGCATACATCTAGCACCTTAATATTTCATTCTGTGAATTGTGACATGGAAGAAAACTCTGAGGATAGACCCCCAGACCCAGGGGACCCCAATACCAAAACTCTCAAAAAAAGAAGATTAGTTGAAAACAACGGAAATACAAAAAGCAAGGGAGAGTTGAAAAAGTGGGGACCAAATAACACATCCTTGTACTCAAACCCCTCTGAAGACATACCACGTGCCACACCATCTCAAGCCCCGCTAGTCAACATGAAAGTCAATAAATATCAACCCGATGCGAAAGGTAAATCCTTCGCAATCCTCATCGATAGTGTTGATACAAATGGTGACAGGGTTAGACTAACCCCAATGAAGATGTTCGTATACAACAAAAGCTTAAACATCCAAGGCATTAAAGATGTTAAGCAAGACAATAGACTCAGGGTAATCTTTGAAACTGCTACAGAAGCAAACAATGCAGTCGACAACACCAAGTTAAAAGAATTCAACCTCAGGGCCTTTATCCCCGGCAATTTTGTTTACAGATATGGAGTCATCAGAGACATCCCGCACGAAATTAACACAGATGAGATAGTAAACTCAGCTAAGCCTTGCAATAGAATGGGAATTCTATTAGAAAATATAAAGATACTACAAGCACAAAGGCTGAATACCAGAGATAGAAACGACCCTAACAAATTTATACCAACCACAACACTAAAGATAACCTTCGCAGGAACTGACCTCCCGGACTCTCTGAAATTCGAATACATAATAAGCAAAGTTAGCTACTTTAAATTTCGGCCAAGACAATGCACAAACTGCGGCCTCCTAGGTCACTCGGCGCAGTTTTGCAAAAACAAAAAGAAAATCGCCTTAAATGTGGTGCGGACGACTGCGACAACAAATGCACAAAAATCATGTGTGTATTATGTAAGAGTGAGGAGCACGAGGCAACACATCGAAGATGCCCCAAATGGGTAGCATATAAACAAGAGGTAGATGTTAGCTCTATCCTGAACATCACAAACAGAGAAGCAAGAGTTATTATCAACAGAAACAAATTTGCGGGTTTAGATGTAGTAGACCTTAAGGAAGCCAACTTCCCCAGTCTAACGAACGCGGAAAGACACGATACCAGAAACCCTCAACAGGACACGCAAAAGGTACTATTCAAAAGCTCCTTTGCTCAAATCGCTGGCATAAACAATAAACCCAACACTTCAAAAAACATCGTTAAAAATAGTTTCCCCTCTACCGAAACTCTCACCATACCAAGTAAACTCATTACATGTAACCCACACAAAACCACTGAATTGGAAGAACTCCTAGGAAAGATGGTAGATGAAATCAACAGAAATACCGGAGACAACAAGGAAAACGAGGACTTACTCATAACTAGTGTTCAAGCATTGGCAAAAACACTAAAGAAATACCTCGCCAACTCTGGTAATGAGAACAGTAACACAAGAAAGAGTAACAACAACATTATCATCTAACACATGAACATTTTACAACTAAACATCCAAAGTATCAACAAACACAAGGACAATCTAGAATACTACTTATACAAGAATAACATAGCCTTCGCACGACTACAAGAAATACTCAGTAATTTCAACATTAATATGAAGTTTACCAACTACAATATAATCATCAAAACCAGAGACAACAACATAGGAGGAGGAGTTGCAATATTAATCAGAAAGGACATTAAGTTTAGACAGATCCACACGAACAGTCGTATAGAAAATGTAGTTATCCAGACCCTAAACCTTAAACACAACATAATTTTAGCATCCCTATATGCTCCCCCCGCCATCAATACCCAATTTTTCAAAGAAGAATTAGACAAACTTTCCAACATCTTAGACAACACCAAAGACATACTCATTGGAGGAGATCTAAACGCAAGAAACAAGGCATGGGGAGATCATCTTAACAATGCCAAAGGCAGAATTCTGAAAGGTTGGATGACGGAGCACAACCTCAAAACATTGAACACTGGCATATACACTTATAAAACAAAAAACAAAAACGGCAAAATTTTACAGTCAACGCCGGATATAACTCTTAGTAACATGAATAGGAATAGTATCCTCTGGATGGAAGACAAAGGACACATCAGCAACAGTAATCATATAACAATTAAAATCTGCCTGCCCAGTACACCCATTTCAAACACAAAGAAAATCAAATATAGGAACATCGCTCAAGAAATAAACAAAACCCCTTTTTCACCAAACCTCAATAGTATATACGATAAACTAAGCCACCTAATAGACCTAAACTCAAACACGATAAGATACAAGCACACACCCAAACACTGGTGGTCCAAGGATTTAGCAAGGCTCTGGAAAATAAAAAATAAGGCACTACTTAATTACAACAGGCTCAAATCAAATGCCAACTGGGCAATTCTCCACGAGGCAAAAACAAACTGGAGGCAAAGATCCAAAGAGGCCAAGCAGAGAAGCTGGACAGACAAACTAGAACAAATCAGAGGCAGCGGAAACATAAATGACTTCTGGAGATTTATCAACAGTATCAGGAATAATAAAGAACCCCCCTCACGATACAACCTTGATGAGGACCAGACCCAAACCTACCTCAACATGATTAAATCCAAGCACCACCCTGATAACACCTTAAACATGATGCCACACAATCCACTGGAACACCCACCAGACTTCGAACAGGAAGAACTCAATAATGTTATAAATGAGAAACGTAAATCCACAACCCCTGGTCTTGATAACATTAATTACAATCTAATTAAAGCCTTACTCACACATCACCCGAATAATCTTTTACAGGCTATTAATGATGCAGTTAATAGATGTGATATACCCACATCTGGAAGGCATATCAGAATCGTTCCCGTTCCCAAACCCAATAGAAATCTAGAACACTTCAACAACTATAGACCCATATCCCTCCTCAGTGTTCCCATTAAAATCATAAATAAACTTATAAAACAAAGAATCGAAACACACCTAACAAACACAAATCCACTGCGAACTCTTACTTTTGCTTACACAATAAACAAATCCTCGACAACATGCTTTAACACCCTTTTACAAAAACTTGAAAACAAATCCACTTTTCCCTTCAAAACTGTCTGTGTTATAGATTTTTCAAATGAATATGAGAAAGTCGACCTACAGATCCTGAACAAACTTCTTTCAGACCTCAACATCCCAAAAACCTACACCTCATGGATCATAAATCTATATAAAGAAAGAATACTCCACCTCAACCAACAACACACGACAATCTCCAATGGTCTGCCACAAGGTGACGTCTTGAGCCCACTTCTTTTCAAAATATACACTTCCAAACTGCACAATATCTCTGACAGCAACACAACTCTTCTACAATATGCTGATGACTTCCTCACTCTAACTGAGGGAACTAATTTAAAGCACACGATTAACCTACTTCAACTTAAACTAAATCTCTTCTCGTCAATGAGTGACAACCTCAAGCTACCCTTCAACCCGGACAAAATACAAGCCATTAATTTCCACTATAGTAGGAACACAGATATAATTCTCAAGCACAACAACACCCAAATCAAATGGAGCAATAGCATAAAATACCTAGGCATCAATCTTAATAAAAATCTAACCTTAAGAACACAGGAAGAACACATCCAAACCTTTAACAACATAGACAACATCATAAAATATCTGAACAGACCCACCAATCCCTTTAGCCCCACCTTGGCTCTAAATCTTTTCAAATCATTAGTCAGGCCCAAAATAGAATACGGACTAACTACAATGGCACATGCACCAGCATACTTATTCAATACCATGGACAGGCTCAAAGCAAAGATTCTCAAGCAATGCCTAGGTTAACCCCCTAGCACACCCAACCTATATGCTTTTAACATGGCATCCGAACATCAATCTATAGATAGAGCAGCTCTACTAACGGCGAAAGAATTAGGTAAACAAATTGTCAACAACACTTTCAGACCAACATGGACTGAACAGGATCCAGTCCACAAAAGCAGCTACAATTACATCCTCCACAAATTTAATCACCACCTGAGAAAGCTCAACCCAACTCACCGGACTAAAAGACCAGCTAACCTGTTCACCACACCTTTCTCAACAACGTCCTCTTTCCTCCATACCCACAACCAAACAAAACCCAACCTTACCTTCAAGAAGTATACAGATAACCTTATAAAACAAAATGCCCTGATACTGGTGACCGATGCAGCCAAAAATCTCTTTTGCACAGGGATAGGATTCCTGAACCTTAACAACAACATCACCCACAATTCTAGCCTCCGCAAGATCGTAACAACTACAGCGGCGGGACTACAAGCCATCCTGTCGGCCCTCAATAAGAACAACATACAGAACCACCATAAGATTTTTGTCTTCACTGATTCCAATAATGCTATCAAAAGTCTTAAGTATCATCAAGAATACAGAAAGACCACACAAGATATATCATTGCAAATTACCCGGAGAAAATCTTCAATTACATCTGGATCCCGGGACACGCGGGCATCATGCCGTTAGAAACAGCCGAAAAACAAGCCAAAATAGGTGTTTTAAGCCATAGTATCATGGACACACAATATGAACTGGACGAAATAATAAACTTAATAAAAGAAGAGATAGACGACAAGTGGAAAGGCAGAATTAGAGCTCAAACCACCAACTACGCACCCTGCATATGGAAAGAGGCACACCATCTCAACAACAAAGGGAAACCATGGTTTCATAAAAGCAACATCACCCCCAAACATATCAAAACCATCAACAGAATCCTCACAAACAGAGCCTACAATAAACTTCGTCTCTTTCAAATTAAAAAAAAGCACTACCGATCTATACATACAATGCAACAAAACTGACACAATAGATCACCAATTGTTTCACTGCACTAAATACGAAAGGATCAGGGCAAATAACAATCTTTTTCTTAATTACAATAATATTAAAGACCCAATTCTCAAAAACGACAGTAACTTACTTGACAGCTTTGGAGCGTTCTTAGCAGAAGCGAACCCTAACATATAACACCCAACGACATATCACTCATACCCACACAATCAATCTATAACTAAGCCACAGACTAACTATGAACAAGTAATAATGATATAATACACAGGATCGACAACGCTGCCCGGGCTCGGGCAGCCCGGGCCAAACTGGTATCCTTCCAGTGTAAATTTAGTTGCATCCTTTGAAATCCTAAGTAGTTTCCTATAGATATTCCGCACAATTAGATATTCACACATCACCCATATATTATCTCATATATTATCTCTTTAGAATTCTACACAGATACCACTCAATAAGATTCCAATGATACTGATTTCTCCGGGGAATGCTATTCGTGTGGAGTTAACCTTTCTGTTAAGTTGATTCTCATAGATCTTTGCGCAGTACAACTTTATTGGTTATCAGGTACTAAATTTAATTAAATCATACCGTAATTTAATTAATTTAATGAGGAAGTGGTATTTATGAGGGTTCAAATAAGCCATGCGAATCGAATCAAAACATGGACTTGAATAATAACAAATGAATTAATGTCCATAATAATAGTTCAGACCACGAAAATTTTCGCCCATTCATTTATGCTACCTATGGGAATTTCTATGCAAGTAAATGAGTTTGTGTCAAAAGTCGTAAATTTTGGGGAAATTTCAGCTCAGGGCCTATCTATAGCTTATACCTCTAAGGCAAATGTTGAGTAGTCATTAAGTACTTAGTGTCAGTGGCTTAAAGTCTCAATTCAGTTTACTTTCTAACTGTACACTCAAGAAGTATATTAGGTTATACCTTATAAAATCGACATTAAGTATCCTCATAGAGAGAAATTATAAAAATGAATGGGATATCGTCGTTAGTTAAATATACTTTACCACATTATTTATCTGGGCTTCCGATTCCTAACACATTCTCAGGATGGTTTCAGCTGGGATGTGAGTACGCGTTTTAGATCTTTTCCCTAATTAATTTGGCTTTGGTGTTGAGATTGGGATTGCCTTATGAGTTGTTCATTTACGCGGATATACTAGCATGTACCGATGAATCCCCAATTTGTTACTTATAAAGATTCTTAATGCAATCTTAAATTACGTAACTCTTAACATACGTATATCAGCTGCTATATTTATATTCAAAATTTCTACTCGCGTTGAGATGCATGGACCAATTAGAACCTCGAGTTTAATTTAAAATTTTCAATTCTAATTCAATTTTCATGCTTTCTTCCAATTCTTTCGAGTACGGTTTTAAGCTAACCAGTAGTACTTGCTGTTAATACAACACACAAGAGTTACTGAATCTGTGCAAACTATGGATGCTAGAATTATGTCAATGAAATAAAAACGGGTACAATAAACTTAAAAAAGTTCGATAGTTATATAAAAGGATTAGAAACATTTTTTTATCTGCTAAACAGTGTTTACTTAAATTCGATTAAATTTTCTTACATTTTATTCACTCACATACCGCAGATATCCTCAATGAGCTGCATTCGAAATAAATGCGAAATTTGAAGAAATGAAGAAAAGCCTTTCAAAATGCACAAAACATTTATAATACAAAGAATAGTATTATAAATCATTTGCAAGCGAGGCAGGTTCATCGAGGATTTGATGCAATTCAGCTGATTTGCATTAAATAGTTCAAACCAGTTAACATATTTTGTAGAGTTCAGCTTTCATCTTAACCAATATTTCGCGGTAATATTAATTTGAAATCCGCAATTGTTTGAAGATTTTTCTTATTAAGTTTCAATTTATTAAGAAGTCTAATGGTTTCAGCTGCACATTTTTACAGCGTTCCTGATTCCCGGTTTTTAGGCTTCACGTCTAGGGCTTACAAGAGACCAAGTTCCGAATCGTTTCTTCCACGAACGACGCAGAAACTATAAGTTCACTAGGAAACGATTATAGATAAAAATATCAACCTTTTTATTTTAATTTACTATCACGAATAAGCGTTTACTATCACACATGAGCGGGGACTTATATGGTTTGAGCTTTTGAAGATATATGGATATAATGTAGAGATAAATCAAGGAGTAAGAATAGTGTTTGAATAAAATGATTTTGTTCATATATTCAGACTTTAATGAACACAGAAATTTAGCTCTAAAAAAATCGGAAAGAGAAATAATCAAAAGGGCTACGTGCATTAAAAACTGGGAAGCGCAAAAAACGAAAATTTCATAACATACTGATGCGAGGAACTGGCAAAAGATGCAGGCGCCGACAGTACATTTACATTTGTGGCAATGGCCAATGTTATCTGATTTAGGTTGCGTTAACTAACTCGTAAAACTACATTGGGTTCTGTAATGCAATGTCTACGAATCGGATATCTAGATAAAAGACTCATCCGCCCTTGATGCCTCAAACCGATCAAATTTGCCATCTGTAGATGTTAGGATATAACAAGTGTAGAGTACCATACTATAATTTCGGAAACGATTCACAAGCTGCGCGACCAATTCTATTCTGACATAGTCCGGTCTCGGTCGGTCGATGCCCGACGATAAGATAAAACTACCCATGCCGATAATATATTATTCGTAATAAGCACCCACTTAGTGCGGTGGAATTGCTCAGAATACACCAAAGATATTTATCTTTGGAAACTTGCGCGTTTTTAGAACACCTGCAGTGGGGTTTCATCTGACATATTTTTCCATTCATAACACAACAGTGTAGATATTAAAATTCAAATCCATAATTCTTAATCAAAGATTTCAATGAAAATTATTTTTTTTTTCGTGTATTTTAGGATAACTTATATAGACCACTGAATGTGGGCGAATGGACTGCCTCGTTTGAATCTAGGAAAGGAGTCACAAGTTGTTTGGGAAATTCTCTAAATCGTTCAAATTTTGATATTAATTTTTAATTTCTTTGTACGCTTGGTTGCATGCATTCATTGCTTGATTTTTGTATGGCCATCAAATGAGCTGAACGTGGTTGTTAGCTTGCTTATACAATTCCGAATGAGAGGTTACAAATTGGTGTTTGTTCTTATTTTCGAAATACAAAATATCATATATTTATTGTTCTTTAAGAGGGACCTTGCATGTTGTAGCTATTTGTATTTGCAAGTGCATGAAACCTTTTAATAATATCTGCTTCTAAATCACGCTTTATGTGGTTCTGTATACTTTTAGATCGTGTTCTTTTCTGCAAGCAAAAGTAGGGTGAATTTGCCTCGGTCATAAGCCCTGTGCCTAGAGTTAAAGCTGTATAAGCGAGAAGTTTTGTTTGTGTATATGTGTATGTATACATTGGAAAGGAAGTCTGGCGGTGGAATCGATTTCTTGAAAAGCTTAATAAAAGCATCCTTCCTTTTTCCTACGTATCGTAAAATCAGCCAGAACATATTCAGCACCTACCGAAATTAGGCCGGAAATATCTGTTTTTCGCAGAATTCAGCCAAATAAACCTTCGTGTTAAATCCAAAATCATATGAAGTGTGATGCAGTTAGCTATTATTCCGGACATATCTTATCTAGAGATCTGTTGAATAAAAAAATAAACAAAATTTGTGAAGTTTTGTATGATTTCGAGTAAATACGATTTTTAGTTGGGCATCGTGTAAATATTTATAATTTTTAAAGGCATCCATTTTGAGTAACATATTTATTATTGCAAAGCTTTCAAAAATTGTTAGATAAGGCTTGATCATTAATTTGTACATCATTGAAATTTGTTTGAGAAATGCTTTTTGGACCAGATTATTATTCAAATATGCTTCTAATTAACACTATTGATTTTATTTCATGTTTCCAGTCAAAGATTGGCTTCAACTTGTGCCACCGACCGCGTTTCTGGCTGGAATGGGATATATGTCATATCTAGCGTTTTGCCCTGAAGCCCGCAGTTCCCCCAGTGCACGATGCAACAAACGAGTTCGGCTAGAAGAAGCTAAAGTTGTTGATATGATTGATATTGAAGATATTGCCACTAAAGCTGCATTCTGCCGTTGTTGGAAGAGCAAAAATGTATAAGTTGTTTCCAATTGAGTGTATTGTTAATTAATTTTTTTTTCAGTGGCCGTATTGTGATGGATCACACGGTGAACACAATAGGACAACTGGTGATAATTTAGGTCCCGTAGTGGTTAAAAGGAAAGACGCGTGATAATGACATGTGTATATATATGCCAATAAAGGCAATCGAAGACTCATATCTGGACTATTAATAAAGATAAAAAGTTTCGAATGACACATTGTTTGGATTTTCAGAAATAATGATAATAAATTGGGAAGAAAAATGTTATCTTTTCTCCAAGTTGCCAGTGTTTCCTCTTATAATGTTAAAGTCTATACCATAAGCTATTGGTTAGTGTATTCATGTTTTATGTTGCACAGAAGACAATAAAAATATATCTTCATCGCACAAATGTCACTACCGAAAAGTGCGAATGTCTGCACTTATCAGTAACTTAACTATTTAATGACTTACCTGAGCATCTGCCTCTTTTTATTCAATCGGAACTACAAGTGTTTCACAGCCCACTTGACGTGTCGCCGGAAGTTAATAAAATATTTTATAACTTCCGGCGACTTTTTATAAAATAAAAACTGATTCATAATTTTTCGAACCATTTTTGTATAACGAATGCAAAATGTAAAATTTTTCTAAGCAAAACAGGGACGCTTATGAAAACTGTTGGGATTGTAGTTCGAAATCGAATATTTGAGAGGAATGAAAATTATGTTGCAAATTTAACGGTGGAATGCAGAACACTCCAAAATTATGGAATTACAATGAAAGGTAAATCTTTAACTGGCGTCGTCGATTCTAAAATCCATGAAAGCGATGCAATACGAATGGCATTTCAAGTTGACTCATGATGCAAAAGCATTAGTCGAGCCATTAATATTCGCTGAAGAAGACCGAACGATTACGAAAATCGATCTCGTAAGTGAAAAAAACCACAAAATTAAATGGAAGGATTCTATATTTTTGATGAGCTTTTAATGTCAATTTCTGCGTTTGTTACTGGTCAACTCCAATGATGGATTGCACTTTTCATTAGATAAGATGCGCGTAGTGTGCACCAATAATTTGTATTGCGTGAGGGTAGCGGTTGCTCTTAGTGCGATTCTATCAACCAGTCTTTTTTTGTGGGTTGGGGGGTGAAGGCAATTTACGCCCGGAGTGTGGGACTCCTAGCTGCGCATGCTACCACACTACCCACTAAACACCCCCCTGTCAAGAGACCTTAGCCTGGAATCGTTTGACACATTACTTTGGGCTAGGCCTCTTTTTACTTCGCCCTAGGGCGCCGTCAGCCTAGAGGAATCTCCCCCCAGCGGGAGGGAACAGGATGGAGAAGACTGCTGGAAAGGAGACCCCGCGCCCAACGTAATCCATGGTACATTTTTTGGCAGTAAGTATTGCACGAGAGTAATGTGCCACGCAGGTCCATTTGTCGAAACTTTCCAGCATTTCTCCGACCAGATTGTCTGGAGAAAGCTCTCCCATTACCTCCCACAAGTCCTGCCGCATTCTGTTCCACCTTCTACAGTTGAAGAAGGTGTGACATGCGTCGTCCCTTTCCCCGGGGCAGAAAATGCAGTCTGGGGACCATGATTTACCAATCTTGTGCAAGTAAGACTGAAAATACCCATGCCCGCTAAGAAGTTGGGTAAGGTAATAATCAGTCTCACCGTGCCTTCGATTTAGCCACGATCCCATGTCCCCTACAAGGCGGGCAGTGCCTCTCCTCTCGGTTGGCAGCATATCTTGAGCCCTCCACTTTTCAGTCATAAATTCTCCGTCGTTCTCTAGCAAGGAGGGCGATGGGTATCACTCCTCTCCTGCGCTCACCAACACCGCCGACTCAGAGACAGTGCGGTATGCAGACGCAACCCGCAAAGCTCCTCGTCTCTGTACCTGGGCCAAGCGCTTTCGATACAGCTCCTTACTGAGAGCTCCGGCCCAATCCTCAGAGCCGTACAGTAGCACTGACTGTACAGCACTGATGAGAAGTTGGCGTTTGCTCGGTGTGGATTATTTGCTCGGAACCACAGTCTTGGATTATCATCTATTGGAAATTGAGTTCAGACAGTAGTATTCTTTATTTAATGGATACTGTTTTATTTTATCGTCGGACGAAAAATTCAGTCTTAAAACTGAGTTATAACCCCCGAATAATCGGTTAAATTGTCCGAATGAACTTGTCTTAATTACCTAAACAATTGAATCTGGTCTGGTTTGTAGATGTTCAAAGGATTTTGATTCTTTTAGTCTTCATATGTTACTTAAGTTTGATTGCTCCTAAATATTTGAAACACAATGGAAATCTTCATTCTAGATTTATTGATCATCTTATTTGGAAAAAGATTAATCAATTTATCAACTACTCAAAAGAGTAATTTACGTTAGTAAATAAATCAATTTTAATATGCCAACAAGATCATTGCCGTGATCAACATTTAGGCTACAACTTTGACACAATTGATATAATATATAATATAATTCTAAATTTTCTGGCATTGTGTCATTGAGCTATTGAGAATGCCGACAGTCTCTTTTGATGACCCTAAGTTTTCTTTGAAGGCGCAAACTGTTTGCACGAAATGTGTTTTTGCATCGAATCCTTCATCAACAATGTATCTATGTTGATGAAGTATCTATATTGGCAAACTGCAGCTCTAGATATCTCTTTTGAGAACATTCATTTGCCTTTACTAGCATATGCTAACGAATAAACACGTTCCTCTATGCTTTTCTAAATATTTGCTGTGTTAACATTCCCCAATTCGCTGGTGTTGATTTGTGTCCGGACATAAGATTCAAACGGTAATCATGACATCATCTAGAAGATCCTCCCAGGATAGGCATTTTTAAACACTGAGAACTTACTTTTAAGGCATGATGCATTTTGGTATTGATAACAGCTTGGCAACAACACGAAAGGTTATGTTAAAAAGTTTATTCAAGTTGTGAAATGATTTTTCTTTTAAAAAAAGTACAAAACAGAGCAATTTTTTGGGATCATTCTGTTGCTGAAACAAATGTATATGTAGCTGAAGGAGGCAGAGTAGAGATATTTTGAGAGCAACAAAAAGTTGTGAGCTTTTCATCGCGAGCAATTAGATCAGTTCAAAGCGGAAGTTTATTTATTGAGGAGTCACTTCTCCACCATCTGGCTTTCAGACGCAGCCTCATAAGTTATCATTTTCCAGCATTTTGGAATATTATTCCCAAAGGAGAACGCGGTGATGCATACCTGAATCTTTTTATCTATTTTAAGTTACGACTGTGCATACATCTTTGGAATGTATGGCCCCTAACAATGCACAAAAAAATCAGAAATAATGTAAATAACGACATTAGTATATTATATATATATTAGTTATGCTAGTCAGAAAAATGTTTGGATGTAAACTGTCTGGAAATATATATACACTCTTTTAAGTTGCAATATTAATTATTTAATTTAAAGAAACAAAAAATCAGACCATTGGGTTTAAATGTTACGGAAAACAGATTTTAATGATAACAAGAATATCTCTGAAACTAAATGTTTAATATAATATCTATTTTTATGCTTTGCTTTATTTATCTTAAACGTACAACAGCGATAAACTTACAGCAAGTCAATTTTAACATTGTCTTCTTTAAAGACAATAATAAAACTTTTGAATAACAAGTTTAGCTCCACTGTGACCAAAATTTCATTTTAGATTTCGTCGCGCATAAAAAAGTAAATATGGAGTAACCATAATTTTTCGATTTGGTGACAAAAGTTCTTCGAATTCTCTCTGCGACATGGCTTTAATTTTATCGTCATCACACATGTACCACATTATTTGACTATTAGTTGCTGACTTCGACTTAACGTTACTACTATAATTTATTGTATCACTATAGCAACTTGCAGGGTTAAATATCGATGAATGACTTGTCTCGTCCTTTAAATTTATAAAAATACCATTATTTATATTCGCCGCACTTGCGCTATTTGAACCGTTACTATTCGAATTATTTACAACAGATTGATTCTTTACCCGCAATCCACAGCAATTCCAACCTTGACAAGTTGCATTTATGTTGAGTTTTTCCACGCCATTTGCAATGTTTTTGTTCGGAACACCATTAACTCCCTTTACTGGCTTGCCCATGTCGTTACTACTTGAGGCCTTGGTTCGTCCGAATCTCATTTTCTTCATCAAACCCACGTTTTTATCGCTTGTGCTTATTGTGCTTTGATTGACGCTACTGTTAAACGTATTAGTGTTATTACTGTTCGTTCTTAGAGAGTTTAAGGGATTCAGCTCCACTTGATGTTTACGATCTTTGGGACAGTTTATATAATCATTGTCCCAATCTAAGGAGCATGTATATGCAATATAATGCCCTACAGACATTGTAGCTCCAACGTGTGTTATAACACTGTACAGCTTGTACACATGATGCTTCTTGTTTTCAGGCTGCTCACAGCACTTTATGCAAAAGCATTGTAACGTAAATGGTGTTGGAAGATAGCTATTGATTTTCTCCATGCCTCCAGAAAATCTGCTTAATTGAATCACTAGTAAGCGCGGAAGGACTTCATATGATATTGATCGGATTGCTTCTGTATACCCAATGCATTGTTCGCACCTGTATTTATTCTCACCTCTGAAGTATTCTCGCGTTATGCATGAATTCTGGAAAGAGACATTCATTTCAAGATAAATGTAATTTGTTGAAATTATTGTTAAAATTCTTTTTAAGCGCTTGCTATTTTCGGTACAGTTGATTTA
Source organism: Stratiomys singularior (assembly GCA_954870665.1). Taxonomy (NCBI): domain Eukaryota; kingdom Metazoa; phylum Arthropoda; class Insecta; order Diptera; family Stratiomyidae; genus Stratiomys; species Stratiomys singularior. Next base: position 66,814,771 of record OX940877.1, read on the forward strand.
ATGATATCATTAAATCGTCATGGTATTTTAGTAATATTACTCTATGCAAATGCGACAAATCTGTTAGATTTTGAAGCTTAATATCATCTTAAATCAATCTGAAAAATTATTTAAAAATTGAATAATTATATTCTAATAATTGAAATCTATTTGCCTAGTCACACCAACGAATGTGTGTATACTGTTCATGCGCATAACTCGCGAAAAAGACCTTTAGGAACCTTAGTTGTCTCAAAAATTTGCTTCGCAGTAAGTAATAATAAATGAATGTGGAATTGTGGTTGATATCTTTTATAATCGGTAAGAATTTTTTTCAAATTAATGGTAACTTCGCCGATAACTTCTGAGAAATGCGACAAACGGCTTTCTAAAAATATCTTCAAATTCCAAAGCAATTTCAGTCGGTTCTGAAATCAATGTCACTGCTCAAGTGAAAAGTTGTTATTAAGGAAAAAGATGTGGTCACAAGTGATGAAAAGGGGATGTGACATTTTTAAGCCGCGAAAATCTTTAAAACTTAATCGCAAATCGCTTAAAAACCACTTTGAATTTGAAAGATAAAACAAAAAGGTTATATTTACTCCGTGTCCCTAACTTGTTCTTTTCCGTTCAATTTAACATATTCCCTTGACTGTGACCCTTATTAAAATAAGTTACAAAAGAAATCGAATAGACGTAAGTTATTAAATGGGGACCACAGATAGCGCGCCAAACTTTGTTTCGTTTAGAAATTTGTTAAACATATAGATTATTTTGGATAATTGGGATATAAAGGCTATATACGCACGCAGTTGAAAAATCTCAGAGATGCTCCCACTGATATTATACTAAATTCAGGTCCGGAGATATCGGTGATGACGCCGTTACTTTAGAACAAAAAGATACAACAAATGTTTTAACAGAACAATAACTTTACTTTTTTATTATAGTATTTACTTATATTTTCATTGCAATGAGTGGGCAAATGTGTGCATATATTAGTTTGCTTTCGGTTTCAATCACAGGTTTGGTTGTCATGTTTCATTAAATCATTTTATCATGATGTTAAAGATTCCATCTTCTGTGAATATTGAAAATGGTCTGAAGCCATTGCTTTACAGGGAAATATCTCAGACAATTCCACTAATGAGACAGAATAAATAAATTATTCAAACAGATATTCAAGAAATATTTCTAAAATTCCCGATAAAAAAGGACTTTTTCAACATATTAAGTATTTAGACCGGCTTTTTATCTTTAGACTACAATACTCTTGACGTTAACGACAATAGTTGTTTCCAAATAACGTTTAAATATAAAAACTAAAGTGAAAAGAATTTTAATATAATAAATCAACTGGAGATTGAAGACAGACCAAACATACATATATAGCTCTTTAGCTGCAATTTTTCTAATACCATTACTTTTCTGAGATTGTAGAGATTACACAGGTTCCAATTGTAGATCTAAAACTGATTCATTTTCGACGAAGCTGCTTTCATTTGTTTTACGCGTCCACCCTGTTTTTAGACTCCCCACTGAATATCTCAACTGTAAACTTGAGACCGTAGATTTAGAACAGTTTGATGACTAAATTTTTAGAATGGGAAAAGTTTTTGTTGATTGTCGCTACTTTTTCTATCATACAGAAGGCCCTCAGTTATTGAGTCTCACTATCCTTAAAATTGATCCACAATCTCAAATCCTTAATACCTGCGAGATTCTATTTTTACCTTCTCAACGTATTTTGCAGTAGATTAGGCGTACGCCAGATGAGTGAGTCTTTCCACTACAGAGGCATATTCTTGCAGTGATTCGCCTTGGCATTGAATTCGGGTTTCCAGCTTCATACGGTAGACTTGCTTCATAGGCTCGCTACCAGTTTTCTTTTCGAGGAAATATGGTAGTGAACCTTTCCCCCCCTTAAAGTCCGTATCTGGAACAATTTGTAAAAACTCTGCTGCTGCCCAATTTACAAGATTATTAGTGCCACAGCTTTGTTTCCAGTAGCCGAAACACGTCGAATGGCGTAGTTCCATCATAAACGTGAATCTTGAGTTTACAATACATTCAATTTCATTTCTTGAAACAGTTGTGTTGAAGAAGAAGTCCAACACGCATTTTCAAGTACTGATGATACATATTAAATAAATATTTATATTTAAAAAATAATTCATAGTTTCCTCCGATATTTTATTTATTTACAAAACAAAAAAGGAAATCCGTTCTGATTTGCAGAGAGCTATTCATTTTTCTGGTTATTTTTTTTGAAGTATCAGAAAGAATTGAATGCAATGAGCGAATAGTTTCCCCCTTATAGGTTCCTTAAACAAATAATTCTTCATGATTTTTGATTTGAATAAGAAAAACACTCAAAGTAATATTAAAATTTTATAAATTTTGTAAATAATGAAATATATTTTACAAAGTTATTCATTTACCTGTATAAACGAGTGAGATTTTTCGCTAGTATCCATGTTTTCATAGCCTGATATTGGAACTGCAATATCTATCATTGTTTCCTTTTGTTCAGTAACTGTTTCACAACTCAAGCACTTTGTTGTTGAAACAGTTATGCCTTCGAAATCTTCGGTGAAAAAGTCCAAACCTAACTGTTTAATCTTTTCCTGTAGTCTTTCCTTGTCACTAGTTAACAATTCTTCATCATTTCTTAACACAGAGCTATTAGTCCTTTTTGAATTTGCTGCAGAATCTTGTGACTCTACATGCGAGTTGGTTGTCGCATAATCTTCTTTTTGAGGAGAGCGGAAACGCAATTCTTTTACGTGTTTTGCATCTTCTTTTCGTTTTGATCTCCGAGAAAAAAAAGAAGTTTTTATAATGCTTGTCTCTCGTTCACGATCTCTATCTTTACACGGTTGAGATGATTCTATTTGCTCTGCAAAACTTTCAAGGGGATAATATGAGTGAAGGACAATGAAAATTAGATTGCACTTAAAACAATTACTAAAACTTTAAATATAAACTTTACTTTAATAATTGTATGCACAATAAAATCGAATTTGAAGCACATATAATGGAAAGTTGTTAAGGACTACATTAGCTAAGGCATGAATTAATCAGAGACGATGACGTAACTTTAATCTAGTAACATATAAGTGCCGCACAAAGAATTCAAATAAATATGTTTGTGCATAAAATCGGAATATGTCGTACAAGCGAACATCGTAATAACTTATTGGTAGTTACTTGTAACAAATCTTGAAAGAGATAAGTGTAAAAAAGCCTTAAAATAAAGATGAGATTTACAATATTTTTAAGGTGAAACTATGGAAAATGGAAATTTCAAATGAATCAACTTATTGTCTTGAAAAATTTGCTACTCATAAGAAATGCAGGAAACGTTGTAAAATCGGATCCCACCCTACCTGACATTTAGCGGAAAGTTTATGCGTATAAAATATATCGTTATCATCTGGAGAGATTTCAAATGAGAAATACACAAAGTTTCCAGAGGGATCAATTTTTTTATAAAGAAATAATGCTGATCGAAACCTTTTGAAATTGGCTGAACAGGTACAAAGGATGAAATTCGCAAGAGCGAAAACCCGATTTTGTTAGATGCTTTACATCTTGTTTCTGTTTTGATCTACAATTAAAACAGCTATTTTTACATCTCAATGTCCCTGAAAAGTCTTGTGATTTACGATTGTTGTAAATATTGTTACGCGATCAAATAATGTAGTTGCCAAAATAGCAAAACAATGACGACCTATAACAACAACAAATAAAATGCATTTGGACTAGGAATAACAATGCAAATGTAAGTGATTTAGAGCGTTACCTCGAGAATGATCTACATAGAACGTCTGAGAAGATTCCGAATTAGCGACTACAGAAGGCGGAGATGAGGAGTAACGAATAAGAAGTGCGAAACAACAGTGCGCGTCGACGTAAATGACTGATTAAATAGTGCAACAGTGAAATTTAATTGTACGCGATTGAAAGTGGTCGATTTAAGTCGAATTTAGAAGTGAATGACAGTGTAAAGAAAATAAAGTGATTTAAAGGATTTTGATAAAAGGATTTAGTCAGTTAATTGCCGCGCACCTGGATAAGTGTAACAATATAAATTTAACGAATAGAAAATATAATATGACTCGATGTAGAATATGACTACCTTGAGTTAATTTATTTACTAAAGTGAAATGCTCTCAGTATCAATTATTGAAAAAAAAGTATGGTAATACGGTATGGCATAAGAGACCATATTGAAAAGGCGAAAATTTCTTCAAAAATGTTTTCAATAAAATATTCTTTGCAAAGTTTTGATTACATAGCCTGACCAATAAAGTAGCTATGGTTGTGAAAAAAAAGAAGGAAATTTTCGATTTATTAATATTAGATTAGTCACATATTTTTTTGGGTTTGAAAACTTGGTCGGTTCGGCGAGAACGAGGAATCAAACTCTGCCACTTTGCTATAGGAATTGACTTCTACGTTTTCTTGACGTAAAGTTTCGCATTAACCCTACCTATTCCTTGGTTAGAACTATGATACTACGGTTTTTGTATCATTTCATAAATTCTTAAGCGTTTTTCGCGGTCATAACCGTGCTGACACTCCGAAGGATATTGCGTTTAGATCGCTGTTGAAGGATTTCGGAAAGTATAATTTAACGGGCTTAATATACGGAGTACTTTCTTCAAAAGTTAAACTTTACTAGGACGTCTAGTTTATCGGTCATTGTTGAGACTGTACGTCGAAAAGTTCCGACAACTACATTTGTTTATGTTTTTTGAACTAACGTCTTCTAAAAAAAAATCAGATTTAATGCTGTAAAATAGTAAATTTTGTGTATCATTGACTTTTTCGGCACCCTTTTTCTCACTCCATTAGAGTCTTGCACTTTAAGAGATTTTGTACGATAAAAATTTATTTTTTTTATTATAATTATAGCAGAGCGTATCTATCGAAATGCATAGGCAACTAACTAACTATGATACAAAATGTTTGAAATTTTCGATTTAATTTAATGGAAAATTAGAATAAAACATATAATTTCCACTTCATGATATTTAAAACTCGTACATGTAATTATATTGTAACTTACCCATTGGCTAGTAAATCTGGGAATTCTGAGATCGATTTAATCATGGTTTGACAAGTCTCACGAATACTATCTAGAACACACATCAAGAACTCATGCGCATCTTGCTGTTGATTGCCTTCGAATATTGCACTTACATCTTGAATAGCTCGCAGGAATGTGTCGGCATGAAATGGTTCAGTTGATTCTATTAGCTCATTTTTGTGTAAATTTTGGTATAATTCGTGCAATTTTTCAGTGGCCATCTATCAGATAAGAAAAAAATAAGAAAACTCAAAAGTTAATATATGTCTTAAAAGGATAGAACAAGAATTTTATAACCTGTTGACTCGATTTAGGTAAGTCACATGTCGATGTTTCCAACGCCGCAAGATCCTTACTGCTCCAGCTTCGCAAGCTTTCAGTATGAAGTCCTCCAACATTTCTGCCTAATGAAGAACTTTTTACACGCTTCCCCATTCTTTGATTAATATGAGACAAATCTTCTACTAAATGGTGCAAATTATGCAAGAAAAGAGGTGCGAATCTCAATGTGTAAATCACAGAATTAAGATAACATGTGTTCCCTATATTGCAAAGAGTAGCTATCATTTGTTGAGGATTATGGAAACAGTGATTGTTCAAAACTGGAGAGTTGTCGTCATTATGCAAGCCTCTTGTTACATATCCGTTTCCAACAGATCTTTCTTCACATTGCACACGACTATCGTACACCGACATTGCTCCGAATCTTTTTTGCTTGTCTTTAAATGTTGTCAAATATATGTCCAAAGAAAGGTCCGTTATTCTTTTCCGGTTTGAGTCGAATAATCTGTTGCAGTTATTAATATATTTGTTTTCAGAACATTTTTGCGGGTCAACAACTGCCACTTGATTTTCTGATGATTTTCGAGGTTTATTTAATGTTTCTATTGTTTCTTTCCCTGTTTCATTTGCTCCAACATTAATTGCAGCACACGTCGAATGTTTGAATCTCTTTGAACAATTGTTGCGATATGAAATTCTATCTGATAATGAATAAGCTGTAGATATATTCCGTTGTCGTCTTACACCCAATGTTCTCCGTAATCTAAAGGGACCCGATTTTGAAGAATCAGATAAACTCAGAACACCTTTGTTTTCGATTTCTTCGTCACGTTCATAAATCCTTTTGTTACCACATTTAGGCGATAATTGTGTGATATTCGATTGATTAATAGATTTTATGTCTTCAGGTAGTTTAGAGATCACTTGCGTCGGCTCATCCGGTTCCGCATTAACCAAATTTTGATAAATTAACGGTTTTACATAATTGAATTCTTGCTCGCGTTCAAAATTTTTATTCTTTAATGCAAGCGTATTTCTTTTTTGCGATTTCAACGATAAATTTTTCTTAGCTGAGTATAAAATTGGCCGAAAATAAGTGGATATAATCCTCTCATTCAACAAACAAACATCTTCTTTGACATTTGTTGATTCATTTGCGCAAGTATCACTTTTCTGCATCAACAACATTTGCATGTTTCGCAAGCCTATAGAAAATTAACATAGTAATTTTAGTTTAATATATCTTGCTAAAGAAATATAAATTGAAAGATTTCACTACAACTAAACACAGCATATTAATGGTGGGTAATATATAAAAGAAGCCATCTATAATAAAGTCATAAAACACGCTTATAAATATACAATAAATTGGTACTAAAATGTGTCCTTTTACTAAAAGTAAATATAAAAAGCCAAATGTTAAATATTCAAATATAGAAAGCAGATACACAGTCCTCAAATCCAAAACTGAAAATTCACTTCCAAGTTTTTAATTTCAAACTTAAACATTTTTTCGTTTAAAAAACGAAATACTTCCAACATCTGTCTGCTACTACGTCAACGTTAACTACTACGTACTTCATATACATCAACGCAGTACCAGGTTCGGGCATAAAACAGATCATTGATTCATTTCTAACTTCTGATTTGACCTTGTGACATTTCAAACTCAAAACTTAATTTGAAAGACCAATCTTTCACATTGATATGAAGTAGCGAGGATTTGATAAACTGCCTAGGAGAGTAATGCAGCGCCATTAGAGAAAAAGGGACAGTAATTTCATCATTGAGAATGGAAAAAACGTACCATAAGGGAAGTTAGAATAATATAAAAGCAAATAGGAAGAGTAATATGTCAAATTGATTAGATTATCAGTAAGTGGATTTTGCGTAGAATATTAAAATAATATAAAAACGGAATCGCGAAATGGCCGTCCGAAGACAGCTGAACAATACTAAATACGGAACACGTTCTGAGAACAAACAATGAACTCAAAAACAAATTCTGCGCAAGTTAATTTGTATGCGGGAATGCCATTATATAGGGAATGCCATTGAAGGTGGCAAGGGAATTTAGGGAATGCCATTGAAGATGGCAAGAAAATAGACATAACTAAACCGTCTATTCATCCATTCTTCTAAGACTCGAGTTAAATAGACAAGATGGAGCTCACTGTTAATGGTCTGACTATTTTGATCTAGTGCGGCCATAAAATCCAGCATTAAGGCGAAAAAAAGCCGGAAATAGAGAATTTTCCAGTTAGATTGAACTCAAGCGTAAACTCCAAATTCTTGTACTTTTTCCTTTTTTCGGGGCTTTATGAAATCCAAATGATGTACATAAAGAGAATTTGGGAAAGAGTTCCGTGACACTTACCCCGTGAGTTTCTTACGAGATTTCCCAAAATGTTAACAGCGCCGCCAAAACTAACGAAATTTTGCCAAAGCCGGTCATAAGCCCGGTTTCTGAAGAAAAGAAAGCTTGGCTAAAATTTATGACTTTTAGCTGCACAAGCGCAATGACTTGAATGCCTCGTAGATCATTTATATCTCGTAGATTTATCTGCCTAATGCATCCCTAACCTATAAGAAGCATTGTATTCATGATACGCAGAGAATTGCGCCAAATTGCCGAAACATGCTTTCTCCATGCAAAGAGAATGCCTGTACATAATTTTATGTCCATATCTATCCTCGTTTTTATTATACAGCGATTTAACGGTCCCCCTCTTCTTGCTACAGTTTCGACTTGCAAGTCGCCTTGATGCGCTCGAATATCTGGTTCGTAGGATAAGTTGTGTACAAATATATGAATATAACAAAAAAATATAAGAAGTAAGAAAGATAAGATAATTTTCATTAGCGAAAGAAGCAAAGATTCTCTACTAATCAGTGAAACGTTTCTGAATTTTCTAATTTAAAAAGTACTTATGCAAAGTAATAAGAGTACATCAGAGTACAATACACAAGAGTACAATAGTACATCAGACAATATTATTATAAATCCTATAATATTAACTTATTTATTGTAAACTTTGCTCTCGTATTTGGTACGCTACAAGTGTTTTGAAGTGTTAAACGTGAAAATACGAATGAAGAGTAAGGAAATATTCGTGACCATTTTTCGATGTCGGGAGACGGAACATGGGCCAATCGCGGCTTTACTTCCCTCCTGGGGTAGTTTCTTTGATCGGAAAATATTCTGGTAAAGTTATTAATGTGGCAGTCAAAGAGAGAGACGGCATAATGAATATATTCCATTGATCAAAGGATAAACATTGTGTAACAAATACACATTATACTTCCAAATACTTTTGTGAATCTTTTAAATAGCAAACATTACAAAGATTTGGACATGGTAAAATGTCCAAATATTAGGAATTCTTCTCCCAATTCTTTTTTTCGAGAGAAAAAGAAGGCAAACGAAAAGTTTTTAAAGAAATTAAAATGGTTCGAAAGAAGAAAATCTACTGAAGAAGCTCAAAAAATCTCGTACAGGCAAAAAGAACAAGATAAACCACTTTGAAAAATGCCGTTCCGGAAATTCCCGAAAAATCTGCGCCCCCAACATCTCCAGCTAAAAGCTTAGTGTTAAACCAATGAGAAGATTTTCTACTTATTTCGGATGGATTTTCATAGGTATTCAAATTTAGCGAAGAAAATGAAAAACGAAGAACTCGTTGGACTTTACCATAGCTTTCAACAGTTTGAAAATCACGGTACTTTTAATGAAGGTTTTAATTATAAATGTCATGGGCATCATGTGCTTGGGATTTTTCATCGGTTTTTTATCGCGGGACGTTATACAACGCAGAAAAATGATGTACCGGCGCTTCCACAGAAAGCGGTATTGCCGAAAAGGCTAAATGAAGAGAAGAACAGGAATTCGGGGAGACAAAAGGCATTTAATATCATCCAGTATTTGCAGATTGACGTAAAATGAATTCGCGCCTCCTAGAATCATACTTTTTCGCTAAGCGTCGTAAAACTGCGAAATAACTAATTGATCGATTAACTTCGATTTTTCCACAGACATTACATAACGGAAATTTAGGCCCATTCCGTCGTTTTTTGATCTAAATAATACGAAAATATTTGGATATTTGCTTTTAAATCAATATTCTGGCATTGAATTTTTTTATGCTGATGCAGTACTTCATATCGGCGGGCGTCATCTTTTTTCTCTTCAATAAATGTTAATTTTTTCCCTTTCAATGTTAATAAACAAATATACAAAGTTTCACGTCAATACCTTTTGCCTTTTTTTCGTACATCAATTTAAAAAAAAGCACAAATCTTTTTCGGGCGCAGCACTAAACTATCTCTTAAGGAACTACCCACTTATGAGACTTACTGAAACGTTATGTTGAGGAAGATGTTTTCAAATCTAATTCTGCAAACGATATCAGTTAGAGGTTTAGATACGTTGATAATATACTCATTGGTTGGAAATGATTGTCAAATCACCTATCTTCTAAAATTATGGAAGAAAAGACACCCATCGAGTTTCTTTACAGTAAGGCATTAAAATAATCGGAGATTATTTCTCTGTGTTATCATCTCCATCTAATTGTCACTATCTAACAGTCTTTTTCGAAAACTATAGGAAGCCTAGTATCTCTGATGCAAAAATTCCAGCCTACTCATGTTGCCCCTTAGCTTATAGATCAATGGTTGATTGGGTTATATATATACTATAAGGGCTATACTATAAGGCATTCTAAATGCCGAAATTTTTATCTTAAAAACAGCAGGGAAATGTAACGAATATATCTCAAAGTTATAGGTAGTGATAGAATACAAATCACCTTCAATCAATGTGTTTAATTTTTTTTGCAAAGGTAGGAGCCCAAGATGCTAATGAAAGACATTCAAAGGTTTGGAAGATGCGTTTAAAGCCAAAGCTTTACACTTTTGGCCCCCGAACAATTAAAGCTACAGCTCCTAAATTGTCATCATATTTTCCTATTCGAAGTATTCTATTCTATAACTCGTCTCTTACCTAAGCATATATTTCACAGTTGATATAGAAAATTCATCCTACCTAACATGCAACATCTTTTTGGAGTTTTTACTTCGTTTTCTTACAACATTTATTAATGTGTACTTGATTATATCAATTAAATGTGTGAAGTATCTTTGCTGAACAGTGTAGTTGCTTGATCCTTAATTATTCCATACCAGCTATTAGGGATCTTTAAGATAACGCCGGTGCTTCACCAAAATTTTAATTCGAACGGATGAACAGTACAGTGGATGAGGTTTGGTCCAAACTGCATACCCACCAACATTGATTTTATAGTCAATTATATAAACTGCAAGCAATATACATTTTCATATGCAGGTCGGTTTACTTTTGGGCAATAAGGCCTAGTTTCACTTCTAAAATTTCCTTCTGAACTGGAAATCACAATGGCTTCACCAGAATCCACGAAATATTGCCACATAATATAACAATTCAGTTTTCAAACTTAATTCTATCTCTCGAAGTGAATGGTTTAAAAAAACAAGAAGTGAATTACTTTAAAAAGGGTCAACTGTTAAAGCACTTCACCAAACCTTTTTTTAAACCCTTACTTTCGATTTGAAGGGTTTTTGTTTGTATGTTCAATGTTCACCTAATGCAGTTGTTACATTACATTATTATAATATGAATACCATATTATTAATTTAACCAATTGAAAGCATTCAATGTAACAGAATGGGCAGACAATAGTCTGCGGAAATCTAATAAAAGTTATCCAAGAGGTAAGGTTAAGTATTCTGGAAAAGGCAAAATAACACTCTCCTTTTAATTCTTGTCTCACCTTGATACGCATATCGACGATGCAGTTTCGTTGCATAGTTGGTATCAAATTAATTTACGATGCAGCTTTTACGTGTAAGTCGCGGGCAAACTTTTCGCATCTACTCGGTTTGATAAAGACATCAACGTTCCCAATTTTGGTATGCTAAAGACTTTTGAAAAAATTCTATACCCGGCCAACAAACTTCACAACCTCTCTCCCACTATTTGACATTTGTCTGACTGAATTTGTCAGCGAGACAAGAGTAGTGGAACACACATCCAAAAGTATTTGATCATTCGATGTAGCAAGCTTACTCATTCCACAGCAATTTTACCATCAAACTAATGTATTATTTTGAAGCCGTTTAGTATAGAGCTTTCAATGATAATCACTTTCATTTGATGATATAGAAGATAATTTAACATATAAAGCTATTTCACATTGAATATTTCGACAATTCAGATCACTTAATTGATATTTGTTGTTATTTAAGATTGCGAACTAGCTAACGTAACAAAGGTGTAGCACGCTTGATGAGTATAATATATTTGTCATAAATATTCAACTCAACGATTAAGAATGTATATAAGGTTCAATTCAACATTGAATATTCAAAGCCACGACGGACTATTTGAAAACATCATAACCGCGTTCTTCAATTGTAAAGCAGACAAGGCCTGGAAATTTGATGATCTTTAAGAGGATTTCTCCGAATAGTTCTTGGCAAAGGATGAATCCGGTTGTCATAACATTACTTAATATTAATATTACCTTGAATAGGAGTGAGTTAGTACGTAACGATTGTGAATTTTATATAAAGTATTTTCCACTCTCTAGTTAAATTTGAAAGAAGATATCAAAATTGGTGTATTTTGTAGTATGTGTGTATGTGTGAGCACAGCATCAAGCAGTTTCTGCTTAAGAGTTAATATGGCCGAAGACTAAGATCAGATTACACTGCCGATTTGAATGGACACCCCAATTACCGAATCAGTGCTAACTAGTTCTTCTTATACTTAAATAAATCGGTTCTATTCATTCGGTAGAACATTTAATTTATTGAACCTTTAAAATACCACAAAAATGTTTAAGAATACATCGTGTCAGCTTTTGCATTCACATTTTGCATAAGTAGCTCCAGTTATGAAGTAAACTTGAACATGTGCTTATGTTGATCTTTTATTCCTGATTCTGTATCAAACTGTCAGTAGATTGCTAGTTTGATGAAATATTCGAAAAGAAGGCCATCGCGCATGGTCTGGTTTGTACAGCAAACCAGAGAACGGTTGGAAGCATTGTATTTGATGTGGGTAGAATGGCAATATCTGACAACACTAGACGACGGTGATGAAAACGTAATCAGGAAAAGAGGGATAGGATTAGCTCCAGACTCGAAGGAAATCTCTATTGTTGCATATGGTGACAGTGCAACTTAATGGGAATTCTCGACGCCTAATTGATAAAAAAAATTATGAAAGACTTCGATTACTGATAAGAAATTCAAACATTGTTAACCAGACGTACTCGATGACTGCAAGAAAATTTATTAAAATATTTAAGCCTTAATCTCCAAATTCTTACAAAAATTTATAGAAAAGAACTAGCAAAAAATACTAGGATAGATAGAATAATCAGCGAATTAGAAGCAAATAAGTCAATGAAAGAAACCAATATGTCAAGAAGTTACTTGTGAAAGTTCTATTACGAAAGTGGACTTTGTCCATCGAAACAATTTGAATTGCTTGTACTTCTGGCAAAGGGTTGATGGCTCGAGAAACTAAGTAGTTCAAATGGTTCTTAAAAATTAAAATTTGGATTAAAATGGAAGACTAGTATCTAACTCTTTTGAAAAAGATTTGAGTACCAATGAAACTGCATCAATAAACTCTGTGTTCGAGCTGAAGGAGATTTAATTGAACTAACTCCAGTTAGAAGTACATTTTGGTGGTTGTCGACTATTGAAGCAAGTGGACCGATATTCCAATGCTTAATTAGGAAGGAAACATGTTTTTAACAACTTTGGTAAAAAAATGAAAAATTTGAAATTTCTAGTTTCATAATGATAACATTTCGATTGAGACGTAAATTTATTTAAAATCTTATTTTAAAATTTAAAACCTTCAAGGAAGTTTGCCATGTTTCAGCCATTCAGAAAAAATGAAAAACACATGTAGATCTGTAAATCTTACGAGGGACAAGTAACTTAACACTGCGAAAATGTTTAGTAAAATTTATTGATGCAAACAAAATGATTTCAATGAACGGACACCAATCTTATTGGTCAGGAGTGCTTAATATGGTTCTGCTGAGTTCACCAGAGGTCCTTCTGTTACAGAATTACAATTTCCAGCACATGTAAAGTTAGGTGTTACGCATTATGATATGTCGCAATATGTGGACGGATATGACTTTGTAGACTGAAGGAAGCCGTTGAACTTGATATCAAATAGAAAAAAATATCGGTTATTGAGCAATAATATCATGTTGAAGTAAATTGCGATGATTAAGAAGAATCTCAAGGGATTTTCTTGCAAAGCACAAGGAATGGTTATAATCGGATCATTACAACAGTGTCTACAGAAAGCCTCATTCTTTGGAGTTCCAATCAAAGATTTACAGTATTTCATTTAAAAACGCACCTTTTCAGCAGCGGATACAGGTTAATAAACTCAAAAAAGGGCTAAAATTGTATATGCTACCATTTGATATGAAAAAGGGCTAAAATTGTATATGCTACCATTTGATATGAAAAAGGGATGGAGGGAATCTCAAGGGATTTTCTTGCAAAGCACAAGGAATAGTTATAATCGGATCATTACAACAGTGTTTACAGAAAGCCCCATTCTTCGGAGTTCCAATCAAAGATTTACAGTATTTCATTTAAAAACGCACCTTTTCAGCAACGGATACAGGTTAATAAACTCAAAAAGGGATAAAATTGTATATGCTACCATTTGGTATGAAAAAGGGATGGAGGGGATGTTAAATTTTGGAGAACTACAATGAATGATGTTTCGGCAAGAATCATACATTGTTTAAATTGTGAGTCATTTCGATTTCAACACGAAAGACTATGGAACTACATGTTTCACGAAGTTAGTTGTGGTACTTGAGTTACTTATTCTGCGTGAGATTACTAAAGAAGGTGAATGAATTTGCATTAACTTTTCTATGTCAATGAGTAGTTTATGAATTCACTAGAGAGACTAATCAAAATTAAAAAAAATATATATGTATAAATTTACATATTTTGCTTCATAATTGATTTAAATATTTATAAATTCATTTCCCGTATAACATGTTCTTAATCTATTCTAATATATATCGCAAAATGTTATGCAGCTACATGTATTTATGTATGTATATTTACTTCTATGTAAAATATATTCAAACATATATACATATATTTATTACTTTCTTTGTGGGGAAAATGTGAATGTATTGCTTTACATTCTGACATGCAATCGCTTGAGTGGGTCTTTTAACCAAGATATTTGAGTAAAACACGATATGAAGGAAAATCAATGTCTTATGAAGTAACATCAAAATGGACGCAAAAGCGCCATGTTCCGAATAATTTCGGTGGATCGCTTTATAACATTCAAATAAAGCGAACGAAGAAATTACTGTTAATATACTAGATTGCCAATTGGTTCTGTTGATCAAATCATGCGAAAGCAATAAATGTAAAAATTCACTAAATTGAACTTTACGTTCGACTTAAACAGCGAATAGGTAGTTTATTAAGCCACATGTATCAAGCTTATGATGCTTGCTTAAATCTTATTAAACAAAAAACGCGAACTGCAAGGACACTAAATTGAACCGTGTTAGTAAGAATGGAAAGTAACGAGTTTTTGAGTTCTGCCATTTGATTTATTTTGCTCTTATTTTTCCCTTACATAATTATTTATTCCATTTTTTAATTGTTTGAATTATATAATGATTTTTATACTCAACCTTTACACGATTCGAATTATTTTATAGCTTTAGAGTGCAGTAGGTCCAGATTATTATTCCAAACAAAGAGAAAAATAGATTGTACAAAAATTTTTTATAAATAAAATTTTCTATAATGATGTGCTTGATGGTATTGTTGAGCTAAATTGTTGACCTGCAGAATTATACTACCAACTTCATGTAACATTCTATCCTCAACGTACTCTTTAGTCGAAGAACGAGGTTAGGTTTTGTGACCATATGGACGTTTAAACGTCTTTCTTTTCAAGTTCTTGGCTCTGTCATGGCGACTGGGGTAAGTGTGGCCGGCATGGTTAAAGTAAAAAATCTTGTCCATCATCACACCGAGCGTTTAATATCGCATTTAGCATGGCTTTTCGTTGACACAATGTTTATTTATTTTAGAAATTATATACTTATCCGGAGAATTTCCGTGCCTACAAGGCACTTATTGCTGCCCAATATTCCGGATCCCAAGTCGAGGTGGCAAAGGATTTCGTTTTTGGCGATACCAACAAGAAAAAGCCTTTCTTGAAAAAGTTTCCTACTGGTAAGGTGAGTACTTTTTGCGAAGAAAATTTATGCAATGTGAATGTGCTTATTTCGTTGCTTGTGCTTAAATTCTGCCACTGCTGGTGCTAGCGATTTACTTGATATAAGGAGGGCTGAGCACTATAAATGGCAATATTTTATTGGCTAATTTCCTAAAGTAGCAAATATCCCAGAGTATCTGCGAATATTGTTAGTGGTGGATGGTATGGAGCAATTTTAATCTTTGAAGTTGTGTTAATGATGTCGATCAAAACGAAGAGTGTGGTCTAATGATCAAATGACTATAGGCACTCGTGTCTTGTAAAAAGTGCATTCACATTGTAGCCTACTGGAATTTATACAAGGTGCGGCAACAAAAACGAAAAAAACGTTCTCTGTCGCATCGAGTCGTAGAAAAGGGACTAGTAGCAAATAAACGAATTTATTTAGTTCAATCTGGACCCGAATATTACCAGCCCATTTATCGTTTGACGTTCTTATTTTTGATTTCTTAATCAAATCTGTTATTAAGAATCTACATGATTTCACGATAAATCTGTATCTGAAAAAAACCAACTCGAGTAGTTTATTATGATTCGGACGCTAAATTTTAAAGGCACATTCAAGGGCTTTTCTTTTTATCTCATCATAAACTTTATGCATTAGTTATGTAATTTATTCATAGCCCTTTAACCATTTTGAAAAATTTCTTCACTCATTTGATTCGCATGCGCTGTCAAGTTGGTTCACTTATTCAAGCTACAGAAACATTTAAGCATCGCTGGCCAGTGGTGAAAAAGCCAGGGCAAATCTTCTATTCATCATGACAAACGAGAAAAAAAGAAAATGAATTGAATTGTTAATTTTTTAGGTAAAGTTCGTTGTAGTCTCAAAGGGTAATGTTGCAGCTGCATGTACATTTGTTGAGCATTGAGCTTTTGACTCAAAGTTATTTATTGCTTTGCTATAAATTGTATTAATTCTTTTGACAATAAATTTTCACCGAAATGCCGCTATAGATACGAAATTGATTTTACCGAGAATGGTGTTCGTCCTAGTGTGCATTTTCTTAAGTGACGTTTGACAATTCATGCATCTTCACTTCTTTGTTGGTTTAAGAATTGGGAAAACTGAGACGAATATCATATTCTCGATATGTATTCTGCGACTTCAGCTGATTTATACCAATCTTTTACAAGTTTTGCAACAGGATGTATGAAATTGCTTATGTTTTCTTCTGTTTGTGCTACAATGCACTTTGTTTTTGGCCGAAACATTTTTTCTCCATCCTGATCCTGCGAAGATATCTTCCTTTCGCATTGCGTTCTCCTAATCTGTTCACTCCCAGTAGCTTCTCACGATTCCGTTGCTCGCTCTAAGCGATATCCGATTATGTAGGGATCCCTTATGATTCAGTGTTACTTTTCTGTGTTAAATATTTCAATCGTGGTAAAACCAAATGCCAAAAAATCGAATTCTTTTACTATAAAACAGACTTGAGTAAACAGAATAGATATATGCAAATATATCTAAAATAGATAATGCAAATGCTATGGTCATTTGTCAACAATGTGTTGAAATGTTCACCCGTTTGCTCTTTCTTGACCCTCCTAGAGTTAGATTTTGAAAAAAATTTAGGAAAAGTCCCATTTCAATTTGATTACAAAGCACTGTTTAGCAAAAAAAAAATATATATATCAAAGTAGCCAAATATTGTATTTTCCAACCTTTAAGAATAGACTTTTTTTGAAAACTTGGAATGCAACTAGCAGCCCAGACTAAATGACTATTCATGGAATTCCTTTTGAGGTGAATACATCTTGGTGCAAAGCTAAGGATGCCGCGGATAACTACTTTTGGTTGGCGTTGTTTCGCTGGGGACATGCTAAAACTGTTTAACATGTTTCTAACTGAAACAACTGCTTTCCTGGTGTGACTGGTAGCTTCGAGTTTGCCCTCTTTTAATTTTTTAAAATCTTATTTGGTTTGGCCCCATCAAATGGACTCCATAACTATTCCCGCGTAAATTGACACTTAATATTTCCAAAAGAAAGGTGGAAAGAGCTCAAGCTGGTTTCGAATGCGCGCCCCTGCCGCTTCTCGTCAGGTGCCAACTCACAAGCCGGAACGCATCGATTGGCACTACCACCTAGGTGGATGTCGCCTGGTTATTTAATTTGCAAGTTTTTCGGTACCACTGCGTTATTCTAGTGGTTCATCTGACGTCCGTCCGGACGGCAGATGAAAGCTGGTAGTGCCAATCGATGCGTCCCGGCCTGTGATTTGGCACCTGACAAGAATCGGCAGGGGCGCGTGTTCGAAACCAGCTTGAGCTCTTTCAACCATTCTTTGTAAATATTAAATTCACTTTCGAGGTATTCGAAAAATTTGATCAGAACTTCCGCACCCATGAGTCTTCGCTGAGTTAGCTTAGCAAGGGTATAAATCACTTAAAGTTCTAAGTTAAAATGGATCTACCAAAAACTTCTAGAATTGACACTTTTAATTTCTTCGTCATTGGTAAGGAGATTCGCTTCATGTGATCGATTGTTTGCTTTCCGGGTAAAAATACTGGACTAGTTTTCTTGTTTGGCATACAATTTTTCGGAAATTTCATCCTTGAAATGGCAACTCGTTATTTCTTTTAAATAAGCTAAAATCACGAAAATTGCGCTTTTAACCTTAATTTCGCTTATAATGTAGTTGATCGAGTTTCGTCAACAAGATTATTTTTCGGATGAAGCTCATTGCATTGTAACGTGCTCGCTTAAAAGCAAAATTGCCAACAAATTAAAAACGAAAACATGAAAGATAATTTTATTCTACAAAAGTCACAATTTGAATCGCACTGGCATTCACAAGGAGGATATTAATTTGTAAACAATATTTTAGGTGCAAAAATTTCAAAAAAAAAAAAACCTTAATTTTAAATTCATTTTATAATGAATTTTAATATTTCAGGTTCCAGCATTTGAGACGAAGGACGGGAAATGTTTATTGGAAAGCAATGCTATAGCTTACTATCTCGCAAATGACCAACTTCGCGGAGGAAAGGATTTGTTTTCGCAGGCGGAAGTAATGCAATGGATTAACTTCGCGGACAATGAAATTCTTCCAGCAACATGCGCATGGGTATTTCCACTTCTTGGAATAATGCCTTACGAGGAAGATTCAGTAAGTCGTGGCAAGGAAGAAGTAATTGGCGCGATGAAAATCCTTAACTCAAAATTACTTACGGATACATACTTAGTTGGAGAAAGAATTACGCTGGCCGACATTGTTGTATTCTGCAACTTGATTCTGGTAAACCAATACGTGATGAATCCTTCAATGCGTTCCCAATACGCAAGTGTGACAAGGTGGTTCACTACAATCTTAAACCAGCCTCAGGTTCAAAAGGTCGTTGAGAATTTTGAATTTTGCACTAAAACTCTGGAACACGATCCACAACGTTATATTGAGTTCCAGAAGAAGGTAAATGAAATTACGGCCAGTCCACCAGCAGAGCCGAAAAAGAAAGAAACGAAGCAAAAGGAAAAGGAGAAGGAAGCCGAAGATGTGGAAGATGACATACTTTATGAAGAAAAGTCCAAGGATCCCTTCGATCTTTTACCAAAAGGAAGCTTCAATATGGATGACTTCAAACGCTTTTATTCAAACGAAGATGAAGCGAAGTCCATTCCATATTTCTGGGAAAAGTTTGATTCCGAAAATTACTCGATATGGTTCGGTGAATACAAATACAACGACGAACTCAGCAAAGTGTTCATGAGTTGTAATTTAATCACTGGAATGTTCCAAAGGTTGGATAAAATGCGAAAGCAAGCTTTTGCCTCGGTTTGTCTTTTCGGTGAAGATAATAACAGCACAATTTCGGGAGTGTGGATATGGCGTGGCCAAGAACTTGCTTTCACGCTGTCACCAGACTGGCAAATCGACTACGATTGCTATGATTGGAAAAAGTTAGATCCTAGTTCAGAAGACACAAAGAAATTGGTAGCTCAATACTTGTCTTGGTCAGGAACTGACAAGGATGGCCGTAAATTCAATCAGGGTAAAATCTTCAAATAAATAACGTTACTCAGCTTCCAAATACTTCTTAAAGAATTGATGAATGAAGCATTATTGCCCATAAACTGTTTTGTATTAAAAATTGAATTGTTTTTATTACTAGCGTTTAGGATCTGATCTCGATTGTGGGTTTCGACATTAGTATTACGTTTTCAAATGTTTACATATTCAGGGAGACAAAAGTGAAGGATTACTACCCAAATCGATGTATTATGCCAACCGTTCAATATTCATGTGGCTTCCATTCGTTCCGTCGTGTTGGGTTAATTGGGCAAAAAATCCATTGAAAGTATGAATGTCCTAACAGTGTCCTGGGCTGTCTCGACACAAGCCCAGAAAAGATACAAATATTTTCGCAGCATAATTCCTTTGTCTATTTTGAATGCACTAAAACGTGCTTGTAAAAGGGATTTATTTCGGAACATTGAAGGTTTACGAACAATTTGTAATACGTCATAGCTTTATAATTACAGGTAAACTTTTCTAAATATTGATCTCGTAAAACTAATTTGAATTGTGCACGAAAAGAAATTCATATTTTAATGTTCTGCAACACTCTTCGACGCGGTATTTAATTGCGAGCAATCGCCGTTTAAAGAGTGTTAATCGCATCTAAAACATAAGATTCGAATAATTTACCTAATTTCTTCGAAAAAAATACTCGTATGAAGGATTATTCTGAGAAAACCACATCGGAATTTTGCTTTTGTATTTTTCAGTAACTGGAGCCATCAAAACCGGTGAACAGTCTCATACAGATCGCTGACCTCATTTTTGCAAGTATTTTCCCTGAAGATCAGTATTCTTACACTTGTCAACATGGAAAAATCGTATGGGGTAAAGCGTAAAATGTGTATGTCGTCAGAAAATTTCATTTTAGGTAAATCAAACAAAATGTCAAAGATCTCGCAGGGTTCCAGTTCGGCTAGTATTGAAATACTGATCTTGGACCTAGTATGACAAGCCGTGAAATTTTTCCAATAGGATAAAGGAAGAGAGAAGTGAAACGGAACAGGTAAACTAGAGATTTAAACTAAACCGAGATTTTCCAAACGCATGTACACTTTCCGATGGAAATGGGCTGTTCGAAACCGGGAACACATTATTAACAAGGCTGACAGTCATATCAGTCAGGAGTGTATTACACATCTGGGTTGAAGTTAGGAAAAACAAAGTTCTATAGATATCAATTTGCGATAAAATGAAGGTTATTTTTTCAGAATATTTTCTCAAAGGGGAAATGCGGGTAGGTCCCGCAAAATAAAGCCAAAAAGACAACCGTCCGCAAATAACGTCTTTGGCCCGCGCGACAGTAAAACGGTTCGGCTTGAGGGCCGAGTAAAATGTTAATATTTTGAAGTCAGAAAACTTAGTTCTGCGAAAAAATCGGTCACTACAGCGTCAATCAAATCGTAAATTTCTGCATTCTACATACACTAGGCGACATAATTCATCGTACGATGACATTTTCAAGCATAAACAATTGATGAACTTTCAGATCATTCTCGTTTTAACATATTTTATTTATTTTATTACAAGTGTTACTACCATGCTTGCTTACAATTTCTGCCTGACATTTATTTCTCATAATAGCAAAAAAAGACTAGAACAGCGTTTATTACCGGCGACAAAAATTATCGTACGACTATTTTAATGGTTTTCCGTACTCAACATTAGGGGTGTACTGCATGGAAATTAGTTGTCTCAACGCAGTAATCTTGATAAAATACTGACAAGTAGTTTCAAGTTTAGTTGCACTATGTCACCAATAAAAAATAAACGAATGGAGACATCATGTGATTTTAGAGAAGTTGTTAACTTGTGGGTTTCTGAAAAGAAATCTTTAAGTGAAATAGCAAAAACCACCAAGAAATCGAAATCAACAATTCAACACAAGAATAAAGAAAAGGCAAGGTCGTCCGCGTAAGCTATCTCAAAGAAGCAAAAGGGTAATAATGAGTGCAGTGCGCAATAATCCTAGTGCTAGTGGTGTGAAAATAAAAGAAGAGTTGTCACAAAAGTTCAATGAAGAGATAAGTGCTAGAACAGTACAGAGAACTTTGAGAAGAAACGGATATTCGTCGAGAATTGCAAGGAAGAAACGAAAGATTTATTAGTGAAGCTAATAAGCTGAAAAGAAAAGAATTTGCTCTCCTTCACAAAAATGACGGCCTCCCATTCTGGAAACGAGTTATTTTTTCAGATGAAAGCAAGTTTAACATATTTGGTCACGATGGCCCAGTAAAAGTTCGGCGGAAGAAAGGCACTGCGCTAGATGTTAAAAACTTGCGGAGCACCGTGAAACATGGTGAAGGTAACGTGCTTGTTTGGGGGTGCATGAGTTGGTCAGGAGTCGAAAATCTGGTTTTAATTGATGAGGGAATGGACCAGCATGTGTACTTAAATATTTAAAAAAACAACCTACGCCAATCTGTAAGTAAAATGAATTTGGGTCCCAACTATATTTTCCAACAAGATAACGACCCCAAGCATACAGCTCGTATTGTACGTGAGTGGCTACTATATAATACCCTTAGCCAAACGCATTCTCCACCGCAGAGCCCAGACGTAAACCTTATCAAGCATTTGTGGGACTACCTTGAAAAACAGTTGCGTAAACATCACATTTCTTCAAAGTTTTCTCTAAAGAAGGCTTTGCAAGATGAATGGAATAGTATTCCTCAAAATATTACCCAGGAACTTGTCGAATCGATGCCATCGCGTATGCAAGCGTTTCTGGAAGCTAAAGGAGGCCCAACCAGGTACTTACGCCCTACTGTGAATAAATATCCTTAAGTAAAAGCAATCGTACGATGACTTTCGTCGATTAAAAATTTTAATTTTTTAGAAATAATTGATATTTCCAAATCTTTGAGAAGATTTAAATGAATAATTGTTTGATTTGAATTTTCTTGTTGCTATGTTTGTCTTAATCTAAAGTTTATGTAAATTTTTTTTTTAATAAATAGATTATTTTTCTTATCTATTATGTTTTAATATGCCGTACGATGAATTATGTCGTTAGTGTATACGCCTGAAGTGGATCGAAATAAAAGTAGTAGAACTTGATTGAGACTTTCTAATTTCACAATATATATTGAACTTATGCTATTGGAGAAACTTAGTCAGACAGCTATTCATATGTTTGTTATATGAGCGAAATTCCGGCTCAATAAATAACATCAAAGGATCAAATAAAGAATCAAGTCTGCTTGGTGGTGCGGTCCGGCATGCCTAAGTAGCAATGAGTGTGTTCACAAGTGGTCTGCAAATGCGCCGTCATTAAGAATGCGTGGTATGTGTTAATGCGTTGTAGTTTGATGTTTGCTTGTTATAGCAGATCAGAGCGCTCTAATATTTTTGCCTGCGCAATAAATAGACTATGGGTGGTCGGCTTTTCCTTCCAGGATTGTTGTTGGCTAAAGGCATGAACTAACATACCGCATACCGCCGCATGAAACGGTACACGTGTGTAAATAATAAAAGTAGAACGCTTGGGCATGCGAGGATATGTTGATGAAAGTGCATATGAATAGTTATTCTTGGTGTTGATGCTATCTAAGGAGAACTAGCGTCTTCGGTGAACTAGCCTTGAGTGAAAGAGTGTTGTCTTATCGTTGAATTATTCGAATTATGCTTGTGAATGCCGCTTCAGTGCATTGTGTTAGAACAATTCAGGTGTGGGATTATACTCCAAAGCGTGAAGTGAGAATTGAAGAAAGGAACGTCGTTGTTCCTAGAGTCGTTCAGGATTTTCAAAGGAGTATAAACTAGTTTTCGAGCAAGGTAAGAATTTCCCCATTATTTATTATAAATGAGTGATCGCGAAGATATTTGTGATATGTCGGCGGGCACAGCAAGTGAAGTGGCTGGAGGTGCGCACCGCGACGAGTTGCAAACCGAGGGAAATTGAGTTGCTTCGTTGGGAGAATTGCTTTCTGAAGCGTGAACTGGCCCTGCGGAGCTCTACGCATTCCGCAACTACATCAGTCGATGCTCGAATGGCATCTTCAAGTCATAGTACTAGCGAATCACCAGCACTTAAAGTTAACACTGCGGAACTGTCCACGTTGGTACCTCTGCTTGACCCGGCGACAGGGTTACATGGTGCTGCTAGCTTGATCGAGAATTTAACTTAGGAAGTGTTCTCTTGGAATGACCGCACCATTCTTTTAAACGCGTCATTACGGCTCGGTGGCGCTACATGATGCGAGATTGGCATCAATCTCGGACCGATATTTCAACTTGGCCAGAATTTAAGAAGGAGCTTGTCTGCTGCTTCCGACCACCAAAAATGTACCTGACATTCTTATGCAGATCATGCTTCGTAAAAAAGGGAACGAAGATTGTGTTGAAGTATCATATTGCAGCTATGGCTAAAAGCATCAATCTTTCAGAAAGAAAAACAATGATATATATAATATCGGGCGTGGAAGACAAGGGCATGATAAATATACTAGGCGCTGCTAATTTTCAGAATATGCAGCAGCTGCTAGTCTTCTTAAAAAAAGTGAATGCAATGAGGCAACAGGTCAACAACAACATCGCCAGCTCCTGTTAAATCAAAGCAGAAACTCCCTTACAAAGTAAAATTAAGCATCGCTACAGGGACTGCCCAATCCGTACTACCAATTGTTTCAAGTGTCATAAGCCCGGACATGTTGCGAAGAACTGAAATCAGACACAATGACAATTAATGAACAACGTAGAACCAACATATAGAGAGGAATATTACCCACATATTTTCGTAGATGGAGTGCTAATAAGGTGTTTTTTAGATTTAGGAAGTGCGCGTTCCATGGTTCAGCGGCAAGTCATCGAAGGCAATAAGTGGGAAACAGTGCCTTGTGATGTTCAATTAACTGGGTTTGGTGGGGCAGTAACGTGTGCGAGACAAAAGACCATAAAAACTGTAAATTTACAAGACATTAGTTTCGAAATCGAACTATTAGCAATAGAAAATGAGGCCCAAATGACACTTATAGTTCTTGGAAGAAATTTTCTAGATATGCCCGATACTCGCCTCTTAAAAACCTGACAATGCTTTAAATTTTCCAAAGCTCCGGTAAATAATTACCGCGTAGAGCATCGCGATTCAAGTGACGTTAATGGAAATATTTTAATAAATACTAGTTTATCAGAAGAGGACAGACAAAAATTGTTTCGACTTGCTAATAAGTTTAGAGTTTGTTTTGCGAAAAATATGGCAGAATTTGGTAAAACCCATCTCGTCGAAATGAACATTAAATTGAAAACAGCGGAAGTTGTATGGTAGAAACATACAAACTACCGTACGAATTGCAAGAAGTTTTCCCCGGAAAGATATATGAAGTACTCAGGTTAGAAATTATCACAGAATCTAATTCGAAATACGCAAGTCCGGTTCTTTTCGTGAAAAAACAGGTTGATGATTATCGGATGTGTGTTGACTATAGGAAGTTAAATTCAATTACGGTGCGCGAAATATTTCCCTTTCCCAAACTAGACCATTAAACTAAATTAAACTAGACCTTTCGCTAGACCATTAAATGGGCTGCTGAAAAAGGACATCCAATTCTACTCGGGCAAAGAACAACAAGAAGCATTTGAATTGCTGAGCGACCAACTCTCGCTATATATGATGTGAATAAGTAGCATCAAGTCCATACCGATGCAAGCTCTTGTGGAGTAGCCGGCATATTAATGCAGATCGAAGTTGATAATTCCGTACGACCTGTCTATTACTTTAGTCGATCAACCACCGATGCCAAATCGCGATCCCATAGCTTTGAGCTTAGAACACTAGCCGTCGTCGAAACACTAGAGCGTTTCAAACATTACCTCATTAAAAAATTTGTGGTAATCACTGATTGCAATTCACTGCGGATGACGCAAACCAAAAGGAACCTCAATCCGCGCATTGCGAGATGGTGACTAAATAAAGCTGATTTTGACTTCGAGATCGAATATAGACCAGGGTGTAGAATGTCACATGCCGATGCATTGAGAAGGGCCCCGTGCGAAGATGCACAATAGCCTAAACGGTTGCGGAACAGGTTCTGTCGATTAGGATTGATGATGCAGATTGGGTTGCAACTCTGCAGCCTAAGAAAAACAAGCTTGCAAAGTGACAGGAGAAATGGGGACCACAAGCAATTCGTTCAAAATATCATCCCACGTGGCATGAAGCTATTCCGAAAAACAGTGAATGGCGAACGACTTGTGATACCTTATGGATTGCGATGGTTCACATCCAACAGCTTTAAGAAATTTTGTCAAGAAAACGTTATCCATCATATCCTGAATACAGTCAACACCCTGCGAGCTAATGGGCAAATCGAGAGATTTGCACAACTAAAAACTTCTATTCAAAGTGCAAACGTTTTAGTGAACAAGAGGAATAACAGCCCGTGAGAAGCCGAAATATCGGTGCAAGCCAACTTAAACCCAGGATGGTGAGAAACAAGAACAGTGGTGGAGAATATAATAAGAAGACACAGTTCTGGGGAAAGCCTGAAGCTATAAGGGAGACTCTAGGCGAGTGCATGTAAACGACATAGGATAATGTTGTTTGTTTTATTGAACTGTCGCATTGTGCTTGATTGCTGTCAATACGTTATCCAATGGGCTGCCTAGGAAAAATGCTGGTCTTGGCGAGCAGAGGTGTGTTGAACCGGAACTTAGCACGCAGTTAGCACAGAAAAATAATAATTCAAAATTGCGAAAGAATTCTCACAAAAAGCGGAGAATGCAAACTTCTTCATCCTCCTCCAAAAAGACGGAAACAGAAGACAGTACATTCTAATATGAAATCAACAAACTCCTCAGAGGAGGAAAAAAAGGAAGAGATAGAGGATTTGCCAGCCCTCCCACCTCCAAAAGCCTCAGCGTCTTTTTTCCGATAGCCGTCGCTCCAAGAAAGCAACCAACCCTAACAATCACCCCCAACCCATAACATACCTACATATTATCAAAAGACAGACGATTGAACGTGTTTATCAGGGGTCTGCATGGTCTAGAGATTGAAGGAATCATAGAAGACCAGAAAGCCCAGGGATTCAATCCGACTCAATCATTTTTCTAAAAATGTAAAAAAAAGCTCATCAAAACTGGCCAGATTTCTCCTCTATGAAACTAAGACAAACTAATTTACAACGTCAAGGCCATTTGTCAGCTAATCTTCACCATTGAGGCGCAACGATAAAGCCATGTACAGCCACTGCTAGCAGTCGAAATGCGTAAACTGTGGAAGTGAACAGCCGGCCAACTATGCGGGCTACACGAGCAATCCGAATCAATGGACTGCATTTCCATACTTATGTGAAACACGAGTTCCCTGCTTCGGAACACTGTTGAGTAAATTCGACATCGTACTTATCCTGGAAGCATTTCTGGAGCTGGCAAACCGACTCCGTATCGTTAACTACGTTTTATAAAGACATTCTACTGAGCTCCCGCTCGTAAGGCTAATCCAGTACGTACGAACAAGTCCAGATCGCAGAAAATCAATAGGGCTGGTTATGTTTAACACATTCCCACCAGTGGTCTTATTTGTAGTTCTCGGCATCTGACGGCTCTGCTGTACCATGGGACAGTTCTCTATGTACAACTAGGGATACATGCCGGCGGGAACGTGTTGATGTAGAAAGACTTTGACAAAATCGGGCATGCGGGATTTATATTCAAAATATGTCTAAGTGTTTCCTCTTATGTCCCATGAATTTGCAATCATGGGACAGAAAAGAGCACCACCGTTTAACTCTTTCAGTTTTGAATTCCATGTACATATTGCACATGCGATAATCTAGAAGAGTTAATTTGCATTATTTGTGGAAATGCTTTACTTCTTGGATTTTCTATGATTTGTATTATTTTGGACGAATTTATTGTATAAAAAATTATAATAATATAATTACAGTTTTATACACGCCTGATTTAATTTTCACATCCTTTCTGTTCTAGTAATGATTGGTCTGAAAACTCCCGATAATCAGGAAGATAATTAGTTGAATTCCCTGCTAATACAGTCGTAATATAGAAATTGTAATAAATTGTTAGTCATTGCGTAACACATGATTTTACAGATTTGGTAATACCCACTTCTATTTTCTTGTTAATTTTCGTTATTCGTTAAAAAAGTTATTTATATTTCTTGTAAGTTATTTATATTTCTACTTAGTCCGATACAACTTCTTGTTTGTTAACATCTCTTCGTTGCTAAGTGATGTTTTTGCATGTCCAGAGTGCACGACCTTTAATTCTGGTTGTTAAATGAAACACTTAAAGTTGTAATAAAGTTGATTTAATGAAACATTAGTTTTTACACATAAGTTCATTATTGTCGCTGTCTAAATTAACGATTTGCAGGCTACTTGGACTTAATGTCGCCGCTCATTTATTTTATTGCACCTTCATTGGTGTCACGAACTCTCCACCTCATCTGTTGCTTTTTAAAATTTTTGTTCTGGCAATTGAGAAAACTCCAATCATCCAATTGTGATTATTCCGAATGAATAATAGCTTTATGCTCATTCATACTTTTTGGTTTTGTCGTTTGCCACCTCAAGAGCTTGCAACATTTTCTTTGGAAACAGGTAACAATATGTATGATTATAATTCCTTCGACCTGAAAGCGAACCTTTTCATTACATTCATTTAGGTTAAAGATTTCATCTAGGCTTGGTGATAGGCTGCATTTTATGTTGCAGTAAATTGAGTAAATTAACGTAATAGTAAATGAAATATTAGGGGTAGTAAATTAAATATTTCAAATTTGCTTTAATGCGCTTTGGAGTTATCCTTCAGTGTGATGCAATAACATTCGTTTATGGTATTTTCTTCTCTTTCTACTTACTGTGCTGTAGACTCATAAATGTAATTGTTTAATCTTTTGAGAACAGTTCAATCAAAGAAATAAGAGAGGGCCTTAGTCGTAGTTTCTGTTCGTATTTTCCCAAAATTTACTCATATCACAAATTCATCACTATTGAAAGAAATGTATCCAGAGGTTTAAATGAAGGGACAAAATGTCTGAATCTGAACTATGATGGTAAATATAATGATACTTTGTTACTTTCCTTTAAATAACTATTTTCTACTAAATTGCCTTGATATGTCATTAAGTTGATATTTTTTCGACAAAAATGTAATTACTTTATGCGTCCCAACAATAACTTTGTTCTGGGCATGCATACAGGAGCATCGACTTGACGGGAATGTTAACTCTGCACCAACATCATTTCCCGAAGAATTAAGTTCCGGCATTTCAAGAGTCCAATAATAATGGGGGAAATTCAGTCTTCAGCTATATGAAGCTTAACCTTATGAAGTAGATTTCGAGAGCATACATAATGTGCATCGGCACTGTTAAATAGAAGCGCTTGGCATATTTTTAAATACAGTTGACGTAGTAAAGTGTATGTTTCATTGTTTAGACTAAATGGCTTTTAATTATAATCGTCTTGATTAATGTATTCTTTCTTTCTGAGCTACATCTCTTAATCTCTTGCGTACATCTGTTCTTTGCATAGTACATATGAATTTAACAATTATATGGGCTTAATTTTACCAGGCATCACAAAATTATTTCGTTAGTGGCAATCATTGGACGCATTACCATATGATAACTTATCGGAAACATCAACTGTCATATTTCATAGTGTTCAAAATAGTAGTGGCATATAAGCGTTGCAGCATGCATTCATGCAAAGGTAATTAAATCCATAATCATTTGTTGAATTATTCAGTGATCATTTATCTTTTGGTGTGTGTTGGTGTGGTTTATCTCTTGGTGGTGTTGTTGTGAACCAAAAACTCAGTGTAACATTTTCTTGAAAAACTAGATATTGGCTATTGGCTTGATATTCTTTAATATGTCCTTTGCAAACTACAGCAGGACGTAATTAATATTTGTGTTTCCGTGTTCCCATGTTCTTTGTAAAGTACAAAGATGAAAATAGAACCCATATTTTAGAAAGTGGTAAATTCATGGGGCTTACAGTAAAGGAGCTCAAAGCCTTTGTTGGAATTCCCATGGCCATGTCCGCATTACAGTATCCGTAGATATCAATGCATTAGCCAGAAACTCGGTCAAAAAAATTCCGCTTCGATGAGTTTGGGGTTGAGTGTCTCCTCAGTGAATTCATCGGAACAGTCCCATTCCTATGTAAAGGAGAAAGATAACATTCCAACACAATGCTGCTTTTACAGTCAATGTAACTCCAGCCACGTAGGGATGTAAGACGCCCAACAACCTTGTTTTCCCCTCCTTACTCGTATCCATGTAGATTAACGTGATCCTTATCCCTGGGCACAGTATTTTCATTCTAATAATGGAAACCTCTTGTTGATCTTTCCCAACCTCACTACAAAACGGTCTCACTGCTAAGCAGGGTTAGGATTTTTCAGAATGCGGTGGCCGGGCTGGGAGTAGATTCAATCGACATGTAAGACCCTGTTTACTACTGGTCATGTTTTAGGGGTAAATGGTGGCAAAGGACCCCTAGCTAAGGTGGAACAGCATATGCTGAAGGCTGTGTGGCCAAGGGGTACTTGGTCTTAAATATGTGAACTCCGGATACCGTGGGTACCTCTGGTTTCAAATAAGAAACCAGACTAACATAACTCGGTATGTTAGTTAAGTAAAGTTAAATTCAGTTAGAAGTTAAAAATTCTTTTCATTTTTTCCAAAAAAATTTACAACAATAACTACAACCTTTAAAAAAGAGAACAAAAAAAAACAGGTAACAATCTTAATTCCACTTACACCCATGGCCACTCAGGGCACTCTGGTGTAAGCCAGTCTCATATAATGGGGAGGTCCTCTTACAATCATTCTCATTAATATACATGCATCTTATACTAATTTTAAAGAAACTTATGAAAAACTTCAAATACTATCACTAATTTACATCTAATAAAACATGTTAAAAAAACAATTGAAATCTTAACTAAATTTTTTATCGGCTCAGCCGTCGTGGACAATTTTTTTTCTGATCTACTTGTGGGACCGAAAATGGAAACTCAGAATAATAATAAAAGGTGGACGAGGTGGCGGATCCTTTTAAGGGTTGAAGAAACCACCAACCTAAAAAAGGTGCGGGGAAAACGGCACCGCAACCAAAATCCAAACATAGGTCATAACACTCGGTATGAGTAACCCTTCCCTTGCAAGGGAACCCCAAGAGGGCAAGAATACCTCCATAAAGAGGAAACAGAAGAGCGCAAGATAAAAGGCAAAAGCAAAGGCGAAGCAAAACAGGGAGAAACGGTGGAATTCCCTCATTAAGATATAGGTGGGGCAGAATAACTGTACGAGGGCAAAAGAAAAATGAGACAACCTCCACGCCTTCGGTGGATGCGAGGTGGGTTGCACCTCCCGGGGCTATTGCAGTGGAGTCTATTCCTCCCGCAGCGATTGTGGTGGGGCTGGCTTCGTCTGGGACTGCTGGTAGGGAGACCATTCCTCCCACAGCGGTTTCAGTGGAACCTGTTCTGTCCGTAGGTGATGAAAGGAAGCCCGTCTTTCCGGTGGCCGTATGGGGGGGGGCGGTCGTGACAAATATCGGGGAGCGTATCCCCCTCGCAGTAGCGGGGATGGAGCATGCTCCGTGTACCGCTGTTGTGCGGAGGGGTGGCCCTCGTACGGCGGTTGCGTCGGGACTTACCTTGAAGACTGCTGCCGGGGGGACTACTGATTACGCAAGCGTCACCGGCGGGACTGTGATCCCTGCAGCATCAACGACGCTCTCAGGCAAAATGAAACGGAGTACAGCAGCGGTTTCAGGATGGGTGAAATAAGCTTATCAGGCCACCCTACCGGATGAGCTGGATCTTTCAGTCCTAACGCTCAACGCTCATCGATGGTAACGCTCATAATGAGCTTTGGGGAAGCACTGACACGAAAGGTAGTGAACTATACGAGATCATAATGAAATCCAATATGATTATCTACATCGTAGGGAGCACACCTACGTTTGTTACTAGAATATGCAAGGAGGAACTGGATATTAATGTCAGTAGTATGATTCTGGACTCCTTGGTTAAGAGGTGGCATGTATCCAAGGAAACCTCCATGTCGGACCATAAAATTCTGAGATATGACCTGGAGGGGCTGAGGATGGAGGCCATCATCATTAGGAACCCAAGATGTACAGATCGGACATTGCACACCTTTTTGATTTGTGTGTGGTGAATTCTCGGCCACAATACAGGGCAATAGAAGCTGGCAAAGAACACACCGAAGAAAAATATTGTACTCAGGCGAGAATTTAAACTGAATTCGGGCTCCAAACTCATCGATCAAAAATGATGAAGAATGTGAGAATGAGGATCCGAAAAAGCCACAGAAACAGAAAAAGTGTAGGATTCTTAGAAAGCCCGTTCCTTCTAAAGAAACTCGCATTAAAAGTGTTGGAAATCTACTAGAATATGGGGCGAAAAAATGTCGCTGCAGAAAAAATGGCTGTGAAAAAAACTGTGTTATGCAGAAAATGTGGAATTTGTGTATGTTTTACCACCAATCGCAATTGTTTTACAAATGTTCATGAAGTCTGATAAAAATGTGTTCACATCTCTAAGACTATCTATCTCTTATTTTGAATTCCTTTGATTTTGCAAATAACTTTAAATTTCGATGATAATGCTTCAGGAAAGTTTTGTTTTTATTTATTTTGATGCATTTAATAAAAATACATAATGAAGACAAAACTTAAATCTTTTAACTACAACACATTCACTCTTCTTGACTCCTGCAGATATATCTTTAAGAAGTATAAAGTCTAGTTATGTTATCAAAAACGAAAAATATGAACACCTGCGAAAATGCTAACTTCAGCAAATCGGATGTCTCAATAATAAATGAATAAACAAAGAAGTGTAACTTAATACGTTCATTTGCAGATGTTCAATATGAATAATTTTAAATAGCTTATCGATGTTTGAGATATTAAATTACAATTTCTGCATCTAAGGGCCTGGGAACAAATTTATATGATTTGTGTAAGCTAATCAAATATAAAGTATAAAAGATGAGAGACTGTTAGGATTAACTTACTTAGTCACAGCTCACGTTGTAAGCTTGAAGAAAGAAGCTGTGTAAATGAATATAATTACTAACCAAGAAAGTTTCTTTTATTAAATAATAGGGACCACGGAAAGGTCCTGAAATCTATTTTTTTAAGTTTAAAGTAACTGAAAAACAAAATTTACTTCCAACGACCTAGAAAACGGAAAAGTATTTCCATATTCTCTGACACAATGGCGAATAAAGTATTAATCAAATGTCATTCTTCTTTCAAAAGGACAAAGCGAAAACCCTGTTTTGTCAGTCTAATATTTTTTTTTTAACTTTTTTTTCCAAATAATAAGACACCGTCAAGGTGGGATATAAAACTCCGGAACTCAGAAGGTTAAAGAATTTACATAAACGTCTAAGAAGACAACAAGTTTACTAACAATTTAGGTAAAATATGTGCTGTAAGGAAAAGCATTTACAAAACCTAATATGAAATTCTTGCTTTTTTTTAAGTTACATAGTTTTGCTGTTTTCTTGATGAGCCACTGGTCTTCTGTTTGCTTGGAGTCGAGTTCTAGTTACTCCTTGTACTTCGTCGGGCTACTATTTTATTCTCGTTTTGAATCACTGGAAATACCACGGGAGTCCTTGTTCCATATTCGTATAGTATACTGTCACCGTAATCCGTACCAACGCGGTAATTCTCGCTGCTTTCCCTTGAATGTTGGCAATGACTTCTTCTCTTGTCCGCGCAGTATTGGCAGTTGTAGTAAGCACCAACGATCAAATGAGCTTTCCGTCAGAGTGAAAAGTGACTATTTCATTATGCAGTTCAACTATTCTTTTCTTGGTTCAATACTTTAGAATGTTTTAATTCGGTTGTTACTTTCGTCAGAGTTTAGTAATTGTGGTGTTTATACAGAAATTCTTTCTTTAAAAGTTCAATGTATTGTTCATAAAGTCTGGAACACCGACTATTGGCACTAACGACATTAAAGCATAAACAGTATTCCAGATTTAAATCGTGATTTTTAATTTAGTTTTTGGTATCTTTATTGCAATTATGTTTAACTTGTTTATTCTAATATTGAATAAACGAGCATACGGTTCTTAAAAAATTTGCGTAATCAAAAAAATCATACAGTAAAATCTTTTTATTTTAATAATAAACGTATCATTATAATTTAATAAATAGTTTTTATGTATATTTATTTATATAATTTTTATATATATATTTTATTTAATTATATTTATATATATATTGGGTATGGGAATAAGTTTCCGCCGTTTTTTCGACAAACTTTTTAGTTTATTTCAACATTAAGAAATTAAGAAAATTAAGAAAAAAGAAGCTATGACCTTCTCCAGTCTTTCCGGTAGTAGATGGATTCCTCGGTGGGAAAAATCCCCATCTTTTTATTCGATCCAGTCATCAAACCATTTTTGGATGCCTTTGTAAGAAGTGAGTCGTTCTCCAGTGAGGGCCGATTGCATGCAGCGGAACTTATGGAAATCCGAAGGAGCAATGTCTGGAAAATACGGTGGGTGGGGCAAGATTCAACCCTTCCAAATATTTTTTGATCGGCTTGGCTACGTGTGCCCTAGACAAAAAACCGTGTTCATGCTTTGAAGGAATGTCGACTACTGCTTTCGTGAGCCTAGACATACAACTTCCAATTCCAAGAGCACTACCACAGTAGACACGAAAATAGTATCGAAAATAGTATATAATAGTATAAATAGTATAGAAAATAGTAAGGACATCGGACTACCAACGGTGGAAATTTATTCCCTTACCCAATATTATAATATAATATATATAAATATAATTAATATAAATATTATTATATATAAATTATAAAATAATTTAATAAATTAATTTAATAATAAATGAAATTTTTAAATATAAATAACAATTTAATAAAAAACGAAAAACAAAATTTCGATATATTTTGGAAATTAAACTAGAGTTCAAGACCAGCTTATATCCAAAAGTATGTTACCATCACATAGCAACAGAAGTCAATTAATGTACGCGAGACTGATACGTTGAGAAATTCATAATTGGCGTATGATTACCTTGGCAAAAAGAGAATGGAATATTCTTCGCCAATATCTTGAACTTCGTCGACGGAATTACAAGGTTTGCGCGGGTTCCAAAAGCTGGAGCTATTGTCTAAGTTTCTTCCCAATGTGAGGCAAATCTGTTTTAGCAAAGAATTTCTTTCCTTGTCAACCGACAAAAAGGATAAATATAAATGCTCAGCCTTAACAGTTCTCACTTTAAAGAGAAATTGTATTTCACTTATTGAAGTTATATGTAAATTATACTTATTTTTTAATGTACTGGATTACATGTTTACCTCGCTTAGTAGCTGAAATACCAGAGTGTAGGAAGTCAAGTGTTCCACTGGGGTCAGGTTGGTGAAGCATAGGCCGAATAAGGCAGAACAACGGATTTATAAACATCAATAATAGACTGCGGATCACGAAACTGGAGTGCATAAATCCGCCATTTCTTACAGCCTTAGCCCGACGTATTCTCCGTGGGACTTCAAAACAAGTTTTTGTTTTGATAAATTATGAGATTCTTATTTTTTTAAATAGTTCATTGCTTTTAAAATAGTATAATTCGTAAACATTTGGCTGAATAAAGAGGAGCTTTCATTTCAAAAAGTTAGCACCATACCAGTTACTAATGGCATTCATATGCGGGAACCATATGTGTATGTATGTAGCAATTCAATGTGACAAATATGTTTGACATCATCAGCATACACCCAAACCGAACGCGATTGGTGAAATTGTGTTGAATGTAATAGGCCCCAGGCAATACACCTAGGCTAATTGGCAACTGATGATACGAACAAATTTAAGGCCGAAATACAATACTGCGAGACGTCGATGCGAGAGCGCGACGAGAGTCTCGGAGCAAAAGTCAAGCAGTTTTCGTAACATGCATTTGTATAAGACATCATACAATGATTGCGATGCGTCGATGCGAGGTGAGAAATATTCGGAAAAACGAAAATTCCTCGCAACGAGGTGCGTGACGTTTGCCAGATGCTCTATGGCGCTTAAATGAAATTTGAAATTCAAACGCCTTTATTACTTTTTAAGTACGAGGGTTATTCGGCATGAATTTCGAATGGAAATTTCGTGCATCCTTGTTGAAGCTATTATTCGCCAAACGAAGGAAAATTCCAAATTCAAATTTTTAAAAAATTATAAACAATTTTAATCAAATTTCATTTGAAACGTCACCAATTTGACATTTATCATATGAATATTATTCTTCCTCGCATCGCGTGCATTGTAAATTGAATGCGTTGCGCGGCGACGAGCGAGAGTCGCATCGCCGTCACACAGTATTGTATCTGGGCCTTTACTGTATTCGAACCGATTTTTGCAAGTTTTCTCTTCAGGGTTGACATTGTGCTTCTTGAGATTGTTTATATCCATCAACACAACATTCTTCGATTCAATACCTTAATCTAAACGTTTTTATTATTATTATAGTTAGTGTATCCGTCAACAACTTGTTCATGTTCATAATAAGTGAATAAAATATTCTTCTGGAACTTTCTGTTTTGAGTTTACAACAGATTCTCTACTTTTTAACTTAGATCTAGGTAATATCCTTTCAATTTTTTTTAACATTAGGATTTAATGTCTGGGCAAAGCCATTTATTTTAATTGTTGATATTTGCTACGTGAAGGGAAGAATATCGGATTGCCTAGACGTCGCATGCATCTCGTCGCCGCATTGCATTTCATTTTATTTTATGTTTGTTGAATCTGTAATGTCTCCTTGCTATTACGAATTCAATAAACCAACGAGTGTAATGTGTTTAAAATATTTATTTTGCATTGATTTTTACCAAATCATGTTTTCGAAATGTGAATGTTTTAAAAATTCTACGTTTGAATCAAATTAAACCTATATGAAATTCCGTAATTTTTCAGCCAGCGAATCTTTATTGCGTGCTTTCCATTGGCTATTGATTTCGATAGTTTCTAGAGCCCTCTTGATACCTTCTGATGCTTTTCCTAAAAGTGCTTTATGTTCGTTGACGAATTTCGTCATCTCTTCAACATCGTGTTCACTGTTCATTTGATCCGCCAATGGACTAATAATTCGTGATAGTCTTGAAGTATCGGAATCCAAGCTACAATAATAAAAGTCTTGCTTATCTTATTCAAAAAGAAGGGTTCACCAAATCTTACTAGTCATGGATAAATTGAATGTGTTCAAATAAGTAGTCCTTTGCCAATCGGAATCCGCTTTCCGCTCTTGCAACTGAACAAAAAGCGATGAATGAATCTTGTTTTCGTATTCCATCCGTTTCGTTGAAAGCCCATTTTAGATAACGCAGTAGAATCCAAATTTCTCGAGAACAACCTAATGAAGCCAAGATGATTTGCTTTTCGCTGGCTACATTGGATTTCTGATATCGTTCCCAAAGAAAGTTCCATTCAGTTTCAGTTCCGTGTTTAATGGCAGTACAATAGACAGTCGGCCTGAGGTCTACCGGGATGTGATTATTCGTATCAGGATCCTCCGATTTTTGCCAGGTTTCAAAGTATTCCTGCGACTTTGGTACACAATCTTCAACATCAAATTGGCATGCCCAACCGGCAATGAGAACTTTATGCTTAACTGCACTCAATCGTTCAGATATATGCTGAGTAGGATTCAAGCCATCCAGAGCAATGTAAATAGGTTTAAGTATCT
The DNA here is from genome assembly GCA_954870665.1 of Stratiomys singularior. Lineage (NCBI taxonomy): Eukaryota > Metazoa > Arthropoda > Insecta > Diptera > Stratiomyidae > Stratiomys > Stratiomys singularior. Next base: position 66,852,207 of record OX940877.1, read on the forward strand.
TTTTCATGTACAACTGGAAAAGAAGGAGAAGTTTAATTAGATTTACTATTATATCGCTACTATTGTATCCAGAAAGATTTTGGACTACAAATAATTTCTTTAAAAATTAGCGCGAGGAGTTTTTGCAACCAATTATAACTTTACAGAAAAAAGTATGGGAATGATTCTTTGCGTTTTTCTTAGTCGCTTTTTCTGCTTCAAGTCATGACCAGACAAATTTAAACAAATCATTCGTGAAAAGTTTTCAAACTTTGTATAAGAAGGAGCAAATGTCGTAGCTCTACGTGTTACATGCGGGTGTTTACCAGAAACAGATCGGCCTTAGCGGCTACTTTGTTAGTTTTATTGATTGAAATAGGGACATTTGGTAACGGCACCTACCATCTCTTTGATGATGTTGATGTCACCTGAATGTAATTATGATGTCACATATTCTTCTCTCCTATTTTGTTCATCCATTGCGGTAACAAATTTTTAAGCTGGGCCTAATCTCAAATTTAATCATTATCTATAATGTCTACTACAAAATGGTCCTTCGGGAAAGCACGGTTCATCTTCACAGTGGACACACACACACACACACACACATTAAAATGTGTTACTCTAGCTGGGAGTTGGCTTACCCGTTTTAAGGTAAGTATGATTCTGTTTACTGAGGTCAAGCTTGGAAATTGTCTTTCCTACGATGTAAAGAGTACTGAATGAGTCAAGTAATATAAAGGGCTTCTAGATTCTCGATTCGAAGTATATCCATAAGGGTATCCAATTGCTTGACGATGCTTAAAAAGCTTCGGTACCAAATTAAAACCTTGTATAAAAACTGCATCAGCTGTATCGGCTTCCACGCCTTCCTCTTCCTGCGGCTTCCTGCGGCGCACTCGCAGAAGAATTGAACAAACAACAAGAAATTACGAAAAAGGAACCAATAGGCCAGAAGATGATCTGGTGTTTCGGAAGAGGAGCTGTTTGTCTTTGTTATGGATGCCACAGTTGCCACCATAGCCCACTTGTGTACCATTAACAACAAAAGCAAATATAAGAGCTTCAGAGATGATGAGCACCAGTCTTAGCGTTAGCGTCTCAAAATGTAAGGTCAAGATCTTCAGGTAGTCTTATGAACATTCGGTACCAGTTGCCTGTTGCCATTTGAAGAAAAATTACTAGGAAGATAAGAAAAAGTAACAGCAACAAAATAAGAGTGCTAGATGTCGCTGCCAGGTGCAACCAGCTGTCGAGGGTCTACGTATCACCACCCCGAATATTGCTCTGAATATACTTCCGAATATTCCTCAAGCTGAAATTCAGAATCATCCAGCTCCTCATGGTCCTTTTAATTCACAAGGGAATGAACTCAGAGACTTTCGGAAGGTATGCTTAACCAAATATTTTTCTTCGGCGAATCCGTGTGGTCTGAATCAGATTGAGGCAACCGGCGAGAAGCTGGGTGAAACGAAAATTAAGAAAATTCTGCTAACTGGTGCTGAAAACCTTGCTTATTTACTGCATATCGACTCCTGTTATATGCGAAGCCCTGAGGTACAGATCCATCAATAAAAGGAATCTCTGGTTTCAAATATAAAATGTAAGGCCTAGATACTTAACCCTGGCTGAAAAACATGAATGCCTTGTTATGCCGCTCTTATCCTGTTTATGATTAACAGTTCATATTCCAACTTGGGCCGTGAGGCGTATTTGGGTCAATTTATTTCAAGGCCAAAGCTGCACGAGAAGATAGCCTGGATTTAACAGTAATTAGATTGAAAATTTCTGATGTACAACGAAGGAAGACCATCGTGCTTTGGGAGAGCCTCAAAATTCATTAAAGAACTGTGCGCTTACATTTTTTCTTCATTGATAACAATAACTTTCTGTGCAATAAAAGCCAACAAACGCTCAATATTACACTGTTTCATAAATTGTGGATAACAACGCCTGGATGCAGGTTCATTTAGGTTGTTCTAAGTGGCCGAATCCAGTATCTGTGTCAGTCTCAATTGAGCTATGGTAGATTTAAGCTGGTGGCAATTGTAGGCTATGACGACGGGAATGAAGTGCGTTATTCGATTCTTATGTTCATTGGTATAAAAATATAGACTACTACCATCATTACTAAAATTGGAAGGAAAAGCATTTCGATTTTCTCTTACATTAAATTTCCTACAAGGGCGATGAATCAAAAAGAGTAAACAAACGTTTTCATGAGAAAATATGGCTGCAAAATAATGAAATAAAGATAGGAAACTGAGAATCGATAATTTCAAATTATTCAAACTTACCCGGAAATTCTCGTACTCAACGGACATTCGTAACATTCGATTTACAGATGCCAAGTTCGATAGCGCCGACTTCCATGGAAGATACTCACGTTCTTGCTTTAAATATTCAATAAGCCGCATAGCAACACTATAGTCTTGATCTCCAGTCCATGCCAGATCCAAAGCATCGTCAATGAGTTGTGCTCTATTGACGACATGAATTTTTGTATATTCGGAACTCATTAATGTTTCAATTAAGAGGTCCCAATTTTTCTCATCATATTTCACTTTATACAATCCAGACAGTTGAATGTTAAAGAGAACCCATTCATCTTTCTCAGCAATATTTTCAATTATGGTTGGCACTGTTGCGTTATTATCGCATGTTAACCATTCTTTCGGAGCTGTTACATTAAAGTCGGGGTTGCTTTGTTTTGTGTAGCTTAGAGGTACCCACCAACAGTTCTTAAAAGTATTTCTAGAAGTGTAAGTATCTTTCAAGTATCTCTGTTGCACAATTTCAACAGAACCGGTAACGTAGTTTCGGTTCACTGATATAATTGGGTAGCCTGTTTGCAGTGTCCATGAATCCATTATACTCTTAACTGTGAATGATTCAGGAATGGTTCGTAGTTTGTGAGCAACTTCTGTTATTGCATCCCACAAGTCATCTTGCTTGGCGTTTTTGTAAGCATGAACTGTCAAATAGTTCGTTACTCCCTTACGGAATGCTTCTTCACCGAGGAAAAGATGCATCATTCTAAGAATGCATGATCCTTTATCATACGATATGGCATCGAAAATTTGCGATATTTCAGAAGCGGCGTTTACTTCCACGGATACTGGATGACTTGTTTTTAAAGCATCGACTTTGAAAACTCGTAATATGTTGCCGAGAGATTCGTCGGCAAATGACTCCCACTCAGGGTGGATGCTTTCTACACCTAAACTGGCGACGTATGTGGCAAATCCTTCGTTCAACCATAAATCCGTCCACCATTTCATTGTCACCAAGTTTCCAAACCATTGATGAGCAAGCTCATGGGATATAACAGATGCTACTCGATATTTGTTGTTCGCTGTTGATACGTTTTTCTCGTAGAGAAGAGCTGTTTCGCGATATGTTATTAATCCCCAATTTTCCATGGCTCCAGCAGAAAAATCGGGAATAGCTATTTGATCCATTTTTGGTAGTGGAAATTTAATGGTAAAATAGTCCTCATAAAACTTGAGAACTTTGGGTCCAATGTTGCGAGCATAGTCAACTTGTGTAAGAGCGTCTTTGCGGGCCCAAGTTCGGAATAAAATGTCATCTTTTGACTGCGACTCTGATTCTTTGTATTCAAAATTGTTAACCGAATACGCCACCAAATATGTCGACATTGGTACGCTTACATCGAATTCGTCCCAAACCCAGTTTCTCATTTCCGCTCTGAAAAAATAAGTAGAGAAATTATTATTCATCAATAAATTTGAAATTATGGTTCCATGTTAAGGCAAGTCGGGTTTTTCTTTTAATTAGAATTATATATTAGACTATTATATTAGCCATTGCTTGGAAACTCATTTGACTTACATTTCCGTTGTGGATTTCAACGGCATATTGCTGATAGCGTTGTATGTCTTATCATGACCAATAATGATCTGGAACTTTGCCTTCATTTCTGGTTCATCAAAGCAAGGGAAAGCCATTCGAGCATGAGTGGGTTCGAATTGTGTAACTGCAAGCCATCTAAAAGTAAGTTTAAAAAAAAAAAACAAAGTAAAACCAAGTTTCAGTGTAAGTAAAATTTGTTATAATCAGATCTTCAAAATTTTACAAAAAATTACAGCTGAACAGTTCAATGCTTCTGCTTTTTTCACCAAAATTGTTCAATTTCGAAAAATTCGAATATAAATTTGAATTTGAACAAAACTCACGGTATCAATCTAGAGGGCCAATAATCTCAGTTTATTTCAAAGCTAATTTTAGGTCATTATTGCTTGATATGCCCGTAATCTGACGCATGCGTAATCCGAAATTCTGATTGTAATTGTACTTTTTTCGCTGTTATTGGATGTAAAATTTGCTTAAGATATTTTGTAACCTTTAAAATAATTTCACAATACAATTATTTTATATCATTGAAAAAAATATTCTTCGATTTCTGATAACTATGAACCTGGACACTCGGTAAAGGTAGACTTCATTACAATGCTTAGTAGGCATGATGAGGAAGCGGTACATTGGGATCTTTCTGAAGGACAATGCTCAAAAACTACGTTACTGAGTCTACTGGAGCTACAGGTTCATATTCGCGGAATCTTGCGCTTTACAGTCTTTTTGCGAGGAAAAACTTACTTATTTCGTGTAGTCCTTAATCAAGAAAGGTCATTTAAAAGACGCCATGTTGAAAAAATCGGAATTCTCTAATAATGTGATTTTTACCGATGACCACTGCAAAAGAATTTGCCCGAAGGGTGGAGCATAGATACACGCTTACCAATACTTTCAAGGAAGAGGTTCACGGAGTTAAGTGTGCTTACGAAAACACTGCTTTAATGATTAAATTTTATAAAAACAGTTTGCTAAAATGCATTGAAAGTGTACATAGAATAGACAATGGCACTGGATTGATCGAAGGAGAACGATCTTAAATACAGGATTATTACCGTCGTTTCTGTTCCAGTTGGAAAGAAGAGATCAGAGTAAAACCTTTGGTTCATGTTATTGTCCTTGCTTTGTATTTGTAAAAAACACTGCACCTGTATCATAAAATAATTTTTTAGTTTTTAGAAATATCAGCAGTATGAATTCGCACCACTCAAGTGTTATGATATACTAAAAATAATAAAACATGCATAATTTATTTGGATGGACTTACTCTTTTCGGCCACTTTTTTTGTCAATGAAACTGCTGCGATAATACCCGTACAAGTCCTTATTTAATTCTCCTGTGAATGGGATCCTTAGTATGTACTTATTACCCTCTTTTAATTCTTCTGATAAGTGTAGTACATAGTAGTCATGGAGTTTATTGATTTCAGTCTTGGTAACCCTATGTGAATTTGTAGAATTTCCAATACTGCTATCAGTCAAAATTATATTTTTCTCGTCAATTTTCAAATCTTTGGAGTGCAGTGTAACGTTTTGCGTGCTTTGAATTATATTCATAGTGATTTCAACAACGCCGCTGAATTCGAATCCATGATTGTCATCAATGTGTGTTAAAACTTGCAGTTTGTAGTGCTCCGGTTCGATAGAAGTAGGCAGACGATGGATACTGTTTTTCTCAGTCCAGGCAATCGTTAACAGCGACGATACAAACACCAATAGTCGCAACATCGCTGGAAAAATAATACCATTTAGTAGTGCAATTGAGTAAACGTGAACCAAATGAAATAGAAAATTTTATCGTCGACTTCATTGACACAACGCGGAACTGACGATTATGATTATTATGTTTGACTTAATTAGTTGCTTGATCGTAGTCTATCCTAAAAATAAATCCTCAAAATAGATTTTGAGATTGCCGAAAGTAGTAGTTAGTTGTAAAAATGTTTATTAAAAGTGTAACTGCTGAAATTAAAACGATTTAGAGTGAATATGAAAGCCTTATGAATAGCGTGTTAAAACTTCAAAATTAAATAAAATAGTATTTGTGAGACTTGTATGACTTGTAACTATGGGTCCTTGACTATACGCCTGAGCCCAATAGGCAGTTTACAGAGTGGTTGAAATGCCAAGAAAGCGTACCAAAGCGGCCAAAAAGCCAACGCTCGGTCAGGAAGGTTATGACCTTCGTTTTTTTTTGATGTCATAATTTGCATTGATTACCTGCAGAAGGGAAGAACAGTCATAGGAGAGTACCATGCAGCGTTATTGGACAAACTGAACAACGAAATAAAGAAAGAACGGCCCCATATGTCGAAGAAAAAAGTTCTGTACGATCACGATAACGCACCGTCATACACCTTGGAAGCAATAGCCAAATTGGACCAATTATAATTCGAATTGGTTACTCATCCATCTATAATACCTGGGTTCAAACCTCAAGCTGTGGCTCCAGGCAAATTGATTCAGTTCGAATGAGGAAGTCAGCGCGGAAACCGAGGTGTATTTTGAAGGCTTGGACGTTTCATATTACTATAAGGGACTGGACTTCGAAAGCAATTACATTGAGGAATAAATAAAATTAGCCCAAAAAACACTTGTTTTCATTAAAAATCCCGAGACTTTTCAGCTCATGTAGTATAGTCCTAGTTTAATCAATTCAATCGATACAATCTGAACATCGAGACAAAAGAATAGAACCTAACATACAGGCGAAATTTACAAAAAAGATGTAGCGAGTGTTCTCTGAATTATTTGACGTAACGATGCGAGTAGTTGATCTGAAATTTTGTGTTTTACTTAATGCGGATTTGATAATTATTTTTTTAGTTGAAACGCCTTAGATATGGCGTTTCGAAATTCGAAAAAAACACTAAGAGGTAATTTTTTTAAATAAATATTATTTTGTTTTATGTTTTTCAATAAGTTGGAATAATTTGTAAAATGAATAAGTTGCCAAAACTCTACACTGTGCATGCACAGTTTGTTAGATGATGGTTTAGGATTTGGTTTGAGCATCTTCACGTTTATTCTTTATCATGGTGACACCAAGGCTGGAATCGAGCTTATGCTTGCAGCGCTAAAATAGGGGGGCATTTCCGAGGAAGACGAGGATATAGATGATGAATATAAAATAGATTATTATCCAAATTATCGTGATTTACTCCTAGATTTTGATGAGAGCACTAATGATGACAACTTGATAGATAAAGGCTCATCTGTAGCAATTGAAAATGAGTGATCAGGACACAGTCAATGGAAAAAGGGCTAAACCTTTCTTACATTGAACTAATATCAAGTTCTTTTAGTGTCGAAGACAAAAAGTAGGGATTTAGTATAGAGAAAAAGGAAGTTGGAGTGGAATGATGAGTGTTTGCCTTTTGGGGCAGCAGAAAATACCTACAGAAATAGCTCAACTGGAAACTCCCTACCAATTTTTACAAAACTTTTAAAAATTTAAAAGAGCATTTTTACAATAATTGTTGATGTGACGAGTTTATTTATTCTGACTGTTCTCTAGTGTATAGTACAGAAATTCACCAGTTTTTTTAGCATTATCTCATTCGAGTCAGGTTTCCAATATACTAGTATCAGATCGTACTGACATATATACGATTTTCATCATATAATGCAGAAAAATTAGGATCTGTCATTCACTTCAATGGCAATGCGCAACCCAAGCCTGAGAGTCATCTACATCATGATCGTCTCAATAAGATAAGGCCCTTGATAAAATATCTAAAGGAATTTCATAAACCCTGCTCCATTTGAGCACAGACTATCGTCGGACAAGCAAGTGTGTTTTCGGGCTAGTATTAAATTCGAATAAGAAGCCTGAAGTGGTATCTTTTTTATATGGCTGGGAGGTGAAGGGTATTTACGCCCTGAGTGTCGGACTACCAATGGCAACTGGACTACCGACTAAACACTTTCCCTGTCACAACGAGAACTTGTGATACTGGCTGACTACAGAACAGAGCTGGCAAAAACGTTCTACAGTACGAAAAAATCTGTGGAAAACAAAAGAGGGAAGCCCTCAGTTAACTGAATTGAAGAGGGTTGCAGTCAAAAAGAAATCGCGAACCAATGAACAACATTCCACTGCAAGATAAAGGGACAAATGATGTCCACCATAAAGTAGATGTAAATTCCTAAATTGCAAAGGATTTACGAGCACAAAATACGCTACAAAGGAACTTTGTGTCACACTAAAATTAGGAATTTTTCCAGGCGTTCCATTACAAATAGCTTGAATAGTCATAGTTTAGGGCATAAATATTAAATGATATATTTTATAGTTCCATCAAATTTTATTCTAGATGTACGGATATAGTAATGCCAAATGGCAACTTTTATATTCACTTATTAAAGCTTCATTGAAATAAGTAGTTTTAATTATATTAGTCCGCAATACGTGGTTAAAAATCTCTCAGAAATATTATTCCCGTATCAAAAAAAAGTGCATATGAGGGTTAAAATTACGAGTCGTTCTTGGCTTATTTGAGAAGACTAAATCTTTAAAAATCGTTACAAGGTATAGTTGTTATAAAGTAAAGGTGTGAGATGGAGCGATCTTGGCAGAAAGTTGACATTATTATTATTTCTTGAAATAGTTCGTCTCGCAAATTTTCCTACGTGCCTGAAAGCGTTTTCATTTCTTTTAAAAATTCTAGTCGTTGCATAATTGATATCTATTCTATGATCCCTCGGCAGAGAGTAATGGGTATATTCAGTACTCTCTGAGATTAAAATTTGAACTAACTTTTCGATTTCACGTACATGGATAGAAATGAAGGATCAGAGTTACTATTGTGGTCGTTGATTGTTTCACCGTCCCGTATGGTTAGTCCCTTCTTTGTACAAATTTATGAATCTCTTAGTGGTAGAAGTCAATATTATGGAATACCCTTAGGGATTTTACACTTTTGGGATAAAGAAATAACAGAAATAAACAGTTACGGTAATGAAATGTTAGTAAACTTATTACACATAATGAAGCGAAAAATTCAAAAAGTGAAACAAACAAGTACAAACAAGTGTACAAATAAGAAAAAATTTGAAACAATATACGAATTAAAAAAATTAGTGTATGTTTGTCGAAGGTGTATATGAAATTAGAGAGAAGCATGGCAAAACATCGGATAAAGGTGATCACACCTACTAGGGATAATTTTCTGAGATACAAAGCAGTCGATGAAACAAGAAGAAGCAAACTGAACTTTAAAAAAACATATGCCTGAGACTCATTAAAGTGTACGTGGGACAAACGAAAAAGTTAATCAATGTACTAAGCATTGAGGAACACCTTAGAGAGACAGAAAATCACCACAAGGACCCAAAATAGAAAATAAAATCGGCAGTAACATGACATATCGGGAAAACAGGCCATAAAATCAACAAAGAAACGTCTCTATGTGACGCTTCACGAGCGTCACAAATTTAGCTCATTTTGCCTCATATCAGTTGTCCACATGTTCGACTCCTATCTTCACTTAATCAGTAAAGTAGATGGAATAAGGAAATTCGTTGAAATTTGGACGATTTTGAGGACACCAGTGTGTAACTTACTTACTTATAAGGTATATCAAATACGTACTTCAAACTCAACTTTCATTGACAAAACTGACTCAAATGTTATAACAAATAAAATAAATTAAAATCGTTAAAAAAACGTCTCGTTATTTTACACACATGCTTCCCAGCTAATTAAAAACTTAAGAACCCTGAGATATTAGCTTTTAAATGTATAAATCGTAAATTTCATCTATTGGTTGCAAATTTTTATCATCCTAATCTTCGTTTTTAGATAGATTCACCTTTTTCTCTACTTGATTTTGTTTACATGATATGAGTTAATTAACTTTACAAAAATTAAAGTGGTTATTAACTTAAAACTCTAAAAATATCCGTAATTAACTACCTGTGCGATAAATTAAAGCAATAAAGCATGCGATGTGTGTGACATTTCAAATTGATCAATCGCTTTGCATGCACGAGGTCTAAATGGGATTGTAGAACTTGGGCACGTGCTCATTCGGCTCTCTGAAAATATACCCGAGGTCGAGTAAATGAAAATCGAAGTGTAAAGATTTATATACATTCGCAAACTTGAACTTCTTTTATGTTCATACACTGATTGATTTTATTAATAATCTTCAAGCACAAACATTGACTGGTATTAAATTGGAAACCGTCAGTGTTTAAATGGGTTGGATGTCCTGGTAGGTTTTAAAATCCCGTTATATTCGTTTCCCAGCATCCATTGATATGCTAACGAATCGATTACTGCTCGGCGCTTATATTTAATTGTATTTTGTCATTAAGAAAAAAGTATTGATATTCCAGGACGCTGGATTTCTTCTTTTAAGTGTTCTGAATTGAGAAAAACCAAAGAATAAATGATACAAACCATAGATTCTTTCTTCTTGAATGTTTTGATTTTGATGGTAAATATACACTGACCGAAAAAAGTATTGGCACAGCTAGTGTTTCAATAAATGAAGTCTTCCAGAACGAGAATTTGATAATCGCCATAATCGCTTTCAAAATGCTTGTTTATTATCTTACTAATAACATAAATTTTTTGACATCTTTTGCAATGATTATGATATAAACATAATGGAAATTAATTATACTCCACTTTTTGAAAGAAAAACTTATTGCCACAGTTACATTATTTTCAAACAATTATGGCCTTGTTTTCTTCCATTCACCTGCTATCAGTTCCTTGAGTTGAGTCCTATTTGTAATATGATGCTTTCTAATTCCTTTTTCCAGTTCATCCCACAAATGCTCTATGGGATTCAAATCAGGGGATTGCGGAGGAGTGTTTAATGTATGGGGAGTATTGTATAAAACCCATTCTTTTACTGCGTAGGCAGTGTGTTTCGGGTTATTGTCGTGCTGAAAACAAAAATCACCTTGAATACCCAACTTTTCGGCGCTTTTATTGAGGTTATCTTTAAAATATTCAAATATTCAAATTTATCCATGATCCCGTCAATGAACACAAGCTCTCCAGTACCACTACCTGCCATACAACCCCACACCATCACCCCACCACCACCATGTTTTATAGTGGGTAACATGTTTTCTTTATTGAATTCGGTGTTGGGCTTACGCCCCACTGATATTCGGCCGTCACAACGAAAAATGTTGAATTTGCTCTCGTCTGAAAATATCACTTTATTCCAGAATTCCATATTCATGTTCAAAAATTCTTTCTCTTTCGTCTGTTGGTATGATTTACTAAGGGTTTTTTCCTTGGAACACTCGATTTGTATCCAGCTTCATGAAGGGCATTTTGAATAGTTCTGAAAGTGACATCTTAGTTAGAATCGGCTTTGACTTGTGGGGTTATTTCTGAAGATGTTATTTTCGGATTTTTCTTCTCAAGTCTCACAACACTTCTTCGTTCCTTATCCAAAAGTTTTCTCGGTCGTTCCCGACTTTCCAAAGTTAACTCGCCTTGAAACCGATTGACAATATTCAGAACAGTAAATCGGCTCCTGTTAACAATTTCGCCTATTTCATTAAAGGATTTCCCGCTTGAATACAAATCCAAAATGATTTTCCTTTCTGAAACGGTAGTTTCATTATTTTTGCGCCCCATGACTATTTTTTCTAACCGGCTTTTACAAAGAATTAACTTTAACTGAACTGCTTAGTTTTGACTTGCCTGTCAAATAAAGAATTACCTTTCTTCTAACAGCGAATGCAACCTTGATTAATACTTATAGAGGAAGTAAGGGATAAAACATAAGGATTGTGCCAATACTTTTTTCGTAGAAAGATCGATGCGTTTAACTACAATCGATTTTCTTCCATATGAAAATAGCGATATCAGATAATTTTTTTTTTTGGAAAATATGCGCAATACATCTAGTACAATAAATCAATAAAACTTAAGCTAAAATATATTCATTTACTAGCTTTAGAGGATTTCGTACCTGAAAATAAAGCCTGTGCCAAAACTTTTTTCGGTCAGTATATGTGAAGGTTACTGGATTTAGGGAAAATTCAGACAAGAAAATTGTTTATTGTTCTGTCATGATGTTATACCTCTATCGTTAGTTATTCTTAAATATGCCTCAGTTCTTGGGTTTAAGTGTCATTCGATAATTTTGAGTATTACAAACGAAAGCATACATTGTGATGAAGGAAGCGATACTTATACCCTGCCTTTTCAAAACATTGGTAAAGTAGATTTAGAGCCTTCGTATCGTTGAATTAATGAAATGTCTGCAGACGTAATGCTACCGCAAAATGGATATGCAGCTGAAACAATCTGAAGTTTGAACAGTTTCATTCCTTGTTCAAGCAACGCTTTCTTCTAACCAAATGTTAAGACTTAAGAAATATATGCCTACTCATCTGTGTTTTCGGAACTAAAATTGTCAAACTATTCATCGTTCGACTTGTTGAAATCGTATTTTATGAATGTTCGGAACATAATCCGTTCATATTAAAATGCTACCACATCGCAAGCAAGAAGAGTAAAGGCTGAAATACAATACTGCGAGACTGCGATGCGAGAGCGCGACGAGAGTCTAGCAGCAAATGTAAAGTAGTTTTCGTAACATGCATTTGTATAAGACATCATACAATGATTGCGATGCGTCGATGCGAGGCGAGAAATAAAATTCCTCACGAGGGGCGTGACGTTTATCAGATGCTCTATGGCGCTTAAATGAAATTTGAATTTTTAAGTACGAGGGTTATTCGGAATGAATTTTGAATGAAAATTTCGTGCATCCTTGTTGAGGCTATTATTCGCTAAACGAAGGAAAATCCCAAATTCAAATTTTAAAAAAATCAAAAACAATTTTAATCAAATTTCATTTGAAACGTCACCAATTTGACATTTATCATATGAATATTATTCTTCCTCGCATCGCGTGCATTGTAAATTGAACGCGTTGCGCGACGACGAGCGAGAATCGCATCGCCGTCACGCAGTATTGTATCTGGGCCTTAACCTTCTACAAAGTCCTGGAGGAGACGCACGGCAAAAATGAACGAACAAGATGAGATTTTTCAGAACAAAGAGCGTGAAGATAAAACGAGTGTGCACTAAGCGGAAGGATAGTGACGGCTGCTTTGCTGAGCTTAGATGTTGTATGCGAGGAACATTTTTTCGACTTCATTGTACATATGCACTAACACCGGAAAAATATTTGAGTATCAAGTCATTCAGTATACATTTTCAGTGATCATTAGTGCTCATCCGACTCCACCTTCGTCTTTTCGTCGTAACTCCAACTAGCTTTGCTTACAACTACTATTGCATCGAGAAATATCATATGAGAAATCAGGTTAAATTTGAAATTTTTTCAAAGTTTTACCGTTGGATAGTGGCGACCGTGTCGAATTGCCTACAAAAATACGACTCTTGATAAACAGAGGAGTGTGGATGATGACATGCCTGATCAGGGATCTTTTGAAATTGGTTCAACTACATTCGAAATAAAAGTCTTCGTTGCCAGATCGAGCTTGAAAGTTTAATTTCCCTTCAATTCATTGCAATATTTACCTCCAATATTATATCAATTTCTTATATTTTTGATTAATTTGTTAACAAGGAGAAGGTGTGTCTCATATTTGCAGGAAGATAGCATTGACGACGTTTCATATGCTAAAATTCCAAATTTTTTAGTTTGATGATTAAAATTATTGCATATTCTTCTGTGTTGTTCATTCTTTTCAGTATCTAAACCCATAAGTCCATCCGATCTTGAAAAAAAGAATAGTCGTGTCTAAGTAGCCATAGCGTATTCAGTTTGCTGCTTAACATATACTGAACACGACACGCGTCTATTGAAAATTCTTCACAGGTTGATATGGAATTTATAGTTCAATGCTCCAAGAAAACTTTCCGACGTACTTTTACTTCATGAAATATAACTAGGAAAATGAGCAAAAATTTGATGATTGGATCGTTATTTGATGTCTCTCAATTAATCCAAAAAGAGAATAAAGATTATATTGTATAATCTCTTATTCATTGAGGACACCGGATAGTAGAGGCGAAATTCGCGAATTCGTCCTAAATCAAACAATAAAATTAACTTTTTCCGGGCTGAATAAATTTAGAGTATCATGAATAATATAATATAATTGTATAAAATTATAGGTTGCTTTCCCGTATCGAATCATTCGTCCTCGTGACAACTAAATTAATTTATACGTTATAAACTCATAAATTTGCTCTATGTATTTATGGAAAGATATAATACAGCGTATTAAATACTCAATTTTCAATACCATAACATAGAGACGGAGTTCATTGGATATTTTTTCAATGCACAAATTGCTCAATGCAACTACCCAAATATATAAAATAGATTGAAGTAAAGTATCAACGTGGGAACGTGCTTTGTGTGTGATGGTCGAACGTGCCCGAAATGATAAATTCTTTAAAGACATTTATTGTTCAGCTTTCCCAAGAGTAACAATGTAAATGAAAAGACTATTGATAAACTCAGCACAAAGCTGTGGTTTACACCGCTGTTCGCGTTGCCAAACAAATCATGGTTAATTGTTCGTACTGATATCAATGCCACACGAAAAAGGCCCTTTACACATTTATAGCTAGGCGAGCACTGCGGGCGCCATATTATCGGAACACAAAGCAGTATTAAAAATTAACCATCGTAATTAACCAAGATTCTAGTCTTATCAGTCTCATTGAGCGCTTAGAGTGTGATAGAAAAATTTATGAGCAAAATATGCCACGGGGAATTTTCGGTATCTACTGTAAAAACGTCAACGTCACATCAATTCCTTGCTGAATCTTTGTAAATTTTAGATAGTAATATTCAAAATTTTCTTTGCAGGAATGATCGCTATTATCATTTTCCTCGACAAGTACTATTGTGACACGGGGGGAAGGCCTGGTGTGGCTTCCTTTTTAAATAAAAATTAAAATTATTTTTGGCCAGTCTGCAGGGTTCAACGAAGAGTTTATCTTTTGGGCACACTATACGAACTGTAAAGAGACTTATCGTAGCACCAATGTTTTGAATGCGATACTAAAACAGTAATAGAGTAGTACAACATTACCTGGCGAGCAATCCGGATACGTTACACTCAAAACTGGTGAACGCTCGTTTCCATGCGCAGTGACCAAACCTTTGCCTATAGGCCGCAATATACGAGGTGTATGCATAAGTTTTTTCCGATTTTACCAAGATGTGACGCCAGCGAAAAGTACGCAGCGTATTAATTTGACACAAACGCTATTTTGATTGTCTGACATTTGGCTACAGACACACAAATTTAGTCCACCAAAACTTGTGTGTTTAATTTATCGTCTTGATCAATCATGTCGAATTGTATGCCTGACAAAGAGCATTTGCGGCACGCGTTGCTTTTCTTGTTGAACCAAAAGAAAAAGGCTGTTGAAAGTTATCGTTTGCTGGTTAAAACATATAGTGGACACGCTCTAACAATTAGGACATGCGAGACATAGTTTTGACATATAATTGTTGTAGACCACAAAAATGCAAAGAGGAGGAATTGCAGGTGTTATTAGATTGTGACGCATATCAAACTCAACGGCAATTAGCAGAAGCAATCAATGTGTCACATAAAACAATCAGTAGACGCATACGAGCAATGGGTAAGATCAATAAACTTAGAAAATGGGTCCCGCATGATTTGAATGGACGTCGAAAGGAAAATCGCAGTCATCACATTAAATCATTTTTGCATACAATTTTTGCGGAGGAAACAAACGGATTTATTGTGAAACCCCGAAGCGGAAAAAATCGTGGCTTTCACCTGGCGAGCTAGTCCTTCAACATCAACGCCAAGGCTCTGTGTCTGGTGAGACCAGAGTGGTAATGTGTATTCTACACTCTTGGAGCCCAGCAAAACCGTCATTACACACTGCTATCGTCAACAGATTATAAATTTAAACTACGGATCAATCGTAAACGAGCGGATTGGGCCAGAAGACATGACAAAGTGATTTTGTTACATCACAACGTGACGTCGCACACATTAAAACCAGTGAGCTATCCTTCTGCACCCGCCGTACTCCTTAGGTTTGACGCCATCTGACTACCACCTCTTCGCACAAATGGAGCACGCACTCGTAGAACAGCTCTTCAATGATCTCGAGGAAATCAGAAACTGGCTCGACGAATGGTTTGCCGCAAAAGACAAAAAAATTTTCTGGCATGGTATTCATAAATTACCTGAAAGACGGACGAAATGCGTAGAAGCCGCTGGGCTGTATTTTAAAGAAACATTATTAAAAAAATCACTAAAATATTAAAATTATTATAGTTCAGTATTTTGAACAATTATTTTTCCTAGAAAATTACTTTTATTATTTATACCAAAAAACGGAAAAACTTATGCCTACACCTGGTTAATTTAGCAGTTTACCCTAAAAGCAGTTTACCTGGCTTTTTAAAACAAAAGCCAGGATCATAATAAGTGGACATAATGAATTCACAGTGTCCTGGTGATCAGAAAACACGGCTCAAAGATGAAAAGAATTTCACCAGAAAGCGAACAGTTAAGGGACGGGAATGATTCATATTTCTGAATATGAAAACTCCTTTGCAAGTTGAGTAATGAAAGCAAAGTCGGCTAACTAAATACCGCCTATGACATGAATGGGAAACCGCGGTTTTGCGTTATAAGTTTCTCTTGGGAAAGCTCAAAAACGGATGTGCGGCTAGTGAGTTTGGGATGAGAAGAATGAACGGATTCTTCCTAGCACTTTTCCTGTTCATTCATCAACTGCCCGCTGTTCTCCTCTCCGTAAGATAGATTTATCAGGATCAAAGTAATTTTCTCCCTGGGATTTATTTTGGGATTAATGAGCCGGACGAAATTTGTTCTCGAGGCCCCTTGATGCTTTCTAAAGGTACTACTAGTTTTGCTGTTTTAATATGTAAAGATTGCGCCAAACCAAAAGATATAGACAAATGCCATAGGCAGCTAGTTCACAGTCGTTTTACAAAACACGCTGTTGAGTATGTTAATCCGGGAATATGGTAATAGAGGGTAGAACATTAGTGTGGCGGTGAATTTAAAGCGTCTGTAATAAACGGGTTTTCTTTCTACTAGTTTTTTTTTGGGTTGGGGGGTGAAGGCAATTTACGCCCGGAGTGTGGGAATCCTAGCAGCGCATGCTACCAGACTACCCACTGAATACCACCCCTGTCAAGAGACTCTAGCCTGGAACCGTTTGACACATTACTTCGGGCTAGCCCTCTTTTTACTTCGCCCTAGGGCGCCGTCAGTCTAGAGAAATCTCCCTCCAGCGGGAGGGGGCAGGATGGAAGTGGACTGCTGGAAAGGAGACCTCCCTAGACCCCGCGCTCAAGGTTATCTATCGTATATTTTTTGGCAATAAGTATTGCCCGAGAGTAATGTGCCACGCAGGTCCATTTGTCGAAACTTTTCAGCATTTCTCCGACCAGATTGTCTGGAGAAAGCTCTCGCATCACCTCTCACAAGTCCTGCCGCATCCTGTTCCACCTTCTACAGTTGAAGAAGGTGTGACATGCGCCATCCCTTTACCCTGGGCAGAAAATGCAGTCTGGGGACCGTGATTTACCAATCTTGTGCAGATAAGACTGAAAATACCCATGCCCGCTAAGAAGCTGGGTAAGGTAATAATCAGTCTCACCGTGCCTTCGATTTAGCCACGATCCCACGTCCCCTATAAGGCGGGCAGTCCAGCGGCCATTGGAGTCGCCTTCCCATGACTGTTGCCACTCGAGTATTGTGCGCTGCCTCTCTTCTCGGTTGACAGCATATCTTGAGCCCTCCACTTTACAGTCATAAATTCTCCGTCGTTCTCTAGCAAGGAGGGCGATGGGTATCACTCCTGCGATCACCAACACCGCCGACTCAGAGACAGTGCGGTATGCAGACGCAACCCGCAAAGCTCCTCGTCTCTGTACCTGGGCCAAGCGCTTTCGGTACAGCTCCTTACTGAGAGCTCCGGCCCAAACCTCAGAGCCGTACAGTAGCACTGACTGTACAGCACTCATGAGAAGTCGGCGTTTGCTCGGTGTGGGTCCACCGATGTTGCACATTAGTCGACTCAAAGCTGAGACGTCTATCGCGGCCTTTTTCGCCGTTGCCCTGATCTGTTCCGAAAAGCTCATTTTGGAATCGATCAATAGTCCCAAATATTTTATTGTAACTTTAGACTCAACAGTCGCATCTCCGATCTGCAAAGGAATTACCGTGGGAATTCTTTTCTTCGTGAGAATGACCACCTCGGTTTTCTCTAGTGCCAAACTTCTTTCTACTAGTATCGAATGTTTAGGATGCTTGATTCAACTAATGTGATTTAACTAATCTGTTAATGACAAGATTATTGGGGGTGCCAGTTGATGAATTTCGATCCATTTCTGTCAAGACCGAGGCGGTTCACCACCAGGACAGGTACACATCCTAAGGCGATCCGGTTTATCCCACCAGAAGTGCTGTAGTTAACTGGCTTTATACGTCCTGATTTTCATCTATATACTTATGCATTGCAATATTTACAAATTTATGCAACATTCACACTTTTTAATCCTAAGGCCGATCTATTTTGTGTCTGTAACTGTTCCACGTACTCTCCAAAAAACACTTTTTGAGGCTGACCTATTTTAACCAATTTTATTACACATTGAACGCATGTCCTTTTATACGCTGAACGGTCAACAAACATTTTACTTTTATTTGTTCATAATCCGTTTTAATAAGCACATTTACTTTGCTCCGTGAAAAATCGTAATTATGTAGTTAAATCCTTGTTTTGAAACAACCCTTCTGCATTGGTACCACAAATGCATGCAAAATTCCAGCCCGACAGTCTGTAATTTACAGGCATGCGATATTATTTGGAGCGTTATAGATTGTCATTATAAAGCTTATATAGCAATCATACAGAAAAGTTTGAGTGAAATAGATAGTTTCATTCAATTTGGATTAATTTGCAAAGTTCCTTGATGCTTTCTTAAAATAAAAAACAGGCAAAGGCTTGACATTATTTTAGAGTAGAACTTTCTACCATCCATCCCATCTACAATGAATATCTTTGGCTGATGCGATTGTCCGAAAGTTTTGGTATATATTATAAATTTTATTGTAATTTTTAAAACTTCAAAAAAATAAAGTTTTCTTGTATTCACTGTTAGTAATGTGGTGAGCAAAGATGTCGGCTTGGAGTGAAACATTTTTCAATTAACTCCCCAAACGGCACACAGTTGTCGTTACCATTCGGCGGCAGCAGACGTTTGTATTAATAGGGGTAATAATATCCGGAAAAGAACGTTAATAGGTGTATAAAAAAATCTAAGAGAGACCGTTGGTGTAACTGTTTATTTAATTAATTTTTAAAGTCTGTACTTGCGTACTAGAAATTATAGATACTACTACAGCCAATGTAGGCTCGCCTCGCTGACTGATAGCATTCCTACAAGATGATCGAAAAGCAGAAGAAATCTTATAGGGAACTGAGAAACATGACAAGTAATATTAGATATTACACCAATGCATAGCTAGAACGGGAATATGATGTTTCTGATAATTTCCTTCTATCAGACGGAGGCGAAGAAACAACACATCCTGTGGGATTGGTGAAACACTCCTTTGACTGAGCGATGTCTGGGTAAAAGTTTGAACTTGTTCACGTCATTTTTGACTTTGCTGTGAGAAGCTTACGTCATCAGCTTCATTTCATGTTGAAATGTTTAGATTTTTATTGAATTTCTATGATCGAGAGCGAAATTTCCACATCTAAGTGACATGTCTTAAATATTCATCAGTAGTTATGACTCTGTCCATCCGACGTAATTATATATGTGGGTCATAGTGTATGGATACAAAAACTAAGCGAATGTTAGTATGAATCAAACCACATCTTCGGCATTTTGTTCTTGCACGAATTTTTTTTTAACACACACCAGTGTATCATGAAGTACATTGATCGACTTCCATTAGAAGAGGAATTTGTTCGACGTGTAAGCGCTTACAAAAATTTACGCTGTGATTTGTTTTTCAAAGCGATTGCTCCTTGGTATCGCATGTGCTAAACAAAAAGAAAGCCGTGTGGGTTACTTCTACTCTGCATCACGACGATAAGGAAGATTCTAGTTGCGCGAATGATCCAGAAATGATTGTGAATCAATGTGAATGCGATGTGTCGCGTAGAACTAAAAGATAGCTTTAAGCAATATTTTAAGGTCATTAGCATTAACGTCCGAGTTAGCATCAAAAGTAGAATAAAATCAAAGAATGCTTAGTAGCTCCGATTGGTCCCTGAGGAGAGAGTTTGTAAGAGCATTGGAAAAACTCAAGTTCTTTCTTGTCTGAGATGAAAAGAAAGTAGACGATACGTGCAGCCCCGCCATGTATCCATCGAATCTATACACATCTTGAGGTCCAGATTTTAACCAGAGAAATTTATAGTATTTGAATACGGAGTACGCTGATGGGAATGGTAACTTATGGATTTTTTGTTTGACGTTCAAACAAACACAATAAAATCATAAAGTTGGTACTAACAAAATATGTGGTTAGTTTCTAGTAACGTTTTTCGTTCTTGTTTACACAGCTATAAACCCGGGTGAAGTAGGTGTTCTATAAAATCCCCGGAGATAGTCATAACATTATTTCAGCATTTAAACAATTCAATAATCATCCTTGGTGGTTCTAAAGTCTCCTTCTGAAATGCTAGATTGCCGGCAAATTCAGCAAGAACTTTCATGAATTAATATTATTATTCAATAATAACTCTGAACGCGCTGCGTGTTTAGGTGTCGCAATACAGAGTATAGTAGCTTCCAATCATTTTTTCATTTCTTCCCTACCATACAAGCAATCACGGTGAACAATTAATCGTGTGACGGTTGGAAACGAAATTGCACAGTTATTGTTAGCGCTTTTTTATTGTTAGCACAAATTCAAATCTAATTAAAGGGTTTCCGAAAAGGGTGCCAAGAAAAATATTAAATATTAGCCCAAGTACGAGCAATAATTTGACAGAGACAAATGTTGTGATTTGGGGATTTTCAGGGGAAACGGACAGTAATACTCATTTTTAGAGTAAAATATTGAATACAGTAAATAATCTTAGTAAAGAATACATAAAGTAGCAGGCAGGGGATTAATGACTATTAAGTAAGTTGAAGCGCCGCGAGAAAGATGCAACATTAGTACTTTTTCTGCAATGCTGAAAGTAATGTGATTGTAATTTCTTTCTTACATTATTTTGCTCTTAATTTCGCTAGAAAATCTTCTCAACCCGTTCTGTGTAACAAAGCAGTATAGCGAAGACCTGCAGATAAGTGCATCTGGGAACTTATTCTCAAGGGATATGTATCAGATTTTCTTTCTTTATTCATGAAACTATTCATATTACTGCTAATTCTCACTCTATGTAAATGCAAAGACTTTGATAAATGTTTCCACAGGATTATACCGATTGCGTGAATCCATGAATTACAGGATTCTACTGGATGCTAATAACCCCATGATAAAAAATGTAATTCAATGATTTTGTACCTACCGAAGCTGAATACAAGTTCCTGCCCACAAGCGCTAAATATTATCTACACACAACAGGTTTTCAAACGGTTCAACCAACTTTTTGATATCACTTACTATCACACGACACGACACGTCTAAGAATCGCATGCAATAATTTGACTTCACACTTTCATTAGTTATTAATGGTCGATGCTTGGAACAAAGTGGAAAAACCAATGCAAGAATGCTTCCAATATCCAACGCGAACGCGAAAACCGTGTTGACTGTTCGCTGCCGGAGCCGGAATGATCAACGTTACCTGACGGAAGCCCAGGTGACTTGTTTCTGCGCCTTCCAAGTTTCACCTATTTGGGTTTTATAATTCCAGAAATGCTCTTCAAAACAATAATTTGGTTTGAAGCTCAAGCGTCTTGGAAGAATCAACGTTCACGGCACTCGTGTGCTTCATTTATTATTTAAAACGCCTTCCCACTTGCCTGTTCGATGTTTGTCCCACTCTGACAAACTTCTATTATGTCGCAATATCCAACAAAGTTGCCTCCAGCCCGAAGAAACTTACAAACTTGTTTCACGTATTTGCTATCATCTGATGTAAATCCGCAGGCTGTTAATTGTTGTTTCTCTCAGTGGCAAAACTTTGATATATGTTGGCTAGGATGTACCTTGCAACGAGGATGTGTGATTCAATCAGATAAAAGTCTCGAATCGACGACAGGATTTCAACAATGATGTGACCGCAAAGTATTGCAAAGATCCTGTCGGACGTCTGTTTGGAGAGTCCTGCGGCCACCCATCCGTCCATACAAATTATGCACGATTCCATTTCTTAGTGCTCCAACAGAAGGTGGAATACCTGATAAATTATTTATACCACATTTATACAACTTTAATCAATGGGCCCAGGCACACTATTGGGTTGTCGCTTCGAGTTGAGTTCCCTACAATCGGAAGTGATTGAAAAAATGTGTTTAATATGCGAGGATTGACCAGGACGTAACAGTGGGATTAATAATTTCAGGTTATTAAAATCGAATTCAACCATTCTTCCAATCTGCCTTTAAATCAGATCTATTAGTAGTTAGCAGTTGCTTTCAACACAAGATTGCCGGATGTTGGGTACGCACCTATTTTGCCTGAGATAAGCCAAATCGACTCAAACAAAGATTAATGGAGGTAATTTAAATGTTGTGTTACTTTGAGGAAACTTCATCAAAACAGTTTCTCCAGGTACGGTGAGTTTCTTCAAAATTCGAAGGAATAATGAATAAACTGCAGAAAAAGTTATTACAAAAGTCATGAAAACATGGTGCTGAAATCAGCACATATCCAGTAATACCGATTAAAAGGAACTTTCTTTTCTCAGCTTTCTCCCAGCGCTATTTATATACAAGCTTAAGACACTGACACCTTTTTGGCTAATTGCCCAATATTCAGTACAGTAAGAACTCACAAAATTGAGCCTCGTAATATCTGACTATAGGGAAAAGTTTACTAGACATCCATTGACACAGGGAATTCTTAAAAGTTAGCTTTCTCGTCCACTTTTCTGAAATCTTTTTTCAATTCTCGTGATCTCGTGACAATTTTTGCCAGAAACAAACAATAGTGCAGTCGGTACCAACCCTCATCTCCTGCATACTTCTGCTAATCTGATTTCTAAAACATGTATGTTCATCAGTTGTCTTGAATAGTTCAATTTGCGTTGTTAATTTAAGGGCACGTTTACTATTTGTTATGGTTGTAAAAATGCAAGGATATAATAGGCAGAATCGAAAAAGCTTCCATTCTTAAAATACTATAACAAGTTGTTTCCTCGAAAGCTTACCTCAGTTGTCAATATGGCAACAGTTTCCTCTGTCAATATGGCAAAACCTGCAAGAACGTTTTCAGGAAAATTAGACGGAAGACGAAACAGACCAAGAAGGAAAATGTCCTATTAGTAGTTCTTTTTTTTTAAAAAAAGCCAAAGATATTTTCACAAATGTACGCAGATAATAATGCAAATGATCCTAACCCTGACCCTCCCAGAATTTTTCATAATCTCCAACAAAAAAAATTTTTTTTGTTTACAATTTTGGGATGAATTTGTTATTTTATCAACAAAACTTCAATATTAATGCCTAATTTTTCATTTTTAACATTTCTTCAACCTGTTGCGTGAGCGCAACATTGGGAAGGTAGGGTATAGAAATTCGATTAATAGAAAAACGTCTGTTTCTTCTTGAATTCTTTGAAATTCTTGTATTTCGTCGAGAGTATATAATATTTACCTTAAATGTGATGATAAGCATAGAAACGATTCTGAATTTTTACAAAACATAGTCTTAATTTACATTTTATACACCGTACAGTTGTTATATTATTATTGTACTGACCACATCGTCCTCGTTCATTTGCTCTTATTTATTCTGGAAAGTGAGCGACTAATTCACATCGGGCTTGAGCTTCGAGGTGCTGGAATTTGGCACTGGACTTTCGGTCATTATTTCCTGAAGTGCCCTAATTTGATAATGACCATGTACGACCAACAGTTCTTCTCTTGCTGGCTCTCCCCATATTTACTTTATTATAATTTATCACAAACCGAAAGTCGGAATTCCTTCAATAACAATTCTAGGAAGTCTTCCCTACTCCTAGCCATCTAATCATCAAATATCTACTAAGTATACAAAAAGAGGATAGTACCAGCGTTGGGATTTGTAACGTTCTAACTAACTAAATCGTTATGTCTATCAATCCCTCCCATATGTGTATTGCACTTTTTAACGATTGCTGGGCACTGAATTTGAGTTTTCCTGTTTCGTTCTGGATATCACTGATATAAAGAGCTTTGAAGTTCAATACCATACAATTAACTGCCGAGATACATCGGTTTGCTGTCTTGGAATTTAATCATAATGAATTTATTTTCAAAAGATTGAAAGTCGAAAGCCCGCATCCTTTGGCTTTCAAAACCTTGTTACTTTTGAGAGAGGGCATTGCTCAATCCGATTTTTTCGAAAGGTCCCCACAGTATGAATCTGCATTTCCTCCAATAAATATACAAATAATTATACGCTGATGTAATAGTTATCACAGAATATTGTAAAATTTTCAGTCTCCCCAAGGGACTTCAATATTTTAATTTCAATAAAAGCAAGCGAACGCTTTTTCAGTATAACTCAACTGTAAATCGGTAATCCATGACTACATTCTGTAGAATGGTAATTCACCCATTCTCTAGCTACTTCTAACAAAAATTTTTTATATCTTATTTTATTTTCTGGAATAAATCGGTGCTCTCAAATATGTTTAAAGTGCTTGGACCTTGAAAAAGCAACATCGAGTATATTTGGCCATTAGTATCCGCAATTGATATTATTTGATATCCCCAAGGGTTAGGCTTTTTGAGATGTGCTGTGCTTGTGCTGCCCCTCTTCCCCTTTTTATGGAACCATCGTTTCGTCTACTGAATATACACCATCCACAGCTCTGAATTTTAGGCAATTCGCATTGATAATATTGAACAGGGACGTATTTTGATAAATAGATCCATACCGTTTCGATCAATGCTACTATTATCTACAAAGTGTAAATTATTTGTTATTTTGAAAAATCTATTTTTTATTATGACGTCTGCTACCTTCGGGACACGCGTTTTATTTGCCCAATAATCTGATATAGCTGGTAAACTCATTTTGCAACTCATTTTGGCCTTATTTTAGTCTAGATCCAGTTTTTGGCAACAATACAAATAACATCCCTCTATTATCAAGTCAATGGCGTCTTAAGAAAGAAATTTGAGGAAATATTCTAAACTTATTGATGTTCCTTCCGAGAAATATTTCTTCCCTTCATAGGCAGGTATCGCTCCAGCCAAATAGTTTTTCCCGTACCCTGACATGGTTATTTGTTTTATTCGGTGGCCAACCCCTCGGCTTCTTTTTGGGTAAAAGGTCGAGATCCTCGTCGTATGAACTTTCACAGTCCTCTTCTTCAATAACATTTTGTCTTTCATCATCGACTTCTAAGATCCAATCGGCGTCACAAACGTCCGACTTTAGTCGATATTCTTCGTCGTCATCCGAAACATCCAAACAATCGGATATATCCGGCCGTGGAGGAACAATAGCGCGAGATGTACGCCGGGTTTGATATCGCAACATGTCTGGACCACGAAAAGATTTCACACAAACGGAACCAGACAAAATTTACACAAAAACTAAAATTAAAAAAAACCTTCCTTTCGTAAAGAATGTTATTTTTCCGTTCTGCAGATTTTTGTTTTTGTATTTTTTTCTCGCGATTTTCTCTTATTGTTCCACAAATTCTTATTTTATTTTTCAACAATATTTCAGCCGTAACCACACAATTGTAATAATTATCTTGACAAATGTAGTACCATGAACCAAGATATGGCAGCAAAACTAAATGGATTGTTTCCTGTCATTTTTTCCTCCACCTGTTTAAATCTCAAGGTTATATATATGTAGCCAGTTTATCTTTCACTAACCATCCTGACTGAAACTCCATACATTGTAATTTTCCGGGGATTATATGTCCTGAATATTAAACGTCTTCTCCAAAGAATTATTGCCTCATGAAGGGGAAACTGTTGTCTGGGTGTATAAATCGGTCGAAACTTCATTAAAAAATAATCTAAAAGGGGTTTCAGTTTTGAAAGTCTGTTGCAAGGAACTGCAGTTTGCAAATTGTCGTTAAAATGGAGAGACGTCAATATTTATTTGAAGCGCTTTCTTGGCATAGGGGTTGAAAATATAGTAGCTTCTATTAACGGATCGGTTGACCAATATTCCCTCCAGTGTGACTTTGAGTTAGTCCTATAATGATGCCCCAGAACCTTTTTCATGTCAGTACTAGTAACTATCTCATGTCAATATTAACAAGACGATTAAATGGTCCAATTAAAAACATGGACTAATTTTAAATATTTACCACAACTTTTATATAATTTTTCAGTCTGTTAGTGGTACCGATTTGTTTGCACCACATGCAAATCGAAAAAGGCGTTACCGAAGATTAACTTTGTTACGTGACTAATACTTTGTGATTTTTCAACAAAAAATTCTTCCTCGAAAAGTTCGCAATGGGCCATTTAAAAAAATTAACAATAACGATTGATACGTCGCGTTCTAACTGAAAAAATGGTAAACAACTTTATTTTACCACATTTGCTTATAATCTGAGAGTTTCTGAATAATATATTTACACTTAGAATTATAAATGAAGGAAAGACAAATGGTCAACAGCAACCACAATTTGAATGTATCGTCATACATCGTCAATCACATTTGGATATCGAAAGACGTCATATGACGTTATGACGAAAGACGTCATATGACGTTTTAAGCCAATGGTGTTGAGAAACGTTGCGAAGCTGCGGTGTTTCGTTAACTTCAGAACTCCGTTAGACTTTAATCTTCAGCGAATGCATGGTTAACAGCAAACATATATAAACATGGATTCATTTGGATTCATATTTGCTATATAATGTCTCTTATACAGCAAATATCAAATATCTTTGAAATAGTTTTTGTTTCTATGTATCCACAGATGTGTCGCATCAGTGCCTTTGTTAACTCGCCTCCAAAAACAATTCAGTTGTTGGAACATTGTTCAGCTCACTCACCCAGAAAAAAAATTTGCCATCAAGAGGGAGCATTGTTTGTTTGCTTTTCCACTAAATGTCAGCAGTTGTTCAACAAATCGACCAAATTCCAATCAACGTGACTAAATTTTCTTCAAAATCGGTTATGCTATTAGGCCTCATCTAGGAAGAGCGCCTCCAAAGTATTTTGCAAAAAAGCTAGCCTTTCAATTAAAGATAAAATCCAGTTATTAGTTGTTTTTGATTTCCAAGTAAACTGACGCATCTTGCAGACAACAGTGTGTAACAGAACAACAGAAATACACATTCCTGTTCCAAACAGGAAAAGAATTCGGGAATCATCCCCGGATGAAACCCTTCTCAGGGACAAGAACATGATGGCCAAAAATAGAGTCACAACAACGACGAACAACAACGGATTCACACCATTAGTCAATCTTCAAGATGTCAACGACCCGATTAACGAGTTGATCTCCACCAAAGGGCAATCAAAGGTTGAAGTTCCTCGTATCACATTTACAGATCTACCGGGGATTTCTATAGACGCGATTATGACGGAATTAGAGATTTCTCGTACTGAATCAAGTTTATGTCTATTGGAACAAGATTATTCCTCGACATAATGGAAGATTACGACAAAATCCAAAAATATCTCATTGTGAAAAAAGTAAATTCCTTCCACGAAAGTAGTACTATCAAGGCTATATGATTTGCCTGTAGAAGATCTGAAGAAAGTCCTAAAAGCTGACTATAAGCTCACCGTATTCGACACAAAAAAATTTATTGCAAAAACACAACATCGGAGATGTGTATACTACTTGCT
Source organism: Stratiomys singularior (assembly GCA_954870665.1). Lineage (NCBI taxonomy): Eukaryota > Metazoa > Arthropoda > Insecta > Diptera > Stratiomyidae > Stratiomys > Stratiomys singularior. The sequence goes on from OX940877.1 coordinate 66,879,995, forward strand.
GTACACGTTCATGCAACGAGGAACAAAAATATCTGAATCCCGTACAATAAAAGCACACTGAAGTGAAATGTATGCATACTATAATGAAATGGAACAACTATAACCATAGTAAGAACGCTCCAACTCAATTTCGTAATTGTCGGCTGTATGGACACGGTTCTTCAAATTGCCACCTACCTACAAAGTATTCTATTTGTAGTGGTAATCACAATTTCTCCATGTGCACTGTTACTTATGCAGAGTTATAATAGTTAAATTTAGGTGTAGCAACCCCCTCATGGGCCTACTAACTCCAAAGAACCCTGCGGCTATACTGCAGTAGACCTTCGGATCCAACCCAGCAGGTGGGCTGGGACGCCTGGTGGATGGGTACATAAAAAGCACCATGAACATAACGGAGCTTTGTCCCAACTAACATGCATACCTCCCAGGGAGCTCAACAGAGACGGCACTATACGAAGTTGTAAGCAGAATAGGGAGGAACTTTGCCATCAAAGATTACACTTTGGCGGTCTTCATTGATATCGAGGGAGCCTTCAATAATGTAAAAACTGGGAGCATAGTAGCAGCCATTCAAAGATATGCAATAGACCCATATCTAACTAAATGGATGATGGAGCTACTAGCTAAAAGGAAGATTACAGCCGAAGAAAACGGCGTAACCTTGAATAAATGGACAAACAGGGGTACACCACAAGGTGGCATAGTATCACCACTTGCCTGGGTACTCACAGTTAACCAAATAATGGAAGACCTAAACGGGAAGGGTTTCAAAACGATAGCGTACGCTGACGATATACTGATAAGTGGAAAGTTCCCGGAAACCATGTCGGAATTGATGCAGACCGCACTCTCACATCTTTTTGAGTGGGCGAAGCTAAACGGACTGCGCATCAATGCCGACCAAACGGAGATTATGATTTACTCAAAACGCCGTAAACCAGAGACATTTTCACCCCTGACCATTGACGGAAAACATATCAGATTAGTAAACAAGGTGAAATACTTAGGAGCAACCTTGGATAGTAAGCTAACTTGGACTCCACACATAGGAGCAGTCCGACGGAGAGCTACAGCGGCGCTCTTCACAATGAAAAGACTAGTGGGGAAAACCTGGGGAATAAAACCCAAAATTGTCCAATGGATCTACACAACAGTAGTGAGGCCAATAACCACCTAGGGGGCATTGGTTTGGTGGCAGGCATTACAAAAGAAAACCATTGCAAAAGATAATAATTCCAAAATAATAATAATAATAACAATAATAGGTATAGCAACTGTGGTGTCACCACTACTCAAACGCTGTTTCATGTAAAAGCCGGCTGGAATATGTTGCCATAAAGGAGAAGCTTACCAAGCGTAAATCCCGGTATAAGACCTCGGTGGTAAATTTTGACAATCGGGAAAGCTTTGATGGGGATTTTCCAAGCTTATCAAGCTTACCAGCAAAATCCACCGACGCTAAACATCCCATCATAAAGCGCTCAAGCAAAGATAAATCCTCTAGCCAGCACTTCAGGAAACTCAAGCGGCCCAAGCAGTGAACTATTTTCTGTGAAAAGCTTCTTGATCAAACGCACGGACTTATAAAAAAGCTGATGTCATGCAAAAGCAAAATTGACCAATACAATGTGCAGTTTTAGACATTGTTCTTAATGACAGTAACATAAATCTATGGGAGATTGCCGTCCTCCAAGCTCTCCATTCTACACATTTTACCACGTTCTTCGAAATTTAATTTCCTAATTACACCTAAAAGACATTTGAAAACGTTCTCTTGTATAGTAAAGCAAACTGATCAAAGTTCAGAAACGTCGTCAATAGCAACATCCTACTTAACAGACATTTCTACAACTACAGATTCCATTGAGAAAGTAGACGACGAAATCGATCTATTAAAGGGAATTATTTGGAATGCTATCCATTGTAGTGTCCAGAATAAGCCAATATCTTTCAAAAGTATTCAACTGAATGATGAGAGATTATCCTAATCTATGCTTGATAACCTTGAGTATGGCTCTCAAAAATTTTGGAAACTAAAATGGAGTTTGAAAGGGAATCCAATGAGTAAACCATACCCTTGAGAAGACGCCAAAGCAAAACTACTGGCGAATGCCTTCGCGATACATCATTTTGTCATCTGGTCACACTAACGTAATCATTTACTCAATGGTGAATAATTCTGTTGATTGCCTCTCCATGCCAACAACCATACCACTTTCTGAGAGAGTTAAGCCCAGAGAAATAGAAAGGTTGCTCCGAAACCTGAAACCCGATAAATCTGCAGGTGTTGATCTAATTCCCAAGAAAGTGTTGAAAAATTTACCAAAGAAAGCAATAGTATACATAAGTCATTTATGCAATGCTTCCTTCAATCAGTAGTATTTTGCAGTAGGACGGAAGCATGCAGTAGTAATTCCTCTCCTCAAGTTAGGCAGAGCTCCTTCCTTGTGTACTAATTATAGGCTTACAAGCTTGTTCCAGCTTTGGAAATTTTTTTTGAAAAGCTGATTCTGAGACGATTAGAGAACTTTGTAGAAATTCACAATATTAATCCTGAACTTTCAATTAGGTTTTTGGAATAAGTTTTAATCAGGTGTTCAGTTTTGTCGTGTATTGGATGAAATAAAATCAAAACTTAGGCACAAACTCTTTATTGGTATATTGAAAAGCCTTCGATACTGTTTGGCACCGAGGTCTTCTCTACTAATTTGTTACTTTTGAGTTTCATCCTTATTTGATCAATCTGATTCCTTTCTTAACGACAGAACATTCCTTGTAAAAATTTGTGATACCGAATATAATCGTTACAACTGGAGTGTCTCAGTCCAACGTTATTCAACATTTTCACAGCACACATGCCTGTACTGACCAACTGATCAATAGCCACTTTTGGTGACGGTACCTACTTATATGCAACATCATCGGATCCGGGTGAGATCACGAAATTCACGAAAAATTGATCAAGAAAATCATTCAGTGTTTTCATCGATGGAAAATCAAATTAATTATTGATAAAACCAATGTTAATGTAAATGTCACCGTGTTCGCCGCAGTTCTTATTAGCGGTGAAACTATGTAGGGTCCAGGGGAGTCTCTGCTGAAAATAAAGTGAACTCCACCATGAAGCTCATCAAGACTGCGTGCGACTGCTTTTTGCCTAGGTGATGGCCTCCACACGTTAAGCCTTCTGTGTACTGGTGGTCGGCAGAAATCGCTGAAAAGTGTAGAAAATGTCACAGTCACAGAAATCGAGACGAGTAAGGTTCCCGGACGCTGGCATACAGGGCGGCTATAAAACTCCTCCGTAGGCTGATTAACGAGAGCAACGCTGGGTACGATAATACGCCGAGTGAACGAGTGGTTGACAGACCGTGGGCTTAGCCTAGCGATTGAAAAGACCGAGGTTGTCATACTGAACAAGAAGCTCATCTCTCGTGTTATTCCCATTCGGACAAACAATGATCGAGTCAAAGGGATCAAAAAAATATCTTGGCTTGGTGATGGACTCGAAATGAACTTCTTCGAGCAGATTCGAGCGACAGCAGATAAGGGTGCTGTGGGAGTGTCAGCTCTCAATCACCTGTCTCTGAACCAGCAGTGCTGGTTTTTTCGATGGTGGTTTCTGTTATGCTGAAAGGAGAAGGACCCTAGCTTTGTAGCAGCAATGATGGGTAAACGAAACGCGAGGCAGATGAACTGCACGGCTCATCATTGACTTGGGGCCATGGTTCTGCAGAACGCATGGTGAGACTGACTATTACCTGACAGAGCTACTCAGTGGTCAAGGATATTTTCAGTCTTACCTGTATAAGATGGGAAAGTTACCGTCTCTAACTTGCCTGTTCTGCCTGGGGATGACAGATAACACCTACCACACGTTCTTTACGTGTGCAAGTTGGACAAGACTTCGTTCGAATTTCTCGGAAAAAACGCGAGCTTTCTCCAGAAAGAAGACAATTGGAACTGTGTGTCGCAATACGTACGGACAGTTCATCTTATAAAGAAGGGTATCATGGATCGCTTGGTACCGCAGACGGAAGGGGAATCTCTCTCCCGGCAATCCTCTTCCTACCCATCCATCCGTGCTGAAAAAGGGATTTCCCTTTACCTGAAGGTACCGCTAGGCGATGATAAATGAGCCCTAGTCCGAAGTAATGTGACAAACAGTTCCAGGCTAGGTTGTCAGGGTAGACAGGGGAGATGTTTAGTCAGTAGTCGGGTTATGACTGGGAGTCCGACACTCATAGACTTCACCCCCAACCATAAAAAAATTGTTACTATCATTATTATTATAAACTAAAGTAACAAAAAGGCTATTTACAGCACTCACTTCTTTGCGCACTACAAGGAATAACGGCAAAGGTTGACAGTTTTGTTGAAACGTTGCTTGAAAGAGAATCTGTGAAAAAAGTGAAATGTAGCCTTACCATGAATGCATTCTACTTAAATTTGATAAATTCTGATATGACTACAGACCGTTAGGAAGCAGATTCTGTAACCAATACAATAGTAAATTTGCATGTCAAGTACAAAATAAATAGAGAATGAATTTATTTTCAAAAATGTTCAAACTTTATCAAATATTACAGAACTATGCACCTTGGGTATGCAAACCATGTATTTCATGTTGTGGCTTCAAATAAAATAAGTTTATGTTGCATTGTCTATAATTATTAACTTTTATTTCTAATAATTTATAATGATGTATAATAATATATTTACTGTGAAAAAATTAAAACTTTCTGCTGACTTTGAAGTTTCTGCTATTTTCTGCTGACCTTTAATACATTTAACGTGGATGAAATATACTTCGTTTTATTTTGCATGATTACTAAATTTGTAAATTGAAAAAATTTGCATTGCTTTTTTCAAAGTATTTTTATTATTACATCACAGTCGATTATCATATTTACAGTACCAAGTATAATGTTTTGGTGTTACTGAAAAATCCACTTTAATACTGCCAAGTTTTTATGTTACCCACAATGCCCAATCAAAAGTGTTTTCTGTTGAAATTTTTACATTACGAGATCTATCTGCAATATAAGTTAGAATCTTCATGTTGATGGTGTTATATAATAATCACTATTACTTACTTTCAGCCAACGAACAACCTCTCCTTTTTCTAAGGGTCGTATGGTATGGAGTATCATTTTCAATGATTGGTCGTTTAATTCCTTCAGATTGAGGCCTTACCACTCCCTAAGTTTCAAATGGTTCCACATCAAATTTATCAGAATCGGCTCTTGATTCCTTTTCCCTTATTTTCGTTTTTCTGTGACTCAATATCCTTTTAATCTTTCTCCATTATAATGATTTTTGAAATGACTTAACATCAAATGTACAAGGCAGTAATCGATTTGTGACTTTTGTAAAGGAATATGATTGAATACAAAAACTTTTGACAAAGATTCTTTAAAATCGTATAGAAAATTTCTTCACACCTGTAATCAATGACATATTTAACTGTACACCCTTTAAATAAGTCAAATGCACTCACATACAGAAAAAAGTTCCAGAAGTTTTAGGTTCTTTGAACCCATAACATAACATTCTTTGAACATAGTTTTAAATCAAAAACGACCTCACTTTAAACGCCCCGTTCATATAGTATTAGGCTTCTAGACTTCAGTTTCGTGCATTTTATTAGACAAATTTATGCAATTGACGTCAAAAATTCCTGAGGTTTTGAAACATGAAACGTTTGCCGTGTTACTTACAACAAATATGTTATTTCATGCAGCTTAAAGTTTCTATGTTCGGTTTTGGTAATACCTAACATAGAAACTTTAAATACTTCTTCTTCTACCATATACTTCTTAACACTACACGTAGCAAAGTTGGTCAATTAACCGCTGGAGAAAATATTTTCGTCATCTGGAAGAAAGAGATAGAACAAGCAACAATAAATTTCTGGTTCCGGCATATTTCCACTGCGACTTCGAGTTATATAGTTAATTCGATCAATCCAATTTTTTACTACTTTTTCTAGTATCTACCTCTTCCTACTTGCCTACCCTCCTAGGTCGAATATTGGCTTCCAATGAATAATCGACATTTCGGCGTCTTCTTCAACACTTCGCGCTACAGCAGCAATATTGTCATCGGTACACACACTTTTTTTGACTTGTTGATGGTTTTGAATCGAGAACAGTAAAATCAGTGCGAAAACGATCAACAAATGTACGAATTGCTTGCTCACTAGGCCGATAATGTTGACCGTAAAATGGACGAAGTGCACTATGAACTACGTGAACAGGTTATTTTTTTCCTAAGTAAATTTCCAGAATTTGGAAGCGTTATTATGCCATAAAACGAATTATTATAAATTGCCTTACTGAACAGAACTGTCAATATAGTTTGACATTCTCAACTGTAGAACCATAAACAACAACCATCGAAAATACTCTTGCAGCTAAAATAACCCTCATTATATCTTGTTTACGGAAGCGTTTCAAGTGTAGTTTCTCGATAAAATGAAATATTGACTAAGGAATGGGAGGAAACTAACTGATTCTTATAAAATTTTACTACTCTCGATTGAATGTATTCATTTAGAGATGTTATCTCTACCCTAAAAGAGAAAGTCGAAAGTCCCAGCGCTGGTAACCCATCAGAGCGTATTATCTGCAGAAATATGTCAGGTTCAACAAGATATGCAATAAAAGTCTTATATTATAATGAAAGAACAACAAAACACGGCAATTATTTTTATCAGAACTTCAAGTCAATGTTGTCCTCCGTTTTAAAGGTGTTGTGTTTTCTAAACAAGCGAAATTGATTTCGATGATTTTTTCAATGTCTTATTTAGTCGAACAAAGAAGTGCCATTAAATAAATCGGATCAACGTCAATTTACGAACAACACGTCATGAAAATGAAGCAGTTGTAGCTCAAAAATTATCGTTTAGCAATTGGGAACTTTGTAAATATGGATGCCATTTAAATAAGATTATTTAATCAGTTTTCTTTTTATAGTTCATTCTTACCTTAGAACAGTAAAATTTCTTTGTATGCCAATTAATCAATTTTAGTAAGTTAAAGTAAGTTCTGCCTATCAAGACGTCTTTATACGCATAGTTAGTTAAAATGTGGTTTAGACGTATGTTTCCGACCTAGAAACAAATAAACGATCGAGCAGATGTTATGCAATGCCAAGAAGAGACAAAGTCATCACGCAAATGTAACGCAAAAATGGTAGAGGTATAGGATTATATACCTCTATGACGAAAATCAAGATTACAGTTGACAGTTTCATGCTATTCTCTCTTTTTTCCCGCTAAAGTGTCAGCGAGGAATATTTAATTTTTTGCATGAAGAAATTGGCAAAAAGAGATCACATCCATGAACGAACATTAAAAAAAACACCGAGGAAGATATTATTCCAAAAACGGAGGATGTGGAACTAAATTCACCTTGTCGTGGAATTTCTATAAAAAGAAGAGAAATAGGTTTTCCTATTTTGAAAAGGACAGAACGAGAGAGTTTTCAATTACACTTAGAAAGTTTGTCAAAAATTTTACACAATATTTTTCAAATGTCATACTATAATGTATTATTCGTTTTAATGAATAAATTTCAACTGTTCCATAAAAACTAATCACAAAATTGTGCCTTTTTTCACACGAATTAACCCCATTCACCCCTTAAACTTCAGTTATTAGTATAATACGTTAAAAGTTAAAGTTAACAAAAATAACGAATATATTCAATTACTTGGTTTTGAAGAAAACTTTATAAATAATATCACATTCCTCAACGTAAACCAAGAGAGATTATAATAATAATATTAATATTCATATAAATGAATGGAAATCGAAATCAGGAACCCAATGGAACAATAAGATTTTAAAAAGATACAAAACTTGGTAAAAATGTGGTACATTACAATTCAAGGAACAACTTTTAGGCGTTTTCTACTTCTGTCAGGATAACGATTCCAAAAACGAGGTCTATAATGTTTGAAGCTGGCTCCTCTTTAACTGCTGTAATGTAAGTAAAACTGATCTAGTTGAAGCCCTGAAGGATGAATGAGGGAAAATTCCGTCAGGTTATGGCCAGAAGCTGGTTCAATTGATGTCTAATCGCCTGGAAAAAATAGCCAAAAAGGGTTCCCAACAAAATATAAAATCATGAGACTGAATTGTATTTTATTTTCTGTATTTATGTGGTGTGCGTCATTATTACTTTGGCCCAAATATGTGACTTTTCAAAGTTTTTCATTATTTTCTTGTCTTTGGATGAATGTATATGTATGAAATAAGCTGACAGTATAAATATTGCATTGCCAAGTTGTGCTAGTTGGAAATAACAACTGTTTAAACAATTACATGTGAAACTATGTCAACTCATATATCATTTATGTATTTGTGGGTTTTTTTGCACTATTAATTAGATTTAGATGTAAGGGTGGAAACGTCCCAAGTCCCAAGTACCAAATTTTTAGCAGTAGCGGGATAACGTGGCATGGAGTAGCCGATTCAAAGCGTCCGTCTGGCATACCCGATGGTGAGTTGCGACTTGTTGACTATTTCCTCTGACGTACCGTGGGAATTTTGAAATTTTTGTTCCGCTTCTTGGAGGGGTTCCCCTTGAAAGTTCCAAACCTATCACAATGTCAATCCTGAAATGAAGTTCTTGGTTCTCCAGATATTCTTCGTCCGCGTCAATGGATCATCCACATAAAAAATAACTATTTCCTCTTAAGTTCAGTCAGTAGCTCCTTATCATTGTCTTGTAGTCTTGTGTCGATTCTATCACAATTTGGATGTTCCTATAAGGCCATGTAGCTATACAGTCTTTTGAGTTGCATGCATTTTTCAGTTTCCTGAAAAATGAAACCATTAGTTTTTGCTGAAGTTCAGCTTCTGTTGGCTGGTCTAACGATTGTCTGAGCACAAAATGTTCAACTATGGCGGAATAGATCATGCAAGCTCCGTTCTGAGGCTTGTTATTGCATAATCTCTTCTTTTTCAGCTATCATTCAAAATTCATTCAGCTTCTTCGTCTTACACTCGAGTTGAAGAAAAGGTCACCGTTTACACCTTTGAGGCACCTGCCTGCTCCTTTGAGTTTTCGTTATAAATTTATTGTTTGTTCGAAGATACGTTCAGGCTGTGTTTGCAGCAGTTGAAATCAAATATTTCCAACCCGGGGTGTAATATCTTTACCCTTAAATTTCTGTTATAACCACTTCTTAGATAATTCTTAGGTCTTAGATATTGAACGGCCCAAACAATGGCTAACATTTCCTTCTCAATATTTGAATAACGTTTCTCACGTTTCTGCTTATATAGCATACAGGATATCCATTCTGACTATGCACTCCTCCAAGCGCATGATTACTAGCATCTGTTGTTACTTTAAATTTCTGTGAAAAGTCGGGATGTCCAAGTGCTGGTGCGGATGTTATAAGAAGTTTGAGTTTTTTGAAAGCGCCAATGTATTCGTTATCATTTATGTTGATGGGGATATTTTTCTTGAGGTATTTTATTAAGGGCTGAGCTATTTTGGCATAATCCTTTATAAATTTTCTGTATTACCCTGTTAATCCGAGGAACGATTTAATTTCCTTTGTTGTTCGTAGAATTTCTACTTTTAGAATTTTTTCAATTTTGTCAAAATTCGGTTTTATCTCATTTGTAATAATAGTATGACCCAGAAATTTAGTTTCTTTCTTTCTAGGACGCGCTGAAAAGTAGCTGGTGCGTTTTATTTTACATATTCGTAATGCCCGGTGCTAGTAGAAAACAACGTCTTTTCAATATCACTTTCCTTCATCTGAATTTGGGTAAAACCTTTTGCCAAATCGATGGTGGTAAAATATTTCGCCCTCCCGAGTTTCTCCACTATACCTTCAATGTTAGGTATTGGATATTTGTCGCTTTTGCGACAGCATTTAGTTTGCGATATTCAATTGCTAGTCGCCACTTCATTTTTCCCGAATCGTCTGGTTTTTTAGCAACTACTACAATTGGTGAATCATATGCTCTCCCGGATTATGCCTTGTTTCTAGCATCTCTTGGATTTGTCTTTTGATTTCGATATCGTGTACCTGTGGATGACTAAACACTTTTGAGTATATTTGATCATCAGTCGTTGTCAGAATCTCATGTTAAATTTTATTCGTTGCTGATAAATAACTTCCTTCAATGTAAAATAGATCTTTATTCTTCTTAATCAGCTTCCGCAACTCCGTTTTTTCTTCTGGGTTCAAATGGTCCATCGATGTTAACTTTTTCGATGGGTTCCATAGAGTGTATTTCTTCATATTGAATTTCATGTTTATCTTCTATTTTACTGTCGAAAGGGATCATATTTAAAAAAAAATGCAAAAATCTTTTTTCACTTTAGTTGATCCTACAATTTTGGCTCCCAGTATGACTTGAAATCGACAATTCTTCAAATCTGTCAACGTACATTAAGTGTAATTTCTGATTCCTATTGGTAGGTTTGTGTCCCCAAGTCCTGCATGCAAAAATTTTCTTCTACTACAATGGGATTAATATCCATTGGTTCTACTTGATTTTCCCTATAATTTCCTGCTTGATTCCTGTTAAAATGATTATTATAATTACATAATTATTGTGGTTGTAATTTGGTCGATAATTGTTAAAACGTGGTTGATAATTTGGGCGGCGGAAATTATTGTTATGATTCTGTCTGTGATATCTCGAATTATGAAACTGAAAATTTCTATTTTAATGCTGAGTTTCTAATAGTATTTTCACTGTCTTTATAATTAGCTTGTAGCAATTCATGATATGCTTCTTGTAAAGTTGTAACATTCTTAGTACGTAGATACATACTATCAGTTCGATTAATTTTACTTAGAAATTTCTCCAAAATTGTTGCCTCATTCATCTCGGGTGAAAATTCAAATTGATTCTCATTGCCTTATGCATATTTTAAATTTAACTTATCTAGTATATCACTTAAAACCCTAAAAGTTTCACATTTTCCCATGTTTGTTCCACTGTTATTTTTTTCACCTTTGGTTCGAAAAATCTAAAAAGAATCTGCGGATACACCTTGTCTCTTTAGACGACGACTGTGCCACTTAAGTTTTCGTTCTTTATACTGACCAAAAAAAATTATTATTACAAAGCTTTCCGCGCCCTGAATTAATACACCAGAGATTTTTTTCATTAGATAACTTGGTTTTATTATTACAACTTAGAATTACACCGACTACTAATATTCTAGGCTTCTTTCTTATTACTATTCTACTTTCCAGTTTCAGAATATTTTTATAAAGTTTTTTTGCTGACTGAGCTCTATAAATTTTGGGATCCAATATCATATAAGCTACATACAGATTTTCTTGCTGATCAATTTATTTGAGATTTAATATTAGCTAATGTAAACAACGTTTGTGATTCATTAGCTCTTAGAATCTTTCATCTCTCAACGTCAGCAGTTTTATACTTAAAATTCTGAATTAAGCAAATTCTAATACTTAATTTTAGATTGGTCAGCACTTCCTGGCTAGTGGTAGTGGGAGGGGAGAAAGTACATCTGAAGTAATGTTTAGGCGTATTTAAATACTCCATGCAAATCAAAACAGAACTTATGCTCAAATCATAGCCAAAAAATATTAAAAAGGAGGGAAATATTGTTACCAGTATTACCATTATTACGAAAGTTTTGTCCATTCATTTATACTACGTATGGAGATTTTTCCTTATAAATTGGTGAATTTGTACCAAATGAGTAAATTTCGGGAAATGCGGGCAGAAATTTCTATACCAAGCTGGAATATTTGTAAACACTAGTACAAAGATGGAGATTCAGTACGATTGTTAGTCTACGCTATATTCCAACTACTAATTCTAATGAAAATGATACTAAATTTGATGTTACAAAGTAATCAGATGTTGATTATTACAAACATTTATATGGCAAGGCTTGTAACCATCTAATTGAATATACTAATAATCCATTCTCATTTTTCTAATATATAGTGCATCATTTCAATTGAAAATGTAAAACGAAACCCATAAACACCCAACACCAAAAGTATTACAACATAAAAAATTTCATCATGAATTTTTTAAACTTGAAAGTATATCTTTTCCCTTTTACTTTGCGTTGACTATTAGTCCTTTTATCAACTGGCAACTCCGATCTGAGCATAATTGAGAATATTTGGTCCTGCTCAAACCGTTCTCTTTCAATTAACACGAAAATAACACTAGAAGAGACAATTAAGGACGTTGAAGGACTTTGGAAGTCGATGCTATTAGGAATTACATACAAAAATTAGTAGAATACTTCCTCCGCTGGTTGCAGGCAATTATTGAGTATACGGAGTACTAATATACTAAATTCTTGAAATATTTCCATTTTTTGTATTTAAATAATTATTTTGTAGCAATACTTTTGCCGCATGTTGCAATACATTGAAATACCGTTTTTCAAACCAAACGTAAAATAAACGGTTTTCTTTGGCCATTGAGATTTAAAAGTTTTGTTAGAGAAATTAAAGAAAATTCCATACAATAATTGGAAATTAAACTACAAGTTTAGAGTTGTATTATTAGAAGAGCAAGCCCTCACTGCATTGCATTGCATGTTATGATACAATAAAAGCATTATTTAATAGCATACCCAACCGAACAATGGTTGAGCCTTCTTGGAAACCCAAGACTTTTCTAACAGAAATATAGACGGAAATATTGACATACGATTTTTTTTGGGGGGTAAGGAGGTGAAGGCTATTTACGCCCTGAGTGTCGGACTCCCAGTGGACCTATTAGACTACCGACTAAACACCTCCCCTGTAAACCGGAGCGCCTAGCCTGGAAGCGTTTGACACATTACTTCGGGCTAGGCCTCCCAATTTTACGCCTTTTGGCGCCTTCGGGTTACAGGGATTCCTTCTCAAGTTGGATGGAAAAGAGGAGGAGGATTGCTAGAGAAGGAAACCCTCCATCCTCGACGCCTCCAGCCGATCAAGTATGCCGTTTGACAAACGATTTTGGAAATTGGCAAATGAAAATTGTACTTGGAAGAGAATAAGAATAGAGAAGAATATAATGACGATAGATAGAAATTTTTTATAGTAAATCCTTTGGCTTTAAAGAATAAGAAAGAATTATGATTTTATAGGCAGTCTAAAAATTAAAGATTCTCATAAAAGAATTAAAGCTGTATGTAAGAAATTCATGAAGACAGACAGTAGAAGCTTGCCTCAAGGGCTTAATGACATTGGGTGTTATTTTAACACACTGATACCGCAGGATTCACACGAAATTTAGGGACAAACAAACTCCCAAATCTAACTTAACCCATAATATATATGAAAGGGTTCTATACAACATAGTCGAAAAACCACAGAAATTAGTAAGCACACGGGAAAAACTGAAAGAAATCTAGTTTAACAAGTAATCACAAAAAATAAGTGAATCCCAAAGTCGCTTTCATTTCTTGGGAATAATAAACGCGGAAGATAGAGAGAATACAGAAGAATTTTTCGAGGTGATGGACTTGAATAATGATCACCTGATCGATATGACGAAGAATCAAATAAAAAACTAATTGAGCAAATTAATCAAATGATAACAACCCTTCAAGTTGGTAAGCAAATACTAGAATGTTTTTTCTATAGAAAGTTGTAGACAGGGTTTAACGTCTCCACCTTCAGAAACTTAAACTTTACTCGTTATGAACAAATACTAGGGTTGAAGGTCGGCTAGATTATTGCCTTTAAGCAAAACTACGTTATAAGCAACATGAGTGATTGAATAACTTTTCGTTACTTACCTGCGGCGAAATCCTTCAAACAAATTGTTCTGTCGGTTCATAATCAAAACCAATTTTAAATTCTATTGAATCTCGAAAACATTTGAAAACTGAACAATCCCGTGTATACATATTGTGACAAAATAGTTTCAAACATAGATGTACATACATCATATATTCATCAGAGATACATATGTTAATAATAAAAGTTTCACATACGTCAAAAAAGCCAAAAGGAATGATTATATGTTGTAGTGTTAGGAATTGGCACAGCTCTGGATATTTAATCCAGACAAATAAATAGCCTTATATCTTCGATGAATCACCATAGAACTAAACAGCCAAGCCAGATTATATTGAACCGATATCTGCCTACTACGCTTCGTCGTTTTTCAAGCTTGGAATATCTGATCCAAAGTTCATAAACCCTGTGTATCACAACTTCATAAATATTTATCGAAACAACCTGCACCGACGCTACTCCATTCTTTATTGTCAATTTGGTTTTAAATCGTGATTATCATTCAGAAGTGTTGCTTTGGTGAAGATTTGAATCGAAGCTAGTGGACCAGCCCCACACCTTCTACAAGAGTTTGGTCATACCTTTCTGTGCTAGTTCCTGCAGAGATTTCTCGTAATATTTTGATGGCCCTTAGAAGGGTTTGTTGACACATTGCTTTAACATTGATTTCATCTTTTTTAACGTCTGTTGCTAAACTGTTTTCACACAAAACTTCACAATGATTTTAGATAACACAATAATTGGCTAAAAAAAACTTTGTTGAGAATTAAAATTATGTTGCAAGCCTTGTTCTTATATTGCATTGATTCATTTGCAAACAGTAGGTGAAACGATTTTTTTTTCTTTAGAGTTTGGAGCAATGTATTGAAGGCAAAAATCATAGATTAAAGTTTGAAATTTAACGAGTTAAGACTACGAAATGACCAAATAACAATCTTAAAATAATTATAGACTATCCTTTACATGGCTGAAAAGGAAATGAGCTTGCGTATTACACTATTTACGTATTACCAAAGGTTGACACGGTCGAGGCAGTAAAGATGGTCTGGTATATTGACATCAAGTGCATTACGCGGCTATAAGAAAGTTTGAGACACTTATGGCATTTTCGCATTCGAAAGTATGTGTAACGCCTGAAGTTACATTCTCTTTTGGTCAAGATTTAACTTGGACCCTTACATAATATGTTCTGTCTTGTAACAAGGACGCTATGAGTGTTTCTCGCTATGGACGCTATGTGTGCGCCAGGCTATAAAAGGCCTTTTCTATATTTCTATTTTCTTTTCTATTTCTGGTCACTGTACCTATTGAACATTGTTTCCTATTGAGCATTCGAGTGTGCTTTTTGTGTTAATAACAGGCAACGATTCAAGTTCTATAGTTAATCTACACCTGAAGCCAAATCGAAAGTTTCCTGGAACGCTGGGATGTAACACATGCCTTCATGTGTTCTCTTAGAACGTAAGAAATTTGTCCCAGATTACTACCTTGAGGCTATTTACAACGGATCTTACAGTTGGCCCTCAGGTTCTTTGCCAATCTCTCCGTAATACATTCGTTATTTTGATTGGGTTGCAACCCCAATTTCTAATACGAAATATTTGACAATATTAGCATTGCGTATTGCAACTTCAATGGAAGTAAACACACCCAGCGGCGAAAATATTGAAACAAAAAAAATTTCAACGTGGTTTTTTCAAAAGATCAATTTAAAATCTACCCTTTTACTTTGCGTTGACTATAAGTCCTGTTATCACTGCGTTATTACTAAAGGATAATAGAACATGCCTTTGGAAAATCCAAAATCAATATATGCCTTCAAAATTCAATTTAATGATTAACCCCACGGTGACAAAAGTATTGCAACATGCGGCAAAAGTATTGCTACAAAATAATTATTTAAATGCAAAAAATGGAAATATTTCAAGTATATAGTATATTAGTACTCCGTATACTCAATAATTGCCTGCAACCAGCGGGGGAAGGATTCTACTAATTTTTGTATGTAATTCCTAATAGCATCGACTTCCAAAGTCCTTCAATCTCGAACGGAATGTGAATGTGAAAAACATTAGAACGGTTTAAACAGAACCAAATTTTCGTAAATATGTTTAAATCGGAGTTGCCAGTTGATAAAAGAACTAATAGTCAACGCAAAGCAAAAGGGAAAGGATAACTTTCAAGTTAAAAAAATTCATGATGAAATTTTTTATGTTGCAATACTTTTGGTGCTGGGTGTTTATGGGTTTCGTTTAACATTTTCAATTGAAATGATGCACTATATATTAGAAAAATGAGAATGGATTATTAGCATATTCAATTAGATGGTTACAAGCTGTTACGGGTTGGTTGACTTCACCCCTTCCCGAGACCTCCGCGGCACTGTCACCACGCGATACGGACAAGAATGGGAACCCGGAGTTGGAGGAAGAAGCGCCACCACGTTTCAAGCCACGATGCTGGACGGAGTAGGGGAAGCAGAATTGTGGGTAAGGAGCATAGATGTAAGACTACATTGTCATTAGTAAGTTAGCGTTAAGGTAATAATAGTAGCATTAACCAATGATCTTCCGACACGCAATACGAACGTGCAAAATACGCAATTGGGACCGAGTGAAATGTCGCGGGAAAAGCTGGGCAAGCTAAAGGATCAAAAGTTCACCTAGAGTTTAGATAACCGATCAAGGGATCAAGGATTAACCTGGGGAAATAACTCACGTTAATACGGTAGCGCAGGCATTGAAGTTTTAATGAGTGAGGGTTACATACGGGCGCGGGTGAAAATTGAACAGAAGCTGATCACTCCCGTCGGCCGGCACATCACGGCGAGGATATTTTTCGACACGTAACTTGAACGACGCTACACACATATGGCGCTACCAAGGCAGGCTGGAGGAGCGGCGGCAACCACAAAGCAACACTACGGGCACTAAGGGCATTTCAGCCAGATCACTACCGCCGTCGGAAGTGGCGGAAACGAAGGCCACTAAGATCACCCGGAGCCAACGGCGAAGTCAACCACCGGACGCAGCGCAGGAAATCCGAAAAACAAAACAGGGGAGGCTATGTGTTTTACTCACCAACTTCCCTATCCTAGATATGACTGGACAGTGAAGTTTATTTACTTTGTTATGTAAACATTGCGAACTGTCATCATCGCGGCGAATGTTGGGTAAAGTAGTTCGCGACGCAGATTTGCGGCGATCTACAGCGAACTGGGATTACAGCGGTGGCAGGCGAAGGAAGCGTTAATTTTTGGTTCCAACGAGAGGTGAATGTTCGAGGAACGGAATCTTGGTTGGTGGTAGCCGTTAAGGAAGATATATAAGGACGAAGGTGAATAGCGGTCGCTCTCTTTTTTTTAAGCGTTGGGAATGGGACGAGGTAGACGAACAGAAGGAAAGGGAGTGGTCGTTTAAAATCCTATTAAAGATAGAAATAAAGGACTAAAGACGTCTAGTGTAAAATTTAGAAACGATAGTGATAAACCTTGCAAGGACAAGAAGATAGACGTGCAGCCCAGTGAGTGAAGTCGAAAACGCGAACTCTAAATTATCGGAAAATTAAGTCGATTCAATTCGCGAGTGTGCGGCGCGACCGGACCGGGGCAAGGGGCCCATCGTGGAAGACTAGTTAGTGGTAGTCGTAAGCTAGCCTTAAGTTCTTCTCGTGTTATTTTGTTTTTCTTTAATCACTTGTTGTTTTTTTTTTTGTTCTTTGCTGTACATTTTTCTTTAGGAATAAATATCAAGAATTACCGGAAGTTTTCTTTTTCTTAGGTGAGCGCTAGATTGTTGCTTATATTGCAGGTTTCCTTCCGGCTTTGTGAGTGGCGACGAAGAAGGGTGCGCGTGAACGCGGAGCGCGCGTACACAGTGGGTTGGAGGTTCCACGGAGGTGACGTCGGGGGGTGGTGTGAGGATTCCGTGTTCTCTCCGAAGTTGATTTGGTGTGGCGACAATTTCCTCTTCTGGCTTCGCCCCGTGTGTTGTCAAGTAGTGTTCTTCCTTTTCTTCCAGGAGCGTAATCCGGACGAGCCGCATTCTCGCTTGGCGGCTCATCGGGGCCTTAACTGGGTAAGCGAGTGGCGCCCACGCCCGTCTTCGACGAGCTACCGGAGCCCAGAGCCCTAACCGGAGGGGTTTCGGCCTAGGACGCGCGAAGTCCTAGACGTACCGGAGTAATCCCGGTAACAAAGCATTGCCATATAAATGTTTGTAATAATTAACATCTGATTAATTTATAACATCAAATTTAATATCATTCACATAGTTGTAATATAGCGTAGACTAACAATCGTACTGAATCTTCATCTTTGATACTTTGATCTTCATCTTTGATACAAATATTCCAGCTTGGTATAGAAATTTCTGCCCGCATTTCCCGAAATTTACTCATTTGGTACAAATTCACCAATTTTTAATTAAAAATATCCATATGTAATATAAATGAATGGACAAAACTTTCGTGATCTGAGCAATGGTAACAATATTTCCCTTTTTTTTAATAATTTTTGGCCATGATGTTTTTCAGATGTTCACACCTGTTTTTTTTATTTGCATGGAGTATTTAAATATGCCTACACATCATGCAGATGAACCTTCTCCCATCCCACAACACCAACGTAACAAGTATGACGAAAGACTGATAGAAAATGTCATTACAATCTACAGAAGCGTCATGGAAGAAAAAAGAGCACTTCTCATTAGGAAGAAACAAATGATAGCCCTAAATCATTACAACACCCGACTCACTCATTGAGAGGAAATAATTGAGGCAATCACCAACTTATACATGTACATGGCTCCAGATAATTTGACTTCCAACTTAATAACAACCAGTTTCTCTGCAACCAATAATAACACCCCGAATATCTTAGTGGTATTGGTCGAGACGGCTATGAACTCCATTAAAAATTATAAAGCGATAGGTAATGACGGTATCACAGCTGAATCTTCAAATTCGCTGACAGAAAAACCTGGAAGGTACTGGCAGCAATTTACACTGATTGCATTAACGCAAGGTGCTTGCCTGATCAATGGAATAGTGCTAATATAATACTCATCCAGAAGAAAGGCAGCAAAGAAGACATCAGGAACTACACACCAATAAGTCTACTACCGGTCTTCCACAAAGTATTCACGAAGCTTATTGGCAACCGAATACAAATAGCCCTAGATGTCGAACAGCCACATGAACAGGCTCGTTTCAGAAGTGGATACAGCACTGTAGACCATAAGCTTACGGGCGTATGTCACACATTACGGGATGTCTTTAGTAGATATCAAGAGTATGAGCAACCCCTAGCATTGGCCTTCATAGACTTTAAGAAGGCGCTTGACTCAGTATTCCCTGTTGCAATAATTAATGCATTAATAACGCAAGGCATAGACAAAGCTTACATCGAAGTACTAGCGAACGTCAACCGCAATGCTAAAGCAAAGGTCAAGTACTAGAAGATCCTCCAGAGTTTATCACTTAAAGAGTGGTAAGACAGAATGACAACATTTCGTCAATACTCTTCAACGCCACATTAGAGAGCATCTTCCGAACTCTACATTGGGAGAGTAAGGGATTGAACATCCATGTTGAGCACTTCAATCACTTGAAATTTGCAGATGACAGAGTCCTGATAGCCAACAACCAAGAGGAATAACAAGAACAGCTGAATGAACTCAATGCGGCTAGTGGAGAATTAGGCTAGAAAATGAACCTAAACAAAACCAAGATCATGTTCAACGATTATACAAACAAGGACAAACAAAATTGAACAACACCCCACTATAAACAGTCGAAGAATACGTATACTTTGGTCAGCTAATACACAAATCCGGTTCACTACTACTAAAATTCAATCGACGAATCAAGAAAGCATAGATTGCTTTCGGGAAGAACTCGATTATATTCAAGTCTAAAATGAAGATGTACTTGAAAAAGAAAACCTTCAACCAATGTATCCTACCAGTCCTGCTGAAACATGGGCGCTAAAAAGAGGAATAACAAGGAAACTCCAGGTTGCTCAAAGAACTACGGAAAGATGCATGCATTCTGGGCATTACACGAAGTGATCGGAAGAGACTATGGTGGATACGCGAAGGGACCCAAGTGACAGACGTGATACATAGAGCAATATCCTTGAAATGGCGATGGGCAGGTCACTTGGCGAGAATGACGGACGATAGATGGACCACAAGAATAAAGCAGTGGTCCCGAGGAGGAATCAAACTTAGAAATAACTAACTAAGCTAACTAACTTAACTTAGAAATATGATTGAACAAGCTGAATGAGATGATTATAATGATGATGACACATTACTTCATCATTAAATTGGTTTAATTATGAAAAAAATATTTTTTCACCTGTCTCATCATCAGCAACTTCTACTGCCTGTGGAAACAGGACAATCGACATAACGGAACTGCTAACTCCGTACCAACAAAAGCTTCCAAAGAATTAAACCCCGTCCATTCTATACAATCTTGACCGATGTTCCACTTTGGATCAATCTGCTGTAGCCAAAAGAAAGTGTAACCCCTATCGGGGTTACACTTTCTGCAGCTAATATCAAATATACACTACGCTTATCAAATATTTTCAAATCAATGATTCCGTTCATGATGTCTCTAATGAAAATGTCCTTTCACTTAATTTTAATTGGCAATTGTAGATATCATCGTTTTTCACATTTTAAACTAAAGTTCAATAAGAAAAATGTATGATTAAGAAACCAATTTCATTATAATTTCAACATTATGAAAAAAGTGTGACAATAAAATATTTACTTAACGTAAAATGTAAATATTGACATTTTTTGCATTTCATGAATAAAAATGTTGTTTCCCTGCAGAATATTTTCTTTTAATAGCTAGTGAACGAACAATTATCAGAAATCGTCAGAAATGATCTTCAAAGTTCAAAAATCGAATCGTATTTCGTTTATTTCAAATCGCAAGTCAAGTTTATGCTTTCCGATATAAAATTTTAATGTAATTAATTTTCAATTATTTTTGAGTTTACTTTTCATCTTTTTGCTTATGATTAAACGGTACATTGTGAGCATTAACCATTTTCTAATGTAAAATGTATGCGGTTCAGTTTTTTGTAGTGACAAATCTATTGAGTCAACGTCCTTATAGTCTTGTATCCCTAAATTGTTTAATACATTGCCCTAATCATTTCAATATTTGAAATGATTGATATTTCGACAGAATTTCAGACATAATGTTCTATACTACTCTACTTCCAGGACGAATGGAGCCGAACATGTGAGAAACTAAAAATGGAAAAACTGTCTGGTCAATACAATGATGTCATCTGCATAGAGTGGAGGTCGATCATAGTGGTCATAGAGGTTATAGTGGAGGCCGGATTGTGGGGTGGAAGCCATGAGGGAGTTTACATGGAACTTTAACGGAAATGGAAATATTAAGGTGGTAGTAGTAGATGAGGCGCGGCCCAAGAATTAATGCTAGAGGAACTCCCGAATTCACTCTGATTATATTCATTGAAAATGATCATTAATGTAAGAAGTAAGCTATGTTGCATACTAATGGACTGATGTTCGAAGTTATTAAATTAGTCCAATGCACCACACTTCGCGATGAATGGAGCATGCAACGGTTACTTTTTTCATCATTAACCCAGTCGTTGTGTAACGACATTGTTTATTCCTTTCATACCTTTCTTGAAAGTTTCATCGCTGGGCTGGAATGAATTTAGCTAATGGCTTGAACATGTAACCCTCTCTAATATCTTCTATAAAGAAAGCATGGATATTGAAATTTCTCAGTGTGAGCTCAATGTGAAAAGAACTTGTTCGGGTGTGGCAAGGAAGCTTTTGAATTTTTCCCTTAAGGGACATACCTAGCTATGGGCGAGAGGAAAAATTTTGACAAAGATTTCCTGATTCGTCAACAGAAATAAAGCGGCAGCAGCAAAAAAGAAAAGAAAGTTGAACAACATCAGGTCAATCCTAGCCGAGCACATTATTATAAAAGGACATGATATAATAATTAACGACGCAACACCAGTAAGGGATACAAGAGAATCATACGCCCTAGATATCCAGACGATTCTAAGATAGAAGAATACTGTTGCGCTTTGCCAGGTGCGCATTTGCTCTTCGCAAATATTTCTAATAGTGAACAAAACACACGCAAATAATTTAAAATTAGGCGCTTAAAATTTTATTCCAAAAATCACTTTATACTTTACAATTATTTCACTAAATCACTATTTCACTTCAATTAGTCCACCTTTAAATTAATTAATTAAGCACTTATTAAACGTAATCACTTTTACCTTCTTTTAAATTACTTGACCGCACTATTTTCAACGCGGACTGTCGCTCGCTGTTTCACTAGATCCACAAGACTCTGCTCGTCGCTCGCCCTAGTTGCTTTTATACAACTACCAACCAACCCAGAATATTCCATGTTGATTGTTCTCGTGTTTACGCGCTGCACCGGGATTTGTTGTACTCAAGCACGCAACATGTTTACATTTACGCTTTCGAGAATTATCGATGTATTGGTAGTTGTAAACTTGTTTACGACTTTTCTCTCAAGACGACAACAGTGGCGCGTAAACTTTTTGGTCACAATACTCTTATGAACCAGGGTAGGGGTAATTGCAATTGCTGACTAATCACCTTAAATTCGAACAGTTTAAGTCGCTTTAATTACCCACTTCACTTAGTGACTTTTAATTTTAGGTTAAAGGTTAAGCACACTGTATATAAGTTGTCTTCAAAAATTAAAAAAAAAAACATTAAATTTTAAAACAACATAAAATTCAGAAATAAACACCAAATTGAAAATTTCAGAAGTTTTCGGGAGATCAATTTTCCATTTTCACTTACAATGTTGTGCGCAGAACTTAAGATAATATCTAGTTCTAACAAGTTTTTTTACAGTTATGAAAGATTTATACTATTATTTTTACTATTATTATTTAACTTTGGTTTCGATTATATATTATTCATTATTTATTTCCTTTTTCTATAATTAAATACAATGAAATATAAACTACACAATTATAAAATAATAGCAATAGTTAATGTAATTATTCTACAAACATTTAATGTAATTGAACATTTAATGTAATTTAATTGAAAGAAAGAAATGCAAAACTTTAAATATGAAAGTTGTGAGGCTTTTTCTGCATACAGCCGTATGTTTTTGTATGGAGTGTAAAGATGTCCAACTCCGCTTAAAACTTAATCACTGTTCACAGATTAAATAATCTCGGGCAACAGGTGAGCGATACCATACAATGTTAATTGATTTTAATCTTCCTCAAAGAAGCGGGTGTTCTTCATTGCCGATACTCCATCCAATATATATTCGTGATAAATTTTTTAATCAAAGCTTCTGCAGGACTTGCAATTTGATTTTCCAATTCTCCTTCGGTTTCACTAAAATCCATCACCATTTTTATCCTGTGAAGTATAGTCTCTAGTATTCAGCGGCGGTTGGCTCTGTCAAACTCCTAATACCCCTACTACCATATCTGTCGTGCCGTTCTTTCTCCTCATCCAACCCTGTTATCTTTCCAATAGCGCACTCGTCTATGCACTTCCTAGACAGAACCATTGCTATCCGCTACCTGACGCGTCCCCGGGTGGTGGATTGGGGGACCCGTGGATCCAAAACTGTTGACCATAAGGATGACTACGGGCTGCTGGTTTATAAGGAGGTACTGGGCAGAGTGTCAAATGACAGCATTCAGAACTGCGAAGTCAGGCTGCTGCTGTGTAGGAAACTGCGTAGCACGGCCAGGCGTGGCGGCAGTAAGTTACAGGAGTTCAACCCTAGGAGATGCGGGGTGTACAGGTACACTCACATCAACGTGGGTTGAACACACCGGTAACTTGGGAAAACATTTAATTTTTGCGATACTCACATAGCCAACTACCTCACGAAAGCCAGTCGCGAACCAAAATAGCATGTCTGATGTGAGTGTTTGTCCGTCCTGGTGATATCGAGAAAAAAAAAAAAAAAAGCCCAACAGCAAACCTGTTTCCTCGTCCCTACGCCACGTCCATTTAGTAGAACTCTATCCCGCTCCTCGGGCTTTTGTGTAATAATTTTATCCTCACATCCTCCTGTTTTGCAAACCTCTTCCCCAACAAAATGGTCCTACCTTAACGGTGGACAAGTCCACGCATTAAAAAATAAATGCGTGGGCCGAGCCGGTAAGTAGTTTAAGTATTTTAAGTAGTTTAAGTAGTTCAAGGGGCTAACCCATGTGGAACCCTGAATAGTAACAAAATTTAAAAAAATACTCGGTTCTGACCGGGGCTGGCTTGTCTGTTGATCCGAAGGGACATGAGCTCAATCACTTACGACGGCGGGTAGGCCTGTGAGGGTCGACCAGTCTGCCCAGGCGAGACATGTCGGGGCGGCGCCATGGGTGAGTTAATATGCAATCCCGGAGAGCGACCCAAGGTGTGTCGGTGTGAGCTCTATGCTTGAACGATCGGCAGTAAGAGTCAGTGGATAAAGTGTTAGAATTGAGGGGCGGAAGTGAACCGCCATGCTAAGGAATTATTCTTCCTCTCTCACGTCGAGCCGATAACGCGAGACTTTCAGTTGAGCCGAAGGCGATACCGTGATGACGATATACGGACGAAGTGGTTTTAGGAGTATTCAAAGAAGTTATTTCGGCATTACCGAAGTCGGTATAATTGCGGACGGATGACGAAGGTCCGTAATGGGATAAGATCTGGCTCATGGCGTGAATCAACCTCCCCTCAGCCTGTTGAGCCGGAGATGCGGCCGTCAGGTCTGCTGAAGGAAAACAGCAGGCAGGGCTGAAACAGGGTAATAGTTAAGGTAAACCCGGCCACACCTCATCGGGCAGCCGTTAGTGTCTCACAGCCCTGTGTTCCTTTCTTTTTCTTTTGTTAATGGTGGCAACTTACGAGAGTTTTGTATGCGCTTGGAAAATTTTTAAATTGATTTTTTCAAAACCATGGACACAGGAACGATGGATGCGAAGAAAAAACAACCAAACAACGAAAAACGAACAATTGAAACACCGGGGAGATGTGAACTCGTGTCTGAAAGCAGACATGAGAGCGCAGCGAAGGGAATGCAGAGAGGACGCCAACCCGACATCGCGGCGGCTTTTGCCCGTAGTCAGAAGATTGCGCGCACGCCGGACCGGCCCGTGGCAGACGAAAAAGCGCGAGAGACACCCATGTCCAGCACAAGTGCCGAGGAGGCAAAAGAGCCGAATACGCCTAAATTTTCGCTGACGGAAAAGGAACAGAACTCAAAGAGTTGTTCCAGAGAAGGGGACGAAGAGACAGCGGACATGAGTTCCTTCACAAGGAAGCAGAAGTTACTTCGGACTCTGCCAGCAGGGCCAGCACAGATGGACAGCTCCAAGTCCCTTTCGGGCGTCTCTGCCCCGCTCATCGCAGGTAAAATACCTCGCAACTGTGACCCGAGCTCTGAGAGCATACCTCCGGTAGCTGCTCTCAGGCGGTTGGCCGCAACAATCCACCATTGCGAACCTGACGGGACGATTTGTGGCGGAAAGGGGAACGAGGAGAGAGCTCAGATGAGTGCCTTTACTCGAAGGACGAAGGTGCTCCGAACTCCTAATCCTGCTCAAATGGTACGCTCGAATTCCGTTGCGAGCACAACAGCGCCACTCACTGGCATTGACGGAGCACGCCGCGATCTCGAACCGAGCCTCAAAAGCATGCCCCTGGGAGATGCTGTTGAGAACTCGATCGCAATGGACCGGCTGGATGAGCAGGAACGGCTGCAAGAACTTGGAAAGGTTCTGAAGCAGACAATAGCAGCGAACGGCCAAAAGACCGTTAACAAGGGGGTTACGAACGGCCTCTTAGAGATGGAGGAACTCCTGGACCAAATCGGCCACTTTCGACGCAGGTGGCTGAAAGCTGAGGCGGACCAAAATGCGAGAATGAGTACGGTGCTGCGAGCTGCAGAAACACCGGTTGCTCCCAAACGGGTGGCCAGCAGCCCTATCGAAAGGGAGGCTGAGAAAAAGAAAAAGGAAGAGCCGACCGATGATGGCTTTAAGACAGTCCTCAGCAAGGCCGCAAAAAGAGCCGCAAAAAGGCTAACCCTCGACGAAAAGACCCTCACTAAACCTGAGACGTCTCGCAACCCTGGTGCAACCCAAATGGTTGCGCGTCCTGCTAGGTTTTACCCTCAGAAGGAGCAGCCGGCTGATTCTGATACGAACTGCGTCCCTGGCAACCCGCAGATCGCTAGCCAGCCGAAGGCGAAACGGCAGCGTCGCAAGAGGAGAAGAAAGAAAAAAGGGCCAGCAATACTAATCAAACCGATGGATGGCAATTCGTACGCAGAGGTACTACGCCAAATCAAACAGGCGGTCAGACCTGAGGAGATGGATACATCCATAAAAGCAGTACGACAAACGCGAGCTGGTGGCCTCCTGGTTGAATTTGGGCCAGACGCAGCCAACAAAGACTCTTTTCGCGACGCAGTCCAGAAAGCAGTCGGTGAAAAGGCCAGCGTGTCCGCGCTCGAGCCAAGGGTGACCCTCGAAATCAGGGATATCGACTGCGTTACGGACGTGGCCGAGGTGGAGGAGGCACTGCAGAAGGAGTTCCGTACAGCCGGCGAAATGAAAGTGGAGGTTACCTCCGAAAACAGCAGGGGACAGCGAGTAGCTATAGTTGACCTCATCGAAAGGGACGCGAAACCAATGCTAGACAAAGGAAAGGTCAAGGTCGGATGGGTTGTGTGCATAATCCGGAAGAGGGCAGATCCCATCCGATGCTTTAAGTGCCTCGGTTTCGGCCATAAGGCGCTGGGCTGCAAAGGACCGGATAGAAGAGGCATGTGCTACAGGTGCGGAGAAACTGGGCACAACGCCAAGGCGTGCACCGACACAGCATGTTGTGTGTTATGTAAAGCAGCAGGAAAGGAGACTAAAGACCTGACTCATAAGTTGGGAACCGGGAAGTGTTCTGTCTTCAGGGAGGCTCTAAAAGACGCGAAATCGAAACTACGATGACCCGAGTATTGCAAGTTAACCTGCACCGGAGTGTGGTCGCCCAGGACTTGCTGGATCAGACCGTGAGGGAAAAATCGATTGACCTGTTACTGCTCTGCGAGCAGCACCACAACAGGGACTCTCCAGATTGGTTCCAAGACGAATCTGGCACCGCTGCCATCTGGGTGCGAAACGGAGCCCGACTGTGTGTTGAGAGCCACCGCAAAGGGGATGGTTTTGTGTGGATTCGTTGCGCAGCTTCGACTTTCTTCAGTGTCTATTTTACACCGAACGAACCCTTCGCATCCTTTTTGAGCCGACTCGATGCGCTGGAAGATGCTGTTATGAGTACCCGAGGGCCCATTCTTGTTGGAGGTGACTTTAACGGAAAGGCAATTGAGTGGGGCATGCACCGGACTGATCCTAGTGGAGCGAAAATCCTCGAAATGGCATCCAGAACTGGACTCGTGGTCGTGAACACTGGAAACACACCCACCTTTCGCCGCAGTGGTTGCCAGGGAACGATCCCGGACGTGACATTCGCATCCGAGAGTTTTGTACCTACGGTACGAAACTGGAGGGTTCTTGAAGATTATTCGGCAAGCGACCACCAGTATATTTCATTCGAGATTGGAGCTTCTACCTCGCGTCGGCCATCGACCCGACCAGCACCCAAGGGGTGGAATCTCGGAAAAATGGACACCGAGAAGTTCGATCACGCGCTTTCAAGGGGCATATCTACCCCAATGGCTCCGGTGGGACCCGACCAGGCCTCGGCTGAAGATGTGGTAGACCACACTATGAACGTAATCACCTCTGCCTGTGGCGCTTCTATGCCCCGACGACGTCCACGACATGGTAAACCTGCTGTGTATTGGTGGTCTCCGGAAATTGCTGCAAAACGAAGGGAATGTCACAGGCTCCGACGTATGGTGCAGCGCTCTAAAAGCCGAGAAGAGGCATGCGCTCGCGAGGTTGAGTACAAGTCCGCAAGAAAACTCCTTCGTAGCCTGATTAAGAAGAGCAAAGCGCGTCGTTGGCAGGAGCTCATTGAGGACGTGAACAGAGATCCGTGGGGACTGGGCTACAAACTCGTAATGCGAAAGCTTGGTTCGCTACGAGCACCTTGCATTCTTGAAGCTGAAAAAATGGACGGCATAGTCAGAGCGCTGTTTCCAACCCACCCCCTACGCCAAGAAGCAGGTACGGAAGAAGTGCAATTCGATGGCCCTCCATTCACTGCCGAAGAACTGGATGTAGCCATGGCGTCGATGAAAAAGAGGAAGGCTGCGGGACCGGACGGAATCCCAGCTGAGGTGCTACAGATGGTACATCAGCGTGACCCTAACCTGCTGCTCCGCGCTTTCAACTGCTGCCTGAAGGAGGGTGTATTTCCTCATCGGTGGAAGGAGGCGAGGCTTGTTCTGATTAGCAAAGGAAAGGGGGACCCAGCGCTGCCGTCGTCATACCGTCCGCTGTGTATGTTGGACGTCGCTGGAAAGGTTCTAGAGAAACTCATCAGGGGGAGGCTCACCGACGCAATCAGAGCTGCTGGAGACCTATCCCCTCACCAACATGGCTTCCGACCAGGTAGATCCACGATCGACGCCATTATGGAGGTGACGAGTGTGGTCCGGAGAGCAGAGGCGGACCAACGATCAAAGCGAATCGTGCTGCTGGTGACACTGGATGTTAAGAACGCTTTCAACTCTGCGAGGTGGTCGGATATCATAAGCGCCCTGGAAAACACCTTCAGAGTTCCCGAATATTTCTTGCGGATACTAAAAGACTATCTGAAGGACCGCAGATTGCAATACGCTACACTGGAGGGGCAACGGGTGGTAGACGTTACATCAGGAGTCGCGCAAGGGTCCATCCTGGGACCGGACCTTTGGAATGCCTCGTACGACGGGCTGTTGAGGCTAAGACTTCCGGAAGAGGCGCGACTTGTGGGGTACGCGGACGACGTGGCGGCTTTGGTCACTGGACGGTCGGTCGAACAGGTTCAGCTCAAACTAGGCACGGTGATGAGACAAGTGCGCGAATGGATGACAAACCGTGGGTTCACCCTCGCGCTCGAAAAGACAGAGGTGGTAATACTAACGAAAAAACGAATTCCCAGAGTTCTTCCTGTGGTGGTGGGCGATACAACTGTTGAGTCCAAGAACGCACTCAAATACCTTGGTCTGATAATCGACTGCAACATGAGGTTCTTGCAGCAGATCACGGAGGCCGCGAGCAAAGCTTCAGCGAGGGTGTCGGCTCTAAGTCGACTAATGGCCAATGTTAGGGGTCCGGCTCCAAGCAGAAGACGCCTGTTGATGAACACCACGGAGTCTATACTCCTGTACGGATGTGAGGTGTGGGCTGACGCGCTTGACAAGCGCACGTACCGGAAGCACTTGGTCCAGGTACAAAGGAGAGGAGCATTACGAGTCGCTTGTGCGTACCGTACGGTCTCGGAGCCGGCAGTGATGGTCATTGCGGGCTCAATTCCCATCGTTCTCCTGGCGAAGGAGCGCAGCAGGATCTACCTTCGGAGGGCGGAGCAAGGAAGGGAAACTATTGCGCGCGAAGAGAGGCAAAGAACCCTGGATATGTGGCAGAGCACCTGGGAAAGTGAGACAAGGGGAAGGTGGACGGCACGTCTCATCGGAGACGTGAGAAAGTGGTTCAACCGGTGTAGAGGTGAGACAGATTACTTCCTCACCCAATTCCTCAGCGGCCACGGATACTTTCGATCATACCTCCATAAGATGGGAAAAGCACGATCTCCTGAGTGCTTGTTCTGTCCAGGATGTGAGGACGACGCGTTCCACACCTTTTTTATATGTGGGAGGTGGGCTGGCGAACGAGGGTTGCTCTTCGAGAGAGTCGGAGAGCTCTCGCCAGAGGCTGTGCTGGATGTGATGCTAGCCTCAATTGACAAATGGAACTGTGTGGCACATTACGTGCGGGTGGTCCTTCTCACGAAGAAGGAAATCTTAGACCGGAGGCAGGCACGGGGAGAGGAAGGGCTGCGTTCGCAGTAATCCTATCCTGCCTCCAGCTGAGAAGCAGGAAGGACAAACAAAAAAATAACAAAAAAAAAAAAAAAATTACAAAAATAAAATGTAAATAACAGGAAAAAAAAAAAAAAAACTCAAAAACAAAAAAAAAAAAAATAAAATGAAACAAAAAACTGTCCTCCCAGTCCCCTCAGCTGCGATCCGAAGGCGCCATCAGGCGATGGAAGGGGGGGCCTAACCCGAAGTAATGTGACAAACAGTTCCAGGCTAGGTTCCCTGACAGGGGCGGTGTTTAAAGGGTATTCTGGTAGACAGGTCGGTACTGCTGCCAGCGAGTCCCTCACTGCGGATGTAAATGTCTTCATCGCCCGCCAAAAAAAAAAAAAAAAAAAAAAAAAAAAAAAAAAAATCACCATTTTTATAATGTATCTTACTTAATAATGCAGATTTTTCTGTTAGACTGACCCTGGAGCCAAGGTAGAAGATACATACATACAAGAAGCATTTTGGAAGAATTCCAATGTGTACCTCGAACCAATTTGTTGTAGCAAATAATCTGTCGTTTTTACAAGTATGAAAATCTGCGATTCATTTTTTGCTTTAAAGCGATAACAGTGTTCCGACACATTTATCAAAATCGAGTTCATCAATCGCTCTTTCAAGGTGATCAGTAACGGAATCACAGAGGAATTGGAAACACTGAGTGCATCCAATGTTATCTTGGTTATTTCTTGAAAAGGTTTCAGGAATGCAATTTACATTTCCACAGCTATTCATTCTGCTGAATTTTGTTGTGAAATTTTATTGTTAGTGGCAGCCTAAGGGCACCAAGAATCTTTATTTTACAAAATGCTTATCTTATCAGTGATAGCCCAGCGCAAGAATCAAACCATATCTGTTGTTAACGCTAATTTTTCAAATGATTTATTTAATTACAGAATTTTTATCTTTATCAAGGAAGTTAAATATTGTCGAATTCGAATTATTAATAATGAATGAATATATATTGTCGGGATTCCACAATAGTTGGTGCTCCAGTGGAAGGAGCATGGTAGGTGCTCCAGCGCAATCATTTTGCCTAATAAATTATCGAGCTCGCAAGACTTCTCGTTGTGGTTGTTCGGACGGACCGGATAGCACACTTGGAAGGTCGAAACTTGATACCTTTCGCCCCACAAGTGTGACAATACCGAAAAGAGCGACACACTGGCGGAACGAAAAAAAACAACAAAAAAACCAATTTCCGGGAACAACAGTAGAAAACGGGAACTGTGAAAAGGGGAGACGACGACACGCAGTGCGTGAGAGCAGGCGTTCGTATCTCATGCGTTTTTCATTTTTATTTGCCGCATTCCCGGATTGTAGTCGCATGAATTTTATCCCTGCTTTATATCGAACAAATTAGAAAACGCGAAAAGTGTGATGTTGTGGAAGCAGTGATTTTCCTTGCAAAATGGAAAAGCTGTCGCTACCGACGTCGTGAAAGAAGGTGACAGGGAAACGTGAAAATCCCAATTTCTATC
Source organism: Stratiomys singularior (assembly GCA_954870665.1). Classification (NCBI taxonomy): domain Eukaryota; kingdom Metazoa; phylum Arthropoda; class Insecta; order Diptera; family Stratiomyidae; genus Stratiomys; species Stratiomys singularior. The sequence continues at coordinate 66,911,296 of OX940877.1, forward strand.
TGCGCTAGAAATTAATGCCGCGCTTGTCGGCGATTGACTTGCTACGATTATTGCGGGGGCTATGTTGAAATCTAGTCTGCTCTAACGGTAACGGAAACGACATGAACAATCAACGAAGAAGGGAAGGTGAGCAAGAGAAAAAACATGGAAAGAATGATGTCTCCGAAAAAGAGGTAAGGTCGATGTCGTGAAAGCAATTTAAAAACAAATACATGAAATACTGATTCAACAACTTATCTTATTATGAAGGAAGTAATACCACACCTCCAGCTCTAATGGTACCTTTGTTCCACGAAAATTGAAATATTTTACTTATTCGAGTAGTGAAGAGGGAGACGAAGTATTTTGTTTGTTTTTGGTAGCCGTATAAATATTAGAAAGTATACCAGTTGCATTTCCGTTTGAAAATCATGCAAGCTAATTTATAAATCGCCTAATAACTAATAGCGACTAATAGTTAAAGGTAAAATACAAGACAAGAATTTCCTCTTAGTCAAATTGATTCCTATTGATATCGCATTTTTTCTATTGAAGGAAAATTTAGTAAGCGCCTGTCTCGTAAATTAATTCGTATTCCTATAGAAAATTCGAGACGTGAGTGGCGTCATACGTAGTTCTTAGCCATTTAAATGTTACTTTGTGTGTTTCTGTTCCGTTTAATAACAAAATCAATTGTATAGTTGTGCCTGAATGATTTCTTTGTCGTATGTCTCAAACGGATTTGGAACTAAAAGCCATTCCATAATTGGTATTGATTCAAATGCAGTTATTAGGAGTCGATTTGCTTATAGATGCATTCGCTGTATTATTAGAATGTGACCAGTTCCATTTTCTTTTACGATTTACTAGGAAAATGTTTTCATATCATTAATCTTGCATAGAAATTTATTTAAATTTATTTAAATTGAGAAAGGAATAATAATTACATTTAATTTAGTTCTTTAGTTTCATATAATTAGATTTAAATAAAGAAATTAATTGTTAATTGGAAATTTATTCTTTCCTTGCATCGGACCTTCTTGTTTTCAAGAATAAATTGATGGCCCCAAGGTAAGAGCAGGGGAAAGTAGGACCACACAAGTGTTTCGCCGGTTCAGGTTCCGCGGTGCCATAGTTTACAAATCATACATGTACAATACATGTTGTATTCGCGTGACAATTTTTTTTTTTTGGGTTAGGGGGTGAAGGCAATTTACGCCCGGAGTGTGGGACTCCTAGCAGCGCATGCTACCACACTACGCACTAAACACCCCCCCCCCCCTGTCAAGAGATCCCAGTCTGGAACCGTTTGACACATTACTTCGGGCTAGGCCTCTTTTTACTTCGCCCTAGGGCGCCGTCAGTCTAGAGAAATATCCCCCAGCTGGAGGGGGCAGGATGGAGGAGGACTGCTGGAAAGGAGACCTCCCTAGACCCCGCGCCCAAGGTTATCTATCGTATATTTTTTGGCAATAAGTATTGCCCGAGAGTAATGTGCCACGCAGGTCCATTTGTCGAAACTTTCCAGCATTTCTCCGACCAGATTGTCTGGAGAAAGCTCTCCCATCACCTCCCACAAGTCCTGCCGCATCCTGTTCTACCTTCTACAGTTGAAGAAGGTGTGACATGCGTCATCCCTTTCCCCTGGGCAGAAAATGCAGTCTGGGGACCGTGATTTACCAATCTTGTGCAGATAAGACTGAAAATACCCATGCCCGCTAAGAAGCTGGGTAAGGTAATAATCAGTCTCACCGTGCCTTCGATTTAGCCACGATCCCACCTCCCCTATAAGGCGGGCAGTCCAGCGGCCATTGGAGTCGCCTTCCCATGACTGTTGCCACTCGAGTATTGTGCGCTGCCTCTCTTCAGGGTTGACAGCATATCTTGAGCCCTCCACTTTACGGTCATAAATTCTCCGTCGCTCTCTAGCAAGGAGGGCGATGGGTATGACTCCTGCGATCACCAGCACCGCCGACTCAGAGACAGTGCGGTATGCAGACGCTCCGGCCCAAACCTCAGAGCCGTACAGTAGCACTGACAACTTAGAATTCGCAGTAGTTGTAGTAACGTAGTTTATGTTCGAGAAGGGCAGGATTTCGGTTAATGAATGCGCGATCACAGTTGTATTTATTTTGGAATTTGTTTGTTGTAAGAAAAAGATAACGTAGAATAAAGTCATTTTCCAAATGTTGCCTTCGGAAAATCGGAGTTTTCGGTAGCTAGCTCAATAATGGAATCCGAGCGGCAGTTTACTCGGGTCCGACCCACGTCCGCAAACCTCGCCGCACTGAGCTAGTCGGCAAGCAGCCACCATAATAGTGAACTTCCGAGTGGTCGAGACGTTGACTCTCAGGGTACAACTCGTTGCCACACTACGTCCGGGTGTCGGTGCGAGGCCGACTCGTCCTGTAGTCATCGTCGGGACGATTGCGGACCTAAAATCCATGTAATGGATTTTGTCCAAATTTTATTTTTTTCAACGCAGTCTTTTAAAGATTTTTGCTTCTGAACGGTTTTGGTATATTGTAGTGAAGAAATCGGCAAAGAATTTATTTCAGCAGCACCTCGTTTTTCATTTTCTCGTCTCTTTTATCCATCATCTTCATTTTCATGTTTATGTTTTCGCACAACTTGCATTTGAGATCGTCAGGGCCATAAATTGCGAAATAAATCAAAAAAATCCAGATTTCGCTAACGTTTACATTTTCATTACTTTGTCACTTTCAAATACAAGTTAAATTTGACAGACACAGTACTACAAAACTAACCTCAAATCTGACTAAGTGGGAGTTCCACTGATCTGAAAGCCAGCCGGATATTTCTAACTGTATTTTTTGTTTATACATAGGCGCACTCTTCTACTCTTCCTTCAATCTATTGTTTCGTTTTGATACGATTGACGATTTGACGTGTTCTAAGCAAGTTAATGTTTATGTTACCGCTGGCACACTTTCGCCAAAGTTGAGTTGTTTACGATGACGTTCCAAATAGACAAATCCAAGTTTTACCAAAGATTGTTCGATTTCCAAAAAAAAACAAATACAAAAGTACAAAATGGAAGGAAGTTAGTTAACGATGTCCGACAAGGCACTTGATAATACTGTCTCTAAGAGAATTGAAGCAAAATTGCAAACAGCGACTAAGAATAAATCTAATCTATTACGTTTTTTCCAATGTGATAATCAAATTATGATAAATTAAACATATTAAATGTATTCACTATAGTATGTAGGTGATGATCCTTTTCGTTCATACTTTTTTGTTTTTGTAGCGTAATAAGAGAATCGTTAGCAGAGTAATGTACTGTAGTATACGTGTGCCTACACAGCCATACGCATTCAGCTGAGCGCACGATGCATCAACGTCAGACCGCGAGTAACCACCTGAGAGTGCGCGAATGTGAAATGGAATACCATCTGATTGCTTGAAATTACTATTTACAAATATTGATTAATTCTTAACCCTTAGCTGGTATCGTGAGGTCCAAATGGACCCCACTGCTGTTTTAAGTACAGACTGAAAATAGTTACCTTAAGTCAAAGGCTGTATCTTTATAAGTGATAAGATTTATCAAAGAATTAATAAAAGTTGGCTTTTATAATTGAAAAAGTGTGTTCTTTGTATATGTAGAAACTCTCACCTTCATTGATTTATAGAGCACGTTTTATTTAAATTTTTTCTATTGGGGTCCACTTGGACCCCCGATACCAAAAATGTAATTTAAAATATCTTAAATGGTTTAGTAAATATAATATTTACTAAACCGTTGTGTTATTAATTAAACGTGAATGTTATTATTTATATTCAGAATACAACAATTGGCGAGGAGGATTAAAAAAGTAAGAGTGAAAAAGTAAACGAATGTTTTGTGTTATGTTCAAAAGGGACGAAGAAGCTTTCGAAAAAGATAAGTTGGATTTTGAAGAAAACAAACTTCAAACAACTTTTATTTAGCAGGTAATGCGTGAAGAAGAAAGGCTGATACAAGAAGGAATTATATTGAAGGAGCTCAAAAAGAACTTGGAGAAAGACACACCAACAAAAATGGCAAGTACAAACACATTTTGGGGGAAAATTGAAAAATTTTCCGCAGACAAAGACTGGGAATGGTAGCTTGAACGACTTTTAGTATTTTCTGAGACTAACGATGTCAAAGGAGAGAAGAAAGTAAACATTTTGTTGTCGTTGCTAGGCGAAAAAGGATATGTGTTAGTGCGAAATCTTTGTTTACCGGAACATCCAAAAACCAAGAAATACGAGGAATTGACCGCTTTGTCAAAAGCACATCTTAAGCCGTGTCCGTGTGAGATCACGGAAAAATAGAAATTTAACAAATTTTATCAGTACGAAGGTGAAAGCGTTAGTTCATTTAGTGCTAAATTGAGAAAAGTGACTACATAATATAATTTTGGCCACGATATGGACAGTCATCTACGTAATCGTTTTATAATGGGAGTTCGACGTGAGATGACGACGAAGAGAGAACTAAAAGATCTAACATTCACAAAATCAGTGGAAATTGCATCAACCGCGGAAATGACGAAAGATAAATGATGAAAGACATCTCAACGATAAAACAAAATTCATCAAGTTCAACTGTAAATTTTCTGAAGGAATAACAAACTAACGCTTTCGGGGAATTCAAATCACAGCAAATCAACGCATGGCGTAAACGTAACCAAGAATTACAATAACAACAATCAAAGTAAAAGTTGTTGGTGTGTGGGAAGACGTGGTATTTATCGCCCAATTGCAGATACAAATATTTTAATTGTAATATATGTAATAAGAAAGAACATTTAAAGCGTGTTTGTAAATCGTGCGATTCTTAGAAATAATAAAAAGTTGATGTTAAAATAAAAATCAGTAATCCCATAACCTTGTCGAAGGTTGGAGGAATGGAGAACGAATGGAGGCGACGGATTTGTTTAACATTGACGAAAAAACTGCAGATAAGAAAATTACTTTGAATTTGATATTGGAGAATAAAAATGCAAATTTTGAGATTGGCACATGGTCTCCAAAATCTGTTATTTCCTCGCAATATTATAAAACCCGTTTTCTCAACAAATTAAAATTGATAAAAATACAAAGAATTTTTCGCAGCTATATGGATGATTTGATCATTCCTGACGAAAATTTTAAATGTAACAATTGAGTATTAATTAAAGAATTATAATTTGAAACTTTCCGTTATGCCGGGTTCCGGTTGTCCCATCGTCGGTCGAGATATGCTCCAAATTCTAGGGGTTTTAACGGCATAATTGCAAGGGAGCACTTGAAATTAAAATAGTCCAAAAAAATTTAACCTGAAATTTTGAAAGAATTTTCGAAAGTTTCTGCGAACTATTTGGGGACCTATACAAAGAAAAAATTTCAACTTCATTTAAAAGGGGACGGAACCAATTTCCAAAAGGGCCCCAACCGTTCCCTATGCATTGAGGAAAAAGTTGAAAAGGAAATTGACCGGTTGTTCAAAGTGGGTCAATTGATTCCAATCGAAAGTTCAGAATGGGCAACACGGATTGTAGTCATCATGAAAAATGGAAAAATTCGGTTATGGGGCGATTATTGTAATCGCCTTGTAACCTTGAATCTTTATACGAAAATTAATAGATGTCCTGTATCGCATGTACAAGTTTTCCTAGCGGTCCCAGGGCAAAAAAAGGTACAGTCAAAACTTGACCTCTCGCAGGCGTTCCAAAAAGTACTTTTAGATGAGGATTCAAGGGAAAAGCAGGTGTTGTCAATACATAAAGGCCTTTTAAAGTGTACACGGGCTCAGTACGAAATAGCGTCAGCAACGGGGTGGTTCCAACGCCAAGTGGGCAACCTTTTGAGCGGCATACTAGGCGTCACGGTGTTCTTTGATGACATATGAGTGGAAGGGCGCGATAAAAAAGAGCACGATTCATTTCAGAGAAGTGTTCTAGTTGTTGAAACGAGCGGGCCTAACTGTAAAACTAGCTAAATATGAGTTAGCTAAAGAAAAAATTGAATTCTTGGGTAACGAAATGGATGCCGAGGGCATTCATGACACCAAGGAAAAAATCGAAGCAATAGAGAAAATTCTGGGGCCTACGAATGTCATAGTAAAAATATTCTTGGGAAATTTGCTTGCATCGCAAATCCTTTATATGCATTACTGAACCAAAAATCGGAATTTGAATGGTCACTTGATTGCGAATCGACGTTCATCAATTGGAAAAAGGCTTTTATATCCCACAATGTACTCATGTTTTATGATTCTAACTTTCCTGTAAAAATTACCTGCGATGCCGCTCTTTCACACATTTTGCGCGATGGAACAGAACGCCCGCTTACGTTCGCATCGCGAGCATTATGAAAATCAGAAAAAATTACGCGCAAAGCCTTGGTCTAGAAGCCTTGGGGTCTAGTTTCCGATGTAAAATAATTTCACAAATTTGTTTATGGTAAAAAATATATACTCGAAACGGATCATAAACTGTTGATTTTTATTTTTAGGGACAAAAAGGGCATTCCACCTAGGACCATGAGTCGCGTACGCTGGTGAATTACTTTCCTTTCTTGATATCAAATTCGGCACATTAAGGGTATAAACAACGCACACGCGGATTGTTTATATCATCTGATTACAAGAGCAGCCGAAAAGTACACCGATAACACAAATGAAGATTACTCGTACCTCAATTATTTTGAAGAAAGAGATTTAATCTCTCGTGAAGTTGTCCAAAAAGAGACAGAAAATGACAATTTACTGAAAAAATTAGAAAATTTCACGATCCATGGTTGGCCTGATGAAGTTGAGTAAAAATGCAATCCTTTTAAACAAAAAAAAATGGAATGATAGTAGAAAACCAATGTCTTTATTAGGGACATAGATTAATTGTGCTAAAATCGTTGAGAAATGAAATATTAAAAGAGTTGTATTCAACAAACATGAAGGTGATTGATCGCTTATATGTGTAGTGGTCGGAAATGGATCTTAACATCGAAAACTTGACAAGTTCTTGCGAAATTTGTCTAAAAAAAATTCCAAAGGAAAGCCAAATTGCATACTGGGGATGGGCCAGAAGCTCAAAACGAGCGCCTACATGTCAATTTTTTGGGTCCACTTAATGATAGAATGTATATTGTAATTATTGATTCTCACTCAAAATGAGCGGATATTAGAGAAATGAAAAATATTACCGCTGAACCAACCACTGAAGAGAGATCAGAGATAGATATCGAAGAGACATTTAAAGAGACTATTTTTCTACTTGGGGAATTTCAGTTTAAATTGTGTCAGACAATGATCCGGCGTTTTGTGCTGAAAATTTTATGAATTTTTGGGTTTTAAATTGGGCCTAACATGTTCGAACTGCGCCTTATCATCCTGCATCCAATCGGGCTGCGGGAAATGGCGTCAAAACCTTCAAGCATAAATTTCAATTGTTGCTCAAAGAAGGGTTAACCAGAAAAGAAGCCCTAGCCAGATATTTGTTTCATCTACCGATCTTCACCATAAGTGTTTCAACGGAATTACAGATTGGTAGAAAATTTAATACACGCTGGGAATTATTAAAATTAGAGGTGGGGACAGTGTAGCATACCAACAGGCTGAGCAAACTAAGTATTTTAGAGGCACCCGGAAAATGAATTTTGACGATAAAGAATCGATAATCGCAAAAAATTTTCAACAGAATATATACCGACAATCGGAAGTTGTTGAGAAACTTAGTCCGGTTAGGTTTTAATGTAAAGTTCTGCGAAGAGACAATCTGGAAACGGCATATCGCGCAACTGAAACCTCGTTGATTAGTTAATAAGTCGAATATAAATGAACATGATAAATAGTATTGAAACTTTTTCAATTTTCTTGCAACAATTTGTTGTTTTGTATCACTTGATTTTCAAATAGCTGCTGTACGAAGACATTATTGGTACACTGTATCTTCATTTGATTCCCAGAAAATCTAATTCTGCAGAGGGAATGTATCTGCGAAGACATGTATCGGCAGTCCCTGTTAAGCTCACTCAAGCTCAGACTTATCACCGCACAAGCCACTTAGATCGTAGATAGTAATTTCGCTTGAACATGAATCCATTATTTGGAGATCATAGCATCTATACTTGGACCTGATCAAGGCTTTTTCTTATCTCAAGATGATAAAGCTCGGGTTCCTATTCGGGTTTCAAGCGCCTCTTCCAATGCACATAGAATATAAGATCAAATTGTCTGATCACGACTGAGTAATCTCTGAGCGGCATAAATTAATACTTATGTAATTATACCAGTTTATAGATCGCTATTCGATGCTCATCTAATGCTGATATTCATGCTCAGGATTTCGCAACGCTTATCGTAACGCAAAAAACTTACCATGGATTGGCAAAAGCAGTGGTAATGATGAAGATTGATGGAGATCCAGATAAAAATCCGTGATATCAAAACATTATCAGGTTTGCTATAGAACACTTTGAGCGACATGATTTTGATGTATTGTTTTTAGCTACCAATGCTTCTGGCAGAAGTGCGTATAACAGAGTAGAGCGTAGAACTGCTCCTCTTAATTGGGAACTGACTGGTTTAATATTACTATATATATAAGTATATAGTAGTACTTGCTTCAGAGTGTAAAATGTAGAAACAGATAACGTTGTCGTCCAAGAAGTGGCCTGTTTAGATTAATAGGCAACAGGTTTCTTCCACCACCAGTAAAAGTAAAACAAACAGTTGATGACTTGGTTTGGGATGATGGAGGTCTATTTTTCAATCTTCCAGTCAATTTACCTCTACGCTTATTCTATATTTCTTCATTCAAATATTTCCTGCAAATGCCCTACGTTTTTTTTGTACGACGATAAAATTGAAGCTTTCAAGTGGAACAAGCAAAATGTGTGGTCTTTATCATGCTCCCGTCAAGTCACTGTAGCGTTTAATCGAATTATCCATAGAAAGCCGGGCGTGCTAATGCGAACGACGTTGACATTTCAAAATCGGATGAAAGAGAACAGACACCGCATTACAGTGACCCCATAGGGGCACACAGGAAAGAAGTCTAAGCGCACTGAGATCGAAAACGCTGGCTAATGTGCGCAGCCAATACCACCTATTAGTCTGTAGGAAGAGGAAAAAAAAAGAACAGACACACAACATTGAGCAGCAAACATCCAATTTCACTGAAAACTTAGCATCATGGATTCATGTGTCAATTCAAAAATTTAAGTGACGTTTGTTTTGCGATTGTATATTTGTATATTTCGTATCAATCGTATATTTGTACCTTGCTCTATATTAAATACCGTGTCAATAAAATTTGTTTATATAAATATAATATGCACTAAAGTCCTCTATCCTAAGTCTTTTGATCAGAATTGTAACTGCTGCTCGTGATCAATAAAAAACAGAATACATTAAAAATAAAATAAATTTTGGTTAAATAATTATAATTAATCTGACTATGTGATACTTTACGGTCCCATAGCGCTGCGCTAGTCGATATCATTCTGCTAGATCGGTGAAAGTCAGCTTAACTATGTTTATTCAAACTGTATCGGTTAATGCCGAACCTGTCTAATATTTTACGTTTCATTTGAAGGACAACATTAAGCGAATAATCCAAAATTCGTTACGTATTCGTTACTAGTGGTGAACCAGACAGCGTTAACTCTCATCAACGGCCAAATCGCTTTACTGAATACACTCGCAAAATAACCGTCTTTGACTTATTGGACGCATCTTTTGTAGACTTTTATTGTTAAATGGTTTTTATCACTGATGTTGCTGACTATATCAACCTTCGCTGGGATAAATTTGGTAGATATGTGAACCAATTTAACAATCGCATTGCAAACCAACTGTTTGAGTGCAGAACAGATTGCGCTGCTTTTATCCCCAGCAGGAACAATGCCTAATATTAAATAAAACTTACCTCCTTAGATCTATCGAAGCGTTAATACCATAAACCTCACACTGCCATTATGAGAAGTAAACCTAAACCCAAAGACTGAACACGAATTTTCTAAGAACTGATTCACATTTGCATTTACAAACCTTATAGGATTGGAAAATACCTTATATATACAAAGCTTCACCAGACATGCTATTAGAACAGTTTTTTAATGTCAAATTTTTCGATACAAATGTTAAAATCAAAGAAGCCGGTACCGGCTGATACATAATATAGTAATTTCAACTTTAAAAAGGCCTTAACATTTCTTTTCCGGTACAGTTTTCGCAATCCACTCCAAATAAGGGATGCTTCCATTTTCAATAGGCATGGTTATTACTTCTGGGAGACTGTAAGGGTGAGCTTCTCTTACAAACTTTGCAAGTTCTTCCACTCTAGAAGTGCGTGTCTTGATAATCATTAGCACTTCGTTGTCCTGCATGACTTTGCCTTCCCATTCGTAAATAGATGAAACGCCGGGAACAATATTAACGCAAGCAGCCAACTTTTGCGCGACTAGACTATGAGCTATTTTCTTAGCAGATTCTTCGGAAGGAGTAGTAACAAACGCTACAGAGCTATTGCCTGGCGTATATGTCGAACACGACTCTCCAGACATTCCTTCTGCCATGCCGATCTTTACACACTGCGATAAAAACTGACCTTTTGCCTTATATAGAAAACGGAATTGTAATCTATTCAGCTTCATTGGCACTTTACTTTGACGCGCTCATAAGAGCTGAAAACATATGTTCAAAGTCACCGACTCGACAGTAAATTTTCCGTCATTCTACACGAATTTCTGTCGCCTATGAAGATTTTACGAACGATAGTCATTGTAAAAGAAGATATACAGACCCCCTATGCTCTCATTCCTGCCATAAATCACCGAAAGAAACGCATGTCAACACAAATTTACCAATTAATGAAAAATAATCAGAGGTAGTATAAATGAATGGGCGAAAATTTTGTCTCTTCGTCTAATCCTATTGATACAAACATTCGATATATGCCTGCTATCCTCAAAGCACATGTTCTGTTTTCATTCGCATTTTAATATGAAAATACTTATAAACAATATTTTGTCCGTAATCAATTAACATACGAAATATTATCATCATTAAGTGCCCCATCATTAACAAATTCGTGATACCCATGGACACAGGAGAATCGACTTAAAGGCGGAAATACCATACTGTAAAGGATGAAATACAAAAGCACGAGTATCGCACGACGACAGTATCGCACGACGACAGTATCGCACGACGACAGTATCGCAGCAAATGTCAAGCAGTTTTCGTAACATGCATTTGTATGCGACATCGTACAATGATTGCGATGCGTCGATGTGAGGCGGGAAATATTCGGGAAAACGAAAATTCTTCTTTTTTTTTTAAGTTCACACTGGGAGGATACCAGCTTAAAATTAGCCCGGGCTGCTATGGCACTGGCCAGCGTTGTCGATCCTGTGAATTATATCATTATTACTTGTTCATAGTTAGTCTGTGGCTTAGTTATATATTGATTGTGTGGGTATGAGTGATATGTCGTTGGGTGTTATATGTTAGGGTTCGCTTCTGCTAAGAACGCTCCAAAGCTGTCAAGTAAGTTGCTGTCGTTTTTGAGAATTGGGTCTTTAATATTATTGTAATTAAGAAAAAGATTGTGATTTGCCCTGATCCTTTCGTATTTAGTGCAGTGAAAAAATTGGTGATCTATTGTGTCAGTTTTGTTGCATTGTATGCATAGATCGGTAGTGCTTTTTTTAATTTGAAAGAGACGAAGTTTATTGTAGGCTCTGTTTGTGAGGATTCTGTTGATGGTTTTGATATGTTTGGGGGTGATGTTGCTTTTATGAAACCATGGTTTTCCTTTGTTGATGAGATGGTGTGCCTCTTTCCATATGCAGGGTGCGTAGTTGGTGGTTTGAGCTCTAATTCTGCCCTTCAACTCATCGTCTATTTCTTCTTTTATTAAGTTTATTATTTCGTCCAGTTCATATTGTGTGTCCATGATACTATGGCTTAAAACACCTATTTTGGCTTGTTTTTCGGCTGTTTCTAACGGCATGATGCCCGCGTGTCCCGGGATCCAGATGAAATTGAAGATCTTCTCTGGGTAATTTTCAATGAATTTCCATATATCTTGTGTGGTCTTTCTGTATTCTTGATTTTCCTTTAAACTTTTGATAGCATTATCGGAATCAGTGAAGACAAAAATCTTATGGTGGTTCTGTATGTTGTTCCTATTTAGGGCCGACAGGATGGCGTGTAGTTCCGCTGCTGTTGTTGTTACGCTATTGCGGAGGCTAGAATTGTAGGTGATGTTGTTGTTAAGGTTCAGGAATCCTATCCCTGTGCCAAAGAGATTTTTGGCTGCATCGGTCACCAGTATCAGGGCATTTTGTTTTATAAGGTTATCTGTATACTTCTTGAAGGTAAGGTTGGGTTTTGTTTGGTTGTGGGTATGGAGGAAAGAGGACGTAAAACGAAAATTCATCGAAACGAGGTGCGTGACGTTTGTCAAATGCAATACGGCGCTTAAATGAAATTTGAAATTCAAACGCCTTAATTACTTTTTAAGTACTGTGGTTATTTCAAATGAATTTTGAATGAAAATTTCATGTGGACATTGGCACTGAAGTAGGTGATTCGTTTGTGAGAAATTTAATTCATCCGCATATTTAAATGAACATGTATTGGAGGCAAAAATTTAATGTTGTTTCATTATATATTTCATTCCTATTTAGGGGGCCAGTCTGATCAAGGTGATGTAGTCATCTGCCATTCATTATCTTGCATCTTTTGTATGGATTTACTATCTTGTTTGTATTAGCTTGGAAAATTGAGCCATAAGGACTTATCATTGAGAATAGACCAGTTTGAAAAATATAAATGTTTTTGGACTAGAGATATGATTTTAAACTTCCGCGTTTTTGCCAGTTATATGAATCAAATTTGTTGGGGGAAACGTTTGCATTTGCAAACTGTAATAATATTTTGTATCTGTTTGTGAATGTTTGAGAACTCAACTTTGAATGTTTTTTTCTTATCCCTTGTAGAACCACCGTATTGCTTTGTGTTTTGTTGTATGAAAGTCTATGCGGTAGGGATATTTTCAGGAGAGTCTAGTGTTTATTGAAAATATATAAATGGGTTGAATGCGACCACCTATCTGAATCGTTTTTAATGGCGGGACTGAATTCTTCGGGAAATAATGCTAGTGCGGCATTAATATTCCCGTTAAGTCGATTTATCTGTATCCATGGGCAGTAATGAGTTGTTTGTGATGAGGCATGCAACGAAATTATATTTTTTTCGCTATCATATTAAACAAACGAGGAAATAATATGCATGCGTTTATGAACACTCCATGTGAATCAAAACAAAACATTTGCTTGAATCACAACAAGCAGATATTGCAATGTTTAATATCATAGTTCAGATCACGAATTTTTCGCCCATTCACATATACTACCAATGAGATTTTTTAAGTAGGTATTGATGAAGTTGTGTTAATATGAGTAAATTTTGGTGATTGTTAAAAAAAATTGAGCTTTGGACCTCTCTACACCTTATGCCTCTATGGATAAGTTATATTAAACCAGGATCTGGTTTTCAGACTCTTGGTAGATGTACGTTATTCGAGTTAGCAAAGATTACAAAGAATACAAAACAAGAAGTACGCAAGAAGAAAACTATAAATGAGTGATTGCTACTTTAGCAAGACGGCCTTTTTGTGATCACATGATGCTTTAGCTGATTTCATTTGCGATTGACAATTTCAGCTATATTTATGCCTGAATTAGAACAAAATATTACATAATACTTGAATAATTTCAAAGGGAGTTGATAAACATATGAATAAACTTGTTATTCCTCTTAGTAGCATTGGCATGTAAAGCTCTTTTCACGACTATGCATTATCAATAAGAATATGGGTAGTTACGTTGTTCCTACCTCTGAAAGATTATTTTTGCATATATTCTGGTAGTATTCGTAAATTTATGCGAATTTTCGTAGATAAATGGAAATTTGAACAGAAACTTTGTTTATTGACCTCCCTAAGACCTGTATGCTTTTAAGAGCTTTATCGGGAAAATGCTATAAAACCTACTCAAAAATAACGAAAAAAAGCTTTAAACTTGTCACTTTTAAATATTGTGATGGAAACTACATTCACTTGGCGATTGAAAATAATTGATGCATTTAGTTTCTGCGAACTCGCATTTATTTTGCCGTATTAGTGAAAACATCTGATCTTCAAATAGAAAATTTGTTATGAATTAATTATATATATAACATTCTTGTTAGAAAATTGCGATTTCGGAAGTGTTGGTTTGATTAGATTATCGGAATTTCAGTGAGATTTCTCAATGAACCATATAATTTACTAAATAAACAATACATATAAATCCTACAACTGTAATATTTTGCATTTTTGATTCATTTTATTCAATATACTCGGCGTATAAATAATGTAATTAATTATTTTAACATAACTCATCGTTATATTTAAATGATTCATCGTCTTAAGAAATAACTTCCCTGTACACATATTTTCTTTGTGTATTTTTGTAAGTACTATTAAATTAATTCTAAAATAAAAAAAATAAATCTTTAAATCCAAATTTAATGAAAAGCAAGATCAATCTTGTAAGTGGCTACGCAAAGTCGCAACAGCATCACGTTAAATCAGATATGCGGCAATCACCAGTCAAAGAAAATAGATATAAAATTTTCCAACTTTTGCAGGCTTATTTAGAAAATTTACCAAGTTGATGCATATTATCATAAATTGATTTTATTCTTGCATATCCATAATTTCCTGCAATCATATTTATCGTTCGTTTACAAATTTAATTTCAGTGAATGGTACTAACAGTATTAGGTGGCGTACAACTTTTTTACTTTTATTTGAGTAAATAAGTTGTGCAACGTAATCAACATTTTAGAAAAGTTCTTCGCTTTTCAAATTGAATTATTTCTACTTAAACGAACAATTAACGTTTAAATTTAACCAATTATCGAATGCAACCTCTTTCAAAAAAATCTACTGTAAGTCCCTACTAGGCTTCTTGTGTTGGGCAAATGCAACTGTGTATTGAAACTGGAGACGATTTTTCTAAAATTTTTAAGAACTAAGCTTAGGATGCCACCAAGTCCGTGAGATAATTTGCTTTTAACCCTTTCACTACGGCAGTGTGTTCCGTCGGTGTGACACCGTTATACGGGCCACCGTGCCACCAGAGTAGCGTCACTGTACGGAGCACTACGCCGAAAAGTAGGTATCGCGCTTAGGTAAACTGGTGTTCGAACTAACATCCTTCGGTGCATCTTCGTCTTTCTCTTTATAATACTATTCTTTCGGTGTAATGTAAAAGCACTCGGAGATATTTCAATTGTTAACAATAAAAATGTATTTATAAATTGAAATTTACACTTGAGACAGGTCGTTACGCGGATGTCGTCTATAAGCAACACTAGTACACAAAAATGTCTCGTGTATGTCGTCTATAGACGACACTCGTACAAACAGATCGTCGCGCGGATGTCGTCTATAGGCGACGCTTGTAGCTTAAGGGTTAAGGGCACCCACGATATCCTCAACTTTATTTTTTAGGTAAAAGAAATTCCCAAAAATTGGATATTGTAACAAAGAAACTTTGATTGAGCTCAAGAATATGTAAGTATAAGAACTTTCATATTTTCAATAGAAAAATAAAAGGAAAAAGAACCTTCATATTTTCAATGGAAAAGTGAGCTTGCGTATTAATTCAATGACTGAAAGCTACAGAAGCTTACTGCTCCAGTAACGGCGCATAAAGCATTAGTCCGAAAAGCTTGCTTTCTTTGAAAGAGGAGCACTTTATTGCCATTTCGTATGAGATTTTTTCCGTGTCTTTAAATACATCTGTCGAAGTTCTCAGCGACCCTAACATTTTTGCGTCATATTTAATATTTATATTTACCTGAACATTGCTGTAATTCATGTTTTAAAGTAACTTTCAAATACTCCTCATTAATCCGAATATAGCTTCTATGGAAAATGTGATGCAGCCATTGAAGCAAGATATATTTTTCTTACCAAATGAATAGTTTCATGTTCCTATAGAAAATTCCGAAGGAGGTCAACGGGGTCTTTTCAGGAGTGACTTAGATCTATTGAGTTATATGGGCTATTGTAGGGTGGATAAGCAAGTGCTAAATATGTGCTCTAGGGGATTTATTTAACACATGCTGATCAGACAGTGCGCAAATGTAGGACATGTAAATGAGTGTGCTGTATTCGCGAGAAGGTCCGAAGAAATTATAAAATTGTTTAAGTAAGAGCTATATCTCGGGAATGTAGGGATACCTGCTTTTATAATAATGGCTGTAAAGAATAAGTCTGTGTAGCACCATTCAAATAGAGTTTTATCATTCGCGTTATAAGTGGATTCATCCCAATAATTTTGCCTGGCGTTAAAATACCCTTCAAGCAGACGTGAGCCATTTGACTAAGCTGTTTAAAGTATCTGATTCTGTGAATTAGAAGTAAAGGTCCCCATATAAGATGATTTTCATATTTTTTAAGAATTAAGTCTTTAATATTTTTAAATTTGTGGAAGAAATTGAAATTTTATTTACATTTGAATCACACATCAAAATGTCAAGCAACGCTCTCCGCTACTTTGAACGTCCATATTTTACAGCTCACATTGACAGACTGTCAAATTAACTGACAAGTAACTGACCACTACCACTTTTTCAAAATTCGAACAATTTGCCCGCGCAAATGTGGGCTATTGCTCAGCTCACGGGATTCAAATAATCTTTTTGCCATATCGAATTCGATATTTGTCCCGGTAGATTGGATGTCGTTGTTAGCTGATATAAGTGCCCGGAAGCTTGCTGTGATTGCCGCAGAGCTGCAACAAATGGCTTAAAAGTTTCTGAAGAGTTAGAAGTTTGATCGTGTAAAGCTTATTAATCTTCAACACAAGTAAGTTTTCCATATTAAAATAGCCATTCAAATCAAAAGTGTAAGAATTCGCAATATATGAAAGCCGTATGGATAAATTGTGCTTCGTTCGAGGTTTTCTCTAGCCCCAATGCAGCCATGTGTCGTTTCTCTTGACTATTCAATCCGCTCGGTTAAAACGCGATTATTTTTCGCTTTTGACGCTAAAACATTCATCTAACCTATTATATCTTGACATTTAAATTCGTCCTTTAGTCACCAGTTATGGGAGGTTTTTCCTAAAACCAAATGATTCGAACTTCGAATGCACTAAATTTACACTCTAGTTCTTAGTGCGTTCGATCTTCTTGGATTATGTTAGCAATCCGAAAAATATTTGAAATTATATTCCGGAAATTATTAAGTGTACACAGTTTTATTCAGATCCACAGTTAGAAAAAAAAAATTACCTGGTTTAGGATACCAACTTGTGACAAAATTTGGACTGAAAAAGCATTTGGTAATAATATTTACACGAAAACGTTTGCCCATACTTTATGAGCTGTTACCCCCAAATAATCATAGGTTTAAATTATAAACTTATCTGCACTACTGAATATCTGTGTCTGGTCTGCAGACATCCTATATCTATATCGTTTACATAGCTTAAAATGTTTTCCTAACATTTTGAGTATGAAAACAATTTTCAATACAGATAAATCATACATTCAGTTTGCAAAAAAACCATATCGAACAACATCCTTAAGCAATCGAATTGTGTTTTGTTACAAGATCGTGAAAACACGTGACATGAACAGTTTTTACGACTCAAACCGAATAAAAATTTAAATACCTCTAAATTAAACTGATTTTTTAAACAGTAAAGCGTATGTGAAAGTAAAAGTGTCTATCCTGCTAAAAGACGAAAAAAACCAAAAGAAAAAACATTGCTGCGTCTCCTCACCCTCAAACTGCAAGTCTTGTCTAAACTACAAAGAGACGCTTTCAAGCGCCATTTTAGAAGTAATGAAGTGGAGTTAACAACTCAAACGTAATGCCCAAAGACAAGTGTAAGTTATCGTGGGAGCAACGCGACTTTGTTAACACAATATATAGCAAAGACAGACAAAAACGCCAAAATTGCACCTCAGCCACACGGGCCGTTAAAAACAATGCCAAAGGAGCAGCCAGCCAAAAAAAGTGGAGCACCGAACAAGGTTCTGGTGAAAAATGCCCTCCTTTCACCTAAAATAAAGGATATGATAAGCAGGGAACTTCAAACCATACTAGAAAACGGAGACCAACAGCTGACCAACGACAAGGAAACCATGACGCCACCCGGAAGGACGAGGACGTAAATATGGAGAGCGGAAATCGAAGCAGCACCAACAATGAGGTACAAGCGGCGTTCAAGAATGATGCAAAAAGATTCAAGTTAGCAAGTGGTAGGCTAGTGATTAAAAATGAAAATAAAGTATCTAGCAAATCAAATAACGAACCTAAAAATAGCAATAAATTCTCTTACCTATCCCCTCAACATAATACTCCAATGCTACTTACTAATAGCACAAACCCAAAGCCATAGTGGTTGCCACCGATTTTCGTGAACAATGTGTCACCGCCTACTTCAATCCCCTTCAGTCACCCAGTTGACTACCGTCTGGTCGCGGCAAAATAAAATTTCGCTCAACCTCTTTAGAGTTGCCGTCATCTCAGAAGAAGATTCTAAAAATTGAATTTATCCTGAACTGTAAGGTGACATGGGAAAACGCCCAGAAAGGGTAACTTAACTTAGTGCTTTCGTTGCCAGCGCTTCGGCGTGTTGCCGCAAATTGTGGCTACTCCCAAAGGTGCGTTGTTTGTGGACAAGCGCACGAAGACCAACAGTGCCCAAGGAAAAGTCTAGAAAATCCACGAGAGGATGTCTCAACAGACCCCGCAATGCCTCCAGTTTTCTGTGTCCTATGCTCGAACACGAACAACTATTCTAATTGCCCCGAGCGTGTCAAGCTTGGGGCCACAATAGCCGAAAAGCGGACACTGAGAAATCAACCTCAGGTCACCTGCGACCCAAATAGCTTCCAGCAGTTGAGCCCATCTGCACCTGGCGGATACGTCATTCATTCGACCAGATTTCCCCCAAGGCAGCAGTACTCCGCAGTCTTGAAGAGGCCTGCAGCCCTATACACTGAGCCAGTTCAACAAGAGCAACCCCGAAGCGAGAACGTCCTAAATCTGATTTCACAGGAAACCGTAAAGCACTTGGGCGTTTCCTTCGGGTTGCTAATCAGAAAAGCCCGTGAATTCTAGGCGACGTACAGGCAAATTCCAAACGAAGAGAAAGCAGAAACGTTGCAAAACTCAGGCATAGAATAATCGCAATCAACATAAACTCTCTCCAGAGGCATGAAACGCGTATAGTATAGGAGCATATGCTACAGAAATACAGGCCTGACCTAGTTTACTTGAACGAAACATGCCTTCAAGAAAAACACATACTCCATTTTCCATACTAGAATATTTTTCGTAATTACGAGGGCATAGGTACTGCCATTCGGGCACGCACCAACCGAACGATCTACCAAGTTGACTGTCATATCATGCCACTTCCTTCCACGTTAGCCAGGCTTCACCTCCGCGGCCAGCAGGGGCACGTCCACAAAGTCTTAATCGGGCCACTCTACATTCCATGTGGCAACGGATACGCCTTGTTATCAAAGCTGGATCAAATAACTACCATTGGGCAGGGTTATGGTGAAATGATTATCGGGGGTGACCTCAACGCCAGACACCCGTCGTGGGGTGACCACACGACTAACAGCAATGACTTAGCCGTATACAGCTGGTTATCGAATGTACATCAAACGTTTCTAAGCGTCATCAACGCAAGAGTGCTAACATTCCCACGAAGCAGTTCATTTCTCGACATCTTCAGTCTATCCGCTTGATTAGTAGGCTTGAACGGCTCAGTCATAGATTGCATAAGCATTCCGGCACCATCTGATCATCACGCATTACTTCTTGATGTCGCCCATCTCCGGGGTAAGGATATCATCACCACAAGAGCTCACATGATTATACCTTGGCGTAGACTGGCCAATTTTTAATGAAAAGCTCTCTGACCAGCTTGAAGGGAAATTCCCCGACCAACGGATATACAGCAACCATGAAAAAGACGATTCGATTCAAACCCTCTGAAACTGTATTCTAGATCTGATAATTACCCACGCACCAGCTAAACCTAGCCCATTCTCCAAATATGGGAGCATTTCCCCTCATACAGAATACTTAATTCGAATAGGGCCTAGATGGCAGCAACGCCTTAAAAAAAATCTTTAATATAAACTTAAATAGAATGAATTCATAACACGTTACACTGAAGTCTCAAATAAACTGCCTGGAGACTCTTATAAGGTTCGCTGAAATGAACAAAGCGTTCAAAGACAGGCTAACTGTTAGGCGATCGAACAGAAGCTATCTGCTTGCTCGCTACATTACGCCCACCTGTACAGAGAGGGATCGCCCTCAGACCAAGACACTAACACCATCGTGGAAAAAATGTTCACGGAATTCCTAAACGGATACCAAGGTTCCTATCTCACTATCATCTCAACGACCAATAGAACCTCAAGTCCGTCAGGCGAGCCGTTCCAAAATTCCTTTGCAAGTCCTGATCAGCTATTATTCGCCCTCCGCTCAATCAATTCAAAACTCTACAGCGGCCCCGATGGTATCCCGAACTACATACTTAGCAAATGCTCCAACGCCATTCACAGGCCACTCACTATCATTAATCACTGCATTAATAATGGATACTTTCCGCGAGCGTGGAAAACAGCTACTACTACTACAACTACTTACTACTCCCTGCACCCAAAAAAGAGGCCAATGAAACAATTGAAAAAAGTTCAGAGCAATATCTACGCAATATCTAATCCCTTAAACCAGCGCAACAGTTTGGATTTAAAGAAGAAGTATCTACGGAACAAGCGATCCTCCTCTTACATGACTACATCTCATCCGGCCTAAGGAAAAAAGAAGCAGCTGTGGCCTGCTCAATCGACCTAGAAAATGCGTTCGACTCCGTGTGTTCCAAAGGGCTAATATACAAACTCCTAAAGGCTCACTGCTCGACCCCGCTGACGCGCATTACAACCAACTATTTAGAGCAAAGGGCTTTTCTGGTGACAAAGCCTTGTAAGACATCGCTCAACACCTAGAATCCCTACAAAAATATTTCTCAAAACGACCTCTCCTAATCAATGAGAGAAAAACGAGCTCATATACTTTAGAAACGCCTCGGGCAAAGGCCACCGAAACGCGCCAGCAAAGCTGGCAAAGCAAAGAACTCTCACTATACATCGGTATCGTTCGTGTTCCCCTAAGAAACTCTATAAAATATTTGGGCGTCCTGCTCCACTATCGTCTTAAATTTAATTCCCACGCCCGCAGACCCATCGAAAAAGCCAGCTGGGCTACTGCAGCCTAAGCCCCTCTACTATCTAACAAATCAGTACAAGTAAGCACGAAAGTTCTTATGTACAAAACCCTTATCAGACCCATTATCTGCCACTGCTTCCCTGTCTGATTCACGATCTCCCCCACCGTAGCGGACGAATTGCAAATCTTCGAAAGGAAAATACTCAAGACTCTCAATACTAGATACTCAAGAAAATACTCAAGTGTCTGTCCTGAAAAAAAACTATCGTAGCACCATCCTAAATAGAGATACAAAAATTAAGCCTATCTTAGAATATATGGTCGGGACTAGTTCGAAAAGCCTCAAGAAATTTGCAAATCACCCCGAATCTATAATAAGGGAACTGTTCTCCCGAAATATCCCTGGTAACATCGTTTCTGCATACATCTCGCTCACTAAACTGCTCACATCCAACTGTACTACTATAACAAACCCCAACATCTTACCGAACCACAAGCCTTCCTATATACCTTCCTATATATAGACAGAGGAAGGTGACCGCGGTTAACTAAATTGCGCAAGCAACAGGCGAACTTTCACATTGATGACCAAGACCAATGGGGCCACCAAGGTAAGCTCCAGAGCCCCTCCACACTTCTCATCACTTTCTTCTGACAGGACTCCGACTCCCCATCTCCAGCCCATCACCGCCTCCACATCAAGCACCTTTAGATTTTAAATAAAAATAAGTACGTAGAATTAAGTTAGGTTTTAGGTTTACCTTGTTCCAAGAATAAAGGACTTATGAGCTAAGAATGAATTTATAATAAAAAAAAGAATTATGCATTAATTTTAAACTAAGTATCGGTTACGACCTGTTGTCGCTGTCAAACATTACAATATCGTAGTAGATACGGACAAAAAAATAACATGTACGTATAAAGTCTCAATAAATATACCTATCTCCTTAAGCAATGAATGTATATACATTCAAAAGAGTAATTTTTTTAAGAAAATGAATTTATTTTAATATTCCAACATAAAATATAGCAAAACGTAAACCTTAAACTCCTGGAAATTTTAAATGATCTTTTCCTTGATCGCACATTTTAAATGAATATATCTTTTGCTAAATATTAATTCACTTTCGAAGAAGCATAGGTGCGAAAATTCCGATGGTTTTTTTTCTTTCTGTATTTTTTATGGTTCACAATAAACAAAAGAGAAAATACAAATAAATCGAATTTTAATATGCTTGAAACAGTTCAGTATTCACTCTAAATTGAAGTGATTTTAATTGCTTCGACAAATTTCTAAACGCAACCTTGGTAGAACATTACACATAGAATGGATGAATGGCTTCCAAATCTCGTTAGTTACCCTGGAAAATTAAATATACAGTATTACACAGGACTTACAGATATCTGCACGTAATTGTTAGAGCAAAAGCTCGTGTCAGGTTTATTTTTACAAATAATAAATTTATACTAAAACATTCAATTTAAATCCCTGAACTTGAAATTTTGAATCGTTAGCGTTTGATTTTTCTGCTTCTTACATTCATTAAAACAGCATTGCTAATCTGAAATGATTGTTGCTTTCAGATCTGGACTCGTCGAAATCAATCAGGTGTTTTGAACGTTGTAGCAGCATGACCTCTAACTCATCTAGATCTTTCAACAATTCGGATAGTACGAATATTCCTTCGCCACGCCGTAATATCGAGAATGGAATTCAAAAAATATCTTGCAATCGTACTTCCTCACGAAGACCGACACCAAATAAGAAATTTGCGGATGACTTTGAAACTGAGAACCGAAGCACAAAACAGAAAACTCACAAAAGACAAGTACTTATCGAAAGCAGTGAGAGCAGCGACGCTGAACAATATCCAACTGATGAAATTATTCATAACGTAGAAATATGCCATGAAAACTTATTTGACGAATTAACCAACGTGGAAGGGAAACAAATTTACGGATTTAATACACCGAAAAAAAGGAATGCCATGGTAATAAGGGCACTCAACACACCCAAAAAGTCTACAGAGAGTTCAGCAACAAAAACAAACAGCGAAATTTCGCAGAAAACCCCGAGGCATGTGAGACTTAAAACAAAAGCAGGTCAGTGTGTTCATTATTTAAAAATGTATGCACAATTAAGTTATGTCAATTTTCGCAATTATTTTTAAGGCTTTTGTAGAAATTCGTTTCAAATTGTTTGTTTCTTGATGCTCACTGACTATGGCTAGGCTCACATTTTGAATCCAAATTAAACTATATTATTTCGCAAAACGAGTTATTGAGATGTGTTCTTGATATTCTCCAAACGTCTTCTATAGTTGTTCCCGATATTATGCTTCCTCAGGCAAATTAGCATCCTTATAAACTTCAAATCAACCAATACAGTCAAGGACGAAAATGTTTCGAGCGTGACGCTGTTTTACTACTTACGCAAAGTCGCCTTAGGAAATCATGTATAATTTATCAGCCATGTCAACTCCGTCCATTTGATCGAAAATGGTGCAAACATCAAATGTTAAATCGGGTAGAATTTGAAAATCTTTACTTTGTCTGGAATCATTTAAGAAGTATCATCAAGCGTTCGGTTCGACCTTTTGACCATGCCACTTAATATCTTATTGTATGTGTGTTATAGCTGCCTAGAAATCGGCCAATTTGCTTCAATCAACATCAACGCTTAACTCAAAATCGATTGATTCAGTTTGTAACCGAATACAACGACAGAGGTTTTTGCTTTTTGACTGTATTTGGAGAAATATCAAGCGCTTTCCGGAAACAGTCGAAAACCGCTAGCATATACTTCTTCCTGATTTGGTTCGCTGCTATTGCTTTTCTTCCGGCTAGACAATACTAGCATATTGGCTTTTCAATCCCTTGTCAAACGCGTATTGACTGAATTTAGTTTTTCAATCCATTACAGATAGCTAGCATCCGGCGCAAAAAACTAACTTCTCGATTGACCGGACAGTTTTGTTGACGCCTAGATATTTCCCACTGGAATAATTACTGTATCCTTTCGTAATTTCGGTTATTTTGGAACCAAAACATTTCCTTGTCTTCGTTTTCACTTGTCACAAGTTATCGCTTGCTAAGCTGTGTTATTTATTTTACTCTTTGATCTCATGATTTTCTGTGATTAAGAATTATTTCCTGGTTTTCTTGAACATTTTTTTCATTCCCCGTAAAGCAAATTAAGAGATTGATACTACAACTTCTTTTTTTACTTGGATTCTTCAACGCTGTTTGCATTGAAAGCACTTCACGACGATACACCCACGTTGTGAGCTGTTCTCTTTTTCGATGCTTGAAAATGAAGTTCTAATTTTCGAGCTCAGTAGAACTATCAAGGTATTCTGTCCGATAGCCAAGTAACCTTAATGGCGCTAGAATGATTGATCATTATATCGACAATGGTTCTAGATTGTTAGAATGCACTAACAATTTATTAAGAACAATAGGTTTCCCCGATACTGTGTGGAGGGTAAACAGTTACCTAAAGGATTGGGCAGGCGGATTAATTAAGGCAGATATGACAGCATTCATTGACCCTAAACTCTTTAGTAAAACTGAAGCCAACTTTATTCACTTGGGTCTAACGGCAAATGAAGACAGGAAATACAATAGACTCTGGAACAGACTTCAAAGCTTTAAGTGACAAAACTCTTCCTCAATGTCTACAACAAGAAGTTTCGAAAGTGAATCGGAAATGACAAGAAAATCAAAGGGATTTGTACACTCGAAGGATATCTCGAGAGAAGAATAAACTTTCAAAAACAGCACAAAATAATATTTAAAATGGAATACATTGCGGCGTTTGATAGATTTGGGTACAACCTACCAAAATGTACTATCGTTAAAAAAGGTGTATAATGTGTGGATCAACCAAATGTGTTTGAATGGCAAAAAAATTAAGCGAAAAACAGTGAAATGAGCTTGATTTATTTTCAATCTCTAGGGGCGGTCTCATTGGTGGAGCGCGACTTAACATTCCTCATCAGATCGGTTTCTGAAAATCAATAAAACCTACTCGGAATTTAAACCTTCACATTCCATAATAATTCAAGCCCAACCTGCGGCGCTTGCCACAAAAGCGGCATAGAAGGGGTAAAACGGCGAACTATTATATTACTCGAACCTATCCTGATAGCGTTGAAAAAAGAGCATGAACTCTTTCATAACGTTTCGATCGACTGGAAATCGTGTCATGATCATTCCCCAATCGGGAAAGATTCATGGCATGCGGCAGCAAACTAAAGCATCAAAATTAAGCATCTTGCAGCCTTGGGCGAACATACGATCACAACATTGAAGCCTGTGTACGATAGTTTAACATAGCATGATCTCGCTAAAAGATGTCTGGGCCCTAAAACCCAAAGTAATAAGTCATTCAAACGAACTGTTTATTGTATAGCCCCTAAACATATTTCTAATGCCTTGAAAATTAGAGATTACAACAATGTTAGCCGTTTACGCTTTGATTCTTCAATGCCTTTGCTCAATTTTTTGTAGTCATGCACTTCAACATCCGTTTGGTCGCAACCCTCGAAAATTTGCATCAATATATGCCGCAGAGATTTTGTTCAGAAACATACAATAGTTGAGAAAAGTTGTTCAACGAAAAACATATTCAGGGAGAAATTTTAACTTGCGCATTAGCAGGAACCAAAGCAAAAAATTTGGAGGGTAAATATGAGCAGCTTGATTGGCTGATTAAGTACTTTTTATAAAAAAAAGTAGGCCAAAAAGTTTTAAACGCGCTTTTCTCGGTATCAACACTTTCAGCGCGCGTAGTAAATTAGCAAATAAATAACTAGTTAATCAAATAATTGCAAATCCTAAACAGGCATTAATTTACTTTTAAAGTACTGTTAACCGTGCGTGATACGTGAAATACGTGTAACGGGGCGTGCAATGTTTCTTGACTACACACTAAGCATCTCCATTTGAAAGTCCATCCGGACTTTGCGCTTTTTTTTTCTTCAACAAAAACCAACTTAAAAACAGGCAACATCTTAAATAATCCGTGCCTGCTGGGTACCTCATCGGAATTGCCACACTCAACACTTTCCAACAATTTCATGTGACAACAGGATGCTGACTTTTTGCGGTGTTCCTGGTCTTGTAGGGGCAAGAAAACTTGCAGGCTGCCATAATGACTCATTTTTTTCCGAACTTTTAACTGATTGCCGGAGGTTAAATTTACGTGATGGCAATATTTAATGGAAATTGTCTTTAAATAAGAACACCGGCCACAACGTTTTGAAAAGTTCATGTAAAGTAAACTGAAATATTCGTTAATTTTTTTATTTATTGTTGAAATCATTTACGTTTGTTACGAGATGCGTCGTCTCTATATACATTTGAATTTCAATTTAAACTTCAAATAATCGTTTAAATTCATATTATTTAGAAGAAAAAGAAATATTCAATTCTAATTATGCCTATGCCTTTGCAGACATATCAAAACTCGTAAATAGTTCAGATTCCGACTTCTCGGCTGACGAAAGTGAATACGATCCTAACGAATCATCAGAAACTGAAACAAGTGAAACAAGTGAAGATGAATATTCAAAAGATGACGTTGGCGATAAGGAAATCAAATTCAGTTACAAAAAACTGTCTGCACCATCTCAAGCGACACGAAAAATTAAAAGTTTAAACGAATACATTCCACACAGTGACGAATACTTTAAATCTTACGGAAACAAGAAGATCGTTACATCTGACCACACGCTTAATCGTCTTAAGAATCCTCGACTCGGACATTCGCAATTATTCTCGTTGCTCGCCTCGATGAAGCTATCAGCTGAACATGAACGTCGACTAAGTGCCCTTCAGAAGGACTACAAAAAATATTTTATCAAGTGGATGCAATTATTTAATGAAGGATTTAACATTTTACTGTATGGATTAGGATCAAAACGGAAACTTTTGCAAATGTTTTATAGTGAAATTCTGAAAAACCAGCCTGCAATTGTGGTAAATGGATTCTTTCCTGACTTAACAATAAAAGACATTGTGGATGGTATAAATCATGACATACTTGAATTAAATGCAGCCAGCAGTAACTTACATGAAATTGTCGATATCATTGAAATCGAATTCACAAAAGTACCTGATACGCACTTATTTTTGATCATTCATAATATCGATGGGCCTATGTTTAGAAGTAACAAAGTACAGGAAATACTAAGTCGATTAGTTGCCGTTCCAAATATTCACATGATTGCGTCAATAGATCATATAAACGCGCCCTTGTGTAAGTATACACAGAATATTGCACTTTAACTTGGGTAAAAAACAAACTGATAATGTTCTGCATTGAGAAATAAATGTTCATACGATATAAAACTCAACTTATTGTAATACTGGTAAAATATGGCAATAAATTTGGCGGTTGAAAAAGCTAATTGAAATATAGATTACTTTTTGCAATAAAATAATATATTTATTCTTTTTAGTGTGGGATCACTTGAAACTTAGAAATTATAATTTTTCATGGTGGGATGCGACTACAATGATGCCATACAATGATGAAACTTCCTTTGAGAACTTTATATTGATTCAAAATTCGGATGAACTAGCTCTCTCCTCGATGAAAAATGTCTTCCAATCCCTGACTACAAACGCAAGAAAGGTTTTCATGTTGATAGCAGAACAACAACTGAAAAATAAAGATGACAGTAACAATCAAGGTAAAAAGTGTAATTATTAAAGTCCTTCTGTAGTTAATTTATGTTTCCCTTCAGGTGTGCCGTTTAGAGATTTGTATTGGCTTTCACGAGAAGCGTTTTTGGTTAGTTCCGACTTAGCGTTGCGCGCACAATTAACCGAATTTCTAGATCATAAACTAATAAAATCTAAACGTACAGCTGATGGCGCTGAGCATTTAAGAATTCCAATTGCAAACAAGATGTTAGAACAGTTCGTGGAACAGCAAAAACAGCAAACATAAAAGCATTGTGTGTGTCGTTCAAAGGCCATATTTGTATCTAACTTATTTTAGGAATAGAATAAAAAAATTTAAGAAAAAAAAAATAAACTTTTCATTGCATTCCGAACCGATTGCATACATATCGCGAATCGAAGGTTTAAGCGGTTTCGCAAGCATAGCGTGCTTGCGAAAAGGATTAATATAAACCACAGACGAGCAAAGATAGTATCTTAAATACAATACAAAGTTTCAATCGCATTTGGTGAGAACTTACTGAAATATCTCACGCTAAACAGATAAATTTGTCGAATAATTTTAACGGTAATTGAAATTCCGTAAATAATTGTGAAATGAAACAATGAACTTCCAACTGTAGGAATAGTCTTCATTGAGAAACATATGAAGAAATTAATTGATCTGTTAAATTTAGCCTGCGATTAATGCACGACTTTCAGCTCATGGCAATTTTAGATATTTGACCATAATAGCTTCGGCCATATGGTCAGTTCGCACAGCAGTATCCTATAAAACTCATCCAAAATAACTTTTATCTAAATTGATAAATTTTGAAATTCATAATAAATAGATAAAAACGCTTTTTTATCATTTTCTGAGAGTAATCGGTTTGCTCAGCATTGTATGAACTTCGCAAACGGTCCTGAAACTTGTCCAGTCATTGCCCCATTTAAAACAGACGTCCCGTATGATAAACACTATAAGAAATACATTTAATTTTCAAATATGAAAAAAAAATTATTCAAGATGTTTTTCAGACTCAAATACATTTCAAAGCTACATTTCTGACAAAAATGGATATAATACATTTATGTCCTAATTTTTGCCCTGAACTCTATCCATTCCACATGGGGAAGCGAAATTTAGTCGACTTATGACAGCGGTTGTTAAGGTTTTATTAGACTAAGTGTTAAGGCTAGACCGCAGTGGTCGGATATTGATAGGAAGGTTGAGCAAATATAAGACATTGAATTTCGGGGCATCAAGTTATGGGATTCTGTAACGTTACCTACTTTATGTTTGTAGAATTCGTTGTATAGACAAGCGCACTCATGGAACTCATTGCAGGTGTTTTTCACATTTTTGATTATAGTTTTCTATGTAAAGCGTTCGATTTATAGACCTAATTAAATATAACTTAAACATTCAGTAATTTAGTGAGTGTAATGTTAACTGTCTGTTAATTATAACCGAAGTTGGCTGAAAATTATGAAAAACCTAAATACTGATATTATTTTTGCATTTCATGAACAAAATGTTTTAGTTTTGTAGATCGTGTAGAGTAAAGGTCCTTGTAATTACTTGTACATATTTGAGTATTGGAGACAGAAATTTCGATTAAGGACCTCTTTATATCTTATAACTGTGAAGATGTTGTACCCATGTACATGAATGTACGTGAGCGTCCGAAGAAAGTGATTTTGATAATTGTTCCGCCTCTGAATTTTCAGTTGACACCTTTTTTTCAAAAGAAAACTTTACACTAGAGGCTCAGCGCAGATTTTGAGGGAGAGCATCTTCTCCAAAATTTTACTTAGGCTTCTGAGCAAGGACACAGCTCTTAATTTTTTTAAGTCACCATTGGTATCTTTTTGGGTATGAGGAGCAGCAATTCTATTTTCTAGGCGGGGGAGAAGTTATCATTTCCATGCAATTTAGTGATTGGTAATCATAATAATATTGATCGGCCTGTGAATTGTGTTGGAGCATTTCCTTAATATGTAGTAGCAGTATGTTAGTAGCTGCTCGGAACATGCAAGGAAACGTTTGAACGGCTTGAGTGGCTAGAACCTTTGAAGAAGATAGTGAGGTACCGGGCATGGTATCCATTTAAGAAATCGTTCACCATTTCCTCATGTTAGTGCGTTGGTCCAAGGACGACGCCTTTCTGTACAGGTTCGCGTATTGAAGTACACAATTGGCTCATTTCTGCAATCACATTAATCTCCTTGAACACGTTGGGTGTAATCTTCATACCGGAAAGCCTGCCTTTGATATCGGGAAAATTGTACTGTTTATATTCTACCTCTATGGGCATAAACTGTTAGCCATGCTACCCATGCCTCGAACCAAAATCCATTATAGACGAGAATTATACATTTCCAAGAGGAAAATCATGACTATATAGAAATAATTGGAAAATAATAAATTTTTCGCGCATTGCCACAAACTTTTTGGATCAGGAAATTGTGCTATATTCATGGCATTCTACGCTCACAAAATAACTAAATAAATTCCATGGGTAGATTGAAGGTTTTGATACTAATTTCTGTGTGTTGGTAGCGCCGAGTTTCGAGTTGCATGGTTGCTCAAACTGACAGTTGAACTATTCATTGCCTGTCATCGGCGGGACTTAACTTTGTTGTCAGATTGATTGTGCATTTCCAAACTAAAATTAAGCAAAATAGTTTGATGGGGAAGTTTTCGCGACTAGGAAGTTAGTCTTTTGTTGCTAGTGCAAAAAGTGATCGCAAGGTAGTTTTGCCTACGATCTGAGAATAGTTCACGGTGCGTTTCGTGGTTGCATTGTGATTGCAGGTCCACCTTGTCTGCTTGTACGTCCTTGGATTTCCTGCATTGCGGGCAGAATACAGGTAAGAGACTTCAAACTTGAGTTTTACTTCACAGCGTTGTGTTTGCATCGAAACTGTTGTAGGTGACTTAAAACCAATGTTTATTATTTATGTATTTTTTGTTTTGTAAATTTAAACAGCTGAATTTTACGCCCTATCTAGTGGAACAACAACAATTTAAAATGTCTCTTGCCGTGATCTCATTAGCGTAGCAAAACCTTATCGAGGGAAATGAATAGCCTACAGTAACCCTCTTTTGCGTTTTGTTCCATATCAATGAATAGGATTGTTTTGAATTGCGTTAAAGTTTGAATTTAGTGACAATTGGAGACACTCATGCCAATGCAGCTCGAAATCGAAACGAATGAACTCGTTTGCATTCATTGCTAGAAAGGTAATTAAGCAAATAAAACCAAGTCGTCTTTGATTGAATTTTGAATATTGCAAAAGGGTCGTGTTAAAGGAAAGAATCGTAAAACATAAAGCCGCCATTAGATTCCTACTTAATCACGGAACTGTCAAAACGGTTAGTAATACTGTGTTATTAAACTGTTCACTTCGGTAAAGTGGTAAACTTATCGGAGAAATGCGCCTCATGTTATGTGGACCTCATGAGGTGAGGCAGATAAAGGAGGGTGTCTGTTTCGGCTCCAGTAAGATTGGGATGTGACATGGACATTCGTATTGAAATGTAGATAGCCGAGTTTTTCGTGTACAGGGGAGGCCCCTAAAGAATTAGAAGTCACAAATCGGGGTGAAAGGTACAATGGTCTAGGCATAATTTGTATAACATATATTTGAAAAGATTTAAAGTATGGCAAGCTGTTCGTAGAAAATTTTGAAATTTACGCCTGGTCTTTAGGGCTTAGTAAAATTTTATGCTGATTTTGTCAAAACTCAATCGCGTTTTTATATTGTAAAAGATTGTATTGTTTATGTAAGTATGTGACACTTCAATTGTAGAATTATCGACAAAAATACGCCTCTTCTGTTAACCAATTCTCGCCGCACTCAAACTAGGTAATTATAGTGCAGGTTAGAACCGATTTAGGAAGCTGCGACAACTAATAGTATAATATTCTTGCAACATGCAGTATACCTTTATAAGCGAATTCTTATCATCGCAGAATTTCGAATGAATATTTCTTGTTTCTTCTTTATTTTTATTATATTTAAGCAGTTCTAATACTTAACTGGAATCTCAGATAATTTTTTTTACTTAAACATAACTTAAATATTATAAATAAACTCCCTTGAAGTCTCCTGCAGTGAAAATCAAAGGAGAACATTTCCGTAACGCAGTATTTAAAAATTGATTTGCAGTACGTCACTATAAAGCCCTAAACTAAATAATCTTAAAAACGAAACAAAATTAAAATGCCGCCGAAATTACACAAAAAAAACAACTCTCAGGCAACACTTTACTTTTAGTTAAGTTTACACTCAAATTTTGCGAACTGACTAATCTTAAACGCGTTATCTAGTTTCTTCGGGATAAACATATATAAATATCTTGAGAAAACGCTGTGCTGACGCTACAATGCTTATTTACCGAGGACAAAACAAAGGAAATCGCTTCACAGATCAAGTGAAGACGTGTCCTTGTATTTAAAGAGACATTACTTAGTTTTATTGTATTTTTGAACTTTTTCCCTAAGAGCTCATAGTGATTCGGACATGGAAGTAAGTTGAATACAATTGAAGCGCTTCTGACGACAAAAATCGAAATAATAGAACGAAGGAAGATAAAGTCTTGTATATCTATTATGACTTGTTTAATGGTTCGAATCATGCGTTTCGTAAATTTTGACTTACCGCATCGTCGGGATGTAGGTGAAATGTATACAAAATCTTCATATATATGTATTTGAACTACAAGCACAACGACAACGAAATGTTACAGAAAACGTTCAGTAATTCGTTGCTACAGTTGCAAAAAGACGAATTATAATTGAAAGGGCTTAAAAGTTGTCCCGAGATTTGCGAATAACGACTGTAGTTGAATAAACGCGGTATGAGGTAAATGATAAAGCGAGTTTTTAATAAGACTCGATGCATAATTTCGATCTCACAAAAGAATTGCATTGGTGAGGAGCTAGAAAACTTAATGATGTCTTAGCAATTTTGAGCGGCAACAGTCAAAAGTTGAAGCACATTTGTCACAGAAGACAAGCATCTACACATCTAAATGACCGCTCTAAAACATGAAATGACGTGATAACTACACCCAAGAGTTATATCACTATATGAAGCTATAAATGGACCTGAGGAGATGCATTTACAATACGCCTAGACTAAAAGGTTGAAATCTTTTAGCGACCATAGCACTAGAGCTATTATACGGAGCAAGGGTAATTTGTTGGTAAAATATGGAAACGGGGCGCGATGCGTGAAAAAGATTTAACCCTCGAGAAAGTTATTAACTTTCCGTAAACTTTCTCATCAGAGTTAATATATTTAATTCCAAGACTAGGTTTTGCTTAAGCTGTTAAACTATAACTTAATATTACTCATGTTGATATACCTAAGCATTCAATATTTGTTTTCTTTTAAGAATCGGCATAATACGTTTGCACAATACAAAGTATTTAAAATAAGCAATTTGTGGTCTCAAGCAAACTTCAGGTCTCTGTGTGCAAGGTTGTTAAGTTTAGGTTACTAAACATCGAAGAATGAGCCTAGATTCTTAGTTTAATAATAGTACCAAAAGTTTTGTGGTTATTTATTGGGTGGTATATTTATGTTTAACTATTGCAAAAGCTTTTATTATGTAATCTTACTAATAAATTTGTATTGAAGGATTTGAGTCTGATCAAGCAGTGGATATGAATGAGTGTTCATGCTAAGGAAACTTTATTGCTGTTGGTCATGATTTGGCTTCTGAGGAATTTTTAAGCCAATTTGAATTTGATATGCCAACTTGACATTGCTCATATTCTCTTGGAAGGGTTATAAGAACGTTGAACAGGACTTATTCTCACATATACATTGACACTTGAGGTGCTTAATTACCAGCGTAATTTAGCAGAGTCCTCCTGTGGTGCTTCTTATGACTTCTAGTTTCTAGTTTCGTATGACTTCTAGTTTCTAGTTTCGTTTATTTTCTGTTTTTTTGTGCATTAAATTAACTCGCGGATATATTGTAGAATACGTAATAATTTGCATAAATATTGTTATTGTATGTAAGGCTTTTAAAAAATTTAATAGCCAGTCGAAATTAAAATGTTTCTTTTTGAAATAATTAAAAATTGAAATGTTTAAATGTTAAATGTTTTATATAGAAAAGGGGTTTCAGGAAACCTTATATATCAATTGGACGAGATTACTATAGTACATCTTAGAACATATGAAACTAAAAGTCTCACTGCAAAATCAAAAG
Organism: Stratiomys singularior; assembly: GCA_954870665.1. Classification (NCBI taxonomy): domain Eukaryota; kingdom Metazoa; phylum Arthropoda; class Insecta; order Diptera; family Stratiomyidae; genus Stratiomys; species Stratiomys singularior. The sequence continues at coordinate 66,945,478 of OX940877.1, forward strand.
TCACTTTGCAGTTTCATTGGAAACACTGATTACCTTTTCGTCTAGGTACCTGTTTATAATTTGAAATAGCCAAATTCAATTCGTATTCACCATATTTAATTTTAATTAAATTAATTTTAACCAGGCAAACATAAATTTGCCTGGTAAACAAGGCCAAATTCATACCACCTGGTTGGACTTGATTTGACTAATATTTTGCTGCTTATACACCTAATTATCCCGTTAATCAGAGTTGATCTCGAGATCTTAAGTTAGACTTTCGTGTTACTGAAAACATCTAATTTTGTTCTTGTACAGAGTGGGCAATTTAAAATTTGGAATTGGAGTCGGCTTTAAAAAAACAAATGAATATTTTTGCAAAGATGATTTTATTGGAAAGATTGAACCTTTCCATTTAGGAATGAAAGACAATATCAATCTAAATGACTGGTCATGCGTCTACAGCTCTTGAACTAAATAAACTTATACGCATTCATAGCGCGATATTTATGCAGAATTCTTCTCAAATAAATGCGTGAAACGATGGCGGGTTGATATTGATGGTTGCTGACACACGATGAGCAACAATTGCCATGTTTTAGTTTGAAAGCACTAGACGAAGTAAACGTAAACGAGTTGTTTTATCCAACAACGATCCGGTTTCACGAACACGCTTCACAACTTGATCGAGTCACTACGTTTTTGGCACAGCATTTGTAAAAAAATTTTCGTAAATTTCATACAGTTTGAGTAGAAGACATTTTCGAAATAAATTTTCAATATTTCCAACTCTGTTTAAGCAAAATGCGACCCATTTCATAAATGTCAAACATAATATGTAAGTTTCTGTAACATCGGAAATGTCATAAACCCTTCCAACCCCAAAATTGTAGTAGTTCCAATTCCAAACGTTGGATAGCCCGACCTGTACCATTAAATTTACGGCAGCCTAGTATAAGACCATGACCATCTTTTATTGTCCGTCCTACTTAATTGTTACTACCCTATTCTAGTATTGGTGAAATCAATAGTCAGAAAACTTTATTCAGTTTTTTGATCTGCTCTTCCAAATTTCAATTTCACTAGTCAGACAATTTCATCGTCTTCAGTTGTTCTTCCCAATTTTACAATCTCTAAACGACATCAGCGTAAAATTAGCTGAACTTACTCGATTATTCCCGTGAGAGGAGAAAAAATTGCTAACAATATTTTAAGCGTTAGATTTATCGATTATTCAGAAGAAAAACAAACTTATACTTCAATCGGATTTTAGAAACGGGCCAAGAACTTGTCAAATACTTAAACAGGTATTACATCTTCTTAGTTAAACTTCTATGAAAGTCAATAATGGTGATCTATTATAAGCATGGATTATTTCTGACACGTAATCGACATGTAAAAATTGTGTATTATTTAAATAAAAAACATCGTGTGAATATAAAAATAATAAAGTTGTATGAAAGAATCCGTATACAGATTTTTCTATTGAACTTTAAATTTGATTCCTAGCCTACGGTGGTTTCTGAATACATTTATCATGATTTCTATTAAAAATACAAAAACAGATGTTTTGAATGAAAAAAATAAAAATATATATTTTTTATTAAGCTTACGCTACCGATGTGAATGATACAGAAACCGATCTTAGAACTAACCTAAATTCTAACAACTTCGCTCTTTTATCACTTTCGAGTGCTGGCTCATCATTCCACCGTGGGAATGATAGTTTTCTCATCAGATGAGTGCATTGTCGATGCACCTGACAAAATAAGCTTCGAAGCGTTCTCACTGTATCTTATTGAAGCTTGCAATATTGGGATAGGGTGTCCGATACGTAACCTCCCTTCCGTTTAGATCTAAATTCTCCTGAATTTTTCTAGAATTTGAAATTTCATCGTTTATGCTTTTGAAAGTTACTTTAAGTTTCTTTGTTTTTTGGAAAAATAAAAATTTAGTGGAGATAGCCGCAAATATTAGAATTATAATTATTGTTGAGCCAGCACTGTAGTTTACATTTTTGTGAAATTGTAAAGTGTTGATTTTTTTACATTTTCCATATTTTGTATTGAAATCTCTTTAAAGTTCGGTTGTTTCGTAAAGTTATATTTAATATTATCTTGATAGTAAAATCTGTCTATAAATTTATAGTTTTTAGTTCCAAATGTTTGTTTCAAAATTTTTATTGTACAATTGTTAATGCTTATTAAGTAATTACCATCTAGATTAATTTCTCTATCGTCACAATTATTAATTATTTTGTTTTTTAATATTTTTGCAAATGATAGTTGTATCGTCTAATATTTTTATTTTTGTGACATCATTTTCACCCATGTAGCAATTTCTTTCTGTTATGCAATTTTTTAACACTTAAATCCTTCGCATACAGATATTCGTTATTAAATTGGTATTTTATTTTATCAATTTCAATAAAGAATTGGTCATCAATGATAATCTCTAAATTTTCCTTTGTAGGTATGGCGGTAGTTAATTTATAATCTATTAATCTATAGGAATTTGGTACTTTGATAGCTAGAATGAGGGTGTCCTTATCGTATCTTAAAAGTCCTACCTTAATGTATTTGAGTCCGTAGAAGTCAAGTCTAGTTTCTTTTAGTTCTGTTGCCGTTAGCATACTAGGATGTATTAGACCATGTTTTACCAGCGCTATGTTATCAATTTTTTGATTCAGTTTGTCTTCCAAAGTCTTTAATTTGAATATTTGATCTAATTTACCTTGTTGTAGGATAATTCGCCTTTTGTTTTCACTCATTTGCTCAAATACTTGTTTCAACTGGTTTCTATCAGCTTCTATGGTGTTTTTAAGGTTTATTATAGATTTGTTAAAATGGGAATTTATTTCGATTTGACTATTGAGGTTTTTGATTATGTTTTTGTTATTTTTGTCAATTACTTCCATATGGTCGGTTATTTCAGTGCTATCATTATCGTCGAGAGTTCCAAAAAGCCATTTCTGTGCTGTTCCAACGAAATTAAATAGTCCTCTCTTCTGTCGTTCCTGTTTTCTCGGTTCTATTGCTGCAATTTTTGTGTAGATGTTTTCTAGTTCTCTTTGTATTATAGGGTCGGAGTTGATTTTCCAATTACGAATATTTTCGTCAATTAAATTCACAGTTTGTCTAATCTCAGTAGTATTGATGATGTGTATTACGGTTTTAGTGTCTATTATCAGTTCGGTTTGTCCCATATTAATTGTAGTATAGCCATTAGTCGTTGTGATTGGATTCACCGTTAATGCTGCTTGGGTTTGCGGAAGCGTCAGTAGTGTTAGTATTAGAAATACTGATGACATCATCTGCAAATTTACGAGGACGTTTAATGTTACTTGGGTGTTCGCCTTCAATTGTCTTAATTCTATATCTTGGTTGATCTTTATAATAATTGCGTCTATAGTTTTTAACTGGTATGATGCCTCGTTTCTCTGTGTAATCTTCCCTATCTTTATTGAGTTTTCTAATAATTTTTTCTTTAAATGCCTGAATTATTTCCTTTAATTTCACCAGATCGGCTCGCATGGCCTCTTCTGGTGTCATTTTTATAGTTGAATGGAACCTATTGTTATAGTTTTGGACGGCTCTATGTAATTTTTGAACTAGGGTCAGATCTAGTTTTCTCATGGCTACTAATTTTTCCTGAATAGTGGAAAGAAACCTATTTATATCAATATTACCAGTGTGGGTGTTAGGTTTGGTTAAGTGTAGGTCAACACTTTGTTCTCTAAGAAATTCTTTAAAATTTTCTGCGTTGAATTCGTTTTCAGCAATAAGTTTCTGAGGTTTCCCGAATTTGGAGAAATGTTCTTCCAGGGCTTCTGCCTTTTTTGTCCAGTTGCGGTTCGGTAAATGATACACGTAAGCTTTTTAAGACAGTTTATCTATCAAGGTCAAGAAAGTTGTTTAGAAAAAAAAGTAGACATCCATGTGGAGTATTTGATTTGTTTCCGTGGGTGTTTCACTGATTTTATATTTTATTTTTATTGGGTTGCGCTCGTACTTAGTCTCAAAGCATGTTTCGCAATTGTTTATTATTTTAGTAATTTCTTTCATTAATCCTGGATAGTATATCTTATCTTTCAAACTATGGTATGTTTCAACTATACCGCTGTGAATGCTTTCGCGGGCATGGTAGAGAAATATTTGCTTATGAAGTTATTTTAGCGTTTTTATTTCCTTTGCGCGAAGGGTAGCTTTTATGAATTTAATTTGTTTCTGATTTCCAAAGAGTTCTATTAAAAGTTGTTGTATTATATTAAACTGATGGTATGAGAGTTCCGTGTTAATTCCAATAACACCTGGTGTAATGAAATTTCTAAGAGACCTATCCAGTGTTCTCTATTTCTAGTCCTATCCACGTAAATTATCCTTCGATTATGCAGTATTTATATTTCATGATTTACATCGTAAGTTAGTATCAACTGGGTTTTATATCTGTTAACTATTGTTTCCTTTATGGGAATATGGTCTAATTGCTGTTCTTCCTGGGAATGTACTGTAGCATTGTCTGACACGTCGTTTACAGACTGGTGTTTATCATCCTTGTTTGCACTAGAATCAGGAATTCTACTTAGAAAGTCTGCTACTTTATTATCTTTACCCTTCAGGTATTCCACTTCAAACTGATATTCTTGCACATTAAGCAACCAGCGTTGATTCCTTTGGCTAAACTCCTTGCTTATGTATTTTTTGCTAAGATACTTGATAGGAAGATGGTCTGTTATAATTATGAATTTATTTCCCCAGAGATATGGCCTGAAATATGTTACTGACCACACAATGGCCAGAAATTCTTTATCTGTCACAGAATAATTTTTCTCGTGATCATTCAGGGATCTAGAGGCATAACAAATGGGTTGACCGCCTTGTGTTAGTACCGCTCCGAGTGCGTAATTGCTTGCGTCGGTAAACAGAGTGAACGGCTTAGTGAAATCTGGAAATTTAAGAATGGGGTGCTGAATCATGTTAAGTTTAAGAGTTTCGAATGCATCGATATATTCTGGATCATTTACATTGATTTTCTTTCCTTTTTTCAGATACTTAATCATTGGACTAACAATTTTCGCATAATCTTTCACAAATTTGCGATAGTAGCCAGTGGCACCGAGGAAACTCTTCAATTGTTTTTCGGTTTTAAGAAGTGGGTAACCTTGAATACATTAAATTTTTCTGGGATTTGGCTTCATGCCTTCAGATGTTAGGACATGGCCCAAAAATTCTGTATTTTTCTTCAAGAATGAACATTTGTCCATCAATCAAGATCAATGTTAGAGATTGGATATGCTCTTGGAGGCTAGTTCAGAAGACCAGTATGTCATCCAAATAGACCACGCATATTTTATTGATATAGTCACCAAGAATATTATTCATCAGCCGTTGGAAAGTGGCTGTTGCGTTCTTTAAGCCGAAAGGCATTCTAAGGTATTCGTATAGTCCGCTGGGAGTAACAAACACTGTTTTTGGTATATCAGTCGGGTTCATTTTGATTTGATGATATTCTTTGGCTAAGTCAATCGAAGTAAAGTACTGGGATCTTCCAAGCTTGTCCAGGATACTGTCAATGTTTGGCAAAGGGTATTTATCGTCTATGGTGATTTCGTTGAGCTTTCTGTAATCAACGCATAAACGAAATTTTTGTCGTCCCGAATTGTCGATTATTTTCGCTACAACGACAATAGGAGATGCATATCCACTATTCGATTTCCTTATTATTCCCTGTCGTTCCATTTCCTTTACTTGTTTGCGTACTTCTTCGTGCTTTGGGGGTAGGCGATATAGTCTTGCGTTAACAGGTTGGTCGGTGGTTGTCCTTATCTCGTGTGTTATTGTATCTGTATTAGTTAATTGATCGCCATCTTTATACATTAAACTTTTAAACTTTCGCAACAAAGATTCACTTTCCTTCCTTTCTTCTTCGTTTAAATAACTTAAATCCACTGTTCTAGCGTCTGAACTGAGTTCAAAACAATCAAGAGTTGTTTCGTTCTCAGTGGAATAAATTGGAATTTCCGCAGAGTTATTTAGGACGATATGTTTTTTGTCGAAATCAATGGTTTTTACAATGTTATTTAATACGTCCATACCAACTAATAAGTCGTATGGCTTATTACTTAAACCCCGTTTGTACCATTTAATGGCCCCCCGAGAATCATAATTGGATTCTCGTGGTATACTTGTGATAACCCTTTCTGCAATTTCTGTTGTAACTTTGTTGATTGTCTGCAACTTCATTCTGGTTTTTCAGAACAGTTTAAATTTACTGCAATCTACTCTGTTAGAATTAATTATACTCATTGTTGACCCCGTATCTATTAACCCTTTGTATTTAGTATTATCAATCGTTAGGTCCACAAAAATTACTTCCGACAACTTCCGAGGCTTAGTTGAGAAAAAACGTTTAATTTGATTTTCATGAGAAATTTGTTCAACATCCATTGGCTCAGGTTGTTGGCTAGCATTCCTGATATGACCAGAAGGATTGAACACAACGTCTATATTGCCCCAAACTAAACCTTGGATTTCGCGGGAAAGTGTTATTTTGGAGACCGTAATGGTTTTGTCGGTGCACACCTGAATTTTCGTTACGATAGTTACTACCGTTTCTATTATTAATATTTTCAAAATGAAGATTTCGTTGAGAGCGGTTAGCACTGTGAAAACTATGCAAATTATTCTGAACACTATGAGAATTTCGAGCACTGTTAGGGACAGATGGTCTGTGGTTATGTCGGTGTTGAAGTTGCGTGTATCGTGTGTCTTGTATACAGAGTTCTTTTTCTAAATTATTCTGGTCATAATGAATTCAAAATTTCTTTTATTTTATGTAAATCAAATATATCTTTAATTTCGCGTGATAAATTCCCAGAGACAATTTCTTTTATTTTATTTGTAAGAATGGTATAATATGCATTTTTTGTATTCATAATATCTGATTCATATATCGCAAAACAATTTATTTCCTGAGTAAGTTTGTCTACCTTATAATTTAAATCAGAAATAGAGCTAACTTTTAATGCACCAATCTTCCTGGATATCTCCTTGTGGTTGCCTGGTAGTCGAAAATGTTGTTTAAGAAGATTTTTCGCTGCTTCCCAAGTTCTCGGATTGTTGTGTAGAAGAAGTTCTTTTGCCTCTCCGGTGATTTTGATGTTGATGATGATTTTGATGAGTCCTGCTTCCATATCTCCTTCTCGCACGATGTTTCCCCAGTATAATGCGAGTTTGTCCTTTCGCGGAATTTTGGATGCGTTAGTTGATGAGCTAAAAGATCGGTACGCTGTAGATGGGCCCGTAATCGATTCGACTTCCCGGTGCATGATCACACAGTTCACAAGTTCACCATTCACTCGATCGTTCGCTATTATTTGCAACGAAATATTTTTCACAAACCACACAACACTTTTTGCTGATTTTTAATGGTTTGTTTCCCTCGCGTTAACTTTTCACGTGACTGCGTTATCGCGGTTTTATATTATAACTCGAGATTCGTTCTCGTTGGATCCTGCCCGTTTAGCTAGGATCCTACCGACTGCGCCAAATACAAAAACAGATGTTTTGAATGAAAAAAATAAAAATATGTATTTTTTATTAAGCTTACGCTACCGATATGAATGATACATAAACCGATCTTAGAACTAACCTAAATTCTAACAACTTCGCTCTTTTATCACTTTCGATTGCTGGCTCATCATTCCACCGTGGGAATGATAGTTTTGTCATCAGATGAGTGCATTGTCGATGCACCTGACAAAATAAGCTTCGAAGCGTTCTCACTGTATCTTATTGAAGCTTGCAATATTGGGATAGGGTGTCCGATACGTAACCTTCATAACATTAACCAATATTAAATTCCACTCTCTTATAGCAGTAATATCTGCGCTAACCTGCTCATTTTATTCATGTTTCGAACCATTTTTCTGGAATAGTCCAGGGATGCTCTGGACTTATTTCCGTGGGTTGTGGGATTTCCATTTGAGTTAAAAATAATTGAATTACCTCTCATGTGAATATAACTGATTCCTTAAATTCTTCGGGCTCTTTGGAATTTTAGGTACTAATATGTTTTCGCCTGTAGAATTACGAGAACCAGCCGAGAAAATTCTTCAACGCTTTAAGCTTTCATATTAGCGGGTGGTATCTATGATACTACGTGGTATGCTGATACGAATTTGATACTTATTTTGGAGTTACTCACAGAATTAAACGTTTGATTCCACATTTAGACACGAGGACAGCAGCTCAGACGCTAATTTTCAACGCCTTTTGTTCCGTAATTCTATCATCCATACAAGAACCATCGAATATAGTCCAATACAAGATGTATTCCATTTTTAACTGGACCTTCTTATATGTAATTGGCTTCATAATGAATTTGACGTGGAAGTGCCGCTAAACATTCAGAGATTTAGTCCGGAGATTGACTGAAATAGAAGTATACCACGAGTAAAATAATTATCGTACGGCTGGTAAATGATCGTTTAGTGTTTACAATAAAACGTATTTCCTATTTTTTTTCTACGATTTAAATTAATTGGTTAACTACCAAAGTTTATACATACATATTCCTCTTAAAGTCTGAACAATATAAACATTTTATATTCCATAATTCTCTTCGGCTTTTTACACAATAATTGAAATTATTAAGAAATTAAATAATATTATAACAAAATTTCTACTTTCTAATATATTTTCTATTAAAACATTTTTATTATAACTTTTCAGATAAAACATAGCTGTCGACTCATATATTTTCATTGTTAATGGACAGCTTGACAACGAACAATCAAGACCGTGATTATCGAAGGTACGTATTCGTTTTTGCATTGTATGGCCATGCTTTTTAGGAAAGGTTAAATTAGTATTCTCTCTTGTCACTGAGAAAGAATTCAGTTTGCTTAAAGGTTGCTGTTTATATGTGATATGTAAACAAAACCAATGTTTAGTAAACATTTGTCTTGAGATTACTTTTTAAATTATGATAATCAAACAGGCTATATTCAGAAAAAAATGGGCTATTAAAAACACGTAGAAATATTCCCGGAACAAATTATTTCAAGGAATGGTGTGTCAACCAGCCGCCGAAATTTCATTCACTAGGGCTTTTTCTGACTGGTGGTTTTTCGATAATTTTAGTCTACTAAAATAAGCCATAAAAGGTTCATGGTCAAGACGTTCGACGCAACATTGAAAATTTGACATGTAATTGTGTGAGCAAGTAATCTGAAACTGTGTATGAAGACTGAAAAAAACTACCGCGGCTACAATTTTAAATGCTTAAATTTGTAAATCTGCAGTTATATAAAAAAAGTATTCGGTTAAACATTCATCGAAATGAGTTTCTACGCTGAACTTATTTTTGATCAGTTTACGTTTTATGTATTTTTGTGCAAGTTTGAAAAAAGTGTATATTTTCAACATGTTTTTAAGCAGAAAATACTTTATCATATTGCCAAAAAATTAGTTTTTTATGTGCAGTGAATAAGTATTCTCTTAAATTTAAAGCAAATCTATGGAATAGTTGTTTTTCGCATTTTGACGAAACGCATAACAAAAAAAATCCAAAACAAAATTTATGCAAAGAAGCTTTACTTTTAAGTGAAGTAAATTTCAAATTACGTTTAATCTACATTTCTTTGCATGGAAAGAAAATCATAACTTAGGCTTAATCCACGAGTCCTGAATAAAAGTAACTACCCCTTCCTCTCATGTCTGTGTATCTTCCGATCCCACTTTTTTGCTACTGGACCCTTTGCTCTGCGGAACACAAAACTGAGTGCATGTTGTTCAATGGTTATGTCCATCACATTCGCAATTGCAGAAATGGAAGATAACCTTTATTGTATACTGCCCTGCTTGCAGAGTGCCTAACATACTGACGATTTGAGTAGACTGCTGTTAAAAGACTGCTTCGATGTGGTTCGCCTAACATTCTGGTGTAGAGATCATTTCTATCAGTTTAGGGAGTTTCGAAATTCTAACATCTAATCTACAAATCGTCTCTATGTCAGTCTTTGTTAATGGATTCCAACAGTTCTTCATTCAATGCCTCAAGGTGTACATATGACGTTTTATATGTACGTATGAGAAGCGATCCAGGAGTCAGGTCGAATGGGTTAATACTGGCGCGAGCGTTTAAAGTCCGTCTAAAAATTATGAAACCATGCAACAAGATCCGTTTTTTATGACTTTGACAAATTCTGGGTACCTTCTGATAGCTAATAAATGTTTAAGTTCTTAATTTCCTTCGCACATAGCTTTTTTTTATGGGAAGGGCGGAACTTAGCGTTCAGATTTTGATCTCGTTGTTCATGTTTTTTTTCATGGGCAGTATAGTGATGGTATTTCTCTCTATTCCGACAGTTTTTTTACACGTTCTTTGATTCTCTTTTGTTCAATTTTTTGTCCTATTCAGCCTGTGAAACATCCTTTATTCATCTCCATTATATCACTGTAAAGCCTTCGTAGAGTTGAGCAAGAGTTGTGAACGTTTTAGAGCCCCCGTTCTCAATGAAGAAAGCATACTTTGCATCATACTTCATCATCGAACTTAAACGTATAATTAAACCTTTAAACACATCATCCAAACCATCTACCTTCAGTTTTTTTACTACCAGAGTACTATTACCGCACTACCGTCTCGTAGCATGCTTTATATTCCAGCGTACATTTTTTTGCGCCCAACAGTCACAAACTTTACATACAATGCTGTATACTATCTATCTAAAAATTAACCTAAATATTTATAAATTGTGGAAACATATCCTTGAAGGGAATAGTACACTCCTGGATTTTTAAAAAATGAAATTTTTTTAAGAAAGGAAAGAGATATCTTATTAGATATCTTATTATCGATATAAGAGATTTTATGTAAAACAAGGATAAACAATTTTTTGGGGTTTTTTTTCAGCGTGTTCGTTGGCTGCTGCAGGTTTTTGAAAGTAATATCAAAAAATCACGGCGGGAATGATTTTGGCTCACTGAAATTTCTGAAAAAAAAAATAAAAACGGAGGTTTAGTCAGGATCAAAGCCGCTATAGATTGAACTAAAAGAACATTTTTCGCCAAATTGACAAAATGGCGGCGTTTTTTTCGAAATTAGCCGATTTTTGAGACTAAAAAAAACCTTGAAAACCAAAAAATACTTTCCCGATCGTTCTATCCGTAGGTCAGTATAACATATTAAAATTTCAGAAGGATCAGTCCAGTGGTTTTTTCTTATCACGCCCCCCAACTCAAAAAATGTGATTTCTAGAAAAAGCGCTTTTAAAAAAAAATTTAAAAATAATTTTTATACAAAATGTTACCTAAATTTAGTCAGCAATGCCTGGGCTACATAATAATCCTTCTTCCTGCTTATAAACTTCCTCCATACGTGATTTTTCTCCCTACGTGGAGTGTTCGCTTCATTAGACGCCTCTGCGCTGCGGCAATTCCCCTGCTTGATTCGAGCAGCGTCAACAACCGCTGTGTGATGCATGGCTTCCGGGCCAATTGTGAGTCCCATAACTTGCATGATCTTCAAAATTGTAATGAATCCTTCGTTCAAGATGCATGTAGAGGTATTTGCAGCAAGTTTAATGATATTTGTGCCGGCGATAGTGTGTTTGGGGTCAGGTTTCACACGCAGGCATTGTAGGTTCCACACGTAGGCATTGTAGCTCTGATTGCTATTTTGGGTGTTATTGCCAAAACAACGCTTCAATAAATCATCTGAAGCCAATTCTTTATAAATTGGTTTCAAAACCTCTTGCACTTAAGATCTAATGCTGTGGGTCGTTTATAGCTCATTAAAACATCCGGTCCAGGGCCTCTGCTTTACGCCATTTGCACCAAGAATCTTCGCCAATTGGGCAATTAAAATGTTGCTGCTTTTCATCTGTGGAAATTTTATGGTAATATCCGGCCCAAACGTCTTTTCGCATGTTTTCTAGAGAGTTTGGGTGGCGACGGACTGCTAAGCCATAGTACTTTGACAAATTTTTCATTAATTTAGTTGTCAATTGTACAGGTTTTGGACCGTTTGAAGAGGTTTTTTGTGGTGTGCTTTTTTGGTCTATCTTTTTGCTGTGTAGATTCACAATTTTCAGCTAATTTTTTCGCTTTTTAACAGAGAGAAGTATGTAATATGTAACTATATACATTGAAATCTTCACAGAGCAGTTGTTTCTGAAAGAAAGGCGCGGAGAACGAAAAACGAGAAATCACCGATTAGACGGCCTGGACGCTCAGCGTTTAGAACCTTCATCATTTAACATAGAAATTAATTTATATCATTTAAAATAGATTCTTTGAGGTATTTCGAACCAAAATCGATCATAAAAAAATTGATTTTTTGAAAATTCAGGGGTGTACTGTCCCCTTAAGGGAACTAATCTTGTTTAATCCAAAACCCGTTTCCTAACACCGATAAATGATAACGTTTATTTCCTCATATTTCCCTTTTTGCAATTTTTTCGTGGTGTACATATCGCATATTCAGATCGGCGAAAATAGGTACGCAAAATGGAGCGAAATTTTTTAAATATTTTAATGACAATTATTATAATTTACTTGGTGATTATCAATATCATCCCACAGGAAGATTTGAAAAATCTATTAAAATGTTATATTTATTTAAAATAATTAATTTGCTCCGTTTTATTCGAATTCTTGTTAAGCATATCCTACAATTCATGCTAATTTGTTGCGTCAAATTCTGCATTCCATCCTAAAGAAGACATTAAGCTAATTATATTCTCGCCGTTAAAAGTTAAGGCTACTTAAAAAAAGGCATTTTCCATCGAACGGATCGGGATGCCTGTTGAATATGGCAAGTTGAAGTGGAATTTACCATCGGATATCTGACCGAGGTTTCTCGTGCTGAAATGTTGCCTGGTAGTATCGGGATACCAATTTGTGCAAGCGTGTCTAAAATATTGTTATTAAAAGTCGGTATTACTTGTGTAAACTTTAACCGAATCTCAGACTCAAAGAATGCGCTATAATCTTTAGACATGTTTGTGCTTCTTCTACTCTATGTTGATCTTCAAATTAGATGTATGCTAAATAAGGTATTTATATATTGATAGAGACTATTAAGTGGCTATACATTATTACATACGATTTGATTATTGATTAGAAAGACGATTTCTTGTATACATGCACTATGGCTCCTTTGTAGTATATAGACTGAATAATGTGTAATTTTTACTTCATTCAATCCACTTATTGACCTCACTATCATGTTGTATCCGGAGTATGTATCTTGAATGTTTGTTATAATGATTCATTATTGACTGCTTTAGTTGTAAATAGTTACTACGTAGGAATGGTTCTCGAGCTGGTAGCTACGGGTGAGTCTGAGATGTTTCGGAAATTCATTCTAGAACCGCATCTTCCATCCGATTTAAAGCCGTCGATGTAGATTTCATTTAAGCTGGAAATCTCGCACTGTTCCCCAGTCTGTCGTGGTTGGTATATTGACTTTGTAAGGGGAGTCTATTCTTGGTTGATTTTTAACAATTTCTTTTTAGAATGCGGGGGTAATCTATTTGGGAGTGATTCGGAGTCGATCGCAAATGATTCCTCTCTAAAGATGAATGTATCCAATGGTACGCTATTCGTTTGATCTTTTTCATCTCTTTATGAAAACTGTTCTATAGATTCAGATTTCATCAGTTTTTTTTATTGCAAAGAGTATCGCTCTTGCTCTCTTTCTGACGTCTTTTATGTGTGAAGTTTAAGAGATTTTGATATTCTGCGTTAGCTCTTAGGCCTTTACTTAATTTACCAAGCTTATGTGCTTCCAGAAAACAGTTGGGAACGGAAATAATCACGGTGTGTAAAGTTCTCCGTACATCGTTAACGCCATGACAAGCCAAATGAAAATTTCGGTCATCCATATAATACAAGAATGTAACTGGAAAATTTATAAAACAATCTCCACTTAATATCAACTTAATGCCATAAGGGGCCATCTAAGAAGTTTCTCATACTTGAAGCGACAATGTTTTAGAACGTTATAGAAATGACTTTCCTGTATGTAACAAGCTCAATTTTCGTTCGGAAAAATCTAAAATGTCATCCTTCGCTCTATCCTTCACCGAAGGACGCTGAAGTAAATCATATAAAATCGCCCCAAATAACTGTAACGCATATATGCTCTCATTTATAATAAGAATAAAATTTCTAAACAAACAATCCAAGCATAGAATTCAACAAAACAAAGTGTGCCGATTTCTCGAAAATCGAAGTTATAAGCACTATAAAACTATTGAAAGTCATCAGAATCACAATTCATCAGAAAGCATAGATAAGTTTCCCAAAAAGCCATACACTTCTAAAGATTATTGATCTTCCCTTGATATATGATAGTTCTCAAGTATTTTGTCAATTTCTCCATAGGTGCAAATCACAAATTCTAACGAACTGTGATAAATTTTGTGTTACCAATGGAACTTCATGTTGTCATTGATCAGAAAGATAAAAGGGTTTATCAAAAATTGTCCGCATTATTTTATTGCGATTGCTTTTGTTGCTCTGTGTTCTTTATTTCATTTCTGGGTGGGGCACATGAACATTGTAACAGGCAAGGAACAAAATATAGTTTAGAGAAGCCGAATTGCTGCTCGTAGTAGTATGTATGATGTATGATGATGATGATATGACGAAGTATGATGAAAATGAACAAGACTGCTGTGGACAATAAGAAATCTGATGAAAATCACGCATTAGTATTTATAATACACAAACATTTATTATTACTTGCTATTAGAACACTATTCGAAAAAGCACGACTTATCATGTGTAGTTTTGTTGTTTTTCTTCTCAATTTTAGGTTTATCTTGGAATCAACAGAATTTCTAATGAAAAACGAAAATTCGAACAAAACGAGTAAATTCAAAAACGTTCTCAAAAGCATGGTCAAAAAACTGGTGAAGACGCGCTAAAATAAATTTCTAAAGACGATTTTTGGTGACGAAAAAGTCGACCTGTAGTTCCATGTAATTGTATTCATTCATTTCATAGTTCGGTTGTTTCCAACTTCTAGAGAATTATTCCGTGTCATTACTTGTCAATTACTCCTGTCATTTCGCGAACAAGCTCCACAGTTTTTCTTTCGACAGATGGTCGATGAAATGTATCCATCTTACAAACTTGAACATCGACGTCAACGATTTGCGTTGCTTATGTTTTTTAACCAGAGTAAATTGTGTTCTATTTGGAAGCCCTATGCTCCATGGTTGTTTTGCTTGCTTTGTGTACACGTATACTTATGGGGCGACTATCAGTGAAAAAGCAAGCAAAACTATGATTTCAACAGTTGCTTTAAAGAGCTGTGACTTGACAAATCAAAAAAAATTTAATTTTTTTACAATTAAATTAAAAATATTCTACACTGTTTAGAGATACTTTAAATCGTAGATTTACAAGCGGAAGTTTGGTAATAATATTAAAAATAATATAACGAAAATGGGAGATCTCTCACCTATTATTGATTATATCGCGATCGCGAGTACATACCGTCCTCATATATATTGTATGCAAAACCAGTCGAAGTTGCGAACTTTTATGGTAGTGCTGTTCGCAAGAATTTTCCCTGGAAGCCGGTTTGTCTTATCCTCCCATTAAAATGGGGATACATGTTTAAAGACATACAAGTCGTGTCGTAACAGAACAGCGAGTTTCGGAGCATTGTCCCAATGGTAGCAACCCAAAAACACATTTTACCTTTTTCTAACCAAATACATGCACTCACAATTTTGTTATATCCGATTTAAACAAATAAACTTTATAAATTCTTATGTTTGTAACAAATATAATTATTATTCTATGTAACAAACCTCTCATCGTGAATGTAAGGCAAACTTAATTCTCACGCGTGATAATCGAGTGCGCTCATTCACTCATTCGCGAACAAGCACATTAAAATTGCCTTAAATTTTGAATTTTATGTTAATGGGAGGAAAATTTAGAAGACCTATACCGCCGTGTCATGTCTTCAGAAAACATGCTTCTACACATTGGCAGCCCTGAGACTTCGAAGTCCGATTTGTTTTCGTCGTATCTACTACATGGGCTGAACGTCTTTGGCCCGGCAATAAAAAACGATTATTTTAGTTTGGAAACGAATTTATTCTTCGACACAGTCTAAATCTAAATTAATACACTTAGTGTAACGATCTCCTAACATTTGGATGCCTTTCTTAAGGTGGTCCACGCCAAGTCCCTCAAGAAAGCTTTTGTTTCATTCTCGAGCCCCTCATTTGAAACTAGACTCCAAAGGTGGAAAGAGCTCAAGCTGGTTTCGAACACGCGTCCCTGCCGCTTCTCGTCAGGCAAATTGGAACATAGGACAAGTTCAAGCTGAGAGCGAAAAATGATAAAACGTAATTACAACCAGACGACATTCACCCAGCTGGTAGTGCCAATCGATGCGTCCCGGCCTGTGAGTTGGCACCTGACGAAAAGCGGCAGGGACGCGTGTTCGAAACCAGCTTGAGCTCTTTCCACCTTTCTTTGTAAATTCACTTTCGAGGTATTCGACAAATTGATCAGAACTTCCGCACCCAAGAGTCTTCGCTTAGTTAGCTAGCAGGGGTATAAATCACTTATAAGTTCTAAGTGAAAAAGGATAAATTGATTCACCAATAATTTCAAAAAATTGGTTATAAAGTTTATTTGTTTAAATCGGATATAACAAAATTGTGAGTGCATGTATTTGGTTAGAAAAAGGCAAAATGTGTTTTTGGGCTGCTACCAACAGGACAATGCTTCGAGACTCGCTATTCTGTTACAACACGTCTTGTGTGTCTTTAAGCATGCATTCCCATTTTGCTGGTAGGATAAGACAAACCGGCTTCCTAGTAAAATTCTTGTGAACAGCACTACCATAAAAAGTTCGCAACTTCGACTGGGTTTGCATACAATATATGTGAGGACGGTATGTACTCGCGATCGCGATATAATAAATAATAAGTGAGAGATCTCCAATTTTCGTTATATTATTTTAAATATTATTCCCGAACTATCCGCTTGTTTTTAATTGTAAAAAAATTAATTTTTTTTTGATTTGTCAAGTCACAGCTCTTTAAAGCAACTGTTGAAATCATAGTTTTGCCTGCTTTTTCACTGATGGTAGCCCCATAAGTATACGTGTACGCAAAGCAAAAGCGACATGATATCGGTTTCAGATAATTGGATATTGAACACCTAGGTTTATTTTACAAACCCGCGTCATGGAGATGTGGCAAAATTTCCTGTCATGGTGACTTTATCCGTCATGCGTAGAATTTTGTTACAATTTGATATTTAAATTGTAATTTTGGCGAAAACTAAATTTTGTTCGTAAATTTAAATAAGTTTAAAATGTTAAGAGGTCAAGGCGAAATGAAAGAAGCAAATAAAAATTATAAATAATTTGAGTTGAATTCATAACTTCCTGAGAGCTGACTCGTAACAGTGCAGTAACACTTGATGTTTGATTATCCCGATTTTCATCTTTATGTACCCAAACCAAAAAATATATTCGATTCTCTATCTGCAGATATTCCTGGAAAGAGCTCATTTGAACGAATTGTCACTACTTTTTTACTGGTCTTTTGTGTAAACAGTTACCAAGCATTCCAAAGCACGCATGCTTCGGAGTAGGCAAATTTTTCATATTAAGCGACTGTAAATATTACTAATTTTTGACCCATTGTTTCAACAGCGCCACATACTCTGTGTTTGACGACTATACCCGTCATCGCTTGATTATCGCGACACACACTGGTGAGCGCTTTGCCAGAAGGTCTCCACACTTCACTGATTAAAAGCGCAGCAATGCTCGGCCACTACTTGCGACTTGTAAATTCAATCGTAAATTCCAACGTCAGATTATAATGGCTATATTCTCTTTATTGCGGTATGGTAGACTTTATAATATCCTGAACGGACTATGATTCCAGATTAAAGAAAAGGTTTATTTAGGCGAGTTGAGGCGAAAGTAAAGAAAATATGATATTCTAGTGGTTTTAATTCTAAGTAATTTATGAAGAAATTTAAATATAAAATTTTTACGATGGTTGTCTTATTAAGACAACGAATTCGCAATAGCTGCCATCCGGGAATTTCGAATAAGAAACCTACAGGTTTGTAGGTTGAAGAAGTACCTTACGAGAGTCAAAATGAAGAATTTATCATAAGCATTTCGCGTGCTCGACACTTTCACCATCTAAGGAACAGGAAACAGTCAAAAATAGTTCTTTTATATTTGTAATTGCTTCCATCTTCATAAAACTTTTTTGTGCTAGAAATAAAGAAACCTTCCTTTTAATTTTATATTTTTTTAATTTACCTTGCGGAATCGATTTTCGACCGTGATCGTTCGGTCTTCATCAGCGAGTTCTTTTATGTCATCACGAAGTCAGCGCAATTTACCCTGAATCCTAACTATGAATTATGAAAGTAAAATCAATATCCACTGGCGCCTCAAATATACTCATTTGTTAGCTATTTTTTTCTCTTGAAAGTCTTAAACTGAATTGTTCGGTTTACAAGGTCCGGCAATTGCGTTGGTCAGGGAGTGCAGATTACTCATATAAAAATCTCAAAAGGATGCTAATAATTCATGACTCATAAATCAGGTTCTTGTTTTCAAGTTTTCCACAACACAACATTCTGGTGAAAACCACACAAAATTCAACAGGAGTATCTACTGGTGGGGGTCTACTGTTGGATTAACATTAGCCTTAATCGTACTCGTCGCATGTGGTTTAGTCTTTGCAGATGCTCAATCTTGTCACCGATTGCATGCTCAGCCATTCGGGTGCTGAACACAAAAAGTTATACTTAAGCAGTTCTCCCAAAGTTCTTGAACTGTATCAAATATAGGTCAAGGGATTCGACTCCGAATTCTCGTTATGTATGTTTCGCTATATTCACGTTTTTGTTCGATTATTTTAGTCCATTAGTCCTACGAATGAGGTTTCGTCGCTTCCCATGTGTTTCCTTGTACAGTACACATATGCGTTTCGGCGATGTGTCATCTTCGGTGTGTAGTTTTCGAGAACGAGACCAATCCAAGCATTGAAAATAACTTAATTCTTGCATATGTTTCCACCTTTAGAAATTATCTCAATGGTTGTCGAAAGCCAGATAAGATTGGAACAAAAGTTCATCTGGAATCCAATTAGAAATGTAGTTTTATTTTTTGTTTGTATCTCAATAACGTATCATTAAAACGGACAAAAACACTCTAAATCGTTTGAATGGGGGTTATTTCATTAACTGGTTAATAATACATCTCATCGCTTATATCAACATGTAATTCTAACGCCAATTAGCGATTATCACCTGAAATACATGTGCCACGCTTAGTTTCTCCATTTCAAAAAGGGCTTTGCAATTTTTACTAGTTGCTGCGCTAAGCCCTTCAGTTAGAAGTTTATGTACTAGCTGCAGATTGATTTATTTTGTCTTTAGAAGTCGCTGCCTTTCTACCTGTTCCTTAACACAAACAAGCCCTTTAAAAATAAATCAAAATCTCAACACATTTAGTATAAATTCCAGCCTGTGCTAAGTTTAAATTTATCCTTTTTGATAACTTAATGGGATCAATGCCTCAAACCGGCTTTAACAAATCCAATTCATATTACTGTGTGGCTTTATCTCGTAACTATCGAAATGTACTGTAAAGGTGTAAATACAAATAAAAAATAAAATTAATATATTGCAAAATAATCAAGTTAAGTTCCAGTTAAACAGAAGTATTACCTGCGAGATGCTTTTGCGAAACAGATAAATGTATAAAGACTGTAATTGTCTTCTTGGGATGACGTACTGCTTCGATTATGACTTCGCGCGAATTAAAGAAAATCTCCTCAAAACCTCTATTTCATAGGAGATAAATCCCAACTATGTATATTTGATTAATGCGAAACTATATATATTTCATATAAGAATTCCAAAATTTACCTACCACAAAATAGAAAATCCAAATATCTATATGGTGGTGGAATTTAGAATTATTCAGCCAAGCTTCAACCCATGAAAGTGGCGTCCACATATATCCAACTAGTTTATGTGCGTTGGCTTCGTCAGGTAGTTTTCTTGTGGAGAAAATAATATTCCTCCAAAATTGAATGTGGTAGTTTTTACGAAGCTTCCGAGTTTTCAGTTGTCGCTCCTGACACCAAAAGGTGAAAAAGCATGGAAATAGCAACAAGAGAAAACAAAATACCCGCTCGGCGCTCACCAAAGCTTCACCCAGATGTCCGTCAACTGGTTCCAATTTTTATTGTGAGAGCGCAGACTTGCCGCGTGGTCGTTAAGCGTTGTGTGTAGTTCCTTGTTCGTCGCGTCATGAATTTGTAAATTCGGGGAGTGCTGATTCGTGAGTTAAACTATACGAAGTGCTCGGCGTAAGTGGAGTGTAGTCAATGAAAGCCGTGGATTGCACAGTTCAGTGAGGGAAGAAAAGCCTTGAAATTATTGGCCAGCAAGCAGAGAGCGCTGCTTTTTCTAAATTATTTGGTTTGACATCTAACTCAAACGGAACGGACCTGTAGGATATCGAGCGAGTGGGAGGGTGAGCATCGACAATTCGCTTGCGGTAGCTTTGCATTGCGATGGAAACGAAATAGCAACATTGTAATTGAGTAAATTACATGTGCCCGCAACTTGTTGCTAACCTGGATTTTCTAGCATCACAGTGTTGTTTCTAGTTCACCAACTGAGTCTCTCACCCCGCTCACTTTTGCACTTGGAATTGTAGGCGTCTGCTTTGTGTGCGTGATCTTTTGAACGGCACGCGAAAATCTTTGGTAATAGTCGATTTCATGTTGCGTGCGAAGTACGAATTCATCATAGTTTTATAGTAATTTACAAAATCGGCGGGTCCATAGATTGTTGTTCAAGTTTTCCTCACGATAATCAGACACTGGATTAAAATTTTCTCTAGTGAGAGTCGTGGACGGAGAGACTCGGCGCAAACTTGCCCACAAGTTGAGTAAGCGTCGTCGTATTTGATCTTGACCTGGTCAACAGTCGGATGGCCTGGTTCCGTAAATTGATTCAGTTTAGTAGTGGTGGTGAAATAGGTTCACGGTATTGATTTTTCCTGATCGGAAGAAGGAAAAATCTATCACCAGGGAGGCAATGTGTGTACAATGAACAGTGCAAAAAAGGTGTTAAGCGTGAATTGTTCTCAATTTCCCCATGAAATTTTCAAAAGCTGTGTGTGTTAGAACTTGCATCGCACGCCGCGAATGTGTAGTGCATGACCCAGAAATTGTGTTGTCAGTAATTGGGATAGATTTGGCGCGAAGCCAGGTTTGAAAATAAGGCATACAGTGGAGTCGGTATTATTGAATTATCAACTACTTGTCATCCACACTGCCTCAAACAAGCGTCGGTTAGCTTGCTTAGGTTTATATTTTGTGTGCACAAGGATAATTGTATACTGTCAATACGTTGGCGTCCCCACTAGGAGGTCTTGCACATGTGAGGATGGCTTTAGCCAGGTAAGACGATTGTTGGATTATTAGCGAGACCGACTGGTCATCCTGTTTGACCTTTTGGACCTTGGACAAGGTTAAAAATATATACTTTGTCCAACAAATGACTATATCGCCATTAGCTTTGTAGGCAAAGCCTCGAAATATTTACTTTAGTCTATGGAACGTTTTTCGTTATTAATTGTATACCTAACACCGAAGCAAAAGGCGCCACGCACTTTATACACTACTAACATGTAACATACCATGTAAATTTTTAAAATTACCGATTATAATTAGTACAGAATAAAATTCCATACCTAACAATGTTGGATATAGCAAAGAAATACAAATACCGAATCAATTTTTCGCTGAACTTTCCGCCGTTGAGGGGTTTCAATGTTTTATTTAAATTTCAATCAATTAATTACGATTCGTAAGAAATTTCTTAATCTTGTAAAACTTTTAGGTTGATCCGAAACGAAGCAAATTCGAAAAGATTCTTTTAATATACCTGTTGTAAGTTGGTGGTTTCAAAAAATATTCTGGTCGATGATTATTTGTAATTGATAAAGCTTCAGAATTCGGTAGTGGTTGGGTTTGGTGCCAGGATCCAGTGCTCTATGAGGAACTACCCATGGCCATTCAGAATATTCAATTGATTGTTCGAAACATACGAGGTGATTTTCTCCAGTTGTGTTGCACAATAGTCGCTAATTTCTCTAAGTCCTTGGGATCAGTTTAAATAACATGATTGTTATTAAGCCTGCATCCAACCGCAAGTCAAAAATTCCTACTCAGAAAGGTCAGTATGTTCTCTAAAACTTTATTTATTGTACATTCAGGGACGAGTTTTGGCTATAAAATTTACTTATAGAGTTCAATCCTCCAATAAATTTCAAATTTTAATTTACTTGAACCAATGATCGCACTAACAGGAAATCTAATCCTTTCTAAAATATCTACACATAGCTGAGTAATGTTCATGAGGTCCACTATCCTCTTTGCTGTCAGAATCGTTGAACTATTTTGAAAATGCATTAATTTCGGATGTCGCCTCTTCATTGTAGAAAAATGTAATGCAGATATTTTATTTCCGACGGGTTCTACAGATACGTTTTATTTACAATGATGCAACCTTCGGACACCTTATGAAAATTAGATAACATTAGGGGTTGAAGTTTTTCAGAATTTTAACTGGTTCCTTCTCTACACCACAAACGTGAGTTATTAATAAAACGTCCTTAAAGCTTCCTTTGGATTTCGAATGTCATTGATCTCAGATTTGACGTCATCTTAAGCTCCATGTTCTTTTTCACCAATATATGTCCGCAACTCGTCTTTTCGATATGTGTGAACTTATTTCGCTCCTATTGAAACTTGTGAATTTATTTCAAAAAAGGTGGTTTTCATATATTTCTTTATTATACCTGAAAAATAATATTAGTTGTTAACATAAACACGCTTCATCGTTATACCAAACGACAAAAGGCTTCACAAAATCTTAAAAAAGGGTTAATTCATGATAATAGACAATTGGCAAGGGGACAAGATGTCGTTTTTAATTAAATTAGGTCTCTTAAAATTCGCCATTATTCTCGACGAGTTTTTCAATTCTTCCGAATATAAACGGTGTCAATTTCCAAAATTTCTAGCGTAAAATATTTATATATAGTAAAATACTATTATATACTTTTTCAAATTTTCTTAAATGAGTTGGTTTTTGGCCAGGGGTCTGGAGTTCGCGTCGTTGCAAACACGTTCAATATTTTAACGTTCCGAATTTAATGTATATTGGCTGATTTGACATCACGTTTTGGTAAATTTTATTCGAATTTTTGATTAAAATAATCATAATAAACATTTTAAAAGAACAAAAAACAACTGAAAAAAATTTACAGCGTTGCGTTTGCAACGTTGCAAATTTCAAACACATTTTAACTACGGGGTTCATAGATGGAATGATTGATGCTCCTCGATTAAATCGGACCCAAATCTTGCCAAGAAAACAGTTCCATACCCAGCTCGAATTTTTGCGATCCCATAATGGCAAAATCCCACTGGAAGCCAAAAATTTTCCGGTCGTCGAACGTTTTATTCCCCATCAAAACCAAACAAATTTATTTTGATTTCATAGCTACAGAGGGTACTGCGCCATTGTTTCTCACCCAGTGACCCGCCCATCTTTTAGGAATTAACGCAGAGTTTTTTTTTCCTCTTTTCCAAAATTGCATTTGTGGGCAGAGTAACTTTCCGCAGAATTCTACAGGGTACATGCGCCGAACGATTTGTGATGAAACATCAATCCCAATTTCGCTAATTTAGCTTGTGAAGATATGTAAGGTTTCTATCAAGTGTTTCTTTGTAGCAAAATTTTCAGATTGTTCACCTTCTCGTCATTTTAAAAATGCTGCGGGCTCGCATTATTTATTTTATCCGGGAGTGTATCAATATTTGCTGTAATTCGAAGAATTTTGAACAACATGTTTTGAGATCTTTAGCCTCTTCATTCACTGTTCCTAGTGAATAATTTTGTGCATTGTGGCCATTCATATCAATGCATAATTTCCCGTTGTTTGAGAAAACAAAATATTTTAAATATTAAAATTTTTACTTTAAATGTTAACTCAGAAGCTCTGTGTGTACGGTACAACCAAATATTGATGAAAAAATCGAAAACCCGAAACGGCTTTGATTTAATTCGGAATTGGGTATGTCGGGAAATTGTTTGTGGTTTTCGCTCTAGTTACCCAAAAATTTCCTCTGTTATCGACGACCGGTTGTGTTGAACTCCTTGGTGTGAAAGTGATAACGTTGCTACGCTATCGCGATGCCACTTACGGCTAGATAATCCGGTGGTATTTGGTTGCTTCAATTTTCGGCTTGATCTATAAGAAATTGAGATGTCACACCCAGAAAGACGTACGAATTCTCAAGTCGGAGGATGCTGATGACTTCCTTGCACATATAGATTAATATGCTGCGCTGAAAACTATTGTTACTCCAAAGCTTCGCGTCTCCAATTTGACTTGAGGTAAAACACCTTACTATCTGCATCGAAAAATCTAACGTTGGTCATGAATCTGGTTGAACAAATCGAAAAATTGTCTTCATTTAAAAGGAAACTTTTCTAAAACCTAAGTTACGGCTTTCTTCTTGTAGCTTCGATTGAATTTCAATTAGCTTGAGGACCCATTCCATTTTAAAGCTAAAGTCCAACACCGTTCGCCCGACTTTACTCGTCACAAGTTCGACCCTGTGAAGGATGTTTGTGGCCATGAGTTATGCTAATTGAGTTAGGGCCACTTGTATCCTTTTTAAACGGTAAATTACTGTACGAATCCAGCCTGGAGGTGGTTCTCCTTTGACTAGATCCTTCTAGATAATCAGTGAGTATAACGTCGTCGTATAACTGATTCGCTATCAGAACACATACCAGTGATACTATGTCAACCTATTGCGTACCAGATGGAAAATATACGTTAATGGTGTACATTTAGAGGAGGCTCCGCGGAGAGAAAAAGGAGACTTTTTTTGGACAATTTGTATTAAATGTTAAATTAATCCTTTTTGTGTTTTTACCTCTAATAGCACTAACAATTTTTCACTTGTGTCGAATCGTCGGTAAATATGGCAAAGTGAAAAAAGTCGAGACCGCTGCGTTTGCAACGACGCAAACTTCAAACACTTACTTTTATCAAGCCAAAAAAAATATCTCTTTGAGCGAGGGGCACTATAGATTTAGCCGCCGTATGATCGAATATTGTGACAATGCTTCTATGAACGTTAGGGTAACTTGACACTTGTCAATTTATAAATGTTGTCGGCATTCTTCACGCATGCCAAAGACTTTCTTCGTTGCAGTTCAAAATTATATGCTCCTCTGTCGTTAGTATTTCCTTGAACGAAGATTTGTTGCGGTTTTGTTAGAAGATCCTCATATACTTTGTCGGTTTCGAAGACGTTATCTTTAACCGCCAAACTATGTTGGTCGAGAATGGAATCGCATGATGGTCTCTGGGTTTCAAGGTTGGTTTTATTTTAGTTTGAATGTTCATCGTAAATATTCATTTGTTTGTTTGCCATTTGTTCATAATTGGAATGAATCGGAAAAGTGGGAACACTTTTAACAACTATACACTTGCCAGAAAAAGTGTCCGTACAACATTAAAAGAAATCAATATATTAGGAAATTCATTTAAATATTTATGCAACAAAATTTATTAATTAATGAAACCATTTTTTCTATAAATTTTTCCTGTGCTATTCCTTTAAAACTGGATTTTACAAAATAAAAGCAAAAAAAGCCTCTCTTAAACGAACCAGAAAAAGTAACCGTACATGATAACATTGATTTGAAATATTCAAATATTTTATTACATATCAGGGCTTAATAACTTGTCGGATAACCTTTTCTCTTAAGGACCTCCTTAAGTCGATTTAGTATGGAGTGAACCAATTCGGCTGTGTCCTGTTTGGTAATTTTGCCCCATTCGTCGACGATGACGTTTTTCAGCATTTCATGAGATGTTATACTGTGCTGACGGATCCTGCGCTCCAACAAGTCCCACAAATGCTCAATGGGACTAAGGTCTGGGGATTGGGGCGGCGTACACAGTTAATGTTTTGTGTTGTAGGCCAACCAAAGCTTTACATTATGTGCTGTGCGCTTGAGATCACTATCTTGCTGGACCCAGAAATCGTCACCAAGCCTCAACTGCTGAACGCTTTGCTTCAAATTCGCCTTCAATATATTAAGATAACTGTATTGATCCATAGTTGATTGTATGTATTGATACTGTATTGATATATAAACACAAGTTGGCCAACGCCTTCTGCCGCCATACACCCCCAGAACATCACACCACCTCCACCATGTTTCACAGTACGAGATATTCTTTTGCGAGGGCAGTACCGCTCTTCCGCCACACTAACTTTCTTCCTTGAATGCCAAATATGCAATATTTGCTTTCGTCAGAAAATAGGACCTGTTCCCAAAACTCTGGTGGCTTGTTTATATATTTTTATTGCGAAATCCAAACGTTTCTTCCTGTTCCCTGCCGAAATGTTTAGCTTTTTACGTGTTATGCGTGAGCGATATCCATCCCTCTTATTTATTTATTTTATTTTTATATATTTTTCGTATGGTATCTTCGTATTTTTCGTATGGTATCTTCGTATTTTTCGTATGGTATCTTCGTGGAGAACCTTGCCAAAAGTGTTTTTTATATTTGTAACAATTTGGGAAGCAATTATTCGAAAATTCTTTTAAACTACCTGCAAAACGTTTCTTTTTTCGCGTTCAGTCAGAATGGAGGGTCTACAACAACGAAGCTTTGACATGTTATCTTGTTATGTCTTCTTGTCTTATGTCTTATCAGTTGGCGCAACGAACTTTTCAGGCAAATTTTTGATTTTTGTCAGGGATGAATAAACTATGTATTCACAAAATCTTGAGTAGATATGAGTTTACGTTGGTGCTTATGGAAAGTTCCTTTAGAACTGACATACAGTCCTTCCAGAATCAAAAACGTTTCCGTTTAATTCGTGTTCGGACCTAAAAGCATCCTGCGTTTCTTCATTCTTCCTATTGTGTACTCATGATGCGCTCGTGTTCGTTTTCCTTAAATATGTTTTTGAAGATGGATTTTGATATGCATGTATAAGTTCAATCTAATCTTGTTAAGTATCCAAAATTATAGTAATAACTCTTGGATCGTTTTCTGTATTTGGAGACTATACCTTTTCTATTTTATATTCACACACATATTTAAAGATGAAATTAACTCTATTTTTTAAAGAAACTTTCTCTCCCGACTTCTTGCAGACAACTTAGCACTTCAGCCGAAGAGACCTTGAAAGGGTCACTTGGATCTGTTCATCGACCCATCCATATTAAAAACAACCAGCCAAGGTTTGAATTTCGTTTAATATGAATTGTTTAAATATAACTTTTTGATTGTATAAAATGTCCGCATAAAGAACTTTACATATATACAGTGTGCAAATCGGTATGGAATTAGAAGTGCTAATTTACAGTGGCTATTCACGACGAAGGTGCCTTAGAAAGCATAATTTGGGGACGCTAATTCAATATAATTTCAAGTGTCAACAACTCACTACTTAACTCCGAGAGAACCCGTGCAACAAGTAACGCCATACCTTAGTGTTACCTCAAACTTGAGATTATATGTCTCGAAGAGCGGCGCGTGAAAAGAGAGGCAAATAACCCAAGTAACAAATAAAAAAAAACCTCATTGTATCACAGAGACCGTGCAAATTTATCGTTGTAGATTATTAGAGATATAAAAGCGAGAGAACGCAATGATTGCTTGAAAATATTGAATTTTTCGAAAGACGAAATTTTGAATACAATTATATTATGTGCTTCTTTACCTATAGATATAAACTTTAAGAGAAATCGCCACATCTTCATTTTTATTACTTATTCTCTATCCATTCAATTTTGTGTACAAATACAAATTCATTCGAAAAGTTATCGGTCGAAGAATGTTACATTGGAAATTTGTTCTACAAAACATAAACTTGTATCAAGAACTATTGAAAAAAAAGAAAATGTATCAAAACTAAGCCTAACGTCCGTATGGGCTCGGTATATCTTGACTTTGATTGCTTCCAAGATATAAAATTTCGCTAGTGACATTTCTAAAAAAGGTGACACGGACCTTGAAGACCAATACGACAGCAGGCGTCAGAATTTTGCATCGTTGCAAACGCAACGGTCTTCAATGTTTTCACTGTTTTTATATAAAATACCGACAGAAGCGTGTTTTTTGTTGGATGAGTATCATTTCAAAGAATGTATTAAGTCAGATAGTGAAAATATTACCCGCACGGAGTTATAATTTCAGGACCTTTCGGCACGCAGCATGTAAATAAATATTCATATTCACATATCCATGTGGTGAATGTTTCTTTGTGCCGTAATCATCAGTAAGAAAATATTTGTTTTTCTTTGTTAGAAACGTCTATATTAATTCAGGTAGTATTTACGAAATATTTTATCGCTATATTTGTCGTGTGGAAGATAGAATTCGCCTTATAGAGATTCTAAATCCAAGATCTTATGGGGAACAAATTCATTTTTTTTTTTTTTTCAAAAAAACGTCTGAAAAATATGTTCGTTTCTTTCTAAATTTCATCTGAAATTCCATGTGTATACTACTTTAATTTTGTCCTAATCCTATTTTCTTCCTATCCTATTCCAAGATTTACACTTAAACAGCTCAGATCTAGTCAGATTAGATGAACCGCCTATTGTATCTAAAATGATCAAGTTCCTTATCTTTATTCATCTGTGAAAAAGACGTCCTTACAACAATTTTCCAGTGTGAATATTTAACATGAAGTCCGTTCGGCAAGAATAAATTTTGCATAAATCCGTCTTGAACCGTCTTTCCTTTTTCACCTGCTCTTCGAATACAATATAAGCAATCTCAATAAGCTTATGTATATCTTCATAAAAAAATATTGTCTTAGTCCTAAACATAAACTGAAACTGCGTTCTTCACTTCACAACAGAACAGGCCCGTTGTCGTATAGAATGATTAATGCGTAGTATTCTCTGGTTATGTAGATGCCTCTATCTATGTAATCTGTCAACAGGATTCCTTCTGAGTCCCAAAAGACTGTAGTTTTATTTTGGACTCAGGTTCACAATAATGAAAATTTCGTCTCCACTAACAATTGGACTCGATAGGCCATCTTTGTCTTCAATAAAATTGTAAAATTGATTCAAAAATGCACGGGAACACTCTACGTAGTGTTATTTCTAAAGCGGCGGGAGCGTTTTCGGAATCCATCTAGTAGAGTTACTAAACCCGTTATCACTCCGATAATTGCATTGACTAAAGACCTACCCCTCTTGTTATGTCGCATCTTTTTTGTAAATATATGTTTAACACGAAAAGAAACTATTCAAGTGTTTTTATTAAAGAATTTTGTTGTTATATCGACGATTCCGATGAATATGATGAATTAAATTTTGCAAATGACGGATATATTTGTTCATAGATTTGTAAATTTTACAAATTAAGTTTATAGAATGTAATGAGTCTCATGTGCTGCATGTCCTTTCTGTAAGAAAATGAAAATTTTGCAATATTGAATCAATGGAAAATTCTTGAAATATTGAGATAATATATGGTTTTTTATTACGCGTGTTCTCAACGAACAAAATATTAGAAGCTTACGATGACGTTTCCCAAATGTGACTGAGTAGATGTGTGTTTGTAATCAAAACTCTTGTAGGACCTTAGAGACAGATCGAAGAAGACAAATCAGTGTTTACTGAACCTTTCCTTTAAGATTTTCGAAAATAAAGCTTATCTACTTTTTTAATATAAATAATAAATCTAATTATTTTATAGGCTGTATTTCTTACATTGAATCTTTTAAACTCAGAAAATCTGCAGATATTAATACGAAAATAAGAAGTGCTTCTAACTTATGGTGTTTTTAATCTTTATTACCTCTATATTTTCGATGGATCAAGGACGAGCCATTTCAATGATACTCGTGTTTGTGTTGTACTCGCATTGTAACTAATCTCGTTGTTTGGCAAATGCACACTTTTGACCACTGAGCGCATGAATCATCTTATGCTTTACCGACTTCAGAATATTCTTGAGCTGCATACGCCTACTCGTTATTGTATCGGTATCCGCTTTTTCATTGCTAAACTTAATTTGGTATACTCGATGCACGCTTTCCGTCCTTCATTTTTCTCTTCTGCACAAAAAGGGATGTCAGCTTGGTTTGATGTAGCTTCATCCTGGTACGTTTGATAATGTTGTCCACTAGCGTTTTACCATACCCATTCTTGTTTGCTGTGTCCGGTATGAACTATCGTTCTTCCTTGAATCTTTATTTCGCCATTGGAATAGCTCGTAAAGGATGTCTCATACTGCGAAACGCTGCTAGCAATGTTTTGATGTTGCTGGAATGGTCCTCTGAGTCGTCAGAGATTTCCTTTATATGCCAAATTCTGATCTGTTCATCATTATGCCTAGGAAAGGGAGTTGGTTGTTCGTTTCTACCACCATCGTGATTTGGATATTTTCGGGGACACTAATGAGTTTTTCACGTGGGTTTTGTAGCCCGTCCTGCTTGACCACTGCGAGTATGTCATTTATGTATCTTACCCAAATGCGAGGTGTGGTTTTTAATGCATCCAGCTTTTTTTCGAGTGCTTCCATGAAAATTTCGTTAATTCGGGGTAACAGTGGGCTCCCCATAGCTGTTCCTTAAGTCATTTTATGAAACTTGCAATAAAATAATTTGAAAGTAAAATAATTTTCGTTCACACAGAAGATCGCCAAGTTGTTTTAGTCTTTTACTCATCTTTTCTATGTTGATGTGTTATCTATTTACCACCTGTTTTCCCTCCTGATACTATTCTATCATAGCTTCTTTTAATGAATCAGTAGTGTTCATGTTCTGATTCTTTTAACGCATATCATTTCATGTCCACTCAAGAGCTTTGACAGTTTGAATACAGCATCACCGTTTGCGCGATTGAAAGACAGCCTAAGATCAGGGATCAGGCGTGCAATCAACCTTCTCGCTGTGTCGTGATCTCAAGACTATTGCAGCCCTGTGAGCTGATGCCTGGATTTATCCGAAAAACTGATTCTCGATTTTACCAAAAGGTATATTCCCGTTGATTTCGATTTAATCCCCGTTGCAACGATGCTGATAGGACTTATTCTAGGGACTCACTGTGTTAGGAGCACAACTTCGATTTTTTTTCATTTCTAGGATGTCTTTACCCTGGGCACACCCATGAATGTGGGTCAGTGAATTTTCCGAAAACTTTCTCGGTCGTGTCTAGAATACACAAAAGGCAGCATGCAGTAGGCGACTTGGAATTCCTCCTTT
Organism: Stratiomys singularior; assembly: GCA_954870665.1. Taxonomy (NCBI): domain Eukaryota; kingdom Metazoa; phylum Arthropoda; class Insecta; order Diptera; family Stratiomyidae; genus Stratiomys; species Stratiomys singularior. The sequence goes on from OX940877.1 coordinate 66,976,823, forward strand.
CTTGCTGATCACGAGACTCGCCACCTCGAACATTCTGTCCCGTGAGCCTGCATTGACCGCGCTGGGCAGCAGGTAAGGGCAGGATATCATAGGTGTCTGAAGTTTGCATCGTTGCAAACGCAACGGTCTGCAATTTTTACGCTTTTCGAAAGTTTTTTGGCTGAATTGACTTGAACTTTTTGAAAAATTCATTCGCCTTTATTACTTCTTTGCAATCTATTAGGGTTTCATTACAGTTCAATCATCTACCAACAATAAATTGAGAAAAATTTTGACAGCGTTGCAATTGCAACGATGCAAACTTCAGACACCTGGGTATCATTTGGACCGGAATCTTGTTTCTCTCGATAGGCAAGATAAATTCCTCCAATTCCATCTTTGCGAAAAATGAACTTTGATATTTTATCCTCTGATGAGAGGAATGAAAACTTTGAAAGTAGACCCCATCCATTTGTAGGATCCATTTATCCTTATGATTGTTTCATACTTAACAAACATGGTTGGGCAAGCTTTAATAAAATTTTCAATATTTTATTAGAAATCAAACTTTTCATTAGTTACCACAAAGGCAAGTGTTTGTAAAATTAAAATAATGCTGCACAGGTTTTGCAAACTTATCAAACTATCAAACTGTATAATTAGGGAGCGTGTTTGTATGTTTCGGAGTTATTGATTGAAACTATTCAAAAAAAAATTCTAGTATTATTTTAAGATTTTTCCACAAGACTGCATCTTCGCTTTGGATTTCGCGTGATTTGACAATCGTTGAAAAAACCGAAGGCTATCGACTCAAAAATCGTATTTATATTACAAAATGACAGGAGAAAATGATGGACCAACAAAAGCTTTTTGTGCTTAATCGATTGGTTTTTTTTTATGTATTCAAATAAAAAACAAAATATTTTAACATTATTTATCCAATTAAGAATTATTATAAACCTTATCTACTTTGATTAATTCTTCTCAAGCGGCGTAGAACACTTCTGCCTGTACTAACCATCATTGTCTAGTAATTTTTAACCCGATCCAAAGTGTAAGAGTAGACTTGCAAGGACGACAACCGCGAACTTCCCGTGCTAGTTGAACATCTACTAGCCACCAGCGGCATGAGCCGCTAGACACGGCTTGGTTCGAATCAGACACTTGAAAATAATCTTATCTCGGTGGACAGACCAGTCAGGCAGATATTAGCAATCGAGCTTATCTCAGATTAACGTAACCTTGAATTGCTTGAAGAGAAAAAGCGTGCAAAACTCACTCGAAAGTTTCCCGTTTAATTTTAGCCACTGTGCTCATGCTGACGAGAGTACTTGGAAGGGGTGAGGTGAGCTGGCAACCGAGCGATATTGAAATTTTAAGTGTTTGTTTTAATTTTTGTTCTTGAAATGCGAAGGCATTAGACTTTCGTAGGTCGTTGTCGGCGAATTGTTTTTAAAGAAAGCAATGAAACGTGCAAATTTCGACGTGTTGATTTGTCGAATTCTTGATTATTCCGTCGTTTTCTAATTTGTAAAACAAAGTTGGATCCCGTTCTGCTTGCAACTTATCTTTCATGCGTTATTTCATATTTATGGTTTATATAATATCTGGCACGCGTTATATCTGAGCTTGAGTCGTAGGTGTGGTGACGATAGGGAGACTGAAATGGAGCTTTGTGGGGGAAATAATTGTTGATAATCCGAATGAATTGCTCGCAAACAGCCTTGAATGTAACGCAAACGCGTGATTTGCAATGAGACTAGTTGGAATGGATTCCAAACAATTTGAAGATCCAAGAAAGATTATTGCAGCGTTACGCATCTCAAACTTGGACATTATTCGTGTTATCTACGTCTCTGTTTGCTCGATCGACGATGAATTGCGTGTAGTCATTGCGAAAAACAACATTGTAAACTCTGTGTCCGGAGGAGTTCAAATATTTTGGTCCCAAAAGTTTTTTATTTCCAAAACTGATTTCCTTTATCTCCAATTCTTGCCCATTTAACACTTTTAACTGTTTTTAATTAAAACTATGAAGATCGGAGACCTCATTTAAATCGTTTAATCAAAGTTTATTCATAAGGTGCAAGTTTTCTTGCTCATGCTTTCATTTGCCCATGAAATTTTGTAGTATCAACACGCACATAAATTTTGACCTCGCTACGTTATGTAAGATAAAGTCCAAAGCCCTCCAAATTGAACGTTGCCGACAACACTCAATTTATAACCTGAATCTTTAATAAAATTCGTAATCGTACTCTAGATTTCGCAAAACCCGAAAATTTCCTGCAAATATTCTGGAAATTATTTCTCATTTACCAGACAAGCAAACACGTTTCTACAATCTCCCCCTGTTGGGTGATATAAAAATTCAACAAACTCAGAATGCCTAGAAAGAATTTCTCGTCGTGAAAATAAAAGCGAAGCTGAAATCTATAAGTGATAATAATATACTAAAGGTGACGTGACTCAAAAGTTGAAGGCAATTGACTCTCGCGCAAGTTTATGCGTTGAAAAACGGCAAACGGCGGAACCGAATGAGTAAAAAATCTGAAGGGACTAAAATAATATTTTTTTGACTTTTGTTATGAAAGCATTATTTTGATGCGTTGTTGTTGATAACAATGATTGAAATTTACATCAATGAACTAAAGGAAAAAAAATCGATAATCGGGAATACTAAAGTATAATTTATGAATCGTTTTAAATGCAACCAATGCAACCTTTCTTACTTCTTCTTTGTATGATTTGCTCGTGTTTTAAAAAATTGCCATTTCAAATAATATTCCAATTATAAATCATTTAAACTAATTCAACGATCCCAATCAATTGAATATGAATTATAGAATGAAGCAATCGAATTATCAAATTTCTGTCAAACATTCAAATAAGTCCTTCACATATTTTAAAATTTGTTGCTCACGAAACAAAGTCGTCTTTGCGAGTCACAAGTTTAAATCTAAATTATTGTTAATAATTAATCATTTCGTTAGGTCTGAGGATTACCGAGGAAGTATTTGGGTGATTCTCAATTGTATCTAACAATTCGAGTCTCTTAACGGCCGATTCAGTTTTTGTCCTTGTAAATGCGTGTTCCTAATAAATCATGGCACTCCAAAAATATTTCCTATAGCTCTATATTGAAGGTACACCCAGTGACAAAAAAATCTACGAGATGCCAATTCAATGAAAATCACTATATATTTTATCTAGTTTCTGGAAACGTTCACTTTTTAGATACAAAATACTTTTCTTATTGCATAATGTCCCTGAAAAAAGCGTTTCAATATTGGAACATTTTTCCAATTTCCATTTTCCGTTAAAAAATAGAAAATAGGTACCTTTTTCAAAAAAAAAAAAATCGCAAAATATTTTATTTGAAAAAAATTACTCCTTTGTTTTATTTTTCTGTCATATAAATACAAAAGAGTAAACATATTGTAATGACTAAGAAAAAATTAACATTACAGATATTCAATTAGTTCTTATGTACTTAATAATTATTAATAATTGATCGGCCCGCCTTTTGCTTGGATGACTGCCTTCACTCGCCTTACCATGCTGTCATACAAATTTTTAAAAAAATCTTCATTGATTTCTTCTTCCCACACTTTTCAGGTTTAGGAGAGTTTGCGGTTCACTTTCCCTTATTTTTGAACCCATTACCTGCCAAAGGTTTTCCATGGGATTCAAGTCGGGACTGTTTCCTTGCCACGGCAATGGCTCTATTACTAACTGCTCCTTGAATTGTGTTACCTGGAAAAGGCAAAATATTACAAAGTGCATTAATAAAAATATTTTTCTTTCCAATGTGAAAATAACTTACAGAGCGAGCTCGATGTGCAGGAACCGAATCGTCTTGGAAGAGAGGAATTGACACATCTGTCGTTAGATCCTCTACGCCTTCTTCAACAATTTCTCTGTTCTTACCTCATAAGTTTATTCAAAAGCGGCTTTTTCGCAAGACGACAAGAACGCAAACCCATCTCGTTCAACCTTCTTTGGATTGTTCTGGTACTGCAAGGCTCATTCATTGATTTCGACAACTCTGCCCGCAATTTTGATGCTGATTCGAATCAATTTGCCAGGGCCAGGAACTTCATCCCTTTGCGTGGTACCTCGTCCTCTTCCGCTGCCCTTTTTTCGCTCAAGGCTGCCTGTATCTTGCTTTTTTTTTAAATTAATTTCCGAACTGTCCCCTCACTGCACCCTACTTGCCCAGCGATTTCCGATTTCGACTTACATGATTGGTAAGAAGCTCGAATTTCGGCCGTTTGTTCTAGACTCAAAATGATGTATTTTCTTATCTCTAAGATAATTCTTTACCTATTGGCTTGCAAAATCAGACTGATGCAGAAATTTTGCATTCGGTAGTTTATATAGGATCCCTAATTGCTACCTGAAAAGTTTCGTTTGCCTCGGGATAAGCTAATTATATCATTTTGATGGTAACTTGGAAAATTCCTAATTCGTAGATTTTTTTGTCACTGGGTGTACTATAGCGATTTTTGTTAGCCTTTTTAGTTTCATTGAAAGTGATACTGCTATGAAGAAATTTCTTTGGTATTTTCTGTTTATAAATGAGCAATCTATTTTTAATCAAACATCTGCTTGAGCTGCTCTTCTGTACACAGATATGGTTAATTGTTTTCCTTTGATTATTTGATAAAAAAATTTAAATACAGTAAAGAAAAAAATGAAAAACAAATTTCACTTCACTTAGATTTTAAATCCCAAATTTGAACCAAAATCCGTATGTTAACAGAATTTAGTGAAGGAATTGAGTGCTTCACTTTCTTTTCTCTTGTTTCTATTTAGAGACATTAAAGTTAACGTTAATAAGTGTGTTTTTACCCAATTCGTACAGAGGTTACCTTACTACTAAGCCTTTCATATGTGTTGAAGGAGGATAGTTTAGAGAGTAGACTGCAAAAGTGTCTTTCTTTGTGTATGAGGTCGGTCCACGGAAGCCTTTTGCCAAAAGTGAGTCCTAAGAACTTGGCTATTCACTTCGACATAGTTCATGTGTATTTCACAGTCATTGGTGCTTCTCAATTTTCTTTTGAATGGTTTTCGTAATTGTCAAAAAAACAAGAAGTCACAATGTAGCTCGGATTCATTTCAAAAAAGAACTCGAACACATGGCATCACTTTTTTTTCTTTTGAGTTTAAAGTGGGGATTTCGCGGATTTTGTGTAGTTTACAGCTTATCATTTAAGTGAAGCAAATTTAAATCGTAGATTTTATATTTGGGTGGAATTTTGTGAATTTTGAGCTTTTACGTGGGTAAATTGTGTAACATTGGAAGGCAACTTGGTCAAACTTCTTTCGTAGTAGAGAACTTATAACAAAACATTACAAGCAAGGGTTATCGATCCGAGATATTGGATAAATCGTAAATAGGTCACATTCCACAATTCATAACATTGTTAAACGATTTAGAGGGGTAGACATAGAGTGTTTTCAAAGTCGGACGAGCGATGGATTTCACAACAAATCAATAAAAACCTGAAATTAAGTGCTTCTAAATCAGCGAATGAGGTATCGAAACATCGTTAAGTTAGTAAACGTTTACTAACGAATATTTAAGGTAAGTTTTGTGACAGAGAAATTCACATGGAGAGCCCGCAAGAAACCGTTCGATAGCGAGTGCAATAAGAAAAAAATCCCCAATTTGCCAAAATGTATAAAAATAAAGACTTCTAACTTTGGGAGACTGTAATATTCGCAGAAGAAAGTCAATTCAATATATTTCGATCAGATGAATAATGCTATGACAATGGACAAAGGACAATGTTTGCCGAAAACCTGACCTGAGCTCGAAGAGCGAAATCTACGATCCACTGTGAAACATTGAGGGGACTGATAGGGGATTTTAAGATATTAGGAAATTAATCAATAAGTAACTCTTTAAAGTCTAATTGAATAAACCTGAGTCGGGTTGGACACGGCAGACATTAGAAAAGGATGATCGATTTATAGTGTCAGCAAGTCTTAGAAATCGTCATCGTTCCGGCGTAGAATAGCAGCTTCTGCTCAGAGATGTTCGGGGTGTTGTTCGTGATAAAAAGTAAGCAAACATCTGAAATAACGTGATTTAAAACTATACACCAAAGCTCTTAGGTAGCAAGATAGAATGTTTCACGCGAACGCCGTGATCGGATTTTGGCATAATGGGGGCAGGTACTCTTATGTACTCTTTATAATGCTGTTGGTCGTAAAAGTGTATACAGTAAACCAGAAGAATGATGTGCACAATGTGCCACATCCGAAAGGATGAGTTTTGGAGGTATAAGTTAAACCGCTCGTACAGAGCTGGTTATCGCAGATAAAGGGACTGTGACCGCTAAATCGTACGTCATTGACATTCTTGAAGAGCATGCAGTGCCAAATTCAGGATTTATCGGCCGAAGATTTAAAATGATGCGCGCCTCCATACTGCGGTTTGGTTAGAGATTACTTGCGAGAAGTGGAGATAGAGGTTCTAGACTAGCCAGTATGAAGTGCAAACCTTAATCCAATAGAAGACTTATAGCACGAGCTTAAACGCCGAGTAAGACGACGAGAACCTGCAAAAGCTGAAAACTGCTTTGGTGGGGAAATGGGAAATCATCAAAAAGTTGATAGAATCCGTGAGTAGAAGACTAGTATATATTATCAGAGGAGGCAACCCCTCTAACTGAAGAAGGTTAAAAATCAGTGGGAAGTCTTATTTTCTTTTTTTAACCGCAGTAAAGTTTTAGGAACAAAGCATGAGAAGAATCCCTGCAGACAGATCAAATGAGTATTTTTAAAAGAATTTCAAGTTATAAAGTTCATACACTTCATCTTAATATTTTAACAATTTATTACAGATGTAACGCCTATCATAACATTTTTTACTTAGTAAGTGACTGCATTTCGGTTATTTAAAATGAACTTGTAGAATGTTGACGAAATCAACGTTTGACTGTAAATATTCGGCGTTCATCAGCCATTCATGATCGAATGATGTTAAAAAGGATATAGCAAATAATGTCATCATAAGAAAAAGCGAGGGAGCAGAGAAGGCAATGTGAAATATTGAAACTCATAGACTTCAACAACGTTCATCTATGATTGCATCTATGCTTGTAAAAATTCAACTGTCATATACTAAAATACTCTTGCAAAATGTTACGAAGAGAAAGTTTATTTTTGGCTTTGACTCTCAAACAATAAATTCCTTGGAAATAATGTTACTTTCTGATATAGGCTGATTTTTAGCGATTTTCAATTAGCATATTGTTTATATGTTTATAGTTAGCAGCGTTAATAAGTCTACTGGAGAATCGGCAGCAGTCATAGAGAAACTCTTCTCAGGAAGTGCCTACTTTTTGTGGTTAATGAATATTCGAGTTCAGCTTTGTTCAATCAATCATAACTTTAGAAATGCTTTCGCACCATAAGAAGGTGAAAAGGAAAGCCCAAGATCAACTATTGATTATGAATGAAAGCAGAGGTCCAGATGCGTTTCTTGTGGGTAGATAAAAAAGAAGCATAAATGCTTTCTCCCATGTATGTGGCAAATTTCGAATCAATGAAAATTGAAATTTTGAACAATTTTCTCCCCGCCGAATAAAAGCACGTGAAATGTAAAAACAGTACGTAATTCTCGTAGCATTTGAGCTTTTTTCACATCGCCCAATATAAATATAGAAAAAAAATTAATACTCTCGGAGTACCTAATCTAACTGATGAATTATTCTGAAAACATCTTATTTCAATTTTTTTCAATTTCAGCTATCAATTTTTCAATTTTTTTTTTGCATTGAGCCACAATAATTTAATAGTGTCGGTCCTTTTTGCAAGTGATTCCATGTGCATCCAATAAATTGACTTCATGACTTTGTTTCCAGAAGAATAAAGTTGCTGATCCTCATTTTCTTTGTTCTCCCTGTCTGGGTGAACAGAGCTATGTTCCTCTAAACCAAAATTAAAGTTTAATAGGATATCTCTTCTCTACATTGAAACTCTTACCTTGGAAGGCAACTGAAGTTTGCATCTGAGCAAAGACAAGGGGTTTATTTTTGCAATGTTTCTTTTTTCGGACACTAATCGTTTTTTATTTCAATGCAATTGTCGATCAAAGTTGAAGTTTACAAATCCGAGACCGTTTGAAACGATGCAAAATTCAGAACAAAATGATAAAGATCTCCTAATTCTGCTTTTCTGATTCAATATCAGGGCCCGCTTGTCGCGTGCACTGTAACGAATCCTTGCTCGACGTTTTTCTTTAAGGTTAATTTATGACAATATCGAGCATGCGTTCTATTTGAATTTCATGATCGCATATCATTTGGTGGATCTCATTTGGCAAACAAACTTATTTCGTCGTCCATTGCGATTTTCTGATTGATCGGATTTGATGATTCTGTCTAATATCACTTAGCTCGGAAGTATTATTGTTTCTGTTTTTTTGTTTATTAACTGATAGAAACCAGCTCAATTGACCCAACGCAACTTTGGTTGATTTCCATCGTGTTTTGAATATAATTGTTTGTTCGTTACTCACCCAAACTTTTTCCATTCATACAAACAGAAAAGTCTTGGTTCAATAATAAAAATGAAGCTTTGCCGTTGTTACTCCAGGAACTAAGATATTAAGAGTTGTTAATGAGAAGTGATCGAAATGGGCATTTACTGGATTTGCCGAAGAGTTTTTAAATTATTTTTGCATTAAACAGGCACGGTTAACAAATATTTACTATCCAACTTACACTCTTGTGCAAATTAATAGAATCTAGACACGTTGCTCAGAAGAAATAATTTATTTATATAATTATGTAAATATCTACCAATTTTATCCACTCAGAATCATCTGGATACAGCTTTGGAAGCAAGTGATATACTATTGAAGGTACTACTTTTTTATATTTATCTACTTTCGTTCAAAGTAGAAGAAACAACCTCCGAATACTTTCTTTTGGTTGAGATCTTTTCACTTACCTCAGCGCTCATGTTGCACGCTTACTCCTTGCACAAGAAAATGCCTTTTATCTGAGATTAAAACTTTCCTCCGGTTTTCTGTAGTCCAATGCTTCTTGTCCGTTGAAGATGGCAATTGTTTCGAAACTTCTCTCAACTCTTCCTTCCCTTCAATCGGGTGTTTGCAACTTTGAATAAAGGATACATGGAGGAGGATATTAGAAAATCAGTCTCATGCTGATTTCAATTGAAAATTCTTATAACTCTGAAATGAAACACATTTTATTGAGGAAAAAAATAAATTTCAGTAGAATTTTCAAATTTTATACTAGCTTCGGATAGTAAAACATCAAGACAACCACAGGTTTTGCTCCTAAATTTTTCTGCTCTGTTTCTTATTTATAGGTATGATAGAGATTGTTTATTTCCTTTTTATCAGATTATTTTATGAGGAAAGCCCGTAAAACCTATCTGATATCGTGAGTGGATTGGAGGAATATGTATACCTTCTGTCAAAAAAGTACCAGGAATTTGTAAATAAAACACACATTTCACATTTAATCATCACAATTAATCTTGTCGCCTTCGAAAAATTCCCCATTAGAGGCTATACACATGTGCCATCGTTTTTTTCATTCTTCAAAACACTTTTTTTTATAAGCACATTCTTGGAGGGATTTCACTTCACGCGCCGAATTCCGTTTGATAGGCTACAATGGACTCGAAACGTGGTCCACGGAGGGGCAATTTTAGTTTCGGGAACAGAAAAAAGTCGCGCGGAGCTAAATCAGGGTAATATGGTGGTTGATCGATGGTGTTTATCGGTATTTTGCCTTGCATCTGCTCACAATTTTAGCTCGGTGCGATAATCGCGTAATCGTCGTGAAAAATCCACGAGTTGTTCGCGCATAACTCCGGCCGATTCTTCCGAATATGTTGGCTTAAACGTATTAGTACGCTCAAATATAACTCCATACTCACGGTCTGACCCTTTGGAACGAATTCATGGTGAACCAGACCACGAATAACGAAGAAAACGATAAGCATCACCTTTATTTTTGAGCGACTTTGACGTGCTTTTTTCGGTTTCGACTCATTTTTAGCTCGTCATTCGGAAGCCTGTTGACTGGTGAGAGACCCATGTCTCATCACTAGTTATGATATGTTATCTTATGAATGTTGGGTTGGAATTCGAGCGTTCAAGCGTGTCCAAAGAGACTTGTTCACGGTACTGCTTTTGAAGAAAATTGAACTCTTTTGGAACAAGCCGTGCAACACGCATCTTATGCCCAAATGCTCAGTCAAAATGGTATGAACATACTCGTGAGAGAGGTTGAGGACGACGGCTATCTCTCTTAAGCTGGCATGACGATTTTCGACCACAATTCCCTTCGCTACATCGACTTTAACTTCGGTTAGAGAGGTCGAAGGTCGTCCAGAACGAGGCATGTCCTCAATGATTTCACGTCCCTCTTTGAACGCTTTGTACCACTCATGTGCACGGGCTTGGATAGAATTCAATCATCATAAACCTTCTCTAACATTTTCAATGCGTCAGCACAAGAAATTTCGCTTGCAACATAAAATTTAAGACAAATTCTTTGTTCAATAATTTCGTTCATGTTAAAAAACGGCACGCACTAACGAGGATGACTTACTTAACCAGCTGCAGTAAACAAATTGGTTGACAGATCACGCTTAAACTTGGCATAATAATAAATGACAGTCCTACCAACTTTAGCAAAATAGAATTTGAAAATCCTTTCAGCGCGGGCGTTTTAAATAACAAATTCCTGGTATTTTTCGGCAGAAGGTACAATAGTTACGTGCAATTATGTTTTGGTTCATCATTACATTATTTTTTGCTTCTTGAATCTTGAATTTCAAAATTCGTATATATTAGTTTAAAAGGATAATATATTAAATAAGACTTACGTCTATAAAGATAAGATTGTATCCTGTGCATTAAAATATAAGGAGTTAAGGAACGAGGAAGAGATAACTTTATATTTCGTTAGACATTTGCAACACAATTTTCGCGTACCATCTAGAAAAAAAACGTAGGCCCAATTTTTTTTAGTTCTTAGCCAGTCATTTACCGTTTTTTGAAGATGAAGAATGCCTAACCTACAAACTTACGGAGTATTTTATTGCCTTTTGCGTAGAGAAAAGGTTAAATTCGAGTTTGAGGATCAGCTGGAAAATTTGCTTTGAATAAAAAGGCGTTGAATAAAAAAGGCCCTAGTACAGGCCCTTGCATTACAAGGGCTTTAATTATTTTCCAATCTGCAAAAGCTTTATTTAATTTGATTTTCATTTTCGGCTAAAAAGGTTCGATGCAATGCGTTTGCATAGTCTTATGGGGAAATGCCCTCCTCGTCGTTACATATAAGAGGCTTTCGATCCGGACACAAGCTTTATGTATGCATATATCTGGTAATGATCATTTTTATCGTTAGAGAGTTGTGGCTCTTTTCTCCAATAGTTCAGAATTAGATTATGAAATAGATGCATAATCTTAATTAAAATTTTTAAAATTTTCGACAATAAATAAAGGATGTATTCTTCCTGAAGTGAACCAATTTTCGATAAAATGAACCAGTGTGTTGAACTGTTTTGTTGGTTATCTCTGTGGAGATCTGTCAAAGTAATCTGAACTCATTTCTGCTATCTGACAGAAACGTTGTTCCGCGGGATGAAAAGAAGTTTATATAGTTACTGTTGTTAACTTTGTCTTGGTTATTGGGAGTTCAATTAATTCTCTTATTTTTATTACTTTTTAAATCAGTCTATAGTCGCATTTTTATCGACATCTCGCGCCCCTTATCTTACCACAGGTAATTTGGCTGCTTGCATTTTTCAATCGGCTTTCTGATGCTGAAGTTAACATCGAAACGTTTGGCAAGTATCTCAGCCTTGACTTTAATAATTGGTTCCGAGATGGGTGTTTTCCTGGCGTCCTTTTTTTAACCACAACAGTGCTTCACAATAATTCGAATTTTGCCTTCCTTAATTTTTTAGAAGACTTCCATTCCTATTCCGCCTGTAGCATTGTTTTTCTGATTTTCAAAATTTTATTAAAATTAGGCTTTATAAGTCCTAAACGTTCTTTGACCTAACTTTTCATTTGGCGAAACGCATGTCTGATCACAGAGATGCGTTTTTGTCAGTACAACGTCTTTCTTGTACTGGCCATGTTAACATTTTCAAAGTTTGTTTATGAGTGATAAAACGATTGGTACCTTAGTTTGTATAGAAACTGGGACCATCATTTCCTAGGAACAATGGAATCCAAGAGTGTTTTCACATATAATTAAGGCCAGTGACAAAAGCAAAGCGGGCGTTTCCTAACACTAATTCTCTAAAATGTTCGAAGTGAACTGATAGTCGTAAAGAGTTTATAATGTATTTCGGAACTACTTTAAAGACATGAAAGGCATTTTGGAAGAAAATGTTTCAAACTAATAATAGAGACCAATAACTGACAGTTCTTTATATTCCCTATTTAATCGGCTTTTTATGGATTAATTAGAATACGCATCAAAAAAAAGAGGGAATGCTTTTGATAAGTAAGCCATGGTGAAAAATACTAACTAGAACTGATATTGAATAATATAGCTCAATTCAAGCTAAATATGTATAATAAAGAAAAAGAGAAAACAGATAGACAACTTATCTTATCACATATTATCAGAAACCAAATTATGCAAGTACGAAGTATACATGAAGTTACAACAGCGCAATGAACAACTCCCGTAGGTTCCATCTATAGTGAGGCAAACGAGGTGATGATGCTTCAAGCATGGGTCAGCAAAATATTCAATTTGTTCTCATCAGTGAAGATAAGTTCGACAAGGAAAAATTATACATTCTAGATACAGAAAAAAACGATATAGTCGAAAAAAGAGATATTGTCCCGAAACTTCGATAGGACGAACAAGAAGCCGTTTGGAATGGCAAGGGGCGTTATGGAAACGCTGAAGCTCGAAAAGCGAGATAAACAGAATAAATTTGATTAAATAGTTGCAAACAGAATGCAGTATGTCATCATAGAATTGGTCATAGGTCATCAATGGATTGTTAAAAGAACAATAAACTTCACGCAAGCGCAGCAATTTCATCTTGAGAAAAAAGACATGCATTTGGTATATTCCAATACAGGAAATCTTGACTGAAAACTTACTCGGCTAGTCGCTCCGAGAAACTTGGGTATAGAAAAATAAAGTTTAAAAATCAAGAATAACCATCATAAGTAGTTCAAACATATACATAAAAGTTTGACATGCCATGAATTAAGATTCTTTATATATTACGATTTAAAATCATGAATAAAGTCAATAATTGAAGTAATCTTAATCGTTTAGGAAAAGATTTCACCCATATTTACATTATCATATTTACATATTATATTATATTTACATCTTTACAAATAAATCAACCTGAAAAAGAAATATAATAGTGGAAATTCTAATCATCTAAATCATTTAAAACGTTATGCCATCATTACGTTCAAACCAAAAAATACGATTTGAAAATTATCTCGTTCAATATCTACGCTTACAAATACGCAGTAATATGATCATGAATCCAGGATTAAACCTATAAATTTGTATTTCCATGTAATTTTTCGAAAGAATTAAAAATAATTCCTACAAATGTCACTTTCGTTTACCATTCGAATTTAGCTTTATGCAATAGACAGTGGTAGGCTGTAGTAGAAATGTGGGATATCGATTATATCGGACCAGATGAGATAGTTTAGAAAGTTGTATTTGACTTTCAAAATATTACACAAGCGTTGAAAGTTGCATTTACTTTGCGCGAACGTAGAAATCACGGAAATATCAGCGATGGCATATTATTTTTATTCAACGAAATGAAAAGCTCTCGGCCCATTACTTGTTCTCCGACATCAAATCGAAATTTGTTGCCATCGTTCGTCGATATTTTTCTCATTCACTGCTAATCAACTTCAATGAATGAGGGGTTTGAAACCAAACCGTTTCAAGCAAAAAAATCCACAGCTATAGTCTAGGAACAATCAGCCTGGGGTGATTCTTTCTGCTGTCCGTGTAAGATTCGTGTTGTATATTTTTAAATCGAAAAATATTCATATGTTTGGCGCCTCTGTCGCTGCTGATCAGTTCATCAGTTATATCATCGCCAACCATTTTTCCTCATTCTCGCCCCGATCATACTTTCCGCAATTTATCCCATTCATGGCGAGAGAGTGCGAGTTTACTTGAAGTTTCACTTTAAAGCGTGCGCTAGTTGTACCACATGCATTCGATTTTTGAACTATTTAGTGCTAAATGTTCAGTAGTGGAATGAAAGCTTTCTAAAATGCGAAGATGTGGTGGTTACGGAAATCACTACGTGTTGGTAATAGTGAAAGCAAAGAGAGTATTCAAGCTGGGTCTCATTGAAGCTTGCAGCATCTTGATCTCGGTGTTACCTTACGCGTAGGAAAGTCCAAGGCCTTTTTATTGCAAACCTTGGGTGAAAATTGTGGTATATATTTTTAATATTGAAAAAAGTATTTTATATTACATTTTGTTTGCGTATTTTCTTCCTTGTTTATTTTCTTTTCAAATAGCACCTCTATTTTGATATATAAATGATCGCGTGGTTGGGGCTCTCTTAATAATATCGGAGATAAATGGGAAAATGCCGAGATATCAAACAACCGAAGATATGCTAAAATTAGAAAAATAAGGCTACCTATTTGATTTTAAAATTCTTGTCAGATTTGATATTTTCAACCCAGTCTATGACAATGTTGTGGCTTTAATTTTTCACGATATTTTGTCATATCGATAGAAATTGCCTCCAGTTTTCACGTTTTTAAATATAATAGTGAATGTAAATAGATTTTTTAATAATTTCCTACCAAATATCCCTCACGAAATTTGGGTAACCCGATGGATCTATTTAAAAAGATTGTATTTAATTTAATAAGATTAAATTTGTTTTTCAGAAAATCAACTCTCAGACTGAAAATAGTAAACAATTAAGATTTGTTCAAAATCATAGAATCAGAATAAGAATAAGTTTACCCATTCATCTCATATATCTTATTTACCCATATCATATTTATTTCGTTTTGGATTTGTTTCTAACTTATTAAACTTTTGGATTAAAAAGTACTATATCCCAACAATACTCTTAACACTTTTTAATGAAATATTTAATATTTAAATTAATAATCAAATATTATTTAGTATTGAAGTATTGAGGCATACTAATGAAAGAAAACTGAAACATAAAATTTTATTCCATCCCATGATTGGACGAAAAAGTTACTTTTAGATAAAATTAAATATCAATCACAAAATATATAATTAGTTGTTTACTCCGATTTCTTTGTTTTTACTTTTCCCCGATTTTATTATTTATCCTTACGGCTATTATTTAGCTAAGAAAATAAAATCAGTATTAACCTTAAAGTCTGGTTTACAAATGCCATTTTCCCTGGGAAAAAGACAATGCGTGCAGATATGACCTTCTCTGAATCTGTTCATAAAAAAATTATTTTAAATTATCGGCAAGTGAATCTCATTGGTAATTTCCCTAGACTATAGATGATGTGATCTAATCGATAAATGATGAGTCACAATCCCCTGATTGCTAAAATGACACCTCAGTATGCAGTCTTCCGTTTTACAACGCAAACGTAAAGTTAAATATGATATAAGTAAATGATACGTGGGATAAGTATATTTGATAAGTAAGACTTTCGTTGACACTTTCCCTCTATATTCTACAGTTGCATATTGAACCAGGCAGTTTAAGTTGGAAAAATAGATTTTTCCATCAAAGCCTCTCCTCGAAGAATTTTTCAAAAATTTTCCTTGAATTGCGTGTAGTGCTAACGTATTGCTGATAATTTTGATTTTATTCACCTAGCAATATTTTCTGCCCATAAAAAATAATGGTACATATGTATGTTTAATTTCTTCAGGAGTTGATATATTGCAGGTGGAGATCGTTTCATTTTCACGCAATTTTTCATATACAAGCCAACAAATAAAATAAAAGTCTTTGAGTGAGATTGAATAGAACAAATTCATAAAAAACCGTTACGGCTAATCGCTAATTTGGGCTCTTTCGCTGTGTTTTCGACATCATTTGCTTGCCAATTTTCTTGAAAAATGACGATTGTGCATAAGTACAGTTTGCTTTTTAGAGGTATAGAACTTTAAATTGGTAGTACTTTTTAATACTACATATAGTGTGACACTTGTCATGCGTTTGATGGTTAGTTTGATTTGCCATTTCATTATAAATAGATTTCGAAAAAAAATTGTTTTATTCGAGAAGCGCATCGTGCACTCCGTCAATTTTATGAGCAACATAATCTGTTCTAATTCTGTTCGAATTCGATTAATTATGGATCGTTTGCACACCACGTTTACACGCACTGATAATCCAGACATCTTACAGTTCGTAGTGACAAAACCAAAGTAGCTGTAGAGCGTAGTATCCATGAAGACCCGAGTGAGTCCATCCGACATCGTGCTCAACAGTGAAACCTGTGCCTATCGACATTATGAAGGATTGTACAGAACGATCTTGGTTTGCGGGTTTACAAGTCCAACTCGTGCAGGACACGACACCGGGCACGATGTAGATTCGATATATGGGCCAAAGAGGAAATTGCTGCAGATCCCGAATTTCACAAGAACTATGTGATTTGTTTTTGAATCCATCTTTGGTTACTTAGAAATCTAATTTTCATTGGAACTTCCAAACCAATGTGCATTTTAAAAAATGGCAAAAAAGCATTGTAAAATAAATGACATCAAATATACAATATATAATAAAATACTTATAGTAGAGGCCGAACGTTGGAAGTTGAGAATCCCGAAAAGCAGAAGAACTATCGAAAATTTCTCCCAAAGCGTCTCTATATGTGCTTAAAAATGATTATATAAAATAAAATGTAAATAATGTAAGATGAAAATATCATTCGAATACCTTATTCTTGATAACACTTAATTTATTTGCAAGTTTAAAGACCCTTCACCCTTTATATTTCATGTGTAACTTCTACCAAATTTTTAAAAGCTAACATCGAAACGTAGTTCCCAATTGGCGTTGATTATCACTTTTCACCATTCGTCTCCTTTTTAAGCGCAAGTACGAGTTTTCAACAATTATGAAATTTTTCTAAAATTTCTTTGACTAAAATCCCCGAAAATTAATTTCTAAACGTGCAAATCAATAAAAAGATCGAATAAAAACTGTAGACAGATAAATTTTAACATCTCACGGCATGTAAAGTTGTACTTCAAAGCAGTTCGGAATTTTTTCCTTCTCAGAATACTTTTTAGACTGTTCTGAAGCATTGGTGCAAGAACAAATAATAATTCTACTTTTGTCTTCCGAGTCCTGTTTACTTTCGAGTAAAAGAGTAAAGAAAATTTTTCACTTTCCCTGGCTGAAATTTATCCACTTGAAATAGATCCACGTCTGTTTAAGATACATTCGTCATTTATATACCGCGCCATTTTTGTCAAGATCGGAGAGGCGAACACTAAGCATGATGCAACGTACTGGTCGCAGAATAGAAAGTAAATCCCAAATCGCTGATAAAATACGAAACTGAAGGTACAATTATCGGTACATTCTGGGATTAATCGTCTTCGGCCTGTAGCATGCACAAGGCCGACTTTCCATAGAAACAGGAAACGCGCTAAAGATACTCTTGATAGATGGCTTTTAGAGTGTTGATGAGAACTCAAGGTAGAGAGCGATTTTCGAATGCCAAGTGAAAGACGAACTATCGAAGGGGTGGTCGTCGGCAGCAGTCACTCAGTCGTTATCGCAGCATTTACTCTAGTGTCTCGTTCGGGAGATCGCAACGCAGTGCCACAGCGCCATGTGTTCGAAAGTGCTGTATGTACAATTGGTATTCATTGTTTAGTGGTGCAGACTGTGAATAGCAAATTGGACTTGGAGTGGCATTGCTGAAGTCAGTGTTGGCTATTGACTTGGTGTGTTCGGTTATGGATTTGTTTGGAAATAGCAGATCGAATCGTGGAATGGATTATGCGTGGACAGGTGTTGCTGTGTAAATCGCTAAAACGTATCGGGACGTGGTATCCTTTTCACTTTTGTGCGTCGCTTCAAAAGTTATAGTTTTGTGTTTCTAAAGTCACCTTCAGGTGCACATCCTGCACTGTAAGCACGACATCGCAATATTTGGTCGAAAATTTTCAGCTGAAACTAATGCTTAACCAGTGTCTAGTATAATTGTTAAATTTTCCCGTGCGTGCGTACCTTGAAGGTGCGTTAATAACGGAATAAAGGTGAAAGCTGTATTCCGAGTGTTGGGCTCATCGTTGAATACAAAAAGGATTAATTTTAAACTTAATTAAATGTTTCATCCGTACGTAAAAATTAAGAAAAAAAATGTTCAGTCCAGATGTTGTTGCCATCAGCCACTTTCTGCTCTGTGCTTTGATGCAACCGCTACAGGGCCTACCGCGAACGTCCTTGCGAATTTAAGCGGAAACGCGAACTCAAACGCAATGAGTAGTGTTGGAAACGGTGGTGCTCGTGCGTGTACAAATTCGAATTTTGTAAATAGTGCTCCTAACCACAGTTGTGTTCCGAATGCCGCACATTTTTCACCTGCAATGTGTCTAGTGTTACTTGTTAAATGTCCGAATTCAAAGGAGTTGTGTTCAGCGAATATCTGTGATAAAAGGTAAATCCACCGAACGAATAAAAAAACACTGCACATACTCGTAAATTTGCTGAATTTAAGAACTTCCACTGACATCTATACCCATGACATTGTTCCTAATGTGGTATAAACCAATATGAATCTTTATCATTAAAAGGATAAAATCTGCGAAATACTGAATGTTTTCTAATGTTTTTAATCATTGAAGAATCTACACGCTAATAGATGCAGAATGTTTTATGTTTACGATGCAATGTATGCAATTAAAATGTTTGTACCTCTCAAATAAAAATTTCCAAAAGATTATGAAATGACAGTTGAAAAGCTATCCAAGTGCCCTAAAAATTTGAAAATTTTGTCTAGAATTCAAAATGTTCTAATTTTTCGATATAAATTTTGCATCTAGTTATTATTACAAAAAAGGTGGCGAATTTCCAAATTCATTTCATTCAATTCAAATGAAAATTCAAATACGTCGTTCAAAAAGTCAAAAGCATGATTTCAAAAATTAGATAAAAGAGATAAGTGTTTTAGAAGTAGCTAATATACGGCTGGTATAATCATAAAATAATATTGCTTTTACTTTTTGACGTGCTATCCCTGAGACGTACCAAAGCTCCATGACGTCTTTTGATGTTATCCACTCGTCTTCGGATTGTTTTGTAGCATTTAATTGTCCTTGGTGTGTTGAAGCATGTCAACATTCACTGTTTGTCGATTTTATAATAGAATTCTGATAGTTTATGGACTGTGAAGATTCCCAAGCATTCTACAACCTCTAAATGTGTGTTTTCGGAAAACATCAATTAAAAAAAATTATTCAAATTTTCTTTGCTATTTTGATTTACCACTTTCATGCATCTTTCAAAAAATCACGGGGCTGAGGACTGTTTGAATGGTCTGGATTGCAGCTCCAAACTGCCTCGTCATGCTGTTTTATGTTGATACATGTTAAACGCAATATATGAAATTCCGGTGGTACTTCACTCACCCGTTTCGAAGCTGTCGATGGAGTTAGAATCGTCCTTCCATATTTGATATCCAGCTCCATTTCCCGCTCATTTCTAGTCGATATGTTAAACCTGTATGGGATCTTGATGTCCAATACCGGTGTCAAATGATTTTCCTTTAAGAGATTAATATTTATCGTCTTGTCCATGTTCTGTTCAGGCAAACCAAGTTTCCAATGCCCACTGCAAAGATACGAACCTCGAAAGTTTTGCTGTCAGCACTTTTGCGAACATTTTCATGTAGCTGTTATTTTTGCACACTATTTCTTTTCGCGAATTGTATATCATTCACTCTGTGATGAGTACGTTGAGTTTGGACAAGTCAACAAAAATCATGGTCTCCCAGAAGCAGAAATGCGTTGAAAAAGGTTCAGGACAAAAGTCTACCCGGCTTTAGCAGTTTTTTTTTTATTGATGTAAGGCATCCTCGACTAATTCTGATAAACCTTGCAACAGCTTTGGGCTGATAACTTAGGATTCTCCTTATTTTCCCGACGATCCTGCATTCATCAGATCCATGGAAGTTTTCTTTTTGGCGGGTTTTTATCTTTATTCAGATCTTCATTTTCAAATCAATTTTAATTTTAAAGCTTTTGAAGTAAGCTTAATGCTGAATTGTGAATGAAGTTACATTAACAATTACGTTTAATTTGAACGCAGCTGTACGATTTTTGAAATGGTGGATTGCTTACTCCAGCCGCTTAAATGTTTTCCTGCAACACATTGTTAATATGACAGAATTTGTTCATCAAAGCTATCTTTATAAAATTATTTGTTGTACAACAAAATTAGAAACACACAAAACACATTAAAAAAATCAACAATACTGGATTTTAACTTGGAAATCCGCCTTCGACACCACTGATAGGCTGTTACCTTACCATCCAACCGAAGTTCGTAAGATTTGCAATGCATAAGGTACATGATGAAATTAACATTTTAACAAGCGTAAAAAAAGTCTTTCCGTCTTTACAATTCCCTTTGTTGGCTAGTTTGTTTTCATAGGTCAGAATAATCCTACATACGATAACATCTGATGTAAAACTACGTAGACCAAAAGCTTATGGTTCTGATTATCCTATAATTTCCACCATATCTAAACACCATAACGATCTTCCTTTTGTAATAAAGATTGATCATGTCTTCATTTGAATTAAGATGCTTTATAAAGTTGGCTTATTTGACATGAATACGTCATTATATAACGACTGCAAGGATTTCCAATAAACTTGATCTCATTTACAAACACAGATTGTTTTTACTGAAAAACAACAAGATACTTTATTTATGACTTACTGTTTCTTACGCGAAAACGTTGTAAATTGATTGGTTTTCCCTTCTACCGACCACCCGCTGCCATACAAATGATTGATAAACTTTGAAAACACGTTTCAATTCACCTGAACCACATTTCAGCTCGTAAAGTAATGACGATTTGACGAATATTGTTTTAAAATGGTGGAACTGATGTTTTACCTTCAATATTCAAACTCGAAAAAAGATAGACTTTGGTTTAAACCGAATGATTTTTTCCTTGATTTTGAAATGAAATTTCACATTTTAACTTCTTGAATATAAATTTTTTTTCAATTTCGAAATATTCAAAAAATTAATAATAAATAAATCACATTGGAACAAAACTTGTTATATTTTGATTTCAAGCTTTAATTCAACAAGAAAAGAAAAGATTATGACAATGCAAAAATTTTCTAATTTAATTAGCTACTGATATTTCACGGATCTAAGTTCGTTGAAATAATACGTAATCATAACCATTTTAATAAAGATAAGAGCATACAATAAATTACTTTACTTGATCATCATTTATGATGTGAGAATCTAACAAAAAAGCACCTTGAAATATTTTTCGTCAGCATTCATCAACCTTTATTGGCCATCAGTATAAAGAGCATAAAGACTACTTTGTAGGCAACAAAAATTTACTACTCCTCGTACTAGATAATTTTAGGTACTCCTTGTTATGATTTGTCTTTTGTTGCGTGTTCAGCAAGACGTTGCCAAGGATTATTTGGGAAAATTCGCTGTACAAAAACCAAAAATTCAGCATCTAATTGAATTCAGCGCAACTAGAAGTTTTGTAAATTGAAGTGACTTCAGAATGGTAGAAGCAACTCAAAATAAATAAAACAAATTAATTACGATGCATCCCAGATAAGTCCATGTTAATGATCTAGGAGTGTTTGACCTGGACATGTGAGTGCAGGCGAAAAGTTTTATAATTGAAACCTGTCTATGTGATATTAATCTGAGAATAACAGGTTTGCAATTTAAAAAAATTTAAATAAAGTGGAATCTGATGGCTATTAAAATATTGCATAAACAGAATTAATGCCAACATTTTATTTGTTTATGTGAAGCCCATTTTATTTCCCTATTATTTTACATTGTTTATTTCTTGCGAGATTAGATAGATAAAGAATAGATCAAGCATAATTTGTCGCCTTGATTTATTGTGAAGATTTTTGGAATACTACTTCTTGTTTATTCTTTTGATTTGCTTAAAAAATCAGCGATTGAAATCCTTTTACGATTCTTGTTCGTGATATCTTTCTACATAGAGTATCAAAATTAGTAGCTTTTCGAGCTTATTTCCAATTTTATGAGTACTGAATACATTTCTTTGAGCCCAAATTATAGGAATAGTAATATTGTCCTTCTAGCGTGGTAAATTCTGAATCATGAAGAGTTCAGATTTTCATACACGGCCTCAAAGTATCTGTAGCACATCTCTTGCAGTTTCAACATTTCTTCTTATATAAACATAATTAAATTTCATGTTAGACTAATGTTCCATGGTGTTGTGACAAAATTAAACTTTAAATGTTATGTGAAAGACAATCTTAAAATATTGTATGTTCTGATTATTTAGTTCAATTCAAAAAACTTTAGTATTTGTGCTTCTGGTGCCTGAGTATTAGCCCAACTGGCTGGGATAGGTGATTTTCATGATTTTCAGTTTCTAGCGTGATATTCCCGATAACATCTTTTCGTGAACTTTTAACCTTGAATTGAGGCCGCTCTCACTGCTTTAAGGCTCTCTATACTGAACTGTTGCGTCACAAAACCAACAAACATCATAAGTTTGAATTTTGTACCAAAACTTCTTCCTTTTCTACCAAATTTTCATTTCACTTAGTCTGGGTTTTTTTTTCTGAATTTCATAAAGTTGGATCAGCAAACGAAATCACTTTCAAATTTTTTTGCGAGCCTTGTTTTCGATTTGAAACGATCTATATGAATTTTGAGAAATAATCAAATTGAATACATTTGTAGTTTTACAAAAAATAAAAACAAAGCATAATATCAATAAGCTGCTTATATATACGATTGACAAACTGAATAGCAAATTTAATCAATTTAAAAAACTAACAAATGGTGATGTTTTTATTGGTTTAATAATCATATAAATCTTTTGATATGTAACTTCTGTAATGAAACCAAACATTTATACCTTACAGATTGCCGGTAGCTAACGAATGTCCGGCAGGCCAAACTGCTAGAATCACATCTAACCCTCATTCGTCTACTAGTACAATGGCGGTCAGTCGAGTACCGTCACCACCCTTGCCAGAAGTAAATACCCCTGTTGCCGAGAATTGGTGTTATACTCAGGTAAGAAAGGTTTATTAATACTTGTTATATTACCTTGAGCTTTATATTAACAAATTGTTTAGGTTTTTGCTATTTATGTATATATTTGTGAGTGTGACTATACTGTGCTACTGATCTTACATTTAATTTAGTTATTTTAGAAAATAACGTATCAGAATTGTAGAGCTATTTTACTTGAATTTTGGTATGCATATGCAGAACAAATGTTTCAATCAGAGAATAACATGCTTACCACTATTAATCACTTACAGTTCGAACAAATTCCCTATCTAACGGTATTTAACTCCAATTTTTCAGATACATTGAATTTTGTAAACAAACATTTTGAATTTTGTAAACTTTACGCACGCAGGTTATAAAGACGTTTTTGATGTGAGGACATACAGAGATGTGCTTTAACATTCTCTGAATTTTGTATTCTGACACAATAACTTGTACATACTTTTGCACAGGAAAAGTTATCCTCACATACGATTAAGCTCAGGAAGCGAACCATCGCGAACCATGTTCTCAGCTACGTCGTATAGTTTTCAAGCTCTTTATCGTTCAAAGCTCGTTATATTTACCACACAGGGTATTCATATTTTTATTGTGAAGCTCCTCCGGAATGTTATCCCTTTTTACTGCTAACGCTTTGGGTTCAATGGCTTGATTCCCTGACGCTCGTGAATATTACATCTTAGAAAGAAAAAAAACGAATAATAAACTTTTTCTAAAGTCTGTATGAAATTTTTCTGCTTAAAAAAAACAAGAAACCGTATTGAAGAGAGCCAAAAACACAAATAATTAGAATCAATAACTTTCGGATGAATTAGGGGTTTCATGGATGCCACACTGCCGAAATGTAGTTTCAATTGATCGGTGTTTCGACTGTGATTAGTAAATATACTAGAAAAATTTTGGGCTATTTAAGATCAATAAATTAAGCTCCGGTGTTTTTAGAGCTCGGTACGAGAGCAGACATTTTCATTTAAACGGTACTTGCTGATTTTCACTAATCTTTTAAATGTCAACCTTTATATTCATAAGCTTGAGTGTGCTTTGCACGTGATTTCCTATATGCAAAAGACAATTAAGCTGTTTCGGCACCTCAAAGAACGAAGAAAAAAATAAGAGTAGCAAGAAAAACACACAAAGCTGAGAAAAAGACTAACATAAAAAAATTGCCTCTACAAAAAGATCTAACTATTTGCTTGCATTCAAGACTCTTGACTCTCTTGAAGGGATCAAAATATTGGTCCGGTTCATCATTTGATTTGCAACGGTACCGCGCCGCACTCCGAACAGTGCCATTCAGATTGGTGAAAGTACTTGAAAGTACGACCGGAGAATACTACCTTTAAACACAAATCAGCGTTGAATCTAGTTCAGAATATGCAGTTCCAATGTTCAAAAAATTGGTCGATGAAGGGTTGCCCAACAGTTGTTTGGGAAAATACCCAAAGTGACGTGGAATTTTATAACAGGGCTCGCACTGACCACTCCTCCAAGACTAACGTTCGTAACTAATAAAATTGATGAAATTGCAACAGAAATTTCATTACTATTCAATGAAATTCATGTCTTTTCTGAAGACGAAGGAGCTGCGTCATATGATGTACAGCTTATGAATTGAAAAAAATTAGGGTGGTTGTGGGGAAATCAAGATGATTTTCAGGAAAGTATTGTCTTTGAATTACGGCCAGCTAATCTTTAGATTGAATGCACCTATTTTAACGATACTTGGTAGGTTTAAACTAAAATTTGACGAAATATACTATCTTTGCTGTTTCGAAAAAAGATTTGAAATCACAGTAAATTAGGAAGTGAGAAAAAATCTTGGAAATATGTTTTTTTTTGGCCTTTTTGGTCATGCTCGTAGCTTAAAGAAAATATTGTAAAAAAATAATATTATAATATAATAAAGTATGAAAGCTGTATAAGAACAGAGATAAAAATTTAAAACAAAAATAGTTGACTTTTTTTTTAAATCTTACCCTAATAAAATTTAACTTGAATCCTTGAGGATTTTTGCCTGAGTCTGTTGCAGTTGCTTTTGTCCAAAACCAATAAGTCGAAGAACATAAAATTTCGCTTTTATTTTAGCAAATTAAAACTATAATTTTGAATGTGGCCTCAGTCTTCTCTATTATATGATGAAGATGATTTTAGCCTAATTTGTTAAGATGATGAAATAATTTCTCCCAGGGAAAGAATGAACAAAAAGCCCCGTAAGTTATATGGCAAAAATTAATTAGTAACTAATTTTATTAAACAAAATCAACAAAAAAGGAGAATTGTAGACTACCGGTGTCATTAGACACATAAACCGAATAATGAAGCAAAATGTTTTAAAAGAGTGCAAAATTAAGGGGAGTACAGAAGAATCAGTTGACGATTGTGGGGAGTGTTAAGACCCAAATTCTGGCAGAAATAGATATAGCAATTGTATCCATATAAAAGATGTATAATTCCAAATACAAAATTCAAGTAATCAAAACTCGTATGAAAAGTGCATCAATTTGCAGTACAGCTCACGAAATTTTCCTTTTTTGTTGTGAATTTAGTTACTAGATTCGGACCAGTAATTCGCTAGGGATAAAGAGTCAAAATTTCACATTTATGTTTCACATTGCGTGTCCGTCTTCAATTATGCACCTGCCTTGTAAGACAACGTTCGAAATGTTTCCCTTACATTCCCTAAAGACTGAATTTCGTGTTGGGTTCGATTTAAAACATTTTCCTCGCTTGGCAGGACATTTCTCCATTAATTTGAGTCAAGGCGTGACTTTCTGCATGTGCTAGGATGTCCTACAAATTAAACATGTGATTGTGAACCTTCTGACGATTTCCCACGCGGTGAGACCAGAATTCGAAGCCTCCTTCAAATTTTGACCTGTGTCGCGTTGTGATATCGCTCGCTGGTCGACCTGGTCTGGTGACTTAACTGACCGTAATTCTCTTGGTCCGATATAATGAGATTTTTTTCAAATGTGCTATCGCCTTTACGCGCACTGTGTACATGATATTATGTACGAATTGTCATTCAGTCTTTGTAAATAAATGTTTAAAGATAATAGATAAAGTTATTAACAACAACAAAATAAAATATAAATGAAAATTATTTCAGAAAAAGTTTGCGTACAAAAAATAAAAATTTATCTAAAATCCATTGACTATAAAACTTGTCTTTATTAATGACTGTTGGGATATATTTTACGCTGAATAACATCTCAAACGGTTCTGCATTGAATTGATGGGATTTGCTGTCTCCTCATTTGTAGTTTTACTCCATCTCTCCAGTATTACATTTTTTTCGCATCTCTTGAGAAGAAATGTAGTGATGATGGATCTGACGCTCTAATAAATCCCATTTGGAGATTGTGGAGGCGTATGTTATTGTTTTGGTACATTTTAAAGTAGTCAAAGCTTAACAATTTCTGCAATGTGCTTGTTAGGTTGAAACCAAAGGCAATTCTCCAACCCTAGTTTTCTTACACTTTGCTTTAAATCCAACTTAACTATATGTATATTAATTCTCTTGTCCACTATGTTTTTTTTATTGAATGCCGTACCCGATTTTCGTCATTCCAACTTACACCCTTTCATTCCACATATGGAAAACTTGCTTAATTTAATTTTTTGGTTAATGTTACGAATGGCTTCTTCCGCATAACTCGGCTGCAATAGCCATCTTTCTTCAAAATTTTATATACTACATCGCCAAAAATTGAGTATTATATCATTCATCTAGACGTCTTTTGCATCGTTAGCAGCTAAGAAGCTGTACTCTCTAATTACTCTTTGAATCAAAGAGAATATCCTACCAATAATTTGACCAATTTCGCGGTACTTTTTGGCGTTCTTTCCATAGTTTCACTATTGTATCCCTTCACTGGCACATGTTGGTATTCCTTTTTTGTCCTTGTGAAATTTTTGTTAGTGTTAAAACAATTTATCACACAAACACTGCAAACACTACGAATAAACGCGTTCGTCTCCCTCTTCATGCAAAAAAAGTCTCTGTGATTCTCCTTGGTTTGATGATGGTTCTTGGGACTCTTCTTTTACTCTTTTGTACGAAAGTTTTTCTGCGAAAAAAAAAATGAAAAAACTTTTTAAAATTTTGCATTTAAAAGCATGTTGCAATATTCTTTTCGTACAGGAAATTTCCTAAAACATTTGTCAGCCCTTGTAGCTTTCTAATGCAATTGCAGTTTATATTGTATGCAAACTTTTTTTGGCTAGTGTATATGATAAATTTATCATTAAATATCTAACCGTGAAATTTTTTTTGCGAACTCTGCGATAAATATTATGTGATTGAAGAATACTTCACTAGACATGAATGCTGTTAATTTAAATGTTACTTGTAAATCAGAGTTAAATATCTTTTGTGAAATGAACTGGAAGTGAAATGCTAATTCGAAAGTTTCATTGAACTTTCTATATTTGTCATTATTTCTATTCCTCACCAGAAGTTAATAGCATATGCGAAAACTCTTATGTGAATTTAACAAATTCATAATTTTTAAAGATTTCATTATATTGTTACGCAATACACCAACATTAATGCTTACTTGATGCTCTTGCTCATGAATTTGTTACCAGAATTACATAATGTTGCTATTCAATTTGCGCGATGACTAAAACATTTGGTAAGTACGAATACGTTTTCCAGTCGCTAGCTCTCCATTGTGACTGTAGAAAGAAAGCGAAAATAATAACTAAAAACAAATGAAGTTTGTACATTACAATGTCGACTGATTTCTCCTGGAGATTTTCGTTGGTTTTTTAAATCGTTCCGAATTTCTTTTCTTATACAAACAACTGCCTTATAAATAACATAATGTAACTTCCTAATATTATGGATATGATATTCACTTTATTTTCTTTTCCTAACTCCAGCGTCCAAACCGTTTACAAAACTTACTATCTTTCATTGTATTAGGAGTGCGGTTGCATAACGTGGAAGCGTAACATCGAAAAATGAATAGTCTCTTGCATTCACCTTGGAAAGTTTCCTTTCTAATCGGATTGCTCTGATTTGCGATTGAATTAAATTTTGGGGAACTCATTATATGCATCAAGATTCATTTCCAAAGGTATGAGTCAGTTTCACCTCCGTAGATACCACCAACAACTCGCGTAAGTTGGAGAAAAAGAAGATGTGAAAATTTTTATACATTGTAGAAAGTACTTTCCGCGGGAGTTCATTGCATTTCATGTTCGCTACTGCTAAACAAGAAGTAACACTCCGCATTCTCCCAGCCTGCGTCGATGCCCACAACATACATACATGCGAATAATTGGAGCTAATATAAATATTATTTCAGTTTTCTTGGTTTATGTGCTCTACGTTTGTAACAAGAGTTGCTGAAACTCGCGCTTCATACCTTTATCTCGTCCAATGCAATAAGATAATGTTTCAGTCTGTATTAGGCAATAGGAATTTAGTGTCTTATTGGTCATAGATTTGCATAACAAGTACTTATACTCCGGGGAAGTGGTCATTTAAAAATATACCTATATACCTACATATAAAATTTTTTGGGATCAATTTTTGGTAAGACATATGCAAGTATTACAAGCTGCCCCCAAATATTTTCTTCGTTGATTGTATTCTATAATAATATTGATCACATTGTTTGCCAAGCTTTCATCAACAAATTCAACACACGATTTACATGATCCGTTTTCCAATGACAAAAAAACTTTAATTAAAGACATATTTTCATGGTAGATTGTTAGTAGTTCAGTAAATGAACGGATCCATTATCAGTGGCTGTGTTTGCGTCTATGTTTCAATAATATATAAATCGTCTTTAAATACTAAGTATTTCGGCATACTAACAATGAATGTACATTTTCTGTTTTAGGTGAAAGTAGTAAAATTCAGTTATATGTGGACGATAAACAACTTCAGCTTTTGTCGAGAAGAAATGGGGGAAGTGTTAAAATCTTCGACATTTTCAGCTGGTGCTAATGACAAATTAAAATGGTAAGTTTACAGCGTCAAAGACTTTAAATTATAGTTCGCATTTATTCAGATGATTTGGAATGCGTTAATTTAACATTGTCTATTTGCAGGTGTTTGCGGGTAAATCCCAAAGGTCTTGATGAAGAAAGTAAAGATTATTTATCTCTATACTTACTGTTGGTTTCATGTAATAAATCAGAAGTTCGGGCTAAATTTAAATTTTCAATATTGAATGCCAAGCGTGAAGAAACAAAAGCTATGGAGTCGCAGAGGTAAGTCAAACTTACTACTTTAAATAAAACAATCACAAGTAAATTATCGAGAAAATCCGCCTTTATTTGGCGTCGAATTTGTGTAGAATAATTTGATTACAGTGTAAACTGTTTTACTAGAAGTATTTGCAACGAACTTCCAATAGATGCAATTAAATGTGATAATTCCTAGAATATTGCTAGCTTAATTGGTGTTCCATCGACACGGGTGTATCGAACTCGGATAAAATTTTCCCATATACAAGTGAAGGCATTCAATTGCCGCATTGGTGGCACTTTTTTTAACGTCGAATTTAAACTTTAATTGCTTTTCGGCACATGATCATGGAAAGGTTTATGAATAGAAAATGAAGGAAAACCTGAATTAAGCCAAGATTGATTTGTGATGCAGGACGAATTATCTTACACTTAATTGGAAATTCTATTAAACATTATTTTCTGGATATAAAGATTTAAATTGCTTGTTAAAAAACAAAAAGGCACCATCCAAAATATAATATATATTTCGGAAACCGATATAAAGCATATCGCGCGCCGCATATTTAAGGGTTCTCATTACATGCGAACTTCGGCATTCCATGCCCTACATGTTAACCTGTGAAGTTTCACTCCACCCTTTAACTGCTTCCGCATTGCATCAAAATGGTTTATTCTACATGCTGTTTAGGCATTCAAATTTATAAATGTGTTCTGACAACGCGTATTTCAGTTTATGTTCGGCATCGTTATCATGACGAATAGAGACACCGCCATTTTTGCAGGAACTAATCAAACAATCTACCAAGTGGATTGTCATGTCATTCCTCACTATTATTCAGTCACAAAGTTCCTTCTCGGGTCTCGGGTTGACAAACATCGTGAGATACACAACTAAAGTTTAACAACCTACAGGCTATCGGTGGGGCAACCATTTCCAATAGGCAGTGTTCCTCGAGAACTTCATCCTTACTGCCGCGTTCATTAGGCTTGGACAACTTGTCCCTAAATTGCACTTTACGCCTTACTTATTGGCGTCGTTCTATTCGGTGGAAAGATACCATCACCTCAAGCACTTACACGATCATACCGGAGAGTAGGTTTGCCAATCTTTCACAAACAGCTATCCGACCACCTGGAAGGATAACTGCCCAATCATTGAATATACAACAACATTGAAGTAGATGATCCACTTTAAAGAGATGATACACACGTCAGCCAAACCTCCCATCTTCTCGTCCTACTGTACTTCAAAATTTTGGATCAGTCCCTACCTGTACCTACCTATCTGTACAACAATTTGGTTTGAAGGAAAAGGTCTTTCTAAACGTCTACATATCATCCAATCTAAGGTGGAAAAAAGAAAATGTGGCTTGCATAATAAATTGGCATAGGCATATGCGTTCGACTCCATTTGAGCCAACGGTTTGTTGTACAAACTTCCTAAAGCACGCTGTCCGCTCCACTAATGCAAATTATAGCCAAATTTTAAACCAATGTTTGCCCTTAGTGAACATTTGCAGTGCCTTCTCTAATATATATTCGCTCTGGTGTCCCCCAAGGATCAATTGTCAGCCTACACCTCTTTAACTTCTTTCTCCACGACATCCCAACAGACGGCCTAGACAAACGACACACAGAAATATAAACGAATCAATATCACCCACTCTCTCCTCCACAAAATTTTATACGCGAATGTTATACTTGTTATTGCTACTTATACGTCCCCTCTAAAGGCCCAGCGAATCGTTGCACCACACATAGAATCCTTACAAAAGTTCTTCTCGAAATGGTATTCGGCTACGCCGAAAATGCGATATCATATGCTTCCGAAACGCCCCTGGCAAAGGACACCGAACCGCGCCAGTTTACAAATCGATAACGTTCCTGTGCTCTTAAGAAAATATAAAATACTTGAGTGTGCTACTGTATCGCTGCCTGAATTTTCAAGCCCACGACTGTAAACGCAACGAAATAGCCACTTGGGCTGCGGAAGCCCTATCCCTTGCTTCCTGACAAAGTAGTCCAAGTAAGTTATAAATTCTAATGATGAAAATCTTCATCAGACCCATTTTTAGCTACTGCTTCCATGTCTAGTCCATTAGTATTCTCATCATTGGAAAATATAATCAGTTTTTATCAGCATATATCAGTTCCTTTGTTCCAGGACAAGATTGAGTTAAAGATTAGGTGCATAAATCTTAAAATTTCATTTTTTAGCGTGTTAAAATTTATAGAATAAGTTGTTCCAAGTATCTTTCTTTCGCGTTTTCTCGTCATTATAATGATTTAAGGATTATTTGCACGTTACAAAGCGATAGGTTTTATGCATTAAAAATTAATTTTTTCTCGTACAGAATTATGAGAATACTTTATTTACAGCGAGAGAAGTTAGAAATTTCAAAAATATAATGAAATAAATAAAATCGTCCTTTTTAGTATGATACTGTACATTCTTTAGCTGACAACCCTGGCAACTCTCGAGGAATGGATTCATGTAAATTTTCCAATATTATCTTGACATTTCCTCGGATCATATCGTTAGTTGAATTCTTAATGGAATTAATTGTGTAGGTTTATTGTTGGGAATTCTACTCATAGAGCCTAAACATCCTCAATAAAGTTGATGTAAGGACTGTTACCCGGCCTACAAAAAGAAAACTCATTAACAAACGAAATGTCATACTGTACCGGAAGGGTTTGAGTATTTACGTAGCTGAATCGTCCTGAAAAATGGCATTTGGTATATCACTGTACAGTTGCTCTAAAGTTGGAATGGCACAACTTTCGATGAATTCTCAGTACTTTGCATCGTTTACAGACCCTTGAGAAAAAGTTGTACTCCACTTCCTTTCGACCATACCAGAATTCTCGGTGAATGGTTCTCTGTGGGGATAGTACACTCATTCGAATTGCTTTCACATTTCTCCCGTCGAACGCTATTTGTTCCGTCAGGTCCCATAAGGTTAAATTTGGACTCATTTAAAAATTACTCATTTCTAATGCTCAACTGTTCAATTTTTAATGTTTCAACGCCCATTTTAAGCGCTACGTCCTAATTATTTTCGCAAGCAGAGGTTTGACCGGCCTCCGTGGAAAATATCCAGATCATCGAACCTTCGCTGAACAGTCCGGACACTTAATTGTACTCCAGCGGTTTTTCGTAGTTCTTGTTTAAATGCTCACGCCACGATATTTGCTTTTTGTTGGAAGCGTAATTCATTAGGCATGTTTTAAACTTTACCTAGTAGCTCTTCGAAAAGAAATGAGGTTATCATAAAATTGACAGAGCTAAAATTACTATGATAATTAAATGATGATTCCCCAATGGTTGATTTATCATTCATTGCTTGTTGAAATCGCTCCAAATGCTGGCAGTACAAGTCCGCATTTAACGTTTGATTTAGTTCCAGAAGCTCCCAATAAATGACTCCATGAGAATTCCATCTTACCTTCCGTGGATGCGACCGTAGACGGTTTGGAAGTGGATGTTGGAGATCAAACTCTTTTATAAACTATCTGACGCTGTTTCACGTTATTGTATATGATCCAGTATTGATCATAGTAACAATCTGTCGGAGGGATCATTCGTTTGACGGGCATGATAAGAACGATTGCAGGCCATTCTTCCTTTTTTCTTTGCAAAAGTTCTTGAGGTACCCAAGCATCCAACTTCACCATATATCCTAGCGAATGGATCCTACTCTCAGTAGTGGTTCTGTTTACCAAGCTCCTCTCTGATAACTGTGATGACCATGTATATCTTCCGATATATGGTCATCAGTGATGGTCATACATCAGTGATAGTCGGCCCGTCCCGACCATCACTGTTATTTAAAATCTCATTCTTCATAACCCGCAGAGTGGGCTGATCTGGCTGAAAGATGCCTTCACTCTATTGATGGGTTCAATATTTAATTCCGCAGTCCCGAGCTTAGTAAAAACACTAGAACTGGGTTCTAAGTTCAAAGCAGAGTCCGAGCTTCCTGGGGTATCACTGCATTGTTGTATCATTTCGACTCGGTTAGCGAACCTTAACCCTTGAGGTATATTCAGGGACCACGGGAAACTGATAAGCCCACATCTTCAGATGGATAAGTTTATTGTTGTCAGCCCATTTGGGAGTGTCGTGATGGCTGTGGGACACATGGGTAGCGTTGTCCCTTTATAACGTGAGGAATTGCTAGGTTCTACATCTACCAGTATGAACAATTGGAGAAATCCCAATCTAAACTGGCCCTGCGCGATCCCGTTTATAACCAGAAAAAGGCTAAAAAAATAATATGAGAACATTCAGCCGATATGATTTTGAATCATTGAAGCCACTAAAGGACCAATGAAGATTGCGTAGAAGTTGGAGTTTCGAGGTATTTGTTTACCCATCGAGCATATCTTTCATAAATCCGATACTTCAAACCCATTGGGACGTGAACAATAAATAAGCAAAAAAAATAAAAAAAATAAAAATATTTCACTAATAAAATAAATTAAACTCCTTTGAGTTTAATGTAGAGCAACTAGATCAAACTGCAAAAAGGCAACACAACAACCGGCTTAAAAATTGCAGATTCATTTGAAAGCAAATATTTATTCTTTCAATAAGATGGGGCAGCCCAGGGAGGCCATCTCATCTTACATGCACATTCATATGAATTTAATTCATATGTCTCATCGGATGTTTGGGATGTAAAATGGGCCCACTTTGATTTAGTTCAGAATGTATCTGCATGAAGTTTGTCCGCGGGGCATAGGTACAAGAAAAAGAGGTTCGCAGATCCACAAGGTTGTTATTCTCCATTACGAATGCGCCGAAACCACGGTTGACATGCTGCTCATACAATGTCCTACAGGCACTTTACCAGGTTCCACGCTTATGCTACCACTTTTTCTTGAAAACTAAAATGTAATTACAACGGTGGTATCTTATCATAGTCTTGAGAATGAGATTTCCAAACTCATTCCTGCTATCAAAAACGGATCAAGGATTTTTGATTTACAGTTCAACGCAAATCCATATGGTAAACCCGAAAATACTTTAGCACACACCCAATATGTACAGACAACAAGGTGAACAAGGGCTATCCAACTCGCGCCAGTAACATGTGAACTCCAAAAATATCAGTATTTTTTTAAGACTAAGATGACCCCCCCCCCCCCCTCCGTTTAAATTTGCATGTATGAAAAGATGCACACCGCGACAAGGACATTGGAACAAGTTGAAGATGGCTGCATATAGCCGAAACGCGTCCTCGACATCGAAAACAAAGCCCGGCGGACCAAACCAACACCCAAAAAAAATCTGTGTTTCTGGTGTTGGAGTATCAGCTCACATAGTTCTGCATGAACCTTCGAGGAAATTGTCAAGATGGTATGTAATTGGTGTAAATTACAGCACGAAAAGGGAATCTGCTTAAAACCCGTGATTTGCTAACCAGGGTCAGGATCATAGCCCGTCATCTCTACTGAATAAAGACAAGTCACGATTAAAAATTGTCACAAGGTTTATCTGTTAAATATCTGTTTATTATCTGTTAATTAATAAATGTATCAAGGTTATCTGTTAAATAATAAGAAAATAGTGAATCATTGAAAACAAGTTCCAGAAACCTTTAGGGGAAATACTGTTGAAATCTTTCTTAAGAATCATGAACTTAAGGAAATATCAGTATTAGAAAAGCCGATTAAACGAGGAGATAAAAGACGCTTTAAGAAATACCAAATGAAGATTCTGTTCACATGCTGCCCATAAACGTTTTCGTTATAGTTGATATTTTACGTGTCATCAAAATATCACAAGGCAGTCGTTTCATATGTAACTTGGCTTCGTTTACATATTTATGAAAATCGACGATAAGTGAATTTCATTCATTCCATTCGTCCACGAGGAAACATTTTACACATTTTACTGAAATGTGATGTGATCATCAATGATATCGGTGTATGAGATATTTTTATCTAGTAGCGTATTGTAAGACTTATCATCATTATGGGATTTTTTTATCGTGCTTTTGATGATGATTGCTTCTCTGCTATTGTAATAGGTTTTATGTCCTTCAAAATTGTTCATTATCTAAAAGAGTGTTGTCGCGAACTTTGTTAACATTTTTGGATTGGCTCGTAATTAATGCATATTTAAACTTGAAGAAATGTTCAATTTGCTGGAAATGTTTTTACAAGTTTATCCCGATTGGTTAGAGAATGTCGAAAAGAAATAAATTGTGCAATTATATCTTAATGTTAATATTATGATAAGGGGTGTTCACGTTTTCCATATTTGACCTTCACAGAGCTTATCGCTTCGTACAAGGGAAGGATTGGGGATTCAAAAAGTTCATACGCCGCGATTTCCTGCTGGACGAAGCAAATGGCCTCCTTCCGGAAGACAAGCTAACAATATTTTGTGAAGTCAGCGTGGTCGCGGATAGTGTAAACATTTCAGGTCAGAGTAATATAGTTCAATTCAAAGTACCAGAGTGTAAGCTGTCTGAAGACCTGGGGAATTTATTCGACAATGAAAAATTTAGTGATGTTACGCTGGCTGTAGGTGGTAGAGAATTTCAAGCGCATAAGGCAATTTTAGCAGGTACATTATTCTTTATATTGTTTTCAGATTAACATTTCATATTTATTTAGCGCGAAGTCCGGTGTTTGCTGCAATGTTTGAACATGAAATGGAAGAACGTAAATTAAATCGTGTTGCAATAACTGATGTGGATCATGAAGTGTTAAAGGAAATGTTACGTTTTATCTACACTGGAAAAGCACCCAATTTGGAAAAAATGGCAGATGATCTCATCGCTGCTGCAGATAAGGTCTATATTTAAATCCCTTGTATTAAAATTAATTTAAAAAAATTTCCCTTATCTAGTATGCATTAGAAAAACTAAAAGTAATGTGTGAGGAGGCGCTATGTGTTAATTTGTCTGTAGAAACTGCAGCTGAAACTTTTATATTAGCAGATCTTCATAGTGCGGACCAGCTAAAAGCACAGACTATTGACTTTATAAATACGTAAGTACTCTTACTGTATAGATGAAAGCTATGTCATAATAAAATAAATTAGATTTTTATAAACATCGAGAAATCATGACTGCTCGATGGCTTGAATATATTTAACACAACCTAAAATGTTTGAATTTTCGGTGCAACATTAAGTTAGAAAATTTCATCAATTGGTGTTTAGTGAGAAAAATAATTATTTTGTAGAAAGATAATTCTAGATATGGTAGATTCGTCATCATCTAAATGAGGTTCAACTTTCCATTCACACTTGGAGACAAAAATATCAAGTTAGTTAATATTTTGATTTAGATTTTTGTGTTTATTTCGCGAATCTGGAAAAATACGGTTATTTACATTGAGGAGATAGAATATATCGAATTATGAAAATTAGAGCCCCTATTTTTCAAACCTGTACTGCTTGTACTGTCATGTTTACATAAAGCAGAATATATTCAAATAAATTTTGCACAGATGAGCTTGTTGTTGGTTCATTTGGTCAATCAGAAATTTTCGAGCTACCCCATCCTCTAAACAAAACATCAAAGATAATTAAATTAGTATTCAAAGCAAATCTCTTCGATCAAATCGAACAAATCTCTTCAGACATTTCAGTTCAGTCCTTCAATAGAAGCAAATAAAATGAATTTATTAACAACATTTTGGCTCTATATCAATTACATGTTTCATTTTTGAAACAATTGAAAGCATATGCAATTTTTTTAGAATCGCCATATCTAGGATGTTTGTTTGTAATTTATGCTGTTTATTTACTTACTAATTCAAAATTTAAATGCATTTTGTGATAAGTTAATTGCGTTAAAATACATGAAACCATAAATTACCATAAAACCATAAACTAAATTATTACATTTGAACCATAAATTACATACATTTTTTCACGTTTTATAACTTTTATTCTAGTCACCCTACTGATGTCATGGAAACAGTTGGATGGAAAAATATGATTAAAACACATCCGCATTTAATAGCGGAGGCATTTCGGGCGCTCGCAACGCAACAAATCCCACCAATTGGACCCCCAAGAAAACGCGTCAAGATGAGCTGAAAGATATTAATGCACATACCTATTAAACTTACTTTACTAAATCAGCAACAAATTCAACAGCAAAAACTACTTCAACAGCAGCTGTATGGTAAAAAAAACAGACAGGTTGATTGCATTGCCAATGATCATGATTATGGCAGGCAGGAAGTCTGCTGTTCAGAAAGACTCGGAATTCAAGAAGTCAAGCCGGTGATGAGCAATGCTCTCGCAATAACAGCTCGAGTCGCAGACTTTTTACATTCACAAATCAACAATTTTAGTAGCAATAATGTTAGTTCCAACAAAAAGAAAGTTAATTATCATTTGAATAAATTTTGAAATCCAAGCTAGTTTTCTTTTGAACCGAGGCGCTTAGTAAAGTTTCTGTATTAACGCATAATAACTTACCAATAGATGAAGTCGATTTATTATGGCTGCTGTTGAAAATGATAATTTGTAGAGATTGAATATAACCGATGAACCAAGAAATCCACAAATAGCACTTTTCATTTCCTTATATACTTAATTTGCCTGAGAATTTAATGCTATGTCTTATTTAAATCATTTTGAATTTCTAGCGATATTATAATTAATTGGTTGAGTTTGAATATAAACAACACAAAAATTCCTATCTTAAATAATTGCGAAGAAATATGTAAGATAAAAAAAGCAAAAAGTGAACACTATGAAGAATAAAAACAAGTAAAATAAACTTAAACCACAAATGTAATGTAATAATCATAATCATATTAATAATAATAATAATTTATCTCTAATTGTAATTTAGAATGTATGTGTAATTTCTGTTTTTAGATAATATTTTATTTGCTTTTAGATTCATTTCCTTTTAAGTAATGATGCGCAAAAAAATGTATATTTAAATTTCATGCGGAATTTCTATTTTATTCGATTCTTTATCCTTCGAATTTGAGGATGTGATGAAATGAAAATTCAATGCAAATTTTTTCCACCAATATGTATATGTTCTTTGACTTTCACTCGAAATTTTTACGTCACTTGGATTTAAGATAAACATAGAGGATGGAATGGAAATAGGATAAATATTAGATAATTTTGTTATGCGTTCATGTTTGAACATGAATACGCAATATCTACAACAGATGAAACAAGAGTTTCTGATGTCTTCGCTTTGTGTTCATTATATATATTTCGAGGATTGTGTAACCAAGATACACTGAACTGTTGCGCAATTCCTGATAATTATGTCTTTCATAGCTGAAATTTCATAGAAGAAATCGCTTTCAATCACATCGAAAAATTATTAAGCCAATTGGGTATTTCTTTAAATCGGAATTGATGAGTAAAATTAGCAACACCGTAGTCAAAATCAGTTCAAATATATATCTGCTTATTTGCGTTTAAGAATATAAGGCTATTTTTGAACAACTGCGATCAAAATACAGGGGAACATATGAACTATATCACTTCGGGTTTTTAGCTATTTGAAAATATCGAGGATGTGAATCAACACAACAGATAACATGAACGCTATTTATATATACAGTTAAAAGCTTTAGGAGACTTCGGTCTTATCTCGGGACTTCTTATTTCATTGACTTCTTAGCGAGGAATGACTTGGATTGAATTTATTAATACCCGGCATACAAGTGGATCTTTTCGACAAGAATATCACATTCGTTATCCCATCAAATGTATATTACAAATTCCCATTTCGTGGCTGAGTTTTGCAATCAGCTCCTTTTTCTCAACACTTCTCAACTTTTTTTTGGTATTTTGTAACATTTCCATCCTCCAACGACAGTATTTTTTTCAATCAAACTAAATAGTAATATGTTCAACTTGGAGATCAAATTTTCACTTTTAATATATGAAGCGAATCCCACCAATTAATTAATTGAAATAAAACCAGCTGAATATATTGGATGTGTATTTTATGTAACTCTTTGAAATATGTTTTAGTATTTTGGTTAATAATATGTTTTGTAAGTTCACAACGTAATGTGAGTAGAGTCGATGAATATCATGAGAGGATAGATCCAACTGAAGGACACATATTAAATGGTTTTCTTGATAATTGTTCCATTTTCAGAAGGTTTTTTCCTAGGCGTTTAAATTAAGTTGTATCATCATTGTAATCATTTTTTCTATAGCAAAGTAAAACATGAAATCACAGTTCAAAACAAATGAGGTGGAATTTTCACCTGTTTCACAATTATTTCCTGTCGTTCAGCTTGAATATTAAAATGAATAAGGAAGTAATGAAAGTACATAAAGTGTTCTCCGATAAAGTAAGTTATGCAAATTGTGAAACTTTAAATAGAAAAGAAAATGTAACAACCACATCATTTTTTTTTAAAGAAATCATTGTAAATAATATACTATTGATCTAATGTTTAGTTGAAAGCATAAAATAAAAGAATTTAAGAACAAGTCAATTTGCGTTTATGGAAGTAAAGAGAGTGTACACTATCGAGGAAGAGCTGTTTAATCTATGTGTGTTATGTATAAACAATGTCCCGTGCTTCAACTTGATGCGCATACAAAATCAACTCTGTTCTAATCATCGACCATTCAACGTTGTAAAAGGCAAATTTGGATTCCTCTTCATTGTTTGGACCATGGTCCACACCTTGTTTCTCGTTGCATAATGGAAAGAATCTCTTACGCAGATGAATAGGTCTGTGGTCAGACGTTAATATCAGCTGGTTGGGCTACCAGGTAGAACAGCGTACGTCCTGCGTCGGTGCGGAGCTTTCTTATCTGATCTAGACTCGTTGGCATTCTAGAGCCAAGGTGAACAGCAGCGAGGCTACCCCATCTCTCTGCTCTAGTTCAGCTTATTCGATAAAGGCATCAGCTGCTTGTTTGTTTAGACTTGTGATGTTTTCGATTAATATATTTTGGTCAGCCGAACAAAAGTAATTTTGCGCGGATGCCATAATCAACGTTTTTTTTTGTGTAGTATGCTCCGACCGATGTTTTACACTTATGTTCATAAGGATTTTTTTTTGTTGGGTTGGGGGGTGAAGGCAATTTACGCCCGGAGTGTGGGACTCCTGGGAGCGCATGCTACCAGACTACCCACTAAACACCCCCCCCCCCCCTGTCAAGAGATCCTAGCCTGGAACCGTTTGACACATTACTTCGGGCTAGGCCTCTTTTTACTTTTTACTTTTACTTTACTAGACCTCTTACTGCTGGAAAGGAGACCCCCTAGACCCCGCGCCCAAGGTTATCCATGGTACCTTTTTTTGCTGTAAGTATTGCCCGAGAATAATGTGCCACACAGGTCCATTTGTCGAAAGTTTTCAGCATTTCTCGGACTAAATTGTCCGGAGAAAGCTCAGCCATTACTTCCCACAAATCCTGTTCCACCTTCTACAGTTGAAGAAGGTTTGACATGCGTCGTTCCTTCCCCCTGGGCAGAAAATGCAGTCTGGGGACCGTGGTTTACCAATCTTGTGCAGATAAGACTGAAAATACCCATGCCCGCTAAGAAGCTGGGTAAGGTAATAATCAGTCACACCGTGCCTTCGATTTAGCCACGACCCCACGTCCCCTATAAGACGGGCAGTCCAGCGGCCATTGGAGTCGCCTTCCCTGGACTGTCGCCACTCGAATATTGTGCGCTGCCTCTCCTCTCGGTTGACAGCATATCTTGAACCCTCCACTTTTCGGTCATAAATTCTCCGTCGCTCTCTAGCAAGGAGGGCGATGGGTATCATTCCTGCGATCACCAGCACCGCCGACTCAGAGACAGTGCGGTATGCAGGCGCTCCGGCCCAAACCTCAGAGCCGTGCAGTACAGCACTCATGAGGAGTCGGCGTTTGCTTGGTGTGGGCCCACCAATGTTGCACATTAGTTGACTTAAGGCCGAAACGCTTATCGCGGCCTTTTTCGCCATTGCCCTGATCTGTTCCGAAAAGCTCATTTTCGACTCGATCAACAGTCCCAAATATTTTATTGCAAGTTTAAACTCAACAGTCGCATTTCCGATCTGCAAAAATTGTAAATTCTTTGCGTGATAACGCGAGTTATAGAATCTTCCTAATGTATATTAAAAAACTAAGTTTAATTTGTTTATTGAACAGAGTAACTTTCCAAAAATCTATTTTACAACTGACTTCCTTTCTTTGAATCACAGATCTTATATCTAGGGAAATTGTCAACAAAGTTGGCACGTGCATGAACAGGTGCAAAAAATATATAACAGATGCAAACAAATATATAGCAGGTGCATATGCACGTGTGGTCCGTTCCAGGTGGCTTGAATATAATTCCTCCCCCCTAAGACGGCGACAGCTAGACAACCGCAGTTTCGGCTGGAGCTTAAATTTGTGTTTGATGCTGTGGGTGTTTCAGAGTTTTGTAGCGTATGTAAAAACAGATGGGGATGATGCCGCTGATTAGGATTGCGCTAAAAGAAAGGAGGTATTTTGTTTCGTGGTTAGCAAATTCGATCGATTGCCAGGGTCCTTCATTGGGAAACTTGGTTTTTCTTAGTTCGTGCAGTTTATATCCTTCTAGCTTGTCTGTGTTGTTAGTTTTGGTGGCTGTTACTGGAAAGACGTTAATGCTGTCCAAGAAGATACTGCTTTGACTGCTATAGCTGATTTCGTTTATTGTAACCTCGCACTTGTCAAAACGAATAAATACTGTGCCAGTGACTATCCTGTTTGGAACTCCACAGGTAGATTCCACTCTGGTTTCAGGGATGTTTGTAAGAAGGATGTGGTTTGGCACAGGTTGAGAGATGTCTGCTACTCCTGGTGCGTTCTCGAGTTGGCAGGATGCTGGTAGGCCGTTAAGGATGTTCGCTACGCACCTAGAATTACTCGTTTCTTGCTTATTATTTGCTTTTTTACAATAGAATATTCCTTCGATCTTCGGGCATTTGTCATCGAAAAATTGAACATTGTTGGGTTGAAGGACTACATAGGATTGGGTAATAATTTGTTTATTCTGTTGAGGAAGAGGAATAACATGGAAGGAAGGATAGGTATCGTTGGATAAGTTTGGTACTTGGATATTGAATATTATGTTTGACTCATTATAATAGGCTTGGAGATCGAGAAGCTCGTAAATATTTTCGTCTGACTCTATATCTATTGGTTGATCTCGCAGGGTTTTAGAAACTTCTATTATTTCGACAGGGCTCAGAATTTGTTTAGAGATTATTTTTAATCGGGCAAGTATTAAGGCCTCCGCTATATCGGAGAGATGGTTGTTCAAAAGATCTGG
The DNA here is from genome assembly GCA_954870665.1 of Stratiomys singularior. Taxonomy (NCBI): domain Eukaryota; kingdom Metazoa; phylum Arthropoda; class Insecta; order Diptera; family Stratiomyidae; genus Stratiomys; species Stratiomys singularior. The sequence goes on from OX940877.1 coordinate 67,019,560, forward strand.
ATACTGGATATGGATCATTGATTCGTGCTCTCTCTTAATTCTGTTTTGTGAATGCATCAAGTAGTTATTAATGGTTACAGTTTAGTTATTTATGTGGTTTTTAATATTATCGAATCGTTCCATCATCAGATTGTTTAATTTTGTTTGCCTAAGAGACATAGTTCCCAATTTGGATTGATTCAGCATTAGCTGTTTGAGACTTTCGTGCATCTATATTCCCTGTGGTACCTTTTATTACAGAGTCGAGCCCGTTAATTAGTCCTCTTTTAGGCCGGGGTCTTGGCATAAGTGTCTGCAGTTTGTGTGTTAGTTCCTTTACCTAAAGTTTTGTTATTTTGAGTGTGTCTATGACTTCAGGTGTTTGGTCAAAATTATTTATTGAGGTCACAATGTTGTAAATAGCGTCTTCGTAATTTTTCAGTTTCACTATATGTATAAAGTTTTGGTACGTGATAATGGTCCTACATATTCCTAGTCGCAGCGGTAGAAGTCTCTGGTCGTTGTTCAGTTTCTGTTTCTCCATTTTCTGTGCCTGGATCGTCAGGAACACCCTGGAATTTACGCTTTTTTTTAATTTTTGACTTGTGTAATTTTTTGTTTCTAGTTGTGATTAGTGTCACGTTCAGATCTTTTTTTACTTTGTGTTTGCTAATTCGTGGGGTAGTCTTATTACGTCTGCACTCTTTACGGAATATAGTAGCATTTTCTTTTAAAGCTGGAGGATCTGCCCTATTTAAATTTAATTTTCCTAAATTAGTTTTAGTTAATTCGTCAACTTTATTTTTGATTTCAGGATAGATATGGGATCTGAACTCGTTTAATTTTTTTTAGATAGTCATGTTCGTTGTTAAAGGTAAAGTTTTTGTTAAATACGTGTGTTCTAGCAGAGAATAGTTCGTATGGCGTATGTTTTGTTGTAGAATGGATAGCGTTGTTGTAAGTAATGATGGCTTGGTTTAGTATGTCGTCGTGGTCTAAGTTTAAATTTTGTTTCCGTTTTTTCTCTAGGATAATTCTGTAAATTTCAGTGAGCGTTGAATGTCATCTTTCCACGTATGCGTTACTAGTTGATTGTTGATAAGACGTATAATGAACTTTAATATTATATTGTCTGCAGAAATCTTTGAATGCTAGACATCATTTCTGTACCTTGATCTGCAATAAGCAATTTAGGGATGCCGTGAAGGCTAAAAAAGTGTCGCAAGGATTTAATTATGTTGATACTGTTCTTTGTGCCCAATGTGTATGCGGCAGCGAATTTCGAGAACCGATCTATTATCGTCAGAATTGATTTCCCGTTGATTGTCTATACGTCGGTGTACAAGCTATCCAGGGGTTTTTGGGGACTTTCAGATACTTGGTATACTATTTTGGGAGGGTTCCTGTCATACTTCTGAGTCTGACAGGTTTCACAGTTATTTATTATCTTTGTTACCTTGTCTTTAAGGAGAGGGAAATAGTAGTCTCGCTTCAAATGTTGAACAGTTTCGATTATTCCTCTATGATTGTTGTTAATATGATAATCATTAATTAGTTTGTCTTGTTCATCTACATTTGTTATTTCCTTGAGAATTTCAGTGCAACGAATTAGTTTGAAAGTTTGATATTGAGAGAAGAATTTCGAATAGACAGACTGAACGGTGCGAAAGATTTCATCGGTCGTGTATATTGCGTTGATTTTTCTAGGGGCAAGGAACTTTTTAAACAATTCTGTTGTAGTCTTTTCGTTAAATTCGTGCATACGGATGGTCCGTCTTTGTTTGTTTTTAAAAGGCATTTCTAAAGATGTTTGTGGCGTTCTATTGGTTCTCTCTAGGATGATCTGGAGGTTAAATTCGTTAAGTGGTCTTTCGGATATAGGAATCCCGTCGTGTAAGTTTTCCTGTGCAGAGTGGATGGTTGAACCCTGTTCAGTTTGTTGTGAAACGTTTCCGGCGCTTTCAAGAGTTTCGTTGATGTTAAACTCTACCTGTTCTTGGGAAATAGTATCAAAAAGTTTAATTCTGCTTAAAGCATCTGCGTTCGAGTTCTGTTGGTATTCTGGGTATTGTCCGCGATTAATGTTACTGTGCTCGATGTTGTCAACTATGTCCTGTTGTCCGTAGTAATAGTAACTGTCTAAGTCTTGTCTGTAAGTTTCATTCGGGGCTGGCTGAAAATATGGGTTATTATTATAACCTGTTGGATGTGTTTGTGTTTCATTAACGTTATGCAATTCCTTAACCGTAAACCTTGGAGGTCCTGTAGAGCGGAAACAATTATTGTTTGGAGATTGTTGGAATTGAGGTTGTTTGTAACGGAGATGTGTATTACCAGAACTAGTGTCCATTGGTTCTGGTCTTGGTAAGACTGGCCGTTGAGAAGGTGTACCGAAATTATTTGGGTTAAACCTGAAATTAGGGAATTGACTTGGATGGCTTCTTTGCTGAAATTGGTATTGATTTTGAAAGGGTTGAAATGGTCGCGGGAGTTATTGAAATTGATTTTGATATGAGTTCTGAAATGGAAAAGGTTGAGTTGGTCGGGCCAAAGTTCGAGGCTGTTGAGAGATTGATTGGTTAGGGAAATACACTGGCTGTTGTGAGCTAAGACCTGGTGGTATATTATTAATTTTTGTAGGTATTTTGAAGGCCGGTGGTGAAGATTTTCTTATTGAATCGGGAAAAATTTTACGCATGGTGTTTGCGCTTTCCTATTTGGCATAAAAGATGTTCTGCTCTTGTATGCAATACGCAAAAGCAGTGGCTAAAGAATCAGACTTCATTGCTCTAATCGTAGCTCCAAGTGGCTCGCGAAGCCCAGTCAGGAATGTGTTTAGGCACATTTCCGCGAACAAATCACGTTTTGGTTGAATCACATTTAAATCTGACTCGTGTATTAGGATATGGTATATCATTGTTGACAAGAGCTCTATTATCTCACTGTAATACTTCTCTATTCTTTTGTCACCCTGCTTGGTATTATGCAGGTCTCTAATTAACGAGGTTTCATTCCTCTTGTCACTATAGTGAAGAGTCAGATTTTTCTTAATTTCATCCCAGTTTAATGACGTTCCGTACATGTTTAACACTTCATTAGCTGGTCCCTCGATTTTATTTCGTATTGCACGAAGTAATACTCTGCCATAGCGTAACAACAAACAGCGATAACACTCCGACCATCGACCAATCTAACGGATTTTGCAGAATTTTATTAGTGCTAGTAAAAATTTTTATTTTTTGCTCGTTTTGTTTACAATCCAAATGTAAACAAATAGACAAAATAGAGATAAATAAACATTTTTACGAACATCAATGCAATTCTGCAGAATTTTTTGAATACCGTTAGATCGGTCGTTTGTTCGGAGTGTTAGCACTGTTTATTGTTACGCTATGACTCTGCTATATGCAGGAGAGGATGTGGTGATAAGTGAAAGAATTTCTTCCACATTGTCAATTAAATCCCTTAAAAGTCTTGGATTGCCGTTAAATTTTAGCAAATCCTTTACTGCGTCGGGAATTCTTAAGGCATTAAAAATATCTGAGACGGTAGCCATTGCTGAATCAATTTGCTCTTCTGAAACCTCAAGATGAATGGACTGATCCGATAAATCACTTTCACTATTTTCCGCGATAGCACTTAGTTCACTTGTTAAAGTTTCTGTTAAAGGGATTATTCGTATATCACGATATTTCTGTTTGTTATAGGGTCTTGTACGACTACTTCTGTTTAAGTATGGCATATATAATTAAAGTAGTGTAATAAAATGTAATGTTAAATAAAATAGTTCAATTATATTTGATATGTAAAATGTAATAGGCAAAAATAGTGTAGTTTTCTAAAATATGGGAAAGATAAAAGGAAAATGCTCGATTTATTTGACTTACATGTATACTCGTAAAATTAGCGAGCTCATCCTTGTTTTCTTGTCCAGAGATGTTAATCGATAGTATTTCGATGCTGCGTCTGCTGTGCAACGATGTTCCCTCGTTGGAATAAAATTGTCACAAGATGATTGCTCCTAGGTTCGCACTTTTGCACTACCGTTTTTATTTTTCGCGTTTACTGCCGAAAAAAATTTTTTACGTATAGCACAAAAAAAAATCCGCACGACTGCGCCAGTTATAGAATCTTCCTAATGTATACTCAAAAACTAAGTTTAATTTGTTTATTGAACAGAGTAACTTTCCAAAAATCTATTTTACAACTGACTTCCTTTCTTTAAATCACAGATCTTATATCTAGGGAAATTGTCAACACAGTTGGCACGTGCATGAACAGGTGCAAAAAATATATAACAGGTGCAAACAAATATATAGCAGGTGCATAAAAATATAAAGCAGGTGCATATCAGCATACTGCAGCAGTAGAAATTGATGCACGTGAGGTCCGTTTCAGGAGGCTTGAATATAACTCGCGCTAACTTCACCAACATTTTCACGATGTCATTTGTCTTGTTCTTGTGGCTGCAAACCAAACTGTGGCATGTATTTTTGTCTCAGATTATTTTATGAAGGACGTTTCGCGAACTTTTTGCTAGAATTTTCTGTTGAAATTATATGAATGGCCAGCGCTATGCTATTTTTCTGGCTTTTGATAACGGTGTTTACACCGTCACACCGAGAACCTTGGACTAGGCCTCTCGGGTATCGCCTAGCGACGCTTTCAGGTTAAGCAAATCCCCCATCACTGGCAGAGAGACCTCCCTTCACTCCGTACCATCAAGCAAACAATAATGCTCTTCTTTATAGGAAAAACAGCCCGCATGTAATGTCTTGCCCATTGTATTTTCTTTATCTCTATCGGAGATGCGCAAACGGTGCGAAGAAGATGCGGCAAGCGTTATCTGTAGTATTGGGTAAAGCAAGTGATCAGATGACGGTAAATTTACCATCTTATGAAAGCAAGACTGAAGTAACCGTGGTCATTGAGTGGTTGCGTCAGGTAATTATCAGTCTCACTATGCTTTCTGCTTTCCACGGCCACAGGTCAGTGATGAGTTGTGCAGTCTACCAGCCTCGCGATTCGTGTACCAATATTTCCAGCCACAAAGGTAGGGTCCTTCTTCTTTCATCTCGGCTAACATTTCCTCACTTTGGTTGCCCCCTACGTAAGTAGACTCGCCCTCGCTCTTCAGTATGTAACACTATGGAGACCATCTTTGCGATAACAAGCAATGCTGCTCAAAGGCAGTGCTGTTTGTACCTGCTATTCGCATAGCTCTTTATCTCTGTCACTGTACGAGACGACCTCAGTACGACTCAAGCCAAGATATACCCCCAGCAGCTCGGATGGCCTTTCCGCACCTCTCTCGAGCTCTAACTTCCGAGCTCCAGATTTTGCTTCAGCTTGCTGATCAATCAAACATTCCTCATTCAGCCGCTATGGCATGGAATTCACCGCCAACAACGATTCGCCCTTCCGTGCTCGAGGCAGCTTCCTCCAGTTTATAGAGCTTGCTGTGATAGGATGAAATAGATTCATTTGGCATGAGATATATATCATATTCGTAAACCTCATCAGCACAAAGCAATCCCCGCTAAATCTGTCGCTCCTAAATAGCTACCGCTTCTAGATAGCAGCATTGCCGTCACAGTACAATGCTACGTTCTTGCTGCTACGATGTTCTTAAGATATCAACAATAGGTCGAGTTCTTCCTTCTCCCCAACGTCAGGCGGTTGCGCTACGATGTAGGTTGATCTGGAGGACTAGAATATGAGCGTCTTCAGGCGTTAGACACTTGCGTTTGCACAATATGCAACTTGTTTTGTTTATGAACTCTTTAGCACAGGTTGTTTCGATTTTGGTTGTTTCTCAGACTTACAGTTCTGAGAAATTTGTCCGCAGTTAAGGCGCTTATAGTAACGAGTGAAGACCATCTTCCATCCAGCGAATTTTACGTACTGCGGAGCCGATTTTTATGTTCTGTTTAGCGTTTTTCAAAGGCCAAGTAATTTTCAAGTTTGCTGTAGCAAGAGTTTGTCTAATGGTTCTAAAGATATATTTCTAAAGATACCACTAGCTATAGTATCGAGATAACAGCAGTAGAGCCCAGGAGGTTCTTGGCGGAAATCTCTGCTCTTTTCTGAGAACCCGACCCGAGTTCTACGAAAACGTTGTAATGGCTCTCGAGGCCAAGGTCATGATGGCGACGACTTCGAGACGAGTCGAATTCGCATCGACAACAGGAGCTAGGAGAATGGTAACGTATTTGATCCTTCGGGTCAACTGACAACTCAAACTCGAAATTTCACTTTTTTGGTGGCTGCTAGGGGGCTTGCTCCGTTCGGCGAGATTTGCGGACGTGAACTTTTGCTCCGGTTCCATTATCGAACCAGCTACCGTGTAGCCCGATTTCTGTACACGATGCACTTACCTGCACCCTGCCTATTTCCTTCTGAAAATAAACCGACCAGCGGAAGGAAAGATCATGGCTGATACTTTAATACTTCATTATTTTGATTTTTAGAGTTAGATTTAAGTGAAATTTTCGACTTGAACTCAAAAACATCGACGACAATAATCGACTATAAAATAATTATTAAAAACATCAAACATATGTACTACTATTATATTCACTACAAATTGAACTATCTAACTCTAGAAATTAAAATTAGGTGTGTATATATTGTAATTCTATTTTATTGTTTGTTAAATGTTTTACTTTCTTCTTTTTTTTCTTTTAGCGAAAATTTTGTAACGGATCCAATTCAAAACCAGTATCAAAAATACTTAGTAGTATCATAAACAAATAATAGCAAAAAAGGTATCAATTTCATGAAAAATTCTTAGTTTTCTGTTGTATTTTCTGTATTGTATTTTCTGTCCTCTAGGCATCCGTAACATTGAAGTAAGTCTCGACGCTTTGCCTCATGGTGATAAAGAAACACAAACTCGTTAACCACCGTAATTCATCAAGTCAGGAATACAATTCTTTTCTTCCATCAACTTCAACTTTTTTTATCATAACCCTCCAATTTGATTCGAATTACTAACAAATTAAAACATAAAAGAATCACTCGTTGGAGAACTGGAATTCGAACACAATACTTTGTTGACTATTTCTTTCAAGTCGTCTCTTTTTTCGCTCACCACGTGTCTCTTTTTTTCTTCTATGTGCAATCTCGTTGGAATAGCTACATCTGAAAGGTGAATCACAATGTATTTGATCTCACAAGTGTGCAATCTTGCTGGGCTTGCCATAGTTGAGATGTGGATTACAACAAGGTCGCCATCGTACGTATGGAGGCTCCTATTTTTCGGGCTCCACATTTTCCCTTATTTCTTTTAGCTCATTCACGTAAATCCTCTTTCTCAGCTGAATGACTAAAGCAACCCTCATCTACTTTCGACTGGGCTTTTTAGGCCCCGCGCTGAGTTTTACACATTTATGCTCTTCAGGCGTGGGTTAGGTCGTTCCTTCAGCTCTCATACGCTGCTTCTTCACTGCCTTCTGTTGAGCTTTGCAGCGTACCAGTTGGAAAATGGCACGCTTTCCTCCTCTTAACTGGAGTTCGATGCCTCACGCCGTTTTCTTCTTTTCCGACGATATGGCGTTTGTGGGCTACATTCTGACCTTTTACCGTTTATATAGAGAAATTTTTTTGTAGGAGGCTGTTTGATGACAATACTGCAGCACAGCTGTGTTAGTTGTTCCAAAGTCTGAATTCAATAAATAAATGTAAATATTGCTTTTGAGTTGATGGTTGGGTCAAGTCCTTAACTTAACCCACAGAAATGTTCTGATAGTCGTTAAGGATTGAAGTTATCGGTAATTATCATGAAACTTTCTGTGTTTGATAAGTCAAAACTATGTGATGATTACCGAAGTCTCGTGTCAATCGCTTAGGAGTTAGATTCTCTGTGACCGTCACGAAACCTTCTATATGTTTTCTTGTGTTACTTGCTAAGGATTAAAGTAATCGACAATCATGAAACTTTCTGTGTTTGATAAGTCAAAACTATGTGATGATTACCGAAGTCTCCTGTTTATAACTTAGGAGTGAGATTTTCTGTTACCGTCACGAAACCTTCTATATGTTTTCAAAACAAAAAAAACATTGCGACTCCTGTGACGACCACAGGACCTCTTGGTCAAGATCGAGATGGTATGTCCGTTGTGACCGTCACGAAACTTTCTCGGTGTTTATCTTACGATAAACACTATGTGACGATCACTGAACCTCTAAATTGATTTGAACAGATGGCGTACTACCAATGTTGGCTCAAAGTTAATCTGATTAACGATTAAAAATTAATGATTAAAAATCATAATCAAAAAATTTGATTAAGATTAATTAATCAGAATCAAATTTAAAATGATTAAGATTATTAATCATAATCTTTAATCGTTAATTTGATTATTTGATTAATTATTAACTACTTATTTATTTATTTAGTTATTGAAAAATATGCAATTTTCCTTTAAAGCTGCGGTCTGCAGCTTAAGCTTGTCGCTGATTTAAAGGGGCACATACCTTTGATCGCTTAAAAGATTTGCTTCTGGAAATATATTCAGATTTTGATATTGACTCCACTAAAATAGTATGCTCTGTTACTGACAATGGGTCAAATTTTGTGAAAGCGTTCAAATACGAAATACGAGTAATACGAAATCATTAATCGAATATGATGAAGATAATGAATCTTCAAGTCCAAGTAGCAGCGAGAACGAGTTAAGTGAAGAAGAACTCAAAGTGACTGAAGGAAAGTTCGGCATAAGACAGGAACACGAACATGATGATCTTCTGTTAGAAGAAAATATAGTAAACGACCATTCACAAAACAGTTTGTTACCATTTCACTTCAGGTGTAATGCGAGTCATGTATATGCCGACTCCAATTTCTCATAAAAATAACTATTCCCACGCTGACCAATTACTGCAATCGTTGCATTTACCTATATGCAACGAATCAGCCACGACCATGAACCATGTCTAGACAACAAGGCAGCATTTTTACTTGGTGTCACATGGCCAGTAACAAGTAGAATGTAATTTAAATTTTGGGAAAACACTTTTGATTGGTAATATTTTTGAATAAATAGAGGCATATACATGAACCCTCGGAGAGTTAGCATATAGAATCGTAAGAAGTTACTCTGTCCGTCACTAAAAGTAGTGTTTTAAATAAATTCATTTTTTATACACGAAAAAGTCCGTGTTTTGATTAGGTGCGCGGAGCACTTTGATTTAATTTTTTTGGAAGTTCGATCACGACGATACAAAACTGGCGCAGTCGGTAAACGCCACAAGTCGAAAATCCGCGAAGGAAATAGATAAAAGTGTGGTGAAAATTCAAGTTAACGCTAAATCGGTAAAGTGCCGTTAAGGTGCCGATAAACAAAATATTAATAATAATAATAATCGGAAAGCCGCGAAGGTCAATAAGGTTATTATTGACCTATATAATAAGATCAGAGCAGGCACACGAAGCATAAAGGCCCGCTTAAAACTCGCAGTGAGGCTGCTGTTGTGATCGGATCGCCTATAAAATAATATTTTGTGTGAAAAAAAAAACGAAAAACTAATAGTGAAGGTGAAAATCAACAATCGGACATTGGCAAAGGAAACAGGTAACAGATCTTAAGATTCTTTTTAAAAAGTGGATCCGGCTGGGAGAAAAACAAGAAGAGGGAATATCTTCAACCAAGGGCGGAACGGTGCTTACAAAATGGAGGAGATCGTCGAACAACTTCAACAACAACTTCGTCAGAGAGAGGAGCAGATTCAACAGTTGGCACTGGCTCTTCAACAGGTTTCAATTAGGCAACCAATAACCGACCAAAACGAAAAACTACTACGGGAAGTTAAACACATGAGTAATTTTACCGGAGTTGGGGACATCACCATCAACGGATTCCTGACTAGTGTGGAATATTATCTTAGCAAAATAGCCAATGAAGATATTAGGAAAGCAGCAGTGCGGACCATTTACTACGAAAAAATTCAGGGAGAAGCTAAGAACGCAATCATCAACATCCCAGAAACAGACAATTGGCAACTCATCAAGGATCAATTAAAGTTATGATTCAGACCAGATGTACAACCGTGGGAAATCTACAAGAAAATCAACGACCTAAGGGTGCATAATGTAAGCGAATTAGCCGAGGAAGTTCAAAAAATTAAATATAAGGCAGATGAATTGATACTTTATTACCAGGATAATCTTTTTATAGATTTAAGTAATGTAAACTCAATCTTAACAAACATGGTAAAAGAAATGAGTCAAGGTGTTCTATTGGAAAAGATATATAATGAAAGAGATATTAATAAAATAATATATATTATGAGATCACGAAGATATGAAGAGGAATGTATAAGACCAGAGTTTCGAAAGCTGAGACACTTCAAATCTAAATTTTGCAAACATAATTTCAATTATTACAGCCCCAATACCTCTCAAACTAGACAGACTGACAAAAGTTTCGACGCACAGAACAGACAATATAATAAAAACAGACAACAAGACATGGATAGTGGGCAATATCAAAGTGGTCAAAAGAAATATTCCAGATATCATAACTCGAACAGATCGGGTCAGAATAAACCTAACAATTATTCAGGTCGCTCAAGGCAAACATGGAAATCAAAGTTTCAACATGCTGTTGAGCCCATGGAAGTTGACAATACTCAACTTCACAGAGCCAACGTTAAAAGCCATAATCAATCAAATAATATATCTAACCAAAAAGCTTTCTCTGATTCATCGCCAGAAATTAACCTAAATGAATATTTTTTTCGGAATTAGCCTCGGAACAATTGCCTTTGATTCAAATAACTATAAACAATATTAAATATGTAGCTTTAATCGATACTGGGGCATCATTCAGTGTTATTGATGACCGTATTAATATATTTAAAAAGATCAAAATTAAACCTATTATATTTTCAACAATTACAGGAAAAGATAAGATCGAGTATGAAGCCCATACTCCATCACCAGAAGAAATTGATCCTCCACCCTCACAAGCTTGGGTTCGGTGGAAAGTTAAAAGATTGCAAAATCGAAAATATCAGTTTATAATAGGAACTGATCTACTGAATAATCTTGATACAATTATTGACTTCGAAAGGAAAATAATTATTTTAAATGGACATACCATTAAATTTACTAATAATCCCTACCCGTTCAAGAAAATAAAGTTAATAAAACGGTTTGAGGGGATATTTTTTAAAGAGGGTGACAAACTCACTAGTACACCCACAATACAACATGAAATAAAGACTACAAATGAAAATCAAATAAATTCAATTCTTTATAGATATCCTCCTAAGCATGAAGCTGAGGTAAGGAAGCAAGTCGCGGAACTGGAAAAACAGGGAATCATTCGTAAAAGTAATTCTATATATTCAAGTCCTCTTATAATTGTACCGAAAAAAATCGGACAATTCAGGAGGAAAGAAATTTCGTTTAGTGGTAGATTATAGAAAACTAAACGAAATAACATTGGATGACAAATTTCCTTTACCAAATATTGACTCCATCCTGGACAAATTAGGTAGAGCTCAGTATTTTTCAACAATCGACTTAGCCAAAGGATATCATCAAATTTTGGTCAAAGAGGCAGACAGGCACAAAACCGCCTTCGTAACACCTCACGGACTTTATGAATTTGTAAGAATGCCATTCGGATTGAAGAATGCACCAGCGACATTCCAACGCTTAATGAATGACGTGTTAAGGGATTTCGTTAATAAAACTTGCGTTGTTTATCTTGATGACATTCTGATTTTCAGTACTTCTCTAAAGGAACACATACAATCACTGACAGATATCTTTCAAACTTTAAAAGCACACAAACTTAAAATTCAAATAGATAAGTGCAATTTTATGAAGAAAGAAACCACATTTTTGGGTCACATTATCTCCAAAGATGGATTGAAACCAAATCCAGAAAAAGTTGAAATAATACAAAAGTTGGAATTACCAAGAACCCACAAACAAATAAAAAGCTTTCTAGGATTAACGGGTTACTATAGAAAGTTTATAAAAGATTACGCGAAAGTAGCTCAACCCATCACAAAGTACTTGAAAAAGGATCAAAAGATTAATTGCAAAGATCCAAATTATGTAAACGCTTTTGAGAAGCTAAAAGCCCTTATAACCTCTCATCCTGTCCTCAGATTTCCCGATTTTCAAAAATCTTTTCAATTAACAACTGATGCTTCTCAGAATGCAATTGGTGCCGTTTTGTCACAAAATGGACATCCAGTATGCTTCGCCTCAAGGACGTTAAATTGTCATGAGCGGAATTACGCCACCACTGACAAGGAATTCCTTGCCATTATGTGGTCAGTCAATTATTTCAGACTATACCTGGTAACAAATTCACAATATTTACGGACCACCAACCTATCAAGTATCTGCATGCGAAATATAAAGGGAAAGACCTTTCACCTCGTCATCAAAGATGGCTATTGAAACTAGGAGAATATTGCTTTGATATCGAGTATGTAAAGGGAAAAGAAAATAAAGTAACGGATTTTCTCAGTCGTACCAATCAACCTTAGGAATGGGACGAGAAATCAACAAGCTCATTTTCACATACAAACCCTTATTCAGATTTAGGAAAAGTATTTAACCTAGAAGAAGGTGATAGTACAATAGCTACAAAACATTCTGCGGAAGAAGATCTACAAGATCACATACCCATTAAAGAGGAAATCGTAAATAAATATAGGACTCAGTTAATATTAACAAATAACAAGATCAAAGAACTAGATATTATTCATAAAAAGCGAATAATTTACATTGCTGAGTACGATTTCGATAATCTACGTGAAATCCTAAAAAAGTACATCAAAAAGGGAATAACTGGCATCTATACGGAACTTGAAGACAGTAAGTATAATATACTGCAACAAACAATTAGAGAAATGTATTCAGATGACAAACAAGTCAAATTTATCCGGTGTTCTTACAGAGCTCAGGATATGAAAACAGAAATCGAAGCTGTAGAACAAATTTCCTTGTACCACGTAAAAGAAAGTATGCATTCCGAAATACAGGAAACGTTCAACTCCATTAAGAACAAGATTTACTATCCAAAATTACAAGAATTAATTCAAATTGTACTAAATCAGTGCGATGTTTGTCAAATGGTGAAATATGACCGAAAACCGATTAAACCGAAATTTAATTATACAGAAACACCCGACAGAAAAAATGAAATTATCAATGTAGATATTCACACCTTTATGAAATATGATTTCCTAACAATAATAGATCGATTCTCAAAATTCGGCTCTGCTTACTTCCTACCCGACAAAAACCATATCACAATCATTGAAAAATTGGAAGAACATTTCGCGAAAATAGGAGTACCCAAGAAAATTATTTCAGGAAATGAACTAAACACTATCAACATAAAGGAATATTTAAAAGAAGAGAATGTAGGACTACACATCACAAAATCTCATAGTCATACAGGTAATGCGGATGTAGAACGATTCCATAGTACATTACTTTCGATATGCAGAACCTTAACACTGAATAAAACAAATATTTCACCCAAACAAATCGTACAGCAGTCCGTTAGAAATTACAACAATCGGTACCATTCAACTATCAAATGTACTCCTTTAGATGCTCAAGAACAACGAATTACTGCGTTAAAAATCAAAAGTAATATTAACCAATTCAAACAAAAATACCTGGAAAAAATAAATAAAAAACGGGAAGACTACGAGGAAACCAGAACGACTGGATTCATAAAGGACTATAAAGCAGTAAGACACAAGGAAAAGCCGAGATATAGAAAGGCGAAATTATATAATGTCCATCCTACAAATATCAAAAGAGAACTAAAATACACAAAACTTAATGACTATTCAGAAGAAGATAGCATAAATACAGAGGATCAAAAAATGCTAGACGCAGAAAAGAAAGTCAAAGAAGGCCCCAAGGGTAAAATACTGGTAAAGAAATTTAATCTTTCAATAACAAGAAGCGATGCAGCCACATTACTAGGAAAAGAATGGTTAAATGACCAAATAATTAACTTTTATCTAAATCTGCTTGTAGAAAGAAGCTCATTAGACAATAAAGAAAATTTGCCAAAAGTGTATACAATGAATACGTTTTTCACGTTATGCTTAAAGAAACACGGATATAGTGCTGTTCGAAGATGGACAAGGAAAGTCGATGTATTTTCTTATGACTTAGTAATAATCCCTGTTCACATAAAACAATCACATTGGTGTTTAGCCTTTATAAATCCAAAAGAAAAATATATAAAATATTATGACCCAATGAGGACTCCAAATGTCGATATTCTAGATCTGCTAGAAGACTATGTTAAAGAAGAATCATTGGATAAGAAAAACAAAGTTCTAGATTTTCATTTTGGAAAAAGGAGCAAATTCTAAACGGTCCACTTCAAACAAATGCCTATGACTGTGGCGTATTTGTTTGCACATTTGCGGAATATATTACTCGCAATAAGGAACCAAAATTTTCTCAAGAGAACATGATTTATTTAAGGAAGAAAATTTTAGCAGACATTTTGCAAGGAACAATTCTATAACATACACTTTTTAACCATAAATAAAGTACTTTTGTTATAAAATATCTAAGATTAAATATTTACTTTAGGTCATGATCACCAAATGGTTGCTTTTAATCTCTATGGTAAAACCAACAATGGGGACATTAAACATACAACCAATATCGACTGAGAATGGTTTTATAATTATAAACATGGGAACAACAGAGGTTATTCAAGACACAAGAACAATAATTCACGTAATCAACTTAACAGAATTTAGGCAGGCAATCGATTTAGCAGATGAAAACATCAAACGGCTGAACCTTGAGAATGACTTTACTATTAGACAAGAATTAGAGACTATTCGATCGAAGTTTAGAACAATTCAGCCCAGTCCTAGAGAAAAAAGAGGATTACTCAATATCGTTGGTACAGCAGAAAAATGGCTTTTCGGTACCATGAACGATGATGATAGAAAGGAAATCGCTGAACACATGAAAACGTTAGAAGTCAACGAAGACAAAACCATTAGCAATCTAAACAAACAAATCGAAATCAATTCACATATCAAGGACTCTATAGAGACTCTGAAAAAGACTATCGAATCAGACAGAAATCAAATTACAAAAACTTATGAAGAGGTGACCGCTAATGAGAGAAAAATTATCGTGAAACAGCTAAAATTAGATCAAATGATAAGGCTACAGATGCTAAAAGAAAAATTAGACCAAATTATGGACGGCATCGCCTTTACCAGACACGGTATTGTTCACCCTAGTTTATTGACCACAACTAAAATTTGGACAACAAGACTAGACTTTTACAGACTTAAGAACGCTAAGACAGGACTTTTACAACTTGACAAGGACGAACTTACTCTTGCCATCAAAATTCCTAACAAATACAAATTAGTTGACCTTAAATTGATAACCTCGATCCCAAATAAAAATTTTGTTGAATTAAATATTGAAGATCAATTTGTCATTGAAATAAATCATACCAACTATCAATATAATGGAAAAATTCAATATGAACAAGATCTAAAAATTGTAAATAATTGTGTTGTAAAAAACAATTGCCTTACAAAAATAAACACTATTCAAGAAATTAAAAAATTGGATGATCAAACTATAATTTGTAAAAATATGAAAAATCAAAAATTTGTCAATAATTGTGATGATAGATATGTTAAATTAAATGGAAATTACTTAATAACAATTAATAATTGCACAATTGAAATTCTTAACGAATCCTTTACCAGTAATGATTTAAAATTTGTTGATAAATTTTATTATGAAGAAGAATACGATCCTAATTTGACCAAAAGTATAAATTTTGAAAGTATTACTATAAGACCGATTGAAAATTTAGAACCAATAGAAATTCTTAAATTTTACAAAAATACTAGTCCGATTTTAGGTATAACTATGATTTCAATATTTATATGTATCATTTCTGCACTACTTACCATTTTCTATAAATTGCATAAAAATACAAAAATAATAATAAGTGTAGATAAAAATACTAAAACAAATTATATCAAAAAGGCAAGAATCCAGGAGAATTCTTATTGTAAGGGGAGAGAAGTCATGTATATGCCGACTCCAATTTCTCATAAAAATAACTATTCCCACGCTGACCAATTACTGCAATCGTTGCATTTACCTATATGCAACGAATCAGCCACGGCCATGAACCATGTCTAGACAACAAGGCAGCATTTTTACTTGGTGTCACATGGCCAGTAACAAGTAGAATGTAATTTAAATTTTGGGAAAACACTTTTGATTGGTAAGCAATATTTTTGAATAAATAGAGGCATATACATGAACCCTCGGAGAGTTAGCATATAGAATCGTAAGAAGTTACTCTGTCCGTCACTAAAAGTAGTGTTTTAAATAAATTCATTTTTTATACACGAAAAAGTCCGTGCTTTGATTAGGTGCCCGGAGCACTTTGATTTAATTTTTTTGGAAGTTCGATCACGACGATACAAAACTTGCGCACACTTTAAATCTGATTGCTAGTAAGGACGTCCAAGCTTTGTTGACTGATAAATCGACATGTCTTGGAAAAATGCATTCCACAGTAATGGAAAAATGTAACGAATTGTGGAGTGCAGCTGCTCGCCCAAAATCAGCTGAGGTGATACACAACATTGTAGGACATACGTTAACACGACCTGGCATAACTAGATGGAACAGTTACTATGACGCTTTGAAAAATATATTGAATATCAGAAATAGTTACTCTCAATTAGCTAGAGCACTTGGTATAAGAAATCCATTACGAGACTCCGAATTTCAATATATTGAGGAATACTGCCAATGCGCTGCTCCAGTTGCAACCGCTTTAGACATATTGCAGGGCGATGACTCATTTTATGGAATATTATTACCTTGTCTGCATGCACTAAAAAAAAATTACAGAAGATCACGACGGCTCCAAATCTAAAATTCTGTGAACCACTTGCTGCAAAATATCTACAAAGCGTAGAGAAAAGATTTGAAGAGTTTTACACTCTTTCGAGTGAAACTAGTAAACATGCAGCCGTTGCAGCTCTGTGTTACCCAAGATTTAAAAAAAGTGGCTAGTATGTCTAACTGCCGCTGGTCAAAAGAAGTGTGTAAACATTTTTAAATCAGTCGTAAGGAAGGAAATATCAGAAATCCCAGAGCTTATTACAGTCAACAATGCAGCCAATAACACACACCATCCAGAAGACGAGTTTTTTTATTTCAATTCCGACTCTGGCAGAGAAGCGGAATCAGTTGATGCTAAAAAGAGAGCGGATATGATCATTTCAATTTCATTTTTTTGCCGAGGGAAGCCAAGAACGAGAGCTTCTACAAAGTTATCCTGTTATAGGCAAAGTGTTTATCAAGAACAATACACCAATGCCGTCCTCTGGCTCGGTAGAAAGAATGTTTTGTTTTGCAACTATGCTAAATAAACCTAGGTCACACCAATTATCTGACGACTTATTTGAAAAAAAAAGTAGTTATGAAATATAACTTGAACATTAAGAAATCAGAAATGTAAAGATCGGAGGTTAGTTGATTAAAAATATTCTTCGAAATTAGAATTCAGTGTATTTGAACGTTAGAAATTATTTTTTTGTTCCTTGAATAATAAATAAAAATATTTTAAGAAATGTGTGTCATTATTTTCCATCATTTCTTTTATATAGAATCAGTAACATTGATGGATGTACTAGTTTATAATCAAGTTAATCAATTAATGATTAGTGATTAATGATTAACGTCAATAATCATGATTAAGATTACTTTTTTAATCATGATTATTCTAATCATGATTAATGTAATCTGATTAAAATTAATCAAATTAATTAATTGATTAAAAAATTAATTGATTAATGCCAATATTGCTTACTACCTTTTCGCTCAATTCACGATTTGTTCTTCACCAGAGTCCCAGGCACTTCATGGGTTTTTAAACAAAAACCGAAGAGAGCAAAAGATGCGATTTCGGCTAAGATTGTTAGTAATAAAAATAAAAATAAGATGATGAATTCAACATCTGGCAAAATTGGCTGCAGATTTAACAAAGGATATGAGAAAAGGCAAGCGCTTCAGTTACAATCGATGGAATGTTTTTGATTCACAAACTAGTACGAACGAGTGGCTTAGGAATCTTCAAAGGTTTACGGAAAACAATGTTGATGATTTTTGTACGCACAAACCTGAACGAACGTACTATTTGAATTATTTCAAAGTATAAAGTTTATTGCCTTGAAGGGGTTAAGAATCAAGGCAATAAACTTTATCCTAATAGCAAGCAATAAATTGTGCACATTTGGTACATTTTTACAACCTTTTCTTAGCAATTTTACTGTTCACGATGTGAAAAAAAAGCAGAAACATGACGAATATGTTTGATTATTCAACAGAGACTATATTTTCGGTGACTTTCTTGAGTTCTTCCAGTTCATTTCCTGCCCTTAGCCACCTGTAAAAGTAGTGGTGAGTTCTACCAACTTGGTCCTCGAGTTCACCGATCCCGTTTTTACTATCCTTTTTCACATTCTTTTCGATGGTGGCGTTTCTCATTATTTTTAGGACCGCACTCATGTTTCCTGTAAACCGTTCTTTTTCATTTCTGTGAATGGCTACGTTCACTTTCACAACGGTTCACTACGATTAAATTTTCGGGCTGTTGTCAGCTAGGTGGTCTTGTGACTGCTGGGCACCATTGTTTTTTCCGCTCTTCCATAGAGTCTGGTATATTACTATCAACAATTTCTGTAGAATTATGCATCGGGATGACGAACTACCCCACACCTCCACAGCGCTTCTTGATAGTTCTGCTTCATCACCTTGAGTAGGATATTGCCTGAGCAGAAAAAGTGTTCTGGACTCGTACGTTCATCGCAAATGTGAATAGCTTCTCACAGCTCTGAGGCGGTATGAATACCTTCTCAGGCAGCATTCATAGCAGTTTTGGCTATGCTTTGGCTCGATGCTTTGATCACTTCTAGCTGTTGACTCCTCAGTGACCACCACTGAAAAAATGCCCTGCCAACTTGACCCCAGCCTGATTGCCTGGGGTCCTGGCTCCCTCACACGTTGGGCTATATATACCCAACCCTAGTTTGCTTTTTGATTCGGTGCCCATTAGTATTGTTGAACGGGTACTTTCAGTGACTCGGTCACGTCTTGACGCCATACCCGCTACGCCAAACTAGTGTTATTGGGGAGGAGCAATTACTTAATAATAACAATAATAGTAGCAAAAAACGTCAAACTCTAATAATATTTCTTTTCAGATTTGTTTTCATTGGTACTACCATAAACATTTAAGATTGCAAATGTGTCATCAAGTGATACATTTGTTGCCGAAATTTGCTAAGTGAATTCAATTATCTATCCAATTTATATTAAAATCCTGTTTTGTTTTTAATGAACAAAATTCTTTTTGTAATCATACCTAGAATTTTCTCAATTTAATCTTAATCAAAATGCTCATGCATCAGAGTTTCAAACTCCCAATCGAGTTACACACACGTTCGATAGCAAATAGCACAGATTACCCGACTTAAGAATTTCAACAAATTATTTCGAATGGTTAGCCCAACTCTCCTCGAACATGTTGCCATCAGAGATAATGGTGCCGCAATCGTTGCATAATGTGACGCTGGGCTGATATTCATTTCTAAAGCCCTCCAACAATCAAAAATAATCGAGATTGTCAGATTTTTTCTGTCTATCGTCTCCTAACATTCATCATCGAACCAATTATTCTGCTTATGCCCAAGGAATATCTGTTTCTCTCATCACGCGTGAAGTGATCTACTTCACTTTCATCCTTAGGTTCTTGCAGTTCTTTACACTTTCATTGTGTAGGATGGGAGAATTATTTTTCGGTCTCATCAAACCGATTGGTTTGTTTTTTTCAGGCGGCTCACAGTTATTCTGGTGTCCTGTACATGTGGAGAAGTGTTCTGTTCAGAATGCAAGGTAAGAACGGTAACAGAAAAGACTTAGTTGGTGTTGGTGCGCAAAATAATGTCCATTATCATTACAAGGAAAAATAAATATTTCACAGGTACAACGCAACTGACAGAATTCAGACTAAGCCCCCAATTATTTAAAACGAAGGGATGTTACGTACGAGTATATGATGTACACTCAATCAATGTTGAGAAAATTATATTTTGTTATCATGAACTAAAACTATAATAGATCGATAAAAAAAGAAAGCGTTGTATAAGAACAAACAAATTCTTCAATGATAAATAAATTTCAACATAAGTAGATAGACCGTAAAAAAGACGGCGATGCGAGAGCGCGACGAGAGTCTCGCAGCAAAAGTCAAGCAATTTTCGTAACATGCATTTGTATACGACAACGTACAATGATTACGATGCGTCAATGCAAGGCGAGAAATATTCGGAAAAACGAAAATTCCTCGCAACGATGTGCGTGACGTAAAAAAAGAAAATTTGTAGAAAATAAAAGAAACTTGAAATTCAAACGCCTTGATTACTTTTTAAGTACATTGGTTATTATGAATGAATTTTGAATGAAAATTTCGTGCATCCTAGTTAAGGCTTTTATTTGCTAAACGAAGGAACATTCCAAATTCAAACTTTTAAAAAATCAAAAACAATTTCTAGCAAATTTCATTCAAAATGTCACCAATTTGACATTTGTCAAATGAACATTAATGTTCCCCGCATCGCGAGCCTTGTAAATTGAATGCGTTGCCTGACGACGAGGAAGAATCGCATCGCACTCACGTATCGCCGTCACGCAGTATTGTATTTCGGCCTTTAGCCTATTTAAATACTTGTACAAGTGGGTGCGGCGAATACTTGGATGGCTTTTATTACGCACGGCACCGATCAAAAAAGTCTAGTTGGTAGGCAATAGAGATGTGGTGTGACAGGAATCCACTGTCACAGCTCCGTCCTATGGCTCTCCGAAAGTGTCGCTATTACAAAAGAGCTGTAATTTTCTCCCTACTGTGATTTTGTCACTACTGTGATTTTGTCACTTCTGTGATTTAAGGATAAGGGAAATTCTCGTCGTTAAGTACTATTGTTAAGTTAAGTGTCGTTAAGTACGCGTCTGTTAAGTACTTATACAATACAATTTAACTAGCATGGTGCGAAAAGTGCTTCACCATGGTATCCAGTGTTTTAAATTCTTTGTCTTTTTCGAAACTGGAAATTTGGAGCGGAATCCTTGAAGCTGCTCAAAATATCATTTTTACTGTAAACAAATTACATATTTTTGTATATATTTCATCTTTTTGCATCTAAATGTAGTCAACAGCGGCAAACAGAGTGTAATCGCAGATATTTTTAAGAAAGTTTAAATCATTAACTATCTAATAACTTTTCTGTCCAATTAACTTGTGATTAAATAAATAAAGATTAATATTTCTTCTTTTTTTCGTTATACTTAAATTTTATTTTATACTGAAATTTTAAATTTATTATTTATTTTAGTTCGTATTTCCCGAATATTTCTATGTTCGTATTTCCCGGATACATTTTGTATGTTGGTTCTTAAGTTTGCTTGGCTACATTAACAATAAAATGAAAATACCTAGCGTTTTCGAAAATAAATCATTGTATTCAATAAGTAGAAATACAAATTATGAACGCATTTCGCAAATAAATATACTGGTAAAAATTCCTTTTCATTTATAACTGCTAAATGCCTAAAAAAAACTACCGTTTTAAGAATTTATTTCATGTATTGTTGGTTATTTAGGTTATATTTATGTTGGTTATATTTATTTGTTCTGCAATATCAAACAGCTTAACAAGGAGCGCTTTTCTGTCAAAATATTTCCTGCAGTGGAAAATATTCTTTCATAGTGAATGAATCTTGCAAGTGACCAACAATTTTCTTGCATTACTTTTCTTACTCTTACTCAACTTCCCTTCCTTTTTCTGGCAAATCCTGCTCCCTGCCATTTTGGAGGTTACACCAAGCAAACCGTTGGTCAAAACCATTATAAGAGAGCCATTCTTGTATGCCCCCCCCCCCCCGCCAACAGCTCTTGTAGTCATTTCGAATGGTTTTAGAACTCTTACTAAATCTTTCAGTATTACACAATTGGATACAGTCAGCGAATGTAAGTCAACATCAAGGAGACCAATTGTTCATCTAATAGCACTTTCCAACTTAACAAATCGCTCAATCATGGAATAAGTGGAATCACATCGCGTAACAAAACTTTGTATTAATTTTTGGGGTTCGGTTCCTGTATTGACGAAAAATTTTCAAAAATAGTTGCACTCATCGGTTATTGCCTAAGTCTACTGTCTTATGTTTTCTTTCCATGTGGCGCTTCAAATGAGAAAGCGACGTTTTAAAGGAAAATTTTTCTTTACTAATGTCACATTTCGCGTTATAGAAACTCACACAAAACAACCAAAGCTAGGAAATGAGAATAGAATAATGAAAATCGTAACAGTGGCATGGGTATGCGATGTGCACTGTGTTCTGTGAAACTAGTATACATGTGGTGTCCGTTTTGAAATGCGCGATTTGGTACAGAGCATAAATTTCGAAAACACTTTTAGGTCGGATTTTGAAAGGAGCATTAATATTGAAAGTAACTTATCGTTATTAAAAACTTTAAAGGAGTAATCTATTTAAAAAATAGTTTTTAATGTGAATTAAAAATGATTTATAAAAGTTAGTATGAATTTAGAGCTCGATGATTGTAATACTTAAAATTCAAATTAAAATTAGATTGTAATATTTAAACTAAAAATTAAAATAGATTAATTTGTAAATTCCAAATAAAAAAATACCTAAATACATACATGCAGCGGTGACATAAGCATTGTTGGAAAGTAAATCGTACCAAATGATGAACTACGGTGACTGTGACTGCAAATCTAGGATACATGTACGAAACGTAGTTAGAAACGTTGGAAAGCGCATCCACACAAATGACATGCGCTGATTATGACTAGAATTTTATGCACATACACGGAGCAGTCGGAGCTGATATTTTTGGGTTTCTGTCACAGTCAGTTCCAGCTCCGATGCCGTCACAGCGACAAAAATACAGGTCGGCACATAGAGAAAGTAGGTATAGAGAGGCCCTACGCTCTCATTCCTATCCGAAATCACCAACAGTAACGCATAGTTACACAAATTCACCAACGCTTACCTAAAAATAATAAGAGTTAGTATAAATGGATGGCCGAAAATTTCATCAACTGAAATATTGTCACAAACATCACAATAATTGTTTGCTATAATTCAAGCACATGCTTTGTTTTTGTTCGCATTTTATTATCCAAATAATATTTAAAAAAATTTGGTTCATATATCAATAAAATTAAGAACTAATATCATCACATTAAGTGCCCAATCATTAACAAATTTTCGCTGTCCACGGACACAGGAGAGTCAACATAAGCGGAATGTTAACTCCACACGAGCATCATTTCCCGAAGGTTTAAGCCCCGCCCAATCCATACAATTTTCACAGCTGATCGACTTCGGATTTAATTTGCTCGAGCCATTCTGAAGCTGATCCTAAGGATCTATCCTTATCAAATGTCTTCAAATCTATAATTCCGACGTGAACGTCGTTAATGAGCATATTCATATGCTCCATATGCTTAATGAGAATTAGAAACGGACGGTATAAGCTTTGGGCATTATCAATTAACGTTGACTAATTCAAGTGCATGATTCAGTGAACGATTTGATAATATTTTAAACATGCAAGTGGTATATGTAACCATTCCTTTACAAAAATTGCTTTTCTAACTGTAATGTTAACTCACTGTCAAATTTAAAACCGAAGGTAACCGAAGATTTCGGAAAATGTAAACATTGTATTAATTTAACATTTAATGAATGAAAATGTTTTTGATTTGCTAATTATATTCTGTAACTGGTAAGTTAACTTGTATGTGAAATTGTCTGTAGTAATATTGATGGATAATTTTTAATTTAAATGCAGAAACATGCTCATGAACAAAGCACGTAAAATTTGTGAATTTTTTAATTGTTATTAGTAATTTTTGAATGTTGTTTTCGTAATTTTGCCAATGATTGGATATTACATTAATAATAGTAAATGTGCATCTACTTGCGCGAAAACCTTGAAATTTCGATAGAATTTCGGATATCATGCTGCATGCCACACAAATGGCAGGAACGAATGAAGCCGAACATTTGAACAGCTTATGAGGGGAAAAAAGATAACGCTCAAACGTTCTTAGGATTTTTATTGCAATTGCGATGGTAAATATGTGCATCTTGCACATTTTTATTTAACGGCGACTGAGTAAATGATTCGCATGATTCGGTGCCCACTCTCATTATAATTGCAACAATGAAATGAAAAGTGTGACATCCATTTAGAGAAATCGGGTTTCTAAGAGTTATGTTAGCTCATAGCCAAATTTACTATCGATGGTAGCGGAAGATGATAGAAAAGGTAAATATTGATATTATTTGGACACTTTATGAATAAAAAGTTTTCATTTTGCAGAATACATGTATTGATTAGTAAGGGATCTTATACGTAAAATTGTTAGTTATGATATCGATGGATGATATCAAATTACCGACATGTGCCTTCCAGGATAATGAAGATGAGTAATTTATTTTTTATCTATTTTCAGAGAAATATGAATGGAATTTCCATAGATTTGCCTATGATTGTATCGTACATTGTGAATATTAAGTTTATGTGTTTCATTCGAGGCACGAATGGATCCTAGCATTTGAGCAGCTGATGAGGAGAAAATAAGATAAGTTTAAAACAGCGTATCCTCACCTAAGCTTGGGTAGAACCTCTCTATATCTTATACCTCTATGGCTTGCGCACATGGGTATGGTGCTCTCTGGCAATATTTTATTCCTCTATGTGGTATCTTTACTATGAACCAGAGACGTTTAAGATTCATCAAGCGGACAACAAACAACTTTTCTATCCAAATTTTCACTAGTTTGTCATACATTTATATAAAATATTCACCACTAATAAGGTATTTATAATGTTAATTCAAGTAAGGAAACTTTGTTACTAGTCCAACAATACCAAATTTATTTTTAATTTACAATATATGAAATTTGCTCTGTTTGTAGCAGAAAAGTGGATACATTAAAACCGACCTTCTGTATTACTGATTTTCCCTTTTGAATGCAGAAATAAAATAATATTAAATATAATTGCTTCATTCTCTATTGCAATATTGAATAATTTCGCGTCAATAAATATTTAAATAAATTTTAAATAATATATGTAATTAGAACATATTCTATTATAAATATTTAAAAAGGTAAATATTTAAATAGAACGCAACGTTACTAAAAGTATGCAAAATCCCTTGAATGCTCTACAAGGAAATTCGGATATACATTAACGTGATAAAAAGTATTGTGAAGAGCTTGAATTGATTCTATAGTAGTCGTAATCAGAGGAAAGCATCTGACCAGATGATAAGAGGAAAAATAAGCTGAATCAAATCCTTTGAATGCTCAAACAGTCACACACACGTGGGTGTATATTTTGTGCTCCGACGGAGATGTGTCATTGTTTCCACTATAATTTGAGGTGACATTTCGATTTTCTTAGCAAAAAAAAACAAAAAGTTAAATTTAGAAGTATTTCGGCTAAACCACTTTTCGAAAATATTCAAAACAAAAATAGGACTTGCCATTGATCCCAGATCCTGAAGGAAGATTCACAACCAAACTTGCATTGTGGGATAATCCCCCACACAGCGTCCGAGATATCTAACATAACGGGAAAATGGACAACATTGTGTAGGCCGACCGACACAATGACCGAACAGCCAAGGACGAAAGCGGCCCGGAAGGAACTTCCATCCAACATGATGCAGGCGGAAGACGTGCCAGACAATTCATCGTTTACAAAGGACGTACATCTAATAAATAGTAAGGTTAATGATTTTTTGTTAGCTAAGGGAAAATTAGTTTTTAGGCACAAAGCCCCGGTATCCTCCCATAACCACCCTACTCCTAGCGTTAATCCTTTTAGCGGCTTGGCAAACAACAGACCAAGCGAAGGTAATACGAACGTGAACGCACCAGCAAAAAAAGTTTGGTACCCACCAATCTTCGTAGAGAACGTCAAGGCGACTGTACTAAAAGACATATTAGACAGGTTCACCCCAGCAGACGGTAAAAAATTAAGCTACCGAATAACGAGAATTTCAAACACTCGTTTTAAAATATCGGTGGACAAATTAGAAGCTCACGAGTACGTCCTAGATCTAATTAAATCTACCTCCGCTGTAGGGTACTCGTTTACACCTAAAGAAAAAAAAAAGTGCGTAGTGATATTAAGAGGAGTAAGTTCTGACTTTGCATCAGACTCGATCCTTGAAGATATTCAAAACCAGCTTCCAGAACTTAAAATCGAAGCTGTGTCGCCGCTTACTACATCGTGGTCGAGAGCAAATAAACTTGACCTTGACCTCTTCCGAATCACGGTCTCATCGGAAGGCGACAAAAACGCGTTAATTAAATTGCGCTATGTGTTGCACCAACGGGCTACGTGGGAACGCCCTAAAAGAAGCGAACTGGTACAGTGCTACCGTTGCCAGCGATTTGGACACGTGTCCTCCAACTGCGGCTTCAATCCGCGTTGTGTAGCGTGCGGTGACGAGCATATAGCACAGGAATGTCCACGGAAAGCAATGCAGAAACCGGAAATAGCTCCATTTTGTACCATGTGCAAAACACACGGTTATCCCGCAAACTTTTCCGGGTGTCCGGAACGAAAGCGACTGGTAGAAAGAGCTAGGGAGATCAAAACAAAAAGAACAAATCCCAGTCCTGAGTACATACCGCATCCTTTTCATCAGCGTAGCGTGCCATTCTCTAATACCCCAGATCATATTCCCTCCATCACTTCCACGGCTACTTATTCTGAAATAGCCAGACAAGCTATTCCTTCACCTCTACCGACATCACCGACTGTTAATCCTATGGATTATTTACAAAAAATAACCATCGACTGGCTCGGGATATCTCCCTGTGAACTCTTCTCTAAAATCCGTTCCTTTCGTCCAGCCTTTGAGTCCACGCCTGATCAAGAAAAGCCAATGGCTCTCTTAAACTTCTATTTTAACCTTTATGGAAGGAAGTAGGCTAATTATTCTCTCTCTCAATATTAATTCCTTAATCTCCCATGACAAGAGACTATTCCTGGCGGACCTGATCGAATCCTTCCGTCCTGACATCCTGCTTTTGAACGAAACTCCCCTAAAACCTCACCACAAAGTGCGTGTGGACCATTACAATGTCCTTCGTAGCGATACTGGCAGGGGCACAGCCATCATTTGTAGAGATGATTTAGATGTCTACCAAAACTCTTTCGAACAAGGCAGCTCCTCGTGCACCTTAGCGACACTCCGCACTAAACGACCCAACGGAACCCCAGCGAAAATCTTGATTGGCTCCGTGTATTTCCCGTGTAACACAGGTTCCCTAATCTCCACTACGCTCGATAGGTTACTTTCAGCAGCGGCGTCGCACGACTCATTTCTGATTGGAGGTGACATGAATGCCAGACACGAGCATTGGGGTGATTTCACCAACAACACAAACGGAAAACCCCTTTTCGAATGGCTCCACACCGATTCATTCCTCACAGCCACTGTTGTTAACGCAGGTGTCCCAACCTTCCCGAGAGGTCGTTCTTTCTTGGACAATTTCATAATTTCACCCGATCTACTCTCTGATCCGATAAACTCCTATACATGTTCCACATTTGCTTCTCTATCTGACCACCACGGGCTGTACTTGAACATAACTCTCAGAACCCATATTCCAGTCCCTACTTGTCCTCCTCACTATAGACCATTCAAATCAATAGATTGGCCACACTTCCGTAACGATCTCTACGGCCTGCTTCCAAACTTACCACAAGAAAATGAGATCCTATCAAACGCTGAAATAGACAGGCATGTATCAGCACTAACAGGCGCATTAATTGAGTGTTTAGATTTACATGCACCCTTCCAGAAACCCCGCAGCTCGCTATATAGGTGTCTGAGTCAGCAAACTATCCATTTGTTAAAAATTCGAAAGCATATGCTCCAACGGTTGAAGCGAATTTTCCATAGAAGGTACAACAGAATAAATGAAGAGTATTTCGAATTAAAAACCCAGATATCCTCATTGTCCCGAGAAATTCACAAACACATCAAGGAAGATGTAACTAATTATTACAAGCACCGATTAAGATCTCTGAAACCATCATCAGAGATATTTAAAACGATTGAACAAATCACGGGTCGAAAGAGTTCTAAATACAACCCTGATAAAGATCCCATACGGCAGGGTAACGAGGTTTTCAATGCTCCTTCAGACAAAATCGGCGCTTGGGAGGGATACTTCAGGCACCTATACCGTAGGCGTGAGTCTCCTTACGTAGCTCTAAACAACAAAATTAATACCGAAGTTCAGCTTACATCTGAAGGATATGAAGGTTCTTACCTTATCATATTCTCCAGTTCAAATAAAGCTACTTCTCCACAGCACCCAATTTTTGGCGACTTTTTCACTTCGAAAAAAGAAATTGAAGAAATCTTCAGCACAATAAATAATAAGCTATCCCATGGTCCCGACGGAATCCCAAACTTAGTCCTCAAAAAGTGTCGGAAAATTATTTCCTCTTTCCTGGCCATAATATATAACAACTGCATCAACAACGGTTACTTTCCCCAACCATGGAAAGATAGCAGACTGATTCCTATACCGAAGCCTAATTGCGAGGGCAGAATTTCCAACTTCCGGCTAATTTCTTTATTACCGAATCTCGGCAAAATCTTAGAAAAGATAATTCTTCGAAGTTTTAATAACTTTTACTTTCCCCTAACTCCAAATTTTCAGTTTGGATTCGAGCGTGAACGGTCCACAGAGCAAGCAATCATGCTGCTACACAACAAAGTCACGAGTAATCTTCAGCGGAAAGAGTGCACAGTGGCATGCGCTCTTGACCTTAAAAAAGCATTTGACTCAGTGTGGATAAACGGGCTCAAGTTCAAACTGAAAATATTGTCATGTCCTGTCCCGGTCCTTAGAATCCTTTATAGTTTCCTATCAAACAGAACCTCGCAAATAAAAGTAGGCAATATCACTTCAGATCCCATCCCAATTTACTCCGGGGTCCCGCAGGGTTCTATCCTTGGTCCCTCCCTATTCAATTTCTTCCTCCATGATATCCCTAGACCAAACAGCTCTGACTTAGATTTAATCATGTACGCTGATGACATCCTACTCACCGCCACGAATACACTTCCAACACTAGCTCAAACCCAGCTGCAGTGCGCTGTGAACAACACCGTTTCGTATTTAAAAAAGTGGGGCCTAGAAATCAATGCAAACAAATCGGAGTTAATCTGCTTCCGAAATGCTAGTGGTAAAGGACACAGGTTAGCAGTGCCCCAAAGTAGACTTCTTCAAATTCAGATAGAAGGCGAACTGATTCCTCTCAAAGACGATATAAAATATCTAGGAGTACATTTCAACAACAGGCTGAAGTCAAACAATCATGTAAGGAAAACGCTAAACAAAGCGAAAGCAGCGGCTGCTCTCATTTCCTCTCTCCTTTCCTCGAAAGCAGTAAGCTCGAACGTGAAAGTACTGATGTACAAAACACTGGTCAGACCGATCATCACCTACACTTTCCCAGCCTGGCTAGCAATGTCACCAACGGCAGCCGAAGAACTCCAAGTCTTTGAGAGAAAAATCCTAAGGAAATGTCTCTCGAAGTATCGACGACCCAACAAGAAATACTTCAAGAACAGAGTGCTGTATAAAGAGACAGGGGTTGTACCTATACTCCACTATATGCTCACAACGAGTAAGACCCGCATAGAAAAGTGGAGAGATCACTCACTCCGTAGTATCCGCGCACTCTTAGAATTCCCTAATGTAAATCATTCGTATTACCTTTATCCCCTCTATGTGCTCGACCAATACCACCCAAGTTCCTTCAATCCAAACACACCTAATAAACCACAGTTTTACGTTTCATCCGAACCTAATACATACCGGGGCTGAAACCTCTAAAGTATATTATATAACGTCTTAAGGTTAAATAAAAAAAGAAACACTTCATGTTAAACAAAATAAATAAATAAAAAAAATCTAAGATTAATCAAGGGAAATAGTGTTAAGCTAACGCCTTCCTACTCTAATTTGCCATCTAACTCAACTCCAAGTGGCGGGCACGGGACGTCCATCCTCCCAGGAACCTACTGGTTAGGCACCGACGGGAGGGGAGTATAGACGTCCCCTGCGTACATGACAATAAATACAATTTCAACGCAACATGTTAAATTTAAAATAGACGTAACAATTCTTTAACCTAGATTAGTTATAAAAATAGGCATAGCATTAGTTTTAATTATAGTTAGGAATAGGATTAGTTTTAGATTTACGTAATCATAAGTTTTAAAATAATTTATATATTAAGCTGTCTCACTAAATAAGCCATAAGAGCGAATGGCATCTCCTAAATATGTAAAACTTCTATCTCTATATGTAAAACATATCCAAAACGGCCAAGTGTATTTGACAGTTAAACAATGTCAAATGTTAAATAGTCATTAAGTTCTCACTGTCAATTTGTTTAAAGTCTCAATAAAGTTTACTTACTTACTCACACACACGTGAAAAGCCTCGCATTAATCTATTATTGTGTGCTATGAATGAGCGCGACTAACACTTTCACGATTATTGATCTGAGGCCTTCGAATTACTTGTGCTGGCTCTTGCTACAATGCATTGTCAAAATTCCGCAAAGCTTGACGTTTAATGGTAAAATTGGTGAACAGACGACAGCTTGTTCAACGCACAGTTGTGGGGCTATATATAGCTTGCCTTGGGGTTGCTGTATGGAGTTAATTTTCCCGAAGTATGTTTCATTCTGATTTGGTGTTTTTTATGCCGTGTCAGATGTTGGAACGAAATGAAATCATACGAAACCTAATTATAGTGTGTAATTCCCAAGGTATCATTTCTGGGCAAGCCTTCGTACACCAGTCAAATAACTAGTGCGGGAAGCTCCGCTGGCCATTATGGCTGAAAAAGTGATGGTCGTATTGAAACGTAATGAAAATACTGGATTCGGGTTTTCGTTGCTTGGTACCTCGGGTTTACCGCACGTTATTTACGACATAGTGGAAAGTTCACCGGCTGCGGAATCGGGCGAGGTGAGTTGAAAACATGATCCCCAATGCTCAGACAAGTGTTAGGCATTGAGTGTTCTATTTGTAAAAAATGACATTTGCGATTCGCCAACATTCTGGGTACTGAGAGTTTTTGAAACGTTCAACGGAGCAGATATATCTTGTGCTCCACTGAATTGTATTGACCGTTTATAGTACTGACAAACTTCCAGTGCACTGATTGTAGGTGTCAAAGGACTCGTGTAGTTGTCAATTAGGTATGTTCAGAAGATATCATTTGGCATTTGCAATATTGTTTAATGTAATTGTCCATTTTTATCGATGTTATATACAAAATGTACTTGAGAGTCTTACTAAATGTTGTGGAGAAGCATTCATGACACTGTGACAAGTAACGAAACTTAAATTTTTATCCTACACCTGTCTTAATGTTTTGAGATTAGTCCAAGGCATTTAATCGAATTGTTATCATAGAGCGATTTGCTAGAGATTTTCTGTCGATTATATGCTTTTCTAGAATTTTTGATATTGCATTTACTCGCTGAGGTTCATTGTACTATTTAACGCTAATTTACAAACAAGTCAGTTGTACATGCGACAACGCTTTGAATCTCACATAACTCATCAACAATGCTGATCCTGGGGATTGGCTTACACATTGTCATTCAAATCTAAATCAAAAAGTGTCGGTGGTGAAACCTTATGGGATTTAGTATAAATAATATGGTTTGGTTATCGAAGAATATGTAGCGCCAAAGGTATTTTGATTTTAGCATTCACTTGTTTCTCTATCGATTTCCTCCCGTGTGATTTGTGTATGAAACGTCAAACTGACAACCTGCTTGTATGAACCTTTTTCAAAAAAGTTGCTCCTTAAAGGACAGGAGTATGAGATCTTTTCCCCATTCATGCAAGTGAACATGCCAAAAGTGTGACGTTAGTAAACTTTGCCGCCATCTTTTCATTCAGCGCAGTTGATTCCAAAGCACTAGATTGGTCCTGGGAAAAGTTTTTTGTGTTCAGACTTTCGCGAAAAGTTTCCATAGCATTTGGTAATATGTTTTGTCGTCTTTGGTGATTTATGTGATGTATTGATTTTGAAATTGAAAACTTAATCTACAAGTATAAAAATATAAATTTTCTGTTGAATACCGCATATATCGACGTAATTTATTGGTGTAGCTTAAAAGTAAAAACTGCATAATTTTTCGTATGTTTGCGTTAAAAAAATCTTGTATATATAAATTTTTCGGTTTAATACCCACGGGAGCTTGTGGACTTCTAAATATAATTTATTCAAAAAGAAAAATCAATTCATGCTAACATGAATAATGCAACATAAGAAGACTGATGCAATTTATCACTTTGGATACAATTAAAGCATCAAATAATTGCACTTTCAATGAATTATTCCTATAATATATTTTCCGTAACGCCCTGCAAATTGAAAATGATCAATGCAGAATTTAAGATTAATGTTGATTGTGTTGCAGGTGTGGCATTTGATTAAAATATCAACAACGTCTCAGCGTGGTAATAGGCCACAAACCTGACATCTCCGGACAAGTAGCAATGTGGGGCAGGTTTATTGACATGCTATCCTTCGAAGTTCTAATCTATTGACTTATAATATCAAGAATTAATTTTCGATGATAAATGCCTTATAAAACTAACTGTAGATTTTGCAACTCTGATTTATACAAAGTTCGAAATGTAATTTAGAAAAATGGGTGGTACGTACCTTCCATGATTCAATGAGAACGAGGAGATCGGCTTTAAAGTTAAGAAATTTCCTTATTTAAAAAAAAATGTTATATTTCCGTGTGTCAGCAAGAGCGTATTTTTTCAAGTTTTTTGTATAAATTACTTTTGGGATAAATAATGGGATAATTTGGTTTAATAAAATCTTTCATAATTAAGTTGAAATCTTGACACATAAAGTTGACGAAAATTATTGAAATCTGTCTGATTTTACCCTGGAGGATTGGTGTAGGCAGATGGGTTTCCGCCACCAGCGTGATAGAATACTCTCCCAGAGTTGTGCTAACGCCCATTATGCCAAAATGAAGAGGATGGTTACCGAAACGGTCAAAAACTTATAATGATGTACTGTTTTTACAATGAAAACCGATTCCTTATCTTGCCGAGAATGTTAGTTTACCAATGACAATAAATGCAGATGTCCGCATTCAAAAAGAAACTTAGTAGGTCCCAAAAAGTGGGACCTTCTAAACAAACTCGCGTTTGAAATAAAGTCCTGAAAGCGTCCGTTACATTACCAAAAATCTCCATGTGAACTCAAAATCAAAGAGAAATATTTTGTGGAACTATGAAATGATATCCAACCTGTTCGAAATGGACGGTAACGTAACATACATCGTCCGTCGTTGCATTCCCTTGGTACATAGTTTAGCTTAGAGGTGGCAAAGTGATGATTTGGGGTAGTTTTTATTGGCGCAGTTCTGATCAAACTTTTCTGATGAAAAGTGTCAGGTCTTAAGCAGTACACATCGACATTTTAAACAATGTTGAGGTCCCATGGACTGGGGGAAACATGCCAATCAGATGGCATGTCGACCAAAAAACGCCCGGAAACATTCAGCGAAAGTCTAAACTTAATGCAAATGCTTAATGCAATTAATGCAAATTTGCAAAATAAATTTCATTTTTCAATTTGGCTGTCTCAATCAATCAACAAATCAATCTCCCCAGCTGAGTTTAAAATCAAACATCCAAACTCGCTGATAGCTTTAGCAAAGTATTTCCGAAACGTGAACGGCGTTAATTATTTCAACTGCAAAATCTGTTGAATATGGAAAGCATACATTACAATCATTAGTGATAGTAAATTTCAAATGGAAGAGAATGATTATTCAAAAACTTTTTCTTTTTCTAAACAAGTTGTACATGATTTTTAATGTAGGTGCGACCAACCGTGGTGTCGCGGAAAAGTTTGTTATTTGGAACGTCGTTATCATCTTCGAATAACTTTCCCTTTTACACCTTCCAAGTTGTTCTAATAATAAGTCCTTAAGTTATTCCAACACTCGTCATTATTGATTTTTTTGGGTTGATAACAAAAAAGATTCTAGATAAAGGAATTTATAATAGAATGTGGTTTCGATAGTGTAAGCATTCGGTCCCCATGTACAGTTGTTGATATAAACAATTCCTGTGTTCAATTACATCACCGTGATAAGAAAGAATATAGATTGTACCTGTTGTTCGTACCAAATATTTCAATCGATCTTCGTTCATATGGTTTCCATATCAACTGAAAAATGTTTGGTATTACTATCGTCTGTTATATAATTGAACATTGCATTGTGGCACAGAAATGTAAGTAAGTCTACTGATTGGACTGAACATAGTCGAATGAATAGGAAACTAGGTTTCATACGTAAAATATACTTTTATTTAGGAAGATGATATAGGCATCAAAGTGTTGATAAATTGTTTAAATGAAATATTTAAGTAAGAGGAAGTTCGACTGAAGTGCCAATAACTCCTTTAGGGGCATGCAACTCTAGATTATTTTGCATGTAATGAGCATTTACTTAGTATAGACTTAATGACTTAGTATAGAGCTATTTGTTTTTTACGAACTTAACTGGCGATAGTAAGAAGAGAAGAGTTTAATAAAGATAAGTTCACAAACAAATTTTTAAGCACAATAAGCAATTTTATAATAACGTTTTAATGTTATCAGCCAAATGAATTATGTGTATGAACCGGAAATTCTCACAGTTCGTATACATATAAATTAAATCACCAAGGAGCAAATTTGGTAAAAAAAATATAACTTTGTTGTTGTAACTCTAACAATCGAATAACTTAGTTTCCTAAATTATCTAACTCCTCAACTCCTAGTTGCTGATCCCGCACAACGTGATTCCACATTTGATGGGTCACACAGGTGTAAACTTCTCCAAATCGCGACACATGCCGGAAACGCCTCGAATGCACTTTTGATGGAAGAAAAAGTGCAATTCGTGCAAAACTGCTGGGAAAATTTATCATTGGTTGAAGATGATGTTCTGTGCGTTAACTTATATATACATACATATAGTAAGCGCATACATATATTAAACTTATACTGATCTAAAGAACTTTCAAAGAGGAGTTTTTGGTTATTGAATTTTAAAGAAAGATATTCATGGTTTCCCGTGATACAAAAACGTTTCCAACGTTAGATTTGTGGCCAGGAAAATTTCTGTGCAGCAGAAAATAATAACAAAAATTCACTTAATGACAGATATGTTTTGGGGCAGTCATGATATCGTCGGTCGAGGAATTAATGTTGGGTGGAAATTTAAACCGCGTCCAAATTATCACCGCCACTGATTGATCTATTGACCCATGTGCGAAAAATATCGATTTCATATTGATAATTGTTCATCGGCATCATAAATAGTACTGTAAAGTGTTAGAAATTAGAAGTTTTAATATGGAATGCCATGAAGATTTTACAGTTGGTAATTAGATTGTTTGAAAACCGTCTTTAAAATTGAATGTTGACAATTTCGCAAACAATTGCGTTTCAAAAAATAAAATTGATAATTCTAATGAGTTTATGTTAGTGGAGCAAGGTGTTATATTATATGCCAAAAGTCGTATCTATTACACATGTGGAAGGAAGCTTGGACGTTCTACATAAATATACATAAATAAGCACGCCTAGACGTTACAAGAAATATTTTCGATAAGGTTACATGTACTAATGAATAGATACTAATGAAAGATCTTAAATAAAATAATTTAACCATAACTGAAGTTTATTTGATTTTATTTTAAGTTGGAAAGAGTAGAAAAATGCAGGAAGAACTACGTTACTATTACAACTACTATTGGTGATACTTTTAACTATATTTTACATAATATTAAGGAAATTACAGAAGTGACACTGTTAGTTTTATTATTATTATTAATAGTGTTATTATAACTACAATTATAGTTCTCCTTATTTTTGCTTACAGCTCGAAGCTGGAGATATAATACTAAAAGTTAATGACGTTGATGTGCATCGATATTCAACGAAAGAAGGTATTGAGACATAATTTAAATAAATGAAAGTCTATTAATTTTTATTTCAAGTTTTGAAATGTTTGCGACTTTCGAAAGATTCGGTGACCTTGGAATTAAAAAGAGGTAAGTTAATGATAGTGCGTACACATACACAGCATAAACGTGAAAATTGCATGTGAATCCTGTGACAGCTTCACACGGCATTCTTTCATGTATTCCGTACTTTGTAATTTTTGCCGGATTATATTTTTTAATGGATAGCCGACCTCTCCACGGAATTATGCTCTCGTTCAAAGATAATTGTTACTTGGGTATATATATATCGTTGAATTTTTGCTGTAAATAGTCAACGACAGGCTGGATTTTGGCAAGCTTATTTTGCATTGTGAGGAATGATGTTATTGCAAAAATGGCAGCTCTGCATTATTTGCACAAATCTATTTCAGCTCATGACTACCGAGAAGAATGAGGTTTTTATACTTCGATCTGTAGACCACAAGTCATAGAATTAGCACTATTAGTCCTAGAATTTTTTTTCATTTCCGCTACCGTTATATCAGTCCATTTTTTCGCTCTTGATGGAATTTTGTACTTTTGCATGATCTGACCATAATATCTGTTGGATTTCTTCACTAAGTGCTCGAAAAATCCATTCCGATAAATAAATTGACTCTGTATATCACATTTTCTTTGAAATTAGGCATTATGTTTATTCCGGGGCTGCCTTCAAAAGGTTCCAAAGCTATTGGTTCGTCTTTTGTCGTCCATATATCATCGTCGTCTTGAATGTTCCTTGTATCGTCATCGATGTTGCTTATTTCGTCTTCTGAATGACTGCATGTTAGTGACAGTAAAGAACTCTGCTATATAATTCGATAGCAGAGCGAAAATGATAGCGCTGCCATCATTTTCGTTGTAACTATCACTTCCTGAATAACTCCCAGGACAATCTGATAAATCGTCTAAATAAAACTCACCAGTAACATTTTGATCGCTCATCGTGAACGAAAAACTTTTTAAACACGGGGTGAAAATGTAGGAGTTTACGAAGCAACACACTTAACGCAAGTGAGCAATGTAACTTAATACTAATAATAAAATGCAGATGATATTGCAACTGGCAATTGTTTATCGAGAGAGAGAAAGCGATTGATAGGCTATCGGTTGGTAAGCGTTGGCGATAAAAGCCGATTAATAGGCTATCGGTCGGTAAGCGTTGTCGGTAAACCAATAGCTGATTAATAGGCTATTGATCGGCAAAGTGTTAAGCACCAGTTAAGCAGGATTGTTCTCAACATATCCACAGGAAGGTTTAATTTAGGGCATCTCCTCATAACATCCATCACCCTACTTGGCAAACTGTATAGTGATTTCCAAATTTTTCAGACGGTTGAACGATCTTGAAGCCATTTTTGATGTGTATTAAATTCAGCCTTTAAACAAGGGCGTAAGAACTCAACTCGGCTCAATCTAAAAGCAAAATTTTATTGTCCTTTGTCACATGTCTTTTACCTTACATGCATGCCAGATGGCATAATCGTGATAAAACAAACATTCGTTGCAAGCGCTGTCTCCAAATATCCAACAAAGCGACAGCGGAATTTTAAGTCGATTTGTAATATGTTTACATAGCGTAGACTTTATATTTATTTTTATATATAACTTTATATTTATACTCCTTTGACTAATCATTTATACGGCATTTACTATTCATAAGACTCTTACAAGTAAACATTTCGCCTACGCAATTAGCTATTATTCAACTCGATGCCATGATTCTGTCCGTTCCCTATTTTACAGTAGTAGAATGAAATTAGATTGCGCGCGAAGACTGTCGTACTTCGGGGTTTTTCTCATGGGACCCCTTAAACGCAAAATGTTTTTGAGTATGCTCGATAGAGTACATTATAAAACCTTTGCTTTTTTACTTCGTTCTACAAAAACGGAATCCTGCTTTCAAATTTAACTACCGTCTTATCACTTTTACCTAACAACTTTATCAAACACATCACCGATAACAGTAATATTTCTTTCCCAATAGTAAAGTAGATGAGAATTTTATATAGTTTTTTTCCTTAGTTTAGTTACCACAGATATAAAAAAATGTACAATGATTTAAAGCCCTTTGATATTTTTGCTGAAACTGTGTACATAAATAAGGCTGCATGATTCTATTGATTGGGGGTTTTACAGAATTGTTTTTGGAACTTTTGCAATTTCAAATTGTTATTCATAGAAACACTATAAAATTATTAAAATTTACTAATATCCTAAACATTTTAAACATCCGCATATTTCCTTTTCGCACTGCAAAATCAAGAAACCAATCAATAAAATCTTAAATCTGATTTGCTTAATTGCATTAATTGAAAATTCTTTAAATACTCTTGTTTTCAGACCCAGTTATCAAAGCACACATTAAAGAACAACTAGCACGTTCGAAAAATTTGCATAATGCAGGCGTACCGCATTTAGATAATTACAATGTAAAGTGTTCAGAAAATACAACATCGAGAAGTCAATGTAGTAATGGTAATAATTCTAATTTGAGCCGGATCAATGTGAACAATCTGCATAAAAATTCGGGTGACTTAACATGCCGTAAATCACGCATTCCAACTGCAGTGAAGAGTCCTGCAAAAACTATTTCGACTCAACAAAACACTAGGAAACTGAAATCCTCACATATTCCAACCGCAAATGGTCATA
Source organism: Stratiomys singularior (assembly GCA_954870665.1). Lineage (NCBI taxonomy): Eukaryota > Metazoa > Arthropoda > Insecta > Diptera > Stratiomyidae > Stratiomys > Stratiomys singularior. The sequence continues at coordinate 67,058,437 of OX940877.1, forward strand.
ATGTGACACGAAATGATGGTTGTGAGCAGTCAGTGGAATCAAGTACATCTCAAAACACTGGGAAAGCTCGTTTTGAAGCGTATATGATGACTGGAGATTTAATATTAAATCTCTCTCGAACTCCGCAAAGTAATAGTTTGATAATTAAACAATCAAAAAAGGTATACAGAATACATTCACAAAGAAATTTTCGATATTTAGATATTTCCATTTATAACTGACGGCTGTTATTTATTCAAATAACAATCAGATTACAACTAAAAGGAATCCTATCACGTTTAGATTGCATTGGTTTTATGACTAATCAATTCTTTTTAGGTCGATAGTCTATGCGATTCCCTGGAAGGCTTCATGCATCCTAACGGAGCAGTCGCGCCACGTGCATCAGGAGAATCGACACCGTCATCGCCCTCATTCTCAGAGGAGCCAGAATGCTGGTTAAGAAGCAAAAATAAGAGAAAGAATTTTCATAGTGAGAGTAATAAAGGGACTGAAAAGGAACTGTTATGTGAATCCTTATGTGAAAATATACAAGGGCCTTCTTCAATAAACGCAAAAACTAATGAATTCCAAAAAATTGAAGAATGCACACGGGGAGGAGGCGACGGATATGAACGCTTGGGAATTTCTGATAATGAAGACATAAGTGGGTTTGTTTCGTCGTCCTCCTCCTCAATAAAACAACAAGATATTTTACTAAACGATATTACTGATAAAAGTGATAACGTGTGCGAATATAATACACATCATTCTTCATCGTCTTCGTCAACAACAGTTAAAAGTGGGGCAGTTAGTTCAACAGAAACGAGTTTCTCCGTACCTGCATCGCCTATTTCAATCAGTTCACAATTATTAGGTTCGAAGGATACAGCCAATTCAGCACCAACAAGTCCCGAACAAAGCGCAACAGAGGTTGTGCGGAGACAACACAACGGTATAATTCGCAAATGTGATTCAGCTGGATTCCGAACGAGCAAATCGGAAGACCATTTACAACAAATACAAAGAGACGGTCTTGGAGCTGTAATACCAATTGATATTGATGAAGACATAAACAGTTCATTGAACACACTGCTTGACACTCAACAAGATTCTGACGATTCTCAAGTGAGTACTGTTGGGGAATTTGATCTTAAATTTAATATCATAAGTATACCTGGCACGCACTGTCTGATAAAATTGATGGTCAAGTCATTTTACAAACGTAAGTTGAGAATTATGGACTCAGAATTGTTTGTAGTTGATGTTGCGCACTAATAGGTAATTTGTTAGATCAGCAAATTTGAATCTTAAGTGTTAGCATTGAGAAACAGTTCCCGTGGATTTTTAATCCAACTCAGCATTTTTTATATTGAAAATCAGGTTTGTTGAAATCATTGCTGTAGACTTAAAGATACGAAGCATGTAACCTCGTTCGCCTACCTCAGAGCTAGCTTCATACCTCACACCTGCACTAGCCCTTCGCAGTTGCAATATCTTAATTTTTTCGAGTCGTCAACTGTGTGGTCTGGTATTGTTACAGTTGAAGGCAACGCCTGCTCCATTGATAAATTCTGCCTGCTTTTGAATTGCTCGCTATAACCTAACTAGAACGTCACCATATAGCTCAAAGCCGCATTGGAAGCTTTGCCTCTGTTCGTCAACGATATCTTTGGCAGAATATTGTTGCTACAGACTTTATTGCCCGTTATCTACACAGAAGAAAATTCGGTTAATAAAATTTTTCATGGTTAATTGATTTGGAACACAAACAGGTTCATTTATGAAACGCAAATTATACAGTTGAACTAATTAACAGACGTTTCTAGCTTTCATTCTAAAAAGTTAACTTTAAGCGCCATCTGTAAAATTATATCGAAACAAAACTGTAAGACAAGCCAGTGGTTATTCCCCCAACCAATATTTCCTGTTTGAAGTCTATTTTCTATAAGTGGTTATTTTTGATTGAAGTAACGACACGTGAGTTCAAAGGGTTCACACACCTTCGTTTGCGTTAAATTTTATGAACCCAAAAAGACAAATAACTCATGCAGTCTTTTTATGCGGTTTGCATTGTGCAAGTAACTCGGATTACTTTCTGATTATTTTTTAAAGTGTTGGATTAAATCTTAATCTTCCTCTAAAATGAACAATTGAAATTAGTATTTCAGTTAAGTGTTATTCAGTATTGAAATTACCTGTTTCGTGGGCCAAATCGGCATTACAGTAGTGAGACAATAACGCATATAATGGTTTAAATCCCTTAAAATCAGGTCAGTTAAGAAAAACATGTGGACGTGACATTTAATAAATGTACGACTGTAATATGCTTAGCAAAATTATGAATTTTACCAAATGCGGCTTCAATCTTTCATTAGATTTCTCCAAATAATTCATATAAACTTGAAAAGAGAACGTTCAGCATAAAAGATGAAAGAGTACATTCTTACAATATTTATCTAAACATGGTATGGCTTCCAGTTGCGAACATACGATTGAAAGGAAAGAACGCTTCAAAAAGAATTCCTTTTTTATGCTAAGCATATTAAAGCAAGCGGCTTAAAAGATTGATAAATAAATGTAGGGTTCCGAATAGAAGGAGGAAATAAGGAAATGCGCCACTTGTAGGTTTTAAACTTTTTATTTTCACAAGATAGGAAGAATCTTCCAATTCCAGAAAGAAATGAAAAAGTTTTTCCGAGTCGCATACGAGCCAGAGATCCCCCAGGTTCGTTCTCACCCTGTCACCATTTTCGATCAAAAACTAGTCCATTACGAAACGTCATTGATAATACACTCAATTACAAAATCCTTCAAATGTTTAATCCGATATCGTTCCTACATTAATACTATTTGAAAATCAAGTTTTAACAATTCCACTATAATGTTGAACATGTGTGACCTGAAACATTTGTATAAATCTTTCGATAATTTGAATGCTAAGACTATGCTTATAGGCAAACATTCATGACATTTTATTTTATTATGGCGCATTTGGTTGCTAATTTCCTTCTTTTTTTAATAATTAAGCGGATTGCGCTTGCTTTTGTCTGATTGTCATGATAATAGTATATGTTTATTCGCTCCTTGTAGGATTGCTCGTTTAATTTTATTTCGACTATATTATGAATAATCTGTAAGTTTTCAACTTGATATCTGAAATTGCCAAGATTTCAGAACGGAGAAAACATGTTTTGAGAGATTTATTTCGAAATTGTTTGTTTGACATAAAAAGTCAGATGAGTTTCGCCTTAAAATCGACAGAAATCCATTTAAGTGTAAAATATTTTAATTTGATCATAAATACTAGTCAGATGCAAACCCATATTTGAAATTTTGTTTAATATAATTCTAGATTGAAAACGGAGATCGGATAGTGTGGACTTATAATGCACCCGTTATGCCTGTTCAAAATAGGATTATATCTCCAGGCTCCTATTCTAGTTCTGTAAGCTCTTCGCCGCAGAGATCGGAAAGTCCAGCATCGCCCACGTCATGTTCTAGTTCGGTGATGTCATCGAATTCTGGTTCAAAAGGAGCTCTTGGGGGTGTGTTGTATAACTCTGCGCTATTGCCATGCCCAATTAATGGAGACCAAAGTGTATCGGAAGCAGTTTCTAATATTTCGAGTCCAGATTATCAAGATGATGATAATTTGCTTAGCTCGAAAGATTTGTCGGCAATGGCACTAAGTGATCCAAGTGACTCAGACTCAACAATTTTGGTATCGGAAGCAGTGAAACGAAGAAAAGCTGAAAAATTGGATAAAGATCATAAAATTGTCATCCAGGTGAAGGGCGATCACAATCAATTAGATCAAAGTGAAGCCTATTCGGAATTCAAGGATTCAGAAGGTGAACTAGCAACAATCACAGAAGATTTTCCAACGATACTCTTAGGCGGGTTTAACCAGAAGGAACCGTCACCTCCGGTTTCGGATGACGGAAGTGATGTGGACTCTTTACATTCCTACCATTATTCACCCAAGGCCGTTGATATGCCGTCAGCTATTAGACTAGCCAAACGACTTTACTATTTGGATGGATTTAAAAAAAGTGATGTTTCAAGGCATCTAAGTAAAAAGTATGTTTTATACCCACTGAGGTTTAGTATGAGTTATTTTATTGTCCAGTTTTGAAAATTTTCGCTGATTAGCTTCAAATAGAATTTTTTATCAAATATATTATAGCTTTAATTTATGTAAAATATTTAATTAAAAAAATTCTTTTTGCTATTAAATAACGAAAATCCCACCTTTGAATTTTGTGTTCATTTAGTATGATTTAATTTATTGAACCGATTTTCGTATACAAGCATTAAGCTTTGATCATCGATGAAAAGATCCGCATCGAAAATCGATTCCGTAATGGAATTAGTAGCGAAATAGCAGAAAATTAAAGGGAAAGTTTCATTTTGTGAAAATAGAAACAATCATGACTGTTTTTGTTTAATTTTCGTGGTGAAAACTTTGTGGAAAAAGCAATTAATATTGGATGATTTTCTTTGCAGTAACGATTTCAGCCGAGCAGTGGCGGACGAATATTTAAAATTTTTTAATTTTGAAAAACAAACTTTAGATGAATCTTTAAGGCAGTTTTTGCAACAATTTTCACTGTCGGGTGAAACCCAGGAACGGGAACGAGTTCTTGTTCACTTTTCAAAAAGATATTTAGACTGCAACATGGGTTCATTCAATTCTCAAGGTAGTTACAATGGTTATGAAGTTTATGCTTATTATATGCATCGATGCATATTTTCACTGAACATAGACTAATTATGATTGCTTCAATTTGTAGATGCTGTTCATACGTTAACCTGTGCTATAATGCTACTAAACACTGATTTACATGGGCCAAATATAGGACGTAAAATGACTTGTGCCGAATTTATAGATAACTTGGTGGAGTTGAATGATGGAGAAAATTTTCCAAAGGATGTTTTAAAATACTTGTATCAAGCTATTAAAAATCATCCTCTTGAATGGGCTCTGTGAGTAGTCTACCTAAAGATAGTTTTCTTACTTTAAATATTGTTTTTTTTAACAGTGATGATATATCAGAGCAGCAAAAAGAAATGAATGATGATTTTTCTCCAATTCCAATAAGCTCGAATCCATTCTTGGATGTACCTCAGAACACAACTGCAATTGAATATAAGAAGGGATACGTTATGCGTAAATGCTGTTACGATTCGAATTATAAAAAAAGTAAGTTAGTCCTTGTTATATAACATAAAATAAAGGCAATCGCATAAATTTTACGCTAGTCCTTCCGAGCGGATTTGCGTCTGTATTTTATCAAAAATTTATTTGTAACTTATTGTGATGTACGGCTAATGCTATGAAATGTCTATATATTCCACGCACTTTCAATTAAAATGTGTCGAATAATACGTTAAAATCGTTCGTTTGCTGAGTGATACATCATTCAACGCAAAATAAAACCTAAGTTATTTAATAACAATGTAATTTATGATATTCATTATTCAATTGACATAAATAGACATATCGTAGTTGACAAAAAAAATCTTATTTTGAAATTTAATTTTATAGTATATTTTATCTGTTTTGCCTACGTACGAGTAAACCTTTATATCCGTGAGGAATTGCCTTCTTTTTTACTCGTCTCACGTTTCAAATTAATAGTACGCGAATGAGTGGAAATCGAATGATAATTTGCGGATTTAAACTTGAAGGGTTATTAAAATATGATTCAATGTTGTGTTGACGCTATGCTACTTGCTGCTTATTAGAGGCACCCATGTTTTAACTAAATGGATACTAATTCATTATGGCTCGGTTAGATGTGCCTTGCATGATGATAGCGATGGATAGAGATATGCGTCAGAGATGCGTCTTAAAAATGGAAAATCCAATCGATGATATGTTCTAAGGATTGCTTATTATAACAATTACATGCGATGTTAGTATCTAATTGTGGTGTACAATTTTTCATTTATTTGTTTATTAAGCATATAATGCAGCAAAAATGCATTACAACGAAGCAAGAATATCCTCGAAATTTGTTAGCTAATTTGTAACGTTCTCAATCACTTTTGTGTTGTCTGTCGAAACTCACCGACAGACACCGACGTTCTAGTTTGATCACTCCATTTTTCAATCAGAAACAATGTTGTATCTTGAAAAGTATTTGTGCTTGTCTGTGTAATGGATGTTCGAGATTTTTGTAAAGGCTGTAGTAACCAAAATGAAGGTTGATATGAAGGTGTTTAGTTTAAAATGTAATAAATTAATTATCTTTCGATAAAAATCATTCATAATATTGATACACATATAGAATTAAGTGATAACGCTGTCTTCTTTTCATTGAAATTTACTAAAAATGATGTACATGATGACCATTGTTAAAAATTATGTACATTTTATTTTTCGATTGTACCGTTGATTATAAAGAAGACTTTTGACCTGTGGTGGTCACACGTTGCAAAAATAACACAGCAAAACAGTTCTGATTTGTGTTTTATGTTATGCATTAACATGAATCGTGTACCAAACTTTAATTTAATAATTTCAAAACACCAAAAAAACAAGAGGTAGAAAATTTAATTTTTACGATATAGAATAAAATCCAACGGGATTTCAGGCAATTCTAAAGATCAAGGTTCTGCCCTATCAACGATGCACAATGATTTTCTTTTTAAGATTACGAAGGTGGGGTGAAAAGTTTCGGGCCTGACCAAGAGATTATGTCTACTTTTTTGTCCATTATGTCTACTTTTGGAGCGGCGTCCTACAGTACCATTCCTACCGAGATTGTATGTACAGTTTCAGCCCAATCGCTACCTTAGTTTGCGTTTGAGAGCACATTGCGCAAGACGCTTCCGTTGTTTTCGTAAAAATGGAAAAACTGGAAGAACGTGCTGTCATCAAATACTTCTATTGGAAAGGTTATACAACAAAACAAATAAAAGAAGAGATGGATTCAACACTAGGAGACTCCTCCCCATCATATTCAACTATTAAGCAGTAGGTTTCTGAATTAAAAATGGGTCGTTTGAGCACCTCTGACGAGCCTCGCTCAGGACGGCCTGTTGAGGTACAGTCACAACTTCAGAAATGATTGAGAAAATCCATTAAATAGTGTTGGAAGACCGCAGGTTGACTGTGCATGAGATAGCTGAGACCTGTAGGATATCAGCTAAACGTGTGCGAAATATTTTGCACAACCATTTTAGCATGGAAAAGCTGTGTGCAAGGTGGATGCCGCGTTTGCTAACGCTCGACCAAAACTGATTCTAAAAAACACTTCTACAGACAATTTGGCGCTGTATACGCGTAATCCAAACGAATTTTTGCGCCGATTCATAACTATTAATGAGATTCGGGTCCGCCACTACACTTCTGAAAATAAAGAATAGTCAAAACAGTGGGTTGGAAAAGGGGAACCAACTCCAAAGAAAGCAAAAACAATTTTTTCGCAAACAAGGTTATGGCTACTATTTTGGGATGCGAGAGGAATTATATACATTGATTGCCTTGAAAAGGGTAAGACTATCACTGGTCAATACTACGCAGAGTTATTACAACGTTTGAAGCGCGAGATGCAAATTAAACGACCTCATTTGACGAAGAAAGAAATTTTTATTCATCATGATAAGGCACCAGCGCATTCCTCGATTGTTGCAATGTCCAAAATACACAAATTGAAGTTTGAATTGATGCCGCAACCTCCCTACTCTCCAGACTGAGCCCCAAGCGACTTACTTGACTTACCTGTTTCCTAACCTCAAAAATGGCTTGGCGGTAAAAGATTTAAGAGCAACGAAGAAGTTATCGAAGCTGTAAATCAGTATTTTGAGGAGCTTGACGAATCTGCGTTTAAAACTGGTATAGCTAAATTAGAACACCCTTATAAGAAATGTATCAGTGTTGATGAAGATTATGTTGAAAAATAAAGCAAAAAAAATTAAAAACATCGTTTTTCTTGGTCAGGCCGGAAACTTTTCACCCCACCCTCGTATATTGATGATATAAGGAGCACATTCCCAAATTCTTCCAAAGTTTATAAATCAGTTGCTGGGCCAGAAGGCTGTGGATTTTATACTGGATCAACATCGATTAATCGATCTGTAGAAAAAAATTGAGGCAATAGTAATATTACGAGTTAAGTTACACTGCAAAGTGTACGTGTGTATACTTGAGTACACTTACGACCGTTAGAGAAATAAGTGTGCCAATTAATGCCATTCTTTCCCCTCAGGTAAGATTTGCTATCCCCTTAGTGGCGACCTCGAACAAGGGATTCTAACAAATGCTTGTCTAGAGACGCATTCTCCCAATCGCTATCCATATTATCGTATAACATGATTCGATTTGTGGATCTGAATACTCTGATTGATTAGGCCCATGGTCTTCTGAAACTGACTCTTCGTCCTCTCATGGAGCTATCTTCTTCCTCTTCCAGAAGACGGCTAGCGATTCTTCGATTTCAAAGATTGTAACACATCTATTATTTACATTACTTCTATATTATACTTATATATATATATATACATACAACCGTTGTTTACTGCCAAAAAGTATTTGTTAGTATTCGTGCATGAATACTTACATTAACACAGTTAAACTAATAAATAAATATTATCGTCGAGATCCCAATGGACCTGGCATAAACTCTTTAAATCTCGGATTATCGATCGATGACTACGTAGACTGGCTTAGGAAGCTCTAATCTACGAGTTCTCTATTTGATATCGGACATAAATTCGTGTTCGCCCTTATCGTCGACTGGCTTAAGAATCGCTAAGCCAGTACATTTAGTCAATGTGTTCTTCTCCATTGAATGAATCCTTTGGGCGATGACTTTACTCTGAAGTTATTTATTATACTAATTACACTTATACTATACTACTAAGTATAATATAATTATATAATTATACAACTAAGTACGAACCATAAAATCATAAAACTTCTGACTTATCCTATGGCAAGTGCACAATTTCATCTTAATTCTTTGCATAAACAACAAAATGCATCTTATAACCCTAATTTACAACACATCAATTACCTAAGCAACGTAAAGTAACACCTTATCCTGAACAAACAAAAACATCTCATTTTATCTATGCTACACAAACCAATAGCGAACAAATTCGATCAAGAACAAATGCAAACTTATTGTAAGAAAAAATTCTTAACTGTTCTATACAAACACAAATAGAATATCAAACAAAAATTTAAATTAACTCTTCAGGTCAACAAACGCTATGGAGACCTTTGTAACGTTTATTCAAACAAGAATAGGTGACACGCTTAATTTCATTTCTGAATTTCTTTTTAAATTTAAAAAGCCTTAAAGTTTGTCTGGATTCCAATGGACCCCGTGTGACCGAACAGGTTAATCTTATTTAACATTTTATTTACCCGCCATAGGACTTTCATTTAAGTTCCATATTCTCTCGGTATCCGTTGTCATATAAAATTTATGATTGGACAGAGATGGAGAGATTAGGTTGGAAAGATGAAATGTAAGCTTTTGTTTTCTTGGCGAATATATGTCGGAAAGCATATTTTACAAAATGAGTCTGTATCACTCTATTAAATAATATATTGAAAGTACAGTGTGAGTTATGATGTAGATTGTTGCGGTTTCATTTTAGCACCATTCGGAAAACGGTCTTGGAAAATGTTTTATTGTACATTACGGGATCTCGTACTTTATTTACATAAGGATGAGCATGGATTTAGAAAAAATCAGGTATACATATTAAATCTAAAGAAAAAGTGAGTACAAGCTGACAAAATTAACAGATGTCTGATAATGTCCATAACGCGATTCGAATTCATCATGCCCTAGCAACGAAGGCGGCCGATTACACGAAGAAACAACATGTATTTCGACTCCAAACTGCTGATCAATCGGAGTATTTGTTCCAGACAAGTGATTCAAAAGAACTACAATCTTGGATTGATACAATAAATTTTGTGTGTGCAGCTTTCTCTGCGCCTCCTTTGGAATGTGGTGTGGGTAGCCAGAAACGATTTCAACGACCACTTCTGCCTAGCACTCATACAAAGTTCTTAATGGTAAATATCACTTAAAATACTGCAAATATTTATTGGATTTTTTTATAGCGAGAGCAGCTGGAATCCCATGAGGAGCAACTGAAACAAATTCAAAATACTCTAATGGAACACAAGCAAGGACCTGTTCCTGGAAAGGGACTTGTTTTGCAGAATTTCAAGGAAAAGGAATCCTATCTTCAGCATGAAGTATGTAGTTGCAAAATCTATCACTTTTATATGCCAAACCTATTTACGCAATCGTCTGATGTAGATGTAGAACGTTCTGAGATTGCAGCAAAAATTAGATTTTTTTATATTTACTTACTCTGTCTGCAAAATAAGTACCATACATTTTCTAATATTTATAGTGAGAGCGATAAATTATTCTGTAAGAGTAAAAATCCTAATCGTCATTTGAATATTTGAACAATATATAATAAACCATCATAACATATTCAGTCTTGACTATAACAAGGTATATTAAATTGTTTTGACACTTTGCAATTGATTATTTCTTTGATATTCAGTGCCACCATTGCAAAATAAACCACAGAGACGGACGAAAACGGCCATCATCCCTCGATTATATCGATTGCGTTCCATTTATTTCATTCCATTCCATTTCGTCAATGCATTTAGAATCTGTCATTTTGCTTTTGTGTAGAGATACGCTTCAGGTGGTTGAAACTTTCTCGTTCTTCTGAAAATATTGGCTGTGGTTAGCTGTAATCGAGTCTGAAGTGAATTCATCAGTATTGCTTGCTTATTTATTTCAGCTAGTAAGTTTATTATTATCTTTGACTAGCTTCTAATGTTCTTTAAGATGAATCCTCGTGTAGAAATCTTCTGTGCTGTCCTCGAAAGAGTTTGTCAGTTGTTTGTTGTACGAACATCTACTTTAATATTACATTTTTTCTCTGTAAGGTTCGAATCAAGTGATAATACGTGGTGTAAACTGGGAAGAATACTTCGTATTGTGTGGAAGTTATAACCAATTATAACCCTACTATGAATAACTGCAGCTGTGTAGATTTACGTTTTCATGGTGAACTAACGCATTGACATTAACTTTCAAAGTTTGCTTTTTCTGTGTGTTGTCATGATTTCTTCGTTCAGTTTTCAGCCTTTTTTTTACTGCCAAATTTATTTGACAGGAACAATTGGGATAAAACAGGATAATTGGGATAAAATAAAAAGAATAATCTTCCTTTCGATTTTGCATTCTAAATTTTTATTCTTCATTTATTACATTCTGGGGTGTTTTCTCAAGCGGGTAATTGAAATATGCTTTGTTAAAATTCCTATAATTACATTTAGCAAAATTACTTAACTAATTAACTTAAAAGGCAGGATTCGCAATTACTTGCATCATTGTTCATTAGCACGGATTTTTTTCTTAAAACGGCGAAGCTTTCCATTGCATACAATTCTCTCATATGTTGCATCTCGTATTTGTGTTACGTCTTCCATTGTGATTTGATGACCATTAATTATGATATGTTCCGCTACTGCTGATCTAAAATTACTCCTTTCCTTTTGACTTCGTTGTTGCTTGCTCCGCTTAAATGTTCTCGCACCCTGATGTTAATTGCTTTTTCCAATGTTAAATTCGTGATAGTCGGGGCAGTCGATCCGGTATTTACCTGATTTCTCGTGTAGCTGCCGATTGTCCTTGGTCGATCCGACTCAACTATTCCTATGGACTTATCATGTCTTAGCATCCTTTTTAATTTACCGGATATACCTTCGTAGTAACTGCCTTCCATTACCCATTTTCAGAATCCGGAGTGAGTATTGTTGAGCGTTCTTTCTTTCTTTTGTGCATTTCCTTTGATTTTATCCGGAATACTCTTGTTCGTTGAGGACTTAAATTCATTCAACTTTGCAGTGTTGAGGATAAACTGCATTTTCTTCTCCTCCAGTATTTAGGCTCCAGTATTTAGGGATACATTGTACATCCTGTAAATTATCACTCGATAAAGAAAAATTTTCACCTGTTGCATTTGGTACAATGTATTCGGGATCGTCCTTTGTAAGTATAGTGCTATCCTTTAGTATTCGAAACTGAGGTCCCCACTCTTTCTAGATACTAATGTATCAAGGAGATCCAATTTTCCATCCTTGTTCACTTGATCGTGATGTTGGTGTTCTTGTGTGAATTTTTTAGTTCCACCCGGTTTTGTTGAAGAACTCCCTTTTTGACGTAAGCAAAAATACTATCCGCATACCTAGTCCAGCATCTAGATAGTTGGTACTTTGTTTTCCATCCGCCAGTCGGGTCATAAACATTTCACTCAAAAATGGTGATAGTGGATACTGCTCCTCATTTAGTTTTTTAGACATTTCCTTTGAACGTGCAATAGTTTTCTATCATACATAGCTTGGGCAACTGCAGTTGCTTTCTACCAGTTGCATCTGCATGAATGTTTCAATAGCCACAAAAACTAGAAAAACGGTTAGTTGAAGAATTCACAAAGATGAATTCTGTATTTGCACGAATAAAATGCGCAACAATAATGCGTGTTTCGAAATATTACGCATACAAGAATCTGATAGTCTGTTTATAATTCTCTCCATTTAAATACTTGTGAAAGGTAATTTTGACTATTGTGTTATTGGATTGACTAGTGTGACACTCGCTGAATTGCAATGTCTGTATGCATTCGGTACAGAATCTGTTCAGGCCTCTATCGAGATTTTCCAGAACAAAATTGTTCTATTACAATCATGTCACCTGCACTATGCAACTTTATGAAATAATCTTGTTCTCTTTGCATATATATATATATAACGACCTAAGCAAATTTAATCAATTAATTTATAATTTTGCCTTTACAGTTGAAACGATATAAGACTTATGTGAACGTGCTTACTATGCGGTTAGCAGCAGATCAAACCATAGATATGAGTAACAGTTCAGTAAACTGTGAAGATCATCGCTCAACAACCAGTAATAGTCAAACACTTCAAAATGTAGGGAATAATATGCAGGGACAAATGCAACCAGGAAACAGGTATGCTTACCGATATATTTATTATCTTTCAGGGTCAACATTTATTTCATTGATAGATTATATTTGACAGCCGCTACAGAGCCTACAAACTTCTTACTTTCACTTTACTAATAAGTAATGTTATCAATGTAATAATAAATATACTTTTTACTTAGTAAAACGTACACTATAAGTTCCTGTTTAAGTCCATAACAATGATCCCAATGGAAATCTACAATTGAATGAAAATCGGACGCTGACTCTTTATTTATTTAAAGTCATCAGCTTTTCCATATTACTGTTGTCAGCTAAATGCAACACAGAATCATTGACACTTCAAATATTATTGAAGTGTGAAATTTATGTATATATATTGTATTATATAAAATATGCTTATTTTACCCTTTCGACCGAAATGATATTATTTGAAGCATTAACGAATATAGCTAGAAATTTCCGAAAATAGAACGAAAATATGTTTAGATATATTTAAAATTGAAAATATTTTAATGAATCCGAAATTGTTTATTAAAATATCCACTAATATTTGATCTTTGATTATTATCATAGAGTCAAATCTAGTTAAATACGATATCTCGAAATCTTCATCTTCTGCATGATTAATACATAACCCGGTGCAAATATTAAGTGTTACAAGCATTAACAACCCCACTTGAATAGCTTGGAACGCGGAGCGTGGACGTGCATATAACATCAGTAATTAAGTCGCCTGTGATATTTTTTTTGTGATTTTTATTTTTTTGCTTCGCTTGGCATCAAACACAAATTGATATAAAAACTTGATAAATTTACCAAATTGCTCAAAGACTATTTCAACCTATCATCCCATTTCAATTGGTTAAGTGCCCACGTCATGTGTTCCATTGTTGTTGGCCTTAACAAAGCTGTCGCACTACAATGTTACCATATAACACTACGTCTTGCAATCGTGTTTTACTGTTGTTAACGCCGCAAATCCATGCCGGAATTTGCTTCTATAATCATGTAATATCTTTGTTGCTATCTGTTTGATTTTACTGAAATGTATTTTTTGAAAAATAATTGTTTGCCATTAATGTTCGAATATGATTTCGGACATGTGTTCCCCATGGTATGTACATGTCGAAATCTAGGGTTTAGAGATTTTGATCTCTTTTCATAACATCTGACATGACGATTCGTCAATTTAATTGATTTCAGTACTGGCAAAAAAATGCAGCGAGGATAAATCACTTCGCGATGGCTAGTTGACAGATGTATTGCTTAAGGTTCACCGAGTCTTTTAGCAAGCAAATAGTATTGTAAATAATAAATGCCATCCGGCATTGTCTTATTGCAACTACATATTTCTGATCAACAGTGATCTATGAGGATTACATAGTCCGATGGTTCTTCCGTCTCACAAACTACAAGAAATAGTGTTTTTGTGGCTGATTTGTTGGTTACCAACAGCTCGTTGATTATTTTTACACCGTATGCGACAATGCTGCTTTTTGGCAGTAATGAAAGCGAAGGAGAGAGACAGTCTGTATTGAAAATTTTGATTAGTGAAAATGCAATATCGACTACTGCCAATTCAGCAAACGAATTGCAAATATTTTTTGAAGTAATTCATTGAATAATAAATGGCTAAACAAACTAACCTTAAAATAAATTGTCAAATCGGCTTTCTCTGAAATCGACTATGCAATACGAGGTTTAAATGACTCGTAAATGAATTAGATATGTATTTAATTTCATTTAATATGATCGGAGGTTGAGTAGGGAGAAATATCAAGCTTTAAAATATTACTGATTGACATTTGATATGTATCATTCTTTTTACGAGTATAATATTCGAACTCGACATTTGATAGAAAAATCTTAGTCATCGTGAAATGTGCGTAATCCTCAAAAATTACTGTTGTCAAAATCTGGAAGATACATGTATGAAGCAATAGTAGCAGTAGTATGTTTTATCTTTGATTTCAATTATGGAACGGTGTGTCGTCCAAATACACTTTTTTTTTTCATTGGTGAAGGCAGCTGCCTGGTTATAAGCAATAAATTTCTCTCTAAATGTCGTCTTTTTTAATTTTTAAGTAAATTTCAGTTGTAAATAAATTTTTTCTAAACTTCTTTACAAGTGATTCTACTCAAACCCTCCGTCCCATTTTGTGCACGTAAAACCCATGCCCACTGAGCAATTGAGCCAGGTAGTTGTTCTCACCGTGTCGTTGACTTAGACATGGTCTCACTTGCTTATTTGGTCAGATCGTTCAACCTTCCCGTGTCTCATGTTTTCAGTTGTTCTGCCAAAGAGTGAGAGTCCGTTTCTTCTCCCCACATGGGAAAGTCTCTCTCTCCTGTTCATCTTGCTGAAGATAATTATCCTACGCTCTCCTGGTAGGCGGCCGACAGACGCCACTCTTGGAATAACCAACACCGCTGGTTCTGAGACCGGGCGGTATGCCGATGCATTTCCTCAGGCTACTTGCCTCTGTACTAGAAACAAACGTTTCTGGTTCGTTTGCTTGTTGAGGACTTCAGCCCAGGCTTCGGGGTATCTATTACTACGTCCAACGATCACGGCCAGAACGTCTACCACGTCGTCTGTGTGGTTAATCGGTGGCACCTCTTCCGGTGGTTGCAGTCTCAAAAGCTTGCCATATAAGGCATTCTATAGGTTAGCGCGCAGAATGGAACCTCGTGTGACTCCTGACGTTACGTCCATCACTTAACATATATTTGAACTGGAAGAAAGTCAAATATATTTGATTTTGTACCAACAATTTTTTGTGATATTTGACATGGGAAAAAAGGCGAAAAAGAAACAACGGTTGACCTGAATTTGAAAATATTCCCAATAATATACTTAATGCCTAATTATATAATTAATTGAATATACTTAAATGTATATCGTCGCCGCATGTTCTTTTCAATTTGGGATTGCAATAAAATGTAGATAATAAACGTCTTGATTAGGATTTTTTCACTTGAATAGACTTATTTGAAAATTAAATATTTTTTGCCTGGTGTTTTTTTTTCTTTTGATTCTTCTTGACTTTTACAAATCACAGCTTAATTATGATTTATTTTCCGTGACAAGTTGTATGCTGCATAAATAAATTCAAAAAACTATATTAATATGCCAATATTTATATTTACTTATTTATTTATCACAACCTCATATTTTTCAGGAAAGAAAACTTATCCAATTAACGTCAATCGTCTTTCAAACTCCATCACTTCACACACTACTTAATTCACGATATAAATTAATGGATGTATCTGTATTATAATATAATTTATTACAAAAATATTTAATAATATTGAATAGTATTAATTTTTTAAGACAGATTTGTATATTTTTCACTTTGTAACTTTTTTATTTGATCTGATTAATTATACGTAATTATATTTTCACGTTAGTGTGCAAATCTGTCAAAAGCTTATAAAATGAAAAAAGAACAATGAAATAAAGACATAAAAACATTTTTATATATTTTAATATATTCGATTTATCATGGTTATCAGGTTTAAACGTTAAAATTTAAAAGTGTTGTTTTATTTGAAGCTTACTCGTTGACTCCCGCAGTGCAGAGGAATGATAATTTTGATAAATTCACTAAATTGATAAATAATAACTCGTCGGTTATAAATGAGCAAGTAATCATTCTATGTCAGTAGTTTTTAAAGGTCCTTTCGTAAATTGTGATTTTAATTTCACTAACACATACGGTCGTGATGTGAATCGTTGAAGTTTACAGTTGTGTCAACCACAATCCTTTCAACTGACCAAAAAATGACGAAAATTTCGGTCATTTGAATATTCCTTGGATTGTTTTTTCCTAAAAATATTGTCGCATGAGTTGGGTATTCATTCGCTGGATTATAACTGTATGTCTTCGTGTAGCACGTTAATGAATCTGCTGTGAGAAAGCGAGGTGCAATCAGGATAAAATGACAAGGACGACGATAAATGAAGATTGAACAGGAAATTATTGTTGCTTGTAAATCCTACCCTGTACATTCTTTCATAGTGGGACCATTACCCTAGATGACTACCTTAGACAACTTGCGTCTTCTCTGAAAGATGATGGGTCTTGCACTCACAGCACGCTTACAAACTAATTCGTGTACCATTGCATTCTGGCTTATGCGGTGCATATTGGCTCCAAGGCTCCGTTTTCTCTTGTCGTCCTGCGCTGAACAAATTTATTGTCAACACTAAATGCTATCGTAACGTGATCCGACAATACACAGATGAATGAGAACAATGTTAACATCTTGGTCTTCATTTTCAATTTAAAATTGTTTCATTCCTGCTGCGAAGAAGCTTCTGTGCCTTTTCAATGTATTTTCTCTTCTTTCAATGGCAGCAGGACACGACTTAATGGTTCGAATACAATCTTATGCCAATCATTGAACTTGATCGAGTCTCGTTATGCGTTTGTGGACTTCATATGCCAACGTTAGCGCCGCCGGAAGTGCGTATACCACATTGTCTCCGTTGGCGCTTTCCACTGGTTAGAATATCGATATCATAACATATGCGCGATGTTTTATCTCAGCTTTTCTCACTTAAAAATTCATCTGTTACTGCACCCCGTAGTTGGCCTAAAACATATATAATAATCCATCAATTCTCCCATCATTTTGAAAATGAAGCAACTATTCTCCACTTCCTTCATCGTTTCGAAAACAAACCTTCGGCCTATATCTTCAACCAAAATTGTCCTTTTTCCCCTATGCTGCGTTCAGTACAGCTTTGTAAAAGCAAAGGCGTTCATAATAACGTCGTTGACTTCGTTTAAAACTTTAAGAGCTGAAGAGAATTTGGTGTGTTTTTGGGTGATGAAAATTTACCTGAGTGTAAACATGGTGTAACATGGTGTATAACACCGACTAGGTCATGTTTTTCATATCAATCATATTTGATTTTATTATGAATTCAAACTGATCTTCGCCTTTTCGATTCCTGCATCGCTTACGTAAAGGTAATATTGATTGCACTATAGTTCGAATCAACAGAAGTATGTTTTCGCGGAATGGTTATTTTTTATGGAAGTCAAATTACTTGAGGAATACTTTACTTTTATTGAAGAAACCAGACGGCAGCTGTTATCCCTTTTTGTAAATCCCTTGTTTTAAATTTTGTGTTGATCTTGATATTGAATAGCTTGTTAGTGTTTTTTTAAGTAGAAAGTGTTAGGTTGTTATTTGGTTATTAACTTTTAAGTTTTATACATTTTTCAGGGTGGTATTGATCATGTATCGTTTTCTTAGAACCTTTAAAAGGCAGTGTTTATATAGCGACTAAAATATTTTCTTCAGCCGTTTGATTCGATTATAATTCGAAAGCCAGATTCAAAATCTGTCTTTATCTTTTTTTTTAATGAATTTCGGTTCAATACCGATCTTCACGAAGAAATGGTCAAGCTCTCTTCAAAGAAAACTCCTTCGATTCTAATGAGCAAGTGACAATTTATTTTTCGAACAATTCTATTTTATACTAAATTTTACTGATTTGTCAGCAATATCAGCACGCTCCCATGATCTAACATCCTCCATGGGAACATGCGAGCATATCGCTGACGATGCACAAGTGCATAAATGTACATCGTGGATTCCTCAGGAAAAATTCTTTTCACATATCAGAAAAGTGAACCTGATCATGCTATGACTAGCTGAAGATTTCACGATGCGCTTCAAGGTGAGATACATAGTGCTAAGCTTAATAAATGCAAGGTGGTATGATCCCAAGCATAATAAATGCTTTAATGTTGTTTCCCAATGTTCGGATAGACAAATTCGGATAGCTACCTATTTGTGATGATAAAGAGAGCGGCGGCATGTGTTCCATTCCTCTGCTCTAGCAGCTCAATGTTAAAGTTAGGGTGCATTTTATTAATTATTGATATCTTCTACTTTGCCCTTTTGAAGTTTGCAAATATGTCGCCAATGTATTTTAGCCACTTCTACTTGATGTAAATTTCCACTATCGTTATGGGATTCTCCGTTGCAACAACCATTGTTTTGGAAAATTTCGGCAAGTAATTTTCTTTGCGTGCATGCAAAGTGCTACGAGCTTTTTATACGATCTTATTTGATTTTTCAAATGTTGGCCGCTGCTTTTGACAAATTTCAAAAGCCATTATTCTAGCTGAAGCCCTAAATAATTTCATTTATGACTACTCGATTTTCGAACTTTTGCTATTTGCATCGGTGATTTCACGGTTGAAACTACTTTCTGTCAGCATGTCTTTCTGACAGTATTGCTTCCCACACTTTTTTTGCATGCCGTTTTATAACGTTTTTTGGTATATGTTAATAGGGGATGATTGTCTTTTAAGTATTCCTTAGCTCCCCGTAAATCCATTTTCTATTTGTTTTCGTAATTTTTAAATTAAATGCAAATCTTAAGTTACTTCCTAGTAACCTTTAACACCTTTTGTCAATGTCAATTTAAGCAAAACACTTATATCTTTGTCCATATGAAATAAAGAACCTGTTAGTGTACGAAAGCAGCAGACTCCATAACTCACAGATATCCTTTCGAAGATGCTGTGGTATTCCATTATTCTCGCACGTAAGATGAACCCGATAGGATATTCATTGATGACGTTTGGTTTGTCACGAGTTTTATAGCGGATCAATACTGCGATTAAAACATTTGCAATAGCAGAGCATTTTGAGGGGTATAATAAGTTACGCGTCATTTCCACAAGTTTCTTGTAGTATAGATGCTGAACGACGTAAATATCTTAGTGTGTATTAACGCAAGTCTGTAAACCTTCGTCCCCGACTAAATTCAAACTCTCTCCAAGTCTCAATTGCCTTCTTCAATGGAGGTTTGCAGAGAGATTCACTATTCATTATTTTAAATAGGCGATTCATGGACAAATTTCCAAATGAAAAGAAAAGCATTTATGATCACCATTATTACTGGCTAAGCCAAAAACTTAGACTCAAGACCCTACCCTGTATATGATTCTAACCAACCAAACAATATCTAAACCTTCTCCTTATCATTCTGATGTTACTTATTATTTTTCACTTTCCACTTTCTAAATTCGAATTGTGTGTTTAGGCTAATATCGTACATTAAAGATACGTGAGACATTGATTTATGACTACCTAGATTGCTACGCTATTGTTAGGTAACAAAGGAACTAGTTGAGTTCTTCAGCATAATATTGAATATTATATATATGTTGACATTCATGTTCACATATATGAATGGTCCATGTAATTGGCTTTCAATAAAAATGTCGTTTGTCCATGCTTGCTCCTAATACCATAATCGTAAAACAGACAACCAAACACTGCCTATAAAATACAAGGATGAATTTTTTACTATTTTTGGTATGAGAACTTTCCCTTTATTATTTATTTTTGTTTTAATTTCACAAAATGCTCAAACTCAGTTTCTCTTAATTTTGCTGCTGCACGTTCGACTGATGATGTTGGCATTATCCCATACCTAATCTGTCTTCAGCAATGTAGAAGATGCTGCCAAATTTGAAGTTGTATGGTTTGGTTGTTTTCGTAATAAAGTCAACTGTTCTTTTGTGAACCTTTGGTTGTTGTATAATATTAATGTATCCTTTACTGAATCCAGTGTTTCGTTTACGGGTATAAGTGCGTAAAGATAAGTGATGAGGGTCAGTGATTATTGTTTCGGTTTTGAGCTGTGATTTGAAGAATGGGATAGAAGAGTTGAACGCATGTATCAACGTTTAATTTTTTATGGTGACCAGACCACCGATTCATTGCATCTCGCATATCAATTTGGTATTTATTCGTGCGATCTTTGTTTTTATCATTATTATTATTATTATTGAATTCATACTGCAACTGCACCGTTTTGGCAACTTACGTTATTAACGTTGTTTCTCGTTTAACTCGTCCTATTTCCAATTGTTCGAATGATATATCGTTTTCGCTGAAATGCGAAACAACAAAACGGTACACGAGTTTACACAATGACAAATCTGTCTGCATTGGACTTGACGAGATATGTGAAGTATTCCTCGATCTTAATTGCATATTTTCTGATCAGATTTTCGTTGTTCCGTCTTTTTTCTTTTTCCGTAGTCATACATGTTTCGATGGTGTGCCAACTTTTGTGTAAAATTTCGAAACGATGAACGTTCGTTCAGAAAACAAACAACTATGATTTTCATTTATCGATATTACCCTAACCAATTATCGTTAGAGCAGTACACTGCTCGTAGCTGAATGTCATTTACAATGAGATCATCGCTGTATTATGTGTTTTAGATAGCGAGCCTTCGTTGCTCAGTGCATTTTAAGTTTACAATATAAATACATGAATGGATAACAGTCATCCTATACTACTTGTTCAGAAAAGAATAAAAATCAATTAAGTTAATACACGAATGTATATATTTGCATGGCAAATGTTCACCAGCTAAAAGTAAGGAAAAATACACTTAAAAACATAAGGTTTGTATTCGTTGAGACCATAAGTGAACGATAAGATTTGATTTAAGAATACCTATAGATGAAAAAAATTTAATAATAAAAACCTTTATGCTAAAAATGTTAATGCAAAAAATATCAATTCTTGTAGATGTAAGCTTGAAATTTTTCATCTAGATGTAAGAAACGTTATTCAAATATAAGTAAAAAGAAAAGACTTAAAATTTACCAGAAATTATTTAATACTATGTTATAAGTCGTTGAATTTAAATAAAGAAACTATGAGAATCTCGGTTTTATTTTACTAGTAGATAAGAGTGTCAGGACATTGGTCACTTTTAATTTAAGATTTTAAACTCATAACAGGTTGCATGAAAAGTCCTAACCTTGTTTAGATTCTCTTTTTAAGTAATAATATCTCCCGTCAATAAGTAAAACTAATTGGTTGGTGACGATCTCAAT
Source organism: Stratiomys singularior (assembly GCA_954870665.1). Taxonomy (NCBI): domain Eukaryota; kingdom Metazoa; phylum Arthropoda; class Insecta; order Diptera; family Stratiomyidae; genus Stratiomys; species Stratiomys singularior. The sequence goes on from OX940877.1 coordinate 67,080,322, forward strand.
AAGATTCTGAATTTGAAACAGAGGGGTTAGTGCTTCGATTTTTTTTGTTGATGCTTACTTCGTTAGGGTTATTCATAATTGATCTTATTCGCTCTGGAGAAATTTGTATGAAAATGTCAACGGTCGCTTAGAAGAGCACTGCTGTCGCATGTTACAGGTGGTGAAAGCAAGCATTTTTATAAGGATGTTTTCTTTGAAGAAAACGCAAGAATGCCAAAAAAGTCCAAATCTTTGTTCGAATGAAAAATGGCAGTGCCCGATTATGTTTACATTGAAGTTGATTATACAAGGACCAGTAAATTGAACTTTTTTATGGCATTCACAGAACGGCGATGGTATGTAATCTTAACTTTGCCGTTCAACAATCATGAAACACTAACTTAAGGCCTGAAAAAGTTTTTTCCGAAAATTTATCCGACTACGATTCTAGTCAAGATGAAACTATTCATATTCCTTCAACGTTTACTCGAAGAAGAATTTCAAGTTGATAGTTCTGATGGCGAAGAATGATCATCGAGAGACAATCCACCAGTTTTGGAGCAGTTTCTAGGGAAGCCGGGAATAAATACCCAAAACGTTCCTGACAATGTCGTAGATGCCGTGAATTTATTTATTGATGATAATTTATTTGCGTTCCTTGTGGAGGAGTCGAATAGATATTATCACCAAAACACGGACAAGTTCAAAACCTCTAAAGAATCCCTTAAGTGGAAAGACATCACCATTAAAGAAATGAAGAAGTTTTTGGGACTTATAATTTTTATGGGACAGGTACGCAAGGATCGACGAGATGAGTATTGGGGTACTGAACCGTATACAGAAACACCGTTTTTTGCGAAAACGATGAGCAGAGACAGATTCCGTCAAATCTGGAGGGCCTGGCATTTCAATAATAATGAGAATGTGCAAAATAATTCTGATAGACTGTGTAAAGTCAGACCGCTATTGGATATCTTTCTTGCAAAATTCAAAGAAACTTACAAGCCTGTTCAACAAATATCTCTAGATGAAGACATAGTACCATGGAGAGGAAGACTATTCTTTAGAGTTTACAATGCTGGAAAAATTATAAAATATGGGATTCTAGTGCGAATGGTCTGCGAAAGTACCACTGGCTACATATGCAATTTTGAAGTTTATTGCGGTCAAGGAAACCGATTGATAGAAACCATGCAGACATTGTTATCTCCGTATGCAGATTTGTGGCATCATGTGTATATGGATAATTATTATAATAGTAACAGCAACATCGGAAACAAACTAACACCGAAGCCCAACAGCACACCAACATACAACAACAGCGGCATATACAAACTAACATGCAGGGACTGCGACATGGTTTACATAGGAAAAACGACACGGAAACTAACAACTAGATATAAGGAGTACATACGTTCGTTTACACATAACAAAGCAGACTCCAACTACGCAACACACCTACAGAATCACACACACGAACCCGATACCATGGCAAACTCAATGACGCTACTACACAAACAAAAGAAGGGACTTAGACTTGACGTACTAGAGAAATTAGAGATCTACAAACACAAAAAAACCCACGGAAATATTATCAACGAACAAATAATGACCAACTCCGACACAATATTTTCAGTCCTCGACCCAATCCTTGTCAAAAAAAGAAAACGCGACGAACCCGACAACGATAATCCCACGATCCTGAAAAGACCCAAACTTAATGACCCTCGTTAACACCTAATTAACCAGACCTACCCCTCCGATAAAAGTTTCACATATAAAAAGATGGATACCGCGACAAAGACACCAGAACGAGCTGAAGATGGCTGTATGCAGCCGAAACGCGTCCTCGAGACCCACAAAGCAAGGCCCGGCGGACCCAAGCCACCCAGAGTATTATAATAGTGTTGAAAACAGTGAGATACTATTAAAGAAAATAATAAGAATTTGCGGCACCATACGAAAAAATAGAGGACTTCCCGACTGTCTGGAAACGGTTTCTTTGAAAAATGGTGAAACAACTTTCAGAAGGAAAAAAGATATATTGCTGCAAGTTTGGCAATAAAAAAAACTGTAAATCTGATATCTACAATTCACTCCGCAGCGAAGAAGGAGAGTCAAAACACGGCCAGAAATACAAGACAAAAAATTATAAGGCCGAATGCTCTGATCGATTACAATCAATTAATGAAAGGCGTAGACCGGGCACATTAGTACTTAGCATATTATTCAATCTTACGAAAAACTGTAAAGTGGACTAAACGACTGGCCATATATCTGATAAATTGTGCCTTATTCAATTCGTTTGTAGTGTATTATTCAGTTCATTCGACAAACAAAAATAATATCACAATTTATTAAAGGAAATAGCGATTCATTGGGTAACAGATGAAATTTCGATAGAAGAATCAGCCGAACAAGTACCATCGACATCCAGGAGCAAGGCTTGCAAATCGGATCCACCAGCTCTGGACATGAAGAAACATACATTGGAACATTTAGTTGGAACCGGCACAAATAAAAACGTTCTATTTCGTTGTCGTGTGTGTTCCGCTCACAAACTACGGAGTGAAACGCGGTATATGTGCAAGTTTTGCAATGTATCCCTGCACAAAGGAAAGTGTTTCGAACGCTACTACACATTGAAGCACTATAAGGATATAGTTTCTTTTCAATATAATGTGTTAAAATTTTCCAAATATTCTTTAATTTTGGTTGAATAAAATTATTTTGATTGTGAATAGTATTTTTTCTATGATTTGCGACAAAGTAGAATGTTTTTGTACAGTAAAAATTATAATAAACGTACTTTGCTAAGTAAATAAATGGAGAAGTCTTTTTAAAGTAAAGCACTGAAAGTTTCATTGAAAAATGTCAAATAGATCGTAAGATATGAGTATTTTACGGAGAGTCTAATTTGGGCGCAAAAATTTAAAAAAACACCCGCTCTGGGCCGCGAGCGGAGATTGGGGAGAAAATGACCCGACTACATAGTGTTAAGTCTCGATTTTCGTGCATTTTTTTCCAAATTTTTTTTTCGAAATTGGGAAGTAACCTTGTTTATCGTAGATTTAATTGAAACATTGATGCGTTTATCAATGAAGACAAGCTCTCGCTCCAACACCCTTAGCAACCAGACTAATCAGCGTTTTTTCTCTAGGTACTCTCTCACATTGCGGAGAGCTCTACGTGTAGTACGCGCACTAATACTAACATCATTTATGCTTACTAATTCATCACTAATGGTTCATGAAGTAGAAGTAGTGTTTTTTTTTGACTATTCTCAAATTTGTTCGTTTGACTCCGAATTTACATTCTCCGAACCGTTTGAGATTTCATATAAGGATTTGTTTTCTTTATATATCTTCAAGATCATATTTTTTTCATCTGCTCATGTACCTGGTTTGGAGCCATGTTTAATCCTTTTCAATTAAACTCACAACTAGCCACTGACAGCACAAAAACAAACTTGCTGATATACTTAGGGGTACTCACTTTTAAGCTTAAAGATGCAAACAAATGAAATACTAGAAACATCACATGATTATTTTCATTCCGCCCGATCACTTTGCGCCACCTCTATATGTTCCATGGTGTCCACCGATGAACCTGGCCGATATATATAGATTTTTTTATATACTTCACAGTACTTCACAGAATTCTTAATTTTATTACAACACACTAATAAGATAATGTATAAATGCTACAGATGGTGGAAATCATTTACAAATCAAGGAAATATTATGAAATATAATTCCCTAATTAAATAAATCTGATCATTTCCTTTTCGAATACAACCTTCTTACACAAGTTCATTATCTGGCTCAGAATTGATTCAATTTATTATAATGTTAGTTTTGTGGAGCAATTAGAGTTCTCTCAGTAGAAATTTGGCACTTATATTAAATGTGCGTCCTTAGCAATATTGGAAATTATGAAGATGGTGAAGACTAGTAAAACGTGAGCAAGCCATTTCAATTAAACATTGTATCAATTACACGGCTTTTCATTGAAACACTTCACTAGCATATTCAGAGAATTTTCTGAAAATATCATAAATTATCTGAGAATGGATGCCACAATTTCATATAAAATCTGAAACTCTCAAAAAATGTGCGTCACGAGTCAGCGTATTTAAGGGCTTGTGTGAATGAGCGTAAATGTGCACTTAAAATTTGCTTTATCAAGTGTATGATACAATATTATATAAAGTAATCATGTAATATACAACTAATCTTTAACTCAACTATAAAATTTTAACGTTGATCAGTTGCCGTTCGCTTACTTTGGCGATAACCAGTTCACTGTTTTGATGCATGTTCTGTTGCGTATTTCGCGCAAGTGTCGTATTGTTTTCCGCGATTGAGAAATTATTCGTGAAATGTACCAATTACACGCCAATATCGCAAGTTTTGTCCAACTAAAATCGCGCGACGCCATTTACATGCCACATACATACCACGCCTACAAAGTTTTTTTTTGCAACGGTTCGATGGCCATGTGGCTGGGTGCAAGTAGAGATTCGCATATCTGTTTTCAGGCTTTGATCAGGCTCAGTTGAAGCAAATATGAAAAGGGCAAAATTTCAATGTTTTTCGAGAGATTTTAAACACATATACTTAATATTTACATTATACAATCATCAAATTGTAGACGAAAATATGGAAACAACATTAATGAATCATTAAAAACCACTGAAAAATGTATTACTTTTACATATTATGTTGGGACACGTATATCTGCCACGCGATTGAAAATCATCCATCAATATCAACGGTGATAATTTGGATGACAGCTTCCCAACTAATAAAACATGTGCTTGAATCATAGCAAGCAAATATTGTAACGGTTTTTACTATAGTTCAGATTCCGAAATTTTGATTGAAGATTCCGAACTGATATCAAATCCACACTAAGCTAAAGAAAGACGAGCAAGTCAATAATTCCGTTGTTAATGTCATTAATGAGAAGGTCCTCATTCTGTATGAGAATGGTCTTTCACATTTGTATTTAGAGATGACTAAGCAAAGTGCATGATTCAGCGACCGATTTCATGATCATTTCTACATTTAAATAATATGAGGACTACCCCTTCACAGATGTTGCTTTTGTACCTGTAATGTGTAATAATCACTTTCAAATTTAAAGCCAAAGGTAGCCGAAATGGAAAATGTAAATATTGATATTATTTTCTCATCTCATGAAAGAAAATGGTTGCGTTTTGCAAATTATAAACTTTATTATTCGTTGGGTTGTGTAATAAGTTCCCGTGTTTATTTTTACCAGGAAAATTTATCGAAAAAAAACTAGGAACACAAAAAATTAGTCGTTAATATAGTCCCCATCATTGTTGACGACCTGCTCCCACCTCTCAACCAGTTGATTGATTCCATTTCGCCAAAAACCATCGGTCCGGGTCTCAAAGAAGTGGGTAATCCAGGGTTTGAGGGCGTTTTCGCTGTCGAAGATTTTGCCCCTCATTTGGTTCGACATCGATCGGAACAGATGATAATCCGACGGTGCAAGGTCCGGAGAGTATGACGGATGCGGTAGAACTTTCCATTCAAGATCGTTAACAGCCTCCGTAATGATATTTGCAGTGTGTGGGTGCGCAATGTCGTGAAGAAGGATGACTTGACCGTGCCGATCTGCTCTTTTTTGCTGAATTGCTTCATTGATACGATTAAGCTGGATAAGATAGCGTTCCTTGTTGACAGTCTTGATCTTTTCCCGCATCTCCCTGTAAATCACGCCTTCGTAGTCCCACCAGACACAAATCATTGTCTTCTGGGGATGAAGATCTTGCTTAGTTCTGGGCTTTGGTGTCTCTCCTGGTGCCGTCCACTCCTTTCTTTGCTTGATGTTAACGTAAAGGCACAACTTCTCATCCCCAGTGACGATTCGGTACAAAAATCTTTGCTTGTGGCCGCGAGTTGCTCGATGTCGGACAAGGTTTTGAGCTGCATTTTCCCGACGATTTTGCTTGTTGAGGTCACTCAAGTTGTGCGGAACCCAAGCTCCCTTATGAGCTTATGAGCCCTCATGAGCTTAAAGCTCATGGAGTTAAGGTGGTTGGCAATGGTTTTGAAGCTACAGTCCATCTTTTCGGCCAATTCTCCTATCGTTTGGCGAGCATCATCCTTCAAAAGCGCCTTGAGATGGTCCCCGTCGAACTCGGAAGATCGGCCGGAGCGAGGCGTGTCGTTCAGGTCAAAATGACCGCTTTTGAACTTTTCGTACCAGTCTTGAACAGCTCTAGCAGCTATAACATCTGTCCCGCACATGTCGCAGATGTTCCTTACAGCTTCCGTCGCTTTTTAATCACGACGATAGGCAAAGTATAGCAGGTGTCGAAAATTAACTTTTTTGCTGCCTGGGATATCAATTTTAAGAGCCTGAAAGTTTGTTTAAAATATCAAATTTAAAAAATTGAAGCACAGGGTTTTGTACAGCGGTAAGAGAGCTTTCTAATGCATATATTCACTTTACGAAACAAAACATACATTCACAAAAAAATAAATTAAGTTGAAAAAAAAAACGCTGGAACTTATTACACAACCCAATAGTTAGAGAAGTTTTATCCAAATTGTCACTAATGATATTGGTGGATGATTTCCAATTGATTTTCAATACACGTTCAAACATAGCATGGTAAAGTAATGCATTTTTTAGTTGTTCTTAATAATTTATGAATGTAGTTTCCATACTTTTGAATATTATTTTATTGGATAATACATTGGGAATATTAATTATATGGGTTTGCAATGGCTCATTGAACATTGAAATTTCGATAGAATATTGGATATCATGTTGCAGGTTATTTTGCCGCAGGTACGTGTGGAGCTGACCATTTGAACAGTTGATGCAGGGAAAAAAAAGTATGTTTAAAACTTTGGACAGTTGCGTACGCATATGTGTACGGTTAGGCGAATTCTGATAATTTTAAATATATTTTAGTTAAGCACTTTTTAAAATGTTTTGGCATCAGTTGGTAAAAGGAGAAGTATTTTTTAAGCATTGATTTTTCACCTCCTTTGGGGTAGAAAACATGGCGCGTTATGGTATCCTCAACAGGCCTAATCAATGCTTTATTCAAACAATTTTTCATTTTGTGCGAGTATTGTTTAACGTCCACATATAAAAGTGCGGAAAGGAACGAGCAATAGACAAAACTTAAAAGTTGAAATGTTTACTACACTTATTACTTAATATCACAAATAAAGACAATGAGAATATTCTCAAGATTTATTTAAATGGAGTTGAGCTCCAGTTAAGATAACACTTATCTCCGGAACTAAAACAAAATAGATGCACATGATCATTCGCGGTGAAAATCAAATACTTAATTAGCAAAAACAAAAAAAAAAGATTGCAACGGAGAGCACAAAAGGCCTTTTTGGCTTAAAATTTCCTTTAAAATGATGCACTTATGAAAAGGCAAAATTTTGACTTGGTCAGGTGGGACTGACAACCCACAACCCAATTATTTATCTACAACCACTTATTACGAAAATGTTTTAATAAGTGAACTGTATTGACTTGCGAATAAATCCCTTTGTTTGGGAAATAAGGAATTCGTTTGGAAACAATTGGAGCTGTCTGCCGAAATACTAAACATTGTTTAGTTTATGTTGCTATTATCTATGATAAACCTAAACTAAAACCTAAATAATAAAACTAAAACCCGAAACCCGCTTTTTGTGCAAATGGTTGACAAAAGTTAACAATTTTAAAATTTCTCCCGCCTTAACTAAAACACGAATAAGTTCTTTAAGCTGATTTTAACATAAAAGACATCACTAGATGCGCTGGTTCGCTTTGCTTTGAGCCAAACCCTCCAATTTATTTGATTTACACTGAATGCCTTTATCGATGTAAATCTCATTTATCAATAATGCGACAATCTTTTCACGACCCTTAAGCCCGGTAAACAAATGTTTGAAATATGCCTCGTAATTGTTGGCATATTTGTAATCAGCAGTAATGGGCATTGATGATGATAGATGTTCGAAATATCTTGTGCAACACATAATTTGTTAATCAAACTCAATAATCATAAGTGGTCTATAAGCGGTGATTGAAGGTAAACTACATAAGCAGGAACAAGGACGCTGTTTCCATATTTTTTCTGTTTTCCGACAAGCAATCTCATTTGTGCAGAAATAAAAAATTTATTGGAATTCTTTTTTTTTCGCTCGCTGTCTACGGCTCTTTCAATATATTCGGATGCTTTGGCAATATCATAGCCCCTGTTTGGCTTTACACTGTCGGAATTGTTTTTGTAACGATCTTCTTCTCTTAGAATACTTCAAATTTCATCCTCCTTTAATCTGCTCCTTTTGGTGCCTCTACAAGGATAGATAGTATGACAACTTTGGAAATATTGATGACACCGGATAGCAAAAAAGAGTAAAAGGTGTTCAATGGAACACTCTTAGAAACAAAATCAGAATTTCGGAAATGAACCACGCAAGCAGCGAAATATTTCAAAGGCTGCCAATCCTTACGTAAAGTTTTTAATTTTTTTGGGTGGGTATCATTCCAAAAATTAAAATCCATCCAAGAAAGCACACATTTAAAGGGGTAAGTAAGTACTGCAAAAGTTTGCAATTTCGAATAGTTCAAAGTCAATAAAAAGCAATGCACAGAACTGAAAAGTTGATGTCACGATTAAGTGGCCTAAAGTTTATTGTTCGCAACTGCCATTTTTTGTGAAAAGTACTACACAGCACTTAAAAAGACGCGATTTAGGAGCTTAACATTTATTTGGCTTATGACTGTATCAATTTTATCTCGCATTTAACGAGGGGCGGAGTTTATTATGTCGCGATTTAGGCGCGTTGAATTTACGTGGGGCTTCACTTAATCAAATTGAAATCTAAATTAAGCATGTCGCGACAATCGGGAAAACTGCAGAATCATTTTAATGAAAAAAAAACGTAAGTAGCATACGCTCGTATACATGTGCTTGGTACGGATGGCTAAATCGTATTGAACGCTTGCACTATTCGCAAACACTTGCGATCTACCGCATTAAGGCCGAAATACAATAGTGCGAGACTGCGATACGAGAGCGGGACGAGAGTTTCGCAGCAAATGTCAAGCACTTTTCGTAACATGCATTTGGATGCGACATCGTACAATGATTGCGATGCGTCGATGCGAGGCGGGAAATATTCGGAAAAACGTAAATTCCTCGCGACGATTGTCAAATGCAATATGGCGCTTAAATGAAATTTGAAATTCAAACGCCTTAATTTCTTTTTAAGTACATTGGTTATTATGAATTAACTTTGAATGAAAATTTCGTGCACCCTAGTTAAGGCTTTTATTTGCTAAACGAGGGAAAATTCCAAATTCAAACTTTTAAAAATCAAAAACAATTTTAATCAAATTTCATTTGAAACGTCACCAATTTGACATTTGTCATATGAATATTATTCTTCCTCGCATCGCGTGCATTGTAAATGGAATGCGTTGCGCGACGACAAGCTAGAATCGCATCGGTCTCACATATCACCGTCACGCAGTATTCTATTTCGGCATTTACATTCTATATACAATTTCTTGCTTCATAATGGGAGAAATAGAACACCGGCTCTTCATAAGCGTTTCGGAGTAAAGTTGTATTGGGGTTTGTAACGGTATGTATTTTTGTCAGTATATGTTGAATAGTTCTTGTTAGTATTTCGTTTCAAACCTGAAGTCATTAAAAATATCAGGGCTCTTTATATTCCATGGAATTGAATAAATTTCTTCATTGGAGCTTTTTTGCAATCAAAAGAGGGTTTATTTGAGGAGCACGACATCATACACTTTATTAGCGTTTATAGTCAGTAATTAAAGATAATAAATATGTAATGAAACAATTCATAAGCCTAAAGTATCGCAATGTGTAAGGTCGTTTCGATTATTTTCCTTGATAAAATAAATTTTTGATCTCAACAACTGGAAGCGATATGTGAAATTCATGCAATCGCACATTAAATGCGTATGTTAGATTTTTTCAAATATTTCTAATATCTAATACAATTTTTTATTCAATACACGCATAGACTAGACTCTTTTACCATGCCGAGGTTCAACAAAGTGTGCTTTTTAGCTGTATTCCTTCCCAAAGAACCCGTCCTGCTCACTCCGAACACGGTTAAAGAAAATTTCTGAGTCTCGACTTTCACGGGAAAGTATGGTTTTCACCAGTACTTAGTGTCTTCTTCGAGGAAAACAGCCTCATTTTATATACTCGCGGAACGGCACGGAAAAATTCCTTCAATAAAATGCATTATTGTGGAATTGGCGTCTTCCTGTTGAAATCCTTCTTTGACTCCTAGTTTTCCTGGGATTGGAGCTTCAGCGTTTCTGCAAGATTTTCCGCATATGTCGTTTGATTTATTTCCTCCCTCATCATGAGCTAGATCTCCAGGCGAAGTTAATGAGAACTGCGATGTTTCACTAGGTTTGTGACAATGTTGGCATCTACTGCCAGCTTAGTCTTTGTATAATCTCCTTTCTTAATTGTCTTTTTGAAAGTAATTGTTGCGTTAAACTTTCGATCCGCAGAAATTTATTCAGTGCTTGTTAATTTGTTTTATTTTTAACATTTAGATGTTCATCTTCGTGCCCCATTCAAAGATGGGATGATATAATATTTTTTAAGTGTTGATCAGAGGAGATTGCGGTTATCCATAGAGACAAAAGGTATTTAGAGAGTCATATTGTTTAATATGCCATATAGTCATTGACCTCTTACATAAAATTACCCAAAGGTAGTATAAATGAAGGAACAAAAACTTTGTAATCTGAACTATAATAAATAAATTAATAATGTAAATAAATTGTGTCATATATGATTGATATGCTCCATTAACAGTTTTATTATTTTATTTATTCAACAAACCAATCAATTTATATATTTGCACGGAAATCATTGAAATTTCGGAAAGAATGGACCCGAACGATTTCAACAGCTGATAGGGAAAAAAGTATCACCACAATCGCGAATGACATTTCGCATTGGGGATCGCTACTAAATTTCAAAGTGTGTATTCAATATACTAAGAATGGTGTAAGTCTTGTTAGAGATATATGGAATGCTGTCAAAATATTTTTATGGATGTTATTTTTTGATGTGAATTGATGTATTTGCTTTTTTTAGGCAGCAACTGGTGCAAAAACTTTCTGATTTATAAAACATTTTTAAAATACTTCCGTAACTTGCTGGAAGTGCGCCTCTACAACTGACATACTCTCTTCGGTGGCTCTATTAAACTTTTGTAATGGTTTTAATTTCACAAAATGCTCAAACCGATAAAATGCTTCCCTTAAATTTTGTGATTCTTTTACTCACGAAACCGATTTTCGACGGTAATCGTTCGGTCATCGCTGAAGTCGTTGAAGAGGACTGAACGATTACGGAAGAAAAGCAATTTCGTAAATAAAAGAATCACAAAATTCAAAGGAAGCATTTAATCTTTTTGATTAGTCTATTAAATCGTTTGAAATGAGGAAACTGCTCAAATCTCACGTACCGAGAGAACACTTCTTGAGGAAGTGACCGAATTTTGGCAACATATCCATTTCAGATCTCATTGAGTTTGGTGAAATTTTTGTCTACTTTTTATGAAATTGAGAATTGGGAGTGGTTTGAGTTTCCTGATTGTCTCATTTGGCTGCCTAAATATTTTTCATAAATGTTTATTGTTGGGTCGACTTTTCTGTGTTTTTGATTATAAAGAAAGCCGTCCGGTTTGGATTAACTGTTTGGTGGAATACATGGTGAGAATGGGTGTTCTTCTATAGACACAATTGGTATCAATATTTAGGCTCAGCGCCGGTACAGATTAGAACTTCTGAAATACTACTCCTATGTCCACTACTACTTGAATGGCAACGATAAAATTAAAACGATAAACTTTTTGAAAATCATCAGACGACCGGTAACCTTTTTGGCAAGGGGTAAAGAGAAGGCTGGAATGGAAAAACGTTCTATCCAACGATTCAGACTTATGTGAATACGCAGAAACAAATATTCCAGCTAAATTCAGCAAGTTTGATAGTCTCTTTCTTAATGAAAACCGGTTCTAGAAGAAAATTTCCAAGTTTATCACACTCTGAATAATAACCTTGCTTTGATGAAGCTTCCGGATTATGGTTAACTGATAGATTTCAAAACTACGGCTGAAAGCATGCATAAATAATCGCTAATCTCGAAAGCCATGGTTGAAGCTTCGTCAGGAATTTTGTTACGTCAATAGTGGATAAAAAGAAACAGCAAAGGTCATCTGATTGCTAATAATTGAAATTAAGATTTCAGTTTAGAAGTTTTCATTCATTTGAATTATTAAATTTATTACTTAACTATTATTTATTACTTAACTAAACCCCGCATTTTTGGTATATTTAATAATATTTTTAAATAATGAAATTACATCAACTTATCCTAGATGCGCGGAGAACAACTTTGGATTTTAATATAAATTTAGTTCGAATATCTAACACTTCGTTCAAGGCTAGCTTACTTTGTCAATAAATAACTACCAATGAGACATGATTCGATAAAAATTTATTTTAGTTTCGAAATTTTAACCGACAAATAATATGGAATAAAAATTGCGAACTTGTGATGTAAAATTTTCCGTGATGGCAGCAAAGTACTAACTAGTAACTAGTATACATACGACAAAAAAAAACCTTAGTTATATGTTAAAATCGCTCCATTAAATTGTATGCCAAGTTCTCTAGGTCTTTAGTTCTAGTGAATATTTAGACACGTTTGACGAGAAAAGCTATCAATCAAAGTATGGAAAACACGCTGATGGCCGAACTGAATGCATTAATGGATTATGTACAACTAAAAAATAAAAAAGAGAGAGTATGGTGGCCAGAAATCCAGTCTTTTTTTAATTTATCCTCTATCAAGTTCCTAAGAACATTTCAGTTATTTAAAGACGGTTTTGTTATTCCATGATTGCTGCCATGGACTTGAATACTTAATCGTTACACTAGGCAGTTGGAAGCAGTGCAATATATAGATTGAAATTAAGCTCAACGCATTGAAATCAAATACCAGTCAATGCTGTAAATGATCCAGAAAATGAAACCGGCTCATGACAAAATATTGTAATCGACATTATCAGAACAAACATCATAACAAATGATAGCATATGCTCCTAGCTTGCAAGGATACATTCGCACCCAAGGTTCCCATTCACACCCAAGGTGTTTCTTACTCACGCATTTTGTTCTTATTTGAATCGAAGTTGAAGCTGAGTTATAATGACTGATTTTATGAATTAAACAATATTCAACTCCCTGTGTTATTACTTGAGATCATTTTCGATTTAATTTACGTTTCAAAACTGTAATCCCAAGGCAAGAAAGAACCATTTACAATAAAATATTAGAAGGGTTCGATTTTTTTTCTATTGATATACATTATTATAATTATATGTGTTAACATATGTATGTTAAACTGTTAGCATATGTAAGAGAATTATTAATGTATGCTCATTATGAGCTCATATACACTTCCATTACAGTATTCTATTTCGGTGGCCATTTTCACTTACAAATGAGTCGTGTCTGTATTTTAAATTGAACATGAAGTTAACCACAAGTTGCGAAACGTTTTATTTTTTAAGTTATAGGTGCGCTGAATCCAGACAATCGAACCATCAATTGATGAAGTGATTTTATACAGAATTTTAACCATACTACAACGGGTGCACTAAAGATCGTATTGTGTTAAAAACACAAAACTTCGTCATAAGCATCCTTTTTTTTGTGGTAGGGAGGTGAAGGCTGTTTATTCCCTGAGTATGGTACTCCCAGACGCACAATGCTTTTGGACTACCCACTAAACACCTCCCCTGTCAACCTGAGAACCTAGCCTGGAATCGTTTGGCACATTACTTCAGGCTAGGCCTATTGTTCCTACGCCTAGAGGCCTTCGCATTATGGGTATCTCTTCTCTAACGGGAAGGACGGGAGAGGAAGGAAGTGCTAGAAAAGAGATCTATCCATCCTCGATACCTCCCAGCGCTCCAATAAAGCTTTTTTCAATATCAGCACTACCCGAGCATATTGCGCCACGTGATTCCAATTGTCAACTGTTTTCAGCATTACTGCGACGATAGTTTCCGGACAGAGCCCTCCAATTTCGCTGAGTAGGACCCCTCGCTGCTGGCTCCGCCTTTTACAGCAAATGAATGTGTGACAGGCGTCATTCGGTTCCCCTGCACAAAACACACAATTAGGAGACCGAGCTCTGTCAATTTTGTACAGGTAGGACCGAAAACAACTGTGCCCGCTTAAGAGCTGGGTCAACTAGAAATCGGGCTCACCATGCACTCGACTGAACCACGGCCTCAGGTCAGGGATCCCATGTGCAGTCCACCTTCCCCTTGTTGCTTGCTCCCAAGACTGTTGCCAATCGCTGAAATCTCTTCTCTTCCATCTTTGCCTCTGCATAGGTAAATACTTCTGCGCTCTCTCGCAAGGAGGGTGATGGGTATCACCCCTGCGATTACCAGCACTGCCGCCACGGAGACCGTTCGGTATACGCATGCGATTGGCAATTTTCCTTGTCTCTGCACCTGTGCCAACCGCTTCCGGTGTAACTCCTTGCTGAGAGCGTCGCCCCACAGTTCTGATCCGTAGAGTAGAAGCGACTGCACAACGCTTATTAAGAGTCGTCTCCTTGATGTGGTGGGCCCCCCTATGTTGGTCATTAATCGGGTGAGTGTCGTCGCACGCGTTGCAGCTTTGTCAGCTACTGCCCTGATTTGTTGGGAAAAACTCATCTTCGAGTCTATCAGGACGCCCAGGTACTTTAGTGCTGATTTCGATTCGACCAGCTCGTCCCCTATACTGATAGGCCGTACTCTGGGGATTCTCTCCTTCGTTAGGATGACCACTTCGGTTTTTTCCAGTGCCAGCTTCGATCCGTGAGCGGTCATCCAGTCCATTACCCTCCGCATTAACGTATTGAGTCTAAGTTGCGTATGGTCTACTGTGCGTCCAGCGACCAGCGCCGCGACATCGTCCGCATAGCCGATCAGACGTGACTCATCCGGCAGTTCAAGCTGCAGGAGTCCATCGTAGGAGATGTTCCACAGGTCCGGGCCAAGGATAGAGCCCTGAGCAACACCTGAAGTAAGATTTGTACTTCGCCTACCCTCCTTCGAGTCGTAGAGGTGGCTGCGGTCCTTCGAATAGTTCCTGAAAATCCGCATTAGGTACACTGGTACTTGAAAACGATTTTCTAGCGCTTCCAGAATATCTACCCATCTAGCGCTGTTAAATGCATTTCGGACATCCAGAGTAACCAGCAGGACGACCCGTCGTATGGAAACACTGTGAGACTCCGCACGTTGGACCGCGCTCACTACTTCTCCAACTGCATCGATGGTGGAGCGGCCTGCTCTGAAGCCATACTGCCGTGGAGATAGGTTCCCGCCAATACGAATCACGTCAGCGAGTCTTCCCCTGATAAGTTTTTCAAAAACTTTTCCGACCGTGTCAAGCATACACAGTGGGCGGTATGCAGCTGGCGACTCGGGATCCCCTTTTCCCTTCGTAATGAGCCCAGTCTCGCCACCTTCCAGCACTCTAGGAACACCCCTTCGCGCAGGCATGCGTTGAACATGCGGCGGAGCAGGTCAGGGGAAAAGTGGAAGACCATTTGTAGCACCTCTGCTGGAATCCCATCTGGTCCTGGAGCCTTTCTGGCCTTCATAGGCAGGTGATCGTGCCATAAGCACTTCAACAAACTTCTCAATATCCGCTTTCTCAGTATTCCACCGGAGCGCAGAAGAACAAGCGCGTGGTCTTCGGGAAGCATCGTGATGGATCTCCAGAGCTATGTACTGGTGATCACTGACCGAGTAATCCTCTAGCACTCTACAATATTTAACTGATTGTGCTAGGCACTCCGAGGCGAATGTCACATCAGGTATGGTGCCAACGATACCCCATCGACGGAAAGTACGAGTGTGGCCTGTGTTCAGTACGAAGAGCCCAGTTCGTGCTGCCATTTACACGATCCGTTTGCCCCGAGCGTCTGACTGGGGCATGCCCCACTCGATTCCCTTTGCATTTAAGTCCCCTCCAACGAGCACATGGCCCTCAATACTCGAAACAGCGTCCTCCAAAGCATTGAGCCTAAGTTGAAAGAACGACAACGATTCGTTCGGAGTTAGGTATACACTGAAGAGTGTAGTTCCCGAACACCGAACCCAAACGAAACCATCTCGTCGCAGTGGTTAGTCAGCTTGCCTGTCTCTCACAAACTGTTCGAGCAGGTCTTGCTTGTTCCAGCGATGATGCTTCGATGTAGATTGATTTGAAGTATACGAATCATTGCAGAAGCGCTTTTGCCTTGGTTAGGGCTTCTTGGAAGACCCGACACTTCCCTGTGCCTGGAATTTGTTTCAAATTATCTGATCTCGGGTTATACTCCTGGCAGAGAACACAGTGTGACTCGTCTGTTCATTCCTTCTTTTTATGCCCTGTCTTACCGCAATTGTAGCACGAGGAGCTTCGGTCAGTTCCATTACATGTCTGTGCGGTATGACCGTATCCGAGGCACTTGAAACAGCAGAGGGGAAT
This sequence comes from Stratiomys singularior, assembly GCA_954870665.1. Lineage (NCBI taxonomy): Eukaryota > Metazoa > Arthropoda > Insecta > Diptera > Stratiomyidae > Stratiomys > Stratiomys singularior. The sequence continues at coordinate 67,096,909 of OX940877.1, forward strand.
GGCCCTGTGCCGTATCCGACAAATAACCCACCTTATTCTTATTTTCCCCTGCTTCAGAAGCTGTTCTGCTTCCCTCTCTGTGAGGTCGATTATGGCCATGCGTTGACCCCTGTTGTTCGGTTTGGCCAGCCTGACTTTCGGCTCGCCTAGTACGGGGAAGTCGCGTTTTAAGGCGTCTTCTATTTCGGGCAGATCCGTAACGCAGTCAATGTCTCTAATTTCCAGTGTGGCCTTAGGCTCGAGTGAGGCTACAGTTGCCTTCTCTAAAAGGACTCTTTTGACTGCGTCACGGAACGCGTCTTTATTGTTTGCATCTGATCCGAACTCAACAAGTAAATCCCCCGAGCGAGTTGGCCTCGTCCTTCCTCCGTTTATCCCGATCCCCTTTGATTGGACTGCAGGCCAACCTTTTGGTGGCAGTAGAAATCGGGACGACTACTGCGCTGACGAATGAATTAGCCTGTTGCTCTTCCTCTGCCTTTAGCCACCTGCGTCTATAATGACCTATTCGGGTTAGGAGGTCTTCCAACTCCAGAACTCCGTTTTTAACCTCTTTGCTAAGGTTCATTTGTGCATTGCATGTGGCAGTGATGCATTTAATAACCCTTTCTGCTTCACGGTATAGCCGCTCTTCCTCTACATGATCCATGATAATCGAAGTGCCCCGTGTCTGACGTGCAGGGATTTTTTTATTTGTGTCCCGTGCTTCAGTCGCTTCGGTGGAGATGGCAACAAACATAGGTTTCTCAACCGTTTCGCCTTTCTCCACCGTGTGTTCGTCTCTTCCAGGTTGCAAGAGGCTCTGTTCTTCTTTTTTTGGTCGCTCTGGTGTGCGCATGGTTTTCTTGCCGCGCCCAAATGCTGTTAGAATCTCTGGTTGTATCAGATTTCCTACTTTTCGTCCATCCGTTTTCGAATGTTTCTGTTCCGACATATTTTCTTTGTGTATAATTTGTTTGCTATCATTTCTTATGGGTCCCCCTCAGAGCCGCTATCTCCACTCGTGTGTGTAGTCGCCTTATTGGTCCCATGGTTATCTTTTCTAAGCAGGGAGGCAATGCGAGGGTTGGCATCAGTCCTTATGGGGACAGGTGCTCAGGGCCAGATCGGCGCTAATCGGGAGTTCGTCTCAACCGAACCTACACCACCAACACAATGATGCGAACTTCGAACGTACTCCGAGGCCTGTCAAGGTTTAACCGGGACGGAGACGGTATGATCGTTAGATTGGAGCCGTTCACACTCGAGTGTCACGTCGGTGCTTCCGTGCGACGCAACTAGGTCCAAAACGTCATATCCGCCAGCTCAAGGCGTTAATTTTGGTTAATCAGTAGAATCGTACTCCATAATTGGTTCAGGGTCATATTCCGTGAAGTCCTCAATTTCCTCGGGTACGTGGGGGCCGCACTTCCCAAAGAATACTATCTTTTAGGAACGGTCCTGGTATTCAGACTTCCCCTGCGGATAAACATCCTTGGAATAAAGCTTATGACGAAGCTTATGATCAAAATCAAAATGAATTTTATTTTGATTATATTATACTTTAACATAACTCGTTAGTAAAAATCAGTTATCCTTGTTAATATGCGTAATGCACAATTCACATAATCCAGTATAAGGAGCAAACGATACGCATCTAATGGACGAAAAGATCGTGAAACAAAAGAAGTGCACGACATGGGTATTGGTTTGGCTGCAATACACACAGGAGAGAATTCTTACCTTCTATTGGATTTCCTATTGATATCTTAAACAAAATGTTGTTCATTCAAATTGCATCGCATTTAGAAATGAATTTCAAGCATAAAGTATCGTTGTTTGACACAAAAGTGATAAAAGCAAATATGTAGACAATTTCCTACATAGTTTTGATTAGGGCTAACTAGTGTCCTTATTCTTGCACTTCGTGCGCTCCACTCCTGTCAAATTTCAAATTGTCTAGTGAGAAAATCATATATTTTCATACACATTGCATCTCGGAACATATGTTTTTGCATCAAATCAATGGAATTCGATGATATTTTGACGACCGCAACATGCTTACCCAGTTAAGGCAAGCAAATAAAACACTATGTTCATGTCTTCCTGCGTCTTTGCGGATTTTTCAGTGTTGTATGCTGATTGATCTCGAATTCCCATCGATACAATTCACGATCTCGTTAATTATATTATCTCGAAATAATCCAAAAAAAAACATAATTCAAAAAAAGTGCTGAAAATGAAAATTTTATCACTCACAACTGACTATACGCTAAGACAAATAAAATTTTCACTTTTTGCTAATTTATTGTACTTGTTGAAACTGTAGTCCTTTAAGTATTCTTATCTTACGCCTTGTTCCATTCGAAGAGTTATGATTGTCTCAACAAAAGTTGATACATCGGTATCGGTATCGGTATCGGTATGGATACATCGGATGAATCATTGATAAGTCACTGTCTGCATTGTTTTGAATGCTCATATGAATAAACCGTTTGGTATTCATATACTCTGTATAATACTTAAGAATCGATTAACCCATGTCTTATATATCTGTAAATACTTATTTTTACGTTAAATTTATAAAAAAATAAAATATGCATAAAAAACGAGAAATTTCAACTATACCTGCCACATATGTCCGATAAGGTGGATGAGTGACACTCAGGCGCAATTTAGGAACGTGTCACGTTCTCGCAGACTAATGGCTGGCATTATCACGTTCAGAATTATAGATATTACTCTGGTGTCGTCGTATCCCGCTCTTCGTTTAGAGGAATATCTTTTGAAAATTACAAGAACCTTGTTTGATTGGAAAATCAATTTCGTTTCCGAAGAACTTTAATTAAAAGGGGCGGTAGCAACATACCCACACCCATTTTTTAGAAAATTGCCATTACCCAATGTATTGTGAATATCCCCAATTTTCTAATCATAAAGAAAAATACATTTACGACTAAAATACAGAAAAACAAGCCTTATCATAAACAAAAAATTTTTAAAGTATTTACTTAGTCAGTGAGCTCTAATCTGGCATGGTTAATGAATTAGACGACTATGAACATGGAATTAAAACAAAATTTCTTAATATGTGTGTTTAATATTCATGCTCCAATGGAAGAAAGGTACGGTGAAATTAAACTTGATCAAGCGTAACACATTCACATGAAACAGACATTTTTGAAAATCGACAACACAATAATATACATTGGGAAAGGACTGGCGATTTTAGCGACCATAATTATAGCAACTAGAACGCAAACGTCTCATTCATTTCGCATGTTGCAGAAACAAAGCAATAAACTCGACAGACTATCCCAACCACAAAAGAAAGAAAGCGCATCACCAGACAGAAATACGGACATTATATTTACCCTGGTACTTATTTGGCATAAATGAGGCCCGAGCATACTTTTACATTTCGAGGAGGGAACTGTGTCTTAGACCATTATTTATCAAATCAATTTTTCGATGTCGTTAGAAAAACCATTTTATGGAAAACCAGCAAAAACTTGATACTGAGAAGCTCTCAAGTCTAATTTGACGGAAATTCTAGAAACCCAAATGCGGAAGACTGTAAGCAGATCAGTACCTTAAAAAACAATAAATCGGGTGAATGTAAATTACGTTGATTGTTATTCCAGGTTGGAGAGGAAGGGCTAGTTCCAACTGAGGTTAAACAAAAGTAACTAAATAACCAGATAGCTGCTACCAAGCTGATAACGCCAATCGATAAGTCCAGGGCAATGTGATTGACATCTGACAAGGAAACAGTAGCAACGCATGTTTTAAGCCATACTTGATCTCTTTCAACGTTTCATTCTAACTTATTTCTCATTAATTATTACCAACTATTATTATGCTACAAATAATTATTAGAAATAACTTATTATTATGTCTTTATCTTATGTCAAAGTCAAGTGGGAATCATGAACTATTTCTACATACTATCATGTTTTAATATGCTTCAGGAAGCAAACATTTAAAAAAGGTTACGAAAATGGCGAAGCATGAAAGAAACTTTTAAAAAGAACAATACATATTTTCGAATCGGATGGTACTGGTGTGTCATTAATATGATTTGCAAGCAAGTAGAAAGGCCACTAGAGCAAGGTGGTTACGATTTGAAAAAAGTGCAATCATTTGTGTATGGTTATAGAAATTCAATCTACTCCTGTGATCCGATTCCTTAAAAGAAATCAGCAATTGTGCAATAAAAGCCGTAGTCAATTCAGTTTATGCTTACACTGTGCTATCGTCGACAACTAAAATTCTACCTGTTTGAATCCATGAAAGTTTTGGATGAAATAGGTGAGATTGGTGAAAGATTGGTCGAAATTGATGAGATTGGTGTGACTATAAAATTCATAAAAGTTTCCATTATACAGAAACCCAATTTTAATTGGGTGAGGTATGTGAGAAACAATAACCAGTATCATAAGATATATATAGACCCTATCTACGTGAGCGTCCGAAGTTTTAAACTTATCTTTTTTCCCCTCATCAGCTGTTCAAAAGCTCGGCTCCATTTGTGTCATATGCAGCATGATATGCGAAATTCTATCGAAATTTCAAGGTTTTTCGCTCATTTAGAAGCACACTTACTAAGAATTAACAATGTACTACCCAATCATAGGTAAAAATACGAAAACTACATTCATAAATCACTAACAACAGCTGAAAAATGCACAACTTTTACGTGTTTTGTTGGAGAGCATGTATCTGCCTCGAAATTGAAAATTATCCATTAATATTACTGCCGACAATTTCACATACAAGTTAACTTTCCAATTACAGCATATGACTAGTAAATCAAAAACATTTTCATTCATTAAATGTAAAAATAATACAATACTATCATTTTGTGAAATTATCGGCTACCTTCGATTTTAAATTTGACAGTGAGTTAATATTACAGTAAGAAAAGCAATTTCTGCACAGGAATGGTCACACATACCGCTTGCATGTTGGAAATGTTATCAAATCGGTCACTGAATCATGCAGTCAACGTTAGTTGCAAATGTGCAAACGCTTTTATTGACAAATTCTAATTCTCATTAAGCATATGGAGCATAATGAAATGACTTTAAAATGACATTATTAATGACAGTCACACGGATTTATAGATTTGAACACATTTTATTAGCTTAGTGCAGACTTGAGATCAGCTTCAGATTACAATTTCCCCATGTTCATTCGGCTCGAGCAAATTAAATCCGAAGTTGAGCATCTGTGAAAATTGTACGGAATGGACGGGGCTTAATTCTTCGGGAAATTATGATCATGTAGAGTTAACATTTCAGTTAAGTCCATTCTCCTGAGACAATGGACAGCACGAATGTCACTTAATCACTTAATGTAATGGAATTTTTCATAATTGTATTTAAAGGCAAAATATTCTTTATGGGTATTTGGATGGTAAAATGCGAATGAAAACAAAGCATATGCTCGTATTATAGCAAGGAAATATTGTAATGTACGTGACTATAGATTAGATCGTGAAATTTTCAACCATCCAGTTATACTACCTATGATTATTTTTAAGTAAGTAGTGAAGAATTTGTGCGATTATGCGTTAATTTTGGTGATTTCGGTCAAGAATGTGAGCGTAGGGTCTCTCTATATCTTCTTCGTCTATGACCTGTATTCTTAATGAACATATGTACGAACTGAAAATCTTTTGAGGTTCGTTTCAAGATGGGCTGTACGTTTGTCATAATTGAATAGAAAGCATAATAAACTCCGTGAAGGCTGAAATACAATAGTGCGAGACTGCGATACGAGAGCGGGACGACAGTATCGCAGCAAATGTCAAGCAGTTTTCGTAACATGCATTTGGATGCGACATCGTACAATGATTGCGATGCGTCGATGCGAGGCGGGAAATATTCGGACAAACGAAAATTCCTCGCAACGATGTGCGTGACTTTTGTATAATGCAATATGGCGCTTAAATGAAATTTGAAATTTAAATGCCTTAATTACTTTTTAAGTACTTTGGTTATTATGAATGAACTTTGAATGAAAATTTCGTGCATCCTAGTTAAGGCTTTTATTTGCTGAACGAAGGAACATTCCAAATTCAATAGTTTTAAAGAATCAAAAACAATTTCATTTGAAATGTCACCAATTTGACATTTGTCATATGAACATTAATGTTCCCCGCATCGCGCGGTTTGTAAATTGAATGCGTTGCGTGACAACGAGCGAAAATCTCGTCGCGCTCACGTATCGTCGTCTCGCGGTATTGTATTTCGGCCTTGATTCAACATTGCATTGCGATGCTTTAAAGCGACCAACCAACGAAATCATCGCTTGACAGGAAGCCGTTCCTGTCTTTTATTTTGGATTCGTATGGGACAATCTATTTTAAAGAATTTAGAAATTCTAGAAACTACTTTGGAGGGTAATATTTGGTCTAAATTGATTTGTTTAGTTTGTGAATTGAAACTAATGTACTTAATATATAGCTACGAGGAAAACTTAAGGAAATATTTAAGGAGTATAAGAAAAATATGAACGGTAAGTAAAATCTTATACGGACTTCCATCAGGTTTTTACTTATAGAAAAACTCAACGAAGCTCTTCATTTAAAATTATATTCTAGGAAGTTTCATTGCGTATAATATATTGAGTATATCAAATAGAAAGCATGCACAAAAGTCCAATTTATAAGATTCTAGTAGTAGGTAGGAAAAGAAAAATGCAGCCTTCGGCGTTGATTTCGTTGAATAGTATGAATAAGATCGGATAAGGCAGATGAATGGAAGGGTTTATGGAAGCCTACTATAGTGACATTTGTCTTTTTTGGCCAAGAGACTGAACTGAACAAGAGACTGCTAATATGGTAATTTTCAGGGCACTTTTGTTTTCACGGAAGTAATTAGTTCTCCAAGGGGTGGTATTGTAAAAAGTAAATAAAAAAGTTTTTTGGCCAAACAACCTTTAGTTTTGTCCTAATCGTAGCAAAGTACACTTTTCTTTCAGCCAGACGTTTATGTATTAAAATATTAATAAACTAAATTGGCTTGGCACAGTAGTATTCGTTACTCACGAAATCTTTAAGCGAAAAATCAACTTAAAGGAAAGGATCTGTATTTTGACGCATCAACATATCCGGAAACAACAGATTAGTAGAAAGGGGCTTACAAATCGTTAAAAACTGCTCTGTAGGTTAAGTTTCTAGTTTTGACAAAAAAATCTGATTCTAGGTGAAGGCTGTTATGATAAAAAAACCAGTTTGAGTTTTTAACAAAATACTGAGCAACTCACGTGAATCAGTGTAAATTGTTGACAAGTAAGTATATACAGACAAAATATTAGCAGCTTTTGCTAGTTATTAACATTAACTGTTCCATAATTTAACTGTCGTCTAACAGTTGCAAGGAGAACAACTTTTACTAATTTTAAGCAAATGACACTGCAACAGCATTTTATTTGTTTCCAGTAGTTTATAAGTAACTAAACAGACGGTTGGAGGCTGCGCTCCAGCATTTTAAGTTTACTAGAACCATCAATGCACTTTTTCTTAATTAAATAAGTTGGATTAAGAATTTAATCCAAGCACAATAACCAGTATTTTTGATAATATAATCATAAAGTATAAAAACAAATGCTATTCTGAAATAAGCTGCGGATAAATTCGAATGAAATTCAGCTAGCCCACATGTTTCTCATAAAGATGGAATTATTCTGGAGTGGATGAAATATTTATTCTATATCAATTTAGAACAAATCCAATTTGTTTTTTAATATTGGACAAAAAGATAACATTGAAGGACTCTTACAATCGTATACATTTCGAAGTTGGTTGGAAATAAATGTCAGAAGTTATAAATTTTTAGACTGTAATTAACATTACTTTTTATTCTTGTTTAGAAAAAGGTGAATAATTTATTGAAAAAATGTTCAAGTGGGTAAATGAAAATAAATTTGATGCCTTTGCAGCAAACATTATAACATTAATAACTTAATAATAATAAAACATAATAAATGATAACATTGCCTGCAGTAATAAACAAATGAATATTAATATAAACTAAAATCTAAAAATCTAAGAAAATTGCGGCAGCTCGATAAGCAAGTCTTCAATGTTGTTCCTTGATTTTTGCGCCCGTGGCAAATTTTATTCAAATAATTGTGGACAGTATTGATTGATTCTCTCAATCAACAACAGGTTTAATATTTTTTTTATAGTGCATATTAATATTTGCTTCCCACTCTCCATTCTCCACCAAATGGTAGCGATCAAGCTCCATAACAGAACGATGACGGGAGAATATGTTTAGTAGTGTTTTGTTCAGTATAATGGTTTTTTTTTTCTTATTATAATATTTAAACAAGAAAAAATTCAACTGTACGATTTCTATGTGATTCCAATCTGTTTTTGGTTGATATATTCAAATATTATACAACTTTTTGGTGTCCTTTCTTGTTTTATAGATTTGTATTTTAAATAAGACCGACATCAAAACACTAAATTCGTATTTATTTTTAAAAACGAATCTCGCTTTGACCATTACTTTCACAATGCGATTCAATCACATCTTGAAGTCTAAAAAATGAATCTCCCACAAAAAATTTATGGGCTGTTTTACGAGTACAAACTTTGTATGTTTTTTTCGATTGTATTGTCAGAGGATAAAAAGATGTCCTTTCTCAGAGGATATTTGGGATTACTTGCCATTATATCTTTGTTCCATACATGGAATACTTTTATGACCTCCTTCGATTTACATTAGTTATGGTCGCGAGATTTTCTGAGGAAAAAATACTTTAGGAAAGAAAAGTACACGAGATTATTTTTAATTTAATTATTTATATTCATTTCATGCCGATTCCGCTCCGTTCGCTGTTCCTTCGGATTGGCACTACTTTTCTAACCTTCTTCAAGTCTATTTTAGTAAAGTTTAAAAAGAAAACAATTGATTCACTTTATTTGGCCACCGAATTTTGTATGAAAGATCAAGTAGGTAATAATAAGTATACCTTGTTTCAAATATTTATGATGATTGCTGTTTCTTTATTCCCGTTTCATTAAATCCTTTCGAGCTGGAAAAGAATCTCTCTAGTCTCGAAGAAGCACCCTAAAAAGAAACTCAGACAAAAAGAGGTCTAGTACACAGGAGAAGAGTGAATTGTCTAGAAGCCAGGAGTGTTTCAGTCCTGGTAGTGCTTGGGTGGTAAATTGTGCTTTTCCTCTTAATTACAGACAAAAAGATGAAAAAAAAAATTGGCGCATTTCTTAAATACATAAACACAATAAACACATTTTTTTGTGGGTGCCTGAAAATATGACTAGCACATGTTTAAAGTCATATTGTACGTGCATATAATTGCAGACTTGAAACCTCTTAGTTCTCTTTCCTGCGACCACTCACGCATTATATAGATAGCATTGCTTTACCTCATTTTATGTTCGAAGTAGTTTCAATGAATATTGTCATTCATGCACTTCCGTCATTCTAACTTTTGGTTCCGTTGCTGAGCGTGAATTGACTTCGATTGCTGCAAGGGTTAAAGACCATTTCGAGGAATACTTACGTTTTAATATTCATACCTTTTCCATTTCGTAGTCATTTCCAGATATATCTGTGCCTCGTTAGCATTGGCAAAATCAGGTATAAGAAATAATTACCAAGAAAAGGCAGTTTTGATAGTGTTCGCAAATGAGATTAGTTGTTTCACCCTGGCTGCTTCACACCCATTCATACCCAAACAGCCGTTTTTTCTGTTAGGAAAGTGAAGGCCGTTAACGCCCTGAGTATGGGACTCACAGACTAGCAATGACTAGCAATGCCCGAGGTGCATTCAAATTATATGCCCTTCTCCAGCGGGAACGAAGGAAAAAGAACGAAGTGCGAGAAACAGATCCCGTCCATCCCCGAGGCCTCTCAGAACTCCAATTTAGCTTTTTTTAGTGTCAGCAGTGTTCGAGCATATTGTGCAACAGGATCCCATTTGTTAACCGTTTTCACAATTTTTCCGACCATACTTTTTAGGCAGCGCCCTGCAATTTCGCTGAAGTGGTCCACGCGCTGCTTACTCCATCTTTTGCAAGAGAAGAATGTGTGACAGGCGTCATCAACCTCAACTGCACAAAACACACAGTTAGGTGACCATGACCTGTCAATCTTGTGGAGGTTAGACCGAAAATAACCATGACAGCTTAAGAGCTGGGTCAACTTGAAATCGGTCTCACCATGCACTCGACTGAGTCACGACCTCTAGTCAGGGATCAGACGCGCAGTATACCTTTCCCTTGTGAATTTTCTCCCAGGACTGCTGCCAATCGCTATGAGAGCGTTGTCTCTCTTCCTGTGTCGGAGACTGTTCGATATGCGCATGCATTTCGCAGCGCTTCTTGTCTCTTTGTTTCTTGCACCTTTGCCAACCCCCTTTAGTGTAAATTCTTGCTGAGAGCATGACCCCATAATTCCGACCCACAGGGTAGAAGCGACTGCACAACGCTCATTAAGAGTCGTATCCTCGAGATAATCGACCCCCATATGTGGGTAATTAATTGAGTAAATGCCGATATATACGCTGCAGCCTTTTCAGATGTTGCCATAATTTGTTGGGAAAAGCTAATCTTTGAGTCTATCAGGACGTCTATCCACTATTAACCAGCGCGTCCCGATCACTGATAGGCCTTACTCTGTGGTTTCTCTTCTCTGTCAGGATGACCACTTCTGTTTTTTCCAGTGCCAGCCTGAAAATGTGACCGCTCATCCAGTCCATTGCTCATCACATTAACGTATTTAGTCTGAGTTGCTCATGGTCGCTTGAGCGTCTAATGATTGTCGCTGCGACGTCGTCCGCCTAACTGATCAAGCGTGACCCATCCAGCAGTTCAAGCCGCAGTAGTTATAGAAGATGTTCCACTAGACCGGGCCAAGGAGGTGGCCCTGAGCAAAACCTGAAGTATGAATTGTTTTTCGACTACCTTCCTTTGAGTCGTAGAGTAGGCTGCGGTCTTTCAGAAAGTCTCTCAGAATCCGCATCAGATATACTTGCACTTGAAAACGAGTCTCAAGTGATTCCAGAATATCCACCCACCTAGCGCAGTTGAATGCATTTCGGATATCCTGAATAACCAGCAGGACGGCCCGTGGTATGGAACTTCTGCGTGTCTCCGCACATTGTACCGCGCTCGCTACTCCTCCGTTTACATCAATGGTGAAGCAATGTGCTCGGAAGCCATACTACCGTGCAGTTAGCTCCCTGGCAGCATGGATCACGTCAGCGAGTCTTCTTCTGATCGGTTTTTCAAAACTATTCCGGCTGTGTCTAGCATGCATAGTGGGTGTATGCAGTTGGCGACTAGGGATCCCCTTTCCCCTTAGCAATCAGCACAAGTCTCGCGGCCTTCCAGCACTCCGGGATCGTACATGTTTGCGTTGAAGGGGCTGAGGGGCAGGTCAGGGCAAAAGTGAAAGACCGATTGTAGCACCTCAGCTCAAATCCCATCTGGTCCTGGAGCCTTTCTTGCCTTCTTAGACAAGACTGCGTTCTCCGATTCAGTAAGGCGACCTTTGGGCATCGAGCTTGCGCATAACTTTTTTGAAGCCTAGGCCTCAAGGGTCCACCAGGTTTTGCCAATGGCTAAACTTGTAGTTATCGATTAGATAACGGAGACATTTTCTAGATGACTTATAAGCTGCTGATCGGATACATGCCTCTCTCCAGGTCCGAGCTTGATTTGCCTTTCATCTTAGTTTGGAATACTCCCTTCGTTTTTCGTTAATTTCAGGTGACCACCAATATACTGGGGGCATGCCATGCCAGAGTTTTCGTAGGAGCATGAGATACCTGCAGGCTGACGAAATGAATTTCATAGTTGAGTTCATCACATTTTCAGTCGCAGGTTGTCTGCTTCTCCGTGTATGTTCAGGCATACTCCATTCGATTCGTCTAGTGATGAAGTCACCTTCGACGTCAGCATAGGCCTCTTTATTTGAAACAGCGTCCTCCAAAGTCTCAGTTTAAAGGACGACAACGATTCGGTCGGAGTCAGGTATACATTAAAGAGTGTAGTTCCCGAACAACGACCCCAAATGAAATTATCTGCTCGGTGAAGATTAATTTGAAGGATGAAAATCTTTACAGAAGCGCTTTGGCCTTGATTAGAGCTTCTTGCAAGACCCACCACTTTCGTAACTGGAATGAGTTTCAAATGATCTGATTTAGGGTCATACTCCTGGCAATAGCAAAGAGTGCCTCTTCTGTGCACTCTCTCTTTTTTTTGTGTCTTGTCTTGGCGCAAATGTAGCACAAGGAGCTTCTATCAGTTCCATTACATGCCTGTGCGGTATGCCCGCATCCAAGGCACTTGAAATACCAAAGAGGAATGGCTCTTCCCCGTAACCGGCAAATAATCCACCCTCTTCTAATTTTGCTCTTCTATACTAGACTTCCCTCTCTGAGGTCGACTTAGGCCGTGTGTTTAACTCTATTGTTTGGTTAGGTCAACCTGACTTTCGTCTCGCTTAGTACAGGTAATTCGCGTTTTATGGAGTCTTCTATTTCAGGCAGATCCGTAACGTAGTCAATGTTTTTAATTCTTTAGTGTGGCTCACTCTATAGATACACTCAAAACAAAATAAAGGGCCCTTGCGACTGCGTCATGGAACTCATATTTATTGTTTGCATCATGTCCGAACTCAACCAGTAGATTACCTGATTGAGTTGGCCGTACAGCTTTGAGGTGGGTTTGGTTGTCTTCCGCTTTTACCACTCCTTTGATTTCTCGCAAGATATCTACCGTTGGTGGGTTTGGGTTAATATGTTTTCGACGCTTCTTTGTTTCTTTGTTTACATGCGATGATTCATTGCATTTCGGTACTTGTGGAGATTTATCGCTATTAAACGTTAGGGCCACTTTTTTAGCTGCTTTCTTGGATAGTACCGTCTTAAACTCCTCCTCCATCGCAGTTTGATTGTTCGACACCCTGTCCTCGACCTTCCTCCGTTTATTCCGATCGCACTTGATTAGGCTGCAGTCCAACCTTTTGCTGGTAGCAGAAATAGGGACGACTACTGCGCTGTCGAAGGAAGTTGCCTGTTGCTCTTTTTCTGCCTTCAGCCAACTGCGTCTTCTAACTCCAGAACTCCATTGTTAACCTCCTTGCTAAAGTTCATTTCCGCATCGCATGTGGCAATAATGCGTTTCATAACACTTTCCGCTTTACGGTAGAGCCGCTCTTCCTTTGCCTGATCCAGAATAATCGAAGTGCTCTGTGTCTGCAGGACAGGAATTTCTTTATTTGTGCCATATGCTTCAGTTACTTCGGTGGTGGTGGCAACAATCTTAGGTTTCGCAAACGTGTCTCTACCGCGTGTTCGTCTCTACCAGGTTGCGGGTCTCTGATCTTCTTTTATTGGTCGCTCCGGAAGGTCGAACCGATTTTCTAGTTCTCGTCCTTCCGTTTCGAATGATTCTGCTCCGTCGTTATCTTATTGTTGCATATAAATAAAGCGGTATCGAGGTCCCCCGTGAAACCACTATCTCCACTCGTTTGTGTAGTCACCTAAAGGTTGTCTTTGCTAAGCAGGCAGACCATGTGAGGGCGGCATATGCTCAAGGGCAGACCAGCGCTAGTATAATAAATAACTATTATATATTGTATTTCCTCCTTCGTTAATATCATTAACATTTCGATAATATTAACTATCGTCATACGTAGACATTCCATAGGTTCGGGCCAAGAATGGGTCCTTACGCCATCCCTGATGCAATATCTGTTCTTCGCCCACATACAAATGTGTCATAGATCAGCTTTCGGTCCTTACAATAGTCCTTCAATATCCACGTCAGTTACTTCGGCACCCTGAAATATTCCGGGCTTGTGGATCGACCAGCCTCGAAGGAAATAGATTCCAAGCAATTCTGATGAGCTTTTCTAGCACTTATCTAGCTGCGTTAAGCATACGAAGGGGCAGATTGGCAGACGTTTGCTGCGGGTTCCCCTTCCGCTTCTTGATCAGCACAAGCCTCACCTCTTTTCAGCGTTTTAGGAACACGTCCTCCTGTGGCAGCCGTTGAATGTGCTGAGCAACATGTCAGGGCAAAGTTGGTAGACAAGCTGTACCTTTTCCGTTGAGATACCGTATGGTCCCGAGGCCTTTTTTATTGTTAGAGATTTCAATTCTCTCCCCAGCTCAAAGGCACTAAAAAGCGGGCACTCAACAGGATATTCATCACATAGAGCATCGGGATGAACAGGATGCACAGGAAAAAGTGCCCGAACAATCTCGTCCATTTGTTGCGCTTCGAGCCACAGGGCTTCCGAGATCCCGCATGACAAGCTCATAACCTAGGCCGCAAGGGTCCCTTTCGATGCCCTCAACGAGATTTTGCCAGCATCGAGCCTTGCTCACATTAATCAACCTAAGGGTGATAACAATATTTTTTCTTTAGATGCGAGTACGGAAGGTGCTCGAGACAAGTACGAGCTTGCTCCAGTTCATCGCTCTGAAAGTATGAAATTAGTTCATTGGGCGTGAGAGGGACTTATGAATGTGTATCCGCACAACCAATCAACACAAAGCCAGCTCCGCTGGGGAAAGTGCGAACAGCACGCTAGCCCACACTCAGATGTCGGCGGTGCCAGATCGGTCACATTACATCCATTGAGTCTCTACTTGTGAAGTTCCTCAGATATCAGCAGCAGGTTGACTTTTTTCTCCCTTTTCTGCAACTAGTCGAGTAAATTTTGTGCGGTTACACTATGATGCAGGTTGAGTTTTTTGCTTTTCTTTTGCCAAGTGCCTCTTTGTACCTGGCTCCTACCACTTCCAACACATCAGCCAGATCTTCAGGCTTCAGTCTCTTTGCTTTGCAGAAAACGCAGCTATGTTTGTTTGAGCACTCTTTCGTCTTATAGCCAAGTGTACTGTGTACACACTTGTAGCACAGGTCGCTTCGATGTGGCTCCTTGAAATTCAAGGAAATGTGTCCGAAACGAAGGCACTCATAACATCATAACAAGACCTTGCCAATTTTTATTTTCTCCTTGTCCAGGAGTTACACAGCGTCTATCACCGGGATGTCTACTATTGCGAGCTTTTGATCTCGTGGACTGGTAGGCGTCAACCTTATCCTAAAGCTGCCGTAGGAAGAGTTGTCTAATGGATCCTTCTACTTATTTGACATCGGCCACGCGATTAATATCTCTTATTTCCAAAAAAGTCATTTGTTGCAATGTCGAAGCAACAGCTTAAGAGCTAAGGAGCTTCTTGACGGTGCTCTCGAACACGGTCTTGTCTGTGGATTCCCCTCCAAGTTCTACGAGCAGGCCTTACCGTTCTTATGCAAACACCGATTTTTTCGGGTTCCACTTTTTACCCGATCTTGATAAGTAACACATCCGTACAGTCGAACATCGTGGCTGATATAATGGAGGCAACAAATATATTAACACTTAAATAACCAATTTGCATCCTACCTCTGAGCTCGACTTTATAAGTATAAAATGGTAAAGTGGTAAAGTTACCAGGATAATGATCTTAAACACCCACCTATGATTTCCAGGCTCTGATTACTTTACAACTGTCTTAAGGTTCCTTAAAGGTCCCAAAGTCCCCAGAAATTAACCCGATGGCAAATCTTTGGGCAACATTAAAACAGAACTCGAACTTGTTCACACAGAAAGGTTCTCAACGAAGAATGGGAAAAAATTTCATTGACTTATTCAGTACAGCTGATCAAATTCTTTTGAAAGAGATACAGCAAAATTATCAGATGCTAATGTTCAAAGTAGGGTCTGCTGCTAATTTTTTATCTCCTTTACGTGTAAATTCACTATAAGCTTACGTTCTTCCAACAACATGCATGATCCATGCAAAATTTCAATTGATGCCGATCAAAACTAATAAAATTTACGTTTGTGTTCCTTGATTCACTGGTATCACAAACTGTTATGCACGGAAAATTATTTTGATCGATAATTATCAGCAAAAAGATATAAAGGCAAGCGAAAGCTTAAATGTACGAGCACATTAATGGAGACAAATCGTCTGCTTTGCCTGAGTTTTAGTTACAAATATTTAAAGTGCGAACTAGTCCAACGATTGACGGGGTTCGCACTCTCATTGACGAGTTAATACGATTTAATTGAAGGGACTTACCGTTCGAATTCAGTTTTGATCACGGCGTCCACGGCGAGTCAACGATGTGCATAACAGGGAAGGGGAAAGATTGGGTGGTGTTGGGAGATTTAGAAGAGCAGTGATGGAAGGATCGCATTTAAATTGCAACACGAAATTTTTGGTGCTTTTCTTTTCTTTTCTTTCTAGACTTTTCTGTACTTCCTGTATGAAACACGTTCTTAACTTCCCCAGGACTCGACATTTTGAATTCTGACTCAGATGAAAATGAACTTCCGAATCTTAAAAAAACACAAGGCGAGAGACAGCTGACTGGACAGAAGTCAGTATCAGAAGCAAAAAGGGGCGCGTTCGAAAAGGTTGCGGTCGAAAAAGAAGGCCACGATCGAAATAGGGCGCGATCGAAAGGTCGCGACTACAAAGATATTGCAATAAATAATTTGAATTTATTACTTTTTTTCTAAATAAAATGAAAAAATTTTAAGAATGGATCTTTTGAAACTTTTTCAAGTTCCCATCAACTATTTATTGTTTTTCATCACTTGGGTTTCAAATAGCTGTTGTACGAAGACATTATTGGTACACTGTGTTTATAACAATACTCAGGCATCTCTTCCAGAAATTATATAGAGTCGATTTCTTTTACAAATCCAGTTTTCATTCCCTTGATAAAGCAACCACAATTCCTAAGCATGGAATAAACAAATGTTAATCGCTGTCTAATCGGCTGTGATACTTTACTTTTAATCTAATCAATGGCTTATTATCGTGTTGCGAAATTTCACATAATTTTTGGTTCGAGAGCGTTAGTGTTTTTCATGAGCATACATTCTTTTTCCCAGAGTTTAGTTTACTTCCGATCCCTTGTTTTGTATATGATGCTGACCAGTTCTCATTGTGTTAAACAATTGTTTTGTAATAAGACCTGGCGAATAAGAAAAATAGCGATATCGTCTCGATATCATTTGGTTTTCGTCAAGAAGTGATAACTGATGATAAAGTAGAATATTTGACGCAATAATAATTGAGTGGCACAAATTCAGTGATTTTTTTATTTCTGCTGGTACTCATATGTGAAACGTCAAAGTAGCAGTTCTGCAGCCACTCAGGTAGACATTTCATTGATGATAGAATCAGAAAATTGAGGAAAAAAAACTCTCTAGGAGTGAAATTGACATGATTGTTTCCATAAGACTGCTATATTATATAAATATATAATTCATTATTGGTATTTTCATTTGCACATGTTCTAACGTTGTTTGCTTATGTCTAGTGATCTGAAAGAAACTTCATTACATCTATGTTAATATAAATTATACCAATTTCTGGATTGGTCATTTTAGGTAGGGAATATACCTATTTCATAAATAAGATGTAGTACCATCAAGAATATGCGTCCCTAGACTTGTCAATTATCTCTAGCCCCAACTATAACTATGATACGTTGTCATTGTCGAGAAGGAATATTTTTTTTTTTATTCATATATTTTTATAATAATCTAAGTTTTAAAAAAAAACATAAGAAAAAATTAATGTGCGAGAGATACGAACAGGTAAATGTTCAAATTTTCCTTTAATTTCAATTCAATGCTCAGAAATGTATTTACGAGATAAATTTCGGAAACTTACTGAATTTACTGAAAATTGCTGAAATTTATACTGAAACGACATAAATTTTTCTGATAAACTGATTTAGCCAATTCCATCAGCAAATGCGCGAGAGCAAGAGTGATTCTTGGGATACAATTTCAATGTATCCTGTATTAAAAAGTCTTAATAACTTAGGATTCCATCAGTCAATACAGGACCAACAGTAGGACTGGAAGTTCCTCGAAGAACTGTTATCTTCCATCCTGAGCTCTTGTAAGGCTCGATTTGAATGAATCTTAACAAATTGATTGTAAATTTGTTTTTTGCGCTAGTTTTTTTTTTGCCTGAAGGACAGTCATAATCATTTCTTTTTAACTTTTTAAGGCTAAATTTTATGAGTTTAAAATCCATAATATTAGTTGAGCTTTTTTTGCAAAGACTCGTCCTTTAATTTGCCTCGTATCGAATTTTTTTCTCCTTGCAGTGATTTAACTAACTAAGGATTCATCATTTGTAATTGCTTGCATTGGGATGTTTTTTTTTTTGTTATAAATAAAGAAAGAGCCTTCCTTGTCGTTTTTTGTTATTTAAATTAAATTAAAATTAAATTTTCGAAATAAGTGTTCGGCCGCAACCGTTCGATCTTTTTCATACTATTTACGACAAATCAACAATGGAGTGTTCTCCCTGCACACAGTGGGAATAGCGTGATTTTGAATAGAAATCGCTAGTATTGTCATTGGCTGCAAGGAAGACACTAGCACTGGATGGCATCCCAACTGAAATGTTAAAAGTATCCTACCTCCTTCTTTCTTCCCACCCTTCATGATTGAACATATGGTTTGCTCAGCACATTAAGTGGTTCTCTTACAGCTCTAAATTAAGCTGCATGTCGGAGAACCTTGTGTTGCACCCTAGGCGTTCTGCATATCGACGCAGCGCGGTTGCGTCCGTTCCTAAAGGTCGAAATACAATACTGCGTGACGGCGATATGTGAGCGCGATGCGATTCTCCCTCGTTGTCAGGCAACGCATTCAATTTACAATGCACGCAATGCGGGGAACATTAATGTTCATATGACAAATTTCAAATTGGTGACATTTTAAATGAAATTTGCTGGAAATTGTTTTTGACTTTTTAAAAGTATTGAATTTGGAATGTTCCTTCGTTTAGCAAATAAAAGCCTTAACTAGGATGTACGAAATTTTCATTCAAAATTCATTCATAATAACCAAAGTACTTAAAAAGTAATTAAAGCGTTTGAATTTCAAATTTTATTCAAGCGCCATATTGCATTATACAAAAGTCACGCACATCGTTGCGAGGAATTTTCGTTTGTCCGAATATTTCCCGCCTCGCATCGACGCATCGCAATCATTGTACGATGTCGCATACAACCAAATGCAACATACAAATGCATGTTACGAAAACTGCTCGACATTTGCTGCGAGACTCTCGTCGCGCTCTCGTATCGCAGTCTCGCACTATTGTATTTCGACCTCAATTCAAAACACACGGTCGTGTCACCCGATGTGTAGTCTGCTGTTAATAGCTCATACCACGAGCCACAAAGACTCATTTCTTGGCCTAATACTAAAGGAAATCTCACACAGCAAGCTACTGAGGTTTAACATGCCGAAGAGCCGCGTTGGATTAACTAAGCGGATGATGCTTGTCCGCAGCAAAGAGCTACATAAAATACTGATGACAATAGGGAAGATCGGCAAGGTGATTGTCATTGTTCATCCTACTAGAAAGTGTTGAAACACAAACGGTCAAACAGTAATGCTAATAAAGAGACTGTTTTTTTCGAAGCCAATGACAGGTCATGGTCTTCTGATTGCAGATTTTGTGTAAGAGCGTAAGATAATCTCTCAGTCACCCTACCATGAAAGTGATGGGACATTGTAACCTCATCGTAGCAACAGCACGGATAGATTCGGGCAGCAAGTTTAGAGATATGCTCAGGTCAATTGCGAATTCCTACATTTGGGCACTGGCAGGTCTAGTACCAAAAAGACACACCCAGTGAATGGAAGGGGCACTTTCTCTTATAGCAGTTCCTCTACTTTCCATGGTTCTCATGAAAACTATACATTCTTCTACCCAAGTTTGTCAATAATGTAGCAAACGGTTGCACGCTAAGTTCGCGGGATAACTAACAACACAGTATTGAAGTTCAACCCCTTGTAGCTTTGGACTATTGTTAGGATAATCTCTTTTGTTAGTGCTCTCCAGCAGTTTCTTTACACTAAGAAAGGTTTATGCAGTAAACCCCATGCTTATCTTTAGGGTTAGTCCAGTAAAACCTTTCTCTATCCATTTTATAGATAGAGAAATGATATGATCATATTTTATACTGAGCGATGGAAGATGCCTCTCTTTATAAGTAGAATCTGCATTGCAATATGAGCAACTTCATTAGTCTTTTCACAATAAAATCTTATGGACTAAACTGTACATCATGATTTCGCCCATCCTTTCTGCAAAGCGATCCGATGATAAAACAAGAAGTCAGGGGCCATGAGGGAAACTCATGTACAACCAATAAGGATATCCAAACGCTGCGAAAGATTTTGATCTTTCTTCAGTTATATATCATCGTATATCGCCATAATGCACGGTCACCCCATCAGATTAAAAAAAAAAGGTGTCTAGTATGAAGTGCAAGTCCAATGGTCATCCAGATTCATATTTGGTACAACCAAAGCACTAAAACGCCTGGACCAGACGTCTGTAGGGAAGCAGTCATGCAAACGAGGCCCTTGAGGGTGAACAGTTTCATAAGACTAAATATCAATTTCTATGGAATAAGCAAAAGAGAAGCTACTGCAATCGTAATCGTAGTTAGTTAAAACTAGCTAGTGTAAATGCCGCCCAATAGTCATACCGATCGTATAATCAAACGACATATCATTAAGACTAGCCAAAATAATATAATTTAAAAAACGTAATAAATAATGATAATAAAATATAATAAGCCCCCTCTCGATACACCCGGTCAAATAATTTCCTCACTATCTATGAAAGTAGGTGTAACACGTTGATTGTTGCTAACATAGTTCACAACTACTCATGTGAACTTCGTTGCCAAAATGTTCCTGCTGTCATAGGTGTACACGTGCCAGTTTTATTAGATGTAGCCAAGAAGTTTGTCCTTTGGCTGGAGCTGGTATTTCTGTGAGCCACTCTGCACTTGATGCACTAGGAAACGGTATATTGATCAAAAAGGTCGACAAGCTTGACATTCGAACCCGCTCCGAATCAAAACATTACAAATAACTGGCGAGTTAGCATCTCGAAAGTCACTGAAGTCGGGAGCCTGATGTTTTGGCTACTTCTTCAACTCGGCACACATTGTATCACATGATGAGTTAAGGAATTATTTCTTCTCATATGAAGAGAGGCCTCAGACTTACAGCACTTAATACCAATAAATACATGGTGCTCCATAATATGTCCGAGGATCCCATTCGAGAATAGGAGTTCAATAACAT
The DNA here is from genome assembly GCA_954870665.1 of Stratiomys singularior. Taxonomy (NCBI): domain Eukaryota; kingdom Metazoa; phylum Arthropoda; class Insecta; order Diptera; family Stratiomyidae; genus Stratiomys; species Stratiomys singularior. Next base: position 67,118,082 of record OX940877.1, read on the forward strand.
GTTAACCAATTTATACTTCGCAGGGAAAAGGAGGGGGACCAACATCATTCCGATTATCAAGAAGGCAAGGGCTTATCCTGTGCGGAAAACTACCGACCAACAAGCTTGGTGCCGAATGTCAGTAAAGTATTCAAGACAGTGGTAAATTGAAACTCCAGGAGCATCTTAAGGGAATATGATCCGATTGCGAAAGCACAGTTTGTGAAATTCTTGAATAGAAAATTTCCGCCATCTATGTCGAAAACAATACGGTAAATTGCTTTTTGGTACAGACTGTAGTCTTCTCTCAAATGTGTATTAAGTGGTAACCGGTGATTAGTATAAAAACCTCTAGTTTTCGTGAATTATTGAATAATATTTAGTGATTGATTTTATAGTTTGTTCTACCGAAAACGACTCCAAAGGTTCAGACAGACATTTAACGTATCTCTTAAAATCCGCATCATACAATCGTATTGTGTAAAGTCTCAACAGGTGAAAAAAACACATAACAAAATAACAATATAAGGCGGGGTTTGTATATGTCCCTGAGACCGAAGTGTAGTTTTTCCCGGAAAGCTCTAATTACCACTGATAAAGGGATGTCTTACTTCTTCTAACCCATATAGGTAGAAGATTTATAGAGGTACGCTTAGGTTCTCTTGGTGGGGTCACGCACATGACTGTACGTAATTAATCACCCTTCACCCTTAAGCAATTCAATCCCACCAGCTGCTCAAATGATCGTTCCGTTCGAACCTGAAGGTAATATGCAACATGATATTCGAAATTCTATCCGAATTTCAATGATTCGAAAGAGTAGATTACACATTCTCATAAATGGTTAATATTCACCATGTACTGTACACTAAAAAAAACAAAAATAAATAACTAGAAACAGCTGAAAAGTTTTTTACTTTTAAATGATACTTTCGAAGAATAAATCATTCATAGAAATCGGTGCAGAATTGGTGTCAGCTGAAGGTTGTGTTTTCTCTTAGCTTATTCTGCTCTCTTAAATTCATCTGACACCAATTCTGTCAAAACTGAATAGAACGTGCGGGGCTTAATTCTTCGGAAAATGATATTCCCTGTATGCATGGGCAGTATAAGCTTGTTGATGATGGTGCTGTTATGGTCATGGTATTTCGTAATTTAACATACGAATAACAAGTATAAATGAATAGATAGTATTAATTAATTTTCATTTATTTATACGATCTGTGGGTGCTTTTAATTAAGTATAAGTAAATTTGTGTTAAAATGCATAATTCTGGCCTAACTATATTACCTTATACTTCAATGGTTTAACCCATAGAGGTATAAGATATATGGAGGCTCTAAGCCGAATTATTGTCCGGAATCACCAAAATTTAAGCATATTACCAAAAATTCCCTAATACTTACTTGAAAATAATCATAGGAAGTACAAATAAATGGGAAAAATTTTCGTCATCTGTACTATGGTAACATACATTACAACATTTGCTTGCTATGATTGCAGAACATGTTTTATTTTGATTCGCATTTTATTGCACTAATATACAATAGTTCGTCCTTAAATCAATGAGATTACGAAAAATGAACATTATATTAAGTGTCCCATCATCAACAAATTTTTGCTGCCTATGGATACAGGAGAATCGACTTAACTGGAATGTCAACTCAACACGAAAATAATTTCCCTAAGGATTAAGCCGCGCTTATTCCATACGGCTTTGACATATACTCGACTTCGGATTTAATTTGCTCGAGCCGAATGAACACGAGGAAAATGCAATCATAAGTTAATATCAAAGTTGTTGAAATCAACAATCCCATTTTTAATGCCCTTAATGAGCATATCCTTATGCTTAATGAGAATTGGCAATCCTGAATATTAGCGTTTTAACATTTTTAACTATCGTTTACTTAGTAAAGAGCATGTTTCAGCGACGTTTGCATTATTTCAACATTCAAGTAATAAGTATGCCCATTCCTTTACATATTTTGCTTTTCTAACTGTAATGTTAACTCACTGTCAAATTTAAACCCGAAGTTAGCCGAACATTATGGAAAATGTTAATATTGATATTATTTTTACATTTCATGAATGAAAATGTTTCCATTTCGCAAATTATAGTAATAATTAGTTAGGGAACTTTTATGTGAAATTGTCAGTAAAGATATTGATAATTTTCAACTTCAAGGCTAACATATGCCCTACAACAAAATATTTAGAGGTTCTACATTACTCAGCTGTTTTTAAGAAACTTATGAACGTAGTGTCCAAATGTGTGCCTATGATTGAATAGTACATCATGAATATTAAGTGAATGTATTTCTAATCGCTCGAAAAAAATTGAAATTTCGAAATAATTTCAGATATCATGTTGCATACTACACGAGTAGTGCCGAACTTTTGAACAATCAATGAGGACTCTGGTTAATTCAGACTGCAAACATGATGTAGAAGCTAAGTGGTTTTGAAAGGAGGAGCCATAGATCGTGTTCGGGCATATATAAGTACATATATAGAAATATTGAAACCGGCCAAAAGCACAATGTATTCAACCATCAAATTCATAACTTAGCTAAAGTATCACTAATGGTTTCGGTTATTATCAACATTATTAGGAAGCACATTATACGAAATGTAATTTCGCAGAAAAATCCTCCCATGTCGCAGACAATTTATCCTTACAAACGAAATGTCTTCCTTCCAAAGGTATCCTATTGCATTAGGGATTAATTCTACTCGCTTATGGGGCCTCCGCCATTTATTATATATGTATATCGTAGGCAAACAAAATAGAGACTGTTGTTCTTGTCTACCTTAGAAATTGGAGATCCTAACACAGAATGCAGATACTCTTCTCTTAGGTTTGTTCCCATTCGAAGAGATGAGACAGCCGAATCAACATACTTGTGGATGTGAAGTAACATTTCGAATATGAAATTTGGAAAACCTCACTCCTAACTACCGTTTCTGATTAGTCACAAAAAAAAAACAAATTATTCTCAAAAACTTATTGAACTTATTAACTTATTGAAATCAAATTTACAACATAAAATTAAAAATCAAATTCGAAACATAAAAAAAAGATGATCAACTTTAGAAAACCACATATGGTGATAGAAAAAGTTTGAAAAATTAGAATCATGAAAAAAAAACTTGAAAAAATATACACAAACAAACAACTTATCCTGCAGAATGGATTGCACTAGTAAAAAGAAAATAATGATTTGTTCTAATTCGCCTGTCAAGTGTGGCAATTCCGCCAAGATAACACACTTGAGAGTTATAAATTTACCAAAATTCATTTCGCAAGTGTGACAATGCTGTCAGGATGACACACTTGCGGAAGAACAGCCACCACGACGGAACACGCGGAGGATCTCGTAAGGGGAAAGCGTTTTTTTCTGTGGAGGAGACGCGTCGTGCGTTGACGAAATAAAAAGACAAAAAAAAACAAAACATGTCGGGACAGATTTCGTAAACGGGTTATTCGGCAGATGATGTGTGGGGTAAAGTTCGACATGAATAAATATCACAGAAATCCAGAAGGATGTTGGAATTGTGATCAGTGAGTGGTGATGAAAACATATCTATCATTGTGAGAATAGAGCGACTTACATAAGACCATCTGCCTCACAAATGATTATGTAACCAGAAACGAATTAACAAATGGGAAAAGTATAATAAAATGTAACAATCCCTAACACTCATTAGCATCCAATAAAATATAGGTAAAATGTAAGAGTGCCTTTTTTTTACACAGAAGCTCATTTACATTTATATTTCTTGTGGAATAATTAACTCAACATTGACTCGGGAAGATAACTTGCCATACGAAGAAGAAATTTCTAATTCTTTGCAGGATGAAAATCGCGAGGTATAAGATTCGACTGTAAAGCGAAATAATAATGACAACGGTGCCAATAAGCTGATTGCAAACAGCAGTGCATTGTCCGTTGTGAAAACGATTGACTTCACGGATGCGTCTTCACTGGATACCAATTATTTGTTTGGTATAGATTACTTTGTTCGAAATTTTTCGAAGAGTTCCTTAAGGAATGTGGATAAGGTTTGTTATATATAAATGAATGCAGTTGCATTCATACCAGGGAGAGTTATAGGTATATAAGTTTTCATTCATTTCGCTTATGTATGAAATTTGTTCAAAAAGTATCGCGAATGTCATGTTTTTTTCAAGAATTATTTATTTATTCATGAATATCTATTGTGCCCTCTTCAAAGTATTCGTCAGACATTATACACTTGTGATAACTTTTTTCCAATAAGTATTTTGAAAAATCATTTTTTTGTTATCTCCTCAATTGTGGCGTAGCGTCATCCTTTCATGGGCCTCTTTAGTTTCGGGAACTAGAAAAAGTCACAGGGGGCCAGGTCTGGGGAATACGGTGGCTGCAATATTAGAGTGTTGTTTTTAGCCAAAAATTCGCGCGCAAGTAACGATGTGTGAGCAGGGGCGTTATCATGGTGCAAGAGCCAATTTTTGTTCTTCCACAAATCCGTGCGTTTCTGGCGGATTGCTTCTCGCGAATTGCGCATTACTTGAAGGATCTTATTAACCGTTCTACCTTGTGGAAAGAACTTATAATGCACCACGCCCCTGCAATCGAAGAAAACTGTCAGCAAAACCTTCACATTCGACCGAACTTAGCGTTCTTTTTTCGTGCAACGATAAACGTTGCTTTTGTCCAAAGTAGCTTCGCCGTATGTAACAGTCAACATTCTGAATGCATCCGCGCACTTTAATTTGTTCTTCACACAAAATTTAATACAAATTCTTTGATCCATTTTTTGGGATAGACGAAAATCGAAGACAAGTTAAAATACGTCCACGCACAATAACTGTCAAAAACTGACAGGATATTCAAAATGGCCGGAATTGTCAACATAAGTGAGGATCATGGGTACCAACATAACGCCACCAAAAGACCAAAAATCGAAGATACGTAGCCCGCGAAAATTCAAAATTCGTGATACTTTTTGAACAAACCACGTATGCTATTCATGTGATTTGAAAGAAAAATTGTGTTTTCGATTTAGGTTTGAGAGAAGAAGAAAAAGAAAAAGATAAACTAATTGCAAATAAGCCAGAATCATATTTAATGAATTACGAACGTAATTAATTAAAAATTGGAGGAGTATGTAGTGAATAATTTTTAGTCTTCAGAATAACATTTAATTTAAATTTTAATCTTCAAAATACAAAAAAAGGAATATATATAACTACAAAATAAAGAATATTATGAATTCGGAAAAAGAACACGTGTCTTTCCTTCCACCAGTCAGTGATGGTGCGAAGGTAAGTTGGCTGGTGATATTGGGCAACAAGTGTTTCGCCGTTTCGGGTTGTAATTCGGTTAGAAATCGTTGTTGTGTTCGCGTGATAACTTGTCTCGTTTAACTCTTTAAGTAAATGTAGCTTATTTTTGGGCACGGGAGGTATTTCGGTTAACGGATGCGCGATCATTTCTCCTTGCAGGGTCTTGGTTTATGGAGGAAAGTAAATCATAAAGGAACGTTACATTTGAAATTTCGTTTCGTTCTCAGTCTTTGAGTTATAATCTTCTTTCCTCACGCTCAGCTTTCTAGAAGACGTCTTCTGTTAAACGTATGCAGAGTCATCAGTTTGTGCCCTTCGCGTTTCCACTTCGCATTTCGAGGACTTTACCCTCACTCAATACGTTGGAGTAGGCGCTCTAATAGGGACGCTTTAGTCTCTTGATCGCAACGCAGAGACGAAGCGCTCAATGGAGAGCTCACTCACTACGGGCCCTTCGAAAGTCTGTCATTCGTCCGTTTTGCCCACGCGGAGCGTTGAAGTGAAGTTAAAAATGAAGTGTGAGTGAGAAATGTTTTTTTTTTACTATGATCATTATTAAATCTATTACAGAAAAACTTCCTTAAGCCGCTCCTGCTTACAACGATTTCCCGCTTAGAGCGGGAAAATATTCCCGTTATAGCACAGATTTCTCAACAACGCTTCAATTTTTCAAAGCATGCCACAGGTCTTTGTATGCATGCAATTGAATTTGTGTAAACAAAAGTTGTAGCGCAATATGGAATCAAAAGGACGCAAAACATTGTTTTCAATGGCTGTCAACTCTCATAATGCCTTAAAACGTTCATTGTGCGTTGCATTTCCACTCTTCCGTACAGATTTTTTTTGCAAACTTTGTATAGAAATTGAGAAGATGTCGCGCTTAAATAAATTTCCGTTGGTTTGAAATGCTTCTCCGCAATGAATTTTACACGAATGGCTGAAAATGGTATAGGAGGAAATGTAAAGTACCAGACAAGTTGGATGAGAGGAGATTAGATTTTCTGGGCCCACAATAAACATACGAGTGGATTTTCCTCTCCGTATTTTTTGTTCTCCATTCAGTCGCAATTTTTGCTTGTGCAAATGTGACGTAAATCATTTTCTTTGAAGGAAAAGCGTCTCTTGATAAGATAATTCGATCAATCTTCTTTGAGTCAAAAAGTCTTCGCTTCTTGCCTTCTCCAAAAACATAAGTGAGCAAACAAGAGCTGAAATATTTTCGGTCTATGAAGGCAAGAAACGTAAAAAAATATGATCCGGAAAATATGAAGAAATTGATATCATCCTTAAAAATTGGTTTTTACAAACCAGAAGCGATTCTGAAAGAAAAGGCTTCACAAGTTGCTGCCTCTTTAAATATCACAAATTTTTCTGCTTCAACTGGGTGGCTTGACCGATTTAAGACCAGGCCTCGATTGTGTACAAGCAAATTATTGGTGAGTAAAGTACTGTTACCCCTCATGTAACGACCGATTGGAAAAATTGCCTCTCGACCCTCACTTTCGGCTAATAATGGCCGGATATTTACAATGCAGGTGAGTTTTGGCAATTTTTTTAAGTTATGCCGGATAAATCATTGGTGTTGAAATCAGTCATGATGGAAAGTTCAGAGGAGAGCGATTTGCAGTTCTTATTTGAACAAATATGACTGGCACGGACAAGAAAAAGCCACTGGTAATGGGAAAATATGCCATGCCTCGTTGCCTTAAACATTTAACAACTCTTCCTTGTCTTTATACATCACAACATCGAGCGTGGACGACTGTTGAAAGATGGGACAATGAATTGCAAGGAAGTAAATGCCAATTAAAATATCTACCAACAAAAGTATCAATTTTGGATGCTATGCACTTTTTAATTGCTGGTTATATGGAGATAAAGAAGGAAACAATTTTTCGATGTTTTAAGAAAGTTTGTCTACACAGCAAGAAACTGAAGAGGTAAGTTCCGTCTTAAATTCATCAGAAATTTTTAAAATTTCTGTTGGTCATTTGTTTTTATTATAGATAAGCGATGATATTTTAATTGATGATAGATTGACGGAGTTGGAAGAGTTTGCTGAATTTGACAAGGACCTGCTGACTAATGAAATACTATCCCTTGAAGATTTGATTGATGGGCAAAATGGAACGCAAAGAGACGGAGAAAGTGAAGACGAAGAAGAAGCAACTGAGCCATGTATCACAGCGCAGCCGAAAATAGCTGAGGTACTCGATGCAATAAAGACACCTCGTACATTTTTGGCATGTACTAAGAAGGTTGAGGAAAATATATTCCAAAACATAAATCTTTTTGGAACGTTACTTATGTTCTTATGAGCAAAAAAAATTTGCTGAATACTTTCACCCGGGTCCATCATACAAATCAAAATAAATAAAGTTCCAATGTACGAGCACATACATATATTGATACTTATTGATAATTCCATGAATATAGTTTATTCCTGATTCAGTCAGTTTTTTCATTCCTTCCATTCTTTTTTTTTAAATAAACTTTTAAGTAATTGTTATAGCGGTTATAGCGCTTTCCCGGCTATAAGGCTCCTTTGTTTCGGTCCCTCGACAAACGTTATAACGAAGTTTTACTGTATTTGGAAAACTATGCCATATATGAAAGTTTAATGAGATGACAAATCATGAAAATCATTTTTTCCTTCCTTCAAAACTTCTTTTGATACATTTTCGCCTATTGTCACTTTCCGGAGTTGTTTGTGATAACGAGCATGTTTTAAAACGGCCAACACGTCTTCCACAACTTCAATGCGCTTTTATTATTCAAAACAAGATTAAGATTTTAGATGGCCTTGCATGATGCAATTGTATTTGATTTATTTTCTTTACAAATTCTTTTCCTTTTCGAAGAACAAGGAGAGCGATTCAAGCTGATTGGAAAGTATTGGAAGATGAGTACCAAGGTCAATTGAATTGGCAGAACATGGTGAATTACTACTGGAGAATGTCAAAAGGACATTCATGATAGAAAACTCCATACAGAATAAGACAATAAACTGTCAAAAATTCATGAAATTCGTATTATATGGCATATGCGTAATGCAACAACCATATGTTACGTTAAAAAATTATACACAGGTAGCATCCATATAACTTACAAATAAAAAAAAACCCCAGTCTTGGCGGCAAAAAATCCATTGTTTACCATTTGTACTTTAGGTGAACTTTGATAAATTTCATCGGTGCCGAAGATTGAGGAAGCGATTCTATTCTGGCAAACTACTAACCTAATTCGCAATGCTGATATCGAAAAGTTAGCTTTACTTCATTATGAAATATAATTGCACTACAAACAATTCATAGCCAAGGCTAAGTGAAGTAGAAAAGCTAGGGAAAACCTGTTCAGCTCAATGAAATTTTTTCAGCCAGTTGCAATCGGAAGTTGATATTGAAAAACCATCAGTTGATTTATGTTTATTGACTTCGACCCGCGATGTTTCTTTCCGGGCGTCAATGAATGTTTGTGACGCGGACATTAGAAAGCACCCATGACATGAGTCAATGAAATCTGATGGAATGTAATTCACAAGGAATATGAGTTTAGTTTTTTCACTTAATCTCCATAAGCGATACGAAATGTGAAACTGACAACTTCAATCCATCGGATAAATAGTACCACTGTGAGTTACTGATTCTGTGGGATAAGGAACGAGGAAAGATGGCAGACTGTACTTGGCAGGTTTCCCAGAAGATTGATGGTTCTTGCTGCATGAATGAGCCCAGTTCGTGTCAATCACCTATGATGAGTTAAGTAGTGATAACTTTTGGAAACATCCATCCATTGCGATGCTGAATCAAGACATCGATGGTCATAGTAACGATGGCATACAATAACAAACAATAGAGCTATTAATGTCCTAAGGTAGTAGCCATTAATTTGGTGGTTGAAAAGCACGGTTTGAGCAATCGAATCGGCATAGAATATCTAAATCCTTCAAGGAACGCCTGTTCCCCCTTCCTGCTCACGTTCACGAGAGTGTTTAAAGTTGATTGGTAGTTGCAGCAAGTTCAAATACTTGCTTGCTCCGTGCAAACGATGCCCATAAAGTAGGAAGCGTCTGATAAAATTTCTAATAAATCGACATCCAATTTCACCGTAACATCACAAATACTATCTGCCGATACGCGGTAAGAAAAGAAAATGCAACAGTGGCAGAAACCTTTAGTTTGCGTCTTCAGGCACTAGCTGGAATGCAACACGCAGAGAACATAATTGGAAGCGATCCCTTCAACATCACGCTTAACGAATGTACATCGAGGAAGCGAAAAGTAGGGCAAAGAAACGTTATTCACGGAAAGAAAGTTGTATGGGCGGCTATTCGAGTTCAATCTCGGTCATGATTGTTATACACTTTTCAAGACTTGGGAATCGATAATTCCTCTATAAGTTGTGCTTGTGTTGGTAATGTGCATTTATTAAGATGTGGGGGCAAGTCACTCTTTTGTTCGGCAAAGACTCAACTTCTTAAGAGAACTGATTCAGCGGAATCTCTTTCATGGGGAAATCAGCGCACGAAAAATTCGCGTACACCTAAAATTTCGTCAATGGTTTCACGCGGCTCACGTGTCTCAGATAAGCACTTCAAAATCATATCAAAGATTTACTTTGCATCCATTGCTGCAAGGTTCATAAGACGAAGGAAGTCCAAAGCAAGCTAACGTGTCGAACTCCGGGAAAACTTAGAGCACTGAATGCGTTCTATTATTTCTCCAAACTCAAACTCGAAACTCAAAGCTATGCATCATTTACAATTACAATTGTTTTAATCAGATACCAATTATTCAACACACTCTGCACATTGGTTCTGAATGCAGCGCAAGTTCTTTGCAAAAAGATTGGATGGAAAATTCTTTTCAAAGCAAGACTATTTCCTCAGTCAATTGATAAGTTTCAACTCTGAATGCATGATTATGGAACTTGTAGTTATCGCGTCCCTTAAAATATTTGCAAGAAATTAAATAAAGTTAAAATGTCCCTATGAGGGGTATTTGCAAAAGATTACTTAAAATACGTTGATGTCGCTTATTATATTGGTTTGTCTGTTCAACTACCTTTCCTAAACATAATGACTATGAATTATGCGAATTAAAGTAATTAATTTACCAACTGGAGTGCATCAATGACTCTTAAGAAATTCGTTTGTCAATAATTATATTTTCTAACTCAAATATTTCCGTAAAATATTTCGATTCATTGCATATACATAGTATATCGTTATATATAGGGTGTTTTTTTTAGATGCATGTGATTTTCATTGAAATAAATTGTACATGACGTATACCAGAATTGCTACAGCTTAACCCTTTGCGGACGGAGACGCCCGACGGGCGAGCGTCGCTGTGGACGACAGGTATTGGAGCGCGCAATAAAGAAAATGTTCACGTCGCACGGTTGCGTTATAAAAACTAAAGCTTTATTTGAATAACTTTTTCCTAAAATGATAAACAAACAAAGTTAGTCCTTGTTACACATGAGACGTTTTATATTCGACCTTTGTATGGTATATTTCGAAGCAATCACCTATGTGCAAGGCCGGTTTAGCCGAACAAGTAGCACAATAGTATCTGGATTCTCTCCTTCCATGTTTTACTTTTCGGTTGGAACATACGACGCAGTCTTTACTTCTTCCTGTCTCGTCCCGCCGAATTATATGTAGAAGGCCATTGTGTCTTTCTGCTGTTCCAGATGTCGAAGGAGGTTTGGGATTAGCGTTTCGAAAATCTCCAATCAATTGATCTACCAAGAGGCGCACGAATGCTATATGTTTTAACTTTTTTATATTGTATTTTTTGTGGTGCTCCTGATATAATAGATTGGAATTTATGACTGAAACTTCCAATCCCCAAAAAAATTATTTTCGCCACCATTTTTCAGACTTTCGCATGAAACAATACGTGCCTGTGTACTGGTCTGGTTTATCTACCCCGCCCATATATTTATTATAGTTTATAATCACATCTGGTTTTACAATATCAGTTCTTCCTTCTTTGCGTGACCTTTTAGTGATGGTTTTTGAAGACATGGTAGCACAGGTGCTGAGCATGGTTACAATACGCTTGTCTCTCCAAGCCAATAATAGTAAATCTTTCCGTCTTTAGGCAATGATTTCATTTTTGGCAATCTTTGGATTTTTTTTTTTTTGAGGTGGAATCAATTTCCTATTTGTCTGGATAGTGCCAGTTACATAGCATTTCATTTTCAGTAGGGCATCTGCCAAGGAATGCTTGTGAAGTACCGGTCGTTGAAGATGTGATATCCCACAGCGCCAGGATTGGATTGCAATAAATTGTGATATAGTTGCAGAACCATTCTTGTGCTTATTGGCAGGTCTGGTCTGAGTAATTGCTCTGTAGTAAAACTGCCATAATATGGTAAAAACGTCTGTATAAATTAATGAACGTGGGTTCAATTTATTAAAAAAAAAATTATTTGGAGGCAGAGCCTGGTGATCGTACAGAATATACTTAAAACACTAAATTACATTACATGTGCGAATTGCTTATATTAGGGAAAAATGCTGACGCTATGTCCAGCATTTTTCGTGTGAACTAAATGAAAATGCATTTTCCCATGTGTACTGCTTTGCAGTGTTTTGTTACCGTCTTGTCTGGGAATTTGTTTGTTAACTTATATAACCAATATTGGCGTCTGCAAGAACATAAACACGGATACCCCACTTGGTAGGTTTCTGTGGGTTGTACGTAATAAAACTTATTCGCCCTTTGAATTTGATGATTGATTCATCTACGAATAACTCCACCGCGGTCACAAAATTTTCACGACGTTTACCGTCAATGTAATCTAAAAAATTGCTAATTTTTTCGTTCTTGTTGTCATGTTTCGTGTACCTTCAGTATTTTCGTTTGTATGGAGCATCCAAAATATTTGTTGGAATCGATCTCTTCTGTATATTTCAGCAAAGTATGGCAACTTACTTTCCTTGTCTGTGGTCCAATAATCCTTCAGGCTCGGAAGTGGTATTGTCCCCATAAGCAATATTATGCCGAGAAATGCTCCCATTTCCTTTGGTGTAACATTAGTCCATGTATGCCATATGGACCGCTGTTTGAGATGTTTTCCTTGTATCATATGATTTGCGTACCGATTAGTCTCTTCAACTATTTTCCTGATCAATTCATCGGTAAAGAACGAGTTGAAGAAATCTAACGGTTCTTTACAAGTTGAATTTAGTTGTGAACCAGGCGTTCGTGATCCAGATCTAAATTGTATTTTTTGTGGAATGGTATCGTGATTTGTAACATTCGTCCACGTATTACCACTGCAGCTATCACTTTCCTGAATATTTGTTTCTTCACTACTGCTACTATCACTGCCCACATTGAAACGCCTGGATGCGTTCCTTGTTGCAAGGATTTCACTTCCACTGGATGAAAAAATGTCGTAATCTTCTGTGTTATCAGATTCAAACGGGAACTCATCAGTACTGTCACTATTGAATGTATCAACTCTGGATCTTTTAGCCATCGTGGATAGAATGGTCTAAGTATGGGTGGTCGCTACGAAAAAAAAAATTGTCTTCAACCGCTCGAGTCCACGAACGACACGGATGTGATGATGAACGGTTTCCAACATTTGTATATCCTAGCATTAGTAGGGTTGAAAGGAATTTAGGATGCACACGGGTTTTCCCGGACTAATTGCACTCGCGCTGTGTCATTAGTCGGAAATGTGCGAAGGATCGTTTATGGTATTTTCGGGGAAAATTGGATTGGGTTTTTGTTGGAAAGGATTTGCCCGAGATAAATAAATGCAGTGACGCTTGTCTGTTGCCGTCTGCATTTTTATTATTTTATGGCCGGGAATTTGTGTAGCGTTACCGCCACATAAGGTATAAAATATGTGGCAAACTTTGCTTCTTTCCTTTGGTAGTGACACTGAAAGACTAACTCGACAAATTGAAATTCGCTCTGACCCTACCATGGTATCGCATCGTAAGTCTACATTATACGGAAGATAAGACTGCATCACTACAAAGTTTCTAATTTCATTGGAAGGCAACTTGACTTCTTACGCTCGTATATCCATGTGTATCTTATCGTTAAGGACGACAGATGGGCGGCTATATGCCGACACGCGTCCGCAACGGTAAAAAGGCTTGGGCAGCTATTTGCCGACACTCGTCCGCAATGGGTTGAACATCAAGTGTTAAAAGCGAACTTACATGTTTTCTTATTGTTGTATTTGGTACATTTGAAGTGAACTTGAAGGAGTAGAACGATATGAAGGAGCCTCTGAAGGTAGGATCACCGGATCCCGTTGGCATTAATCAGACGAAGACGTTCATCAATACTAAACAAAGGTGACCGGAAAAGTTTTCCAATAAGGAATCATGAGTCTGCAACACATGCCCAGAGTACTATTGAAGCCAATCAAGCAAACAAAGTAAAAAAATATCTAGTAGACTCGGTGGATAAAGTTTTCCCGGTAATTATGCTTGGATTTAACTAAGACCAACTAAGTTCTTCCCACTGAACAAAGACATGGGATTAAAAGGGATCAGTCTGGGCACAACAGGTTAAAAGTTACTTCGTCTCGGCAATTGACACGAGCTGAAACTTCTGCACCTTCAGGCTCTCATCCTGGGAAATTAAGCGCACCGTTTTGATGTTATCTGAAACATTCCCCCAAAGTTCGTCACTGAATATATTATCAGGATAGCCAAACCGTTCAATATAATGGGAACGCAGATTAACAATAAAAAGACTTAGAGATGCACAAAGGCTTATCCCGATCCCTAATATGATCGGAGTGGCACCACTTTCTTTGTGTCTATGAACTCAATAAAAATTATTTCTCAGGGAATGTGCTACCAAACATGTTGATCTGCTTTAGTGATAACCTACATCTATCACTAAAACAGTTTACTTCAAAATTAGACCGTGCCAGTACTTGAACTATGGTGGGTTAGGGCATTCAGCCCTTTACTGTAAGGGCAAGAATAAAACTTATTTGAGGTAGGGCTCGGGCAACTGTGAAGGCGCCTGCATCATATTTTCTTGTCTGCTCTGCATAGAAGAGGAACCGACCGGAAATATTGTACGTGAGTCTCCTACAAACATAAGTTAGCGATTAGCTCTATCCTCAATGCCTCCAATAGGGAAGCCAGAGAACTGATGTGCGAGAACAGATATGCTCGCTTCCACTTGGAGGAAATCCCAATGAGGGGCGTCCAGAAATCCTTGATTAGGAGTACCAACGCACAGGTTTAGCTATTTCAAATGAAAGCCATTCACAACTCCCAAAGGATACCATTTTCTAAAATACCAAAAACATTTTCCCTTCAGTATAACGCACTTACTTAACAACGAAACCTATAACAAGCAATTCTCCAACAAAAAAACTGAGAATAGAAGAACGATGGACACTACATGAAAGAGTAGACAATCTCAATGATTATAAAATAAAATATGATACGTATCTTCTTTGCACTACTACCAGAAATTCTAGGCAATTTTAATCCTTATATCAAACTTCAAACCTCACAAACTCAGAGACGACAAGATGGAAAGGAGATAGCTATTTTTTTTTAGGAAAGACATTGAGTTCCGGCAGATCCACACTACAGTTACCTGTAAATAGTAGCCATTCAAACAATTAACTTTAGAAACAATTGACTTATAGCGTGTATTTAGATACCACCAACAGGGAAAGAGCACAAAACGAAACTGAAACTAACTAACACACTGGATAACACCAAGAAAGTAATGATGGGAGACCATTTTGAAGCTAAACACTGTAAGAGAATTTTTCACAAATAACAAAGGCAAACCACTAAAAAAATGGGTCACGGGTTATCACATGTACGTTTTGTATATGGGAATATGGAGCTTCAATAGATTATACAAGAATGGAAAACGGGAACGTTCTGCACGAGATGCCACAGTCATGAACATGAACATAGATAATAATAGCTAGAAGGATCTTAAATAAGACAAATGTAACCATAGTTCTCTGAAGATCTATCCTTTCACCATACCTACCACCTTTCAAGCTACAGAACGCAACCCAATTGCCCTAATCAAATCCAGATATTCGTTATAGTAGTATAGCGGGTATTATAGAGTGGAACAATGTGAAAGAACTATAAGATCTTTTTGAAGTATTGGAGGGCGAATGATCTTAAAATCTTGTAGGCAAAAAATAATAAAGCTAAAATTACAACAGAACGAAAAGTAACGTCAACTGGTCCATTTTGAATGAGTTTCTTGTGGAGTGGACAATAAGCACTAGCGCAGTTAAGCAGTGGTGCTGGGAGACCAAAGTGGAAGAAATAGGCGAATCAGGAAACATTTAACATTTCTGAAACTTTATCAAATACTTTAGGCATGATAAGAAACTCCAATCACAATACTTCTTCAATGAGGACAAGAAAACTTGCTTTCTATAGTAGATAAAACAGAAACAGCATCCGAGACCAGTTTTACAACCACGCAACCCATCGTCTCCCTCGATAACAATCTAGCATTGAGGCCAGAGGAGCTTGAATGCACACTGGCCAAAAGAAAGTAGATCTATGGCTGCTGGACCTCACAATATAAACTAGGAAATGATGAAAGCTTATTTCCAGTACCATATGCACTGTCTCCTTGATAATATTAATAATGTGTGATTGATCCCGTCTTCGCAAAGTATATTTAATCTAAAAAAAATATAAAAAATAAAGTTTTCGTTTCAATTTCGGTCGAAAGTCGACTTCGAAAATTCGAATAAAAATAAAAACGCAAAATTAAAAGGAAAACTTTCTTTTTAATTTTTTTTAGGTTATTAATAATGCTTTTGCTGAAGATCAGATTCCAGTAGCAGGCAGATATATCAGAACCCATTCGCAAACCAAAAAGATGTCTTTCTGACCTCGGCAACTTAAGATCCATCTCATTTCTAAGCTTTTTTTAAAAATAATGACCAAACTAACACAGTCTAACACAGAATCTATAAGTTCATACACGAAAAGAATATCTTAGCATCCCATAGTGTCGTTTAAACAAAGAACAATCCAACTATACCCTGCCTTAACCCACTCCTTCAGGAAGTGGTGAAGGTAATATGAACCACGAAAGACATCAAAGCAACTATCAATATTCACATGCAAATAAAAACGTAAGTCTGGCCAAATCGCCACAGAAATAGCCTGCTAAAATTTATCGTATTCTGCATTTACATGCACTGGCTCTGGTTCTGGCTCTGAAACTATGCAGCCACATAGCCTTACATCTAGGCAAGGCTAGGATGGAGATTACAAATATGATCCCACAAGATGATGTACTAAGTTCCCTCCTCTTCAACAACTTTCCTTAAAAAAAATTAAATACCATAGCCTACTCAAACAACAGTACCCAGCAATATGCAAATGACTTCCTGAAACATGTAGAAGGCACCCATGGACACTATTAATATACTCCGACACAAAGTGGTTCAATTTATTCGAATTGCTTCTTACGTTTTCCGTGGTCTAATGGTGTAGGCGGCATTGAGAAATAATAAAATAAGAGGATTTTTTTAGGAGAAATAATTTAAAAAAAGAGGAAAAGAAAATCATGCGAAATAAAATAAAACTAAGACTAGAATTCAAACGAAAGCATTTGTAATTAGATTTAGTTATTTAGATAAATACTATTAATCACAAAAAATAAATAAAAAAAAATTCATTTAAAGTCTCAAAAATGACAAAGCTGTCATCCATTTGAATTCACAGAAGTTCACGCTTGGGTTAATTGTGTTTAGTTACATTTAAGAACCGTAGAGATCAGTACGCAGGGAAAAAGGAAGAAAAAAGAAAGGCAAAGTTAAAGAAAATGTTAAAGTTCAAGAACGAAAAAGATAAAGCCAAAGACAAGAAAAAATATAGACAAAGTTAAAGCAAATGACAAAGACAAATTTAAAGTACAAGAAAAGGTAAAGGTTGAAATACGTGAAGTTTGAAGAAGAAAAAAGTAAGGTTAAAAATAGTGGAGAAGAAGAAAAAGTAAGGTTAATGACATTTATATGGTGAAGAAAAAGTAAGGTTAAAGATATTTATATAGTGAAAAAAGAAGAAAAAGTAAGGTTAAAGTCCGTGAAGTAAGAAGAAAAAGTAAGGCTTGAGATACTTTATAGTGAAGAAAAGGAGAAAAACCGTTGACTATTTTCCGTTGCCAAATGAAAATCAGCTGCTACGATCCGGGAGGTTTCTGCAATTGTTTGGTTGTAATTTGATTTGTGTTACGAGTTGTGTGTAATTATGATACGTTAGAAAAAGGACAAAGATAATTGCGTTGATAGCGAACTCTTTTATATACATATAATTCAATTTAAGTGAAAAAGTTTCTATTAATACATCTAGTATTCCAATTGAAGTATGTATGCACTATTCAAAGGATAAAGGTAATCACTACACTTGTCCAATTGATTAATAAAAAAACGACGCTGGAATGCGTAATGTTAGAAGTGCTGTTTAAATCAGCAAATCGACAGGCAACGATATTGGTGTTTGTCAGCTGCACCCGGCAGACATTGCGTGATATATTCCACGATATCGTCGAAATAAGTTCGCTGACTTCCGTGGCAACGAATTGGAGAGAAACGTATACCTAAGTATACATATGTAACAAGTAATTAATTTGTTTATATTAGTTTTTTTTATGATAAATTTAAGAAATATAAAAGAAAATAAAAATAAGATGAAGCGGTAAGACCTTTATTATTGTGTGTGCCTGAGTGCTGAGATATGTGTAAGAAGAAGGATCACGGAGTTCATATTCATGGTTTAGTCGTGATTCTTTTAATATATATAACATAACACATATTTATTGTAAAACATTTGTTCGGTGGCTTTGTTGCATAGTATTATCGATAAAACAAGACAAGTCGTATTGCAAAGATCCTAAAAAATTTTATTGATCGAATGCACTTGGCAACTGCTAGTCGTGGAACTAATGCACCTCATTATGTTTCTGTACATACTGCTGTCATGGTGGAGATCAAAATATCTCCACATTGCAATATTGATTAACTGCTAATATGAATTTATTGAAATCTTGGAGTTTTTAAACTTACTAAGGTCTCCACCGCAATTGCCAATTATTAAAAATGGAACATTCTCAGATATAAGTGAGTAAAGAATAATATAATAACGGTATAAAATGAATGCCATAAGCCTGGAAATAGCAGTACTTATTCAAGTCAACAAAATTTGAAATTTACCATATTTTGAATTTTTCCCAGTCGACAATTGTATCGCTTACCGACTAAACTGAAGTCTCGTAAATAGTTTTGGTCAATTTTTTAGCACTGTAAGTGAAGAAGTTAATGGACATGGTAAGTTCATAGTCTCATTATCTACTATAGGGTCGCATACAACGTTGTTGATGGGTACGAAGCGTTAAAACATAAATTCCGACATAAATGCCCTCATCAATCCAATTTTTCCTTTCTCGCGCATAAGGCACCCACAACATCCCATGATGTACAATTTAGAGCTGGAAAGTGCAATTTTGGCATAATTGATCCTGTTTGCTTTTTTTAGAAGGACACTACTATCAACAGTCAACGTTCCATGAAAGCACGCTCCGCCAGCACGCTTTAAGCCAAGCCTCATTTGCCAAGAGGAAATTTTGGGATACTTCTCAAAAACTGCATTGCAGCGGCATGTTTCCAGCCTATTGATGTGCACCGTAACAATAAGTGATAGCGAACTTAAATGAAATTGATTGGAATGAAATTAAAAAAATTGAAATATATGTGAAATTCATTTTGTTGCTAAAATTAAAATAAAATCGAGTATTGCAAAAAATATTTCAAAGCAATATTCAAAGGCGCCCGCAGAGTGCAAATAAAAAGACGACCACTACAAGCGAAGGGAGGGCATAAGTTCATAGAAAGGAAAATTTAATTTTTTTGTGTCCTGACTTGTGCCCGATTCCCTACCATTTATATGCATAAATTTACCAAAATTAAAAATATAATCACAAAGACATTTTAAATTTAATAGGAGAAATTCCGTCGTTAGCACAATGTAAACAAATATTAAATAATCTACGGTTAGTATTATTTGTAAATTTTCATGTTGTCGAACACTTAAAAGAAGAAAACCGTGTTACAAATGTAATGCGATACATTTCATAAATGCCCAGATACAATACTGCGAGACAGCGATACGGGAGTCTCGCATCAAATGTCAACCAGTTTTCGTAACATGCGTTTCTATACGACATTGTACAATGATTGCGATGCGTCGATGCGAGGCGAGAAATAAAGGCCGAATGACAATAGTGCGAGACTGCGATACGAGAGCGCGACGAGAGCCTCGGAGCAAATGTCAAGCAGTTTTCGTAACATGCATTTGTATGCGACATCATACAATGATTGCGATGCGTCGATGCGAGGTGAGAAATTTTCGGAAAATGGAAAATTCCTCGCCACGAGGTGTTTTGACGTTTGTCAAATGCTTTATGACGTTTTTATGAAATTTGAAATTCAAACGCCTTAATGACTTTTTAAATACTAAGGTTATTCTGAATGAATTTTGAGGGATAATTTTGTGTGTCCTTGTAGAGGCTATTATTTGCCACACGAAGGAAAATTCCAAATTCAAAACTTTAAAAAAATCAAAAACAACTGCCATTCTGCGATTCCATTCTTCGATTGAAGAACGTTTATTAGTATTGGACAAACCAAACAGTGGGGAAAGTATTTCCACGGTTACGACGTCGGGAACGGGATGAATCGTTGGTTATAGAGAATACATACGTGTGTATAGCAGAAGCACTGTTTCCCGATCGTCTTCTTCTATACATCGTTCGAGCGAGAAGCGAAGGATAAGGGTCAAGGCGAGTTGAATTATCGAGACAATTGCATTTGTTTGAGTGGAATTAACAAAACGTAAAGTTTGCTTTAACGTAATAATAAATTATGCATGTAAACCGTACCCGATCGGATTAGGTGGTGGTTTAATACAGTTTGTATATTTGTTTCATTTTTTGTGTGTTATCTTTACGGCTGGACAGACTCCGTTTTCTTTTCTTCTTTTCCTCACGATAATTTTTTTTATTATTATCTAATTTTACTGTATTTTTGGTATCCGAATTAATTTATTTTTTATTAATAACATGAATTACAACAACTGACTTTCATATCATCCCTCCTCCGCATCCTCCCCCTTTTCCCCAATATGTAAATTATGTGTTTTTGGTTTTGATTAAGGTGGCCAAGCAAGACCAGTGATCTTTTCCATAGAACCCCGACAGACTGTGCGCAGGCGGCCTCAGAGAGCCACGTAGGGGACCCAAAGATTACTGCCACATAACTGTCTGCGACTGCGGCCGCTATGGTTCGCAACAAAGTTCTGTATTTTTCGAAGCATCCTCCGATTATTCATCGGCTAATTGATTGTTTTATTTCATTTTAAAGAAAAAATATTAACCTCTATGCGACGGTGGTAGTTAATAAGTTGAGAAAGAAAGAAAATTCAAATCAAAACTTAGAAATACATGGTGTCTTTGGTCGTTATTTTACTATATTCCGATATTTTTAAACAAAAAATGTGATCAATAAATATAGATTGTACAAAAAACAATCATACGCTGTTAATAGTATAAAGCATATACCCACTAATAATTTAAGAATACGTAAGAATGTTATAGACATGTTGCTTTTTCGGATAGAAAAAAAAGTAGTGAAAGAAAGATTTTTATATTTATACGTCAAGATTTGAAAATAGTAGTTATTACGAAATAAGGCTATATAAATCGAATTAGCCCCATTTTTAACCATCGTTATTAACGCTACAAAGTTTGCTCCATACAATTTGAACGCAAACAGAGTTCGTAATTTGAGGTTAGGAAAATTCAAAATCAATAGAAAACAAATAAAAAAATTAATTTTTACACGAACAAATTTGCTTCCTACCTCAGGTAGCTTATTTTCAGAAGAGAGTAGCTGTTGAATATCATAAACCCACGTTTGTTTAATTGTATAGTATATATTTTTCGCTATTGAAGTAAGTTACTGTTACAAATTTAATAAGTACACTGAAGAAGAGACATTAATATAAAGTTGTTATCAACAGTACGGCTCAAGGGTGTTTTTTGGGATAACTACCACTCAAGTGTTATTAACTGTATTCAGTATTCAGGAGTATGTTAATCAGTAACGGTAGTGTTTTCTAATGATCTCCGAAGAATTAAAGAAGAGAGTTGCCTTTGAGGATTCCAGAAAGGAAAATTGTGAAACAAAATGGATGGACGAATCTGGAGCCATCCTAGTTTGATTATTCAAAAGGAATGTCTTCCTCGTTTATAAAACTCAAAAGTTTAAGTTCCTTTATAAGGTATTTTCAATTTCAGTTCATTAATACACTCTTGAAAGATTCAACCAGACGAACACAAACACTGTAATCACCTCCAAACAAAATACTTCTGATTTTGAATAATTTCCACAATTCTGTAATCAAGTCTTTTTTATTGTTAGGTGAGATTAGTGAGATCAGTCAATCAAAGTAAGATTGTCAATCTAGTCAATCGCATGACATGCCTCTTCAAGTTCAGTATTTGCGCAGTCACTGTTTAGGAATTCCTTCGGATTTAGAGGTGGCACAATATAAATTTTTTCTTGACGGGGATGCTATACGCCCGACAAGGTTGTATTTCCTGAATTCCAAACTATTGTTGAAATTTTTGAAAAACTTCTGAAGCAGCGTGAAAGTATATTTGTTATTTGGTAAGACAAATTCTAAATTGCATTTACTTTTATTTAGACGTTGTGTATTTCAATATTTATTTACAGTCCTTTCTCTTATGAGTTATCGCAACCAAGAAACCTAGTGTCCTCAACAACCCATCATTGAATTGACCGAAGTCGTTTCTCGGTACGGGTAGAAATCTGATTGCAATGCGTGATTTTAAGTTTTAAATAGTCGACAGCAAGGAACAGTGACTACACCGAAAATCTTACGTTTATGCATTCATAAGTCCTTGTAAAGCATTGACTTCAACGTGCCATCAACCTGATCGACGATACAATGATACAACGACTGACAAGTTTCAGTAGTTCTAGAGAATCTTGAAATAATGTTGAACGAAGTACAGTTCTTCACTGACAATTGATAGATTAATATTGCTACTATCGGACAGTCGGCATACCATATCAACAAGAGCGGTCAACTTTGCCTTCAATAGGCAAAGTTATGGTATTTCGATGGAAAATGTTTACGAGCATATGCTGATTTATACAGAATCCCTGAAGTGGGTTGGAAACATCATACATCAAATAGAAAACGCTATTAAACTGCCAACGTGATGAGGGGCTGTATTTTCAATTATCATCGGGAGTTTTGTTACTGTGAGCGAAAATTCCAGTATATCCAGTATATATAAGAGGCAATCCACCTTATCCCATGAATTCCCAAGGGTGAAAAAAATATTTTTTTATAATAAAGAAAATATCATGATATAAAATTACTGAGTTTGCCGTTTGTCTTGCACAAAATGTTGCGTAAACACAACGTTGACTATAGACATGCCAGCTGAATTGTTGACGTGGGTGGAATTTTTCGAAGCAATGAGCATAAAGATGCACTTGACATTTTTTACACATGTAAATTGTTGTACTTTGCAGTATCGGCATCGTCTTCGATGTTTACCTACATGTTCTTCGGTGACATGACCAATATTATCGTGGCGTTATCAGGTGGCATTGCGTTCTTCGATGGTCTCACTAGGTTTGTATTTTGACTACTCAATAAATACAAACCTCCTACACAGTGCGCTTCCTCAGTTTTCATCGGCAATGTAAGACTTGAATTCCAGTTGGCTCAATTTGTCCTTAATCGCCATATTGTAGATTTTCCAGGCGTTCACCACAACACTGTAAATCAAGTTGTTAAAAAGCGACCCCACCACTTTTTCCTCTAACTTGGGTCCTGTAGTTTGCTATTCCATTATCATGAAGCTCTACACCTCCCATTTGCTTGTTAAAACCTGCTTTTTGTTGGGGCTTTTGTACATTCACCATTTTTTTAAGTTATCTGTCATAACACTTTGCTGTAACCATTGGTTCTATTTTGGCATTGTTAGTTGCCAATGTTACTAGAGAACTATCATGCCATCGTACTGACATAACTTCATGTTTTTTATCGAAGCAATAGTCGAATGATCCCCTCTCTTTTTTCTGAAGACTTTTCGTAGCTACCAAAGTTTTGATCATTGTTTTCTTTGATGGTAGTAGTGGAGAAAAAGCCTCTTTGCATGGAAAAGAATGCAAAACAGTTTTTGAGAAGAAAAAAACTTATCAAAAAATACGCGATGTTTCCTTGGATCCTGTATTAGTGACAATAAATTTAGAACGGTATTTTCTCCTAGACCCAATTCACTTCTATTGACGTAAAAAGCTGCTTTATATATAATATAATTATATAGAATAAGATATTTTCTAGAAAATATTAAGACAATTGGTAAGACTGTTAATAATATAAATAATAATAATATATATAATAAATCTGATAATAATACATTGGTAAGACAATAAATCATTTAAAGGATCATTATTTGCTTATTAACTACACTAATAATTGAAATTATGTCAGCGAAACATTTGCAAGAAAGAATTTTTAACTTCTTTTTAAAATTATTAACAATTTCCGATTTCAATTTAATACTATTTGTAACAAATCCAGTCCAAATGCCCTTCATCAGATAAGATACTCCGATCTCAGGGGAATTCTGTGGAAGCATCTCGAAAAAAGGAAGTGAATGTTTCAATGAATTGAAGGGAAAATTCATTTGAGCGGAAATAGTTGGAGCGGAGCAACGAGTGGCTTCTAAGTGAAATTTTGCCCGGAAAGGAGCAAAAAGTATAAATATTCTGTGTCCACTGCGTTGTATTGAGTCGTACAAACTTCAAAACAACTCACCTGTCACTCTAATAACCCAACAAAGACCAGTATGCCATATTATTTATCATGCTAGGACTCTCTTTGCACATCAGTTGGTGCCTTCGGTTGGAGAAGTCCCTTTTCCAGTCAGAGGGAGCAGAGAAAGTAGAAGTTACTTTAAAACTGGCTGCTCTTTCCCCTGAGTCAGCAGTTCTTAGTAGTCTAACAACCCTCTCTTTGTCATAAGATTTGCTTTGTCATAAGAGAACACAGCTTCTTTTGAAAATTGATGAAATTATCGCATCCATCTGACTTTGCAGCGCTTCCTTCGTGCGGAGAAAAAACTCTCAAGATCCGTATTTATGGCAAAATGTCAGCTATGATTTCTTCCAGTACCACGGTTTATCATGCATCCATTCTCATTTCGTATCACTCAAACTGCGCTCAGTTTCCTAAGGTCTTTTGAACGTCTATGAATCGAAGCCTCCACGCTCTGAATAGCCATTCTGTAGGAAATGTGAGAAATTTTTTTACATTCTGTAAGAATTGTGGAAAGTTCCAGCCCAGCGTCCCAGCCTGTGAGTTGGCACCTGATGAGAAGCGGCAGGGACGCGTGTTCGAAACCAGCTTGAGCTCTTTCCACAATTCTTTATAAATATTAAGTTCACTATCGAGGTACTCGAAATATTTGATCAGAACTTCCGCTCACATGAGTCTTCGCTGAGTTAGCTTGGCAAGGGTATAAATCACTTACAATGTTGTATGTGAAAATGGAAAAATTGATCTACCAAAAAGTTCTGAAATTGATAAAGCCAGACCAAAGGCAATTTGGAATATAGGAGAAGTTCAAAGCTGTAGAGCAATATTCATAACTAGTAAATAATCAGTCGACATCCACCTAAGCTGGTAGTGCCAATCGACGCGTCCCACCCTGTGAGTTGGCACCTGATGAGAAGCGGCAGGGACGCGTGTTCGAAACCAGCTTGAGCTCTTTCCACAATTCTTTATAAATATCCTTCATTTCAATATTTCTTCTACAAATCGGCGTACGTTCGGTCATGCCCTTGTTTTATCAGGTGAACGTTTAGCAGTTGACGCCTGGCCTTTCTTGTTACTGGTGTTGGTCCTGCTGTTTGAGTTAGTTTTTTTTTTGGTTTAAGGTCTTCACTCAAATTTTTTCCGAACGTCTAGAACCTAGAAATCAGATTCTCGCTTTTCTTCCCTTCTAACTACAGCCGGAACTCTTTGCCTTATCTTCAACTAGTAGGACTGTACATGCTATTCTTCTTCCTAGTTAATAATTTTATTTGAAGATTGAGTTTCAGTTGTTTTCTTTTGGCTCCTTTTCTGTTTTTAGCCATCTGTGGCGGGAGTATTATACTGTGAAAGAGTGCAGGTTTCAATTGTTGTTTTGGTCCATTTACTTTACGCTCAGGCTGAAGTTTAACAAGTTACAAGTTTTCGTCGCTCCTTCGAGACTTGCTCCGTTCTTTTTCGTTCTCCACCAGTTTTCTGCACTGAAGTGTTCCGCGTCGAATGGACATGTTTGAATGACATCCACAATTGAGAGGACTCTTGTTCTATGAGCGAACATTTTCGCCCTTTCAACTTGATCGCATATAGCATTTCACTCTTTAGTGATACCCCAACTAGAAGCCAATAGCGACTTATCTCTTGCGTAATGGCCGGTGAGAATCCCGCATAAGGTCGAGTCACCCTCACACGTTGGGGTGCATACCGAAACACTGAAATTGTTTTTAATAACCTCAATCATAATGGTTTTGTGTGATTTTGTTTTGGGATAGTTTCAAGGGCTCAGCAATGTGCTTAGATAATGGGCAGCATTACCTAGGCTCACATCGCGCCAAATAAGTGCCCGTCGGGAGGGAGACGATATGATACTAACAACTTTAATAATAATATATAAAAGACAGGAATGACGTTGTATACTCATCGATTGAATTTCAAAAAACTAGTTCGAAGGAAACATTGAAATAGACATCAAACAATGCTCACTTTTTGGATACTTGATGATAACCGTAAAATTCACGGTTCCTAATGACAAGAATCGAACTACTGATCAAATAGATCTCCATTTGTTAAAGTTAGAGTAGTTGATATTGAAAACAATCAGACACATCGTATAATATTGAAAGAAATGAAGCAACACGCCTTCTTCTCAGACCATTCAACAATATTTATCAACGATTTCTAGTTAAAAAAAAACAATCAACAAGGTATCAAGGGTTGTTGAATTACACTGCATCTAAAGAATGTACAGATTCACACCATCTGTACTACAGAAATAATAAAATCTAGCACTGGGTGCAGAAACTCATCGAGTAATTTCCAACAGAGCCCAAATGGCGTTTTCGTGAAAGTTAATATTATATTTCGTAAGAATTCTCGTGTGAAGGTCCCCAATCTATATATCTTTCGTAATGGCTACCAAACAATTCAGTGCTCCAGAAGGTTTGGTGTATTTGGACATGAATTGATATTATATCAATTCTGACGTTGTTCTGTTTTCTGCAACATAAAATTTGCAGTAAAAAATTCTGTTTTCTTGCAACCTCCATAAATTTTCAAAATTCAAAATAACAATACATGCAAATTATAACGGCATCTACCCTACATGGAAAGTATAACGGAGTAAACCGCAATGATTGCTTTCTACCCTTACAAGGAGTGCTTTGACGAGATAAGTGTCCACTCTTCTCCATAGAATTCTAGCCTTGTGGTCGAAAGAAAAAACTTACGATTTTAACTTGGAAAGGACATAAATCCTGAGACGAAGGAAGAGTAGTAAGTCTTCGGAATATTTAAATATTGTCCTGGTGTAATCTCCGGATAGCTGTATGTAAACTTGCTTTTATTAGATATTGATTTAAAGCGAATGATAATTGCACTGCATATGACTGCCGGACCATGCAGCTTTTGCTGACGACGCGTTTGGCTATCTACATCCGTCTTCAATTATGGTTTGTCTGTCATGGCGTAAGCTTTAAGATTTCTTCTTTCTATTTCATTCCAATGAGTCTAGTCTCCGACCATGTGACTCTGTAGGTATGTACGATATTCGAGTCAGATTTGCTGCGAGTGAACGATTTTTTAATGCATATTTTGACGCAGTCGTTAGATGTCAGTTGATATATCCAAGCATTTTTGCATGAGAGAACTTTTGGTCTTTGTTCGTTTGCAATGTCGTCGCTAGTTGCAGAAGCCAATAGTTTCACATGTGAAAGTACTTTCATTTTGTCCTAACACGCCCTATCCGTATACTTGACTGGAGCAAAACGTGATAATAATAAAATTATTGAGCTACATTCTCTCCATTTCAGCTGTTCACATGCTCACTTCTTTTCGTGACTACACTTAATTAGTGATTTTACTCGCATGCTTTCTAACCAACAATAACATAAAAACCTTAAAATATTAGCAATCTAATACATGAATCGTAAACTTAGCTGCTGCCGGTAACATTTTATTTCATGCTAATGTTTATTTATGTTCATATGTTCAATATGATGTAGATTTCATTACATTAAACGGTTTATTTAACAAAAATTTAAGAAATTAACAAACCATAATGCTTAGAAATTACAGCAAATGAATCCGAAATTGCGTATCTGTCAAAATTGTTTGGAATGGCCTTAACTTAATTCTTCGTTAAACGATGTTCGTGCAGACTTAACATTCCTGTTAAGTCGATTCTCCTGTATTCATGGCAGTAAAAGATTGTTGATGATAGCACACTTAATATTATTATATTTTTTCATCATCATATTATTATATATGCTGATTCAAAAAATACAGGAGCTTAAATAAAAACAAGCAAATATGATATTTGTTACCACCATAAGTTTGATTACCAAATTTTGCATATTCATTTATGCTACAATTTGGGAATTTTTATCAATGTGGAGATGAGTTGTATGAATGTGGGAAAATTTAGGGATATTTCAGACAGAAATTTTGACCAAGGGCATTTCTACATACCTATTACATCTATCTATGTTCTATAGTACGTCAATATTAAAAAGATCTATATACAACGATTCGACTTT
The DNA here is from genome assembly GCA_954870665.1 of Stratiomys singularior. Taxonomy (NCBI): domain Eukaryota; kingdom Metazoa; phylum Arthropoda; class Insecta; order Diptera; family Stratiomyidae; genus Stratiomys; species Stratiomys singularior. Next base: position 67,146,341 of record OX940877.1, read on the forward strand.
CAGTTTTAGTGCCGTGTTTTTTTGAAGCATTTGTGAACTGTTAGTTTTTTGGGTCAAGTATTCGTTTAGATAATATAGGGATCTAGATAAAAAAAAAACAAATTTTTAGTCAAGAATTTCACGGAACAATCCGGAAAAAGAACAAGAGCTGTTCTTCGAAAATCAAAGAAATTGGTACAACCACGCCTTTCAACTCATAATTAACCGATAATAACATTAAATTTACATTTATTGATTACTTACATCAAATAGTAAATGTTCAAATGAATCGCGTCACTGGTTTTTTTCTCAAAGACAAGTGGCGTTTTTGACGCGTGTTCGAAACCAGCTTGAGCTCTTTCTATAATTCTTTATAAATATTATCTTCTTTTTTATGGCCTGTATATCTCTATTTGTTTGAGGATGTTCCTTGAAAATTTTAATAATTTTATAAGTTATTTTCCTTTAAATTTAACAATAAGGTTCGTATTTTCCATTATGAATGGAGGGTTCAAATTAGAGGGTTTCTTTCGTCTTAATAAGTAGTTGCCGCGGTATATAGCAAATGTAGTAATCTAAGGCATATTTAGCGAACCATTAATGATAGGTCATTATTTCGTTTTCCGACTGCACGACATTGCGGAATGAATTTTGAAAGACGTTAACTCCCATTTCACTTTAATTATAAAAGTCGCTCAAGTTTGGGTTTTCATTACATAATGATAAAACAAACACCATTCCCGTTGGTTTTGACTTGTACAAATCTAAAGTCAGTGACCCGCCAAAGCAGAAGATGGATATCCCTACACGTCAGGACCTCACATTTTTCATCTCTTCTGGAATCGCTCGTTGGAAGATTGAAATGTGTCAACTAAAGTCTACTGGTAATGATTCTTTAGCAAGCTCTCAGTCAAAGAAGTTGACATGGACCACCTGTCGCAGCTCACATTTCCATTCCAATGAAGCAATGAATAGATTTTGTGAGATCTTTACATACAGTTCTTAACAACATTAACATCAGCGGCGTTTTTCCTTAAAGCAATAAAGTCTTTATAATACTTTTACAAATTCAATCTACATCTTTCTATAGTTGTTGCCCAGATCCTGCAGAATGCCAACACTGCATCAAGCGAAGAAACCAGAAACAATTCTTGTGCAACGCTGACAAAGCTTGTGGATGCACGTGTGGATTGCGTTATTTTGTATTCTATGGATTTCCGAAAATTACATTAAAGATTACCATGCTTCGCATGGGTCCAGGTAAGGTGCTTGTTTCCGTAATGGATGCACTTTGAATGTCATCTGAAAGAAAGCTCTATTGAGAAGCGGTCTGTATCGTTTCTTCAAAACATAACATGTGGATTTGATATAGGTTACTTTTTAAAGTTACTTTTTAGAAGCGCAGCGGCAGAGCAAATTTGCACTTTCATTTTTACTACCAGTGCTGTCACAGTTTTTGAACTATCTTTTTATATTTATTATTCCTTAGCTGAATTTTTTTTTATTTATTGACTTTTATTTTATTTACTCCTTTTTATTAATATATTTATGAGTTTGATTGATTTTTTGAAATTTATTTCTAATGAATTTTATGCTCTTATAAATATTTTTTTTTAAATTGATAGTAATCTCAGATTTTAGTGCCAAAAAACAATTCATTAAATAATCTTCGAAACCACAAAGACGGCATGCCCCCTTTCTTATGTTATTAGAAATGGCCTAACATTTTTGGATATATATACAATTTTCATCACTACGTAAAAATTGTGGTTTGCCAATTCCTTTTGCCAATTTCCTCATCATTTTTAATTGACAGTATCTTTCAATCCATCTAGTGCATTAGCGTAGTAAATTCCTGCTGTCTTCATAGCTAGTTCATCTAGTTCCTTACAACTCGTTCGTCGCCGCGTCACCCAGATCTGGGTGACGGTTATGTTTCCGTGGGGGCCCCGTCGCCCACATATAGGTTACACTCTTCTTGTTCAAGTTAACAAGATTTTCAGTTAGGCTTTTAAAAGGAATTCAATGGAATAAGCACTGAAATACAAACACAAAAACACACAATATAGAACTTTTTAATAATTTATTTTTAGGATAACATATTATGTTATACTATGTCGCATGGTGTTCGTTAAAACACTCTAAACACATTTGTGGTGATTTTGGGCAACGGAAACAATAGTTCGTAGTTGGTTTTTTCCATTTTAGCACCACAATTCCCTTGTCATCTTCCTGTGCTATCATTTGACCTCTCTTTAATGGGTTCGACATCACAACGTGGCATAATTTTTTGGTTGTACCGCACAGTTCCAACGACATGCGTCTTGAATTGTAAAAATTTGACTGCCCATTTGTAACTTGCGTGAAAGTCGTCAGCAAATAAAGTGCGTCCTTCATTTAATAATTTATCTGAAAGTTCAATGCAGACATTTTTGGCTACACAAACTTGCTTTCTTCCGCTGGTCTCACGTCCAGAACACACCTTTGCAGACCACGTATACCTTTCGGTGGAGCAGTTTAAAAACTTCTATATCATTTATTTGGTATGTATGATTTTGTTGGTATGTATTGCCTGAATATTAATCGTCCCCTCCAGGGAACCATTGTTTCGTCCACTACAATATATTCGCCTGGTGAAAAAACTTTTTGGTAATTGTCCGTTAATAGATTTAGTAGCGGTAAAACCTTCCAAGTCTGCTACCCTCTTCTATCGTTTCGTTGTTTGCAAAATGCAAGTTTGCCAACAGTGCAAACCAGTTCCGGAACATCTTGCTGCGTGGAAATAGGAACTTGTAAATAGTTAAAGTTAGATTGACCAACATCTAACGAGCGGTGTCTAAATTAAATAAATTTTGTCATTTCTACGGAAGTATTGGGTTTCCATATGTTCAATCGAGCATGCTCAGCTATTTCCCGTTGATTCAATTTTTGCTCCGCATATCTATTAGTCTCTGTAACTCATAGGCTTATTATTTTCCTCTAAAAAAAGCAATAACACTTTACTTGCGCTAATATCAGACAGCAAATATCGTCGATGTCTTCACTCACATATTATTCCTCGGTTTCGGACTTTGAGCTCGGTGAAATTCTATTTGTCACTTTTCTTCTAAAACTCACTACTTCATCATCACTACTCTCTTCACTTTCAATTATATTTTTACGCCGTCCATGAAATTTTTTTTATTTTTATCCTCGTGGTTCTTCAGTCGAAAGCTCGAAGAGGAAAATTGGCCCTGGCACACTAGGCACTGGCCAGCGTTGTCGCTTTTGTTCTGGTCCTTTCTGGTCCTTCGTGAAGAGGAAAGGTTATTAATAATTGTATTTATGATCATTCCTCTTTCAGGTTAGAATATTAGGAACTTGAGGATTGTTTGTGATGCTAGTGATTTTGTTTGTGTGGTTTTGTTGATAATGTTTCATATGATGATCTTTGCTTGTTCAAGGAAGCTACAAAGTGCACCAATGAGGATGTTATAATTTTTTGTTAGTAATTCATTCATGTTGTTGTATTTGTTAAAAAATTCAAATTTTTTTTTTTTGTGTGTGTTATATTCAGTGCAATTAAAGATTTTGTACATACCTTACATGTTCCTTCATGTAATTCCAGATTTCTTCGGCTTATTTTTTATTGTCTTTGTTGAACTTGATGTTTGTTAATGTGGTATAGGAGTCCGTGAATGGATGGCAGTTTGAATTCGTGGAGAAATCTATTTCTGTGAGAACCGCACGTATTGCGGCTAATTCTGCATTGACGACTGTGACTGAGTTTCTCAGATTGTATGAGTTAGTGATGATGCTTATAATTTCTTTGTAAGCTACACCAGTTGTAATTTCTGAATTTGTTAATGTATTGATAATTCCCCAGGATCTCTTGCAGTAGAGCCGCGGTGTTATTATTCTTTTGAAGGCTCTGTTCAAGATTAGATTAGACTTTGTGTGTTTAATTAGAGAATTTCCATAAGTTGTCTGATTTGTTGTGAGATTCTTATTTTATTTCTATGGGTTGTTCTTTTTCTTTTGTGTTGTATGTTGCGTATTCTACTAATTTTTTAAGCTTCCGGTGTTTGATACATTGATTTCTTCGTTATCTTCTATAAATGTGTTAATGCCTTCTACAAGTTTGGCTGGAATTCATTCTAACTCGTTGGTCTTATGTGAATTATTCGTTATACGTTAGACTGTTTGTGTGGTTACTTCCGGTGACAGTTGTTTTGGTTGTTGCCTAATATTAATATTGCTATGTATAACATTCTTGATTGGCATTGCTGTGATTTGGGCATATGTAACTTTCATGAATTTTTTTGAACGTCCCTTAACGGCTTTCTCTGAGTATTCTTGGAGATCAAGACCTGCATATTTGTTTTTGTGAATTATTTTCCTTGCTTCCGTATTAGATATGTTTATGATGGAGCTAGTTTCTACTTCGCTTATATATTGTGATCATTTTGTGCATTTTAGGTTAGTCACGTCGTGGTCCGTATTCTTGCATAGTAAGCACTTAATGGTATTGCAATTGCTGGTGCAGTTTTGTTCCCCGCATTTAAGACATGTTTTTATTTTGTCTTTGCACAAATTGATGGAGTGTCCAAGCCTACCACAGTTCTGGCATTAACGTAGTCTAAATGTAAAGTGATCCACTTTGTTAATAATATATGCCGTTTTAACATTGTCAGGGAGTGTGTTACCTGCAAATTTAATCTTAATTGTTGTTGTGGGTATGAATTTTGTCGGATCTGTTCTGTCCCTTGTCGACATTCGTTACGCGTCTACTATTTGGATACCTTCTAGGATTGCCCCTCGTTTGTAACATGATTTGGGTATCTCTAGGAATTCGATAGTCATGTCCGTTGGGATGTCACTTATGACGCCATATCTGAATAGGTAGTTACTTGGAATGAACGATTTAATGTTGTGTTGATTTGGTATTTTGTTGTTAATGCTTTCGGCTGCTTTCGGGTTATTGAAGATGACCGTAATTCTGTTAAAGCCGACTTGTTTTACGTCACTTAGTCCAATTTTCTTGTTTAATAAGAAAAATTTCATTGGTATAATTCTGAACTTCGTGTTGTCATTGATCAACCCGTCCATTAGTACTGGGAAACTGTTGTCTATTGAATTTTCCGGTCACAACTTAGGTGTACGTGTTTTGTGGCGAGGTTTGTGCTATTAGCGGAAATTTCGGTTGTTGCCATGCGTGTGTGGTTGCTTGTGTTACATTGTTCGTGCTGAATTGTGTTCTCATGACTCACTTTTGGCATTCCTTGTGAATGGAAGCTTTTCCGTTCAGCCTTGTTCTTGGTGGTCATGTTTGCTAACTTCCTTTTCTTTTGTATTACCATTTTATTCGTGGGAAGGGGCTCCGGTTTGTTCTTCCAACCCTCCAAATCCATTTCGACTTTTGATGGATATCATTGCTCTCTAATGTCTTTGCCCTAATGTGTTAGAGAAGGTTACTTACTTGTTTAGTATTTTTTTGATTTAAGTTTGCACTCTGCAGCTAGGGCAATTGGGATTAGGTTTGGGTACACCATGCGGTTGGAGAATAACTGTATTCCCGGAAAATCCCTTAGTCTTATTGATTCGCTTAGCACGTCCGTACACTATCACGTCCCACACGGAACTCGCAATGAACATTTTGAAGATGTAAATACGCAGAACAAAGGACTTCAACCTCTAAGGGTTCGGTCCAAGGACCTACCGCGCGTTGTTTGCGAGGACCCAATCTCACCAAGTGGTTGACAGATGACCGCGACTTTCTGAGCGCTGGAAAAGTCCCCAAGACTTTCTCTAACACTTGAAACCTTCCAGCGACGATTCCGTTCTCGATGTTCTGCTAAACCGGCTAGTTATTTCGATGCGATATTCTTGTATGTATATCTTGTGATGAATCACTCGTTGTTATTTGACTTGACGTACAGTTTACAAATCGAAGGCTTGAAAACATTAAGTCACCGACCACGCTCGCGCCTACTCAAGCCGTTTGTCGCTCTGTTTACGTCGCTCCGGAAGTCGGATTTGGGCCCCACGAGCAACCCAACCGAATCACGCTGGGCTACGAACGTGATAATCAATCAAGACGATACCTTTCATGTCACAAATAACGGTCGACGTTATGTTGCCCGCCAATTGAAAAATTTTTTCGAAATAGCTGTGCCTTTTTGTACCAATGCATCGATTCTTGCTTTTACTCAGGTTCATAATGGGTAATCGATTACCAGTAACATTCAAAATTTTAGTCAACCCTAGATGCTCATGTAGGATGTTCAGAGTATTTTATTCAGATATCCCTATATTAATCCTGTGATTTTCCGCCTTTGGCCGACGATTTCCCACAAAAGTTTTTCTTTTTTTTTTTTCGATGATGTTATTATGAATGAATTTTGAATGAAAATTTCGTGCATTGTAGTTAATGCTTTTATTTGCTAAACGAAGGAACATTCCAAATTCAAAACTTTTAAAAAATCAAAAACAATTTTCAGCAAATTTCATTTAAAATGTCACCAATTTGAAATTTGTCATATGAACATTAATGTTCCCCGCATCTCGTGCATTGTAAATTGAATGCGTTACTTCTGCTTTATCCATTATACATACTGCAGTTCTTCCTTGAAACTGAAGGTCAATAAATGTTTACGATTGACAAATCGAATCGCCTGCCACACTATGTTCGGGCGGTCCTGACAGATTAAAAGATTTCCTTGGGAAATAGAAAAGAGTTCTCTACACTTGATCTGAAGAGTCGTTTTGAGGATGTATAGATCAACAACAGGGAAAATGGAAGTCTGCATTTACAATTGGTTTGAAATCGTGGAAATTCTTGGTGCTGTCATTTGGCCTTTGAAACTCTGGCAACATCCTAAACTAGTTTGGAATCCGTGCTTAGAATACATGGAGGGCATTATTGTTAAGAGAGAAAATGTTTATCGAAGATAATAGAAAACTGAAAGAGGTACTCCAATGGGTGCAACTGTTAGGCCTTATAGGTAATGTAGAAGTAAGCTCTGATTAGAATGAATTATACAACGACAAACGCTCGAGATAAAACAGAGTTTAGGGGTCTGTTTTCGAGGGAAAATATGCCGGGAAATGTTAGCTACGAAGCTTATCATCCATTTTGACGAATCACCTGTGCCATAGTTGAATCACCTTTGCTTGAAAGCTATAAATCTGCAAAAAAATGTATAGTTGATATTTATGCGAACAAACAGCGGGATTGGCCGTCGATAGTGAAAAGAAAGTTCTTTGGTGAAGTCGAGAAATACCAGAGTGAAAAGAGCTACTAGGTAACCCGAACATTTTGATAAAATTAAAGCAACCAAGGCGTTTAACGAGAGCGCAAATAGTAAAGGCTCGTTCTCCGAAGTGATCCTACCACGCTCAGATGTTTCCGCTTCATATTCCGAAGGGTTACTTGAAAGTTTGACCGAAATGGGAGAATCGTAAATATATGAAATAATTCACCGAAACGTAAATATCAACTCCTTTTTTCGTCCGCCTGCCGGCCATAGATGTATGAGCAATAACGCTTGACACTGATGTTGTTTGGTCGCAGTGGGAAACACGATATTGGACCACTGCTGAAAGGAAAGAGAGTATTCCACAAGCCGAATAGGAAAACATATCAGGTACGAATTGGATAGATATTGGGCCCCAAGAGAATTCTATGCAAGTCCATAATTCGAAAATTGAGAGCGACGACCGATACACCGTACAACGCCGAAAGTAAGAAAATGCACCAAAGAACCCCAGGCTGTCAGCTAGGTGTAAAAGCCAGATCCTAGTGCAGACACGAGAAAGATGTTATTGGCCGTACGCAAGAGAAGATAAAGACCTGATGTTACAGATGCACGATTACAACTCCCACCAAAAACGAGGGAGAGTAAATGAAATGCTATGGATTGGGGATGCCATTCGAAAAAACAATCTTTAACATTGTGGGGCTCTTCCCGATTTCAAATCGGCAAATCTATACACATCCGTCGTTGCAGATAAATGAAGTGATCGAAGACGAATCCACTACCAACCAAGAAGCGATCACATTGCATTGGGCCAACAGATATGGCACGCCACAAGGATGCAAATCGAGAATAAAATTCTTCAAGTCCTAAGATTTTGGCACAATGTATATACTGTTAGACATACGGAAAACGAGAAGCGACACTTTTTTGCCTCATCACCATTAAGTAATAAAAGTAAACAACGGGCGTGTATGGAAAAAATCGTTAGTCTCATCGAAAAATCAAAAATTATCATTAGCAAACAATCAATCGTTCGTTAAAAATTACGGCAATATTCTCAAATTCATGATTGGAAGGCACTAGACTGCCAAAAAAATGTTAGCAGCCATAGCGCGTATTAAATCAATAAATGCGTGCCGGACCTTATGGATGGTGCACAGCACATATGAAACTGTGAACAAGTGATAGACAGTAATAGCGATATTTAGTCTGGCTTAAACGTAAAAGCCAATTATTTTTCCCACCCTCCTCAAAATGGTAGTTTTTGCATATCTGCGATTAATCGGCAATTTTATATTCTTTCTGCATGTAAGGAAGAATATTTATAGTAGCTTTCCTCTTAAGATTTATCGTCAGAGTATTCAATTTCGCTGCAACAATATTAATAGATCCTTTTTTAATTTGACGTAATTTTTAATTGAATATAAATTCCAAACTTAGTTGCAATTGAAAATATACATTCCCTGGCATACATTTATTTCTAATTTATTCTATAAGTTTTTTAGCTTTGAAATATCTTCTTAGATATAGCACTTGCCATGTGGCGAGACCGAGAAGACAGCACATACTGAATATGCTAAAGAATAATACGCGGTTATTTGTAGACTCTGCAAAAGATAAAATAGTCCTCTTAAGTTGTTTGAAGGAGTCGTTTATCAGGTAAAGTAACTCACCGTTTGTGTCTCTCATTTCTTCCTCGCGTTTACGCATTAACGCAAAATCTCGTACGATTGAGTCAGACAGATCTTCTAATCTCTTCAAGTCAACCTCCAAAGGTTTAAGTTTCGCCGCTTCACCAATCTGAAAGGTTGGAAAGAGAAACTATTATAAAATTGCCGTCTAAACATACTGTTAAGGACATTGTGCATTACTGTATTGATGTATGCTCATTTGCTTTCCACAACAAAAGATGCACACAATAAATGTTATTGGACCGAAACATTAATTCCAATTGTGATGCGAGTTTTAATGTCCTGCGAAATCATGCTCGTCTATGTCATTACGAGGAAAGAAGAATTTTTATGCTGACCTTTCATAAGGCAAATTCTTCTCAACCTTGAAACTTGCAATTTCGGACTGCGGTTAAGGTTATGAAAATCTTCAAATGACTGTTAGCTCAATGCAATACGAATCAGAATAATTCGGCTTATTAGGTTGCGAATTGTAAAGCTAAATAAATAAATAAATACCGGGAAATAAATTACCGGGTTTCTTCGATGTCATGTAACATTTAAACTACGTATTCAACATTTCAAAACTTAGCAAGTTTGGAGAACATCTGCATGCATGATTATGTTATACCCACATACCTTTACATCGATATGACAGCCCACGAAATGTTTATATGAAACATTATTTATATACACCATGCTTGCATATTCTATATTTTAATGCCGGATTGAAATGAAAATATCTTTATTACACTTATGCCGGATGAAAATTTAAATGTTTAATCATGTCTGCATTCTATTATTGAAGTACCATCTCTTCATGCATATATGAGTGCATGCATAACACACAAAGTACATCGGTCGGCAAATATATGTAACCGAAAGTAAACATCGGCAAGCAATTCATACATATTAAACTAGCTTGAAACTAATTTCCCTGAAGCATACCCGAGTAAAATTAGAGTATAAGACTCGAAACTTTTCAACTTACGCCTTCATAATTCTTCGATTCTGTGCCCTTTTTAGTAAGAAGTGAAACTTCATGCGCAACTGCCCGTTGATCTGAAACAAAAAAAAAATGATATTACAATCGAACGCGTGGCTGACAACAACTTACGTGGCGGAACTTTCGATATGAAACAAATTTCAAATGTGTCATACAGTTCGGTTGTAAAACTAAACTTCCCGTGGCTAATGTGTTCCTTTTGCGCCAGCACATGACCCTTCGAATCCTTTACCTACAACCGAACTTTTATCAGTACCATTGCAACAAAATTTCATGAATAAACTTACGACGTAATCAACTTTCTGTCCGGGCGCTTCTGAGACAGCATATTCGCCGACAACTATTTGATTCCCTTGCATGTCCTCTTTCAAACATTTTTGACTATTTGCAGGTAAATTGAAAAGGATTCCTCTACACGTAGCAACAAAAACACTAAGAATAAGTGCAGAAAACCACATCCTGACAGAACTTCCACCGCGAAAATAATACGAAAATTCACGAAGAAACCGGTGAGTACACACCACCGTTTCGTCACAACCTGCGACTTAAACAATCAAGTTGACCAGGGAACAGGTGACAGTAATGAAAATTCAGATTCAGTTCAGCTAATGCAAACGCAATCGCGCGTATTTCAGAGGCCTGAAAGCCTCCAGCATACTACTTCTGTTATATACCGAGTCCGTACGTACTAACAGGCCTGATAGCCCCTACGTTTGCTGAGACTCTAATGTAGACTGGGAGAGAATATGAAAATGCCCATGAAATCTGAATAACGCAAATGTAATCACCGAAAATTATGTGATTTTCTGCATTCATCAGAAGCTAAAACCGTTTTTTGGTGTGAGGAGGATGCTATTATGTGTGCATTGTGGGGCTCCGTTGCTACAGCTTCTGTGTTAACCCGAACACCAGTTCTGGAGCCGGTGCATAAAACCTTAAATGACCTACATGAGCACACAAGTCAATCTCTTCAATTTCAATTAGGTTTGGGACCGGCTGTGCTGAAAACACGATGCTATTTATGGCAGGAGCCATTTGTATTTCACTGCCAATAAGACGATTCGCTCACGGAAGTCATGTCAAAAGCGCTTTATTTATTTCGCTTACCGATACATGTGAGACATTAACAAAGAACTCAACATTTGAACACCAGCCACACACTTCGCTTTTTATTACTGGATCATTCTGCTATTTCTCTGAGACACTTGATCCATGTGTCCTTTGTGCGCGGTCGTGGCTTGTATCGCGTAGAACAGACAATATTCTACCACTGGTAAAGTAAAGGCCGAAACACAATACTGCCAGAGCGCGACGAAAGTCTCGCAACAAAAGTCAAGCAGTCTTCGTAACATGTATTTTTTTACGAAATCGTACAGTGATTGCGATGCGTCGATGCGAGGCGAGAAATATTCGGATAAATGAAAATTCCTCGCAACGAGGTGCGTGACGTTTGTCAGATACTTGATGGCGCTTAAATGAAATTGAAATTCAACCGCCTTAATTAGTTTATAAGTAGGAGGGTTATTCGGAATGAATTTTGAATGAAAATTTCGTGCATCCTTGTTGAGGCTATTATTTGCCAAACGAAGGAAAATCCCAAATTCAAATTTAAAAAAAAAAAAAACAAAAACAATTTTAATCAAATTTCGTTTGAAACGTCACCAATTTGACATTTGTCGTATGAATATTATTCTTCCTCGCATCGCGTGCATTGTGAATTGAATGCGTTGTGCAACGACGAGCGAGAATCGCAACGCATTCTCACATCGCCGTCACGCAGTATTGTATCTGGGCCTTAACGCATAAAAAATACAGCTGGGAGATATAATTTGAATAAATTGTGTGAAATTTTTTTCGCGATTGAAGATTAATCTGGTCCCATGTTCGCTTCAAATCAAACTTTCTTAGAAATCTTCAACATTTGACACATCCAAAACCTGGCCGTGTCAATCGCATACTTTCGGAAGTACATTGTGTCATGACAATATTTTTCCCCAAATTTCATTGCGTTTGGCTTTGAGGAAAATTTAAGTCTTGAATGCAAATTTTTTAAATTAATGTGAACATGGACCCACTGGCAATTATAGTTGTTCGGTTAATCTTTCATTTGCATAATAAGCTTAGCTGTAAAGGTGTCTAGAAGCGTATTGAAATCATCAAAAGAGCCTGGGTTATTAAAAATATTTAATAATCCATTAACTGACACACATAAATATCCGCTTTTATAAAATTAAATAAAATTAAAAAGTAGTTGGCATTTTTTAATGTGTCTGACAGAGAGTTGCCGCCACTGAAAGCGTTTGGCTCTCTGCAACGTGATTTATAGTAGCATTCTGTACAAAATATCAAAATGTTGACTTTAATTCTTCACATCATTACCTGCTGTTATCTATTTAAGTTACCACAACTCAAAGTAAATAGCATCCAAACGTTCTTACTTGTTGTCCGAAAATCGTGCAGACATTTTTTCAGTTTATGTATTCTGATGTATGTATGTCCCCCGGGCACTGGCTCTTACTCAATATTAATTTCAACATATGTCTGTTAAACACATTACACATATGTCCAACAAAGGAAATTTCTTCATCTACACTGTTATAGGGCTGCGGATGTTGTAGGCTTTGACTGTGCAATTCTTTGGGGATGCTACTGAAAATTGTAGTCAGTTCCGAAAAGTTCTCAAGACGGCAAATGGCATTGGCTGGTTATTAAGATGCACCGATCAGTACGCTTATTGAGGTTATGTCCATTCGTAAGGGGATTTGTACGCTTCGAACATTCTTTACGGGAAAAGTTGATTCGAAATGTGGGTATATTGGCCCACATCGATGCAGGCAAGTAGTAATAGAAGTCTTAAATCAAGCTGGAAACGAAGGAATTTGTGATGATGCTGCGAAAATCGTGGTGCGCCTAAACATAACAAGTTTGCACAGCCCATGTTCAAGAAGAAGCAAGCAGAGATTTGTTGAGAAGGAATGAGTAAAAAAGTTACTGTTTTTGTACGGCTATTAACACTCTTTAATTCTGCTTATAACGAAATTGAGGAACACAAAACAAAAACAAGAAAAATTCAATGAAAAATAATCAGATTCGGATTTTTCACATGAATCTGTTCAGGTTTTGAACAAGCATAAAAAGTGAGTGCACAATCTGTCTCGGTGCTTGCTCTAAAACAGCATCCATTCGTTTTCCCAAATGGCAATTTTTTGTAATACGATTCCCTTCGATAACATTTTGTTACATATGTTCAGATTTGGTAATGAAGACTATCGCATAAGAGTTGGCTAGGGTTAAGCTGATGAGATGTTCGATACAACAACTATCTCTTATCCTGTTTGCATTCGTTCCTAGTTGAACTGAAAGTCCCTTAAAGCATTTAATATGAAGTTTGCAGAACTTGCCAAGTTTTCTGAAAATCATTTGCGCAAGCCTAAGCAACGATTGTAATGTCAGCAAGGACTGATTACACTACTTCTGATGACTAAACTATAACTAAAACCGTACAGTCAATATGCTTTATGTTCGAATTAACGAGCTTTCTCTGAAATGCCTTGTTTTTGCGTTCGGCACTAAAAAAATATATTTCTCCAGACTTCTTCGCCGCCAAGACTCAAGTTCTATAGTTACAGTTCGTTGCACTACAAAAATCCACATAAGTCCACATCATGCAAATATTTTGTTATATTTTGGCCGGTTGATGTTGAGTACATACCTTCCACTTTCACTTTAGCAGACTTAGCGCAATTTTGGTCTATTAGCAATATAAGAACTTGATGTCCATAACGATGATTTTTTTTGTACTTTGCACTAATTTGTCCTAAAGGCAAAACGACGACAACCGAGAGGATGCTTTACTATTCAGGAAAAACGAATTCGTTAGGCGAAGTACATCATGGGAATACAGTAACGGATTGTCTTACACAGGAACGTGATCGTGGTATAACAATATGTAGTTCAGCTGTATCGTTTACTTGGAAAAATTATCGGTAAAGAAAATCTTTAACATTGATTTGTGATTCTCTAAAAAATATATCAGAATAAATCTGCTTGATACTCCAGGGCACATTGACTTCACAATGGAAGTTGAACAGTCCTTATCCGCTGTAGATGGTGTCATTGTTGTTCTGGATGGAACGACAGGGGTCGAAGCACAAACTGTAACAGTTTGGTCGCAAGCCGAGCGATATTTACTACCGAAAATAATATTCGTGAATAAAATGGATCGACATGATGCAAACTACACTGCATGTCTGAAAAATCTCAGGGAAAAATTACAGGCGCGACCCTTACCGTTATACTTGCCAATCAAGTCAGAAATAGAACCGCTAAGTAATTTATATATTACAATTACTGTTTGTTATTTCTTAAATGAAAAAATCCTTGTTCAAAAGGTATTATCGATTTAGTAAGATTGAAAAAGATCTATTGGAAGAAGGAGACTTTAGGGAAAGAATTCGAAATGTTGGACTTGAGTGAAGCGGACCGCGAGTCTTTTTCCGAGCAACGCCATGAGCTGATCGATACGTTGTGTGAGTACGATGACTCGCTTGCTGAGTCTATTATGTCTGAAAACGGATACTCGCACGTAACAGAAGAAATGCTTAATTCTGCAATTAGAAAAGCAACTTGCTCACAAAGTGTAGTTCCAGTCATTGCGGGATCGGCGTATAAAAACGTAGGTATGCAAGTGCTATTGGATGCCGTTTGTGCATACCTGCCGTCTCCATCTGATAGAAATCACCTTTTCGATTGTTTTGAGTAAGTTAGTGTTAGTGCGACACGTATTTATATTTGTCTCTACATTTGTCCTGCATTTCAGAGAAAATTTTGTCGGAAAAGTTTTTAAAGTAATACACGACAAACAAAGAGGGCCTCTTTCGCTTGTTCGTGTTATGCGTGGAGCAATGCAAAAGGGAATGCGTCTAACAAATTCCCGGGGAGCCTCTGATGTTTTGCAAAGAATGTATGAACCCTTAGCTGACACCTACCGTGAAATTGATAGGGTCGAAAGAGGCGACATTGCCGTATGCGCCGGATTGAAGGTAAATATTAGAAATTATCAACGCACCATGCTAGCAGCATTGTCTTACATTACTTACGTACTAATAGTACTTTCCGTTTAAGCATATATAACTTTCCGTGTATATGTATAAAAGTAAGTAATGTAAGACAAAGCAGCTCTATATATATATATATATCTTCGCAAAATATTTTTTACTGTAAAAATGGGCCCAAAATTTAGTATTTTGTGTTATTCTGATTGCTAGCTTAAAATTCGAATCTGAAGACCAATTGTAAAAAAGATGAAAATAAGCAATTAGAGAAAGGTGAAAGGAAAGCTTCTAGTTAAATACTTATCACTTAAATTTAAAAGCGAAACAAGCCAACCGACACGCTACAAACAAGTGCTACAAACCACGATCACATTTCACTTACACTGCATCAGTAACATTTTCAACGGATGAGTGATATGGAATTTTTCTTGAGAGCAAAATTTTGCATAGGGAAATAATGTTGTTTCTGAAGGAGAGGTTTCTATCAAAATTGTCGGACTAAGCAAAATTTTTGTTCAAAGAAAAAATAATTTTCTAACGGAATGAATTATTAAAGGAAAAAAATTCCTTCCTTTTAAAGGAAAAAAATGTAAGACACAAAATTAAAAGGAAGGTCCTTTTTTATTTTCCAGAATCATATTGCGAAAATGAAATCCATAATGAACAATAGCATATTGTTATACCATCTACGGACGTCAGTCTTATGATTATAATCAATAATACGACCAACGATGCCTTTGGGGCAGCCAATTGGTCCGCAATTTGCGAAATCGAATGCAACTGATCTTAAAAATGCATGTATGGAATTGGTTAGGCGAAGTGAGTCAAGCCCAGATTGTTTGGGCACTTTGATGCATCGAAAATTTTTGTTTAGATTTTCCGTTTCGGTACAATTTAATGTGTTTCCCACACATTATACTTTGTACTTCGTTTCATTCATTACTTGTTCGTTCGTAGGCTCTGGCCTTGATGAGCTAGGTGATGAACCCATCTTACATGTTTGTCGTGAAAGCAGATTTTCGCCATCATTCTAATATCGGCCAAGAAAAATAGATGATTCCCCGCTAACAGTTATTTCTTTTTTTTTTCCACGTACCCAAAGTTATTTTATCACTGAGAAATGAAGATTTAGCTGCCTCTATGTTTTTTTTCGCGTAACAAGTCAAGTACTGCAACATCTATGCTAACAACCTAAAAGTTCTGTCGGAACAGATTCTTTATGATCCGATAAGTTTTCTAACTACCATCCTCCATTCAACTATATGCATTTAAAGAGAGAGAATTCAGAGTCAAGTAAAAGGGTAAAAGTCGCTTGTTACTTGTATGTTTATTGCACGTTTGATGCGCTTGGAAGTGAAATACTTCTTCAAACTCGGTCTGCCTATGAATTTGACCATACTTTAATTTATAGATTCGTGAAACTAGTCCGTATTAGCTTTGCAAGTTTTTATCATGCCAGAAGCTCCTCAACCTTCTATAAACATGTAAATTGAATGTGCAATTTGTAATTATGTGTTTAAAATTCTGAGTTTTGTCTATTTACCCAGTTAAGCGTGGCGACTTTCTGGTAAAGCGCGCACCAGTGTGTGTCGCGATAATTAAGCGATGAAGGAGATAGTCGTCAAACAGAGTAAGAGGCGCTGTTGAAATATTGGGTCAAAAAGACGATTTTATTTAAGAAAATGTACAATTTTATCAGTAATACTTACAAAGTCACTTAATATGAACATATTTTTATACATAATGAACGGACAAAAATTGCCTGCTCCGAAGCAAACATGCTTTGGAATGCTTGTTAACTGTTAATTGTTACACAGAAGACAAGGAAAAAAGGGCGCACATGAGCTCTTTCATTCACCGCAGATAATGAATCTAATATATTTTCTTTAAAAGAGGCCTAGCCCGAAGTAATGTGTCAAACGGTTCCAGGCTAGGATCTCTTGACAGGGGGGGTGTTTAGTGGGTAGTCTGGTAGCATGCGCTGCTAGGAGTCCCACACTCCGGGCGTAAATTGCCTTCACCCCCCAACCCAAAAAAAAAAAAAATATATTTTCTTTTTGTTTTTGTTTTGGTACATCAAGATGAAAATCGGGATAATCAAAGATCCAATGTTACTGCACTGTTACGAGCTAGCTCCCAGGAAGTTTTGAATTCGACTCAAATAATTTATAATTTTTATTTGCTTGTTTCATTTCGTCTTGACCTCTATACATATTAATATATATATATATATACATATATATATATATATATATATATATATATATATATATATATATATATATATATATATACATATACATATTAAAATTAAAGCATAAAATTTAGTCTACGCCAAAATTACAATTTAAATATCAAATTGTAAAAAAAATTTACGCATGACGGATATAGTCGTCAAACATATACTTAACTAGTTAAGGGTAAAAGTAGAACAAAATCAAGTAAAAAAATCATTTGTATTCTTTTACAGCGTCGGAACATGGGAAAGTACAATAAGAAGCATATATTAGTTTAAAAACATTGCATTTTAACTATAGTATTGCCCAGAAAGGCATGCTATGACCAATTGCAGTTAAGGCTTGGAGGCTAATTATGAGCGATGACCATCATAATTTCAGGAGTCAGCTGAACTTTTTTCCTTTCCAATATCGTTAACCTTTCATGTGTACAATGGGATATATAAATCTAGTGTATAATGGGAATATCAACTTCTGTGGATTGTCTTTTTATACACTTCGAAAGAATCTCGCATCTCTTGCATAGGGTAGGTGAGGCTAATGATCTCTGTTAATATGTATATAATGTATATAATGTTAATAATATGTAATAATGTGAATAACCTATTCGGACGCACCAAGCAATAAAGACCTAGCATATTCTACGTCAGCAAACACAGTCATTATGGAGTTAATAATTTGGTGTAAAGACCATCAGAAACGCAAATAAAATGTCGGAACGAGGGTCTGTAAACGAAAATAGTGTGGTTCACTAGGCACTCGTGCTCGCTAGTGAAATCGGAATCTGCTTTGAGATTTGTCTTGTATATTTCAAACTGGTGAGTTTTCGCCAGTTTGTGCTTTCCAACGTGTTTCAGTGTAGGCATACGAAAATTGCAGTTTTGTTTTGTTCTTTGCGATGATATTTTTGTTCGTGTTACTGTATGCATCAGAATCAGAATAGTTGCTAGAACTTATGGGGGATGGAATCAGGACTCTGTACTGTTAACTTGTATTCTGCTATTTCTTCCCAGCCATAGTGGGGTCTATTGTATATGGTTTCCTATATCTTTGAATCATTTTTGATTACATGATTGATTACTATGAACTTAATTGTTGGCAGAATTGTATTTAATATTTTATAAAGAAATGTAGAAAGAGCTCAAGCTGGTTTCGAACACGCGTCCCTGCCGCTTCTCATCAGGTGCCAACTCACAGGCTGGGACGCGTCGATTGGCACTACCAGCTTAGGTGGATGTCGACTGGTTATTTACTAGTTATGAATATTGCTCTACAGCTTTGAACTTCTCCTATTTTCCAAATTGCCTTTGGTCTGGCTTTATCAATTTCAGAAGTTTTGGTAGATCAATTTTTCCATTTTCACTTAGAACTTATAAGTGATTTATACCCTTGCTAAGCTAACTCAGCGAAGACTCATGGGTGCGGAAGTTCTGATCAAATATTTCGAGTACCTCGATAGTGAATTTAATATTTTATAAAGAAATGTGGAAAGAGCTCAAGCTGGTTTCGAACACGCAAGAATTGTATTCATTTAACGGGGCAACTGATCTTCTTCATTTCGCTTTTGAGTCAAGGATGATGCAAAAGTCGTGCACATAACCTCTGAAGTAGACTACGTTGAATCTTTAAACTAGTTAATAGTCGTTTTATCATTAAAAAGATTATTGCTTCGTCAAATAGTTTTACAGTATAAAGGTTAATTATATCTAGTGGCATGGGTCTGCATATATAGCTGAGTTTTAAAAGTTCGGTCGAAGTAGCTAAATGGGTTGTCCTCGATGCCAGTATCGTTATGTGCTGTTTCCAGACTATAGTTGAGAATTGGGCGGATGGCGATGTTGGGTTTTTAAAGGATTCGCTTGAAGAAGTGTCAATAAAGTATTTGGCTCTATGTATATTTGAGGAATGATCAATCGTGCTTGTTTGTGGACCACGTCTTGGGGGGGAATTCGCTTTTCGGCTCCATCATGACCGTTCCAAACTAGTTACTGTTAGTGTCCAACATGATGATTAGCTTATCCCGGCTGAAACTTGGTAGTTGTGGTTTGGAGGCTTGCGAGCATGTTATGCACAATCCGCTCGTGTGCGGGAATAACTTAAACAAAGCTGGCACCCCAGACTGATACTTTTTTCAGATCATGAGGGTTACGATTGTCATATTGTTTCAATGTTCAATTGTTTCTATGGAGACCGTGGAATGAGGCTTTAACGACTTCGATTGAATGTGCTTGTGTTATGGCAGTTATGGCGTCGGCGACTTTATGTTTGTTTGTGAGACACTTTTTTAACTTGCTTGTATCCGTATTTTTGTCTTTGAGGTCGATTACTTTTGCTATTTAAGGCTTCTCAAGATTACAGTTTTGTGTGATTGTTTGCCACTTACTTTTTTTGGCACCGCCTTAGCTCTTTTGGACCTCATATATTTTTTAATACACTTTCACATGACCCCTCAAACCATATAAGCATGTGCATATATAGTATAGTGGCACCTCCTATCACACTCGCAACAGAATAGTTGAAGGTTACTAGATGAAAACAAACACGTTCGCGCTAAAGAATCAGGAAGGTACGCGGATATACAAAATAAAATATTAAACACATTATTTTAAATTGAGGTACAAAATTTCCGAATTCAAAACAGAAAATGTAGAGCTCATATGTTAGCTGTTTAGTCGGATCTGGATTCTATTAAATGGAAGTTAGGAATCATTTAAATAAAAAATTAAATCATTATTTACTAACTTACATTATTAAATTGAGATATACTACAATTTATGTTCAAATTTTATTCACAGAATACTATATCCGGCGATTTGTTAGTTAGCAATTTAGCGGTGATAAAAAATGCTCAAAACAGTTTGAAAAAAACACTGAAAGCTGACAACCCAGTAAGTGATAATGAGGATATCAACGAAGAAATAAATGAAGCATTATTGTTAAAACAAGATATTCCCGATGCAGTTTACTTTTGCTCTATTGAGCCTAGCAGTTTAGCCTACCAAAATGATTTAAAAGTTGCACTGAGTCAATTGCAGCGCGAAGATCCAAGTTTGCGTGTTCATTATAATGAAGTTACAGGGCAAACAGTTCTTGGTGGTAGGTTCCAGTTTTAATTTTTGAAATGAAAATGTTAACCAAAATCTCCTTGCAGGTATGGGCGAGCTTCACATGGAGATAGTGAAATCTAGGCTGAAATCCGAATATAAAATAGACGTAGATCTGGGTCGATTACAAATTGTATACAAAGAGAAAATAGAAAATGAAGGGACTGACACATGGAGTATGCAGAAGGAAATTGCAGGATCCAAGCAAAACGTGTCCATCACAATGAAACTTGAAAAATCGTCGGGTACCAAAGACTTATTTAGGTGTTTTATTTTAATATAAAATACAAAATGAAGACGTTGCATGGAATAATTTAACACAGGTTAGATACAAACCCTGAAAACATGGCAACGCTTAAGTTGATTCGTCCGCGAACTCTTCAAATTATTAAAAAAGGCGCGTTAGCAGGACTGCAGCGTGGACCTCGTGTTGGTGGCAAAGTTATTGAAACACAGATAAAACTTATAAGTGCAATTATTGGTCGTGGAACTGCAGACTCTTTCCTTATGGCGGCTGCATCAAACTGTGTACAAAAGGTAACTAGAAATATTTTTGTATATATGTGAGCTAAAGGGTTGCATCAGCAGATTTTGTAAATACGTGTACTGCTACGCCATCAAAAAAGTTGATTCTTCTATGGCTTTGCATGCTGTTGCTTGGTTTTAAGTTGTACTTCTTATTAGTGCTTTATCTCTTTCAATACGGCGATCACTGCTACTATTGCTAATACTACCACTAATACTACTATGATTACCAATCCTGCTGCTGCCACTATTCCTATTACGCTACTAGAACCAGTAATACATATAAGAATCTAAAACTTAGTGAAATAAAATGTCAATAATTAAAAAACATTCGAAATATTAAATTTATTTCAGATACTAAGCAAAGTCGGAACACGATTGCTTGAACCAATAATGTCGGTCCAAATTATAGCTCCGCCTGAAGTGATTCCTGCAATTGTACGCGATTTGGGTAAGAGACGAGCATCTATCCAAAGTATTTCCCAAATGGGCGATCTCAACAAGGTAAATTTTCCAACTAGGAAAAGATTCATCGGCCTTATAATTTTTGTGTTTCAGCTTATAGAATTTTCAGTTCCTTTGGCTGAAACGACAGGCTACTCGAATGTTTTACGTAAAATTAGTTCTGGCAACGCAAGAATGACAATGCAACCTAGCGGCTACGCTGCAATGAACGCACAAGAAGAAGCTGTAGCCGAGCGGAGAACAATAGGATTCGAATAGCTATGTCTATTGACTTTTTCGGACAAGGTTGGTAAGTAAAAACCATCAGCTAGGTTTTGCCTTGTTGGAAGCTGACATCTGGCCTGAAATGAAGTAACGTGACTTTAGAATGGATCATAATTGTTCATAGCTTTGTAAATAAAGACACTACTGTATGACACCGTTTTTTCAGTCTGGATTTTAATTGTAACTCAATTCTGAAAACAGATCATTTCTATTAGAAACTAGAGTCAGAACCTATTTGAAAATGACGGTAATTGTTGTTGTTTAATTTGTAAGACGATGAGCAACTGGATTAGGGAAATTCGTCGCTGAAGATTGCATTCAATTTTGTAGATCGGCTGTCCGATCTTTCATATACTAATCGTCGTAATTGCAATGTTCAATGGGGTACTACGCATACATTTCATGCACTGGTGTACAAAATATATTGTTGTAACATCACATATTGCGAGAGGAAGCATACCCTGCGAGAGGAGATTTATTGAAAAAATGACGGGGCCCTGAGTTATAAGGGTATGAAACATTACTCATCTCATCGCCATATTTACATTGAAAACTGTGGTTCATATAAAGCCACACAGGTTTTAGAGTTTTGTAAGCTAAAGCGACGTTTGTACTGTTTGGCGATTTTGGTA
Source organism: Stratiomys singularior (assembly GCA_954870665.1). Lineage (NCBI taxonomy): Eukaryota > Metazoa > Arthropoda > Insecta > Diptera > Stratiomyidae > Stratiomys > Stratiomys singularior. The sequence continues at coordinate 67,168,515 of OX940877.1, forward strand.
AACTCTACTAAACAAATGGTATCTCCTTCTATGGTGATTGACGTAGGTGTTCGCGTTGAAATGGAAGAGAATCGTCATCCAAACACGGAAACAAAACATTCTTTAGAATCTAAATTCTAGCAAGAGGTTTGTTTTAAATTAGCTAACGTCAACTTTTTTCACTTAATTTATTTTTACATCATGTTTATATTTTCAATATGGTTTCTTAATTCTGAATTTGAATTATTAAAATTGGGGGGAAATATGATTTACACATATACATAAATCATGCCTTCAGCGGGGATCTAGTGGATAGGTATTTGGGATTGTAGACCACGAAAAGCGTTTCGCGTGATCAGAGGTTCCTCCTTGATCAACGAGTAAGCGAGAAGATTCAGGTATTTGGTAGCGTTCATGTAGTTGAAGTGTGTGTTTTGAGTCGTTATTCATGATTAGTCGTCGAAGTAGTGGGTACGGATGGTAGGTCCCATTTTCGAGACATCGTATGAGTTGATCCATGAGGATTTCGTTAGAGATATCGAAGATTGGGTTTGATGTATATTTTTGTGTGTCATTCTCTTTTTGGATCATGCCATAGGAATGACAGGATTTGTATATCGTTTTACTTGAAGATACAAAAAATAAACCAAACATGAAAGAGAACCGAACCTGATTAATTCATAGCAATTTTAATTTATAGATTTATAGCACAGGAGGATCTTTTGCAGGTGAGCGCCGCATACATGCATGATGGTTGAAAAGCATCGAATGAACTTATGTTACATGGAATACAGAGTTGGGTGACTTTTAGGTTTTTTAGGGTTGTTTTCCCCTTTGAGGACTAGTTGGACCTGATCGTCCGACTCAGGCTTTCTTGGTTAGGCGAGCTTGGCCCTGAATGTTATTAAAACACGCATTTTGAGCATTAGGATTAACTTACATTTCGTGCAGTATTGATGAAGGTTGTCGAAGTGGTGATTGAGCCGTTGCTTGCGTTGAAATATCACAATGTCAACAGGAAGAATGTGGATGTGTGAGGACGATAGGAATGGGTGTAGAAAATCTGCGATGTAGATGGAAATATGGGTGATGCAGATGACGATCCCTTGTTGAATACCTTCTGACATTGATGATTGCCAGGAGAAGTTTTAGGATTTTGACTTTTGATTTATTGCTACTGGGAAATCTTGCTACATATGGTCGAAGTTGTGTACTGACCTTTAATACTGATAGAATAGTTAAAAATACTGATTTCAGCGAGAGAAGCGATACTGGCGAGTAACTAGACTCTTTTGCAATACAGCCTCGAAAGCTTTTCACCAGGTATTCATCAGGCAGGCAATTGTGGAAATGTTATCGTTGACACTTATTTAGAAGTGGTTGGAAGGTGGGTAAAGTCCTAATTGGTGAGGGTGCAGTGGTAGAAAAAGTTTAGACAGGAAAGAGCTTATTGATTTAGTAGACTTTTATTGGAATGTAATTGGGATCTGGTGGGGGCGTAAAAGTTCTTTCTTTTTACGGGTATAGATAAAATGAATTTGTGTGGGAATAAAGTGTAGGAATTCGTAACCGAGTATATTTATTATGAAAACATATGTAGGAAGGGTGTTTAGCGGTTTTATGGAATGAGGGACTGGTTTTTCAGAGTACTGTGCGAAGAGTGATGTGTCGCATAAAAAAGTCTTCGATACTGGGGTAGATATGAGAATCTGATTCCCTGGTTTGCCGGCGTACATTTACGGCATTTACGTACGGCGCTATTATTACGATTTGTTAAGATTATGTAGAGAAGAATCAATAGCGATGTAGACGTTCCCGAAGCGAAATTATCGAAATCAAACGAATATCGTCGAAAGTTGTTTTATCTGCAGCGCCGCGGTCGCCGATATTAGCGTAGTTAGGAGAAAGCAGCGTGAAGTTGGATGAATAAATCTAAGTAGGGCTGACCTCGTAGGCAGGTGGTGAATTGATGCACAGAAGAGCACGTACTCCGAGATCATTACATTACAATAGGAGGATGATTCTTTCTGGTAGGGTAGAAAGACTTGGATGGATTTTGAATTTATGAGCCATTGATTACCACCCGCGCTGTGAGAGTCTTCTGAACAATTCTGATATAAAATCAAGAAAACTACTTTTTGACGATTCCAACATATTGCTAAACGGTTATATGCTTGTTAAAATTTATTTCAAAAACTCCGCATTTTCAGCCTTTTATCATGATCAATGACTGGATTCTTATTGCGTACAGACGTGTTTTTTTCAAGGAATCTTGAAAAAAAAACACTTGAGTCAAAACGTTTATTGGAAGAGGCCTATCTGAAAGTTATCGACCCTTATTTGTAGCTGTATATGAGAAGGCCGACGTCTTTTCACCGTTGAGGCAACCCGAGAAGACAGCAGGTACGAAATTGGCGGCAGTCATCAACAAAAGAAAACACCAGGAAAGCTCCGCAGATGACGAACGCAAAACGAAAATAATAAAAGACGAGTGTGAAGTGACAAGCCTGCGAAAAGAAAACCACGAATTAAGGCTTCGACTACAATCCCTCGAAGATCTATACAACATAGGGATGAAGAGACAAGACCCGCAACCGCAACAGGAAATAAATAAAGAAACAAAGGCAAAGAAGAATGCGAAGCAAAGTAGTGCTGGAGGCACAAACGACAGCAAACAAAATTATTATGCAGCGCTGGACGGATTGCAAGAAGAAATGGAAGTTGAAAGTATTAAAGGTATTTCTAATAAAGACAACATTAATTTTATTTAATATTTGAAAACAAAAAATAAAGGAGAAGAAACCAACTGGTAGATCTGCTGGTCACTCTGAAAAATCCACCAATAAAATTCACACAGACAAAGTTCCGCCAATTAATATTTTCGGACAAAGCGGGAGAGATATGGTTCGGTTATTGGCAGCCGAAAAGAACGAACGAATTTTGAGATAAAAAGAGTTAACGCAGAAAAGTTAACTATCAAAACTAAATCAATTGTTGATTTCAAGTCAGGAAAAGGTACGCTGAATTCTGGGGAAGTTCCAAAATTCACGTATACTCCAAAAAGTGAAAAAATCAGACTTTTTGTTGAGGGGTTTGGACTGCGGAGAGGATACGGTCTAACTACATCAACTGCTCAAAGAAGCTGCACCAGAAATTGAATTCATTTCCGTTAAAACCTTCGCGACAAGAAGATCGACCGTAGAAAAGAAGAATTTACCACTTTACCTTACTGCCAGGTATTCCCTGTTTGAAATACTTGAATTGAACAGGCTGTATAACTATTATATTCTTGCCGGTGACCTTAACGCCCGGCATACATCATGGCTGAACGTCAACAATAATCCATAGGTGTGTTCCCGAACTTAATCCGTTCATAGTTCAGGAGTGAGGTCAGCAATCAATGGGCGGAAAAACTGAGGGGTATTAGCCCACAAGACCCAAATGGCGTTTTCACGAAAGTAAATAGTTTGTTCCGTAAGAGGTCTCGTGTGAAGGAATCGAATTTTGGAGTCACTGGTGATGAGTTAAATCTTCTTGAAAGGGCTGCTATCGAAACTGATAGTACGACTCCGGATAGAAACGGAAACAGGATTATATGTGATGGATTGCAGAAACTTGCCATGATTGGAGCACATTTCGAATTGGTTCATCTACCAAATCCTGCGAGAAGAAATCAAATATTTTCAGAGGTCGTCGAAGCAAAAGTTTCCGACTTCAAATCAAGACTGCACGGCGAGTCAATTCTTCATTTCAATGAAACACTAACATCTGACCTCATGCCGAGCTTAAATCTTATTGATTATTTTGTCAGTTATGAAGACTTGCGCCTCATATTTGGCAGGATAAACAACAAGAAATCATGTGGTATTGACGGTATTCGAAATATAGTTCTCCGACATTTGCCTGAGGTTGCGCAAAGAAATTATTGCATATTGTTAAACAACATGTTGATCAATTCATATTTCCCAAATGAGTGGAAAAAAGCTAAGGTTTTTCCGATCTTCCGAAAAGCTTCTTCGTGCCTTAAAAGCTATCGCCCAATCAGCTTGCTGCCTATCATCAGCAAGGTGTTCGAAGTAATACTAAATAAAGCTTCAAAGGCTCACATTGAGAAATAGGAGTTGATGCGAATTGCCAATTAGGTTTCCTTGCCAGGCATTCGACCATACATGCGATAGCGAAAGTGACCTCAGATATCTGTTGGAAGCTAAATGAAAGATAATGTGTTGGAGCGTGTCTCATTGATATGGGGAAAGCCTTTGATACCGTGTGGTTAGACAGATTAATTTTTAAACTCCTTCAGGACAGGTTCCCCAGACACCTTGTTGCGATGATGTGTAATATGTTATACAGAAAATCATTTGTTGTAACTGGTGGAAATATGACGACAATCCGTGACTTCAAGGTCTTGAATGGTGTACAACAGGGTACAGTTACTGGGCCTCTACTATTTTCAATATTCATTCGCAAACTACTGAATGGCTTTGATTTTAATGTCTCACCAACGCGATCATTGGTAGCGTTTGCTGATGATCTGATCATTTATACAGCAAACCGTAAAGCTTTAATAGTCCAAAGCAACTTCCAAAGAATGTTTAATGATGTGCAGTTCTATACCGATAGTTAGCGAATGAAAATTAATGCACAGAAGTGCGAAACAATATTGTTTCGGACCACGCTAATTTATATGGAAGATTTATCAAACTGCTAAAGTGACGAGAGTCGATATCTTCATATTGAGACTCCTCCGCAATCATATCGCGAGATCTGTAACTGTGAGTGAAATTCTTGAATTTCGTAGCTACAGACGTATACTACAGACGAGTATATTGCAACTTGCCTCGCTACTGGCTTTGTTCCTCCAGAAGCGTTCATGTGTTTAGACATGAATCGATATATCTTTGATTCTGACGGCGTCCCAATTAGGTATCAATCTATCTAATTATATATAGAATTTGAGTACACGAGACCAGCGATTCCATTGGAGATAAGGCCGAAATACTATACTGCGAGACTGCAATGCGAGAGCGCGACGCGATTCTCGCACGCCGCGCCGCAACGCATTCAATTTACAATGCACGCGATGCGGGGAACAATAATGTTCATATGAAAAAAGTCAAATAGGTGACGTTTTAAATAAAATTGTTTTTGATTTTTGAAAATTTTCGAATTTGGAATGTTCCTTCGTTTAGCAAATAATAGCCTCAACACGGATGCACGAAATTTTCATTCAGAATAAAGGTCAAAATACTATAGTGCGAGACTGCGATACATGAGCGCGACGAGAGTTTCGCAGCAAATGTCAAGCACTATTCGTAACATGTATTAGTATGCGACACCGTACAATGTTTGCGATGCGTCAATGCGAGGCGGGAAATATTCGGAAAAACGAAAATTCCTCGCAACGATGTACGTGACGTTTGTCAGATGCTCGATGGCGTTTAAATGAAATTTGAAATTCAAACGCGTTAAGTTTTTAAGTACTAGGGTTATTCTGAATGAAATTTGAATGAGAATTAGAAAACACTATTTTGTATCGCAACTTATACTTTAAAGTGCTGTTTTCGTGTTTGATTTTTCTGACAAATGTTTACATCTTCTTTTAGTTTTATAAATTTTCATTAAACGGCTTTTAAAGCCTTTGGATTTTCTTTTCCGTTTTGTGCACTTTTGTTCAGTTGCGCGATTATCATTTGAAGCATCTGCTGAATCTCAAGCATTCTCCATTATAACTTCGGATTCTGGATTTGATTCCACCATTTCTCTTAAATTCACAAACATCAACGTAGATTATCTTTGCTGCAAATGCCATCTACAAAAACCGAAATGGCTGACAAGAAGCTGTTTTTGAAAGATTATCAATGTTTGTTTGTTTGTTTCGTAATAGTTTGTTCGTGTTCGCAGTAAAATCTGTCTGCTTGTTTTTTCTTTAAATTTGTCTGAATTTAATCTAAATACCCTAACAGCGTGTTGATTGAACCTTGCAATTTCAATTTGATGAATTTTGTGAAACTTTTGAAATTTGGCACAGTCAGTATGTAGGGCTATTTTAACATTTGGGTTGTAGTAAAAACAAAAGAAAAAACAAGAGAAAATGAAAAGTATTTTAGAGGAAAGTGGCCAACGTCAATTGGTCGCAGACCTGGGATGTTGCGGACGATTTTGGAAAGAGAAGTAGAACCCTGAAAAAATGAGCTTAAAGTGAAAAAGGAGTTAAATTTAAGTGAGCTGTAGTATCTCTTGATGTTCATCTATCATAAATATTATTCTTGCAAGCCAGTCATTGTCACATGCTTTCGCTACACTAAAAAGAACGAGGTACGCTCACTGTAGTTACAGCCTATTTCAATGAATAGAACTACTCTCGCCTCGTGAAATTCGAACTAACAACGTTCCTCTGCGATACTGATTTCACTCTAAATAAACTAATTTTAACGAATGAAAGGCACCGTCTACGAATTTATCCATGGAACGCAGAAGACTTACTGGCTACTGGAAATAACATTGTGTCCATTCCGGAGTTTAGTAAAACAATAAATATTGACGATTTTCAAGCTTTCACAAGCTCCCACATATCAAATATCTAGTTGGTTGTATCTGTTAAAATTTACAGTGTATTGTCTGGTAGCTAGAATAGTACTGTATTGCATACAAGGTATATTAGGTAGGTTTCTTATGTAAAGTTAATGTACAAAACTCTTAACTTCCTGTAATTTAGTTAACGTGATTTTGTGATCCAAATACGCACCCAGAAGTTTATTAGCTGATCATATGATCGAAGCTGTTATCCTGCGGGATCTTCCTCATCGGCAATGTTCTACAAAAACTGCAATTCCAGAGTGTGTTGCCTTTGCCATGCACTATGCCATTAGGAGCGTGAATCGGAGGATCAAGATTTAATTTCATCGTATTAATACTTGGAGTTGCACTAGAAACTTTTGGATCCAGGCTCAAGTCCAGGCTCAAAGAAGCAATTCAGTGCACGTTTCGTGCTATAATTATCCTAGAATCAAGCCGTTGGTCACATTTATTTTCGAGATAATGGCCATACCGCATCCACTGCCTGCATATCTGGTTATTCTGCATACAATTTAGTAAGGAATGCAGAAACTACCAACACGAGGCGTTGTGCTTCCATTTTTCAAATTTACATACTATCTCTAGTGACAAATATGATCGTATAACTACTTTAATCGCTTTGCATTCGCAATATACGTCCATGGCCAAAAAAAGGCGCACGTCGAAAGTTCGCAAATTTTCCACTTCGCTGGTAAAAAATGTTAGGAAAGGGTTTCGACTGATAATAAATTTTCTTTTACCTGTTTATACATACATTTTGCTGCTATAAAAAGACACAGTCTGTTAAAAGATGTCCATTAGAATTTCAGAAATCAGAGAACATCCATCGGAAGTAGTTTCTTAGAAGTTTTAAATATGATGTTAAAGCAAGGACAAAAACACCGTATTATAGCAATAAGTGGAGATACTATTCGAAAAGAAGAATTTCTTAAATAATTGGGTGCAACAAAAGCACAGTGCGACGTTTTAAAATAAAACTTCAAGAAACCGGAAGTGGGAGACCAAGAATCACTACACCGCGAGAAGATTAATCGTCGGAACGAATGTGCCTTCGAAATCCGTTTCAGACTGCTAGGGAACTGAGGAAAGACCTTCTTGAAAAGCTGGAAATGCAAATCAGCAGAAGAACTGTCTCCGGATGCCTAACGAATATGAGTCTTCGAGCTCGAGCTGATTGGCAAAATGTCATATTTTCTGATGAATCGAAGTTCAATTCGATTGGGCTCGATGGAAAAGCCACAGTTCGAAGGAACGATATTCCGATGAGTGCATTCTTTTAACAGTCAAGCATTCACCTTATGTTATGGTATGGGGATGCATAACATATTATGGAGTTGGAAATACAGAAAGAAAAATAAAGAAAATATAAAAATGTCATCTAAGAAGACGTGGTTCCAACAATCGAGGAGCTAAGCTTCCATGTTGCAAACCCACTTTTTCAAGACGATAGTGCACCTTGCCACCGAGCTCGCTCTGTAAGTAAGCCCTTACGTTTTATCTAAAAATACATTCTTATGGTCATTGTGTATTCACAGGTAACACAATTAAAAGAAAATCTGGGGACAGTATCGGCGTCCTGGCCAGGACATAGTCCAGACTTTAATATCATTGAAAATTCGTGGGGAGTTATGGAGCGAAAAATCCAAGAGAAGTCTCCGAAATCCACCGAGGAGTTAAAAATTATTTTAAATCAAGTGTGGCACAATGAAGAAATCAATAACTAGATCCAAAATCTCTATTTTTCAATACCCAGAAGAGTGGAAGCTGTTTTGAAGGCCAAAGGAGGATCAACGAAATGCTGAAAGAAAAGAAGAAGAGTATACAGAAAATTCTTGAATTTTAAGAATATCTAAACATAATAAAATAACAGAAACCAAAAAACCAACCTTTTTCATGTTATTACCCTTTTTTAACAAAGGCCAAACAATTAGATCTTGGGTTTTTCCACCTTTTTAACCGAAATATGCCTGTCCGCTAGCCCTAACACTTTTTCTTAAAGATTTTTTTACAGAGGCTATAGGGATCAAATAATATTTTTTTTATTTTATTAAATTTTGCATGAGTAATGAAATGCTACTTGTGCGGCTTTTTTTGGCCATGGGTGTAGCTGCATAGAAACTCGATGAGTCCTCAATGCAATTATCGAGAAACATTGTTCACAGGAAGTTCTGTGGATGAACGCGCAATTCCACACACAAAAAATGAAAGAAAAAAAAATTACAAACCGATTTTAGAGAAGTTGTGATAAATTTGTGGGCTAGTGCGAAAAAAAGTATATCCCAAATGGTTACACCACAGTTATGTACCACTGGTTATAGCAAAAAACGAAATCAACAATTCAACACATCGTTGAAAATTAAAAAAAAAACGGGAATTGTGCAATATAAAAGGGTTCTGGTCGGCATCGGAAGTTAAACAAAAGGAACGAAAGAGTTATTTTAAGGGCTCTACGGAAAAATTCAGGAACCAGTGGTGAGAAAAGAGCATAGAAGAACTATAACAATAGTGCAGTGTGCACGTTTGTTGTAGAATTGTGCAAATACTTTGTGCATACATGGCATTTTTCGAGGATAGCAAAAAAAACCATTCGTTAGTGAAATAAAAAAACCTAAAAAAATGAATTAGAAAAAGAACTCCACAAAAATGACGACTTATCATTTTGGAAACAAGTAGTCTTTTCAGCTAAAAGCCAAGTTAACGTTTTTATTTTCGATGGTCCATCAAAATTTTTAACACCTCCACAGCCAGTTTTACAGGTTGAAATGCCTTGTGTTAGTTCGCTAAAACCACATGTTCTTCCGGATTCAAAGAATAGTTCGGATCAGCTTCCAGACCGATGTCGATCGATACTTTGCTGACACACAGCGTGATTCTAATAAATGTAGAAATCATGTTTGCTAGGCTCGACCATCCAGTTTTACAATCAAGTTGTAGCTTAACATCTTTTCCTAATTCTTGCTTTATGTATATTTGCACAGTATCATTTTTAGTAGGTGATCTTTCAAAAAGTTTCACCAATTTCCTAACTTTCTCAATAATACCCGCATATTCTGTATCTAGGTCTACTTCTATTCTGGGCATAGAGCAATGAAAAACATCATCTTCCGAGTCTGAGCCTGAGCTAGAGATTTCGTCCATTTCCATAGCAATCTCATCGTCGTTCTCCTCGTTTTTAGATTCTATAACAGGTTCCTCAACATTAGCTTGTTTTTTATAAATAGTATCTATTATACCAAGTTGAACTTCATATGGCATAGCAGAGCTGATGTGAAAGTGATATCAATCGACCCAACTTTTTTATCACACTTGCCCCATCTGTAGTAATATTGATATCTTTTCCAGAATAAGGCTAAATCCGATTAGCTTTGTTTTCAAAATACTAACACCACTTTTAGCAGGAATACTTCCAACACGAAAATCAGCCCCAAGTTCCAAAACAGAGCACTGCCGTTCAAAAATGTGTGTACGTTTACATTCATGTTTCGCTTGTTCATAGAAGAAGTCCACTCATCAAATGTTAGCGTAAATCTGTGATCATTCTCCTTCAGTTGCGCCAATTCACGCATTATTTTCATTTTCAATGTCATGCCATAATTCATAACTTTAAGTTTAATTGTGTTTGGGTGCATAGGCAGTTTGTGTCCCGATGAATTGAATAGATCTCTCATATCTTTGGAAATACAGAAACATCTAGTCCATCTTTGACTACCATCCTTGATACTTTTTCTCCATAGAAGTATCTTCAACCGGGACGAAATGATCAGTAATTTTTCGCCTTCTCTTTCTTGCTGTTTGCACTGGTGCCGACGATCCTGGTGATTCTGGACTAACATTCGAGGTAGATACGGATACTGTTACCAATTCTATGTTTTGATTAGTAGCCCCAGTATTTGATGATGATGGCGGCAAAGACAACGGCGGGGGTGATGTGACATTCTTCGTTTTCGTGTCAATTTAATGAATTGATTTTAAATGCACATGTAAGCCACGCGGTTTTAAGAATGTTCTTACAGAGTTTGCACTTAGCAGTCAATCCGTTTTCCGCTCTCAAAAAGTATTTCCATACTTCTGACACACTATCATAGTCTTTATAAACTATATCCGCCAACATTATGTCTTATTCCACTCGTAAATCACATAAGAAACTCAATTTTCGACCAACCGCACTCACGAACGAATCTGAGAGACACCTCGTCCCGCGACCGCTACCTCAAGCCGAGTTTTCGGATTCAGTTTCCATCAAATGTCTGAAGTCACTTTTGTCATTGCGTTTATGCGTGTAGTCGTACGGATCGCTCGGAATATGAACTGGTAACTCTGCAATAACTCATATTCCTCGATGAAGGTGTTTATTGAATTGGTTAGTTTCATCTCAAACACCATGCTGATGTTAGGCATCAAATTGGTCGGGCGACAGATTTTTTTATTGAATTGTTCAATTTACTGTGAGTCAAGAGGGTTTTGAACACTTTCCAATAAATCCTTAAGAGTAATTGTTACATTTACCCAAATCGATCCCACAGTATACAAATCACACACATTGAATTAATACAAACAAAGTAGACATAACTATTTTGAATTAAAGTTTCTAACCAAAGTAGGCATTAATATTTTGAATTGAATTAAAGTAAACAAAGTAGGCATTGATATTTTGAATTGAATTACAGTAAACAAAGAAGACATTAATATTTTGAATTGAATTAAATTAAACCAAGTAGGCGATGAGTGATATAAATAGTAGTGAAACTGTCCTAAAGAGGAAGAGTTATTTTTTCGCGTCAAAAGGTACGGACAAGCCTTTGTTTCCTATCACCCAATGTGAGGCTGCATTGGGGTGTCTTTTTGAATACCGGTTCATATATACAATATAAATTGTATACCGGGAATAAATATAAATTAATAAAGTTGGTCTTATTAAGTGAAACAAGAATTTTATTTATCTCTCCGTCTAGGAAACATAAATAGTAAACTCAGGGTTATGCCTCTATGCTTTGCTAGCTCCACCATCAACATCGTATGATTTCTTATGGTTTATCCCGTCAAATGCCTGAGATAGGTCCTCATTAAACACAAGTCTTCATAATGCGGAAAACTACGAATATCGTAGTGTATATAGGTAACAGTAATATAGGTAAATATTAATTTAATACTGTCCATTTGTTCCAATTTCAATGAAAACACATAATTTCCGTTAAATTTTTTACTCATTAAACAAAATGATTCAACATAATCAAAAAACATAAATCAAAAAATGTAAATATACAGCTACATTAAATATATTGTAATCACTACCGACAACGAATTAAATTTCAGAATTATTTCTATGTTTTAAGGAACTCCAGCGATTGAAGAGAACAGTAGATAAGTTACACGACACAGTTTCACAACCTATATCCTTTTAAAATCTGCTCAACCGTCATTGACTCCGCAATCGATTATCTTTCCTGAAATGTAATTGCGTTAAGTGAATTAAATCGTATATTGTACACCAATGGCAGTTAAATACAAATTCATATAAGCTAATTAATATAAATAACCCAACAAAAGGCTTAAACAATGAGTATCACATTTTCGCGTGATATGTTTATTCAAACAATTTTCAATCATCAACACACCTTCGTTGGACTGAATGTGATTTTCATATTAAACTTTTCACGACCTTCTCGCATATATCGTGGGGAATTCTCAATGGTGCGTTAGACGTTTCATCCGACACACAGAATAGTTTTTGGCTTATTCTCCTAGTACAAATATTTGAAAAGCTTCCATAGAAAAACAGTAAGGGTGTGAGATAACTCCCACATTCTTAAATATTAGGATGTATAAATATATAAGTAATATGAATGTCATAAAGATGCATAAAAATATACTTATATAAATATAAGGATGTGAGAGTAATAACTAATACCGGAAATTTTTCATGCGAGTCATTGTAAAAAACGTTTGTGCTAGAAATCTTCTTCATGAGAAAAGATTAATTTTTCGCGAAGTCTAAATCAACTTGCAATTGCTCGAAAGCTTAACGTAAGTAATCATTTACTGATTTGACATCTTCGGTCAAGTGAATGATATAGTCCTTTAATGATTTCTAAATACAACGTTCTTCACTTTTTGTCTGAGAAAAACTGACTTTTTGTATCTGACGAGGAATAAAGAGATTCATATTATCCCTGACAGTCTGGCTTACAGCTGCAATATTTAAGCTGTATGAGCGCTTAAACAACACACAAAGTTCAATTCATCTGCAACTAATCCAGTTCCCAAATTTTGAAAGAGACAATAAATAAGGCCATTCGTTTTTACTATGGCTGTCCTGTTTTTTCAATTGCATGAAACGTCCAGCGAAGCGGACAATCATTTCGATTATGATTTAATTGTACTTAAATATGAAATTTAATTGTTTGATGTTCAATACTTTTTGACGCGTGAGTCGTCAAGTTTCTATATTTCCATGACGTTTTGTCACACTGTTAAGCACAGCTACAAATTTTTAGTATGTGTTTTAACTCTGCATTAACACCAATAAACAGCGATAAATATTTACCTCCCATACGGTAAACATTGTAGTGAATAAACGACCCAATACATTATCAACCATTGACACACAGATATGATTGCGTCAATTTGCAATACATATGGACAAAATAAGGGACGTATTTATCAAGGAATTCAGATTCAATATCAATCAATTCCTTGAAATAGCAGTTGTCGTTAGACACAGGTGTTCCATCATGATGAAATGCTCTTCTAAGATTATGAAACTTTTGCAAGTTTGAAAACCAAATGTGCGGGAATTTCGATTCGAGTTCCATAATTATAAAGTTCAAAACGAGAGTGATTACATAGAATAATATATTCTGTTCGATAAAGAAAGCTTTTTGTGCTGGATGCGGCGGTTTTTTCCGTTTCTTTGTTCGAACTTAGCACCGTTTTTTTCGGGATGAAGGGTCTCCGATTCTAGGGAATAGAGTTTTGAATCTAAATAAGATAACTACGTTAAAAGCTGTTTACGCCATTCGTGTTTGAGAACGATTTCAGCCATGTAGAATACAAGTCATTTGAAAGCTTTGTGAATTATCCTTCTCTGCAGCCTTTTCTGACCCTATTTTGGCAATAAATCGTTGAATAGCCACTCAAAGTGTCCAAAAGTCTACTTCTTATTAGCATATATAAATAAAATAAGAAACAACCATCGAAAGTAGATCAGTAGTGCTAAATCACATGAACGTGATGCCTAGTTAGCAGTTCCATTTGGTAATATTCATCGTACATCTAGAATTATTACAGCAGATTAGTTGTACAAGGGCGGTTCAATAAGTAACCCCGATTGACGACAGAGGGAGTTCCAGAGTAAATTGATATTATCATCGTGTACTATCATCCATCAAAGGGCGACAAAATAAATTTCAGACTGATTGATAGGTTAGGTTGCATTTGCCAGCCATTCGAGTAAGCCGTGTTTCGTGATTTTCGCTAAGATTGAAAAGAGCAGTGTTATTCGGGAATTCGCTTCTTCTTTTTGAATTGGAAAAACTGCGTGGAGATAAAAGCAAAGTTTGATGCTGTTTATGGAGACACTTCGTAATCTATGACCGCAGTTAGATATTGGTTCAACGAATTGAACGTGGGCGAACATCCATTTCTGATGAGGAGCGACCAGGGCGCCCGGAAGACGTGGTTACCAAGGAAATCATTCAAAAAGTCTACTATATGATTCTCGCTGGTCGATGGACGAGAGTGCGCGAAGTAGCAGAGGCCGTAGTTGTGCCGACCGGAACGGCAATTAATACTTTACATGATAAGTTGGCGATGAAAAAATTGTCGGCTCCATGGGTGCTGCGATTTCTCACGGTGAAGTTAACAGCCGCATACGATAACAAGCGTATGCGGCTAAGCAGTGTTTGGATCACTTTAAGCGAGATTTGAAGGAGTTTTCGCGTCGAGTGAAACTGATTTCCCCCGGTGAATTTGCTCCAAAGAAGGCGATGGCGGTTCCATCGGCCGGAAAGGTCATGGCGACGACTTTTTGGGATGCGAATGGCTTCATCCTCATGATTTTTCTCGAAAAAAAAGAACGAGCACTGGAGAATGCTACAATGAGTTATTGGACGGCTTTGAAAAAAATTGAAGGAGACACGGTCGCATTTGGCGAAAGATTGCTGTTTTACCATGATAACACACCAGCACATTCATTTGGAGTTTTTGCCGCCAAACTGCATGAATTGCTACCGCATTCCCCGTATTTACCCGATCTGACTCCTTGCTACTTTTTTTTGTTCCCTCACATGAAGAAATGGCTCGCGGGAAAAAGTTTAAACGAGGAAGTCATTGCCGAGACAGAGGCACTATATGGATATGGCTATATGGATATTCCATGCTAAACCGATTTTCATTCGTATATGAAGAAACTTGGGGTTTGCATTGGCTCTGGAATACGCATGCCTAATGCAGTAACAAATTAGAAACAATAAGAACTTTAGGTGCCAAACATACTGAAGTTCCAAGGTAAGGTAGGCTTCTTCTTACATATATCACAGATGACAATAGTAGAGAAGCTTGTCATCGCCGATGAATAATTTAGCTTCCGAGCAGCTCATTCCATCGAAATCCAGCTCACTAGACCTGACATGCATCTTCACATCTAATCTTCAATGCATGAACTTCGCATCCCACTTTTAATCTTACAAAAACATATTGTTGCGATTTTGTCAGGTGCGCGACCTGTTTGCTCTTCGCAAATATGTTCAAACGTGAATGAAACACACCCGAATAATTTAAAATTAGGTGCTTGAAACTTTATTCTTAAAAATCACTAAGACTTTATAATTATTTCACAAAATCACTATTTCACTTATTCACTTTTATGAGCTCACCTTTACATTCATTAATCAATCAATTTTATAATCACTTTTACTTGCTACTTAATTTCGAATACGATTTTATTTCACAACACTTTTACCGCGAACTGTCGCTCGCTTCTTTACATCATTCACAAGACTCTCTTCGTCGCTCGCCATAGTCGCTTTTATACAACTACCAATCAACCCAGAATCTTCTATGTGGATTGTTCTCGTGTTTAAGCGCTGAGTCACTTGCACACGTTTTTGTTGTACTCAATGCGCGCAACATGTTTATGTTATGCTTTCGAGAATTACCGATGTATTGGTAATTGAAACTTTTTTACGACTTTGCTCTTAAGACGACTACAGTGGCCCGTGACATTTTTTGAACATGTCACAATATTTATTTTAAACAAAAATCTGTCCAACATGCGATCAATTGAAGCTGGACTTCCATAAGGGTCACCTATCTCATTAATCTTATACAATTTATATACCTAGTCTGCTAAACAAAATACACTTATCTCCTTAAGCTGACGATACGTTTATTTTCTATACAACTCGACAAGAAAAATCGTCTATTCGAAATTGAAAAGCTCAGTGATTCTCTCCTAGAATACTTCCCCAAGCGGAAAATAAAACAACCAGGCAATATTTATCACGAGACGGAGATCACAGCGTCCTCCATTGCAGTAAATAGACGAGGAACTGTAAAATACATAGTACTGAGATTTAATCACCATCTGACACGCAACAAACACATACGACAAAAACGACGGCATTAATTAAGAGTCCTTGCTTCCTTGCAGCCGCTTAAATAAACCTAAGCCGCCTAAACCTGACTACCAAAATTCTAATTTACAAACAGGAAATAAGCCCGACCTTACTCTACGGCAGTATGGCGTTTTGCCAGACGAACAAGAATGAACTCCACACATTAAAAAATAGGGCTCTGAGATGGATCGGTTCAATTACATGACGTATTAGAAATGTGGACATATGTACATATAGACTTCAGACTCGAGACGATAGACAAATAAATATGCAACCGAGTATTCAAACGTATGACCAAATAAACGAATACACCAATAACACCAGGGAATTCCTGAAGATTCCAAATAAAAACCAACGCAAATATATCAAACTCTAAGATCAATTACAGACTTGACAGAAACTAGTGTGAGTTTCAGTTTGCAGTGAACGCTGGAGTGATCACAGACAAGAATGAAGCAAATATACTCAACCGCAATGAGTTATAATAACCTTTAGATTTATATGAACCTTTATTACAAGATGACAAGAAGTTCAGGACCAAAACGCTCAATAATTTCGGTCTAACCGTCTGAAGGTCAAGGATGTAGGACATTGTTGGATGTTTTTTTGCAGTTTACTAGCTACTTTCAAAAAACGGAAAAAGACCCCTTTAACACACCTTCGATAAATCGCAAAATTAATGAATATTGGTATCGAAATTTAACAATTTATAGTTTTTCCCAACTTTTTAAAATGTTCGGTGAGATATAGAATTGATCTGTCTGATTTTGAATTGTTCAGTTAGAATTTTCCAAAAGAGTTTCAAACGTGGTAAAGATTGTAATGGCCATGCGTTGGCAGAGCTCTAGCGACGGGCAAGGAGGAAGTACTAAATTAAATCAACAGTTTGAAGGGATCGGAATAAGAATATTGACGTATAAGGTATATGTACAGGACTTAAACGATTCTTTTGGTTATAACATGGCTATGAAACATAGTTTTGCTTATCGATGTGTTTTCACACTTCCTTCATACGCAAGGAAATGATTTCCAAGGATTTCTGTCGGCTGATTGGAAATGGCGTTCAACTGAATAGCTGGAATTGTAAGCATATGGACCAAGTTTTATTCATGAAATTGATGTAATTTTGAGATGTTGACGAATGTACTTTGTAACACAAGTGGTGATTTGGGACTTTGGAGATAATGTGAACGCAAACTGGTGAAACAGAAAAGTGGTGATTTGGAGATTCTTGAGGTGACCAAAAAACAGACTCAGGAGATGAGAAATGTCTACAGCTATATAACAATATTGAAACGAAATATTGAAAAGCATGTTTCTGATGTGTAGAGCAGAAATGAAATTGTAGAGCAGATGATATGCATTGGTCGATATACCCAGACTCTTGCTGTTTCAAACATGGGCAATGGGGAACTTTTGGTCAGTGGTTAGATACCCGTATAGGGTATAGATCATCCTTGAAGGATGCGTTGCCAGATTATGACATTCAATTTCTTTGAAGTTGCCCGGGCAGTTCCGCAGCTGAAGAGTGGGATGTTGTCACAGAAATTGAGATGATATATCTTGTAAAAATGGCATATCAGACTTTGCCAGAAACATGACATATTATAATCTGACCTGCGATTGTAGTACAATTAGACACTGAAATCTGTTTTGACTCGAAATTTGGTAATTTGGTAGAATTTCGGAAAATTTGATGTCTTTAGTGTTGTGTTGTTTAAATTTACTTATATGTGTGAACTATCAAAGAGTGTGTGCAACTGCCACACACCATTAGGTGAAATTTTTCGAGAGAGAGTTTGTATACTCAGCTTAAGAAAATATGGGTTATGGTTTTGATGCTAGCACAGTCGACCGTCGAAAGAACAGAGGGTACGCACATTTGTTAAGAAGTGCAGCTATTTGTTATGGGGTCCATTTGATAGAAGAGCGAGAGAAGTGCGAGAGCCAGGTGGTGCTTAGTGTTCTACTTGCAATTCTGTAAATCACTCGAGAACGAAACATATTGATATAATATATCCTTTCACGTGTGAACTGATGGATTATTATTTATTATTAGTGTACTGGAGTCTACTTGCTGGAATTTAACATAGGCCAGAACCCGGCCTTTAGTTGCTCATGTGTAGTACTATTGTTTCCAGATGGTCCATCCTGTCGTCCTACAGAAGCCAAGGAGCTCCCCAGTGCTGTGGTCGCCAAGTGTTCCAATTCTGTTGTGCCAGTACACCTCAGCCAAGTAAGGCGTTTGTTGGCCAGACTCGGGCAGTCTAGGAGGAAGTGCTCTGTACTTTCTTCCTCCTCGCCGCAAGCTCGACGGGTGTCATCCGTTTGGATTCCTATTCGTTTGGTGTGTTGACCTAGAAGATTATGGCCCGTTAATACTGCCACCAATGTTCTAACACCATTTCGCTTTTTCCCTAGGAGTTGTTTTGTCCTCATTTGATTAGGGTGAAGCCAATGAGCTCGGCCTATCCTGCATTCATTCCTGTCATTCCAAGCCAAATCTGTCTCTTTCCAGAGGATTTCATCTAGTTCCCTTTTTACCGTTGCTAGTGGCACTTTAATTGTGTCTATTCTAGTGGCGTTTTGGTCGGCTGATCCAGCTCTCGCTAGCTCATCCGTTCTTTCGTTTCCCTCTACACCGATGTGTCCAGGGACCCAGTTCAGTTTTACATTTACTTTAAATTTACAATCCTGCACCAGTTATGAAACTACGCGGTTAGAGGCAAGCGCCTGCAGTGCCGACTTCCTGTCCGAGAATATTTGTATACTTCCATTAAGGTTGTTTGCTGCCGCTTCTATAGCCACTTTTATTGCAAACACTTCCGACTGAAAAACTGTGGTCTGGCTCTCCAGTTTATAACTTCGGTTGAGTTGCGGGTGATCTGGGAAAAAGATTCCGGCGCCGCTTCCCTCATCCGTTTTTGAACCATCGGTGTAGATCATAATTTCGCTTCCAGATGTGAAATTCTGCACCGTTTCCCACGCTTCTCTGGTCGGTATGCTGATCTTGTATGGAATCGTTGTGTCCACTATCGGTTGGATCCTATCCAGCTCCGTTTTACTTGACGGGGTCATTCTCTCCATTTTTCCAAAATGCATACGTGCCCCGTTTGTGGGTGGTTAGATAACCCATATGTGGATTTTGATCTGATGTTCGCAAGTGATGCCTCTCTGAAGATGAATTTGTCGAGTGGCATGAGATTGAGCATTATTTGTATTGCAGCAGTTGGCGTAGTCCTAATGGACTTTGTGTAAAGCGTAAGCTCCGTTTTATCGGCATTGATGCTTAGTCCCTTTAGTTTCGCCCACTCGAAAATATATGAGAGTTTGTATCAATTCCGACATGGTTTCTGGGAACTTTCTACTTATCAGTATAACGATATCGTCAGCGTACGCTATCGTTTTGAAATCTCCCTTTGAGGTCTTCCACTATTTTGTTAACTGTGAGTACCCAGGCAAGTGATGATACTATGCCGCCTTGTGGTGTACCCCTGTTAGTCCATTTATTCAAGGTTACGCCGTTTTCCTCGGCTGTAATCTTCCTTTTAGCTAGTAGTTCCGTCACCCATTTAGTGAGATATGGGTCTATTGCATATCTTCGGATGGTTGCTACTATGCTCTCAGTTTTTACATTGTTGAAGGCTCCCTTGATATCAATGAATGCCGCCAAAGTGTAATCTTTGATGGCAAGGTTCCTCTCTATTCTGCTTACAACTTCGTGTAGTACCGTCTCGGTTGAGCGCCCTGGGAGGTATGCATGTTGGTTGGGGCAAAGCTCCGTTATGTTCACGGTGCTTTTTATGTACCCATCCACCAGGCGTTCCAGGGTTTTCAACATGAAAGACGTTAAGCTGATAGGTCGGTAATCCGTTGCTTTGTAGTGGCTGGCTTTTGCCGACTTGGGTATGAAAACTATTTTGGCTTCTCTCCAGTCCAGAGGAATATAGCCTTTGGATATAGAGTATTATTGTGGTATCCGCCTTCATAAGCATGATTGGATACACTTTGTTGGTTCCTGGTTATTTCTAAGGTTCGAAGGTATTAATGGCCCAAAGACCATTTGTTCGCTTACTATTTGTTTTAGGGGGGGGAACGGTAAGGAGTCACGTTGTTTTTTTGTTCTGTCTCCTCATCCGTTGAGCCCGGAAAGTGTTGGTTTAGTAGGAGTTTGAGACGTTCTATGCTATTTGATGTCCATGATCCGTCCTCCTTTTGGAGCATCGTGCCTACATGTGGTTCTCTTTTCAGATTCCTGCTTAGCCTAGATGTCTCGTTTCCTTCCTCAATATTGCTGCAAAAAAGATTCCAGGATTTCGTTTTCTCTCTTCTTACAGCTGTTTTGAAAACTTTCAGATTTTGCTTATAGTCCTCTCAATCCGTATCTCGGTTTGTGAGGCGAGCTATTCTGAATAATCTTTGAGTATTTTTCCTGATCTCTTCCAGTTCTTTGTTCCACCAGCTTCCCTATTTTTGTTTGACGGTAGTGGTTGGACACATTTCACTGAAACTATCGACCAGTATACTTATGATGTATGTCACTTCATTGTCGATGTCCTTTCGACTTCTCAATGGATTCGCCTGTTGTGAACCTATATATCATTTAGTAGCGTTGGTGTAGCCGTCCCAATCTGCTTTTCTAGGATTGCAGTAGACCAATGGGGTCTTCTCGCCTCTTCTCACTTGAAAGGTGATCCATTGGTGGTCTGAGAGGCTAGTTGAGTCAGATACTCTCCAGCCTTGCAGGACCTCCAATGCCTCTGTTGTGATTAGAGTGACTTCAATCACTTCCGCTCTATTTTTCGTTATAAAAGTTGGTGTGTTACCCTTATTTGCTAAGTTGAGGTTAGTAGTTATTAAGTAATTGACTAACTGCTCACCTCTCTCGTTGCACTTGGTGCTTCCCCAGAGTTCGCGTTGCGCGTTCGCATCGCATCCGATGATGGCCCGCTTCCCCCGTATGTGCTCCGATAGGGTGCGGAATTCGGCGGTCGGCGTCGGAGCGTCAAACGGTAGGTATGCCGAGGCCAGCGTTACCTGCCCGTCCCTTCCGTCGAACACTGCTGATGTAAGGATACTGGAAAGCTGGTGTTGGAGCAAATTCTGACTGAAATATTTATGGCTGACTTTTTAACGAAAAACTTTGCTCAAAGTGTTTATGTAAAGTGTTGCTTCATGGTACTTGGATATGTCCAATAAAGTATTCCGTTGATTAAAATGCATATTGAAAAGGTCTGCTCAAAAAAACTTCAAAAACGAAGCTTTAACTTTTGTATAAGAGTTAACTTTTGTATACGAGTCACAATGGTTGCATATCGCAGTAAAGCGTAGGGATGTCCGATTTACATGCACGATATTTTCGCCGCTACATCAACAGCACTTTAACTTAAAAATAAAATATTCTTTTTCTCTATGCTTTGATTGTGTCGACGGTTTTCACCGTTTTGCAAATTTTAAAAAATTGTAATAAACTTGAAACTTATTTCAGGTAGTTGAAAATGATTTGTAAGTTGAATATAAGCAATATTGACAAAAAATTCCTTACACAACAGAATCAGAATATGTAACCAACCATAATTTGGACTAAAAATACCGTTTGTGATGATCTACGCCACCGTTGTAATTGCTAATGGGCTTGTGCTCATATCGACTCCGTAAATGGTGAAGTAGCTCGTTTGCGTTCTCCAGCTCATTTTCCAGGCAATTTACTAAAAAAGGACGAAACTTACAAAAAGTAAAATAGTTCGGAACTTCGGACTTACTTCTTTCTATGAATTTCTTCTCAGCATCCTTTGGAATGTTTGGCAAGCAGCATACAAAGCCAGTGCATTCACAACACTTTCTGATTTCCTCAGAACACAGTGCCGAAAATGGTTTCATCTTGACTCCGGCCCGGTAAACAGCGCAGTGAAGATACTTCAACTCACGTATATTAAGGCAATTTATAGTAGTTTTAATTATCTTCAAACATATTTTGTTTAGCCTTTTATCATTATTGCAAACATCTATTGGAAGCTCGCCTGATTTTTCTGCATTGTTTGTCAAGGGGCCAAGCGTCGCAAATTGTGATTTTATTTCTTTCAACATGTTCTGCAAAGCTTCATTGGTCATGCGTAGCGACTGAACTTCTCTGTTATGATTTTTCATCATATCGTGAATTTGTTCTTCATGCATCTGTTGCATTTTGCCCAAATGTAAGGAATATTTCGACTTTATTTCTTTTATGGTAGAAGTAAACAGCTCACTGGTTTTACCGATAAATACATCTGTACTAGGGTCAGGCGTTGTTTTTTTAGTCACGAACAAATGTGGGCTTTCAGTTTTTTCTGTACTGACGGTGTCCAGCATCCCCACGGACATGGCTTCAGGTCTTCTTTCATCATTCTTTTCAATACTATCCTTGAACGATGAGTATGACTGTCGTTGCACTGAAGCGAGCGAAGACGTGTTTCGGCTTTTTTCATAAATATTTAATGCGGGCTCCTCAATCTTGTCACTTTGGTCAAAATAGTCGACATTTTGATCATTCTGATCTCCTTTCTTATCCAAGTCCATTTTAACATTATTATGAAGGGCTGCATTTATCTCCTGCTTAGTTTTATAATCTTGCATCTCTTTCCGTGTAATCTGTAATTTTTGCTGCTCGTCCATTAACATTATTTTATAATTTTGCAGTTCCGTTTGGCATTGATTTAACTTTTCTTGTAAATCATCTGAAAAACGTCGACACGCTTGTAAGTCAGCTTTCAGTGCATTATTTTGATCAGTTTCTGTTTGCAATTGCTGTTTTAACTCGTTTATAGCATTTTCTGTGTTGAATGCAGGTTGTGCTTCAGGAGCAATGGGTTGATTCTGCAGGCTTTTAATTTTTTTTTCACAGTCTTCAATCATGAACTCTAGCTGTTGATTTTTCTGACGTTCTTCTTCAATATCCCTTACAAGATTCTCCAGTTGCTGAAACTCATTTTGAAGCTTTTCATTTTCTTCCTTCAGGCGACTTATTTCCATCAAGTAGCTGACGTCATTGTCATGTTGCAAAGTTTTATCGTCTACAGTTTTTACTTCTTCCCCTCTACCAGTTATTTCTTTTGTGCTAACGTAAGTCTTGAGCTGCTTGTTAAGAGCCTCTTTATCAGCTTTTGCTTGTGCTAATTCATACTCTATCTCAGATTTAGCAGCTTTCGCCGCATTAACTTCTTCTCTTAAACTGTTTAGCAAACTAGCTTGGTCCTTAATTTCAATAAGGTGGTTATCAATCACATTTTTCAACCGTTCTATTTCTTCAATATACTTGCTGCAGTTCGTAGCACTGAAGTCAGTGCCAAAGTTATCCAAATCTGTTGCTACAGTGTCGACTTTTTCTTTCAACACTTCAATATGCTTCTCTTTCGACACCAACGAAACTTTTAACTCGACGTTTTCTTTCTTCAGTCTTTCATTTTCAGTACCTATAAATGCCAGCTTATTTTCCAATTCCATGCATAGGTTCTGCTTTAAAACGTCATTTAACCTTGAAATCTCAGCTCGCTGAGCCTCTAAAGAAGTCTTAGCTTGTTCCAAAAGACTTTTTTGCTCATTGAGCTCTTTGACCCATTCAAGCGATTTATTTTCATATTCTTTTCGCAATTCCTCAAGTGCTTTTTGAATACTTTGATCATGCTGTTGTAAAGAGTCATACCTGCTTTCCAATTGCGAATATCTTGTAGTGAGACCGTTGAAATCTGCTGTCAATTTCTTAGAAATCTCATTATTTTCCATTTCCTCTTGTTTTTTTACATCTAAGGTGACTTGTAAATTATTTACCAGCTCTGTCAAATCGGACAAGCTACCAGATAGTTTCTTGTTTTCCTTCTCGCATTCATTGTACTTTAGTTCAAAATCGGTCTGTAGCTTTTCTATCTCGTTTTCGTACTTTGCGTGAGCTTCGTTCAAATTGGAAATCGCTCTATCTCGCTCCTTCTGGAGAACAAGTTTTTCTTCATTGCATTCCCTAAGCAATTTTTCAAAATCATGCACACCTAGCGAGATTTGCTTTGCAGTTATATTTAAAGCATCTTCCGTGTCTTTCAATTCTTCTATTTGCTTATTTAATCGCTGTTTTTCTATTTCGCTTTTTTCATTTTGAACTCGAAGCTCTTCTTTCAATCGTGCTAATTGTTCTTCACAATTACCTATCTTAACATGTTGATCCATATGACTCAGGTTTGTGGATACCTCGTCGAGCTGCTTTCTAAGTCTAGCCTCATCTCTTTGGAGTTGTTCCTTGACCATGTTCATATCAACTGTGTTAGCATCTACGTTGTCTTTCAATTCCACTGTTGACTTTGCTATCTGTTGCTCCAATGCTGATAGCTTGTCCTGACAATCATTGAGCATCTTCTCTTTTCCTTGAAGAAGATCTAAGAAACCATTCTCCTGCTGAGAAATTGTGACTAAAGGCGTCAGTTCATCGACTTTGGTCTTCAATTTGGTATTTTCAGCCAAAATAGCCTCCAAGGATGTTCTGCAACTATTTAATTCATCTACAATTGTACGAAATTGAGCAGATTCAACACCTCTATCACATTGAGAAGCTGTTAACAGTCTTTGATTTTCCCGTTTACAGGCATTTAACTGATCGAGTAAATCTTCGATATCCTCGTTGGAAATTTGTCCTTTCAAAGTCTTCATTTCTGCCTCAAGTCGTTCTTTTTTCACCTTACACACTTCGAGTTCTTCTACTAACGCATTCATTAAATTAGTATGGCGTTCATTTTCAATATCTTTTTCAATTAAGAGGTTTCTGTTAATTATCCCGAGCTCCATTTTGCAGGCCTTTAATTCTTTTTCAAAGTTCATGCGCGATTCTGTTTCTTGTTGTATTATTTGAATGACATTTTTTGACATCGATACTAAGTCTTTGAAATGTCCGTCTTTGTTATTTTTGAATTCGCTTTCAGTGCTACTAAGGTGGCGTTTTTCGTCTTCCAATTCTCGTATCACATCCTGAAAAAAAAAACCATCAAAATCAAAATTGGATGTTTATCCTTACTAGACACGTCTTATTAAAACTGTATAATAACAAGCAAAGCGAAAAGCCAACTTGTATTCTGGTTCTGGTCAATGATAACCAACTGCTGAGTAAGAGTGTAAGTTATTTTTACCAAATATAAGGCTTAGTTCGGATTCGGACGACTGGATCCTCTTCCCGTTCCTGACAGTATAAGAGGAACTGATGCTTCAGTTATGAGTCATCTTGATTTGTAACTAGAAGTAAAATTCAGCTGGCCAATTTCATCTTTGGGAGTAACAGTGTAATTGTACTTATACTGTTAAAACTAATTTTTTACTAGATATAGGGATGAGATTGTGGGTGACTTACATACAGAAAAAATCAAGGTTAAAGCTAAAACTATTTAATTTTCCCTTCTTACAAGAAGCTAAACAAAACCAATGCGACGAACAAAATTCCAAGAATTCTATTGTAAATCTCAGAAATTGCCAAATTTGTATTTCACAATCAAATTCGGACAGGTTGTGCTCTCACTAAAAAACCGTTGTCAAGCTGGATAATATCCTCGAGTCTTATAAAGTTTGAACCGTTTATAGAGTTTTAAGTTTTCGAGTGATTTGCAGAAAGAAATTTTGATAATGTCTAGGAAAATGAAAATAATGCGAAAGAAGAAAGAAAAATTGTTCTAATTACTTTGAAAAAGGTTTTAGTATAAGAGAAATAAGTGAAATTGTAAATAAAAGCAAGTCGATAGTATTCGACATAATAAAAACGTATTGAATAATAGGTGGAGTTGAAAATAAGAAGAAAAGTACTGGGAAAAGAAAGAAAGTACTGGAAAGAAAAGAAGAAAAATATATTAAATTAATCGAAATTTTCTCTTACGGAATATAAAAAACGACACTTTTTAAACGGGTGTAGAACTCAAAAACGTGGAAATGAATGCTGAAACAGTGTGTGGATTTCTGAGCAGTCTCATTGAAAATCGCTGAAAACCTTTAATTACTGAGAAGAAGCTAAATTCTTGGATCGGTGAAGAAAATAAGGATACAGGAAAATTCATAAGAAAAACCGTCAATATGGTGGAGCCTTATTGATGATGTGAGCTGCATGTCTGCAGCAGTCATTTCAATTTACGAACTATTGACTTAACGTGCTATGTGGATATTTGAAAAGAAAATGTTAAAAATAGCGCGGAGACTTTTGGGATTGAGCATCATTTTGTCGTTTATCACACAATAACACCAAGCATAGAGCCAAATTTCGCTTCTGTTTATTCGTCCTGAAGTTTATTCTACGCCTCCCTAGTTTCCTGGTTTTCCAGGAATTTTCCACCAATGTGGTTTCGCCTCCCTCATTGGTGGACAGAATGTAAAAAAAAAGTGCTTTCTAGGAGCTGTGATGATGGAGTGTCTCGAAAAGGGTGTACTGTAAATTCGGAACGCTACATTTAGACGTTACAGACATTACAGAAGCGTGTTCGACGAGTACGATGCACCAGTGACCGAGTTTTACTGCACCACGACAATTTCAGACCGCACACGTGACACGCCACTCAAGGAGCGTTGGAGCACCTGAAGTCTGATGTTGTCATTCATCCTTCATACTCTCCGGATTTGGTTCCGTGTGAATTTTTCTTACTTCCGCGATTAAAAAGGGAACTCAAGGGAAACAGATACGCCAATAATGAAAAAGTAAAAACCGAAAACAACCGGAAGAATTCTTTAGGAACAGATTTAAAAAATGGGATGCGCGATGGGAGCGCTGTGTGGAACGAGATGGCGACTATGTGGGAAAATAAATATGTAATTTTAAAGCTAAATAATTCTTCTTTAATTGTTTTTTTTTTTCATTTGGAATCTCTCTAATATTTTGTAATCTCATTTCATTATCGAGTTGTAATCAAGTGTGCATTACTTTTCTGCCATCCTTCGTATAATGAACCACTGACTTCTTATCGATTTCGTCCAATATGGTGGTGACCAGATTGACAAGAAAAGAATGAGTAATGTAATGATTGTTGAAAATTAGAACACCAAAATCGACGTTGTTTTAGATGCAATTGGTATTGGAAATGAGCGGATTACGAAGCATGGCATATTTGATGTGAAGAATCTTGAAAATACAGCTCATGAAGCACATGTGAACACATAAATTAATCGTAGACCTATTCAAACATAGGTATTCAACCTACGAAGATAGTAGTCTTGTGTGTAAGAAAAAAAGGAATACGTCCCAGATGAAGATAAGAGCAGCGAGTTTTAGTGTCCAATGGTCAAAATGGACAAACTCTGCCATGGCTGGCATATTTAAAGAGGGAAATTCTCATAAAAAAGAAAATTACAAAAATGCTTAAAACGTATGCTGCACTTTCTTACAACACATTAATCGGAAGAAGAAAGAAGCTACACCGATGAAATCGCGACCAACATGTCATAAGAAGTGCAGAGACATTTTATCTAAAGATATTTGGGTTGATATTTGTGAAGAGTTTTGGTCTTTAGACTTGTCTTTAGGTCTGGTCATTGTACTTGTACAAGGACAAGTGATCCTGAGAAGCATAAATTCCGGCAGTTTTCTCGTAGATTCCATTTCAAAATAAATGGTGTTCTTATACAAGTTACCCCTATTTATTTAATGAATATATTGGGCAAATTCAGATTGTTCGTGACATTACCGATTACGAATAGCTTACGATCCACGTCGGGTGTCAGTATAGCCGATTGGAAAGGAAGGAATGCCCCTGGATAAAAGGCACAAACAGTAAAAAGGACAGAAACTATGAAACATTTTAAATCAGTTTCCTCGTTCCGGTCATACGAGAAAGAAATAAATCAAACACCAGTACAATGTACAAGGGGGTACAACTCAACCAGTTTTCCGATTAGATTACGAGGGAGGTTTCACACAAATTGCGGATTTCCTTGAAAGTGCCAAACATTTACATATACCACAAAAGTGAAACAATATGAATGACGACGACGAAAGGAAAAGCATAGAAGATACTTTAAATCAGCTGCACTACCAAGCTGATTAAGCCTTTCTGCTGAAAGGAAAGATATAGGGGATAGAAATAATGATTGCCACCAGGTGCTAAACAGGTCAATTTCTCGAATTTTCTTCATTATTGAAATTTCGTGAGTGCGTTCCGGAGAAACTCCAACAAATTCCAACGAAAGGTTTATTTCGAGTCAACAATCAATCAGTCAGAACATTTTATATATTGCATTATAATTGATTTGGAAGATAATACAATTGTTCACACAATGATAGCAAACTATTCATAATACTGAATTGTGTGTAAATAAATTGAAATAATAAAATAATAAAACAATAAAATAATGAGATTTCAATGTTTGTCATCATTCTAAACTTTAATTTCATAGATATTGTGGATTTAAAATTTCGAAGAGCTGCCCTGAAAATTCATATAATATGCCAAACCCACTGATGTAATATCACAAACAAACAATATCCGCCTTCAGGCGAATTTTAATTAAAAACAAAAATTATGAAAGTATTTCCAGATTATGTTTACGGCAAGTAAATTATCATCACATTCTTTACCAGATATTTTTTTGTTTGTTTGGGAGGTGAAGGCTGTTTACGCCCTGAGTGTTGGACTCCCGCTACCGGACTACCGACTAAACACCTCCCCTGCCACGCCAAGAACCTAGCCTGGAACTGGTTGTCACATTACTTCGGACTAGGCCTCATGAATCATAGCTTAGTGGTGGCTTCAGGTTAAGGGAAATCCCTCTTACTGCATGGATGGATTGCTGTTGATTGCTGTTACAGATATCCCTCCTCCCTGACCAAGCGATCCATCCTTCTTTATGAAAAGAACTGTCCGTACGTAATGCGACACATAGTTCCAATTGCTAAGAGAGATGCTAACGGAGTCTTGTCCATTTGGTACACATAAAGAACGTGTGGCAAGCGTCATTCGTCATGCCCGGGCAGAATACGCAAGTTGGGGATGGTGACTTTCCCCATCTTATACAGGTAAGACTGAAAATACCCGTGACCACGGAGTAGTTGCGACAGGTAATAATCAGTCTCACCATGCATTCTGTAGAACCTTGGCCCTAAGTCACTAATCAGCCTGCTAATAAGCCCACTAATCAATTCTTTACCAGATATTGAGAACACTATACTGTCACCAAAAAAGCAGATCGTTTCAAAGTAGAAAATTTAAACATTTAAATAAAGCTATAAAACATTCTAGAAGCATTATTTGGTAGATCAACATATCCATTCTCACTTACAAGTTATAAGTGACATATACCATTGCTATGCTGATTTTAGCGAAGACTCAAGGCAAATTTGACATTTGTCATATGAACATTAATGTTCCCCGCATCGCGTGCATTGTAAATTGAATGCGTTGTGCGACGACGAGGGAAAATCGCATCGCGCTCTCGTGTCGCCGTCACGCACTATTGTATTTCGGCCTTCAGAAGTGCGGTAGTTTAGGTCAATTTTGTCGAATAGCTCGAAAGTGAAATCATATTAGAAAGAGAAGAGCTCAAGCTGGTTTTGAACACGTGCCCCTGCCGCTTCTCGTCAGGTGCCAACTCACAGGCTGGGACGCATCGATTGGCACTAACAGCTAGATTGATCTAAACTTCCGAAAAACGGCAAAATTGATGTAAACTTAAAAAATAAAGCTTCTATAATTAATAAAGCCCACCCAAGGCAATTTGGCAAATAGGACAAGTACAAGCTGAGAGCAGTAATAGTAAGTAAAATAACAAGATGGCATCCATTTAGCTGGTAGTGCCAATTGATGCGGCAGGGGCGCGTGTTCGAAACCAGCTTGAGCCCTTCCAACATTTCTTTCTACTATAAAACAATTTATAATGAAAATTTTCATTATAGACCATTAATTTCTTATTTCAGTTTTAATGGTGTTTTCTCCCAATTTCTCTTGCAATACTTTTGATTTCTTTGTTGTTTATCGGATCCTGTCGAATTCTACTCCCATTAATGTTTATTGAATTAAGATCTGAAGATAATGTGGTTTTATAAAGCTTTTGGCGCATTATGACATCAAAATTTCTGCTTTATGCTAAACTTCATCATTTTCATGCTGATGATCACAGAATTCGTTCTTGTCTGAAAAAATACGATATTTTATTTCTTTGCAAACACAAAGCAATTTTCAAACTTTTTATTTTTAGATGATTGGCATAATGAATGGATTTTATATGAAGTTTTTTTCATTATTTTTAAAACTCTCATTACCCTTGGGTCCACTGCTGGAAATAAGAAACACATATAGCATTATTGTTAGGAGATGGTCCGTAGTGGCTTCTTATGAAATCAATGTTCCTTTAGCTCTATACCCAAGCTTTAGCTCTCTACCCAAATGTTTCAGTTCTGTTACATTAATGCGCCTCATCTAAGTGCGGCGTTTGTTTTGTGGCCAGACTCGGACAATCTAGTAGGAAGGTTTGCGTATCATCTGCTTCCTCGCCATAAGCTCGCACAGTGCCTTCCTTTTGGATTCCGACTTGGTTGATGTTTTGATTGTCTGAGTTTCCAGACTTTGCTATTGGCACTCGTTTGTGTCTAATCTAGTTACCTTTTGGTCGGCTAATTCAGGTCTTCCTAGTTTTTCTGCTCTTTCCTTTCTCGGCGGCACTGTGTGGCCTAGAACGCAATCTTTTTGAGTTTTTTTCGGGGTTAGAAAAGCAACATTGTTTCTTGAATTCTCTCTTGGTATCAGCAGTCATTTCTCATGCTTTCAGACGAGCATTTGCTCAATCAAGGATTGAGGAAAATTATCTTCTGACGAATCTAGCGATGGTTATCTCTCTTTCATAGTTTAGAAATGATTTTTCTTACTATTTATTTTCGAGCAATTTCCTTTTAATTCATTTTCCATTGCGAAAAATAATCATATTTCACAATGTAAACATTTTGTGTATGTTCCCTATGCAAAAAAAAAAAAAAAATGGCCCTGGTGCCAATCAAGCGAAAATCTATAAGCCAAATGTATTCTAAATATTGTTTCGATACATCAAACAGAATCTGGAAAATAATTGATTCATTAATTCGATTTTTTAACATTGTACGCTGCGTTTTTCTACGATATATGTGAAATATATTACATCATCGGTTTGCTGTATTGCACATAATGAATAAAATGAATAACATTGTTTCAACTACTTGGGCCACTCTAACAACTCATCAGCTAACCTTTTGTCGCTACTGATAGAAACAGGTAATTAGAGGATAAGATGGAAAATGAAGAACACACAGGTGCTAAAAGCTAAATGTTTACTCCCCATAAAAGCCACATATTCATTCTTACGAAGAATGCAAGTTCCTTACATCTAATGATTCCGTACAGTTTCTTTATAATTTACACCAGTTTTAATGTTCGGAAATTGTTTAATCGCTTCGCGAACTACGTGGGCTCTTAAAACAATATTAAAATATTGCATTGCTAAGCCATTGGCGATTCGCTGGGACATTATAGTAGATAAAAGATTAAGATAAATTCAGATAAGACTCGGGACGACAGTGAGTCATGAAAAAGGTCGGTGCGATGGAATGTTAAAAATACAAAAATTTAAAAGGACAAGTATATACGCCGCAAGGTTTCGAAACATTCTAGCAGTATGAACAGTTACCCGTTGCCTGTAACGCTGACTGTGCTTTATTTAACAGTTGAAACTTGACATTGTTACCTTTTTGGCATTTTTAGTGGAAAATCTACAGTTTTCAATATGTCGTGTAAATGTGTTTATAGTGCAGACAATTTTCGCTACATACGTGGTAAAGTTACCCATATCAATCAAAGATTTTCAATAACTCAACGTTCAGAAACTGCTTATTTCCATTATTTTGGAATTAAAATTATGAACTAGGACAAAGACAAACTCGGTACCACATTTTAGTTGCATAACTTGCTCCACAAATTTGATTAAGTGGCAAAACAAAAAGAAACTTTCTTTGCCTTCTTGCTTCAATGATATGGGGGGAACCTACCTTAAAGTAACAATCATGCAATTGACTGTTACTATTGCTTGACTCCGCTCACCCAGCATGGTATATCAAGAAAAAGAAACGAAGAGTGGTATACCCTGACGCAGCTTCTGTATCGCGACTTGTACCATACGGAATCGATTTACCTGTTCCTCGACATCCCAAAGAGTACGAGCAAGATTCTGAAGGAGAGGTTAATTCAATGGAAGTCAACTACAATGAGCCTACAATTCCACAATGGTCACAATTTTCGGGTGATAATATACCCTGTGACGAAGCTCAAAGAATTTCGCAAGATGAAATCAACGACCATATACGCGATTTAAATTTGTCGAAAGATGAAGTCAAATTACTGGGATCAAGACATGCGCAATGGAATTTGCTTCAACCGGATGTGTAAATCAGTTTATACAGACGTTGTCAGAAGAACTTGATACCCTATTTCAAATCCGGAAACCAGCTTGCATTCTTTTAAAAACATAAATGACTTGATGAACGCTTTGAACATTGAAAACTATCCACTGGAATTGCGGCTATTGGTGGATGCCTCAATATTGAGTTTAAAAGCTGTTCTTCTACATAATGGTAACACTCAATCATCGATACCTGTTCATACTAAAGAAACATATGGAAATATGAAATAAATTTTAGATGCTTTATCATACTCAGAGCACGAATGACAGATTTATGGTGATCTAAAAGTCAAAGCAATAGTGTTGCGTCTACAAATGGGCTATACCAAGTACTGTTGGTTTTTGTGTGAGTGGGATAGTAGGGCTAGAGTTTTACATTGCATAAAATAATATTGGAATCTTAGATTACAGGTGAATCATGGGGAAAAGAACTTCCAACACCTTCCTCTAGTAAATCCCCGAAAAATTCTTCTACCGCCTTTACATATCAGATTGAGACTGTTGAAAAACTTTGTGAAGGCTCTCAACAAAGATGGACCAGCATTCAAATACCTGAAAATTTTCCTGTATAAGCGACGCCAAAATAAACGAAAGAATCTTTATCGGACTTGAAATAAGAGAGATTCTAAAGGACCAAAACTTAAATTCATTTTTACAGGGGTTTGAAAAAGGAACACGGGAATCATTTAGAGCAGTCGTTCATAGTTTCTTGGGCAATAAGACTAATGAAAATTATGTTGAACTTGTGAACAATCTCCTTTAAAAGTATCCTTTAAAAGTTGGGTTGCAATATGTCCCTAAAAATTCGTTTTCTTCATTCTCATCATTTGTATCTTTCTAACTGCGGTGGTGTGACGAATATGGCGAAAGATTCCACCAAAATATCTCGAAAATGGAAAAGAGATACTAGTACCGATAAAATGCGTCAATGTAAGCGGACAACTGCTGAAATTCGAAAAGAGATACCCCTAAAAGCAATTACAAAATATAAACGAAAAAGAAGAGAATATCTTGAAAAAGTTTAAATACTTTGTTAATATTTTAAAATTCGTAATTTTATATAAAAAGCAAAAATATTAATAAATAAATATAGTTGTATTTTTAATAAATTGTTTTGTACTTTAACATGTTAAAAAAGTCAAATTTTGTATATGAGGTGTTTATCCAAAATAAGAGCTAATTATAAAAAAATATTCGTCTTTTCGTATTCAGTATCCTCAAAGAAGTATGAAAGTAGACTATTGAATTGAAAAGCAGATAAAAAATTAAATTTTGTAGTCCAGTGTTATTAATAAGGCATTCTGAAAGACATCGACTTCAGAATTCAGACGCAACTGAGGAGGTACAAATTACGGTACGGAAGTACGGAAGTACGGAAGTACGGAAATTTCGTTAATAAAAAAAGAGTTACGTTTAAGTTATATTTTTAAGCAGGGTTTTACTTTAATGTAACAAACTACTCTATGAAAATATCCATAGAAGTTTTATCACGTAGTGAAGTCATCTGAGGGACACTGCATAACCAAAAATCATAACGATTTATTTTATAAAAATAATGTTTTGAAATCAACCATATATGCAAAACAGATTTACCTTTGTAAACTATGTATTTTATGTACTTCCTGCAAAAAAATTTACAAGCCTAGAATGGCCTTACCCTTCATATTGTTATTGCAAAGATTGATTTATTTTACAGTAACTAGTTCTCAAATTATTTCTATTATGTATGATTACATGGTTAAATTGTATTTACTGTTATACTTCAAGATAACTTTTCGATGTAAAGAAGGATAACGACATTTCTTTACTGCTAATCACCCTCGAAATGTTACAAAAATAATTTTGAGTAAATGGATATTTAAGAAATTCCAACAGACGAACAAAGTGGAACTAGAAAATATCTCACTAGCTCATGGAAGTGTTCATCTAGAAAAAAATTTCACTGAGTGGAGAACCTAACACTCAGCTTAGAAGTGATATTTTTTGCAAGATATTCGGGAGACATGGTGTGAAAAACTATCAAAAACAACGAAACACAGATTTTGAAGTACCTTCTAAAATAAAAACACAAAAATCTTAAAACTTACAATGAGGAAAGGAGGAGGAAGGGTAGACTGCGTTTAACAATCAAGAAAAAACAAAACAACAAATTCGATCAAGTAACATAGAGCGGAAACCACAGCCATGGATGCAATAATAACAAATACCCAGACCAACGACTTTCACGATCTGACATTTCGAGTTATTCAGAAATGGTTGAGTTAAAACACATTTCCATTGCAAGTTCAAGATAAATAGTCTTTGCTGAACAGCTAGAAACAATAAAAATTAAAAAAAGAATAACAAAAATAAAAACAAAACTTCAATTAATCGCTTAAAATATTTACGATTCAAGCAAAAATCTCAAAGCCAGATGGTATTATACATTTGATTCGAAGAAATTTTAGTTTCAATGCTGTTTAGTATTTATTATATATTTATAGTATTTATTTAGTATTTCGTATATTTTGATAAAGAAAATTATTTTTAATAGCATCTAATAATAGGAATCAAACTAATAATATGAGAATAATCTGTGAAAATTTATGGGTATAGCGCCACGGGAGACATTTTTATTAAAATCGTTCACTAAGGTACCAATGAGAACGCATCACACTTCAACGTTACAAGTGGGGAGATAAGGCTTCTATAAATAACTTGAATTTACTCCAAGTATGTGAAAAGCTAAGACATTTCATAGATTTTGTGGGTTATAATCCCATTTCTAACAAATTCAAACAAGTTTGCCATTTAAATCAGTGGCGTAGCAAAAGGGGGGCGGCAGGGGCGGGCCGCACCGGGTGTCACCTTTTTTGGTGACACCCGGTCTCTCAACTTTAAGAACAATGTACAAACAAAAAATAAATAAACCGCTAGCACAAAAATTTCTTTTTCGGGGATTCCTCCACTAGCACTAGCTCAGCTCTATGTATAATTCGGGGATTCCCGCAAAAGAACCTGACGCTGTCGTGGGGGATTCCCCGTCACACACTCGCGATCTTTGCCGTCTCAGTTCAGTTGCAACATTTCTCATTTGTTTCGTGAAGGAAGTGTGTTATGTTTGGTTGGCGTGAATTGTTAAACGTGTATTATTCTGTAGTGATAGATAATATAAAGAAAAAAACCATATTTTAGAAACTTAAATGCTGTTTTGTGAAGATTAAAAAGGTTGATTGATTCATATCGAATAGTTTACAGGTAAGATAATTTTATAATTACATTAATTTCCTAGTACTTCTATGGACGAAACTTCTAGGGTTATGCAAAAACGGCTAATGTCATATAAGTCATTTTTGCGTGAGTACGTATGGACTGGCACTATAAAGTCAACCTGGGGGGCTAGCATGCTAATTTTTAGGTCGGATTGTGTGGTCACACAACTGTCAGTTCCCATACGTTTTTAACGTTTGTGCTACTATAAAACCGTGGATAAAATTAGCATGCTAGCTACACTGGGCTAATACGTCATTATACTTTTAACGGAATTTTTATCTGATTATAACATACATAATATATTTCCTTATAAACTAATATTATTATAATTTAAGTCAAGAGATTTTATCTACTTTCATATTTTAATATCATTTTATGTTGTAAATCGCACGTTTTGCACAGTAATAAATTGAAATTTATATACTGTGTGTGTTGTCCCGTGTTTAGCACTTCTAGATTAGATCCTGTTTTTTGTAGCTTTTCCATATTAAAAATGCTATGTTTTTTTAATTTTTTTGACAAATATATATTTCGGGAGTGAGTTGCTCCCTTCTTCAGTGTCAGTTATTTTCTACAGAAAATAACTACAGAATTTTCTACAGATTTTTTATTTTCTACAGAAAATAACTGACACTGAAGAAGGAAGCAACTCACTCCCGAAATATATATTTGTCAAAAAAATTAAAAAAACATAGCATTTTTAAAATGGAAAAGCTACAAAAAAAGGATCTGAAATTTACACTTCGACAAGTACGTGACTATGAATGATTTCGTTATTCGAATGAAACCGAATTTACTAATAACTTTATTTGCATGCGAAATTAGTAATTTACAAATCTTGTTATTCGAATAATTTTACTAAGTAGTCTAATTAATTAATTTCAATTTTTTTTTAATAAAGCTTTTAGTAAATTTGTTTCATTTTGCTTAACTAGCTTATGAGAAAATCACATTATAGACCATAACAACTGGGTTTTTGTTTTTGTGTAAGAAACAAACATTAAGTGAAAAATGACCCGGGGATTGCATACATCCAAAAGAAAAAGTGGATTTCAGCAAAGGAAAGCCAAACAGGCTAGATTGGATGTAGCTCAAAGTATGTCGGGATCAATTTTTAAGTATGTTACAAAAACTGATGACAGCCCAAGTTCATCAAAAGAAACTGATTTTCACCTTTATGCAAATGCAAGAGATGATTTAGACAATATCAGCTCATCTTCAGGAAGCAACATTAACAGCACAGAATTAATTAACACAAACGAAGAAGATGCTGAAAATAATAGTAGCAGTACTATTATTGCTACCAATGAGCCATTGCCTCAATTGAATGATGTGTCAGAATGGAGTATTCCTGTTCCTTACAATGTTCGCATTGAAATAATAAAAAAAGGAAGTGAATATTTCCAAAACAAAGAAGGACCATTTGCCACTGTTTCTAGACACGGAACCAAAATAAAAGGTGACGCTCGTCATCTCTCAAAAGATTGGTTTTATAAAATTATGCCTAATGGTGAAAAAATCCTACGGTCATGGATGGTTTATTCCCTCACCTCTAAAAACCTGTACTGTTTCTGCTGTCGTTTATTTGCTATGGCCAATAATACCAATGTGGGAACATTTACGACTGGATTTCAAAAGTGGTGGAAATTAAATCCGAAAGTAGCTGACCACGAATGTTCAAATGAACATCTAGAAAATCTTGAGAAATGGAAAACTTTACAAATGAGACTAAAATTGAATAAAACAATAGATGATGCAGCTTTGCAATTGATGGACACAGAAAAACAGAAGTGGAAGCATCTTTTGACTAGATTGCTGGATATAACTTTATTTCTGGCTAAACAAAACTTGGCGTTTCGTGGACATTATAAAGGACAAGACTCTAAAAATAAAGGCAATTTTTTGGAATTAGTAAATCTATTGTCAAAGTATGATGTAGTGTTGAAAGAACACATGATGAAATTGGAGGATGATAAAACTTCAAAAGTATCATATTTGTCGCCAGATATACAGAATGAATTCATTAATGTTCTATCAAACCATGTGAAAACTAAGCTTGTCAACGAAATTAAATCAGCGAAATATTTTAGTATTATGTTTGATAGCACAACTGACATTTCACATATTGACCAAATGTCTGAAGTGATACGTTATGTGAAAATAGAAAATAGGAAAGTGGAAGTCAAAGAAGCATTCCTTCGATTTTTTCCTTTGCAAGGAAAAAAAGCTGCTGATCTAAACGATGAAATTCTCGACAAGCTTAAGACAGACGATTTAGATATTATGATGTGTCGTTCCCAAAGCTATGACAATGCTGCTGTTATGAGCGGTGTGCACGGAGGAGTACAGTCCATTATTAAAACAAAAAACAATAAAGCAATTTTTATTGGTTGTATTGATCACTCGATTAATTTGTGTGGTCAACATTCATTTGCCCAAAATGTATCATGCGTTACATTTTTTTGGAACGGTAGAGACGATTTATTCTTTTTTTCCGCCTCCACTAGCCGTTGGGAAGTGCATATGAAACACAGCAAATTATCTGTTAAAAGACTCTCAACAACGCGTTGGAGTGCTCATTACCGTGCAGTAAAAGCACTAGCAGAGAATTTTGAAGGACTTTGAGACGCAATTGAGGAGTTGTGTGATGGACGAGAAAATGTAGACACCAGAGGTGCTGCACAAAACCTCATGCCTGCTGTGTGCAATTACACTTTTTTATGTTATCTTTTCTTCTGGTATGATGTACTTCGGGAAACAAATGATGCACATATTGCATTCCAAAGTAAAGGCTTGACTGTTGACGAAACTGCTACAAAAATAGAGGCACTTCGTTTTTATATCGAAGAAAAACGTGATCACATTGTGGAAGAGGCAATAGACATTGCAACAAAAAAATCAGAAGACTACGGTATTCCAACAGAAAGACGACTTTGGCGTAAAAAACGGATGGTTGGTGAGATGGCCAGCGATGCAGGACTCACACTGAAAGAGGAACTTCAAAAAGATATGTTGGAATGTCTTGACCGATTCAGAGTTGAACTCCAAACAAGATCGAAGTCTCTTCAAGATGTAGCTTCATTGTTCGAGATCGTACAAACTAATGCTTTGCTTTTGCCGAATACTGAAGAACTGAAATTAGCTACATCTAAATTTACTGATTTTTATGATGAGGTCTCAGAAACCGAATTACTTTTGGAGATACCAAGACTGCGAAGACACTTAAAAGCCGCTAATGTTACGGTTACTGATTGGGTGTCTCTAGATTTTTTAAAGTTTATTGTAGAATGGGATTTTACAGAATCTCTTCCAAATCTTATGATTGCACTGAAATTGTTCGAGATGGTTTGCATGTCCGTAGCTTCATGTGAGAGGAGTTTCAGTAAATTAAAATTAATAAAAAATTATTTGCAGGCAACAATGACCCAATCGCGGCTTAGCAATCTTGGTATGTTAGCCATCGAACACGAGGCAATACAAAATATAAATTTCGATGAAGTTATTGCTGAGTTTGCAGCTGTCAAAGCTAGAAAGAAGAAATTTTAATTGTATAACAATTCCTTTTCTGTCTTAGTTATTATTGTGTTTTGTTATTTCTTCAATATTATAAATAATAAATGATCCATGTCCTTTATCATATAAAATGTATTGCTTTTTACTTTCGATGGGGTGACACCACCAACTTCCGCACCGGGTGCCACCCAAGGTAGGTACGCCACTGATTTAAATTATGGCTGGTATACTTTTTCTTGAGTTAAGGAGATGGGCGGTTTTCGTCAAACAACAAGAACCACCCCCTAAGACAGCTATATGGATTCAAGGAAATAACACCGGAAACGTTAATATATTATTTTGTTAGGACTTTTAATCTTTTTTTGTCTCAACCTTCCAACAAATATTATTTACAACGTATAGGTTTTGGTTTAATAGAAAGAATTCTTAAGTTTCACTATCAAAGCCTTCACTTTTGTTGAAATTGCTAGAGGGTTTATAGATACACCAAAGCGGAATAGAAAATGGGATTCATATGAAAGTTTAAAAAGCAAGTTGAGGAACTCGTGAACTCAGATAATGGTTGAAGCGACACCTAGTGATGACAGCTCGCACGACCCTAATAACACACCAAATGATATATAGATATATCTTTTCGGATTTCCCCAAAATCTAATTTTACAATTAATTAAAAATTTACCAACACTTACTATAAAATACCAATAGCAAAAAGTAGTAGCAAAAATTACAATACTTAATTGCTATTATTCATTTTGATTCGCATAGAGTATTCATACACTCAATACCATTATTGCGTCATTAAGTTAATAAAATTACAAAATATTACATTCCGTTAAGCGCCTCATCATTAACAAATTAGTATTGCCGATGGATAAAGGAGAGTCGAATGAAAGGGAATGTTAACTCCACATGAACATCATTTCCCGAAGAATTCCGCCCTGACTGTCGCTCGATTTCGGTTCTAGAGAATAACCGTTTGTCGCTCGACTTAATTCTGATGGACGCTCGACTTCGGATTAAGTTGCTGGAGCCGAATGAGCCGAAGAAAATACAATTTTCAGCGGATGTCAAAACTACACAAAGCTAAAATCAAACATGTTTAAATAATTTTAGTTAATTGAATTAAAATTTAAATAAATTAAATCCACATTCTTAAACTGGTGACTAGATATGACGAAATATTTCGTCATGAACGAAGTTCTACTTCAATGGGCATGGCGACATTTTTCTTTGTGAAAATTCGCCGTAATAATTTGAACGCATTAATTTTTCTGTAGTACTTATCTATTGAACTCTGGCATGGTTCTATGCGAGGATATTGCTTAGATTTTCGAAACCCATCACATATATTACCACGTTCAAAATATTTTGCGTGGGTTAGCACCAATAACCAAGGAATAGAGAATTTATTTCTTTATCAATTTCAGAAGGAATAATGAGAAAACCTTCATATGCTATTTTAAAAAGCGAGAAAGTTTGGAAACTCTATTGTTTTAATAAAACTATGTCAGAGATAAGATTCCAACTCCAAGTGAAATTTTCACACTTGTCTGAAAACAATGCATTCGATCCTATCATGTGAAATAAAAAACAAAGTATTTTCCTGATATATACAAGTCAAAGCACGCAGTAAGGTTCGAACTATTCAGGAGAAAAAGGTGAAAATCGGTTTGGTATTGAATTATGACAGGATTTCGGATAAGGATTATGAATTCGGATTATGGAATATTTCGATAATAGGTAAAGCGGTATTATTATAGTTGAGAGGATAGCAAGAGAAAAATGGATGCTGTAAGATCAATATGGAGAAATAGAAAGGGAATACCATCTGATATAAAATCTCGTATCTTGAAAATAAACGTGAATCTACTGCTGGGTACAGAGACGAAATAATAATTATGAAGTGGAAAGACACAAGGGATGTAATTACGACAATAAATTTGCGGAAACAGACAAGTGAGAGAAATCGATATCAAAACCATAACAAAAAAACAGTAGGTGTAGATCTTGCTGACGGACAAATGAAATCTTATGAAATTGCTAGAAACCATATAAAAAACAATTTAAGAAAGTTTTCTTACATTAACTAACATGGTGCATTTGGATGCATACCTCTTATATAAGAAACATGGCGGTCTCAATTTTTGCATTGGGATTATCTGAAAGGCTGAGAAAAATAGGGAGGTCAAATGCAGTTGTCATCTATACTACGGGACGTTCTCTTGTAGGGGTTATATGAAACGGAAAGTTAATTAAATGAAACGCGTGTTCTTTAATGATATTACAATTTATTAAAAAAGTTGATGTTGATGATAGCGTGGATAAAGTCGCGAACCGAGAGAGCCTCGTGTGTGTGTAAGCGTCGCAACTCGTGAAGATTGTACTAGACGAGTGCTGCATAGCTTAGCATACATCTAGTACATAATGTGCAGTGCATAGTTGATTCCTACACTTTTTTGACACCAGAGCCATCTAGACTTATTGACAGACATTTTGCAGATTATACACCATCTGACTCTTCAAGAGCAAATGCAACCATTAGATACAAATTGAACTATACAAAAGACTTTGGAAAAGAATCGAGATACTGGTGTCCCGACTATTGTGTTGCTGTCTATATGCCACAGTGTTCCACGGCGCATCTTACTGCGAAACAATTATTTAAATTCATTCAATTATTTTTTTCTGCATGAAAGTTTTATGATTTAGAAATTATTTGTTATGAAATATTTTGTCGTAATAAACTAAATCATAAGTTAAAGATAATTTTCTTCTATAAGTTGAGGTGCGATGGTATTACTTATAATTATAACGAAAAAAATTCCCATTGAGAAACGAGTTAAGGTTTATTCCCCGGTTAACAGGTTATGAGAATCGGAAATGATAAATATAAACGTTTTTCAGACTTTTAATTATAGTTGACTAAGTGAAGGATATGATTCATAGACCAATTTTATTAGAATTTAATTTTTTCGGGCATAGTGGACGCGCCAGTAATTAGCTTCCGCGTTATTTTTGTAATCATGGACCCCACACGATAATGCCGAATAAATATGAATTTTAAAGGAAAGATATTAATAAACCTATGTTATCAACTAATAATTGTGTCGCTATATAATCAATACATTCTACACAAGCACATTATACACAAGCTATATAATCATACATTCAATCACATTCAATGCACTGGCGAACTAACTTAGGGAGAGATGCAAGAGTCGATTATGATAGTTGGGTGATAATTGTGGTGTTATAACTATCCCTTTAAGGAATTGATTTTTTAACTGTTAACTGACTTTCAATTTTAAAAACGAAGGTGTATAACAATAATCTCCATAATGGAGTAAATAAAGATTTATTTTTGCGAGGACCTCCAATATATCATTTTTCAGCTGTTTTTAGAGAATTATGAATAGGTTTTTCATATTTTGTCTGAGGATTGACAGTACATTATGGAAAACTATTTAAATCCTATAAATCGCTTTGCAATCATTTAAATTTCTATAGACTTGTGGACATCATCTTGCACAGTACTCTACTTCAGGCACGAAAGAACAGCTGATGAAGGAAACAGTTAGCTAAACCAAAATCTTCGGCTGCTCACCTACAAACATTCACTCGGGTAGGGCCTATGTATATACGATTTATCTTTATGCCCCATGAGCAACAGGCAAGTGATGAATATGGCAAGCTAGTGGTAAAAGCAGGGTTTCCCATTCAAAAATGAGGCAAATGGAGAATAAATGTGCTCTAGTCATACACTACAGTATATGCCGAATAAATTTTACAAATAATATAAAACAAATTGTAGGATCCAATGGAGCTTACATACAATTTTGAAGCTTATCGTGCTGCTCATGCCAATGCAGTTCTACCAAACAACCCTGATTTAGGAGCTATGAGACCCATTTAGATTACTAAAACAGTTGTCCTGATTTAAGGAACTACCCACATTACTTAGACATTTTCCATATCACTGTTGTTTCTTTTTTAATTTACGAGTACGAGATATTATTTCTATTGTAACTATCAGCATAAACTCTCTTACCGTATGAAAACTGTCATTTGAAATTTGTGCCTTAAAGACATCGAAAAGGGTACGGACTTATGAAAGATGACAAAAGTTAATCTAATGGATCAAAATATGCTTATGTAAAATCACTTGCCAAATCAAATTTTTATCGTAAAACCAATAAGAGCACAAAATAATTGTGTTCCCTCTTACAGAGAATGCATAATTGTGAATGCTTATATTCTGTTACAAGGATGAACTCGTATACAAACTGGATGCTGCCCCGATTCTGAAGTGAAAAGTTTGCAGCTTTATGCATATATAAACACCATTGAGGTATAGGACAATAATTCTCCCATATACTCAGAAGTAAAGTAATAAGTACTACCTTGATCAAAAGTTCCCGGATTTTATTCAGGAAATTAAAAATACAAGATTGAAAAAAAAAATCAAAATAAAATAAATAAAAAAAAAATACATCAAAATCGATATTGTCCCCTTCAAAGTACTTCCCATTGACTGCAACGCACATATGCCAGGCCTTGATCCAATTCTCGAAACATTCTTATATTCGGTTTGCGGTATGGCCATCAGAGCCATCTTCGATTCTCCCATGATCTCATCTCGGGTGCTGAAACGCGTCCGAATGGCGGTTTCTTGAGTGGACAGAATAGGATAAAGTCACAGGGAGCCAAATCAGGTGAATTCGTTTCGTTTTTAGCCAAATGTTCACGGATAACGATAGCATTATTGGACAGTCCGTTATCGT
Organism: Stratiomys singularior; assembly: GCA_954870665.1. NCBI lineage: Eukaryota > Metazoa > Arthropoda > Insecta > Diptera > Stratiomyidae > Stratiomys > Stratiomys singularior. The sequence goes on from OX940877.1 coordinate 67,212,634, forward strand.
TATGGGAGACCCACGAGTTTTTTGTCCAGTAACCCGGTCTTTTTGGCAAATTGCTTCACGTAAACGCCAAAATAATTCTCCTTGTCGACAATTGGGCCTTGTGCAAGGAATTCATGGTACAAAACACTCTTGCAATCCACGAAATCTGTGAGCATCGCTTTCTTTTTCGACTGGAAACAACGGGTTTTTTTCGGCGTCGCCTCATTCGGATCACGCCATTCACTCACTTGGTGTCTGGATTGCGTGTCATACTCATAAATCCACGTTTCGTCTCCAGTAATGTTCCGTTTAACTAATGTTGGGTCGGAATCGGCCTTGGAAATCATTTCTTTTTGAAGTCAAACGGTGTCGAATTTTTGCATAAAATTCAGGTCTTTTGGCACCATATTTCCAGCGACAGGTCTGAGGCCCAAATTTAGATATTCCAAAAATACTTTTTTCCATTAAATTAATAAAATAACGATAAAAATTAATAACATTACGTATTCCAATAATAAATACTTTGTACTGACAATGAATACAAGTAAATCGACTCATTGGGAATATGTACATAAAGATTATTTCCGTAGAATTGAACCCCGACCATTCTATACAATTTGTCCAATGCTCGATTTTGAATTTACTTGCTAGAAACGAAATATCTTTAAGTGATACAGTTCGTAGTCAATGTCCTGAGTTTACTTAATCTGAATCGGAGCGGTTTCCACATTTTTTCTGTAAATTGCTTTCTAAAGTGACCTCTCATTTTTAGATCAGATATCATTAGAATTTCAATATTCAAATCAGAAGTGAGACCAGCACTTAACAACCACAGCTTTTTTAACGGGAATGTTAACTGTCAATTTTGAGGACGTACATTGCTGAACATTAAATCGATGATCTTAATGTCAACATTGATTTTAATTTTGCATTTCATGAACGAAAGCTTTTTTCCATGGCCAACCTCGATATAGTGAAGAGTGGATCGTTGCAAGCCTAGGTGAACAAAGGAAAATTCAATTGCCAGGTGTTTCATTCTCTCTTATTCCCCTGTTATCAAATTGATTTAAGTGTGTCAACTTTTAATCAGTGATAGGCAAAGTGTAAAGTCTTGGTGATAAGTTACAAAGCGACGACACTGCAAACTTGAGCGCATGCAATTCTATTGAGGTAATTTGAATGTTTGATGTAGAAATGGAAAAAATACAGGACATGAATACAGGACTTGATCCGGGCAACAGCAACGAAGACGCATTTATGGAAGTCACAAGGACAAAACGCAGAAGACAAAAAATGGACAAAACTGAAGATTTAACTACACTTAAAGCAAAACACGACCAAGACAATATAACGACCAGATACAAAAAGATAACAGGACCAAGTCGTATTCTGGAACGAAAACTCTAGGAACACAGCCAACCCCAAAAAAATGAGGTTAATTTGCCCACATGCTCGCAATCGTAATCCAATGACAGCATAATGGTCCCGGGTGATAATATAGAAAAATTCGTTATAGAAAATTGTGAAATCAGCAATGATGTTCAAAATAACAGAGCGGGTTCCCCAATGATTACCCTGGGGAATACAATAACACAACATACAACAACTAATTATACACAGGATTAATACCACCCAAATAGAATCAGCCATAAATACTCTCTCGATGACCCCAGAAAAACATTCTCAGTAATCTTCTAAAGATACAGTGAGAATTATTAGAGGAAAAGACTGAAGTCCCTAATATTTTACTCATTAAACAAATGTATAGGAATAAGAAATATTACTAACATTAACAACTTAGGTTACAACAAAATAAATCTCAATTTCCAGACAGCCACAGACGCTAATTCTGCAGCAGAAAAAATGGAAGCCATAAAATGCCTCATGAAAGCATTTATATTTAATAACTTCCTGGTAAGATACGGTGTCATAAGAAATATACCATACGAAACCACCGACGAAGAAATAAAAACCATGCCTTTGCGTACAATAGACTCGGAAATCGATTGGGAAATATTAATATTCTTGAAGCAAATAGATTAAAAGGAAGAGACACAGAGAATCCGGAACAGCTGCTACCCACAAAATCGATTAAAATTACCTTCTCTGGCGATGAGCTCCCCGACGTTATCTGGTTTGGGTGTACTTCTATTCAAGTGGCATACTTCTTAAACAGGCCCAGATAATGCAGGCAATCCGCAAGTCAGGACACACACAAACCTAAAAAATGTGGAAAAATGGAGTGCGAAAACACATACTGTTGTAATTCACCCTGTCGGTTTGGCAATCCTGGTCGGATTACCATACTTGAGATGCAAATTATCCCATTCGTATCGTAAGTATGGCAACACGAAACGGAAGGTCACACCGACAGAGGGAGAGAGGAACATTTTCGGAACGGGAGAGTTCGTCGAGGGCCGCGAAAAGTGAAGCACGCGCTTAGAAAGAAATATATAACAAAAAAAAAGAAAGAGTGAATTAAAAGACGAACGGATAATTCGAAATAACATCGCGTTACTTGTTACGATAATTTGAAGTGTTTAAAGTGAAAAACTAAGGAACTATAGAGAACGATGAAAAAAAAACATATTTACAGATCGATCGTAAACAGTTTAGTGCATTGAGGCGCGCTTTAACTAGCGATCAGTGTTAATATAAAAGAGTTTCAAACAAATGCGTGCACTAGAGACGTTTGACGATTCTAAATACAAATAAAAGTTTTTTCCGACATTTTATTAAACCCACAAGAAAAAAAAAGCCTGCATACAAATTCAATAATGAACCGGAAAACTAACGGGTGTATTTCGCCTGACACAGTAATTACATCTCAAATGTGTAAACTTGGTTGCAATAAGTTTTTATGATAAACAAAGTACTATGTTACAAAAGTGAAAGCGCAACACTTATGGAAAAGAATAATACCAAAACGAGGAGAAGTGCTAGCACTCAGTTTAGCCTGGAATCAAACACATATTGGGTAAATAACTAATCGCGAGACACTTGTTAAATACAAAACGAAAGGAAGGTAGTTTCTCATCTCCGCGTATCAGCAAATTCTCTTCCGCACCGCCACACCGAACTTGCAGATTTTTTCTTTCTTCCCTGAATAATTGAAACTTAAGGATCGCAGCGTGTATTGTAAAATCAGGAAAACGAAAACGAAGGAAAGTTTTCATTGTAAAGATAAAAAAAAAAAAATAATTGAAAAAAAAAAATATTTTTATATTGAAAAGTTCGTTGATTTTAAGTTTAATGCGCATGAACCTTTTAATAAACCGTATATCTGTTAGTATGAAAATAATTCTTTTAAGTTTCCATCCGTTTATATTGTATATTGTTATGATTTTGGTGATAAGAATAATCTTTTAAACAAATTTTGCCAATTTAAAAAAAAAAAAAATTTAGATTGCAATCGTAAATTTTTTTTATTTGTATCATAATTACAAGCAAAGGAAGAAATGACAATAGTTAATTTTAGGACCTTCGTAAGACTTGGATTATTTCTTACACATTTAAAATTACTATAATCTACCACTTGGACAATTTAGTTTTAAAAAGGTTTATCGTTCTATTTCTCACATGCGTGTTCCGTGACGCGCACTCAAAGTTATAGAACTTATTTAATTTTGATTATCTAACTCGCTTTTCTATATATATTTTTTATTTCTTTCATTCGATTGAAGCCATTTCTTTTGTAAAGAGCGTTAAGAATTGCAAGGATAAGAAGTTGTATTTGAAAAAAAAGGAAAAATATATAAAATGAAGTGCTGAAAAACAATAACGCTCTTTCCTTCCAGCAACCTTTTTCTTTCAGGAGGAAATGGCGCGAAGGTAAGTGCATGAGGATGTAGGGCCAAAATTGTGTTTCGTCGCTCGGGTTCCGCGGTGCTGTAGGTTTGAATCGGGAGTAAGTGGTAGTCGTGTCGCGGACTACTTGTTCGGTTTTCAATTCTTTGACGGTCGCAAAAATAAAGTAGTTTGTTTTTAGGCACCGCGGTATATCGGTTCGCGAATGCGCGTTTGTCGTCGGGTAGATTTGGATTTTGAATGGTAGATCAAAAAAATAACGTAAAGTAAAGTAGAATATTTCGAAACGTCGCACAGGTAAATCAGGTTTTTCGGTGGCTGGTTCAAAATGGAAACCAAGAGCGGAAGTTCACTTGGGTCCGACCCACGACCGTAATCCTCGCCGCACTGGGCTAGTCCGCCAGCAGCCACCAACGCGAGTGAATTTCCGAGTGGCCGAAAGGTTGACCCGCTGGGGTATATTTCGTTGCCACGTCTCGAGGACTGCACGTCCAAGTGTCGGTGCGAGGCCGACTTCAGTCCTTAGTCGTCGTCGTGACGACTGGGATCAAATCCATTACAATACGCAGAGGCTTTATGCTTCTTATATGGTTCTCAAGAACATGCCACGATGGATAAAGTCTGCCCTAAATGGATAAAGTACGAAGACGAACTTAAGGTCAGTACAGTTAAAACCATCTCACTCAAAGAAGCAAGGACAGTGCTATACAACAAAAATTTACACAATGTACAACAACAACAAACATTTTCAAATTGTGATAAATAAATCCGTTTTCAGAAACACGTAGGCACAGGCTGCAAAGACCAACCCCAAAGAAAGCAGAGTCATTAATAAATCCTGGCAAACAGGTAAACCACAATCAAAGCCCCCACATTATCAATCATTCAGTGACCCAAACACCACCCTCGTGTACAATCACCCATCCACCCACAAAACCAGGGAAATGGAGAAGCTAATTACTCAGCTATTAAATATTACAAAAAATTCCCCGAAAGAAAACAACGTACCACTAAAAGATTCTACTTCTCTAACAGAGCTTCTTCAACAATATCTAAATTCAATAACTACAGAAATCAGACCAGTCGTAAGCCAGAAAAGAGTAATCTAACCAATCTAAGAACAGCCAAACAGCATGAGCAATTTAAAATTTTTACAACTTAGCATTCAAAGTATAATAAAGAACAAATCCAATCTGGAAATAGCACTCAACGTACTCAACATCGATATAGCGAGACATGAACATCTGAGGACAGAAACATCCGAAGCCTCAGCAACTACAATGTAGAATACTAACATAGACAGAACAAAATTCGAGCAGGAGTTCTCATAGCCATTAAGAAAAATATTAGATATAAAACAGTCCTCAATAGTAAAGAAGCAGAAATCCTAGCTCTAGAAACAACCAATATCCAATATCCTCAATTTAAGTCCCTCCGGATGAAAATGAAAACGTGCTAAACTTACAGCTGGAATAGTTCTTGAGGATCACCAATAGTAACAAACCACTAATCATCGGTGGGGATTTTAATGCCAGACACAAAATGTGGGGAGACACCTACTGTTGTCCAAAAGGAAAAATTCTAAAAGACTTCATCAACGTTCATAAATTACATATACTCAACTCAGGAGCGCCTACTTTCCACAGGATACTCTCCAATGCGAACACTCACAAATCAAATATTGACATAACACTGTCAAATTTCTATATTGAAAGCATCAATTGCCGGGATGCGAAGACTAAAATATAGGAAAGCGAACACAGCACCATCACCTCTTTAATCAACATTAACAATATAAAGGCAAACAGTTTCTTCACTACCAATAGAACAAAGATACAAAAACAGCTGGAGGACTTAATTCTACCCACAAACGTTGATGAAGCCCTACAATTAATAAACCGCGTTATCCCAGTCAACTCAATCAATAACGCAAATTTCAAGCATTCTCCTAAAACATGGTGGAACAAACATCTCAAAAAACTATGGAAAAACAAGGAAAAATATTAGAAGAACTTCGTAAAGTGAAAAACTTCTGGAATTATCAAAGGCTACGGGAATCAGAATCAATATGGAAAGGGGCTGTAAAAACAGAGAAAAGAAAGATCAGGCGAAACCAAATTTAATAATCGCAACCAAAACCCAAACAACAAGAATTTCTGGAGGCAATTGTGTTAGCAATTTTAAAGAAAGCACGATGGGCAATGGGGAAACACAATAAAATTCAAACAACTCGATATTTTTTGAGATGATTAAAAAGAAACACACGAAGACAACGTACACAACCACCCCAGTTCTGCCTTAGTCACACTCCCGCCTAAGGGGTTCTCAATACAAATGCTTGAAAAGGTTCCCAACTCTCACCCCACTGAAACTTCACCAGGCCCTGACAAAATAGAGAAAAGTACCATCAAAGGCCTCAATAACATCAACAAGGAAACTGTTTTAGAAGCTATTAATCGTAATTTTAGAACTAATAATATACCGCAATTCATCAAAAAAAATGAGAATTGTTCCCATACCAAAGAGGGACAGGCCGCCGTACCCAATGGAAAGCTACCGTCTAATTTCTCTCCTCAGCGTACCAATGAAAATAATTAACAACCTCATCAAGACCAGTATCAGCAAGCACATTCAGGAGAGGAAGTTATTCATTAACAACAGCTTTGCATACAGACAAGGAAGATCAGTGAACCAGTTTATGAACAAACTTCTCGACAAAACAGCCAGAAGTAAACAGTTCAATTACATGGCTATAACCTTTTTCGAACGCTTACGAGAAAGTGGACTTCAAAGCTCTAATGCAGGCCCTCAATGATTTCAATATCGAAACACCTTACATTAATTGTATACTTAACTTCCTCAAGAACAGAATCCTTATTCTCACAAATAGCCCTACAGAAATAAATAATGGTCTCCTTCAAGGAGATGTTCTAAGTCCCTTACTATTCAACAACTATACACAAAAATTACATAACATCACCAACGCAAGTACCACCCTCTTACAGTATGCGTATGGCTTAATCTTAATAAGCAAAGAGCGAAACTTTTAAGAGACCTCTCTCAACCAACAAAACTGCTTCATGTACTTCCAGAACATTGGAGCTAAATATAAACAAAACCTCAGATATCCGGTTCTACTCCGACAAACTACCACAACTTCACTTACACCTCAATCGCACCAATGTCAAACGGGTCGAAAACTTTACCTTCTTAGGCAGAGCACTGAACAACAAAGGCAATTTCAGAAACCAACTAGCGAACACTCACTCGAAGGCCAAGTTATCCAGCAAAAGCATGAAAAAACTATCAAGCCCCAAACGTGGCCTTAGTCCCAGAACAGGCCATCAACACCTTCAGGGCTATAATAAGACCTCAACTTGAGTCCAAAATTGCAAACATGACATATCCGCCGCAATATCTTTTCTGAAGGATAGATGCAAACAAAGCCGCCACACTGAAAAGATGTATGGGAATTCCCGAAACCGCTTCACATACGATCACGCTTTAACACGCCAAAGAACTCCCCTCCTAACTAAGATCCTACCTATTGACAGCTAAACAAATACTAATAAACCTTTACGGTGGAGACTTCAGAAAACTTCTCAGGGAAATAATTAACTCTTAACTAACTACATTATAATTCACAGGAAATGCCTTAATTTGTTCTACAATACTGGGGAGAAATTAACACAACCCGCAAAAACCTTTTCTTCCAACTCAACAACAATGACAGCAACTTTGGTCATAGTATGCCTGTACTCGACCTTAACGATCTCTTAAACTACATACCTGCAAAAGTTAACTCTTTCATGGAAACCAATGAAATCTTTTGTATTAAGGGGGTAAAAAAAACCCTTGGCACAGGATGTGCGCTGCATCACCTAAACACAGGAACAACTAAGCTTTACAAAAACTACAACACCTACTCTGTCAATAATGCAGAAATTATGGCAACATTCCTTGCCATCGCAGAACAATCGACAAAGAGTAATAAAAATGTAATCATATTCACAGACTCACAGCACTGAAGCAGCCTTCAATAAGAACATGCCCTTCAGAATGTGGAAATATTTCAACGGAAATAACAACAAAAAATTCGTCTTTTACTAGATCGCAAGGAACTGTGAATGGACAACTATCAAGATTATCGACTCTGCGACCAAGAAATCTATTGATGATAACAATTATGCAGGAAAAAATCAATGAAGAATGAGTTACGGATTATAAAGAAAACCCCATGTGTCTTAAATATTTTCCTTGGCTTAAAAGCAACCTCAGAACCTGTTTCCACTACATACACCTTGACAGTAATATAACAAAACAGATTAACCGGATACTGACAAACAAACCGTATAACAAGATGAGATTAATGAAGGCAAAAATAACTTCATTCGACCAGTGCAGTTGGTGCAATATTCGAGATGAACTAGAACTACAACAAATCTTCAAATGCTCTAACTTTAACAATTTAAGAAACAAATTCTCACTGTTCAAAGAGGTTTCCACTGTAGATAAAATCTTGAACTCAAACAAAAAAACCTTATCTGGAAACTGGGTAACTTCCTTGAGGAAGCCAAGGCAGAACTGTGATCATCCACACCTCAATCTCAGACAACAAATCATTTTAACCAATACAACACTCCCAAGCGATTTACCCTACTAACAAATAAGATACTAACTAATAGGCGCAGGCAATAACCTGCCATAAGGCATCAAAATATAAAAACGCTGGCTAATACTCTCAGCACCCTAGCCAATACCACCTACTAGACAATAGGAAGAGGGAAAAAAACGGACGAAAGTCTTCTTGTTTTACAGATTTTATGCTTTGATTTTTTAGGGAACAGGCATATATGTGAAATGGTCAAAACCAAGTGTTCTTCTAACTGCTCCAACTTTAGGACAATCAATCTAGAGATTTAATAAACAATAGGATGAAACCACAAACTAGAAACCAGACCGCCGAAATGCGTATGAGTATGATTCAAGTAACGACGGAAGTTCATTTGCACGCTAGATGGCGAGCAAATTTCTAATTTATGCAAATTGTTTTCAATCCAGTATCTTGTTAGGAATTTGGCGTGAAACTTAGTGTTTCATCACCAAAATCATTTTCATGTATACCTAATAAATAATCTTACAATAATAAAAAAGAAATTTTAATTAATTTTTAGAAACCGTGTATCGAGTTTCCTTTTTTCGGGTTACAAAGCAGCTTGGAAACTGGATGGAAGCTTGGAAACAGCTTGGAAACTGGATTAATTTTTGGTACATTGGTTATTATGAATGAATTTTGTATGAAAATTTCGTGCATCCTTGTTGAGGCTATTATTTGCCAAACGAAGGAAAATTCCAAATTCAAAAATTTTGAAACATCAAAAATAATTTTAATCAAAAATCATTCAAAACGTGACCAATTTGACAGTTGTCATATGAACATTATTCTTCCTCGCATCGCGTGCATTATAAATTGAATGCGTTGCGCGACGACGAGCGAGAATCGCATCGCGCTCTCGCATCGCCGTCACGCAGTATTGTATCTGGGCATTAACGCAGACAAGTAAGCATCGGTTACTCAACAGAGCTTTTAAGAAAAATTTAAACACACTAATTGCGACAAGAGAATTCGGCGATAAAAATTGAATACAATGAAACATGTACGAAACAGTCTTCTTTCGATAAACCAACCTAAATAAGAGTGCAAGGAAGAGATGAACTGTCGCAATAGAGAGACTTTGAGGTTAATGCAGATGAGACTCATTCGCGGCATTAGAGGCTTAATGATTATATATGAAAACAATGACACGAGTTTTTATCAGTTCTTTTCTTCTTTTGTTTAGTTACACTTCAAATTGTTGGATAGAATTATATTGAGACCATATCTCCGGTTTATAGTTTAGTTATTATGTTAATTTAAGATTAGAAGATTTTTATCTACATTTATCTATTTTTTCATGTCATATGCGTATATGTACTGAAGCCCGATGTTTTTTTTTTATCAAAGAAATCAATCTTTAACCAGAAACTTCAAAAGAACAATGCCCTTGCTTCCAACAGTTATATAATTTGCAAAAATGTTTGAGCAAGATTGACATGTGAAGGAAAGACAATATGCCACTGATAGTTTAACTTTAATCAATTTGTCAATTACATTCCGAATATTTAAAACATGCTTAAAATTATGTGCTTTGAGTCAACATTACTGCTTCACAATTTTGTACAAATAAAGCTACGAAAGGGAGGGTCTTGCTTCAATTTTATTTCCTAGATTTGAAATATACTGAATGATTTCAGGGTAACTCATAATAACAATTACGTACCAACAAATGTAGGGCCGCGAGGCGAAGCCGCTCGTAAGAATTAAGCATCAGCAATAAATGCCGTGACATTCTTTGCAAATAATTCTGGTTACAACATACTTTTTATAAAAAATATTTAAAATTTTTTTCGGTGCCAACCAATTATCTTACCATTAGTTCGTCCATTTGTTTTTCATAAGAAAGCACAGCTGTTTCAGCAACAAGTAATCGATGTTTAGTTTCCTCCAGTTCTGGTTCTACATGAATGATCCTTGTACTTACTCGGCGTAACTCGTTAACAATATCATTGTAGTGGATCTAAAATAAAACCAGTAAGTAATAGGAGCTACTTGGGTCGTATCACATACCTTGTAAAGGTGTAATTCACATAATATTTTGTCATATTCAGTCTGGTTTTCTTCTAATTGACTCAACTTCGAACTCTCCGAAAGCGCATTGCTCAACTTATTTTCAACATCCTCTTTTTCCTTTTGAAGACGCTCAATTTCTCTTCGCATTGCCTCCCGAGAAGGTTTGTCCTTAACACCGTCACTCATGTTCACCCTTAACTCCGCCAACTCCTCTTCGAGCTGATGTGCTTTGCGTGCTTGCTCTTTCATTTTCTTGATCTCATCTTCAACTCCAACCATTAAAGTAATCAAATGACGTAGTCTGTTCCGATCACACTTCACCTGTTCAAGCTCCTGAGCTGCGTCCTTAATGTCAGGGACATGTTTCGAGCCATCCATTTCCTTGGTCGTTTCTTTCAAATTATCGAACTCCCATTGAAGCCGCACTCTATCATCTTGAATAATTTGGAGTCGTTTAACTTCGTTGCGCAAACTGTCCACCGTAGATTGCAAAAATTTAACATCAGTGCTGGTCTCGATATTTTTCGGAATTGTAGTATTAAAATCAGGATCAAGCTCAGCCAGTCGCTTCCTTAAGTAATCATTCTCGGCTCGTATCAGGTAGGCTCCATGGTTCCATTTATTCATGTCCTCTAAATAATTTTTTAGTAGGAACATTACTTTCTCTGGTTTCAATTGACCTTTTTCTTGAAGAACATTCAGCTCATCTTCTATTCGCCGAATGGTCTCGTCAATTTCAGCTTCCTCTGAATATTCAAGACGACTTTTCGAATTTTCTTCATCTCTGATGATTGAATTTATTCCCTTTAATTTCATACAAGCGGCTTCGATTAAGGTATCAGACGAAAGTGGTGCTGTGGGCTGTAAAAATGAGTAAATAAAAATGTACACTAAACAAACGGGATGAATAAAATGATATTAACACCAGACAGTTCATTAGATTTTGTCACATGGCGACAAAATTACATGCATGTAAGCGTTACGGTGTGTGTCTGTAAACAAATAATACAGTATAGGGTTGATTCTGCCACTTAGAAATGAACAATGAAATCTCAGTGGTATCTCGCAGGCCAATAAAAAAGGCAAATTTTTGATGTTGAGGAGTTCTTCTACTAAACCTCTGTAACGGTAACAGATGCATTCTTGAACATTTCTCAGGCAGTAGTAGTCACGATGTACACAGTATATACAAATACCGGTTTTGATAATATCGATTTAATGTAGCATTTATTTGTATGAATATATTTCATTAATAATTAATATAAAGCAAAATTCCTGACTGACCAAAGTGTTAGTGGGGAAACATCAATGTGCGAGAAAGTAACATATTGTTACTCGTTCGAATAATTTCACGCGCCACTGTAGATGCAAAATACCAAAACAAACAATGGCGACCATAACAACACCAGACATGTGGATCATTCTCGAAAGGGAAAAAGTAAGTGACTGCATTTGGATCAGCAATAATAACAATGCAAATGCAAGTGATTTAGAGAGTGAACTCGAGAATGATGTACATGGAAAGTCTGAGAAGGTTCCGGATTGGTTACATACAAATATATAAGCGGCTACAGATGGCAGAGACATAGAGTAATGGTCAAGAAATGCGAAATGACGCAAGCGACCAATTAAATAGTGTTAGAGTGAATTTTAATTGTACGTGATTAAAAGCGATACATTTAGGGAAGTTTTTGGCGAAATTTGTGAAATTTCTTTATAATAAAGGAGAAAGCAAACTTTATTTACTCGCAAAGAGTGGATTCACTTGCAAGAAGTTTATTGTTTAGTAAGTTAAAGGCGGCGCACCTCAACTCGAGCAACAATATTTAGGAACTAGCGGCCGTTGTCAATTTCGAATTACCAAAATACGAGGGGCATTCAACAAGTACTTAGCCTCCACAAGAAAAACGAAAATTCTGGGAAGGTGGAAATATATTTTTCCACATTATCACCTTCAAGCTCGATACACTTGGCCCAGCGATGCTCCAACTTTTTCAACCCGTCCAAAAAAAGTCGTTTGCCGTTCAACCCGTCCCTCGTTTTCTCGAGGGCTGCGATAACCTCCTCATTCGACCCAAATCTATTCCCGGCGAGTGACTTTTTCAGGTTTGGAAAGAAAAGGTAGTCACTGGGGCCAAATCTGGAGATTACGGCGGATGGGGCAGCGATTCGCAGCGCGATTCGACCAATTTGGCCATGGCTACGGCGGAGGTGTGAGCCGGTGCGTTGTAGTGGTGGAACAGCACTTTTTTCTTCACTAAGCAGGACCACGTCTTCTCCAATTCGACGTCGAATCGGCCCAATAAGTCAGCAATAAGTCAACTACCTTTCTCAAGGTAATCAATATGGATCACACCTTGAGAATCCCAGAAAATGGTGGCCATCACCTTTTTGGCCGATCGAACAGTCTTCGCTTTCTTCGGAGCACGTTCGCCGGGTGGATTACTCTGTTTCAACTGTTACTCGGTCTTTAGTGTGTAGCAGTGAACCCCTGTTTCGTCGACTGTCACGACATGACGCAAGAACTCGGTTGAAACAGCGCCAAACCCGTCATCGTTGTTGTCTCACGGTTGCGCTTGTTTTCCGGTGTGAGCAAAGGAGGCACCCATTGCGCCGACAGCTCTCTCATGCCCAGTTCTTCGTGTAGAATATGATGCACGGTTCGTTCTGCAATGCCTACAGTCTCAGCTATATCGCAAACCTTCAATCGACGGTCTACCAACACGAGATCGTGGATTTTTAACGTTTTCCTTCGTAGCAGCCGTTTTCGGGGCACCTGGGCGTGGCTCATCAAAAACCGATGTGAGGCCACGAACAAACTCGTTTAACCAATTTTTGGCGGTAGCCATCGAAGCAGAAAAGTCACCGTACACAGCATCCAAGCAATTTTTGATTTTGCTGCGCGTTTTCCCTTCCATAAACAAGAATCTAATCACCGAACAATATTGTTCTTTTTCCATTTTTGTACAACCGACTGACTCGTTCGCTTCGAAAGGCTATCAAAACAAAACTAATGATGGGAATTCACTGAAAAATTCTTTACAGTATGCTACTAAAAGAATGTACTGCACGATGGTAAAACTTTTTTGTAATAGCAGTGCCATCGGGCGGTGAGGCTATGTACTGGTTGAATGACCCTCGTACGCGCAAAACAAAGAGCATATGAGCTTTAATTAGGGCAACTGCTAATAAAATGGACAAAAGATCTGAACGAGCAACAAGCACGTTCATTTATAGAACATTGTCTACGCTGAAATATAGTGCAAGGACAAAGAACGTCAGATATCAAATGAATATTTGAAGGCAAAGCTCATTCGCCAATGAACTCCCTCATATCTATCAGAACTATCACAAGCCAAAAGAAAATATATAATATAAAACAAAGAAAATAAAGAAAATGTATAATCTCATTTGCGACATGTGCACATAGAATGTCATTCAACCATCATGGAACCCATAGAGCTCGGCAGGTGTACTGGTGAAACAGCACTCAATTTTGGGCCAACTAGATTCCAGACTATGCTTTTTGACTGTGTAACTCCACAGCAACGTTTGAAAACTTGTAGAACGAGTCTTAAAAGGCCACATTGGAAACCGAGTCTCATTTATTTGATCGAGATTATCTTTAAGGCCGAAAATCGAATCTCACATGAAAGACTTGGAAGATGTTCCGAAGCTTATTGCTAGTTCAGAAGTAAACTTTCTCGAAAATAAGGTAACAACTGACAGAGTGCCTTATTAACAAATACATGATGAAAGCTTTAAAAATTTGGCCAAATTTATTTTGAGTGGGAACAATTTGAGTGGGATGCTGAGCAACATAAATCAATATCTGCATGAAATATAAACTGTCCAATTTTAGCATAAACAGTCCGAATGAGAAACTTATCTTGAGTACAAAGACATGAGACTTATACTCACTGATGGCCTCGAGCTTATAAGTGTTTTTGACAGTAAATTGTTTTGAAGTGCCAGCGGGCAATTGTGTGAACAATTGTGTGTGAACCAGAACAGAGTTACAAGCTTTTTTTTGGGTTGGGGGGTGAAGGCAATTTACGCCCGGAGTGTGGGACTCCTAGCAGCGCATGCTACCAGACTACCCACTAAACACCCCCCCTGTCAAGAAAATTACTTCGGGCTAGGCCTCTTTTTACTTCGCTCTAGGGCGCCGTCAGTCTAGAGAAATCTCCCTCCAGCGGGAGAGGGCAGGATGGAGGAGGACTGCTGGAAAGGAGACCTCCATAGACCCCGCGCTCAAGGTTATCTATCGTATATTTTTTGGCAATAAGTATTGCCCGAGAGTAATGTACCACGCAGGTCCATTTGTCGACACTTTTCAGCATTTCTCCGACCAGATTGTCTGGAGAAAGCTCTCCCATCACCTCCCACAAGTCCTGCCGCATCCTGTTCCACCTTCCAGAACCCCGACAGACTGAGCCTGGCCGGCCTCAATAAGCCACGTACATGTTTTTCCAGAGGGAGAATGGAGTAGAACACTCAGTTAAGAATGAAAAAATAATGATTCAGATTTAAAGAACAATATGAAGAATCTGCACTAACTAACCAAATATTGCCAAATAATGCTGCTACCCAAAAGTATTTTATGCTCATTTGTACAAATGGATTTTGGTTGGCTGTATCATCTGTGGAAGAATGAAAACGACCAACAAATAGGAAGTCACAGTCATTCTTGAAGTATGTTATAATGTATCTAGCAGAAATGTCATGAAAATTAACACACGATACTACGAAGTTAGATGCCAGCGATCCTTAATGGACTTGATTGTTAATCTAATGATTAAATAATTACTAAATCTAAATTTACAGTCAAAGTAAGTTTGCGAAGGGACGGAAAAGTCACACTTCATGCAAAATTCAGTAGTATAAATTATTATAATTATAGTAGAATTCAAGGCGACAATCGTTCGGTTCCAGGCAATGCGCTCCGGTTGACAGGGGAGGTGTTAAGTCGGTAGTCCAGTTGGTCCACTGGGAGTCCGACACTCAGGGCGTAAATAGCCTTCACCTCCGTACCCACAAAAGAAAGGTGACAATCGGAGCTAGAAAATGGACGTAGCTTCACCATTTCCAATAACAGAATAGGAAAAAAAAATACATAACCAAAACGTCAAATCAAATCGTAATCAAATAGCGAAAACCTGTGCGATTGTTTAAATTTTAATCCGGATCATTCGGTTTCGAATACCAAGACCATTACAATACATCAAAGCACAAAGTTTATGACTAAATCTTCAAGCAGTTTTTCCAATATATTTAGCATTCCGATTTATCTTAATAATCGATCTGTGTATAAGCAGATAAACAGTAAAGTCATGTTTGAATATCATATTTAATATATGCTTTTGAGAACCGTGATTCTAATTGTAAATGTGAACTAATATAATTGACAAAGTTTCCAGATAAACCACGAAAAGAGAATATTCTGATCTTCAATTAGCATTTCAAACACACAAATTGAAAAACGAAAGCTGTTGGACCCTCTTTCACTATCGGTCCAGTCAACCTCCTCTTCGGTGGTTGAAAACAAACTGGAAAAGACATTTAATAAAGTGACCGGAAAAAAGAGGCGTGCGATTGAAAGGAAACCCGTCGGGGAAAAGACTGAGAAAAATCGGAGTGAGGATCAGTTCCAATCCCGCCCATCCACATTCAAATAGCCGTATATGATAATCCACCAGAAAAAAACATTCACTTCCAGTAACCGTATCAATACCTCCCGGTACAAAAGCAAGTGAAAGATGCACCCCAATTGATTTATACAAAGTCAACGCAACATGAACTTTGTTTCTGTGAACTGATTAAATTTCAGTAGACAAATACTTCCTGGTATTATCCGATACCAATCACCAAGCAACTGACAGAAATGAACGCTCAGTATAAACCCTTTGCGTGGAGAATACACTCAATCTGTTCTCGCAAGTACTTCACGGTCTGAGCAGTAAAGAAATCAAAGAAGGTACAGATGCTCAGAATTTACATGGCAGTCACGTCCTTCTAAACATTTGATGGTCTTTTTGCTGAGAGAAGAGGTTATTATTTTCAGTCCGCCCTCTTTTCAATTAAGTTGTAACATCCTACAGACCGTAATATTCGAAATTTGGCAGCACAGCAAGATTATCCCGACATACGAGGCTTGTTCAAAAAGTATCGCGAATTTTGAATTTTCACGGGCTACATATGTTCGATTTTTGATCTTTTGGTGGCGTTATGTTGGTACTCATGACCCTCACTTATGTTGACAATTCCGGCCATTTTGAATGTCCAGTCGGTTTTTGACAGTTATTTCGCGTCGACTTGTTTAAGCTTTTCTTCGATTTTCGTCTATCCCAAAAAATGGATCAAAGAATTTGTATTAAATTTTGTGTGAAGAATAACTTCAAGTGCGCGGATGCATTCAGAATGTTGACTGTTGCATACGGCGAAGCTACTTTGGACAAAAGCAACGTTTATCGGTGGTACAAAATTTTCTCAGAGGGACCGAAAAAAGCACGCCAAGTTTGGTCGAATTTGAAGGTTTTGCTGACAGTTTTCTTTGATTGAAGGGGCGTGGTGCATTTTGAGTTCTTGCCGCAGGGTAGAACGGTCAATAAGGAATATTACCTTCAAGTAATGCGCAATTTACGAGAAGCAATCGTAAATCGCCAGAAACGCACGGATTTGTGGAAGAACAAAAATTGGCTTTTGCACATGATAACGCCCCTGCTCACACATCGTTACTTGTACGCGAATTTTTGGCCAAAAACACCACAATAATAATGCCGCAGCCACCGTATTCCCCAGATCTGGCCCCTGTGACTTTTTCTTGTTCCCGAAACTGAAGAGGCCCATGAAAGGACTGCTCAGATGCAAAAGTGCAAAAAATCATGTTTGAAGTGAAGAAAATAAACAGTCCGCTTTGCAGAATAGTTAAAGCTTAATTTTAGAACGTCTAGTTGCCGTGCTAAGCGCGTTACATCTTTCATTGCTGAGGCAAGTTATTAGAATTATGCGTTCAAACTAAAAAGTCAGGAATTGTAATATAAACTAAACTAATATCTTTGGTGTAATCCAATGGCGTAAATCTGAAGGTTCACTAAGCAGAGTGAAAATGACTTCGATTTACAATTAAAACATTGAGTTTTAGCTCAGCTTTGTGATTTCAGATTCGATACTTCCGAATGCCTGCCATCGTCTATATTCATAGATTGGCGCTAGCTTCCTGCCTGAGATCTATTTTTTGTGATCTATTGGACTTGCGATCTATTTTTATTTTTAGTCACTGTAATATCAATTGTTGTTAACCGAGTCCTCATTCTGACCACAAAGCAGATTCCCAGAGTTCTACCCATCCGGATTAGCGAAGAGACCATCGAGTCCAAGAAGACGATCAAATACTTTGGCATGATGATTGACTCGAAGAAGAGTTTCTTCGATCAAATCAGAGCGCCAGCGGATGCCGCAGATGGAGTATCGACGCTCAGCCGTCTAATGGCCAACATTGGGGGGACCCATCGCGACTAGGAGACGCCTACTGATGAGCGCAGTGGAGTCGGTGCTGCTATACGACTCCGAGATTTGGGCTGAAGCCATCATTAAGGAGTCGTACCGGAAGCGACTGATGAACATGCAAAGACGAGGCGCTCTGCGGGTTGCATCTGCATACCACGCTGTCTCGCGCTGATCATCGCGGATATGACACCTATTGCGCTCCTTGCTAAGGAAAGGAAGAGGCTCTGCTCGTGTAGGGTGGAAGAAGGTAGAGAAGCTGCTTCGCGCGAGGAGAGGACTCTTGCTCTGTGGCAGGAAGGGTGGGTAAATGTACACGCGCCTAATCAGGGACCTGGAGCCGTGGGTCAACCGAAAGCATGGCGATACTGATTACTACTTGACACAGCTTCTCAGAGGACACGGGTGTTTTCAGTTTTAACTGCACAAAATGGGGAAGTCACGGTCTCCTGACTGCCTGTTTTGTTCGGGAATTGCGGATGATGCTTGCCACACCTGCTTTAAATGCGAGCGGTGGGTGATACAGCGTTTACATCTCAGGGAGAGAACAGGGGACATCTCTCCAGATACCTTGGTGGAAAAAATGCTGGTGTCTAAGGACAAATGGAACTGTGTGTCGCACTACGCTCGGGCGGTTCTCACTATGAAGAATGACATCGTCAATCGCTTGTCGGCGCAGAGGGAAGAGGGCTCACTCTCTCCGTAGTCCCTCTCCTTTCTGTCCATCCCTGCTGAGGGAGGCATCCCTCTAATCCAAAGGCGCCGCTAGGCGAGACTGAAGAGGCCAATTTCGAAGAAATGTGACGAACAGTTTTAGGCTAGGTTCTCGATGTGACAGGGGAGGTGTTTAGTCGGTAGTTCAGTTGATGTGTGCAACTCATAGTCCGACACTCAGGGCGTAAATAGTCTTCACCTCCCAACCACAAAAAAAAAACAAAAAATATCAATTGTTTAGAAACAAGCATATTTCAATTACTTTTTCTAAACTAGAAGTTTATCTTTCTTTTCTTTATGAAAATATGCCAAGAAAACTCGATTTCTCAAATCACTAAAGTGCTTTTAAATTCCGGTGATTATATGAGGAAAAATGTATCGTGTTTGGGAAACGGTCACATTTATTTGCTGAAGCACTTACTCGTGTTTGAAAAGAAAATCTCGTAATAATTTGATTAGGATTTCACTTACAGACAAACTAAAAATTTGTGATGAAGCTTTGCCTATGCATTTCGAAACACATACTCGTATGACTCATGTAGGCGTCTATTTGATCTTCAGACTTTTCGATCATGGTCAATTGATCATGATCAAAGGTAACGTTAATAAAGGTAAACGTCTCCGTCTCATATCAATGCCTTAACATAACTTAAGAAACGAATCAGAAAAACAAAAATGGCTTTTTTTACGGCTTTTTTTTTTAAAGAATTTTTACGGCGCACATTTCCGTTATTCCTTTTGTTCATTCCTTCGCTTTTCACGGGGAGAGGTTTTCTGAAAAGCTTGATCAAATCGGCCTTATCAAAACTTAAATTATAAAAGCAGTAAAAATAAAATTTACAACGTGTGCGCATTTGAAATTAAGATTAATTGAAAAATGGTACACAAGAGACTTGCATGTATAAAAGAATATTTTTACTGTTCGTAGTAAACAATAAGAATAATGTACCTTTTGTTCGATAAATTTGACCGATGACTCAGCTGAAGATTTAAAGCCATTTGCAGTAATGGCTTTCGGGTTTCTAACACCAATTTCAATGAAACGACTGCTCATGCCGTCATTTGTCAAACCTAAATTGTCCGTGTCGTCATTATCCTTTCCGATGTATGCATCTCCGTATGAAACAGACCCAGCAATGAACCCATTTGCCGTTTCGGACACTGCATTTTTGTCAGGATCTTTTGGGAAGGTTTCAATTTTCTTACTCCAATTGATTTGAGGATCATTGTTATCATAATCATTTAGTTCCTCTGTTTTGAAGACAAAATCTCGCCGTTCATTTATACCATGTTCAGGGGTGCCTTTAGCATTTTCGTCAACAACGTTAACACCTACCCCATTGAATGGCCGCTGACCCTTTCCCTTTTGCTCATTAGATACGTTTTCCCCACTACCATCACCTCTACCAGCATCGCTGAAACGCTAAACATAGCTTTAATAACAGAATATTATTTCTTGGAAATTATACATACAACTCCACAAGCCACCATATCTTGCAAGTACTTTGTTTGATTTTCCTGGGATAAAGACCACGCTCGTGAATCCGTGCATGATGAGTAGGTCTTAATATTTCCTCTGTAGTTTTTTCCGTCATTATTTACTGACTTTTGACATACATCCGCTACAAAATCAAGTTTCATAAAATCTTTTTGCGTTGAGAATGCCATGCGCCTACATTTGATAAGCAATTATGAAATTACAAGAAATATGAAAAACAAAACACTTTAATATTCAACAATGCTTTGTTTCATACAACAATTAACTTTGAATTTTAGTATTTGGTTTAATGAAATAATTTAATGGCTTTATTCGACCGAAGAACGTCGCTGAAAATGGTTTTGTATTCAGTTCATTCAAAATTCTCAGAGCATACTTAATAATTTTTAAGCTGAAGATTTGAGTGCTTCTGATCGGATGATTTGGGTAGTATTTCAAAAGAATGTTCTTTCCCCAAGGTTTACATTGGGAACCGAAAATAAAACCGAAAATAATTGGTCTGGGCTAAAACAATGAAAGTTGATAACATTATTTTACAATATAATTAGAAAATTGAATTTCTTTCTCGTTTTCAAATTGAATATTGTTGTCAATTTTAGAAGCTGTGCTCCACGCAATGACAAGATGTCGATGGGTGTCAAAGGTCCTTGCAAATAAAATACGGCCATATCCCCAATAGTTTGGGGGAGTGGATAACTGCATTGTATACAATATCAAACTTGTACACTAAACACATGCGTTATACGTATTAAATCAGCTCATTGGCATAAATGCATTTGCTTTATATTTAGATTTTGGCCAAGAGCGTGAGGGTTACTAAGGCCATTTAAGGCCGGCATTTGCTTATCAACAGTTAAACGTTGAACGGAGCACTCGCCGGGTGTCTCCATCAAAGCTCCCTCCAGGAGACTTTGTAAACAGCCTAACCGGCATTTTTGAGAAAAAACTTTGTTGCACATTCAGGAAACTTTTCAATTGATGTCGAGTGACGGCACATACGAGAGGAGGTCTTTAAGTTCGTAGGATGAAGAGTAAGAAAGAGGCTAATAGGGTTTCCAGAAAAGATTCGATACAATCGTCCATCCTTGCCTTCCCTACATGGCTTCGAAAACCCGCAAGAGCGCTACACGTGGTATTGTCTCTTAGGCGGTGTGATCATTCTCGACAACCACATAGCGTTGATCGTTGTTACGCCAAAATGATCGTGAAGAATCTAAAAAATTGCAGTATTCGATATCCAAACTTTTTCTGCATATTTTTTGATATTTTTCTTTAGTCGAAATGCCCCAGAATTAAATTTCGCCCTTTTTGAATCATTTTTGAAGTAGCCGCTTCGATCGCCCACCCAGACGGTGAGTCGTTTAAAAAGACTGTTTTGCTTGTTAACCATGATTATTCTCGAACAAAAGTCCTGTCAACGGATGCCATCTTTTCCAGCAGTTGGGGCTCATCAGGGTGGGCAGGGTTGGCGAGCCCACCCTGCAAATCTCAACTTATTAAAGAAAAAATCAAATATTCGAATGTGAATATATTTGATTCATATATATTTTCGTATGACGAGGATTATTAGAAGAAATAATAGCAGAAAATTACAATACTTCAAAGTTTAGTTTGAACTTTCAATTAAAAATTTGATCTCATCTCACTTTTCGAATATTCTCCCATGGATATCGTCATTCATTCATAATTGCATAAAAATAAAAGCAAAACATTTTCTTTGAAACGCATTACAACTTTTACAAATTCACACATCAAAGTTAAATTGATTCATAACGGAGGCACTGGACGAGCCCGTGCTCTACATTAGCCAAAGCAAAGTCCAAAGTGCAAACAAAACCTTACGTATCCGAGTAGAACGATGTGCCGCTCTGTCCCAGGGTGGGCAAATTTTCGCTGGCCAATTGAGCTAGAGATTTCAGCATACACTATTTGCTTTCTGTGCGAAGCAAATTAGAAACTTCGATTTTCTTCCATGCGTTTTTTTCGTCGCTCTGATGGGCAATCCCAACCTCAGAAAATTTCAAGAAAATTATGTCGAAGAAATTTGTGTCTCTTCTCCCAGTGGGAATAAATTGGGTATAGAAAATTACACAAGGATAAACATTGTGCCATTTATGTATATTATATTTTAATGATTTGATTGCCAGGACAATACGCTAAATACCCAAAAAGAAGACTTTTTACAAATTTTCGGAAATTTTTCGTAGAGTGCTATTGTTTTAATCACGCGCAATTGTAAGTGAAGTGGAAAAACTAAAGCATAACATGGAGGAACAGGACAACCAGGTAAAAGTTAAGAATAAGTAAGATATCGTCCTTTTTTATAAACAAATGAGGTTCCTTATCGTTAGACAATAAATTATTTATTATAATATGACAAGCATATCCGAATATTAAAAATTTAATTATTCTGGAGAATGATAACAAATCGCGATCATTTAATTGCGCTTGGTGCGCGAAATGTGATTGGCTCACTTGTAGTGAAACATTAAATAAAGCGTATTTCATTTTTCGGGGCAATTTTCGGAAACTAGCATATTTAATTGGCAAATACTACAACCATTTTAAAAGCTTTTTAGACACATTATCCCTTTTTAGTGAAGTTCGATGGATTGATTGATTGATTACTGTCGGGGATAGTGCACGTCAACCCTTGCAGGTTTATTGTGCCCCCGCTTCCGGTGCGCCTAGAGCGCCTCAAGCAGATCGATCTTCCTCAAAAAGTCAATGATTTCCTTCGGCCTCAGGCGTCCCAAATCCTCCTCGACAAGGAAGCAACTTCCCAGACTGTCTCTTCTCCTGCGGGACAGCGCGTCGCAGTGTGCCAGCAGATGCACCGGTGTCTCCTCCGCAAGATCATAAAATCTGCACTCATCATTCGCTGTCAAGCCCATCTTTTTGAGATGCCTTCCGAGTGTGCAGTGCCCCGTGAACATCCCAGTCAGGACCCTTAGCTTTCTTTTATTCATTTCGATGCAGGCTCGAAACTTTTTCTCGTCATAAACGTCGAGAAACAGCTTCGACATTTGAAGTCCTGGAAGTCCATTCCAGAGTCTATTGGATTCTCTTTCCTCATTTTCCTTTAGGGCCCTGTGAATGAGATTCATTTCAATTGCGCTAAAGGGTTCAGGGCCGATGAATGCTGTCGATGCTCCTTTCCTCGCCAGTTGGTCCGTTTGCTCATTACCCTCGATACCTGCGTGCCCTGGCACTCAGTATAGGGTAACTCTATTGTCCGCACTCAATTTGTTAAGTGCATTGCAACAATCTAGAACCATTCTCGATGTAATCACCGGGAATTGTAGTGCTTTTAGTGCTGCTTGGCTATCGGATATTATAGCTATAGTAATCCTCTGTATCCTCTGTCTATGCTGAGTCGTGCGCTTACAGAAATGGCATAAACCTCAGCCAGAAAGATACTTGGCATACTTCCCAACGGTTGGTAGTATTTGGTGCCAGGCCCAAATACTCCAATTCCCGTTCCTTCAAATGTCTTGGAACCATCCGTATACCACTTGATCGCATTCCGTCTTATGAGGTGTATATTGGATTCAACGCTCCATTCCCTCTTGTCACTCAGCACTACACGGAAACTGTTGTGAAAGTTGAAAGTCGACGTCATGCGATTCGACTGTGCATATATGAAAGGGGACACCTTCGCTAGTTTAGCGTGGTCCTTGTGCCCAATTATGAGGCCATTTTCTCTTCCTTCATGTAAGATTCTTGCCATTGTAGATGTTGCTACTGTTTCTATCACCAAATGAAGTGGCGATAGGTTTAAGATTTTCTGGAGATCTACCGTGGGACATGACTTTATAGCTCCGGTGATACAGACACATGCCAAACGCTGAACTCGATCGAGTGCAAGCCTCGTCTTGTGTTCTTTGATTTTTGATTCACCATCATGGTGTACATCCACCGCAGGATTCCCGGGTTACCCCAGAACTTGCCTGTCATGTTTCTGCACACTATCAGAGCCCTGACAGCCTTTGCAGACACTGCCTTAATGTGTCCGTTCCACCCGAGCTTGCAGTTCAACAGCAATCCGAGATACTTGATTTCATTTTTATACTCAATCTCCGTTCCATTTAGATATATGGTGCGAAGTTGGTCCATATTTCTTCTTCTTGTGAACGGCACCAGTGTGGTTTTATCGGGGTTAAGCCTTAGACCTATCTCTTTGCACCAGCTGTTCACATTTCGAAGTGCCCCCTGCATTATATCACACAGTGTCCCTTCGAATTTTCCTCTGGTTAGAATTGCTATATCATCCGCATATCACCCTAGCTTCGGACAGTCTGACTAAGACTTCATCTGCCACAAGAGTCCATAGTAGTGGTGAAAGAACATCTCCTTGTGGGCATCCACGATCTGTACGTACGTTAATGGTGCTTGATCCCACTTTACATACGACGGTTCGCCCCGCCAGTGACCGAGACAGCCAGCGAATAAGGGTAGGATTAACCTCCCTTTTCACTAGCGCCCTCTTTACCGCATCATGGCTGGTATTGTCAAAGGCCCCTTCAATATCGAGGAATGCACCTAGTGCTACCTCTTTGTACTCTAAGGATTCTTTGATTCTACTAGTCAACTCGTACAGTGCGGTGTCTGTTGATTTTCCGGTCCTGTATGCGTGTTGATTTGAATGTAGTGGGTATTTTGATAGGTGAGTTGTGCTAATATAATTATCCATCACTTTCTCCATCGTTTTGAAAATAAACGACGTTAAACTAATCGGTCGGCACGCCTTTGGATTAGTTTTATCAGTTCTGCCCACTTTGGGTATAAATACCGCTTTCGCCTGCCTCCATGGCTTTGGTATACATCCCAATGCCAGGCTACTTCTAAATTGGCGTATCAGGTGCGATATAAGCAGATTCTGTCCCTTCTGAATAAGGGCTGGATACACTCCATCTACTCCCGGTTATTTAATAGGTTGGAAAGTGTTTAAAGCCCACCTTATACGTTTTTCCGTACAGATGGTCGCAACCTCCTTCCATTCCGAGCTGTTTGGTCTTCGTTCTTGTACCATCTCGTCAATCCCTTCATTTATTATAGTGCTTCCCGGGAAATGGGTTTCTATGAGCAACAGAGTGCGCTCCTTTTCGTTTTCCGTGAAACTGCCGTCACTTTTCCTTAGTGCAATGTTAAAGTTATTTCCCTGCTTAGCCATGGCTTTGTGTCGTCTAGCTGCCACAGGTGTTTCTTTAACATTCTCGCAAAAGGACCTGAAACTGTGGCGCTTTGCCGTTCGGATTTCTTTCCCATAGTGTGTTAGAATTCTATGGTATTCGTCCCAATCGTTGGTACGTTTTGCCTTATTGTGAAGTTTCCGCACCTCCACTCTAAGTTTGGCTAGTCCTTCATTCCACCATATGGGTTCTTTGCTCCCCATTATGACGCGTTCACGACAGCTTTCCTCAAAGGCATTCACAATAGCCTTGTTAACTTCGTCTACAGCATACTCAAGTTCAAGAGGGTTTTTGGGGCTTCTTTTGACAGAGACATGCTGGAGATTTTCCCGTAGACGGGTGGTATACAATGCCCAATCAGTGCATCTTGGCTCCATCCTCAACCCCTCCAGGTCATACCTCAAAATTCTATGGTCCGACATGGAAGTTTCCTCATGGAAGTGGCATGATGAAGGTTCACCTGCGCTACACGAGTTACATCCTCGTTCATTATCCTTTGGAGAAAGCGGGTGCAAGCCCCGTTTCTTCTTCTGTGGGGTCCTTGTCAGAGCTTATTTCCAGGACTGAGAGATCCAGCTCATTCGGCGAGGTGGCCTGATAAGCTTCTTTCTCCCATCTTAGAACCGCTGTTGTACCCCGTTTCATTCTCTCTGCGAGCTTCGTCGATGCTGCAGGGATCACAGTCCCCCCGGTGCTGTTTGCAGAATCAGTCGTCCCCCCGGCAGCAGTCGCGGAGGTAAGCCCCGTCGCAACCGCCGTACGAGGCTCGCCCCGCCTCACAACAGCGTTACACGGAGCATGCTCCATCGCCGCCACTGCGTGGGGGACACACTCCCCGACATTGGTCAGGACCGCGGCCGGCCCCCCTACAACCACCACCGGAGAGCCGGGCTCCCTTGCGTCAGTCATGGACAGAGAGGGCTCCACTGTAACCGCTGTGGGAGGAATGGTCTCCATGGTCTAGTGAAATTTAAAAAACTATCCAAAATTATTTAAGCAATTGTATTGGCTCAATAATTCAAAATTTCATATCTTCTGAAATCAATAAACCAAGTAGTTTTTCTGGGCAAATCGGTGCAAACATTGATGTTTCCAATTTTCCGGAACTATCTGTGATTTTTCGATATGTTACAAAGGAAGGTGCATTTGTTGATAGATTTATAGGATTTGTTTAGGTTCCCGCAGACGAAACTGCACACGATTTATTTCAAGTTATAAAGGATAATTTTTCTTGCTTCAATATAACCGAAAAGTTAGATGCCCAAATGTTCGATGAAGCTGCTGTAATGTCAAGTGACTTTAATGGTTTGCGAAAATAGTCGAAGAAACTGCTCCACAAACATCGTAAATCTATTGTTTGGCTCATAGACTAAATTAGGTTCAGCAAGATGCTGCTTGCAAAATAAATGAATGTTGTATCTTTTTTGCTAATTTATCCAGTTTTTCTACTTTTCTCGGAAACTCCAGCAAACGGACGCATGTATTAGGTAAAATTTGTAAAAAAAAACGAATTTTGAAATGCGAATTATTGATATTTTCCTAACTAACCGATGTGATTTGTAGGAAGTCTTTGAAGAAAGTTTAGAGAGCGAAGATGTTTTTTCGCAGTCGCGAAACTTTGCGAGAATCTATACAGTTCAAATGTATTTTGAACGATTTTCCATTCAATTTGTACTGAAAGCATTTCATTTGTTCTATCAGCAATCGGATGTTATTTTCAACGTCTTTTAGTCAAAGTTTTAAGTTTTCTTTTATTGCAAAAGGTGAAATAAAACGGTATCGAGAGCAGGATGCGTATTTTAAAAATATTTTCGATGATGTTTAGTGGGCCAACCATCATCAGAAAAGAAAATTAGATCATGAAGGTATTTCATGTATACATGAAGGTATATAAAAACCATTATATTTCAGGCGTCTTTAAGCTGAAATAATAGATTTGGCGAATCAATTAAATTTGTTAAGCCTAATAAACCGCCAAAAATCTCAGTGATTAAAAACAAATATCGAACTGATTTATTAGAGTGTATTATTGGTCTTTTAACAGATAACGTTAAAACTTCAAAATTTATTTCAAAACATAATTAAAAACATAATGTTTTTGAGATTTATAAGCTCTGGTGCTTGGCTGAGTCTTCATCGGCTTCTTCAGCATCATTTGAGTGAAGTTTTTATGGTCTTAAAAGTACCAAAAGTTACTCCAGAAACTATGATTCAAATGCATTTGTGCAAACTTTCTTTAATTACTATCGATAAGGAACTAATGAAACAACTAAATAAAACCCAGACACTACATTTTCTGATAACGTTATTGATCATTTTGCTGATTTAAGAGACCGTAAAATTAACTTAAATGTAGACATTTATGAATTAACTATTTTATAACTATTGACGAGGTTGCCCGTCATCCAGACGCGTAATCAAGTCACTAAAACTACCCACCCAAAAAATTCTATAATGAGTGAAAACAAAAATAATAAATTAGGGGTGGGGATATACACCCCGACGTGTGAGGGAGCCTCGACCTCATGCGGGCTTCTCTCCAGCAATCTTGCTGCGGATAAGTCGCCAGGGCATTTTTCAGTGGTGGAAAACTTGGCCACTGAAGAATCAAAAACTACTAGTGAAAAAATCAACGATGCAAAAGGCATCGAGAAAACATCGTGCAAGCAAACCTCCATCAAACGCTTTGCAACAGCGAAAAAGGTGCTAGTGCACAACATTCCTCCTTCACAAGGCGATGGAGCGAATAATATAAGAAGCGTAGTGGAGGCTTTGGGCACTGGAGCCATCGATCCGAAGTGCCACTCTCCTGGGGTCATCGAACGTCAGAAACCGAGCAACGTGGAAAGCGAAAACAATGTTGCTCAACAGGAACAAGACCCTCCTGCTGACAGTATACCGAGAACCTCAGCTGAGGACGACCTGATCACGAAAATAGCCGTTGACAGAAGTGAGGAAGAGCGGCTCACAAGGAAAATAAGCGCTATAATAAACGTGATGAGAAATGCAACGAACGTCCACAAAAATGTCAACAAGGATATCAAAAATGGGATTGACGAACTGGAAGACCTCGTTGATAGGATCCAGCACTATCGCCGCACGTGACTACGGGCGGAGAGTGAATTGAAAGAGCTTTAAAATCATATTTCATATTAAAATTCATATTTCATAAAATTATGAATAAAACTCCCTTCACCGAAAGTGCTACTCCTCTCGTAAAAGCCAAAAGGGCGGTCCAATTTAGTCCACTTAAACCTGACCGTAGAAAAAGGACGAAGGGGCCGATACCAGTCGAGGCAGGAGACATCAGTCAAGGGGAGGAGAGAGATGTTGAGTTTCAATTAGTGCGCTCTGAATCGCAACAGAAGGCTGCGAAGAAGATATACCGCGTGACAGCAAAGGATTCCAAACAGGCGCCTGAAAAGCAAGAAGGCACGAAACACAGCGCAATGTCTAAAAAGACCAGGAGCAGACAGCGCATGGATTCTCTACTGATAAAGCCTGCAGACGGGAGAACTTACGCCAAGGTCCTCAAGGAAATCAGGTAAAACGTGGAACCCGAAAAAAACGGTGTCTGTATACGAACAGTAAGAGCGACCAGAACAGGCGGTCTCCTCGTAGAACTCGGAGCGGAATCCACCAACAAGGGACGGTTCGAGAGCGCTGTCAAGGACCTTCTTGGCTCTAAAGCTGTTATCTCGACATTACAACCAATGGCCTCTTTGAAAAAAAAGAGACCTTGACTGCATTGCGCATGCCAAATAAGTAGAAGATTCCATTACGTTAATTCTTCCTACGGCAGAGAGCTTTAGGGTAAGGCTAACGCCTACCAATCCAAGAGGGACGCTGTGCAACTCCTGGCCAAGGAGAAAATTAAAGTCGGCTGGGTTGTGTGCAGGTTACGTCGGAGATCAGCCCTAACTCGATGCTACTAGTGCCTTAGCTTCGTACACATCTCCTTGAACTGCAAGGGGCCAGATCGAGGCAAACTGTGCTACAAGTGTGGCACTTCCGACCATAAGGCGAAAGACTGCCCAAACGAACCCAGTTGCATCTTGTGCAAATATAAGAGGCGGAAGTCTGAAGATCTGGCTCATATCCCAGGAAGTGGTAGGTGCCAGGAGTTCAAAGAGGCACTAAGCAAAAGAAGAGCAAAGACATGATTCAAGTCCTGCAAATCAACCTACACCGTAGCTCAACCGCACAAGATTTACTAGACCAGGTTGTGAGGGAGAAAAAATTCGACATGTTGCTGATATCTGAGCAATACCACAACAAGGAGGGGGCTGGATGGTTGTTGTAATTCACCCTGTCGGTTTGGCAATCCTGGTCGGGTTGCCATATTTGAGATGCAAATTATCCCATTCGTATCGCAAATATGGCAACACGAAACGGAAGGTCACACCGACAGAGAGAGAGGAACATTTCCGGAACGGGGGAGTTCGTCGAGGGCCGCGAAAAGAGAAGCACGCGCTTAGAAAAAAATATATAAAAAAAAAAGAAAGAGTGAACTAAAAGACGAACTGATAATTCGAAATAACATCGCGTTACTTGTTACGATAATTTGAAGTGTTTAAAGTGAAAAACTAAGGAACTATAGAGAACGATGAAAAAAAAATACATATTTGCAGATCGATCGTAAACAGTTTAGTGCATTGAGGCGCGCTTTAACTAGCGATCAGTGTTAATATAAAAGAGTTTCAAACAAATGCATGCACTAGAGACGTTTGACGGTTCTAAATACAAATAAAAGTTTTTTCCGACATTTTATTAAACCCACAAGAAAAAAAAAGCCTGCATACAAATTCAATAATGAACCGGAAAACTAACGGGTATATTTCGCCTGACACAGTAATTACATCTCAAATGTGTAAACGTGGTTGCAATAAGTTTTTATGATAAACAAAGTACTATGTTACAAAAGTGAAAGCGCAGCACTTATGGAAAAGAATAATACCAAAACGAGGAGAAGTGCTAGCACTCAGTTTAGCCTGGAATCAAACACATATTGGGTAAATAACTAATC
The DNA here is from genome assembly GCA_954870665.1 of Stratiomys singularior. Taxonomy (NCBI): domain Eukaryota; kingdom Metazoa; phylum Arthropoda; class Insecta; order Diptera; family Stratiomyidae; genus Stratiomys; species Stratiomys singularior. The sequence continues at coordinate 67,243,026 of OX940877.1, forward strand.
GCGAGACACTTGTTAAATACAAAACGAAAGGAAGGTAGTTTCTCATCTCCGCGTATCAGCAAATTCTCTTCCGCACCGCCACACCGAACTTGCAGATTTTTTCTTTCTTCCCTGAATAATTGAAACTTAAGGATCGCAGCGTGTATTGTAAAATCAGGAAAACGAAAACGAAGGAAAGTAATCATTGTAAAGATAAAAAAAAAGAATAATTAAAAAAAAATATATTTCCATATTGAAAAGTTCGTTGATTTTAAGTTTAATGCGCATGAACCTTTTAATAAACCGTATATCTGTTAGTATGAAAATAATTCTTTTAAGTTTCCATCCGTTTATATTGTATATTGTTATGATTTTGGTGATGAGAATAATCTTTTAAACAAATTTTGCCAATTTAGACCTAGGATTATGTCTTACACATTTAAAATTACTATAATCTGCCACTTGGACAATTTAGTTTTAAAAAGGTTTATAGTTCTATTTCTCACATGCGTGTTCCGTGACGCGCACTCAAAGTTATAGAACTTATTTAATTTTGATTCTCTAACTCGCTTTTCTATATATATTTTTTATTTCTTTCATTCGATTGAAGCCATTTCTTTTGTAAAGAGCGTTAAGAGTTGCAAGGATAAGAAGTTGTATTTGAAAAAAAAAGGAAAAATATATAAAATGAAGTGCTGAAAAACAATAACGCTCTTTCCTTCCAGCAACTTTTTTCTTTCAGGAGGAAATGGCGCGGATGTAGGGCCAAAATTGTGTTTCGTCGCTCGGGTTCCGCGGTGCTGTAGGTTTGAATCGGGAGTAAGGGGTAGTCGTGTCGCGGACTACTTGTTCGGTTTTCAATTCTTTGACGGTCTCAAAAATAAAGTAGTGTGTTTTTGGGCACCGCGGTATATCGGTTCGCGAATGCGCGTTTGTCGTCGGGTAGATTTGAATTTTAAATTGTAGATAAAAAAATAACGTAAAGTAAAGTATAATATTTCGAAACGTTGCACAGGAAAATCGGGTTTTTCGGTGGCTGGTTCAAAATGGAAACCAAGAGCGGAAGTTCACTTGGGTCCGACCCACGACCGTAATCCTCGCCGCACTGGGCTAGTACGCCAGCAGCCACCAACGCGAGTGAATTTCCGAGTGGCCGAAAGGTTGACCCGCTGGGGTATATTTCGTTGCCACGTCTCGAGGACTGCACGTCCAAGTGTCGGTGCGAGGCCGACTTCAGTCCTAGTCGTCGTCGTGACGACTGGGACCAAAACCATTGCATGGTATTGTGATCCATCCGGCACCGCCGCCATCTGGGTACGTGATAGGGCTCTACCCACAGCTCGGACTTGCTCCAGCGGAAATGGCTTCGTGCTCATTGGGTACGCCAATTTGACATTCATAAGCGTCTATTTCACGCCGAATAAGTCAATTTCATGTTTTCAGAGCAGGTTCGATGAACTGGAGGAAGCTGTTTCGAGCACGGAAGGCTGAATCCCTGTTGGCGGTGACTTTAATGCCAAGGCGATAGAATGGGGAATGCCTCTTCCAGACCCAAGAGGAAAAAGAATCCTAGAAATTGCGGCTAGGAGGCAACTTATCATCATGAACGTTGGGAACACACCGACTTTTCGACGGGGAGGCCACTTCGGAACTAATCCGGATGTGACATTTGCTTCGGGGTCCTAATTGCCTAGAATACACAGAAGGAGGGTACTGGAGGACGGCAATGGAGAGAGCCTCAGCTGAAAGATGGTGAACTCCACCATGAGGCTCATCAAGAATGCGTGCGACTGCTCTATACCCAGGCGATGGCCTCGAAACAATACGCCTGCTGTGTACTAGTGGTCGGCAGAAATCGCTGAAAAGCGGAGAGAATGTCACAAACTCCCCCGCGAATCTCAACGTTTAAGAAATCGAGACGAGTCACATTCCCGAACGCTGGCATACAGGTCGGCCAGAAAACTCCTCCGTAGGTTGATTAACGAAAGCAAGGCTCGTTGCTGGCACAATCTCTTTGAGGACATCGAAAGAGACCCGTGGGGGCTGGGTTACAAGCTTGCCATGCGGAAACTAGGAGCTGCAAGGAGGCCCTGTGTCCTTGAAACGGAAAAAATGGACGACATTGTTCGACCGCTTTTCCGTATGCATCCTGTTCGTCTCGATGATACAGATGTTGAATGTCTTGGAGAATACCGACTTTTTAGCGCCATCGAGCTGGATGATGCGGTGAAATCTTTAAATCGAAAAAGGCCCCAGGGCCAGACGGTATACCAGCAGAAGTTATACAGCTTACACCTCAACTTTGTCCTTACAAGCTGCTCACCACTTTCAATGCCTGTCTGCAGCAGGGTACGTTTCCAGATTGTTGGAAAGAGGCGAGGCTCGTGCTGATCCACAAGGGGAAGGGGAACGCGAAGCAAACATCTTAATATCGGCCCCTATGTATGTTGAACGCCGTTGGGAAGGTGCTGGAGACGCTCATTAGAGAAAGACTTGGAGAGGCCATCCGAACTGTCGGGGATCTGTCTCCTCGGCAGGACGGCTTCAGGGCTGGTCGATCCACGATCGGTGCAAAAGCAGAGGTAGTGAGCGCGGTCCAGCAGGCAGAAGCCCACAATCACTACTCGAGACGAATAGTACTGCTCATAACACTAGATGTGAGAAATGCCTTCAACTCTGCTAGATAGACAGAACTACAGATATTCTTGGTGCTCTGGAATATTTCAGGGTGCCGAGGTACCTGATGCGGATATTGAAGAACTACCTCAAAGACCGGAAGCTCGTCTATGACAAATTGTGAGGTCGGCGAAGAATGGAAGTGACATCAGAGGTGACTCAAGGCTCCATTCTTTGCTCGGACCTATGGAATGTCTCGTACGATGAGCTTTTGAGGCTGCAGTTACCGGGGGAGTCGTGCCTAGTTGGTTACGCAGATGACGTAGTAGTACTAGTCGCCGGACGTACTGTCGGACAGACGTAGCTCAAACTGGGTGCGGTAATAGGTCAAGTGAGCGAGTGGATAACAAACCGTGGACTTAGCCTAGCGCTGGAAAAGACCGATGTCGTCCTCGAGCAAAAGATGTCTACTGATGAGTGCAATGGAGTCAGTGCTCTTGTATGGCTCCGAGGTTTTGGGGTGATGCTCTTAGTATAGAGACGCACCGAAGGCGTCTGGCACAGGTGCAGAGGCAAGGAGCTTTGGGGATAGCGGCTGCGTATCTATTATCTGCATATCCTTTTAAGTTGCTTGCAGACGAACGGAAACGTGTATACTTACGTAGGGGAGAGCCGGCGAGAGAAACCGTCAGCCGAGACGAAAGGAGAAGGATCCTAACCTTCTGGCAGCAAATATGGGAAAACGAAACTCTAGGCAAGTGGACCGCACGACTGATTAGTGACTTGGGGCCGTGGTTCTACAGAATGCATAGTGAGACTGATTATTACCTGACGCAAATACTCAGTGGTCGCGGGTATTTTCAGTCTTACCTGTATAAGATGGGAAAGTCACCATCCCCAACTTGCGTATTCTGCCCGGGCATGACGAATGACGCCTTCCACACGTTCTTTACGTGTACCAGATGGACAAGACACCGTTCGCATCTCTCAGAGAAAATAGGTTCGCTCTCCCCAGAAAATGTCACGGGAAAAATGATGCAATCAAAAGACAATTGGGACTGTGTGTCGCATTACGTACAGACTGTTCTTCTCATAAAGAAGGGCATCATGGATCGCTTGGTCAGGGAGGGGGGATCTCTGTAACAGCAATTAACAGCAATCCATCCATGCAGGAAGAGGGATTTCTCTTAACCTGAAGGCACTGCTATGCGATGATTCATGAGGCCTAGCCCAAAGTAATGTGACAAACAGTTCGAGACTAAGTTCTCGGCGTAACAGGGGAGGTGTTTAGTCGGTAGTCCAACACTCAGGGCGTTAATAGCCTTCATCTCCCAAACAAATAAAAAAATTTTCATCCTACATTGGTTCAAGGATTACTGACTCGATTGATATAAAACTTGCTTTGTATACTGATAATGAATTTCTGAACGGGCTATCACTCAGTCAATCAGACTTACTAATGACATATCCCTCCATTCCGTAAATTTAAAAATGGATCTTCGAACCTTTGCCACAAAGCAAGTTTATTAGATAATCATGCTGTTTCATTTCGGAGCGAATTGTAACAGATAATACTATTATAACCTTAAAAGAAATTTTCAACATTTTGCATATTCTGCATGCGTACGGCGTTTTCATCAGTTTTCTTACCTGAATCATTCAATTAAATAATTAAAAGTAAAAAACTAAAACTTTCAATTAACTCAAATTATAATGAAACGAAATATTTTGTTAATTACTCTTCAGACCTCGAGTACAGATGCTAAAATTAAAGGGAGGGCATTGGCTTTATAAATTCAAAGTGATAAAGGATTAATTACGATCATCATTGCAAGGTCGGATGCAGTTTTAACGAAACTGAAAACCTCTTAGGACAATTGGTTGACAATGCCTCAATAATCATAAACTCCTTGCAGAGCTTTCTGACCAGAACGGCGTAGTGAAAAATAGCAAATAAAGAACGACAAACAACTTAACTTAAAACATAAATATATATGTATGTATTTTTTTTATTGTTTTTTAATGGAAATATGTCTGTGAGAAAAAAATCCTGCATATGGATATGAAATGCAGAAAAGTTGGAAAATATCAATAAATAACTAAAATCAAGAGGTAATCAAAAGAAGTTACTTAGTTAGTAAGAAGTTAAAAAAGATTAAAAAGAAGTTTAAAAAAATAGCACACACAAAACGGCGCCCACCTTAACAACGATGAGACCTTCGCGTCTGCCGCCAATCGAGCTACCCAATAACACAAATCACACACCCCTACTTTGATTAAATGTCATTAGGTTTAGGATAAAAACTATACAAAAACATCCTCGGAATCCTTAACGATTTCATTACAACTACCCCTGAGCTGATTAACAAATTAAGCAACACAATGTAATTAAAAACACTAAAATGGAATCGTTCGATATAAAAGATCCGTCAATCCCATTAAGTAACATTGAATTCACTGTAAGAAGCACTTTTAAGCAAATAGAAGGATAAAGACTTTTCTACACACATCACGGATATTATCAAATGCTACATTTTTTGGCTTAACAGAAATTAATTCAAGCAAACATCCATGAAAAGAAAAACAGTGTTAGAACTGGAAATCAAATACCAGCCCGAATGACAAAACAAGATCAATATCAACAATATGATATTGATATCACAAATATCAACAATATCAGATAAGTTTTTAAGTATCCATACGCACACAATTTTTCAAATGGATTCAACATAATGAATACTAATGGTACCAATCGTTTCAAGCATATTACAATTCTTATGTAAAATCCGAATCCCCTTCTTCATGATCTTTGTCTGTGAGTTGATTTTACTCATATTCAACCACAAGTATCACATCACACTCATACATATAATTTAATTGAGACCCAGAAACCTTGTAAGCTAAACAGGCATCGAAAAAATGTCCTGTAAGTCCCGAATGAAACCCCATATCATGCTTTAAGAATTAACCATGTGAATTCTCTGTGAAAGAATTCACTCTTACATACTCGATTCACGAAATTTTCCACAAAGAAACTTCTCCAAATTTCCTCGCAAAACTTTTATTGGGCAAAATCCCGAACTCGTCGTTACGAAGAGAAGCTCAAGCATGTTTCTGCAACTCGATGTTTCAAATATTCCACTTTATTAATAAAATCATTAATGGCTTAATGTACGCCCATGTAAGCAAAGTTAGAGCATATACGTTCAGGCTGCTGTTTTCATAGCTGCATTTTTCATCAGGCATAGAAATTTAAAATGAAATAAAATGCGGACGAATTGTTTTGATTGCATGATGTGCATTGATGTATAATTTTTTGCCATTTTTATTTGAATATGATCTCAGGCATGTGAGTGCCACGACTGGCGCGGTGGGAGCCTAAATGAGAGGTCAAATCAACCAATAATTGGGGACGTATCCCGACGATTACGCGTGCTTGTCGGCGTAAGTCCAAAACGGGAAATTATGCGATCATCACATGCTTCTTTCAATAAGTAGATTTTGCGCCATTCTGTTGAAAACAGAGCTCCTTGCATTATTGCGAGTCAATTCCGGAAGGAGAAAGTCATTGATCATGGCTCTATGGCCGTCATCATTGGCTGTTATTTTATTACCAGCAGCATTTTTGAAGACATATGGACAATTCCACCGGCCCATAAAGTATACTAAACAGTAGCTTCTCCAGATTTAAGGGTGTTTGGACAACCGTCTACGGTTGCTCACCGCTCCGAACGCGTCAAATTTGTTTACTGAACAACTTGAAGCCATTCAACCGGAAATGAGCCCCATCGCTGAACATGATTTTCTTAAGAAATTCGAAACCTGCAGCAATTTCATTGGACCCATACACCGGACACCGTGTAGATAGTCCGGTGGCCGTTCGGCTTTACTTCGTGCACAAATGAGGTTTTGTAAGTCCGCAATCCAAGGTTCTCCCTTCAAATTATCGATAACGTAGATGTCGAATGGACTCACATGTTCTATAGCTGCTATGGTTTTTTCTTTACGCACTGTACGACTTGTGTATGAATGCATATTATAAGTAAAACTAAACTTGGTTCACAAATGATCCATTTTCAATCGAGTTAATAGTTCGGATGGACCATTATTTCGACCGTTAAATTGACGGCGTGCGAATTACGTGGTTCCGATTTTGGGGAGCGGAAAAAAGTCACGGTCTTTACATGGTCACACCCAGTGACCATGTAAAGAAAACGAGTTTTTTATTTTATTTTATCTTACAACTTTTTTATTTAAATGTGAGATCTAAGTGAGATTTTCGCGGCGACTTAGTCTAGTATCTCGTCAGTATTCGCGTCAACTGAGGGAGAAGTTCTAATTTCCCGGATTTTATACAATCTAAAACCGCCGACTAAGCGTCTGGCTTTTCGTATGTTTTGAGAACCGTGGCAAAATCATTCCAGACGGTTTCATTTTTCTTGTCATCTAATATTACTGCATTTAACGGATTTGATGCAGGCGCGTGTGACATTTTTGTATCATTGTTGTATGCTGACGCATACATAACTTGCGCGACGAATTCCTCGAATACAGGACCGTTATTTCGAGATAAGTCCGCACATTTTTCAGAAGTGGCTCAGATGTCAGCCCATTTTGATTAAAATTGAATATGGAGATTATAGGTACAGATCTATCAAAAAACAGCATTTGATAAAACGCTTGAGCAATTAAGGGATGCAATTTAGGGAAGCGTTTCTGATGAGGAGAATCATGCAACACAAGAGAGAATTCCGAAATCATTAGACAGACTTCGGAGAACAAAGTTAGATGAGCTCAACGAAATTGATTTCGGGGTTATAAACACCTATAGATTGACTTAACAAATAGCAAGCACTTGATAAGTACTTGATATCATTGCACTGTTCGTGATGCTAGAGGCCACTAGAGGCTACACCCTAACACCGAAGATCCAATAGATAGGTTTCTTTTGCCAGCTTTAAAATAGCAATGTACAATGTATAAATGAAAGCTTAATTTATACTAAAGCTTAAACAAAATACGAAAAGGTATTACAAATGGATGACTATATATTAATTCGTCAGTGAACTAACATGTATTCACAGTAAATAATAAACATATAATTATCATAAACTCAATCTGTCCCTTATTAATGGCAATCTTCTATTATTAAATTTAAACTTAATTCAAAAGCGTTAAAGCGAACATTATGGCGGGCGAAAAACGATTTAAATGGGCTCCACCACAGAAGTATAAGATACAAGGAGGCCCTATCCGTGTATATAAGCATACGTGAGCGTCCGTAGTTTTAAACTTGTCGTTTTCCCCCTCATCAGCTGTTCAAATGTTCGGCTCCATTCGTTTCTGCCATTCGTGTCATATACAACATGATATCCGAAACTCCAACGAAAAGTTAGAGTTTCGGAAAAAAAAAGTTCGAAGTTTCGAAAAAAAACAAAGTTTTTCGAGCATTCAGAAGCACTTTTACTTAGCATTCATAATAAACCATCCAATCATAGGCAAAAACACTACAACAACATTCATAAGTAGCTAAAAACAGCTGAAAAATGCACAACTTTGATGTGATGAGAGCATATATCTGCCTTGAAATGGAAAAATATTCATCAAAATTACTACCGACTATTTCACATATAAATTAACTTAGCAATTACAGCACATAATAAGCAAATCAAAAATATTTACATTCATTAAACATAAAAATAAGACAATATTTACATTTTCCAAACCTTCGACTACCTACGATTTTAGATTTGACAGTGGGGTTAGCAATATAGTTAGAAAAGCAATTTCTGTAAAGGAATGGTCACATATTCCATTTGATATGCACTTTAATTAGGCAAAGTTAATTGAGAATGTGCATACGCAAATATTGAGCATTTCCGATTCTCATTAAGCATAAGAATATGCTCATTAATGACGTTCACAACGGAATTATATATTTGAAGATATTTAATTAGCTTAGTGTAGCGTTGATATCAGTTTCCGATTGCAAATTTCCTTTGTTCATTCGGGTCGAGCAAATTAAATCCGAAGTCGAGCATCTGTGAAAACTGTATGGAATGGACGGGGCTTAATTCTTCGTGAAATGATGTTCATGTTGACTTCACATTCCTGTTAATTCGATTATCCTGTGTCCATGGGTAGCATGAATTTGTTAATGATGGGGCACTTAATGTGATGATATTATTTCGTAATTTTATAGATTTATGGACAAAACATTGTTTATGAGTATTAAGATAATAAAATGCGAAAGAAAACAAAACACATGCTTGAATTGTACCAAGCAAATATTGAAATGTTTGTTACAATAGGTTAGATGACGAAATTTTCCATTCATATAAACTGCCTCTGATTATTTTAAACTAAGTGTTGGTGAGTTTGGGTTAATATGCGTTAATTGTAGTAATTCCAGGCTAAAATATAGACGTAAGGCTTCTCTATATCTTCTTTCTCTATTTGTTCCTTCCCGCGTAAATTTCCTCATCCTGTTCAGCATCTATCTCATCATTAAGCTATTAAAATCATGCACAGTAAGACTCTAAACGTGTTCGTCTTTTCAGCCCACACTAAATGAACAGTCGATCAAAACTATCTACTAGAGCCCTTGATTCAACCAGTTCTTAAATACGGCTGTCCGCTATGAAGTAACCTTAGTAATAGATTCATGGAAAAGTAAGATAAAACTAAGTTAGTTTTCGAAAGAAAATGTGTTCACATATGAACAGCTTTGTACAGCAAACCTCAGATGGATGGGCAACATCATATCTCAAATCACAAACGCTATTTGATTTTTGACTAGAACAGCCAAAAAGTCAAGTAAATCAAATATATAACAATTTTAATTTCGAAGCAGATTCGAAATCATTTTGCGAGTTCAGCGAATATAAACGAAAATCCATGCATTTCGCATGAAGCAGTCCTGAATTTTAATATGAAAAACATTGTTTTTGACTCTGGTGGGGTTCCAATTCGATGCCATGTGTATTTAGACGCGCTGGCCAACTTGCACATCCTATAGTTGAATGTGAAGGACGCAGAGGAATCAGTTATTTATAAAGAGTCCATATTTGTGTTCTTGACGGCACCTGAGCGTCGGAAGATTTTGATTTAGCTAAATTTTCCCCTCATCAGCTGTTCGAACATTCGACTCCGTTCATGAGTAAAATAGGCTAATGTGTATCCTGATATTCGCTGGAAATTTCAACTATTTTCGAAGGAGTGGAAATCCATATACTTTTAAATAGTTAGTGTTCAATATGTGCTGTTCAATCTTAATCAAAAATAAATCAATATTCACATTTTCGTTTTTCAAATTAAAATCATGAATAAAGGTATAATAAAAGTACGGTTCCCCCCGCCAATGCTCATTAATTATGTTTTTATTTATTTAAACATATTTGTTTAGCTCAGTGCACATTTAACATCAGCTGAAAGTTTTTTTCCCCCATTATTTTCCGCTGCAGCAAATTACTTCGAAATCGAGAATTTGTTAAATTTTATGGAATTTATAGGGCGTAATTCTTTGGAAAACAAAGTGCACGCATAATTAGAAAAAGTACATCCCATCAGTCATGCCGAGTTAACTTTCTCCTGTATGAGGGTCAATTCACAGTTTTAAGTTAACAAACAATTTTATCAATAAAACGTTTGAGTTTATTTGTAACTGATCCGAATCAAAACAGAACAGTTAAATCAGAGTAAGGAAATATTGTAATATTCGTTACCATATTTAAAATCACGAAGTTTTCGCCCATATACTACTAAACGGAATATAGGAAAAACGGTTTCCTCTTCAGGGCATAAATACCAATCCAACTACACGTATATATTTTTTAAATATATTTGTATACCTTTATGTATTTATTAATATATATTTTACGATAGATACGATAATTTCGTTGACCTGATGTATTCCTACGGATATGGGACGTTTTTTTTTGTATTCGGAACGTTCCGTCGTTCCTGGCCAGTTCCTTCGAATCGTCGATAGACGCGTTTCGGAGGAGCGCCGTTATCGGTGTGATGTTCTGTTCTGAGTTCTGTCGATGTCTTGGATGTCCCTCTTAATAGGTCCCTCGTTTATGCAAGTAGGTAGGTGTCCTTTTTGAAGATAGGAAGATGAAGATAGGAAGAAGAAGAAAATGAAAAAAATGCCGTGATCTTTTTATTTTTATCTGATTTTGTCTCGGTCATTTTCGTTCGTTGTGTTCATATGACGTTTTTTTTATTTTTCTAGAGCAGTTTTAGCAACACGAAGATTATGTTCGAATGACTATTTTTTCATTCGTTGATGATGAGTCCGTCAAAGGTTTTTTGTTTGTATATTTCCAAGTTTGCTAGTGCGTTCAACCGTCGTCTTTTATGATGGACTAATAGTACCTCTCTTGTTTCCTTGACGCAAGTTGGTTTACATTTATTGTCAATTATGTGGTTTGCGAAGTCGGACTCAATAGTTGCATCCGGTATTCGTATCCTTTTGTTGTAGTCCCTCATGTCCCTCGTGAAACCTTGACCTAGACTTGGTTAATTTGTAAACACCCTGTTGATCCAGCGAGTACTCTTCGTTTATGTTCGTTCCTAGTATGTCGTAAAGGGGCAGTAGTATCCAAGAGAGATGAACTCAGCATTTCAAACAACTCGTCTACCCTGACAACGTTTTAATAACATCTTGCACCAACAATGCGTCATTTGTGTCTCTTTGTGCGCCATCAATGCTAGGAGAAGTAAACAAAAAATTAAAACCCAAAAAATAACAGAGCACCGAATAATAATGAAATCTTAGCAGAACCATCAGAATATGGTGATGAAAGTGCTCAAATCCTCTGACCACACCGATTCATTAAAAGTCTTATCCCCTATATGAAGAAAAATTTCTACACTTTTCAATATATAAATTATTTACTAAGCTCATCGCCACTCATACCATTTGGAAATTGCCGTTTTAGAACTGGAGTATCAATCCCTCATTACAATGAAAACACTGTAGAAATGTTTAGAATTCAACTTTGGTACCAACTGAATGTCTTGGTTTTCAAAAGACTACACGAACGAATTGAACGAATGCCATTGCTGTTATACTATCTGCAAACTCTTTCATGAAGAATATCTCCACAGATGAAATGTTAGACAATGCACGTATGATCTATTATAATTCTACTGTATCCAACGCAGAAGATATCAATATTCTATCACAGTTTTCTAATTATAATAAATTATGTATAGTTAACAAGATCCAAGCTCAAAGAAACAGAACATATATCTTGAGATTTGATCAATTAACAGCTGATCTAACCCAACTTAACCTCGACCCTATCCTTACATTACACCAATCATTTGTTTGACCAAGCTAAGTTGGCAGTAATTAAGTTGTTAGTTGACAACTTCATGTGCCACTGGCCCCTCTTCCCCACTGGGCACTATGGGCACGTGCCCAGGGCCCCGAGATCGAATGGGGCCCCCTAGTTCCTGCCAGATTACCAAATGATAACCGATATTTAGGTATTACCGAAAAACATTAATTTTGAAAAATCTGATGATAATGACTTACTACAATACCTACGCTTATTATATTAGCTTTAGTTTGCCGCATGCGGATAGCTATACCTTGTACAACATAGCTTGAACTTTTTGACAGATGGGTCAGTGATGGGAAACAGAAAATATCTATTGGTGTAAAAAATGTGTTGGCTAAATATGTGGCTGTATGTATGTTTTAAACTATTCAAAATAAATAAATTCATTCGTCAATCAATTTTATTGCACTAGACATAAAAACATTGGGTAGGTACCATTGTTTTCAGTTTTTCTATTTAAATTTTACTTCGAAGCAATAAAAACCACTTAAGACTTTCGGAAAATGCTTGAGTCCTTAACAGGTACTCTTATGTTGTGTGTCTATTCTTATGATTATTATCAATTTTTAATATTATTAAAATAAGAAAATATTGTTCGTCGTTGCAAAGTTATATCGATTTCAGATTTGACATCCGTCAAAAAGAAAGATCAAACTAATAAATAAACAGGGTATAAGTACTCCACTCTCTCTCAAAAATGAGTTTTTCCGATATTAGTATATTTAGGTTAATTTAAATACCTATATGTAAGTATAAGAATACAATTAAAAGAAAAATTATTAAATTAAAAAAAGAAGAATTATTTGATGCGGTGTGGTTTATGTCTTTAAGAAACCTATTCGAACGTCATTCGTAATACCAAAGACAAAAAAGGGGCATTCCCGACTCCCGATCGTCGTTTGACTTGACGAACGGGAATTCCCTTCAAGTATTTGTCTGCGATGTTGTGGCGTTTGTTTTGTTTGTAGTTGTTAGTTTGTTACTGACTGTGCTTGAGCTCTGACAAAAAAATAGTATTGTTTGATTAAATCGTCGTTTGTCTGTTTTGTGTTAGCGAATATTTTCGTTATAAAATTAACTAAATACTGAATTATAATATAAAATGTCGAAACGGTCATATCCTAGTGGATCTGAAAAAAGGAAAAAAGCTCTACATCAGAAAGAAGTAATTGAAAAGTTACCAAAATTAACATCATATTTTACTACTACTACTGGAGAAACTTCTGTAAGTAGCAATCAACTCATAAATGTTCCACATGATGACTCAGCTCAATTACAAATTGCGGGAATTTCTAAACCTTCATGTTCCAATTTTGAAAAAGAGATTGAATCAGAAAGCGACTATTCCTACGACGAAAGTGCAACGACTTCAGTAACTTCACTAAAACCGACAACTCCAACTGTGTCAATTGAACAGCAGTTTTCCAACACAGAAGAATTAATATCGCACGATCCCGCCGATTATTTTCACGAAAAGTTTGTTGAAATAAATCGCGAAATTTTAATTCGTAAGGGACCAGTATATTTTCAAAATAAAGATTCTGACTTTTCCGAGGCATCCAGAACCTACAAAGATGGTAATAAATTAGTGACGAGATATTTCAACAAAGCATTATTTATTCGCAAATTAAAGAACAATGAAAGCGTCGAAAGAAAATGGTTGCTGTATTCGCCTTCCAAATGCTCTGTATTTTGTTTTTCATGCTGCTTATTTAACCCAACTGATGTTAATCTTTGCTCTCGGAATGGATGCAATGATTGGAAGCATATTAATCACATAATTATAACACATGAAAATAGCCCAGCGCATAAGCAATCTATGATGACTTATCTGGCACGAAGTAAAGCGGTTGGTAGAGTAGATATAGAGTTATTATCTCAACATCAAAAGGAAGTGGATTACTGGAGAAACGTACTTAAACGGATTGTAGCTGTTGTAAAATTTTTGGCATCGAGAGGGCTTCCATTTCGCGGCGACAATGAAATCCTAGGATCTCCAAACAATGGAAATTATTTGGATTGTGTGGAATTATTGAGTGAATTTGATCCATTTCTTGCAGATCACTTAAAAAAATTTGGGAATCCTGGAAAGGGTAACATTTCTTATTTATCAGCAAATATCTGTAATGAGTTTATTGAAGTAATGGGAAAACAAGTTCTAAAAAAAATTATAAATGAAGTTAAATCAGCAAAATATTTTTCCATAAGCGTTGACAGTACGCCCGATCTGTCTCATATTGACCAGCTAACTTTCATCATTCGATACGTAAAAGACTGTGTTCCTGTTGAAAGGTTTTTGAAATTTATACCTATTAAAGAGCATAAATCTAAGTATTTAGCGGAGACCATCTTAAATTTTTTAGAGATACATGATATTCCCATAAAAGATTGCAGAGGACAAAGCTACGACAATGCTTCAAATATGTCGGGAAAGTATAGTGGTCTACAAACAAGAATCAAGGAAAAATGTGAATTTGCCACCTTTATACCATGTGCAGGACATTCACTAAACTTGGTAGGTGTCCATGCTGCTGGGTGTGTACCGGAGGCATCACAGTTTTTTTAAATAGTTCAGAAAGTGTACAACTTTTTTTCGGGCTCTACCCACAGATGGAATATATTAACAGAACATTTAGGTTCAAAAAAAGTTGTTAAGAGTCTTTCACAAACCAGATGGTCAGCCCGAGCTGATGCAGTAAGTGCTTTGCATGGGGGTTATAAAAGAATATTAGAAGCTTTAATCACCATCGCAAACGATACTGAAAAGGCACGAGAAACAAGAGACGAAGCCCTTAGTCTGTCTAGAAAAATGGGAAATCTAGAATTTATTATACTGACGGAAATCTGGAGCACCATATTGGAAAGAATAGACAAAACAAGTAATTATCTTCAGAAAGAAACAATAACACTGGACGTTGCAACCAATTTGTTGACTTCACTTTATGATTTTATTACTAACCTCAGGGATAAATTTGATAACTTCGAATCATCTGCCAAAGAAAATAACCCAGAATCTGACTACAAAGATCTATCTCAAAGAACAAGACGTAGAAGCTCACGGCTGATTTTTTTTGATGGCTCTGTGCCATCAGTCCAATTGAATGGAAAAGAGCGATTCAACGTAGAAACCTTTCTCCCAATAATCGATACCTTGAGTGTTCATCTAAAACAGCGACAAAGTTCATATGAGACCGTCAGTCAACGTTTTAGTTTATTTTTTCACTTAAAAACTCTGAATTCCGAAGAGATACGACAAGGATGCAAAGAATTTTCTCAAATCTATCACGAAGATGTAAATGAAAAAGAGTTAGAAATAGAATGTCAACATTTAAAAGAATACTTAAAAAATGTTCAGAGTGAAAATGAAGCATCTAACAGTGTACAGGAAGTATATAATCTATTAAAGCAAAACAAAATTGAAGACACATTTCCTAACGTAGAAATTGCATTGAGAATATTTTTAAGTATGATGGTAACTAACTGCAGCGGAGAACGCTCCTTCTCCAAATTGAAACGAATAAAAAATGAATTAAGAAGTACAATGCTTCAAGAGAGATTAACTAGTTTGTCGCTGATGTCCATAGAATGTGATATTCTCAATACCATAGATTTTGAAGATGTGATTAACGATTTTGCTCATCTTAAATCTAGAAGGGTACCTTTGCAATCAACATAGAATTAATCTAAGGATTTTATGTTAAGCGAGTTACTTTTGTAGATTATTTTTTATATTTCCTATTTTTTTATAGTTAGTAACTAAATAAAAATAAATTTAGAACCTTGTTTGTCTTTCTTTATCTATTGTAACTAAATAGTGTTTTCTCAAGGTCCTAGGGGCCCCATGATCCTAATGTGCCCAGGGCCTCAAATAGTTTAAAGACGGCCCTGTGTGCCAGTGTACAAAGAAAAGCGAAATTAAATCAGCGACAAGAAAACGTGCTCAAGAGTTGTACCTTTTAATTTAGTTTAATAAAGTGAACTTTCTGTAAACTCTGGACTCGACTTTTGTAGACTTTGAGAAGCCCAAATCCACTCAATCATAACCAACAATGTATTGCTAAAAGTTCATTATGAGAAAGTAAGGTGAAAGAATTGAACCAGATAAACTGTACCTGATGAATAAAACATAGTATTAAAAGAGCCAAAACCACAACTTCAGGGGCTATGCATAAAAATTTTGTAAAGTCTGCAAATCAATCACCCTGTTTTATTCAACCCAGGCAAGATTCATGTGAACGGTGCTTTTGATGTCAAGGGACATCAATTTTTATGTATGCAACGCATAATACGTATAATAATATGCATAATAACGTTTTAAGCTCTCATAAATATGAAAGGAACGTAAACAAAACACTAAGTTTTCACATCCAATAGTACCCATGGACTCAATCAGTAATAAAACACTCCTTTGTTACTGTGAAACATTTAGAGCAAATGTCCTACGCGCGATATTCACTCTTTTCGCGATAAGATGATAATACTCACATATATTGTTTTTTGACACGGTATATGCCCTGCAGCACAAATCACGAAACTCTGACCTTTGACCAACTGTGAGTTGACCTATTCTTGGCAATGCGTTTGGGTGCAAGTGGAGACGTTCATGCCTTTATTGTGCACGGCCCTATATTCTGTGCCCAAGACTTTCGTTAAATCAAGGCCTGTCAGACACCACCGAATAATTTACTAGTTTATTATATATTCATGACAAATAATTATCTGCCTCATGGCGTAATTTTGGTTAAAAGCTATATGCTTTGTAATTTCTATTGGGTAATGGGCTCGAAATGATTTGCGGAAGCAGTCAGATTTCGTTTATATTTCGTTTTATAAGAACCATCTACCTGAGAGTATACTTCTCCAAAAAAATAATCATACAATTGCATTATTTGAATAATCAAAAATCGTTATAATTATATGATTATATTTCTCTTCTTGCGAGAGAGTACTTTACGTGGTTGATCTGATTTCAAATTTTGAAATAACGTTCCTTTCATTTGTTGCGCGAATGACATTCGGGTCGTGTGTTGACAGTTTTGATTGAGCAGTCAGGTATACGTTAGATACGTTGGAAAAGATAAAACATTTTAAGCTTATAACCTAGCGAGACGTTCCCTTTAAACTGTTCAGCGGTCTGGGATAATGGCGACAAGATTGAAAAGAAGAGCATGTACGGTATCTACTATTGTAATTTCTTCCGATTCTGACGAGGAGGTGTCACATCAACCGACTAAAAGGAAAAAGGATACAAACGATGAAGATTTCATTATAGAAAATACCCAGGAAGGTAAAAGAAACAACTCGTAAGTTTGCAAACGACTTGTTTTTACAATTGTTGATTAAAATGGAAATGTTTCTTGAAGGAAAAGTATAGTAAAGCAATGTAAACAAAGCGATGGTGTGCCCAATGATTTGGTATCCGAAGAGAAAACGAAGCAAAACAGTCAACGAAAAGCAACCAAAGTATTTAGAAATGTGAGGGCGAAATCGAATAAAAGCTGTGCAGGTAAGGGCTCCACCTTGAATTAAATTTAACCTATGCTAGGCTTCTGAAGGGAAAGTAATTTTAATTTTATTTGACTAATGTAAGATGTGTTGATGAAAACTGAATTTGGAGCTCTTCTTTACCGCTATGAAACATTTATTGTTATTGGCACTCCCTCGACTAAGTTATTTGAAGCAATCCTTACTTGACTATTCGCAGAATGCGGATAGTCAAGTGCACAGAATGCGAATGAAAATTGAATAAAGTAGTGCGTTTATCAAAATGTGATTGGAATCTGCATTATCAAACAACCGGAAAGATATATTCCAGAAACATTTGCGTTGACCCTTTATATAAGCTCATATTTCAGGCTGACTTGAATCTCGGTATAGGGCGCAGTGAATTTATTGTGATCATTGAATATTACCTTTAAGGCGATTTTAATCTTTCAGCATCTGGAAAAAATCCTTTCTAAAATAAAAACGTACATAAGTGAAAATATCATAAACCAACTAAATTAACGAAGAGTCTAGTACTAATTAAATAGAAATCAACTCGAAGCAGAACTATCAAACCTCCTGGTGTTATCAATCTAGGAACATGTGAAACTTTCTCCTGCCAAAAAATAAATATTCTAGATCTAATGTTTAAGACAAGATTACAAAAATCCTGTTCAATTGGACCTTTTATCGTTAACATTTTTTTGTAATTTTAGTAGGAAGTGTGTACTGTGTTCGATAAGATCCAGTTTTAGGTTAATGTTAGGAAAAAGTATACAATTCCACCAAATAAATTTTGTTAGGTATGAACTCATGACTCAACACATCGGTTGGTGTTGAAGGTAATAAGGGAAATTACAACGTATTTGAAGTTTCTGAAGTCCCAGCGCACCATTAGTTGCTGGGCGCTTTGCAGAACAGGCGCAACTTAAACTATTTATAATACTGCGCCTCGTGTGCGAGTGGATGACCGACCGTGGGTTTGGTCTAGCGTTGGAATAAACGGAGGTCGTCATATAGGATTTCAGGCATTCTACTATCAATAAAAAACATCTCACTTTTCTAAATTCGAATCAAATATATTTCTTCTTTTGAAATCGAACACAGACGATGTACCTTAACACATTTTATCCTACAAACAGAAACACAAGCATTTGCTCATTATGTAATAAGAGTTCAGCTGTTTAAATATCCTAAAGAATCAATTCCAGTGCTTAAGGACCACATTGTCCTTGAGCCCGCGGTGTTTATTATCGCGAAAGTGGTATTCATTGTGCAACTTGCTGAAAAGTGAAGGCGAGTTACAACTCATCAGTGGCCTGGGCCGTTATTTTCCAAAGAGCACGGCGAGAATGTAATGAACTGAGGCAAAGCCTCAGTAGGCACGGGTGTTCTCAGTCTTACCCTCATAATATGGGAAAGTCACGGTCCCATAATTGTTTGCTTTACCCGCGGATCGCAAGTGTCGCCTCCCACACCTTATTTGAAAGCGTAAAATGGTCGAAGCACCGTTAGCACCTCTCTAGAAAATATAATGGACAAGTTGCCATCTAAAGACAATTTCAAATGCGCGTCACATTACCTGCGAACGGTTCTTCTTGTAAAAAAGGGCATCATGGATCAGTAGGGAGGGAAGGGGTGTCTCTAGCAGTAATTCCGCTCCCTTTCGTCCGACCCTGCTGCAAATTGGATTTGCCCAATCCAATTTGCAATTTCCAATTTGCCCAATTGGATTTGGGAAATTTGAATATCAATGTCAAGTGTGTAAATTCGATTGAGTTGCGGGAAACAGGGTTTCCACCAGACTTTTCGTTGCAAAAAACATGATTGTAGCTCTTTGGGTGACTGCCTATGTTTGGAGATCCATTCAGAGTTCGATACAAGGTTACTCTCAGATATTTTACCATGTTTAACAAGCTTGTTTCAATTCGATTTTACAGCATAGTTCATTCGATGTAAATTTCTGGTTGGAGGAAACGTTTGTAGGATGAAGAATCCTTACAAATTATTCAAATTCTGGCACAAATGTCTGTCTAAATTTACACGTAACTCTCCAGTCGTTTGTTACATAAAATAAATTAGAATGATAGATTCTAATACATAATTTAGAAGAAGGTTTGAGTCTGATGGTTGCAACCATCAAAAATATGTACATGTATAAAAATTAATGCATGTAAATTTTTGTGTTAGGTTGATTTCCGTTTTACATGGAAGGTATCAGGTTATCATCAATGTATCAGTGATTATCACTGAACTGATGGATTGAAGTACACGTAGGCGAATGTTTTTTTATATATCCTAGGCAGTCGTCCTACGGTAACGTTCCCATCATTATTATAATGTGACATGTCCGAATAATGTTACGCGCCACTGTAGTCGCCACTGTAAATTCGTAAACAAGTATCAATAACCAATACACCGATCATTCTCGAAGAGGAACTAGGCATAACGCAAACACATTGCGTGCATTGAGTACGACAATACATTTGTAAATGACTCAGCGCGTAAACTCGAGAATGATCCACGTGGAAGATTCTGGATTCTGGAACATGTATAAAAGCGACTACAGCGAGCGGCGAAGAGAAGTCTTGTTGATCAAACGACAGTGCACGCGCATATTAGTGCGATAGTGAGTCCAATCGTTCGCGAATTTTAAAATAGCGAGTAAATGTGATTTGAATTAAAGTAATTAATTTATTAGTGTAAAAGTGAAAACTAATAAAAGTGAATAAGTGAACTAGTAATTAAGCGAAAATAATTGTGAAGTGTAAGTGCAATTTATTAAAAGCGATACCTAGACACTCTAGTTAATCTCTCCGAAGATAGAACTTCCTACGCTAGGAGGGTGATCGTCGCCATCCACGCAATAACCACCACTGCTGGTTATGAGACGCTGTGTATGTCGAGGGCTCGTCTTACCTGTAACAGAATCAAAGGTTCCAGTACATTTGCTTGTTAAGGACGTCACCCTAAGCATCAGATCTATATAAAAGAATGGACTACTTCGTGTTCATTAATAGGCGTCTTCAGTTTAAGTATGTTCCGTTTATGTTGCCCTCATCAGGCAGGGTGCTCTCTTTCTTGCATCAACCTTGTCTGCCGTCGCCATTTTTCGCACAAGGAAGCCAACCTTAGAATGTTTTGTCAAGCGCAAGCACTTGACAGGGTTCTGGGATTCTATGGTGGTCGATACTTCTTGCTGAAGAAGAACCCTAGGGTTCCGTTTTTTCGTCAAAAAGAAAACTTCTGTTATTTCCGGTGCCAGACTTAGCCCACAGCTGGCATCCACCATCAATTTGCGTCTGTTCGACCTAACGCTAAGCGATCAAGGTCGTCACGTCGTTTGCTTATCCAATCTAACACACACCTTTCAGCGGTCGCAACCGAAAAAGCTCATCATGTAAGACAATCGATAGGTCAGAGACTAGAATTGAACTTGTACGAGTGGAGAAGTGACAGTGGGTGGTATTCTGAACAATATTATTATCGAGTATTTTGTTGTTCCATTTTTCTAACAAAAAAATGTTTTAGAAACAATAAAAATGTTCGAAACAAAAAATGTTGTTTCGAAGACAAATATAATTGAATGAAAAAAAATGAAATGAAATCTGCGCTGTGCGGAAATTGTTGAAGTCACGCTGAAATAGTTTACCAATTTTTAGATCGAAATGCGGCGAATATGACGAAGAATCCAGAATTTCTGCACAGGTTACTATACGCTGTGGGAAGAGATTTCCCGCAATTTTGTGTAAGCTGGGGTTCGCTTGTACTCTAGACGTAGCTACATAGTAAATTACGCAATTTGGATGTTTCCTAGGAAACCATAACTCCATAAAAATTGATAGGAGGCGGTTCTCTATTGAATGGGAACAACATTAAAGTATATCGTTCCACGCAGACAGGCGTCAGGTAAAGCTATTCTGATGTTATGAAGACGAATTGAGTATCAACGGTCACCATACCTCGTACAGTTATAAATTGACACGGAGATTTGCTACAATTTCGATCCTGGAGACTTCGTGGAAGAAGCAAAAATAAACAGCGTGTGAGATTCATGTAATGATGAATACGGAACACATATCATCGATGGTATATAAAATAACGTTTCCTTGGACCGTAGGTAGTTCTATGGAACTTAAGCTTTAGAGAATTTAAATTGTTTTCCTCCGACGGGGATGGAAATATTTTTGTCGTCGGAATGTTACGTCGTTCACCGTCAGTTGCTTCACTTCGTTCACAGATTTGTTTCGGCGGTGCACCATCTTCAGTGTGTTGTTCCGATCCTTGGGGACAAAAAAAAACTATCGATTAGCGCACGAATTGTTTTTACTTACAATACAATAAAGCCTGTTGTATTTGCATTACCCAAACAAATGAAACTGTGGCGCGAAACATTCCAAACACTTTTGCAAGGATTATGCATTGTGCAGCTTTTTATGACTATAAAAAGAAAAGATTATGAAGATGACGTAACAGGACAAATGAGAAAAAGAAAAACACCGATAAAAAGTTTAGGTTGGCATTCCGCCACAGCAGAACATTTTGAGAATTCCATAGCTGAAACGTATGGCTAGCAGGATTCAGCGAGCGCAAAGTCTTGAGATCAGAAAAATTAGATACCCCATAAAAATGCGCATGCAGCACTTCTGATTCCAAACCTTTAAACTGAAGGAAAACCATTATTGCGTTTTGCTAAATAAAAATTATTCGCTATTTTTTAAAACTATGGTTAACTTAACTTCTTAAAATTTTCAAATAGCAGTAACATTTCTAAAACAATCAGAGAACTAACCGCTCTTTATATTAACATTTTCTGCGAAAAAGCCACTCAAAACAAACTGATAAGCTAAAAGTGCTTAATGCACAAAATATATGTTTACGAATAAGCACGTCGGAAATTTAATCTCAAATTTAGTTTGAGAAATACATATCTCAAACCAAAATCGCATGTTGGTTTGAGACATATATGACTATCTACCTTTATCATTGTAATTAAACACATGTACACTCTTAAAAACAAGAAACAAAGATGTCTCATGTCATTATGAAGTGAGACACGATCGTGAAAGCATGGGCACCGATTAAGTTAATTTACGCCAATGTATTTTGTACGATTTCCAACAAGGAATAAATGCTACAAAAGCGTATCGAAATTTAGTGATTGGTTTTGGTGCAGTTTCAGTATGTAATAGAACGTGCTGAACATGGTTTGAAAAATTTGAAGCAGGTTATTTCGACCTTAGTAACAAGCCACGTTCAGGACGGCCATCTTTGATCGATGACAAAATTATCAAGACTATGAAAAGCAAAAACCCTTTTCGACAGCATGGGAGATTGCAGAGAAGCTGAGTTCAACTAAACAATCTATTTCCGACCATATTGTATGTTTACGAATAAGAACAAAAACGAGACTTTCTTGGGTTGAATGATAACTAGTGATGGAAAGTGGAAACGAAAACATCGTGAGGAAAAAGCCATAGTACGAGCCCTGGCAGTCTGCCCTCTCGACTTCTAGGCCGAGCTGAATTCTGAAGACGAGAATGTTGTGTATATGGTAGGTCATCCAAGCACCAATACATAACGAGTTTTTGAAACCTAATGAAAAGCTAAATACGGAGAGAAACTGTAAGCAAATGGATGATTTAAATAAAGCAATAAGAAAAAAAAGGGCAGCGATGAACAATAGGTAGCTCCTCATACTGCATCATAATTATACCGGACTACATGCTCCTTTTGTGATTCGTCAGAAAATCGCAAAGCTAGGCCAGGAAATTCCGTCACATCCACCACACTCCCCAGACCTCGACCCTCCGATTTCATTTATTTCTCTCCTTGCACAACTTTTTACAGGAAAAAATTCAAAATTGAAGTCAACGTCAGCCATGAACTAGTTGAGTTCTTTGCCTCAAATAATAAATCATTTTTTAAAAATGACATTTACAAATTGCGATCACGCTCGCAAGAAGTCATAAGAATCAATGGAAAATATAATCTACAATAAATCTTAAATGTCATGTTATTTCCTTTCACTTCAAAAACGGATAGATCTTCTCGGTAAAATTAATATTATTTTCATGGACAAGCAATGACAGAGATGATGACTCACTTTCATGAGAAGACTTGAGAACTCAATTTCTCACATTTATCGTTTGGAAAATATTCAATTGAGACAAAAAACACCATAGCATTTTTTCGTAGGCCAAAGTTTTCTAAAAACCCCATACCGAACCCACACGAAAGAAGTCGAGTTTCAAAAAACAAGCCAAATGTCACAATTTTCCAGTTTTGATAAGAATTATTTGCTAATTATAATTTATATTAACACAATTTTGTAGCGTTTGCTATTTACATAATTACATGATTCGTATCTCCATCTTCAGAAATTTAGGTTAGAGATACTTTTTATTTATAGATTCGGTTGGTCGATTACGGAGATTATAGATTTTCTCAATGCACGAAATATCCGACGTACCGAACATAAAATGCTAAAAACATTAATATTAGAACAAAAGTTCTAATAATTTCGACACGTTGTTTAATCATCGCAATTTCCGCGGTTACTTGAAAAAGGGTACTTAGTGCAGCAGTAACACTAATTTTTGATTAGTGTTACCATCGCGGCAGTTGAAAGCTATGACGCACCAATTGGTAAAGCCCATACTAAAAACTACTAGGAAGAACTGAGTTAAAAGCCAGCTAGAATCCTAGAGTATTGACCTATATATCACTGATCAATCAACATTAGGAGCATGAGCTTACGAAGCTACAAGTGTGATACGACTTGTATCAATAGGTGGGATAATATAATATACAAAAATTTTAGACCATAAATCTTACCCAAAAAAACGTTTGTATGCTTTGAGAATCAGTTCAATGATTATCCTACATTTCATAAAAATTCAAAACGTGCAATATTCAATTGAAATTCTTTATTTCTTTGCAGGAAAGAAAACGTGGGAATTGTATCAACTGCTAGCCGAAATAGAAGAGATAGACGAGACTTCATCCCAAAATATAGTCACTCTTTTCGAAGAAGATAATACTATCCCGTTCATTTGTCGATATCGTCGAGACATGATTCCTCATAATCTTCAACCAGAGAAACTGCGCAACATCAAAAATACATACTCGAGGTTACTGGCAATGAAAAAGAAAGCTGAGACCATTGTAATCACACTGGAAAAGGAAGGTGTACTCACAAATGAAATCAAGGATGAGTTATTAGCAGCTCGCACACTAGATGAGTTGGAGTTTTTGGTAATGTCGCATTTTCTATTTTGCCAATGACTTTTGCACAGAAAGTTGTAAAGTGGTAGAAAAAATAGCTTCATAGCGTAATGGTTCACGATGTAGTAATGGCTTCGCAATAGCTACTAAACTAAAAGTGAATCGGAATCAACAATTTGATTCCTTCGCTTTGCTTGAAGCTTCAAAGCAAGCGAAGTAAATTAAGCAAATAAAAGTCCAAAGTACGCTTTGACATGTTTCAGCTGTGTTTTGTGCGCTTTCAGTACACGAAACCAACTTGTTTAAAAAAGTGTAAAAACGCAACAAGGACGACATTATCACGTGTTACAATCCAATTAGATGAGAACAGATTTAACAAATTTACATCTAGAACCCCAATTTCTGATCATGCATACATTCAATGCAGAATGATGTTTTCTTTTGTCAAATTTCGGAGATCAGCAGATTTTTCTTTTAACATGAAATTAAGCACGACACGATGTATGTTTCATCTGCAAAAGGGGATTACATCACTGGGCTTCTAATGACAAGTTACATATTGTGTCAACTCGAATATTCTCTCAGATCCTCTCTAATTTAGGTCAAGTTTATTTCGCATGCTGTAGTCATATAACTGATTTTGATTTGCCCTGTTGAGTCCAACTTCTTTCTAATGAGTTACGCAAATTATCGCTGATAATTTAAAGTAGTAGATTTAGTAAATTTTTAATGTGGTGTCTATCCATAAAATTAAAAATTATTTGTGCAATCGGTGCAATCCCGAAATTTTTCCCGCACGTTTTTATCTGTAAATACAGTAGAAACTCGATTATCCGGCCCTCAGTTATACGGATTCGCGATTATCCGGACTATAAACTGCGACCAATTAAATAATTAAGTAATATTGAGCCAAGTTACAAAATGTTTAACATATGTACTAAAAGTCGAATTTATGCAAGCACGAACGAGTCGGAACTGGCATTACCCCGCCCGCGCCCCACGCGTTTCGTTATTGTTTTAGTTAGTTAGCAATTGTTACTCCGCTCTGATGTGCGTGTCGCGTCTAAATATTTGAAAGTGTCAAAGCGTAAGAGAGTGGTGTTATCGCTTAAAGACAAAATAAATATTATTGATTCATTAAAAAAAGGAGAAACCGGTCGTAAGTTAGCTGATGAGTATGGTGTAGGTACATCCACGATAAGTGATATTAAGAAGAATGCCGATTCAATTTTGTTGTACACCTGCAAATTAGATAATGAAGACGGGAGTAAACATCGGAAAATGATGAAGAAACCGAAAAACGAACTTTTAGAAGACGCTTTGTATTGTTGGTTTTTACAAAAACGATCAACTGGGCAACCTATATCTGGCCCTTTACTCTGTGAAAAAGCATTACAGTTAAATAAAAAATTAGGTGGTGATGAATCGTTTGTCGCAAATAACGGATGGTTATACAGATTTAAATCTCGTCATGGAATTCGTGAATTGGAAATACAAGGTGAAAAAATGTCAGCTAATGTAGATGCAGCAAACTCTTTTAAAGATGATTTAAAGAAGAAATTGGATGAAAATAACTATGACTTGGATTTTGTTTATAATGCTGATGAACCCGGATTAAACTGGAAATCATTCCCTTCAAAATCTTTAGTTTCTAGGCGAGAGAATTCAGCTCCAGGATATAAAACTAGCAAAGAGCGAGTAACTATATTAGTCTGTGCTAACGCTACCGGGACCCATAAAATACCTTTGCTCCTCATCGGAAAATCAAAAAACCCAAGATGTTTTAAAAATATCAGAGTGCCCTTAATTTATAAAAATCAAAAAAGCGCATGGATGAACTCTGAAATATTCATTGACTGGTATGACAACACTTTTATCCCTGAAGTAAAAAAAACAAAACGAAATTGGCAAGCAAGGTAATGTACTACTTTTACTGGATAATGCGCCAACCCATCCTTCGGCTGAATTGTTAGAGAGAGAAAATGGAAAGTTTAAAGTAAAATTTTTGCCTCCTAATGTGACATCCTTGCTACAACCAATGGATCAAAGTATTATTGAAACATTGAAACGACTTTATAGAAAACAACTTTTACGTAGGTTGTTATCTGTTGATGAAGATGATGTAGAAGTCGTTTTATCATTTTTTAAGGGAATGAATTTAAAGGAGTGTTGTTACATGGTTGTAGATGCGTGGGATTTGATTGAAAGGAAAACTTTAAACAAGGCTTGGAACAGAGTACTTAATCGGGAGAATGAAAATTCAATAACCAATACGGATGATTTTATTTTGAAGGATATTAATGAGCTAATGTTAAAGATACAAATATGCCAGGATTGTGATGATGATATCAAAGAGTGCTGTCTTGTGACAGTAATGATCAAGGTTTTCAGATTATGTCGGATGACGAAATCGTAGAAAACATATTGCAGATAAATGAACAGCAGGAAATGCAAGAAGATGAAACAGAAAAAAATCTAGACGTAGAAAATGATGTAGGACCATCTCATGATGAAGCACTTCAGGCTCTGGAAACAGCTCTCAAATGGTTTGAAAAACAAACAGAGAGTGATACTGTAAGTTTACTACAGCTGAAACGAATTCGTGATATAGCAGCAATGAAGAGAAAAAGTAGCTTACGTCAAATGCCAATTACCAAATACATGTATTTTAAACCAAATTAAACTTATTATTAAATTATTATTATTTTTAATTAATAATATTATTATTTATTAATAAATATTACTATTATTAAACTTATTTTATTTCACAAAACCCGCTTTTCTTCCTACATTCGATTATCCGGACTTTCGATTATCCGAATCCCTAACGACAACAATTAGTCCGGTTAATCGAGTTTCCACTGTAGTTATATAACCCTTTGATTGCTGAATGCTTACTCTATGCCCAAACACTTCACGTGAACGGCGTGCGACGGGCAATAGCTATCGCTGGTGACTGAATTCTTCTTTACACGTAATATGAACCTGTTTGGCAATGTATTAAATTATAATACAGAACATTAAAGTATAATAACAGAATCCCGTTACTGTTATTTTATCCAATCCAAAATTAACATTTGTTTATTTTTTTTTAATGTTTTTTAATTTCAATATATATTCTTTATTTATCAAGGGTAATGTTTTATGTAATGTTTTAAACGCAATAATTAGATAATTATAATGGATTTATTTGCATATTGTATTCTGAACCATACATTAACAAACACATTCACCTAAGAATAATAAGAAAATTAATAGTGCAACTGTTTATGATAAATCACAAAACAAGGATCAATACATAATCCAACGTTACACTTTTTAACATTGGTATGGCGTGTTTCTCCTTTGGTTCTGTTTTTTTTTGCAGACAATACATTTCATTTTGCTCACATTGCCTGCTGCATTTAAAGTTTTTAAAGAGAAATATCTCTCCGTTGAACGATATGGCAGGTTTTATGTGTTTCTTTTCCCACTACCCACATTTTTTCTATTTTGCTTGATGTGGTTGTTGTGGTTGAATTGGTCTTCGACCATGACGATGTTGAAAGCATTTCATTAAAGCTCCTTGCCTCTGCACGTGTGCCAGACGCCTTCGGCGCGTCTCGTCACTAAGAGCGTCAGCCCAAACCTCGGAGCTATACAAGAGCACTGACTCCATTGCACTCATCAGTAGACGTCTTTTGCTCGAGGTTGGCCCCTGCGTGTTGGCCATAATTCGGTTTAGCGCCGATACCCACACGGAGGCCTTATCTGCTGACGCTCGAACCTGCTCGAAAAAACTCATCTTCGAGTCAATCATCAAGCCAAGATATCTGATTGATTCTTTTGACTCGATGATCATTTCCCCCACCCGAACGGGCATAACTCGAGGGATACGCTTCTTGGTGAGCTCGACAACCTCGGTCTTTTCCAGCGCTAGGCTAAGCCCACGGTCTGTTATCCACTCGCTCACTCGGCGTAATACCGCACCCAGTTTGAGCTACGTCTGTCCGGCAGTACGTGCGGCGACTAGTACTACTACGTCATCTGCGTAGCCAACTAGGCACGACTCCCCCGGTAACTGCAGCCTCAAAAGCTCATCGTACGAGACATTCCAGAGGTCCGGGCCCAGAACGGAACCTTGCGCAACCGCTGATGTCAAATTAATTCTTCGCCGGCCTCCCAATGTGTCATAGATGAGTTTCCGGTTTTCGAGGTAGTCCTTTAGTATCCGCATCAGATACCTCGGCACCCTGAAATATTCCAGAGCACGAAGAATATCTGTCCATCTAGCAGAGTTGAAGGCATTTCTCACATCTAGAGTTATGAGCAGTACTATTCGTCTCGAGTAGTTATTGTGGGCTTCTGCCTGCTGGACCGCGCTCACTACCTCTGCTATTGCACCGATCGTGGATCGACCAGCCCTGAAGCCGTCCTGCCGAGGAGACAGATCCCCGGCAGTTCGGATGGCTTCTCCAAGTCTTTCTCTAATGAGCGTCTCGAGCACCTTCCCAGTGGCGTTCAGCATACATAAGGGCCAATATTAAGATGGTTGCTCCGCGTTCCCCTTCCCCTTGTGGATCAGCACGAGCCTCGACTCTTTCCAGCAATTTGGAAACGCGCTCTGCTGCAAACAGGAGTTTGTGACATTCTCTCCGCTTTTCAGCGATTTCTGCCGACCACCAGTATACAGCAGGCTTATTGTGTCGAGGCCGTCGGCTGGGCATAGAGCAGTCGCACGCATTCTTGATGAGCCTCATGGTGGGGTTAACCATGTTTTCAGCTGAGGCTCCCCCCCTTACCGTCATAGATTTACCTCTCATAAGAGCTGCGGCGAACGCGTCGACATCTATTTTAGATATATTCCAACCTACAGTTGAGGGTTGGGTTGCTACGCGTCAAGTAGCACACTCGCCAATTGCGAAAGCAATGTACTGATGATCGCTCGCCGAGTAGTCCTCCAGTACCCTCCATCTGTGTATCCTAGGCACTAAGGACTCCGAAGCAAATGTCACATCGGGATTAGTTCCCAAGCAGCCTCCCCGTCGAAAAGTTGGTGTGTTCCCAACGTTCATGATGGCAATTTGCCTCCTAGCCGCCATTTCTAGGATTATTTTTCCTCTTGGGTCTGGAAGAGGCATTCCCCATTCTATCGCCTTGGCGTTAAAGTCACCGCCAACAAGGATTCGGCCTTCCGTGCTCGAGAGAGTTTCCTCCAGTTCATCGAACCTGCTCTGAAAACATGAAATTGACTCATTCGGCGTGAAATAGACGCTTATGAATGTCAAATCGGCGCACCCAATGAGCACGAAGCCATTTCCGCTGGAGCAAGTCCGAGCTGTGGGTAGAGCCCTATCACGTACCCAAATGGCGGGAATGCCGGGTCGATCACAATACCATCCAGCTTCCTCTTTGTTGTGGTGATGCTCAGATATCAGCAACAAGTCAACTTTTTCTCTCTTGCAACCTGGTCTAGTAAATCTTGTGCGGTTGAGCTACGGTGTAGGTTGATTTGCAGGACTTGGATCATGTCTTTGCTCTTTTCTTGCTTAGTGCCTCTTTGAACTCCTGGCACCTACCACTTCCTGGAATATGAGCCAGATCTTCAGACTTCCGCCTCTTATATTTGCACAAGATGCAACTGGGTTCGTTTGGGCAGTCTTTCGCCTTATGGTCGGAAGTGCCACACCTGTAGCACAGACGGTAGATTACCTTGAAATGTTTCGTAAATTTAACGATTATAATTTTCACAGGAATTTAAAGCTTCATTCAAGTCACTATCTTTTGTAACAAATTTCACAAAATTGCTACACATTTTTAGGGTATTAAGTTTCGGGGTAACACTGTACGTACCAATACTTGATAACCTTCTAGACATAGTGTGCTTCGCAAATTTAAAATACAACATTGTAGGTGTGATACCAAGCTAACTATCGAGCTCGATCCAATCGTGCTAATGAACACTGTTTACACTACTACTGTGGCCAAAAAATAAGGTGACATTTGAATTTAAACTGCGCGCGTCGAAGGATTTGGGGAATTATTTTTTTTTTAGGTTGGTAGTACTGTCAGTGAACTCAGTGTCAAATCTGCATGTCAGATATTCATCAGTGTTTGAGATAACGCGTCGTTTTGTGAGCTGCTAAAAGTGAGTTTTTCGTTTTTTGCGATATCGAAATTTGTTGAGCAAAGAATTTGTATTAAACTTTGTTTGCGGAATCAATTTTCTGCATCGAATACGTTGAGGATGGTGCAGAAAGCTTTGGTGATGAGGCTATGTGTAAATAAATGTTAACAAGTGGTATAGTGAGTTCCAAGCCGGCCGTCAACGTGTAGAAGACGAAGAAGATCAACCTCAACCGACGAAGCTCAAACTGTCAAACTCAAACCGTCGATTAACGATTAGAGACCTTGCTGATGAGGTTGGCATATCGAAAGGCTCGGTCAATACCATTTTAAAGGATGTTTTGGGCCTCAAGCGCGTCAAATCTCGACTGGTACCGAAAACATTGAATTTTTTGGAAAAAAGGCGTCGCGTTGAAGTGTGTGAAACGATTCTTTCTGACTATCAGGACAAGATGGAACGCATTATCACTGGAGACGAGACTTGGATCTATGCCAACGACCCCGAAACAACTGATCAATCGAGCGAATATCGTGCCAAAGGGGAGCCGAAACCAAAAAATCCCGCCAAAGTCGCTCAAAAATCAAGGTCATGTTGACTGTTTTCTTCGATTATCGTGGTGTTGTGCATTATGAATTCCTTCCGCCGGGCCAAAAAGTCAACAAGGAATATTATTTGAACGTTATGCGTCGTTTGCGTAACGCAATCCGCCTAAAAAGGCCGGAATTGTGGAATGACAATTCTTGGTTTTTACACCACGATAATGCACCATCCCATACTCCACTCGTATTTCGTGATCATTTCGCCAAAAACTCAACCCATATCGTTCCGCAACCACCGTATTCACCTGATCTGGCGCTGTGCGACTTCTGGCTGTTCAGCAAGCTCAAAGACCGCTCCGGAGAACCCGTTTTGATACGATAGAAGAGATTCAAGCCGCAGCGAAGACGGAACTGAAGGCCATCCCGGAAAGTGACTACAATCAGTGTTTCGAAGATTGGAAAATCCGTTGGCATAAATGCATTGCATCGGGAGGGGATTACTTTGAAGGGGATGAAATTGATTTGGAAAAATAAATAAAGAATTTTCAAAATAAATACAATGTTACCTTATCTTTTGGACACAGTAGTACTAATCGGAAAAACTTCGCGTATGTTTTCGAGCGGTCGAAAAAAAGTAATGGAACATACGCATCAGCGACAATAAAATTTATCTGGGAACAGATGAAACAAATTAAAGATATAATGAATATATATATACAAGACAAAGCGTCCTTGAAATATATGTGGACCGTTATTCGAACGTTAGTCTTGCTTTAAACATATATTTAGATCCAATAAACGAGATTTCATATTCCTTCTTGATAAGTAACAAGATATGTTGTTCTGAGTGTTGCACGGATATGATAAAATGATTTCAGGACAAATACAGTGAGACATGCGGGAACGATCGAAGCCATCGTTGACCCCACACGTGCGTCCTTAGTCTCTCCATAATCAAAAGGATAATTATTTATCACCCATTTCTGACATTTGCTTGGTATTCATCAACAGTCTTAACACCATACCCTCTAACCTTAATACCCTACATTCCAATATTACTTTTCAAATCGATTGGCTTCTTTGTAATCTATGCGTATGTTTCGATCTCCTTAAATTTTTGATTGGGTCTTAAAAGATATTAGCATTGTTTCCTCGTGTCAGGAAGTTGAAGGATTTTGGTGGACTACCAGCAGATAGTTTTCGTTTGCATGGTAATAATTTTCTTGTAGTTCCCGAGATGTTTCAGCTAAATGTTTTCCCTTCTTTATTAAGTTAATGTTTTCTGCGTATTGAATATTGTAGGGTAGCTTAGTCAATTCTCGAATCCAATGCAAGACAGTTGAGATCAGTCTTTAAGTGCCCCCTATTTCGGATGGACCTCTGATGTTCTTTTTTCTCAAACTCATTCCTGAGAAAAATGCAAAAATAATTCCTATTGGCAGCGCCCGTTGTTGGCTGCTTCACTCTTCTGAATTTGCAAAAGAAATCATTTACATTTTACGGATGTGTCTGCCGACGTTTCTACTCCGGCAAGCAGCGACGTGCAATGAATTTCGCTCTTACCAATATGATTTCAACTAACAATTTCCAGGTTGTAAGGAAACTTTTTTGGAGACTAGAAAATATGTCTTCGTTAAAGCTAAAACAATTTACAACAAAATTAATTCAGGTATTACCATTCCAAAAGACTGCCAAATTTTTAATATTTAAATCGTAATTTTTAATAATTAAATCGTTGAATGACTTATGACGATTACGTAACGGTCAAAACTTTCATTCATAGTTTTTCATGTGCCTAAATAATTTCCAAATTAACGTCAAATCTTGTATTTCAGTATGCCCCTTACAAGCCAGCTAATAAAGGCTCATTGGCTGATCGTGCAAAAGCGTTGGGTCTAGAAAAGTATGCGGATGACATTTTGCACGGCGAATCAACTCAAATGAACTTGAATTATGTAGTGGACAAGAATAATCCAGAGCTGGACACCTATGACAAGGTTGTAAACGGCATTTGTCATATAATGTCACACAACATTAGCAAAAATACTGAAGTTCTTGGAGAAATAAGGAGACTGTTAGTAGATTAGAGGTGGTGTTGTTCAATTTTAGTAAAACTTAAATGTTTAAATGTTACAGCCAAAAATTCCATCGCATTATGTTGAAATGCTCGAAAGCGAAAGCCATTAAATCAAAACATGAGAAAGACCTCAATGCCGATGAACTAAAATATGAAAATTATTTCAACTACGAAAACTGCGTGAAATATGTCAAGCCACATCAGGTGTTGGCGATCAACCGTGGGGAGACGGCAAAAATTTTATCTGCCAAAGTTGTCATACCAGAACTGCTTAGGGATGAAATACGGTACTTTGTAAGAAAGCTTTATTTACTTCAGGGGTTCGCGTATCCCTTAAGAACTGAAATATTTGAGAAATGTTTCGAGGAATGCTACACAAAAAAATGTGAGGTTCATTATAAATTTGATTAACAAATTTAATGACGAAATTTTTGATCTCAGTACAGCCGTTAATCAGCCGGCAAATTAGAACAGATTTGACTGAAACTGCCATGAAAGCGTCTATAGATGTCTTCGCAAAGAATCTCAAACAACTTTTACTTATGACACCAACAAAAGGAGAACCAATATTGGGAATCGATCCAGGGTTTCTAAAAGGATGCAAACTTGCCCTTATCTCAAAACACGCGGAAGTTCTTGAAACAACTGTAATATACCCACATAATAAAATAAAAGACCGACTGGAATTTGGTAGGACAATGGCTGCAATGATGCGAAAACACGGGTTGGTAGAAAATTGATTTTTTGTTCGAGAAAACTAGTGGATCGTAGTATATTCTATCATATTGTTATGAATAATCGATTTATTATTATTAGCTATATATAATTCCATTATTAACTACAAAAGCTTCGATCGACTTCAGTTCACACATTGGAGGCGTTTTACATTTATTTGATTTTTGTTACTTCTGCCTCACAGGTGCAGTCTTATTGCTCTCGGAAATGGAACGGCGTGCAGGGAGACTGAAGTTTGGATTACTGAACTTTTCGAGTGTGGGATTTTAGACAAATCAAACGTCCGTTATAGTATTGTACCGGAACACGGAGCGTCAATCTATTCATGCGGAGATGTAGCAAAGAAGGAATTTCCATACATGGATGTGAATCTAATCAGTGCAGGTAAAAATCTTTGTTAACACAGCCATGTCAATATCCGACTTGGATTTTCAGTGTCTATCGCCCGAAGATTAAACGATCCTCTAAGTGAGTACGTTAAAGTAGAGCCAAAACACATTGGTGTCGGTATGTATCAACATGATGTCAACGAAAAAGCATTATCGGAATCTTTAACCGAAGTAGTCACCGAGTGCGTAAGCTTTGTTGGCGTTGACATAAATACTGCAAGTGTAAATCTTTTGAGGTAACTAAAACCAATATTGAGAACCATCTTTTATTATTATTTTTCCTAGATATATTGCCGGCTTTACATATTCTCGGGCAGAAAAAGTAATCGAGTATCGTTCGAAACATGGCCCCTTCAAAACCAGAAAGGATCTTCTGCTTGTTAAATCTATTGGCACAAAGACATTCACTCAATGCGCGGGGTATGTGTCACAGCAATTATTGTAGATAAAAAACGATTCCTGACAATTTTACATAATTTGAATTTTACAGTTTTGTTCGTATTGAACCTTTAAGTATAGACGGGAAAGTTGAAAACTTATTGGATTGTACATGGGTACATCCGGAAAGTTATGACATAGCGGAAAAGTAAAGCTTTCATTTTTGCGTTATTTCAAGATTTCATAATATTGATTATTTTCCAAAGAATCATACATAAATGTGGGCAGACAGTGAACAACATTGGTCAACCAAAGTTCATCAACGATGTCAACAATTTTCGCATCTCGATATCCCTGGACAGTCTAGAAAACCTTCTCAAAGTACCGAAAGAAAGAGTACGTATTGGAATACGGAGTCTAAATGGTCAAAGAAATGTATTCTTTTACAGATTTTAAGTGTGTTTGAAGGTTTACAAAGAGCACTGCTTTCAGATTATCGTACAGATATCGATAAGAAACCATTATTTAAGAAAGGGATCACAAAAATTACTGAACTAAGAAAAGGAATGGCTGTGACAGGTTGCCATTATTTTTTCGTTCAAGAAAGTTTTGTAAACATCTGAATTTCTAGGCGCTGTTTCGAACATTACGCATTTTGGAGCATTTGTGGACATTGGTGTGGATCGAGATGCCTTAATTCATGTCAGCCAAATGAATGGTTGCACATTGGCAATTGGCGATCACGTGCGGGCTATAGTCACTAACGTAGACGTACAAAGAAATCGGATTCAAATCAAATTAGATGAACTCCTTATCTAACAAATACTTGAGGAAACAGAAAGTGATTACCGTAACGCTTATGAAATTCTATTTTGTATCTAAGTCCTAAAGATATGTCTTGGACAATGCCAATACACGTACAAATATTTTAATACTGTTTAAATATCAGTCTAATACATTCAGCAGAATGACATTACAACTTTGCTAATATAGATATTCATAAATGTGTGAATGAAATACTTTCATGAATACTACTATTAAGAAGGATTGCAATGCGGCATCAGATAATCTACTTTCTTGATTATTTTGAATATTTTCAACAGGGTGATTGAATGCCACTTGAAACCAGTTCTCTGTGACTTATTATATTGCAAATCGAAAAAAAATGAAGCTCATGAGCATAACATCTCATTTAAAATACGAAAAATATGCAGTCTCATATTATCGTGGCTGCAAATTTTGGCTTACAGCATGTCTAACTCAAAAAATTAAAAAATTTCGAGTTTATATCTGATTTTGCTTACAAATAAACTATTAACGTCAAATTAAATCACAGCGCCAGCTGATTGGTCAACATTCGAGAACAGGGGTAAGTGAATTCATTTCGAGTGGAGAAATGCTTCCCATAGCTATTTAATTTCATCATTTAAAAAACTTTTTCATTTCATCAAAACAGAGGCAGATAATTTAATTTTAATTTGAAATATATTATAAAAGGACGAAATGTTGTTAGATTTATTTGTGTTAGAAAACGAATGTAGAATTTCGAAATTGAAGTTGAGGAGATTTCATGTTTCCAAATTCCTTATAAAGCTATTAGCTAAATGCGGTGAAGCGTCGTCATCACTTTTCTGTGGAAAATGCGAGCTTTCCGCCTCTTACCTATACCTCAATAGCTGTTATTGACGGCTGATTGCAATAATTAGAAAAAAAATTGGTTGCAACTGGGGCTGTTCGTAATTATTATGCACGGCTCCAGCTTGACTGGATTCTAGTAATATACTAACGTACTACCAAAGAATATAAAGCATAAATAACTCGAATCCCGAACAAAACTTTTGTTCCCAAAATTTCATACGTGGGTTCTAGCACTAGAACCCGGAGCTTAGTTCTTTAGCGCTTTGCTATGAGAGAGCTTTCGGTTAAAAGCTCATGATGTATATTTTGCATAGAGGTATAAGATAATAGAGAGGCTATTCCCGTGTATGTGACTGTCCGTGAGCGTCCAAAGAATTGGATTTAGCTAATTTTCCCCTTTCGTAGCTGCTTCACCTTCGGCAATTTTCGGAACTTCCATATTTCAAATGCAAAATATATTACAGCTTAAATGGTAAGAAATTTTCTATTTTCTAAAAGACCGCCCAATTATCTCTTTGCGCAACAACTTAAACATATTACGTACAAGTTTCTTTAGCCCTCAAATGGGAAATCTACCATTTAATTATTTATAAACCCTAAAACTAAGTTGTTAAGGATGATACTTTTTCTCGTGAAATTTAAAGATAAATATCTAAACTTTGTCGAGGTTTTCCCCACATAAATTGGTGGCAATAGAATCATATTCATATTTTGTGGGAGAATGAAACATTCTCGCCATGCAAAACATATATTTTTATTGATAAAACTTAATTTGAAATCAATGTTTACAAATTTTAATACGATGCGAATTGTCGGATACATTCGTAATTTCAATTTGACACTGAGCTGAATATACAGTTAGATAAATAACTCTACTTGAAGGTATGCGCACACTCAAAAAGTCTATGGCTAAGTTTTTTTTCTAATATTTTTATGAAATTGAATTACCGGCGGCTGAGTATACTCTAAATTACGAGAAATTTTACTCCTCAAAATGCTTATTCATTGAATATCTACAAGAACCCAGTTTGATAGAAATTTCTTTGTGAACTCTTTTTTGATTTAATGTTGGTAGAATAATGTACATGCACCCTCAATTCGTCGAAGCCATTTCTCCTATTTCAGTTGGTTCAATGCTCGGGTTTTTTCGATTGCATCCGAACTGAATGAATTGTCAAAACAAGACTAATAATCTGTGTTTTGATTCATTTTCGGAGTAATTTACGGGCGAACTTTGTAAGTTAATTGTGTCAGACGAATTTTTCAACGATAAAAATTACAAATCGTGAGTGCTACTTTATTTGTGATTGTGGAAAAGTGCAAAGACATTAGTGACAGTGATTTTTAAAGACAAATATAGACAATGAAGTTTGTAATTTTCACTTGCAGAAATCAAACTTGTTCGCGGCCATCCGGGGTGCCGTTTCATAGGTAAATTTTAGATAATTAACTAATTTTTAACTTTTTCAATAACAATGTAGAAATAATTGGTTTTTCGGTCAATAAGATTGTTTACAAAGGCGTGGCTTAATCTTCGGCTCGAGCTTTTGACACTCACCTGAACTTTTTGTGCGTTAAACTTTCGCGAACCCATTGGCATAGTTCAAAAGTTGTTAAAATTTTGTTGGTATTTGTAAATTTTTGCAAATGTTTGTAAAAAGGGGGGCGGTTACGACACAAAAGTGGCTTATCGTCTTCTCTATATCTAATAACTCTATGATATTTTGCGATATGCTGAACGAATGCATCGTAACATAACATGTATGATTATTACAATTATCATTGTGAAAATGAATGAGAAAATATTTGAAAAATATGTTTTTTAAATCTTTGATGAAATCGCAATGGGAAAGGAGTTGATATAACGTTTCAGATGAATTAATAGACGGTTTGGAAGACATCGGCGTTTGTAGGAAAATTGATTAAATTAAATCCCTGAGAAATTTTCTCTAAAGTGCCATCATTTGAACACCAGATGGTTGCGTACCTTGGGATGTGATAAAAAAATTATGGGAGCTTCAACATAAGAAAACGACTAAAATGTGCACAAAGTTAACATTTCAGAACATTCAACCAAGTTCTTTAGAAAGAATGCGCGTAAATTTATCATATCAGGTATTCAGCAACAAGAACAGTGACTGCTGCCATTCTCACTGCTGTTGAAACTAAACAGTTCAAAAGAAATCGTTGAATATTAATCAAATTTATTTAGCAAATTCAAATATGTATGAAGTACCAATCACTTAAAACAATAATTAGTTGTATCACATTGACAGACATGCAAAACTTAACCTAAAAATGTGAGACTGGTAAAAGAAAGAAAAAGTGACAGGTGTGCTCCAAATTATAATCTACATTATTAAACAAAAAGTATTGTTAATCGACAGGAATAATTGTCAGGATCTTGTTAATCAAGATAGGTCAAATCATAGAACAAAAAGCGATTGGTCGTCGTTCTTGAAGAAAACCCTTCCACAAAAGTCAACAGAAATTCGCTTGAAATAGCGCTGTCAACTAACACATTTGTAGAGAAGATTAATAAAATTATTAACTGTTTGAATAGCGGAACATTGAAATATGGTACTATTTTTAAGCGTAGTTTAATAGTGAAATCTTTAACTATATAAACTATTTTATAACATACATTGCATTTGTCAGGATCGAAAACAAGTCAAAAATTGTTTATTTGCTCAAAGGTATGAAGCAGAACTGGTTGTTGGCAGACAACGTTATGAAAGAAAATTCTAGTATTTTCTTAATATTGAGAATCCGCCTTTCCCAAGATCCGTTAGAAAATCCGGCAAAACAGTGGTAATAATAGAAACCCATCAGTTTCCGCATTGAATATAATATCGAAAATAATGTCCTTTAACTTAAAGAAATTAAGCGATCGAAGTAACTGTGGAGATAACAGTGACCGAATGCTTTCAATAAATTTAGATGAAGGTGAAGAAAATGACGATAATCGCGCAGAAATTCAGCAAACAGAGTTTTCAACACAGCATGAAACGGAAACATAAATCATGCACACCGATTTGATAGCCGAGGATACAATTCAAAATCCTGAAATCCAGTTGGAACTTCCCTCAATTAGGTATTTCATCGGGTATGTGGCATTCAAAGTTCTTAGTTAGTTGAAGACAGACGAATTTTTGTCGTGCCATTCCAATCTTTTTATATTTGCTAAAAATTAACCTTTTCACTGCTACGCCCTCCTATAGTCGGGCCGGTAAGGCTCTCCCGTCTTGCTACGCCCCACTCTAGTAGGTCTAGCCGAATGCTCCGTACTTGCGCACCACCCCTAAAGTCGGGCAGAATATTTTCAACATTTAACTGCTGCAGCCGACTAAACTAGTCGGTCCGTAAACGCATTCTGACGGATTTCTTCACAAACTCAAGCCTTCAATAGTTTTAGAAATCCTCACTAGGAATCGCTAAAAGTATCACTTTGGTTATAAGACAACATTTTCTTTTACCCCGTTTTTCAATCTTTTATTCTAGAGCATTTCATTTCTGCAATGTATATCGATCAAAATAATGATTTGTTCTTCTATTACTAATCATTATTTTAATTAGAGAATCATTATTTCAAGAAATTGTAGATAAAATAATACTAAGTTTATTGCGCAATATATATACAAGTCGTAGTTCTAAATGACTCATTCTACCTCCGAATGCAAGGTTATTGGAAATATTTTACTTTTATGTCGGGGTAAATGAGAATTTGAATTTACTAACACTTTACTGTAATTGATATAAAACTTTATATAAAACTGTTATTGCTTTTCAAAACGTCCATAACTGCACAAATGACCTTATTACGACCGCTGATGTGAAAGATGGCAGTTTCGTTTCCGGGTGGAAAATTCTGGTCAGTGGCTGGTTATCCTTAATTAGCGTGAATGAACGACCAGTGAGATACATGTATAGTCTTGAAATACAGAAAATTATTGCGAGCGCTTCCCGGTCAAGTTGGGAATAATTTTTTTCTGCGTTTGTCAAGGATCTTGATATGAAGGTAATTGGCCTTTCTACGCCATTAATGTCGTGAGATAAAACTCCAGCGATCCCTGTGGGACCGGCATCGCAAGCCAAACTCACTGGCAGCGATGGATCATATGGCATGAGGACTCGATCGCTGATGATTTCTGTTTTGAGCTGCTGGAATGCCTTTTGGCATTTTTGGGTCCAAACCCATTGGCTTCCTTGGTGAAGCAATTAACGTAGAGGATATGTTATGGAAGACAGGCTAGGTATGAACCTTGCATAATAGGTAACCATCCCTAAGAAACGGTGTAATTCGTCAGGATTTTTTGGTTCCTCCATGTTGGCAACAGCCTCAACTTTCTTAGGGCATTTCGAAATTTCATTATATCTGACACAGTACCCTAAATATTGAACTTGAGTTTTGAAAAATGAACATTTTGATTTGTTCAGATGCAAGTCGTTCTTTTTTAACCTTCCAAGGCAAGCTATCAGCCTCTGCTTGCACTCTTCAAATGTAGAGCCGTGGACGACTATGTCGTCATAATACGACATGACTCCATCTAGGTTGGCCAAAATCTGATCGAGGATTCTGTTGAATTCGCTTGGCGAGGTTTTGATTCCAAACGATAGACGATTCATGAGGTACGTACCCCGATGTGTTGAGATGGTTTGAATTACCTTGCTTTTGTCGCAGACTTGAATATGTAAATATGCTTTGAAGAGATCCAGATGGCAGAAAAATTTTGAATTTCGAAGGTTATTAAGAATGTCATCAATCTTCCGTATAGGATAATGAGCCGATTTGAGTTGTTTATTTACGCCAATCTTGTAGTCAACACAAAGGCGAAGCGAGTTGTCAGTCTTTGGAATGACAAGGGGAGAACCCCAGTCACAAGTTTCGATTTTTGAGATGATGCCTGATTTTTCGAAGTTGTCCAGTTCGATGTTAACCTTGTCCAGTAGAGCGTATGGGACAGGTCGTTCTTTGATGAAAACTGGTCTTGAATTAGGACACAACTCGAGGGAGCAAGTGAAACCAGGCACGCATCCAACTTTGGGCTCAAATATATCAGCGAAACCTCTCATTATGTCTGTAACAACGTCAAGTGAGTTAATATTCGATAATGCATGGTTTTGTTTATCAAGATCTCCAAGGCTAATTTTCAAGTGTCGAATCCAGGTTCTACCCAGGAGTGGGGAAAACTGGGCTGGTACAATGAACAGCAGTTCTGTCGATGTTCGATCACGGTATTGGACTGTAACTTCTGCGGCACCAAGAGGTTTGAAAATTCCGGAGGTGTAGGAACGAAATTGAACATGGGTCGGCCTGAGCACTGCCTTATTGAAATTCAGTTTTTTAAAATCTGGTTCCGGGAGAAGCGTCAGACCAGCGCCGGAATCCACTTCGAAGGTTTGAGGTTTTCCTTCAATGAGAACCTCAACAAAATATTTATTTGAGTCTTGAGCAGGGCTGGATTTTTCGAAGGTGTCGATAATTTGATTGATGGCACTCAAGTCACGGAAAGAGTTTATGTCGACAAAATGTGTGCTTTGAGTGCCCGATTTTTTCTTCTTGATTTTCTGGTGAATGCGTGTTGAAATGCAAACGGCTGACACATGACCCGTTCGTTTGCATGAATCGTACCGAAGTTTCGATCGGTCAGAACGGCAATCTTTGATAGGGTGCCTAAAAGAACACCGAAGGCAGCGGTTGTCGAGTCCAAGATGCTGGTAATTTAGTCGCGACCGTGATTTTGAGTACGAATCACGAGATGAATTTGGCGCACTTTGAGCTGAGTATTTTGAAGAACTGATTCGATTGTCATGGCTGGTGGATCGATTTTGACCACGCGACCTGTGTTGGCCAAGCTTGTTGATGTCGTTTCCTCCAAGAGATACTGATAAAGTTGGTTGACGGTTAGCAATTTCGCGGCAGTCAATTTTAGACGCCTCAAGTGCAAGTGCCTTGTTTACGACGTACTCAAATTTCGAATTTTCATCATCCAATTGTAAAATTTGTCCCGTATGCCTCGAATGAGTTGAGCACGGAAAAATATTTCCGCAATACTGGCTTGACAAGTTTCTGCGCAGCACACAAAAGCACAATCGAAAATATCGCGACGCAAAACCGCAACGTACTCGGGAATGGACTGACTGTCTTGTTGATACAAAGACAAGAAACGGTGTTGAGCGACTAAAATGTTTCGTTTCGGGCGCAAATGGGCTTCATGTACTTTAACAATGTCTTCGTACGATTTTTCGATAGGTTGTTTGGGCGCGAACAACGACACAACTAGCTGGTAATTACTAGAACCTATTGAGTTCAGGAGCATTTGGGCACACAACGTTTTGTCTTGAAAAATGCCTTTCATCGTCAAATAATTCTCAAAACGGGCTCTGTACATTTTGAAGTTTTCTTTGGAAGCATTGAAATCCTCGAACGGCGATATAAGAACTTGTGGATTCACTGGGGTTTGAGTTTGCAGACCACTTTTTGAGAGTCTCAATGAATTTTTTTTAATGATTATTGAAGGCTTCCATAAACGATTGAAACTGTGTTTGATCCATTTCGATCCCGATCGGAAATGTCGAATTTAATACGTATGTAAAAATAGATAACCTGGACAAGTAAACGCAACGTAATCGTAATTTCACGTTTCACCTCGTCGCCAATTTTGTTGTGTATCTTTTTATTTCTTCCGTTTCGATCTGTATATCGTGTACATTTTCCGAGGTTAACAATTTTTTTACTTTGACAATTATGACATATGACTTTTTATTTATGGCAGTGCCTCTAGTGGTGGTTATTACAAGGGTTTGACGAATTAATACATAATAGTTTGTGTGTTCGTTTGTTTTGTATGGGTTTTTATGTAAGTTTTGGGAGTAGAATTAGTGTTATAATTTAAGATTTGCATCCGCTAAGAAAGCACCGAAGTTGGTGAGTAAAACGCCATAATTTTTGAGGATTAAGCCTTTAATATTATTGTAGATTTGAAAGAAATTGTACTTCGAAGCAGCGAACCGACAGGTTACGTCGAATGATGGATTCCAGGTGGTGGCAAGCTGCGCCACCAAAAAGCGTCCAGAAGGCTCCTCCTCGAAAATGTCACCAATGATAAGCTCCTTCCTGGGGACAAAGGCAAAGAAACCCAAAACAAGAAACTGGAACCACTAACCAAACCACGCCGCAAAGCCTTAAGGCATGTACTGTATTGCTTGGGTCCGCCGGGCCTTGCTTCGTTGGTTCCGAGGACGCGTTTCGACTGAATAAAGCCATCTTCAGCTCGTTTAACGAACAGAACGAGCTGAAGATGGCTGTATACAGTCGAAACGCGTCCTCAAAACCAACGAAGCAAGGCCCGGCGGACCGAAGCAACACAATACTAATTTTGGCCTGCGGCAACAACCAAACGAACCTTCAGGCATGCACTGCTGGTCAAACCGACAGATGGGAGAACTTTCGCAGACGAGAAACAAGCCGAAAAAATCCTCTGCACGGGCAAAATAAAAATAGGTTGGGTGGTTTGCAAGATACGGCGAAGAGCAGTTCCTCTCCGCTCTTCCGA
The DNA here is from genome assembly GCA_954870665.1 of Stratiomys singularior. Classification (NCBI taxonomy): domain Eukaryota; kingdom Metazoa; phylum Arthropoda; class Insecta; order Diptera; family Stratiomyidae; genus Stratiomys; species Stratiomys singularior. Next base: position 67,287,103 of record OX940877.1, read on the forward strand.
ATGCCTAAGCTACGGTCATACAGCACAAGGCTGCAAAGGACCTGTTGGACGCTCCTTGTGCTATAAGTGAGGCAACGCAGGACTAAAGTATCCTCTGCGAGAACGCTGACACCAGACCTGAGACATATTTCAGGAACAGGAAAGTGCCGGATATTCAAAGAAGCCTTAACCAAAGCCAAAGCAGCTCTGCAATGACCCGTGTCCTGCAGATAAACCTACATCGGAGCTTAAACGCCCAAGACCTGCTTGACCAGTTGAGAGAATTAAAAGCGGACCCATTGCTGCTTAGCGAACAACACCGAGATAAAATTTCATCAGCATGTTACCCTGATGAATCTGGTACTTGTGCCATATGGGTTCGAAACGGCACCCAACTGAGAGTTCAGGACTGTGGACGAAAATATGGTTTCGTGTGGGTCTGGTGCGCAGGAATAACATTCTTTAGTGTGTACTGGACACCGAACGAACCAATAACATCTTCTCAGGCAAAGCTCAACTCTTTGGAGGACGCGGTCTTGAGCACAGAAGGTCATGTTCTTATCGGGGGACACTTTAACGCCAAGGCTTTTGAATGAGGAATGCCTCAGTCAGATCCTAGGGGGAGTCGAGTCCTAGAGATGGCAGCCAGAGTAGGGCTGGCCGCGGTGAACACTGGTAACACTCCCACTTTCCACCGCTTGGGCTGTGTGGGTACCATCCCGGACGTGACATTCGCCTCGGAGTCCCTCTCCTCTATGACACACAATTGGAGAGTTCTAGCGGACTACTCGGCCAGTGATCACCAGTACATAGCATTCGAGATCCGCGGTGTTCCTAAATGCCCAGACACTCAACACTCCGCCTTCGTGCAGAATACTGAGAGGGTGGAAGTGGAGAAGTTTGTCGACACGCTCATGAGATACTCACCACCGTTTGGCTCATCGCCGGGGACCAAAGGACTGACTGCTGAAGACATGGTGAACTCCAGACTGAAAACCATCAAGTCTGCTTGTAAGTCATCTATGCCCCGCCGGAGACATAGACACGGAAAGCCTCCGGTGTATTGGTGGTTCACTTAAATAGCTGAACAACGAAGAGAGTGTCAAAAACTCCGGCGAGAAGCTGAACGAGCGCGAAGTCAGGACAAGGCATGCACCAGAATGGCAGTGTATCAGTCGACCAGGAAATGTCCTCGCGGATTGATCAACAGGAGTAAGGCCCGTTGCTGGCGGAACCTCGTCGAAGACCTGAACAGGAACCCGTGGGGCCTGGGCTATAAACTAATTATGCGGAAGCTCAGTGCTTTACGAGTGCCCTGCGTACGTGAAGCGGACATGATGGACGAGATAGTACGGGCACTTTTTCCCCAACATCCCGTCGGAGCAGATGCCGCCCATAGGGAAACAACATCAGACTGTCCACTTTTCACGAGAAACGATCTGGAACTAGCAGTTCTCTCCATGAAGGCGAACAAGGCTCCGGGACCAGACGGTATTCCAGCCGAGGTTCTGCAACTGGTCTACCAATCTTGCCCTGACTTGCTGCTCAGTGCGTTGATTGTCTGCTAGCGGGAAGACGTTTTCCCTGAGTGTTGGAAGACTGCAAGACTCGTGCTGATCAGCAAGGGGAAGGGAAATCCCGAGTCGCCGTCAGCATACTGACCGTTATGCATGCTAGACACGGCCGGGAAAGTGTTCAAGAAACTGATAAAGAGAAGACTCGCTAACGTTATCTACGCCACTGGGGATCTTTCTCCAAGGCAGTATGGTTTCAGAACGGGACGTTCCACTATAGATGCAGTCGCGGAAGTGGTAAGTGCGGTCCAACAGGCGGAGGCACGCAGTCAATCCAACAGTTGAATAGTCCTTCTAGTGACGCTGGACATAAGGAATCCTTTCAACTCCGCTAGATGAAAGGGTATTCTGGAAGCCCTGGAAAACTCTTTCCAAGTTCCTTTTAAAGGAAATTTTTTTTTCAAACTTAGTTGATATAAGATCTTCAACCTGATATGCGAAGTTATATACAGTTAAAAGTTACTTAACGCGAGAATCTATTCCTTTGCAGCTATTATTTGGTGTTGGCATTATCACTGATAATTAGACTTTTAAAAATTATTGGGAATTTAGATGGCAACTATAAGCTTATTGTTTTTAGTATTTGTATTTTAATCATTTCCTCATAATAATCGGTTGCGAATAAGTTTCCGTCGTGGGTAGACAGATGTCCTTCCAGGTACTAATTTCGTGGCGACAACACGAGACAGTTTGCAGAATAGCCGCTGAAGCAACATATCTATGCAATTGTTAGAGTTAAGATTTATAGGTTTACTCATTCGAGAAAGGAATAGTAAATAGTGTGTGTACGACTAAACGTTTTAATGAAGTGAATCGTGTACCGTCTACGAGAACAACGAATTCTACATTGGTGACCCTGAATGTTAAATTAAAATGGAAACGGGAAGTAATTTGACTATTTTAACAAAACAGATACTGAGGAATCTCTTAATGATTCACTAAATCCGTTCTGCACGAGTGTCAAAACCGGTTCGCGAACAGTTGACGCAGACAGGAATGTCATATTGCCGCCATTTTGGACAAAATCAACCAATTCAAAAACAACCGCGTCACTTCAGATAAAGCAAAATTTAATCTCGTAGTAGCATCACTGGAATGCCAAATACTGGACTATGTCGCTGATGTGATTGAAAGGCCCCCGTCGAACGGATCTACATACGATGGGCTAAAACATCAATTGATTTCTCGATTTTCAGAATCAAGAAGAAAGAAGCTTTCACGAGTTCTAAGTGAAACGGAACTGGGAGATATAAAGTCCTCTGAGTTGTATAGAGAAATGAAGTCCCTCGCTGCAAACCAACTTACAGAAAATGCATTGCGGACACTTTGGCTTGGGCACTTACCAGTTCAACCGTGCGCCATTTTAACAGTATCCACGCAAATCAAAACATACACGCTAACGGAGATAGCTGATCGAATCTTGATAAAATTAAATACATGGCCGCAAACCTATACATTCGAAAGAAGAGAACCAACAAATTCGTTGGAAACGAGATTAAGAGAATTAAATCCACGGGTATTTTGTTTCTGATAGACACAGGTGCCGACCACCAACAAAAGTAAAAATACCAATAACAGATAGTTTTTTTGAATCACAGATAAACATAAATGGTGAGCAACTACTCAAAGTGAATCTTGGTTTACATCCGCCCTTATCCTTTTCAGCGAATGAATCAGAGATAAACATATATGGTGAGCAACTCCTCAAAGTGAATCTTGGTTTACGTCGCCCTTTTCCTTGGTTTTTCCGTATAGCAGATGTTTCTCGGCCGATACTTGAAGCCGTTTTTTTACGTGAATACAATTTACTAATCCACATCAGGTATTAGTAAAAGTATTATCGATATACCGGAGCGCTTATATACACCTGCATCTACAACGAAATCAGAAGGTATATTTTTGACATCAGTTAGAAATAATCTAACCATTCAGAAGCTGTTGAGCGAATTCCCAACTCTCACTTCGTCAGCTAATTTGAAAAAGCGCGCCGCTCATCCGGTACGAAATCATATAATAACAAGCGGACAACCAGTTGCTGAGAAGGCAAGGTGACTACCTCCTGACAAATATCTTCTCCAAGTGCTCAAGGAAGCTGCACCAGAAATAGAATTTATTTTCGTTAAAACCTTCGCGACAAGAAGATCGACCATAGAAAAGAAGAATTTACCACTTTATCTGGTACAAATTTCAAATAGAAGCAGTCCAAGTGACCTTCAACAAATAAAGTACTTGAATTTCAGAGTGGTGAGGTGGGAACGCCTCCAGAAAAGAGAAATCAACCAGTGTTACCGGTGTCAAAGATTTAGTCATTCGGCTGCCAACTGCGCCATGCAATATCGGTGCGTTAAATGCAAACACGTTCATGCCCCCGGTGAGTGCAAATTGGCTCTGACGGAGCCTAAAGAAAAATTATACTGCGTTAACTGCGGTGTTTTTGGTCATCCAGCATCATATCGAGGATGCTCGCGATATCAAGATGCAAAAGTGAAATTAATTTCAAAGAAATCTCATGTCATGCCTTCCAACTTCGTCAAACCCGGAGTATCATTTGCACTTGCCGCGAGAGGACCAGCAGATAATGCAGCAGACAATGTAAGTGGAAACCATGAGCTGCTTTTGAAAATTTAACAGCAACTTAGTTCTTTATCGGAAAGAATCGATAAACAAGATTCAAAAATTAACTTTGTTTTTCAGCGTTTAAATCTTAAAAATGTCTCAAAATAACTTGTTATCCAGTCACATTGCTATGGATAAGCTTCGTCTCATCTCGATCAACGTCAACTCCATTGTTACTTTACATCGACGTGACTATCTTCTTGAATTCATTACTAAGCAAAAGCCAGACATCATGCTTCTTACTGAAACCCACCTTAATCTATGACACAGCATGACATTTAAGGATTTTGAATTCATAAGAAACCATAGGCAAAACGGTAATGGGGGAGGTGGCACCGGGATATTGGTTAGAAGATCATTTCGTTTTCAAAATATTGAAAAACTCGAATATAAAAACTTTGAATTTCTAGAAGTGTCTGTTATCAAAATTTCACTGCCAGGTAGGGATAACCTTTATGTTATCTCTGCCTATGCAAGTGGTCGAAATGTTGTCAGTTTCAAGGAGGAGCTTAATTTATTGTTTGAAATGCTTGAATTGAACAGGTTGCATAACTATTATATTCTTGCTGGTGACCATAACGCACGGCATACATCATGGCTGAACGTCAACAATAATCCAAAAGGTGTGTTCCTGAAATCGTGGATAACAGAGAACCAAATCGAATACAGGTGCAAACTTTATGGATCGGAACTCCCAACGTACCCTAGGACTAATTCATATTTGGATCTTTGTATTGCTGACGCAAGAATTGAATTCAGTTTTAATAGTAACTCAACGGAAACTACAGGTGCTTTCCTATGATAGCGACCATAACGCAATCGTAATGGAAATCAATCATCACAGAGATGATGTCTTCCTTATTCCAGTTCAACATGAAAATCATCGGTTGAATTTCAAAAAAACGGATTGGGTAAAGTTTCAAAAAATTTTTAATCGGGATTACAAAAAGCAATGCCCTCGTTTTGATGATAGCAACTCTTTCTCTATGGTTCCCAATGACAGAAATCTAACTAATAGTGAAATAGATCTCATATTTGTTGAAGTTGGAGAAACTGACGTTAGTAACGATTGAGAAAGTAGTGCCCAAGATTAACCATCGAAACAATATGGAAGGTTATGAAACACCAAACATCGCAAGGTTAAAAAGATTGAAAAGCCTTCTTCTCACACGCGTCAACAATATTTGTCGTCGATTTTTGGACTACAACCATCCCTCGTTGACTTTGCTGAAATTACACTTGAAAAATGTTCAGAACTTAATCCGTTCATACTTCAGGAGTGAGGTCAACAATCAATGGGCGGAAAAACTGAGGGGTATTAGCCCACAGGACCCAGATGGCGTTTTCACAAAAGTGAATAGTTTATTCCGTAAGATGTCTCGTGTGAAGGTATGGAATCTTGGAGTCACTGGTGATGAATTAAATCTGCTTGATAGGGCTGGTATCGAAATTGATAGTACGACTCCGGATAGAAACGGAAACAGGATTATATGTGATGGATTACAGAAACTTGCCCTGATTGGAACACATTTCGAATTGGTTCATCTACCAACTCCTGCGAGAGGAAATCAAATATTTTCTGATGTTGTCGAAGCAGAAGTTTCCAACTTCAAGTCAAGGCTACATGGTGAGCCAATTCTTCATTTCAATGAGACATTAACATCTGACCTAATACCGAGCATAAATCTTGTTGATTATTTTGTCCGTTATGAAGACTTGCGCTTTATATTTGACGGGATAAACAACAAAAAATCATGTGGTATTGACGGTATTCCGAATATAGTTCTCCGGCATTTGCCTGATGTTGCAATAAGAAATTATAGCATATTGTTCAACAACATGTTGAGCAATTTATATTTCCCAAATGGGTGGAAAAAGGCTAAGGTTTTTCCAATCTTAAAAAAAGGAAAAGAATCTTCGTGCCCTAAAAGCTATCGCCCAATCAGCTTGCTGCCTAACATCAGCAAAGTCTTCGAAGTATTACTAAATAAAGCTTTAAACGCTCACATTAACAAGTATAAGTTGATGCCGAATTGCCAATTTGGTTTCCGTGCCAGGCATTCGACCATACATGCGATAGCGAAAGTGACCTCAGACATCTGTCGGAAGCTAAATCATCAAGAATGTGTTGGAGCGTGTCTCATTGACATGGAGAAAGCGTTTGATACCGTGTGGTTAGATGGATTAATTTTTACACTCCTTCAGGACAAGTTCCCAAGACACTTTGTTGCCATGATCTTCAGTATGTTATACGGAAAATCATTCGTTGTAACTGATGGAAATCTGACGACAATGCGCGACTTCAAGGTCTTGAATGGTCTACAACAGGATACAGTTACTGCGCCTTTACTATTTTCAATATTCATTCGCAAACTACTGAATGGCTTTGATTTTAATATCTCACCAGCACGATCATTGGTAGCGTTTGCTGATGATTTGATCATTTATACAGCAGACCGAAAAGCTTCAATAGTCCAGAGCAACCTCCAAAGAATGTTTAATGATGTGCAGCTCCATACCGATAGTTGGCGAATGGAAATTAATGCGCAAAAGTGCGAAACAATTTTGTTTCAGACCACGCTTCAAGGGGCCAGCCAGGACTTAAAACGTAATTGGAAGAATTTCCATATTATGGCAGGCGAGGGTAGTTCAGAGAGGATTCCACATAAATCCTGTGTTCGATACCTCGGTGTTCATCTCGAGCAATACCTGTACTATACAGATCATATCAAAATGATGCTGAGTAAAGCATTTGTGCTTTAGTAGTAGTCATGGCCCTTCGTCAACTCTATCATTCCAAATACATCCATTAAAAGGTCAAAGTTATTTGTTACAAGACTCTGGTTAGACCACTTTTGACATATGGGTGCCAGATCTGGTTCAACCAGAGTACTAGTACGATGGAAAAATTGAGAGTTTTCGAAAGGAAGTGTCTTCGTGCATGTACTGGTTTATACAGGAAGGATGAGACGGATTGGAAACACTATATATCGAATAGGAAGATTTATCAAACTGCTAAAGTGACAAGAGTCGATGTCTTCATTTTGAGACTTCTTCGCGGTCATATAGCTAGATCTGTAACTGTGAGTGAAAATCCCTGGATTTCACAGCAATTCCACCCTACAGATGAGTATATTGCGAGTTGCCTCGCTACTGTATTTGTTCCTCCGGAAGCATTCATGTATTTAGATATGAAGAGGTATATCTTTGATTCCAATGACGTCCCAATTATATATCATACGGGCCACCGATAAAAAGATAAAATATCCTCCGAACTTGAGTACACGAGACCAGCGATTCCAATGGAGATACTCATTTGCTAAATTCGTTGAGTCTGGTCGAACTGAGATGGAGCAGGCTAGATATTGGTAGCTGAATGACAAAGACTAAATTATTCGTGTTTTTTAGTTGTGCTTATGTAGTTTTTATTTTTTTTTTGAGTTTCAGCTCATGGTTGTTACATTTAGCGTTTTGTTAAAAACTAGGCATAGGTATGTTGATGGTATAGTATATGTTGATGGTAAAATATTAGGCTTAAGAAATTATGTTTAACATTTAGGTTAAGAATATTGAGTATTGTAGTATAAAATAAATTATTTTGATTAGTATTAGGGTATCATATATTAGTCGTAAGATAAGAGATCACTATGATGTTGTGTAAACATAATTGATTTTTTGAATATTGTTGGTTGGTTTTTTCTCCTTTTTCCAATTGAATGTTAAAATAAGAAATAATTTTAATTAAATCGAATTTGATATTGTTGTTTTTTTTCTTTCTATTAGTAAATGATAATGTTCAAATTTAGAGAGCCATTTGAGCCATTAAGTTTTTTCGTATTTTTATTGTTTAGAACTGCTTTATATTCTTAAAAAATTGATAACGATGAATAATAAATAAAGCGCTTTTGACTTGACTTGACTTGACCTCCTGACAAATATGCGACAACAAAAGCAGAATTTGATTACAAAAGGTTTTTACTTTCAAAAGGTACATGTCGTTCCTCGAATAGTTCGTGGGCAAGCCCCCTCCATACCATACCTAAAAACGATCCTGGATGGAAAGCATGCGGGGACTACCGCCTACTAAACGCAATCACATGCCCTGATCGGTATCCAATCAAACATATACAAGACATTTAAACACAGCTCTACAAAAAAAATATATTTTCACACGACTAGATATAATTCCATCACATTCCAACCGCTCCAGAAGATATTAAGAAAACAGCAGTTATAACGCAGTTTGGATTATTTGAATTTTTAGTAATGTCATTTGGATTGCGGAATGCTGCTCAAAGTTTCCATAGATTCATGGATAATCTACTTCGAGGTCTGACTGATGTATTTGCACACTTAGACTAAGATATCGTCTAAGTATAGCATCGAATAATATGGAGGAAAGAGCACCAGAAAGCTACACGTGAGGTTTTTAAATGCACATAAATGTGTCTTCAGAGTTCCAGAAGTTGAATTTCGAAGATATTCGGTAACAAGTAACGACATGAAACCTCTTCCTGACAGAGTAAACGCAATTATAAATATGCAATGTATGATAAATTTCTGATGTCGTTTCCTAAACAAAACAATGCAAGTATAAGGCCCCTTAAATAACTTCCTCAAAGATATGTGGAAAAATGATAAACAACCAGTAATTTAGAATGAAGAAACTGAAACCTTCAAGAAAAGCAAAGAACTTCTTCAGAACGCTACACTTCTAGGCCACTCGAAGAACGATGCCGTTTTAACTCTCAGAACGGATTCGTCGGACACAGCGATCGGACCCGTCCTAGAGCAGGCAGACGTAGGAGTCCGTAAACATCTTGGATTCTTTCCTAAACGCTTCACAGCCGCCCAGGCCAACTATAGCACATACGACAGAGAACTGCTGGCTATTAATGAAGGGCTCAAATACTTTCGATTCATCCTGGAAGGTAGACATTTTTCTGTTCGGACAAACCACAAACCATTAATTTTTGCCTTTCGTCAAAGATCGGATCGAGCATCACCTAGGCAAATCAGACAGCTAGAATATTGCACAATTCACAACTGACATATTCCACGTCGAAGGCAATCAAAACGTAGTGGCAGATGCCCTATCCAGACTGAACGCAATTAACAACCAACCAATAATTGTTCGTTTTTATCCTGCAACTTTGGAGTGCGAACAGGAACACGATACGCAACTAAAGGAATTATTGACGGCAAATATGTCGTTGAAGTTACAAAAATTTAATTTAAATAATACTTGGATCTACTGCGATACGTCTACAGGAGTCATTAGGCCATACACTCCGAAATCGCTACGAAAACAAATTTTCGAATCTATTCATTGTTTGTCACACCCAATCGGACGAATTACAGCGAAATTAGCGCGTAAGAAGTATATTTGGCCAAACATCGCAAAAGATATTTGCCAATGGTCGAAGACATGTCTTCAATGTCAACGTGAAAAAGTGAGCCAACATGTTTCGACTCCTTTGTTGCAATTTACAAGCCCGGATAGTCGCTTCGAACATATATGCTTAGACATCGTGGAACCAATGCCACCATCTCAAGGCCAACGATACGTGGTAACGACATTCAACCGATTTTCCCAACGGCCAGAAGGAATTCCCATGCCGGAAATATCATCGGACAAAGTAATAACCGCGACATAGCGTAACAAAAAATGTTTTAAATTACAAACATTTTTACGAACACCAATGCAACTCTGCAGAATTTTTTGAATACCGTTAGATCGGTCGTTTGTTCGGAGTGTTAGCGCTGTTTGTTGTTACGCCATAGCGTAAACTACGGGAATTGTTTGATGAAAATCCAAGTGGAAGCCTAGAAGAATTTCGCAGGTCCATTGACGCCAAAACGGAATATTCACGCTTCCCAGGTCATGTTGTGCATCAGGTGGGACCACAGTGGCGTCATCTATTACGAACTCCTGAAACCATCTGAAACAATCACTGAGGATATGTACTGACGGTACGACGAAAAACGGCCAGAAGGGGATGACAGACTTGACAAGCCGATTTTGCTGTATGGCAATGCAAGGCCACCCGTAGCCAAGCCGGTAAATAAATATTTGGAAGGTGTGAATTGGGAAATCTTGCCCCACCCGTCGGATTCATCAGACATTGTTCCTTCGGATTTCCATTTGCTCTGCTCCATGCAATCGGCCCTAACTGGAGAACGTTTACTTCTTAAGAAGGCATCGAAAAATGGCTCGATGACTGGATCGAATGGGATTTTTTCCGTTGAGGAATTCATCTAATACCAGAAAGATGAGAGAAGGTCATAGCTTCAAATGGCGCATACTTTGAATGACGTGACTGTAGTTTTTAATGTTGAAATAAACTAAAAAATTTTGTCGAAAAAACGGCAGAAACTTATTCCCAGGCCCAATACAAGTTATAATTTATGGTGAGCACTGTTTCCCATATTCGATATAATGCCTGTCTTGTTTTTTATAATGTTTTTATTCGTTAGAATGTAGTATTTTTATGAATTTCTACTCATTAGTTCATGGTTTTTATAATTGTTTGATGTGATTTTTGGCTATCATGCAGCTAAGTACTCGGCAATCACTTTCCTTTCTAAATATTATATTAAATCGCGATCATGTTACGTCCCTCAGAGGCTGACTTTATTTTGTTTCATTTGTGCTTCCGTATAATGCTTTCCTGATCTTTGAAATATTTTTTGGATATTTGTAATTGCTTCCATCTTCATAAAATTTTTGTACTAGAAATAAAGAAACCTTCCTTTTAATTTTATGTTTTTTTATTTATCTTGCGGAATCGATTTTCGACCGTGATCGTTCGGTCTTCATCCGAATCTTTTGGATTTATATTGTGTCGTCCTCTTTTTAATGATTATTTTTTTTTTGGGTAGGGAGGTGAAGGCTATTTACGCCCTGAGTGTCGGACTCCCAGTGGACCTACTGGACTACCGACTAAACACCTCCCCTGTCAACCGGAGAGTCTAGCCTGGAACCGTTTGACACATTACTTAGGGCTAGGCCTCCCAATTTTACGCCTTTTGGCGCCTTCGGGTTACAGGGATTCATTCTCCAGTTGGATGGAAAAAGAGGAGGAAGATTACTAGAGAAGGAAACTCTCCACCCTCGACGCCTCCAGTCGATCAACTATGCCTTTTTTCGTTATTAAGATTATCCGAGCGTAATGTGCCACGTGATTCCATTTGTCAAATGATTTCAGCATCTCTTCGACTAGGCTATCTGAGTGGAGCTCTCCCACTTTTTCGGCAAGATCACCGCGCTCTTTGTCCCATCTTCTGCATGAAAAGAATGTATGACAGGCGTCATCCTTCACACCAATGCAGAATACGCAATCTGGAGACCGTGAGTTACCTATCTTGTGCAGGTAAGACTGAAAACAACCGTGTCCACTCAGTAGCTGGGTCAGGTAGAAGTCAGTCTCACCATGCGTTCGACTGAGCCACGATCTCAAGTCTTTGATGAGCCGAGCGGTCCATCTTCCTTTTAGCTCACGTTCCCATGATTGTTGCCATTCGTCGAGAGTGCATCGTCTTTCATCGCGAGCAACTTTATTACCCTCGTGCCTTCGGAGGTAGAATCTATTGCGCTCTCTAGCAAGGAGAGCGATTGGTATCACCCCTACAATTACCAACAACGCTGATTCAGAGACTGTACGGTATGTTGATGCAATCCCTAGTGCTCCTCGTCTCTGCACCTGTGCCAGCCGTTTTCGGTGCAGTTCCTTGTTGAGAGCTTCACTTCATATCTCTGCTCCATAAAGGAGCGTAGATTGCACTACACTCATTATCAGACGCCTTTTTGTTGGACTTGGTCCCCATGATTGGCCATTAGTCGACTAATTGCCGAGACCCCTGCTAAGGTCTTGTTTGTCATTGCCTTAATTTGCTCCGAGAAACTCAGTTTAGAGTCTATCAGCAAGCCCAGATACTTGACTGATAGTTTCGACTCTACTAATGTGCCCCCGACTCGGACCATTCTTACTCTGGAGATCTTCTTCTTGGTCAGGATGACCACTTCGGTTTTCTCTAACGTTATTTTAACCCATAAGTGGTCATCCAGCTCCCTACCCGGCGCATTAGTACATTTAGCCTTAATTGTGCTTGATCGACCGTGCACCCAGCCACTAGTGCCGCAACATCATCTGCATAGCCGGTCACTCACGACCCCTACGGCAGTTCAAGTCTGAGCAGTCCGTCGTTGGAGACGTTTCACAAGTCCGGACCGCGGATGAAGCCTTGGGCCACACCTGATGTGACTAGCATCCTCCGTCGACCTTGCACCATGTCGTAGATCAGGCTGCGATCCTTCTGGTAATTTCGGACTATCCGTATCAGATATTCTGGAACTTGGAATGAGTTTACCAGGGCTTCCAGAATATCCGTCCATCTAGCGGAGTTGAAAGTTTGGATCGACTGCGTGCCTCCGCCTGTTGGACCGCACTTACAACTTCCGCGACTGCATCTATAGTGGAACGTCCCGTTCTGAAACCATACTGCCTTGGAGAAAGATCCCCAGTGGCGTGGATAATGTTAGCGAGTCTTCTCTTTATCAGTTTCTCGAGCACTTTCCCGGCCGTGTCTAGCATAACGGTCGGTATGCTGACGGCGACTCGGGAATTCCCTTCCCCTTGCTGATCAGCACGAGCCTTGCCGTCTTCCAACGCCTTCCCGCAAGCAGGCATTAAACGTACTGAGCAGCAAGTCTGGACAAGAGTGATAGGCCAGTTGAAGTACCTCGGCTGGAATACCGTCTGGTCCCGGAGCCTTGTTCGCCTTCATGGAGAGAACTGCTAGTTCCAGATCGCTTCTCGTGTAGAGTGGACAGTCTGATGTTGTTTCCCTGTTGGCGGCATCAACGCGGAAGGGGTGTTGGGGAAAAAGTGCCCGTACTATCTCGTCCATCATGTCCGCTTCAAGTACGCAGGGGGCCCGTAGAGCGCCGAGCTTCCGCATAACTAGTTTATAGCCCAAGCCCCACGGGTCCCTGTTAACGTCTTCGACGAGGTTCTGCCAGCAACGGGCCTTACTCCTGTTAATCAGTTTGCGAAGGCAGTTTCTGGCCGACCGATATACTGTCATTCTGGTGCATGCCTCGTCCTGGCTCCGCGCTCGTTGATATCTCGCCGGAGTTTGTGACAGTCCTTTCGTTGCTCAGCTATTTCAGTAGACCACCAATACACTGGAGGCTTTCCGTGTCTAGGTCTCCGGCGGGGCATAGATGACTTACAAGCGGAGATGATGGTACTCATTGTGGAGTTCACCATATCTTCAGCAGTTAGTTCTCTGCTCCCCGGCGATGAGCCAAGCGGTGGTAAGCAGGTCGACAAACTTATCCACGTCCATCCTGTCCACACGAAGGTGGAGCGCTGGAGCAGGTGGAGCCCCATTCAATGGCCTTGGCGTTAAGGTCTCCCCCGATAAAAACATGACCTTCTGTGCTCAAGACGGTGTCCTCCAAAGTGTTGAGCTTCACCTGGAAAGATGTTATTGGTTCGTTCGGTGTCAAGCACACACTAAAGAATGTTATTCCTGGGCAACGGACCCACACGAAACCATATTTTCGCCCATGGCCCCGAACTCTCAGTTGGGTGCTGTTTCGAACCTATATGGCACAAGTACCAGATTCATCAGGGTACCATGCTGATGAATTTTTATCTCGGTGTTGTTCGCTAAGCAGCAATAGATCGGCTTTCATATCCCTCGCGAATTGGTGAAGCATCTGTAGGACACGGGTCATTGCAGAGCTGCTTTGGCTTTGGTTGGGGCTTCTTTGAATACCCGGCACTTCCTTGTCCCTGGAATATGTCTGAGGTCATCAGGTCTGGGATCAGCGTTCTCGCGGAGGATACAGTGCGCCTCTCCCGTGCATTCTGTTCTTTTATGTCCTGCGTTGCCGCATTTATAGCACAAGGAGCTCCTATCAGGCCCTTTCCAGCCTTGTGCTGTATGAACGTAGCGTAGGCATTTGAAACAGCGGAGACGAACTACTCTTCGCCGTATTCTGCAGACCACCCAACCTATTTTTATTTTGCCCATGCAGAGGAGTTTTTCGGCATGTTTCTCGGTTAAGTCGACTATGGCCATGCGCTGCCCTCTATTATTTTCAGGGGTTAGTCGTAATTTGATCCCAGTTAATTCAGGTGAAACCCTTTTGAGGCACTCTTCCACCTCCGTCTTGTCCGTAACGCAGTCAATGTCCTTGATTTCGAGGGTGGCCATTGGTTCAAGTGAAGCTACTGCCTTTTCCCCTAGAGCCTTTTTGACTGCATCCCGGAATGAGTCGTTATTTGTTGTCTCAGGTCCAAATTCTACAAGGAGGCCACCAGATTTGGTCGGTCGGACGGTTCTGATGGCAGTTTGAGTATCATCGGGTCTTACAGTTCCCTTGATTTCTCGCAAAACGTCTGCGTAAGTTCTCACATCGGTCGGTTTGACCAGCAGTGCATGCCTTAGGGTTTTGCGGCGTGGCCTGCTTCGTGGTTCTTGTTTCTTGTTTGGGATATTTTGTCCTTTGTCTCCAGGAAGGAGCTTATCATTGGTGACTTTTTCAAGGAGGAGCCTTCTGGACGCTTTTTTGGTGGCCTTGGTTGACACCACCTGGAATCCATCATTCGACGTAATCTGTCTGTTCGCTGCTTCGTCCTTCCTCCTTTTGTCTCGGTCCCCTTGGATTGGACTACTGGCAACTCTTTTCGTAGCGCTATGTGCGGGAATAACTTGCGTTTCGACCCAGGTACTGGTTTTTTGCTCTTCCTCCGCTTTAAGCCATTTGCGTCTGTAGTGCCCGATACGGTCTAAGAGCTCTTCAAGCTCTAAAATACCGTCCCTAATGTCCTTGTTTATGTTTTTCTGGGTATTGCAGGAAGCTTTGATCTTTTTAACTATGTTTCCTGCCTTACGCATGAGACGCTCTTCTTCGTGCCGATCCAATACAATGAGATTGTCCTGCGCCTGGTTTGATTGATGATTATGTTTTTATTTTTACGGGATGAACATTGAACAACTTGTCTTTTCGGAATTTAGGTAGATGTTTAATCTGTCAGCCTTTTAATTTTTTGTGTACTACATAGTTTTCAATACATGCTATGAAAATACGATTGATATAAAGGTATGGTCTAACCTGTTGATAATAGTACTTTCGGCTTCACGTCCTGAACTTTTGTTCACACTTACAATTTATTATATATATATGTATATATATATATTAATATATATTTAACTACGTTTCGTATCACACAGCCTTTCACTGTATTCCTGGAATTTATTATAGTCCTGCCAGGCAGATTCTTGCCTACTGCTGCAAAGTGCAACGGCGTCAATTTTTATTTCATTTAATGTGCTTTTACTGAATATGTAACTGGCTAGGTTTAATTAGCATTCTTCATGCCAGTTGGAGGTGACCAGACTAAACCACATGGGCCCTGTTTGGAACAGACTTGGCCAGACTAGTAGCATGCGCATATCTAGGTCCACCTGAATATTCCCAATTTTATTGGTACACATGTATTGTTTAAAATGCTACAATTGCTTGAAATTACTAAAACTTTAAATAAAATTTCAACAACAGCTTAAAGTTCTTCGACTTCACATCTAAGGCTTAAAACAATTTAAATTGACGAAAAATTTCTTTTATTTCTTCATTTCCAAAATATATGGTTTTAAACTGAAAATATATGGTATGGTTTTAAAATATATGATTTTTAAAAATTAATAAAGAGCCTTTTCTTGCAATAAAATTAAAATAGGTTTTTATTTTTATTTTAGAAAATATTTTATATTATGCTAGAAAATATTTTATGACATTATGTAAATGTCTGCAAATGCTTTGTGATAATGAAGTCGATATCCGTTGTAAAACTAGAAAGAATATTTAGCCAGTTGCATCGTAGAATGTCGTAAATTCTGCGGACGGGAAGCTGGTGTACTTGGTATTTACACTTGTAGCATCTTAGGAACTCTATAATCTTATATGTAATTTTAACCTTTAATTTTGGATTTACATCGCTCCTTCAAGAGTTTTCGTCCTATTAAATTAATTTTCACAAAAGAACGTACTGCACATTGCACTATAGTACAGTAAAATACAGGACAAGTGCTCCTGATGATCTAGTAGTTAGTCTATGCACCGTCTGTGCAACTGATGCCGTCTTCAAGTTACGCTGGAGGTAACGATGTTTGTAATTTGTGATTGAAATTGTGTGGGGTCGGAAAATTCAATCTCAGACCAAGTTAGTTGCTTGTGTGTAACCTGTCTTAAACCCCAATTGATTCACTGAACTCTTGCGCCTCAACGACTTCCAACTTTTCTCACAATTTGTTTTGTATCATGAGCCGGTTAATTCTACCAAATTGGCCACAATCCGCTGATTCTTTACCATTGGAATCTTTTTCAAAAAAATTGCAATAGCAAATCGAATCACGCAGTCAATATTCTGTTAAATCTACTTCGAATAAAGTAAACTTGGAAAACAAAAAAAACCGCATGGAATTTTTTAACTTTTTCTCGCGGTTTCCAAGTAGTGAAGTTGGAATAAAAGTTCCAACAACTGAATTTTTATACTTCAGCTTCTATATATTTTTAACTACTAACTTGGTATCGATATTACTTATACTGTTCGGTGTACAATATACTGTTAGGTTGCTTCCAAGATGCCTCTAATTCTTTTAAATATGTCACATGTCAGCCTAAATTGTACTTAACGGAAATTTTGAACGCATTCTAATTACTAAAACCATTTCAGTGATCCTTCCTTTCGAAGTTGTGTATCACTTGTGTATCACGTTACTTGTGTGTGTATACAACACATCAATTAGCGATAATTATCATGTCAGATACCGGCACAATGGAGACTCTATAAGACAGCGTACTTGCCGAACTGCATAAAGGTTAAGTTTAAGTTTACTCACTGTAACAAAAAGGGATTGAAATGAACAGAAACAGGCATCGCAAAGGAAGGTAAATGGATTTCATCGGCTCATGTGCGCTTTAATCTCATTTTCGCAAAATATCATACAAAACAGTGATGCATTGCACAAAAGATCATCTACTTTGAAGCATTATTTTTATTATTTTATTTACAGACAGAGTTGTAAAAACAGACTGTGGACTGAAAGGGATTGGTAGTTAGGAAAATCATGCATGCAAGAATAGTCGGTTTGAATAATAACCAATGTCGTTTCTCGTTTCTTTGGAGATATTTGAACAATTTTATTTCAGAGATTATTGTTCTTATAGTTTTATATTGATCGAGACATAGATATACGAATAATAAAGTTATACGAATCCGGTTAGTGGCTGTTGGCATATTAATTCTAGTTTAGTAAGATACTCTGGTATCCTTTATCACAGCAGTTTTCATGACGTATCTAGGTAATTGTTAATGCAGATATTACTTCGCTAAGGCTGATTCCCCAATTTAACAATTTCTACATTTAGAAATTTGGAAAAATAACTTGACTATTGATTACACTGATATGATGTGAACGGCTCTGAATTGTTTTGAACATTCTTCGATTTTCCATATCGATAACTAGAATGGCAAGCGAAGCGGATTACTGAGAGCACAAGAAACGCTTAATTAAGAAAATTCACTATGCCTTTATTCACGAATTCTCGAACATAAAACTTACAGCCCATAAATCGACAACATTTATTTATTTATTATGATAGTAAATTAGTTTGGCGGTTTATTGTTATTATTACTTTAAGATTTGAGGGTACAAAAATTTGTTATATTTCGATCAAAGAAACTGAACAAAAAGCAAATGCTGAGTTCATGTCGTAATGCTTAACTTTCAAGTTCAATTTTAATTATTAATTTTCTTTGGAACCATGGAACTTTCTCTTTTATATATTCTTTCTTGTGTTAACATGAAAATGATGAAACAAATTACAAGCGCGAGTACATACGCCTTTTCACTTCTCACACTTATCTCTTTCACCTCGGTAGAGGCCTAATATTACCTTCTAAGCATAAACCACATTCGCTGAAAGATTTACTCGCAGAGTAATTGGCATGTTAGGCCTTAATTCGTTGTTTCATGTCTTATATTCAAGGCACGTTAGAGAATTCTATTAGTAGACAACGGTAAATGAGATAATATCGGCACCACCGTTGACATGACAACTACCCTGATTTAAGTCAGGAACAAGCGAAAATACAATCACCTTTTAGACTTTTGATTTGCATCTCGCAGCTTAAAGGATCAAGTATCAATCGATATCACATCTATTAATTTAGAAAAATTAACTTTATATTGAATGCTGTTTCGTTTTGATTTCTATTTTTTTTTCTCCTTAATTTTGTTGACCGCTAATGAAAACCGTACGATCAAGTACGAACCACACGAAAGTACAAAATCAATGCCACAAGGTAAATAATAATAGTAAAAGTAGTTTCTTCATTTATCAAAAGTATTTTGTAATGATGGAAGTAAATTTGTAAATATGTGTCGTTGTGATTTTAATTACTTCGATCTTCACAAAATATTTCTGCTGGAAAACAAATAAAAAACCTTCTTGTAATTCATTAATTTATCATTTTTTTAATTAATCATTTACAATTGGTCGAAAACCGACAATAACACAGAATTAGAAGAAAGGCTTTTTTAATCTTCAGCTTATAGGAATGTGTTTGCTGTTATAACCGGGACCTTTGTCGCAATCATGATTATCACGCACACATTAGCCTGCATTCACAAGCATTTATGCGAAGGCTGTCATCAGTAGTTACACACGCCAAAATTAGATGGAAAATGTTTATTTTTCATTGTTTTGATATTGACTATATTAAAAGCTCTTTGAGTTAATGCTATACCGATCTATATATTTGTAATTTAACAATTAAATAACAGTAAACATTACTTGAAAACTAAATGTCTGACATTATATTAAATAAAGATAAATATCATAATTTAATTAAATACTTAACTGCAGTCGCCTTGGGTACCATGTGATAAGCTTAGTAAAATGCCATATATCCTATTATTGAATTAAAACATCGAACTAAGAAAAGACTCGAAATATTCCTATAAAATTCAGCTTTTCCATTTGTAGCAGGAATTGTATCGCTTTGAAAATTTGATTTTACATAACTTGGCATTTCTCTTTTGGTGTACCGCTCGTGCCCTCACCGCCATCGGTAACAGCTCCATTAGTTATGCATTTGCTTTTGGTCTTCGATCCCTTCTTCTTTTTACCGTCAAGCTGAAGGGACACGCTTCGATTCTTTTCCATATTTAATAGTTCCTTGAAAAAGTTTAATAAAGATGAGCATATTATCATAAGACAAACAATATTTTTTTTTTTTTAATTTAACCATCGCTGTGGCAAAAATTATAAAACTCCAAAATTATTCCTAATTACTAAAGTCACCAGCTAGATGAGTCTTATTTATGTTCAACAGACAAGGGACACAATAGCAATAAAACATATAAATACATAGGACGACTTGTAACAAAATCAGAATCATGCGTAGGATCGTATTTTTCTGCTCGTTTGAAAATAACTTTAATAAATCCATTAATGAATTTTTGTGTTTTGTATTAACCTTCTAAGCATAGTATACGAATCGCAATTCACTTAAATATGTGCGGCACAATGGATCGCATATATTGCGCTTGTCTTTTAAGTGATGGTCAGCTATCAGTTAGTGAATTAGATGATACCCTAGAGACAAATAATGTTCACACCGACTTTGAACGCAGATCTCCAACTTCATGATTAGCTTTTTGAAGGGCCACCACGACTCTCAAGTTCGCGCTGGATTATTCAGCTATATATGACACAATTTGAGGCAAGAACCAATAGTGGCCCTTGGGAGGGGCGATTGCCGATTACGAAGTTTCTGCCACTTGCATCGACAAAGTGTAACCACTAAAAGACCACTAAATCTTGGTTTTCTTAAGCAAAGCTTTTACGAGATCAGGTATCAAGACGAAGGCGCAGTGAGTTTCGCATTAAAAAAATAATTTATCCCATATATTTTGTATTCCCATACAATAGGAAATTAATCACCGCGATATCTCTCCTCACCTACGTCGTTTAAGTTACATGATCTCCACGTTGCAAAGTTTTCTTTATTTTCTACATTTGTGTGTATTTGCATCTCTGTGTTATATATCGCCCCTTCGAAATAAGACAACTTTTCAGTAGTTACGCTATAGTCAGGCACAGTCGGCGTCGAGTAATTGATTTATGCCAAATGAATTGGTTATTGAAATACCGATGAAATTAGGAAAAAGAATTATTGCTGCCTTGCAGTTTGTATGATTCAGGTAAAAAGAATACACTTAGTGGGTTTAGCGATAATCCTAGCTGTTTGACGGCTCTTCAAAAAAGGTTCGAATGCGAAGAAGAATTCATTTTGCAGTAATCAATTCTAGTGTTTGTTTTTTTCTATGTTTCTCTCTATTAGTACATTATCTTGAATTCAGCATGAAATCAAATTATCTGTACTTTAAATTTCACTTATTTACATAAGTCAAATAAAGCGAGTTGATAATAGAATATTTTGTTTGTAAACTCCTCCGACCCTTGTTCTATTAAGTATTTTAGCTTCATTTTGAAAAATGCTAAAATTATTAAACACTTCATAACATTATACAATGAAGCTCAATCGGAGCATATCTGTTTGATTATGATCTTCCCGTCTGATGCAATTTGTTGTATATTCATATTTTTCAAAGTACATTTAAGGTAGTCCTTTATGTTGCACATTTAGCACATTTGTTGCTAACCCTGTGATTGAAGTTTGACTGAGTTTTTGCGTCTGGCTTTCGAATCCTCGAGTTTTCGTCACATGTGCTCAATAAGCCTAATTTTTCAACCAGAATGGCCAGGATAATTTATGTAAAGCCTATTTGTCCAGTGGATCCTATTCGTTTGTACTTATGCGTAATATACGTCCTAAATTACACTTCGTTTTTAAAGATGCATTTGAGTTGAATTTCTTGAGTAATTTCGCCAATTCGTACATGGACTCCTGCGTATACGCATGCGTATACGAGGTGCGCAAGTTTAAAATGTCGTTTTTTTTCATGAAATGCGTAATTATTTAAGAACAATAGGAAAACATTTTTTATTCAAAGTATTGGCCCTCGTTTTTCACACATTTTATCAATCTATCGGGCAATATATGGATACCATTTCAAAGAAAGCTTCAACTTTCATTGATACCCATTCATTGAGCCATTTTTGTACATCCCCGAAAGTCTTGAAGTGTTGTTTAGCCAGTGCGTGTCCCATCGATGAGAAGAGGTGATAATCAGAAGGCGCCAGGTCTGGTGAATACGGCGGGTGGTGTAGGAGTTCCCAACCAAGCGAGGAAATCGTTTCTTTGACCACTTTGGCTGAATGTGCAAGAGCGTTGTTATGCTGCAGAATTACTTTGCTGTGTCTTCGAGCCCATTCTGGGTGGTTTTCGATCCGGACGGTAGCGGCCGGTATTAACTGGAGAAGCTCGTAGTACACTACTCCCTTCTGATTCCACCACACACACAGTATTTTCTTCCTCCCAAAACGATCCGGTCCTGCACTCGATATTGGTGATTGTCTTGCACTCGATATTAGTTATTGTCTTGGCGTTACCCATGATTTCGTACATTTAGTATTCTCAAAATATATCCATTTTTCATCGCCAGTTACAATCCGATACAAAAAAAACTTTTTCTTTCGTGGCGTAAATGCAGCATTTCGCCGCACACAGTTTTTCGTCTTTCCGTCTGTCATTTGTTCAGTTTGTGTGCAAACCATATTCCAACCTTTTGAATCTTTCCCATGGCTCTCAATGGCCTCCACCATCATCTGTTGACATAATTTGACAATTCGATGACTTTCCGATGCTTTTTTCTTTGAACAAGAAAATTTTTACATGCCGCAAAAGTTCTTTACTTGGCTCAAAATTCGACATGTTTAACACGAAGAAGAAGTATGCTACTAACTCGCACACAACAAAACGAATATGACGTTTTGTAGCGGGCAGTCTTACCAACAAAATGGCGCTTTAGGTTCGACAGGTTACTTCAATATATTTCATGCGCCATTTCTTGACAACAAAACGACATTTTAAACTTGCACACCTGGTTTTTAGAAAATAACAAAAAAAATCTTGACAGCACTGACGTCCAGGGTCTTTTTATACTTTTCTGTCTTTTTTTTTTTGTATTCCGAGCATTTCCTTAGACTATCCACCAAAACTTTCATGTATTAATCGGTGTCCACTATTGTCTATATTGCATTCAACACTTTTTGTAAGCTGCATCCGTAAGAGATGTCCGCTCTTTACTTTTTTCATTAATTGGCTAGTCTAATCTGAAATCTATGCTAAAAATCTGCGATTTATGTTTACTGTGAAATT
Organism: Stratiomys singularior; assembly: GCA_954870665.1. Classification (NCBI taxonomy): domain Eukaryota; kingdom Metazoa; phylum Arthropoda; class Insecta; order Diptera; family Stratiomyidae; genus Stratiomys; species Stratiomys singularior. The sequence continues at coordinate 67,309,637 of OX940877.1, forward strand.
CTGCCACATTTGCACTATGTTCTACTGTCACAAATTATCCACCGTTCAGCTGCTTCAAAAATCACCACGCAACAGAGGACGAACTTAATTTAAATAGAAGCCCTTCAAGTGAAGCTCCAGAATATTCAAGCAAATTTATCAGGTTATCTATTATTTGATCAGAAATCCTTTGCTAAACACCAATTTAGTCGTAGGCAGATCAATAATATAGCTTTTAGACGAAGATTTAGTAGTTTTACGGGTTCCCATTTAAAAACTTGAGAAAATTGTGACGAAATCTTTTATGCCTGTCTGCATAATTGTAGTTTGAGTCTGGCAGCACGAATTACCAAATTTAAATTACTCGACTATTCTGGCGTACTACTGGAACGATGATAATATACATGAACCATTTTTGTAATACCAGCATTAATGTTTTGAGGAGAAATTGAAGCTAGTAGTTTATTTAAGACTTTGAAATAGTTTAAAAAACAAATGAATATTTATATAGGGAAATTTTTTTTCAAATTCATAATCATAATCCGCATAATCTATTTGATCTGGATAGCCAAATTTCGACAGAATTCAACTCTTGTTTAAAGAGAATGTGATGTTATGTCTAATCAAGATTGGTACTCAGAATAAAATTTGCAACTTCAGGTTCAAATGATACCCCGGACCGATTTGGTCTACGGTAATTTATTCCCTTTTGCTGGGTTTGAATTAGGATTTCAGTGAGCTAACAGTTCTTCGCATAGCGACCGAGATACTACTGTATGGTGTATCCTTGCGACACGTTACGCAAACCTCAACAATAGAGGTTTTATCAAATAACACGGATAGTTGACAAGCTCCCATTAGTATAGATGGGCCAATTGGGTTACCATACTTTGGGGAGTATCGTGCTGGTTAGTGGCGCAATATTTCGATTTTTTTTTTGGAAATTCACTTACTCAGTAAATGGAACACTTTGAATTAACAGTTACAATGGTAGTCTGAAATATTATTTCAAATAAGCTTATGTAATCGGTACCTAAGGATTAACAAACTATTAAACGCGATTACAGAAAACTCATTGCAATTCGTAAAATAGCTAAACCCGATAAATAAAATAACTAATTATGATGAGTGTCAAAAAAGTAAATACGAGTGTTTCAGTATCGTTCAGCAATTTTCAGATTTATTATTAATAAAGCATAAAACTTTCTCAGTCTCTGGAAAATTTTGTATGAAATTCACTTGCAATAATGCGAAAGCTCATTCAAAATGAAATACACCCGTTTTTACACCATTTTTTATAAAATAAACAAGCACTTAATTTTGTGAGTTGTTATTTTTCAAAGTAACACCTAACTTTTGTATTGATAGAAGCAAGTGTGACATTACACTTGCTTCTATCAATACAAAAAGTTTCGAAATTTCAAGAAACAAAATTTTTTCATGGGTAAACTTCCACAGAAACTTGAGAGATCATATGCGTCTTAGGTACGTGAGATTAGCAACATTGTTGGAAAACATCATGGCACAATAAAGTAAATTTTTGATAAGAACGTTTAATCAAGGAAAACCCAACCTTAAGTGCGATCAAAACTTCAGAAAAAAATAGGGCAATATCAAAATATCTAGTTAGCTCTTAATACCAGCAAGAGAGCCCTCCACACAAGTGGCTTGCGTGGTAGAACACAGCGCAAAAAGCCAAATATATAAATTATAATCCAGGAAAATGCACCGAATTCACAGTGCCACCGCAAAAACAAGGCTTTAATCTATTAGTACAGTATATTGTACGTTAAGAAGAAAGAAACGATCATCCGATCGGGAGACTAAGTGATGATAAATATTTCTAAAAATTATATTATTTTTATTGATTTTACTCTAAACTTACGTCAAAACCTCTAGTTATTTTTTAAATTCAAGACGTCTTGTCGTTTAATAATGCTTTATTGTTAGTATGATAAGGGTTTTTGAGTTAGTTTAATTAAACTCATTGCAATTAACATTAGGGGCGCCATAGCGTTAATAGAAGAAAAGTTGTATTTCTCAATTTTACCATTCATATTTTTAGCCTAGAATTTTTATTGTGCTTGATTATTTCTCCAGTTCTTACTTTATTATCTTCACGTAAGTGAAAACACTATAAGTAAAGTTCTATAAGTAAAATGCCCTCGACTCTGCTCTTGTAACGACTCTTTTTTCTTGTAAAGACCTTTATTTAGATTAGATAGCATTTAGCCGCGGTTCGGAATCAGTTTTTAGAAAAAAATTGATAATTTATTGTAGCCTGAGAGACTCCACGTTCGCACTTAGGTGATTCTAATAACAATGTCAAGTAGCGCATCTGAGTGGCTCATAAGCCATCATTCTTAGAAAATTCAAGTGAGAAAATTACGATGGAGTACAAAATTTTAAAATGGGGGCTAGCGTAATCCGTTCCAATGAGCGATTCTTAGCAAAATCGAGCCCAGCAAAGCATCAGTTGAAGACTTTCTGTTTGTTTGCGAATCAGTCGGACTCTTTCAATCTCCGATGGAAAAACACAGGAAGAGGAAAGCGAAATTGTTGAGCAATCTATAATTGGTTTTATCACCACCAAAGAAGCCAAGCACGGAACGTAGATGAAACAATGCTTGCTTCAGGGAAAACTTTGATCATCTTCAATTGGAAGTATTTCTGAAATGTAGCATTGCCGCCAGCTAAAACAGACTCCTCGAGTTAGAAAACCTCGTAACATGAATACGTGGAGAAGCAAACGACTAAGCCCTTCGATAGAGCGGTCGCCGTAATAATGGCCGCATAATGGAGAAAGGATGAGAACAGAATACCGAAGGACTCAATTGTGTAGGAGGAATGACAGGTGGCACTGCCTTTGACAGTAAAGGATTCAACCAATAAGGGTTCTAAGAAATAAAGAATAAGAAGCGCGGTTATCCTATCGCGCGAATATCTTTGGAGAAATTGAGGGAGAGATAAAACCAGGAGACATATCTGCAATGAAAACCATACAGCTAACTGGATCTACTGTGCGAACCAGGGGCAACAGACGGGTTACGTGATGCATTTGTGTCGACCAGCCCAAATTATAGAGTCCAAAGCATGGGCATAGTTAACTTCAGTAAAATAGAACCGAAGAGCTAGTAAGGAACAGCAAAAATAGAAAACACTCGGCTGTCCGATACTGCACAGAGTATCGATGTTTCAAATGCCTCGAGTACGAGCTTGTCGCACAGGGATTGCAAGGGACCGATATGAGAACGTATCAATCCATAAAAGAAAGGATTTATCCTATATTATTTAAACTAACCTGCATAGAAGCATAATTGATCAAGATTTGCTCGAAACACGACTTAGAACATTGTACCATTACGGATTCGTTATTTTCGAAATTTGTGACGTGAGTGAAAATATACTTTTTTGTGTTCGCTGATCGGGAACTTCATTCTAAAATGTATTCCATCCGACCAATGAATTGTTGTCATCTTTTCAAGAGCAGCGGAACATGTGCTCCTTGGGGTGTGACTTCAATGCTAGATGAATCGAAAGGAGCATGTCAAAATGAGAACCTTTCATCTGTAGATGAAAGTAGATGTCGAAAGCTTCAAAAGTCGAAAGTCTTCCTCGACATTTAGGACGAAAAGAAGTCTTGGGTGTGCATTGAAATGGACACAAGAAAGCCTATGGCCCTCGCTGGAAACTTCACAGCATTGGATACTTGCAGATGAGATCAGCATATCTGGTAAAAGAAAGCTAATTGTCTAAGAGAAATTTGGTCACCTGAAGCCATAACTGATCATTATAGATCGAGACGCTTTGGGTGGAGGTGGGGGCAAAATGAACCTTTAAACATTGATGTGCAGCACTCCCGTCACGATGAATAAATCAATCGTCAGTTACATATTTTTGCTATCAAAAGTAGAAATAAATAGCGCTGACTTCTTCATCGAAATTGGAATGCTCAAAAAAAAAAAAATAATCGCAGAAATGCATTGGTCGCATTAAAACGAAATAACATTACGCTCAGGCAGTAACAGTCGTAACAGAGGAGCGTTAGAGCCGACGGTTTTTATCACTCTCTTTCCATCTCTACCTTCTCTACAGGCTAGGTTAACTGACAAAATAAGGACGAAAGTGCAAATCATTTCCTCCAATCATATGACTCGTTACTCGCAAATGTCACAAAAAGATTATCGGATGATTGCTTTTTTGGGACTGCAATGCAGAAACGCATCGATTAACGAAAACGATGTCTACGGTATATAAAGTTCAGACATTTCTTTATTAATATTTGTTCATACTAAAGGCGAAGCTTTTTCAATAATGCCATTAACTCACATTTTGGTCGGGGCGTCTTGAATTGACCAAACGAAAATTTGTTCCAGTTTTTTGGGATTTCCCTTTTAAAGACAAACTATCCAAATAAAATGTAAAAGAAAATAAAAAGTTTTTCATTTTATTATATAACGCTTCTTTTCTTTATTTATCAAAACATAAAAACTTAAATTGTACAAACGTTGTTTTTTGTAGAAAAAAGTATGTTTAACAGGAATGTTTTTCAGATTGTAGTTGTTCTAACGAAATAATAAATTAAAACCATAAAAATTGGTGTTACGCCAAATATAAAATCAAAACATTCTGAAGTGATACAAAATTATTGAAATATCTATTTTTAGTTATAGTGTCGAAAGTTAGTATTAGCACCGTTATAACGCATGTTATAACTCATGTTATTAAAAGTCTAATATAATTTTGCTTTCATATCTAACATAAGAAACGGTTTTTATTTCCACAACAAATTGTTTTCATTTAATCGGAAGAACAGGAATGATTTATTTATAACTTCTGTGCAAGTTTTGAGAATGGATTACCAAAAATACGTGAAGGATATTTTTGAATCTTGTCTCCTCAGATTATTTCATTGCTGGGCTCTTGTTCATTAAGGAATACCAGACAATTTCACAGTTAAAATTAAATTAAAACGAAAAACACAGAAACACACAAACAAAAACATACAACTCCTATACCGGACTCTGATATAAATCTGAGTGATAAATTCATTTACATATTATTCTTTGGAGGTTTTCAATAATACTTGAGAGTTCCAATCAAAAAAGGAAGCAATCTGATGTATATTATACACTGATTGCAGTGCCAATTATAAGGTTTAATTAAGGAAGAATTTATATTTCACATTATTATGAGTCTGGAACATTTTCATTAAACTACAAAATTAGGATAGTTGAGAAGTAATTTAGCTAAGCAAAGTTAGATGTTTATAACATACCTGGAATAATTCTGTCACATTATAATTCGTTTTGGCAGATGTCTCCATGAAAGAAACACCCCATGAAGCAGCCTCATTTTGCCCAACAGCATACGTCACTTCACGAAGTTCTGCACTTTCATCACATTTATTCCCAACAAGCATAACAGGGATTTGTGAAATATCTTGTCCCTATAATTGAGCGTTAATATTATATGAGAACACAATTTTTGCTAGGTACCTTTAATTCCTTGATAGAATTCCAAATGGGACGTATTTCTTCCAAGCTTTGTTTCGAACATACTGAGTATACTAATATAAAGGCATGACCCTTGGTGATGGAAAGCCTTTGCATTGCAGGAAATTGATGGGAGCCAGTTGTGTCAGTTATTTGTAACGTACAAATATTTTTATTGCAACTTATAACCTGAAATTTAAAATTCAAACATATTAGAATTATTTCCAATAATTTGTAGAAATTAATGAGGTAGTAATTCATAACCCAACTACATTACGATCATTAGACAAGCTATTGTTAGATGCTATTATGCTATAACATGTTAATTCTGCAAAACAAGCTTTAGTGTTATGCCTTTCGCCAGCGCCAAATTTATTTAATATAGTAGCACTATGCACAAATCACCTGTAGGATCAGCTGCATTCGACCGAGCTCACTGACAGACTGCATATCTATGGCGATTAGACTTCATTTACAGTTGAGATAATGAAGAGTGCCTAGTTCAGACTATCGGCCCACAGGGAGTACACGTCTTGGCGCTATGATTTGGTTCCAAGAGTTGATCGAGCCGTCGCTGTTGGTCAGGTGCTTTGGATTTTTTGACAGGCATGACTTATTTACAAAGCCAAAATTGATCAAACAATCAACACTGAGCTCCAGGTAAGGAGATGATATATCGATCGCTTCAAAAGTCTTAGTTTCAAACTCCCGACATGAAATACCATCATATGAGAGGATAGAAAAAAGTCAAACGCAAAATGCGCCAAAAAGTAATCCTGAAAATCCACATTTTCTTGAAACATTACGAAGGGGAAATATTCTTGGTCTGTTTCGAAGCGGGTTTATTTTCGTCGCCACGCCACTTGTGGTGCTTGCTTTCATAAAGAGTGAGCTCAAAGGCTTAAATTATCCGCAAAATGTGCTCACACAGTTGGGCGATATGCCGGGCATGTTTTACACGAAATACCGTTTGAGTAGTAACAAAGCTTCTTGATTCTTGATTTCCAAACGCCGTACTAACGTGAATCCAAAAATGTTGAAATAGTTTACTTTGGACATGACATCGGTTATCATATACTATAAATCAAAGATGGCCAATGTTAGCTACCAAAATCATTAGCAAATGTTAAACGCTTTCTACATAAAGATATAATATATGTAAATTAGACACGAATAATGTTAATAACAGAGAGATAAATATGCATTTATTTTATACCTTATGTAATAATTCACTGTAGTTATTATTCAAAACTTTCAAATCCAAGATATTATGTATTGAATTCGGTGGCCAATAATGCACTCAAATACGAGTAAGGTAATTCCGCCATCTTCTTCCTCTAATAGCTGACGAACTTTGTCGACAAGCAATAACCTATGTTTTATACACCGATATATTTTTCTTTAACCTCAAAAATATAGAGTATTGTGCCTACAAACTATGATTTGCGGACTGCATTGGTTTTCTGCTATCATTTGAGGAAAACTGATGCTGAATCGCACCAGTTTTCAGTAGCATGCTTGTCAAAGCATATGGTTAACATGCTTTTGGCAAAAGTGAGTGCTTCGCATAAGTTAAAATATTTCAAAATGGCGATTTTGACGTGATATACGAAGATTGCTGGAAACCACAGAAAAAGTTTGAAGCCTAGGACTTGCATTTCCTATTGGAGGAACACGATACTCAGACTCAACAAGAACTCGCGGAACAATTAAATGTGACGCAGTGGGCAAAATCTCCTCGTCTGAAAGCCACGGGAAAGATTCAGAAACTGGGAAAATGGGTTCCACATGAACTGAATGAAAGACTGCAAGTAAATGTAAACAAAACCACTTGTCAAACGCTGCTCGCCAGATATGAATCATTTCGTCGCGAATAGTGACGAAAATAGTGATGAAAGGATGAAAAGGAAGTATTTTCTATAATTTTCAAATAACATATGTTATTTAATATTTTATAAAGAAATGTGGAAAGAGCTCAAGCTGGTTTCGAACACGCGTCCCTGCCGCTTCTCATCAGGTGCCAACTCACAGGCTGGGACGCGTCGATTGACAACCAGCTTGAGCTCTTTCCACATTTCTTTATAAAATATTAAATTCACTATCGAGGTACTCGAAATATTTGATCAGAACTTCCGCACCCATGAGTCTTCGCTGAGTTAGCTTAGCAAGGGTATAAATCACTTATAAGTTCTAAGTGAAAATGGAAAAATTGATCTACCAAAACTTCTGAAATTGATACATTATTTGTTATTTATTTCATACTTCTACACATGGTTAATGCACAATGATCCAAACAATGATCTAAATCAAACTACCTTCCTTTCCCGTTGGCGCCCGTTATTTTCCTCTTCATAGTACATTATTCCAGAGCGAGTTGTCTATAACATCAATCACACTGAAGAATCCGGCACAAAAAATGCACCCAACAAATCAAAGAATGCACTTATCTTAGAAATGATATCCGAATAGATTAAACATATAATTCCGTATTCACTTAGACATTTTTCGAAATTTTTGTTGTTTAGTGGTTTAAGTTTCTGAAAGCTGCAGAAAATAGCACTTTTCGATAATGAAATTTTCCCCAATCGGGCTTTCATGGGCACTGCCAAATTCCCCAAGTATCAGGAGAATTCTTCGTGAAGGCACAAAAAAGGCAGAGCAAAAATAAAGAAACTATGATAAAAGGATTCGGCGGGGATGGAATAAGTCAAAGAATAATTACATCTAAGCCAAGCGTACGTCGTACAATTTCGTATTACAAAATTGTTTCAAAATTTAGAAAGGGAACAACTCGTCCAGATATTCTTATCGCCTACCGAATTATCTTCACTATGTGGTCTTTGCCCAATAACATAAGCAAAGTAACTAGTTCTAGCTGCATTCAAGTAGATTATTGGAGGGGCAAAAACTAAACTTTCTCAATGTAATCTTGTCATCATTTAAATATTTTTGGTTAGTCACATACAATGACTATTTTTTCAATGTAATTTCCACTAAGTGTTGCTGTTGTTATGTTGGAGCATTGTGGGGCAATGCCCTACCTTGAAATGACAAGAACCGCACTGCTCAAAACAGGTGGAAGCACAAAATACAATCGCTACACCTATTTCCATGGCAACAGGTTGGTCAACACATGTTGGTAATGTTAGCTATGGTATTCCTTCTAATATTGCGCAAATCGGAGAACCAATACAACAAGTTGTTTTAGACACATATTCAAAACAACATAATAGGGTCTTTGTTTCCGATTGGTTCAAACGTTATAAATGGTTGCAGTATTCTATCGAGAAAAATGCTGCTTCTTGCTATCCATGCCAGCAATTTTTTACCGTATGGAAGCAAACAGACTTCGTATATGCTTCCACAGGATTTAGAAACTGGAAAAATGCCACTGATTCTAAAACTGGTTTTCTTAAAAATGAAAAATCAATTTCTCATATTCAAGCTATGACGATTTGGAAGTCGAAATTACAGAGAATATCTACATCTAGGAGTAGTAGCCTACACTAGTGTTGAAACGTTAATAAATGTAAAAGTTTTAGAAAAATACAGGTATCATATGAATTCTATCATTGAAGTAATACAATTTCTAATCGTCCACAAATTAGCTTTGCATGGAAATTATATTTTGGAAGAAGAAATAAAACAAGGATTATTTCAGAATTTATATGAATACACAATTATGAAAGATCCAAATTCGAACGAGGTTCTCACTCATATACCACAAAACGCAACATATCGTTCACCTGAAATTCAAAATCAAATAATTCAAACAATGGTTGAAGCAGTACGAAATTCCATCGTTAAAGGTATTAATGAATGTAACATGAAATGGTTTACTCTAATGGAAGATGGGACGAGAGATGAAAATAATCGCGAAAATATTGTATTAGCAATAGGTTATGTCAAGGATGGTGTCGTCAATGAGTCGTTGCTGATGATTAAGACTACTGAAAACATTGATGCAGCCAAGTTCACGGAATTAACGTTAAATACGCTTACGGAAAATAACATTGACCACTCTTGTATACTTACTCAATGCTATGATGACGCAAGTGTGATGATTGGGAAAGTTTCAGGAGTTGCGACTAGAATAGAAAATAAATTGGGCCGAAAAATTCCTTATGTCCACTGCTATAACCATCGCTAGCACTTAAAAGTCATCAGGACTATCTCAGAAATGACTTTCATTCGTTTATTTTTTGATCAATGCATCATGTTACATGGATTCTTTCATCATGGCAAAATAGCAATTAAAAGAAAGCAATTAAAAATGGCAGAGTAACGGTGATGACGTCGCCAAGAGTATCGGTATTAAAAAAGTCATACCTGATCTGGAATTCCGAATGGCCATGGTGGTGGCCAAAAAAATCTTATCCACGCTACAACTTGCGGACGCAGCTTCGCAAGCCCCAAACGCAGGATTGAATGACGTCATAACAATCATCAAGTGGGTTGAAGATGAAATTATAAAATAAAGATCAAATCGAATGCATAATCAAATTCTGGAAGAAGCTAAGTCTTTAACAAGCGACGACTGCGGCGAATCTGAAAATAGGACACAGACCTTGAAGGGGAAAGTGAAAAAAAAAACAAATTGGATGGATGACTATTTCACGACGACAGACAAAATATAGGAGAGAACGACGAGCCATTTAAGTCTGAGTATTTCGAAACGTTGGACATTCTAATTGCTGAATTACAAAGAAGGTTTTCAGACAACAATTATCTATTCTAAATGGTTCCACTGAAAAATTTGGGTAAGTTAGAAAAAAATTACTAATTAAAATAATTTGTCACGTTCAATTTACAATTTTAACTATTTTTTCAGGTCTGAAAAATCCATCAAGGGAAGAGGCTAGTGTGGTTAAAGCTTACGTGATTCGTAACGATGATAAAATGGAAAATACATTGCAAGTTTTGTACAGGCAACGAGAGCCGTTCAAAATTACATAAGACCTTTATTATCTGTGGCGACCATAGGATGTAGCACTGAATTGTGCGAATTTACGTTACAACTTTAACTGCAATCAATAGGCCTCAAAGGCTGTTAATGGGGCACGAGAGAATGGCTGGTATGACATTTTTGGCCTTTGAAAAAAAAGAAGAATAAAATCAGTTGATCAGAACGAAGTTCTTCGCATTTTTAATAACATTGTAGAATTCAGCTGTTTTAAATATGTTTTATTATTATGTTAATTATTATAATAAGTTTGCAGAAACAATATGATCTAACTGGTATTTTTGGTCGAATCTATTTACTAGTATCACCCCACCCAACAATTAATTATTACCTCAATCTCACTCAGACGTGGATCACTACATCCAAATCTGGATGTTCAACCATCTTGTGCGCTTGTTCTTCATTATTGAGGATTTAATAGTTCTTAGATCAATGCTCATGCTCTGTCACAGAAATTATTTGTCTACGAACATCTATTGAATGTACATCAGGATGTACATCAGGAGCCCGTGATTCCTGGGCAGATCAATTATTGTAAATTTTTACTTCCGCCCTACCTGTAACCAATGCTGCCCTACCTCAAATTCGACTCTAGCGACAGCCCTGGGCGTGGTTTGCAACAGTACTTATAATTCACTTCTTCGATAAATAAAAGTTACAGGTTTATATTGCTTAGTTTTTTTAGTGTTTACACATATTTTTCGATTTTTTTTTGTTTCATCTTAATAGACGTAGTCGTAAGCGTACATTTTCATTCAAATAAACTTTGATACAAACCTGTGTTAATGGTTTATTATATATATGGAAGGTCATAGCATCAGATTTTTGTGTAAGTTATAAAGGTGCCAACTAACTTTGGCAGCTAACAATATTCTAGTTATCATGATCTTCATTCCTGAGAAATCATCCCATATGACGAAGTCGTGCGGAATACGAAATTATTTGTGATGTAATTTAAATATACTTGTGATAAAATCATCTATCCTTAGAATATAACGGAATCATTCACTTTGGTCAAACAAAAATGTAATCATCCTAACGAAATAATTTGATTCCTCAGCTAATTACACGGCATATCTGCAGATACAAATGAAAGAAAAAAGTTTATCCACTGCTGCAGTGAATAGAGTCTTTGCGATTCCTGAAATAAAAATAATAATTAAAAAATAATTTTTCGTTTGAAACATACAATCACCTCAAACTGTTAAAAATTATGCGGCAAAGCTAAAACGTTTTCAAATTGAAACGCAACAATTTAGCTTTGCGTAAAAACGTTAAAAATGAAGATTTTGATTTCATTTTTACAATTCCAAAAACATTCTGCAATTTCAAATCAATGTAATTAAATTGTTGCTCTTTCGAAAAGAACCCGAAAGGGATGAAACTGTTTCAAATCAACATGTTATTCCCATGTAGTTATGCATAGCCTCGTTTGGTCGCTATTATCGCCATATCCCAATAATGCAGGACTAATTAACAACCGTAATGTTCAAAAAGGTTAACACAATTTAAAAACGGTTGTTCAATAATTAAGCTTTGGAAGTCGATGGTTCGTTTTGGATCAACTATTCGGACGTTTCGGAACAAAGCGCTATAATAAGCCATTGTAACTTAGTTTCGTCAAGTCACTGGTAATCTTACTTCTACTTTCTTGAATATAAACCATCGAGGCGTTGACAGATCGTAATGTTTCCATGTTTGAAATTTAATCAACGAAACTCCAATGATAAAATATAGTCTATATACTTTATACATTTCATTATCGTCACTTTGTTGATGTTTTTATAACTACTAGATTGATGGACTTTTATGGAATTTTAGTCTGTTTTGTCTTCACTGTCACCATGGACCACAGCCCAACTTGAGCCTCGGCATACCATAAGTGAACCGTCCAGCGGTCTCGATCGATTGACCGTGTCCTCCGATTGGCGATTCGTTACCCACGGCAATCAAGCCTGACCAACAGTTTCTGGACTTTCCCTATGATCTTCATTTCTCAGGATTACCTTTCTAGGTATCTGCTTGTCAATCAACCGCTGCACCTGGCTAGTGTTTTGAAGCTTTCACGATTTTGCAATCTTGTTGACCTGTAGCATGTCGAACTGTTCGTACATCTTGGGGTTGTGGTTTATTCGCAAGTAATCTCTTTCACGTTTCGCTCCTATAATGAAGACTAAGAATAGATTTTCGAGTGCAATTACTTCAACTGATCAGCTGTCGGCTTTCACTAGTTTTATGCTCTACCAAATTGTGAACATTGTTCACATTCTTCGACCATTTAAATACATATGAGCAGGTTTGGTGTCCTTTTTTTAATTTATACCATAAAAGAAGGCTGTGTTTGTACTTAGTTGGTAACTGCACTTAATTTCAGCAGATGTAGTGGTCTTTGAGCGTATATCCATCTGCGCAGGCTGCAATTTGCGTCGATTTATAGAGCGGTGTCTCTTGTACCAAGAGCGTTTCCTTATAACAAATACTAGAACTGGATTAAGTGGGGCAACCCAACATTCTTCTCCAGTTTCAACTTTTTGGCAGTCATCAATGAGCGAGTTGTTTGTCCGGATTGGGGATGTTGTCAGTGTTAACAGTATCTTCATTTTAACTGAACAATGCTGTTTGGATAAAAACCAAGTATAATTTGAACATTATATTCCGCCCAATGGGGCAGCTTTAAATGTAACACTAGTGGAACAGTACATACCGGCGGGAAAGTGTGAAAATTTGGAAAAACTATAAGTTGATTAACTGTGAACAGTTCATCAGAGGTTGATACTCGAGCTATAAACCTACATTAATATTCCCGTTTGTTCTCTTCATAAACGGTAATGTTCTAGCAAGCGAGTAAACAATTTGTGTCTTATTTGTGGATAGACATTATAAAGATTCGGAACCACTACTGTGGCATGAGCTGGTCATCTCGGATGTATTGGATCAGTTCATGGCTGGCGTTTTGACTACTGCTTCCTCCATATTGTACTAGTTCATTTCAGTAAGTAAAATTTTTTTTTCTTCATAATTTTTCCGGCTTTTGGTGGCGGAAGTCACTTCTTACTGTGTTGTTGATGCTTGTTGTTTAGAGGCGTTGCGTTATTAGGCTAGTAGTTATGTTGAACGTGGAGTCGTCATAGAAGATGCATAACATAGTTCTTGGCTCACATCCATGCCTCAAACTTTTCACTAATCTATTTACTTTTCTTTCATATTTTTATCTCATTAGCTTTTTCGGAGGATCTTGCACATATCACAAATCATTTTCATTCGCACTTCGTCATCCAAGCTTTTGACCTTTCAAAGCAATGAATCATCATAATTTTATGATATGTTATGAATTATGTATGATATCCAACAAATGAATCAATTGTCTTGTCCCAACTAAATTTTCGGGTCTCTAATGTCAGATTTTCTTTGGTTTAAATCAGGTTGAATGCGTAAGCTTTCAGATTTAGCTATGTATAAATTCGGGAAGTGAGAAGAGAAAATGTATTGTTAGAATCTGTTGGCTGGATCCATCAAACCGCAAAATAGATAACAGTAACGGTAATCGCATTACCTTCGCAATACATCTAAACACTTCGCATCATCCGCATGGCCGGAATCGATAAGCAAAGACCCCCACTTCCACATGTGAATGTAATTTTTAATTCTAAGTCACGCGTGTTTTCTTTACACTCACTAGGAAGCTTTTCCCGCTTGCGCACTGGTTATTGAAGTGCATTATCAAGATTTCCTGTTTCTGAATCCTAGACGTTGAGCTACGAATATGGTTATTTTGAGAATCTTTCAAAATCGAACTTTTCTCTAACCTTTAGACAAGTAAACGGTTTCGTATTCTTTAATATAAGTAAATTATCCTTCGAAATAAATCAACGTGTCAATCCTTAAGAATATGTAATCGTATAAAACGGGCTAGTTACGTGGATTTCTCAAAACTATTATTACGGCCCTGATAAAGCTAAAACAAACTTAGGAGTTGAATCCTTGTAACTGATCAGGAGAAACTTTTCAGATGACTGTGCCACAGCTTTACCTTCATGCTTCGCAAATAACATTTGTTTTAAATGTGGGATACTGAAAATATAGCTGTGTAAACTAAATACACAAACTGAGTGTTCAAAAGTTCACACAAATATTATCCTTAAAACAAACTTTTTATGCAATGACTTTTGATTGATATTCTCCCAAATGCATTAGTATTTTTCCTTACAAAACTATCCACAGATATGTAAAGAAGGTGCGGTACGTTGCGCACTAGCACTCTCTAAAAATATGAACCTAAGATACATCCCAAAAACAGAAACAATGAAGATCTCTGAGTTGATACAGTTTAATTTTCTCTCTATCATGAATGAGTTCATTTTGTTCGCTTCTTAGGGTTTCATTTCTTTCCATTAATGGTTGGCATGAACTTTTAGTGGATCTGGAGTATTCTTCCTCTAAAAAGTCTCGAATTTTTACATTAACTTCCCATCACTCGTATGACCCCGCAAGCTCACGAGACTTCCGTCATCTATTTCAATCCACCTTTTGTGCTTCCCAGGCAATACCAACGTATTTGTAAAGGGAAATCTCCCCATTGGCCTATATTATGTTCAGTGTCCGATCACGATCAGCAATCAAGTCGGTTTTGTCATGAGAGTCGAATGTTCGTTGACGAATATTATTAAACGATTACATAATAATCGGTCAGTTGCTTTTGAAATGTTGATAACAATGCAATTGGGCGGTTTTTAGGATCTGTGGGAGTTGCGTGAATTTTGCTCGGCGTTATAATTGCCAAGACATTCCTTGAACATTATACGTCGATTTACAAATTTTACAAGTGCTTAATTAATTCAATTTCTTCTCATTTACATCATCGTTATGAAGTCGTGTTACTTTCTTTTCTATTATCCTTTCTATTTCAGATCTCTTATTTGGACATATATGACAGCAAGATATCGCCTAAGTACATTAGTAGATTTTGTAACCGGGGTTGAACATCGCACTCCCAAGCTAATATCTCCAATAGATGCAGAGTAGTCGTGGAAAGCATTCAATCTTTTAAACGCATCGTAATAAATCTTATACGTAGCGCAATGTTTATTATCTATCTGTTATTGCTGATTTTGGTAACTAATTTCCATGTCTAATGGACATTATTTCGTTCAGACACTATCTTCGCTCCTACGCACTTTTCCTGTTTTCGTCCTTCGCGAAATTTTAATGTCTTTATTCTCCTTGTACATACGATGCATGTCCTAAGATTTGATAATTGGAGCAATATTGGAAGGTGGCAGATATATACTTGGGTAAATTTTAGACTAATAGATGGGTAGATCAATAAATAACTTAAAGAAATTTGGCAAAATACTGTTATCAGTAGGGATAACGCTTTGTTATACATAATTTTATTCACGTTAATTGATTGTGATTGACAATAAGTTTTATTTTTTTTCTTCTTGACGAGAAAGTTCTTGTAAATGCTCAATCTTTGTGCTTACCTGACGATATGTATCCTCAATAGTTGGAATATAACTTTCGCGAAACGTTCCTTTAATGAATCGTAATACAAGGGAACTTTTACCTACTCCTCCAGCACCAAAAACGACCACTCTATAATCATTGCTTTGCTCTGGCATACCGTAGTAATCACTAATACTGCTATAGACTAATTTCTAAACGTTATTTACGAAATAAAAGGGAATGGGTAGTTTCTTCCTGGAGAAAATTGTTCGTACATGGAAAATACATTAATCATGCAATTACAAATTCTGGAACAGAATACAGCGCAATAAGGTCGACTTCTGATTTAAAACATTCACTCTCCCAACACACTACGCATGTGAAAGCAACAATTCCAATTCCGCACAATTCTTAACTACATGTTAATACCGACTATGTAAACACGATCGAACTGATTTCATTCACTAGCAGTAGCGGGTGCTTGAAATCACAAACAGCCAGGAGAAACAAAAACATTGAAATAATTGACATCAAACATTTTCAGGTGTACTCGCCATAACTCACATTATTGTAGATCTATACGACCCGTAACCGAACTCTCATTACAAAAGGCCTTCGAATAAACGTCTATGATAGTGTGTGCTGATTGCTAATGGGCGAGGGTAGGATCAACCTGGTAATTGTCATTAATTACGTAACATTATGGCATGACAGGCATGAATGCGCACTTCTTTTTAAATGACCCCCTTTTTCCTTTATTACAACTCTGGGTCTATCTAAATGGACACCTTATGAATGTACGAAACGTTTATAAAGTTCGGGAATATCACGAAATAGGTTCACACATTTGTCGGCAAAAAATTTCATTTAATGAAGCAAATGAAATCTACCCCTTACTAAAAGGGGTAGCAAAAAGTGCAACCCCTTACTAAAACAAAAGCCAGCAAGCACTGAAAAAGATACAGCTAAACAAAGTATTGCAAGTGAAGATATAATCGCGAAAATGTTTTCTATATAGATCCTTTTCATAGGTGCACGCAATTGCTTTCCTATAGCAAAAGCGAGCACCATTTTTTTGCAAAAAAGAAATTGAATCAAATTGTGAAAAAACTAAACACACAACTTGATTTTTGAACCTAAAGATTGCAGTGGAGAGTCACACATCGTTAATTCTAACACGGAAAAGGCAAGAATATTTATTGGTATAATAGAAGGCTTTTGCCTTTCTCATAGAATAAATAAATTTCACTTGAAAGAAAAATGTCAGCAAAAACAATAATTTTTCCTTTCCTTTAATAGAACCTCTACTTTGTTAACCAACAATATGTCAAAATATGAAACTGCTTTGCTGTTAATCGTAATACAGTGCGGGAACCTACACAAACTGTAGGTTTTTTTTTTTAATTTTAAAAATCCATTTTTTTTAATATTATTAGCAAATGTATTGAGGCATAAGCTAATTTAAGTATTCACAAAACTGAAATGATTATTTTATAGCTCTTGTGGAGCTAATGCAATGGGGAGTCACTTGCAAACTACTACAATTCTATCTATACACCCTGTGGTGGGCGTCACAAGGTAGTGACAAATTGCAATAATTTCTTACACAATGGTTGCGACTTTGATGAAATAATATGAAGTGGAGAACTCAACAGGAGACGTACGTGCTTCGGTGGCAACACTATAAGCACTAACGAATTTTAACTCTTCGTTCGGCAGTGTCGGAAAATCATACAAGGTTATTTTGATCTGCAAGGCATTAAGGCCAGCCGGCTGCAATAGCTCCTCGGAAGACTAAACTATTCTAAAATTTAACCTAAATTAATTTAACCCTTTTTTGAGTGACGACGTACCCGAGTAACTTTTGCAGTTTCAACATTAAGAAATGAAATAGTTAATCGGCCTGCTAAGCGGCTGTGCAATCCTAACTATCTGTTGAATTACTGTTTTGAAAAATTAAAATTTATTACACTTTGTAAAGTTACTCATATTTAAAACCGCAATTTGACAACTAATGTCTGAAAATAATATTGCACCGTATTGCAATTCTTTTCAATGGATTCCACTGCTTTTAGTTTCTTAGGTAATGTTTCGTGTGTAATCTTTTATGACAATACAAGTTTTTCCTCCGTACGAATGCGAATCCTCATTAAGTATTTTCTCTAATTCGTCATTTTCAAATTGTTCATTTCTGCCCGGAGAGATCTTTACCACCAATATGAAGACCAATACTTTTTACTTGAGAACTCAGCTACATGAATCTCAGAACGTGCTGAAAATGGCTGAGTATAGCCGAAATGCGTATTCCAACATAAAAGCAAGATCCGGCGAACCTAAGCAACAACTACCAAACCTAACCTAAGCAACACTTCGACCAAACGTAAAAAATAAATATAAATACTAAAGATTCAAAGAGTACTTTTACAGTATATCGACATTCGGATTATAAGTGATTATTATACACTTATACAATGCATGCGAATACACGTATTCGATTCGCGAGTAGTTCCGAGTAGTTCCTTGCAGTTGCAGTCGCAAACAGCAAAGCCGTTTCCGCTGTTTGCGTGAGCTTTTATGTTCCTTGTGGCACAGAACTTTTCAGCCTTTGACCTACCAATTTAACCAGAATGAATCTATCGGACAAGAACGTATAATGAAATGTTCCCCTGTAGAAATAAAATATCAGAAATGTATGTTGTACCAAAATAAAGGCAAAACAAAATTTTTTTTTCTTGAACGTTGGGAAACACAGGTGAACTGAAACTCGTGCATTATTACGTGTAAGCTGTTTATCTGTGTTAAAAGAGTTAAAGAATAAGAACAAATAAAAATTCGAAACTTTCATTCAAATTTCGTTAGGTGAAGCAAACATTCAACGATAGATTCGATTCGCCAACTGTGGTCGACAAGCACTAAATCAACCAATTAAAGGTCCCATTAAGAATATTCGAGGTTCCCTAAGTTCCTTTGAAATGTTGAAAATTGGTAGCTTTGCCGATCTGCGTCATATAATTTCGAAATCCGAGCAGCGATGAACAGCCTGCCTCAATAGAGTCAGACAAGCGTTTACTAGGTGACCTTTCTGGCCTCATCCCTTCAGTTCTCCAAAGGAATACCTTTTTGCGTATCCAGTTATCGCCCATTGCAGCTTCTGCAGTCTTAGCTTGACTTAAACTGCTTTGCATATTGCTTGATGTGACTTGTATAATAGATTGGTTCTTGCATCGGTAGGTATCCCACCGGGTGGGCAGATTTGTTTGAAAGCAACCCTCTCCCTATTGCTGGGTTAATGATTCGACTCTATTAATAAAAACGGGCTTTGTCAATCCCGTGGTGGTGAGTTCAAAGGATAGTTGCCAAGCTCGCTATGATGCCACTGTACGGCGTATCCCCGCGACTCGGTTAGTGAGCCTAAGTACTAGAGGTATATTAAAGTACCACGCGAAATTGACAAGTCCCCATCTTCAAATGGATCAGTTGATTGGTGACAACACTGCGGGGAGTATCGTGGTAGCTGTAGTACATATTATTGTAAGTGGCGTTGTCCGTAATCAACGTTAGGAATAGCTAGGTTCCGCATCTACCACATATATCATATGAACAATTGGAGAATCCTGTTTCTAACTGGTATTGCACGATCCCACATGAAAAGGGTCTAAATAAATATGCGGAAATTCGGCTGATATAATTTTGAATCTTTAAGGCCACATAAGGACAAAAGAAGTTTGCTTCGTAGTTGGAGTGCCTGGGATACATTGTTTACCCATAGGGCATAACCTTCATAAATACAACACTTCATCGGGACTTTCATAATGAATAAACAAATCTAATACATTTTGCACTAATAAATAAATAAAACTCCATTGAGTTTACTCAATTTAAAACTTACTGTGTTAAACTCCATTGAGTTTAACATACGAGTAGAGCAGTTAGATCAAGTTGCAAAAATGCTCGTACGTATCCGTGCACCCAAACATGTAGCCTTTCGGAAGTACTGTGCGTTTAACAATGTAGTAGTCCGTGGATCGGACAAGCTCCTGATATAACATGCTTCCAATAAATGCAGATGCGATTGAAAGCAAACATGAACTCTTGGATTACGCCGGGAAAGCGAAGGGAGGTAATCGCCCCTAAATGCTCATTCGTATGATTTCGTTCCTAAGTCTCATCTTGGTTCGGATGAAAAATGAGCCCACGCTGACTCAGGTTAGGGTGTTCAGTGCAATGTGGTATGACCGCAAGGCTCAGGTACTCGAGCGCACAGGTTCGTGTATGTTAATCTCCCAGCATTGTGCAATGACTTTCTCGACGGTATATAATTGGTCTATCATCAACCTTGATACTGTCCAGTAATAATGTTGGCTCATGATCTGATGTTATTTTCCAAGATTTTCGAAAATATTTTGTACGGCGTACAAGGTAGTGATATGCATCTATAGTTTACGCACTGTATGTTGTCACCTTTTTTCTGAATCGGGAATATAATTAATTAGCTCGACTCGTTCGATATATGTTCTTGTTGCCAAATGTGCTATCGTGGATGGGGGATCTCTTTTCTACCGATTCGTTCTTCTCCCTTCCTTCCCGTTAGAGAAGAGATTCCCATACTCCGAAGGCACCTGTAGGCGTAGGAACAAGAGGTCTAGCCCGAAGTAATGTGTCAAATGGTTCCCGGCTAGGTTCTCAGGTTAACAGGGGAGGTGTTTAGTGAGTAGTGAAAAAGCAATTGAGCGCCTGGGAGTTCCACACTCAGAGCGTAAACAGCCTTCACCTTCCTACAACAAAAAAAACGTGCTGGATGATTTTGTGTGCAAGGAGTTTCTTGCAAAATGAGGCCCATCTTTCCTTAACCCAGTTTTCATGACGCTGCCGATGTCATCACGGCAGATTATGGTCGCGAGCTGATGACAACGATCATGATGACATGGCTTCAAACTTCATTACTTTTATGCATGTATTTGTTATGTTCCTCGCTAGACTTATATCGATGCTCCTCAATTGGTCGAAAAAGTATTTTCTTATCTAAGTGAGAATTATCTAATTCTAATTATCTTCTGCAATTTGCTACTAAAATACTCTTCTCTCTACGTCCTGGTTTTCCTACTGGAATCCTTTTCGTACGCCTGATTCGTTTTATCGATCACATTCTGGCAATGGTCATCGAACCATTCACTTCTTTTACGCCGGGCTTTTGCGCTATCTCTTCCACCCATATTTCGATGCTTGTTTTCAGCAAGGATCCTGATTTTCTGATTGGATGGAGCTGGCTAGTTATTGTGGCACTCATTGAAATTTTTGGCAACAGACGCCTTTTGGAGCCTTTCGATGTCGAACTTTTGTAGAGGGCTGGTCTTCGTCAGATACGCCTTTGCGATGCGATAACGACATATTAGTTTAATCAAGCAGTGATCCGAGTTACATTTGGCTCGTCGGTATGTGCGAACCTCAAGTATGCTCGAGGCCCAACGTTTTTGAATCAGAGCATGGTCGAACTGATTTTGTGTGTTACCAGTGATATACAGGTGATTTTAGGTATGCGTCGATGTGGGAAGTATGTCGAACGTATGACTAAGTTGACATGCAAAGTCAATTAGGCGCTGTCCATTGTCGTTTGTTTCATCGAGGAGTCTACATCCCTTAATCGTTCCCCAATGAGATAGTTCATTGCCTAGTTAAGCGTTGAAATAAGACAGAATTGTTTTTGTGTAGTTTGAAGGCAATGAGTCAACTCGTCTTTTCAGATGATTGTAGAACGTTTCTTTGGTTTCTCAACAGGAGTATTCCTGAAAGTTAGTCTTCTTTGGGAACGCCACCCCCACGTACTCACGGAAACGGAGGACTACACGAAATATGACCCTGAACTACATTTGCATTACGATTCGATTGGTTAACTGAAATTTGCGTTTTGGATTGACGGGTACTATGTTTTGAACATCGAAGGCACTGAAATGTTGATCAGTTTTCTGATCTTGCATATAATTATATCATATATTTAACATGAGGGCAGACTGTCGTTAGAAAATTGATTCACCCGATTGTCCGAATTTCAAAAGGGATGTCAACTGAAGGCAGAAAATTGCCTAAAATGAACTGAAAACGTACAAACCACAAACGATATACAATGGCATGTATTCACTCACATTGAGAAAACTGAAATGTGGTCATTTCCCGTCATAATAGTAATTAATAATTTCCAATTGTTGGTTCGGATGTTTGCAACCTTCTAAAAAATTAAAAAAATTCTTGTTAGATTCCATTTTTAGGTTGATATTTTTATTTTGCAACAGACAGCTGTTTCGAGGCCGATATGGTCCCTTCTTTTCTATTAGACTAATAGACATAACACTGAAGAAGGGACCATATCGGCCTCGAAACAGCTGTCTGTTGCAAAATAAAAATATCAACCTAAAAATGGAATCTAACAAGAATTTTTTTAAGTAATTAATAACTTTATCAAATTAGAAGTGAAACCATATGAATTTAGGTACATTTAAGTTAATTCTTGGCTAATAAATGTACAAAAAGGTTCTTATCAAGGTGTTTTGTAAAAATATCAGAGAAGAATATGATACATATTAAAAACAATAGGTCAAACAATAACATTAACAACGCCATAAAGGATATGAAGAGGATGGTAAGCCATCAGTCAAAGGAACTACATAGAAACAAATTGAAAGAGAGAAAAATATTACTGATTATTTCTTCATAGGGATGTTGTGGAAGAGTGGAAATGAGATACATCGCAATTATGAAGACGATGTAATTTATGATTGCATTTATAGAAAGAAAATTAATTTCGGAGTTTTCGTAACAAAAACAGATATAGCGTATGGATATGCAAATTGTGAAGATAAATTGAACATGCAGAAAAATATGATGAGTACTTACATGAAACGGATATATTTTGGGAGGAAAAAAGAAAGACGAGGAAGAACTTTATTTCGATTTTACAGGTGCTTATTGACTTTTTAATATGAAAGTAAATTCGAAATGAAAATAAATTCGAAAATACAAACTTTGCACTACGAAAATTGGGCCAGAAGACTTGTTGGCACTACCTCAAAAATGAGAAGTTTTCAGGATCACGCTTGGCCTTGATACGTTTCCTAAAGGGATCTATCACAACAATGTGGGCTGATACTGCAATATCCGAAACACTAATTCAAATATCAATGTCACCATTGGAACTCGAACCGGGTGTTTGTTGCACCGAAGTTGAATATCCCACCTGTCACATAACTCGGAGTTCGAAGAATTAAACGTGAATCACCTTTGCTTTTCTGGCTCTGAGGAGTAGGTAATGGAGGTGCAGATGAAATTGTAGCTGTCTGCTCAAATGCTTCGAAGCCACGCGACTTAATTCTAATTCTCAAAAGGATCTCACTGACGACGAGAATTCTCGAAAGAAGATTACAGAAAGATTTTTTCTCGGAGGAAGCGTATTTCAAAATCAAAGGAAACATGAACAAGCGAAAGGGCATTGGGTGACAATAAAGATAGAAAGCAGGTAACTGCAGTGGTGATGGCTACAGAAATATGTTTAAGTATGGTGAAAACTTAAAAACTTTGAAGTTTTGATTCAAAGAGACGGTACAACTTGCATCACATCTCGAAAAAATGATTAGCAGCAGTAATAGTTCTTTATTGGGAATTTGTAATTCCACAATATAATTAACTTATGCCATTAAACAGCTATTCATATGTTAAACTTCTAAGGTTTCAAATGCGGACTATGTCGTATACATATATAACTATACTATGTATAAATACAAATACAGTGGCTTAAAAATGAGTATGGTAAATTCTAACCAAAAACTAAATTAACTTATCTATCCATAACCTTTTCTGACACCTAATCTAATTGAATAAATAAATAAACCAATAACAGTATGTAATGGATTTAGAATCCCAGGTCGTCACGGCGACGACTCGGGATGAAAGTCGGCCTCGCACCGACAATTGGACGTGCAGTCCTGGAGACGTGGCAACGAGTCGTACCCCGTGGGTCAACAACTCGGCCACTCGGAAGTTCCCTCGCGTGGTGGCTGCTGGCTAGCTAGCTCAGTGCGGCGAGGATTGCGGACGTGGGTCGGACCCAAGTGAACTTCCGCTCTTGGTTCCATTTGAACCAGCCACCGAAAAGCCCGATTTACTACGCGACGTTTCTAAACAAATTACGTTACTTTACTCGAATTTTTTACTAGCAAGATACAATCAAAGAATCAAACTCCCCGACTAACGCGCATTCGCGAACCGATATACCGCGGTGCCTAAAAACAAACTACTTTAATTTTGCGACCGTAAAACACGCGAACCCGAAAATACCGAACTAGTAGTCCGCGACACGACTACAAATTATTACCGGAACAAAATTACAGCACCGCGGAACCCGAGCGACGAAACACATTGTTGACCCTACATCATCCTGCACTTACCTTCGCGCCATTTCCACCTGAAAGAAAAGGTTGTTGGAAGGAAAGAATGTGGTTTTTCTTTTAGCACTTCATTTTAATTCTGGTTCTTAAAAATTTATGAAAAATTTTAACGCTTTATAGGTCAAATCACACAAGTCAGACAAACGTACCAGAATCGCGCTATATTAAGTCCACTGTTGATTAAATCAAATTAAAAGAAAGCACGATAGTGAAGCAGAAACATCGAAATACTATTATATGTGTACACATACTTGCTTAACCTACTTCAAAAAAATTATTCTTAATCCTTCATTGGGTTTATAACAAACTTTTGAATTGCACATTATTCTTACACAAATGAATATTTCTTTTCCACTATCAATATAAATATTCAAAAATTTTTACAAGTTCTTAAATTGATTCTCATTGATGTGTCGAAATCTCCAATGAGTTCAAATCAAAGAGGAAGCGATCCATTTTAAATTTAAAATATTTTACAATCAAATATATTTTTAACTGCTTAACTCTACTTTTTCCAATATTTTTTTTTTCTCTCTTTTACGAAAGTGCTTATTCTGATGATGTTAAAATGAATGATCGTCATAAATTTATTTTTTTTTTTTTTTTCATTTGTAAAATGAGATCAAAATTTTTCTAAATGTGTTTTTTCTTCATTATTTTTTTCAATACAGTTATATATGGCATGCAGTTGATCTAAAATAAAATCTCTTTTAATATTTTATTACGCTTATGCTTAGAACAAAAAACTAAAAAAATCTATGAACGAGAATTATTAAATTCTTAGGATACCGACCTAATAGCATTATGGGGAGAGCCCATTTGCGTGAGCACCTTGTCAAGCCATTGAAGTGGTCCTTGCAAATGAATTTCGATCCAGCATGGTGTCGAGGTTACATCTTGACGATGGTATTCAGCACCCCAACCTTTGACAAAGCTCATACGTATTGTGCACATACGTGTCAGCTCAAAAACAGCTTCAAATCCATGATTAACAGACTGCGATAGTAACTGAGCAAATTCTTGATTGTTGAAAATTTTTAGAGAACAACCTGGTGGAATTTTACACACTGTCGATGGGTGGAAGCCGTGATGATAATTACAATTACGAGACTGCACAAAGATAGCAGAGTCTGATAAACACTCTGCGTATACTTCACCCGCTACATAATATAGATGAACACCTTTATTTCACTGTTATACATGCACACTTGCAGAATCACACAGTAGCTTTTGTTTTTTTTCACTCAATTCAATGCTATTCGGATTTTTTTTTACACCATGCGCGAATCGAGAACCCCCATTCCGGAAAATCGAAAAAGCTGTCTTCCGACCTGAAGTGGTCGCCAGGTCGTAGGTCAGCTGACTTTCGACCTGTCCGCTGAACTTTCGCCTGCGGGAAAAGATGGTGACACCATCTTCAGGTCGGTAGTCACTACAGGGCAGTCTCTACGATGCTGTTTACAGCATGGAGAGACTGAAGGTCTGCCGCTGTGTTATTCGTGCGGAATGTATGCGGAGATAAATTTGAGATAAAAATGAAAGAAAACTTTCCAAGTCAAAGTAAGACAGGGGGACGCGTTCGTTACTGACAAACAAAACAATATTTGATTTGAATTTATAGTTAAGATTAAAGTTGAAATAAGTAAAATTTAACAAATTTAGAACGTTAGAGAAAAGCGGGTACAATGATTTTCTTCTTGCCTTCCAACAAACCAAATTCCAGTCGGAAAGCGAGGCGCTCAGGGGTGCAATACCTAACACAGGACCAGCAGGTGTTTCGTCTCGTACCATCACAAAAGTTTTCGCGTTTTATTAATTTTACTTTACTCTACGAACCGAGGCAAGTGAGTAAACCCGTCAATGACCATGACCAAGCGGACGCATCCGCGATGCACAAGGCATTCAGCGCCGCGTAATTCCAGCGATGGCCGGCTGTCACGACGAATCGACCCACCCCTTA
The DNA here is from genome assembly GCA_954870665.1 of Stratiomys singularior. Classification (NCBI taxonomy): domain Eukaryota; kingdom Metazoa; phylum Arthropoda; class Insecta; order Diptera; family Stratiomyidae; genus Stratiomys; species Stratiomys singularior. The sequence continues at coordinate 67,335,914 of OX940877.1, forward strand.
TCACGCATAAAAAAAAACGAGAGTTCCTCCGATACATAAAAGTAAGGAGGGAGGTTGGTACTTTTGAGAGTCTATCTAGCGGCGTACGACACCACTAGTAGCCGTTCTCATCAAAAGCCCAACCGTCCTTACAGGTCATTCAACCTAGGACAACACGTCGGAGAAACTCTATCGCGTATCAATCAAATAAAAAAAAAAAATAGAGCGGAGAGTGAACGATACGGCTCGCGTGAAGCGACTCATTGGTGTTAGCCACAAATTTTCACAACTCCGTGTGTGGGCGTCCTCATTCGGAGAACATCCGGATCGAATTGATCATGCCAGGTCAGAAACTGACCGAAAACTAACGGTTAGAGGGCCCCACGTTGGGCGCCATTGTAATGGATTTAGAATCCCAGGTCGTCACGGCGACGACTCGGGATGAAAGTCGGCCTCGCACCGACAATTGGACGTGCAGTCCTGGAGACGTGGCAACGAGTCGTACCCCGTGGGTCAACAACTCGGCCACTCGGAAGTTCCCTCGCGTGGTGGCTGCTGGCTAGCTAGCTCAGTGCGGCGAGGATTGCGGACGTGGGTCGGACCCAAGTGAACTTCCGCTCTTGGTTCCATTTGAACCAGCCACCGAAAAGCCCGATTTACTACGCGACGTTTCTAAACAAATTACGTTACTTTACTCGAATTTTTTACTAGCAAGATACAATCAAAGAATCAAACTCCCCGACTAACGCGCATTCGCGAACCGATATACCGCGGTGCCTAAAAACAAACTACTTTAATTTTGCGACCGTAAAACACGCGAACCCGAAAATACCGAACTAGTAGTCCGCGACACGACTACAAATTATTACCGGAACAAAATTACAGCACCGCGGAACCCGAGCGACGAAACACATTGTTGACCCTACATCATCCTGCACTTACCTTCGCGCCATTTCCACCTGAAAGAAAAGGTTGTTGGAAGGAAAGAATGTGGTTTTTCTTTTAGCACTTCATTTTAATTCTGGTTCTTAAAAATTTATGAAAAATTTTAACGCTTTATAGGTCAAATCACACAAGTCAGACAAACGTACCAGAATCGCGCTATATTAAGTCCACTGTTGATTAAATCAAATTAAAAGAAAGCACGATAGTGAAGCAGAAACATCGAAATACTATTATATGTGTACACATACTTGCTTAACCTACTTCAAAAAAATTATTCTTAATCCTTCATTGGGTTTATAACAAACTTTTGAATTGCACATTATTCTTACACAAATGAATATTTCTTTTCCACTATCAATATAAATATTCAAAAATTTTTACAAGTTCTTAAATTGATTCTCATTGATGTGTCGAAATCTCCAATGAGTTCAAATCAAAGAGGAAGCGATCCATTTTAAATTTAAAATATTTTACAATCAAATATATTTTTAACTGCTTAACTCTACTTTTTCCAATATTTTTTTTTTCTCTCTTTTACGAAAGTGCTTATTCTGATGATGTTAAAATGAATGATCGTCATAAATTTATTTTTTTTTTTTTTTTCATTTGTAAAATGAGATCAAAATTTTTCTAAATGTGTTTTTTCTTCATTATTTTTTTCAATACAGTTATATATGGCATGCAGTTGATCTAAAATAAAATCTCTTTTAATATTTTATTACGCTTATGCTTAGAACAAAAAACTAAAAAAATCTATGAACGAGAATTATTAAATTCTTAGGATACCGACCTAATAGCATTATGGGGAGAGCCCATTTGCGTGAGCACCTTGTCAAGCCATTGAAGTGGTCCTTGCAAATGAATTTCGATCCAGCATGGTGTCGAGGTTACATCTTGACGATGGTATTCAGCACCCCAACCTTTGACAAAGCTCATACGTATTGTGCACATACGTGTCAGCTCAAAAACAGCTTCAAATCCATGATTAACAGACTGCGATAGTAACTGAGCAAATTCTTGATTGTTGAAAATTTTTAGAGAACAACCTGGTGGAATTTTACACACTGTCGATGGGTGGAAGCCGTGATGATAATTACAATTACGAGACTGCACAAAGATAGCAGAGTCTGATAAACACTCTGCGTATACTTCACCCGCTACATAATATAGATGAACACCTTTATTTCACTGTTATACATGCACACTTGCAGAATCACACAGTAGCTTTTGTTTTTTTTCACTCAATTCAATGCTATTCGGATTTTTTTTTACACCATGCGCGAATCGAGAACCCCCATTCCGGAAAATCGAAAAAGCTGTCTTCCGACCTGAAGTGGTCGCCAGGTCGTAGGTCAGCTGACTTTCGACCTGTCCGCTGAACTTTCGCCTGCGGGAAAAGATGGTGACACCATCTTCAGGTCGGTAGTCACTACAAGTAACAAAACTTGTGTTCAGCTTAAACCTTATCCTGACAATTATCTTTCTTATATATTTTATTTATGGTATGTATTGGTATGTAAGGTATTGTCGGTCGCATGTTCTCTCCTTAATACAGATCTAGGTGGAGTTATCAAGGAGAGTTGCGCTCAGACCTATATTACTAAACTTAGTATTAACTTATAACTACCTATTTGGCTGCACACTGCAACTAATGCTATTTTCACCTTAAAATTAAGATTGAGCTTCCTTCATATATGTCAAGAGGTCAGCCCCTGTGTGTGTTGGAGCAGTCATTGTGTAGAATCGGGGTTACGTAGTGTAATTTATATCATCCAACCAGTATATTGGTTGGTTATAGGTAGTACTCAAAAACTTCCAATTCTTCAGCTACAACTGAGGATATGTTGAGCCTGGGTGGGAAGGAGTATGCTATAATTGGTCTTATTAATGTTTTTACATATGAACATTGACATTTAGTTGGACGGATTTCAAGGAAAGGAGGGGAGCTATATATGCAGCTGCAGATTTGGCTTTGTTTAAGGCTTATCTAGCGTGTTACGTTTGCGAGGAATGGATTCTCTTTCGGTGTGTACCTGCAAGAGCCTACCTTCTTTCATCGTCAACCGATGTCTTTTACCGCTATCATTACGAAAACATATAAGTTCGTATTCGTACGCGTTGATAGTAAGGCTCGCTCATTGAGATATAGTGCCACTGTGTCGATTGCTCTCTGCAGCTCAGTTTGCGCCTGAGAAAGGGGAGCATGTTCAGCAGTTAAGTGTATGTCGTCAGCACACATGATAGCCTCAATTAGTAGCGATTAGAGGATTATGGGCAACGGAATGTGTTCGTGGTCATATCATATGGGATATCATAGGGAAAGAAGTTAAATAGTGATGGGAAATGGAAGGAACCATGTGGGACCCCGGATAAGATTTGCATAAGTCGGAATGATTCTTGAGCAATGTTAATATGTAAACAGTAATCAAGTAAACACTCTATCATGTAAGAGGCTATTGGACATGAAGCTGAAATTAGTTTGAATATTAGCTATGAATCCACGCCTTTTGCAGATCCTTTTGCAGATGTGTACTTTTTAAGTTGAAGATTGCGTATGACCCTTTTGTAGAGAGCCATAATGGCTTGCTCTGTTGATTTGCTCAGACTTTGCATAGATTTGACAACAAGGATATTGGACGATTAATTTGGATTTCGGCGTTGCATCTAAGTTTGAGGTGGGGATTTGTTTGCTTAATTTCCACGCCTTTCGGAAATACCCGTTGTTTATACAATTATTGCATATTATGGTAAAGATTGGGGAGATAAGAGGGCTACATTTCTTGTGAACTTTATCACGTATGGCATCCAGGCCGTGGGACGTTTTACTGTTTAGTTTAGCATAAATGTTCTCTAATTCGGTTAAGTTAGTGAAGAAATGACCAAAGAATTTGTGGCGTGGTAAAGAGGCTCTATTAATTTCTGAAAAGATTGGGAGGTTGGATCCCTGGTAACCTTCACTGATGTTCCTGACTTCCTTTGTAACCTTTCCGTTCGGGATTTGATTTGAAGAAGTGCGTTCTCGTTATAGGTGAGCGTAGAACGCTTCGCAACGACAAACTTTGTTACCAGGAGAGACAATGGAGACAACGAAAGAGCAGGTTGCGACATTTTTGGAGAGGAGCGTGTAGGTTTAAACATTTAATGATAGAGTTACAAAGAGTTGAGACGTGAAGATTGATTTCTGTGTTGATCAGGATACGGTTATCTGGTAGCTTTGGTAAGGTATGAAGCTTTCCAGCTTATCCCTGAATTCTGACCAATTGGCATAGAAAAATGATCTAAATTGCACGGGACATGATGAAGTGGTTATACTATGTATGTATGGTTATACTATGTAGCCTATAGAGGTCAGAACGTGATGGAAAAGTAAAACATTTATAAGAGCGATACGTTCCTGTTAAAAGGTCATGTGATAAAATAAATTTATCAAGGAAAGAACTGTCCCAGAAGAAGTTGAGACGCCCGCGTTGATGATGACACACGTTACGTCCGGGCCAGAAAAAACCATAGGAACAATGCGCTTCCATTTGTATTCCGTTTAGAGTCTCCCCAGTCCTCATGTCAGGCATTGAAATCACCGCCTAGTAGGGATGAATCGTAAGGGGAAGCAATTGCGAGGATTCTATTCAGTATGTGGGGTTCTAATGGGCCACAGTTGCCAGATAAGTAGAAGGAGCCAACTAGGATTTTAGCATAGAAGCCATTTTGGCGATGTGTTTGGAGGATACAGGATACCTTTTGGTGTTTCAAGCTAATTTGGTGTATTAAAAGGTTGTTTCGGAAAAGGATAGCGGTGGCCCTGCCTTCATCATTGCGAAGTATCATCAGTAATATTCATTGACCCGGACCATGTGCCTCGCTCTAATTATGCTTTCGTTCAGGAGGATGATGTCAGGTCTACAGGCTTTGGATAGGTCACATACATACTTTCTTTTGCCATGGTGGATAAGGGAATTAATGTTAATGTTATTTACCCGCATAGAGATTTAAATAGAATTCAAGAAGTACTTGAATATAACTACAATATTTGAATAATACTGAATATAACTGAATATATAGTAATAACTACTTTGTCTTCCGCGATGGTGAGCAACATAATAGGCCAGAAGTGTTGAATTTTCTTAAAGCCAAGGGTGGCGTACCGAACAGATCCTGCGGTGCTTGCTGTAGGCACTGAATAGGGTTACGCATTGCTCCTGATGACATGGGTTGACTTTGTTTTACAATTTCAGCGAATGATATATTGGAGACTGCAGTGGAGGGTACTGGAGCAGATGGGTAGATGTTTGGTTTGATTCTTGAGTAGGAATCCATGGGTGTGGAGCAAGACTTTCTCGCTTCATGAATTTTTTTAAAGATTGTTTGCTGCTCTGGACAGCCGGAAAAATTCGCTTGATGCCGTTCTGTTTGGCACATGACACAGAATGGGGGAAAGCTAGGTAGTTCGCTTGCCTTCCCCGGGCCGACTTGAGAGCCATGCTCCTTCCCAAATAGCTCTCTAATGAAGCACGTAACGTACTTTCATGAGACGAGAAAAGTCCTCGTGGGAGGAAAGAGTAACTTTCTAAAGAGTTTAAAAAGACTTTGTAGGCCCTTGACCATGCAGTGCTAGGTGCTTTCACGGTTTCGAGCCTTATTTCTGGGCAACGCTCTTTGAGCCAAAATTCGCCCCGACGCCACGGAGCGTGGCTACATACTTCTTCCTTTCCTTGGGGGTAAATGGATATTCCTTCAGCGAGGGCAACTTTATGAGGTTCATGACATAGCCATAAACATTCAAGGTGTCCGTTATGACTTTAAATTTTATCTCACTAATCCGGGTCACCCTATACTGTGTGCCCGGATTCTATGTATATTTCGTCTATGTTTTTGTCAATTATTGCCTTAAGTTCTTGGTGTAAGTTCTTCAATAACTATAGGGGAATAAAATCTTTTTGTTTTGTCTTTCAATAGAAGTTTTCGGAGCGTCGCTTGACAACAAGACGTGGAAAGGATTGGGGTTCTTTGGGGGTACATTGGAAAAATGCTCAGGGGCTTTCCTTTTGAATCCCAACCTTCCTTTTGCTACGTTGAATTCGTCAGCTTCCTTATTTACTAGCGTTATATCTGCTTCAAAACTTTAAAGCTGTTCCTACTGAGTCTACATCACTGCTACGCCGCTTATTTCCTTACGAGCCGCCTTCGCTTTTGGGACTTCGTTAATTTTCATTTCAGCTCTATCTTTCAGATCTATTTCAACAAAATGATAATGCATCTGGTCAGCAAAAATTTGGGATCTTACATCCTTTGACTTTTTCTAATGGAGGTCTTGAAATCTTTGGTCTCCGAGAATAAGCCTAAAATTATTCGCGATTCCTAACATGTTTAAGAAAGAACAGGAAAATCTGGCATCAGGACTGAATCCAGCCAAAACAAGCTGATCACTTTGCAACGGCATTACTTTCGGAACTTAATGCAATCGTTCATGTTCTTTAAAATAATAAGTATCTTTGGTAGCTCTTATTTTCTGTCAAATTTTTGCCTTGCCTTCCCTGGACATGGTAGTCCCTTTTTTAACAATAAACAAATTTTTCCATTCGTCCTTGCTGATAGTTCTTTGCGCAAATTCAATTTAATTTAAATTTTAGCGCGCACTACGAGGCATTTCAACCTCAGCAGTCAATTACTTGAACGCTTTTATAAGCGCAAATAATGTCACCCACTATTGTTTTAAACATAAATTCTGACCCCTTTAATTTCGACTTCGTGGCATATGTTAGATATCAAAAATATTAACCTTTAAAAACGTTTCGAACGCGCTACAGATTCTTTCACTCAAAACTCAAAAGTGAAACAAGGATGGGAAAAAAATGAAATCAAACGGAACCACATGTACGAAATGGTATAACTTCCTTACTTTCATTTCCATTCTTTCTCTCCATTCAACTTTCGCCAACTTTTTGTCCTTTGATCAGGAAACAGGACACACGTTATCCTTCACGTAATCTTTTGTGTGCTCGCACATTACTGTTGCGCAATTTATCAAGCTGCCGCAGGTTCACAGTTGTTCATACGAACGACGCGTGTAGGAACTTCCTCTCGAAATTACTTAAAAAATCACGCATCTGATGAGGTGGGATATCAGCACATTTCACTTTCACAATGAAGGTGAAATCAATCGTTCCAAAACCGACAAGGTGATCCAGGCTCAGCCAAATACCACCGTACATTGTGATGTGTGCCACAGACATATGTTCTGCAATGCGATCTTGTTAATACAATTCCGACTGCGATCTCGTTAATACGCGTATAATTAACGAGACGCGTGCGTAGCCGCCGCATCCAGCCCACGATAAAAGACATATCTTATTTTCTCTTGAAATCGGACCCTAGGGGAATCCTGAAAATGTTTCCGCTTTCGCTGGATGGAATTTACAGTTAACTACGTACAATCGATGAAAGTTCTACTTGTCAGAAACAAGAGGACTCAATTTTCCGATACCCGAAATGTGGTGCATTGAAATTTGCATTGGAATTCGGTGCAATTTTTATCTTTTTACACTTGTTGAAACAGTGACGAGTGCACTAATGTTCGTAAAAATACTTCTCACGAATTTCAAGACCAACTCTCAAACACGCCGTGGAAAAAAACAACAGGTTTTCGCGCGGCGCTTTGTTCATTGGAATCTATTTTAACATATTAAAATAAAGGCTAATGAGATTAAAAGATTTGTGGTAAGAGCAACTGCAGTTCATTTATCTATTTTGCAATTCGACTATAGCAGTCGCGAATGGTTATTGCTAAGTGTGTTGAAAGTCTCGAAACAAAACTAACCAACTGTTGGTTTTCACCTGTTTCACTTAAACTGCACGTTTTTATAACAATATTTCACCAAATTTACCAAAAAATTGACTTTCTTTTGTTCGGCTTTATTCGGTTGGATGTTAACTCCTGAAGTTACCACTTAAGACATAGAATGTATCCATGTAAGATGGAAAAAAAACCTATAGGTCTTAAGATAATAGCGAATCATCTTTGTAATGTGGTTTAAAGTATGCATGATTAATAATTATATTCCAAAAACTATTTCAAGGAAGATTTCCGTGTGCAATCACAGATTATATGTTATTCTCTGGGTCCTCCAAAGGATAAAATATTTCTTATAAAGTACGAAGCTTAGATCCTCTTGAATATCGTCATGCTTCTTCATGCTAGTCATCAATCAATACCAAGATCATTAAATGTGAAATGTTCCGCGTTATATTGTGTTGGAACGATCCTTACACAATAAATAATAAACCTTGACAAATTTCTACTAATCAGATGTTTCGACTCGGCATTTTTGATTTATGGACATCCTTTTTAACCTTGTTGACTAATGTTATAAATACTTCTCTTAAAAGTAGAGTTCTGGAATTGTATTCATTTCTGCTCTAGTTGTTCATCTTTACCTTATCTGGTCTGCTTCAATAGGAAGAGTATATTTTTTTGCGTGCTCTAAATCTTTGGTACATTCTATATAAATATTGAACTTATTAATAGTATACATGTCCTTTTTAATCGATTAGAAAGGGGCTACAACGGGAATATCCAAAAACTGGCTGATATGATGTTACAGGACTGGAATGTCTGTAATAAAAAAAAATTATTGTTATCAAAATAAACGTGATCCGTTTTAGCTCGTAACAGGAACTTGGTACACAATATGTGTAATCGGTTTATCAAAGTAAGCCTGGCCCAAAAATGTTGAGTCGAGAAATATGCTTTTTTAATTTTTAAAATATAAGTTTTTCCTAATGTTGGACGCCGCTGGGAAAGTGCTTGAGAGGCCCATCAGAGAGAGACTTGGGTTGGCTATCTGAGCCGCTGGGGATCTATCTCTTCAGCAGTACGGCTTCAGGGCTGGCTGATCCACGATCGGTGCAATAACAGAGGTGGTAACTTCGGGCAGGAGCGGGCAGAAGCTCACAATCACCACTTGAGGCGAATGGAATAAATATACTGCTCAGAATAATCGACCTGAGGAATGCCTTCACTTCTGCTAAATGGACGGATATTTTTGGACGGAGTCGTACCGAAGGCATCTTGCACAGGTACAGAGGCGAGGAGCTCTGTGAATTGCAGCTGCAGCTGCACTGCCTCTGAACCGGCAGTTTTGGTTATCTCGAGATGGGTCCCTCTTATGCTACTTGTATGCTACGTAGCTAAACGCAAACTCAAGGAAGAACAGCAACCGTAGCCTTGTTGAGCATATAGTCACTCTCAAAATTAGAAACATAGACGGTTTTACGAGCATGTCCGTTAAAAAAGGTTTCCATATATTCAGCGAGATGAAAGTTTAGACGAAAGACGAAAGAGTTTAGACGGTAGACGAAACTTTACAGTCGGAGGCAACGCATGGCCGTGGTCAATACCACAGAAAGGGAAGCAAATTGTCTAATAAGTACCAATAAGTAGAGTTGCGTAGACTAGAGTATAGAGAAATAGTTGAGTATTTCAAGTTGCTCGAACAAGGGCATACCGCATGGATATGCAACCGATAGGATACTACAGTTACGAGAAGGCGAGATATAAAAGGAAGGACTGCGCGAGGCGTCTGATGTTTCACCAAATGGCTTGAAGTTCATCCAATGTACATACCCCCGTAAGGCCAACACGCTTCTCCTATGATCCACATCAATAAAATAACTCGTTCAGCATCGAAGTATAATCGTCCAAGATCTGCTGGAACAGTTCTCAGGGAGCAACAACAGTAGAAGCACGGTAACGTGGTACCCTGACAAATCCGGTACAGTCGCCATCCGGGGTCAAAACAGTGCTCAGTTCCGACTGCAAGTAAGGGCCAAGAAAAAGGTTTCGTTTGGGTATAGTGCTAGGAAACTGTATGGTTCCGTATATATCCCACATCGCTATTTTTTTAATCTAATGCATACGGTTTGAACGACGCTGCTTTGAATGAACAGGACCATGTGAACATCGGAGGTGACTCCAACGCTGGGGTGATCGAATAGGCCATCAATCGCCAGATCAATGTACAAGGTACTGGACATGACAACCAGATGGCGCTGCCAAGGGGCCATAATTAATGTGTCATTCCCAACGGAGTCCATTATATGTAGGGTTAGATTTTGAGATTGCTACAGTGTTACTCAGTTCGTGATCACCTGTAGATAATACTGGAGATCGTTGATATACTTTTCCAAGTTCAGTATACTATGCTACGGTGGAAAACTTGGACACTGATCGTCGGAAGATTTGTTTAACCTTTAGCTGGGCAGCACAGAACCCGCAGCATAACCACCAATTTACCATCAGAAAGAACCAAAGTGGCCATTCTGAGAAGGAAGTGACCTCTCAGCGTAAATAAATCCTATTTAAAAATGATAATTCTGGGAAATAGATTTTTTTAATGAATATTAATATTAACAGGTATATGTATTTAATAGGTAATGGGTAATAGGTATAATAATAGGTATTAGGTATTTTATTCAATATGAAAGGGTTCCAGCACCATTTTGTGTAGTGTTGAATCATAGTTAGAGAATTTACCACATTAATGTTAGATGTGTTTACTTTCTAACTAGAACCTGTCCGATGTATGTCACCTTGCTCTTCCGAATCTATATTTTGGCCGAAAACAATTTGGCATGTTACACGAAGTAAGGAGGGTTTGTGTTTCCTAGCAAAGACGATCGAAAAGCACTTAGCGAGGTGAAATTGAATATTTTCTTAAATTACTAGGAACAAATTTTCACAATCATATCAATACAGAATCCAGTGCAACTTATTATCATCTATCGCCTAAGATTTATTTTATCGCCCGTTGTCCCTTTGTATAATTCAATCCCCATTAATATAGACTTAATATGGATTAAGTCTCACCAGCAATGAGCAAATACTTTTTAGAAAGATTGATCGTTAATTCAATACTAACGGGTTTCAATACTGCGATTAGCTTCCCGTATACCCCCTTCGAGTAGCATTCTTTGTTTAGGAGTTTCCCTCTCGCATTACCTTGTATCAGTGCCAGGTTCTTTTCAAATAAACGGCAGATTACCTTATTTTACCTTTCACACGTACATATTTAAGACGTTTTAGACCGTATTCGAAACCAAAGGTTTAGTATATCTTGTAACATTTGTGAAATCTGTGTTGTATTGGTCATTTTGCAACAGTTACCAAGAACAGTGTCGCAAACAGCGTTTCTCAAACTGTCATAACACTGTCTCTTAGTTATGTCAAGGAATTAAATATAGAAATTAAATTACTTAAAGCACATACCTATGTAGTACAGCAATTTATTTGCGAAGTAAAGTTCCGAACTCGTTGATGTTTGCTAGACATGTTTGCTAGACAGTTTAAGGTTATATATATTGAGCATAGTGCGACGGAAGCAGAACCTAGAGGAACTCCAATGTGTATGTTTTTGATAGATGATACGGTTTCACGGAAGTTTATCTGTGCTTTCGTGGGAAAAGATGTTACTAAGGTAAATATGACAGGAATTGGTTTTGTTCTAATTCATCATAATTCATAGTAATTTGTGTCAGACATTGTCAAAGGCTTTTTTTGTATCTCAAATAACCACGTCTACTTCGGTGAAAGCTTTTGATGACTTTTGCTACCCGGAATATTTTATAATCTGTGGAATAAAGCTCGAGAGAACTTTAGCAGCAAAGTGGAGAATTCTTTTGAGAGTTATTTTCCCCAATAGTTTCAACTTGTATTGCTGCAGGGTTATTTCAGAGTGATGGTTATTAATCAAGTTTCAGGCATGCATTGAATAGAAGGTAGATAAAAGCAATTACTTTCATAGGAACATTTTTTTACGCCATACCATCGATCCCTGGAGCATTGCTTTTTGAAATTTCTTCAAAACATGCCATATTTTATTTATTTTATGCCATATTTATTTGCCTTAGTTACCTTGTTATCGTCACAGCCCTCGCTATTGTTGTCCAATATGCACTCATTTCTGAATGAATGGGCTAAGGAGTGTGGCTGTTTCGCAAACACTTTTTTACAGGATTAAAATCTTATTGTTTATACTAAACACGCAATGAAACATTGCATTTTGAATCCCTTTCGTGAGTTCTTGACTCATTTCCTTCCTCTAGGTGTACGCCAATCAGCATTTAAAAATTTTTGCAATGCTAAATTCTATAGCTCTGGATTTTATTTTATAAATTCCGATCAAGCACATTTGTTTATTAATAATTTTTCACTTATATGCTTGCGATACTTATAGAGCTTTACGTACTTTTAGAGCCATGCGTAGTATTGCGCCATTTGCTTTTGAACACCTTTTGAGGATTTGAACCGCTGATGAGGGGAATAATATGGAAGCTTAATTCTTAGGATGCTCACGTATGCTAATGTACACGAGTAGGACCTCCCTATCCAAGAGATCGAAGAGGATCGATTTGTAGGCTGTCCTAAATATGGATCTTGAAATCTCTACCTCTGTAAAATAAAGGGAGTGACAGAAACATTCAAACCAAGAAGGCTCCCGAAAAGAGATTCACACATAACTAGGGTGCTTTGGAAAGGACGACATAGACAATGACAACTCGACCTCCTATTGAACCAACACTTTGCAGAGTCGACGACTAGGCTAGTCAAACGACTCTAGCTAAAGTAACTCTTTACAGTGTCTCCCGGTTCTCTCCTCGAATTTCCCTGGAACATATTGGCAAAACGATTCTTTGATATTGATTACTGATTATTATAACTAGTTTTAAAAAAATGCAAGAAAAAAAAATGTAATAAATTGAGAAAACTTTATCATAAGAGGCATTCATTTCTTTAAAAAAAAATGATTGATTTGGTTTTTTTGTTGTGCACACAATTACACTTGATTCAATGAATAATGCATTATATCACCCGTTCCATTTTGACGATATTGCTGCATAGTGCGTTTAACTTCACACATCCAAAAATAAATGAGAAACGGTATGCATCAGGGTATCGCCAGAGTATGCCTTCAGTCGAAAAACTTCAATATTGGCCGACTGTAAGCGCAGATTACTTATAAGCGTTTAATTCGGCTGTAATCCTCCTAATATTCAGTAGCTTCGTCGCCTTTCGATAAGGTTTGGATCTGTAACACATGTTTGAATTGCTGATACTACAGTTACCGTTTTTACATTATTGAAGGCTTTCTCGTTATCGATGATGACCGTCAATGTGTACACTTTGGTGAGAGGTTTTTCTTTATTCTGTTGACTAACTCATGTAGTGCCGTTGTTATTGAGCATCCTGTATAGCATGCGTGTGGGCTTGAGCAAAGCACCGTCATGTCTATGGTGCTTTTTATTTACCAATCCACTTGGCGTTCAAGGGTTGTAAGAGATAAAGCCATTGAACTCATTGAACGATACTCCTTTGCTTTTTGATGGCTGACTTTTGCTGATTATGGTTCGAAAACTCTCTTACCCTACATACAGTCTAGAGAAGATATCCTCTGGATAGCGACGCTCTTTATATTTTTACTATGATAAATGTTATTGTGATATGTGCTGTCAAAGCAAGTTGACATAACTTTGCCGGTTCCTTATGATTTGTAAGATTTGAAGGTGTTACGGGACGGTAGCGGAGGTAGGAGGCGACGCCTTGGTTACCTGTTCAATCGAAGCTCAAAACTGTCCATGCTGTTTCTTGTCTGCAATTTTCCCTCTATTTGAAACATCTTTTACCTATCAAAATATCTTGTTTATCTCCACCTCCTTTCTGAAGTACGCAACAGGCAATCCAAGAGTTTATCTCTGTCATACAAAAACACAAAAAGCTCTCTCTCATCGGCTGTGACCGTGCTTACTCCGGTGAATGTTACCAGGAAGACAATCTATTCCGCAAGTGTTATAAAGGAGGAATAGTAACGAAGTTAATCAACTCAGCAGAACGAGAAAACAACAGACTAGCAGAAAAATTATCACCCGGCTGATGAAGTTGAAGGCTTCTAATATAGCCAAAATAAAACCCGCAACAAATACCCTCCGCCACCTGGTGTACAAAAGATTGTAGAACAGATTAAGAGGAAATTTATACACCTTTACTTGAATGCAATGTTAACGACCATATTGTGATTTTTGGGGTGCCGATTCGAACCGCAGAGACAGAGAACTAGTTTATAATCAAATTAAATATAATCATACACAATGTAGTGATTATCCCTATATTTCTCATTAACAATACGAAATAAATAGTTAGATATCAATTTTAACAGTATGACTTTGGACTCCTTGTTCAAATAATGATACGTATTAAAGAAAACCTCCAAGTCGGACCATAAAATTCAGAGTTTCGATCTAGGCGGAGTGAAGATGGAGTCCATCAGCACAAGAAACTAAGGAAACACCGACCAGGATGAATATTAACGCTTAGATGGGCTACCAGAACATGATAGACAAGTTCTGGGCCGAACTTGTAATCATGTGTTAAATGTATACCTTTGCATATATTAATGATGATGACACCAGGAATTTGGTGAAAAAAAGTGGTGGCCTGGGTAGAAAAGACCAAAACGGTATGACAGAATATAGCTTGAAATAAGCGCATTTAGCGTGAATCCAGAATTTTGCGTGCTTTGGTATCATCGACGTGGGTCCATTTCATACAGCAGCCATTGTACTATCTTATTTTGTGATAGAATAAGTGACATCTATAATGTCAAGAGCCATCCGCGAAAGAAGGGACGATGATCCCCAAATTTGGCACAAAGACCAAGTTAAACTAATCGATAAGTCTGTCGTTAATATCTCCTCCGTCGTGTCACATTATTCTAACATTAATCTTTGACGTCAAACTTTGTGTGACGCTCAGCGATAAGAGCGAAAAGATTGTTAAACGTAATACGCAGCTAATAAGACATAATGCATGTAGCCATGTGAAGGAACGGGTATAGGTATATTTCGCCCTGGCACCATATATTCCCAAACAGTGGAAAGCGTGCGTTTTCCGCTTGAGGATTTTATAATTGCTATAAGTGCACAACTCAGCAAAGACTGAGAATACAAAATTGAAACTTTAGCAAAAATATTTGATAACAAGACGCCTTTTAGGCTCTAGAACCACCAGGGATTATAACAATAATATTTCTAAGAGCTGTAACATTCTCAACAAGCTGAGTGCAAGCATTAGGGCTTCGCTATACTCGATGCAGCAGAATGTGACCGCGAGGATCAGCTAGTGAAAAAGAGTATGCTTCCGACCTGTAACTCTGGGACCAACTGAAACGATTTGAATTTAGAGTGTTGGTAAGACTTCGAACATCAAAGCTTTTCCTCGGCATTTACGATAAGAAGAAGTGAGAAGTGAGCTTGTCTCGGAATCTATGGGAGAGATCTAAGGATCCACCGGGTCCTACTTATTCGAAGGCAAACTTAAGAAAATGGGCTTGAAAACAAATTGCGAATGGGTATTGCATTCACATTGCGGAGGAGACAGCAACACATGTTAGCATGTTGCTAAACAATACTGTCCAGCAGGAGAACGGGCAACCTACAAAGGTTCTTACTATTCAAAGAAGCAAATCTAACCCTTTATCAAATTCAAAGAAGCAAATCTTCCTATTCAAAAACATATCATACACTTTCTTTCATACACTTACTTACACATACACATATCATTACACTTGACTTGCTCTAGGTGCATCGAAAACTGGGGCACAATAGAAGATTGAAAGCAGAAAACCTTACTGACACCGCTGCAAAAGCGCGAGCAAAGAAGCTAACCAGTGAAAATGCATTCCGATTCTAGTCAAAGAAGGATTTGAAAATTCTCGAAACGAAAATTATAAGCTTGGATACATCGCTTGAAGGAAATAATTACTACAAATATAAACAAATATTCGAAAACCAGCAAATTCAATAGACAAAACTGATAGAAAGTGAAAAATAAGAAACGTTAAACAAGGAGTGAAATAAACAGAAGAAGATTGAAAGTGGATGACACTCATGAAAGTAAAAATTGCTATGCACTACTCGCTTGAATCCAGGAATCGAATTGATGGAAATCGACAAAAATGTAGCTAACGATTTTGCAAAATGTCTTAAAATCAAAAATAAGTCTTGACCATTGAATATTTCTGTTGGTCCGCCTAAAATTAAATATTTTTGGGCAGTGCGATACGGAATTTTTTTTTGTCTATATCAACCTAACACAAAATGAAAGTCTTTCATTTTGCTGAGAGAATACGAAAAATTGTTAATAAATAAAACAACCTGATTAATTTTGTGACCGTAAAAGGCCAAATGCCTCCATGCAGGATAATGCGAAAAATACGTCAGAAACTAAGATGCATCAATAAAACCAATACAACTACTCCTTTATAAACAATGTATACACAAAGTTGATTCCCTTAAGGTTTAAAAATTTATTTAAGGCCCAAAACAAATTTGAGTGAATTTTGGGGAAAAAATTGTTGCAGAAGTAAGCTTCTTCCACGTCATAACACTGACGGCAGCGTTGCTCCCACTAACAGCATGCGCCCTGGAAGGCATCTATGAGGACCTCCTTCAAGCATCTTGCGGTCGCTTTTGACCTTTTGGAAATCCCAAAATGGTTGCCCTTATGGAGCCACTAGATTCATGGTCATAAGAAGACGTCCAAAGGGGTACGCCGGCTACCCCGATTTTCAGAACTATACGATGCACAATATTTTTGGAAATCTCCTCTGCCAACAGTTTAACACCTATATAAAGAGTTGCACATGACCGTCTATTTCATCACCTTTTCGCCGTTATTAGCAGATAGTAGGCGTGCTCGAAGTACTCTCTGCCCTCTGTGAACATTTTGTGCAGAGAAAAATTATGAAAAATTTGAGTCATGGTTTTATAGTATTATAGTATTTTAGAACCACCAGCAAATTAAATACTTGTTGATGTTGGTTGTCTAATTGACAAATGCGGGTGTCGTACCAAAAAAAATATGAAGAAATTCTTCAAATTTCTCGATCCAATCAGTGTGAAACATTGTTTTACTTATAAGCAAGTTTCCTTAAATGTTTCGTGTTTATGCCAAAAACCATTCTATCTTACATTTTCAGGTACTCGCAGAACACTTTTTCGACCTCTGTTGAGAAAGTAATGCCATGTCAGTCGCTGAGGAAGACCGAAGGATAAGGGTCGCATATCGATTGCGGAAAAAAATGTTTTAACACGCAAAACGAAAAAGAAGGTCTTTCTTTTATTTAACAGAATCATTTTGCGAAGATGAAATCAATTGCTATCATATTTGTCAAGTTTTGAAGATTCTGACATGCCTAAAGATCGTATACTTTTTTCATGGTCCAGAAGTTTACTGTTCTTCGATAATGAAGACACTCATGTTTGGCTGCTACTTTTCCATCACGCCTTGAAGTTTTGTACCTTAAGAATAAATAAGGAATCAAAATCCAACTGACCAACACCTAAATAATGAAATAGGATGTTCGTGATGAACCACTTCGTGGCGTCTAGTTTCTCAGTTCTTTGAAGACGAAACTAGGTAGAAAATTGGCTAGTTAGTTGGTAATCTAGTTACAAGGCTCTTCCTAAATGAAACACTTGAGTTGGTGAAAGAAGCGACTGATGTATTACTGTTTTTGTTTATTTTTGTTTATCCACAACAAATTCTCCTTGACCTACCTTTAATAACGATTACATAATTTTTTCTTATCTAATATAGATGTTTAAATCTTAAATTTATTGGTATATATTTTATATATTTTTAGAGGCATAGATATTTATTTCTTAAATGATACTTTCTTAAAAGAAACTTATATTATTTCCCGCACAGTCAATCGTCTTTATACTGTCAGCCTCGTCGTTCTATTTTGTGTATGCCAGATGCTAAGCCAGCGCATGTAGTTATCGTTCCGACGTTATACTTTGTTTGAAACTATAATCAAAGTCAATATAGCTCAGATATGAATAAACATCCTTGAAATAAAAAAAAACCTCACAATAAACAAAGGGTACTTTGGTTAAAGGGTAAGGTAAAGTACGCCATCTTGTACACCTACTCACTGTGCATGTTACATATTTTCCCAAAACGCAAAAATTGAATAGGAGAAACAGAATAAAGAGTTTGCTGAATACTGAATATGAACAGAATCTATGCCAATTATTGAACGATGTTATTTCAAAATCAAAATAAAAGATTCATAAGAGAATTAATGCCTGCAACGATCGTTTTGTAATCAAATTGTTTTTCTTTTTGCAAGCACGCAATCAACTTGATTGACAAGTAGTCAATCAGGAGATCTCGGTTACATGGAGCTAATGTTGCCACTCTTGCTTCAGTTTTAGTTTCTGAGTCTATAATTGCCCAGCTTTATAACTCAGTTGTATCGGTGTTCTGTTTAGTTAATTATTTGTCGTAATGGTTTGTAATGTAATGTCAAAAATCTTAGGATATCCAAGGTAGTATAACCGTGATTGTCAATGTCATTGAAAACCTTAAGAGCTCTGTCCCGTATGTTGGGACGTACAGTTGACAAATTGTCTCTAGTCGTAGTTCATTATGTATATCAACATTTCTTACGTACCATTGGATATCCGAAGATTCTTCTGAGAGCGAGGTTCTGGCACGACTGAATTGCTTTTTTGTCGACTTTCGTCGCCTGACACAAAGCAGTTCTGCGTCGGTCGGAAGCGTCGGTCGTATAACTTGTTTGAAAATGAGGAACCTGATTTTTATCAATTTCAGAAGTTTTTGGTAGATCAATTTTCCCTTTTCACTTACAACTTATAAGTGAATTATACCCTTGCTAAGCTAACTCAGCGAAGACTCATGGGTGCGGAAGTTCTGATCAAATGTTTCGAATACCTCGATAGTGAATTTAATATTTATAAAGAATTGTGGAAAGAGCTCAAGCTGGTTTCGAACACGCGTCCCTGCCGCTTCTCATCAGGTGCCAATTCACTTACTCAACTCAAGTTGTAAGTGAAAAGGGAAAATTGATCTACCAAAAACTTCTGAAATTGATAAAGCCAGACCAAAGGCAATTTGGAATATAGGAAAAAGTTCAAAGCTGTAGAGCAATATTAATAACTAGTAAATAACCAGTCGACATCCACCTAAGCTGGTAGTGCCAATCGACGCGTCCCAGCCTGTGAGTTGGCACCTGATGAGAAGCGGCAGGGACGCGTGTTCGAAACCAGCTTGAGCTCTTTCCACAATTCTTTATAAATATTAAATTCACTATCGAGGTATTCGAAACATTTGATCAGAACTTCCGCACCCATGAGTCTTCGCTGAGTTAGCTTAGCAAGGGTATAATTCACTTATAAGTTGTAAGTGAAAAGGGAAAATTGATCTACCAAAAACTTCTGAAATTGATAAAGCCAGACCAAAGGCAATTTGGAATATAGGAAAAAGTTCAAAGCTGTAGAGCAATATTAATAACTAGTAAATAACCAGTCGACATCCACCTAAGCTGGTAGTGCCAATCGACGCGTCCCAGCCTGTGAGTTGGCACCTGATGAGAAGCGGCAGGGACGCGTGTTCGAAACCAGCTTGAGCTCTTTCCACAATTCTTTATAAATACTGATTTTTATGTTTAATTTTTTTTATGTATTGTATCGAATTGTTTTTATGTGTTCCGTCCAGGAAAGTCTACTGTCCAGCATTAGTCCGAGGTATTTAGCAGTCTTTTTCCATTCAATGCATTCATCTTGTATTGTTAAAAGTGGTGGTCTTTGATGTGTTCGTCGTGATGAATATGTTTTGTGTTTAGTCTGTGTTGATTTTTATCCTCCATTTGCGAAAGTATCTCAAATGTATGTTGATGGACTGATGCAGTTTTAAATTGAAGACTTCTGATTGTCTGGATGTATAATATATACAAGTATCATCGGCATAGAGAGCTAGTTTGACGTTTTTGGGTAATTGTGGAAGATCTGCCATGGAGTCCTTGTGGGACTCCAGCTTGAATTGGCCGCAGGTTGGAGAGATGGTTGTCGATCCTGACCCGAAAAGTTCTGTCTTGGAGGAAAGAGCCTATTGTTTGTACGATAGGGAGGGGTATGAGAAGTAACTGCATTTTGAATATTAGTCCCGCATGTCACACTTTGGCAAATGTCTTTGCAACATCGAACGTAACAAGACCGGTGGATTTCCTGCAATGAAGGCCATTTTCAATGTATTGGACTAACTTTGTCGGCTGGAGTTCCGTGGAATGTTGGTGTTGCAAATTGTTCTTCTGGGATAATTTTGTTTTGTAAAACTACTTCTGACAATCTTTGAAGTATTGCCTTTTCCAGAATTTTGCCGAGTGAAGATAAAAGACTTATTGGTCGCCAGTTCTGTGGGGATAAGAGGTTTTTATGTGGTTGTGGTAGAACTGTGACGATTGATGTTTTCCATGCCCTTGGGAACCTTCGCAAGTCAAAGATAGAGTTTGTTACGTCCCTCAATTTTTGCATGAAATTGTCGGGAAGTGCCTGTAAGGTTGCATACGATCTGGACCCATAATATCCCCCGGAGGGACTTGCGTTTGTAATATTCTCGCATTTACTCTTGGTATTTCTTCGTCGTTGTCAATGTCCTCCTCCGAAGAAGAGTTCTCCCCAAATTTACAACCTTTTCGAACACCATATTGTTGGGACAATGGATAAGAGGGATTAAGGTCTTGTTTTTGGTCCGGAAGTACTTGGTAATTCTCTAGAACATCTATGTTGATGTCTTCTATTAAAAGGTTTGTGTCAAAAGTCCCGGTTTGTGATCAGATGACAGCTCGTCAAGGACGTTCAACCTAATGTTGTGGTTGAATGCATAATATATCGCAATATCTAAAGCGTAACTGTTTCTTGGGCCGAAATGTGTGGGCTCATCGGGGATATGCAGGCTACCATTTGTTTCTGTGATAAATCGCTTGAGTCAAATCCCAGCTTGATTGCTTCTCCCAACTCCCCAATAGCGATGATATGCATTCATAACTCCTGCCATTAGAAACGGACCATCTTATTCTAGTAGAGAGCAAAGGTCTTGGGAAATATTATGCAGCAGCGGCCGCTTGTACATCGACACGAGAATAAATTCGAGGGAAGTCGTTTGCACTTTAATAAGCGCAACTTCTAGGAAGTGAAGGTTTGGAGTATTTATCACGCGATGATTCACACCTCCCTTCACGAGAATTGCTGTTCCTCCGCCCCTACCAGTCATTCTGTCGTTACGATACAGAATGTAGTTGGGGAACCGGAGTTGATTTCCTGGCTTGATAAATGTTTCTTGGAGAAGCAGAATATCTAATTTATGATCCAGCATAAATTGATTCAGTTCTCCAGGTTTCTTAAGAGTGAAGGTTTGGGAGAAGTTTCCTTCAAACATTTGCGCCATCATATTTTACATCATGGTTTGGAATTGTGCTTGCATACAAGCAAAGAGTTGTTTCATGGGAAGTTGAGGTTTGGGAGGTATTTGTTGTGTGGTGGGCTTGCATTGGATTTTAGCTGCAGCTGTTTGTGCAAACGTCTTCCGCACGTTATTCGGGTTCTTTGGACAACCGCCGTAGCTAGCCGGTTGCTCTCCATTGCAGTTTACACATTTTGGCTTATCTTCCTGCGGCTTTTTGCAGGCTGAGAAGTGGACAAGTAGTCAATAGAATACGACTGAAGATTTATGAATATGTCACTGTAGACCCAGCTAGTCACGAATTTCCTACTTATTGCTCGCGACATCTTACACCACCCTACTCTTCAGTCACTATTCCCATATTTATTTCTAGCTTGTATTCATTCCACTTTCAATGGGAATGAAAATGCTAGCCTGAAAAATCACAAACATTGAAGGATGAGACTTTTATTTGTTATTTTAATTTTCAAAACGAAACTTAATTCGTTTGTTATAGTTGGTAGTGAATTAATTGAATAGTTAAATGAAAATAATCAGTATTTAATCAACGAACAAATAAATTGTATTTATAATTTTGATGTAGAAATTGCACTAATTCTACCAGTAATCCCGATCGTTAAATTTTCCATAATCTTCGCACTATCTTCCTGACATTTCATGACGCTAACAAAAACAAAGTACGTACGTTTATTTGAGAAAGCATTTGTGAGCGTTTTTAAGTCTTATGTTACTGTCGTTTCTATGAAGGGTAAAAAAAGGAAGGGTGAAGTTGGAATTCCATCAAAATTTTGAGCAAATCCCATTTGCAAAGGAACTTCTTTTTAGAATTTACATTGTTGCTTACATTGTTGCATGATGTTTCATGGCCCTTGTCCCATTATTCTCGTTTTGATGATACCTTTAGGATTCATTTCTATCGGTCTTCCTCCATGTTTTTGCGTTATGTAAAATGCTTGCCCTTTAGAGGCGATCTCAACCCAATGCACCTTCAGTGATGAATTTTTAAGGTAAAATCTTACTAAACATTTCAGTGAATAACTTGTTAAGCTGTTAAGTTTGTCCTTTGCTCGTTATTTATGGGTGGCTCACTTCGCTACTTCATGCTGTAAAGGCTGAATAAGAAATTTCCAATCATCCAGCATTAACGTTTTCCAATAATAGGCTCAAGAAAGCAGTTAATTCAGGTCCGCTTTCTAAGCAAGTCGGGGAAATTTCCATCGCCTACAACCAACAGTCTCATCCGCAACGTGCAGATTTTTACCATCGAGCCAATCGTGTATCTGATATTTGGAAGCCGCGAGGATAAAAGGAAACAATTCCTGCGATCGGCTGCAAGGCCGTGCCGCGGAGCGCGCAGGAGTCTGCTCAAACCCTTCACGGAGCCTTCTTAGCCTGAAAGCCTGCAGATTCCCTCGTCGGACGCCTGCCAAACTAGCAGTAAAAGCTTTCTCGTTCTAATAGCGGAGAAATCCGTAAGACCCTGCGGTTACTACGTGCCCGAACGTCAAGCGCTGACTTGAGATTGTGTGAATTTCCTAATCGTCTCAAAGTATTTTCTGCACAAATGGGTTCAGAAGGTAATAACCTAACAAAAAATCTAGAATTTCTTCTTGGTGAAACTTCTCTTCGGCCGAAGAGAAACCTGCGGGCGAATATAGGCCGCCTTCGACTGCTTGAGTTGTTTGACCGAGTAAATAATTTCCATTGGCGACTCGTTCTCGCGCGCTGAGCGCCGTCGCTCTTAGAAAGCGAGGCGTACACACGGCTCGTGACGAAGCGCTCATCGGCCAGGAGAAAACGCTGTAGTCGCATTTTTCACCTAATTGCGTGGTGGTGTGTGTTTTCACTGCAATCTACACTTGGACAACTTTGCAGCCATGGTTTTCAGGCGCCACGAGACAAATTGTTTTGAGCTACAAGATTTAAACTTCCGACTTGCCATTAATCTATTCATTATACCAACATCATTTGAGTGGTTAAGACTATCGCGGGATATTTTGCGTGGAGTTGTAAGAAAGTACGCAAGCGCCTGACGATCGGGTCGACGAAGTGGAATAAAGTTATAGTTGAAATTCGATTCGTAGCGATTCGCATAAATTGATTTGTTTCGGAACGACACGCCGTCGAGCAGTCACTTGTTTAGCGGCAGGGTCCTTGGATACGGAGTGTTTCAGCCCGAGCCGAGCAGAAGTCTTGGATGCCTGAGTCGCCTTGAAGTAAATGCTAAGCCGTGTGCCACTATCTTGACCGATTCGCAGAAAAAATTCGAAGTTCGCATATCAATACGCTGGCTTTATTGTAGAATGTGGCGTAAAGTGTTATCATAATAGCCGAAGGTGAATTCACGCGGAAAACTCGCTGGACTCTCAGAGAAACGAATGCTCCATTTGGCCAGTCTGACCACGCATGTCGGTAGATCGCTCCAAGTTTAGCTAATGCGGAAGTACCTGCGCAGCCTGATCCAAGCAGCACTAAATTGATTGCTACGATGATATCCCTTGACCCAACTGGACAATATTGAGTGTCGAACGCACCCCGTGAGTGCATCCTACGACCACTGCGCACCGATTGCCTGCCGATGGAGCGACGTTGGATGCCGCTAGTAATTGGTGATAAAAGATCAACGACCTCCACATGTTAGGGGTGCTAGATCGAACGAATGATTTCTGCTCCACGGGCCAGTGCTCGATGAGTTCTCGTATGTAATTAGTTGTATTTTATTTATTACGCACACAAACTTTCACCCTATCGAAAATATGGAGTCAGTGGAGATGTCATGGTTGATCGTTGGCGGCCGCGAAGAGACATCAAGCTGTCGCCGCAGAAGAAAGCACGCCTTCCACATGAGCCCATAACGATTGATTGAAACTTACGTGTAAAACCAATAATTTATTACTTAGAGTGTAAGCTTGTGTTTTCCCTCTTGTACCTTTTGATTTATTTTTATTGCCAAAAAACTAGCTTAAATTTCCAAGTACTGGACGTTTCCAACTCACATAAGTGGCTAAACAGATCCTTGATGGGATCGTACTTGTAGAAAATTTGTTACTCTCGGAAAATGCACCACTGCACTGTATCATGTACCCACCTATGTAAAGTTTAATGTGGCAGAAATATAAATTAATTCCAATAAGAATCTCGCGTCTTTCATTGCACAAATGCTTCAAATTTATTGCAGGTGCCGTTGTGTTCTGCTTGGGTGTTCTTTCCAACAATTGTTTGTTTATTGGGCCCAAGGCGACTAACGGTTACAGGAAGTTGTTGTGTCAAGGTATGCCCCTGAAAAGGGATTTCCAAAACGAGTGGAGTGAGTGGAGTGTAGAATTCGATTCATGGCTCTGAGCAGCCTTCCTAGGAAAATATTTTGGAAGGAAAGAAGGCTTGGTCCTTTGTGAAGGAGTACTTTCTTCACTTCAACACTCAACTTTTACTTCGGTTTTTGATTGGCTTCTGCATAATTTACTTGGAAAGTGCCCTCCGCCATCAACGTCTTATTGGAAAATCACCAACTTTTCCAAGTTCACGGTTTTGCACTGGTTTATTTATGTTAACTTTATTTGCTGAACTTCTTAGACGCAAGGGAAAACAGAAGCATATGTGTCTCCAACGCTGGTCTATTCTCTCGTATTATTTACCAATCTGCACGACAACGACCACTGCTATGCATGTGTTAGAATTTCGATTTTGCCGTAACGAAGATACGAGTAATAAATAAAATGATCCGGTGGATTCGTGCCGAGACGTGTCGAGTGAAATCTACGTTTAAGCACTAGGTGAAAATCGAACAAAAATTAATGAAAAGCATTCGTATCTGATATTCAATGCAGCACGACATCTTTTACTTTTTATTCTAGAACATTTCTTGTACGAATTTGAAGTTTGTTGGAAAAAAATAAAAGAATTTAGACTTATTTTGACTACACTGACTTACTTTTCGCAATTTGTGGTCTTTGGATGGAGGACTTGCTTTACTCGCCATCGTTACAATATTCAGCGTGGGCAACTTTTCGTTAAGCGGAGAGTCGCCTGCGGATAAGCGAGGATTCATAGGAAAAGAATAATCCAGATATCCGTTACGGACTACGGGAGGATCTGAAGTAACGTCCACTTAGAATGCTTGATTTCCAGTGCAGGCAGGTCCAGGGTAAACCAGAGGCTGATATTCAATGAAAGGGTGTTGGAACCCTAAAAGACATTGGAATTGGCCATGAGCTAGATGACAAGCATTTAAACCAAAACAATGGGATTTTCCACCTGAATTTTGCAACACAACAAAGATAAATTTGGAAAACCTCCAGCAAAGTAACAAAACTAATTCAAAAATTTAAAGGTGAAGAAGTGGTGGAAGGGATAAGGCGATTTTATTCTTGTAATTCAGAAATCTTATTTTTTATCCCATTATTTTGGCATCGATAAAAAAACAAATTTCAATTGCAACGAGTAGTAAACAACAAACAACATCATAATAATGACAAAATTAGAATGCTATTTCCTTATTGTTTTAAATGCCTCTTAATCTTTTGATCAATTTTAAGCTTTGTACAAAATATTAGTAAGTTGTTGTGAAACAATAAAGATGTACCTAAAATATGAATAAAATTTTCTTAAAACAATTATAAGCATTTAATACTTCTGCGTTCAGGCCATAATTTCAATGCCATAAGGAAAGGATATCGGATTCGAATATTAGGGTAAATCAAATATGAACAAAACTCATTTTAGGTGATTGTCGTTACGAAAAGATACGCGCAAGGTGGTTTTCTCCCCTTCGACAGAAGATTATTCAGCCGTCTTGCGATATTTGGATGCCTGCTGGCACTATAGAGCAGAGAGGGATGATTCATTGAGGCATATTGTAACTTATAATGATTCATTATCATACCTCAAGCCAAAGTAGGCCAGCATGGATTGGCAAA
Organism: Stratiomys singularior; assembly: GCA_954870665.1. NCBI lineage: Eukaryota > Metazoa > Arthropoda > Insecta > Diptera > Stratiomyidae > Stratiomys > Stratiomys singularior. The sequence continues at coordinate 67,362,068 of OX940877.1, forward strand.
TAATTCATTAAAATCTATGAATCGCATTTGGCACAGCCAAAGCTGAGAGAAGTAGTACTCATTGGTCAATCCTTATGGAACTCAGTAAATATCGTGGCTGCAGTGTTCGATGAGCTAGACATAAAATGAGCCAATGTATCTGGGATCGAGAGCAGATATGCCCATCAAATACAGTAGTCTTCCACAAAAAAGAAGACATGAATGTGTTAAAATTATATTGCATATTACTACTTTTTACGACATGCAGAGTATTTGCCGTTTACGCCAATTATGATTTACAGATTTATGGTCAAGTAAATCCTGGAGAAATACTGTGAGTTTGACATCGATATCCACGTAATTTTGCTGGCCTTCAAACTAGCGTACGCTCGTATCGATCGGACCGTGGAGTACCACATAAAAACGAGTACGTCCGATCGAAATGACATTAACGTTGACAAAATCGCAAGAGCGAAGTTTTTGTGGACTGAAGCATAGGAATGAGCTGCCCCACTGCTGTTTCAACTAGCTCTAGATTATTTGATAAGGCAATTCCCTACTAAGATGAGGGTTACACTGCTCTACAAATCGAACTAAATTCTAGCCTTAACAGTCGATTTTAATATTATGTCTCCGTGCGTATCTGCTGAAAAAATCCTATTAACCATACAGCCAATAGCATAACAGTTAGGGATGCAAATTAACGAGGCTAAAATAAAGTGCATGATAAAAACAAGGAGTACCACACTAAATCGTGAATCGTGGTTATGAAATGTAGCCCCTGACGTAAACATCCGCAAACTAAATTTGGCGCATAAGAGCAAAATGTAAAGAGAATCGGAGGCGTATGAGGAACAGTTGCGGACTATGTAAGGTCTCCGAGATTGTAAAACTGCCGAGGCTTCGATGAGCAGCGGATGAATGATGAGTGGATACCTAGGAAAATATTTCCAGGCAAGGTGATCAGATTGCTGGAGTATTCTTATCGGAGGACGCGATCGAAAGGGCCAAGACTGTTTGAGGCATCACATAAAGGAGGCGAAGGCTTAAGAGGGATATTAGCGTGCTTACGACAGTGCAGTGAAAAAATACTGAATACTCAAACCCGTGTTTCAAAGGTGTATTGCTCACTGATTTTCCTTAATAGCTGCTTTTAACATAGTACGCTAGTATTTCTGTCAACTTGCCTATTGGGAAAAAGGTGAGACAAATGTATCTGTTCAAACTGCTCCATCGATTTAAGTCAAATTAAGTTAATGGAGACACATTACAGTTCAGATTCGTTTCCATGTACAATTCAACTATTTGTATCACATAAAAAATGAGAAAGCACTTTGAGAGCAACAAAGTTATTAAAACTTCGTGTGCAACTGAGAACAGTCTTGCTTTTTGGTAGCGAAACCAAAAAAAAATTCCAACATTCGAGAAAATGTTTAAAGATAGAGGAAACTTTAACCAAAAAAATGTTAAGTCAAAATTCAGATTTGATTCAAATTCTTTAGATTTTGGATTTGGGAAAACGGAATTCCAAGACTTCTTCAAAGAGTTTCCCAGTATTTCGACGGTTTTATTTAGTTCGCAAAGAATGTATACGAAGAATCAACTTTTCCACCCAGACAAAATATGTAATCAAGCAACTGTCACTTATCAAATCTGCCCCGGGAGTACAGTTAAAATTCGTGCCCGCTGGAGAGGGGCTCTTTGATGACTGATTTTGGATAGTAATCAGTCACGTGTTGCTTTCGACATACTCCGGGACTAAGATCCTACCCTTAATTTTGCCACTTTTCGTGAGCGGCAGCCTTCTTTACTAACATCCATTTATTGGGAGTAAATATTTTTGATCCTTTTAGCCTTTTAGCAAGGGGAGCAAGTGCAACAGTTTTTTGGATTTTTTTGATGTTAAGGTGTCTACTTTTGAAATGGCATTGTGTCGTTTTGTGGTAAGTACACACTAAAATGTCGCTCCCGTACATCGAACCTCAAGGATATTATCCTTGCGTTCATAGTTCTCTACTTGGAGTACTTTTTCAAAGTGATGGTAGCAAGTATGCTAGTATATCATGCTTAAGATTTTTTGTTTCGAAACTACTTGTAATGTCGAAACATTTAAGCTTATTAGTATTATTTTTGACTTGTATCAAAGTTTTGTTTGATAAATGCTCGAGGTATTCCTCCCTCAAAAAATCATCGGTCTGTACATTTTTTTCTCAAGGAAACTTTGCAGTTTCCGGCAGTTTTGTATCTTTTATAAATTGATGTTGCACGAGGGCAGTGTCCTGTTTGCTGACTGACTGTTTAAGTATTTCGTAACCATGTTGTTTTGTGACGGGTGCACTCTAAAATATCGTCAGTTGGAAGTTATTATAATTGTGGAAACTGGTGTCTATCGGCATTTCAAGTGAGTACATTGCCTCATCCGCTCTGGTATCCGTTTTCGAGGCCATGGGTGTTCACAGGTGTCTCCTCCTCAGTTCACTCCTCCTAGTGAATTACCTTTCAATACATGTCATATGATTATATTTTATTACATTCTATTTGAGTGCTATATTAACAATTTTTTATATATAGAGACTGAACTTCTTTACAGTTAAGAGACTACTTTGAGACTTTTTAACTCTCAAAACTTTTTAACTCTCAGAAAATGATTTTGGGTTTTAGTCTGTGTCTAGGAATACCTAGACCCAGACTTATTCGATTGCAAGTTTTGCCCCTGTACTTTTCATACCATTTAGAGTATGCAGCTATAACAGCGCCCTCCCAAGGAGAGCGATTTGCCCTACAGTGTGCCTGTCTAATCCCGTTGCCTAGCTAGTGTGTTTCTCTATTGAAAGTTCCCGTACCTACTTTCGAAAGGAGATATCCAGCATGTTGCACAAAGGGGTTCATCTGTCGCTCAGCTACTTTGTTAAAGGCTCTCTCTACGTCTAGACTCGTTGACAGGGTAAAGGCCTTGTATTGGAAGGCTGTGATGATTTCCTTAGCTATGTAACTAACTTGAGCAAACAGGCAAACTCTTCTGACAACCTAATACCTCACCTAGCTCTGTTGTTTCAATCACCATTCTTAAGCAAAATGCCGAACGTTACCGTTGTTCAGCTATAACTAAATTAAAAGGAAGCTAAACAGTGCCTTCACTGTTTCTCCTGTCTCCATAGTCGAGCAAACATTTATGTTTTTCAATAAGTTCGGTGAAGTTAGACGTTAAGAAATAATTTCTCACAGTGCCGAAGCTTCTCACACGATTCCGATTTGACCACAAAAGATTTTCAGCTTTTCCTCAATGGATTCCTCAACTATTTTTTAAAAAGAAATAACTAACGGCTCTCAGGAATCCTGAAATGAACCAAAAATTTGTTTCTTCCCTTTCTTTTCCCTTTAACTTATGATATAAATTTCTTATTGGGCGAACGAAAATCTTGCCATCCTTACGACAACAAATTCAAAATTTCCGTTTAACATATGTGGTTTGAAATGCTCGCCGTGGCTTATGAGAAAGTCCTTGAATGAATTTGAGAAATAAAGAAAAAGGCGTGGTTGAAGAACGCACGCGCCCGATGCTTAGTCATTGGAAGAATCCTGTTCTTCGGTTTCCAAAGTTCGGTTTTCAAAACAGTTACATATATCATGTACTTTTATCGATTTCGATATAACTATCTTAATATACTAAATCAAAATTCGAATCAATATTTTCCAGGAACCATATAAGGGAGGACCAACATGTGATCTGAGAAAAATCGTAAGATGATTGGCTTCGTATCTTTCGCTCATCAGTTCGGTATCCTTTTTAAAGAGAGGCTGCTCTGTAAAGGGCGTTTCCGAGTTTAAAATTGTTAAAGACAGGAGAGCGGTGTATTCACTTACGTTGCACACATATAACTTGCGTGCGTGGATTATATTGAATAGCAATTTTTTCTTCACTCAAATTCCTGTGCGATTGCAGTGACGTAGACTAACTTTAATGGGTGTGTGTTATCTGTAATGTCCGTCAGCACTATTTGAGCTCTGTTATTTGGGATAGAAGGAGTGAATGAATGACTGGGTATTCTTACCGCAGGGCAAAACTGATAGAAGTTTCAAAAGAATATTGGGAGCTGATCTGTGTAGATCGAAGAATATTATGAATATAAAGATTATAAAGCGAACAGAAAATTGATTTCGAGTTAAAAAATTGTTTCGTCCAAGTACAGCTTCGAGTTTTGTTGGTTGGTTCCAGGACCACTTTGAACTGCAAGATCACCATCAGGTATAATATCTTTGTGGGTTTTCGGTATACAATTTTTCAGTGTTTTCGCTCTCTTGTTATTTTATTTTAATTCCTCCAATGAAACCCCTTCAGTATAAGATAAAAGGACACCATTTCGCTTAAACTTTCACTATGCATGTTGAGTCTCTGATCAGCAGATCCGAATGAATTCATTCCAATATTCGAAACATAGAGGGCTGCTGTGGGCTGCTCAAGATCTGAAATCTAATCTATGTGTAAAGAACGTTTTATTTGATTTTTGAAAATGCTTGTGTTGAATTTGATATGCTAAATTTTCAGCAGGCCAGCAAAATTATGGTGGTTAAATGGGGCTTCAAAGTGAAATATTGAAAATAAAAACATGATAGCTGCTGCCAAATGTCAATATAAAATTTCTTTAAAAAATTATTGAAAAAAAATTACCAAAAAATCAAAATAATTATTTCAATTCTAATAATAAACAATTCTAAAGAAAGCAATCCTAAAGTAAACTGCTTTAAGGAAAAGAGCACCAAGTACCATAAATTCGCTCAATTTAGTTTTATTCTCTCTGGATATTCAAGCTTTTGGCCGAATTTTTCCAGAACTTTTATATTGCCAACAAACTAAGGAATAACATCTGAGTCACTTGATTGATTGTATGCCACAAGTACTACAAGTCAACCTTCAAAGGTTTGCCGTGACCCGTGTCCGGTGCTTATAGTGCACATCAAACAGATTGATCTTCGTGAGAGAAGAAATCTCCGAAAAAAGACCCTTAGTTTTCGCAAAACTGAAACTACTTCCCGCCAGAGATATTGAGGCAGAGCTTCAACATATGAAACCTTGGAATCCTTTTGGGCTCTGGCGTTGTATTCTCCGTGCTAAGTTTTTAGGCCATGTGTATTTAAGATGTCAGTAAATTCAAAAATATTATGTCATATAATTACGTTCATCTTGTGAGTTTCAATGAAATTTTGAAATTTTCCAAAAAACGGAAATGTGATGAACTGCCTATGAATAGCAGGTAGCATAATACACATAAAACATAAAACGAAAAACACACCCGAAATAATTTACAGAAGGTCTACAATGAAGCGAAGTAAGTATAGTTAAATACAAAAATTCCGTCTATAATCTAAAACTCATCTATATTTATCAGGATTTTCTATGCTCTTGGAGAAGGTATTCAGCCTTAAGAATTAACTTCTCCAGAACTGTGCATACTATCGTCACAGAGTAGCTGCTTACCAGCACAAGCACTTCGAACAAACACCAGATCTAACCGTTAAATTTTATATGGATTGGTAAACTTTCTGTCATTTATGTGGAAAACAAAAAAAAACTGCTCTGAAAACTTTTGCGTAAAAACGCGAAACAAATAAAAGATATAAAACATCAAAATGAAATAAAATACAAATGAAATGTCTGGATTGCCATGGAATTGTTTTTAAAACATATATAATTGTTCGCCATTTTTATTTGAATATGGTTTCGGAATTGTGGTCGCGACTCTAACAAATAATTGCGTCATATCTCGCCAATAACGTGACCAATATTGTCTTCCAATGTGTTCCAAAATGGTCAAACGTCTCAAGCTTGTCGGCGTAGACAATCAATTTGATATATATCCTAAAGAAAAAGTCCGTGGTGTTAAATCACAAGATGGTGCAGGCAAGTTCACAAGTCCAAAACGAGAAATTATGTGCTCATCAAATGTTTCTTTCAATAATTTGTAGGTAGTTTGCCAATGGTTGGCCAAGCTGCATGGCATGTCGCGCCAACATATTGAAACAGGAGGTCTCCTCCATTACGGTGAGTCAACTCGTTATGAAGTCATTGATCTTGGCTGTATAGCGGTCGATTGATTATTTGCAAATTAGATAGGCGTCGACCTATTCATGATCAAATGGTAAACCAAACTAACTATAAAACGCTAGTCAACTGTGACATCAGATGTAGAATTAAAAAGTGTTGCTAATTTAAATTTCTACATCTTTGAAAAAAAACACCCTATATAAATCTACTTGTGCTTTTTCTATTCCTGCCTAAGAAAAGTCACCTGAGGGTGTTATCGTTGTATATCCATTTCTTTTATAGCATTGTCGAATTCATGTTTTTAAATGCTATAAAAGTATTTTAAAACAAGCCCTTAAAAACCTTCAAGGGCCTGACTTGACACTTGGGAACACAATTTTTCACGAAAGCTAACTACAAATTAAAGTCGATTTCCTCAAAATTTTCCTCATTTTGAATTTATGCTTCTCATAATTTGAGAGGTTTTCTTATTATCTTGGCTCAAAGTCAAAATCGAATGATCGATTTTCAGTGGAAATGATAAGGTGTTCAATTATTCTTAGAGTTTTAATATTATTCTAAGAGGCGGAAATGGTATTTGTCAAAAATATGCGTTTTATAAATACGATGAAATGTGAAATGGTGGCATATCTGCACCTGAACACTTCGGCACCCCACTTCGAATTTTTAATATTTAAAATAGTTGCATAAACGTTTCGGATAGAAGTTGAAATTATTGTAGTCGTACTTTGAAGCAAATTATGAAGTGAGCAAATTGAAAATCCAAAAAACTCTGCAGGCAACCGATTCGCCGAAAATTCTCCGACCTGTATATTTTAATCATTTCTTTCATATTACTGCGGCGATCCATGGTTGTGTACGTTGTTTTTGTGTTTAGAAAAGTTCTGGGCTTAAATAATCTTAAACAAAGGAAGTTTGCGTTAGTTTATAGAAAGACCAGAAACCGTGTAGCAGACATCTTACATTTTTCTAGGGATGGCGTAAAAATAACAAAAAAATATTTTGGGTACTCTTGACAACTTCGTGACCAAGAAGAACAAGCAAAACGTCTTTGTGCGAAGACAAAGAAATTCTTTCCGAAGTCCCCAGGAAGCCAAGATATAAAGTAGAAAATGACGGCAAGTTAAAGAAAGCGTAGGCTAATCAATCAGAGTTACCCAAATCAAATAATGAGTAAATGAACATCAATGGCCGCGTAGGAAAGCCTCCAATTTGAGTGAAAAAGGTAAAAAAACTCCTCGGGCTACATCCATAAATTCCAAGAATACATAATCTTGACTTTTCGGAGTGACGGGAGCAAAGCTGAACTGCGTGACAATTAAATACGCTAAACAGAAACAAATCGTACAATACGTATGATAAAAACGACAACACGTATGAAAAAAACCAACCAGCATTTTTAAAAAGGCTAAATTGGCTTTGTTGGGATCAGGGGCTGTAATGTTCTTTTTATTTACGAGGAGGCTCCAATCAGCAATTCGTTTAAAAACCTCGTTAAACTTTGGATACCATGATTTCCTAATTGGAACGTAATTGGAGGGCATATGAAAAAGCATCCCGGTTTGTAACTGAGTAATCTGGTTGCAATTTTGGGTAGCCCTCGATAAGAACAGAGACAATTGCAACCAACTAAAATATGGCACCAAGGAGTCAGTTTTAATAGAGCATGAGTAACAAACAAGGATTCGCTGCGGTATCTGTGAGGAAGACGCGTTATGCATGGTGGCAAAAGAAATACCAATAGACTCATTGCTAGCTGAAATTTTGATAGAAGTTCGGCAATGTATGGAATAAAAGTCGCCGTCCTGTCAGAATTCGGGACGGTTATCTAAGTCAGAATGTATCGATAGATTGGTATTTCACCCATTGTGAAAAATTAATGTACTGTATAGTCTAGATTGTGTGTTGGCATAAAATTATGATTTAATTACATGAAGCACTTTTTGACTTTGATCAGTTGCAATGATGTCAGTCGCAATTATGTGTGTTTTGAGGTTTGGAAAATTTTCGATGTGACAGAAAGTTTGTTTTATGTTTGACATTTATGAAATGGGTTGCCTTCCGCTTGAACAAACTTATTTCCAAAGTGGTGAGTCTTCTACTCAAACTGTAAGAAATTCAAGAAAGAAAAATTCACAAATTGGAAGTGCGATAAACGCAGTTTAAGGATTAATGTGCGAACCGAGTACGTGAAAATGAATCGTTGGATAAAACAAGCCGTGTAGGTACTTGTCCAGTGCTCTGGATAATCATTACCTCGTCACCTCGATGTTGCGATTTGACTCCGTTGAACTTATTTTTTTAGGAAGCCGTTACAGATAAGTGTTACGCTAATCATCTAGAGGAATTCGGAAGAAGTCGATAATGTCGTTGATGAAATAGCGGTCTAAATGAGCGAAAATGTACTGAAAAATTTGAATGATGGAATGGTCTATTGTAAGGCTAGCCGTGGCTATGGACAGGTTCATTCGTTCTAATGAACTCATAAAATTGAAAAAAGATTCATTCGTTTTTTACATCCCATTGAAATCCGAAATTTTAAATGCTACAACCGTTACATAAATTTTCTAAGTTCCAAACAAAGTGCACTTATGCATGTCAGAGTACGTGTTGATTTAATTGCATGAGTTAGAGGAAAGAACGAGGTTGTTATCTTTCTGACTTTTAATACAATACACCAAATTGAGAGTTACCTTCAGAGTAACGATTCTACATCCTTCGAGCGTTGTTTGAAGGGCGAAAATGTTGCTGTAGCATTGGTTTATCTCTTTATCCCTTGGATACCCTTATGTTGGGAGTATTTGAAAGTGTTCTTATTTTTACTACTCATTTTAGATATACATTTACTATTGAGCTAATTCAATCCCTATCTGACTTGAAAGTAAAAGTAAAAGGTTTTAGAATGCAAATGCAAATATATTTTGTTCACCTATCAAGTTCGGGAAAAGGCGTTAGTGACCCACTTAAAATTTGACTTTTTCTTCCAAATTCTTTTCTTAGCGCTACAAAAAACTGCAAACGATGTGGTTACAAGTTATGTTGTTTATTCTTACAATGTCGTTTGTCTGCAAAGGCTTCCCAACTTTACTTATTTTTACATTCTATTTAAATCTTATTCATATACGTTTTTTCTGCGAAAGGAAAATGCATGTTAATTGCCAAATACCAGATATGCAATAAACGCATCGTAAAAGGGAGTGCCTACGAGTAGCATACATTGACCGGCAGTTATTTTCTTAGTTTATCAATATGCTCGCATGGTGGTTAAAAGTTTGTATTCATAATGCAGTTTAGGCAAGTACATAAAACAAATCGTTATTATTTTTTATGACTTTGGAACAACTGCTATCACTTAATGAACTTTGCCGTTTTTAAATTTAAATGTTCCACTACATACAGGATATATCACAAATCAATCATTTGTCTTTCTTAGAGCTTCTTTGGACAAGGAACTGCGCCACTGAACTACTGAATTGCAGCGAATTAATATCAATCTGCGTCATTGTTATTTTTGTTTAATATCCTGTTTCAACCTGTTTCATTTCAATAATTTTCTTTCCTTGAAACGTCTTTGTTTATTTTCTTGGTGCAAAACAATTTTCTGAAGCTTTTCCTGTACCTGATTATTAGAGTATTGAATCAATAATAGTAAATGCAACAGCGATAATAGCAATAAAACCAAATTGTGTCAGGGTATAAGTGTGTTCTCACTGTCATATGCTGTTGAATATTTTACAAGATGTAAGGATTTTATTGCCAGTAAGTTTTAAACTTGCCATTAAGTTTTACAACAACAAAAAATTTAATTTGAATAAATCTTTATAGAATTTATTGACAAAAACCCTTTTTTGAAATAAAATTCTCTGTCCTCCTTAAAATCAAAATAAAGCGGACACTTTTTATTCACTTAAGGAATATCTCTCGGTTATTCAATGGCGCTAGAGCCATTTGATCGAAAGCTGCATATTATATCTGCATAAATAATCTAACACACAATCCGAGCCATTGGGACTTACAGATAATTTGGATTATTAGACTTTCAATTGTAATGTTTAAGAGAATGCTTGCGATTTAGAAAAAGGTTGAAAAAATTTCATTTTTCTTTGTAAAACCAAGTCTAAGGAAAAAATTGTTTTTGTCTTGTTTTGTAAAACCAAGAATTGAATGCCGAGCAGCAACAGTTGAAACCTTTTGAGTTCTCTAAATTCTCAAATCTCTCAAATTGACAACGAGGTGCTCTAAAATACTCTAAAGAATATTTCCTTAGGAAGTAACCTCCTAAATTGAAAAGGTTTGATATCATGTGACAAGAAAGAATCCTGGAATACATTAAATAACAATTTATATCAATTTATATTTATAATTTTATACCAAAAATATATAAATAAAATAAAGATGCAAATTCACATTACGAGATGACGACAGTTGAACATTAAAACTCTTAAAAACTTAACGTTTTACGATGAAGCCTTATGCGCCTGTAAAAAGAAATATAAAATATTGAAACTCATCTCAAGTAATGTAATCGTGAAATACATTCCATGGTCGTCAAGGGCATTTAGACAATAATTTAAAAAATAGCTCACAACAAGTCAGACACAGCCTTAGAAACATAAAAATAAATTAGCACAGATTAGAAGTAGTGAAGAGAGCCTTATAAGAAACCTCGCGTATTTTTGAAGGCTATTCGAATCGCTTTTCCATGGCGGCCATTTCACAGATACAAGTTAAACAACATTTACACTTTGGTCTCGCGTTGAGTGTTTGATATTGATTATTAACATTGACATTAACATTGATTATTCTACCTAATTTTTCCACATATTGCAGTATGAAAATATTGGCGACTACAACTGTCTAGATGCCAGCTGATTCAAATGCGTCAAAGTCAAAATAGTTCACATCTTCGAAAGGTATTAATTACCTGATGAACTGGAATTTCCAGAACGACAACTAACGAAGTTTCCAGAAAAACTGTAATTAGTGGCCCGTTTGATGAGCAGTTTATAGTTGAATTTTGTCACGCGAGTTGTACGGAAGTCGAACTTATTTAAACAATTATGATACATTTTTGAGACATTTAAAAATTTACTCTTTAAAACAAGTCGAGAATCAAAGCAATATACTACTTTGCAGAACGAGCGTTATAATTCTTGCCATCTAGTGGTGCGAGTCGAACTATCTGCTGAGGCGTGAATAAAAGAGAAGGAAACGTAAAACAATATACATAAAGTAAATAGAAGAATTAAAACACGTCCAATTTTTGCCCATTTACAACCACAATCATTTACTACGGCTTGAACGCTGCCGTTGAAATATTGCCCCGAGCTCCGCAGAAGCATTTTACTTCCTTGCAACATTCATTTCATTCGTTCTCATTTTTCGAATAAGTCTGTTACAGATGAAATTTTCAAGGAATAAAGGCCCAGATACAATACTGCGTGACGGCGATGCGAAGAAGAAGAATAATGAAGAGGAAGAATAATGTTCATATGACAAATGTCAAATTGGTGACGTTTCAAATGAAATTTGATTAAAATTGTTTTGATTTTTTAAAAATTTGAATTTGGAATTTTCCTTCGTTTGGCAAATAATAGCCTCAACAGAATAATCCGAGTACTTAAAAAGTAATGAAAGCGTTTGAATTTCAAATTTCATTTAAGCGCCATCAAGCATCTGACAAACGTCACGCACCTCGTTGCGAGGAATTTTCGTTTTTCCGAATATTTCTCGCCTCGCATTGACGCATCGCAATCATTGTTCATTGTTGTGTACAAATGCATGTTACGAAAACTGCTTGACATTTGGTGCGAGACTCTCGTCGCGCTCTCGTATCGCCGTCTCGCAGTATTGTATTTCGGCCTTAACCAACACACTCGTTACAAATTTCGAGACAATGGAACATGATTAAGATAAATACCTTTGCATTCGGCAAAAGAAGCAGCGATAATTATTTACGTGTCAAATTCAGCCGAAAATATTAATTTGAACTCCTTACATTAGATTTTTTTCTTATTTTTCCGAGTAATTAAGTTTTCAACAAGGAAGAAACAAGTTTCTCGAATGAGGACTTAGAAGAGTTAGGACTTAGTACTCGTTTCCTCTAAGAGGCCATTCTAAGCAAGTTCTAATTTCGGTATGCATAACAGGGTTATATTTTTGGATGCCCACGAGATTTTGATGATAATAAATTTTTGGATAACGACGATCAAACGGATTTTGCTGATTTTAGTGACTATTAAATATTTGCTGTTGATTTTATGTTGAATTGTTGAGCTTCAGGCTTTCCCAAACTGAAGATTTAACAAAAATATCTTATTAATGTAATTCTTATCTTCGAATCTTTCTAATTAATTTCTCATTTCTTTTTATGAACGAAATTGCGCAAAGTTTGACATCACAATAAAGATATGAAACGGTTTCGAGCAAGACGGGTACGTTATTTACTGACGATTTAAAGAGACAACGGGCGGGTTATTGAAAGTTTTTTTTTTGATAGTGTTAAAATACCTAATTCAAATTCAGAATGGCACGGAATGGAAGCAAAGTTATTCGCGTCTGTAAGAGTTGCTTTCTAGAAGAACTAGAACTAGAAGAAAGCAACGAAAGACAGCTTTCTTTAGAAAGAAGAAAGCTTTCTTTAGAAATCCTTAGAATGTGGGAGCAATCGATGGTACAAAAAACATGAATTGTCAACTAAACCCGACCCATGTCACTTCGAAAATGCAGCCTCCAACTGCATGGCATTACTTTGTAGTTTGTCGTCTTATTTCCAGTTTTAGCAATTCATCTTTCAGCAGTGACGAATGGAAACGAGGGGAACGACCAGGGAGGGGAAGAGCAACGCAATTATTGAAAAAATGGTCAAGGAGGCTCCCCTTTATTCGAAGAATGGCCCGAGCCAAGTCCGACACACAGTTCTTTTGAATGTAGCATATTTTCTTCTTCTGCTGAGAAAAGTGCTGTACCCTCAAGATGCCAACGTTCATCAACCAGTTTTTTATAAAGGAGGTATGTCTCCTTTCATCCGCAATCCCTAGGCATGAGAGACATGCAGGAGGCTGTGACTTTCCTGTTTTATTCAGTAACACTGAAAATATCCTTGAGCGCGGAAATCTAGTAGTAATTAGTCTCGCCGGGCTTTCCATGTCAATCATTAGGGGCACAGTTCACTCTTACCATATTCGGGAGTACTTCCTCTACTTCACGAAGCCACCTCTCTGTCTGCTTCTTGGCCAGGTAGATCCTCTTAAATTCCTCAGCATAGAGTATGGTGGGTACCGTATGAAGACAAAGGGAATGAAAAAACACTAAAGGATCAAGGGAAGAAATATCAAGCGTTTTGGGAAAGAAATCAAATGTGGTGATATTATTACCCCGAAATAATAAATGAATAGTGGAAACCTTTTTGTGATGAATTTTTAAAACTGATATTTGACGACCAAGACTGATATAAGGAACCGCTCGAAATTCGGCCAAAAGCTCGTCAGCAAGGAAAAAGTACTTTCTGGAAAAAAATTACTCAAAGATGCTTATAATTTAAAATTTCAAGTTTGTCCGATAATGTTTGTTACAATTCACTGAAAGTTATTGTCGAAAGAAAAAGGAGGAGGAAATGTATGCCAAGTAGACAGTCGGGGGAAAATGGGAGAGGAGGAGATCTTGAAAACATTAGAGCGCATTTAACGGGTTTCCCGGACTATATAAGCAGCTGTTGTCGGGAGACAACTGCAAAATTAACTGTACACCACTTTTGCTTGAACCAGAACTCTTTAGATGGAACGATTCCTGGAAAATGGAACAATTCCGATCGCAAAAAACATTTTTGAAGAATAATTAAATGTGTAATTTATCCCCAAAACGAAAACCAATGCTAAATGTAACAAATTAAAAAATTATTGAAACATTGGACATCAGAGATGAAATGGAAAAATTCAAATTAGAAGCAATTAATAAAAACCAGTGATCTTGCCGAAAGCGTTTACAAAATTAAAGCAGAAAACAAACAAAATTGAGGGCTTTAATTCGAAATTTGTAACAGCGGGGTCTTTGCAACGTAGCGTTAAATTTCGTGGAAGATAATCCTATGTTTTCAATCCCACAATACTTTACACCAGAAGTAAGGTGAGTGATACATCCGGTTATTTTGGTGGCGGACCAGTGTTGGTCCGTGGAGGGCAAGAAATCGAACTTCGAAATTAAGGGGTCATTTAATTTTCCAACTCTCGGATATTTGAAATTTATCGAAAGTGCTGTGTCTCGGAAGTATTATGTGAAGATCGGAGCTGTCCTCTGATAGATAGAGACGGTTTTCGTGAGTCGTCGCCCATTGCGAGCTCGGTTAAGTATATTTATGTGAGCAGCTACTTTCAGTATATTTCCCCATCATATAATATCCCATAAAGTAACGGTTCCAGGCTAGATTCTCAGATTGACAGGGGAGATGTTTAGTGGGTAATCCACAAGCATTGCGCGTCTAGGAGTCCCACCATCAGGGCATAACCAGCCTTCCCCTCCTTACTACAACAAAATAAATTTACAGATCAATGTACTCGGTTTCGTATTTTAAATTCAAAATAATGTATGACAAACAACTGTATCGAATCTCATATAAACGGCCTTTAAGTTACTCTGATTAGGAAAATACAGATTATACGGTTGCTTTCGCTGAAAAATTCCATGATAATTGTGACAGTATGACGGACTTTTGTTTTAAAATCTGTCTCACCTGTTCTTGTGAAAATAAATATATTAACTCCTGTAATATGTTTGTAACTAGTTACAAAACAGACCGTCGTATTTCTTTTGTCAAACATTTGATTGGTATCTGCTTCTGTAGCTTAGAATTATTTTGTTTTCTTCCCGGATTGGAAAATATATCGCAAAGTATATTCAAAGATATACTTTGGACATATTTAAAAATATGTTTATGATTTGATTTTAAACAAAGCTGTGAAGATAATTCATAATCGTGACAAGTTAGATGAAATGGTACGCGCTTCTGTTAAACATACAGTTCAATATGAATATAATGTGATCACGAGCCGAACACTGGCTTTCGATACATTCCAAAGACAGATGAAATGCTGTGGCGCCGACGGGCCATTTGACTGGGCTTCTGCCAAGTATAACAATAAAGGCGAATCTAATATTTTCGACTTGAAACTATCTAACGTGAAAATCAACTTTGAAACCCCACCATCATGTTGCAAGGAAGGTGTTAGTCTTTCTCTTACCTTAACTAATACAATCCAATCTTATATTAATATTTGAATTCTTCTACGAACTTACCATAATACTCGCTGGTGTTAAGGTAAGTGTTAAGGTAACTTAACACTACCTTAACTAATACAATCCAATCTTATATTAATAGTTGAATTCTTCTTACTTACACTGCTTCCAGCGTCGTGGCTCGAATCGTGGTGGCGCTTCTTATCTTTCCCCCAACTTCGGGGTACCCGACTCGTCCGTTTCGCGTGGTGATGGTGCCGCGGAAGTCTCGAGAGGGGGTGAAATCAACTTAACCCGTAAAAAAGACTCTAGGAAGGTGCCAACGATCTTTACTGTAAAAAAGCCTTAAACAGAATGGATAAAAATTATATTGAGGAGCTTATCCTAACTAACTACATTTTAAACAAATATGATGTGTGGCCGGCAGATGTTGAAATGATTGCAATGAATCCTTTGTAATATAAAAAACACTTGTTTTATTACTCTTTAGGAAAATTTAAGACTGGAAATTCCAAGATAAATTTTATTGCTGCTCTGGTTTGGAATACATGTGAAGAACATCTTTTATCCACACACAGCTTTCTCCGTAGCTTTGATTTTGTTTATTATTTACTAGATAAATATTCAATAGTGACATTCGCCTATTTGAGCATCGTCAGAAATCATGTTAAAATAATTATTTTTTGGAACGAATTGTTTCAATTCAATTCAATTATCTAACATTTTATGTTTCTCGGACCAAGATTGATTATTGTTGTTCGGGCCAAAGCGGAATTTCTACTTAACTAATCAGCAGCTTGTCTCTTTTTATCCTTAGTTTGTTCTGATTTTTATAAAAACAGCAATGTTAAATCAGTAACAAACAATGTTTTTTATATTTTACGAATGGATTTGTAAGAATCTATAAAAATTACAATTTTATCTTTTGTAGTTTTCTTAAAACAAAATCCCAAAAAAGCATTTTCCAAGTGATTCAGGTACTTTATCTCGAGGGGATTTGTGCTTTAGACAAAATGAAAATATTTATTGTTTGTTGTAATCTTTTACCAAATAACTATGAAGCTAAAATAGAAAAGAACGGTTATTAAAAGAGTAATCAACCGTTTCTTGAAATAAGGACCCACGCATTTGGATGGCGTTATTATTCATGTTGCTTTATAATGGTCAATAGTTAAAAAAGTACCGTCCAAGTCAAAGTTGAAATTAGCTTCATTGATATTCAACATATAACATATAATGCATCAAACAATAACAAGCAATAATAAAATTGAAAACTTTGAACCTTAAAACAAAAAAGGATGGAAGCTGGATTTAGAACTTCCAAATTATTGGAGGGATTTCATAGACACGGCCAAAAGTGTGAAATGAAGTTAGAAATTTTGGAATGTACGTTTTTAAATTGCCCTTAGCTGTTGCACTTTAGACTTGCCAACTTGCCAATTTTGCTAACAACGGCAAATAGTGATATATTTCATAATACTCGTTTAAAAATTAAAGAATTGATCCAACCTAAAATAGAATCAAATTTACACCAACTTGAAACTGTCATCATCTTTTTCCTGATAAAACTTTATATAGGGAGAAACCATAATAATAATATGAAGCAAGAAAATTTCAATCTTAAGATGAAGAAAAGAAGAAGAAGAAAGCCTGAAATTAATAAGAAAAGATTTTATAAAACTTGTGTTATTTTTGTATTTGATATCGGCTAGGAAGAGCAACGACTGTAAGAATGTTCTAAATATGATTAACTAGCCTTTTTACAAGATTTAACGATATTAATACGATATTAATTTCTTAAGAGGACTTCCCAAAAATTTTCTTGAGACCATTTCATAACGGAACAAAAGATTTCGTTGATTTTCCACGAATTACAATCTTAATATTCCCCATTTAAACATTTTGAACATTTCGACAAAACTTTCAGTCTAACTTACATTCTGAACTACAAAAAGAACTAAAAGATTATATGAAGATCTTTTTTTTTTATTTTCGTTAGAACCTTTACTGAAAAAGATACTAACGGAAAAGGTTACTAACTCTTTTCGGTTAGTATTTTATTAGTTGATGATAACTTTCTATTCAGTTCGTTTTGCTGCAGCCTGCTCATCGATTTTGACCAATGTATGTATGTCACTCTTCATAAAAGATATTCGAACCCACGAATTTTTCATTTGATATGGTAAATTCATGTGTCCCCTGGAAATCAATTCTTCGCTTGGTCCAACAGATCTCATAAGTACGTATACTTACTTATCACATTTGTTACTCATAGTGAAACCAATAATATATTAGGCATACATTTACACTTTCAGGAAGCATTTCACATCTAAGACAAACATAATTCTCGGTCAGTTTGTATTGTCAATTTGTCATTCATCATAGCGGCCTACTTCCTTTGAAATTGGAAAGTTGTTCACGTATCTCTCACTTACAAATATAATCATTTAATATGTTGCTAACTAATTTCTTACCAGTATTTTCGGCTTCTTTTTTCTGTAGATGTTCTGTCGTTTCCAAGCGTGTTGTTTGACCTGGATATATTTGTCTCGTTTGCTTTGTTCATTCTAATGTCGTTAATTCCTGCAACTTCATTTGCATCGAGTGCGTATTGTAAAAGAAAGCTCGAATGAGTCAAAATTTCCTCGCGTTTTCCGGTGAATGCCAGGTCCAGCATTAATCACGTTTTGAATTAATGTACTTGGCTTTCTAGTTAATTGTATCAATTCACTTAAACATTTTCTCCACTTTTCGATTAATTAAGGCAGCCCGATGCGTGCTAACTTGAATTGCCTTCAGGACGTGTTTCGGCCTTTCTGAACCAATTCCAGCTGCAGCAACAACAAGCAAGGCTCGACGTAAGCAGAAGACGTGGACGATTCTCTGGCTGAGATATGTTGATTTGATCCAATTTCTTTCGAAATCCAAAATTGCCAACTAGAGGCAACACTTTTAACAATTCAAGATGCCTGCTCGGGATATTTCCATTACTTTTTTGCGAAAACACCCAATTCCTACCTTTTTTCTAACGACCTAAAGTTTTAGGCGATATCTACTGGATATTTTTAGGTTTTATTGGCTTCACGTTGGCTGCAAAGCGTGCAGCCGACTAACGGTTTCGCAGTGTCGTTAAATATCTTTTTAAATTTCTCTAAACTTTTGGATTTTTACTTGAGTCTTTCTAGAACAACTCGAGGGGCGATAGAGCCTGCATAATTTTCCCATTGCATGCTCCTTACTGACTCCTTTCCAGTGCCAGAGTCGAAAGACTACGTTGAGAGGGTTTGAATTGAATTCCCACTCTTCCGGGAATATCAAACATGGTGCGTTTCGGGATTATCTGTTCGAATTGGCCGATTATATTTCTCACCAATGTTTGCGCGAACCATTTACATATGTGGGTTCCAATTTGGGGTTGCAACCCACGAAGCGCCACCGAATGCTCCGCGGGTGCATGGTTTAAGGTTCATCCCATACGTCGCGGAGCCATTCCAACAAATAGCTCAAATCAGGCTCTCACATATGCCAAGTGTCAGCAGTCACCACCTTTCTCTGCGATCCGCTATAGGAAATGTGTTGGCACGCATACATGGGTTCGGCGTACACGGCGGACGGCTTTTCCATCATACATATGCGCACAACCATTTTATTTGACATAAATATAGGTCTTTGATCTCCAAAATAAATACGTATATACACACAAGTAAGAGGTTAATGACCGAGCAAACAGTGACCCACTAACATCCGCGAGTACAATCACCTTGAGTTGTATTGTATAACTCAAGCTTGCGGAAGATATTGATCATCTTCATCGGAGAATTCTCTTTATTTCTGTTCAGAATCTCTTCGCCGTGCAATGGAAGGTGCACAGATATTGCATTAACTTCAAGTCGCTGCTGGGCCTCCCCTCCTCTGTTGCGCGAAAATAGTACTTTGTTTGGTCTCTGCTGGGAATATACCTAGCCGCCGCGCCAACGTCCGCAAGAAGTGGCAACAGTTCATGGATTCTTCAAGTCAATCGATTTTGACCAACTCATCCAGAATTTTAAATAAGTAGGACAATTGGCTGGCGAGGCAATCGCGGCGGCGTTCGGGTGTTTCGCGGGCTTGCGAGTTCTGCCTGCGAAGGAACGCTGCGCCCGCAGTCACGCCACAACGTCTTTTCACACCAAATGCGGAATTCCTGGAAGCCAGCATCTACGGCAATGGTTAATCTTTTGAATGCTTCTTAGCGGCGCACCATGCACCGCTGGCGAATGGGTTTCGGGTGCTGACAACACTTCCCACAATTCGGGGACAGATACGAGCTACATCCCAAATGCACAAGTTTCTTTGTCGGCAGGAACTCGAAGCATTTTATTGCATTATTGGGCACTAACTTAAGTCGCGTTTAACCCTTTGCCCTAGCAGTTTCTTCTCAATCATTTTTCCTGCAACTCGAAGCTATTTCACAGAAATCCCATCGTCGTTTTGTCTTTTCCTATTGACTCACTGTTAATCGAGCAAAACTTTCGTGGGCAGTTCTCTTCGCGATTTCTAAACGAAATAAATTAGTAATGAGGTGCATCCAACAACAAATAATTTGGATTATGAAACAAATTTGCAGAGGCTGCCTTCTAGATCCCTCGATTGCAAAGGGATAAAATCCTTTTGATACAAGTAGCACACATACACGTTAACGTGTAATTCAAATCTTTAACATATTTTGATATTGTCTTTTATCGCTATAATTTCTTTTAAGTCATCAAATTGGCGTGTGCCTTAACCTTTGATGGAAGCAATGTAGATTGCCATTTTGTACTTGAGCCGTTCTACTCTTTTCAAAGGAAGAAAAGCTTTGTTTTTAATTTTACCAAACTACCATATCGTTAACTGTTTACTCCTTCATCAGTGGCAGATTTCAATGTTGGCGCATAATTTGAGCATAATTTCATTTAGGCTGCACCTTATCAATTTTCTCTCCAATTTATTAGTAGCAGTAAAGAACTTTTAGTCGATTGCCATTTAGGATAGGGGTTCCCTCCGTGTTCCATAGTTGGACTTTTCACGTAGAGAGAGAAACGAACAAAGGTGTACTCGCGAAACTCACTCATGTTTATAATAATGTTTAATTAATAAAAAGATATATGTTTAATTAATAATGATTAACAAAGGTCTCATTAAAGGTAAATATTTTCACTTGGTATTTAAAAACAATAAACGAAAGATACTCAAAAAGTACTTACAACGAAAGTTTAATATTGGAATTGTATACACCATAGTATCTTGTTGGGTCGTCCTTGGAGCCTAAACAGGCTTGTAACCTTCATGACATTTAACTGACTGACTTGGTAGTAAATTCTGGTTGGGTTTCCCCGCATTCCCCTGATAATGCTTTTTTGAGGTCATCCTTGCGTACTCTAAGTTTAAAGATTCGCCGTTTCAGTGATCGCATAGTTGTTCTGTGGGATCAAGATCTGGTGACTGAGAAGAGAAGTGGAGTTGTTTCTCGGCGATAAAGAAGCAAGGAATAGGTTCTTCCAGAAGTATGCTTCGGGAAAGATTCCTCCTCAAAAATATAACCGACAATAATAATTCATGAACGCTGGGCAAGAAGTTACTTACAGGAAATCCAAGTAGACATACCGATGCATAATACTCTCGACGAATTGTATTCTACCAAATCTACACGCCACCAGATCATAAGAGAACCATAATCTCAGGTCATAACAGAGCCGGCTCCATGCTTGCAAGTAGCAGGCACGTTTTTCACTTACATTCTAAGTTACGTTCCCACCATATTTTTATCCTACCAAACTTCCCAATAAAGTTAATTTTACGCTCATCTGCAAGGATAATGATACTCCAAAAGTCTGCGTCGCTTTCTTGCACCTTAGAGTACTTTTTGGCGAACTTAAGGCGTTTGGTCCTCTTCGCTGCACTTTTTTACTAAAATCTGTAAAGGGGACTTCTGCGTTTCAATCCAGCTTTTCTAGGACAGCATCGTACAATTTCTGAATGAACTTTAATTCCCAGTGAGTTCTGCAGTCAATCCGTAACATTTCAGGCACTAAATGTCGGTTCCGCTATTATTTCCGTTGATTGCGATCTTTCAGAACAGGAGGCAGACAAGATGTCAACTTGATTTTCTAACTGTTAGCGCTGTTGAAGTTTTCCATCATTGTTTGTACGTTTTCTTTGCCGATTCTACAATTTCCGCGATATTTTTTTCGAATATATATTTTCTTTTTTGAACTCTGTTTAGTATAGATAATGAATTTTAAGTAAAGATATATGTAGATGTTTGTTAAGGATACGGTGTCATTCTTCATTTTGTGGGCAATGTATTAGGGTTTAAGGATACGTTTATGGTTTTAGCATAATATTAATAAAGGCGATGCATTCAGTGTTTAAATGCATTGGTACATTAATTGTAATTAATTGTAATAAATGCAATAACATGAATTTGTTTTGGCAAATTCAAATACCATAGACTAAATATAGACGTAGAAATTTTATGCGTTTATGATTCACACTAAATCCCACACAAGGAGAATTCTTCAATTTAAGTTAGTATATAAGGAGATAAATTTGTAGAATAAAGGTCAGAATAAAATCAGACAGCGAGCGTTTTACTTCATTAGTCCTATTTGCAACATCACAAGGAAAGCGCTCGCAGCAATTCCTGGATAAGTGTTTCCTAAGCCAGAAGACATACAAATAGCAGGCAGATTCGTCCTACCACTAATTGGAAAACACGTGACAGTTGGATTAGAGCTTCCTAAGCCAGTTCAAGTAGCGATCTAATAGTAGTCAGATTTACAAGAGTTTATGCCACGCCCATTAGACACATTAACTTCAATTCCGGCGTAAACAAACTCTATTTTTATTTTCCAAAAAGATACTGGAACTTTTCTCCTTTTATAACCCATTTCGGTGAAATTTGTGCTTCGCTACTCGCAATATTCACGTCCCGCCATTTACTAATCCCTTCGCGGTTTAACTGTGATAATTCCAACTGCGCCCTTTTCATCTGCCATATTTGGAATTTCCAGTACAATTTATTACATATATTATGAGTGATAATATTTATGTTTTATGGGAACTTTATTACACACATATTTCACCAACATAGTTTTCTGTTGTTTTTGTAGACAAGTTTATTTAGACTTCGTAAGGATACCAACGATTTCACTTATTTTTTTATCTGAGATTAGTAAAGATATGAGATTCTAAAGGTTTCACCTGATGACTGAAGGGTTTCTTTGAAATTTAATTCTCATATGAAATATTGAATGTAACGTTTGTAATCGATTTCATTTTCGTAAGATATTTCTGAAAAAATTAAAAAAAGTACATACTTTTATTTCTCGCGTTAATTTTGCTTATCGTAATCGATTTTACTTTTCAAAATTTTTTTGCGAACAAGAAATCAATAAGGAACATTGTGAAGTCGTGACCAGGAATTATGTTGTATTTTTAAGTGTGTTAAATATGAGAAAACTTAAATATAAGGAGATTTTAGTAAAGATTATAGTGAATATCAACTTCTTAAAAACATGTCTTGAGCGGTGAGTAACCCCCAATAGTCTTAGTGTAAAGTTGCATTGCAGCCCCAAACGGGGCAAAAGAAGAGTGCGGAAAAGAATCTTATCAAAAAGAGTGGCAAGCGATTTTATAGCAAGCTAAGAAGCGAATTTCGGCCAAGTTCACATGGAACGCTTATAGTAGCAGCTGCAAAGAGCATAGCATTAAGAGAACGAGCAAAAAAGAGCAAAATATTTACAGAGATTGAGAAAATTATAATAAGCTACCCCGAAGTTCTCCAAAGTATTTAAAGTGCAAGAGTCTCTGAACTATTGGTCAACAAATCACGAAATTCGGCTATTGAACATAGGTCTGTACAATTTTTTTTGTGGTAGGGAGGTGAAGGCTGTTTACGCCCTGAGTAAGGCACTCCCAGACGCATAATGCTTGTGGACTACCCACTAAACATCTCCCCTGTCAATCTGAGAGCCTAGCCTGGAACCGTTCGACACATTACTTCGGGCTAGGCCTCGTGTTCCTACGCCTAGAGGCGCCTTCGGATTATAGGAATCTCTTGTATAACGGGAAGGACGGGAGAGGAAGGAAGTGCTACAAAAGAGATCCATACATCCCCGATGCCTCCCAGCGCTCCAATAAGCTTCCAATAAGCTTATAGTTTTCTTCAGTATCAGCACTGCCCGAGCATATTGTGCCACGCGATTCCAATTGTCAACCGTTTTCAGCATTTCTCCGACCATAGTCTCCGGACAGAGCTCTCCAATTTTGCTGAAGAGGTCCCCTCGCTGCTGGCTCCATCTTTTACCATAAAAGAATGTGTGACAGGCGTCATCCGGTTCCCCTGCACAAAACACACAGTTAGGAGACCGTGCTCTATCAATTTTGTACAGGTAGGATCGAAAACAACCGTGCCCGCTTATGAGCTGGGTCAAGTAGAAATCGGTCTCACCATGCACTCGACTGAACCACGGTCTCAGGTCAGGGATCAGATGTGCAGTCCACCTTCCCCTTGTTTCTTGCTCCCAGGACTGTTGCCAATCGCTGAGAGAGCGACGTCTCTGTTCCCTGGTGATCTCTTCTCTTCGGTCTTCGCCTCTGCGCATGTAAATACTTCTGCGCTCTATCGCAAGGAGGGTGATGGGTATCACCCCTGCGATTACCAGCACTGCCACCCCGGAGACCGTTCGATATGCGCATGAGATTCGCAATGCTCCTCGCCTCTGCACCTGTGCCAACCGCTTCCGGTGTAACTCCTTGCTGAGAGTGTCGTCCCAAAGTTTTGATCCGTAGGGTAGAAGTGACTGAACAACGCTCATTAAGAGTCGTCTTCTTGATGTGGTGGGCCCCCCTCTGTTGGCCATTAATCAAGTGAGTGCTGTCACACCCGCTGCAGCCTTATTTATTGGGAAATACTCAACTTTGAGTCTATCAGGACGCCCAGGTACTTTATTGCTGATTTCGATTTGACCAGCTCGTCCCCTATACTGATAGGCCGTATTCTGGGGATTCTCTTCTTCGTTAGGATGACTACTTCGGTTTTTTCCAGTGCCAGCTTGAATCCGTGAGCGGTCATTCAGTCCACTACCCTCCGCATTAACGTATTGAGTCTGAGTTGCGCATGGTCTACTGTGCGTCCAGAGACCAGCGCCGCGACATCGTCCGCATAACCGATCTAGCGTGACTCTTCCGGCAGTTCAAGCTGCAGCAGTCCATCGTAGGATATGTTCCATAGGTCCGGGTCAAGGATAGAGCCCTGAGCGACACTTGAAGTAAGAATCGTCGTTCGGCTACCCTCCTTCGAGTCGTAAAGTAGGCTGCGGTCCTTCAAATAGTTCCTGAGAATCCGCATCAGGTACACTGGTACTTGAAAACGATTTTCTAGCGCTTCCAGAATATCCACCCATCTAGCCCAGTTAAATGCATTTCGGACATCCAGAGTAACCAGCAGGACGACCCGTCGTGTGGAAATACTGTGAGACTCCGCACGTTGGACCTCGCTCACTACTTCTCCAATTGCATCGATGGTGGAAAGGCTTGCTCTGAAGCCATACTGCCGTGGAGATAGGTTCCCGGCAATACGAATCACGTCAGCGAGTCTTCCCCTGATAAGTTTTTCAAAAATATACAGCGGTATACAGCTGGCGACTCGGGATCCCCTTTTCCTTTCGTAATGAGCACAAGTCTCGCCACCTTGCAGCACTCCGGGAACAGCCCTTGGCGCAGGTATGCGTTGAACATGCGGAGGAGCAGATCAGGGGAAAAGTGGAAGACCATTTGTAGCACCTCAGCTGGAATCCCATCTGGTCCTAGAACCTTTCTGGTCTTCAAAGACAAGACTGCTATCTCCAATTCCATCTACGTGAAAAATAGAATTTCCGTTGGTGTTTAATAGTGAACAGCTTCTATGATGGCGGGATGGATGGGGAAGACAGCCCGCACGATTTCGTCCATCTTTTTTGCCTCGTATGAGTGAGAAGACTTTTGGACACTGAGCTTCCGCATCACTATTTTGTAGCCCTGGCCCCATGGGTCTCTGTTCACGTCATCCACCAGGTTTTGCCAGCGGCTGGCCTTACTACTACTGATAAGTCTGCGGAGGTATTTTCTAGATGACTTGTAAGCTGCTAATCGGATACATGCCTCTTCCCGGGTTCGAGCTCGCTGTGCCGTTCGTCGTAGTTTGTGACACTCCTTTCGTTTTTCGGCAATTTCAGGTGACCAATAGTATACTGGGGGCTTGCTGTGCCGGGGTCTTCGCTGGGACGTTGAAGACCTGCAGCCGAATGAAATGATTCTCTTGGTTGAGATAATGACATCTTTTGCCGCAGGTTCTCCGTTATTCAGCGTTGCTTCCGACAGCGGTGATCGTGCCATAGGCACGAAGGAAGATAGAATCGTAGAGATGGAAACAGTCAATAGCAAGTTACCGGATGCATGCAAAACAGCAGCGAATCATGAGATAGCAAAGACATTATGGGAGCCCAAAACTCAATGGCGATAGCAGTTAAATTTAAGAAAAATTAGATCTAATTAATCAACGCGGACAAAGGTACATCCGGTACATACCGAATTTCTCCTTTGTTGATCAGAAAATGTTTCAAGTTCAGGAAGTTCAGTTCCACGAGGATTTGTTGCAGTTCTCCTCTAGGAAAAAAATTCTTTAGCATTAAACAGCATAAAAATAGTAGTTTATACTTGTTTGAGTTGGTACAATCGCATTGACTTAATGACTGCTCTTTTAGACGTAACGTCGAGCTTTGAAAAGGAGCTAGCCAACATTACTTCGGGCCAGGCCTCTTTTTTACTTCGCGCTAGGGCGCCGTCAGTCTAGAGAAATCTCCCTCCAGCGGGAGGGGGCAGGATGGAGGAGGACTGCTGGAAAGGAGACCTCCCTAGACCCCGCGCCCAAGGTTATCTATCGAATATTTTTTGGCAATAAGTATTGCCCGAGAGTAATGTGCCACGCTGGTCCATTTGTCGAAACTTTTCAGCATTTCTCCGACCAGATTGTCTGGAGAAAGCTCTCCCATCACCTCCCACAAGTCCTGCCGCATCCTGTTCCACCTTCTACAGTTGAAGAAGGTGTGACATGCGTCATCCCTTTCCCCTGGGCAGAAAATGCAGTCTGGGGACCGTGATTTACCAATCTTGTGCAAGTAAGACTGAAAATACCCATGCCCGCTAAGAAGCTGGGTAAGGTAATAATCAGTCTCACCGTGCCTTCGATTTAGCCACGATCCCACGTCCCCTATAAGGCGGGCAGTCCAGTGGCCATTGGAGTCGCCTTGCCATGACTGTTGCTTTAGCTTTAACAATAGCCCAATGTTAAAATAGTATGAGGTGACCTTTAGACATATTTCGATGTCCGCCGAACGAAATGGTAAAGGTTCTGGTAATTGTGTGTGACCTCAAGAAATTAAGATTCTCTCATCTACAAGAGCATTGAAAATAATTCAAGACAAATCAGCTTAATTTGAGGGTAGCTGTCATATTTAATGCTGTCAAATCTTTAACTGTTATTATCACATGCCATTTCATCACACTTTTTCAATGTACCACACTTTTCATTGCAATAAAGGAAGACTGTGAATGTTCTTCGATCAACGAAACGCTTATATTGAGCACTGGCAATTTTCATAGAACATAAGGAGGGTTCCGTTAATGGCATTAATGCAGTGTTATTGATTTGAATACATTTGATTAGCTTAGTGTAAATTTGATGTCAGCTGAAGACTGTATCAAGACTTTGAAGAGAACTAGCGGCGGCTACCCGGCCTAAGGATTATGCACGATCTTGCATTAGCCGAATGTTCAATTGCCGTCCCTAATAATGATAATTCAGAAAAAATATACGCAATCGAATGTATTGTGTACGGCCAAGAATGGTGGCAAATAATTGATGTGAGCCATACATAATGTCTACTGAAGTGAAGCAAACATTCAATCTTGTCACGAAAGTGAACATGCGATTGCCTATCCAAGGCCTGTCACCAGGTTAGTCTTGTTCGTCAACGATTGGTCTAGCATGGATTGAGGAGGGCTATACTTTGATTTGAAACGTCTTGAAATTGACATTTCAGCAACGTTCATTTGACGATTGTTGTAAACAATGTCCGTTTATAATCTGTATGTGTTTAATAAGTACGGTGTGAGTTTATATTACGATGAATGGAATCGTATAAAAAAATCCGGAATATCACAAGAAGAAGTTAGTATAAAATGTCAGAGTGCAACAAAGTTGAATTTTATATTTTTAGGAGGCGAAGTTGATGTATGGCATGTTGTTTTCCATCAAGTCGTTTGTAAATAAAATGTCCCCGACTGATAATCGAACAGGATTCTCTCATTTTAAGACAAACAAATACGCTTTGCACTACTTAGAGACGCCTTCAGGATTTAAGTAAGTATGTCTCTGTATTCTTGATCTTCCCAGTTTTTTTTCAATTCCCAGTTTCCGTCGGTTGAATCCCACGGTATATATGTACAAATATTGTTGTACATGGATAGGTCTTCGTTTCGGAAATTGAAAAAATCTGAAAGTAAAATGTTGTAGAATATTGTGAAAAACTTGACATAAAGTGGCAAATGAAATCACCGAGCGTATCGGTCTTTGGAATCTGAAATGAATTTAAACGCCTAAGATACCTTAAAACTGTTTGGAAGCTATACATATTGTACCTGTAATGCAATTCCATTCATTTATGACTTAGGTATTCACCACGGCAAATTAGTTGATTGTTTTTATAATGTCATCACGTGTAGTCTGAGCCATGCTCTCAAAGTAACGTTCTGATGAGCGCAGCTCTCATTTTTGAATTGCAAAGTAAATTATTTCTGTTTCGTGTGAATTGTATTCACGTGGATTTTGAATAGCATTTACTAGAGAAGGCTTCCACGCTAGAGGTTAATATTAATTTATATTGCCCCCTTTGAAATATGTTAAATTGAAGTGAGTAAACTATTGAATTTGGAAGTTTACCATATTCAGGGACTTTGCGTTAGACGAGGACTCGTCTAACTCCAAGTGAGTATCACGAATTTTGAACCCCACTATCTATGAAGTAGGAACTGGAGAAAGCAGTCTTGTCTTTAAGGTATGCTACGATACAGGTTCTGATGAGATTTCAGGTGAGGCTCTACGGATAGTTTTTCGTTTTTGCCCCAAACTGCTCCTCAGTACTTTCAACGCAAGCCAGCTGAAAGGAGTGTTTCCAGACTTTCGGAAGGTGTCGAGGCTCTTGCTGATCTGCATGCGGGGTCCCATGAGTCCCAAACATACCTCCTTTTCAGTGCAAAAAAGGCCGGTGAAATTCTCCAAAAACTCCTCGGGGTTTTGACTGAACATTTAACCGCGTTAATATCGATTTCAGGTATCTGAATATCTTATTCGAATTCTTGGGATTCGTTGTAGGACCGCGGCCTACATTACGATACAAAATATTATAGTGGCATCAGGTGTTGTGTTGGGTTTCGTACATCTGTAACATCTTTTTCGGCAGGCAGTTGAGGCTTAAGCTGCTGTATTAGTAATGCCTGGATTAGTAATAATTAAAAGTAAAAAGTAATAATAGTAAGTAATGCCTATGCTGGATTAGTAATGAAACACAGTACTAATCGCGGGAGGCATAGTTGAACATGCGGAATGGAGACTGGATATGCTGTGGCGAAAGAGAGTGACCAGATGACATCCGCAAATTCATGTTAGCGGTGGAATAAACTGAAGTGATCTTTAGAAAGACACAAAACCGGGATGTGGATGAGTATAAACGAAGCGCTGTTTGAATTGAAACCAGTGGTGGAATATCTGGTTCCGAGATGAGCGCTTCTGAGCATATCGAAGCAAGCGCTGACCAGGCTGCACTGCGTGTAACAGCGTTGGCAACATAGGAGGCCCAGGACATCAAGGAATTCTTAATAAGCCCTCTTCAGTCTGTTCTGAGAAGTAAGCAAAGTTATGGGCGATGAATTGATCGAGCTGTCCTTTTTCACCACACATAATTAGTGATTGTAAATACTCAACTAAACTTTACAACAAGAAAAGCAAGCATTTGATATTGTTTGACTGAATCGTAGAAGATAAGAATGTAATAAATTCTTTGTATTGTTCAGTAAACAGGTCGACGAATTGCAGGTAGTTGTCTTGAGTTCAATCGTCGAATTATCTGTTGTTTATTTTATTGTTCAAAAAATAAATATTACAGCTTACACTCCTATGTAAATATTATTTACCAGTAAACCAGCATCTTCTCAGCTCTCACATTGCAAGCCTCGATTCTTGACTATGTTGGAGTTGACATTTTGAGCAGTTAAAAATATGAAACCACTCAAATTATGTCGAGCTTACACATTTTGGACCGTTTAGAGTGCTCGATTTCACTCGAAAGTCTATGTTCAGCGGTTAATTTCCCGGCTGACTGAATAAATATACCAAGATTTTTTCGTTTCAGGAGGATAATAAGTGTGATATAACCAATTGAGTTCTATAAGTAAACCTGACATCTTTGTGTATCCTTGCATTGATTCAGCAACAGCTCGGACACATGAAAAGACCCATTTGACTGTCAAAAATTTAATACCATTATTTAAATAAGATTTTGGAATTTGACAATTTGACCGGACGTTGAATAATTATGATTGTTATTGTTAATTCAGCAAGTTCTATAGAAGGTTTGTGTTGGAAAAGCCTCTCTGTCATGCGAATCTTAAACATCTCCGTTTCTTCTGTTTTCTTTGATCAGGAGAAAATTAATTCCGATGAAGATCTATAAATATTCACCGTCTATCCTTATTTTCAATCTTATTGGCCCATTAGTAAGCCGATCAAAGTCACAAATACCACATGGAGAAAAGAAGAATAGAAGAAAAAAGAATATTGTTTTGATATGAAGCTGATGTACCGATAAAGTTCTGACTCAACATAGAATTTAAGGATAAAGTATGTAGTATAAATTATTTATAAGTAAAAAGTTTCATTGTATCAGAAACAAGATCGAAACGATTAAAGACTAAAGGAACTTGAACTAGTTATCTCAGATTCCCGACATATGACGTTACTGTTTTATTTTAACGCAATTTGCAGCGGAAGCACATATTGAGTCTCATTCTTATTGACACTGCCGTTGCGCATAGCATAGAGTGTGAGGACCAACAATTATAGCAAACACAAGACGAATTTGTCAATTTCTCTAGTTGACACAACATTTGAGAAGTTTCGCTAATTTTGGAATGATGCAAAAGTAAGGAATTTGGTTGTGGAATGCTTTATAAAAACCTAAGAAAAGGGGCCCCAACTTATATGTTCGTGGGTGCAATATTGTGGGAAGGAGGGAACGGCGATCAATACAACTCGCTCAGAACTATCAACTTGGCGTGGATCCGACATGTAATTTAACGCAATCCGCGTAAATCAATTCGGTGCCATGCTACAGCCAGCCCGGGAGAAATTAGCGTCAATTTTCTCGAACAAATTAATAAACAATTCCATAGACGTACCCTAGCCACTACGCTTGCCGGGCATCATACCATGTGCTATTTGTTGCATTTACAATAACTATCAAACTAAAATTTCCAATTAATGCTTGCATCTAAAAAGGACTATGAGGTTGCCGCCATTCAACCCACAATCTGCTCTATCATAATTCTGATTTGAGTTACACTTGACTTGAATTGAATTGAACTGAATTTTGATTTGAAAAAAAAAATTAATTTAAAATTCGAAAATTTTCCATTGAAAATCTTTTAAGAGGTGCACAGTAGGTCGATATCACTACAATTTTCACGGAGCAGTTTGTATCGCCTTTTCTTATCGCCAATTCCTCCATTCTTTCTCGTCAAATTGTGGTTCTTCTTGCTGTGGCAATTTATATAAACTTTCCATAACAGACTAAATTTTGCGACCTGATGCATTATGTGATGAGTTGACGTCATGTCCGGAAGATTTCTTTGAGATCAATTGAAGTCATGTATCATGAATTGTTGGTAGAGGACTCCACAATTACTTTCAATTTTTTCATATCATTTTCGAATTCCTTAAGAGTGCATATAGTCAAAGAGTGTATTTTGTAAACCGTTTAGAGCTTTCATTTGAACAAGTTGTACACTGCAAGTTGGTCGGCGTATTGGCTTTCGTTGCCAGTTCTTATTTGATTCCTGACGATAAGAGTGCTTCAAGTGTGTTTCGAAGTGGTTTCGTACTTTACGTTAACAAAATGTTTTGAGCTTCCTTTGTTTGCAGCTTGCTTACATTGTTGGATTATTTATAATAAAAGTAGATGTTCGAAATTAGTACTGACCAGTTTTTTCTCTGTAAGCAGCTTAAGGTAAAATACTATTAAAAACGTTACTTACTCTCTGCTTTTTCAAAAGACTATACTTTTCTTGATTCTACTACCAACAATTCCGTCAGTTTGCTTTTTTAAAGGAATAATCCTTCCATTACCAAACTTTGATTGCTTTTGCCTATATAACTTGTTCTGTGTTGGGTGGAAGTGTTCCAATTCTATTTAATTTAACCATGTACTTTTTACTTGCTCTACTTTTGCATCGGATAGTTCTCTCCACATTCTCTCAGATTTGGACATATTCTAACCGAAAAAATTCAACCGTGGACCTATATTTTACCAGAGTCTGCTGTCAGGTATACCTCGTCTACAATATCCGCTATCGTTACGAACGGTAACCGCTATTGTCTGTCCCCTTCATAGACACTGTTTTTCCTGCAGACTTATCTTTAACGTTCCAACTATTTGACAAAGAAGGCGTTTCAAGTTGTAAAAACACGCTGTTCGTTTTCCAGTTCAATTAAATACGTGAATCTTGAGCTTGGCTTAATTAGCTCTTTATTTTTTTGTATTTGTAGATCCTCCCACTTATTTTTATTGAAGCTCTTTAGCATTTCGACTCGATCAACAGCAATTCGGACGTCAATAATCTTACTTTACTTAATTTTGTTCGAGAATTTCCTTTTTGAATTTGCATACAGTTGTTTTATGCAACTATTGCTCTACTGAACATTGGAACTCACGACAATGAACTGAACAACTCTAACAAAAATTAGTCCGAGAAAATCCAACGTAAATCATACATCGTATTTCCCCATCATGGTTTAGCTTTACGCGCTGGGTTTTGCTTAAAAGGGATGATTCATGGAAACCCCAAAAAATCAAACAGCGTGTTTCACTGCACTCCGCCTTAAAATCACATTTCTCTTGCGAAAATACGCAACAACGACTGGACGGAGTGTAGCTTGCAGTACTACCTTACGATAATAATAAATGTAGCATAAATGTCAGTCTTACAAAGTTTTTCTAGACATATGTATCAAGGTTCATATGCGTAAAAAAGTATTTAAAAGTAGCTCTGACTGTTTCAATAAACAATTCAAGCATCATTAATTTTTTATGTTTGAACTCTGTTGTGAGACTATTTACAAATGTGCTTAGATTTTTGTTCATGCTTGACAAGTTTGATTATCTACCTGGCTTTCGAAATTATGCTTAATATTTATTTTAAGGCTTGTGTTAATTACCGATAACTTTCTTTCTTTTAAATGCCTTCCGCAATAATTTTTGAATATAGACTTTCATTCTCGCAGTTGGCAATTAAAGAGCCGAAAGCTCTTTTCTTCACGACGAGCACTTTTAACACTTTTTATTTAGTGTAGGGTGTTTGTCGAGAGGTATAAAACTATGAAATGAAATAAAATACACATTAATTATTCTGATCACCAGTTAATTTTATTGGAAAGATTGAATATTATTTCGGGCAATTGACCCCTTCATCAGGCGCATCGAAGTCCAAAAGAGGCCCGATTTTCGACTACTCTAACCAATAATTTGGGCTGTGTTTCGCCGATTGCGCATTGAATGTTGTCTTCTAAATGGTCATCAGTCTCGAGCTAGTCGGCGAGTGATTTGACGTATCTCCACAAGAAAAAGTCCAGCAGTGTTAACTAACAAGATGTAAGCAAAAGCAAGAAATGATGCGCTCATGAAATGCTTCTTTCAATAAGTCGATTGAAAGCACGAGCTGTGTGGGATGTCGCGTCATCTTGTTGAAACTAGAAGTCTTTGCATTGCGGCGAGTCATTTCCGGAACGAGAAAGTGATTGATCATGTCTCTATAGCGCTCACCATTGATTGTAATGTTATTCTCAGCATCATTTTTGAAGACATATAGACCAATTATTCCATCTGCTCATAAAGCACACCAAACAGTAACTTTCTCCGCGTGTAACGTTATTTATTTACTCATCACTTAGAACGCGGCAGTTTTGTTTGTTCGAGAAGGCATTGAATCAGAAGTGAGCCTTATCGTTAGACAAACTATACTCATGAAATTCGGAATCTGCAACAATCTGTTCTTTGGACCATACAACCGAATCTGCGCCGTGCCCGGTAGTTGTCTGTCCAGCGGCGGTCTTAGGGAGTGGCAAACAGGGCAATCGCCTGGGGCCTCGCGCACCAACCCAAGCAAATTAAAAAAACAACAGATTTTTATAACTTTTTTTTATAATTAAAACTTTTGATTTTGATCCTTGATTCCATATTAAGGTTATAACATAACGGTAAATTAAAATCAAGTTAAAGCTAATTCATTCGTTCAAAACGTAATTGAAAAATTCATTATGTAGTACTTGAATATCGCGCCTCGAAATACTTGTAGATCGGGTTTTTAATCACATAGCACTCGGGTCGGCACGGGAGTCGGTACATCATGATCTGCTCGTCTAGCGCTCGGGAAATCCTCGTGTTTTATTTTGGTAAAAGAACATTTATTGGCTGAAAGTGACTCTAATCCAGATCCAGCTGAAAACATTCCTTCCACATCACCATTGGTGCCGCCGCCGTCATTAAGTAAACACAATGAGGATGATGATGAATTAACTGCATCATTGTCTCTTAGGTCTCCGGTGCCGCCGTCAACGCTATCCACTCAAGAACACGAATCTGAGCCCGAATCTATGCCTACATCCAGGACTGCTGAAAAATTAATGAATATCCCTCGATTATTCTTGATGGTACTCGTAATGTTTCTGGTGTCGAGCAATTTTCAATTATTAAAAGATTTTTTAATACAAATACAGCTGAAATCGAAGAACATTATATTGGTTTCTCAGCCGTCGAAAAAACCACAGCTGAAAGTTTGATTAATTATATAATCACATAATAAGAACAGTTAGGTATATCATAGCAAAACTACAGAGGCAAATGATATAATAATGGTGCCAATATGCGTGGTGAAAAAAGTGGAGTCCAAAAACGTATTCTTGAAATTAATCCTCTTGCTTTTTTTACCTTGTGCATAAAAAAAGCTTTTTTTTACCTTGTGGTAAGTCATAGCTGAAATCGCATCCTAGCAGATGCAGCACCGTCTTGTGCCCAAGCAAAATCTTTTTTTGTTTGCCAATTCAAGTCAGAGGTGGGCTCATGTATGCTCATGTACAATCTTTATCGCTAAAACCACTTTCTGAAACTAGATGGGAGTGCAGGGTAGCATCGGTGAAGGCCGTTAAATACAAACTAAACGATATTGGATGCTTTAAAGGATTTAGCAGAAAATACAACAAATTATCAGTTGGTCAGTGAATGCCATTTAATAGAAAAGGAAATAACTATCTACGAATTTGTAGTTTCGCTTGTCATATGGTATGACATTCTTACAAAGATAAATGTTATAAATAAAATGTGGCAAAGCTAAAATATTCACTTAGATGTGGCTATATAACACCCAGACGCATTCACAAATTGGCTCGAGAAAATTAATTTTCTCAAAAATTTAATTAAAAATTATCGAGAAAATGGTTTTCAGTTATCCCTTGTAACAGCGAGAGAAACAGCCGAAAAATTTATGTTGACAGACAGTTCAAAGAAGTCAGAAGACGACGTAAAAAAGGCATTTTGATTATGAAGGGGAAGATTAATCTCATGAATGCGTAAGAAATTCTCAAAATAAACTATTTTTAAGTCATTGTCGACAATGTGCGCGCAAGCTGCCATCCTAGGTTTGAGGCTCTTAAAACATCATGAGAGCATATTTGGTTTCATATATAATATAAAGAATTAAAGGAAATTATTGGTAGTGAACTTTTGAAGCAATGCAGCGACTTGAAACATCTATGACACTAGGAGGATATATGTAATATTGATGGACATGAATCGTGCGAAGAACGGAATATGCTCATTCGTGTGTATGAAGGAAACGACGACATTATCTCGGTGCTGAAAGACATAATAGAAAGAAATTAACTGAAGTTTACCCCACTTTCAAAATAGCCCTAAAAATTATTGCTACCACAGCTGTTACAGTTGCGTCTGCTGAAAGGAGTTTTTCAAGTCTTAAAATTATTAAAACATAAGTTAACACTATTCTTTCACTCGAAAATGACGTAGCTCATTCGTTAGATCATTGTGCTTTAATTAAAGATTTTTATCTTAGCAAAAGCCGCAAACATCAATTTTAATATTTATCATCTCTGTATTTGTTAATTTTGTAAATCTAACAATGTAAAATATTTTTAAAATCAAATTTTAAATAAATAAAATTATAATTATATCTTTAGCATTTCTCCTCAAACATGACAAATTACATACTTTTCACGAAGGACTAATGGCCTCGCATAGACCTGCCGCCCGGAGCCTCGCAATGGGTAAGGCTGCCTCTGTGTTCGTCTTTAAATCTTGCACAAGTTGTAAGCGCTCGAACAAAGACCCATCCATAATGTGGATGGGTACAGGTTTAATTGTTGAGAACGATGTCGAATGGAGTCACTTGGGTTTTCATAGATACAATTCTTTGCAGCTGGGATGGTTTCTTCATTAGGCATGGTACGACATCTCGATGCATGCGTGTATTCAGCGAGATTAAACGTTGTACGGAAACGCTCTATGGTCAATCGAATTAGTTGTTCTGATGTACGGTTATGTCGGGCATGAGATTGACGGACTGCACGATGAGCTTGTCGAGCACAACTGTTTTTTTATTCGAAAGAAATATGCATAATTTGCAGACGTTACTCAGGCGTCGTACCTTTCATGATTAAATGGGAAATCAAACTAACTGTAAACCGCATGACAGCTGTCACACCATTGGTAGCATTAAAAAGTGTTGCCAAATTGTAGTTTTATGCCATTATTAGTTTGCTTTCTCAGCTAGCCATCCGAATATCTCCACTCGCGTACGTTATTTAATTTACAACTCAATTTTACAAATCTCGCTTTGTTTGCATGATGGGATTTCATTTATCTCTTTCTTTGTGACGACTCTCAGGATTTTCTACGCTTTTTACGAGTTACGCTACATAATCAAGCGTTTTCGGCAACATAATTTTTGTGAAGTACACGAAATTTTCAAAATATGCGAAAATATCGAATCTATACGCAAAATCTATACATAAAACCGTGAAAGACTAATCTTCTATCTTTTATAATGCTCAAATTTTCTTCGCCTTTCAGGTTTGTCATAAGTACCGATAAGGCAGCAACAAATGTTAAAGATTTTCTTCAACAATTTTATGTGAAAATATGGATGGAATATGTTGTTCGCGACCCACTTTGGATACCTGGTTCTATCGTTACATCAGAAATATTTAAACAAAAGGTCAATGAGTTTGTGAAAAAGTTTCAAATATATGGAATAAAAAACATTTAGAATGCCCGCAATAGTATTATAAAAATTCAATAAGGAGCTGACATTCGCAAGTCGACAATCAAATAATTATCTCATTTCCTACAAAGTATAATTATACAAAGAGTGCATTTTATATCCTGGAAATGAGCAACCCGTGACATTTGTGTCTTTGGATTTGTCATTTCTTCGCATAAATGTAGAACCTTTTGCGAAAGTTTTAACGGTAATGGTAACTGAAAAGAATCTTTTTCAACTTGAAGAAGAATCTTCATTTCAACAGCAAATTTTCGTAATAGCAGAGAATCAATTACAATAATGGCAAATCAACCGATATTTAAATGTTATAAAATTGGCAATCAATATCCGAAGCTTTTCAAAATTTTCAAATAAACAATAATAGCCGAGAATAAAACAATTAAAAATAAACACATTGGAACCCTCCCGTGCATTCTTGTTTGATTGAGGGATCGAAATGAATTTCCATAGCAAAATAGCAAATAATATCGCTTCAAAACGTCGAATTCTACGTTTTTCATTCGCGATGTTATACGTGTTTAAATTTGCAATTTCAGTTATAAATTGAAAACAATCATTCAATTCAAGTTAATTTGTGTTATTTTGAAATATTTTCTAATTGAGGAAAACGTTTAAAAATAAAATAAATGAACAACAAGAAATTAAAGCCAAACCGAGCAAAGTATAATGAGGATACAAGGCAGAAAGGATGACCATTATAAGAATTCGAACAAAAATTCGCAGAAATCAATTTCGTAAGGGAAGACTCTTCGTTTTATTGACGAAATAACAAAAAACCAACATCAAGTTCAATGCATGAAAAAAATTTTAAAAGAAACACTGATCGCGGTTTGACAGTCGATACTCAACGCAAGTGGCACATTTCATTCCTTCCTACGGTGGGAGTTGACAATTTTCGAAGAGTGAACGAAGAAATAGAAGAATTAGGTTTCACCGTATGACGATTTAGTCAAACAAAATTTTAGAAGAGAAATCAAATCGAAGGCCACCGATATTGAAGAAGATATGAAAGAAGAGGAAGAAATAGGAAAAGTTCTCAGTGCTAGCGACAGCAACCACAGTCACAATTCGCTGTTCTATCTTTCGCTGTTGTCTATAATCTGAATGTCTATACAACGACTCGATGAACGTTGAACAAGAAAGAGGTAATTGTTTGAATTATCTATAAAATTTAAATAAAAAATGAAATTCTAGCTCTAATGCAGGAAGGCGCCAACAGTCGTTCCTGTTGGTCCACGTACTGCGCTAAAAGGGAGAATATTCCGACGATAAACGCGTTCGACCAACGTGGAAACGATATGATTCGACTGTTGGCATCCGTATAGAAATTAAAAGACTTTGAAGTCACACGTGTAAAGAGACAAAAGCAAGCTCAAGCGGAGAGCAACCAAATGGAACACCCATATCTGAAATGAACCAGAAGTTCTTGTTGAAGGTTCTTGTGGGGAGAACATTGATGGCATTGCTTTGCTGGAAGAAACAGCATCGGCTGTAAACTTCGATTCAATCAAAGAATTCAGAACAAGGAGGTCGGTGAATAATTTTTAAAAATAGTCGTGAAGTGGGAGTGGCGAACTAGTGAGTCGGTGCTTGTAGTTATTGAGAAATTAGGTTCTTTAAAAACTTAACTTAATATAAAGGATTCGAGAACTGATTTAAGTTACGAAAGCATTTAATCAATTTTTATAATTTATCATTTCACAACAATTTGCCATCCAGACGCAATATTTTAGAGGGACTTCTTGTTATTTATAAACATCAACTCGAATTTCTTGCGAGGCAAAAGCCTGATATCGTTTTTCTCAATAAAACTCACCTTAATTCATGGCACAAGGTAACATTCAAGAATTTCTTATTCGTAAGAAACGATAGGATAAATTGTGATTGGGGAGGTGGCGTTGGATATTTCTATCGTTTTGGACAAATGAATAAATCGATTTCAAAAGCCCTAAATTTATTTGTGTCCCTATTCAAAATTGCAACGTGGAGATGTTATCTTCTTTTTTTCAGCTTATGCACCTGGAGAGCATGTGCTTACTCTCAAAGAGGAGCTCGATTCATTTAAAAAACTTGAATGAGCCGCGCTACTACTATATTCTTGCCGTTTATCTCAATGCGCGGAATGGACCATGGCTAAACGTCAGCAATAATGCAAGTTTAACTCTAAATAACCAGGAAAAATTCTGATGAATATTACTTACTATTATATTTGGATTGCTGCCGCAAGACTTGAACTTCAAACTTTAAGTTATTTATTTTGACCTCATAGGTCATGACGCGATGAAATGAAACATTCAAGAGATGATATCTTCCTCGTTCTGGTTAAAATAAAAGTTAAAGGTTATGTTTCAAACGAACGGATTGGACAAAGTTTGAGAGGATGCTTAATCTTGACCAAAAGAAATGTGATTTCAATGACGGTAACAGTAACCCTCTCCCAATGTTTTTTTTTTGTTGACGTGAATTTAACCAACAATGGAATAGATCTCGTTTGCCGAAATTAGAAAGACTGACATTGGAAGCGATTGAGAAACTGGGTCGAAAAATAATATATCGACACAAAATAAAAAGATATGGAACTCCAGCCATTGAAAGGTTGAAAAGATTGAAAAGCCTTTTTCACGTTGATGACAAAATGGAATGATGACAACATTCTGATGATTTCAGGATTGCAACATCCCTTTTATTGGCTTCACTTAAATTGAACCTTACCAACGCCGGGAATTTAATCCGCTAATTCTAGAAGATTACGCTAGGTTAGCAACCAATGAGTGGAAAACTTAAAGGGTTAGCAACTAATGGGTGGAAAACTTAAAAGGTGTTATAGTCAAAAGCGCACAACATAATTTGTAGGAGGTATTG
Organism: Stratiomys singularior; assembly: GCA_954870665.1. Classification (NCBI taxonomy): domain Eukaryota; kingdom Metazoa; phylum Arthropoda; class Insecta; order Diptera; family Stratiomyidae; genus Stratiomys; species Stratiomys singularior. Next base: position 67,401,870 of record OX940877.1, read on the forward strand.
AGTCTTTAAGTCGATAATAGTGAGATAGTCTTTCTTGATAGGCCAGTTATTAATATCAACATCAATAATCCATGACATGCACAAGCTTGATTCAATTGGTATGTATTTGGAATTGTTTCATCTACCGAACCCAGAATGACTGACTCCAGTTCCCAATGAAATTGGTGGAACGAAAGTTTCAGATTTCAAATCAAATCCGACCGACGATGCATTATCTAATTTAATAAAGCATTAACATCGGACTTCATTCGGAGCTGCAACTTTTTTGATTGTTTTGTAATGTTATGAGGCATAAATCCTCATATTTGACAAGGTGAACAACAAGAAATTATACGGTATTGATAGTATACCTAATAACTACAATATTTGCCTGAGATTGCTGTTTGGAATCATTGCATATTGTTCAACAATACGGCTAACAAATCATATTTCCCGAATGAATGAAAATTCTACGGTAAATGTCGTTCCATGCGCTGAAATCTATCATTTGATCAGTTTGCTGCCTAACACTAGTAAAGTGTTCGAGGCAATACTAAACACATCATCAAGAGATATCAGTTAATGTCGAATCGGCAGTTCGGACCCCGAGCGAAGCATTCGACTGTAAATGCAATTACGAAAATTACCTAAGACATCTCTTGGAAAGTGAATAATAGGGAAATGTGTTGGAGCGTGCTTTTTTGTTATGGATGTGATTTTATATGGAGAGTCATCTGTGGTGACTGATGGAAATCGTATCATGTTTGAATAGGTTGGTTGTAAAAACAACAAACAAAATGGACTACACACAGGTTTACAAGCTTTGTTTATAATGTTTCAACTTTGAATGTTTATTTCACAATTTGTGATCACAGTTTTCTTTCTCGATGGTTATCAGCTGAAAGGTGGTGAGAAGTTTCACCCAGACGATGTTGATGGTGGACGTCTGTCCCTACGAGTTTGATCCACCGCTGCTCTACGGTATGTTGTCAGGTTACCTAGTGAAAATCTGGGCCCACCAGCTAAGGTGGAATGAGCTAACAGTCACCAGCGTGGGTGAGATTTCCTCAAATCACCAGCGAGGGTGATATCAACACTGATCACCAGCTAGGGTGATCCTCTCTACACGACACCAGCTAGGGTGAAAAAACTCTATAACTCCAGCGAGGGAGATAGTCCTTGAACGTCACCAGCGAGGGTGATAATTCATTTGTAGACAAATCATCACGATCCTATATGCGCGAAGGTCTGTCTAATGAGAGCCAGAAGAAGACTGACTGGTAGAAGGATGGCGGAAAGGTCCCAAAGTCCGTAGAGAGGGGGCAGTTCTAGAGAAGAGTCGGTCTCGTGATTGGTTGAAGAAACTCTATTGGAACGAGTGTCTCACGTGTTGTTGTGAAGCATGGAAAAGCCCGCCATAAAACGACGTATTTAGCTCTTTGTGAGGCTGAGGACCTGGGAAAACCCAACATATGAGTTGTTAAGCCTTCCCAGATGCTCACCTCATCTGGTTGGGATTTTTCCTTTGTAGATAGTGATATTAATTTTTATTATATGTTTATTTTTGGGCTTTTCTCTTTTTCTTTACATATCTCAAACATTCTCGGCCGCCTTCGAACCTTCTAGGTTCAAACCATTAGCTTCTTCAACAGACACGAGCAAAAGACAGATCTTCGTGACCGATCTGGTGATTGTTGTTGATCCAGTTTTTATTGTCACGACTCGAACAATTTTATCTTCCCCTGGAAGACCCAATGGCCATTTTGATGGCGGATACCGTTCGTCCATGACCAATACTAATGTTCCTTCAGTAATTTGAGTATCGTGTTTCCACTTATATACTGTTTGATGTCTCTAAAGGTACTCCTTGGAACATTTTTTCCAAAAATTCTGAATCATCTGAGAGAGCTGTTGCCATCGAGATAAGTGGTTGACAGGAAGATGGGTTAGTTGTGGCTCTGGCACAGTTTGTAGAGATCGTCCAATTAAGAAATGTCCCGTTGTGAGAACATCAAAATCCTCTGAATCATCTGTGAGAGGACATATAGGTCTTGAGTTGAGGATACATTCAATCTGAGTTGTGATAGTAGTCATTTCTTCGTAGGTGAGTAATGTATCTCCGACAACTCTCTTTAAATGGAACTTCATAGATTTAACTCCTGCCTCCCACTTTCCACCGAAGTGGGGGGCAGCTGGTGGATTAAATATCCAAGTAGTACCATCTTGAGCGATAATCGACGCTGATGTTTGTAACTCTGTTGATTGTTGATCAAAAAGGTTTTTCAGTTCTTGGTCTGCCCCTTTGAAATTTGTTCCACAATCACTGGACATGGTAGATGGTATACCGCGACGAGATACAAATGTGCGAAATGCTGCAAGGAAAGCTTCTGTGGTGTAGTCAGTGACAATTTCTAAATGGATAACTGAGGTGGCTAGACACACGAACAATGATATCCAAGCTTTATATGTTTAAGTTCCGCGTCCTTTCCATGTTTTTAGAGAGAAAGGACCGGCATAATCCACTCCTGTGTGGAAGAAGGCACTCGATGGCGTGACTCGAAATTATGGTAATTGTCCCATTAATTGTTGCACTGCCTGTCGACGGTATCTTGTACATGTTATACACAGTTTAATGTACGACCGGATAGGTGTTCGACCTCCCAAGATCCAAAATTTATCCCGGATATAATTTAAGGTCTCTTGAGTTAACCCATGAAGAGTTCTTGCATGAGCATCGCGGATGATCATCTCTGTCAAGACCGATTCTTTCGGAAGAATGTATGGATGTTTTCCGTTTGAAGATAAAACAGAGTTACTGAGACGACCACCAAATCGTAGCATTCCATGTCCATCAACAAACGGTAAAAGACGTAGTAAAGGATGTGTGTTGGGTAATCTTTTACCTGTTGATAACAGTTGCAGCTCAGAATCAAAGGCATGTTGTTGTACAGCAGCTACCCAATAGTTTAATGCGTCCTGGAGTTCGATAGGAGTAAGAGCTGATCGAAGTGGGTTACTTGGTCTTTTTCTAAACCATCTAACGATCCTGATGCACAAAGCTGTGACTCGTATGAGGCGCGTTAAGGTTGAGTACTTGTTGATAAAGTCCCAGAGTGGGTGTTGATGTACGTGGGCGACAACTTGTGGAAGTGTGTCTCGTACTTCCAACTCGTCAGATGAAGTTATTATTGTTGACGTCTTTTGAGGCCATATAACCGGTTCTTCTCGGAGCCATGACGGACCTTGCCACCAGAGAGTATGTGGGTTCAACTCTTTAGCTGAGAGCCCCCTAGTAGCACAATCTGCTGGATTAGATTTTCCTGGAACGTGTCGCCAATAAGCATGTAGTACAGTTTCTTGAGTAAGACACACTCTGTTATGAATGAAGTCCTTCCAGCGAGATGGATGATCATTTATCCAGGTGTGGACAATTGAAGAGTCGGTCTAGAGGTAACATGGTACAGCTTGCAAATGAAGAACCTCCTTGCAATGTTTAACAAGTTTAGCTGCCATTACTGCAGCTGTCAGCTACAAGCGAGGAATTTTCATGCGCTTCAATGGCGCGACCTTGGTTTTTGCACAAATCAAATTAATGGGGATTCCAGTTGAAGTCTTTGTTCTAAGATAAACGACCCCAACCATCGCTAGCTGTGAGGCATCAATAAACCCATGGATTTGTAATTCTACATCAGGTTCAAGTCCTAGCCATCGAGTATTATAAATATAATCAAGGCCGTCTAGAAGTTGAAGCAGGTTTTTCCAGCGTGATAATTGTGGAGGTGGCAGTATCTCATCCCATCCAAGTTTGATCGTCCACAGCTCTTGCATGAAGATTTTAAAATTAATAAAAACCGGTGATGAAAATCCAAGTGGATCGAAGAATTGTGCTATTTGAGAGAGAACTCCACGTTTAATTGGTTTAATTGATGGTACTTGTTTTAGACTAAATTGCACAATGTCTAGTGTTGGATTCCAAGAGAGTCCTAACGCTTGAACAATATCTTCTTTTATGGCTACTGATAATGATGATGACCTGTATTCTTCTGGAATTTGTGCCAGAACCTCTGTACAGTTGCTACGCCATTGGCGTAGTGGAAATCCACCTGATGCACATATCTTGTTGATCTGCTCTGCAATTTGCTGTGCCTCCTCTATGGTATTAGCTCCTCCAAATATATCATCTACATATCTACCTTTCCGGAGAGCCTCGGAAGCTAATGGATAGTTTGCACCTTCGTCATGGATAAGTTGAGTAATGGCGCGTAGAGCTACGAATGTTTCGTTGATATTTTTACTCTGTGACATCTTACATGAACCGTTGAAGACGACACGGAGCTTCGTCGTTGTGCTGGACTCTTTGATGACACAATGACGTGGTAAATAAAAAGTCACCTCCGGGTCCTGTTCTTCTGGCGGGACTTGCTTCATGTGCCTAAGGTTTTCATACTCTTTCAAAAATGTTGAATACGCTGTTCTAAGTTGTTGATTACTTTGGAACCGTCGTTGGAGAGAGTGTAGAGCACGTGTTGCTATCTGCATAGAGTTGTTGTTAGAGCTATCCCAGTTGAGATTTTGAAAGTTTCAGCAGTAGCCTAACGACATATCGTCCTTCTTTAGTGCGTGAGTGAGTGGATACAAAATGATCTTCGCACTCTTGATCACTAGGTGTTAACTTCTTGAATTGAGTTCCAGGAATTTCCTCCTGATGCCAGAACTTCTCTAGCACGTTGTTGATTTCATGATCAAGGGTACACAAATTGACAGAGCCGGTATTACCCCTTGCAGCAGCCGTTGGTCCAGTGATGATCCACCCCAAAGTTGTCAACTATGCTACAGGCGCATTACTGGGACCTTTTACTATCGATCCTTGAAGAAGTTGTCCTTAAATATCAGCCCCAATTATCAAATCTATAGGTCCAGGTTTGGTAAATAACTGGTCAGCTAGTTGGAGACCATGTAAGTGTGGCCAATCGACTTTCTCTAGAGAAGATGATGGTAAATGCCCAGTTAATCTTGGAAGGATGTACGGTTGCATAACGATTTGCTCTGGGGACGAGAAGTGTGGTTTGATAGTAATTGTTAGTTGGCCTCTCGTCTTATTCGTTCAGGTTGTTCCCACTTCAATTACAGAGACACTAGAAGGTTTGCGTGGAATACCTAACAGCTGAGCCAATTTTTCAGAGATCAATGATATTTCTGAGCCAGAATACATCAAAGCTCTGACAAAGAGAGTATCTCCATGCAGAATTCTAACTTTGACTTGTGCTGTTGCTAGTAATACTGCAAAAGAGACCATCTCTACTTGTCCACCTGTATTTACATGGTTGGATTGTCTAGTCCCTTCAGAATCTCCAGGTTCTTCTTCTCTAATAGTTGCTACAGTCTTGGCTGTTGATGATCCGTTTTGTAGATGAATCATCGTATAATGTCGTTTTCCACATTTTGTGCATCTTTTGTAAGAACGACATTGTGCTAGACGATGAGGTCTAAGTCAATTAAAACACAGCTTTTTCTTGATGACAAAGTCATGGCGTTGTTTAGCAATCATTGCATCAGATTTTCCACAGTAGCTGAGATAATGATTTTCAGCACACGTTTCTTGCTGGTTATCAACTTCTGTTGAAGTGTGATGAGAACGTACAGAATGATGATGAGACTTTGATGACCATACCTTGGAAGGTATGGTTGGACGAGCATTCTCGAATGCTTGACTGGATCCTATTCTCATAGTTAAAAAATCTCTCATCTGCGGCCAAGTTGCTGACTGCCTGGATGAACCCTGACTGAGTTCCCACACTTTCGCTGAGTCAGAATCGAGCTTGCGAGTAACTAGATACACTAGGAAGTCTTGACACTGCTCTACTGGTCTCTTCAATGCCTCTAACGTTCGATAAGCTTGTTCAAATGGTTTACAAGTTTTGTTTATAATGTTTCAACTTTGAATGTTTATTTAACAATTTATGATCACAGTTTTCTTTCTCGATGGTTATCAGCTGAAAGGTGGTGAGATGTTTCACCCAGACGATGTTGATGGTGGACGTCTGTCCCTACGAGTTTGATCCACCGCTGCTCTACGGTATGTTGTCAGGTTACCTAGTGAAAATCTGGGCCCACCAGCTAAGGTGCAATAAGCTAACAGTCACCAGCGTGGGTGAGATTTCCTCAAATCACCAGCGAGGGTGATATCAACACTGATCACCAGCTAGGGTGATCCTCTCTACACGACACCAGCTAGGGTGAAAAATCTCTACAACTCCAGCGAGGGAGATAGTCCTTGAACGTCACCAGCGGGGGTGATATTCACTTGTAGACAAATCATCACGATCCTATATGCGCGAAGTTCTGTCTCTAATGAGAGCCAGAAGAAGACTGACTGGTAGAAGGATGGCGGAAAGGTCCCAAAGTCCGTAGAGAGGGGGCAGTTCTAGAGAAGAGTCGGTCTCGTGATTGGTTGAAGAAACTCTATTGGAACGAGTGTCTCACGTGTTGTTGTGAGGTATGGAAACGAAAAGAAAAGAATAAAAGCATCACTTCCCGCTAATGACACAAAATTCCACATTTTTACATAACCAAAAGTTTATGACACAAAAAAAAAATCACTTATGTGTCGGAGCGGGTTGTTTACCATACGTCTAAGCTTGGTCCATTGGCGAATGAATGTGAATGCGCAAAAATGTGAAACAAAAGTTTACAAAGTTTGGTACAAAGTACCAAAGTGACGGGGAGTGTAGATGGTTAAACACAGAAAAGAGGGTTAAACACAGGCGATGGCAAAATTCTATTGCAAGGTATGTTGAAATTGATTGATCGAATACGCAGAAATCTACGTATTGGTGGCAGAATCGCAATATCTATGTTCGAAATAGCTCGCAGAAGTCATTAAGTTATATCGTTAAGTAGTAGTAGCTCAAGAGATCGATGTAACGTTGGTTTACTTTTTGATCCATTCCTAGACAAGATTTTTTTTATAAAAAACAATCAGTTTGCTTTTATTAGATCTTTTTAACGCACGACGCGTTTCACTGAACTAGGCAGCATTATCAAGTGCATATATTTGTATGTGCTTGATAATGCTGACTAGTTCAGTGAAACACGGCGTGCGTTAAAAAGATAAATATATTGATCTAATAACAGCAAACCTATTTATTGTTTATAAAATTTTTTCAGAAGTTGTTAATCTACGATATTCCATGCGAGAGGCAAACACAGTGCTTATTCGAAAGCCTTTTCCTGATACTGTGCCAAAGTTTTCCTCTTTTCGTCCTCTAACTTTGGAGCATTCTTGTTCATTTCATAAATGATTGTATGTTGTCGGTTGGTTACGCCGAACCTTTATCAACTTAACGACGTATTTCGTCTACATGCAGCCATCTTCTGATGACTTCGTGACTCCCGATATTGTTGGTTTTGAATGTGGTTTAATTTCTTTTTATAAGAAGCGTGCCAGCTTGCGGGTCCTACCTTTGTACATCAATGTGGTCCATTTGTGAACGTCTTTTGGTTTATCTGGTTCTTGTCCGGCTTGTGTCTTACTGGGTTGTGTAATTTGTTTGTTCATAGCCTTATTTGTAGTTGTCGACTATACTTGTATGTTTTGCTGTTTTGAGTCACAGAATTGCTTAGACACTGGGAAAGTGAAGAACATGTAAATTCTCTGTTGTGCAGATTATTAGCTACAATATAACATGTCGCAAAACATCAATCGCCACGTAAAATAACAGACGATGAGAAACATGTACTTGTCGTCAACAAACATACATGAAATAAAACATGCGTCGCCCTGCAACAAACAGGAAGCATGAAAAACCCATTAAATATTAAGGATGAGATGCTTTTGAGATGAAAATGTGAATAATCTAAGTAGATACAAAACAGTAATAGTACTTAAGCCGATATATTTTAAGCTCACGGTTCAGTTTAGTATTGTATTTCGTATAAGGAAATGAATCTTACCATGAAAAAATATCATTTACCATTCAATTATTTCTTTTTTGTTTAAAACACGTTCAAAGTTTTAAAGACGTACTTCATTTTCTTGCCGTATATGTTCCTTTTTTTTTGTACTTTGAATATATCAGTTCAAATTAGCTGCTATTAGCTATTATTTGAATTTAACTACCAGCACTTATCTGTTCCTTGTCTTCAGGATAGGAACTAAATAGTCCTTGATACCTGAATGAAGTGTGTTTATCATAACTTACGACTGAACTGAACGGTATCGAAAACTGGAAATAAAATTATAATTGTGTGTGGTTGTTAGATGAAAGCTTTTTACGCCTATTTTAATGAAGCTGTTCCTCACCAGGCGTTAGCTGTTGTCTATCTTGCCTTTCGCTTCTGAAGAAGCCTTGGCAGACACCCTTTAAGATCTTTCTATAAATTAAGCAGCCAGGACTTGACGATTACATGTTGACTTTATTGGAATGGTTGTGGATTGAAATTGACAATCAATGTGATCACCGCACTAGTCCTATGTTGAACTCATTACCGGAAATCCATCAGGTTAACCTAGCATGAATTGCGATTGATTGGCAGCGCAATTGTCATTTTTTTGTCATTGCATCTTAGGATAGTTTTTATGGTGGTTTACCCTGTCAACTTCAGTTAACTCAATTTCTTCTCAATTTCAGCACTGGTAACTTACGAAGCATAGTGTCTAAGTTTTTAAGTTCCGTGAGTTTTAAAGGTTGGAAGAATGTATCAAACAAAAGAAAAGAGGAAAATTGACGAAAGGTGTCCTTTCTTCAAAACGGCAACGCGCCTGTTCACAAGATAGGCTTCAATAGTTTGGATCACTCACGCTACAGTCCTGACCTGACCCCCATTGATTATTATCTGTTCCCAAAGGTTTAAAAAAGAACTTGGTGGGAAGAAGTTTCCAAGTGATGAAGAAGTGCAGGATGTAGTTTCAGCTTATTTTTCGGACATGGACTTTACGTTTGAGATGTATAAGACCTTTATGTATAAGGCTTTATGTTCCCTTCTATATTATATGAATGAATTAATGAAACTTTTCTCCTAAGAAGTATACGTGCATTGTACTGAAAGTGTTTATGGCTTCCTGCAAAGCATCCGTTCCGAAATCGATTTTTAACATGTGATGGGCTACGATTTACGAATTTTTGATAGAATTTGGGGTGATTCTATTAATTTGCAAAATATTTTATCTGCCTGATGGTTTTGGAGTTGAAGCAATTATTTTTTCTACGTGTAACTTCTGGTTGTAAACTAGGAAAGTTTTCTTATACAAAACAAAGTTTAGTAATTTAGATGGTTTTATTTTAGAGTAAACAAATCATACATTTATTTTTTCGGTTTCCTCTTGCACCGCACTTCACTTAAAAAGAATTTTTAATAATAACTTGAATGTAAGTCATTGTTTTGATTCAGAGTAAACCTAGTAATTAGCTTAAATTTATGAATTTTCCTTCCTACAGTATATACTCTTTATGCATAATACAATGATAATGTCATACACATGTTAATTAAAGATGTATAAATGGAGTAATCAAAAAAGGATTCGAGACATGTTTCCTTCTTTCCATTGTACATAATTTTGTAAGGTTGGTCGATGTCCGGCTATCGCTTTAGTCGTCGTCAGCAGTTCAAATTAAACAAAAGTTTGCTCGTTTGTTGAGTTGACATTTTTACAACACTAAAATGTTAAGCTCACAATTACTCGTATAACTTATGTGCCTCGTTTACTCAATGTACTTTCATTTACTTTTCTGTATATAAACTTGTGAATTTCTTGTATTTGAGATTTCGTTTAAATTTGTGTTTGTACTTATACCCATGTGTTATTATCCTTTAGGTTGCACCAAAAAAGTATTTCGTCGGGGCATGGGGTGGCGCTTTTCTGAACTCTCTAGCTGCTGCATAACACTTACATTTGGATTTTGTTTACTTTTTGTTTACATTTATTCACAGCTTTAATATATATTTATACTCACGTAAAAAATGCCTGAATTCAATTTGTCGGGGAGTACACTAGTTTTTGCTTTCCATTACAATAAAAGTTTGGCACATTTCCATTTCTACAGCAGAATACATCATGATTAATTACAGGTGTTAATACATGCAGTAATTTTTATTCAATCTGAATATAATAAAAAGCCAATTATGATTTAGTACGCTGTAGTAGTGTGCGTCGAAACATTGTATACATATTTTATAAATTTTGGATGTCTTGCGAAAAGAGCCATGCAAACGGTTTTATCTTTCAAAGATTATATAAAAATATTATTTCCTATTTTGTATTTTCGAATTTTTTATATCTATTTTCTAATTTCTAGAATGCGCTATAATTTTTGTGTATTTTATTTCATGCATAGATATGAGACATGTATTTTGTAAATAGCAATTCGATAATATGTAAAAACAAATTGATCCTTAAAATAAAACATGTAAGAACTTCGTTTAAAATTAGTCTCAGAGAATAATCACCGCATTTTCGTCATTTAACGTAATTTCCTAGGGAAACTTTCTGTTTACTTATTTTACCAGAACGCCAACAGTTTTGGCTTTAAAATGCAACAACCCTTAAAAAACGAGTCAAAAAATAAATTACACTAAATTTACTAAACAAAATATGTGCATGCTATTTCACGAAATAAAATGTATTGCAATATGCCGATGGACAGGCCAGCAGGTTTTTCCAAAGATAATGGCCCAAATAAGTTTCGATGATTGCAAACTGGCTGGAAGTTTTTCGATTCAATATGTGGTATGTCTCCTAGATTCAGAGCCATGCTAATAATATGCTGGAAACGGGTGGTAGTTCGAAGGACTCGGAGTGTGATGGTTGGCTGGAGGTAATACTGGGCGAACTGTCGGATGGTAGTTGCCTTGGTGGTACGCTCCAAAACTTCGTGCTGACATCATGTGCCGGTTTTGTGTAGAATCAGCCAACAGACGGCTTTGATCTGTGCCGAGCAATCTGTTATTTTGTTCCATCAACAAATGAGCGGCAGGATCAACGAGGAGCCGATGCTGCTCCGGGTTAGAGGTGGCAAGCAACCGATGAGGCTCCGCGGAGGACAAGAGACGATGATGGTCAAGGGACTCCCGGCTGTTGTGCTGAGTGATTTGAGAAGGAAGGAATGCCCTGTTGTTGCTAACTGACATACTAGGGTTCGGCGTGAGATCCAAAGAAACCATCCTCAGCATATCATGATGGGGATGAGGATAAGAAAGGGCAGGTGGTGAAGTCACGGTGTAGTTGGCCGTCCGACTTAAGTCGACTGACGTAGCTTGGTCATGATCCTGCTCAGAGAGTTGTTCAGGTATCATGCTGTGAAGCGATTGGTGCTGCATGGAAAGCTCCTGCTGCTGTTGCTGCTGTTGTTGGTGTTGTTGTTGCTGTTGCTGCTCTCGTTCTGATAGGATGTCATAGATATGATGATGGTATCGTCCAATACCAAGGTTGGAGCTAGTGGCAGCAGGCAATTGGTAGTTGTGGTGATAGTTGCTTCCAAGATTGGCGCGTGAAGTCATGTCTAGTCCTTGCACGTCAGACATATCATTTGTTGAATTATTTCGGAAGCTCGATACATCCAGCTCTTGGTTATTATTGTACTTGATGGAAGAATTGGCCACACTATCGTATTTGGAATACATGAGATCAATTTGGGATGTTGTGAATTTCAAGCGCATTTCCTCCCCACTTGCAGTGCTGCAAATAAGAAAATTTTATAAATAAAATGTCGTTTTAAAAATGTTACTCTCTTCAGACTCAATTTATGCCACTGCAACAAAAAATTTATCAGTAGGTTTTAGGTCCATCGATTTGTAATGTGTTAAATATGAATCTAATGATTAAAAAATCAAGAAAATAATCTTTCACTTCATAAAAAAAATCTAACTTTATAAACTTTACATTTTATGCAAGATTTTCTTTTTTGGAATATTATTATTAACAAATTATTATTAACAAATATTTGTGATAACGCCGTATTTATTGCGGGAATGAAACACTATAGGATACACTTTAGCAAACAATACCATTTCCTTTAGCGACTTCAATGTCTATTTTAACTTCTCTCGTCAAAAATGCTTTGAGGCAATTTAAGAGCCCCTTAATGAAGTCTCCAATCTAGATACCAATCTAGACCTACTTTCACTGGTCTGATAGATTTAAATTTCATGAACTTACTAAACTCCTCATGTCGTCACACGATTTTTTTGGAAAAATAATTTTCCCTCGCTATACATCCATTTTTGTTACTCTTCTTGCAACGGTTACCCTATTGCCTATGACATTCATTCCAGGATGCTTTTCATGTTAATTTATTGGTTTTATTTAGAATAAGAATAAAATTTCTGAGTTAAAGTACTTAGAAATTTTATTCTTGTTTGAAAAATTTATTTATAGTTTATTGTGCATGTAAAGTTTCCAGTCATTATTTTAATTAATTAAAAAGTTAATTTATATTTTGTTATTCGCAGTAATCATATTTATTAATGAAAGTTTGATATAGTAATACCATTTATTATCTGTAGAGTTTGTGCCAGCAATCGCGGTTATACATGGGATAAAAATAAATTTTATTAATATTAGTTAAATCGAACAGAAAATAATTTTATAGCTAGTTTTTTTTAGGTGAATTTTTAAAACTCGATGACTACCCTATCGCCTATGATATTCAGTCCAGGATGGTTTTCAAACTTTTCTCTGTGGTACTAAACATCTATAGGTCCATGAGAACATTTACACATGGTCACACTTGCTATCAAGTTCAAATGCGTGTAATAGTTATAACATACGAGGGTGGTTCACTACAACATTTTTTTATTCAATTGCAGAGCTTCAAATTTTTTACAGTTTTTCTAGGTTGTCTACCTCACACTGTATTTATTTTTGCTCCTTCTCCTGAGGCTTCTATATGCTTTTTTTCGTAAAAATCTCGCGGCTTCTCACGTGGCCATTCTCGCACAAATAATAACGCTTCAACATTGCTTTCGAAACGTTGGCCGCCGGTTGCCTCTTTCAACCCACCAAATAAATATTAACCACAGGGTGATAAGTGTGCACTATATTGAGGGTGTTCTAGTATTTTCCATCGCAATTGGTTCAATGTTTCGGGGCAATGCCAGTCTTTATGCGGTTGGGCGTTGTTTTGAAGCAATATTGCACTACGTACGCGTTACGATGTTTTTAAGCAGGCTACTATAATACTGCGCGTTCATAGTTCGTTGTGCAGTGAGAACATCAAGCGCTATTACCTCTATCATGTCGCAAAACTCAGTACATATCACCTTCACAGCTAAGCACGTGACCTTCGCTTTAACTGGCGCTCCTTCGTCTGTCTTCCTCCGTTCTATAGATGTGCGTCTACTCTCCGGCGTATAGTGGTGTACCCATGTCTTGTCTGTCGTGAATATTTGGTGCAAAAAATGCACTCTTCTTCGTGAAGCTGCTCCAGGATACACGTCAAAACTCCCCAACGCGTGAATGCTTGCTCAACTTAAGAACTTTGGGTACCCATCTCACTGAGATTTTGCGGTAAACTAACAGTTCATGAATTATTGACTCATTACTACCTACACTGAAGCCCAATTCCTTAGCTTTTTCGCAAACATTACTGCCTCGGTCACCTAAATTGAGTTTTTTAACAGCGCTTACGTTTTCGTCAGTGACACTGGTCGTAAGGCAAAGATCGCCTCCACTTCACCAGAACATCATTCATACACTTGGCTCTTAGAGATGCACTGAGGTGAGGTGAGGTTACCCCGTTGCAGCTGATCACCATGTTTCATCGCAGACCAGTCTGATATCCAGTTCAGCCAATTTTTAGACGCATCTAATCAAGAATCGTTGATTATTGATTAGATGCGCGTCTTATCAAAAATTCCGGGGTCTATTTGAACCGCTCCCGTATAATAGTTTTTAGGGTCAATCATAACAGCGCCACAAATCCTACTAGCCGAAGTTATGAGGTATATCTTGGTTTGTCTTTTACGGCAAAATTCTCGGATATTTTTCCCAGAACTATTGTCATTGTGCTCTGACATCTTATAATGGGTAGAACAGGCATAACCCGCCCATTTTCAATGTTCTTAGTATATTATTTGAATATGTACTTCAACTGGGTGAATTTTTTGAACTGAATTATCGCGTGGATTGGGAATAGCGACACGTTTTTCTCCGTTTTCGACATCACAATAGTCTCGCACATGATAAAAATAGTTATATCCTGCTCTATTTTTTCAAATGAAGATAAAAATGAAGCCACGTACTGCGTCTGTAAATTGTTTCAATCATTGCAAGATATCTGAAGATGCTTGATGCAGTTTTTTAATAATTTTAAAGTAAACCTTGGAGGCAAAACCTCTATGATAGTATATCAGCACTATTTTCCTGAAAGGAGTGCAAACCAAAGCGCATCAACTACACTTTTCAAATGCCTTACTGTGTTGGAGGCAAGCCTTCTGTGCACGATTCTCTGCACGATTTTAGTAGGTCTGCTTTCGATAAACTATTTGCATACGGCATAGTTTTCTCTGGTATCTATAGTGCCCGACTTTGCCCCTTACGTCTTGCTGAGCGGTAATTCGGTTTGAAAAGACCTCTTTTTCAGCAAAGACGGATCTAAAAGAAAGGGAGCAATGAGTAAATATCTATTTTTTAATCTGCGCCGAATTACAGCACAAGATGGCTTGTTTTATCCTCACGTAATATGACGCGCATTTCAATTTGTCTGCAGAAGTCATTGTGTTCACTAACCTGCCTGCAAAGAGTTCACCTATCCTCTCGGAATGGTTCGATAGGAGCCCACATCATCTACCGCATGGAAGAAGGCGTGGCTTAGCGTTTCTTTACTACTCCCATTTGTACAGGTGAGACTACAAATACCCGTGCCTGCCAAGCAGTGTCTTCACGAAAAACTGAGCCTTAACCGAATAGGTGTCTATTACTTGGGGTGGGGCCTTATCCGCCGATGAGCCTTGTAGCTCATTTTCTAGTCATTCATCAACCCAATAAATTTTAGCGATTCATTTGACTTGAGTAGTATTTACCATGTATATTACCATGGTATCCATTTCTTAGTCAATATAACGGTTTCAGTTTTTTTGAACGCTGGTGGAACCCCCGCTCGGTCATCCACTGACTCACACGCCAAAGTATTATTACTAGTTTGAATCGCAGTTGCTGATGCCTTTTGTTTCGGTTGTCTTTGGACTTCTCATTGTGTACATGGTGCGTATAGCTCATCCGTAGTTTGCGAAGGAATTCTTTAGCGGACCTGTAAGCCAATACTCGGGAATGTGCCCCATTCCGAGTATTTCGCGCATTTACATTAAGATGGGGCATTCCCCGCTCAACTGCTTCAGCGTTGCAGTCACCCTAAACAATGATTAGGGTTCAATACAGCCTTCTCTAGTTCGTCGAGCCTGCTCTGGAAGGCTGGTATTGGAACATCGCTAACCTGGCTCGGAATTTGGAACAGAAGGCCTTCCGACTGTTAGATGACAGCGGTACCACATGAATCAAAAGCCCATCCTGCTTTCTATCTGTTGCGACGTTGTTCAAAAATGGGCCAACACTTAGGTAGGTCAACACTTTTTTCATAAAATAATGAGCATAATCAATTATTGTGCCCAGAATTGAAGAAAAAATTGAAAAAAAACGAGTTTGCTTTATAACCATAGAGGTATAAGATATAAAGAGGCCTTAACCTCAAATTTTTGTCCGGAATCACCAACATTTACGCAAGTTCACCAATACTTATTTAAAAACACTCATAGATAGTTTAAATGAATAGGCGAAAATTTCATGATCTGAACTATGGCCACAAACATTTTAATATTTGCTTGCTATGACCCAAGCATATGTTCTATTTTGATTCGCATTTTATTATTCAAATACTCATAAACACTATTTCGTCCTTAAATCAATAAAATATCATCACATTCTATGCCCCGTCATCAACAAATTTGTGCAGAAATATCTCCAGTATTAGCATCAGCCATTTCAAGTAGTTAGTCGAGGAGTTAGTCAAAAAACCGGGCTCATTGGTATATTTTTTCCATGATATTAACAGAAATATATTTGTTACAATTTTAATGGGAAGTCATTGGGTTGCAAATCAGTAATAGAAATCCAAATGTGGTTCCCAGTTGTTGGCACTTCGTTTATTTCCCCTGACAGAGTTTTCGGAAATCTAGACGGCCTTTTATGAAACTCAGCGTGATTGAAAAGCCGAAAAAGTCATTGAACTACGAAAGGCATATGCAGAAGGAAGTCCCGCGACGAAAGGTGTATGCGGAAGGAAGGGCTAAATAGCCTGGAAACTGGCACTTACAGGAAGCGAAAAAAAATAATCTTAGCGAAAATCAAAACCAAGACTGCTTGTCCAGTTCAAGGTGAGCCGTTCTATAGCTTTGAATCCGTGGAGCCTAAATCTGTGATCAAAAGGGGAAAGAGATTCAAAGCGCAGAATCTTCCAAATCTCATTTACAGAGGAGTCTTGCTGAAACCAAAGAAAACTGATGATTTGAAAATCTTTTTGAGAAAATACCACGTAGATAAATGGGAAAAATCCGAAATGTGAGTTTCTTCTAGAACATCTTTAGCGAATAAGAACGACTTGGAGTTCACGATGGTAACGATGCAAATGGTGCTGAAAATCGTTTTGAGCTAATGGATGAAGATGATGCTATAAGATAATACATGTTTTACTACACTATCCTTAAAAACATTGCTGATTTTTCTAAGAAGTCAACCATAAAATCTTATTTTGAATTTCGCTTCTTTTAAATTAACAGAAATTCTGGTAAGGGTGATTTTTTTCATATTTAGCCAATATTTTTGTAGTTGTTGTTTATTTAAATAGTTTGAGTTGATTATGCAAATTATTTCGGTTAACATTATCCAAGACTATAAAGAAATGATAGCTTTTGAATGAAATTAGTTGGTTTCGATAGTGTGTGATAGGCATTCCCCGACTAAACGATGCCCGCGAGATGATTTTCCCCTAGTTTTCATTCTCGCTCAAGCTTTTAAAGCAATCGCAGCATATATTCTCGCTCGAGCCATAGCGTAACAACAAACAGCGCTAACACTCCGAACAAACGACCGATCTAACGGTATTCAAAAAATTCTGGAGAATTGCATTGGTGTTCGTAAAAATGTTTATTTTTCTCTATTTTGTCTTTCTGTTTACATTGTACTTGTAAACAAAACGAGCAAAAAATTAATATTTTTACTGACACTCATACAATTCTGCAAAATCCGTTAGATTGGTCGATGGTCGGAGTGTTATCGCTGTTTGTTGTTACGCTATGCTCGAGCTTTTAAAGAAATCGCATGGACCAGTCTCGCACAAGCTCTTAAAGCAATCGCATTCAATGTATTTTTTAGAAGGTGACCGTCGTCTTTGAATCATCACGACTCGGTATCCTTCGGTATGAACTTATTTTTGCTTTGTTTGCAATAGGGAGATTTTTTGGACGGCCACGTATTCACTTGCAAAATCCATCAAAACGCGTTTCCAGATGGAAAACATGTCTCGGGTACACTTCAATATTAAATAACAAAATAGTGGTTTGAGTGAGATTACACGGATTTTCCAAGTTACATAACATTATTCCCCGCTTTTTTGACACTTAAACCCTTGATTTGCGTTGTGGGAATCACTCGTAAACGCCTTTCAATGATTCGCGCTCTGTTTATGCTGTTAACTGTAGCTGAAGACATCAGGAAACATTTACCTTAAAACATTTAGAGAATTTCTTTTTCAACAACCTTTGCGAACACTGCTGAAAATTTTGCAACATGAAACTTAACGCCCGAAATTCTCGGACACACCTCCATCTTTAATTGAGTATGAGAATATGACGTCAAATTGTTATAGGACATCCCACACCGTTTGATTAGTAGAATTTAGTGGTTTTTCCTGAACGACCATCGGGAATTCTGTATTCTTAAAAACAGCTTTGTTTTCAGCCGCTTACTTAAAATTTTGTTTTGCTTACTATCCTGCTTAAGTGAAAACGTGCCCCGTCGTTTGTGAAGAATGCTGCCTCATGAGGGATCGCTGCAAAGATTTCCTCACACAGATATGGGCGTTTGACGTGCTCCTAGGTTAAATTCTTCTACCATCATTATTTGGAAGGAATATAAATTCAAGTCTAAATGCAGAATCCTGCTCAGACTACGATCTGAATCTCCCAATACAATAGCGTGTCATCAAGCAAAACGTCTCGGCGATTGCTCGACTGTTGCTCTCATACATATTTTACAATGTTTGGATGGCCATGTTTACCTTTTTTGGTGTCTTAGTTTTTTCATCTGATTTAAGTACAGTTGCGCTTAGAAAAAAAAAGCCGGACCCGATGATTTTTGCGTTTCAGTGTTTCTCTGTTGTTTCTCGATAAGAAGCGTTAGCTAGCAGGACTTGTTAATTTGCTTTTGTATTTTTTCACGAAAAGGGCTAGATTGCAATCGATTGCATCATTCTGTGTAGATTGTTCAGTGAAGAAAGCAAATGTGTAGTGGACACGATGGTGTTAACGGAAAAACAGAAAATTCATTTGATTGTCTACAAAAAGCAAAATTCTCGAATCTAGCTGTCATCTGTGAGAAAATTTTGGGTAAAATATTTGTGAGCGGGAATTTTATTGCGTGAATCCGGCAGCGGGCAAACAAGGAAAACTAACGAAAGTGGGGACCGACACATATCCCGATTATCTTTGCGGAACCGCTTTAAAACTGCAACAAAAATGGCTGCAGAGTTAAGGGAAGTTCATAACGTCGAATTAAGCACCTCAACAGTAAAGTGACGTGTGAAAGACAACAATTTGAATGCCCGACGACCGGTGAAAAAAAAACTCTTCTTACAAGAAAATGCGTTCTGCCCAGCTAAAATGGTGTAAAGAGAGGGAAAATTGAACAGCAAATGATTGGGCTAGTGTTGTTTTCTCTGATGAAAAGAGAATCAATCTCATCGATTCGGACTCGGGTGTCATGGTGCGTCGTATGAGAAATAAAATATACAGTATAGCGTTTTGTTAAGCATTCACCGTATGTTATGGTCTGGGGAGCGATAAGAAGTCAAGGTGCTGTATAAGTTATGTTGCTGAAAGGCACTGTGAACTCAGCAGCGTATACGGACATCATTGATAAGGGCGTTTTACCCATGATCGAAGCTTTAACAGAGCACATGGAGACAGTGATACTTCGAGACGGTTTCGCATCGTGCTTTCGATCGAAATCGGTAAGAACAGCGTAGACATTTTCTTAAATACACTTTTTATTTCAATTTTTTAAACGAGTTCTCTTTAATTTTCTTTCTTTCTTTCCTTGTTTTCAATAGTTTTTCTAGTATAAAAATGTTTTTGGGATTGAATCTTTATCATGGCCTGCAAATAGCCCTGACCTCAACCCCATTGAGAACGTTTGGGGCATTGTGAAGTGCAAAATACGAAGCTACAAACCAAACGATATGCAAGAATTGAGGAAAATGATAGAGGATACAAGGCACGATGAATTATTAACAGAACTCATAAGAAAACTATATAAGAGCATGCCTTCATCAGTACAGAGTGTTGTGAAGGCACAGGGTGGTTAGAAACGTTACTAATAAGTATTTTTAAACTTGTAGATAGTAAGTACTGTAAGATAATTAGGCAAATAAATTTAAAAAAATGATTACCCCATCTAACAGTGTTTTTATCCCTACTTTTCAACATTAATGCTTCAATATTATATGCTGACTTACTCAAAAATAAGTATCGTGCTCATATAAAATTATTTGAACAACTAAAATGAGTGATTGCACTTCATTTGAACAGCATTTTAACTAATATCAATATTTGAGTTAATAATATATGACGTTTTCGACAAAGAATATGATGAAGAAAGCAAACTTATTCGGTTTTTTTAGCGCAAGTGTAGGTTCCAAACTTAACGAATTCGACAGCAGGACACGGCCCCATTACGCGGTACTCAAAACCCTACCTTTTAACTCATCTGGGTTTATGGGTATCGTCGGCCAAATCTGACAAACGCCTCTGGTACGCATGTTGAACTGAAGTAGGACGGTGGATTAGTTCAATTGTTGATTAACCTAGCTCTAGATCATACTGTTA
Organism: Stratiomys singularior; assembly: GCA_954870665.1. Lineage (NCBI taxonomy): Eukaryota > Metazoa > Arthropoda > Insecta > Diptera > Stratiomyidae > Stratiomys > Stratiomys singularior. The sequence continues at coordinate 67,421,940 of OX940877.1, forward strand.
GGAAACTCCTTAATGATCTAAATCGAATCAAAAAGTATCTCCGTAGATGATTTAGACATTCTATAACAATCTTCTCCATTTGGAGAAGAAATTCTGTTAAACATTGTTGGCAAGAAAATCATTTTGGACTACAAATATTAAGAAATCAAAAGTGAAGTGCATGGTCTAAACAAAAAAAATGATAAGTTAATAACCTCATATAATATTGACAGGTTAAAGAATAAAACAATCGGATGATTTTAAGTCCAATAGCATTAAATTTGTGAAAGGTGACAATGAATCAGACGAAATAGAGAAAAACCGGTTTACCGGTTCAGTTTAACCGGTTTCCAAGTCCAGTTGCAAATGCAGCAAAGTTCCAAAGCTGTTACGCTACGATTCTAAGACGTGGACCCTGTTTTAAACTTTCGTGGAAAACTAAATGCCTTCAAAAGAAGCCTGAGACTGATAATAAGTATGAATGGGGGATTTTAAAACCCCAGCAAAAAGAACGATAAGGTATATCAAGCTAATGATTAGTATAAGCCTGAGCTAAGCCTTTATCTAATGATTATACTAGTTTTGAGCTGTCTTTTAAAATATTCTGTCTTCAATGGCATTTCCATGAAATAGTCAGTTTCAAGTTCTGAACATGAGAAGAACAGACGTGCGCGAAAAGATTTATGGTCAGTAGCAATATGTCAACAGGAATGTGTCTAGGCGCGACCAAGAATTATCAGTATGTGTACGAATTATATTGAGACGATGAATGTGGAGAGTTTGATAGTGAAAAGTGAGTGACAACTATCTCGAGTGAGCGATAATTCTTGGGTAAGTGTATTTTGCGCAGTGCAATCACTACTTTTATTATATTATTATTTATGCCTTATCATAAGGTATATATAATGATAAAAGCTGTAAATCTGATGGTCTATGACACGGCTTATGTTAAATTAAGGGATGAAATAAGGTAAAGTATATGCAAACTGTTTTCCCCTACAAGTGATAGGTCTTATGCACTAAGGAATAAACTACATCAAAATAAGCCTTATATAATGATTATATTGTTTGCTAGGATGTCGAAAAGATCAATATCGTATCGGTTGACGAACTCGATCGGTAAAGATATTCAATCGATATTCAACTGCCCAAAATAACCTCAAATTTGGTTAGAATGTTTCAATGCCCATCATGCGACATAGTATAAAGTAATATGTTATCCTAAATATAAATCGGTTCGAAGTATAGTATAATACATATAGTTTTCATATTTCAGTGATTGTTCCAGCAAATTCCTTTTAAAAATCCAACTGACAACTATCCAACTGTCTGCCATGTTTGGAAGACGGGGACTCCACAGAAGCTTTTCCGTCACCCAGATTTGGGTGACGCGTCGACGAACGTGATAATTGTCGAGTTCGCGAAAAAATATTTCAACTATAGCTTAAATAGTTATTTTCACTTAAAATTGCCGGAAATAATTCTCCACGTGTTTTTTTAAGTTTCGCTTGATAGTATTAATATTAGTGCATACCTGTTTTGGGCAATGATACTATTCTCCTCATCACTTGAAATCTGATTTTGGGCTGATAAATTGTTGTGTCCTCGTTCGTCCTGCTGTGGTTCTGTTCGCTTTCTACACATATCGTTGCTGAAATCATAGCGTGGGATGGAAGGGCTTGAAGCGGGTGAGATAAGTTCATGTTCAGGGTAACTCCTTCTTGATTGCAAAGAATGTAGCGGTGATATGTTGTTGTTTGCGGTACTTCCGTTTCCTGATGCGAACATGCTGTAATCCCGGCCAGGTGAAATAACTTGAGGTGAGGGAGGTGTGTGGTGGTGATTTGGAAACTTTTCCTGATCCGAAATATGCTGCCCTCTCGGAGTGGAGGACGAGTCTACATCTATTTCATTACTATTGTTGTTAGAACCATTGTGATTATTGTTGTTTGGATTCGTAGTATTTGGTGAAATGTTGCATGTGTTCAAGTTATTGGTGGCGTTCTGGAACATTGGCAGTGGAGGGATTTGCACAGGAAAACTATTGAGATTCTTTATCATCTTGATCTCGTTTTCAAGACTTTCGATATTACTGATGGCGCTTCCGAACCGACTATTATCCACCTCTATTTGTGCGTTGATATTACTATCACTATCTATATTTGAGCTGTTTGGGCACTGCAATCAAGGAAGTATATGAGATGGGTATATAATATGAAATTGGTATTCAATCCATTACCTTCAATCCATTGGTCTCATTGTCAATTATGCTTCCTACGGAGTTCAAAGCAGCTTCTACAAGCATACTAGCTGACGTTGAAGATCCGTTGGCAGTTGTTAGACGCGGATTTCCTGTGTTATAGAAGGAGCTTATAAAGGACTGGGGATGAGTTATAGGGTTGATGTGCAACTGGGAAGAGTTTTCCTGGGATTCATGGAATTGAGACATCTGGCCGGGATTGTTGGAATCGACGACATCCAGGAACGTAGAGTTTTCGTCTTCTTCGTGCTGTATGTGGGTCTGGTCTGCATTGTTCATCATCAATCTGGCTAAGAAGTCTCTATTGGGAATTAATTTCTCATTGGAATCATCCCCGGGTGCATTGCGAATCGGGCGATCATCGTCACTAATCCACTTCTTACTACCCTTGCTTACAACTAAGTTCTGACAATGATTCGAAGTTTCTTTCGTATTAGCAATATGCCTAAAATTATTGTCATCATCTTCTGGCCTTTGTTGTTGATGAGGAAGATCCATTTGTTCTGCTAACAATTTTTGAGGCTCCTCTATATTCGACCCAACTGCATTTAAACGTTGAGCAGTCGTGGAAAGGAAAGACTCGACCAAACTCAGTTGCGCGTTCTGTTTTCTTCGAACTTTCTCATACTGATCGTCTTGACTGTCTTCTTGGTCAATTCCTTCCTTTGCTGCGTTGGTTCGATACTTGTTTTTCTTTTTCTTACCGGTCAGCTCCTTATTGTATATCGTACTTATTTTCGAAGAGAGCAGTGAAAGATTGGTTTCACTGTGGCATAAGTCCTTGATCGATTTGCCCGACTTTTTAATCGTTTCAAAAATATTATCATCGGAATAGTCGGACTCAGTTTTACTATCGTCTATCATAGTGGAGCTTAAAATAGAATTTTGGTCTTCCACACTTTTGCGTCTTCGACGCGGTGCTTGCTCTGTGAAGGATAGATACAAAGTACTTTTATATTGTATATGACCAAATTATCATGAAGCCGTACCTAAAAAGTCCACTTTCATACCGCCTGAGTATGCGTCAAACGTATATGCTACACTCCTTTCGATTTTCGGCATTTGATCTTGGGTGTAGTTGTGCACTTTCTTATAATGAAACTGCAAACATTGTTTTGTGGTGAAAGCCGCGGTACATTCTGGTTCGGCACACCTTCAATAATATTGTTAATTTATGTGCTGCGTCTCTAGGAGTTCCACGGGTACTTACTTGAAGGGTCTAACGCCAGAGTGAGTTAGCATGTGGATTTTCAGGTTGCTTCTGTTCTGGAAGAGTTTTTGGCAGCGTGGACAACTTACAACCGTTGAATTTCTACTATGAACTTCTTTGCAATGCCTTTGTAGGGCTGCTCTAGAGCCTAATAACTTCGAGCAAAGTTTGCATTGAAAATCTCGCAGAACTTCAGCCATATCTGTAAAATACCAATTTAATAATGTATCCCAATGATTATTTTAGCTTGAATGAGAAATTGTAGTTTTAAGTTTGGATTGTTTCCAATTGTGATTGGGTTTGGTAGTATGAAGTAATGTTCAGTGCTGCAAACTACAAGTAAAATCATTGATTCATTTCGCACAGAAATTTGCATAAAGAGTCAATGGTACACCTTTTGGAAACTTCGTTTATTATGTTTTTCGGAGTTACTTCATTGAGAGACGAAATGTATACCATCAGATGATTTGATCAGAATAACGCATGATCTTAACAATTATCCAGGAGGAACCTACTATAAGTATGTGTACTGGGTACTCTCAGCGTTGTTCTGGGAATAGAAATCCCGGAATTTGTAGCATAGACGGTAAAGGGCCCTATGAGGACTTTAGCATCCGGGACAACTGAATCTCTTACTCACAAAGTTTGTGTAAAAGAATCCATCTTTCATTTCACAAAATCATTCTAAAGGCGAACATAAATCAAGTCTCACGGGAACAGAACGAGTGACAGAAGAGTCGCAGGAGTGCCACCACAAATCCTTAAAAAAGCTCCATAAGGTCAGTCTGCTGTTAACAATACAAAGAATACAATACAATAAGTGCAATATGGCTTGCTAACGTTGGAGATAGGGGCAAATCTACTTAGGAGTTTTTGGGCTTCAGCCCAGGGCCCCGTGGATACAAAGGGCTCCCAGCCTTCATTAAAAACAAGAGACTTGACGATAGGATAGATACTTATTTTAAGTAAAGAAATATATGCGAAATAACAAAAAAGCAATCATAAATTTGGTAACATAGACATAAGATACGTATGCACGACTTTCGAACCAATCAAGGGTTCGATAATTCTAGCTAAAAGTTTAAGAACTAGATCGGATTTTTCCTGTGATTAGCATACGAAAAGATTCCCTTTCTTTCAGTGCTTTTAGTAGTAGATAAACAAAATAGTTTTGTAAAAGAACCTTAAACATGAGAATGCAAAAATTAAAATCCACTGATAAGCAAAAAGGAAGGAATCTTATCCGAAAAGGATCTATCGTAGAAAATCGCAAAAACAGCAAAAAAATATCAGTGCTGAAAATGAGCAAGTTGTTGACTACCATCAATCTTCTGATTTCCTTGAGAGCGATATTAGTGTTCAGCAAGTGGACGGTAAATAATATTAATTTAAAAGTAAATATAAAATTATAAAACTGTATAAAATAATTTATAAAGTTCTGTCCGATAGTATCATTTCATGTTTCAATACAAATGCACATGTTGGTTTGAGACATTTATGACTATTTCTTTTTAGCATTGCATTTACACACATGTTCACGGCTAAAAAAAACAAAGATGTCTCATCTCCGGTCTCATCATCACGTCTCCGGAAATTATAAGTACCGATAAAGTATATACGGTATATTATATACGTCACTGTATTTTGAACGAATTTCGAAAAAGGTGAAATGCTACAGAAGCATGTCAAAATCTAGTGAAAATTTTTGGTACAGATGCAGTTTGTGATAGAACGTGCAGCAGATGGTGTGGACATTTTGAAGCATGCGATTTCGACCTCAATGACAAGCCACATTCAAGATGGCATTGTTTGAACGATGACGACATTATCAATACTATGATAGGGCGAAATTCCTTTTTGATAACATCGGAGGTTGCAGAGAATCTGAATTCGATTAAACAAACTATTTTTGATAATATTCGGAAGCTAGGAACTATCTTGTGCATAAATATTCAAGACGGGTGCCTGAGTTGACTGAGAATAATTTGAATGATCTTGTTGTCAGAAGCATATCCCTACTTTCTCGGTACAAAAACGAACCATTCTTTGACCATATGTTAACTGGTAATAAAAAATGGATTGCATACAAAAACATCGTGAGGAAAAGAGCATATTGTCAGTGCAGACAAACTGTCCCCTCCACTTCTTACCCGAGCATGATTAAGCCTGAAGAAGAGAATGTTGTGTAAATGATAGGACATCCAATACAAAACGAGCTTTTGAAACATAATGAAAACCTAAATTCGGAGATATACTGTAACCAAATGGATGATTTAAATAAAGCAATGAAAGAAAAAATGTCGACGATGTTCAATAGGAAACACGTCATACTCCGCAGACCGTGTTGTTGGAGTGGCCGTGTCTGTATATTGTACATCCGAAAATTTTGAATTTTTTTTTTTATCGGTGCGGTGTGTCTTGATTGAAAACAACTTCAAAATTTTCGGATAAACAATATACAGAAACGACCACTCAAATAACAACGCCTGCGGAGGCACGGCGATACTCATATTTTTTAATTATTCATTTTCTCCTTCACCGTATAACTACATCACTATAGAAAACAGTTTTGATTTTGGCAACAAGACGGTTAGCTCAATAATTAAGTGGCTATCGAATAGGGCCAATGGCTCATCGAATTCACGATCCCCCTTGACTTGAGGAAGCTTTTGAGGTTATCCTCGTCTGCCGAACAAACTAGCAATAGTCGTCAACAAATATTGGATCCTAGAAGCAAACACCACAGTGGTAGCATTTCCATCCGGAATTCTGGAATCGGCAGAACACGGTTCAAAGAAGGAGTAACCGAATCGAGACCAAAAGAAACCCAAGAGGTCCGAGTCCGGAAAGGTCCGGCTTGAAGATCTGAATGATGGTCGGCCACCAAAAGAAAAAGAAAGACATGACGAAATTACTAAGATTATTAAACGTATTGAGCCTAAGTATTCTAAACAATATATGGCTCAACAAGGAAAAAAAGAAGAATAGAAAAGTAATGTGGAACAAGATGAGAAAAAAGAGAAGCCACGCGGAATGTAGTTCGACGCTGTTATCGCTATATCAGCTCGAGAAAAGGCTTATTCGGAGAATCAGGACCTTATCTGTGAAAGTATAATCATTAAGAATACCTATACTATTTTCTACGATGAATATGAAAGACGTTGAGCATTGATAATCACACGATGCAATGATGAAGGGGCTAATTGTAATACCTCTTGTAATTTGGTAAGAATTTTTGCATCGACTCTCTGACACTGACTGCTGCTTTTAAACGCTTGGTTAGAGAAGCAGGAACTCCAGAGGGTAGAGTTATTCTCTCATTAGAAAAATTTCTCAATGATTTTGATGAAAATATGGTATTAGTGTTAAAGTTAGAGCGATCGATAAACAACAGAATAGCTTGTACACACTGTTGGTGACAGCACATGAAGGTAACTTGGCTCCTCTTCTTTGTGGTTAGCCTTTTTTGGTTTGAGGTTCAACTTGCAGGTCTTGTAGGGACACAATAACTCGGTTTGCCTTATCATCCAGTGTTCACGATGGAGGAGCTGATCAGATCAATTGCCAAATGAAGTAAAGGAATGCTTCACATTTGATACAAGTCTTAAGGATTTTCTAATCGTGGTAGGAAGTAGCTTGATAAGCATAACGTCGTTTGTTGCATAGTGACAACTACCGGTAAGTTTTTCAACGAGGTGCTATAGCCGTGATTTGACAAAGTGGAAATCTTTGGTTCTCGAATTTTACGATGATTTGCTGTGTTCTTAAATGATGAAAGTGAATTTTTATTTTTTAGTGAGTCAAACTGAGTGTAAGTCACAGCCATTGACTTATTGACTCCGCTTAATTTAGACTCAAACAAGTGACCATAAAAGAGGTCGTATTCGACCAGCGTAGCTGGATACAACGCTGATATCCTCAAGTAACTTCTCTAGGCCCCCTTATGGTTACCCGCCTTGACATGGTGAGGGGGCCTGTTAACTCCAATGAACCCAACGACTACACTGCAGGAGACCTTCGAATCCAACCCAGCAAATAGGCAAAGGGCGAGAAGTGAAGCGAAGAAGTACCCTCAATACCCGGCATAAGAGGGGGAGAAATCTCCGGAGACCGGAAAACTGGCGTGACGGCACCAGTTGCCCAGAGCTATTGGGCCCGAAATGTACGCTGAGGGAGCCGGCTATCTGGTTGTGACCTGTAATGACGAGCAGCCTCTAGAATATCTAAAGACTGCTGTCGCCAAGGTAAACAGCACCCTGAACGAAGACTTTAGAGTCGTCCCCATAAAAGAGGTACCGCGGTTATGCACCGTCAAGGAATTTATACCCGAAACAGAGCAGACACCGCAGGAAGCCTTCGAGACGATTAAACTGCAGAACACGGGGTACGAAACAGAAAGGTGGCATCTCTCCGCGGAGAAACCAGACACCAACAAAGGAATGGTCCTGGTAGTGGGCAATCGAAAGGAAGACGTCAGCACTCTTAGGGAAAAAAACGGACGACTGAGTTTTGGTTTCACCCAGGTAACTGCCAGAGCTAAGGCGACCGAACCCTTAGAGCAAAAAAGAAAAACTAATGCGGGTGACCCAAGCAAATCTGCGCTACAGCAGGGCGGCAACAGCCAACCTGCTTAAACATATAGCAGATGGAAACACCGACATAGCACTGATACAAGAGTCTTACCAGCTGAATGGAAAGATACTTGGAATCAGTGCAAAACAATTAAATATCTTTGCAAAAAGCGGGGTAAATAAAATCCATAGGTACATTATATGTCGGAAGGAAGTCAATATAATTTTCCTACCGCATTTCAGCAACATGGACTTAACATCAGCGGTGTTCGACAAAAGTGACGAGCAGGTAACGCTGGCCTTAGCATACCTACCGTTTGACACTCCGATACCGACCACAGAATTCCGCACCCTATCGGAGCATATACGGGGGAAACGGGCCATCATTGGATGCGATGCGAATGCGCAAAATGAACTCTGGGGAAGTGCAACGAAAGAGGTGAGGAGTTAGTCAATTACTTAATAACTACTAACCTCAATTTAGCAAATAAGGGTAACACACTTACCTTTATAACGAAAAATAGAGCGGAAGTGATTGACGTCACTCTGATCACAACAGAGGCATTGGAGGACCTGCTCGGCTGGAGAGTATGTGACTCACCTAGCCTGTCGGACCACCAATGGATCACTTTTTAAGTGAGAACAATCGAGAGGACCCCATCGGTCTACTGCAATCCTAGGAAAGCGGATTGGAACGGCTACACAGACGCTACGAAAATATGTATAAGTTCACACCAGATTCTCCTGAGGTCGAAAGGACATCGACAATGAAATGAGATTGACCACAAGTACACTGGTCGATAGTTTCAGTGAAATGTGTCTAACCACCACCATCAAACAAAAAAGATAAGCTGGTGCAACAAAGAACTGGAAGAGATCAGAAACAAAATACTCAAAGACTATTCAGAATAGCTCGCCTCACAAACCAAGATACGGATTGGGAGGACTATAAGCGAAATCTGAAAATTTTTAAAACAGCTGTAAGAAGAGAGAAAAGAAAAGGAAACTACACATCTAGGCTAAACAGGGCTCTGAAAGGAGAACCACATGCGGACACGATGCTTCAAAAGGAGGACGGATCGTGGACAACAAATAACATAGAACGTCTCAAGCTCCTACTAAGCCAACACTTTCCGGGCTCAACGGATGAGGAGACAGAACAAGTAAGCAACGTGACTCCTTACCGTGCCCCCTCCTAAAGATATAGTAAGCGAAGAAAAAGTCCTTTGGGCCATTAATACGTTTGAACCTTACAAACCACCAGGAACCGACAAAGTGTATCCGATCATGCTTATGAAAGCAGAAATTACAATAATACGGATTTTGGTGAAAATATATAGAGCCTCCATATCCAAAGGGTATATTCCATTGGACTGGAGAGAAGCTGAATAAGTCAGCACATACCTAAGCCCGCAAAAGCCAGTCACTACAAAGTAACGGATTACCGACCTATCAGCTTAACGTCTTACATGCTGAAAACCCTGGAACGCCTGGTAGATGGGTACATAAAAAGCACCGTGAACATAACGCAGCTTTGCCCCAACCAACACGCATACCTCGCAGGGTGCTCAACAGAGACGGCACTACAGGGAGTCGTAAGCAGAATAGAGAGGAACCTTGACATCAAAGATTACACTTTGGCGGCCTTCATTGATATCGAGGGAGCCTTCAGTAATGTGAAAACCGAGAGCATAGTAGCAGCCATTCAAAGATATGGAATAGACTCATATCTAACTAAATGGATGACGGAACTGAAAGAAGAAGAAACCGGCGTAACCTAGAATAAATGAACCAACAGGAGTACACCACAAGGCGGCATAGTACCACCACTTGCCTGGGTACTCACAATTAACCAAATAGTGGAAGACCTCAAAGGGAGATTTCAAAACGATAGCGTACGCTGACGATATCGTTATATTGATAAGTGGGAAGTTCCCAGAAACCATGTCGGAATTAATACAAACTCTCATATCTTTTCGAGTGGGCGAAAGTAAAGGGACTGCGCATCAATGCCGATAAAACGGAGCTTATGCTTTACACAAAGTCCATTAGGAATACGCCAACTGCTGCAATACAGATAATGCTCAATCTCATGCCACTCGACAAATTCATCTTCAGAGAGGCATCACTTGTGAACATCAGATCAAAATCCACATATGGGTTATCTAACCACCCACAAACGGGGCAAGTATGCATTTTGCAAAAATGGAGAGAATGGCCCCGTCAAGTAAGAGGGAGCTGGATAGAATCCAACCGATAGTGGACACAACGATTCCATACAAGATCAGCATACCGACCAGAGAAGCGTGGGAAACGGTGCAGAATTTCACATCTGGAAGCGAAATTATGATCTACACCGATGGTTCCAAAACATATGAGGGAAGCGGCGCCGGAATCTTTTTCCCAGATCACCCGCAACTCAACCGAATATGTAAACTGGAGAGCCACACCATACTTTTCCAGTCAGAAGTGTTTGCAATAAAAGCGGTTATAGAAGCGGCAACAAACAACCTTAATGGAAGAGTACAAATACACTCAGACAGCAAGTCGGCACTGCAGGTGCTTGTCTCTAACCACGAAGTTTCACAACGGTAGCTGGATTTTAGGCAGGCTCTCAAAGCCACATTAACCCGAGTAAATGTAAAACTGACATGGGTCCCTGGACACAGCGGTGTAGAGGGAAACGAAAGAGCGGATAAGCTAGCGAGATCTGGATCAGCCGACCAAAATGCCACTAGAATAGACACAATTAATGTGCCACTAGCAATGGTAAAAAGTTAACTAGACGAAATCCTCTGGAAAGAGACAGATACGACTTGGAATGACAGGAACGACTGCAGGATAAGCCGGGCTCTTTGACAACTTTGAAAAACTCCTGGGGAAAAACAGAAATGGCGTTAGAACATTGGTGGCAGTATTAACGGGCCATAATCTTCTAGGTCAACACCCCAAATGAATAGGAATTCGAACGGATGACATTCTCCGTGCTTGCGGCGAGGAGGAAGAAAGTGCAGAATATTTTCTCCTAGATTGCCCGAGTCTGGCCAACAAGCGCCTTATTTGGCTGAGGTGTACTGGCGTAACAGGATTGGAACACTTGGCGACCACAGAGCTGGATGACTTCCTTGGTTTCTGTAGGTACTACACATGGCAAGCTAACGGCCGATTCTAGCCTATGCTATTTTCCAGCAAGTGGAAGTAATTAAATTAAAAAATTAAACTTCTCTCGGACAGAGATACAAAAAGCACAAGTAGGTTAATACCTACATTGTGGTTTCACGGATTGATCGTTGCGAGGGTATTCTTTTTATGCAAAGATTAGTGGAAATAAACCAATCCAAATAAAATTCCCCGCAGTTTACTTGTACATCGTTAGTTCAAGTGTTTGTTCGTAGTGTTAGCGCTGAATGTTTGGTATTGGGATCTAATGACAAGTCAGTCCAACCATTTTTATTGCGGACGGACAATGTGTGTGCTCTTCTTGCGACTCTCTGGTATTCAGATCTGGATCAACGCTAGATATGTCATAGACATGCAGAACAAGATAGTTTGCGTGCAAAAGTAAGGAGCACTGATAACTCCAACACTGATAAGTGCCAAATCTCCTCAGACACCTTATCGGCGGTAGCAGGGCTTATTCCACTGGATTGCTGGTAAGTGAGAGGAAAAAGGAGTTCCGTATTTTTCTTGCCAGTAGCCGCATAGCAGTTGAGTAGCAGAGCAATGACAATATTGTGCCTACCCTAGAACGTATTACATTTCGTTTGCTGATTACCCTGATTATGTCATTTCTGATTATGTTGATTTTATGGATATTAGCTTTGAACCGCGAACGATGTCTTTATCAGGGAAGCGAGCTTGTTTGTGTGGGTTAAATGTTAGATTAATTTATTACTAGGCCGGAGAAAATCTATTAATTCAGTAGGAGTTTCAAATTTGGAAATAATATCTATTTATTTATTTAAATCTATTTTATCAATTTAAATCGAGAAATGCAATGAAGTGACATAAAGAAATTATTGAAATCATAAAAAGTTGAAAAATTGAAATGATGAGATAGTACGTCTGACATCCGATGTGTGGTAAACAAAATACTTTTCATTGTATTGTCACATACTCCGCGAGTTAACGTTACGAGCCACTGAATCAAAATGGAAAATAAAGTTCACGGTACTTTATTGTATCATTAGCCTATCAACAATAGAAGTGAAGAATGATGGTGTTCATCGAAAACAACTCAATAGTAATGTTCCAATAATTTTTGTCGGCCGATCAAGGATCTACATAAGTAAACAAGTCAAAATGAAGAACAAATAATTCATTGAAGATTACGGGAGTAATCTCCATTGGCGGAGCGACTATTCAACAGCTATAGAGTGGAGGGTGAAGTCAGTCAAGTAAATGAAGTAAGAATGTTGTATATTCTGTAATTAAACAATTATTGAAAAAAGACCAGCACGACATAATGGTTTCGATAGTAAAGAATTGACTGTGAAATTGTGTTCCAAGCAGACACGGTTCAATTAATGAAATGATGGTTAATGAAATCAATTTTTAATAAGAAAGCGATGTCCCCCATACTTAATATGCGGAATAATATTGTGTAGGAAATCGAAACGTTTCCATATTAGATTGAATAAATAAAACTGACGTTTCTATGAGATTTTATTCTATACGAGTCTGATGTCTATTTCTTCAGTTTTCTGATTTCTTGGAAAAGTTGAGTTAAGAATAGTTTTCTGTCTTTGCAAGTTTTTCGACTTCTCAGAACAATGCTTTCCGTTCTTCTTTTATTCTCTCTGTACATTGAGGATGTTGGTAGGTCGGGGAAGATTTCAAATACTTGTGGAATTGTCGGCCTTGCGAATGCAAACTTAAATTATGAGAATTGAAACTAAAAAGTCCTGTGAATTGGCAAAAAAGCGATGATAGAGTGTGAATGTTGAATTATTATTACATATGCATGTACAAAGGACATGAAGGAGAAGGTTTGCTGAGATGCATATGAACACTTCTTTAAAACTGGATTCATACCATGTCAATTCAATTACAACGGAAAGTTCTAAATAATATATTCAAATCCGTCAAGCCTACTGCTGGGTCCTCGATACCTTTCTATGTCGTTTAATTTTTACGCTAGATTGATGTTTGTGATGTTTGTGATTGATGTTTTTTTCTCGCATAACGAACAAAGCAAAAACCCAACATAATATAAATAGATCCTTTAAAATACTTTGGTGGAACTGGACGATATTTAATCTCAACGAAAGAAAGCATGGTAATTGAAACCAAAATATGACAGCTGAGCTGAATGTCCGTTTGTAAACAATTCTTCTATTTAATTCTGATAAAGATATGATCTTCGATATATAATCTAATTCAAAATAAATAATGAAATCTCCAAAACACTGGCAACTAATGTTCATATAGAGAGTGCTTTTCAAGAGCTTGAAAACTTGGAAAAATTAAATATGACACACAAAACTGCTTTGGTTATTTTTATTTTTTAATTAAACATAAAACAAAGCAAGCCATGAGATATTTCAAAACTATTCCTAGCAAATGCCACCATGACTTATAGTTACCAAGCGCGTTCGTTCATCCAAATTGACATTTTTCAATATAACTTGTCTTATTACGTAAATTGCACGACGGGATGCGTCATCCAATGTGAAATCGCTTTTGGTTTGTTAGCGTTAACATGGACTTGACAATTTCGTGTAGAAAATAGTCTATAGGCGTTAAATCGCATAATCTTGGAGGCCAATTGACTTGACCATTTCGTGAAATAATGTCACATAAATTTTATTTTTCGATCATTTGATTGTTTCAGCCATACATTAGCTTGTACTTCTGTTCCTTTGGAACCAAATGTCCTCGATATTCGTCTTGTTGACTTTAGAAAACAAAAATATATTGAGCATGGTAAGGTGACGTCGACTTTTTATCACAACGGTACTTCTTCATAGGAATGTGGATTGATGTCGGCACTGGCACTGTTATGTGGCTTCAAGGTATACTCTTGGATTGTTCTCGCTTCACCCATGGCAATTCCGATTATTCAGATATCCAGGTTGCCAAAAGCAAGCTTCATAACATAAAAAAATTGGTGCCTGTTACGGACCTTTTTGCGAGCATACGAGGCGAACGATACCTATAAAATGCCACATACCAATCGAAAGCATTGTCTAGGAAGCAGAATACGAAGGAATAAAAGAAAAAGTTTAGAGACTTTGTGCACTTCAATGAGCTAACGCATTTGATATAATTAAACCAGTATCAAAGATAAGCGTGAATTCATCAACTTCCATGGTTGAGTTGCTTACTCAACTATTGCTTAAGTTATAAAGTAGTAAATTCGTGTTCTGTGATAATTTGAATGGTTAAGGTTTGGCCTTGTTGTTTCAAGATCAAGATCATCAATATATGGGTTATAAAAATGTTTAGTGACTGCCAGAATTGAAAGATGCATAATTTGCAATGTTTGCTGGAAGACTGAAAGACCTTTGTATTTACCTCTGGTATATTATGCATATTACTTACCACTATGCATTCTCTTAATATGCACTTTCAGCTTCTGTGGTTGGCAAAACTTGCGTCCACAGAAGTCACAAAGTGGCCTTGCTCTGTGAGGATTTGCATTGCACCCGTAGGTGCGATGCATTTCCAAATAGTTCAGACGCAAGAAGAACTTTTTGCAGAATTGGCATTGATAGGCACCTTTACCATCATGCTTTTGCGCTGCATGCTTCATGATATTCTCTTTTCCTAGGACCGCTTCTCCGCAAACTTTACAATGATACTTCCGAATGGTTAGACTAAAGGATGGATCGTGGAAAACGGAGCAATGTGTTCGGTAGTAAATCGGATGATCAAATTTCATATTACATCCACCACAATCTGAAATAAAATATCAACAAATGACTTGGAGTTGACCTACAAAAGAAAACTTACTTGTTTTTTCGGTGTGTTTCTTTTTCCACATGGAATTCCATTCGTCACTCCAGTAGAGTAGCTCACTGCCGCTTTTTAAATCCGAGCACGTTACAAAATAAACCTTTTGGTCTATGCTCACTAAGCTCACGTTCCGCTCTTTGTAGGAAGAAGCAACGCGGACATACCTCATCCAATTAGAGGTATTGGGGTTCTCAGCGGATATAAAAAGCGATTTGGCACCATCAAGGATTTCAAATATGTACTGCATGCTACAATCTTCGCGTATATCGTTTGCTTGGACAACTTCTCCTACAAGTGGGCCTAGCCGAGTAAGCCGCGGAATATCTACTTTTGCAAACACTCCTAGCATATTCGTGTCCAGAGAGCGGATTTCTAGTTGAACAGGAAGTGATGATTCCGAGTACGGCACCAATGCATTCTTATTTGACTGAGTTTGTAGATTGTTGAAGCTCCCACTTGAATCTTCATCCATATTTTCTTGTTCATTATATTCGTATATCTGATGTGCCTGCAGTTTTTCAATTTTTTTCTTCCACAACGGGAACTCGATACTATCTGGAATATGTTCACTAGCATTGCGAAAAGGACATTTTACATAATCATGAGAAAGTGAGCAGTCTCTGCATGACTGGTTCGGGTCACTTTCGAAGTTCACGTGTGAATTATCTGATAGTTCGTCATCCCTTTCATATTCATCTTCGTTATCTGTACTTCTCTCGGTGTCGTTTCTGCTTTCTCGGGTATCATTCCCGCCCCTATCTTTTTCGGTCAACAGAGTCTTTTGCGTATCGCCCTTCTTTTTCGATCGGTCTCGCACCCGAAAGATTCGGTTGTCCAAATCGCCGGCTTCCTCTCTGTTTTCTTCATCCTCGTCTCCGTTGACGTCGTCCTCTTCTTCGTCTTCTTCATTATCCTCATCATCACTATGATCATAGGGCTTTACAAACTCTGGAGCTTTCTTAAGGCAAACAGCACCTTTACCTGTACTCGTCGAAGTGTTATCGTCCAAAAATCTTTCACAACCATTTGTGGAATTCATTAGTTCATTTTTAATTTTTTCCGCTATTCTACAGTCAAGTACTTCTGGAATGTTCTCATCGTCCAAACTGCTGCTGATGGAATGATCTTGCTGCGCTTCTTGATGCTGATTACGCTTTTTGCTCTGTTTCAAACCAAAGGACTGGACATTTTTCGTCTTTTCAATGAAGCCATTCATAGTTTCCTCGAACTGCACACGTTTCACGTGTTTCCTTCGTGAGGGTGGCAGGTAGCCACCGCAGTTGTCAGCTTGACTACCGCCAAATTCTTTGGCACTTAAATTTGGTTCCAGCTTGATAGTAGCAAACGATTGAGACGTCGGGGCAAACAATGATAAGCTGAAAAAAGACAAACAAATTTTTTTTACTCTACTCCTATAAAATATATAATTTAATTTTTTTTATCGCTTTTTTGAATTATTAGTTGAGTATAAGGTATTAGGTTAAGTATAAAGTTATATAAGTATAAGGAACCAATCTTAATTGGTCCCGTAAAAATTAGAAAAAATGGAGTTCCTCCGATTAGTGTGCTCAAAATCCTCAAACCAAACATATTTTTTATGGAATGTGTTTCATATCCGCGGATGCCACTCCAAAAGTCACGTGATCTTCAATACCTTAGCCAAAGAGCTATCGCGTTGTCCTTATGGTTGACTAAAAGGATACAGGTGGAATCATCGATCCGACTAATATTCTTTCTTGGGTGGACACGCTCTGTTATTGTTATGGGCGAGCCTTATTACAGAATGGTGAAAAATCACAATCAAAAGAACAACGAAATTATGATCATGGAAGCAACAAGAACTACAAAGTATTACTGCTTGGTGAACTGCAATGTTGTGTTAATATCGTTTTCAAAATTAAATGTTGTTTTAAAATTTTGACAAGCGGCTTTTAAAAACGAAACGTTTCAACTACGATTGAAATCAAAGATGCGTGAATTTTGACGCCATCTCAAATGCGAAACCATATGGAACCTCATAAATAATGAAGAATATATAATTATCTTCGTTCCCTAATAGAGCAAGCTGCCTATTTTTGGGAGTAAACGAGATGTTTAACGAAATTTCAACTTTCCGTTGTCTTATGTAATACATTCGCATTTTTTCAGACCATCAATTAAGGCTGGATAGAAGAATTATCTCGTGCTGAGAAATGCTGACACCTTTTCCCAACGTCGCAAACATAAATTTTTGTAGTTACATTACATTTTACCTTTCAAAGGTTTTTAAAACAATAAAAGTATAAGGAACCGCGCCCTGAGGGATGCCTGGGGCATGAAAATTTGGGTTATTCCTATCCTATCCTGCTGCTTTGGACTTTGGACTAAAATGGACTATTTTCAGTATGCAGCAGCAGAATTTGCATGTTTTGTCGCTGCTGCGTCAAAACATGCAAATCTTTCTTGGGTTTTTACTTAGAGCGTGTTAAGACGTTCATATCATCTGTATTGACAGCTGTCTTAGCTAACGTTCTTTTGATGTTGAATAATATTCACCATACGTCGTATATAAAATAGCTTTGACCCGACCAGAATGTGTGCCGATATCTCTCGTAAGATGATTCTGAATTTTGAGTTTTTTTAATACGTTGAACTAATTTTTGACGTATTTCAATCCCAAGATGGATTCTGTATAGAGCCCTTTGGTCAACGCAACCGTATTCGTTTGAAGACCACAAAAATATTATGTACATCTGCGTTGTCCTCCAAGGTTTTTAATTGCTTGACAGAGAATGTTTGGCCTGGTTTTGACTTTCCTGGTGGAAAACTGCTTTTAGTGGTGAATAACTGCTTTAAACTATTAAGGTCAAATATTGGAACCATCACAAAAACGCTCAGTCAATTATCATCAAATTTCAAAATTTTTTACGCCATGTTTAAAGGAGATATACAGGGTGGGCCATATAAAATTTTAAATGTCAATGATAAAAAACGGCTTGATATTTTTCAAAGGTTGAACATTTATTTGAAAGGTTATTTTATGAAATTTATTTGTGGAAAACAATTTCGGACAAATGACCACCACGGCTGAGTTTACAGTAGCTCATCTGATCCACCCAATTTCGGAGTACTTTCTCGATGATTCAGGCCTTATGGCAGCTTGACTCTCGTACTTTAGATCTTGAATTGTTTTTGGATGGTTGGCGTAATATTTATTTTTAACAGCTCCCCAAAGAAAATAGTCTAACGGCGTTAAATCGCAGCTTCTGGGAGGCCAATTCACATCACCTCTTTTGCTGATTATGCGATTTTCGAAGATAGGGCGCAAAAGATTGAGTGTAGCGTTTGCTGTATGGCATGTAGCGCCGTCCTGCTGGAACCAAATGTTGTTAAAATCTGAAAAATTCGGATAACATTGCGCGATATCGTTCACCATTGATGGTTACGGCGCTCCTTCTACGGCGCTCAGTGACTCGGGCTGGGTGCATTGGCTTCTCGACAATTACGTGCGAGTTTTCTGTGCCCCAAATGCAACAATTCTGCTTGTTAACGTAACCACCGAGGTGGAAATGAGCCTCGTCCGAAAAGATGATTTTTCGGTAAAATTGACCACACTCGGTCAAACGATCTTCCGTCCAATCTACGAACTGTAGACGGTTCGGATGGTCAAGTGGCTTCAGCTGCTGCACCAACTGAACTTTATATGGCGTCATAGCGAGGTCTTGTTGCAAAATTCGTCGCAAAGTTATTCGTGGAATGTTCAATTCTTGCGATCGATGGCGAGTTGAGGTGGATGGATTCTCACGAACACTTTCAGCCACAGTCGCAATATTTTCGGCTGAACGCGCGGGGAATGAACGTTGACGTTTTGGTTTATCCACGAACGAACCAGTTTCACGCACACGCTTGACAAATTGTTGCACAAATTGAACTGATGGCACTTTTTGCCTGTCCATTTTTTTGCCAAATTTCTCACAGTTTGGGTTGAAGACTCACCACTTTGGAAAAAAGTTTTCAATATTTCCCAGTTTTCTTCTAGCGAATAGCGACCCATTTCGTAAATTTTATACTTTTTACTGAATATCTGTCACTTTTCCAATGTCGAAATATAGATAGTTCAAACTTAAAACGCTAGATGGCCCACCCTGTATTTCAAAGGTTTTGCAACATGAATTGTCGCCATTACTATGAGACGGGCTGTTTATACTGTTTTGAAAATCATCTAGAATATCTTCTTCTTTCCAGACCTTGCGCAGTATGAAGAGTATAATTGCCTCCGATCTATTGTTAGCAATTTTCAAGAGCTCGGTTGGTACACTGTATATTTATTACTGTTTGGCGTTTCAGGGACACTTTTACTTCTAGTGAAATGGGTGATGACTTTTGCACAATTTATGAGGTGAAGACGTTCAGCGTTTTTATTTTTTTTATATTAGGATCGTAAGTTGTTCCATCTAAAATGTTCGTCTGTTTCCTCTACCTACAATTTTGCCAGTTGGTCACCTAAGCTCATCATAATTCTATTTCTTGGCTCGTGTTGGTAAATCATATGACTGTTTGTAAAATCATTCTATGCGTCTTTTGCAATCTGGCATTCCAAATCTTACTACCTGTCAGCATACCCAATGGTTTCACTTGCAGCTTTCGCAATGGCGGACGTCAGATAGCTTCAGACTTTAGTGTTTTTGTGTGTCATCTTGTTATCTTTCTGATCTTTTTGTGTATCTACCTGTTACCTGAGCCATGCACGATAAAAGTTGTTCTTTCTGTTTAACCCTTTTAGTGCCGGGAGCCGATATATCGGCTCGCGCCTTGTAGCGGTTTACTACTCGCATTGCGGGAGAAATCTATCTCAAAATAAATTTGTAATGCGTTATAAATGATCTAATTTCATTACAAGATAATTACAAGAAATATTTTTTTGTTTGAACTCTTTGTGGGCGACCTTTTTCCTATCGCTTGGAGGTACCGAAATCTAACATAAACACCGATGGTCGCCGCTCAGGCGACATCCGACCTGCGGCCTAAGTGGCTGTGGCGTTGGGCCCTTATCGGAACTTGTCGAAGGCGTTTTATATAAACAACTGTTTGGAGACTCTCACGAAATAACGTCACGATGCCGCAGCAAGACGTAGGGTCAGTTAGTTTCTCTTCGATCGTTGTTGTGAACAGTTTATTTCGTCCTAGTTGCAGTTTCAAAGTGTCATTTTTGTTACTGCCGTTGCTTTCCGCTTGTGTAGTACATTGTTGTCTTTGACAAACCAACAATTAGCAAGACAGAATTTCGAACATTTTGCCACCAACCAACCAACGCGAATATAATCCTCGGCCACAATTTATGGAAATTGCTGGACCTAGACATATGCCAGCAAGAAATTCCATGCCGAGAACATATTTTGATCTTTTTTTCACCGAAGAATTTTTGAGTTTATTGAGAAGTGAGACCAACCGATATGCGAGGCAGTTCCTGAATAGGATCAATGTTCCCTCAGGATCCAGAGCAACAGAATGGAAGGCAACCACAGTGTCAGAGATGAGGGCGTTTATTGCTGTGCTTCTGGAAATGGGTGTAACACGTAGACCGACACTTTTTAGTTATTGGTCTATAAATCACAGACATATCCCGTGGTTTGGCAAAATGTTCAGTCGCAACCGGTTTCAATTAGTTTGTAGGTTTTTCCATGTGGTAGATAACGAAAAATTACCCTACAACGATATTTCAACCAGTCGTGGTCCACGCAAATAACAAACTCAAATTTCATTATTCGCCTAATCAGCATCTAATATTGATGAATCGTTAGTCGGCACAAAGTGTAGGACGTCGTTGATTCAATATATGCCAAATAAAAAGCATCACAGATGGGGCATAAAGTTTTGGATGTTGACTGATGCAGTAACCCATTACTGTTTATCGTTTTACTGCTACAGAGGAGCTAGGGATCAAACGGATAAAGAAGAAATAAAGAAGAATGGTCTTGGCCACGTTGTGATCCATAAATAATTGGATATGGGAAACTATTTTATGAAAGGTTATCACGTGGTAGCAGACAACTTTTTCACAAGTATTTTGTTAGCAAGAGCATTATTTCAAAAGGGACATATCTGACCGGCACAATACGCAGCAACAGGAAATATATTCCATCATCTATGAAGGCTAAATTGCAAGAGGGCGGATCTAAGTACACCCGAAACAATGAAGTACTACTATTAGCGTACCGCGAGAAAAAGTCCCAGAAGAAAAATGTTTTACTCCTATCCACATTCGAAAAGGCTCAAAACAAAACGACGACAATCCGAAAAAACAATGCACAAATACAAGTTGAAAAACCGGCAATCATAGCAGAATACAATAAACACATGGGAGGCGTAGACACGTCAGATATGATGTTATATTCATACTTAGATGAACGAAGATCCATAAAATATTGGAAGAAGGTGGTTTTCTGCATTTTCTCCCGAATGGTGCTCAATGCGTACATACTATATCAGCAGAATACAGACGGAAAAATCAAAACTCGACTAGATTTCATCACTGATATTATCCAATCTATAACCACTGAATGGCTGGCACTAAAAAGGATACCACACGACACACCATTAGCGGAGACATCAACCAATGTGCCCCGCATAGGTGTACGCAAACTACCAGGAAAACTAGAAAGGGTTTGCGTGGTGTGCAGCAGGAAGGATGGTGGACCAAAAAGAAAATCACGCACAGTGTGTAATAAGTGCGATAAAGGACTGCATGGAGTGTGCATCAGTAGTCACGAATGTTAAATAAATTATTTGTGTGAGTTACAATAACAAAATTTTACACATTTACAATATATAAATATAAATATTTATGACAACATAATTTTGTTTCAGCAATGTTATATTACCGATAACAATTCCATAGTTCGAAAGAGAAAATCCGTCCGGCGCCTACTGTGTACCTTCAAGCTATGTTTTGTTTTTGTTATGTAATATTGTTTATCTTGTTACAAAATATATATTGGAAATACAAAGCATATACTTTATAATAATTGACCCATATAAAATTATGATGAAAAGATGACTGTTTGTATGTGCAAATACGTTTTCTACAAGAGATCTCAAATTCATTTCATTTACAAACGTTTATACCTTTGTTTTTTCTATAATTTTCAAATGAGTTCGAAAAAACTAGTGTCATTGTTTAGTTCTGTATTTCATCCACAATACGCAGCTTTTTGAATCATGTAAATATTGTTTCTCGTTTGGTTTTTACAAGCATTTTTCCGAACCCTTGTAAAACTGTGAAATTCGGCCGGTTTTCTTCGCATAGGCACCTCTATTTCGCCCGGCACTAAAAGGGTTAAAGGTGGATGCTGTTTCAGTCTAAATTTTTCGTTGTGTTTTCAATGTTCTGTTGGTGATGATGCTTGCATCAGATTTAAGCTTGATTTTCTGTCCATACTACGAAGCTGTGCCGTTGTGGGCATCACCACATATCTTATACCAGAAACCATTCTTTAGCAGGTACGTCAGATATTCTTTTTTCCTGCCTCGTTTGTCACCGAAAATCAAAAAGTCACATCATCATAAAAAAAGTCACAAACGTTTGTCATCAAAAAGTCACC
Organism: Stratiomys singularior; assembly: GCA_954870665.1. NCBI lineage: Eukaryota > Metazoa > Arthropoda > Insecta > Diptera > Stratiomyidae > Stratiomys > Stratiomys singularior. The sequence continues at coordinate 67,444,497 of OX940877.1, forward strand.
GCGATTAATCTCCGAATCTCTTTCCGAACTTCAGGAGCTTGTAGAACTTGTTCTTGGTTTCTAAAGGAATCAGAGTCTTCTTTATCTACTTATGTTTTCTTCTAATTTTAACAGAGAGAGAGTTTAACTTTTAATAGAGAGTTCTTCTTCTAAGAAGAAGAGAAGAATCTAAGAAGAGATTGTAGATCGATCTCTCAGTAGAAAGCATTGTGGGAGTGATTTCTACCTGACCCAGCTATTGAGCGGACACGGTTATTTTCAGTCTTTTGTACATTAGATTGAGCCAACGGTATGCACATTGCATATTCTGCATTGGAGATAAATATGATACGTGTCATAATTTCTATTGACAATCCTTACATCTAAAAAACAAAACAAACTTGATTGGCTGGTGGCATCAAAAGTGGAGAGATCTCTTCTCTAAGAATTTCCTCTTCCTTGCCCTCCCACTAGAAAAGGAATCCCTGTAACCCGTAGGAACCATTAGGAGTAGAATATTTCTAGGTATGCCTAGACCGAAGTAATGTGTCAAACGGGTCCAGGCTAGGTAATTCAATTAGACGCAGTTTTTCGGGATTTCTGCCACTGGGAGTCCGCCTTCGCCTCCATACAAAGACCATCTCCTTTAAAACCAAATGGACCAAACCAAATGGACCAAACCAAATGGACCAAACCAAATGGACCACACCAAATGGATGCATAACAAGCGCTGTATGAATTGAGCGAAAAGTAATCCTTCCGATAGTAACATGTTAACGGATGTATAAGAAAGTTTTGAGAAATATTTTAGAAAATATTGAAACAAGACATAGAAAAGTTAAGGGTTCATTCTTTTAATTTAAGTTTAATACATTATATTATTCCCATGTTACTATGGAAAGAAATGGAAAATAATTGATTGTGTTAAAATACAGATATTTCTATTGTTTCCTGACGAAATTGTTTTCACGTTGTTAAATAATGTTTATCTAAAAAGGTAAAAAGAGTATTTTATCGTAAACAAAATGTTGCATTTAGAATAATAGTGGAATCTATGAGCGAAGAAACACGTTGGTACTCTCGCGCATTGCCATAATGAATGCCCTCTGCTTCGCTCAGTTTGTCTGAGTGAAATGATTCGCTCGAAGATCTGCTATTTTTTAAACAATATTAGCAATAGAGAATGTAGGTGATTCTATATATACATACATTCATACACGATATATACATACATATATATATATATATATATATATATATATATATCTATATATATATATATATATTAGGTGTATAAATATGAAATGCGGATTTTACTAACAGATGGCATAACCATTACATATGGCTTGTGTCGGGGATAACTAATATGGCATTTTGGAGAATAAACATCTGTCAACAAATTCCAGTATGTCATATGTTTTGATTGTACAAACAACATAGTTTTTTTCGCTTCAAAAATGTCGAATTACGTGCCAGAAAAAGAGCTTTTGCGGGGATTCATTTGAAGAAAACGGCAGCAGAAACTTATCGATTGTTAGTGGAAGCATATGATGACATGCCCCTTGTCAGACACTTGTGAACGATGGTTTAAAAGATTTCGATGTCAGCAACAAAACCAGTGGAAAACCACCAAAAAAATTCGAAGATACAGATTTGCAAGCATTATTGGATGAAGACAACACACAAACTGAAAAACAGTTGGCAGAAGCGTTGGAAGTTACTCAGGCGGCCATTTCACAACGTTTAAAGGCCATGGGGAAAGATCCAAAAAGCTAGAATATGGGTGCCGTATCAATTGAAAGAAAGAGACATCGAAAGGCGAAAAACCATTTGTGAAATTTTGCATCAGATTGTCACTGGCGATGAAAAGTGGATTTATTTTGACAATCCCAAGCGGAAAAAATCATGGGTAGACCCAGGCCAGCCATCAACATCAAAACCAGTCCGAAATATTCATGGAAAGAAGACTTTGCTGTGTATTTGGTGGGATAGTAAGGGACCTTTGTATTAAGAATTGCTGAAACCTGGTGAAACTATTACTGGCGACCGTTACCGACAACAACTGATCAAATTGAACCACGCACTTAAGGAAAAACGACCAGAAATTCACCAAAGACATGATACAGTCATTTTTGAACATGACAATGCTCGGCCGCATGTTGCAATACCTGTCCAGAACAACTTGGGATCATTAATTGGGAAGTTCTACCTCACCCGCCGTATTTACCAGACTTGGCGCCTTCTGACTACTACTCGATGCATCACGGACTTTCGGAACAGCACTTCCATTCTTACGAAGAAGTTAAAAATTGGCTTGATGAGTGGTTAGACTCGAAAATTGAGAAGTGGTACTAGGACGGAATCCATCAATTGACAGTCGTCCATCAATTGACAGTCGAAAAAGTCGTAGCTAACTATGGCCAATACTTTGATTATTGAATTCATTCGTTCTGTTATTCAAATAAATGCATATTTCAAGCAGAATAAATCCGCATTTCATACTTTTGCATCTATTGTATTAGGCTCGGAGATATATATATATATATATCATTTTTATTTTAAATATCCCGCGCTATTAGCGTGTCGGTAATGAGGTGCTGATAATAGAGATGATAATGAAATGATAATGAAATGATAATCAGATGATAGGTATGATAAGTAGAGCCATAGGTAGAACACGTGAAAAGCACATTGTAAAACAGTATGAAAATCTGAGAAAGAAATAATAAAAGTAAAAGAAATTTGAGTTGACGTGGATAAAAGAACATTAAATGTCGTTTCTCAATTTTTTCAATTTTTTTTTTTTAGTTAAGAAGTTGTAAATAGTGTAAAAAAGTAGTAAGAATTCATAAAAAACTCTATTTTTTGGGAAGCTAAGTGATGTTTAAATTGACGCGTGACCTAACCTATAAAATTTGTTCATAGACATTAGATATAATATATATATATAAATACATAAATATAAATATATATATATATACATATATATATATATATATATATATATATATATATATATATATATATATATATATATGTATATGTATATATATATGTATGTATATATGTACTATCTGTGGGATTGGAAGAGTTACAGTCCACTCGAAAAAAACAACTAATGTATTATACTTCTTTATAGCACTCGATATAGGTAAAGAGGGGTATAAAAAACATAGCCAAACCTCTCGAAAGTAAAGAACCTCGCGAGTATTCGGTTTAAACTCTTCGAAGTGGTCCTTCCTTCCCATGTTATATGTCACTATCTACAATCAATTGTGTTATTAGTCGTTCCTTTCTCGGTTCCTCTCCGTTCCTTTCAAAATGTGGTGAGTTTGTAACAAGATGAGTAAATTTAGGAGAAATGCGCACGAAAGTTTCGGCAAAGGGCCTTTCTCTTTATCTTATACTGGCCCAAATAGACCAATTACATATCCGACTAAATTACGGGGATCACGGACTCGGAAGAAGGAATAAAAGAGGGATGGGAAATAACAGAAATAAAATGTAACAATTCGTTTCAAAATCCATTATGAGGTTATTTCTTACCGAAAAAATGAAAAAAATAACGGGAAAAACTTTATATATTTAATAAATAAAAGAAAACCGAAATTAACAATAGAACAAACAACTTTAAAAAGACAAATTTAAAGACAATAGAAATTGAAGAGAAAGCAAACAAAATTTTTCCACCATTCAACCCGGTGGAGTGTGGTTTGCTAAGTGTATGCATAAGGTTTTCCCGGTTGTTTCGTAAGAAAATACGCATTTATATATATAAATTTTATACGAAAAAAATATTTTAATTCAAAATATTGACCATGGGCTTCTACCCACTTCGCCTATCTTTCAGGTAGTTTATGAATGCCATGCCAGAAAAACAGCCTGTCTTTTGCGGCAAACAATTCGTCGCGTCATCTTCCAACTTCCTCGAAATCGCTGAAGTGCTGCTATGCGAACGCGTGCCCCACTGATGCGACGAGCTGATAGTCAAATGGTATCGTCCGTGGAGTACGGCGAGTACAGAATGATGTCCCATCCAAACGATTTCATTGTGTCTTTCACTGGTTTTCCTGTGTACGACGGTGCGTTGTCGTGTAACAAAATCATTTTGCCATGTCTTGTGGGCCATTCCAGGTGCTTTTTGATTAACGCGCGGTTTACACGCTTCTTACCGAAGCTATTTACCGATTTGACCAGAATTTTTTTAATTACAGGCTCTCAAAATAATTCCATTTTTAGTCACCCGTCACAATTTGATGCAAAAATGATTTCCTTTCTTGGCACCGAAGCAGCATTTCACAAGTGTCTTAGCGATTTTCCATTTGACGTTCATTTAAATCGTGTGAGACCTATTTACCGAGTTTATTGATCTTACCCATTGCTCGTAAAAGTCTGCTGATCGTTTCCTGTGACACACTTGATGCTTCTATTACTTTCCGTTGAGTTTAATTCCTCCGTCGAATAACTCCTGCAATTCTTCCTCTTCGCATTTTTGTGATCAATCAGAGCGCTCACTGTCTTTCACCTTGAAATTATGACTTTCGAATTACCCTACATGTCCTAATTTGATGGAGCGTGAACACCATATGTGTTCGACAGCAAACTGTGACTTTCAACAGCCTTTTTCTTTATGTTGAACAAGAGAAGCATTGCGTAGAAAAATATAAAAAATGAATTCCCATCTTACACACTGCGGAGACTAAATTTTTCAAATGATTCTGCTTCATGCCATAGAGTCAAGTCGGTAAGTTGATTTTTTATTTATTTATTAAAAATATTAGCTGTACATTGTGTACATTATCTTTTATTGTCTAAACCAGCCATACTCTAAGTGTGTTCCGCGGAACCCTAAGGTTCCACGATATCCCTGTTGGGGTTCCGCAAGAATTTAGAAAAAAAAATCAAAATACCTCTCTCTGTCACACAACAGTACAACATTTTATTATGCCGCCACCGCCGACACCAACTTGCTCATGCTGTCTCTTTGATAAAAGCCACCTCTGAGATTACGCTATAGGTGTTAACAAGCGACTTTCGACTCTAACTTCAAGACATAAAGTCGAGATTGTTTACACCACATTTTTTATATTTTCTATTTTTATTTCGGCTTTTTATTTATTAAAGGCGCCGACTCGAGTATTTTTGAAAATGTTCGAGACCGAAACTAGGACTATATAAAAGTGACAATCACGCCTCGACACTCAGTCGATGATTAGTATTGAGAGCGATAAGTACCTATCTACTTACGAACTAGCTAGCGAATTGTGACCTTCACGCAGTGACGAGCGTGCATTATTTTGACGCCACTATCCTGACTGTAACATTATAAGTAAAGAAAAATGGAACGTTGGCTTAAAGGCGTTACACGTGTTTCAACAACATCTTCTAACGAAGCCGATTGTTCAAAAGCAGTACGCGCGGAGTATGCAGCAAGATGATGCAATGACATCGAGCTCCACGGATTCAAAGGCGAAAACAGGAAGTGTGATGAATCATATATTAGTTTCGGATTGGTTGATTCCAACCGCTCACCTCTCTGCATGTTATGTAGTAAACTGCTACCTCATAGTTCCATGGCATCTGCCAAGTTGCGCCGACATTTAAAAACTGTACACCCAGAGTTTAAAGGCAAGAGTAAAGAATTTTTTACGTAAAAAAGGACAGTTATTGGAATGTCAAAAACTATGATGCATGTAACCCAAACTATCAATGAAGAGGCCACCGAGGCATCATATTTAGTTAGCTATCGCATTGCACAAGCAGGTGAAGCGCACACTATTGCTGAAAATTTAATAAAGCCATATGTGTTAGACGTAACACGATGTATGCTTGATGAAAAATCTGCAAAGCATCTTCCTACTGTTCAAACGATAGCGACAGAATTCATGAGCTGGCAAGCTACGTCAAACAAGAACTAGTTACATGTCTACAAAAAACACGATTCGTCTTGCAAATGGAAGAGTTCACTGATGTCGCTGGTCTGGCTATCTTGCTGGTTATCGTGAGATATCCTTATGAAAGTTCTTTTGAAGAAGAAATGCTAATGTGACATTTTAACGATGGGTGATGATGACGGGTAAAACAGCAGGAGCAGTGTCACTAATAAAAATTGAAGCACTAAATTATAGTTCCAGCCATTGTATCCTGCATAGACAAGTACTTGCGATGAAGCAAATGCCGCCAAATCTTAAATAAGCTATGGATGAAGCGTTTAAAGTAATTAATTTTATCAAATCACGGCCACTACAATCCCGATTGTTCATTATTGTGTGAAGATTATGGCAGCAAACATAAAACACTGCTCCACACAGAAGTGCGATGGCTGTCTCGGGGTAAATCTTTAACAAGGCTATTTGAACTTAGAACCGAGTTACAAATGTTTCTTTCAGATACTTTTAATTTGAAAGACCGTTTATATGATAAGACTTGGTTGTTCCGAAGAACTGAACGAATTAAATTTATGATTGCAAGGTAAACAGACAACAGTGATCCAGGCCTGTAACAAGATAACTGCCATAAAAAAATTAGATTTTTGGATTATTTGCGTTAGTAACAGAGAAATAGAAAGCTTTACATCATTAAGTGAGTTTGTTAGTGATAACGACTCAGAAGTGGTTCAAGATGATGTATTTGAAGAATTGGTCCAATATCTCACTTCAATGCGCGCATCTTTCTAGAAGTATTTTCCCGAAAAACAGAATACAAAAATTAACTGAATTCATGGATTCTTAATGCTTCTTTACCCATCTTGTGAAAGCCCGAAACTATGTCAAACGAGATATATGAATCTCTTTTTGAAATTTCATCAGTCACATGTATTGTGTTTTTGGATAGGTAAAGCAGTTTCTATGGAATGAGGAGGTTAGGGACGAAATTATTAGGGCTAATGTTGCTAATAAACATATTTTTCCGATTTTTCCAAATAAATTCATATGAGTACTTTATTGATACTGGATATATACTGGATATTTTATGGCTCTGAACATACTCTTTTCCTTTCCAAAACAGAAAGAGATCCTTCAATATTTTTAAGTGATGCAATTTCTATAACTACGATGTAATGCATTGGACAGGGGATATGTAACATCGGATTCGTAAAATGGAATCAACAGGTATTGTCTGCATGACAGTTCTCAGCAATTTCTCAAGTAAGGATGAATGTATCCAGGCAGGAATGGATGGATGAGTTTTATAAAAATTTTCAAAAAATTCGAACTGAAAAGTTGTGATTCCTATTTCTGCCGCACATATACATATTTAACAATGATTAGACCAACTTCTACACAATCCAGAATAGAATTCGGTTTCATTCAACATCATTGATCGGAAAGGAATAAAGAGAAAAGAAGTAATGACGTCAGCTGAAATGGCTTTAATATTTTGTAAAGAAATGTGGAAAGAGCTCAAGCTGGTTTTGAACACGCGTCCTTCTTCTTCCATAAATGAGTCTAGTATAAATAACTCTTCTGATATAAATGAGTCTAGCAGTAAAGTTTGCCTTTCATATGATAATTTTCCCTCGTTGAATTATTTGAGGTAGTTTATAAGAGGAGCTGCAACCGCTGCAAAATTTTACGATCCTGTTCCTGCTAGCCCATCATATGTACAAAGTTTAACAATTCAATTGATCTCCGCCATAGGCGGTGCCCAGCCCGATTGAGAAAGGAAAAGACGAGGAAGGTGTTTCCCCAATCCACAGCATGCAGGATTCTTTATCTCAAATTCCACGGATAAATGGTAACAAACGGTCTCGCATATTGGGTTGACTGGCTCGCCAATGGGACATTTAATTCCGAGAAATGTCAATACCTGTAAATTCACCAATAGCTCTGCTACTAAATCCTACTTACGCCTCCTTAGTGGGGCCGTGGTAGGGTGAAGGCCAGTATTCCGTGCCTGATAGTTGAAAAAAAATATTAACCATGCCGCGGTATTTTAGGTTGAGTGACGGGTTGAATACCCGTCACATTAAAACCTCTAAATTGTGTCGAAACCTGCAGCATAGCCTCAGAATGGATTTGACCTACGGTAACGACCACGCAACCGAGAAAAGGGCTATGGGATTGGCCCCTGGAATGTCAGAGAACTGAATAACCCTGGCGCTGTTATGGATCTTACTCGACAGACCAGCCAATGAAATATACTGGCGGTTCAGGAAACGAACTGGACTGGAAGCGATATTCAAGATATGAAATCGCACATAATATTTAAATGTGGGTAGCCTGCTGGAAAGCGAAAATTTGGAGTGACCTTATTGACTTTAAGGCAGTTAACGGACGGTTGTGTGCGAACTGTCTACGATCACGAGTAGAGTGCAAATAAGTTAAGTCACTTTCCCTAAATTTTTTGAAACATAAAAAACCAAAATTTTGGCCCAAAATCGTATTTCCTAGCTCAGATCTACTGCAAATTAATAAATTCAAATCACCAACTACAAGCATAAACGTAAAACAACGAAATAAATTAAAATAAAACTAACCAGCAGCTTATAACGAAAACGTGATTTTCATGTTTAATTCGTGAAAATCATACCCTTGACAGCCAACTTTCAGATTTCAAATCAGTGCCATGTATTCCATAGCTGATTACAGCCAACTTTGGACACAGACCTATTATAATCAATGCGTAGAGGGACACAGAGCCGTACTACATTGTAATTCTCATGCAAGTACATGGCTCCTATTGGCGAGGATTTTATTCCTGTGTAGAAGCCCAGATAAATTATTTTGCTATTGCATTCGTAACTGAGTTACATATATTGTGTCAATGAACGCTTGTGGGAGATCAGTTAAAAGCGAAATTCTTCAAATTTTGGCTGATATACGGACACACCCCAACCGAATAAAAAGACGAAGAAATGAAGGAAACGTTCAGCAATCACCTGAAAAGACTAATCGACAAACGACAGAAAAATAGTTCTTGGGAACTTCAACGCTTTAGTTGGTAATGAGCCATCCCATCGGGGAACGACTGGAAGATATTGCCTCCCCAATGAAACAAATGATTACGGCCAACGTCTGATTGACTTGTGACCAGGACATCAGTAAATGGCAATACACAAAAACAGATCGACCATGTTATGATCCAACACCTCAATAACCAGCTAGCTCCCATCCAATAAGAAACCTTACTGAAAACAAACAACGGAATATGGGTGGAAATGAAATCGGCAATTATGGAAGAGCAGACAATCGGTTATCATGCCAGGCGCAAAAGTCATTATTGTTATTAACACAAGAGACGTATACAAAGTAGTGAAAAGCTTAAAGCAAGACCGTGCTCTGCGCTGATGACATCGGCAGTATCATTGTTGATGAAAGCAGGATTAAGGAAAAATGGGCATCATATTTCATAAAACTTCTCAATCCTTCTCACAGCTCCAGAACATTGGGGCCTATAGATATAAGTTTTCCTGGAGAGTTTCCATTAGTCCCGCCAACTCTAGGTGAAGTCCTTGCGCTATCAAAGCCCAAAGGAATACTAAACGCCGGGCATCGATAATATTCGATTGGAGTTCATTAATAAGGTTAGCAACAGTGTTCAGAAAGGTGGCTTTTGAGCTGGTAGATTGATGAAACACCAATTGTTTACTGTCTAGCAGGTACTTGGGAGTTGAATATGGAGCATACGACAGTACTGATCGTAACGCACGGTATTATATAGTGCTTCGCTTTGGTACCCCAGCCAAGTTAGTCCGTCGTACTAAAACGACAATGATGCTCCTCCTCCAATGAATCCACCCATATCCGCATCAATAACCAATTCACCGACGCTTTTTACAAAAATACCGGACTGAAGCAGGGAGATGGCGTTGCTCCTTTGCTCTTCAACTTTCCTCAAAAATATGTCGTAAGAAAGCTATCTGTCAATACAGGAGGCACACGTTTATACAAGTCAAGCCAAGTGATAGCTTAAGCGGATGACATGAACATTTTGTCACGGTCGCTCAACTCCGCCAAAAAAATTTTCCAAAAAATGCACTATCGAAAACGTGGACGAATTTGTGTACCAAAATATAGCGCGCCAAAATAGTGGGAACCACTAATGAAAGAAACGAAATAGGCTGAGGAGTACAGCTCGCAAATAAAACGTTTTATTCAGTTCAGATGATTATGAAATACCAGCTGCATACACAGGAAAGCAAAGCTCCAAGTTCCAAACGTGTGATAAGTCCTGTGCTATGCTATGCTACAGTACATTACTGCTCAGATTTAAAAGTCAGTTGGAAGCGCTGGTTGCAGTAAGCCAAAGCTTGAGAGGGGCTGTAGTGCTACGAAAAAGAAAAATTTAATTTTTGCGGGCCTTTTGCGGTCATATAAGTCAAAAAGTTCGTTTCTTTTCAAGACAATATAGCAAACTTGTGCATTGCAGATTCATGATGCTGCTGAGCTTCTTGGACAAGTCTTTGATATAATATAATATTTTAAATACCAAACGGGAAATGTTGCATTGTGTTGAAGGAGAACCCAAGCCCATTTGATGAGAATGGGTTTTTGGAAACTGCCGTGATCACAAGCAGCTGCTGCCACAACACAGTTCGGAGACCGAAATGCAAACTTTAGTAAAATTCAGGAATAAAGAAATTTCCACAAAACTGACAAAAAAAGGACAATATCGAAAATAAAGATGAAGTCCGTATTCCAATGAGATCGGAAATTCTTCCTGTCATTCCTCACAAGCCGGATCTGGAATGAACACAGTCCAAAACATAAGACTCGAACAGAAAATGGGAAAAAGGGACCAAGAATAAAAATAGAATGGTAATTAATTGTGTGACCCTGGTGCGCCTGATGCCGATTGACTATTTAAAAATGAGAAATATTGTGATTAAAGCGCTGAAGAACAAGCACAAGGATTGATGTCTAAACTGTGGATACACGCTACACGCTAGGAGTAGATATTTGGAATATGTAAATATTACTAGCAAGTTCACGCTTTGGATCATTTATAATTTTGTCTGCTTGCATGATTCTACTTAATTTAAATTTTGTGTATTTATTTTTAAATGGATCAATGTGATTCCAATGGAGCCATTACATCGAAAACAAACTGGTATGGCAAAGACGTCGCACTTCTTCTTTGATTAAGTATAATCAAGCAAAGTAAAACTAGAAGCATCCGAATCGTTTAAGGGTCTTCATTCCAGCTTAGCATGACCTGAATTATCCTTTTTTGCCGGCATTGGGCTGGAAATCCTGAGCAACTTCGATACCTAAAACTCATAGAGCGTAAACTCAAGAATAATGAGTGGGAAAAAACAACTCGCTTTGCCAACATAGAACAAATGTAGTTCTCATTGGCAAGTGAAAAAATGAGTACAATGTGTGAATCTTCGAGGAGTTACCTTGGGCTCCTGGTCGCATCGTTTCCTGCCAAGTTCAAGAGATACGTGACAAACTCGACATCGTTTTTGAAAGCCAGCCGTTGCCTGGTAACATCCCATTTTTCTGCATTCTTCGTCCCGATGTAAATATTTTTGCTGAAATTCTGGTGTCGATATCGTTTTGTATGACTTCCGCTTCCGCTTGTACCGCTGCCCCCGCTTTGCCTGTTAGCGCTGCCCCCACTCCCTACGGCGCTTTCGCTGCTTCCATTAACACCCGCGGATCCGATCCCTCCACACCCACTCGCCACTGCTCCGGCACCCACTACACTTGATCCGCTCAGACCATTTCCTTCACTACTCGAGCCATTTGTCGGTACAGAAGTGCAATTTTGGGAAATTCCGTTTCCTACGCCATGCATGGAAAACGCGGCGCTGCGCTGACCTACACTACTTTCACTTCCGCTAAAATCGAATTCGTTCAGATCGGACGATTTTGGCATTGCGAACACTACTCCAAGTATTTCACATTTCCAATACTAGCGGCACCGATTTTTGCACATGACAGATTTTTATTTGCTTCGGAACGCCCTTGGCCAACAATCACAGGCTTTCCACATTTGGAAGTTTCGCCTTCTACTCTAATTTCCAACTGCACCTAATCCGCGGCACCATTTTCCGTCAACTTCATATTGCACTGCCTGAATTTCCAGCATTTTGGAAAATTCTGCGCTCAATCGGCAAATCGCGCCATCAATGATTACATCTCGACAAGGAAAAGTCGGAAACCCCCGAACATTGTGCACATCGCTATTAGCTGCTCGTGAGAATCAGTAAACACCCTTAACTCGGCAGGAATCTTGGAATATTCAACGCTGTCAATGTGGTTACTGGCTTACGGGCAGCTCAACCAAAACACTTTAAAGTTGCAGTGGGTAATTCGCAAACTTTTCTACTATTCAGGACTAAACCTTTTATTTTTGTTAAACAAAAGTTGCTGTCACAGGAAAGTTTGTGTCTACTTTCCCATTTTACAATCCTTATTGTTTCTCGATGTGTACGGGACGTGCGTAGTACAGACAGCTTCCAACAGCCTCAGTGGTGGTTCTGTGTGTATGCTGGTAGTTGTCCTGATTGTGTGGTGCACAGCACTTGTGGGACGCATTACATCCAGCTTTCCATGTATAGCGGCTGTAGGTAATGTGAAGAAGGAACTAGGAAGAACTCCTGATGTTTCTCCCGCATGCTGTTGGCAACTATGATCTCTCATCAGGTGCCATCCCATCACTTAAATACCATTCCCGTTAACTCCGTGAAATGCCACATTCAAACGCGCATTCCTTTTTAAAATAAAATGGAACGATTTGAAACAGATTAGGATACGTTTAATTTGTTATATTCAAAATAGAAAAACAACATCTCGGAGAAGGTGAAATATAATTTGCTAGGTTAATGCCGGAATTTTAAAACTGCATCCTTTGTATACTAGAACTAGCGGCTTTGCCTCATTTCAAAGTTCCGTCCTTCATTATAAATTAACAATATAATAAACATTATAAATTTTCGATATATATTTCGAGAAAGCAAACAGTTGTAAAAAATTATGTAAAGTAAAAATAAGTAAAAATAAAAATAACTCAGAGCAGAGCAGAGTTATTTTTATGCAGAGCAGCCGCTAATAGAAAATGAAGAGCTTAAGTAAAGAAGAATCATGACATTCCCAAGAAGAACTCCACGAACTACCACGGGGAGCGAAATAATTCAATGATGAAAAAATAAATGGATTTAAAGATAAACGATATAATATGGATTTAAATAAAATATATGGATTTAAATAAAAGATATTCTAGGAGTTTTTGGTAGATCAATTTATCCATTTTCACTTACAACTTGTAAGTGATTTATACCCTTGCTAAGCTAACTCAGCGAAGTATCATGGGTGCGGAAGTTTTGATCAAATTTGTCGAATACCGCGAAAATGAATTTATATTTAGAAAGAACGCGACGCGTGCTCGAAACCAGCTTAGGCTCTTTCCACCTTTCTTTCTAAATATAAAAATCTAGTTTATTCTAAGCAAATAAAAAAAAGAAAAGAAGTCTGTGAACGAACAAAACAACAGAAAAAATTCCAAGTGCAAGCAGTGCAAATGAGAGCCATTACTGTAGTTCAATTCGTACCGGAATTCACGAGGACTAAACTTTGGTGGAAATTATTTCGAGGAAAACAAAGATAATTTTCTAGATTATCTTTGTAGTGAAAATTTTACATGTGGAAAAGCCAACGAGCCAACAAACTTAGAGAAATAAAACAGCTCGAGGAGGATGAGATACTCATATCCTTCGGCGTTAAAGCACTTTACTCCAGCGTTCCAATTAAAGAAGCACTAAACGCTCTGGAGGATTGGTTACTTCAACAAGAGAATGACTCGAGCAAAAAGAAAACCCGACCATATATGCAACTAGCACAACTACTTTGTCTTCATAGGGGAATTTTATAAATAAACAGGAGATGCACCCATGGGTATTCCATTATCTTCATTTATCAGCGACATTTTCATCAACACCATAGAAAGCAAGCTGAAGGAAGGAGGTAAACTGCAAAAACACCGGTTATGATACGTAGACGATTGCTTTTCGGTTATCAAAAAGGACGAAATACAAAGAACACTGCAAGATCTGAACAAGAAGCCGCACAAGAAGTTGCAGTTATCGTATGAAGTTGAAAAGGATGGGAAATAACCATTTCTGGATATATTAGTCAGAAGGCAAGACATTAGTTAACCCAAAATATCCCGGATACCAAAGGATACAATGCGGATCTTATCTAACACACCAAATAACAGCGAACAACATAAAATGACAGCGTTCAATCACTTTGCTCACAGGATGCTTACGCCACTCAGCAAAGAAGGCATGGAAAAAGAGCGAAATTATATCAGGCTAGCGAAAGTCAAGGGGTACGAAAACAAAAAAATAGACAATTTAATCAGGAAAAAACAGTGGGGGTTAACATAAAAAATATACAAACCTAGCAAGAGAAAATTATAAGAAATACGGAATACCAATGGGATTAAACGAAGTCTCGACAAAAACAATAAAAGGACGTACACATCAGCAAGACAAACAGAGCGAAGAAGAACATCAAAGCAGGTAATCTAGCAGAAATCGAGTCAAAAGTGGAGTGACTGAGAGTAACCTGGCATGGGCGTCTCTCCAACCTGTGGTTCAGATAAGCCTCTCCATAAACGTTTTCCTCCAGTCCGAAAAAAACTCTCAGCTTTTACTCCAGACACGCGAGACTGATTGCCCTTCCTCAAAATCTCGGGTACGTGGGGACAGCATCCCACAAAGTCTGAAGGAAATAAGCGGTAGCTCAGACTTATCAGCCCCCCGCATCATCCGGAGTATAGGATCCGGGTTGATAACGGTCACCAAATGTATTTCGAGTCTCGCGTCCACTCCTTTAACATAGGTGATGCTGCAATGCGAGCTTTTCGACTTGCTAACTTCATTTGACATCAAATAGTCGATAAGTAACGTAATAATCAATCAGTTACACATAATGTGTCAAGTCAGCTGTCTGTCTTGCAACAGTACACAACAAACAGCAACTTTCACAATCCATCATTCTAACTTCTTCTTTCTTCATTCAATTGCACATCAGTTTACATACAGTCTGTCTTTTATTCAGTCCTTTCCTTACTTCTTGTCGGGTCAAGTCCTCAGTCAGCTGTCTCACCTTCACTTCTTCTTTTCATCGAATCATCGCACAACGGACCGGCTTCCTTCGACTTTCCGTCAATACGCCTCTGGTTCTCAACGTTCAGAACCACATTGGCGAGTTCATCTGTACTCCTCCGTACAAATGCAATCTCCTTTACTTCGTTCAATAAATGTTCGTTTCATCAACTCTTCAATTCTTGGAATCTTAAAAACTGTAACACAATGTACAACATACAATGATACTTTACTTTGTCCGTCACCGGTTCAACGTGCTCACATTCCACGGGAGACCAAACGACTATGAAACTGTACAACCTTGCAACTCGGCTCCAAGTTTACCTTTCGGTTATCCAACTTGGGAAGATTTCAATCTCATTGGTAACAAAAAACACCTCCCTTCCCCTCCAATTTAACATAGGCTTAGGGCTGTCACGATTGAAACTGTCCTATCACTCTTGTTGCAACTGGTCTATCACTCTTATCCTGACTTGCTGCTCAGTACGTTCAATGCCTGCATGCGGGAAGGCGTTTTCCCTGAGCGTTGGAAGACTCGTGCTGATCAGCAAGGGGAAGGGAAATCCGGAGTCGCCGTCAGCATACCGACCGTTATGCATGCTAGACACGGCCGGGAAAGTGCTCGAGAAATTGATAAAGAGAAGACTCGCTAACGTTATCCACGCCACTGGGGATCTTTCTCCAAGGCAGTATGGTTTCAAAACGGGACGTTCCACTATAGATGTAGTCGCGGAAGTTGTAAGTGCGGTCCAACAGGCGGAGGCACGCAGTCGATCCATCCGTCGGGTAGTCCTTCTAGTGACGCTGGACATAAAGAATGCTTCAACTCCGCTAGATGGACGGATATTCTGGAAGCCCTGGAAAGCTCTTTCCAAGTTCCAGAGTATCTGATGCGGATAGTCCGAAACTACCTGAAGGATCACAGCCTGATCTACGACACGACGGAAGGTTGACGGAGGATGCTACTCAAATCAGGTGTGGTCCAAGGCGCCATCCTCGGTCGGGACTTGTGGAACGTCTCCTACGACGGACTGCTCAGACTTGAACTGCCGGAGGAGTTGCGACTGATCGGCTATGCAGATGATGTTGCTTCACTATTGGCTGGGCGCATAGTCGATCAAGCGCAAATAAGGCTAAATGTATTACTGCGTCGGGTAGGGAGCAGGATGACCACTCACGGGCTTAACCTAGCATTAGAGAAAACCGAAGTGGTTATCCTGACCAAGAAGAGGATCCCCAGAGTAAGAATGGTCCGAGTCGGGGACGCATTAGTAGAGTCAAAACTATCAGTCAAGTATATGGGCTTGCTGATAGACTCTAAACTGAGTTTCTCGGAGCAAATTAAGGCAACGACAAACAAAACCGTAGCAGGGGTCTCGGCAATTAGTCGACTAATGGCCAATCATGAGGACCAAGTCCAACAAAAAGGCGTCTGCTAATGAGTGTAGTGCAATCTACGCTCCTTTATGGAGCAGAGATATGGAGTGAGATCTCAACAAGGAACTGCACCGAAAACGGCTGGCACAGGTACAGAGACAAGGAGCACTGCGGATTGCATCAGAAAAAAATTGCATACAGAAAAAGTTGCTCGCGATGAAAGATGATGCACTCTCGACGAATGGCAACAATCATGGGAACGTGAGCTAAAAGGAAGATAGACCGCTCGGCTCATCAAAGACTTGAGATCGCGGCTCAGTCGAACGCATGGTGAGACTGATATCTACCTGACCCAGCTACTGAGTGTACACGGTTGTTTTCAGTCTTACCTGCACAAGATAGGTAAGTCACGGTCTCCAGATTGCGTATTCTGCATTGGTGTGAAGGATGACGCCTGTCATACATTCTTTTCATGCAGAAGATGGGACAAAGAGCGCGGTGATCTTGCCGAAAAAGTGGGAGAGCTCCATCCAGATAGCCTAATCGAAGAGATGCTGAAATCATTTGACAAATGGAATCAAGTGGCACATTACGCTCGGGCAATCTTAGTAATGAAAAAAGGAATACTTGATCAGCTAGAGGCGTCGAGGGTGGAGGGTTTCCTTCGCTAGCAATCCTTCTAGCAATCCTCCTCCTCTTTTCCATCCAACTGGAGAAGGAATCCCTGTAACCCGAAGGCACCACAAGGCGTAAAATTGGGAGGCCTAGCCCGAAGTAATGTGTCATACGGTTCCAAGCTAGGCGCTCCGGTTGACAGGGGAGGTGTTTAGTCGGTAGTCCAGTAGGTCCACTGGGAGTCCGACACTCAGGGCGTAAATAGCCTTCACCTCCCTACCCAAAAACAAAAAAAACAGGGCTGTCCCGATGAAGCCGAAAAGCGAACTCACACCAGATGTGGTTATTAGGAAGCTAAATAAAGACTCATATGAAGCAAATCAAGTACCCTGTCGTAAACGAATCTTCAAGCTCCGCCCAGCGCAGGATATCATATGCATCCGCCACGCGGGTACTGACAGAGAATATATAGAAACTATTTACAGATAATGATAGACTTCTTCTTACCATTATCTAAAGTCTTGATTTCTTAAACGATTTGATAGAAATACGTTTGGACTAGCATCATGTATTGACATAATTTGCCATCAAAATCTCGCCCGAATTTTATCAACGTCAACGTTTCAAACTGCTCGTCAAAAAACATGAACCTCGAATTATTGCGCTCATGAACGGCATATTAGAAATGATAGGCTTAGTTATGATGAAGATGGTCGCACTGGAATAATGAACATGTCGCTCAATCGTTCTTAACCAATTTGAACTCAAAAAATTTGAATTTGTTGAAGCGAAGGTCATCAAAAATTTTTGCGATGTGGGGGAAATATCTGTGTTTTCACATCTTATTCAACTGGAAAACCCATCCAAGAAGGAGCTCGATTTCTCTGGGAAACACTAAAATTTAAAAGGCTCAAATTTAAATCACCGCCGCGAAAATGGCTAAACGGCATCAGTACATATTATTGTGGAGATATGTACAAAGGATATGTACGTATTATTGTGGATAACAGAGAACAAATATGAATTTAAATGCATACTATATGGTTCGGAGTTTCCTACTTTGTCGAGGATAAAATCAAACTAGGATCCACGTATTGCTGACGCAAGACTAGGACTTCCTTTTCCCAATCCACAATGAAGACTACAATCTTCTACGTTATGACGATTCTTTCATCGAACGATATTAATAGACGTCCTCATCTCAGTTAGAGGGGAAAACCACAGGTTTAATTTCAACAAAACGGATTGAGTAAAATGTCCACCTATTGATAATGGTTCCCAATGGTATAACCCTTACTCATGATCAAATCGATACCTATTTATCGAATTGAGAGAAGATGATATTGGAAACTATTGCGGAAGTTGTTTCCAAGGTTATCTTAGGAAACACATTAGAAGATATGAAACCTTAGCCATTTAAAGCTTTAACATTCATCGGTGACTACCTGCCTTACAAGACTATTACCGACTATACCGACTTTTCTGAAATTACATCTGGAGCATGAGCGCCGCATAATCAGATGAACATGACATTGCTGTCAGTTATCAATGAGCGAAGAAACTAAGGAGTATTAGCTCATAGCAACCAGAGCGCGTGATCACAAATTGAAATATTATTTTCGGATAAAGTCTCAAAAGATTACTAGTAGTGGGATAAGACTTTTTGACAAGGAAGTTTTCAATATAAATCGACGACTCCAGATAATGATGGAAGTTGAATTTTGAGCGATGAAACAGACAAACTTGGTCTGAATGGTGATTTTAGAAATTACTACATATTGTTCACGAATCTGTCGATTAATTCATTTTAACCAAACAAGTTCACCCAAAGAGCGAAACTGTTCCCGATCTTAAATGATGAAGGTACGTGAAGGATGTTTCACATACCAAGAGTTAACTTCCAACAACCTCGTAATATCGCAAGGTATTTGAAGTTATAGTCAACCAAGACAATTGTAATAATGACAGAAACCTCTGGCATCTGTTGGAAACTAAATAACAAGTAATGCGTTGGAGTCTATCTCATTGATAAAAAAAAAGATGCAATACGGTTTTTTCAGATGGACTAACTCTTTTTCAACTCCGGAGCAAGCTACAATTCGTCGACATGATGTCTAATACACTGCACGGAAGAACGTTTCTCATTACTAATGGAACGAAGCGTGTTTCAAGGTCCGTGATAATCGTCAGCAGAAAACAGCTACAGGACAAAAGCTCTCACCCGTATATTCTCTTAAACAGCTTTAATTTCAAAGTGACACTACCCTGATCAATAGTGCCTATACGGATTGACAAGCCTCAACCTTCGAAAAAGTGTAATGGCGTACAGTTTTACTCAGAGGAAGCGATTTTGCCTTGCATTTGTAGGTTTTGCAAGAACCAACCCCCAATCTATTCGACACCGATTTTTTAGTCCCATTGGTATTTGAAAGCATAAATTGTTTCAGATAGGAGATAGAGACGTAGGTGCACAAAGATGTTAATCGACATTCTCTTAAATTTTGTATTCATACACAATTACTCATTTACAATATTGCACCTAAACAATTAATCTTATATAAACTTTCGCTCTGAAAGCTAACAATCGCGATCATTCCACATACTACATTTTTTAATTTTTAAGTTCTATATGTTTTAGCGGACTTTTATTGCTTTTTATGGGTTACGTTATGAATCGAGACTGCTGCTGTCGGCCAGTCGAGACCTTAAACGCGATCGGGGCGATATCCACATAAAACCGGTGTAAGATCTGATGGCCATCTTGATCAGCATCAGCGCGATCATTTGTTAATTATAATCATGGATACTAAAATCATGCATACTAAAACACTTAAGAGGGACGTGTGCCTCTGATGAATCTGTCATTCCTGAAACATTAATTTATAGGGTAAAATTATCAGCTTTAAGGCTTTGTTTTGACGAGCCTTGACATACGGATGTCAGATCTGGTATGACTAAAGTAAAAAGTTGCAAGTTTTTGGAAGAACATTTTTGAGTTTTCTTAACAGAACCAGATTTTTTTGTGTTCCCTTTAAATTAAAAAATTCCTATCCGGGAGTGATTTTCATTGAATCAAGGATGAATATCATTTGAGTCTCCTACAATCCAAACTCTCAATAGAAAAAACATAAGAAAAGCTTCTTGTCTTGGAGAAGCGAGGTCCTGCATGAAGTCGAAAGTCATATTGAATAATACTAGAACAAAATTTTACATTTTGCATTTTGGTTTTCTAGGATTTATTAGGTATCCAGTGTTAAGAAAAGGACGAATACTCGTTCCTGTAATAAAATTGTTTTGCGCACAATAAATCCAGTGCATGGCCTTTTCGATATACGAATGAATTTGGATAATTTTCTGCTGTTAAAAATTTTTGAAAAATGCCACTCAGCAAGAACTGACCAGGTTAAGAAAATGTTATAAAAATATTTCGTGAATAGGAAACAGGCATTCGGAGGTATGGCCTCTCGATCCGAAAAATTCATTGAATTCTTGTTAGTTGTTAGTTTATCAATTTCTTTGATTATATTAATCAATATATTTAAACCGAAATCTCACTCAATCAGGTCTACGATGTTAGATGTCGTGTAGATGTGAGATATGATAGATGTTAGATATATTTTCGTCGGAGTATTTGGTTTGCGTAGTTTTTCCTCCACCACTTATCGCGTCACCAATACCGGACCAAGAAATAAGAGAGCGACAACAGATATTGTAGACAGACGGTAATCAAACTGGAAATAACGGTGTGAGAATGGAGAAAATGGCGTGGCAACATAAACCAGACTGAGCAGTGAAAATCAAGAAGCACACCGTTTTTTGCACCAACATTTAAACAAACACACATATATGACCGACAAAATCAATTAAATTTTTACAAAACACACAGTTGAGAGTTAAAAATCCGAGGTAATATTCGTAGGATGGTGGAAAACAAAGACCCCGACAAAAGGCGAGCTGGCACGTTATGAGTCGGCCAGAACAGCGAAACCAAAACCACGAAAACTTACATAATAAAAGTCGTCATGAGAATTTTAGAGTGAGTCAGGACTGGCTTCAAAATAAACTGAACGAGGTTGCTGACCATTGTTTTAAAAAAATCTCTTTGAAGGAGAAAATTAGTCGAATTCAAAAACAAAAAATTAAAACCTACAAATAATAGAAACAGAAATAAGAAAAGGATCTAGATAAGAAGAAGATATATCGTGAACTCCTCATATTCTTCCAATTATTTTGCCTCTTCTTATAAAGCTGAGGCAGCACAGGGAAAGGCTGAGCTAGAAGTATTCGAAGAAGAAGGAAAAAATGGAGGAAGATCCAAAAGAAGGTGACCAGTTCCCTCCCGCTCCAAAACCTTCCATGATTATCACGAAAATTAAAATCCCCCCACAAACAAATCCATCACCTACTCCATTCACATCAAAATCGTTTCCCGCCACAAGTGAAACAGAAAAACGAGCAGCACCTCAAGGGAAACACTGAAACGAAGAAAAATCACCAAAACGGCTTCATTTTTGAATTCAAATCATTCCAGAGACATCACACGCCCAAAGACAAATTACCAAACTATTGACCGAGAAAGTGGTAGTACCACACTTAATACCTACCCGGGTCATAGCGTAACAACATACAGCGATAACACTCCGAACAAACGACCGACCTAACGGTATTCAACGAATTCTGCAGAATTGCATTGGTGTTAGTAAAAATGCTTATTTTTCTCTATCTTGTCTATCTATTTTCATTTAGCTTGTAAACATAACGATCAAAATATGAGCAAAAAATAAAAATTTTTACTAACACCAATGCAATTCTGCAGAATTCGTTAGATCGGTCCATGGTCGGAGTGCTATCGCTGTATGTTATTACGCTATGCCCGGAGAAAGAAATCTCACCCTTATAATACAGGCCTGCATGGAGTAGCCATAAATTATATTAAAAGAGGATCTGGAATCCCATAATTTCATGCCATCTAGCTTTCTAGTTCAAGGTGCTCCTCCCAAGGGAGAAATATCAATTTTCAACATAATTGCAGTATGCCATTTTGTCTGCAAGGTGGAATCCATGAAACCCCGGAACGGTCAACCGATGGGTTACAACTGTCAAAAATTTGGATAATTCTCGGTCAATTCCGCTACTACGGAGACTAAGCTACGGAGACTGCCTAAAAAAAACCCCAAAAAAAGAACACAAGGAACACAAGAAGACCACACAAACAATAGCAAACAATAAACATAAAACACACTTCCAACACATAAACACAACTAAACGAAAAATAACACACAATAATTCACATCACCAAATATGCAGACATATTATTCTAGACAATAAATTTGAAATAATCCTCATTCAGGAAACATTCTTAAAGCCCAGAACATGTCTCCACTTCCCTAACTACAATGTATAGCGAAACGGCAGATTGCCAGTTTTAGGGGGAGGAAAGGCCATTCTCGTCAGGAAAAATGTGAGCGATCATCTGAGTATACCCCAGAACTACACACAACATAACAGAAACAAAAGTCACCAAATCGTTGATGAACCCGTTTGAATTTGTCGTTATTTCTGTGTACAAGCCACCATACAGCAGACACCCTGAAGCCCTCCACACACTATTTGGAATAAAAGTGCCGCTGTTGTTAATTAAACACCTTGATGCCTATCACAGTCATTTGGGTGCTGTGATAAGTAATCAAGCTGGGACTGAGTTAAACAAATTCACCACAAGCACAATTGCAAGCCTGCACATACGAACGTATTTGAATATGACACGCGAATCCTAGGCTTTAGAGTCTCCCGCGAATTTTATTCCAACATACGAATAAATGTCCTCAACGAGCTCTTCTCAGATCACCAACTAGTACACTTTTTAATAGAGAACGTTTGGAAAATGAAGCTAGAAGAAAAACGGACTGACAAGCTTTACATGACCATCCGGCTAATGAAAGTTTCACCCGAGAATTAAATACGTCACCGATGACGTCGAAAAAACTATAGAAATAACAATCAATTATATCAAGCAGGCAAAAGAGGATAATACAGTTACAAACCCAATAAGGGAAGAACTTCGTCGGGAAATTATAGTCATGATAACGAGGGAGAATCAATATCGGAGAAGAGTCAGGAGAACGGGTAATATAGATAACGCGATACAGCCACTTGACATACAAGAAACCAAAGAACAGTTACAAAGAATACATAAGTGGAAAGCATCCGGATCCGACATAGTAACCTACACAATGTTAAAATTGCTCCCAGACAAGATCATTACTATTCTGACAGACATAAACTACAAAATTTTTCACTTAAGAAGCCACATAGGATCCAAACCAAGGAAAGCGGCTATCATAACAATAACAAAGCCAAAAAGAAAACCACGCCTTCCCTCAAAATAGGAGACCCATAAGTCTTTTCTCGTCTATCTCTAAAATAGCCGAAAAGCTACGACTTAAAGAGGTAACAACTGAAAAACACATCATCCCTCATGAACATCATGGCTTCAGAGAAGCGCTCTCGAAATACATACGGGACGGAGAACTGAAACTGTTTGAGATGATAGACAAGATTCTTAACCGCACCACGGAAGTCCTCAATGTATTGGCAAATGCAAGTCGAGACACAAGCCAGACACGACTAGGCTTTTTGGTTAAGTGGTAGATGTGAATGTTTTCGTACTCACAGACGAAAATGGAGTAAGAGTGCTCAATTGCACTAGCTCCACGTAACCCTTAGCTCAAGTCAAAACAAAGTCATGATCGAACCGCACAACGAAGATGTCACACTGGCAAAACGCGTACGTGAGCAATACAAGAAAACAGACGGAGAGGACGGATTTTCGTTGGGAGAACAAAAGAACGACGAATTGAGCACCTTGCTTTTATGCTTGGCAGTTGTTATCATTCTTCGGACTTTCGGGGATATACACCCCGACGTGTGAGGGAGCCTCGACTTCATGCGGGCTTCTCTCCAGCAATCTTGCTGCGGGTAAGTCGCCAGGGCATTTTTCAGTGGTGGAACACTTGGCCACTGAAGAATCAAAAACTACAAGTGAAAAAATCAACATCGCAAGCATGTTCGCCCGAAGGCCAAAACTACTGCGAACTCCGCCTCAAAGAGTAGCCAAGCCTAACCAAGGCAGCGAGAAAACATCGTGCAAGCAAACCTCCATTGAACGCTTTGCAACAGCGAAAAAGGTGCTTGTCCATAACATTCCTCTTACACAAGGCGATGGAGCGAACGATATAAGAAGCGTAGTGGAGACTTTGGGCACTGGAGCCATCGATCCGAAGTGCCATTCTCCGGGGGTCATGAAGAGTCATAAACTGAACAACGTGGAAGGCGAAAACAATGATGCTCAACAACAACAAGACCCTCCTGCTGACAGTATATCGAGAACTACATCTGAGGACGACCTGATCACGAAAATAGCCGTTGACAGAAGTGAGGAAGAGCGGCTAACAAGGAAAATAAGCGCTATAATAAACGTGATGAGAAATTCAATGAATGTCCAAAAAAAAGTCAACAAGGACATCAAAAATGGGATTGACGAACTGGAGGACCTCGTTGATAGGATCCAGCACTATCGCCGCACGTGACTACGGGCGGAGAGTGAATTGAAAGAGCTTTAAAATCATATTTCATATTAAAATTCATATTTCATAAAATTATGAATAAAACTCCCTTCACCGAAAGTGCTACTCCTCTCGTAAAAGCCAAAAGGGCGGTCCAATTTAGTCCACTTAAACCTGACCGTAGAAAAAGGACGAAGGGGCCGATAACAGTCGAGACAGGAGACATCAGTCAAGGGGAGGAGAGAAATGCAGGCTTTCAATTGGTGCGCTCTAAATCGCAACAGAAGGCTGCGAAGAAGATACACCGTGTGACAGCAAAAGATTCCAAACAGGCGCCTGATAAGCAAGAAGGCACGAAACACAGCGCAATGCCAAAAAGGCCAGGAGTAAGCAGCGTAGGGATGCTCTTCTGATCAAGCCTGCAGACGGGAGAATTTACGCGGTCCTCAAGGAAATCAGGCAAAATGTGGAACCCGAAAAAAACGGTGTCTGTATACGAACGGTAAGAGCGACCAGAACAGGCGGTCTCCTCGTAGAACTCGCGACGGAATCCACCGACAAGGGACTGTTCGAGAGCGCTGTCAAGGACCTTCTGGGCTCTAAAGCTGTTATCTCGACATTACAGCCAATGGCCTCTTTGAAAATAAGAGACCTTGACTGCATTGCGCAGAAGTAGAAGATTCCATTAGGCTAATTCTTCCTACGGCAGAGAGCTTTAGGGCAAGGCTAACACCTACCAATCCTAGAGGGCAAAGGGCTGCAATAATAGATATCCCAAAGATAGACGCTGTGCAACTCCTGGCCAAGGAGAAAATTAAAGTCGGCTGGGTTATGTGCAGGAAACGTCAGCGGGTAGCCCTAACTCGTTGCTACAAGTGCCTTAGCTTCGGACACATCTCCTTGAACTGAAAGGGGCCAGATCGAGACAAACTGTGCTACAAGTGTGGCAGTTCTGGCTATAAGGCGAAAGACTGCCCAAACGAACCCAGTTGCATCTTGTGCAAAGATAAGGCATAGGCAAAGGCATGATTCAAGTCCTGCAAATCAACCTACACCGGAGCTCAACCGCACAAGATCTACTAGACCAGGTTGCAAGCGAGAGAAAAAAGTCGACTTGTTGCTGATATCTGAGCAACACCACAACAAAGAGGAAGCTGGATGGTATTGTGATCGATCCACCGCCGCCATCTGGGTACGTGATAGGGCTCTACACACAGCTCGGACTTGCTCCAGGGGAAATGATTTTGTGCTCATTGGGTGCGCCGATTTGACATTCATAAGCGTCTATTTCACGTCAAATGAGTCAATTTCATGTTTTCAGAGCAGGCTCGATGAACTGAAGGAAGCTGTCTCGAGCACAGAAGGCCGAATCCTTGTTGGCAGTGACTTTAACGCCAAGGCGATAGAATGGGGAATGCCTCTGCCAGACTCGAAAGGAAAAAGAATCCTAGAAATGACGGCTAGGAGGACACTTGTCATCATGACCGTTGGGAACACACCAACTTTTCGACGGGGAGGCTGCTTGGGAACTATACCGGATGTGACATTTGCTTCGGAGTCCTTAGTGCCTAGGATACACAGAAGGAGGATACTGGAGGACTACTCGGCGAGCGATCATCAGTACATTGCTTTCGCAATTGGCGACTGTGCTACTCGACGCATAGCAACCCAACCTTCAACTGTAGGTTGGAATATATCTAAAATAGATGTCGACGAATTCGCCGCAGCTCTTATGAGAGGTGAAACTATGACGATAACGGGAGGAGCCTCATCTGAAAACATGGTGAACTCCACCATGAGGCTCATCAAGAATGCGTGCGAATGCTCTATGCCCAGGCGACGGCTAGACACAATAAGCCTGCTGTATACTGGTGGTCGGCAGGAATCGCTGAAAAGCGGAGAGAATGTCACAAACTCCGCCGCGAATCTCAACGTTCAAGAAACCGAGACAAGTCACATTCCCGAACGCTAGCATACAGGTCGGCCAGAAAACTCCTCCTTGGGTTGAATGACGAAAGCAAGGCTCGCAGCTGGCACAATCTCGTTGAGGACATCAATAGAGGCCAGTGGGGGCTGGACTGGGCCGGGCTGGGCTGTCAACTTTGCCCTGACAAGCTGCTTACCACTTTCAATGCCTGTCTGCAGTTGGGCACGTTTCCAGATTGTTGGAAAGAAGCGAGGCTCGTGCTGATCCACAAGGGGAAGGAGAACGCGGAGCAACCATCTTCATATCGGCCCCTATGTATGTTGAACGCCGCTGGGAAGGTGCTCGAGATGCCCATTAGAGAAATACTTGGAGAGGCCATCCGAACTGTCGGGGATCTGTCTCCACAGCAGTACGGCTTCAGGGCTGGTCGATCCACGATCGGTGCAATAGCAGAGGTAGTGAGCGCGGTCCAGCAGGCTGAAGTCCACAATCACTACTCGAGACGAATAGTACTGCTCATAACACTCGATGTGAGAAATGCCTTCAACTCTGCTAGATGGACAGATATTCTTCGTGCTCTGGAATAGTTCAGGGTGCCGAGGTATCTGATGCGGATACTGAAGGACTACCTCAAAAACCGGAAACTCATCTATGACACATTGGGAGGCCGGCGAAGAATTGCTTTGACATCAGGGGTGACGCAAGGTTCCGTTCTGGGCCCGGACCTCTGGAATGTTTCGTACGATGAGCTTTTGAAGCTGCAGTTACCGGGGGAGTCGCGCCTGGTTGGCTACGCAGAAGACGTAGCAGTACTAGTCGCCAGACGTACTGCCGGACAGGCGCAACTCAAACTGGGTGCGGTAATACGTCGAGTGAGCGAGTGGATGACAGACCGTGGGCTTAGCCTAGCGCTGGAAAAGACCGAGGTCGTCCTGACCAAGAAGCGGATCCCTCGTGTTATGCCCGTTCGGGTGGGGGAAATGATCATCGAGTCGAAAGAATCAATCAGATACATTGGCTTGATGATTGACTCGAAGATGAGTTTCTTCGAGCAGGTTCGAGCCTCAGCGGATAAGGCTTCTGTGCGAGTATCGGCTCTCAGTCGCCTTATGGCCAACACGCGG
Source organism: Stratiomys singularior (assembly GCA_954870665.1). NCBI lineage: Eukaryota > Metazoa > Arthropoda > Insecta > Diptera > Stratiomyidae > Stratiomys > Stratiomys singularior. Next base: position 67,472,145 of record OX940877.1, read on the forward strand.
GGACCAACCTCGAGTAAAAGACGTCTACTGATGAGTGCAATGGAGTCAGTGCTCTTGTATGGCTCCGAGGTTTGGGCTGATGCTCTTAGTAAAGATACGCACCGAAGGCGTCTGGCATAGGTGCAGAGGCAAGGAGCTTTGCGGATAGCGGCTGCATATTGCACTGTCTCTGAACCTGCAGTGCTGGTAATCTCGAGGGTGGTTCCAATTAAGTTACTTGTAGACGAACGGAAACGTGTATACTCACGTAGGGGGGAGTCGGCGAGAGAAACCGTCAGCCGAGAGGAACGGAGAAGGACCCTAACCTTGTGGCAGCAAACATGGGAAAACGAAACGAGAGGCAGATGGACCGCACGGCTGATTAGATACTTGGGGCCGTGGTTCTACAGAATGCATGGTAAGACTGATTATTACCTGACGCAACTACTCAGTGGTCACGGGTATTTTCAGTCTTACCTGTATAAGATGGGAAAGATACCATCCCCAACTTGCGTGTTTATTGTTCACCCGGGGATGACGGATGACGCCTGCCACACGTTATTTACGTGTAATAGATTTACAAGAATCCGTTCGCATCTCTCGGAGAAAATTGGCGTAATTTCCCCAGAAAATTTAACGGGAAAAATGATGCAATGAAAAATGATGCAAAAAGAAAACTGGAGCTGTGTTTCGCATTACGTACGGACAGCACTTATTAAAAGAAGGGCATGATGGATCGCTTGGCGAGGGAGGGGGGATTTATGTAACGCAAGTCTTTAATAATCGCAATTCCTTCCTATCCATCCGTGCAGAAAGAGGGATTTCCCTTAACCTGAAGGTACCGCTAAGCGATGATTAATGAGACCTAGTCCGAAGTAATGTGACAAACAGTTCCAGGCTAGGTTCTCGGTGTGACAGGGGAGGTGTCCGACACTCAGGGCGTAAATAGCCTTCACCTCCCAAACAAAAAAAAACATTCTTCGGACTTTGAATTGCTTACCCATTCTACCAAGGATTGCATGACGTGTAAATGGGTTTATTCCTTTAATTTCAAACCAGCCGTTGACAACTAACTCTTCCGTGCCATTTGTGTATTTTGTTTGTTTATAGCAGAATAAATTATGAAGCAGGCGATCTTAGCAATAACTCGTGTTCTATGAAATACAACTTTATAGCTATAAAAGCATATTTTTGTCAATGTATAAATTTCAACACTCCAAAACGCAAATATTTCCGGTAAGTGGGAAATAATATTTTGACGGCTTGTGCAAATAATTTTGTTTATTTTTTCGGCTTTCGACCTAGTCACTCCATTCTTTCCCTTATAGTGATTGTATGAGTCATTTTTGTTTTCGAGTGTCGCTGATCTGAAATTACAAGGAATCAAATTTCGATAGTTATGCCGCGAAGACAATCTTTTTCTGTCCGAATTCAGCCTGTTATGGTGGGATGAGTTCTGATCTGATGGGAACCCTAAATTTTACCTTCGTTATGGGAAAATAACATCCTGGTCCTCCGGCCCAACGATCATCATAATCATCTCTTTCTCAAAATGTTTTACATGGCATCAACTTTAGTCAACACTACACTCATCATTGACCTATTTCAAGGCTTTAATGGTAATTTTGTATCCTTCTATGCTTAATATCCCTTATCTAGTAATCTCAGCCTTTCTTCTTATGACGGACGCAATAGAAAACGGCAACGTGTATCGTTGTCCTTAGTTTGTACATAAAAACTCTTTTGGATAACGCCATATATTATACACATTATGTGATCATAGATCTATTTTTATGATTACATAGAGGCAGGATGTATCAGATCTGGAGCACTATTAGAAGGGTATAAAACTATGTAATGATTTTGATAGGAACCATGGTTTTCAGTGAACACTATTAGCTGAACATTGTTATGAGGACTATAGGCTACATGTACTTATTTGGTATTAAATAACGCCTATGTATATATTCAAATATTTGGATGTTGTATATAAATTCGCGTGTTTATGTAGATGTTTGTGCAAACTGTGCATGCATGCATATATTCAATTTGGCTGTAGGTCTGTGTGATCGTGTATAGAAACATTTTCTCCTTAGCATCCCGATAGAGGCAAACGTGAAAAGTTACTAAACATGTTGTTAACGAATTACTTGCGACCAGAAGTTACTCACTGCGTTCAGATACTTGTATACCCTTGAAGGATGAATTTGCTGGTCTCTTTTGAGCCATCATCGTGCATGCGCGAATACGCCGTTTGTTGTTCGATTATTCGATGACACATCACACACATCCCACACAACATGTGGTTGCTAGCCACCCTTCTCATTGGTAAACGCATACCCTCGGTTGTAAGTGAAGGCTCATGTTTCAGTCTTACCCCCATAGGCAATTCAGCGCGGAACGTCTGACTCGTACAGGAAGTAATTCAATTCGATTCAGAACTGTACACTGCTTGCAAAAAGTCTATGACTCATTTGCCCAAGTGCTGAAGTTTAACTTTGAGAAAGTGTCCTTTGAGAAGAAGGCGCCGCCAGGCGGAAACTTTGGATGAGAATTCGTCGCAGAAGCAGCCAATCCTTTCATTTACGTTGCGTTGTCGCCGAGGAAACTTCTGTTTGTGTCGTGTGAAATTGAGTTTTCCTGCTGAATTTTTGGCTTTTCAGTGCGGTCGAATCCAGCGTGAGTGTACTCGCATCGTAGTTCCATACGTGGATGTGCTTTAAAAGTGAGAAAATTTGGTTTTTCGGATGCATCTCCATTTTCCAACGCAGGAAGTGCAAATTTTCGAAGAAGGTTCTTGATCGATGAGCACCAAATCCTTGCAATATCGTCCCGTAGTGCTAGTTATTCGATTATTTATTTCGTGAAGAGAGTTAATGGTGGTGCGAAGAAAAGTGAAGCTCTAGCAATTGAAGGAACATCCACGTCTGCCGTACCATCTCTGTCGATAAGGGATTCGCAATAAACAATAATGTGCTCAGTACTAAGTGAGGATAGAATTTAGCGTGTTTCAATAGTTGTGTAGTTGCTTTGGAGGATGCTTGATGTTTTCGAAAGATCGTCAGATTGTTTACATTTTCGTTCCTGTCTCTGCTCCAACGGATCGATGAAAATTTACATGAGTTTGTCCTTTACGAAATCCGAGACATACTCTACATCTTATTGATTTACTATTAAATGTGTGCATGTTCCTTCATAAGTAATTTCGTTTGCATCCAACTAGCTCGAATTTCCAACAGCTCCCAAGTTTCTGTGTTATCTATTTATTCAACCGCATAGCATAGTAGACCCAGGCTCCGCTTGATAAAACCCAACACGAACAGATAAAACAAATAACGAAAGCATAAAAATCAATGTCCTATTAAGGTTCCATACGTGTACATAGTTAATACATATGTGTTCGCTAGTCAAGCTTTGTTGTATGCTACAATTCGCTAATTCTGTGATTATTGATTGAACGCAAAACATAGACGTCGATTTTATGTAAGTTGGAGTACTTGTGCTTGGTACTGGTTCTGCGACACTTACAGCACACAATTCTCAATAGATGGCATTGTTATAGTTATAATTAAGGAACTTTTTTCCTTCGGCGTTTGATTATTGGTTCCGAATGAATGCTCCCCGACGCACACTCGCATGAATCCAACACTCAGACTGCGTATTTTTTTACTTTGCATATGCTAGCTTTGGTTTACGAATTCTCTTCACTACAAAATCGTGTCTGCATGCCTTATGACAGATGAACAAGACGTCTAGAATCATCCCTTTTTTCAACTGGTTATGCCGAGTTCGATTTGTGGAATTTTCATTTCAACAACTGTCAAACTCGGACAATATGTAAACTCCAAATAATTGAACACATTGCTTGACTTCAGCTTCCTGTGTTTATTTTTCACCACAAAAAAAAACACATTTTTTCTTTGTTTTTAAAGTTCCTAGATTAAAACCGGGCTAGAAAAGCAAAATTTGTGAAAAAACTATAGATCTTTACTCGTGCTGGAGTGTCATTATAAAATAAAAGCTAGTGTTGCAAAATACTTTATCAAAAAATTGTTCGAATTGAATCCCCTGAAAATTTTTGGCAAGAAAGGTTTAGAAAAACAGACAAAACTTTTTGGTTCGAAGTTTGAAAGCAATTGATTTTTTGTCAAAAAAGTAAACAGCTCGTGAAAACGATAACTCAAGAACAAAACTCTCAGATAACTCAGTTTTCAGTACTGAATTCGTTTGCGTATGGAGGTTATGACGGCATTTAGTCTTCTAGGTATAATGTTGACGGGTTGTTTTGTTACATCAATGGTGATTTTAACCAAATCTTCCTTTAAGGTTTTCTTTGGATTCTGCTTTTAACATTTTGCTCTCTGCCTGGTTTTTCAGCTGCGGGTTCCCAAAGGCGGCCACCAGAATGAGCACAGGGGACTGAGTCAGATGAACAAGAGTCTTAGGAACCCGATAAAGTAGCCATTCAATCGCATTTCCTGCAAATATGCTTTGGATCATTGTCCTGTTGGAATATTCATCAGTCCTTCAATTATGATTTGACTGCATCAGCTGTAATATTTTCCTTTATTATTCAAATGATTATATATTCACATAACCCGTTTTCTTCAATGTTGGCTCAATAAAAACGGAATTGCCTATACCATGCTTAATATTTTTCAAGGGTTTTTCGCATCAACCATTTTATAGTTGCTCTCAGTGCCTGATAACATGTTCTTCCAAAACGTCTTGATTTTATAATTTGTGGCGAATTCTATGCGTTTTTCTTTCATTTAATATTTGACATGTATGGCATTTTGTGCGGCGCTCTGGCACGCAAACCACTTATGTGGACGGCTCCACTGTGGATACAAATGGTAACTCAGTTTCCCGATTTTTCTGACATTTTAATTCACTTGATGTTGTACGCGTCCTATCGACGGCCTGAATCGATAACCCGATTTTGGGGTCCAGATTTCGAGAAAATTCTTCATTCTATGAAGACTTATTATTCCCCCATTTCCTAGACTGTCCAGTGATTTTTTCGAATAACTGCCGATCTTACGCAACAGTTCGCTTTTTTTAACTTCAATCACCTATTTCTAAAGTATCTGTTAAAATTTGCTTACCCATAGAAGGAACTGTGGGTCTCGATGGTTAAAACAATTAAAATCCTTAAGGGAAATGAAAATTTTCTTGTATTTCCTTGTATTGGGTTGTTCGATAATTAATATCGTCTTTTATTTCATACTTTCATGGACCATTATGTAGGATCACCTTTTGCCATCATAAGTGGAACAATTCCACGTTCGAAAAAGCCTTGGTTTTTAGAAGCGAAGAACTGGTCCAAACAAATTTCAACAGCTTGATCGGAATCGAAAGTTTCTCCATGCAATGGGTTTGGAAGGAGTGAAACAAATGATAGTCTGTTAGTGCCAAGTCAGGACGTCAGGGTGGATGGAGAATCAATTCCCAATTGGCCACCAATAATTTTTAACGAATTACCAAAATGGGTTGACGTCTAGGGAGATCATGTTAGAAAATCATGCCTTTGCGATTGGGCAGTCCAGGGCGTCTTCATTTCTTCATTTAATTTCGCTAGGTGAGGACAAAGCATGGAAGCAGCTCAAAGTAGACTATACCCTCGTAATCCCACTACCAAGAAAGCATAATTTTCTTTTGGTCACGATAGACGTGGCTGGACTACGTTATCGTAAAAAATCCATTTTTTCATCACCTGTTATGATTATTTTTCGAAATGAATTGTTTTGCGTACGATTCAGCGAAGAGCCGCATATTTCAATACGTTTGGGAGGTGGATTCCCTTAAATTCGTGAGCAATCTGTCGCTATCTCTCGAGTTGTTATACGCTGGTTAGTGTCAATTAACGCCTTTACTGAATCATCATTAGAAGTCCTCCAACATGAAACAATAACAAAAAGAATAATTATTTTAGCCCGAATTCTCCGATTTTAGTTCTATTAACCCAAACATATGAGGCAAACCCAGCGGCCACCCGGTTTGATTTTGTGTTTTTAGATTATTTGACAGACATTTTGATGAATTATCTTTGTTGTTTGAATTGTATACAGTCTAAAACATTTTTTAATTGCAGTCCATTCATGGACGATACTTAAAACTGAAAAATATCAAGAACGTTGCATTGCAATGATGCAAACTTCAGACATCTAACAGGTGATGACATCTTTATGTCAAGACAGGTCAACCTAGAGTATTTTTTTTCAAAAGTTGGACCTTTTGACCAATGAACTTTAATGGGGGCGTCGGTTAAATTTCATATCAACTTTTCACGCTTAATCAGCATGCTTTTAACTTTTGGCTATAGAACAGATACAGATCCAAACAAACACCGTGGTATCTTACATAAAAATTGCCCTCATCAGCCATAATGTCATAATCCTTACAATTACTTTCTAGATATTGATTGTTCACATTGAATTTTGTTCGAAACAACATTGTTTTGCTTTTAAGTAGCGATCATCTACAGCCTTGGCCAAAAATATTAAGCACCCCTATGAGAATCGATTTTTTCGGAAGTGATAGGTGGAGTAAAATAAAACAATTTACAGTAGTTTGGAAATGAGTTTTATTGTAAATGTATCAATATTTGGTAGCTCCACTTTTTGCCAATGTCACAGCAGAAATTCTTCTTCTGTTAGAGCTTACAAAATTCTTGCATACTTTCGCAGTGATGGCGTTCCAAAATTGACGGAGGCAACATTTGAGCCATTCTTTCGAGTTGATTGTGTGACGCCGGACCTGACGCTTTAATATTGCTTATATATGCTCGAAAGGGATTCAGATCCGGCGACTGGCCCACTTAGTTTTCTCGAAACCATGCCATAGTCCGGCATGATTTATGGCATGGTGCGTTGTCCTGCTGGAATGAGGAATTGAGTCCCCACATTCGTATCACCGAATAGAGCATAAAACGAAGGTGTTCATGCACATTCTAAGACATGTATGTATGTATTTTGCACGGTCCATTCGGCCCTCGCAAATGAACATTTCTCTGACTCCTGTGTCAGATATGCAGCACCAAACCATGCTTCGTTCACCGTGTTTGACAGTAGGCACCATACATTCGGGCTTTAACTCTTCTCCAATTCGACATTGCACAAAGACAACGCCAGGATTGTCCAAATCCGAAAATAAACATCTTACAAATTATCATTAAAAAACCATTTGCATTTTATTTTTCAATTCTATTTATTTTTTCATTTTGAAATCCAAGTTATCTAACTTACCTCAAAGTTCGATTCATCCGACCATACAATTTTCGACCAGTCTTCCGCGGTGTAGCATTGGTACTTTAAGGCCCATGCATAGCGAGCACTTTTGTTCCTCTCAGAGAGCAATGGCTTCTTCCTGGCTTTGCATGCGTTCAGGCCAGCTTTTTGAAGTCTTCGACAAATCGTTCTAGCGGAAACTGTTTTCGCAACTTCCACTCAGCTAAAGATGAATTTCGCTTCCTATTTTTCAGAGACTCTCTCCCTAATTTTCGATCGTCTCGTCGATTTATATATACGATAATACGATATTCGTTTTCGGCCTGATCTAGGCAAACTGATGTGCGAACCAGTTGCGGCGAAACGTTTTAATCTTAGTTGTACTGCTCGGATTGAGCATATTACAGTTATCGCTATTTCTACTTGAGATTTGCCTTGTTCGTGTGAAACTTGAACGTGTACACGTTTTTCAAGAGACAGCTAGCTAAACTATTTTAGGCATAGGTTACTGTAATCTACACTAGTTATCACAAAATCATGAAAACAGTTCACTAAAACACGGTATTATAATGTATGGCATATTATCTTATGGTACACAAAAAGGTCAGGTACCAAAATTGTATTGAAATATACAAAACTAGGTAGAAATGAGATAAAATTAGACAAATTTGAGATTCTTAATTACTTTCCTAGAACCAGCATAGTACATAATTAAGTATCAGATATTATTATCTACAATAATTATGACGCACATGAAAAATTTATGGGGTGCTCATTACTTTTGGCCAAAGCTGTATATTTCATCGCGGTCATATTGCATATCGAGGCAGTGAGGTGAATGGAACGTTTGTGTTTAAGTATCTCCAAAATAAGCCCCTCGACCCTCGGCTTATGGAAAACATTCTCTTTTGTATCGATAAGGCACTCTAGGACAGATTCTCTATTGTTAAGATTCCAAGAAATATCTGTAGAGTGCTGAGTAACAAGAGAGAAGAGAAAAGTAAATCCAAGACGCATCTCATAAGATAGAATGTTGCTGGATGATTCTCAACTCAACAAAAGGATGCCTGGCATGCTGACCTCTCAGCAATGTCTGTAACCCAGATCGCCGGTGATTGCAAATTGCACCGGTGTTATGGTTCTAAATTGCTGGGATTTCTATTCTAACTAAACTTGTTCAGTGCTGACAGTATAGTTAACCTGTACGGGTTTCCGGGGTACGCAGGATCTGAGGTTAACAAGAAGATGGATCAACTTGCGAATGATAGAATTTTGAAAAATTTTACAAGTCCTGAAGATGAAGTGGAATCGAAACGACTAGCATTTACAAGGATCTAATAGAAAATTAAGATAGTGGGTACATTCGGCTCTGAACAAAACTTCCTAGGCATCAAACATAAAGCTGTTTCTCAATGTCTTTAAAGAAAAGAAATTTTGAGCTTGCATCGGAATAAGCCAGAAAATTAACGGTTCTAGCATACTCACGAAGGATTGACGCGAGGAATATATTTCATAAAATCGGATTTGCAGCAAATGCTACAGACCTAGTAACCTCGTTCCACATCGAAATTTTTTGGACCTTTTTAAGAAGATGCGAGATCGTGAGGTCTCCTAGGTGCATTGGAAATCAGCGAAAAATAAATCCTTGAAGCATAACAGGCACTAATTTTGGTACGCAGCCAATTTTTCAACAGATATCAGAAATTGCCTTCACTATGGCATGTACAGTGGAATGCCTGTTTCAAAACCTAAATTAGCAGTGCGGTGTTATTTTATAAAGGGTTTTCCATTAAGGACATAACAATTTCAATTAAGGATAACAATCTCAAAAAACTTTTGAGATGTTGGTATTGGTTGAGATCAAATTTGTTGTGTGTGTCATTCGGTCACATGAATTTATTCGGTCATATGCCCACTACGAGCCGGTTTACATCGGTCGATTCTTTGGACCCTATTTCCCACCAATCTGGCACACATTTCCACCGGAACGCTGGTATTTTTATGTTGAATGTTGCTTTTGAGCTCGTCTAACATTGCTGGCTTGTTGGCATAGACCAGTGACTTGATATAGCTCCATAAAAAAGAAATCCAATGGTGTTAGAGCGCATGAACAAGGCGCCCGTTCGACTGGATCATTTCTCGAAATAATACGTTTACCAAACTTGCAAAATACGCCATAATGTCCTTTGTGCGATGTCCAACATTTGAATTCAATCTCAAACTCAAAAAAACTCAAAACGCAACTCCAAATGAGTTCCAATCAGAACAAATCTCTGTAAATCATCACTTGTATTCCTAGTTCTATCAGATGTCTGAAGTTTTCATCGTTGCAAACGCAACAGCTTCGCATTTTTGCTTTTTGACATTTTTTACATAGTTTGAATCAAAATCTTTAATTTTATTTCTTAATCTGGACTCTGCTGGCGCTGTACTAGTTTTTCGATGATTTGAAATACGATATTAATTTATTAAAAGCGGAAAACGCTTTTGACTGATGAGGGCTAATACTACATAGCTTCTCAGGTTAAAGGATTAAGGAGTAACAAGTTAAGCTTAAGATGTCATTTCAACAAATCCATTGAGGGCTGGCTGTAGTCCCGATATTGTTATTGTGATATTGGTATGTAGTCCCGCTTATTTTCTTTGCTATGTTTGATGGTATTCAGGCGCACTTTTGTCAGGCGATTGACAAGAGTTTTTTGACAACTTAAGCTCTTAAACGTATCTGCGAGAAGCCTCATTTTTCCCAAACCGAAACAGTTTGCCTCCATTCGCCCGCCTGTTATACAGGTTGAATGAAGTTTCCACACTTGTCTTGTTGTTGGATTTAGTAACAGGATTCTTTATCTTAAACTGAAACCATAACTAAAATTCATGTTTGGTTAGTTCAATTATTCCACGTTTCTAATCATGCTCCAAGCAAGGATACCAGCTTTCTGTATGAACAGATGTCACTCTTTTATCTTATATCGCGGCACTTTGATAATTCAAAATATTTTTTGAAGGATTTGTTCCACTTCGTGGATAACTAATTTGACGTCAGATCAACATTTATCCAAACACATAGATCTTTCTTGGATCTTACTGCTTTCATAGTGGTGTGTGTAAAAACTAATACAATGCGGTGGACGCGGTGCCATTGCCTTTGCTTTTCGGGTCCAGAACGAACCTGTCGTTCTCTTTTCGCAGTGCTTGTTCACTGTCGTCTGTTTGAAGCATTTTCGTCTATTTGGAGCAAGCCTGATCCTTTGGTTCATTGGTTTGCATGACAGTTATCGTGGCCGCAACACCCGCTTCTGTTTCAATGTTTCAAGACAAGTTCATCCATCGCTTACGCAACACATCATAATAAATTTTCCAAACAAAAGGGGCTAAAGGTAGCGGAAACTGAATTAAATGCATGAACAGTTTCAGGAGAATGTAGTTGCATGGCAACTTGCAGTTTCAGTGGAAAAAAAGAGAATGCAGGACCAACAAAAGCCAAAAACGCTTATTAGGTGGAAAGTTTATGTCAACGATTTTTAGGATCCCAAGAAGCTTTTGCTGGCTGATATTCTTCCAAACATCACTCAATAAACGCTGCTTACTATTGTTGCCTTCTTTAACAGCTTCGAGGTTCGTCAGTCTTTCTGAAACTCCCAGTTCTGCATTACAATTTAAGAATATCCTCAGCAATAAAAATCCTGACCTTTCACCACCTGACATCCATAGGCTCGGACGTCTGAAAGGGTACTTGGAGAAGAGCGTTTAAGAAAACAATCGAACAATTGAACAGTCTGTGTGCAATTGTACAGTTATTGAAGAATAACTGTAAACTACAGGAAACTTATAATTTAATAATACTTTATTACATTATTCAATTATATCACAGCCTAAAGTTTAGATTTGCCTCATGAAACCTTTAAAACCGAGTGCTTAAATATTCCTCTATTTTGATTTACTCTATATTATTATTATTATATTATTATTGTACTGGGGTCCACTTGCTGGAAATTAGCGTAGGCCAGAAATCGGCCCTTAGCTCCCCATGTGTAGAACTATTGTTTACAGATGGTCCATCCTGTCGTCCTACAGAAGCCAAGGAGTTCCCCCAGTTCTGTGGTCGCCAACACCTCAGCCAAATAAGGCGTTTGTTAGCCAGACTCGTGCAATCTAGGAGGAAGTGTTCTGTACTTTCTCCTCGCCGCAAGCTCGGCAGGTGTCATCCGTTTGGATTCCCATTCGTTTGGCGTGTGTTGACCTAGAAGATTATGGCCCGTTAATACTGCCACCAATGTTCTAACGCCATTTCGGTTTTTTCTTAGGAGTTGTTTTGTCCTCATTTGATTAGGGTGAGGTCAAAGAGCTCGGCTTATCCTGCAGTCATTCCTGTCATTCCAAGCCGAATCTGTCTCTTTCCAGAGGATTTCATCTAGTTCCATTTTTACCGTTGCTAGTGGCACTTTAATTATGTCTATTCTAGTGGCATTTTGGTCGGCATATCCAGCTCTCGCTAGCTCATCCGCTCTTTCGTTTCCCTCTACACCGCTGTGTCCAGGGACCAATGTCAGTTTTACATTTACTCGGGTTGTTGTGGCTTTGAGAGCCTGCCTACAATCCTGCACCAGTTGTGAAACTACGCGGTTAGACGCAAGCGCCTGCTGTACCGACTTACTGTCCGAGAGTATTTGTATTCTTCCATTAAGATTGTTTGTTGCCGCTTCTATAGCCGCTTTTATTGCAAACACTTCCGACTGGAAAACTGTGGTGTGGCTCTCCAGTTTATAGCTTTGGTTGAGTTGCGGGTGATCTAGGAAAAAGATTCCGGCGCCGCTTCCCTCATCCGTTTTGGAATCATCGGTGTAGATCATAATTTCGCTTCCAGATGTGAAATTCTGCACCGTTTCCCACGCTTCTCTGGTCGGAATGCTGATCTTGTATGGAATTGTTGAGTCCAATATTGGTTGAATTCTATCTAGCTCCCTTTTACTTGACGGGGCCATTCTCTCCATTTTTTCCAACATGCATACGTGCCCCGTTTGAATGTGGTTAGATAACCCATATGTGGATTTGAATCTGATGCTTGCAAGTGATGCCTCTCTGAAGATGGATTTTCTCGAGCTCTTTTGCAATGGTTCTCTTTTGTAACGCCTGCCACCAAACCAATGCCCCGTAGGTGATTATTGGCCTCACTACTGTTGTGTAAGTCCAGTGGGCAATTTTGGTTTTTATTCCCCATGTTCCCTATGTATCGTGAAACTCTTCCCGTTGAGGTCTTCCACTATTTGGTTAACTGTGAGTGCCCAGGCAAGTAGCGATACTATGCCGCCTTGTTGTGTGCCCCTGATAATCGATTTATTCAAGGTTACGCCGTTTTGTTCGGCTGTAATCTTCCTTCCGTAGTAGTAGTAGTAGTAGTAGTAGTAATAGTAGTAGTAGTAGTAGTAGTAGTAGTAGTAGTAGTAGTAGTTCCGTCATCCATTTAGTAAGATATGGGTCTATTGCACATCTTTGGATGGCTGCTACTATGCTCTCAGTTTTTGCATTGTTGAAGGCTCCCTCGATATCAATGAAGGCCGCCAAAGTGTAATCTTTGATGGAAAGATTCCTCCCTATTCTGCTTACAACTTCGTGTAGTGCCGTCTCTGTTGAGCACCCTGCGAGGTATGCGTGTTGGTTGGGGCAAAGCTGCGTTATGTTCATGATGCTTTTTATGTACCCATGCACCAGGCGTTCCAGGGTTTTCAGCATGTAAGACGTTAAGCTGATAGGTCGGTAATCCGTTGCTTTGTAGTGACTGACTTTTGCGGGCTTAGGTATGTGCTGACTAATTCAGCTTCTCTCCAGTATAATGGAATATACCCTTTGGATATGGAGGCTCTATATATTTTCACCAAAATCCTTATTATTGTAATTTCTGCTTTCATAAGCATTATCGGATACACTTTGTCGATTCCTGGTGATTTGTAAGGTTCGAACGTATTAATGGCCCAAAGGACCTTTTCTTCGCTGACTATATCTTTAGGAGGGGGCACGGTAAGGAGTCACGTTGCTTACTTGTTCTGTCTCCTCATCCGTTGAGCCCGGAAAGTTTTGGTTTAGTAGGAGCTTGAGACGTTCTATGTTATTTGTTGTCCACGATTCGTCCTCCTTTTGAAGCATCGTGTCCGCATATGGTTCTCCTTTCAGAGCCCTGTTTAGCCTAGATGTGTAGTTTCCTTCCTCGGTATTGCTTCAAAAAAGATTCCAAGATTTTCTTTTCTCTCTTCTTACAGCTGTTTTAAAAATTTTCAGATTTCGTTTATAGTCCTCCCAATCCGTACCTCGGTTTGTGAGGCGAGCTTTTCTGAATAGTCTTTGAGTATTTTGTTTCTGATCTCTTCCAGTTCTTTGTTGCACCAGCTTACCTTTTTTTGTTTGATGGTAGTGGTTAGACACATTTCACTGAAACTATCGACCAATGTACTTGTGATCAATCTCATTTCATTGTCGATGTCCTTTCGACTTCTCAATGGATTCGCCTGGTGTGAACCTATATATCATTTAGTAGCGTTGGTGTAGCCGTCCCAATCCGCTTTTCTAGGATTGCAGTAGACCAATGAGGTCTTCTCGCCTCTTCTCACTTAAAAAGTGATCCATTGGTGCTCCGGCAGGCTAGGTGGGTCAGATACTCTCCAGCCGTACAGGTCCTCCAAAGCTTCTGTTGTGATTAGAGTGACGTCAATCACTTCCACTCTATTTTTCGTTATACAGGTCGGTGTGTTACCTTTATTTGCTAGGTTGAGGTTAGTAGTTTTTAAGTAATTGTCTAACTGCTCACCTCTTTCGTTGCACTTGAATCTTCCCCAGAGTTCGTGTTCCTCGTTCGCATCGCATCCGATGATGGCCCGTTTCCCCCGTAAATGTTCGGATAGGGTGTAGAATTCGGTGGTCGGCATCGGAGCATCAAATGGTAGGTATGCCGAGGCCAGCGTTACCTGCCCGTCCGTTCCGTCGAACACGGCTGATGTAAGGTCCATGTTGCTGAACTGCGGTAGAAAAATTAAATTAATTTCCTTCCGGCATATAATGCAGCTACGGATTTTATTTACCCCGCTTGTGGCAAAAATTTTAAATTGTTTGGCACTGATTCCAAATATCTTTCCATTCAGCTGGTAAGGCTCTTGTATCAGTGCAATGTCGGTGTTCCCATCTGCTATATGCTTAAGCAGGTTGGCTGTTGCCGCCCTGCTGTGGTGCGGATTTGCTTGGGTCTCCCGCATTAGTTTTTCGCTTTTGCTCCAAGGGCTCGGTCGCCTTAGCTTTGGCAGTCCCCTGGGTGAAGCCAAACTCAGTCGTCCGTTTTTTTCCCTTAGAGTGCTGACGTCTTTTGTTCGCATGTCCGGTACCAGGATCATGCCTTTGTTGGAGACTTCTTTCTCCGCGAAGAGATGCCACCTTTCCGTTTCATACCCCGTAGTTTGTAGTTTAAGAGTCTCGAAAGCTTCGTGCGTTGTCTGCTCCGTTTCGGGTACAAATACCTTGACGGTGCATAACCGCGGTACCTCCTTTATGGGGACGACCCTAAACTCCTCGTTCAGGGTGGTGTTTAACTTGGCAACTGCAGTCTTTAGATATTCTAAAGACTGCTCGTCGCTACAGGTTACAGTCAGATGGCCTGCTGTCGGTTTCATTCCTCTGAATGTTGGAATTTTTTCTGGTTTGTTGCGTAAGTGCTCGAAGAGGTCCTTCTTCAGGGCGGTTTGCAGCTTCGCGAATTGATCCTCTTGGCTCTTACCAGTCTCATTGAGGAAGTCTATCACCGCTTCCGTTAGTGCATCGATTGTGGCGTCCCGATAGGACTTCCTCGCCAGAGTTTGGGATTCGGGGCTTACCCGCCGTTCCTTTTTACCAGTGCCTTGGTTGCTGTCGTCCGATCTCATCCGCTTAGGTCCGGTTTTACCCTTTTCCTTTGCGGTTGGCGGTACAGCTTCCTTGGCAGCAGCAACCAATTTCCTAGGTTTCCCTTGGTTGGCTGCCGCGTTTTTGCTGGTGCCAGGGTTCGTTGGGAAGCTCTTCTCCCCGATTGTGTTTTGACGCTTCAGTTTCCTTTTTGCCTTTCTTCTTAGCGTTCTGGCTGTTGCTGCCGTCTTCCCAGTGGGTGCGGTAGCTGCCATTGCGCTTGTTTTGTTGCAGTCACTCGTCAAATGCACGCATAACTCCCTTAGCGTACATTTCTGGCCCAATAGCTCTGGGCAACTAGAGCTTGGTGCCGTCACGCCAGTTGTCCGGTCCCCGAAGATTTCTCCCTCTCGCATGCCGGGTACTGAGGGTACTTCTTCTTCTTGTACTTCCTCATTTTTTTTAAATTTGGTTTCCTCTTCGCTTCACTTCTCGCCCTTTGCCTCCCTGCAAGGTTGGATCCGGTCTCCTGCAGTGTAGCCGCTGGGTTCATTGGAGTTAGTGGGCCTCCTCGCCACGTCAAGGCGGGTAACCATGAGGGGGGGTACTCTATAACACTGGTCTTAAGTGTCAAGTGTACATATCAATGCAATATTCCTTCAGATTTCATTTTTTTTCATAGTCTTCATTTGCATTTTTTTTTATTAATGATGCTGGTAATATAACAATCATGTTATTCAAAACTATAGAAATTATATTGGATCGATATGTTAAAATTTACATTGATAGATCAGTATACACACAATCACTTTAAACATAACCTCGTGACAATAGATGTTTTTATCATTCCCGGATAGCACTTCTTTTTAAAAACCAAACTGCTATAGTAATATAATAAATCAGTGAACCATATTCTCAAAGAATTACCTTTTTATCTATCTTTTCTTGATCGTTTGAGTTTTATCCAACATTATTTTAAATATATCTCCCATAAATCAACACAAAAGATTTATTTTGTCACACGAATAGCGCAACCCTGTTGAATACACCTCTTCACTGTATTGAATTATGAAAGCAACGTAGTGGTTTTCTACGAAATAAGCATCAAAAAATATTTTAATTTGTATAGTGTGGACGATTTTCATCAGCGTAGAAATTCAGTAGAAACAAGATTCTTATTTTATTTTGTATTCTGACAGAAGGGATTGTCTTACCATAACTAAATATTTTTCAGAAGTTCCTATCCAATAATGGTCAGCACAACATTGACTACAATCGTAGCATCTTCAGCGGAATCTAACAGTCACCACCACCAACATACTCAAAACCAAACTCAGCAGTATCAACCCCATTCAACACGTGCCTACTATCTAACTGAAAGTAAATCAACATCGGAGCCAAGTAATCCACATATTTCAGAACGAGTATACAGCTGTCCTGATTCTTCGCAAATTTCAACATCAGCTACTAGTTGGAGCCACAAAACTTCAAACCCGGTATTTTCACCGTTGTCAAAAAAAAACTTTCTGAAAGATGAATCTGCTCCTCAAAGTTTGTCAAAATCACCCACAATAAATGACGAAATCTCAATTCTCTTTCCAAAGTGTCGCCCGAAAAATGAAGCCGCTTTAAATACAATCATTAAGAGCACGAAGATAAGTAACACAACTTCCAACACCCAGGCTGAATCATCGCCTGTTTCATCGTCACTTTCCTCAGAATCGCTGTCGTCATCAGCGCAAAGGATTTCAACGAATCCTTTCCTGAGTACTAGTTCCATTGCTTATACTGTACAAGAGCAGTCCCCAACAAACTCATCTGCAAATTATCAACTCAATCTTGCTGGAACAACAAGCACTTCCAGCATGCCCCGAAAACGGAATTATCACGGCGCTAATCAAAATCCTTTTGTCCAGAGCCCTTACTGGGAGACGAGGCATAATACTACCCCCGCAAGCACTGTCCTCAATTCACCTGATCTAACGGAGGGTGGTTCACGCGGGCATTTCGTTCAAAAACAACACGTTAAGGTAGGTAGAAGTCCTATTAGCCACCCGGGGGCTCTACCACCCATATCGCTGGATACTCCGACACGAGGAATTTCCGTAGCTGCTGATGGAGAGACCGTTTTCGACATTACAGAAGGTTGGCAAAGTAAGTGTTTAAAAGTAATCATTACTTAGTTTTTCGGCCTGAGTAAACTAAATGGAAAATAATTCTTTGAATCGACCTTCCATCGAAGCTCCAAAACATAGCGTAAATACTATAGCAAGTCCACCAGCTGAAATGAGTAATTAGAAAAGGAAACACTATTTCAACTGACCTAACGAATAAGGTGGCTTCACGTTTGTTAGGGAGCGACAAATATATACTATAATAAATTGTAAAGTAAAGGAAATTGTTTAATGCTAACGAATAAACCTGAATGAAAATCATATATATATATTGAGTAAGGTGCTCCAGTTTGTTTTTGCTTCTCTGCCGGGACTTCATCTGTATAATTTCCTTGTCGTCTTGCTAAAAAACATGATTTAAAGTCTAGTCAAGCGGACTGACCCTTACTCAACCAAAAGTTTACTGTAGTGTACTGGCTTATGTATTTATGCTATGCACCAAAGTTCAAAAGAGAAGCCGATAATGACATATTCTCTATGAATTTTTAGATTTAAGAGTCACCACTGATAATGACAACGTGGAAACCCTTCAGCAACAACAGCAGCAGCGGCTGCTGCACAATAATGACACGAACGAAATTTCTTTCGATCACAATAATTGCGAACGCAGAGAGGTGGAGAGAAAATTCATAGATATGAGCTCGACCCTACCTACGGGATCACGACACGGAATAATAGGTAGGTTTTCACTTTTTGTCAAGGCAAATGCCATATTCCATTCCCTGAAAATTTCGCAATACATTCGAACTCAAAATATATTTATTTCATATGATACAGTTTAACCGAAAATCACATAATTGTGCGCTGAAATTTAAATTTTTTAAATTATTATTAATTTTTAAAGAAATCCTCTATATCTAAGCTCATGGCGGAAACTATATCCTATGTGTAAATTTTAATATGTTTAAAATGTTAAGAGAGATCAAGACGAAATGAAACAAGCAAATAAAATTAATCGCCGTCATGGCTTAATTTTCGCGACACACTGGTGCGCGCCTTGCCAGAAGGTCGCTACAGTTAACTGGTTAATTTTGTTAACATGTACCGTATACGATTCCATTTGTCATATGTCAACAATGCAATTGAACAGAAATAAAAACAAACAAAAGAATGAAGAGAATCTATTTGTAGTACTTCAAAATGGCCCACAACCAGGATCGACATTGTCTAAAGACCAAAAACTATCTTTTTAACCTGCGTAAAGTAAAATGATCAATAAAATACAAATGCCATAACCAAAAATGCAATTTTCTGCTTAGCCTTAGGAAGCACTGCTTCCACTGCACTGCTTAGCCTTAGCACTGCTTAGCACTGGTTTTGACGATATTAAGGCCATTTTGTTAGCTGTGATTGAATGAATTTACTTCCATTTTATACTTTTATATTCTCACCACTGCCGTATAAAGTCACATTTTTGGCATTTACAATTTAATTTATAACATCAATGTCTAAAACCGTCTTAAACAATAACTCGATAGTTTCGCAAATAGTTTTGTACGAATTTTCCGCAGCAACCAGCCTAAATATAGTCGTGCATGGTTTATAAATCCAAGATTTGTTATAGCAGTTCGCCAGAGAAAATGGGCCTGATCTGCTGCGGCTGAGCGAACAACATCGAAACAAGACCTAACCAGCCTAGTTCTCCGATGATTCCCATACTGCTGCCGTTTGGGTTTGGGGCAGCATGCGACTTCAGATCCAGGGTCACGGCCGATGAGATGGTATTATGAGGATTCGCTGCCCGCGTATAACGTTTTTCAGAGTATATCTGATGCCGAATGAGTCAATGCCATCTTTTCAAACTAGACTGGACGCGCTGGAGGATGTTGTTCTGAATACAGATGGCAAAGTACTCGTAGCAGGAGACTTCAACGCGAGAGCCGTTGAGTGGGGCATGTCTCAAACCGATTCCAGAGGGCAATGCATTCTGGACATGTTGGCGAGGACCGGGTTGGTGGTATTGAATACCGGTAATGTACCTACCTTCCGGCGCTGGGGCTGCGAAGGAACAATTCCAGATGTGACATTCGCCTCGAAGTCCCTCGCTTCGACGACGTTGAACTGGAGAGTACTCGAGGACTATTCAGCGAGTGACCACCAATACATCGCGTTCGAGATCGGCAATACAACTCCTCACTCGTCTCAACGATCTTTCACTCCCGGGTGGAACATCAAAAAATGGACGTGGAGACTTTCGCCGGTGTGATTCTGAATGGCGCAACGACATCGGGGAGCCCTTCGGGGAGGGGAAGGGCTCCAGTTGAGGGAATGTTGAAATCAACGGTGAGCCTCATCACTTCTGCCTGTAGCTCATCTATGCCTCGACGGAGGCCTTGACATGACAGTCTTGCTGTACATTCGTGGTCAAAAGATGTCGCAAACAAACGAGGCGAGTGTCACAGACTTCGACGTGCAGCTCAGCGCTCGAGAAGCGTTGAGGTAGCATCCAATAGGACAGCAGCATACAGGTCAGCGAGGAAAGAACTCCGAAGACTCATCAATGAATGTAAAGCAAGCTGCTGGCGAGAACTTGTGGACGATGTGAACAGGGATCCATTGGGGCTCGACTACAAGGTAGTGTGGCGCAAGCTCGGCTCCTCACGAAAGCCGTGTTTACTTCAAGCAGACAAGATGGACGGCATAGTGCAGACGCTTTTCCCAACTCATCCTGTCCGTGTTGATGCTGCCCACGAGGTTGATTCAGTGGAAGGTCCATTGTTCACAAAAGATGAGCTGGAAAAGCTCCAAAGGCACCAGGATCAGACGGCATTTCAATCGAGGTGCTACAAATGGTCTTCCACGTTTGTCCTGACTTGCTACTTAATGTGTTTAACGCTTGCCTTAGAGAAGGTGTATTTCCATCCCGCTGGAAGGTGGCGAGGCTCGTATTGATCAGCAAGGGGAAAGGGGACCACGGGCTGTCATCTACATACCGTTCGCTTCGTATGCTGGACACAGCTGGGAAAGTGTTCGAAAAGCTCATTAAGGGAAGACTCACTGACGCAATTCGTGCTGCAGGGGACCTATCTCCTCGGCAGTACGGCTTTAGAGCAGGGCGATCCACTTCTGATGCCATCATGGAAGTGGTAAATGCAGTCCGTCGAGCCGAACGCACAAAACTGACCCCAAACGAGTTGTCTTGCTAGTGACGCTTGACGTCAGGAATGCCTTCAACTCCGTCAGATGGTCGGATATTCTTGGCACATTGGAAAATTTTTTCCGATTGCCAGGATATCTGATGCGGATTTTGAGTTTTTACTTAAAGGACCGCAGTCTACCCCATGACACACAAGATGGGTGGCGCAGTATGGAGATAACGTCTGGTGTAGCGCAAGGCTCCATACTTGGACCAGACTTGTGGAACGCCTCATATGACGGGCTATTGAGGCTTGAGCTATGCAGATGATATAGCAGCACTGGTCGCCGGGCGCACAATCGAACATGCGCAGCGCAGACTGGGAATGCTAATGCGTCGAGTGAGGGAGTGGATGACCACCCGCGGGTTCAGGTTGGCACTAGAGAAAACCGAGGTGGTGATTCTCACAAAGAAAAGAATTCCCACGGTAATTCCTTTGCAGATCGGAGATGCGACTGTTGAGTCTAAACTTGCAATAAAATATTTGGAACTATTGATCGATTCGAAAATGAGCTTTTCGGAACAGATCAGAGCAACGGCGAAAAAGGCCGCGAAAAGCGTTTCGGCTTAAAGTCCACTAATGTGCAACATCGGTGGGCCCACACCAAGCAAACGCCGACTCCTCATGAGTGCTGTACAGTCACTGCTACTGTACGGCTCTGAGGTCTGCGTCAAGAAGTGAGCACCCGTTCAATTTGTGTCAATCATCTCTCATTACTTTTATTAATAATTAATACTATTTGTTCTACTATGAAACATTACGTTTTAATCTAAGAACAACAATTTGAAGGCACCATCTCCATCATCTTGTTGATTTAAATCTGTTCCTTCCAAGTGACGTCCCTCTGAAAATAGATTAGTGTAGAATGGGGTTGAGCATAAATTCCATTGAAGCAGTAAGCGTACTCCAAATCGCACCTTCGATTCCCAGGCAGGTCATTCGCCGAATTTTCGTTTGTTAAAGACCAAAAATTCAATAAGTTGTAAGACATGCTAGCTAGCTGAAAACTATTCTTTTCGCCATCTTGAATCGAGTTCAACTATAGCTTTTTCTCCGCAAATAATCTACTTGTTCGACATAGAGACTAACACCAAATCGTGAGTCGCTAACCGATACCAAAGAGAACTTTTGCTGGACTCACAGGTTTATTCACTCCTGATAGAGAAGCCATTGGAAGCATTAGTATTCAAACTTCACAGTCCTTCTGATTTTCTCCTTGTCTCTGCACCTGTGCTAACCGCTTCCGGTGTAAATCCTTGATGAGAGCGTCGCCCCACAGTTCTGACGCATAGAGAAGAAGCGGCTACACAATGCTCAGTAGGAGCGTTTCCTTGTTTCCTTGATTCCTTGGTCAGCGCCGTTACACGCGCTGCATGATTGATTGTGATTGTGACGTTACCGAGTCTTCCCCTGATAAGTTTTTCAAAACTTTTCCAGCCGTGTGTAGCACACAGAGTGGGCGGTATGCAGCTGGCGACTCGGGATCCCCTTTCTCCTTAGTAATGAACACAAGTCTGGCCACCTTCTAGCACACCCTTTCACACCCTTTCGCGCAGGTATGCGTTGAACATGCGGAGGAGCAGGTCAGGGCAAAAGTGAAAGACCACTGCTTTCTCCAATTCCATCTTCGTGATAAATGGGATTTCCATTGGTGTTTCATAGTGAATAGCTTCAACGATGGCGAAATGGATAAGGAAAAGAGCCCGAACAATTTCATCCATCTTTTCTGCCTCGTTTGAGTGAGGCGACCGAGGTCTCTGTTCAGGTCGTCCACCAAGTTTTGCCAGCGGCTGGCCTTGCTGCTGCTGAAAAGTCTGCGTAGGCATTTTCTAGATGACTTGTAAGCTGCTAATTGGATACATGTCTCTCCCCAGGTCCGAGTTCGCTGTGCCTTTCGTCGTAGTTTGTGACACATCCTTTCATTTTTCGGCAATTTCATATGAACACCAGTATACAGGAGGCCTGCCGTGCCGGGGTCGTCGTAGGGTCATTTAAGACCTGCAGTCAGACGTAATGATTCTCATAGTTGAGTTCACCACGTCTCTTGCCCAGGTCGTCCGCTCCTCAGCGCTGCTTCCGACAGCGGTGATCGTGCCATAAGCACTTCAACAAACTTCTCAATATCCGCTTTCTCAGTATTCCACGGGAGCGCAGAAGAACAAGCGCGTGGTCTTCGGGAAGCACCGTGATGGATCTCCAGAGCTATGTACTGGTGATCACTGGCCGAGTAATTCTCTAGCACTCTCTAATTTGTAACTAATTGTGCTAGGCACTCCGAAGCGAATGTCACATCAGGTATAGTGCCGACGCAACCTCATCGACGGGAAGTAGGGGTGTGGCCTGTGTTCAATACGACGAGCCCAGTTCTGGCTGCCATGCCAAGGATCCTTTTGCCCCGATCATCTGATTGAGGCATGCCCTAATTGCTTCCTCTTGTTTTGAAGTAACCTCCAATAGGCCAAAACCTCAATACCCGAAACAGCGTCTTCCAAAGCATTGAGCCTAAGTTGAAAGGACGACAACGATTCGTTCAGATTTAGGTATACACTAAAGAGTGTAGTTCCCGAACACCGAACTCAAACGAAACCATCTACTCGCCCCAACCCTGCACTTGGAGGTAAGAGCTGTTCCGAACTCAGATGGCGGTTGTACAGGGTTCGTCAGGTTAGTGTTCACCAAGTTGGTGAACTTCTGTTGTGATGTTACTCGCTCAGCAGCATAACTTCAGCTTGCCTGTCTCTCGCAAATTTTTCGAGCAGGTCTTGGGTGATGATACTTCGATGTAGATTGGTTTGAAGAATGCGAAGCATGTCAGAAGCGCTTTAGCCTTGGTTAGGCCTTAGACCCGACACTTCTCTGTGCCTGGAATGAGTTTCAAATCATCTTGTCATACTCCTGGCAAAGAACACAGTGTGACTCTTCTGTGCACTCCTTTTTTTGTGCCCCGTCTTGTCGCAATTGTAGCACAAAGAGCTTCGCTCTGTTCCATTACATGTCTGTGCGGTATGATCGTATCCAAGGCACTTGAAACACGGGAGAGGAACCGCTCTACGCCGTATCCGACAAAAAACCCACCCTATTCTAATTTTGCCCTGCTTCAAAGCTGTTTTGCTTCCTTCTCTGTGAGGTCGACCATGGCAATGCGTTAACTCCTGTTGTTTGGTTTGGCCAGCCTGACTTTCGTCTCGCCTTGTACGGGGAAATCGCGTTTTAAGGCGTCTTCTATTTCGGGAAGATCCGTTACGCAGTCAATGTCTCTTATTTCGAGTGTGGCCTTAGGCTCGAGTAAGGCTTCAGTTGCTTTTTCTTCGAGAGCTCTTTTGACTGCGTCTCGCGTCTTTATTATTTACAACTGGTCCGAACTCAACAAGTAAATCCCTCGACCGAGTCAAACTGGCACCTTTCGCAGGATTGTTGTATGGCTTTTATGGAACCTACTCAAACCGTTGCAAAGTTTATCTTCATGTAACTTGATATTATAAATGCATATATTGTATATTCAAAATACTTTTCAAGTCCTTGCTAACATCATGTTGTTGTCGAATCTCATCTCATAATCTCAATCATAATGATGTTGACCAAATCCTCTTCTAAATGTTTGAAACCTGAATATTTTTTCTTCAACGAAAGCAAAACGACATTTACTTGTAGCCAAGTTGTTTGCGTCCATAATAATGACTTGGTGTGATATAACAACTCTTCAAATTTTAATATTTATAATAAATTTCCATTATATAATATACAAATCATAATCGACATTTATAGAAGAAATCTTTTAAGTCGAAAGATTATCAAAAATATATATAAAAAAATGCGTTGGCTTTAAGTACACTTTACTTGTTTTTTTTTTTAGAATATGAAGGATCCCCACGAAGAATTGGTCAAGGATCACCTAAGCCCAAACAACCAATAATGCAAATTCATCTAAGCAGATCCAAATCGTGCATTACATCCGCTCAATTCCATAAAGCACGTCCTGGCTTCCCCCAGGTAAAATCCATATACCCTTGTCCAAACACATAATAAGTATAAGTTATAAAAATATTATTTCCGTTACAGAGAATATATTCTCAACCACCTGAAACTCTCCGGCCAACTGTAAATGAGGTGCAACAACAAAATATTGAAGACGCTAGCAACGATGTCTCCGAAATCGCAACATCATCTGATCTGACACTATCAGAAAAACCACAGTCGTCTACTTTTGATTATTTATATGAGTTTTCGGAAACCAGAAAAGTCCTTGAAGAATTTTTCAAAGGACCATCAAATGAGGATAAGCCTATTGAGAACAGTAGCGACATAGATAGTACAGTACGCATCGATCAACCATTCATCCTTTTGCATTATTCATCACATGATTTTGTTTGCTAATGGTTGCAGGATATTCAATATGATTACGATGGAAACGTAGAGGCAGAGACAAACACTTACATTGAACAAAAGTTCACAAGCAGTCCCACCTCAAATAACCAGGTTGAAGATGAAATCAATCGCAAAGACGAGACCGATCACGATCTCGATTTGATTAATAAGGAAAATCATGATATTGATTTCTTCTTAGACTCAGCCAGCCGCAGCAGTGGAGACATCTTAGAACAACATGATAGAATAAATCAAAATCGAATGACACCTAGAACATTTCGATACTCCCCAGAAACCACTGACTACGACTCAAACTGCGGAGATTTAGATAGTCAGTACATTTTGATTTGAAATAGAACTACGACAATTATCTTTTGTTACTTATGCAGATTATTCCTTTTAAATCAACTTACTAAATTGACTTTCCAATCAGGTCTTTCAGGAGAGTATAACGGACTGTCCCCATACCAAAGCCATGCAAAATGCTACGCCAGCATGCCGGTTTTGGAAGATGGACTCTCGAGTGGACATGCATCCGATACTGAAAATAACAACATGTCAACTGGAATATCAATTCTCATGCAGGTGAAAGGAACGTCAGATAGTCAGGATACTCGGGAAATGTCGAATTCTTCCGATTTCTTGGTCAAGACATCCAAGCCGTACAAAAACTTAAAAGAAGACACGAATCATGAACCATGCAGACTGCGAAGCACAAGCAGTCATAATAACGTTTTCAAAAATATTGATCCGGACTTAGATTCTCTATATTCTATAAGTAAGAAAAATGCATGATGGTTTTTCATAGTAAAGTTTATTTTCCATCACAGGTGTTTTCCAACGGTCAGATATGATGCAACTAACTCCCCCACCACCGGCTCCTGCGCCACATCGTAAAATAACTTCCTCTTTTGGCCCAAATCTTCAGAATGCCGAAACAAATACAGTTGCCTTAAAAGATTTAAACTCTGCTTCTAAGGTGTTAAACTCGCCACTTATCCCCTCACTAGATGTACAGACCAGTTCAACAATAGCCTCGCCGCCAACGCCCTCTCCACCTCCTGAAAAAACAGCTACCACTCCGATTCTATGCTCTCCTGTATGGATACCGAGACAAGTTGAAAACTGTAAAAGTAATAACTACAATGACTCAACTGATCATCATAGCAAAAACCTCAGTGCCGATGACGAAGAAGACGTGGATACTGACCTGGAAACCGACAGACTGCTTGGCCATCAAAGACTTGATGATCAAGGATTCTACGACGAAGTTAAATCCTGGGAACGCCGGCCAAGGTCGCTCCTAGCTTCGTCAATTTCCAAATTCTCACCAAAAGTGCAAGCAAACAAAACTAGTAGTTCAAATATTCTAATACAAGGTTTAAATTCTTTGCATCCTACCACACCTGGAGAGAATGCAACAAAGAACAATAGCAAATTGTTAGACGCTCGTGAAACCATTCCTTCGCCGGAACACATTGATAAATCCCTGGAAAATGTGTCCGATTCAAAAAACTGTATGGAAGACAGCCCAGATGGCTCCAGCAAATCGAGAAAGGATAGTGAAAAGAAAGGAAAGAAAAGTAAGAATAAAGAAGGTATCCGAACACATCTTTGGAAAGATGAAATCCTGCATTGTGCCCTTTTTCAGTTCTAATTGAAGGAGTTTTATTTCGTGCGAGATATTTGGGATCCACTCAGCTAGTATGTGAAGGCCAACCTACAAAATCTACTCGAATGATGCAAGCAGAAGAAGCAGTTTCAAGGATAAAGGTAATAAAGGAAGGAATTTTAAATCAAGATTATGTCAATAACCCTCATGAACACATCGCTAAAAGACCGAAATATGGGCTCAATATTAAATTTCGCATTAAAGATATGCGGAAACTCCCCATTATACTGAGTTTGATCGAAAAATTGGATTTGCAGTCACTTTCTACCTAAGAAGTATGCATAATTAGGACCTAACATATTTTTGATCCCGTACCTCATATTTGTTATTGTCAATGCTTCCCTTTTTCTACGAATCTTGAATAAAACAATCCTTCTTTTAAAACAAATTTTCGCGATTTTTGAAAATCGCGTTGAATTTTCTTCGCTATCTGAAATGAACAAACCTCGCAAAAAACTTTTCCCTACAGTAAGTTCTCCATGTATTCTAAACCTTAACACCAACACCACATCATGGTGTTGGTTAAACACCAAATGGTTAAACAATTGTCTGTTAAACAATTGTCTGTCATTGGAGAGAACGTGAAGAGGCGCACATTTTGTATGGTGAATATTTCAGAACAGGGAATAAGTGGAGCTATAAATGTTCACCTGCTGTTAGTGAAATTTACCCATTGCTGTCTATTTTCATTGCAGCCACAGCAACCGTTTCGATTCGACTGCTGAAAACGAGCTCACTGCCTCCAGGACAGAAACTTAGTAGAACCAGTTGATTTCCAGGAAATATTTCGACGCCAACCATCACAACAAAAATATTTCTTTTGATACATTGTTCCTTTGTTCTTTTCATTCACCACCACTACCATGGGTGTAATGTTAACTGACTGTCAATTTTAAAAACGAAGATGGCTGAACATAACGCAAAATAGAAACATTGATATTATTTCTACATTTCATAAATGAAAATGATTACGCCAATGCTTTAATTAATTAATTGATTCACATGAATTATTTTCAAAAAAATTTTCACAAGTTTTAAGTAATTTATGAATGTATTTTTCATCATTCTGCATGGAATACGATAGTATACTATCGGAAAATTAGAAAAATTAGCTGAATCAAAATCTTCGAGCGCTCTTGTATAGTTCTGCACAAGAGTAGGGCCTCTCTATGCCTATCTCAGCACATTCATTCCAACTTGCCCCTAATTCCAACAGCCCCATTTATTTGACTCTTTAAAATGCGAGAAAAAATAAAAATTCTGTCCCAACTTTGAACTTTTGAATAAACTTCCACTGCACAGTTCGAAATAAACGATGCACATTATGACCTTAAACGTCAAGTGACCCTAATAAAGCTAAAGTATATATTTTTTTAGTAAAAAAAGAAAATATTGTCCCGGGATCATGTGTTTAGTCATCAATTACTCGGAATGATGGCTTACATGAATGAATACCTGGTAAACTAAAATAATTATACATTGGGAAAGTATTTTTAATCATCAAAGCAATCATCAATTATGAAATTAATCGCGATGCAAGCTGAGCTTAAAAAAATCTTATTACTTTCCATTTTTAGGTTGAGGTTTTAATTTTGGAACAGACAACGGTTTCGAGACCGATGTGGTCCCTTCTTCAGTGTTATATCTATTGAAATATTAGTATTGCAATACTATTGCGTTCTATAAATTTCAGTTTTTGGTTAACTTTTTATTTTACTTTGAATTTAACTAGAATCTTTACGGAGCGTTATACAATCGATGGACATCTCAAGGAGGTAGGCCTAAAAGTAAACAGTAAAAGCCTGTTCTACGATTCGTGGATGAGGCACTAGTGCATGTTCTAACATAAATTGGCATGAGGTATCTTGCGGGAGTAGCTAATTCGTAGTCAAGAGAGAGAATCGTTGACGCTGTTTGGAAACTTGACTTCCCTGGGAGCGAGGCCAAAGGGAGGCTGTTGTGCAGCACGCCCTGTTTCTCTCGGTTTAATCGTTAATCTACCATTAAATCAATTCCGTTTTATGGTGTCATGTGAAGAAATGAAAAAAATATATAACGAACAAAACAATTACCCCTACTCAGGCCGGAAATTACGCCTCTTTTCTTGTTTTATATTGAGTAAAAACTACATTCACGACCAATTAGGAGGAAGCTCCATTTTTTCTAGAACATTTCTATCCAACTCAATTTAAGATATAGTTAAACTTTTTAATTCAAATTAAACTAATACAAGCACTCACATTACGTTCACATTCTGAGCACCTGCCACATTCTGCCAAGGAGCATTCTGCCACCCTTCAATAAATAGTTTTATTTTTATTTAATTCGCTTACATTTAGTCTTTATCGATGAAGATCAAATTAAAATCGCAGCGTTCGCAAAGTCCATGGGTCTGTTTTCGTTAGTTTTTTGAGAATGAATTGCAATTTATAAGGAGTAAAGGAACTTAAGAAAATATTTTCAAAGGACATACATACAAATGATTGAAGATGAAAATCTTTTGGAAGCCCAAATGAATTTTAGAAGTGTTTTTTACCTTTTGACTAACAAATACTTGAGTAGTTCATTTTGTAGTAAAACACGACAGGATCCAGACACAAACGCAAAGTTGAATATATCTGCAGTGTTGCAAGATTTTTTTTTTTTTTTTGAAAACTGCAATAAGTTTTATTTATTCTCGCTCCAACTGACTGTGAACCTTTCTACCAACACTACCGAGTTAGATTATCACATAGAAATTCTTCGGGATAAAACTTCTATAGCCGACTAACTTAACATATGCTTGAAAGACATCACATAATATTAATATATTTTTTCTTTCCAAATTAACCCATCAAAATGGTGTTGTTTCCGTTAGGCTTTGGTAAGTACCAAACTCTGTCATTCTAAGACCGCATGCATTTCATTGTAGCGTGTTATAACATATTTTGTGGCTGTGGAATCAAACTTCACTTTGACGAATTATATCGTATAATTTATATTTGATAGGCACCCGATGGAGAAGGACAGCCTAGCACTGAAGTTGATTTGTTTATATCAACTGAGAAAATCATGGTCCTTAACACAGATTTGAAAGAAATTATGATGGATCATGCGCTTCGGACGATTTCTTACATAGCGGATATTGGAGATCTTGTGGTACTCATGGCCCGACGGCGCTTCATCCCTCAGGACATTGACGACGCGCCGAAACTTAACCGAACTCCAAAAATGATATGCCACGTATTTGAAAGTGACGAAGCTCAGTTTATAGCTCAATCAATAGGACAAGCTTTCCAAGTAGCCTACATGGAATTCCTTAAAGCCAACGGAATAGAAGATCACAGCTTTGTGAAAGAGATGGACTACCAAGAAGTTTTAAACAGCCAAGAAATATTCGGGGACGAACTCGAAATTTTCGCGAAGAAAGAATTGCAAAAGGAAGTGGTCGTTCCCAAAGCAAAAGGCGAAATATTAGGTGTGGTCATAGTGGAAAGTGGGTGGGGTTCAATGCTTCCTACGGTAGTAATAGCGAATCTTATGTCAAATGGCGCTGCAGCCCGTTGCGGTCAACTCAACATAGGTGATCAATTAATTGCCATCAACGGCATGAGCTTGGTTGGACTTCCTTTGTCAACATGCCAGAACTATATCAAGAACACCAAAACTCAAACTGTTGTTAAATTCACTGTTGTCCCTTGTGCACCAGTAGTGGAAGTGAAAATAAAGCGACCAAACACGAAATACCAACTTGGATTTAGTGTACAAAATGGAGTGGTATGTGACTTTTTACTATTTATCCTCTATTCTCTACTATTCATGTAGTAATAAATGGCTTTTTTGGTAGATATGCAGCTTGCTAAGAGGAGGCATTGCTGAAAGAGGCGGCGTTCGCGTTGGTCACAGAATAATTGAAATCAATAATCAAAGTGTCGTTGCTGTACCTCATGAAAAAATTGTTAATTTATTAGCCACGTCAATCGGCGAGGTAAGTACCTTCATTCTTTATTTGTTTGTCATCTGTAATTATGACACACTGGCGAGCAAACAATTCAAAACGCACACTTTAGCAAACTGGTTAAACTATCTATTGCTATTAAGAAAAAGCAAAAAATTAAAAAGGACAGAGTAAATATTGATACAGATAGAAGCAAAAGACAGAATAAAATCGTTTTTCACTCCAAACAGTGCTGGGTTTGAAAATATTTGCTCTACAAAGACAATAATCTAGACAATGGGATTCATGTTTGGACAGCAAGATAGAAATCTTGCTGTCCCAAAGTATTATTCTACCATTTGGCTGCCCCGAAATACCACTGAATCAGTCTTCACATATTTCTTAGTAGGCAACCTTTTTTTAAAAAGCTAGGAAAAACTACTTAATGCATACTGGAAAATATTTGAAACCAAGCATATTGAAATATTTGGTTCTAAAAGGCTAAATACTCAATCTTACAACTTGTCTTGGTGAACACTGCAAGGTTTATTGGGCCTCAATGTGTGATATGTCGATTAAGATGTCTGTGCAGGCAAAAATATGTTTTTTTTTTCGAGAAAATATTGTTTGAACAACACTCTTCTTTGTTTTTCGACCCAAAATAACAAAAATATGGCGTTTAAAATTTTTTTAACGTATCTTGCATGAATGAAACCAAATACCAACTTGCAAATTGCAACTAAATGACTATTTAATGCCGGAGACACACTATTCTGTCGTGTTGTGTTGTGTTGTCTGGTGGCGCTCTGGCGCAATCGCTTGCAAGCAGTCGCATCAGAACAGAATGCGCCACAACACAACACAACACACAAATATGCTTCTAACCATACGAAATGTATGAAAGCGATATGCGTCTGACGCGCCACAACACAACACGACAGAATAGTGTGTCTCCGGCATTACATTTGACATTGTTTAGCTGTCAAATACACTTGGACGGTTTGGATATGTTTTACATATAGAGATAGACGTTTTAGATAATTAGGAGATGGCATTCGCTCTTATGGCTTATTTAGTGAGACAGCTTAATATATAAATTACTTTAAAACTTATGATAACTTAAATCTAAATCTAATCCTATTTCTAATTATAATTAAATCTAATGCTATGCCTATTCTTATAAATAATCTAGGTTAAAGTATTGTTACGCCTATTTTAGTTTTAACATGTTGCATTGTATTAGTATTTCGTCCCCTGCGTACATGACAAACGATTTTTTTTGAACTTGAATATTTTATATTATCTACATTAGTGGTTTCAGCCCCGGTATGTAGCCCCGGTATGTTGGGATGAAACGTAAAACTGTGGTTTATTAGGGGCGTTTGGATTGAAGGAACCTGGGTGGTATTTGTCGAGGACATTGAGTGAACTAAGGTAATACGAATAATTTACAGTAGGGGATTCTAAGAGTGCGCGGATACTCCGGAGTGTGTGATCTCTCCACTTTTCTATGCGGGTCTTACTCGTTGTGAGCATATAGTGGAGTATAGGTACAACCCCTGTCTCTTTATACAGCACTCTGTTCTTGAAGTATTTCTTGTTGGGTCGTCGATACTTCGAGAGACATTTCCTTAGGATTTTTCTCTCAAAGACTTGGAGTTCTTCGGCTGCCGTTGGTGACATTGCTAGCCAGGCTGGGAATGTGTAGGTGATGATTGGTCTAACCAGTGTTTTGTACATCAGTACTTTCACGTGCAAGCCTACTGCTTTCGAGGAGAGGAGAGAGGAGATGAGAGCAGCCGCTGCTTTGCCTTTGTTTAGCGTTTTACTTGCCTGATTGTTTGATTTCAGCCTTTTATTGAAATGCACTCCTAGATAGAGAGGAATTAGTTCGCCTTCTATCTGAATTTGAAGATGTCTACTTTGGGACGCTGCTAACCTGTGTCCTTTATCACCAGCATTTCGGAAGCAGATTAACTCCGATTTGTTTGCATTGATTTCTAGTCCCCACTTTTTTAAATATAAAACTGGTGTTGTTCACAGCGCACTGCAGCTGGGTTTGAGCTAGAGTTGCGAGGGTATTGGTGGTGGTGAGTAGGATGTCGTCAGCGTACATGATTAAATCTAAGTCAGAGCTGTTTGGTCTAGGGATATCATTGAGGAAGAAATTGAATAGGGAGGGACCAAGGATAGAACCCTGCGGAACCCAGAGTGAATTGGGATGGGATTTGAAGTGATATTGCCTACTTTTATTTACGAGTTTCTGTTTGATAGGAAACTATAAAGGATTCGAAGGACCGGGACTGGACATGACAACATTTTCAGTTTGAACTTGAGCCCGTTGACCCACACCGAGTCAAATGCTTTTTTAAGATCAAGAGCGCATGCCACTGTGCACTCTTTCCGCTGTGTATTAATGCTAACTTTGTTGTGTAGCAGCATTATTGCTTGCTCTGTGGACCGTCCGCGCTCGAATCCAAACTGAAAATTTGGAGTCAGGGGAAAGTGAAAGTTATTAAAACTTCGAAGAATTATCTTTTCTAAGATTTTGCCAAGATTTGGTAATAAAGAAATTAGCCGGAAGTTGGCAATTCTGCCTTCGCAGTTAGGCTTTAGTATAGGAATCAGTCTGCTATCTTTCCATGGTTGGGGGAAGTAACTATTGTTGATGCAGTTGTTATATGTTATAGTCAGGAAAGAGGAGACAATTTTCCTACGCTTTTTGAGGACTATTTTTGGGATTCCGTCGGACCCATGGGATAGCTTGTTATTTTAGTACGGAAGATTTCTTTAACTTCCTTTTTCGAAGTAAAAAAGTCGCCAAAAATTGGATGTTGTGGAGAAGTAGCTTTATTTGAACTGGAGAATATGGTAAGGTAAGAACATTCATACCCTTCAGATGTAAGCTGAACTTCGGTATTGGTTTTATTGTTTACAGCTACGTAAGGAGACTCACGCTTCCGGTATAGATGCCTGAAGTATCCCTCCCAAGCGCCGATTTTGTCTGAAGGTGCATTGAAAACCTCATTCCTTTGCCGTATGGGATCTTTATCAGGGTTGTATTTGGAACTCGTGCGACCCGTGATTTGTTCAATGGTTTTAAATACGTCTGATGAAGGTCTCAGAGATCTTAATCGGTGCTTATAATAATTACTTACATCTTCCTTGATGTATTTGTGTATTTGTTGCGACATTGAGGAGATCTAGGTTTTTCATTCAAAATACTCTTCGTTTGTTCTATTGTACCTTCTATGAAAAATTCGTTTCAATCGTTGGAGCATATGCTTTCGAATTTTTACGATGGGTAGTTTGCTGACTCAGACACCGATATAGCGAGCTGCGGGGTTTCTGGAAGGGGGCATGTAAATCTAAACCCTCAATTAATGCGGCTGCTAGTTAGCTGATACATGCCTGTCTATTTCAGCGCTTGAGAGGATCTCATTTTCCGGTGGTAAGTTTGGAAGTAGGCCATAGAGATCGTTACGGAAGTGTGACCAATCTATTGATTTGAATGGTCTGTAGTGAGGAGGAAAAGTAGGAACTGGAATATGGGTTCTGAGAGTTATGTTCAAGTGCAGCCCGTGGTGGTCAGACAGAGAAGCAAATGTGGAATATGTATATGAGTTTATGGGATCAGAGAGTAGATCGGGTGAAATAATAAAATTGTCCAAGAATGAGCGATCTCTCGGGAAGGTTGGGACACCTGCGTTTACAACAGTGGCTGCGAGGAATGAATCCATGTGAAGCCATTCGAAAAGGGCTTTTGCGTTTGTGTTATTGCTGAAATCACCCCAATGTTCATGTCTGGCATTCATGTCACCTCCAATCAGGAATGAGTCGTGAGATGCCGCTGCTGTAAGTATCTTATCGAGGGTAGTGGGGATTAGGGAACCTTTGTTACACGGGAAATATATGGAGCCAATCAAGATTTTCGCTTGAGTTCCGTTGGGTCGTTTAGTGCGGAGTGTCGCTAAGGTACACGAGGAGCTGCCTTTTTCTAAGGAGATTTGGTAGACATCTAAATCATCTCTACAAATTATGGCTGTGCCCCTGCCAGCATCGTTAAGAAGGACGTTAAGAAGGTCCGCTAGGGATATTCTCTTGTCATGGGAGATTAAGGAATTAATATTAAGGGAGAGAATGATCAGCCTACTTCTCACCATAAAGATTAAAGTAGAAGTTTAAGAGAGCCATTGGCTTATCTTGATCAGGCGTGGACTCAAAGGTTGGACGAAAGGAACGGATTTTCGAGAAGAGTTCACTGGGAGATATCCCGAGCCAGTTGATGGTTATTTTTTGTATGTAATCTATGGGATTAACTGTCGGTGATGTCTGTAGAGATGTAGGGATTGCTTGTCTCACTGCTTCAGAATATGTAGCCGTGGAAGTGATGGAGGGAATATGTTCTGGGGTATTGGAGAATGGGACGCTACGCTGATGAAAAGGATTCGGTACGTACTCAGGATTAAAATTTTGTTCTTTTTGTTTTAATCTCCCTGGCTCTTTCCACCAGTCGCCTTCGTTCCAGATACCCAAAAAAGTTTGCGGGGTGACCGTGTGTTTTGCACATGGTACAAAATGGAGCTATTTCAGGTTTCTCCATTGTTTTTCGTGGACATTCCTGTGATATATGCTCGTCACCGCACGCTACACAACGCGGGTTGAAGCCGTAGTTGGAGGACACGTGTCCAAATTGCTGGCAACGGTAGCACTGTACCAGTTCGCTTCTTTTAGGGCGTTCCCGGGTAGCCCGTTGGTGCAACACATAGCGCAATTTAATTGGCGCGTTTTTGTCGCCTTCCGAGGAAACCGTGATTCGGAACAGGTCAATCTCAAGTTTATTTGCTCCCGACCACGATATTGTAAGCGGCGATACAGCTTCGATTTTCAGTTCTGGAAGCTGGTTTTGGATATCTTCACGTATAGAATCTGATCCAAAGTCAGAACTTACACCACCACGCACTTTTTTTTTCTTTTGGCGTAAAGAGTACCCTACAGCTGAGGTAGATTTAATTAGATTTAGGACATACTCGTGTGCTTCCAATTTGTCCACCGATATTTTAAAACGAGCGTTTGACAGTCTCGTTATTCGGTAACTTAATCGATTACCGTCTGCTGGGGTGAACCTGTCTGAAATATCTTTAAGTACAGTCGCCTTGACGTGCTCTACAAAGATTGGGGGGTACCACACTTTTTTTGTAGGTGCGTTAACGTTAGTATTAACTCCGCTTGATCTATTGTTTGCCAAGGCGCTAAAAGGATTAACGTTAGGAGCAGAGTGATCATGGGAGGATACCGGGGCTTTCTGCTTAAAAACTAATTTCCCCTTCGCTAACACAAAATCATTAATCTTACTATTTATAAGATGAACGTCCTTTGTAAAGCACGATAAATTGTCTGGCACGCCTTCCGCCTGCATCATAGTGGATGGGAGTTCCTCGCGGGCCGCTTTCGTCCTTGGTTGTTCGGTCATTGTATCGGTCGGCCTACACAATGTTGTCCATTTTTCCGTAACGTTTGAAATCTCAGACGCTGTGTGGGGGATTATCCCACAGTGCAAGTTTGATTGTAAATCTTCCTGCAGGTTCTGGAATCAAATGGCAAGTACTATTTTCGTTGTGAATATTTTCGAAGGGTGATTTAGCCGAAATAATTCTAAATTTAACTTTTTTTTTTGCTAAGAAAATCAAAATGTCAACCTTGACGTCTCGACCAAAAGTCTGTGAATGGTGAGTTGATTTGAAATGGTGATTTGTCAAGAAGATCGCCCATATTGTGTATAATGCAGGTTGTGAGAAGCTTTTACCGGACTCACATGAAACTACATTATAAAGTGTGACAGTGACTTCGTTTCATGCTGTGGTTGCATTTAATTCAGGAAACAATATCATTGCGTGTTCATGCAAAATACAGCGCACAACCCTGTTTTTGCACCTGTGAAATCCTGATGTATTTTTTTCCGTTCTCGTGGTTTTTCTATAAAAACATCAAACCATCTCCAAATTTCATTTTTGCAAACATTGTTTTCAACAGGTTCTTTGGAAGAACTTTTCATAATATAAATATTTGAATCATCAGCATTAATCTCGGTAGAACACACGGCATTCACTATTCAAAATTTGATTTGGAAAACACGCCTTTATCACCAATAAAATCTACAAAGTGTTCACTTCCCGACTAAACAATTCTAAACATTTCTGAAATAGTTCAGTATTCACATCTTTGGAAGCAAATCGACTGTAACGGGAACAATCTCACGCAAATGGCCTGTGTTGCCACATGGCTGTATGCTAAGTACTTATTCTTTTAAAATATTTTACATTGAAATTTTCCTTACAGTTTTTCTTTTGCTATGAAATTCACAAAATGCGTATAATGGTTTTTGATACCAGTTTTTATTTTTATACCACGTCTCATGGTTTTTTATTATCATAAATGATGTGAGGGCGCTTAAGACCCCATCAATAATTTTGTTTGTTTTTAGTGTAGACCTCCCAAGTTTCTGGGAAATGTTTAGCTACGTACAGGTTAATAATTTAATAACAAGATATCAATTTTGAAAATTTTGATGTCAGGGCGTTTTTAGATTAAGCCATCGGTATCATTCATTCAATTGTTCCTTGAATAATTTTCAACGCATTGTTCGTTCAATAATTTGCAAATGTCTTTAATTCATTACTATATATGAAAGCTATAAGAATATCATAGCAAGCGTAGATTTGTACGAAAAAACTATAATATTTTAAATTAAAAATTTCTGAACAATTCAATTCAATTAAACCGTCATAAACCAAGATGTTAGATCCATTATTACCTTCTGGTGATATCTTCATTTTTATCTTCTTTAAAACCATTTACCTACCATTAAAAGCATTGCACTAAACGTAGATTCACTGGAGCTGAGCTATTTGGTCGTTAAAAGAAGAATATATGTGAAAATCATTTCTGGCGAGATTCTATGAAGGATTCAAATGCCTTTGAATCGAGAACACTGCATAGATGTCTTTTTTGCGATTCAGTATTTTTTATTAGGCTGTTATTTAATTTAGTTTTCAATTTTAACATTTTTAACGAGGAACATGTTAAGCAGGTCTTTTTCATGTATCTTGAAAAGTACTGCGTATATTAGCTTCGTTCTATTGACCAGCAATAAAAAGGAAAACATCCATTACCAAAAGAAGAAAAATAAACTTATGTAAAATAAAAATGG
Source organism: Stratiomys singularior (assembly GCA_954870665.1). Classification (NCBI taxonomy): domain Eukaryota; kingdom Metazoa; phylum Arthropoda; class Insecta; order Diptera; family Stratiomyidae; genus Stratiomys; species Stratiomys singularior. Next base: position 67,509,687 of record OX940877.1, read on the forward strand.
ATATAATCTTAACGAAGTAGTAATCTTATACAAAACATCGAACGCACTGAAGGCGCATCAAATTTAAATTCAATTTTTTTATTACGAAATTTTTGTTTTTACATTATTTACAATCATTATTTACAAAGTGTTCTTATCCTTTGGCTAATGGTTGTGCCCAGAACTCTATCCTAACACATATTATATGTAATAGACCTTACTTTTGCAAGTTAAAAATTATTATTAGTTGTATTATTAGTGATTTATAATTTACAGTAATACAATATTTTCCTTATATCTATTATTAAAATTATTAAAATTAATTACTTATCCCAACAGTTGGCTGCCTCCATCGCTTGACCGTCTGCCGAGTTGCTAATTATGGCGGTCTCGTGCTCCGCCTCCTTAAGCGTTAACCCTCATCCCTGACTTGCTGTAGTATGCCGTTAACGAGTCTAGGTACCTTTGGAGTCTCGTTCGCGCAAAGCGGAGATTCTGCTCAAATGACGACGACAATAAGTCGACAGCGAAGAGATTCGCATCGATTACAGTTTACATTCAACTCTGATACCGGGAATATCAGACGTTAATATATGAAAAAGAAAGGGGCCTAGAATAGACTCCTGTGAAAACCTCTAATCAATACCAAAAAGTTTGAAACTAGCTCCACCAGACAACTCCAAGGCAGTACGTCCTACCATGAAACTGCCTACTGTTTTTGTAACACTCATCGGGAATCCCACTTGAATAAGTTTGTAGATAAGTCCGTCGATCCAAACCGAATCAAAAGCTTTTTTTACATTAATGAGGCACGCTACCATGGTCTTTCTGTTCTGCCAATTTATTTGTATGCTAGCTTTGAAAACAGCCAAATTGTCAAATTGTCCAACTTTCGAAGCTAAATTTTCTTTCCGGGACACTTCCAGCTTCTTCAGAGAACTGTGTGATGCCTTGGAGGATTACTCTTTCTAGCAACTTCCCTACGTTGGACAGAAGAGATATCGGACGAGTATTGACTACGTCAGTACAGTTGGACTCTTTCGGAATGACAAATATTTTGGCGCATTTCCATTGCTAAGGAAAGTAGCAAATGTTTATGCAATTGTTTAGAAAGATTGCGAGAAGAAAAAAATAAGTATGGAAAAGTTTTTTTGTAAACAACTTGGAAATTGCGTCAGCCCATCCGGTTTTTTGGACTTTTGCTCAGGGCTCTCAGGGCTTACTAACAGCGTACTGCCAATAGGAGTGTCCGAAGGATTCGAATCGGAAAATCTAGTCAAGCACAAGTTCTTATGTTCCTGTCAAAAGTTGATATTGATCTTTTAACCAACGAATTAAAGGCAGAGTCCTCACTTACCATTCCCCGAGATCATTCTATTATGGGAGAGTATAAGAAGGTGAACCCACAGGTACTCCCAGTTAACTACATTCAAGTTGCGGTGGTACATCTCTGAGAGTAGTTTAGTTTATGTAGTAGTCTGCGATGAAGCTCCAAAATGTCTTGTGGTAAATCTCTATAAAGATAGTTCCTGGAGGAGTTTTTTATGGAGATCTTTGAGATGACCGTATCAAGGGTTGAATTTAACTCCCTTCGATTTCGGTGGTTGTGAGATTTTTCCATCTGTTGATTGAAACACCGTCTTTTCCACTCAAGTCAGCACTAACTGCTTCCCAGTCGAAATACTTGTATGGGATAAAGAACTGTCTGATACCTCCATCTTCACACCTTTTTTCACTCTTAACGTCAGCTCTACCAAAAGATCAGACTCGCCGTCGATGACTCCACATTCAAAGTTCCTCCAGCTGCAGGAGATATTTACCAGGTTGGCAAACACAATGAAAAAAACGATGGTTGACGAGCTTTCTCGGAAGAAGAAAGCTCGTCCTCATGAAGGACGCAAGACGTCCCCATGAAGGACGTCTTGCGTTGAAATCACCCGCTATCGTAAAGAAATCTAACTTATCACACAAAGCGAGGACTGTTTCTAAGTCTTCAGTCTTCAAGTCTTCTCCCAGAAATGAGCTTAACCCATTTATTAACCCCTTTCAGTGTCGACTACTAGACACCTCCGTTGGTGCGATTTCGAACCACCGGGCATAAATGGGTTAAGGGACAACACCACTGTGACCCCCTGGTTTTTTGCCGTTTTTCAAGAATTTTTTTTTGTGGGAGAAAAAGACATCCCAATTTTTTTTTTGTTTTGTTTCTTGTTTATTAAAGATACATAAAAAATTTTTTTTTAATTTTTCACGCCCCATGGTGGCGCTGGGGAAGCTCCCGCGTCAAGTGCTGTTGCCTCTGCAGTGATCCGCGGCACGCAGCAGAACTGTCTTCAAAGTCGATCTGAAAAAAATACCGAGTGTTTTCGTTAATAATATTATATTTTGAAGAGAAGTACATAGGGATTTGAAAAAATATTGATTTTTAAAAAAATGGTACGCTTTTGAAATTTAAGGTCGATTTTCGAGCCAAATTTCTCGTCGAAGAAAGGCTATAACTTTTTTTTTATTGAGATTTCAAAAAAATCCTATGTACTTCTTTAGATAATCTAGTTTTATTGATGCAGTCCAAATTTGAAGTCGATCGAATAAAAATTGCTCGAGTTATGCTGCGTGCCGCACTCAAAAAAGTGGTTTTGAGAAAAACGCGTTCAAAGTTTGAAGTTTGTTAATTTATGTGATAAATGGGAAAAATTTTTTTTAACCTTCTATCAGCGATTCCGGCACCATATAGCTGGCCTTCAAGAAGCAAATCAAGGTCCCCAGCATCTTTTCTCGAACTTGTAGAGGCTCTTCTTGCCTCTTTTGCAGCATCCGTGAGCGAACGCGCCTGCTCGATACGCGCTGCGTCGGTTTCAACGCAAAAATTGAAACAATTTGGGCCGATGGTTACTCTCAACGTCTCCATAACTTTCACTTTTTTTTTAACTTTGCACTTTTTTACAATGGCCGCAATCGACCTCCATTTTGAATCCGAGTCCGCGCAAACTTTTTTCAGTTAATTTTATTTCGCGATCACACACTTTGCACTTCACTAACGTCGATATAATGTTCAATGCATGGAAGAGGTGTACTATACGATAACCAAAATCTTTAGTAACACCGACCATCAAATCGTCCGACGATTTTAACTTTTTCGCCGACGTGCTCACATTCTCTGCAGAACTATTTTCAGAGCTATAACGGTTCAGAGGTTTTCGATTCAAAATTTTCGATCAACTCTTCGTCGGATAGCTCCGTTTCGTACCATTTTTCCCCGTCTACACTTTCTCGTTGTTCATGTCGATAAGCAAAGAATAATTCTGAGCGTTTCATACTTATAAACGAAACGATTCGGAGCGTTTAGATGCGAATAGCGTGGTTTCTATTTGTAAACTGACGCTATAACGCTATCCCTATACCTGCCTTGAAAATTTTTCAACTATTGCTACCTATATCTTTTTTTGAAACTATATTTATAACAATAGTCGGCTTTTGTGAAGGGAGACAAAAGAATACCTGTGAATGACTCACAGGACTATAGGGAAAGGCCCGGTATACCTGCCGACCGGTTGAGACGCGCACCTGGCTGAGGCGGCGCGGGACCCCGAGTGTCACGGAGCGCTGCACCGCTCCACAAAATATTTAATATCTCCGAAAATAATTATTTTTTCGACCTGGGACCAACGGCATTCTATTCTTAAATGTATATTAGATTTTTCTAGATGGTTTTCAAAAAATCGATTTTTTGAAGCCGTCACAGTGGTGTTGTCCCTTAATATAATATACTGAAGGTGCATTGAAAATTGACCATGTTATATGTGTGTCCTTGGCTCCTCGTGAATGTGACTTTTATCGGTAGATTAGTCATCCTGTCGTCACCAAGAAAGTTCCCCAGCTATGTGGTCACTAAAGGTTCTATTTCTGCGAGGCTAGTTCGCGTCGGCCTAAAGAGACGCATGACGCATGATGTTACGTAGTTTACTCGTTTGGTCCCTTTACCCGTTGAGTCTCGAGAATGTTCATTTAACAGGAGTTGTGGAATGTTGTTAGTTTTCTACGATCTGTTAACACTGTAAAAATTATATCCATGCTATCACTTTTCAGAGCTCTTCTGAATAAGATCATTGCAGAGCTCTACTCTGAATAACCTTTCCGTGTTGTTTCAAATCTCTGCAATTCTCTAGTTCTGTGTTGCCAAAATGTACTTTGTTTGGTATGATAGTAATGGTTGCATTAGTGAAAGTAACCATCAGTACACTTGTAATGTTCTTCTCTTGTTGGTGAATATGTTTTCGACTTGATAATGGGGGATCCTTTCGGGCTCTTCTCCCGTCTTTTCGTTGAAAATTTGATCTATCTTGGCCCGATAGTCATGATTGCTCAAAAATACTGTAGCCACATTATTCCTTCAATGGGTCCGTTGTGATTAAAGCAACCTGATAAAGCAAAAACAGCAACTTGAGTTGATTTTAAATCAAATCTTATTTTCTCATATTGAGATTTTCTCATATTTTCTGCCTTGCAAAATTTCTCTTCATGGCCGTCTGCAGTTTTATAAGCCGATCTTCTTGCATCTTACCTGTTAAGGCCCCTTTTGGTTGTCAGATCCGTCACTTTTCCTCCGTTCCCTTTTCCACGTCCCTGTTTCTTTGTTACTGCCATCCATTCTCATCCGCTTGGGGTTTCTCACAATTAATCTTTGCATGGAACGGATTTATTTATTATTTATTAGTTTCCTGAGTTTTTCTTGTTTGTTTGCCGCCTTTTATCTGGCGCCTAGGAACTCTGATTCCCAAAAAGGTACCATAAAATTTACGAATAAAATTTGGATTCCGCCAAAATTACAATTTAAATATCAAATTGTAACAAAATTTCACGCACGACGCTTATAATCGTCATGACACAAAATTTAGTAACATCTCCATGGCGGATATAGTAGTCGTCAAACACACTTAACTGGTTAACTGTAAACATAATTACTGCACGACTGCTATGCTTTACAGGACGTTTTCTTTTTGAAGTGTGGTTGCAGGCTTCCTCTATACTAACTTGCGTCCTTTCATGCCAAAAATGCAAAATTTGCTTTAATCAGATAATTCTACATTCTGTATCGCTATTGAATGTCTTTTCTGAAAAGTGGCGTTATCCTAAAAATTGTCAAATCGAAATAGATAAACTTAAATGTGTGCCAAATCTGGAAAATATTTATTTGTTTTTGATTATTTAAAATTTAGAACCTAATTGACACCAGCCGAACATAGACTTTGTATAGCATGTGTACATCAAACGAGACCTATTGATGTTCGGCAATTGAATGAACCTGTTCTGGTATGTGCAAGAATAGGTTTAGCCCTTATAGGGTAATCATGATATGAATCATTATATTACAAACAACTTTGACAGAATATTATTTATTAATATAAAACCCAAGCCTTATATTTGTTCTCTCTGAACAGTAACTTTGACTTTGACATAAAGAAGTCGAATCACCCATCAAAGTATTGCATCATAAAATTTCATCACTGATGGGCATGTGGGAGCAACGTTGCAGAGGCGGTAAAATCAGTGAAAGAGCTTTTTCGTGCGTCTTGCATGTTGATGATTTTACATCTATACGCCATGCAGTCGCATGTCGATGAGTCTGTTCTGTTGGAGTAAATACTATTGAAGGTTTCAATTTAGCATGCTGGGATAATGCTGTGTCAAATTTTTTACTTGCAGGATGAATAAAAGAAACAAACGATAAAAGTTTTATCAAGTATTTTTAAGGTTATTATTAAATAAGTTTGTTGAATGATATGAAACATAACTGGCATTGGTGTTCGAATATATTCAAATGAGTGTTTTATTGATAATCCAAGTAAATAATATTTATATATAAGCATGTTTATGTAGTTCCGGGCCTTAAGTTCTTCGGAAGCTCTTGCCAATTGCATATCTGTGTGTAATGAGTTTGAGTTTGAACTCCAGAGGAAGACGTTGATAACCCCCTTCCAGGGCACCAAGTACTTCGAAAGCCTATGCTGATGTCATACTCGTGTTCAGTATCCCCCAGTAAAGAAATCGGACTAGTTTTGATCATATTACCGAATATCATTGAATACTTTACAATTCACTTTAAAATGCGTTTCTCTTACGCACCAATGCTCTTCCTTATCATGAAATTTACTTACAAGGTTTATAGAGATTGTCACAAATTGAATGAAAAAAACCGCATTATAAAAATTTCCGATTATACATTATCCGATATTTTTTCCGATTATACATAGCTTTTGCTTTTCAAACAATTAAATTTCTCTTCTTATTGTACGATTGACATATCTTTTGACTCATCTAACAGAAAGATGGAAACAGAATTCAGCTCTCTATATTTTTTCAAAAGTAAAGGATATTTTTTGGGAAATTTGAGATAATTACATTTTCTGGAATTTTTCTAGAATTTCATCGTCTGATTGTGTTAATATCAGCAAAATCCGATTAAATTAATCACCAAAAAACTCGGTAGATCTTTTATTGATTTGATTGGTTCTTATCAAGATGGCGAAATCTTTTGCGGAAAATATTTCGAAATATTTCCATATCCGGTCGTTGAGAGAAATTCGACCAGCTTCAACGAATTTAGCAAATGAATATCTCCATTGAAATCGTTCGTCTCGTGTACTCAAATTCGGAGGATATATTATCTTCTTATCGGAGACCCGTCTATATATATTATATGTAATTGGGACGCCGGCAGCATCAAGTACAAAGCGATTCATGTCTAAAAACATTAACGCTTCTGGAGGATCTAGGCTAGCAGTGCGGCAGTGACATTATACCCCTCTGTAGGTTGGAACGGTTTTGAAATCCAGGGATTTTTACTCACAGTTACAGATCTTGCGATATGATTCCGAAGAAGTCTTAGTTTTAAGATATTGACTCTCGTCACTTTAGCTTTAATCTTTTCATAGTACCAGCTCTCTGATTGCACCAAATCTGAGATACATATGTCAAAATTGGTCTAACCAGGGTCTTGTAACAGATAACTTTGACCTTTTGAAGAATGTGTCTGGAATGAAAGAGTCGACGATCAACGAAGAGTCGAAATCCTACCAATTCCGTTTCAGGTCTTGGCTGGCCCCTTGCAGCTTTGTCCGAAACAAAATTATTTCGTACTTTTGCGCATTAAATTTCGTCCGGCAACTATCGGTACAAAGCTGCACATCATTAAACACTTTTTTAAGGTTGCTCTGGACTATTGTAGCTTTTCGGTCTGTTGTATAGATGATCAGATCATCAGCAATACCAATGCGTTGGTAAGATATGAAAATCAAAGTCATTCAATAAACAATTGAAAGAATATTGAAAAGAGCAGAGGCGCAGTAACTGTTCCCTGTTGTAGACGATTTAAGACCTGAAAGTCGCGCATTCCAAGAAAAGGTCTTACCCTATCCGTAATCTGGGGACGCATTCGGTTCCCCGGTCTATGGGCAATGTCGACAAAGTCAGAAACCAAATTACAATGGACAAAAAGATCAAAATGCATACTAAATTTACGCGCATTCTTTCTAAAGAAGTTGGTTGGATATGTTGAAATTTTAACTTTGTGCACCTTTTAGTCGTTTTCTTTTGCTTAAGCTCCCATAATTTTTTTATCACATCCCAACATACACGACCATCTGCTGTACAAACGATGCTAGTTGATAGCTATATAGCTATCAACTAGCATCTGATAGCTGATAGCTAGTTGATGCTATAAAATAGTTTTTCAGTTGAGACTCCTAACTTTGAAGAACATTTTCTGTTGTTAGAGCCCTGGTCACAGGTTTTAACCTTGACTTTAAGATTCCAACTTGAAAGAGTCTTAAACCATTTTTGGAGACAAAGTAATTAATTACACACTTCCAGATACTGATAAGTCCTCTTATCATACAGACACACAATTGTTTCCCAATAGTGTTTTTCCTACAATAGCCGATGTCTTCCAATCCATCTATTACTTTATCTGAAACGCAATGAAATCTGAATCTAAATGAAATCGCAATGAGAAAGGAATTACAACATATTTTTCATATATTTTTTCATTTATTTTCACAACGATAATTGTAATGAGCAAGCATGTTATGTTGCGATGCATTCGTTCAAATTATCGCCAAATATACATCCTGAGCTTTTAACCGAAAGCTCTCTCATCGCAAGGCGCTAAAGAATAAAGGCTGAAATACAATACTGCGTGATGGCGATGCGTGAGCGCGATGCAATTTTCGCTCGTCGTCACGCAACGCATTCAATTTACAATGCACGCGATGCCAGGAACAATAATGTTCATATGACAAATGTCAAATTGGTGACGTTTCAAATGAAATTGTTTTTGATTTTTTTAAAGTTTTGAATTCGGATTTTTCCTTCGTCTAGGAAATAATACCCCCTACAAGGATTCACGAATTTTCATTCAAAATTCATTCAGAATAACCAAAGTACTTAAAACTAATTAACGGGTTTGAAATTCAAATTTCATTTAAGCGCCATATTGCATTTGATAAACGTCACGCACGAATATTTCCCGACTCGCATTGACGCATTGCAATCATTGTACGATGTCGCATACAAATGCATATTACGAAAAGTGCTTGACATTTGCTGCGAAACTCTCGTCGCGCTCACGTATCGCAGTCTCACACTATTGTATTTCGGCCTTAAAGCTCTGGTTTCTAGCGCCGTATGAAATTTTGGGAACAAAAATTTTGTTCGGAATTCAACTTATGCTGTATATTCTTTGATTTAACGTAGTAAGGAGCATGCTCCTTGCTATTTTTCACAACGAAAAGAGATTATTATGCCTCCAACTTTGGGGAGACATTAACTTTTGATATGATTTTGGAAAAATTCTGGTGACGATTATTACCTGCGAAAAAACATCTTTGATAAAGCAATCTTTGCAAAAAAGGTGAAAAAAACATGGTATGTGTGCCTGTCCAAAGCGCTATTTTAAACCCATTTTCGATGTTCTATAGTATTGTTTTTTTTATGGTTTATGGTCTGGTAGTGTTATTATAACTTATCAATCTTATCAAAGATTGATATAGATACTTATTGATACTTATCATAGATTTACAATGATAGAAAAAGCTTTTCCTTTACTCTATTGTGTACAAAATTAAGGAGAATGTTAATGTTCCGATCTCCGCGCCTTTATCCTTGATCTTTATCTTTTATGTCGTTTCTCCAAAAAATGTTTGCTTACAAATACCATAAAATCTGGTATGCGAGTTGAATACCCTTAGATTGGAAGCTTGTCCGAGCGCTGTTAGATAAGTTTTGTGTGTTTTCAACAAAAGTGAGCTTTAAAGTGTTTTTGTTTTGGCGTTTCTGGAATACTTATTGGGGTCAGGATTTTGCAATTATTTATTACATCAATATTTATTGGTCATCGCAGTATGAAATGTTTGCCAATCAATTGTGGTTTTGGATGGTAGAGGGTCATAGAAAACTGATTTCCGAAAAAGATGTATTGAATCTTCCCCTATTGAATCTTCTATTGAATATTATAGATAAAATTTCACGAAATTTCAATATCCATTGCAAAACCATTTCTATGAAGCAATGTGCTGGCTCATTGGATTCTTGCAGGTTGCGTTCTAATCTGCAAAAGGCATGTTTGAATTGATTTTACTTGATTGCGTTTCACTGCTTCCCATTGCCCATAAAGCTTTTCGCACTTTAGAGTCCAAGGTACTGAGGTCATGTAGAAAGATTGCAAGGTTAGAAGGTTAGAAGATTGCATACACATTCATCGATGAGTTGAGAGAAACCCCTTTCCGCCCTGAGTACCTCGAATTATTTAGGTCAAATTTCATGATAAATCGCTTTTGTATCTTGTATCTTTTGTATCTTTTGGTTTCTTGATAGAATGTGATGTACTGAGACAGTTGGGAACAAATATTAGTCTCATCAAGAGACATCCATGTGAAAATGGATATATGAATCGCATCTAAATCTACTCCGCCTTTTTACTCGATTCCCGGATATTCCATTCTGACTACAAATGGGCTATTCGATTTGATAAGAACTTTAAGTGTAGGAGGCATACTCAACTGATAATTAATATCGCGAAATTCGGGCCTTTAAGGCCTTTTAGTGCTTTTAGTGTTAAAAGGACCTCTAGTAATTTTTACTTTACAGCAAAGGATGTAAGGGCCCGAATTGGACTGTATGTATAGATACGAGCCAAAAGATTTCTTCAATTGACAACTACAATTGAAGATTGAGTTTTACACAATATAGACAATTTGACGATCTGTCGAAATATCTCGGTTAAGATTGCAGTTGTTCTTTCGTAACTAAAAGATATGGTAGCAGTTAACTGTCGTCGAAGCGTTTTCTCCCTGATGCCAGTAGGCTTTTTTATGGATAAAATATCAATTGAATTGAATAATTGAGTGTGAATAGTGCTATTTTATGATCAGAAATTCTGACCAGCAAAGAAAATTGTAAGGATATATTATGATCAAAATTCACTTCGAATTCGAATATGTATGCAAATGGTTTTCAAGAATATGAACTTGTTCTATTGTTGCCGGGTTCTATATATCGAGTAAAAACCGTTTATATCGAATAAAAACTTTAAAGGCAAACAGATAATTTTTTAATTGATTTCTTTTACTTTCAGATCTTGATGAAAACAATGCCAACGTCAATGTTTCGTCTTCTAACTGGGCAGGAGAATCCAATTTATATTTAAAAATTTTCAATCATCGTAAAAGTAAAAACAACCCGTTAGAACTTAAGTATACGACCTAAGACACACACATTGCCGCATGAAGAGTCACATAACTTCACTCAGGCGAATCAAGGAAAATATTTAAATTTGCCATGAAGAAATAAAAATAAAAACTGCAGGCAGGATATGGTATTTGTAAATGCAAGCCTACTAAACCTATATTGCTTAAAAATTGAAGATGAAAGTAATAATTTTTCTAAGCCGCGCATAATAATCCATAATTCAAAATTGATGCCGCAACAAAGCAGTTTTTTGGGGTCATATAAGAGCAACTCAATCTTTGTAGAACTTGGATTCCATCACCATATTTATTTAGTACAATATTTATTTAAGTATCTCAATTACACCACCGTAGACACCTCGTGCAATTATTCTTTCGAAATTCCAATCCAACTTCCATATGGTCAAACGCAATTCATCCTCAAAGGACTCAAAGGATTATTCAATTCATAATCCTTTGCTAATGATTTTACTTGGGCTTTTTTTCGAAATGCCTATTCCACGTATTTAGGGTCAAATGCTCACACTTAAGAGCTCACAGTCCTGAAAATGATCCTTGAAATTGTCTCGACCACTATTCAATTCAGAAAGGAAATTCATTCCAATGTTGATCCTCCAGTGGCTCCAGCTATGAAATCAGGGGAAACAATATCAATACAAGCAACTGAACTCATACAGTAGAGCAAAATCGAACAGTCATTGAACAGACCATGTGATAGAAAAGAACAAACACATTTTTCTTCATTCTTCTCATCAAGTTATTTTTAGTTTGTATACTCAGAGGAAACTGATGTGCTGGGGGGTTCAAAATTGCAATTAAATAATTAAAGACGTTCTCAAATAGATATAATAATATTTGTTTTCACTGTTTGATATAATTGAAACAGAATACGTCTAAACTGTAATTGTTAATACAAATATTTAAAGCTGTAAATGGATAAGTGACTTGCGCCAAGTGATAATGTCAATCTGAATGCATGCCGCCATTAAACAATCACAATAAATTCAATTAATTTTTAGTTTCAATCGCTAGTGTAAGAAAGTATAAAAATATAAAATCAAGCGTAAGAATTAGTGGCGCGAATATCTCACTCTACTGCTGTGAACTTTAGAGTAATTTCGATATGGATTTGTTATGACTAGATAAATTGCCTGACACAATATATCCATTGTGAATATTTGCGGATTATGTTCGACACAGATTTTGTCACTGGAAAGCCAATTTCATTGAGTGCATGGTGAAAATTGTTACTTCCATGTGTACTGGCTTTTTTCTTACTTGATAATATTATATTAGTCACTACAAATAGAATGACAAAAGATCGTAAATTTATGTAACGTTATACAAAGAATGTATGCAACTTTTTCGTTTAAATTGATTAATTGCTCTTCACGAAGTATAGTAATAAACAAAAATTTACTCCTACTTCATCTTTCAATTAAAAGCATTCCAAGCAAGGCAAGTAATTTTTATTGCAGGTTACATTAAAACCAACAAGTGCAACGAACATGCCCTACACAAAACACATTAAATTGCAAAGAACGGATGGTTAGAATTTACACAAATAAGATTCACGTCTAAATTTCTTCATTATGATGATACATTTCATGGAAATAAAAACCACATTACAATATTTTGTCAGAAATAAATAAGTCAATGGTTCTTTTTTAATAAATGTCAATCCATTTATTTACACAACTACAGGGTGACCCACTTATATTGACAAGTATTTTTTGTATTATTATATGTATTATTATATGTATTGGAGAATAACATACTCGTTATGCCACACTGACGCGACATTCTTCATTCGTGTACCTACAAATCTATGAATGTATTACAAAAGTCGGCTTTTGACCAACTCATTTCATTTTGACCAGACTCATTTCACGGCAAATTTGACGTTTCGTTCAGGAGCTCAAACGAAGTGTAAACAAATCGCTGAACTTTCACTTTCAACTGTTGTCACTCACTCGCTTTTCCACTAAATTTCTTTTTCACGGCGGTGCAGAGCTCAAGTGTTCTATGCATGTGATGGTCACTTTATAGCAAAAACAAGATACATCTTAATTATATCGATAATTCATCCCGACACAGCCGACACGCGACAAGAGAGTCGGCTAAATTCTCATCTAATTTACGCGACGACGGCCCTAGCCGAATAGTACACAATAGTACAGAAAAGTACATAGTAAAGAAAATATTACGGTGGTAACGAAAAGTAACTTCGCCACTCCCAGTCCAGGCCAAACTGAATATTCTTCAACTATTTCAAGTACGATGCCTAACTCAAGCTACTTTGGTGTTAAAACTAATAAAATATTACCAAAATTATATATCCTTCCATTTAATATTCTCTTAATCAATTAATGTTAATCAGCATTGAAAGAACCTAACCTAAGGTATATGAAAAATTAGTCAAGTCGCCTTCTTGAATGCCAAGTGCTAGACATGTGGGGTCTTTAACACGTTGACGTAAAGGACGTTTATTGACGTCCACTGCGTGTGCTAGTAGATACGACGTTTATAGCTTTCCTGTACACTTATTAATTAAAAAACAATGAGTAAAGTGTATAGCACTGCTCAATTCATTTTTCCTGAATACTTGAACATTCCTTCAACAATAAAAAATTTAATTTGTTTTTCGGTAATTGATTCAGTTAATTTATATCAATTAGAATTCAATTGCAACAAGAGTCCTGGTAGAATTTTGAAAATTTGAATAGCTGCCAGTATTTCATGGATTCTGTTAAAGTCTCATCCAAATGTTTTTCTGAAATAATTACTCACGTTGTGCTCTCACACAACCAATTATGAAACCGAGAGATCACAGGTGAAACGCGCCTAAAAACTCAATGGTTTCAGAACATTTATAAAGAATAAATGCGCCTAAATCGTGTTTCGTCACTATATTCCATATATTCTACCTTGCCAAACGGCTTTTAATGTATTATTGTGAACACTTCACAAATTCTAACAAAAATTGTATACTCATAATTTAGTTTCTTCATAAACTTCATAAATAACTAAACTTCTTCATAAATAATTTCTGAAGTTTTTGGTAGATCAATTTATCCATTTTCACTTACAACATTCTAAGTGATTTATACCCTTGCTAAACTAACTCAGCGAAGTCTCATGGGTGCGGAAGTTCTGATCAAATTTATCGAATACCTTGAAAGTGAACACAAAGGCCATTTGGAAAATAGGAAAAGTTCAAGCTGAGAGCAATAATCATAACAAGTAAAAATAACCAGACGACATCCACCTAGCTGGTAGTGCCAATCGACGCGTCCCGGACTGTGAGTTGGCACCTGGCGAGAAGCGACAGGGACACGTGTTCGAAACCAGCTTGAGCTCTTTCCACGTTTCTTTCCAAATATATAACTGTTTAATTTTTTAATGTTTTCTCATAAACCGTCACGGTTGAAAAATATTATTGCCGGAAGGAGAGAAGGCTTTCTTCTTCGAATAGTATTAAAACTGAAGAAAGAGAAAATATTTTTTTTCCTTACCGTCGCGGGACAATTCGTATAGTTGTTACTTCCGATAGTGAAGTAATGAGTAACAATGAGGGGCATCAAAATGGTGACTATGAAACTGAATGGCGCGAAAACCCAGCTGCAATTAGAGAGTTAGACTTTAGTGAAAGTGAATGTGGAATATAGATACAAATCAATTCATGTTCAAGTCTACGACCTATTTTTGATAAAATCCTTAATAAGCAGATGATACTAAAAACTCTTGCTGAAACACACAAATATGTAACAGATTTATTTGAAAGTAAGGTACCCACCACAATAAATTCGCAAAAAGTTACATTCAAAGAAACTAATACAAAGGAATCGTTTATTGCAAGCTCAACGTAATGCACCATCAACTCGTAATTTGTTTAGCCATTATGCGTTATTCTTTACTCCAATATTTTTGAAAACAATTTCTGGAATTTTTTTTTTCAACAATTACTACAGTGGGTTGATGTAAATTATGAAATTGAAGAAGTAAATAGTGCTGAAAAACGACATAGAATTGTACCTTTGCTTAATTCTGTTTTCTAATTGCAAAACGCATATTCTCCTGAGAAAAACATTTCTCTTGATGAATTCCGAGGTCGACCAAGCTTTCGACAACACATGAAATCGAAAAAATCCAAATAAAATTCTACCAGCTGACTTCTAGTGACGGTTATGTTTTAAATATTGATATTTACCACATCTGTAATACATATGTAATACATCATCGAAAACAAATAATCTTGTTTAACGTTTAATGAAACTCTAATTGAATAAAGGACTTAGTTATGTACGTATAATTTTTATAAAAATGTTCAACTGTCTAAAGAAACCCAAAAGAATATACTTCAAAAAGTTGTCAAAAGCGAGCAAATTTGGCTTAGAAAAGGTGAAATTTATGTATCTAAGCGGAAAGATAAACGAGAAATAATAAATATAACTGCACAGCATCAGAAACTGAATAAGAAATAATCGCAGTAACAAATAGACATGGCCAAATGAAAACGAAACCAAATGATATAGAAGACTATAATTTGCATATGCCTAGTATAGATATATACAATCAAATGATCTCGCACTACTCTTCTCCAAGAAAGACTATACGATGGTATAAAAAAGTAATATTTCATATTTGGTTCTTTGTCTTTCAATTTTTGGACCTATTTTTTGTGGGGAAAAAAAAGTGAAAAGTTTTCCGAACTGAGGGAATCCCTTATATAAGCAATAAATAAATACCCTGAACATATTTCAACTGGTAAGTAACTAGTATCATCAGAGGCAACATGCGATCCACCACAAAAGATAATAAGTTCCTCTTTTTTAGCATTATGCACAAGAAATACTAATCAACATTTTATTGAAGAAATTCCGACACAAGAGAATAACAAACGAAGTAAAACCTACCGTAGTTGAAGAAATTGCACAAAATTTAAAATGCGAAAAAAATTTGTTATAGATACAAAACTTGTCCTGAAAATCCAGCTTTATATCCACTATGTTTTGAGTTATATCATTTGCTTCATGCTGCAAATGTTTTCTAAAATTAACTTTAAAGCTCTGTTTGATTTAAGTTTTTCTTAGGGTATTATAAGTTTTTACTCCTTAAATTTGGTAATGAAATAAAATCTATATGAAAATGTTGGGCAAAATAAAGTTTTAGTTTAAAACCTTTTTTTTTTTTCGCTAAATTATTTTCAAAAAACATTGCCAGCTATTTAACGTTTATAGCATTCTTTCGCATATCTAAGAAATCGAAGCTATGAAAAACAAATAACGGCTCTGACGTCTACTGTTTTTATGAAAATACGTTGAAAATTTAATAATTTTACTCCATAAGTATGAAATCTTTATTAGATTTCCCAAGAACTCGATTATTATCAATAAAAAAAAGTGTGTTTTTGGAACCCCCATTGATTTCTAACTGAGCGTCAACGTGTTAACATACTTTAGGACCAGGGGTCACAAACCGACTTATCATGCCGCGCCATCCCGATTAACAGAAGAAATAAAGGTAAAATAGACTGATTACCAGCACAACCCATGACCAAAGTCTAGGAGTGGACTTTCAAGGGGAAATTTTGTAGTAAGGATGTCTACAACGGTAATGCCATTCTTGTATCAACGCGTGGAGTTTAGATTGCATACAGTTTAGTAGCAAGTAACAATGATGAATGAAAACTTTGTATAGTACAAACAACCAACACAACAAAATTTTTTACTTATTATAAATAAATAAAATATAAAAGGTACAAATAAAAACCAAATTATATTTCCCAAATTAAAATCAATTAAGTAGATTGTGCACTAATCCCACGCACAGGAATCGAAGACATGATCAAGTGGATCAATGAGAACAAAAGGTCGCTTGGACAATATTCATCGACTCTGAGCCTGTAAGTGCAAGTAGAACGAGCATAGAGAATAGAATAAGCTTTGGGGACTTCCAGAGCTTCAAACATTGAAACCTTCCCTTGGAATATGTACGGAGAAGAAGTTCAGTGCTTGTTTCGGAGTATACAAGAGTAAATAAAGGACTGAGAATCTAAGTTTTTACGGGCATTACGTTCCTGGACGATGTCTGAAGAAAATGTGCTTGAATGGAATTGCCAGCTCACATTCTGTTATTTCACGCTCGAAACAGAATATCTGCTGGCACAATGAAGGGCACTGCCCCACGGGAGAAGAAATAAACTAGACGGCTGAAGACAAAGCAGATTGCTGGCTTTCCTAGGTAACTTGAACTTCATAGGCTGTAGATGTATCGGAAAAGGATACACGGTAAACCTTTGAAGAATGACGTACCGTTAGTTTCGTTATCACATCAACAATCGATTATTCTTGTGTTTACTGTTTTTATATCTAAGCATTTAATGCATGATCTAGTATTGCCTCGAACTCCTTATTAATGTTACGTGACAAATTGAATAAGCAACTTCTCTGGCAAGAACCGTCCTTTGAAATTTGGGACACTTAAGTATTTTTTAAACAATCATTTCTAACAGCGACCAAATGCATATGTCGAAGTGCCTTATTCAGTACACCTTCAATACCACATTATTTCATGTTGTTCATTTTGCTAAAAAGTTATTCGAGTCCACAGATTTGATAAAATTAATATGAGAGTTACAGCTCCATATGTTAATGCCATGTTTCAATGAATGGAAGAATAGATTTCTTGTACAGACTTGACTTTATGTTGGACATTTTCGCTTAAACAATCTCCTAAAGAATTTGAGTACTCCTCTTTAACTACTTTAACCTCCTCTAAACCACTTTCTCGCTCCCCAAAGTAAACTTCTCGAGCTTCGACGAAAACAGATTTATCATTATCAATATCATTCTTTGACTGATCAGTTTGATGACTGTCACCTTATGATTACTGAGATTATAAAAAACTGTTTAATTGAGGTGCGTGCTTATAAACAAAATTAGGCTTTTGTTTGCCAAAAAATTTAAATTCGATTGAGTTCTTAAATTGAGTTCACGTTGATAGGAACCTCGTTGTTTTCTCTCATGAACTACCGAAGTTTCCGTTTCGATTCGTCAAGAAACGCGCTAGATGTTTGCTCCGGCGTTGGTTAGAACTTTCGCTTTTATTTGTAGATTTATTGGATGTTACAGTTAGTAGTAGATACAATCAAAAAGATTAAAGATTACAGCGACAAACGAATACTTTATTGCCAGTTGCGAGTTAAAACGAATTCGAACGCTACAAATGCTACACTAAACTTACACAGCGATTTTTTCCAGGAAGCTGTTAGGTTACAAAATTTCAAAATGTTGAATTTTATTACTGATATTGGTTCTAAATACATGCAAAAGATTTTAGGGCTATAATAAAATTTTAGAGTAGTTGGTATGCACCTAATGCGAAACGCAGCGAGAGTACATTTTTCAACTCTCCAGTGTATTTCATCGTTTATGCTTGAGTTACATTCTATATATAACATATTTTACATTTATATTCTTTAGAAAGAGAAACTCATAAAAACTTCAGTCGTTAATTTCTGGAAATCTTTTGAGATGGCGGATACGATTACAAAACGACTCTTTGGCCGATCACTCTGATTTTTAATATGACCGGTTATCGCGTAATCTGGGATCATGTAAAGCAGAAATAAATTTTCCGATTCCCATTTGATTTTATAACCAAAAAACATATTTTTTATTTTTCAACTATTTGCCATTTCATTATTTTTCAGCTTTTTTGGTGAAAAAAATTTTCTTAATTCGCGCGATTAGCACTAAGACAGAGATCAATTTCCATTTCTTTTTTTCTCAGATGTTCCAAACTCAAAAAATCGCGCCCGCCATCAATTTTGAGCATTTTTTTGAAAAATTCGCAAAATCCAAAAGCAGCTTCAAAAATTCCAAAAAAAACTTTTTTGTCTACCTTAAATAACAGTAAATTTCTGTCCGCAACTTCAAAATGATGAGGAGGCAAAAGATTCCTTCAATGAAAAAAAATCTGGGAAAAACTTTTTGTTGTAAATCGTTACCTAAAAACTCCCTTAAATTCGCTATAAGTGGCAGTTACATCACTTTTGTTCGAAATAAAATCTCTAAAATTTACGGTAGGAAAATGTTTTATTGAATCTACCATTTAATTTGTCATTCATGCATATGTTAAAAACCGGTTTATTCTTCGACTGATACCGGAAAATGAATTGAAAAACCACCTAAATGAATTCGATTCATAACTAAATTAAACTTCATTTATTCCTTCATCACCCTTCGACGCATTTCTATGCAATCCCTTTGACATTTAACCTACCGCCTCTCATGATTGACAGTTGGCGCTTAATAATATTCAATAGAAGTTATCATTTAAGTAGAAAGCGTTATTCAAGTTGGGAGATGACACAAACATATGTTTATGTAGCAGTTGATGTTCGTCGTATGCTGTCCAATGCTGGGTAAAATGTTGAATAATATATTATCAATTACTAAGAATAACTGAAAAATGTACTACCTTTAAATGTTATCATTACAGGCATAAATATGCTGTATATACGTTCAATAACTCTTAAAACTCTGCTCTGTAAAGTGTCTCGAAGAGTTAGTTCTTCGCGTCGAAAGGTACGGACAAGCCTCTATCTCCTTTCACCCAATGTGAGGCTGCATTGGGGTGCCTTTTCGAATACCGGTTCATGTATACAATAAGAATTGTATAGCGGGATTATGGTAAATAAAGTTGGTGTTATAAAATAAAATAAGAGTTTTATTTATCCGTCGAAGAAACATAAATATTAAGCACTTTGACTCCCTCTTATCTGTGAGCACCTCTAGTACTCACCTATCTTATCGGACCAATGTTGGATTTTGTAATGGTACAATTATTGAAATTTAAAATTTTACTGTGTTATTTGCCGTAGGGTGGGGTACGTAAGGTTATCACTGTTCTGCAAGGTTTGCAGGAACGCCAATGTAGTGTTAGTATGGTTGTCGATTGTGTCGAAGAGTTTCAGTGCTTTGTCGCGTACGTACTTTTCTACAGTCTCTATTCGTAAGTCCTTCCGTATGTCAGTATTCCTAACCGTTTATAAGCTATGGTGTTCCTGCAATACTTCTTACAATCCTATTTTGGAACGACTGGAGTGCTTTTTTGTTCGTCTTTGTCGTCTGGTAGAAAACGGGACTACCGTAGAGTAGCGTCGGTCTATGATTTGTTTGTATATGAGCACTCTGTTCTTTAGACCAAGTCTTCTGGATTTGAGGATGGGGTAAAGGGAGGAGAGGAGTCCTATGCAGTGTCCTCGTTTGTTTTGTATGTGTTGTTTCCATGAGAGTCGGTTGTCGAGCGTGATTCTGAGGTATTTTGCCGTTGGGGTCCAGTCTATAGTATTGGCGTTTACTGTAAGAGTCTGTAGGATTTGGCACTTTTTCTTAGTAATAAAAATTGCCCGAGTTTTGTCGGGATTAATCTTAATTTTCCATTTGTGGAAGTATTCCGTTAGTATGTTTATTGATCTTTTCAACCTTGAAGTGATGACTGTTGCTTGTCGTGATGTCGTGAATATACAATTATCATCAGCATATAAAGATAATTTAACTCCTGGCAGCAGAGAGGGGAGATCTGCAGTGAATATATTATAGAGGACTCTCTATAATATATTACTCTCTATAATATGGGGTACTCCAGCTTTGATGGGTCTGTGACTTGAGAGTTGTTTGTTAATTCTCACGCGAAAAATTCTGTCTTCTAGGAAAGAGCCGATAATTTGAGTAAGCTGCAGTGGCATGTTGAATTGCTGCATTTTGAAAATGAGTCCTGCATGCCAGACTTTGTCGAAGGCCTTGGCTGTGCCGAACATAACTAGACCAGTCGAGTTTTTGCGGTTTAGTCCTGATCTTACGTGTTGGACTACTCTGATTAACTGGAGTTCAGTAGAGTGCATAGCCCTAAAGCCAAATTGTTCTTCCGGAATTATATCTTTTCTGGATATTACCTAATTGAGTCGGTGTAGGATCACTCTTTCCGTTATTTTCGACAGGGAGGACAGGAGACTAATAGGCCTCCAATTTTGGGGGAATGTATGGTCCTTATGGGGTTTCGGAAAGACAATAATTACTGCTGATTTCCATGCTTTGGGATACTTTCGTAGCCGGATTATTGTATTAATAACGTCCGTAATTAAATTTAAGATGTTGTCTGCGAACCATGAGATCATGGTGTTTGTAATTGTGTCATTTCCTGGTGATTTGCGTTTATTCAGTGTTCTTATGATGTTCCGTATTTCGTCTAAGTCCGTTGGTTGTATACTGTCTTCAGTTCGAGGGCTGTCACTCAGGAGCCTACCTACCGAGAAATCGATTCGGTCTACCGTTTCAAAGTCTTCCTCATCCGAACAGTTTTCTCGGAACTGCATTTCCAGCGAGTCAGCAAATGCCTCCGTCTTGCCTGCATCGTAGTATTGTATGCCATTTGGCCCATTTATTGGTGGTATCTTAATTCTGTTATTGATTTTGAAGTATTTGGATACCCTCCAAAAGATGTTACTCCCAGGCTCGAGGCTCTGCAGGAAGCTTGGAGTTGTGATCGTATTATCTTCTTTTGCCTGCATGATTTTTTCGGTTAAGCTTCCGATAATGTTATCGACGTCGTCGGCCGTTTCAGGTGTTTTATAGTTGATTTCTTTGGCCAATGCGATTTGAAATGCTTTCCAGTTGGTTGTTTTCTTCTCATGTAACGGAACATCAATAAAGACATTTTCAATGAGGAAAATTACTGGCTTATGATCTGATGACAATTCGTCGAGTACATTGATTTGAATATTTTGAGTGACGTTTCGTGATATGCCAATGTCCAGTAAAAAGCCATTGCGTATGCCGTAGTGTGTTGGTTCACTGGGGATGTGCGAGTTAAAGTGATTGGCTGTGATGAATGTATTGAGCTCGATCCCGGCTTTATTGCTTCTCACAGCTCCCCATTGGCGGTGAACCGCATGCATATTTCCTGCTATGAACATTGGCCCTTCACATGCAGCAAGTGTATTTAGGTCACTTATGAAAGTTCTGTTTCCCGGGGGGTTGTATACCGAAACCACCATGAATTCAAGGAAGTCAGTCCGTACTTTAATTG
Source organism: Stratiomys singularior (assembly GCA_954870665.1). Classification (NCBI taxonomy): domain Eukaryota; kingdom Metazoa; phylum Arthropoda; class Insecta; order Diptera; family Stratiomyidae; genus Stratiomys; species Stratiomys singularior. The sequence continues at coordinate 67,531,502 of OX940877.1, forward strand.
CAGTGGCCTCCAAACGTTGGAGTGTAGGTGAATTAATGAGATAGTAGCTCACGTTTCTTCTCACGAGAATTGCCGTTCCGCCTCCCCTCCCTGTCATTCTATCATTTCTGTAAACAGTGTAGTTGGGGATGCGGAATCGTCTTCCAGGCTTCAGAAAGGTTTCTTGAATCAATATAATGTCATATTTGTGGTCAAATATGAATTGATTTAGTTCGTCAGTCTGTTGGGGCAAGGAATTCGCATTCCACGTCAGGATTGAAACGTGATTCGCTAAACTCATTAGTGTTTAGTGTTTTGGGTAGTCTTTTGTGATGCAGCAAACATGGTCTTTATCATATTTGGCATCATATCCTGCATCATATGTTGAAATTGGGATTGAATTTTGGTGAACATATGGGCCATGTCTGGTGATTGCGCGATATATGATTGCGTGGGAGTTGGGTGGCTTTTATGTGTGGGTTGTTTTTGAGTTGGTGGTGTTGGTAGGGAAGCTGCAACCTGTGCGAACAACCTTTCAATATTTTTGGGATTTCGAGGGCATCCCCCGTAAAGGGATGGGTGTTCACCACTGCAGTTAACGCATTTCGGCTTCTCTTCAATTTTTTGGGGCATTTTGAGAAGTGGTGGAGGGCATCGCATTTCACGCATCGAGGCTGTGCGTGGCAGTTAAAGGCTGAGTGGCCATATTGTTGGCAATCATGGCACATACCTTGCCCGGTGCGAGGACGCTGCGCTTCCACCGTGCAGATGAGTTGGCAGACAGATTTGATATTAAATATATCTGTTTCAGTTTTCGGTAGGAGGACCTTTACCAGCTTCGAAGGACCGTCCCTCATTTTTATGAAATAGCCTTCAGTGGGATTAAAACCCTGAGATTCAAGGTCTTCCTTGATCTCCTCGGCTGATAAACCATGCACGCCCCTAATAACTACATTCAACTGTCTGTCCTCAGGTAGGATGTAAGTATGGTATTGAATGTTATTTTCTGTCAGGGCTTTGGTTAGTTTCCGGTAATCTGTTGATGTAGTTGGGGTTATTTGTATTCCTTAGTAGACATGTTTCGCGGATGTATGAGAAATGTTGTGTCTTTTCATGAGGTGTAGTGTCTGGGACCATTTCAAGGGCTCCCGGAGAATGACTGGCACGGTTTTCTGTTCAGTAGTGGTGTTTTTGTTTGGGGGGGTTTTGGATTTGGCTTGATTGCCATATCCTTAAAGTAGTAGAGGGTTTGGGGGGCGGTAGAGCAGGGAAATCGTCAGTCTCCTCATTGCCTACGGTATTGACATGCATACAACTACTGTCAGATTCATCAGGCTCCTCGGAGGAAGTGCTTGATGAACTTTTCGAAGATGAGTTGCTCTTTACTACTTTCCTTTTTTTGGGTTAGGGCTTCTTTTCGTTGACTTTCCAGGTGTCCCTGCCCCACCACCATACGTCATCTGCATTTTTTGCCGCTAATCGCTCATTCTTGCTTCGCTGGTCTGCCAGCGCAGCATTTGTCTTGGCGAGGGTTTCTTGCGTTTTAAGTAGTGTCACGAAACCTTGATCCAGCTTTAACGTGATCTTGTCAAGCTTGGAAACTAGCGAAGCAATTTTTTCATCTTTGTCAATGTCTGGTCCAGCGGCATGGCCACTGTCCTTCGACATCCTGACGTTTAAAGAAGGGGTGGCGTTTTATCGGCAAATAACACGTTTTCTTGTAACTCTTTTTTTTAATAAAATACAACACTATTGTAATAAAAAATCCGTATTGGCCCGAACTGACAAGTAAATACAAGGGGCTACTCACCCAGAGTCCCTTGCTACATGTCTCCTTCCTTGATCTTCAATTTTCTTCTTGGCATCTGCAGCAGTGTCCGTCTTCTTCCTTCTTCGTGCTCATGCGATTTCGTGGTTGTTCTTCTGGCACTAACACTTTAGCACTTTCCACATAAATTTTGTGTTTTCAGAATGGGGATAACTGCGTTCTTCCACACACAAAAACTAATAAAAGCGTCCAAACTATGCAATAAGAAAGGCACCCAACTTGTCTATATAAATTTTCTCGATGCCCAACGGTTACACATGAGAAATGGTGTACACTCTCTTAAAATTGTGTACACTCAACTGCATAGAAAACTCTAGCATCATCAAATGTACCCTCGGTGATAACGAGGATAAGTTTTGACGAAAAGTTGCCCCAACTGGTAAACTACAAACAAGAAGTGGAACTCAGTTCAACTCAACGTATTTTGACATGTTCGAATAATGTCACGCACCACTGTAGTCGTCTAAAGAGCAAATTTGTAAACAAGTATCAATAACCAATACACCAATCATTCTCGAAGAGGAAATAGGCATAACGGAAACAAATTGCACGCATTGAGTACGACAATACATGCATAAATGAATAAATAAATTGTTATAGTTAATCCATTAATTAAAATAAAAGTGAATAAGTGAAGTAATAATTAAGTGAAGATAATTGTGAAGTGTTAGTGAAATTTATTAAAAGAATAAATTATCAAACAACTAATCGTAAATTAGTTCGTGTGTGTTTAATTCACTTTTGCGAACATTTGCGAAGCAAACAGGTCGCGCACCTGAGAAAGCGCAACACTGGTGTCAGAAGTGGGATTATTCTTGCAATAGTGAATTGAACAAAATCAAACACTTAACCTTTGTGAAATTTTGCATTAAAGACAACTCGTCAGAAAAATGGCGAGTAGAATCAACGCATTTACTTTACCAGAAGTAAAGGAGGAATTGAAAAAGCGGAGTAGTTCCACTGAAGGAAGCAAAGCTAGACTATTAACCCGGTTAAACGAAGAGCTGGCAGTGGAAGGGATGGAACCGGAGTCGTTTGAGTTTCCCGATGTCGAAAGTTGCACTGGAGGCGAGGAGGAGGAACAAATCCTCATTGCGAAAGGGCTGATGCGTATGTTGATGACAATCCAAAATCAGTCAACCGACTTAAACGAGAAGTTCGATCGGTAATGCACCGACTTAAGATCAGATTTAGGTGAGCTAAGCCAAAAACCCTGAAGCAGATCTACAGATCGCAGCTGCGCAACCGGATGCAGAAACCAGGTGAAACCCTACAGCAATTATCCCAGGATATTGAAAAGCTTGCACTTTTGGCTTACCCAGATCATCGGGATGATGTGGCAACGGAAGCATTTATTAGCGCGTTGTAGGACAAGGAAATACAACAAGCCGTCCACGTAGCCGAAAATTGCTCAGTAAAGGACGCACTGGCCTATTGTTTAAACTTCGAAACCGGCAAAACAACCACTCGTAACCCAGCCAAGTTCCGGGAGTTTACAACGGAAGAATGTAGATGTGAGCGTGTTAAAATGAGGGAAGAAGCGCTGGTGAATGGTGGAATTGGGGCTAGAATTGTAGTGAATGACGACATCTATAACGAAACTGCAAGCAGCAAAAGAAAATAAGCTATTGCCCGGCATGTGCCGTTAGAAGGAGATTAAGGCCAAAAACAGAGCCTGGTAATAATGCCCCTCAATCCAAGGGGTCGGGAAACGCGTAAATGCCAACTTCGTGGGGCAGAGGTTGGCTAGGAGAATCGAAGTCCCCAGCGCCACCATCATAGTGTCTAGGCTACATCGGGGACAGGTAGACTTATGTGTTCGTGGAGAATTCGACGGTGAATACTGCACCCTCACTATTGATACTGGTGCAACAAGGTCAATATTGCGACCAGATTTGGTGAGCGGACGTCTTATCTCCAAAGGCAAACCACTTTTGCTACGAACAGCAACTGGGGAAACAGCGCCCGTATAAGGCGAGATCGGACTCCTAGTACAAGCAGGGGATTTACTGTTTCGGCATTTTTGTCGCCAATATAATAGACGACTGCATTCTGGGAATGAATTTCCTACGATCACATGGGTACACCTTTTTTTGGGTAGGGAGGTGAAGGCTATTTACGCCCTGAGTGTCGGACTCCCAGTGGACCTACTGGACTACCGACTAAACACCTTCCCTGTCAACCGGAGCGCTTAGCCTGAAACCGTTTGACACATTACTTCGGGCTAGGCCTCCCAATTTTACGCCTTTTGATGCCTTCAGGTTACAGGGATTCCTTCTCCAGTTGAATGGAAAAGAGGAGGAGGATTGCTAGAAGGATTGCTAGAGAAGGAAACCCTCCACCCTCGACGCCTCCAGCCGACAAAGTATGCCTTTTTTCATTACTAAGATTGCCCGAGCGTAATGTGCCACTTGATTCCATTTGTCAAATGATTTCAGCATCTCTTCGATTAGGCTATCTGGATGGAGCTCTCCCACTTTTTCGGCAAGATCACCGCGCTCCTTGTCCCATCTTCTGCATGAAAAGAAAGTATGACAAACGTCATTCTTCATGCAATTGCAGAATATGCAATCTAGAGACCGTGACTTACCTATCTTGTGCAGGTAAGACTGAAAACAACCGTGTCCGCTCAGTAGCTGGGTCAGGTCGAAATCAGTCTCACCATGCGTTCGACTGAGCCACGATCTCAAGTCCTTGATGAGCCGCGCGGTCCATCTTCCTTTAAGCTCACGTTCCCATGATTGTTGCCATTCGTCGAGAGAGCATCGTCTTTCATCGCGAGCGACTTTTTCTTTATTACTCTCGTGCGTTCGGAGGTAGACTCTATTGCGCTCTCTAGCTAGGAGAGCGATGGGTATCACCCCTGCAATTACCAACACCGCTGGCTCAGAGACTGTACGGTATGCTGATGCAATCCGCAGTGCTCCTCGTCTCTGCACCTGTGCCAGCCGTTTTCAGTGCAGTTCCTCGTTGAGAGCTTGACTCCATATCTCTGCTCCATAAAAAACCGTAGATTGCACTACACTCATTGGCACGCCATTTTGGTGGACTTGGTCCCCCATGATTGGCCATTAGTCGACTAATTGCCGAGACCCCTGCTGCGGCCTTGTTTGTCGTTGCCTGAATTTGCTCCGAGAAACTCAGTTTAGAGTCTATCAGCAAGCCCAGATATTTGACTGATAGTTTCGACTCTACTAATGCGTCCCCGACTCGGACCATTCTTACTCTGGGGATCCTCTTCTTGGTCAGGATGACCACTTCGGTTTTCTCTAACGCTAGGTTAAACCCGTGAGTGGTCATCCAGCTCCCCACCCGGCGCATTAGTACATGCAGCCTTATGGGTTCACGTTGGATTTGAGCAGACGGGTCTTGAAATGGCGGAATGTCGAGATGCTAATGGAAGATCACTACGACAACATCTCAACACAGAAAGTGGTCGCCAGTGCTGACACTGACGTACCAAAATCTTCTGAGAGCATTGTATGGGCCAAATTTGAAGGTGATCCTGCAGACAATAGATCCTACCTAATTGAGCCAACAAAAATACCGGCACTGCGTAATCTAATTTTGGGACGGACACTAGTAAGAACAAATAAGAGTAGATGCGTGCCGGTTAGAGTCCTTAACACCTCGGACTCAGTTACCCACATCAAAGCTGGAGATGTCATCGGGAGCTGTCAGATTGTCTCTACTGTAACATCTTTGGAAGTGGGAGATAGCCAACATCCAGCGAGGAAACAAAATACCAGGGAATCCCGTGAGTTAGTGTCGACCTTATTGGAGCCAACGAAGATATCACCAGAGCAGTTCAAGAAAGCCTCGGAATTGGTAAACAAATATCGCGATATTTTCTCGAGAGGTCAAGACAATCAAGGACGCACGAGTATGGTGACTCATGTTATAGACACGCAAGGCGCTAAGCCGATCCGACAAGCGCCAAGACAACTTCCATTAGCCAAGCAGGGAGAAGTAAGCGCAATAATTTCTTACATGGAAAAACAAGGAGTAATCGAGCCGTCAATCAGCCCGTGGGCCTCACTTGTAGTTCTGGTAAAGAAAAAGGATGGAAGCACTCGTTTTTGTGTCGACTACAGGCAGCTTAACGATATCACGAAAAAAGACAGCTACCCGCTTCCACGCATCGACAACATTATGGATACAATGGCGGATTCAAAGTGGTTTTTACTCTTGACTTAAAGAGTGGGTACTGGCTGGCAGGTTGAAATTGATAAGAAAGACAGAGAGAAAACTGTATTTTCAGCGGGTACTGGATTGTGGCAATTCGTTGTGATGTCATTTGGGCTTTGCAATGCTCCAGCAACATTCGAACGCCTCATGGAATGTGTACTACGCGAGTTAAGTTGGAAAATGTGCGTGGTATATCTGGATGACATCATTGTCATAGGGAGGACGTTCGACGAACATGTGCGCAACTTGGAAGAAGTGTTCTAAAGGCTACTTTGGGCTAACTTGAAGCTGAGTCCAAAGAAGTGTACACTTTTCGCAGCTGAAGTAAGGTACCTAGTACATGTCGTATCGGCAAAAGGTGTGAAAACGGACCCCGAGAAAAAAGAACCTGTAAGAAATTGGCCGAAACCTGATAACAAACGGCAACTTCGTAGTTTCCTTGGACTGGCGATTTATTATCGCCGATTCGTTAAAGACTTTGCAAAAATAGCGAAGCGTCTCCATCAACTCACCGAAAAGAACCCCTTTATCCGTACCCCTTTATCTGGAACGATCGGTGTGAAAAAGCCTTCGAGATGTTGCAGAATAAGCTCTGTGAATCGCCGGTTCTAGCGTACCCCAAACCAGGAAAAATGTTCGTAGTTGATACCGATGCGAGCAACAATATGATTGGGGCCGTATCGGCACAGCAGATTGACGGTGAAGAGCGAGTAATTTCATAATACAGCCGAGTTCTGTCAAAGAGTGAAAGGAACAACGGCGTAACCAGGAAAAAACTTCTGGCTATAATTTAAGCAACAAAGCGCGTCCCCTAGTACCTATATGGAAACAAATTCGCCCTTCGAACAGAGCATGCTTCCTTGAGATGACTGCTTCATTTCAAAAACCCAGAAGGGCGATTTGCTAGATGGATCGAAAGGCTACAGTCCTATAATTACGAAATCGTCCATCGGAAAGGAGGAGTGCAAGGAAATGCCGACGCCTTATCCCGTCGCCCATGTCCAGCGGCTTGTAGACATTGCCGACGGTCCGAGGAAAAAGGACAAGGTGTGAGTATGCGTGTTATAACAGAAGTCGACGAGGGTTCGACGCAGCACGAGCTCCGGGACGCTCAGCTAGCCAACGATGATATTAGACCATTGTTGGTATGGAAAGAGACAACAGGACGTCCCGAGTGGAAGGACATATCAGCACGCGGCACAGCATGAAAAAGCTATTGGGCTCAATGGACCTCCCTTGAGGTTGAAGATCGAGTCCTGAAACGGAAATTGGAAACGGCGGACGGCACTTCACATAGGATGCAAATTATTCTACCTAAGAGTCGGGTCAAAGGAGTACTAAAGGAGATATATGAATGAACATCGGGAGGTCACCTTGGCGTGAACAAGACCCTGACAAAGGTTCGAGAAAGTTTCTACTGGCTCCACGCTCGAGACGACGTTCTTGACTGGTGTCGTAGGTGCACAATATGTGCTTCCGTTAAAAGCCCAAAACGAAGAACGAGAGGACAAATGCAGGCCTATAACGTGGGGTACCGTTCGAAAGAATAGCTGTCAAATATCGCAGGACCCTTTCCCGAGTCCGAATGGGGAAATCGGTATTTACTCGTTGTAGATGATTACTTCAGTAAGTGGCCAGAAGTATACCCAATGTCTAACCAAGAGGCAATTACTGTAGCGCAGCAAACAGTTTCACAGCGGGTTAGTAGATATGGCGTACCCCGTGAACTACATTCATACCAAGGCAGAAAATTCGAGTCACGAGTTTTTGCGGAAATGTGTGAGCTGCTGGGACTACAGAAAACATGGACAACACCACTTCACCCCCAGTCCGATGGAATTGTCGAACGGTTCAATGACACGCTAAATAAACATTTGGCCAACATGGTTGATGAAAATCATAGAGATTGGGATCGACGCATTCCATTATTTTTGATGTCATATCGAACTGCAGTACATGCATCGACAGGAGAAGCGCCCGCGAAAGTTATCTTTGGAAAAATGATTCGGCTACCAGCTGATGTTAAGTTTGGCACACCACCTGAGAAGCCCCATCCAATTTCGGAGTAAAAAAGCGACTTAAAGCAACGGCTGAATCAGATACACCAATTGGTGCGAAAGCAAATCGAGTCGACCACTGATCGCATGAAGACCAGCTATGACTTAATGGCAAACTGATCCGGATTCCAGCCGGACGACTTGGTGTGGATATATAACCCACGGCGTCAGAAAGGCAGATGTCCGAAGCTATAGCCGAATCGGGAGGAACCCGACAGAATCATTTAGCGAATCAACGATGTGGCACACCAGATACAGGAGCACCAGAAACCAAGGGCAAAAATGAAAATTGTCCACCTGGATTGCCTTGCCCCATATTATCAGCAGGAAGACGTAGAGACTTTTTCGGGGCGAAAAAGATACAAGGCGAGGATAGTGTGACATGTTCGAATAATGCCGCGTGCCACTGTAGTCGTCTAAAGAGAAAATTTGTAAACAAGTATCAATAACCAATACACCGATCATTCTCCAAGAGGAAATAGGCATAACGTAAACAAATTGCGTGCATTATGCCTAAATGACTCAGCGCGTCAACTCGAGAATGATCCACGTGGAAGATTCCGGATAGTTGAAACATTTATAAAAGCAACTACAGCGAGCGGCAAAGAGAAGTCTTGTGGGTTAAGCGAAGTAGTGAGTCCAATCGTACGCGGATTAAAAAGCGAGTGAAAGTGATTGTTATAATTAATCAAAATAAAAGTGAAGTAGTAATTAAGTGAAAATAATTGTGGTGTTAGTGAAATTTATTAAAAGAATAAATTATCAAACAACTAATCTTAAATTAGTTCGTGTGTGTTTAATTCACTTTTGCGAACATTTGCAAAGCAAACAGGTCGCGCACCTGATAAGCGCAACACTATCTAGTATGGAAGCTAAGAAAAATACTCAGGATGAATAGTTACGTAGGATGCGATCTGAAAGGCATAGCGAATTTGGCCTTTTATAGTCTAAAGGATAGAAAAAAACTCTAATCAGAGAGACTCCATCATGTATATCAAGAATTATATACCCTCAAGAATTTGTATGGTCAAGTAGCGTTCACCCTCCAGAATCTAACCAAATCGCCCCAAACCAATAACTAAAAACACCTTTTCTTCCGTTAAGGCCTCTGCTCTACCAGCCAAGCCTAATCTATAAAGAGCTTCAAATAGGCTACATCTCAGTTCGCAGAAACAACTCAACTACCTCAACCTGAACAACGAAAAGACCAATAATAACATCCTCCTTACTGTTATCCGTTTTAACAACAGTAAATAACAAAACCGACAAAGAGACACTTTATATGATGGTAATACTCCAACTCACCATACATGGCCCGAAAAAACGGGATATTATGTTTTCTATTTATTATGATATATTTTCCTTTTTTTTTTCATCCTTTCGCACGATGAGTTTCGAAGCAGTTATTTTTTAGATACATTCGCATATGTTGCACTAGACAGACTCATCGGCAACGGGATGAGCATTTAAGATTCTTGACTCTTGGAGCCTGTTTCTCATCGAACGATGATTTCATCAAGGGAGACTTCCGGTTTCATTTGATAAGCGATGGTCTGATACGTTTTATTTTCTGTCGTTCACTGTATGCGTCCGGTTTTGCTTGATTTTTGATACCTTCGCCGCTTAAACCTGCTTGCATTAAAAAAGTGGATTAACAGTTCCTCCATCGAATTTGATATTGGCTGTTCAGAATAATTTTACAAGTACATCCTATTCTTAGCAGGAATCCGTCGTCGTTGCACCTATGTCTGTATATGTTCCAGCGGTATATTATATATTAGTAATATTCGATCAAAATATTACTTAAATTGATTTCACTCATGCGTGAGTTCCAACTACTAGCAAAAGTTATCACAAAAACTATTTCCTGCTTTGGCTGCTTACGCTGTTGTACTTCCTACGCACGAGGATAGCATTGTAGCGCCTCTATCTTGCCCACTGGAAACTTATCATTGCCATCATATCTTACTTTCGCATCCAATTTGCTGATTTTAGGTTGTTTTTATTTTAAATTGTCCCAGCGATCAAAACATCCTCATCATTGGCATTTAAGTTTCAGACTTGTGAAAAATCTATCCATTGGAAATAACCTATATAACCTTGATGGGATCCATCCACAAATTTGCACTCGCCACCACTTAAGCCAAGTTTCATTATGTCCTTGACCTAAGCCAAGTTTTATTTTGTCCTATAAAGGTACCGTGTAAGATCCAAAATGAATAGCAACGTCCTAGACCGTCCCTCGGAACAAAAACATAAATGTTGAACCCTAAGGAATTGCGTTTTATATTTTCATTGTTTTTATAGAATTTTTTTTCATTTTGGAATATAAGAAAGTTTGCAAATAGAATTAGGACCTCTCAATCAAACGCAACCTCACAGAAACATTATATCTGAAATAAATAGAGCTGAAAGTTCTATCATAAAGTCCTCCACATTTAAGAAATAATAACGTGTAAATCTTTAATTGTGCTACCAACTTAATCACAGAATTAAATTATGATATAACGCTTAAAAATATCTTCAGTATTCGTATTCCTGTGAAAACAAAATTTTTATTTTGACTATTTGTTCGTACCCGTTGCAATCTCAACAACGTATGATGTTTCAATTCAACTAAAAATGATTATGATCAAATTTACACAAAGTATACATTTAAAATTTGTGCAATCACCTCGAAGCTTAATGCAATTGTAATAACGCTATGGCACATTGGAAATACCAAATTTCGTAGATTGTATTCATATAAATATTAATTCAAATAGATAAAATAAACAGATGTTAGGTGCACAGTTCTAAATTTAAGTTATCAACTTATAAATGAAATTTTATTACATTAAATGCATTCCTTTTAAATCCTAAGCATAATTTACAATTCAAATTTATTGATTATTTCCTCTTATTTGTATAGGGAAGCATTACATTTGTAATATACTCATAATTCATTGCATTTTTATCGAAAACTTTGCTGAGATTGATGTAACGGAAAACTATGAGTATAGAAAGTCTGTCACTGATGTTCTTCACTTCAATATAATATCGAAAATACTTAGTTTGATTGCTTTTTTCTTTAACTTGTGTCACCCTATGTATCCTTTTATGACGCCTTAAAGTGCCATAACAATGCTCAAATAAATTAATTAGTTACACCAGTTTATGTTTTAGATATAAATTGGATTTTCTTGTCCTGTGAGCAGCCGAAACATTGAAGTAGGCATAGTCTTCATCAAGATCTGTTTGCAATTGTAAGAATCGTATAATCACATTGTAGTTGATTCACGGGTTAAGTGAAAACATTTAATGATTTACCTCTCCCACTGAAGTCGCCAGTAAGTTCACTATTTTTTCGTGAGGAACTGCTACAACACTTTGATTATTAATTTCGATAATTCGATGGCCAACGCGGACACCACCTCTTTCAGCGATTCCTCCACGCAACAAGCTGCAAATCTGTAAGCAACAGATAATAAAATTTATAAACGGTTCATTTATTTTGCATATCAGAAACATGCACATTAACATTGACTGTCAACAATCCAGACGACATTAAATAGTGAACTTCGAATATTAAAAAAAATAAAATTGAAACTAAACTATATATAATATGAGTTGCAACAATTTTCTCAAATTAGCGGGTCAGCTAAGTACTCTTAATGTGGCGTAAACAGAAAATTTAAACTAAGATATATATGGGCTAACCATTATACTTTCTTCCCCCAAATTTTGTGTTATATAACTCAAGCCGATATATAATCCAAACAATCATTGATATTGAAACAAAGGTCATTAATATCTCGGACCATCTGTACCGAGCATGGTGCGGATATTATTTTAAAAAGCAGTGAACAATGGACTATTCATAAAAAGAGATATTACTACGAGAAAGCCAGTCTATTAATCGCGATTTTAAATAATTTATACTTATAATATCCTCTGGAATACAAGAAATATTTAACGGATAGAAATTTTTGTTTACATTTGTCAAGATTTTCAAGATTTCCTGAAAGGTTTGAAGGAAAGGAAAATTTAGAAGAAAGTTTAACATGAGGTCGAAAATGAATCGAAAATAAAGCCTTAGCTACTGCCATGGCTATCGTATGACCAAAAACTTTTTGTAAATTATTCGCAAATATTCAAACCTTAAGGTTGCACACAAATATATGCACATAATTATCAGAATTTAATCGGTTCACTGACCAAGACGAGACATCTCGTCCAACTGTCCGTGCCCGATCCGCGAAAGACGAGATATCTCGTCCATGCCAAAACATGTACCTAATTCCCATTGAAACGATTCGATACACACAAAATTTGACGGTGAGTTGATAACATATAACTTAGGATTTAGCTTAATAATATCGATTTGCTACAAACAATAAACTAAATTTTTACCGGCAACGAAAATGCCATGCAACATTCAAATAACCGATAGGTTGGCAAACATATGATTATATTCAACTTAAAAAATGTTTATTTAAAATTTTTGCAAAATAAAAAAAAAACAAAGCAATTAAAACAAGAATTTTGAAATTTATTCTAAAATTGAATGGCGGACACACGTTAAAACTCATAAGCCGTAAGCTGAAAAAAATCGAGAAAAAGTAACGTGACGTAAACGTAAATGATGATGAACGTAAACTTGTACATATAACAGCTACAGTTAAAAAGTAATTCCGAAAAGTGAACATATAAATGAAAATATATGTTTATTTAATAATAAATAAATATAATATAATAAAATATATATAATAAAATACTAATATTTATAAGGCTTTTTTAAATTCGTTAATTAACATTAACGTTTTGAGGTATCGTCATTTCTACAGATTCGAGCATCGTAAGCTCAGTCTTTAATCACGAAAAATTCATATTTGAAACAAAACTAGCAAATAAGGCGCAACTCACGTTGTAAACAAAGAAGCACTAACCCTAATCACATGAGAAACATTTAAATATTAGGAATGGCCCCACCAAAAACAAAAATTAAATCATAATTCCAGGAGCAGTTCCTTAAAATAAGTTAAAACGTAAATCCTCAATCGAATGATAGACATACAAAGCCATAAAATAGTGAATCGTTTTTAGGTCAATTCTGATAATGGATAACGATCGTTAATTGGTTGTCGTATGATTTGGTTGCAATATGCCAACTGGTAATAGTTTGTCACGATTTCAGATTTCTGAGGCAAATTTAAAATGTAAAAATGTAAAAAAGGTTAATGTAAACAAAAACAAAGGTATTTAAGACAACGTAATTCTCGGCCTACGAAGATTTCACTAAGGAAAGCAGTCATGCACGTCTGACCTCCTTGAGACCCTGGCTCGATCGAGCGCCTGAAAGCGCGTCCAGGCGCAGAGGCATGACCAAATTTATGTGTCAGTCGATTCCATTGTAAATTATAAGATTATAATTAAATTATAAAAAAATGTTTATTGGGTTGACCGGCAGTATTGCGACAAGGAAAATCTATTCCAAATCATCAAAATATTTTCAATTCTTCATAAATAGACTTGAGAATTCATACGTCGTCGATGTAGCGTCAATCATAACCTTCTTTCTGAACCAACAATAAGCGCAAATGATTGTTTGTCGTTTGTTGAAATAAAAAAGAGAATATAATTCTCATATTATCAAGATATTGATGGGGTGCCGCATGTAACGGGTTCTGATTCAATTGCGACACATATTTAGCAGCACATATTTATTTACTTAGCAGCTTTTGTGCGTTCCGCAAGTGTTGTATGTGTTGTAAACGAGTTTTTGAAAAAAATTCACTCAACTTAGGGCAAATAAGAACGAGCAATAAATATATTTTCACTTATTACTTCAGGCTCCCACGTTTTAATTTTCGAAATATTTCAACCGACCAATTATGATAAATATTTTCATATTTAGTGGTCATAGCTAATAACACCAATTTTTTATAGAATCTTTAAATGAAATAATGACTCAAATTATTTTACGTTCTTTAGCCCCATTAGCCTTAAAAGTTATATTCTAAATTTAATAAAAAAACAACTTAAGCATATATCATCATGGTGGTGTGTATGCATGAAATGTTTTCTGTGGAGTTATGGCGCATGTATGAAACTCACTCAGGCATTCCGCTATGTTAAGAATGGAGTGCAAACTCCATGCATTTATATAATTCCTTTCTGGATTATTCTTAAACAGTTTATACAAGCTTACAAATATTTTAGTTTTACATAGTCATTTCACTCCAGTTATCAAACTTAAAGAAAAAACACATAAATTACTTAATAAACACTCACCACCCCATTTTGAACGCTAAATCCCAGCTGATATTTTGTGTTAGGTCTTTTAATTTTTACTTCAACTACTGGAGGACAAGGCACAACCGTAAATTTCACTGCTGTTTGACTTTTCGCATTTCGTATGTAATTTTGACACGTTGATAACGGAAGCCCTACAAGACTCATCCCATTTATTGCGATTAACTGATCGCCGATATTCAACTGGCCGCAGCGAGCTGCGGCACCTGACGACATTAAATTCGCAATTACCACTGTGGGTAACATCGATCCCCAACCGCTCTCTACTATCACTACTCCAAGAATTTCCCCTTTTCCTTTCGGAACCACAACTTCTTTTTGCAACTCTTTTTTTGCAAAGATCTCCAACTCATCACCGAATATTTCCTGCGAATTTAGAACTTCTTGGTAATCCATTTCCTTCACAAAACTATGGTCCTCAATCCCGTTGGCTTTCAGGAACTCCATATAAGCTACTTGGAACGCTTGACCGATTGATTGAGCAATAAATTGTGCCTCGTCACTTTCAAACACATGACAAATCATTTTAGGGGTTCTGTTGGGTTTCACATTTTCATCATTTTCTGAGGGAACGAAACGACGTCGGGCCATCAATACGACTAAGTCACCGATGTCAGCGATGTAAGAGATTGTGCGTAACGCGTGATCCATCATAATTTCCTTTAAATCCGTATTAAGAACCATTATTTTTTCTGTAGAAATGAACAAATCCACTTCAGCACTCGGTTGACTTTCACCGTCAGGCGCCTAAAATAAAGAATAAATTTTATCTCGATAATTAGTTCAACTGCTTTGTATTATTCAACATCCGATAGTGTATTTAACTTACCAAAGCCTTAAATGAAGCATAGAATGATAAAACATTGTTAGCTTCAAAACTTACATCAAAGTGAGTAATATATTAACTTAAGTGTTAGTCTTATAATATTTAAGTTATTTATAATAAAGTCCATAAAAACTTTTGACAAATTTAAGAAAAAGCCATTTTTATTAATTAAAACTATCCCATTTTAAATAATATTATACATTTAATAATTTATTTATCCCATTTCTTTTCCTAATTCCAAAATATAACACGTTAAACTTCAAAACATATATTAAAACGATATAATTTTTGCAAGCGAAAAACATATGCGTATTATCTGACAGCAGATAGGACGAAACTCAACGACACTGGCAACCAATTCATCTATTCATTACTTAACAATGATTTAGTGCAGAATCAACGTCAATATTTATCATCGTCCATATTTACAGTGTTATATGATATTCCAGACTATATCTGTGTGCAGATCCACAATATCAGACATATAAAGTCAAACAAAAATTAAAAGCATCTTATCCTTCTAGCATCTAGCATCTAAGCATATCAAAATTTCTTTGATCTGAGTATTATGAACTCATTGAATAGTATTGAACTTATCACCATATTTGCCTGATATATGAATAAGTAATATTCATTTTAATATTAGGTTGGCACGGATTTTGTAATATAATGAAGATTGCTTCATTTTTTATGTATTAATCTGTCACCATGCTACGCTAGTGATATATACTTATGTACAAATACAGCTTTCTTGTGTTTAGAAGTCATTTTGGCTGTGCATTCACGGTGATTGGGGGAAAAAATAAACATGGAAACGAGTCAAAGTAGCTGCCCTTCCTTTGCAAATTTTCATATAAGCTATTGGCAGCAAGGATTATAAATAAGCACGGGATTCGCTCTTGAAACAATTAACGAATTAAATTGAAAAATTAACAATTAATTAAATTAAATTAATTTTGATCAACAGATATGGACCATCGAAGAAAGCAACATGAAGAACCAAGACCACTAAAGATGTGCTAAGTGGAATACTAGAGTGTAATCCCCGCCAAACCATGAGAAGTGTTGCTTCTTGCTTTAAGGGAAATTCTGCATGATGTTACCGAGCAAAATATGTCGTTGGTTTTGAAAACGGTTTCGACTCAATATACCCAAAACAAATAAAAAAATTATATACATACATATTAAATGCACAAAAATACATAAATATAAATAATGTTTGAGCAGGAAATACTATCCAATATGTACAAGAATGCCAAGGATAACAGAATTTTCCATCAACAAAGAAAGTGCGATAATCTCATGAAGTATTGGCAGAGCTATTCATAGCAACAGTAAAAAGAATATTACGACATCTAGACTTGTCAGAAAATAAAATATCCGCAAGCGAGATCGTACAAATCGTTGAGCTTGTTGAGTTACACATTGCGAGTAACAAGGTGAGTAAAGTAAAATTCCGCAAAACGGTGGTGATAAGTAACGAGCGGTTAAAAAGTAAAGACAAAAACATAAATACAAATATAAATGACAGATTGCCAGGTTTTTAAATTACATAAGGCGCTGGGGGAGGGTCTCATTCAGTTGGCGGAAAAGTCTCCCGTTCAATTCATTGTGGACGGCATCGTTGGGGACTGGTGGATAAGGCGCCAGGACAATTTCATTCATCTTTTCTACCTGGCATGAGCGGGATAACCTTTAATCACGGAACTTTTGAATGCATAGAGGTGTAACATATAGAGAGGCCCTATCCGTGTTCATAAGCGTACGTGAGCATTTATTCATGAAATATAAAAACAATACAGTATTTACATTTTCCAAAATCTTCGGCTACTTTCGGTTTTAAATTTAACAGTGAGTTAATTACAGTTACAGGAATTGTCGCACATATTGCTTGAATGTTGTAATCATTATCAAATCGATCGCTGAATCATGCACTTTACTCAGTCAACGTTAATTAAAAAGGTGGAAACGCTTATATTGAGCATTTCTATTCTATACTCATTAAGCATAAGGATAAGCTCTTTAAAGACATTCACAACAGAATTATTGATTGGCACTTATTTGATTAGCTTTGTGTAGTCTTGATATCAGCTTCAGATTGCAATTTCCCCATGTTCATTAGGCTCGAGCAATCAAATCCGAAGTCGAGCATCTGTCATAATTGTAGGAATGGACCGGGCTTAATTCTTCGGTAAATTATGTTTGTGTAGAGTTAAAATTCTCGTTAAGTCGATTCTTCTGTGTCTTACTATATTTGAGGCCCGAACTGAGCCCAACATTTGAACAGCTGATGAGGGGAAAAAATATAAGTTTAAAAGTTCGGAAACGCATGTACGCTCATGTAGGGCCGGGCCGCTCTACATATTATGCCTCTATGGAACACGCTGTAGTATCAATATAAATTAATCAAAATTTTAAATTTCTTATTCCTGGATTTATATTTTCTTTCTTCTCGAAGCATCTAAAATGTGGACAGTTCCGCAGGTTTGAAGCACTCGTAGCGATTATTTTAATTGTTAATATCGATCCGCACCACATTTTACTGAATTTATTTTGTTTCATTTCAATCTTAAATCATATCACAAGTTGGAAATGCTATGTACTATTTACACCTTACACATGTGTTTACATATATATATGTAAACACATGCATTATATATATATAATACATGAATGACATCTCCTTGTATGTGAAGAGGAATTGAATTTCTCGAATTTACAACCCATACAACATACTTATGTCATATTCCGCTTTTCATCGGGTTCGACATTCAATCTTCGAGAAGTATGTCAAAAACCCTAAGCGCGATAAACATTTATGTGTTTTGCGATGAGGCGAAAACCGAAGAGAGGTGGTAATAACAAGGGTTGAATAATCTTTTTATGAAAGAAGGCTATCCTCCAATCACATTTCTATCTGGCTCAGATTCAAATGGACAGCAAAATTTGAAAATCCGATCCTTTATAAAAGAAAGTATTCGACTAGGCCCAGTTTTAGCTAAATGCAATAATTCAAGTTAATCAAAATAATTTTTTAACAGGAAAGTCAATAAACCCATGATATATATAAAAACCAATTCTACCGATATGCCAACCGAAATTCGACGAAGAAATGATATTAGAGGGAGCGAGCATGTCACTTCCAAAATTTATTGGATGAAGTGAAAATTTGAACGGGTCTATAAATTGTCAAAAATCCGTTTGGCTATATGTGCTTTCGAAAAAGCGCAAGGATGGAACAATGTAAATGAACAGGTTCAACAAGAGAATGAGCTACTCTTCGAGAGCCACACCATTGTTGAAGACATTCGTGTGGTACAACGAAAATGTCCCAATGGGTATTACTGACGAAAGAATCATCGATATATTGAACAATGCGAAAGATAGTGAAGAAGATGATGTGGACTAGTTAACTCGAAAGTATCACTCGGACGAAGTGAAATTGTCTGCTTAATAGATCACAATGAAAAGTTTATGCCTCATGAAATCTTGTCATTTTAGCGTTGGCGTAACATCGCTTCATCTAAGATACGAGAGGGTGGTTAATGCAGAAAACGATTACAGCCTTTTCTAAGAAATGACATAATGGGTCTAATTAATCTCTGTAAGTTTCTCTGCAAGTGTGATGGTTTTATCATATTGTATACCAATTCAGCGGTTTTCGTCTTTTTTAACCAACAGAAACATTTGACAAACGTTATATATATATATTCACTATACGGCCTTTTATCCTAGTTATATGTTTACTCTCGACATATATATATATATATATATATAAATATATATAATTTTGATGATTGATTATAACATACAGTAATAGTTGTCTGTAAAATTTATTCAGTTCTGTAAAAGAAATCACCTTTATTCTAGAAACAGCTTCTTCGGCTTGCATCATTCTTGTCGATTTCGTCGGTTGACCTTCACATACAAGCTGCGTCGATCCCAGATACCTCGCTCGAAATAAAACGCCTTCAATCAATACTGCAGGATCCAGCAAAGCTAAAATTTGAACAGTGCATATATATACATTGAAGCACATATATATAATACAAACGAGATTAGTAATTTTAAAATTATCACTTACATGTATTTGTTATGTGCATATTTTGAGGATTGATGTGCGTTTTATCAAGACATTTTTATTTGCAAGTAGATATTTTTTGAGTGTTTCGTAAGGGAATCACGATAGCGAAGAAATTAGTTTGAAAATAATTTAGTTGACATTAATTGGCAGAAAAGAAGCACGTATATGAGATGTTTAATATAGTTTATTTTTATAAGTGAACTGGTATCAGTATATATATATATATATATTAGTGTTGGCACTTAAATCAACAAAATGTACCTTCTTTATTGCGAGATTTTGGTTTGGCGTCAATATCTGCATCATCAGTTTCATTTCGCCCCGACCTGATAGATCCCGAAGGACTTTTCGAGAACTGCAAACTTTTTGGAGATGTTGCCATGAGATTACTTATTTTCAGTGCTTTCCCCTTCTCTAGCGGTGAAATTAGGGTTGTTCCTATACCTTGTCGAACAGCTGCTGACGAGAATGTTTGGCATTCTGAGCTTTCAGAATTATTTGCTGAAGTGGGTATTGTAGCTGCTGTGGTCGACAAGATATTACTCGAGTTTACCGGAGACTTAAGTCGAGACGACTGTAAACGTGGTCAAATGAAAAAACATGTAAAAATTGTGTATGATTATATCCTTGTACATAAATTTTTAGTAAAAAAATTAAATCGTATATATCCTATAATCCTATAATAATCCGAGAAACAATTTTTTCAACGCTTCGAACGCCGACACTGTTTTCAATCAATGGAATTGATTGTTTGACATTTATGATTCAAAAATAAAAAAATAAAAAGATGATCAAAGTAACCGACTACCGATGAAGCAATTTAAAATACTACTTTGTAGTTTTAAGTTATCCACAGCTCGAAAGCCACGAAACGATTGATAACAAAAGTGTAGAACTTGTATTAGCTGATAGTTTTTTCTTTCAATTTCACGAGAAAACAATAAGCGTGTAAAAAATTATTTCGATGAAGATAATAGGGTGCCGAATGGGCTTTTAATAGTGTAAAAGCCCATTAGAAACATTAGATTATTGGACCAAGCAGAGAACATTTGCGTACGAAAATCTTAACTACAACTAGATACTATATTATTGGACTGGACGGCAACAATCATGTATGGACCTGATAGGGCTTGAAAAAACACACTATGTTCGAAATGAGATGGTATGATTGAGAATCAATTAGTCGCATGAATATTCAATATAGAATATAAAATAATAAAAATAAATATTAAATTTTACAGAAAATACGATTGCTATACATCTATAGATGATGAAATTAGACCGATAGATCATATTTAATGATAGTGATAATTTACTTTTATAATAACCAAAAAATCGTACTTTATCGTCATAAAATCCTTTGTCATCTGATCTTTGCTGCCCCAGTAGTCTGTCTGTTTCCAAATCAGTGTCAGCTTCTTCATCTTCTTGCGTATGTTCTTTTTGCAAACATTCTGCTGGGGTATTATCGTTTGGTGAGGCGTTGCGGGGCACCCACACAGGCGAGTGTTCTTCGCTTTGTTTACTGGCATCGTTAAAGTTTGATCTTCCTGTTAGTGTTTTTGTTCGTTGCAATATGGATCGAATATCTTTAAGGGCTTCTTGAATATCCTCGTGTTCAATTTGATTGGCTATCGTTAAGCTATGCGAGATGGATGCTGGTGAAATTGGTGGGGATGATTTAACTATAAAAAGTCAGAAATTATTCCTACGTTAGCATTAGTTATTCTGAACGAACTTACCCAACTGATTTCTTTTTTCATGTTCGTTACTCTCGTTCTCATATTGATTTATATTTATACTACTGTTCAGTTCTGCAAAATTATACGCTACTGACTTATCATTATCACGTGTCCCATTATCTTGGACGTTCTCCATAGGAGTCATCTCTAAAAAGGCCCTATCTAATATAACCGACAAATTTTCTGTATCAGATGCATGTCCACTTGAAAGGCCATCTTCCAGAACCGGCATACTAGTGTAAAGTTTTCCAAAATCAGTCTGGCCATTAATATCGTTCGAAAGACTATCCAGGTCGCCGCAATTTGAGTCATAGTCTGTCGTTTCAGGCGACAAAGTAAAATTTCTCGAATGACGCCGAATATTAGATGCTATTTCTGTATCTAATAGTTCTTCACTGCTCCTGCTGTTCGTATCAATGTAGAGCTCAAAATCAGTTTGCTCATTATCTTCCATAGCCGGCTGGAATAAGGAAACACCATATAATTTACATATCCGGTGCTAAATTTGCCAGCAATAAATCAAAATTTTTCGAAAAATTACGCTACAAATTTTTGCAAATTTTTCACCCTTATATCGTAGCACAAGCAAAAATCAGTTTAGTATCAACAATGTATGGCATAGTTAAGGTTAAAAATTATATTTTTCCACAATTATGTGTAGTCAAATGGCAACGTTATAATTGAATGAATTGATCAATATCAAAAGAATCTAAACGATTAGAATTTAGCGTGAAGACATCATGAAAACAAAATATTTTCAACGAGAGTTTGAGTATTTATGTCTTTATTAGGATTGGAACGGATTTATGTCTTTATTAGGATTGGAAGAGGATCTACTATCCGCTGTGATCATTTCGCCAGCCATTCAATTCTGCTATTTATTGTTCACAAACGGACAGGTTGAACCGACCAATTCAATAATAGTCGTCTTTTATCATATCAATAATCAAAACATTTTCTGGAATTAAAACTAAATCTTTCAAGAAATCTAGTCTTATTTGAAATTTGATGTCCGTTGTCAACAAAAAATTGCGCTCTTGCTTTTGCTTCATAACAAACATTTCATGTCAGCACAACTTTGGAAATCATTTGAGTTTTTTTGCTACTCAAATGGCATTTATATCAAAACAAGGTCATCATTCCATAATCAATAGGTTTATATTGTACACTATACAAAATATAGTCAAATACACACATACAATTAGGAATTTCAATAAAATATAGAAAAGGATACCTTGAAAATCCCACATACTGAAGATGTCAAATATTAGATTAAATTCAAAATTTACATTGAACGAAAAGGTAGAAATGTTGTTTAGTATTAATGGATTATAAATGCGGCGATAGAATATGGAGAAATGAAATTCGAACTCCTCATTCACGGATAGAATAGAAAATATTTTCTCAATTTTTCGAATTCATCTTTTTCGAATAATCAAATTGAATGTTCACTTTACTTCAAGTCAATATTTCATTTTGTTTTTCCTCAAACACGTAGTCCAAAAACGACGTCTTTCTTTCTTCAGTATTTTGTTTCTTTATCTAATATATTTGAAATACTATCATATAGTTGTATAGTTTAGTTACATGTTAATAATAGAAATAACAAAATTTGATTTTCATATGATGAACAATTTAAATGCAGTTGAATGCAAATTTAAATGCAACAAACAGATCAACGAATTTAAATAGTCAAAACCCCCGACGGAAATAAGTTAATTTCCTATTCTTTTTAATAAAACAATCGTATTGAAAACGGTTTTTTAAATCAGCAGCTAATTCAACGTGAACAGGACAAATAAATATTTCCAGAGTCAAATTGAACTGTTCACTAATTGCAATACGATACTCGTTTAGTTCGCGGGAAGCGGTGTACATATTTGAATGTATAGAGAACCTTCACTGATATCTTATTCTGGCTCTCAAGGTTAAATGCACCAAATAGATTAAGAACGAGTAGCGAAGTGGAAACCGGAATCAAATATGGAAGGAAAAACTGGAGGTACCACCAGTACTTTGAATATGAACAGGGAATAGGAAAAAGGACTAGGATAACTGCTTACACTAAGCATAATTATTAAAAGAACACTAAGAAGTAGGGCACGGAAAGCAATAAAGCGCTAAAACTAAATTGGCAATAAAGCATCCCAACGAACTCTAAAACCACCTCAAAGCGACAATGGAAAGTGAGGCTCACATCTCACCCTGACGAATGAAGTTTTCTGAGACGCCGCAACTGAAAATTCTTTTCTCGCAACCAATATCGAGAGAACGGATTGGAATTTCTTCACAACGCGCAAATACTCTACAAATTTTGAATCACAGTGAAAGTAAAAAAATGTGAAGCGAATTACATCAAAAGTGTACTGTGTTAAGGATTGAGACGTGCAAGCCACACACCCTAAACAAATATCGTAAAAATTTGTATCTTAGGTTTTTCCTAGCTCTAATCCCAGCTCTAATCCCCGCAAGTTTAGGGTTATCACGGTACTGCCAAATGTTGGAAAATTTTTCAAACATGAGGCGTGCAGAAGACCACTCATCTGAGTTGACCTGCACATTTTTTAGTTCGGCTTTTTTTAATTACTTCCTCCCTCACACAATTTCATTAACAAATAGAAATCTTTTGACTATTTAAACAACTTCTTTTTCCTATTTTTTGCGTCCTAACTTCACACCGAGCAGAGTTAAAATCAAAGGGACAGAATGTCCAAGATAATTCTACAGTTCTTGTGACAATCATCTTTCAATTTTTATTCTGTAGCTTGCTGGGACTAATTTTCTGCGATTATAAACTATCTAGACCAGCAAGTAATCATACGACAATTAAGTAATTCAGATCACTCACTAAAATCATTCATAAACTATCTTCTTTGCATCTTCTTCTTAATTCAACGACTCAGATAGTTACTCGATCAATTAATCCTATATTATTCGTTCTTAATTATTGTTCGCGACTCACACATAATATCACGAGCTGATAGTTTTTTGCAATGATAAGATAGTTGTGAGAATTGAAGTTAATAAAAAGAAAAGGAATGTATTTTTAATAATCTGAGTTCAAATTTTACTATAATAATAAGATCCCTGAACGATCCACGTCCTTTAACCTAACATACTGGTTGATTGTATTTTATTTCCAAACCAATAACAAACGGTGAGCATACAGGCTTGATAAACAATAAAAACCATCGACAATAAGCTAACTCTGACTCCACATATAGCATATCAAATTCACAGGGGCATTATTAATAAAACCCGTAAACATTTTAAAGGATCTAAAGCTTTCGAAACAATTAATCAATGTAAAAAAACCGTAAAGGCGAACATGATTCTCTAAATTTATACAATTAAAGTTGTCAAATTAATATTATATATTTTTAATTAATTTGGAAAAAAAGAATAAAAAACCAACAAGTGCTAAACAAAAAAATTTCATGTAATATTAAAAAAACAAAACACCAGAGCGAAATTTAGACTTATATCCATGATGTTTACCCCTATTCAAGGAATACTCGAACAAAAATGATATCTTATTCTGATATAGTTATGTCACAATACATCTAGACTAAATTTCAAAACAGCCTTTTTTGCTAATACAAAGAAACAACACTATATGTAGCAAAAATGAAATGAAAATCATAAAAAAGTAACAAATAACAAACTACAAATAACTCAGACATATAAAGCCACCAATACTTTACCCGTCAACTCGACAAACCAAGTAAATTAATATCTCCATTAGAATCGTTGGCCTTTGAAGCTCAAATTTGAAGGTTTTTTTATCTTATCATCCCTCGCCCGTCTACATGCATGATGTATAAACGAAAAACCGTCAAAATCAAAAACATACCAATTCATGTCCAAATACATAAATGTTTTCTGGAGGCTCATTATTCACGTCTGTTCGAGTGGAACGGCTGCGATTTTGGGTTTTCGGCAGGGGTTTTCATTCACAGTTACAGACCTTGCGATATGATTGCGAAGCAGTTTCAATATGAAAATGTCGACTCTCATCATTTTGTTGCACACTTCTATTCTATATACAGTGCTTCCAATCCGTCTCAGGCTTCCTGCAAAAACCAGTGCATGTATGAAGAAATTTCCTTTGGAAAATTCTTAATCTTTCCATTGTACTATCACTCTGATTGAACCGTATCTGACATCCATATGCCAAAACTGGTCTTACCAGCGTCTTTTTAACAAATAACCTTGATCTGGATATCTGGAATGAAAACGCCGCTGTACGAAAATGAGCAATTTTCGTGCTATACCCAGCATGTTTTTGAGATGTTCATCAAAATGAGATACGTATCGAGGTGACAACCGAACATAGGATTTATGTGGAACCCATTCTAAACTACACTCGCCAGCCATAATGTGAAACTTTTTCTAATTACGTTTCAGGCCCTGATTGACTAACCGCAGCGTTATCCGAAACAATATTGTTTCACATCTGCGCATTAAATTTTATTGGCCAATTTTCGGGATAGAGCTGCAAATCATTGAACATTAATTGTAAACAAGTGCAAAAAAATCCATTGAAACGAATCGTCCAATCAGTATGGCAAAAGCATTTCAGTAGATTACAAAAAACCACAACAATTATTTGCAAATTTTTTTATCCTCACATCGGATATATTTTCCGTTTTTTTTTTTTTTTTTTTTTTTTGCGAAAAGAGCTCTTTTCGTTACATGATTTTAATCTCTTTTTCATTTGTCGTCCGGAAATGTTTCCTTTATTTAACATGTTTGTGCTAATGGGAATGCGAAAATATATTTCAAATGTTGCAAATAAATATAGTCAACGAACGTTGACCAGGACCAATTTCAAAATTTACTTACTTTATTTGACGATATGTTATGTATCATCAACTCTTCATTTGGTGTGCGTGCTAGTCTTTGCCCAATATAAGCTTGTTCAAAAGAATTATTCTTTCGTAAATTTTCTTTATTTATATCCTGAAATAGAAAAGACACTTAAGAATGCTCCATTCAAGTTTCTGTACATATTCTTCTGCAACTTACACAATTTCCTATATCTTCGCCTTCAGGATAATCGCTAAAGTTCATTTCATCTTCCCTCGCCGGGCCCTTGAAAAATTCCTCTAGCACTTTTCTTGTTTCAGAAAATTCATACAAATAGTCGAAGCTCGGACTTTTATTATTCGTATTACTATTCTCTTCCAGATCTACTTCATTTGGTTTTGTCGCTTCAGTTTCGCTGTAGTTTGCTGAGATTCGAATTGGAAACCCAGGTCGAGGGGGCATAGTTGGAGCAGTCATTACAGGATTTCCATTTTCAGTTTCAATGCTTTTACGTCCAAAATCATATTGATAGTTACCAATCCGTCGTGGAGATCCTTCATACTCTGCTATTGGGAGTTGACCAATCATTTTCGTTACCTTCAAGATGTCGTCGCTAACATTTTGGTGTTCCAAATTTTTAGCCCAATAAGTATCAATGTCGTCAAAAACAACGATTTCTCCTTCTTTCATAAGCCCAATACTAACTCGTCCTAAGTCAGTTGGTGAACTAGGACTTGATAACGAATGATTGGGACTTGCATGTTGATTAACAGGGCTTCTGCCTACACGAATTTGATGTTGATAATGTTGTGAATAATGGATTTCCGTTAGATCAGGTGAATTTAAAACTGTACTGGCCGGTGTTGTATCAGGACTTTTCTTACGCATTTCTAAAACTAGTCGGTCTGGATGTTTGCTGGTATCCATGTGCTCGAAATTTGAATTGGTATTGAGTTTAGAAGCGTTGTGTTGAGTATGACGGGAAATATATTCCTGATCAATATCTTGACTCATAGCTCTAGTATTTTTGTAAACGTTTGCCTAATTATATTGTTCTACAATTTATTGTCCAGTTTTGTAGTAATAATGCAGTTTGTTTTACAGATAGAACTGAAATTAAGAATACAGATTCAAAATATATAAATTTGTAAGTAGAAATCACATTTGTAAGAAAAATCCTTATTTATTTTTTTCACATTTGCAGAAATTTTCACTGAAAAGTAAAGGGTTAAAATTTGTTTTACAAGCGTGTATCATAACGTTTTCATTACGTTGGCAATTATACCTCAATCACGGAAAACGTTTCTTTTTTAAATTTGTGAAATTTCCTACTTTTTGATGCCACTCAAACTTGTCGAACCTATCGAACTACTCGTTCTGAAAACCGGTTAGCAGTGCAAACACAAACCCAAAAAGCATTAATCAACTAGATATCTTCTAATAACAAATCTCACAGCGATTGAGAATTCTCTGTCTTCTTGATAACACTCAAGATTACAAGGATTCAAAGTAAAATTCAAAATTCAAAGATTCAAAGTAGAAATAATAACCGAAGCAATTATTATTGCTTCTTATTGTACGATTTAAGGAATCATACATTGCCTTCCGCAGATTTGGCTCCTAGCCACTATTGCATGTTTTAAATCTGGAATGGGATGCAACGTGATGTGTATTTCACGAGAATGTGGAATTAAAAACTCACACACATTTTGGAGTATTGATAAACAATTTTATGCAAAAAGTATTGTCATCACAACAAATCGTTGGACTCGGTTCATCAAGCCAAAAGCAGGCGACATCAAAGAATAAAGTCTATTCGCGAAAATTACCATTCTTTGTTAATTAGTTATTGTAGGAGTTGTATGGTAATTAACAATGAGAGCAAAAATTAACTTCATATCGTCACATTTAGCTTGTTCAACCATATTTCTACGTTATGGTGCAGCCTCACTTGCATATTCAATCCTCATTGCTTTCCAAGTCTGCCTGTTTTCAGCTATTTTCATCGAAGATGTGCCGGCTAGTCCCATCGAACCTTTGGGCGTCCTCTCGGTTGTTTGATTCCTCTTGGGTACAACTGCGTTACTCTTGTGGTCCATCTGCCGTCCGTCATTCTCGCCAAGTGTACGGCCCATTGCCATTTCAAGGATTTCGATTTATGACGTCTGTTAGTTGGGTCCTTTCTCGTATCCACGATAGTCTCTTGCGATCCCTTCGTGTAATGCGCAGCAAGCATCTTTCAATGGCTCTTTGGCAACCTGGAGTTTCCTCGTTATCCCTGTTGTTAGCGCCCATGTTTCATTAGCGTATAGCAGGACTGTTAGGATACATTGGTCGAAGGCTTTATTTTTCAAGTACATCTTCATTTAAGAGTTGAATAAAATCGAGTTCTTCCCGAAAGCACTCCCGGTAACAGTGAACCGGATTTGTGTATAATAAGCTGACCAAGGTATACATATTCTTCGACAATTTCTAGTGTGTTCACTTTTCTATGTCCTTGAGTGCTTATATAATCGTTCAACATGATCTTGGTTTTGCTGAGGTTCATTTTCAAGCCTACTTTTCCGCTAGCCGCGTTCAGTTCATTCAGCTGCTCCTGTGATTCTTCTTGGCTATTGGCTATCAGGACTCTATCACCTGCGAATCTCAAGTGGTTGAGGTGCTCACTATCGATGTTCAATGCTTTATTCTCCCAATGCAGAGTTCGGAAGATGCCCTCTTATGGTGCTTTGAAGAGCATTGGCGATACAGTGTCCCGTGTCTTACCCCTTTTTTGTGTGGAAAACACTGGTGTGCCTTGTAGTACTTTGACCTTTGCTCTGACATTGCGGTAGATGTTAGCTAGTACTTCAACGTATGGCTTGTCTATGGCTTGCGTTATTAATGCATTTATTATTGCATCAGGGGATACTGAATCAAAGGCTTTCTCAAAGCCAGTGCTAGGGCTTGCTCATACTCTTTATATCTACTCAAGAGTTCCAGTAATGTATGGAAATGTTCTAAAGTGCTGTATCCACTTTTGAAACCAGCCTGCTTCCGTGGCTGTTCGTATTGGTTTCTAAAGAGCTTCGTGAATACTTTATAGAAGACCGATAGTAGACTTATTGGTGTGTAGTTCCAGATGTCTTCTTTGCAGCCTTTCTTGTGGATCAGTATTATATTAGCATTAGTCTATTGATCAGGTATGCACCTGGCAGTAATGCAATCAGTGTAAATTTCTGCTAGTAGTTTCCAAGTTGTTCTGCCTGCGTATTTGACGATTCAGCAGTTATACCGTCATTATCCGCCGCTTTATGATTTTCATTGAGTTTTCATAGTCGTCTCGGCCTTTTCCACTAGGATATTCGGGGCATTATCGTTGGGTGCAGAGAAAGCGGTTGGTAGTAAGTTGAAAGTTCGAGTTATGTGGAGCCATATACAGATCTCGGTAGAAGTTGGTGCCTGCCTCAATTATTTCCTGCCTATCAGTGAGTCGATTGTTATGATTTAGGGCTGTGACTGTTCTTTGCCAATGAGGAATGCTCTTTTTGCCTTCTTAAGACTTCTGTTGTTTGTAATGGCATCTTCCACCAGTCTTTCGTCATATTTCTTGATATCTTCAGATATCATCTTCCTTACTGTTTTGCAGATTTCTGTGTATTCAATCCTTTCGATGATTGAGGATGCTTTTATTTCCTTGAACTTTTTGAGTAGCGCCTTGGTCTCATGTGATAGTTTACGGTGTCTATCGACTACTTGTGGTCCGCCTACTATTACGGCACATTTCAGAATGGTTTCGGTTAGGTGGTCGTCCCGGTTTTGTTCATTTATTTCTTCGTTTATTAGGGCTTGGTAACTCTCAATATTACAATTAATGTTTTCAGTTTTAAAACGGGGGTTTATCGGCTTCCTGACCAGCTTGCGTCTTTCTGCTTTCAAATTAAGGGTGATTCTTGCTCTGACCATGCGATGATCTCTTCCCGTCTTAAATCTGTTGATTACAGAAACGTCTTTGGTGTTTGTTAAGTATAAAATTAATTTCGTTTCTTGATACCCCGTTGGGTGCTAGCCACGTCCATTTCCTTTTCTTCTTGAAGAAGCTAGTTGTTATGAAAAGACCGTGGTGGTGGGCGAACTGTGTGCAACATTTACCTTCATATAACTACTCTTTGACTTAGAAAAAATATTTTTCCCTCAAAACAACCCAGTCAAATGCAATCATTTCTTGGATGTGGACTAACAAAACGCAGAAACTTTGTTTTTCAAATTGATTCAGATTACATGCGATTTTTCGAAAAGTTTGCATTGGAAATGAATCATAGGAGTTCTTATTGTGACATAGAAATATATTCAATAGTAAACGGCAAACGGAAAACGGCAAGCGAGATCGGTATCGATTCTAATACAGGACGTCTAACATGGTAAGTTTTTCAGGTTTTACCTTACCATTAAACGTGAGGTGGCCCCTTAGCCCTGCCGTGTTAATTTGCAGAATAAATTAAAATAAGAGGATATCCTACTTGATCATGCAGTTTCCATCAAGATTCGGATGAGAAATAGTTTTTGTAAGTTCTCGAAACTGCAGCGGATATTAATTTAGAAGAACCAGGATACTGATAACATTATGACAGCACCCCAGTCTCTACTTCGAAATATGAACGTACTTTCTATTTCTAAAAACATAAAGACTCCGTTATCGCGGGGTCCTTATCGTGTCATGAAGTATATCTATGGCTACAACATTTACTGTATCAGCACTGTACATTAAATTGTGGAGAGCAAAATAAATTGAAATTAAAAGGGGAAATTAATTAAATTACGGTATTCAATTAAAATTAAATACCGTAGCTTTCTGACAGGATACAAAGGAAGTTATTCTCTCAGTTATTGGTTATAACCAATGGTACGTTCGCCTCCTGTTATCATAAGGAACCCATTTTTCATCACACGTAACAATGTGGTCGAGGAACGGTTCCTTCTTGTGACGAGAGAGCAGCGATGAGCATATGGTGAGCCTTTGCTAATTGTTCGCGGCGGTCAGTTGGTGGGGAACCCAATTACTGAGTCACCACGTTTTTCCAAGTTGATGCAGATGTCGACGGATGGTTTCATCGGATACCTTGAACCTTTCCGCTAACTCCTGGCATGTTAAACTTGAATCCACTTCAATAGCCTCCTTCAATTGCGCCTCGTCAAATGAAAATGGCCGACCGGAACGAGGTTGATCTTCTAAGGTCCTATCACCACTTCTGAACGTTTTGTACCAGATTTTTGCAGTACGCTCTGTCACTGTATTCTGCCCAAACGCACTAAAAATTTTTCTGGTCGCTTCTGCAGCGTTTGTGCCCAATTTAAACTCATACAGTAAACAGATCCTAATAACCGCGTTTGACACCGACATCTTCACTGCTACCAAACACCAATTCTGTCGACTAGATGAATTCGTCTACTGATGTAAACAAAGCACTATTGGGGCTACTATGAGCTTTCTTTCGGCAAATGATCGTAGCTCCCTGGACATTCGAATGTGTTGCCTGACGTAAACCGATAGAACTTTTGTGGTTACTTGGTAGTTGAGCTGCCATTACATCAAAGATTATGATATTGTATTACTAGAATAAATGATAATACACCAAATCCATTCCATTCGACCGTAACCATTTGGGACTCGTAACCCACAGCTTCCTAAACTTTCGTCCGCATTCCCACGAATAAATTAGAACATTTTGCTCTTGGCAAATTATGCTCAGCATGCCTATTCATCAAAAACATATGAGATTGTATATATAAGCTTTCCATATAATATTCTTAAATAATAATGTGCATTTTTCTACCTTATAGTTCTGGTGGTCCAAAATAACACTAGGCCGAAATCAGATTAAATTTATCTTATCCCATAGTCATGGCAATTGAAGTTATGATCTTGATGTGAAGCCAAGATATGCCTCAACCGGACAACGTACTGCATTATACTTTTAAAAAATTTTATAATTCTAAGTGATTGAGTAACAATCAATTGTATAATTTAATACTACGGACTAAGAATAAAACAATCTCAATTTTTGTAGCGACAAGGTAACATGCCTAATATTTTGCGCCGCTGCCGTGGTTAGGTAATATACAAATGTGTTTTGGAAAATTCTCGGAAGTAAAGTTTAAATTTTATTGACACGAAATATTCATGAAATCATTTTATCAACAAAATCCTCAATAACACTTAAGGAAGAATTGAAGATACAAAACCATTGCTTTCTTCCAGTATATTTTCATCATTAAAATATATTCAATGGTTACTCTCTGATCATCGAATTGAAATCAAACACAGAAATATGCGTATAGCGCATATACGGCAATTGAAAGACTATTTTGTATGCTTAAAAATTAGCACATGTATGCTTGGTTGTTCTTCACGTTACAATTGCCCTCATTAGCTAGGTACTGGTATCTGAAAAAGCGACAAACACTTCCGAAGAATATAAAAACCACAAGAATACTCCACGGGTACTCCACTCCACTCCACTACTCCACGGGTTGATTAATGGATATTTAAATATGCGTTTGACAACCAAGAAGCAATTTGAAAACGAAAATTTTAACTGCCTAACACACATTTTGTCAATAACGTTTGAGAGAAGAGTTCTGTACCATATCAAACATTTTCGTCTTTTTTTTTAGATTCACACTGGAAGGATACCAGCTTAAGATTGGCCCGGGCTGCTATGGCACTGGTCAGCTTTGTCGATCCTGTGTATTATATCATTATTACTTGTTCATAGTTAGTCTGTGGCTTAGTTATAGATTGATTGAGTGGGTATGAGTGATATGTCGTTGGGTGTTATATGTTAGGGTTCGCTTCTGCTAAGAACGCTCCAAAGCTGTCAAGTAAGTTACTGTCGTTTTTGAGAATTAGGTCTTTAATATTATTGTAAATAATAAAAAGATTGTGATTTGCCCTGATCCTTTCGTATTTAGTGCAGTGAAACAATTGGTGATCTATTGTGTCAATACATTTTCGTCTAGTCAATATTTAAAACTGACGGCTGGTATGATAAAATCTCACTTAAAATGGGCTAAACCGCAAAGCAAATGCAACCCGTATCGAGAAAAGAGAAATTGATTTTTTTTCCTTTATTCGATTCCTATTCCTCTCTTCTAGACACTCACTAATTTCGTTTACAGGATGTGTTAAAAGGGCATCGTTGTGAGGATAAAGTCATATAAACGATTGTGTGAAGTTGCGTCCACAAAACTAAACTGTAAACTAACTATCCATAGAAACTTTGGATTCAAAACAGTACCAAGATGTTCTGAAATTTCTATTAATTTTCACAAAACTAAACTGTAAAC
This sequence comes from Stratiomys singularior, assembly GCA_954870665.1. Lineage (NCBI taxonomy): Eukaryota > Metazoa > Arthropoda > Insecta > Diptera > Stratiomyidae > Stratiomys > Stratiomys singularior. The sequence goes on from OX940877.1 coordinate 67,564,635, forward strand.
TAACTATCCATAGAAACTTTGGATTCAAAACAGTACCAAGATGTTCTGAAATTTCTATTAATTTTCCATAATATAAATCGCGGCATTCCCCGAAGTTTGTTTACGTGCAGGCACGTTTTCTATGCCATACTCTATGACCAAATCGTTCGTTAAGATAAGTTTGTTATTCATATCAAAGGACAAAGTTGCACCATGACCCAAGAACTGCCCAGACCCGAGCCCCTCGAAAATGTGTGAAACATTTTCAAATCGAATGTAGATGTATCGGCAATTCGATATCAAAGAAAATCAAATCCGAAAATCAAAGAAACTACTGGTGAAGTTTCCAAAAAACGATCGAAAAACGGTGGCCACTGTAAATCCACGGCCAATGACTTTACGATGCTCAATTGAAAACATAACATCTCTGTAAAATTGAGCCTAACGAATTAAATGTAAATGGAAGCAACGAGAAGTCAAGAACAAATGTTGAAATATCTAGATAAATTTTAACAACGTCATCGAACATATCTTTATGAAAAAACAGTTTTATAGTAGTTTTTAAGTAGAAAAGTTCAGCCTCATTTATGAAAACTTTTGAAAAAAAATGATAAGACAGTATAATGATGGAATTTATATCTTGTTTACAAACTATGGCTTTCGATTAACACTTTGTTCACGTTCTATTCATGGACTGTCATCTATCAGTAGGGACACATTGGAGTAGTAAGGAGTATTGGAGTAAGTCCTTGCCTAGCTGATGCATGACAATTCACAAAACGAATAATAATACTAACCCTGGGTATAATGGGTTAAAACTCTATTTTCTATCAAAATTACATTGTCATTGTCAATACCTCACTGCTCGTATTTGAGGCTGCTTTGTATAGCTCTCTAGCCCTTAAAGACACGACCTTGAATCAAAAACCAGACTACATATTGCACGTATAATCAACCCGGAAATTTCTAAGCAAATATGTTTTGGTACTTATTTAAGTTTAGAATTCCTTCTAGTAGCCATGTTATGCCCGGTTTGGACAAAACTAACACAATTTCAGTTCCTATAAGGATACCTGCAGTTTTTCATATAATATCCCGTATATTTCTATTACCTTATACGTAGATTTTAATTTCCTAAGGATAACAATGTGCTTATTTCAGTTAATTGCTTCTCGTAAATATGTTTTAGGAATAAAGAATAGAACATAGTAATTAACTAATGAATAGTTGCATGATATTCTGGTCGTAGCAAACACCACCATCTAATGTGATAGTCTTATTTAATTTCCGATCAACTACAAAGAACCTGTCATCTATTTTGGATACCTTCTAACCACTTTTTTATTAGAAAGAGAGATTTTCGTACATATTAGTGGCATTATTCGGCTTTCTGTTTCCAATATGTTGGCATTCTTAATAATTTGACTAAAATTGCATAGAAGAAAGGTAGACACTTTGCTAATTTCAGTGAAACACGATTCTAAATAAACTTACGTGAAAATTTTGAAGCAATTACTATAGCGCCGTCATTGTTATCGAACAGTCCGAGCAAGCATTTAAAAACGTTAACAAAAATTTATCTGTTAATGTACAGACAAGAGCTGTAACCGATGTATACGCACCAGATTAATGTCTAGCCCGTAATCCTAGCAGGAAACTTGGCTATGCGGAAAATCAATACTCGGAATAGATACCGATTTATATACTACCGTCTCAACGGCTGAGGATATATGTTGGTATAATTTACGTTTTTATCATACCCAAAGCTCACTCACCACGACAATGTTCCACGAATGAGTCGCAAGACGAAAACATTTCGTTCGACAGACGCCATGTATGGTTGTGCCAGTGCTCAGATTTATGAAATTTAGTTTCCGAAGGCTTAATCTTACACCGAACAATTTTAAAACTAATTGCAAAATCTACAATAGTTCTGTATTACACAGAATAGATCAACTGAAATCCAGTCACGAAAACCACTGACACAACACGACCACTAATAGCAGATACAACTCTGAGAAAATATACGTCAAAAGCAATTTTACCAAGCCTGGCGAAAACACAGATCTTCAAGATGGTCGGACAATGACGCAAGTGGTCTATAGTATCATAGTGGGAGACTAAATTTTTGCGACAGTCAACATCGGGATTTAATTTTAGCCTTCTATCCCTTTTTCATTTAGTAACTAAGATGTATGTGAATGCGTCATTCGAAAATATGTATTGACAATATGTATTTCTTTTAAGTCACCGTAAATACTAGGTTATCGACCTCTTGTTTGTCCGTGGGCGTTCTTTTCGATTTCTTTTGGTCATTTGATTATTAAGTCATTTGGTCATTTGATTATTAAGAGATAAATTTAGGCTCTGATCCAGGAAGAAAGACGTAGTCAGATACAACTTTGATTTTCAAAGGTCTGACTTCAATTTATTTGCACTGTTATCAAAGTGGTATTTATACCTTAGGTTGAAAACAATAATATATACCTTCTATTTCAGCGCTACACTCCGTCGTCAACCATTCGACTCTTCTCTCTGATTCGAAATTTCAAAACCGACAGTTTTCGACTAACATTCTCAAAAGAAACTTCGATTGTTTAGTTTGCCGGGTTTCTGCCTGTGGTTTCTGTACGTTGTTTCCGGCAGAATACGTCGTAATATTTTTTTGGTCCATGCGTTTAATATGGCCTGTTCATCGCAATTTATTGAGCTTCACTTAGACAGAATTTGACTCGTTATAGTCTATGCAACGAATTTTTGTACCTTATTCGCCTTTCGTCGTCTTCTACGACTAGACCGAGATTTCCACTAAGGTTTCTACACAAAGGTCTTAATTGAATTTTCAGAAGCTTTAGTTAAAGAACATGGCCCGCTGCAAAAGCATAGATCTCATTGTCATTTATAGAATCTTATTCTGGTTCTCTCATGCCCATCTTTACTTCTTATTATCACTAGCATGCGACAAAATGTCTTCTCTGCACGAATACTCCGAATTTTGTTTTCATCAGTCTCAATATTATTACTCAAGTTGACCCGTACGTGGAAAAAATTATCTACGTGTTTCATGCTTTTTCACCAAGCATTATATTTTATGCGTCTTGTTTTGTCTTTTTGAATTTCATCATAGATTTTGTTCCTATTATATATTTTCAGTTAGTATATTTTTCATATTCCAGTCATATATTTTTTAATTATTAACCCACCGTTTTGTTGTTGCAACAAGAAGTGTATACGTTTCTTTCATCTTTCATCTGGTGTCGGTATTCACCTCATTAAGCCCCTTAATATGAAATCAAGTTTCAAACCAAACAATGCATTCCTATGTGGAACGTGTTAGTGGAAGGACGTATTCAGATCAGTGAAGTGAAGGGGTTTTCCCCGAGCATCTATTGTTTTTCTCAGAATCCTACGAACGCCATATCTTGGTTCCTGGCGTAATAACGATCTTTGGACTTTGACTGACATACTGGAATACTTTCACAAAGGAAAAGAACAGTGAGTACCCTTTTACTTTCTTAAGTGAAGTGAACAATTGGCGAGCATAATATAGCATACATTAGCACCTTAATATTTCATTCTGTGAACTGCGACATGGAAGAAAACTATGAGGATAGACCCCCAGACCCAGGGGACCCAAACACCAAAACTCTCAAAAAAAGATTAGTTGAAAACAACGGTAATACAAAAAGCAAGGGAGAATTGAAAAGCTTTGTACCAAATAACACATCCTTGTACTCAAACCCCTCTGAAGACATACCACGTGCCACACCATCTCAAGCCCCGCTAGCCAACATGAAAGTCAATAAATATCAACCCGATGCGAAAGGTAAATCCTTTGCAATCCTCATCGATAGTGTTGGTACAAATGGTGACAGGGTTAGACTAACCCCAATGAAGATGTTCGTATACAACAAAAGCTTAAACATCCAAGGCATTAAAGATGTTAAGCAAGCTGGGTTCAATAGACTCAGGGTAATCTTTGAAACTGCTACAGAAGCAAACAATGCTGTCGACAACACCAAGTTGAAAGAATATAACCTCAGAGCCTTTATCCCCGGCAATTTTGTTTACAGATATGGAGTCATCAGAGACATCCCGCACGAAATTAACACAGATGAGATAGTAAACTCAGCTAAGCCTTGCAATACAATGGGAATTCTATTAGAAAATATAAAGATTCTACAAGCACAAAGGCTGAATACCAGAGATAGAAACGACCCTAACAAATTTATACCAACCACAACACTGAAGATAACCTTCGCAGGTACTGACCTCCCGGACTCTCTGAAATTCGAATACATAATAAGCAAAGTTAGCTACTTCAAATTTCGACCAAGACAATGTACAAACTGCGGCCTCCTAGGTCACTCGGCGCAGTTTTGCAAAAACAAAAAGAAAACCTGCCTTAAATGTGGTGCGGACGATTGCGACAACAAATGCACAAAAATCATGTGTGTATTATGTAAGAGCGAAGAGCACGAAGCAACACATCAAAGATGCCCCAAATGGGTAGCATATAAACAAGAGATAGATGTTAGCTCTATCCTGAACATCACAAACAGAGAAGCAAGAGTTATTATCAACAGAAACAAATTTGCGGGTTTAGATGTAGTGGACCTTAATGAAGCCAACTTCCCCAGTCTAACGAACGCGGAAAGACACAATACCAGAAACCCCCAACAGGACACGCAAAAGGTACTATTCAAAAGCTCCTTTGCCCAAATCGCTGGCATAAACAATAAACCCAACACATCAAGAAACATCGTTAAAAATAGTTTCCCCTCTACTGAAACTCTCACCATACCAAACAAATCCATTACATGTAACCCACACAAAACCACCGAATTGGAAAAACTACTAGGAAAGATGGTAGAGGAAATTAACAGAAATACCGGAGGCAACAAAGAAAACGAGGACTTACTCATAACTAGTGTTCAAACATGGGTAAAAACACTACAGAAATACCTCGCCAACTCTGGTAATGAGAAAAGTAACACAAGAGTAACAACAACATTATCATCTAACACATGAACATTTTACAACTAAACATCCAAAGTATCAACAAGCACAAGGACAATCTAGAATACTACTTATACAAGAATAACATAGCCTTCGCACTCCTACAAGAAATACTCAGTAATTTCAATATTAATATGAAGTTTACCAACTACAATATAATCTTCAAAACCAGAGACAACAACATAGGAGGAGGAGTTGCAATATTAGTCAGAAAGGACATTAAGTTTAGACAGATCCACACGAACAGTCGTATAGAAAATGTAGTAATCCAGACCCTAAACCTTAAACACAACATAATTTTAGCATCCCTATATGCTCCCCCCTCGATCAATACCCAATTTTTCAAAGAAGAATTAGACAAGCTTTCCAACATCTTAGACTACACCAAAGACATACTCATCGGAGGAGATCTAAACGCAAGAAACAAGGCATGGGGAGATCATCTTAACAATGCCAAAGGCAGAATTCTGAAAAGTTGGATGACGGAACACAACCTCAAAACATTGAACACTGGCATATACACTTATAAAACAACAAACAAGAACGGAAAAATTCTACAGTCAACACCGGATATAACTCTTAGTAACATGAATAGGAATAATATCCTCTGGATGGAAGACAAAGAACACATCAGCAACAGTAATCATATAACAATTAAAATCTGCTTGCCCAGTACATCCATTTCAAACACCAAGAAAATCAAATATAGGAACATCGCTCAAGAAATAAATAAAACCCCTTTTTCACCAAACCTCAATAATATATACGATAAACTAAGCCACCTAATAGACCTAAACTCAAACACGATAAGATACAAGCACACACCCAAACACTGGTGGTCCAAGGATTTAGCAAGGCTCTGGAAAATAAAAAATAAGGCACTACTAAATTACAACAGACTCAAATCTAATGCCAACTGGGCAATTCTCCACGAGGCAAAAACAAACTGGAGGCAAAGATCCAAAGAGGCCAAGCAGAGAAGCTGGACAGACAAACTAGATGAAATCAGAGGCAGCGGAAACATAAATAACTTCTGGAGATTTATCAACAGTATCAGGAATAATAAAGAACCCCCCTCAAGATACAACCTTGATGAGGACCAGACCCAAACCTACCTCAACATGATTAAATCAAAGCACCACCCTGATAACACCTTAAACATGATGCCACACAATCCACTGGAACACCCACCAGACTTCGAACAGGAAGAACTCAATAATGTTATAAATGAGAAACGTAAATCCACAACCCCTGGTCTTGATAACATTAATTACAATCTAATTAAAGCCTTACTCACACATCACCCGAATAATCTTTTACAGGCTATTAATGATGCAGTCAATAGATGTGACATACCCACATCTGGAAGACATATCAGAATCGTTCCCGTTCCCAAACCCAATAGAAATCTAGAGGACCTCAGCAACTATAGACCCATATCCCTCCTCAGTGTTCCCATTAAAATCATAAATAAACTTATAAAACAAAGAATCGAAACACACCTAATAAACACAAATCCACTACCAACTCTTACTTTTGCTTACACAAAAAACAAATCCTCGACAACATGCTTTAACACCCTTTTACAAAAACTTGAAAACAAATCCACTTTCCCCTTCAAAACTGCCTGTGTTATAGATTTTTCAAATGCATATGAGAAAGTCGACCTACAGATCCTGAACAAACTTCTTTCAGACCTCAACATCCCAAAAACCTACACCTCATGGATCATAAATCTATATAAAGAAAGAATACTCCACCTCAACCAACAACACACGACAATCTCCAATGGCCTGCCACAAGGTGACGTCTTGAGTCCACTTCTTTTCAATATATACACTTCCAAACTGCACAATATCTCTGACAGCAACACAACTCTTCTACAATATGCTGATGACTTCCTCATTCTAACTGAGGGAACTAATTTAAAGCACACGATTAACCTACTTCAACTCAAACTAAATCTCTTCTCCACAATGAGTGACAACCTCAAGCTACCCTTCAACCCGGACAAAATACAAGCCATTAATTTCCACTATAGTAGGAACACAGATATAATTCTCAAGCACAATAACACCCAAATCAAATGGAGCAATAGCATAAAATACCTAGGCATCAATCTAAATAAAAATCTAACCTTTAGAACACAGGAAGAACACATCCAAACCTTTAACAACATAGGCAACATCATAAAATATCTGAACAGACCCACAAATTTCTTTAGCCCCACCTTGGCTCTAAATCTGTTCAAATCATTAGTCAGGCCCAAAATAGAATACGGACTAACTACAATGGCACATGCACCAGCATACTTATTCAATACCATGGACAGGCTCAAAGCTAAGATTCTCAAGCAATGCCTAGGTTTACCCCCTAGCACACATAACCTCTATGCTTTTAACATGGCATCCGAACATCAATCTAGAGATAGAGCAGCTCTACTAACGGCGAAAGAATTAGGTAAACAAATTGTCAACAACACTTTCAGACCAACATGGACTGAACAGGATCCAGTCCACAAAAGCAGCTACAACTACATCCTCCACAAATTTAATCACCACCTGAGAAAGCTCAACCCAACTCACCGGACTAAAAGACCAGCTAACCTGTTCACCACACCTTTCTCAACAACGTCCTCTTTCCTCCATACCCACAACCAAACAAAACCCAACCTTACCTTCAAGAAGTATACAGATAACCTTAAAAAACAAAATGCCCTGATACTGGTGACCGATGCTGCCAAAAATCTCTTTGGCACAGGGATAGGATTCCTGAACCTTAACAACAACACCACCTAAAATTCTAGCCTCCGCAATAGCGTAACAACAACAGCAGCAGAACTACACGCCATCCTGTCGGCCCTAAATAGGAACAACATACAGAACCACCATAAGATTTTTGTCTTCACTGATTCCAATAATGCTATCAAAAGTCTAAAGGAAAATCAAGAATACAGAAAGACCACACAAGATATATGGAAATTCATTGAAAATTACCCAGAGAAGATCTTCAAGTTCATCTGGATCCCGGGACACGCGGGCATCATGCCGTTAGAAACAGCCGAAAAACAAGCCAAAATAGGTGTTTTAAGCCATAGTATCATGGACACACAATATGAACTAGACGAAATAATAAACTTAATAAAAGAAGAAATTGACGATGAGTGGAAGGGCAGAATTAGAGCTCAAACCACCAACTACGCACCCTGCATATGGAAAGAGGCACACCATCTCAACAACAAAGGAAAACCATGGTTTCATAAAAGCAACATCACCCCCAAACATATCAAAACCATCAACAGAATCCTCACAAACAGAGCCTACAACAAACTTCGTCTCTTTCAAATTAAAAAAAGCACTACCGATCTATGCATACAATGCAACAAAACTGACACAATAGATCACCAATTGTTTCACTGCACTAAATACGAAAGGATCAGGGCAAATCACAATCTTTTTCTTAATTACAATAATATTAAAGACCTAATTCTCAAAAACGACAGTAACTTACTTGACAGCTTTGGAGCGTTCTTAGCAGAAGCGAACCCTAACATATAACACCCAACGACATATCACTCATACCCACACAATCAAAATATAACTAAGCCACAGACTAACTATGAACAAGTAATAATGATATAATTCACAGGATCGACAACGCTGGCCAGTGCCATAGCAGCCCGGGCCGATTCTAAGCTGGTATCCCCCCAGTGTGAACTTAAAAAAAAAACCAAACAATGGGTTGAGCTATTGCATTCTTCAATCTCATTATCATACCCAAAAAAGTCTGCAGTTCTTGACGAACACTTCAAGGAGTAACAACTACGTTTTAAAAGTGAACAAGTGACGAAACCAGCCATTTTGAGGCCGCCAAACAGACAAAATAACGGGATTCCCCGAATAACGTGGTGCAACCACATGGGTTTATCCAAACCTAACCCAATTTTCCATTCCAATCTTGGATAAATTAAGGAGATTTAAGAGCTCAGAGTAACATCGAAGTGTTTTTTACCGAGTGCCAGTGGTTTGATTCATTTTTTGATTTCATTCCTAAAATTTCATCAGGTGAGTACAGCTCAATTTGTTGGAACGAACGTTACAAACAACTTATGAAAAATGGAAGTAAACGAAAAGGACGGAATAGAGTTTGACCCGGTAGATACAGTGATAAATACGCATGATGACAATAGGCCTAAGAAAAGAAAACAACACAATACTGACAAAGATGAGAAAGAAGCTAACCAAAAAAACTTCATAAAAGCAATAAAAAGGGAAAGTGCTACTACAAACAAAAGTTCGAAACCAAACACATCAGAAATTGAAATGAAATTTTAAGGTTTGAGGTTACAGACACAAACAGCAACGACCCCAACTGCAATAAAAACATTTTGGTCCCTGAATTAGTAATAGAAAAATTCATACAAACAAACATGAATATCAACACAAATAATAAAACAAACGATAAACCTTTATCAGTACAAACAGCTGGTAATAATTACAACAAGAAAATTAACAGATGTCAAGAAGACGACATCAGGAAAATCTTCCACGTGATATGTGAAAGATACAATGATAAAAATGAACCAATCAAACTCACGTCTCTATCCTTCTACTCATTAAACAAATCCATAAAAATACTAAACATAGCCAATTTTACCCAACTAGTATACAATAAAATAAAAATATCCTTCAAATCAGCCAAGGAGGCAAACAATGCAGCAAACAATAAATTACTAAAAGATTATCAACTTAACATCTTCATTCCCAATAACTTATTAGTTAGGTACGGAGTAATAAGGGACATCCCAATGGAAATCACTGAAGAAGAAATTAAGTTAGAGGCATTGCCCTACAACAAGTTTGGAAACATACTTGACCAGATAAAAATACAAGACGTCAACCGACTAAAAAGAAGAGACCCAGAAAACAGAGAAAAACTTCTTGCTACCAGAACAATCAAAATAACATCCTCAGGGGAAACTCTGCCAGATGCTATTCAGTTTGAATACTCTACAATAAAGGTTGACTATTTCTACTACAAACCAAGACAATGCACAAACTGTCTCATATTGGGACACATTCAGAAATTCTGCTAGGACAAAACTCCCAAATGTCACAAGTGCGCCATGACGGACTGCGATAAAAATTGCACCGAAACTAGGTGCATACTTTGCAACTCAAATGAACACATCGCAACGAGTAAAGAATGCCCAAAATGGAAAAAGTATGAAGATGAAGTAAAAATTAGCTCAATCAAAAATATCTCAATCAAAGAAGTAAAAACCCTCCTATACACAAACAACTTCCAACTCCTACAAGACGATGATAACATGGATGAGTCCTTCCCTCTACTTAACAAAAAGAGCAAAGACAACCACAGGAACACAAACGAAGAAGTTAACAAGACGTTAAGTCACCTCAACTGTAAGATCAAGCCCACAGAAGTTTGCACACCAATATCAAGTCAATATACAAACTCCAAGTCAAAACGCAACAAATAACCATAAAATGTTACCGATATACAACCACCCTTCGGCGTCCGCAACAAAAACAACTGAACTGAAGAAACTGATAAATTAGTTAATGATGGATATTAAAAAAAATCCCAGTACCACCAATATGTGTTCCATAAACACAACTAACCTTCATAACCTAATAGGAAGCATCAAGGAATTAATAACTCTCATAAAAAGACCAGTAAATGACGAAACCAATTCCAAATCATAATCAACCCCTAATGACAACAAAGAACACAAATATTAAATTCTTACAACTAAACATACAAAGCATAATTAAAAATAAATTAAATCTAGAATATGCACTCAACAATCTAAATATAGACATTGCACTCCTCCAAGAAACTTGAACCTCTACAAGTAAAAACGTTTAGAAACTAACCAACTACGACATCATCTACAAACAGGGAAAATAAAACAGGAGGTGGAGTTGCGAGGAGAGTGGAGAGGTGGACAACCAACGGAAACACATTAAAATCTTGCCCAGACATTACCATCTCAAATTTCCCCTGCGAAAACGTAAACTGCAAAAATCAAAATATCAAAATTTCAAACAGTGAGCACACAACCATTACTTTCAACATTGAAAACCAGAAAATAAATACCCCAAACCAAATAACCATAAACAGGAAAAAAAGCAAAGAAGAACTCAATAATATCACACTGTCAGACAACCTTAAAACAATATACTTAAAATCCACAACATCATTAATTACAATGTAATAAATAATAAAAACTTCAAATTCTCCCCTAAAACCTGGTGGAATCAGGATTTAAAAAAAATATGGAGAGCAAAGCAAAAATCCTGGATAAACTTTCTAAAACTCAAAAGCTCAACTAATTACACCAAATTTAAGGAGGCTAATAATACCTGGAAAGTAGCGGTTAAAAAAGAAAAAAATTCACTATGGGAGAACAAAATTCATGAAATATCCACGACACTGAATCAGAAAGATTTCTGGAGTTTTATTACAAACATCAAAAATAATACAATAGCCAAACCTAAATCTCAATGGGATTCTAAAAACAACAGAAATTTTCTAAATATGATAAAAAATAAACACACAAATCCAAACTCAGCGGACAGAACAAACATTACTGTAAATACTTCCCCTCCTCTCAATTTTACCCTCAATGATTTACATGATATGTTACAAAATCATAGAACCAAAACTTCTCCAGGGCCAGATAAGATTGAATACAACATGATAAACTCATTATCTCTCCTAAATAAAACCATTCTATCAAACTCCATAAACATCCATGAAAAACACATACCACACAACCTAAGAAAGATTAGAGTAGTACCAATTTTAAAAAAAGATAAACCACCACAGCAAATACATAGCTACAGACCAATTTCTCTTCTCAACGTAACGCTAAAAATAATAAATAGTTTAATCAAAACCAAAATATACAACCACATAGAAGAAACATCCCAACTTAATGAAAATAGTTTTTAAAATACAGAAAGGGGAAATCCGCAAACCAATGCATTAACAAACTGCTGCATGCGACTGCAAAAAAAGAAAGGCTACACACTGATGGCAGTCATGTGTGACATTTCCAACGCATATGAAAGAGTAGATTTAAAAAAACTAATTCAAACCCTAACTGAATTTAAAGTAGAACCATTTTACATTAACCGGATAGAAAACTTTCTTAGACTCGGAATACTAACTTTAGGAGAAAACTCGGCTATCATTAAAAATGGCATACCACAAGGAGATGTTCTGAGCTCTGGGTAGCTTGGGTCCGCCGGGCCTTGCTTTGTGGGTCTCGAGGACGCGTTTCGGCTGCATACAGCCATCTTCAGCTCGTTCACGGCACTATTCACGGACTCACTTCAAAGTATCCGCGACATAATATCAAACAGCACCTCCAAATTCACCCCATCTCTTATCACAAAATTCATAAATATAAACCCAGACACATCTTTGACCCTATACTGGGTACCAAAAGATAGATCTCACAGACAATACAGCTAAAAAAAGCAATAATAACAGGAGAAAGCACCCACTCTTTTCAAGAATGGGATGATGCCTTCATAAAAATCAACAACCAAATAGAAAACGAGTGGATGGAAGAATACAAAGAGAAGGTCACAAACTTGAAATACTCACCATGGCTTTATACAAATCTAGTGTACAAAAACACGACATGATTCCACAACTCAGACATATCGGGCAATATAATGAAACAAATAAATAGAGTACTTGTGAACAGAGCTAACAACAAAACTAGACTAGTGAAAGCAAAAATAACGACGACAGACAAATGCAGATGGTGCGACAATCATGACGTACTAGAACACCAAATACTGAGCTGTATAAAATTCAATGATATAAGAAAGAAATTTAATGTTTTCAATAAAGTCAGATCTCTGCCTGAATTTTTCAACTTAAGTAATGAAAATCACCTCTGGCAATTGGGCAAATTCTTAGCAGAAGCGAAAGCAGAGCTTTAATTATATATTATTAAAAAAAACAAAAATAAAAAAAAATTAAAAAAAAACACATCCATACTAACAAAATAAACATCATCCTTAAAAAAATCACGTAACACCACATCAACACTAACAACTAACATTCCTTTAATACTTATACCCAAAACCAATGCGAGCAAGTCAGACTCCTAAATCATCAGGTCCAACAGAGACCAAAAAACTATATCACTAGCCCAAAGAGGCCTTGAACGACAAACGCTGGTCAATACGCTTACAGGAATGACCAATAAATCACCCTGAAAAAGGAAAGGAAGGAAAAAAAAGTCTGCGTACACTTGCCGGTAGTAGCAAACATATCAATGTAAACACTTTTACAATTTTTATATCTGAAAAAATTTAATTGTTTCTATTGAAGTATCAGGTAGATCATCACATAACTGTAAATCATATTGTATTCAATGATTAAATACCAATAAAATAACACTTTTTACAAGAAGTCATCAAAGTTAATTTCAAAAGAAAGAAGTTCACGAATCCCTTCGTTATTATGTCGCAAGTTATTTACTTATATATTTAATCATGCAGAGAAGTTTTTCGTTCTCAATAAATTAAAATTTTTGGAGGCCTTCTAGCGCTATCTTTCAATTTAAAGCTGAGCCGTTTATCATATATTTGGAAGCTACCTGGAAGTTTCCACTCGCGCCGTAGTTTCCATAGGTTAGCTAGATCAGTCAGCTAGATTTCCATAGATCAGAAAATTTGTATAAATTCGTTTTTTTATTTTATACGGCCGCGCGAGAATTTTAGATTCAATTTAACCGATGAAAACATTTGTGGATAACTTTAACTAACTTTTATTGAGTGTTTTTCAATAGAATGAAGGAATGAGACCGAAAAAGATGCTTCACACAATAGAATGAAGGAATGAGACCGAAAAAGATGCTTCACACAACTTATGTCATTATCTACCTTTATAAATTACTTGACCTACATTAATTGTTGACATTGGTCGGCATAAATTCATATTACTATAGATTGCAATATTTGTAGTGTGGAAGGTATTATGATAAATCAAAGAACTTACATTTTTGTAAATAGATTGCAATATGTTACAATTAATGGCAAACTATGTCAATAACTTACGAAAGTTCTGCCGACCAATTTACACAAAGTTCATTATGATTATACGATGGTACAATGGATGGAAGTATTGATGACGTAATTACACAAAGTTCATTATTATGAAATGATGGTACAATAGGTGGAGGTATTGATGACGCAACTTGTGGGGAAAGCCTCCGCAATCGCTATTACTGGAAAGAGTAGTTTCTAGAACATTTTGTAACTTTCAACCTCAAAAAAATTTGCCCGACTACTGCTCTTTTTCAATGACTTACCTGTTTCTTTTACTGTCATGCTATATGGTTTTCCTGCCCTTTCTAAGAAGCAAACAAATGGTTGCAAGAGCATCAACACAGTTGACCCGGACATTATAAGCTAAAGTTTGTGTGAATGTGTGCAGTCATTTGTGGAACAGTTCCCTTTTGAGATTTTCGGCCCCCTATTTCTACATCATACCGAAATACGGACTATACCGCGCCCATCTTTCAGAGCCGTGTCTTCCTATGGTTATTTTAAGTTGGCTAGATTGAACTCATCGATCTCGTGAGTATTACCGTTATTGATGAGATGATATACGTCATTTAACACGATCTTGAGAAAAAATCTGCAATTATTAAAGTTAAACATTCTCTCCAAATCTAAAGGAATAGGAGTAGGGATATAATTAGAGACACCTATTGGTCTGCTTCTAAAATTCAAAAACTTGGAAGAACCCCTCTGGTGTCTTTAAGTGCACTGGTACAGAGCCTGGCTCAAGACAGTGACCACACAAGGTGTGTGTTGTGCACGGGAACCTAAACACTAGCTGATATAACGTCAAGTATCTAATAGGTTTTTCAATAATGTAAGAAGAAAAGCCTCTGTAATGATAGGTTTTGAAAGAAACTTCCGAGCATATGGATAAACGGATGAGCTCTCGAACATAAGACTCCAACCTTACTGATTAGGGAGCCGTATAGAAGGAAGAATTCTTCGACCTGGTAAATTCGGTTAATTCTGGTTAATTTGGCTTCAACCTTGCAAAACGAGCACTGATTTGAATCACCAAACAAGAACAACTCTTCATTGGTGGTTTACAGCTATTATGAGAGTAAAGTGTAGGACTGGTGCGGAAATATTTACATTATGAGATTAAACTTACCCTCAAATTGTCACGTAGAAAATTTTTTATATTAACTTAACTCCTCAAAAGATGTTTTGTGACTACTTATAGAGCCAAATTCAATAAGAAGGTATAAGAGTGAAAATTAAAATGATTAACTTAAATAACTATAAACACTCAAATACGACACAAAGTTGAGACAGCATCAAGGTTGGATTTGTGGGCAATGAATACAGCTGATCAAAGAGTTTAAAAGTTTTTGTGAAACGAGAACTATTACAAATAATGAATACTGAAGGCTTAAAACCTACAAAGCTACACACTACAATGTCACAATATCATCAATAAGGTTTGAGAAAGACATCAACGACTGGAGGACAATTCTAAACGCAAAAGCCAATGGCCATAAGTACATAACTTTCAAATCATTGCGGATATACAAAGCAAAAATACTTTTTCTGTGAATAGTCAGGTTAAAATAGCGCTAAGCGTAATAGATCTCTTTGCCTCTTATATGGCGTGCTCAAGAAAACTACCACGAGATGTTAAAATCCAAAATAGCAGCATTTTTGGCAATAAATTAGCTCAGAAACATATGGTGATATGTGCAGGTTGCTCCCAAGTGGACTGGGTTTAAGATAAACCAGACGAATGTATCCCTCTTTTCGAGATCGAGAAGCTTAACTGGGTTATAATGAGTCATGAACCGAGAAACATCGGCTCCGATGATTCTGGTAAATCACCTTATGTCAATGTTTATTCTCATGTCTCAGAAAAGAGCTTATGTGTTGCTTTTAGAGAGAAGAGGACGGTATATAGGAACCCATTCATCATATAGACCGCTGATACAGATATTTTTTAAAGCTCAGTTAGTGGGTGATCTTTCTGGCAGATAGCATATCTTCCAGAATGAACCCGCAACAATCAATACTATCTCGAACGCTGTTTTTTGGGGATAGACCGGAGGAATCACACCGCTCCGTGGAACCAGTTCTCCTGTAGTTTACATTAAATGTACGAATTTCCTCAATTGGACAAGGTGACAGATATCATGCGAGCTCTAGAGCAGAATTTCTATGTTCCTGGTTAGTTGCTAACTATGATTAACTAATAACTCCGAGACCGACGGCTTAAGTATGCTGCCAAAGGAGGGACAACAAAGAGAGCTGTCTCCTGACATAGCTCAAGTAGCAATCTTAACAAATGACCTCTAGAATATCATGTCCGATTTTTTCACCAATCAATATCGGTGGACACATTTTTGAAATGCTATATTAACGATGAAGAAGCTGTAATCACTCTCTGATTCCGTCCAGTTTAGACCCATTTTCGTGCGAAGATCAATGCGATGGGTGGCTGGGCATGGTATTTAGCTAATGACTACAAACAGAGTTTGTAATGTTGATAAATTGATTATATAAGGATAAGTTCCATTTGTAGTTAGGACTATTGAGATCCAGACCAGGATTCCAGACAAATGCCTGGCAGTGAACCTCGATACCAATCTCTTCTACTGACAGCACATCCATAATATATATGACAATGTCAACCACTTGATCTAGACACTGTTTATGCTGACTGTACATAAAAAATGTTCACAAATGGGCGACTGTTAATGCCAGCAATGAATACAGAGTTACTCTGTGTGCTGAGACCAGAGGTAGCTGGATGACATTCAAACACTAGAACAGCAGAAAAGGTTAAATGACAACCACTTAAACTCTACACGGGCATCACAAAGAAAGAGGACCTTACCCCCTGTAGCAAATTAAGTGACCCTGCAAGAAAAAGAGCAAAGAAATTAAACGACACTGGTGAGCAGAGAGATCGCGGTGGCTAGCTTTTTAAGCATAAATGTATTTGAGTATAATTTTTCTAATAATAAAAAAATAATTATTTTTTTTTTGAGTCAGTGAAGAACTCTCCGTCTCGTTACTCCGTCGTTATGGCCTATCCCCAACAAATTTCGCTTACAAATGAAAATGCACCTAGAAAATTTGCATCGGAAATTTTGGATTGGTAGTTTGTTCGAAGTGTTAGCGCTCTTTAGTGATTCCGCTATGTTATGAGGATGCACGCTCCCTGTGATGTTCAATAATATATACTAATTTTTCTATTCTATAGACATACTGCCTCTTGAATAGAAAAAAATATCGTGAACGAGAAATGCGCGGAATGTAATAGCTATGTCTCTTGTAGTAGTTCGTAAACAATAACTAGAAGAGCCTGTTGGACTAATTCGAAGTAGAAACTGGTGCCTGAGAGCAAGTTAATAATGGTTGCTCAAAGTGACTAACAAGGAATTGAATCTTGAAATAATGAGTTAGAATGCCCATAGTGAGCAGCAGTTTCAATGTAGCTGTAAGTTTTTAAATGGTGTTAGCCTTAGTAAATTATAGCTGAAGATGGGAAAAACGTATTTACTTACAATCATATACTATCGTTAAGTTTAAGAAAATTCCCATGAATAACAATAAAAATTTAAAATTGTCAAATTAATACGAAGTCGAGCAAATGTCAAAAATACATATACATCATTCTTCGGGGTTGTTTCTTCTGCCAATTCTCCGGAAAACATTACCTTATTTTTATTCTTCTCACACTCACGAATTTTATATCACTATTGCCAATTTAAGCTTTGACATATTTATGTCAGCTATGCTTTTTACAGATGTTTTTTATATTATACCAATTTGAAACAAAAACATTTTCAAACGGGAAAAAGATGGAGATGATCCTATTCTTCACATCTTTATGTAATTGAAGATAACAAGATTCAGTAAAATTATTAAAGAGAATATTTCGTATTTCGAAGTCAGCATCACGTTTCACTCATTCAAAACTACGTCTAGCTTTTTAGCAGATTGATGACTTTTTTGTTATATTTGATTTTATTGAATAATTTGAATGTTTAAATGATTTCTTCAAATTATATTGAATAGTTTGCTTTTCTGTTTCAGGCATGTATCTTGCAAGGGCTTATTATTATATCTTTCTTACATTCAGTAAATTTTCCATTTTTTTCAGTTATCATTTTTTTCCGAGTTTATCCTTAATAAAAAATTTGGACGTTTATCTCTTTATTTACCATAGTGCCTTTTGGGTTTTATTTAGAATTGCTTGCCAATTTTTGGCAAAAGGTAACCGGCAATGACGAAAAACCGAATACCCTGCCATATCACCCGAAGTCGAGCATCTGTCAAGGTTACTTGGAATAGGCGGTGCTTAATTCTTCGGAAAATGACGTAGATTAATAAGATATAGAAAAGCCCTATACCCTCATTTTTATCCAGAATCACAAAAATTTACGCATATTGACACAAATTCACCAACACTTGCTTCAAAATACTCATAGGTAGTATAAATGAGTGGGCGAAAATTTCACGATCTGAACTATGGTCATTAACATTACAATATTTGCTTGCTATAATTCAAGCACAGGTTGTGCTTTCATTCGCATATTTTTCAAATATTCATAAACAATATTTCGTCCTTAAATCAACAAAATGACGAAAAAACATCTTCACATTAAATGCCCCATCATTAACAAATTTGTGTTGCCCGTGGACACAGGAAAATCGACTTAACGGGAATGTTAACTCTACACCAACATCATTACTCGAAGAATTAAGCTCCGCCCATTCCATACAATTTTCACAGATGTTCGACTTATAATTTATATTGCTCGAGCCGAATGAACATATGTTCGCATAGAGGTATAAGATACAGAAAGGCTCTATCAAGGCCCAGATACAATACTGCGTACCGGCGATGCGAGATCGCGATGCGCTTCTCGCTCGTCGTCGCGTAACGCATACAATTTACAATGCACGCGATGTGAGGAAGAATAATGTTCATATGACAAACGTCAAATTGGTGACGTTTAAAATTAAAATTATTTTTGAATTTGGAATTTTCCTTCGTTTGGCATATAATAGCCTCAACAAGGATGCACGAAATTTTCATTTAAATTCAATCCGAATAGCCTTCCCACTTAAAAAGTAATTAAAGCGTTTGAATTTTGGTTTTTCCGAATATTTCTCGCCTCGCATCAACGAATCGCAATCGTTGTACGATGTCGTATGCAAACGCATGTTACGAAAACTGCTTGACATTTGCTGCGAGACTCTCGTCGCGCTCTCACATAACCTCTCTCGCAATATTGTTTTGCGGCCTTCAGTGTACATGAGCGTACGTGAACGTCCGATGTTTTAAACTTATCCTTTTCGCCTCATCAGTTGTTCAAATGTTCATTATAATTATATAAATTATTTTACATACAAGTTAACTTACCAATTACAATATGTTCAAATGTATAATTCCGTAGTTAGTGTCATTAATAAGCATATCCTTATGCTTAATGAGAATCGGGAATACAAGCATTTGCACACTTTCAACTAACGTTGACTGAGTAGAGTGCATGATTCAGCAATCGATTTGATAATGATTACAACATTCACATAATCTGTGTGACCATTCCTTTACAGAAATAGCTTATCTAATTGTAGTGTGAACTCACTGTCAAGTTTAAAACCGAAAGTAGCCGAAGCTTTTGGAAAATGTAAACACTGTATTGTTTTTACATTTCATGAATAAAATTTTTTTCGATTTGCTAATTAAATGCTCTAATTGGTTAGTTAGCTTTTATGTGAAAGTGTCGGTAATGATACTGATAATTTCCAATTTCGAACCAGATATATGCCCCCTCCAGCAAAACATGTAAACGTAATGCATTTTTCAGCTGTTATTAGGATTTACGTATGTAGTTTTCACATTTTTGCCTGCGTTAGGATAGCACATTGTGAATTTCAAGTGTAAGTGCTTCTAATCGCGCGAAAAACTTCAAAATTTCGATAGAATTTTGAATGTAATGTTGCATTGATACGAAGAGCAGGGACGAATAGAGCCGAACAAGTGGACAACTTGTTCGGCAAAAAAAAATAAGTATAAAATTACGGACGCTCGCGTACGCTCATGTCCACGGATAGGGATTCTATACCTTATACCTCTATGGAAAATGATCTTCCTGTGGAGTTAGCATTCTACTGAATACATTGGTAGTACAAAGATATTGATATTATGGCACGTAACGTAATTTTTTAATAAGTATTTTAATTTAACCGTTTCAGTGCGATTCGTCGACATAGCGACGAGCGCGCTTGCCGCTTGAAATCCTTAGAACTGAAATGGTTAATGTCTAATGGGCTGTCTTGAATATTACATGCTTATTAAAAGAAAATCTTGTGAGGTTGGTACGATGTCGCAAGGCACGACAACAAGAAGGTTGTGATAAAAATTTACTGAAATGTCTGTCGGAAACATTCGGAAAATATCGGAAAACTATTATTCTCATATGAACTATTTCCAGCTATTGATTGCGAATGTTAATTACTCAAATAACTTGTTGAAGAATAAAGTTATGAGCAATTGCCTATGATTGCAACTAAGTGATTAAATTTTTGGTCTGAGGAAAACTCGGTTTAGATACGGATTGGTAAGTTTCATAAAAAGGATAACTAGAGGAAAGCAAATAAAGGATGGGTTTAAAAAGATTGAGATGTGGTGGAAGTAAGATCGTAAAACACATCTGGCTGGCAGATTTTGAATTTTTGTTTAAATTAAATAAATAAACAAAATGTAGGGTGAGGGTACATTGTTTGAATAAGAGAAAAAGCAATAAAGCCATAAACGGATGAGTTAGTTTAAATTGCGAAGCTGTCATAAATGATTACCAAAGGGTTGCAACGTAAATCATATTGGTGATTTAGTGATTGGGAGTTGGTGGTTTTGAAAGGTTTCTTGGGAATTTCTTTGAACCGAACAGCAAAGATTTAATAAATTTTCTTCCACAAGGGCATTCGACACTAATTTAAAATCAGAAAGCTCTGACCTTTTTAAGTTAATGAAATGTTATGGTTAAATTTCTTATAGAATTCTTTATTTCAAATATTCTTATATCAAATTTCAAGAATAAAGAGACTTGAAAAGAAAACATCACATAATTAAAAACTGCCTGTTGATGGTTTTCAATTACCATTTGATTTTATACTTTTTGTCGCGGCATTCCATAATTCAGGATATATTGAAGCAAACTAATTGCCTTAGGTTTTGTTGACCGTTCGACCGAATATTTGATAAAATAGAGCAACTTCGTGCTGGTTTATAGTAACTGCTACTATATATAAACAAGTTTACTATTTTGAGAGGTGGCCAAAAGTAATCGGACCGTACAAGAAGATGGAAAATAAGCACCTTTCCCTTTTTTAGTTGATGATTTTTCCACACATTATGGGGTTAGGGTCAAGGGTTAACTCCATACAGGTATATAACGAATTTTTCGAGAATATAGAAAAATAATTCTTGTTCACAATACATTTCGTGGACAAAAGTAATCTAAACTTTTGAAAAGAACGAAAATAGGCTTGTGAAGTTTCGAGTATTGCTATTGTTTGCATTTTTAACCTTGAAAGAGAGTTCCCCTAAGTATATCTGACCATATTTTTCTGTGCTGTCAGCGATTATTTGTCAGTTCAATTAAAGATGATTAAACCCGGCTCTATATCGCAAAGAAACTTGTATAAATGAAAGAAATATTATCTCAAATATTGAGAAAGGTGGAAAGAGCTCAAGCTGGTTTCGAACACGCGTCCCTACCGTTTCTCGTCAGGTGCCAACTCTACATCATTTACAATGTTGTAAGTGAAAATGGAAAAATTGATCTACCAAAAACTTCTGAAATTGATTATCTCAAAGTTATATAAAGAAAAAAAATCCTTTTCCAAACATCATAAATCATTTGAAGAACTCGCTCGACAGTCTTCGATATTTTAAAAGGGTTCGGAGTGGCCGGCCAGGCAAATTAACAGGCATATACAAACGAAAAACTGCAAGAATCGTCAAACAAGATCCTACCGCTACTTTAAGAAGCTTATAGGACGAATCAGTTAACATAAATGATATCAGTGTTAGTCCGCGTACTCTACGTAGGGTATCAGCGGTGCTGGATATCACGTAAGAGTACCCAGAAAAAATCCCTGATTGGAGTAGTTAGTTAGAAGAAAAGATTATGGTTCGCAAAAGAATTTTGAAAAAAATTTCTAGACTTTTGGAACCATATTATATTCTTAGCTGAGAGTAAATTTAACATATACCACTCCAACGACCGTTCAATAATGAGGAAAACAAAAAATACTGAACTTCATTTCAGAAATGTTCAATACAAAGTTAAGCACTGATGTGCAAATGTAATGGTTTAGGGATATATGACTGTCAAGGGTATTAGAAAACTTGTCTTCGTTAACAAGGCTAAGGACACACTAGACTACTTCTCAACTTCGAAGAAGAATTTGGAGAAAAGTGCATGAATTCGGTCTTGTTGGTAATTATTTGTTTCAGTAAAATAATGACCTCAAGCATATTGCCCATGATATTCGCATGTGTCTGCTTTTTAACACTCCCAGTCAATTAAAAACGCCACCCCAATCCCCATCCTTCTTTGGGATCAACTTGATAAAAAAATCAGAAACACCATATTACCAGCAAAAGTCTGCTGAAGAGGGTTTTATTAGAAGGAAAGAACATCATTTCACCCGATAACCGTGGATAAGTACAGTCTATGTCTAACAGATTAAAAGCCATAAAACAAAAAGGGTACCCAACAAGGTACTTAAAGTGTAATTTCGATTGAAAGTTTTGAAAGATTGAAAAATATCATTAAAATTGTGTGTCCGATCATTTTTGTCCACTGTTGATAGAGAACCAGAGACTTTATACAATTTTTCAAAAGATGGACGATTTTAACCCCCGAAAATATTTATAGTTTCATTTCAAAGTTTATGCTCGTAATAGTATTGTTTTTCTTATTTCTTGTACTGTCGGATCACTTTTGGCCAATTCTGTATGAATATATTACAAGCACATACTTATGTTTACAATATGAAAAAATACAGCTGGAACATCGCGCTGCGCTTTGAATATTGATTTTTATTTTTTAACTAGGTATTGAACTGATGCAGGTATAACTTTTAATACACTTCGATATTTTTAATAATATTTTAAGATATCCCTAACACTTAGGGATAGATCGATCTTGGAAAGCGATTGACACATTGAGCGGCCTTAGTGCTTTGTAGAGAAAGACATTTCGATATATTTTCCGAGAGAATTTCAGGTTTAGAGCATTTTTTTTAAGCAAGTGCGAATATCCTGTCTTGTATATAAGTTTCCTGTATCGCATTATTTTCTGCCCTTCATGACAATCCCTTTTATTCTTCGTTTTTCGTTAAAATGCCTTTTTTATAGTATACTAACGAGTTCACTCTAAAAATACATACTTGCTGTTATCGATTGAGAAACACTACTATAATAAAAATTTCATTTTATTTTCATTACCACCACAATATATATTGCATATATATGTACATTTTGGTGAGTACATTCTTCAAAAATTTGACAAATATACATATCAAAGAAAGCTTAACATAACTGGATAATTTAACTGCAACATGTTGCTGGTGTGGGGTCCAAGCCCGACCGTTTTGTAATACTTAAGCGAGTAAATTCTTCAGCTGTTGTTGGATGAATACCGACGGTATTGAGTAGTATTTTGATCGTTAAACCAGATCTAAGAGTAGAAAAATTGTCGATTTATTTCACAAAACTATAAATATTATCTTACTTTAGAGCTGCTGCAAACCCCTGCATGACTTCTCCAGCTACAGGACCTATGTAATGCAATCCCACCACACGTTGATCACCAGCTCTTTCAGCAACCGCCTTCACGTAACATTGCTTCACACTTTTCTGTGGTACGAAAAATTCTGTGGGTTTATAATATGCGTGGTAAATTTCTACGTTATCTTCCCCGAAACGGGCAATCGCAGCTTCTTCGCTCAAACCAACGCAAGCGTATTCCATTGGAGTGAAAACAGTGGTAGCAACGTCTAAGTAGTCCATTATCTGTGTAGAGTTTGTGAAAATGCGGCGAGCCAGAAGTCGCCCAGCATGAATAGCGACTGGTGTCAGTTCAGGCTTTCCATAAATAATATCTCCAACTGCATAAATATGCGGAACATTTGTACGCTCTTGTTCATCTACCACCAGTTTCTTTTCGACTTCGTGAACCTTCACACCTGCGTTTTCAAGCTTCAAATCATCCGTCAAACCATCGCGTCCAATAGCCCACAAAACGGTATCGAATTCTCCACACAACTCATCCGTGCTTTCATTATGCATATATTTAACAAGCAACTTTCCGTTTTCGCTTTTTTCGACGGACTTAGGTATGCATCGATTCAGGAAGTGCACTCCTTTTTCTTCCAACGCCATTTTAACTAAGCCTGCCATTTGCTGATCAAAGCCACGCAATGGAACTGAACGTACCATAACTGTAGCGTCGTAGCCGAGCCCGTTCAAGAATCCCGCACACTCCAAGCCAATATCTTAAAAGATATCCTTACAAAATTTGCAAAGCAATGTAATTTCGTAACTTACATCCAGCACCAACAATCAGTGTTTTACCAGGTTCCTTCTGCAAACTGAATATATCATCACTGGTTATTCCGTATTCAACAGCACCGGGTATATTGGGATAACGTGGCCGCCCACCCACAGCAATTAATACATTTTTTGCCTTCAGCTCACGTTCCGATTTATTCTTCATCTTAGCCACAACCGTATGGTCGTCTTTAAAGGATCCCAAACCGTTCACGTACTCAACTTTTCTGGAAAAAATTATTTTTTAATTCGAAATTCATTTGAAACCTCTCGAAATTATTACTTATCCCTAAGATCAACACGAGTCACCCAATTGACAGATTTGACATGATTTTGAACAGCTTGCGTTAAGTCGCTCCAATTCGATTTAACTTCTTGCGGATTGACTTTCCAACCGTAGGCTGATGCCTCCTAAAATTCAGTGGATCAGTTGTATATTGAACATTTTACTTAGCTTATTCGATCTCTAGCAAACATACATGGATAGATTCACCGAGTAAAGCCGCTTGATGCATCAATTTCTTTGGAATGCATCCTACATTGACACAAGTTCCACCCAGACCCCATGTTGTACCTATGGGGGTTGGTTTGACAAAATCTAAGACCGCTACCTTTGCACCATGATGCACTGCCTCTTTGGCGCAAGCTAAACCTCCAGACCCACCTCCAATAACCACTAGATCATAGTCGTATCCATCTAGAAAAAACGAATAGTTTTATTCCATGTAAATTTATATGAATCACTTATATTGTTTTGTCTGTATTGTAAACTGTACTGTATTCAAAAAACGAAAAATTTATATAGTACACCAGCACCATATATAAAAAAAATAATGAAAATTTTCTTTAAAATTGAATCCGGACCTTTCTTGATTTATTTGTGAAGAATTCACGTTAAGCTCTAATCGAATACCGTTGGTTTTTATGCGAACGGGACAGTAGAGCTTGGGGTTAACACTTCATAAAAAAGGGTTCGCCTACGAAGATTAATTTCATTCCTAGAAATAGAGATAATTCTTAAACAATACTTTTTAGACGCCTTTGCGTAAACAATTAGGTCTCATCAACTTTGCTAAAGGCACGGATAAAAATCGCAGTTTTCTGTAATTTGAAATTTTACTTCCTAGTCTCAGAGAAGCTATTTCAAAGAAGGAAATTTTGTCAATCCGGATATAGAAAGACTGAAGTATTCCATTTTTATATTAAAATGAAACGTAGAAGAAAACAATGCGTGGCTTTTTCTGATTGAAGTGGCGATTTTTTTTTTTTTTTTTTTTAGATGAATCTCCAAACTATGAGATGAATCCTAAGTTAGAAAATCTTAGGATGTAATACGTCTTTAAAGATTCGATTCCTGCATCCCCATCTCGATTTTTTTCGCACAGCTCAGGTGCGGTGAGCAAACACGGAGAAACGTGTCATCAGGAAATCATGGAAATGGAAAAAAAAAGATATCAAGGATGGACTCCGAAATAGGCTGCAGATTTTTATTGAACATTTAAACAAGATTTCCCATGGTGTAGTAATAAAGAATAATTTTCTAAATAGGATTTAATTCAAAAAGATGTCACATTTAATTTCGTAATTAAAAGTGGTTCGGTCACACATATCTTGAATCTTTTGCCAAGATATAAAGAAACCAGTTGCGAACCATTGCAAAAAAATTTGGCAAGCGAAATTTAACAAAGCTCGAAGTAATGTGGCAACTACTGCCTAACTGTTCTTTCGGCGACGAGAAATTGGTCTAGTTTGATAGTCTGTCGTGTTAGATAGAGAAATGGGTCTAGTTAGATAGTCTGTAAGTCTGGTGTTACGGACAATCTTGAACTTGGGATGTAAATATGTCTTCCTATTATTAATGTTAATTGATGACATTAATTGATAAGCGTTACCACACTTTCCAAACTATTGTTGTGATACTCTTCTTCCTCTACTACTTCTTTACTGATGTATGAGGGGCGGCTGAAAAATTCACGGCCTAGGGTACTTAACGACAAGTAATTAGCTTGTTACTCATGTCACTAGTTTCGACACTCAGTAGTATTATAAAAGCAATCACTAATAAATTTTGCACTCATAGTTCAATTATCTGCAAATTCTCGAAATTTTGAAAACCGAAAAACTTTTTTAAAGAGATGTCATCGGTTCTTCGTGATTCTGCGCCTTCATATAAGATGGTGAGAAAATGGGCCCGTCTATTTCAACAAGAACGAGAGAGCTGTGAAGACGACCCTCGCCCGGTCAGCCCTGTCACGGTCCTGACCGAAGAAAACGTCCGAAGAGTTGGTCTAGCTGACCGAAAAATTAAATTGTGGCATATTGCCGAAGAACTGCAAATTAACGAAAAACGCGTTGCAGAAATTTTTCATGAACATTTAAATATGAGAAAATTAGCGTGCGCTGGGTACCAAAAATGCACACACCGCTCCACAAGCAACGTCGACTCGTAAGTTGCAAAGATTTATTGGAGCTAGTTGGCGATAACAAGGAAGACATTTGGCAACGGATAGTCACCGTAGACGAAACATGGATTCGCCAATATGATCCGGAGTCCAAACAAGAGTCCATGCAATCAATAAAAAAGGAGAAAGGCCGTCGAAGAAATTCAAGGTGGAAAAGTCGCCATCCAAGCTAATGGCGATTGTTTTTTGGCACAGTGAGGAAATTGTGCTTATCGTCTACCTACCCAGGGAACTACGATGAATGGCCAATATTACGCCAATTTATTGACTCTGGTTCGCGAGGATATTGTACAGAAACAATGCGGGAAACTGACGCGCGGAGTGCTTTTTCTGCAAGACAACGCGCCCGTTCACACCGCACATGTTGCGAGGCACGCCCTGAAAGACACGGTGTTCTCAGAGATTGATCACCCTACATACAGCCCAAACCTAGCACCTAGCGACTTTTTCCTGTTTTCGAATTTGAAAAATGACTTACGGGGCCGGAGATTTGCAGATGAGAACGAAATGAAAGCTGCGGCTGATCGTCAATTTGAAGAGAAAGATAGAGTATATTTTTGGGTGGGTTAAAGGCATTGTATGCGAGATGTGATAAATGTATTCACTTGAGGGAGATTATAATAAATAATAAAAAATAGAAACCATATATTTTCTGTCATTAAGTAACTTAGGCCGCGGACTTATAAGCCGTCCCCGTATCATACATATTTCTGAATTTGAAAAACTTGCAATCTAATTCATTCACGGTTTATAAAAATATATAGCGTTTGCTCAGTTACTAAGTTCGATTAACTCCGTAATCTCATTTTATGGAAAACCTCCATTTCATCAGCAATTTTCGCATCAACGCAGTTTTATCCGATGATTATATATACGAATTTTAGACCTTTAATGAAAAGCATTATAAGCTTTGTTGTCATTAGCTTTTCTACAAACTTCGACTCTGAAATATGTGAAGCTATCACACGATCAGCAGTAGTGTCCCTATGTCAAGGTTTGACGTATTCGTGTTCGTTTTTGATTGACTCGTTTGATAAATTCATAACCCGGGTTTTTTTAATATTAATTAATTAAGTTATATGACGATTTGGCTTTGTATGGCTTCATATCGTGGTTAATTATATATTCAATCTATGTTTAGCTTTGACAATTGCTTTGTGGCTTGTTGTTGGGCTCTACATAGAGACCGTGTGCTAGCCTAACAATAACAACCGAATCAGTTACTGTCTTGTTCCTTGGTGGATCTCTTTTTCACTCTTAGGCGTCGATTTTCGAGCCGAGGTTGATAATGGGCTAGTTTGCATGTGTTCTCACTGAACGGACCTTAACCATCAACCATTGCTAGCAGCGATATTGGAATGATTTGAAATTCGTGCTCCGAATTTTTTCCTGTCACCAATTTTGACACTTTAAGAAAAAAGTTTTAGAAAGAAAGAAAGTTTTTACCGCTAGGCTGTGCTAAATACAGGGCATGACGTATAAATGCGGATACAATAAGTAAACCATACTTTGAGCAGAAAATGTCTGCTAACGGTTTATCAATTTAATAAAAAAAAAACAGTTTAATATTGCGTACGGGGGAACTTAACTGGAACTTCGTGTGTAAATTGAAAGGATGTTCTGTCTCGTATGCAAACAAGCATCATTCGAAATTTTCGAAATAAGCTTACTAAGCTACCCGGATGCATTGCAGCATGGAAGAAATTGACGCTATGCTGTTGAAGCTTAGAACGTTTTTTTTGTCATTTAATGAACTCATGCATGACTGAGAGCGTGAAAATTAAACGACGTACTTAAAGAGAGGAGACACGGTGGCTGGGTTTACGAATGCGAAGAACTGCGCTCAAAATCTTCTCGGAGTTATTGCATATATAGTTCATTCTGATTACAATTTTAAAAATGTGTTTATGTGCACCTCACGGCATTATGTTCCAGCTCCATTCCGTTTTGTTTGCAAATAATAATTTTAGATTACGTATTTTATCTAAGTGCTGGCATTTGTGTGTGGGTCTACCGGGAATAAGTTATTCCATAAAAATGTAGATCTTTTAATTTCTCCGCCAGTTCAAAGCTAACAATGATGTCGTCCGATTTCTATATTCAATTATTTAGATAGCAAGAGATTGAAATGGAAAAGTTATAAGATGTGTCTGAAGGATACTGTTCCACGTAACAATTCTTTTTTCTTGGCGTTGATAATTTTGGTAATGATTAGAAGATCATAATTAAGAAATTGTTTGATTGTATTGGATGACTAGTTGCAAAGAGTTATAATCACGGATTAAGCCGTTTGTCAATGAAATTCATAGAATTAATTAGATTTTTCTACCAATGAGTCACAATGCAGAAAAGTATCTTAGCAACAAAACGAAGCAATACAACATATTCCACCGAGTGGCGACATTAGTCAATATCCAATACATTTCATCCACCAGAAATTGTTTCATACCAACGAAAAGCAATTATTGCAATTATCAGATAAATTGTGCCATAGAACTCTAACAGCAACAGTGCATGCCTGTGGTGGAAAATTATTTCGCAAGTCAATCAGGAATTATTGTTGCTGTTTCATTACATCTATTATTCATCCGTAATCAATATTACTCAGCAAAAATTGTCGGTTTATCTTTCTCTTACATAAGCTCACGTAATTGTAACACTAAAAAGCTTCTCGAAGATAACTCACGTCCCTGTAACAGCGAATTAACATAGATCTTCTAATCACCGCTAGACGTTTCAGTTTTCATCAACTGTTATGCTTAATTTGGTCTTTATTTCGAGTTGAAGTTCGCTGAATTTCATTTAGAATTCTTTTAAAGGCATATTGTCTTCCTCACCTGACATCATTTTCATGGATCTCAGCTGCGATACCAAATATTTACGCGACACAAGAAGTCCGCATTGGCTCAGGTTCTTCAACTTCAGAATCTTCATACCACACAAAAATTGAGAACCCATATAGGTGGAGATTACAGTTTCGCCAATTGCTCAGCCGGTTTTCCAAGCATTAGCCAAGGTTAAGGGACGATTTAATTTAGGAACTTCTTTGGTCCGCAAATTTCTAGGGGCAAATCGACAACCAGCCTCGCACCTACCACGTTTGACAAACTAGAAACCTCGAACTGTCAAATCAGTTTTCTCCGCAATATGGCGAAATTCGGGATGATAGTCGCAAGGGTCCCGGTAGAGTGCTGAGAGGTTTTCAATTTAGTACAATGAATTCGATTTTAATTACTGGGTGCAACCGTGGCCTTGGTCTCGGCCTTGTGCGTTCACTTCTAAAGTTGCCGGCACCACCTAAATATATTTTCGCCACATGCCGCGATCTTGAGAGGGCCGAGGTGAGTACAATCGTGTTTCGTCTGTAGAATTGAATATTGCTAAGTATGAATGTACCTGTATTGATTGGAGCCATTATTACTTCTTCACTATCAATTAAAGCCTCACACTAAATATTCTTAGAATGCTAAACGAAAATTCACATGAAAGCTTCCGAAACACCAACGTTAAGTAACAACGCCACCCGCAAGCTCGAATGTAACTGATGTCTAATAAATACTAGCGCCTTTTAACCTATTCGCCCACAGTGGTTGTTACCGAGTGGTGAGTTTTGAGAAAGAGACGGATAGTGTTGTAAATGAGAGGATTTCAGTTGTTGCTGTAGAGAACATGTTGGACTTGCTGGAAAATTATTTAGGGCTACGTATAATTAGTATCGAAAAATTGATTTTGAAGTGAGTTTGTCAACCGTCAGTATAAAATGTCATTTTTAAAGTTATTACGGTATATATACGCAAGTATTATCGTTTAAAAAGTGTTTGCGATAGTATCTAATAGTATTTCTATTTACGTTTATTGATGGGATGTGTAATAACTTTTATACATATTTTCACTGCGAACTAACATTTCTTCAGCCTCGCAGTAAATGTAATCATGGCTGATGTTTCTCTTTCGAAGTGATTTTTGTAATTAGCTGCTGTTTCTGATATTCGGAAGCCGGCCATACTGAGATCCTATGGATTAAATGCATCAACGAATTCTGGTTCGAGGCAACCCATTTTTGCCTTAATTTTAATTATTATAATAAGTTTCTTTATATGATAAATCGATGATTTTGTATCCAATTTCAAAAAATTTATTCTAATTCAAGAAATGAATCTTTAAACTATAATTCCGTAAAAAAATGGCCCTAGTCATTTACTAGAACTCAACTGATACAGAATTCTACTACTGAAAGACTTAAACCCTATTCTACGGTTATTCTTCTAACACTTAAAGTCGGACAACCCATGACAATGTTTCAACATTAGTTTCCATCTAAGGTTAAGCTAAAACTTTTTTATTTCCCCAATTCTTACAAGCTAAACAAAACTGAAACGAAGAAAATATACCAGAAATTCTATTGTAAAGCAATGAAAGTTCGTATATGACTTTTCTTCTAAATCATCTCACATTCAAAGTCGGACATGTTGCGTTCTCATTAAAAAACAGGTATTCAGCTGAAAAGAACCCTTGAACCTTGTGAAATTTGAACAGTATAGTTTTTGACTTCTCGAATGAAGTACAGGGAAATTTTTAAAGGTTTTGAAAAATGAAGCAAGACAGTAGAGGAAAGTGAGGTTGTAATAAAAAGGTGTAAAACAACCGGTTAAATTGAAAATGAGCAGATAATACAAAGAATAGAAGAGAAATAAGAGTAGAAGTGGGAAATATAAAACGACCCTCTCTTAACCTTAGGTAAAGGTTCGCTGAAGAACATAAAGATAATAGTATGGCATTTTGGTCAAGGGGTGAGTTTCTCACTTCCTTTCTTGTAATTCTTTTGACTTTGCTATTCTCTGTAAGTAAGCTTTCTACACATTCACAACAAAAATTAACCTGATCATTATATAAGTGAAGGGATAACATAATAATGATTAAAATTCAATTTCTTTTCATTATCTCACTTACTGGTTGAATACTTCTGCGAGGATATTTTCATAAGTTCAATTGACTTTTGATAATTTTACAAAAATACTTTGCATTCTCTATAAAACTTTCAACGAATTACCAGAAAATCAATTGCAATTGAAAATACGTTCCTGTTTCATTCAAAAGTTCAAAAACAAAATATTTAAAACTGTTTAAACACTTTTGTGTCTGTAATTTTGCGATCCAATGTACTTGTCTCGTACTTCAAAAATGAATTTCTATTGACTATTTGTAGTCATGTTAGCTCAACCAAGCGATTTACGCCTTTTTATATGTTGGGATTTTATCACTGGGATCCGGTATAGAGTCATAATAAGTCGTAACGGTGGAATATGTTGGGTTAATTAAGCGTAATGGAATTACGTCTGGCTCTTTCTGTGATCGTGGAAATGTCAGTGTCAAGATAATCACGTTTTCCTTAGGTAGAAAGAAACGGATATACGATGTAAGATGTATAAAATCATCGGAAACTTAAGGTCGATGCACTCATATGCTAAGTTGAACAGTGGCCTCTGTGATATTATATGATAATAAAACACTTATTTATTCGTGACATTCGTTCTCAAAACACTCGAAACAACGAACATAGCAGAGCCGCTAAACATGAATGCATAGGCAGTACAAAAAGAACGAGGAATGTTGATTGCTGTTCCAGAGGCAAAGAATTAATTGCCTGAATAAATAACAAACCAATAAATTGGACCTCCAACCTTTTTCGCCGATAACTTATTACTCGCATACTGTTCTGTTTCGATAATTTATACCCACCATCAGTAAATATTGACAAAGAACAGAACGTATTACAATTAACTTTTACTACAGGAACGGACACAAAATATGAATGTATTTAAATTAGAAAAAAATTTAAGCGGTTATCTTTCTATGCTTCGAGTATTACTTCCTTTTTTAGATTCAAAATATTTTTTGTCCGAACTTCATGTTTAATTTACATTAGACAATAAAGATTAAAATTTAGGATATACATTCTAAAGGCATGTTTAAACATTTTAGGAGTTAAGGGAGGTAGCTTCAAAAAACCAAAATGTCCACATTATGCAAATTGGTGAGTTCATTTAATATTTACATTTTCAAACATATTTCTGTACTAATATATTATCATACTTAGATTTGCTTGATTATACATCCTATAATGGGCTTGTGGAAAAAATGGGAAATTTAGTTGGCGAAAGCGGCCTCAATGTTTTAATAAACAATGCAGGAATAGCACCCAAATCCACCAGAATCCATTTAACGGAAGATAAAGACCTTATTCAAACCCTATCGACAAACGTTGTAGCTCCTATCATGCTTACAAAAGTATTATATGGATAATATAGAGAGAATAATACTTTATCATTTATTTATTTTTCAAAGGCTTGTTTGCCACTCTTGAAGAAAGCTTCGGACCAGGATCAAACAAAATCAATGGGCGTCGAACGAGCAGCTATCATTAACATGAGCTCAATTTTAGGATCGATAGAAGCTAACATCGAAGGTGGGCTATATGCGTACAGAACCTCTAAGGTAAATGCGAAGTTCTAATCGATGTAACATTATAATCATGCGTCTATACTTTAAAAGGCAGCATTGAATGCTGCTACAAAATCATTAGGTTTGGATTTGAAGCGCTTTCATATTCTTTGCATAAGCATGCATCCTGGGTGGGTAAGGACGGATATGGGTGGCTCCAACGCTCCCCTAGATGTGGAAGTTAGTTGCGACGCTATGGTCAAAACAATTATGAACTTAAATGAGTCTCATAATGGCGGATTTTATCAATATGATGGAAAAAAATTACCATGGTAAAGCACGTCTCGTCGTATAATATGCATGTAATAATGTAATCAGCCTTTCCAATTTTTCGAAAGGCTGAGTTTTTATTCATATTATCTTCCAATAAATTCTTTTTTGCATTGTTCACACAACATACAAGTTTTGATATTTTTTAAGCGTAATATTCTGCTTTAATGTTGGGATTTATTGTTAACATTATTGCTCTTAACGTTCCAGGAATTCACCCTATTTACTTATGCAAAACCAAATCACCTCTTCTGATCGGAATAACATCCTAGATGAGAATTAATTAATTTACAAGGCAAATCCTCTTTCAATAATACATATTGCTGCTTTATTAATTTGCTGAGACATACAAAGCAACTATTTCTTTAAGACATTCCATTAATTCCAATTTTTTTGTGTTAAACTTCTAATACGATACTGTTGGTCGTATCTACGATATTAGATACAAACGCTTAAGAAGATCTGAAATTAGTTATACAGTGGAAATCGTTTAGTAAGGCATCGAATAAAAAGGCATATCGCTTATAACGTCTCTTTCTAGATGGTTGTTTGCGCCTGCTATCCTAATAATGTTAATTTGTATCGTTTAGAACGAAATATCGCATTTAACGTCCACATTTTCTGGCTCTCAGATTGAATTTCATCGGATACAAAGGTAGCCACGTGTCATTTTAAAAATTTTCTTCGAATTAGCGAATGTTTTGATGTTCCCACTACAAATTATCTCCTGTTTTGCGTATTGAACTTTGCTCCAGTCTTTTCTTTAGGCTCTGGTCGTGCATATGACCTGCGTGTTTTTCCGTCGTTTATGAAATTTTTTAAGATAAAGTATAGTGAAGTATGGCGTGTCGTAAAGTACTCTCAATGGAGGAAAAAGCTCACATCCTATGGCGTTTGAAGACTCAAACGCTGAAATCGCCAAAGACCTAGGGATAAGGCACTCCACTATAACCTCAATCAAGAAAAATCGAGAGGCGATAGAAAATTCGTTTAATGGAGATGTTCGAGCAATAAAAGGGCTAGATGCAGTACACATGCCGATATTGAAGAAGCTCTTTTATTATGGTTTAAACAACAAAGGTCAAATAATATACGAATAAACGGTCCAATTCTACAGAACAAAGCGAATGCGTTTGCTCCTATGTTGGGGAAAGATGTTAAGATTTCGACGGCATGGATACAAAGATTTCGGAAAAGACATAGCACCGTCTTCCGAAACATTTGTGGTGAATCTGAAGCCATTCCGAAATCTTTAATGCAGATGAGACTGGGTTGTTTATTAAACTAACTCCAGATCGAACGATGAAATTTCAAGGGGGAAAGTGCAGTTGCGGAAAACTATCCAATGTACGGATTACAGTCATGGTTGCAGACAATATGAGCGGTAAAGTAAGAAAAAAATTCTCCTATTTATTGATAACTGCCTAGCGCATGATAAAATCTCTTTGAAAGCCATTAAGTTAGTATTTCTACCTCCAAATACTACAGCAATCCTACAACCGATGGACCAAGGGGTGATAAAGCTATTCAAGACCAACTACAGGAAACAGATTGTTTTAAAATTAATTCATGATCTTGAAAATAATACTACAGAAGCAAAACTTAACATGTAAGACGCGATTTTAATGTTGGACAAGGATTGGACTGACGTTTCATCTCAAGCGATTGCTAACTGTTTCAAACATGCAAGATGGCAAAGGAACACATCAGTATTGAACGACATACAATGAAGTGAAACCCTAGCCTAATGGGCCGCGAAGCTCGATCTGGGAATTCCAGAGATTACATTAAATGAATTTGAAAGCGTCGATTATGAAGCCTACATATTACCCAATGTAACTGATGGAGAAATCTTAGCTAACGCGATGGAAACAAGTAAGTATGTCAAAGTTTTATTTTGATTGCACAAATTTTATACTTTTGGTCTTTCAAAGAATTCAACGGTCGAATCTTATCCAGATAAGGCAGATGAAAATTCTGCAGAGCATGTTGTACCCACCTTGAGCGATGCTTGTGCTGCTTTAGAGGCGGTGTCGATTTTTATTTCTTTAAACAATATCACAAAATACAACATTTTTGCATTGGCAAAAAATTACAACTAATAAAGCACTCAAGCAAAGCACAGAAAACCATTAATGATTATTTCAAAAAAATATGAAAAATGTGTTCATAAAACATTATGTATTTTAGCCAATACATAACTATATCTATATTTTCAATACATTTTATAATGTGATGTATATAATGAATGATGTATGTATACATATATTCTGTACTTGTTTATTTAATATTTGATAATTGTTCAATGACCTCGAGATATCGGATAGAAAGTCCATCGGTTACAAAGGCAAAAAAGGTCTGGTCTGTTGGTAGACGTTATAAGACGTTCCACTGTATATATAATTGTATTTGAAACAGATAATAATAATATGGTCGAGAATAATGCAACATACTTCAAACATAATGTAAAAAATAGTTCCAAATTTGTAATTGCTTCGGAATCACAAAATATTTCTGTTGTAATTACTAAGAAAGTTCGGTTTAATACCCAACATTAAATACCCCTCATATTAGGTTTTGTCAGCGCATTGTATATCTAAATATCGTTAGGTATACCAAAACGACTTATTCATTTGTAATTATTGTGTTTCCCATTCTTTTCGCCCTGTTGTTTTTTGACGCAGATACTTTTGATCTCTGGTGTTTACATTCGTTTATATACGGCATATACGAATAGATGAAGTTCAGGGGCATTCGAGTTTTCAAGTCTTTGCATGGCATCTATGGATGTCGCTTTTTCTCTGTCCATACCCATTGCTTTTTCTCTAATTTTTGAAGCCAGATTTGATGAATCTTCCTGATTCATTTGGCCATTAATGTGTTGAAGTAACTTTCATCATGTTCTTTTCATTCTAATAACATCCTAATCTATTAATCAAATCCGTGTCAGCTTGTCTGTTTAAATTAACTTGAAACGAATTGCAGAATGGCCCGCTTTTCCCATGCGGTAACTGCTGGACGTCGACCTCCTACGTGTTGACAGAACTCCTGTTCGTTTGCTCTTCAGTATCCGCGCAATTTCCAGAATAGTTTTCCATACATTTTCAGTTGGATCATAAGCTTTGTTTCTGTTAAATTTAATTTCGATCTTGTTTTCGATTATAACGTTTACACATAATCGAAACATTCGATTATAGGCCTATGAACATGTAATTAACGAAAAATAGTTCTTACATTTTTTACTCGCGTCTTCTTGTGTTTGTTAAAAATCTAAGTTAATTCTATCTCGTATTACATTTATACGTGCTACGATGTTCAATACAAAAAGGCGCAGAGCTTATTAGTTGTTGGGCTATCAAGCAAATCTAAAAAATTCGTTTACAGGCTGGTCAATGATACACAAACTTGTAATATTCATGATTCAGAAACACGCACTGTATTACTGTTGAGAATATCGTAGCCTCGAACCGCTCAAATGTGTATTTTGCAACTGTCAAAGGCAGTGCAATGAATTCAAACGGTAATTATTGGATATTAATAAAACTTTTTGTGAGGCATAGGAATTTGGGAATGTATACGGCATGGTTAAGAACCATTGCAAACTTTGCGTGATTTCAATGAGATTTCACTTTATTATTGCATAAAACTTTGGATGGTCCGTCCGGATAGTGACAGTGTATCCGGTCCCGCTGCCACCTTCGAACGTCAAAGTTGAAAGTTGTCATTGATTAAAGAAGCGGTATGGCAGTACAGTTTATGGTTTATAGCAGTACAATTGTCAATTTGGTAGAGTTTGCGATTTCAGCCATATTTGTGTTTACATCTAGAGAGTTGCAACGGCATCCTAGTAGAACATACTTTAGAGGGTTTCGGATTGCAAAACCCTGTGCCTAATTATGTCCCGGTCCGTTCGAGCAGAAACGAGAAGTCGAGCGAAAGACGACATAAAAAGAGTCATGCAAGCTGTAGACAAAGTTCGGCATTGGTAATTCAAGAAACATACGCAATCAAATTTCTAGTATGACCGACTATCTTGCAGGGAAAAGAAGTGGGTTACGATTGGAGACACAACGATGAAGATATACAAATGGGTTCCGATTTCCAACAGTGAGCAGAAGAAGAAGCTGTCCAAGGGGGAAAATAAGGAAAATACAAGGAAGGAGCCGACACACGTATCAACAAACTTTGGAATAGCTACGGAAGACTCCAATACATGTACTAGCATTAAATTTATATATATATAATATTTAACTAATCCCCGATGTAACTATCTAATCGCAGGTTTCTCAATGGTTAGTGACTCGCAAGGAGCCACAGAATTCGTCTCAGGCATGCCTTTTTCGGAAGACTCAAATTCACAGGGCAGTGAGGGCCCTTCGAAACGATTAAAAACGGGTGATTAATAGCTTCGCCCACTTCAACGCAATCAAGTAAATGTTTAAGAAACGAATAATGTAGTTTGAAGTTTGGTGAGTTGTTACACTGTTTCATTTGCAGTTAGATTTTACTAAGTAGATTATATTTCAAACGAGATAAATTGTAAATGAGTATTTGAGCATTTAGATACTTTTAGTATCCCTGTGTAATTTAAGTGGTATGTTTTTAAGCCTGAATAAGCCGAGTATGTCCATAAGCTCATGTTTGAATTAGATGTCTTGTGTTAGTCGCAATTATTTTGTATGATGGTTTCCGCACTTGTTTTAAAGAAATACAACTGAATATGTAATATATTAACTGGTCTTTATTGTAACTATGATAGCAGATTTAGAAGGGCCTGTTACAATCAATTTAAACATAATCGAAAAGCAAGTCTCCCATGGAACTAACTTTAAGCATTATTAATCTTTACAGCAATAAGCAATTTAATAATCTGAAAGTAAATTTTTATATGATATGTGAGCTTCTGCCGAAAACTAAAATAATAGTTTTGGTCAGCACCTGCTGTTCCACACCATTGGCAACGAAATATAATTAGGAAAGAGATTTGCCAATTTCTTTCAAATTAAATTTGTGCTACTGACTGTATTGTAAAGAGTTTTTCGGTGAAGATGCAGATTTATTTGTGCCTTCTTGTGTGACTTTTCCATTAGGTCTTCTTTTTTCTATGATTGTTGTAGGTGACACAACGTTATGGACATTTTATTAATCCCCCAAAATTATATCCCCTTTTCATCGAACATGTCTTTTTTAAAGTTGATTTCTATTTCCTGTATAAAAAATAATTTGCGAAATGTCAAAAATAGAAAATTTTAATGAAATTGACGAAACTACTTCCAGTAGAGATAACAAGTTCCAATATGCATACAAATCCTTTTATTCAGAGTTTTTACTTCAATTTTTTGGAAACAACATTTCCAAGACATTTCAACATCCTCATGCAGGATTTTTAAGGGCAAAAAGTCTTCATCTTTCTTTTCGCTAGATCGGTAAGAGATATATAGATAACTGGGAGCATACAATTTCGCTACATTAGATACAGCAACATACAAATTTGCTGGAACACCTGGAAAAGGTAACTTTCTGATCTATTGGTTTTTTGGATTCAAAAAAAATGTTGGCTCACTCAACAAATTGCCGATTTCATAAATTTTCAATAAATCTTTGGCATTGCAATTACAACTTGAAGAGGGCATAGTGTGATGATCCTGTAGTGCCATCAATACATCACAAAAATTATTCAAGGAGAGTCTCCAGTAGAAAAAGCATATTATGAAATAAACAAGGTTATTGTTTAAGGAATTTCCGCTAAGTAGACACAGAAAGTAATCTAAAAAGACATGCTTACGAAACTTACATACTCAACTTGAAAATAAGATACTCTCAGTAAAAAAATGGCCATACTCCAAACTTAAAGAAATCAATAGACGAAACAATGGAAAATTGTTATGTTTCTTAACTATAATGGAATATCTGTTCCTTCTGCAGTGAGAGTGTTGCCTATTTATTTAGTGCGTAGAAAATCATCCTCCGAATGTTATCAAATATGAATAAAACTAATTCATAGAACAGACGGCTAGAATAAATATTTAATATATTATTATTTTGATGAATAAAGAAATGATATATATATGGCGTGTTCATAATTTCAATGTCTGAATGATTAAATTATAGTGATCGTTTTATGTCAGAATGTATATTTCCAAGCCTGTGTTCGCTTCCTATAGTGAATATAAATTCTATGTTACTGAGTCATTTTTGCCCAAATTAGTTGACTACTTTGGCGTCGCGGAAATCCTTATGGGTAGCGTAAAAAAGTTGAACTTTAGCTTGGATAATATTAAAAAACAAATCTACCCACAGCAGTATGTTTTCCCATTTTCCATTAAGAAACCTAGAGCTATCATATACTACCGCAATTATCTCTTTTATTGTAATATTGCATTTGTAAAATGTTTTGAGGTGCGAACGTAAGTATTTTCACAATCTCTTGGAAAAAAGGGAGTAGCAAATTATATTTTGCGTTGACAACATTTCGGCGATAATATATGATCTCCAGCTGACCGCCATCTTTTTATAACTACATCACTAATTAAAAGAAACGCATTTGAATTTCCAAATGCGCCTTATTTGAAGTGGCACATAGATCATCAATAAATCATGTACAGCCTTGACTTATTCGGGAGGCTGCAGGGAAGCACCTTTGCAAAAAATGCTATTTTCTATATATGTAGCAGATGAATTATTTTGTTTCGCAGAAAGATTTTCCTCCGACGGGGATATATTCATTAAATATCAACTGTTATGCGCATGAAATGAAATTGATAACAGACAAAATTTTATAATATATTTAATGACAAAATTTATAATCAGTGCTCCATCTTGTGACACTTTAAGAATCAATAATAATAAAGAAAAATATGTAATTATTACTTATCTAAGGATACCATTAACAAAATTAATCTGCCATCTGCTTCCGGAATTTTTCCAAACGTATCATTAAAGGAAAACATCTCACAGTGGACCATAAACATATTTTCTGTACATATTATATCTAAATCCACTAATATTTGCCAAAAAAATAGATTCCTACGACTGGTGACAGTGATATTTGAATAAGTGTTTCCCGTGTCGGAGTATCAGCACACCTAACATTGATTGGTACCTTAGGGGAAATTATCAATGCTCACCTGAGCATTCAATCTGGAAATGAGAGAACTCAACAATGTTAAATGGCCCAAGATCAATCGTGAAGTGTTG
The DNA here is from genome assembly GCA_954870665.1 of Stratiomys singularior. Taxonomy (NCBI): domain Eukaryota; kingdom Metazoa; phylum Arthropoda; class Insecta; order Diptera; family Stratiomyidae; genus Stratiomys; species Stratiomys singularior. Next base: position 67,605,743 of record OX940877.1, read on the forward strand.
TGACTGAAAAAGGCAACATAAAGGACTCAAAACAGCTACCTGTTGATGATAGGCTAATCTTTTGGAATATTTCTTTTTTTTTGTTTTAGGAAAAATACTAAATTTATATGTACTCCAATAGTATATAATTTGGTATGTCATGATGCTGAGGATTAGATTTGAAACGACTTTAAATTCGTCACTAGGTTTACACCCCGAAGAAAGGCAACGGGCTCATAATTATAAATCATGTAAATATTGATAGTCCTTCTATTTCAAATCAATTATAATAAAATAATATAAATGCTATATATACAGCCTTGGCCAAAAGTATGAAGCACCCCAATGAGAATCGGTTTTTTTCGGAAGTCACAAAAGGAAAAAAGTTATTGTAAATGTATCAATATTTCGTAGCTCCACCTTTTGCCATTATCACTGAAGAAGTTCTTGTTGGCATGAGCTTACAAGATTCTTGCTTACTTCCGCAGTGATGACGTTCCACTCTGGACGGAGGCAACTTCTGAGCTCTTCTTTCGAGTTAATTTTGTGACGCCGGACCTTACGCTTTAACATCGCCCATAAATACTCGATGAGATTCAGATCCGGTGACTGAGCGGGCCACTCCAGGAGATCGATAGAGTTTTCTCGAAACCATTCCAGAGTCCGACTTGATTTATGGCATGGTACGTTGTCCTGCTGGAATTGAGTCCCATCCACATTCATATCACCGAATCGAACAGAAAAAAGAGTTCTTAATGCACATTCTAAGACATTTATCTATTTTGCACGGTCAATTCGGCCCTCGCAAATGAACGTTTTTCGGACTCCTGTGTCAGACATGCAGCCCCAGACCATTATGCTTCGTCCACCGTTTTTGACAGTGGGCACCACACATTCGGGTTTGAACTCTTTTCCAATTCGACGTCGCTCAAGGACAGCGCCTGGAGTGCTACAAACCAAAAATAAACCGAAATAAACGTTAGAAATTGTTTTTAAAAAACCGGTTTGCGTTTTATTTTTCTATTCTATTTATTGCCATTTTGAAATCCAAATTATCTGATTTACCTCAAAGTTCGATTCAACCGACCATACAATATTCGACCTGTCTTCCGCGGTGTAGCATTGGTACTTTAAGGCCCATGCATAGCGAGCCCTTTTGTTCCTCTCAGAGAGTAATGGCTTCTTCCTGACTTTGCATGCTTTCAGGTCAGCTTCTTGAAGTCTTCGACGAATTATTCTAGCGGAAACTGTTTTCTCAACTTCCACTGAGCATTCAGCAGCGAGCTCAGATGAATTTCGCTTTCTATTTTTCAGAGACTCTCTCACTAATTTTCGATAGTCTCGTCGATTTGTTATACGTTTTCGGGCTGATCTAGGCATAGTGCATAATTTAGCATCATATATTAAATATCTACAGTAATTATGACGCACATGAAACATTTATGGGGTGCTCTTTACTTTTGGCCAAGGCTGTAAATATATATAAATGTTCGCAATTAATTTGACATATAATCAACTTCGGGAAAATTTTTAGAGAAATTAACCAAATGAGAACGTGATGGAAGATGGCAAAAGTTCCAAAAATTCACTTCGACTCTGTACACGCAAAGCGATTGAGATGAGCGCATAATTAATGTGAACTTTCATTCAATTAGCGTGTTTTATGGAATTCAAATAGTCAATTACTAATATTAATTGTAGTATGGTTTCGTGAGAACAGAACGTTTTGTGAAATTCATCGAATAATATAATGTAACCTCAATAATTTTTCATACAAGCCTGAACGTACCTCTACGAACGGACGAACAATAGCGGAATAGAAAAAGTTATAAATAGCAGTTCAAATTTACAATTCATGTTTTCGAAAAGCTAATATTTTAGTTTTCTCGTGTTTTAAATATTTAAAAAGCATGTATTCAAAGAAACGGATTTGAATTTTTGACCATTTTCTCTTATTTCCGTAATTGTATGCCTGCTAGCTTTAAATGTTAAACAACGCTTTCTCAGCTTTATGCCGTAATTTGAATGGCTCATTTACAATTATATCAATCAGAATTAAGTCAAAACCTTAGATTATGTATTAAATACAACTTTGATAAATTTCCTGACTATATGTGACTACTGTAACTAAAGCCTCTCTATGATATTGCATACCCCTAAGATTCAAACAAATTATACAATCGTTCTTTGAAAATTCGATTTGTACAACTCGGTTAAGCTTTAAATTCTTATTTGGAATGTAGATTGGATTTCGAGATGTGTTACATTATTACAAATTCCCGATCAATTTGTCCAGAAATAATTCTACAAATTTCAAACATAAAATTGCTTTTCATACTTTCATGTATGAGTGTACAGCACACATTTCTATTCGCCAGAAAAAGAGGGTTTTCAATCCAAAACCAAAACAATACGTTGCTGCCATTGGTCAGCAAAATATTCTCCACGCATATCCTTTGTATAACCAATAATAAAATTATGTCAATGATGGCAGCTACCATTTCTAATGTACTTATTCATAAATACGACGCAAGTATAATCAGAGTTCAACTTCGCCCATTAACTACGTATCAGCTGAAACCCAACTAGAGGGGCTGCAAAAATAATGAAAATATTGGCTGTCACGGAGGCTACACATCAAAAGTAATATTTAAACTTCAATAGTATGAAATTCTATTTTTACTATGTAAATTTTCCTGGCCGTTGTAACTTTTTCCCAGGTTTCTTTTAATGTAAAGCCCCTTATAACAATAAATAATTTTGTCATGTCAGCATACGTCTTAATGTATGAGTGATGTCGGTAGAAACTTGCAGGCCTCGTAACCAAGTTGTACATGTTTGCATGACTGCTGGCATCTCAATGCTTGAGTGTAAGCAAAGTGTAATTCTAAACATTGACTCAGGAGAGGTTGTCACGGATGTGTGGAAATATAGTGTGATAATTGAGTCTTATTCGACGGTTCAGTGTTTTTCGATAAGGATTCCGCAATTAGACGCTTTCGGGAATAAAAGAGCGAGTAGAATTTTTTGAATAACAACCGACCGTGAAAGTGAAGTGCGAATAAGTGATTACTTTCTCTCGTGAAGTAATGTCTGTGTGATTAAGTTGCCCCACTCTCGATTAAAAGGAAATATTACCAGAAAAGTATAAATCTGCGGCTCAGCCGTGTGCTTGCTAATAATGAAGCAACAGGATTCAATTCGAGACCGCCATCCTACCGACAGGACCAACAAGTCAAGCAGCTTACTGTCGTCGGAAGAAAACGAATTGGTTTTTTCACTGATAGGACGAAAATGCCAGGTAAGAGCGTTCAATGAGAATCAATCATTTTTTATCTAATATATAACTTCCTTCATCGATAAGAAAGCGCTTAAGACAATCGTGAATAGATCTCTAATGTGCGAAATAAAAATGCCAAAGCGAACCAACACTTTCAACAAAGCAATGATAACTCTATAGAGAAAGCTTTATTTCATCCAATTAGCTGGTGAAACATTCCACATGCTAGATTAAAGGTTGACGTTTTTTACGATAACGGGCACAGGGTGTTTCATAACACATTGAATAAGCATAGGCATATGCAACAACTAAATGTGCATATACAAACATACAAGTGCGTTTTGTGTTTCAATTTAAATAACATTTATATGTATACATTTCATATGTATTTATACACATATGTACTTAAAGACGAAATAATTGTGTTTAAAAATATTGCAAACCTATTACCAGTAATATGCAACGGATGTTCCAGGGTCCTCTTGTCTTTAAGCAAGAAACGTCTGCAGATATTCCCAGTAGCAGTCTCAGGTTTACCGACTTGTGACATACAATACGTTTGATATCCCGCCAGATGCATCGTGTAACATTGTCGCAGTGAAAATTCCACTTTCTCTGCGACAGACCTGCCTCACCAATGTTTATTACAATTACTTGATAGGACAGGCATATTAATGAATGTTGATAAAATTTGTACTCCGATATATGATTTCCTTTAATTTTATGTCGGAAAGATCTATAAACATTAACACACGGAAGTTGCTGGAAATCGCGTGATTAACATGTTTGGGCTGTTGATCAATGTTGATTCACATATAATTGTCGTGGTTCACAAACATCAATATTGTTACAAATTTTTGTTGAAATCCAATTGATAAGATTAAAATGAATTCGATTATGTAAAATATAAAATTGTACTAAAGCAAGTTTATAAAAAAAAAAAAAAATTAAAGTTAAAAAAAAATTAAAAAAAAAAAATATCCAAATGCATTCAAATTGATTGGGGCTAAATCTGAGAATAATGAGACGGTCAACGGAATTTGTATCATAATCACTTAGTTATGGTGCCCAGTAGGCGTGAGATGGTATTTTGTCGTCTGAACATAAATTTTGATGATTCATTCAATGACTACATTGTGTGCTTCCTTGTTATTGTTTTCATCTAATCTTGTGAATAAAATTAATCACAGCCTCTTACTGTTTTGCAAAAAAAATTAATTTACTTCTTTCGAATACCAAAAAAGTACTCCTTAATCTCTCTGGCTCCTTTTGTATTCCTGATCTTATTTTCTTGTCCATCAATTAGCTTCCCTTAAAAATACTGTTCTCCGGTTCTAAAACATTTAATTCATTGATATTCGGTTGTGCTCATATCTTTGAAATTCAATTACGGTTGTGTTACTTTTATCTTTTTCCACTGCGCTGGTTAAATACATTTATGAACCCCTACAACCTTTATCTAAAAATTTAGAAACCAATGTAAAATTGAATTCTGATCATAGTCCGGCATTAAAATGCCAGTTACTATCCAAAAGATTTCAATTTCAAAAAGTCCGGGAAAATTAATTAAGGAAAATGTGGAGCGATGTTTTCTATGAAACGACTTTGATAAGACTTCTGATATTAACACGTCCATTAGAAAGTTGACATTTGTGTTAGTTGTATTTTAAATTTTGGAACATTTGTTCACCTTTGAATTAAATTTTTGGATTGTATTAGAATTTATACTTTTTTTATTTAGACAATATGCACTGCAGTGGCTCAAGTATACCAAACTGAAGGAACCTCACATTCTATTTGGAAGAAAAAACATACAGGGGCGCTCTGTTTCATTCGCGACTCATCAAAACGTTCGTATTTCATGCGAATGTTTTGTCTTCTGAAAAATGAGTTAATATGGGAGCATGAAATATACGATCAAATTAATTTAACCAAATCTAGACCGTATTTGCTGACGTTCGAAGGCCAGGTAAGTTTGAGGTTTAGGCAATAAATTGATGCTAAAAACTACATTCAAAAGGATGGCTATGTCGGGCTTAACTTTGCCTCTGAGACAGAGTGCGACAACTACTACAAGGTAGCTGTAACAATGGAAGAACGCAATCGAAAGAGACAAGGTGAGTTGTTTTTGTGTGAATTTCAGTATTACTTTCCTTTGCTTTAAATAGAACGTAGAGCTCGATCAAGAGGACAAAACACATCGTCGAGTCCTCATACTGCCGAAGTTGAGCAATCAAAGGTGACGTTGCGGAATCATCCGCAATTATCTTCTGTTAGCATCACTTCTAACACTTATACATCACCCGTAAAACCAATTAGCAACTTAGATAAGAAATCGAGAAAAAAAGGAAAGAAATTTTCAAAGTCAGATATCAGCAACCCCACGAACTTCGTACACGTAAGCCATGTAGGCTGGAATGCACAGAGAGGATTTGATATGATTGGAAGTGAAGACGATGAAATGCTCAAACATTTTTTTACCAAGGCCGGGGTGTCTGAACAAGAGGTACATTTAAATTTCGATCAAGTGTGGGACTTAATAAAAACATCTTTTTACAGTTGAAAGACAGGGCGACTAGAGATTTTATTTACGACTTTGTAAAAAATCACGACGTCCTTGCTTCGGTGAAATCGGAAAGAGTAGAGAAATCAAGAGCACCGGCACCCCCACCAGTACCAACAAGAAATCCTACTCAACAATCTGCTCAGAACGGCACACAAAGATCTGCTCCTCCTCCGCCACCCGTAAGGCAACCTCCACCACCGCTTCCAACGACTACACCTCCAACTCGAGGTCCCCCACCCAGTAGACCGCCGCCAATAATATCTAGCAACGCATCAATAGTGGTAAGAAACAATGTCCCTTTCGACATTAGTAATGAATACTTTTCTATTTTGTTTTAAAGCCTCCGCCGCCTCCACCCCCACCACCTGCTCCACCACAACTTGCTGTGATTCCACCTCCAACTATGGTGCCGGACAAAACTCTCCCAGAAGAACACGGTTTAGGATCTTCAGTTGCGTCCAGTGCAAATGATCCGCGTAATGCTCTTATGGAAAGCATTCGGAAAGGAACAACATTGAGAGTTTGTTTTCATTCTAAACTATTTGAGTCGTTGGTTTATCTAATTTCTTATGTAGAAAGTTGACCAAACTACATTAAGTACGGGAAGTGGCGATTCGAGAAGTGATCTTATGTCGGAAATACGCCAAGGGATTGAACTTCGTCCGGTAGAAACCCGAGAGCTGCCGCCCGCTTCAAACAGAAGTAGTGAAAATACTGGAACCGACGCCTTAGCTGACGCGTTAAGACGAGCTTTACAGGATCGTGGCCGTGCAATTCATTCATCAGATGACGATTCTGAGGAAAGTTCAGACAATGATGGTGAATGGGAGGATTAAAAATGTTCTTCCGCAATGAAATTACTGTTTAAAATTTAGGTTAATATCAGTTTGGTCATACAGATTGCCGAATGAATGAATATAAAATAATGGCTTGAAAACGTAAAAGGATTTAAAATTATAGCTTATAATTAACCAATCAATCAAATGTAAGCGATTTTATTGGCTGATGTACAGATGTATTAGGGCGCGAAGTGTTTACGGATAAGTCCGGATAAATTCAGATACTGGTTGCCTCAATTTTTCCGTGGGCTTATACTTATCCAACGAATTATTCAAGAATTGGAATGCATTTTAACTTTCAATGTATCTATCACTTGCATTGATGGGTTGTGATACAGTTATACCGTGTTTTAGTTCGAAATTAAGTTTGCCGTGAAGATTCCTCGGAAGCAACAATATTTTGATCATTTGACTGTTTCTTTATATGAATGGCGCCTTCAGAATTCAGATTACTTTGTAATTCATCACTTGATAATATAAGCTTCAATCATAATTTAACTGAATTTATTTTTAACAAACTTCAAATAGAAAATCGCCTAACATTTGACAATTTCAAAAAGTTTTTACCATGATAATTTTATTGCCTTTCATAACATTTCGAATAGGTTTCTAGCAAAAATTAATGGGCTATGTAATGTAACAACAAACAACACCCAATATACAAACAACCAGCATGAGCTGATACAGCATGCCCATCCTTGCCATCAAGATATACTAAATATTTCTTATTACTCAATGAAAACACTTTTACCATGGAAATTTTCAATCCGTTGTGTCGTTTGTTTAACGTATAGTTGTATATTTAGTAGTTGAAGAATTCTATTTGCAATATCGAGGACAAATAGCAGTTAGTATGTATGGCATAATTGCCAATACTATATATACTGTTGATTTCAAATATACCATACTGTTAAATTCTGTTAAATTATTAACAATGCATAAATGCTAAGCTAAATAAAATGAGGAAATTATCCTCAACAAATTTCTAACTTTTATTGCTTTTTCTTTCATTTTTGCGCATTTCAACCTTTACAAAAACTGTTTATATATTATCTAATTCGCATTTTGTAAAGTGACTCGGTTTTGATTAAAGATGGAATGGCTACAACGTATTTAGGTGGGTCTTTAGTTCAGCAATGATTCAACTGCATTAGCATTATTCGCTAGTACAAAATCTCACAGTCTATACTCTGCTAAATATATAAAAGGATTTTTAATTTCAACGTCAGGACCGGTTTACCGATACATTATTGGAGTCGACTAGTCTCACAGCATTGCATATGTGTTTACAAGTACTGCGGAATCATTCCACGTAATTGTAAACCTGATGTTGTTTCTATAAAAACAATTAGTTTTTTCAGGACAATATAACAATTAGGATACAGAGCCGTCTGCAGCCTTTATGTCAATCGTGTTCAATTGGATTGGTAGAATTATTAAAAAGGCGCATAACTAGAGTCAGGTGGACCTGGGGGCCAATAACATAAAAGGTGCGAATTTTGGTGAAAAATGAAAGCTCCAGGTTTGAAGATTGTGATAAAAGGGGAGCACACTTTGCGTACTGAATATATTTTCGTTTTATTCATGACCATTTGCATTCTTGAAACAAATGGGTTGAAAAATCCCTTGCCCTACACGGTTCTTTTCGTCATCCATCAAGAGCAGCATAACCATACACTCCGCTTGAATATTTCAATACCACTTTTGTAAAAGGATTCATTGTTCGCCCAAAAATAGGCCTTAGTTTCGGCGATTATCTCTTGATTCGAGTCAAGTTTCTTAGCGAAAAACATTTTTTGAAGCATGTGAACAACCAATAGTTGCTGAGAGCCAAATCCAGGAGCAACCACCGTAATCTCCATTGTTTTGAAAATAACAAAAGTAGCCCCAATCTTTGCAGAATAACTCACAAACTAGTGAAAAGAGTGTCATGAAATTTTAACGGCTGTCCTTGGAAGCTTAGTACTTACTGAAAATGAGGTGAACGCAATCAAATTAGCGCCATCTACGTTTGAGGTCCGGAACTTTTCAGTCCTTGCGTTAAGGGGTTATAGCTATGTGAAGGCTTAAAAACAAGCCTTTTTTCAGGATTTTTTTTCAAGGATTTTGAAAAAGCTTTTATAAATAATGTATTAATATATAGGGCAACTTTTCGGGAGTGCAAAAAATTTTTTTTATTTTAAATTCAATGCAAAATGGCGGCTGTAGTGCACGTCAAAGTCAATAGTATTTACAAAAGACGTTCCGCGGCCGGACAAGTTTCTCGGCCCCATCTGCATCTGGAACAATAAAAAAATTTTTTCATAAAGTCCATGAGTTTTGCTAGTGAAGTACACACGATAATAGTTTAATATCGATTTTTCGCAAAATGGCGACCATTTAACAAAAAAATTGCATTTTCGACCCAAAAAAAATGACTTCAATTGTTTATAACTTTTTTTTAAACAAAACCAATCGCTAAAATCGTGTTTACTTCACTAGATAATCATATTAAAAAGCTACAGTTATAACGGCAAGTCAATCAGATGAAAACTGAAAGAGTTTCGTTTCCGGCAAATTTCAAAAATACACTTTCGAGATAAACGCGTTTAAAGTTTCAAAACCTTATAAAGTTGGGAATTTTTAAAATTCCACTGTATACAAATTTTTTTACCTCTACTCTGCTATCCCAGCACCATACAGTTGACCTTCCAAGACCGTGGATTTCTCCTTCTCGTCCTTTCTTGATGCTTAAAGGCCGCGACTTGCCTCTTTTACAACGTCGGAAATTGAGCGCTCAGCAGCCTTTATTCGCTCGGCTTCTGTTTCTACGCAGAAATTGTAAAAATTAGGTCCTGCAGTCAATCCTAATGAATCATAGATGGGGAGAAGGCCCGACAGTCCATCAATCAATAAGATAACTGTGATATCCGTCGCGATATCGAGCACCGCCTTGCCGCTCGACACATGTTTCGGCGCGATTGACCCACACGACTGCATTGAACGATTCATTTGTATTTTGTGTGTATCCACCCAAGCAGCGCGAAAGAAGGTCATCAGAGCTGAGCTCTTCGTAAATTGGTTTTACGGCCTTGAAGACATCCTCATGCATGGCAGGCTTGTGTTGGTAAGTTGCCAGGGAACCCAGCGCTTTACTGCGCTGCCAAGAGCGCCAAGACGCTGCTCCGGCCGGGCACTTCTCGTGTTGCAGCTTTTTGTCCGTAGAAATTTTATGAAGAAAGGTGGCCCAAATTTCATCTCTCATTTTTTCTACAGATCCTGTGTTTCTCCGGATTGCTAGTCCGTAATAAATAGTGAGCGCATCGATAAGCTTACCTGTTAATTTAACGCAACCGGCGAGAACTTTCGTATTTTTCTTAAAATTGCGCAAACGACTGCCCATCCTTTTTTGCACGTGTGCAATACTCGCGGCATATACTTCCTCGTATTCGGCGGTACCCTCTTTTTTTTTCTAGTACTCACACACTTTGTAATACTTAGATTTAACACAGACATCTAGTACCTTGCCAGTATACCAGCCGATCAAAGTCACTAAGCCGAATAGCTTAACCGAACCGTCGCCAGAAACTGTGAGCCCATCAACTTCATTGTGCTCCATAGATTTCTGCGTCTCCTCTGCAGCTGCTTTTTATGCAGAGTTCTCGTACACGTGCAGTAGCTATTGAAATATTTGAAATAATATTATAATACGTCACTTGAAGGACTGGCTTCGGGAGATCCATAAACGCGTAGAACTTTTTAATGCCATTGATCCCTATGCCTAACATTCGCATGGCTAAAGTAATGCGAGTGTTGATCTCATAAGCTCGATCGTTTATTACTGGACAGCTATTGATTGAGACATCACCGCAATTCGAGCAGCTAACAATAATTTTTGAGCCAAGTCCGCGTTTGCTTCCCTCCGAAAATCGCACTTCACCATGACACTGTTTACATGAAACTGCGTCAGACAGAGCGGTAAAAACAGTAAAAAAGTTAATAAGTCTGTAGCCAAAATGACTATTTACATCTTTCATTATTCAAATTGCTCAATTTTCAATGACGCGCTCACGTACCCCGAATCGTTCTAGCGATTCTTCTTCTCTCCTAGCGTCGTTTACGAAGGAACGTGCCCTATACAGTGTATATTAATTACTAGATAGTATAAAGTGGGCCAATTTTACGTTTTTCGAGCATTAGAGTTGCTTCAGAAAATCAATTCTCAAAAATTTTCTCAAGTATATTAGTATTTGGAACTTTTTGATTTCAATTCTAGGGATGTGTTAGCATACTTTTAGCCAATAAAACAAATCAAAAAAAAAAAAAATTCACATAGGTATAACCCCTTAATATAAAGAATAAAGCCACAAGCTTCACATTTTCAATATAATGATTGGTCTGCTTGCATCCCAGAATGCTTTGTCTATGATGCCTTTTTTTCATTTTTTGAATTCAGCCCTTTTCTCTACTAAATCCATAAACAAACTAAATCTAGAACTTTCAGTCTTTATTATTAAATAAGACATGCTACCCTTCGTTTTATTTTCTTCCAAACCAGGAAGGTTTTCAGTCCCAGTCTCTTTCAGCTTTTCTATCCTTTGATAGGAGACAGCTCTCGAATAGGGATCAAACAAGGTAAAACAGAAAGTTTAACCGACATACGGGCAAAACTACACCAGAATAGATTATCAAATAACCTATGCGCAGACAAAGATACAGTAGCAATCGAAAAATAAAACGAACCTGGAAGACATCAACTGTATGAAAATGGCTCGGGCCTCGCTATGTTGCATTGACGTCCACGTTCCACGATGAAGCAACCTTAAATTGAAAAAGGAGAAAAAAACCAAAAAGAGTACTGTCTTGATGAGACAGTCCAGAACTATTAGAATTCATTAGAAATCAAGTGACAGTGACGGTGCTTTCTATATATTGTTTATATATGTTTCGTTTAGACTATGCTGCAGCCACGAAAGAAAGTGTTGTCTCTAGCAGAGACCAATACTTTATCACTATTAAAAAAGGCTGCTCTCGATCTGAGACCAACATTTATCGCTGAAACTTGCAGTTTTCCAGAACATTTATGGAAATACAAAACAGCTCACACACACTCGAAATCGATTGCTTAGTTTGCTGACACCTACTCTCATCAAACTAGCTGCCTCTTCCGAATTACGTCTTTTAAGTTTTCAACCTATACACTATGCAAGAGCTCTCTTTACTCACGATCATGCTCACCGGATCACTGACTAGGTCGCCTTTTCGTGGCAGGAGAAAAAAAGACCAAAAAACGACTGGGAAAATGAAAAGAAGCTGATAGGAAAAGGACATTTATGGTTTTCTTTTCGTCTAATTGACTAATAAAATTGGGGAAATTCCACAGCAAGAAACAGATGGGTCGCAGGACTCTGCGAGTCCCCTGTGGATGGGGAGGCTAGAATACATCCACAGTAACCCAACTTGTCGTAAGAGGCGACTAATGGGAACACAGCACCGAACCCGGACTATGATTTGATTCTCGACTTTATTTGACGCATGTGGGCTGGCGGCCATGATATTCTGAACCTAGTCACTTTCTGCGCGATACCGCCGGGGCGAAACCCGTGCGCGAACGGCTCCAGACTAATATCACGCCGTCTCCGTCCCGATAAAACTTTGGCAGGCCTTAGAGTACGTTCAAAGCTCGCACCATTGAGTTGGTGGTGTAGGTTCGGTTGAGTCTTACTCCCGATTAGCGCTGATCTGGCTCTGAGCACTTGACTCCATAAGGGCTGGTGCCAACCCTCGCATGGCCTCCCTGATTGCATTGATAACCATGAGATCATTAAGGCGACTACACATCCGAGCGGAGATAGCGGCTCTGAGGGGGGACCCTTAAGAACAAAATGATGAGAAACAACAATAACAACAACAAACAGAATAATGCAGAGGAGACGAACAAACGAGCCGATGAACATAATTTTGACAACCATAACGATTATCTTTGCGTGTTTTCCCGTAGTGAAAAAACCTCGCGTTAACCACCACGGTCTCATTCAGCCCCAAGCGGAAAGAGCAGTGATGGGCCGGTAGTAAATGCGGCTCCGGAGGTGTACGACCACCTCACTCCTAAGGTTGCTACTGCTGAATCGACCTCAGTAGGAGGAACGCACAACATAGAAGATAAGCTCCCGGAGGAGAAAGTCACCGAAAAAGTCCTGATTGTTAAGGAGGTTATCGCGGAGAACCGTTCTGAGGAAGAACGGTTGACTAAAAAATGTTATGCGATCCTCAAACGTATGCAAGGAGCGTGCATAAACCAAAAAAACAATCAGTAAAGATGTAAAAAATGGAGTGTTTGAGCTCGAAGACCTCTTGGATCGAGTTTGCCACTACAGGAGACTCTGGAAAAAGCTGGAAGAAGAACATCCAGATCAAACGGTGCACGTTAAAGTCACCCAACCTCTCCTTCCCAGTATCAAGAGGACCCTCTTGAGAGCGAACAGGAGAAAAGGCGTAAAGAGAACGTTGAGTCAGAAAAAGAAACGCCAGAAAGAAAAGACGCCTTCCAACTCGTGATATCTAAGGCGGCAAAAAAATCCGCTAAACGTGAACATAGGCTTAGCCAACAAACAGTGCCTGTTCAAACAACGACAAATACCGTGGACAAACCAGCAAGAAAAAAGTGAAGAGTCCTTGGGGACGCCATTCTTGTGAAGCCCACCGACGGAAGGAGCTATTCTGACGTTCTACGCGATATCCGCAAGAATGTCAAGCCGGAGGAAATAGGGACGATTATTAAAACTCTACGATCGACGAGGTCCGGAGGGCTACTCGTCGAGTTTGGAGCGGACTCCTCCGACAAATCGATATTCCGCGATAAAATAAAGAACGTCCTTGGGGCAAAAGCCACCGTCTCTACCTTGGAGCCAAAAGCTTCATTGGAAGTAAGGGACCTGGATTGCATCGCCGATCCGGCTGAGGTCGAAGAAGCCATTCAAAAGGAGTTCTCTGGAATAACTCTCGTAAAAGTAAAGCTTTCTCCAGAGAATCGCCGAGGGCAAAGGCTGGCCATACTCGACGTAACGAAGAAATGTGCTACACAACTCCTGGCCAAAGGAAAACGGCTGGGTGGTGTGCAGAATTCACCGCCGAGCCATCCCAGTTCGATGCTACAGGTGCCTTGGACACGGGCACACCATTTCGAGCTGCAAGGGCCCTGACCGTAGTATGCTTTGCTTTAAGTGTGGAGCGTCTGGGCATAAGATCAAAGTATGTGCTGGGACTCCGCGCTGTTTGTTATGTAATCATCTTAACTCTCAACCGACAGAGCACCCTCACGTTGTAGGAACAGGCGCGTGTCCAATCTTTACAGAGGCACTAGCAAAAGCAAAAGCAGCTCTGAGGTGATGATCAGGGCCCTTCAAATTACCTTGCACCGTAGCATCAATGCACAAGATTTGTTAGAGTAGTTCGCCAGAGAAAAGAGAGCTGATCTGCTGCTGCTGAGTGAACAACATCGAAATAAGACCTCACCAGCCTGGTTCTCCGATGACTCCCATACTGCTGCCGTTTGGGTTCGTGGCAGCATGTGACTCCATATCCAAGGTCACGGCCGAGGAGACGGTTTCGTGTGGATTCGGTGCCCGGGTATAACGTTTTTCAGCATATACCTGACGCCGAATGAGTCAATGCCATCTTTTCAAAATAGACTGGACGCGCTAGAGGATGCTGTTCTGGACACAGATGGCAAAGTACTCCTAGCAGGAGACTTCAACACCAGAGCCGTTGAGTGGGGCATGTCTCAAACCGATTCCAGAGGGCAACGCATTCTGGACATGTCAGCGAGGACCGGGTTGGTGGTTTTAAATATCAGCAATGTACCTACCTTCCGGCGCTGGGGCTGCGAACGAACAATCCCAGATGTGACATTCGCCTCGGAGTCCCTCGCTTCGACGATGCTGAACTGGAGAGTACTCGAGGATTATTCAGCGAGTGACCACCAATACATCGCGTTTGAGATCGGCGATACCACCCCCTGCTCGTCTCAACGATCTTTCACTCCCGGGTGGAATATCGGAAAAATGGACGTGGAGACTTTCGCCAATGTGATTCTGAAAGGCGAAACGACATCAGGGTGCCCTTCGGGGAGGAAATGGTGGAGTCAACGATGAGCCTCATCACTTCTGCCTGTAGCTCATCTATGCCTCGACACGACAGGTCTGCTGTACATTGGTGGTCAAAAGACATCCCAAACAAACGAAGCGAGTGTCACAGACTTCGACGTGCAGCTCAGCGCTCGAGAAACGTAGAGGAAGCATCCAATAGGACAGCAGCATACAGATCAGCGAGGAAAGAACTCCGAAGACTCATCAATGAGAGTAAGGCACGTTGCTGGCAAGAACTTGTGGACGATGTGAACAGGAATCCATGGGGGCTCGATTACAAGGTAGTGTGGCGCAAGCTCGGTACCTCACGGAAGCCGTGTTTACTTTAAGCAGACAAGATGGATGGCATAGGTCAGGCGCTTTTTCCAACTCATCCTGTCCGTGTTGATGCTGCCCACGAGGTCGACTCAGGCGAATGTCCATCGTTCACTAAAAATGAGCAGGAGGATGCGGTGCTTTCTATGAAAGCTCGAAAGGCACCAGGACCAGACGGCATCCCAACCGAGGTGCTACAAATGGTTTTCCAAGTTTGTCGTGATTTGCTACTCAATATGTTTAACGCTTGCCTGAGTGTATTCCCATCTCGCTGGAAGGTGGCGAGGCTCACATTGATCAGCAAGGGAAAAGGGGACCCCGGAATGCCATCTTCATACCGCCCGCTTTGTATGCTGGACACAGCCGGGAAAGTGTTCGAAAAGCTCATCAAGAGAAGACTCACTGACGCAATTCGTGCTGCAGGGGACCTATCTCCTCCTCGAAAGTGTTCGAAAAACTCATCAAGAGAAGATTCACTGACGCAATTCGTGCTGCAGGGGACCTATCTCCTCGTCCTCGGTAGTATTGCTTTAGAGCAGGGCAATCCACTTCCGATGCCATCATGGAAGTGGTGAATGCAGTCCGTCGAGCCGAAGCGCACAAAACTGACCCCAAACGAGTCGTCTTGCTAGTGACGCTTGACGTCAGAAATGCCTTCAACTCCGCCAGATGGTCGGATATTCTTGGCACATTGGAAAATTTTTTCCGATCGCCAGGGTATCTGATGCGGATTTTGAGGGATTACTTAAAGGACCGCAGTCTGCTCTATGACACACAAGATGGCCGGCGCAGTATGGAGATAACGTCTGGTGTAGCGCAAGGCTCTATACTTGGCCCAGACTTGTGGAACGCCTCATATGACGGGCTATTGAGGCTTGAGCTATACAGATGATATAGCAGTACTCGTCACCGGGCGCACAGTCGAATATGCGCAGCGCAGATTGGGAATGCTGATGCGTCGAGTGAGGGAGTGGATAACCACCCGCGGGTTCAGGTTGGCACTAGAGAAAACTGAGGTGGTCATTCTCGCGAAGAAAAGAATTCCCACGGTAATTGCTTTGCAGATCGGAGATGCGACTGTTGAGTCTAAACTTGCAATAAAATATTTGGGACTATTGATCGATTCCAAAATGAGCTTTTCGGAACAGATCAAGGCAACGGCGAAAAAGGCCGCGATAGGCGTCTCAGCTTTAAATCGACTAATGTGCAACATCGGTGGGCCCACACCGAGCAAACACCGACTTCTCATGAGTGCTGTACAGTCAGTGCTACTGTACGGCTCTGAGGTTTGGGCCGGAGCTCTCAGTAAGGAGCTGTAAAGAAAGCGCTTGGCCCAGGTACAGAGACTTGCGGGTTGCGGAGGAGCTTTGCGGGTTCCGTGTGCATACCGCACTGTCTCGGAGTCGGCGGTGTTGGTGATCGCACTAGTGATACCCATCGCCCGCCTTGCTAGGGAGCGACGGAGAATTTATGACCGACAAGTGGAGGGTTCAAGATATGCTGTTAACCGAGAGGAGAGGCAGCGCGCAATACTCGAGTGGCAACAGTCCTGGGAAGGTGACTCTAATGGCCGCTGGACTGCCCGCCTTATAGGGGACGTGGGATCGTGGCTAAATCGATGGCACGGTGAGACTGATTATAACCTTACCCAGTTTTTTAGCGGGCATGGGTATTTTCAGTCTTACCTGCACAAGATTGGTAAATCACGGTCCCCAGACTCCTTTTTCTGCCCAGGGGAAAGGGACGACGCATGTCACACCTTCTTTAACAGTAGAAGGTGGAACAGGATGCGGCAGGACTTGTGGGAGGTATTGGGAGAGTTTTCTCCAGACAATCTAGTCGGAGAAATGCTGAAAAGTTTCGACAAATGGACCTGTGTGGCACATTACTCTCGGGCAATACTTACAGCCAACAAATGTACCTTGCATAACCTTGGGCGCGGGGTCTAGGGAGGTTTCCTTTCCAGCAGTCCTCCTCCATCCTGTCCCCTCCCGCTGGGGGGTGATTTCTCTAGACTGACGGCGCCCTAGGGCGAAGTAAAAAGAGGCCTAGCCCGAAGTAATGTGTCAAACAGTTCCAGGCTAGAGTCTCTTGACAGGGGGGGTGTTTGGTGGGTAGTCTGGTAGCATGCGCTCCCACACTCCGGACGTAAATTGCCTTCACCCCCAACCCAAAAAAAGGACTGTGCGAGTGAACCATAAATTCATTAGAAACCTCCATAAAAATATGCAGGTAGTATGTCGTAAAGCATATCTTTCGCTGATTTTGTATTGAAAGAAAACATTATATTTGCTGAAGACATTTTATGGTTTTCCTTCACAGGAAATTACAATGATAAGGTTCTTCTCTTTATTTTCTTTTTCCACTTCAACTAATATATGTCGAAGTCCGAGGAAATAGTAGAACGTTAATGGATAAGTAACGATTTTGGAGAAGTAGTCAACAGAAAAGGAGACATACAGAATAGAACTAGCAAATACCAGGCAGAAGTCGGGTCACACTCTGCGAGAACTTTCAGAATTAAATTTTAATAGAATAGATTAAAATAGACCACTGGGATATGTCCTTCATTCTGACTCATTAGAACGTCGCAAAACAGTCAATTTCAACACTGACAACAGGAATTTGTTAGTAATAATAGCAATAAATTTCCTGATGCCACATGGGTTCAAATTAAATTTTTGCAGAGCAGTCTTGAAACAACGAAATATCGAGCGTTTGAGTGCAGATCTCGGTGACCAAATTTCCAAGTTGAACAAGCAGGCTTTGTTACGTATTCCGATTTGTAGGCGACATTAAACAAAGAAACAAAATATATATATAAATAAATGAATAAATAAATCAGATAACAATTAATTTTGCATATAAAAATAAATTGTTTTGGCTAAGTTTTTAATTTGTACTCATATTTTTAAGTTAAAAGAAAATAATACGAGATAAAATAGAACTAAGAATAAAATTAAAATAAAAACATTTGTAGTTAGATTCAGGTATTTAGTAATATTTAGTTAAATAATATTAGTAAAAAAAAAATAAATAAAAAAAACTCTCAGTAAAAAATGCCAGAAAAAATATATTCCCAGTAGAAAAAAAAATAAAAAAAAATTCTTGGATTTATTTGGGGAGTAATTTTCCATTGATATGATTCACTTGTTTGTTGTGTACATATAAGAAGAATAGAAATTTTGATCCAAGTAAGGAAGGTGGAAAATAAAGTATAAAAATCCAGTATCAAGTGATGGAAAATATGGTTGGACATAAATTGTGAATTTAATTACTGAGGAGAATAAAAAGAATCATGTAGTACTAGCAGCTGTTTGAAGTGTTTAGCCCCAGAAGTCCTCGATTCGCAAAATATTTGAATCACAAAGCCCAAGAGAACATTAAGATCGAGGCAAAGAAGATAAGATAAGAAGTTAAGCAGGCAGAGGTGTTCAGGACGAAGCGCAGCGGAATTCCTTGAAGTCCCGAATCAAGCAGAGGTGGTCAGGACGCAGCGCAGCTGAATGCATTCAAGTCCCGAAACCAAGCTGAGGTGGAGATTCGTGCTAGAGGAAACAGAGGTGGTCGGAATCAGCGCAGCAGAAGCAAGTGAAGTCCCGAAATCAAGCAGAGGTGGTCAGAATCAGCGCAGTGCAATTCACGTGAATTAAATATTTTATATTTACTTATTTATTTGATGATTTCTATTTATTTATTAATTTTATCTTATATGAAAGAGTAAGCTCTTTCTATGTGCGTGTGTATGTGACATGGAAGGATCAGGGCTTAAATTATGTCCTTAAACCCCCACGCCCTCGCGGTGAGCTGGTCGGTTAAATGTTACTTCCTTCGGCCGCTATTATGCGGCCTTTGTATTTTCAAATAACCCTGTCTGTTCAACCTTGTTCCTTTCTTTCGCTGCAGATGCGACCTATCGGTTGCCCCAATATTTTTATTATTTATTAATCATGCATTTATTTATTTAATTTTAAATATATCACAGCTTATATACTGAGCTGATTTCAAACTTAGCCAAAAATTCAAGTGAAAAATTTCATGCAAAATTATATTAAGAATAACGGTTGTAAGTGACGGCATGATTCAACGGGCAAACTATTTGCAATGTAAACAACCAATCAATACAAATATTCAGCAGAGTTAATTATTAGAGTTAGATCTCTAATTCTAACTGATGTATATGTACCAGCATGTGAATTTATTTTTATCGTGGCACGTTAAACTCATTGCCCAGCAAATATGACAGTTACAATGGAATTTGTTTAGAAAAGGAGTCTACCGTGTGGGTATTATACGCTGATCCTAATTTCCCTTCCCTATTTCGTTCAAAACTTGGCTTGAAAAGACTCTTCGTATGACTTAATAGTATCGCTTCACTGAATGAACTCTGGATTATTCAAATTTCACCATAAAGTACAATGATATTGCACAACAGCTTTGTAATGCTCTTGACGAAAATGATCAGATTTTTAATTTCGTTCTACGAAAACAATATTTTTTAAATAAGCACGCGAAATTATGCAGTTGTCCGAATTATAGAATATTTTACGCAATGGAATCCACACTCAGCAGATAAAACACGTAACTTCCAACAAAAGATTTGGAAATTTGTACGACTGGTTGCACATACGCTTTTATGGTGTGCGTCTCGGGAGAGATAAATTTGGTTTCAACGCATTAAGCCGGTTCATAGTTTTGTAAGATCTTTTCGGAGCAGATCGTGAGAAGAAGATTTTTGAAATAACTACATGTCAGACTAAACCGTCAGTACGAGTTGTATTGTTTATGCTTGTGCTTGGGGAATAAATATGAATTTTCAGTTTGTGATACCATTTAAAAATGCGGATTTATTGCATTCGGAAGGCGACAGTTATTTTGTTAAACGGGTGTACGATCCATCAGAAATACCAGAAAAGTTAAAAGGTGAGCGAACATTGACCGTTAAGATGAGTGAAAATTGTTATGTTAGTTTGGTTCCAGTAGTACAAGCAAATTCTGTTGATAAAAGTAAATATAATGCAAAAAAGTATTTGCAATCACAAAATTTTGTTGTTCGATTGATATTTGAAAAAGCTTACATGCTTTATATACTAGTTTTTATTGGCCAAATTCCTGAAACCTTTCTCGTTTTGGCCAATGTGAAATATTACCTCAGTGTCCCGGAATATAATTATTAGGAGTTCCCCAGCCTAGGGCATCGGAAACTTGTTTTGAGGTGGTGTGTCATTTTTATCTTGACACAGTCTTGAACTGCATCCTTGTTTTGCACCCAAAGAACCACGAATCTGCGAAAGTCGTTCTCCCTGATGAATAAGAATTTTCTTTCTGCCGTGAATGGCCACTTCGGAACATTTTCAAACGAATCATCTTGTATGGAGATTATTTCACTTTGAACCATGGTTCCCCACAATAGTTTCGTTCCATCGTTCATGCTAGGCAATTAGAATATCCCAATAGCCATTCATTATTGACGTCAATAAAATATGACCAACTCATCCTGGGTTTTAACAAAGTTCGTTCATCAAGTCTAGTTACTGAAACATTCCATGAACATTTTCCAAAAAATTCGCTACTCATTCAAGCCAATTCATTCAATATTTATCCCCGGATATTGGCACCAGGGTATAACACGAGTCGTATCATCGCACGCTTTATTCGGAGTATTTTGTCCTGTGTATGCGGTTGGCATAAAGAATTGGCTGAACTAAGAGAACGTTTTCTATGCTCTTCTATTTACTTAGGATGACCAATTGTTGTCTTTCGCTAGTTGTAACCCAGGAAAGCTGCCGTCAACGCTTACTGCTTTTCGACTTTTGAGCATTATAGAAGGCGGATTTACGGCTTACAATCAATTTTGATTGAAAGTATTTACAACACTTATGTTGGCATCTCGTTGGGGTGTTGAAGCCACATGGTGCCTTGGAAATTTTCTTTTAATGGACTAATCAACAATTTAATGTGTTCTAAATGGCTGGAAAGACGCTTATTTCTTTTTGTTTTGCAAGTGTGCAAAATTGACGCTTTTTTTATTTTTCGAATTTCCATCATCCAGTGGATTTCCAAAAAATAAAACAGAATTCTGATGCATAGTGTTTGGCATGGTTTCATTGGTTTCACATTCCATGCACTTGATATAAATTGTGGTAACTTTTGTAGTTTCAGTTTCAATTGAACATTACCTCATCGAAATAGAAAGGCGGTCGTCATTTCAGCATAACGCGAATATGTCAGCATAACGCGAATATGTCAGCATCTTAACAAACCGCCCATCTTTCCATAGTAGCACCAGCTTAAATCATTTTGAAATGCCTCAGTTTTTCCCCGATGAGAACTATTTTTGTTCTGTCACGGAGAGCTGTTCCGCCGTAGTCCAGGAATTGAAGGTCTTTGTAAGCCTCCTGAAGCGAATGACGACCGCGCATTGACTCTGGACAACGAATTGTAAGTGGCGCATTTGCATTGACGTATATATCAGACCGAGTACCATCGCTGTAAACCCTCGCGCGAACGGCTCCGTTCGGTTGAGTCGCACTTTCAATTAGGTCTGTCTCAATCAAGACTTGTTCCAACCCTCGCATGGCCTCCCTGCTTTGCACCTAAGCGATCATAAATACGATTACACACACGAGTGAGTGTGTGTGATTTAAATAAAGAAAGTGCGTATGATAGGGGCCCTTCGAGTCGCACAATAAAACAAAACTGCCAGATCTATTAAACGGAAACGGACGCAAAAGGTGCAAGTGGCATGAAGCGAAAAAAAGAACAAAGGGCTAAGCTCCTCGCTGAAGTCCAAGTGATTCCCGCGCATAGTGCATCGTGTGTGGACCGAAAAAATCGACCAAAGCAGCGAAAAAATAGGTTATGCTGATAATATATTTCAGGCGAAAGCAATCACACCCACCAACACTGGCGTATTGAGGGTATCTCACAAAAGCGGCCGATAAAAGGTTCTTATTGGCAGTAAAGACATGGAATCACTTAGCAAGAAGCAAAAATCACTACGTAATCCAGCAAACCTGGAAATAAAAGACGGAAGAAACAATGTTCGCTTCATTTGAACCATTCGCCACTCGCGAAATTTGGGAAATTCACTGTGTTACAAAAATGACGAAAGAACATTTTTTCTACTTTCCACTTAACTCGCGGAAAATACTTGCTGTAATGAAAATACGACTAACCACTGATAATATTAGAGGGCAGTGCATGACAATGGTCTGCCTGATTGAAAAATAAACTGAAAAATTTCTCGACATGGGCAAAGCCAAAATAACATTGGATGATCTGCAGGATGTGGCGAAGATCAGTCCCTCTCTAGGTTTTCGTACGGCGAAAGACTAGACATTTAAACAGGTGCACAAGGCTTCAAATGATTTTTGTGCTTCAAGTGCGCACAAAAAAAGCTGAATATAGAAGAATAGAATGCCCGGGAGAGTTGCAGTGTATCCTTTGCGAAAACGCCAATTCCAGGACTGATGAACTGAAACACATTAAAGAAACAGGGAAGTTTCCGGTCTTCAAAGCGCCCTAATCAATGTCCAAGCAAAGCTGCAATGACCTTTATTCTGTACCAATTATATCGAAGCTGTAACGTCCAAGACTTGTTTCAGCCACATGGTGCCTTGCAAGTATTTGAAGCGTATGAAATCTGACCCTTCACTGGTTAGGGACAGCACTGAGAATAAAAATTCGGAACACGGTACCCTGATGGGTCTGGTAAGAACGTCTTTTGGCTTCGGAACAGTACACACCTGAGAGTTCACAGATGCAGTTATAGAGATGGTTTCGTGTGCGGTCAGTGTCCAGGTAGAACATTCTTTAATGCGAATCAGACACTGGACAAACCAATGAAATCTTATTAAGTGGAGCTCAACTTACTGGAGGGACGTTGTTATCAGCATACTTGGTCATGTTCTTGTCAGGAGAACTATTATTAGCTAAAGTTAATGAACGAGGCATGCTTCAGGCAGATCTAAGTAGAAAAGAATCATAGAGATGGCGACCAGCGAAAAACTAGTCTAGTTTCCTTACGGACGTGAAATTTGCCCCGGGGTCCCTTTTCTCAAAGACATTCAATTTGAGAATTCTGGTGAAGTTTTCAGCCAATGATTACCAGTACATAGTGTTAAATCAGCATTAATGCTCTAACATGTTCATGCAATTACGATGGAAATCGGGGGAAAATGGATGTTGTGAAATCCGTCGATGCACTAACGAAACGCACAGGTTCGGAGCCAGTGGGCTGTACTTTACAATTAGTTGCTAGCACAACTTTTTCGAAGGCGTGAGTAGAAACCTGTGGGTTCGATAAATAAACATTTCAACCAATTTTTAAAAGACGTGTTCGGCTTCAGTGGGCGCTCTTACCAAATATGCGTTTTCCACTCATTGTTATTATTTGTTCAGGCATTAAACTCCTGAAGCTCGGAATTGAATGTTATTTTAACAATAAAAGAATTGTACTTGGAGCTAATCGAACAGACTTGTTGTGATATGTGATAGGCCCAATTAATACGGTGGAGTACGATTATTGCGTTTCATCTTGGCCGATTTTCTTAATATCCACAAACATGCTTAGGAACAAATAGTCATATATTGGATAGTCTAAAAAGTATTGAGCCCTTTTTGTCACAGGATGGTGTTCGTTGTCATATATCGGGCAATACTAATCAGATTGAGCCAAACTGGTGAAACTCGTATTCATTTAAAAATGAATAAAATTTCTGAAAAATTGGTTATATATTACAATATCACTACGATCAAGGTGAGAATGCATCGCAAGCTCGTGAAAAAATTTTTTGTGTACGGTAAAGATACTTTATCAAAAGCCACACCCAAGAGATGGCTCGCTTGCTTTCGTTCAGGAAATTTTGATGTCAAAGATGCATCTCGCTCAGGTCGCCCAATCACTGAAAAAGTTAATGAAATCTTACAAAAAATCGAAAAATATCGACACAAAAGCAGCCATGATATTGCTAAAGAACTGAATATCCATCACCAAACAGTTTTTAACCATTTGCGTAATGCTGGATACACAAAAAAGCTCGACGTTTGGATGCTGCATGAACTAACACAAAAAAATTTGATCGACCGAATTTCCATTAGCGAAATGCTAATAAAACCCAACGAAATCGAGCCATTTTTGAAGTAAATCATTACGGGCGATAAATAATGAGTAAGATACGCGAATGTCGTTTGAAAAAGATCATGGTCAAAAAAGGTGAATCGTCACAAACGACTTCAAAACCAGGATTGACACCAAATAAGGTTATGCTGTGTGTATGTTCGGATTGGAAGGGAATTTTTTATCATGAGGTGCTAGAACCTGGCCAAACACTCAATTCGCCTTTTCAATTTTTTTCTCAATTCGCCACCAGATTGCAACAAGCATCTCAAAAAAATCAGCCAGAACTGATCAATAGAAAGAGCGTTGTCTTCCATCATGACAATGCAAGACCACACACATCTTTGATGACCCGGCAAAAATTGACAGAGCGTAGCTGGGAAGTTTTAATGCATCCATAGTCCAGACCTTGCACCATCAGACTACCATTTCTTTCGGTCTCTGTAAAACTTCCTTAATCAAAAGAAATTCACTGCAAAAAGGGACTGTGAAAATCACTTGGCCAAGTTTTTCGCCGATTAACCATAGACGTTCTACACAGACGGAATAATGGCTCTATTCAAAAAATGGCAAAAGGTCATATATAATAATGGATAATATGTACTTAAATAAAATCCATTTTAAATAAAAGAAATATTCAATCGAAAAATTACAAAAAAGGTTCAATCGTTTTTAGACTTACCAATCATATCTAGCAGTACATTTAGAAATGGAAGTACTTTCGTTGGATTTGAAGCTATGCGATAGAGTTTGTTCACTGTAATCAAATATTTCCCTTCACAAACAGTAGTGAAATAGGTGCAATTGGTAGAATCCGCAATAGAAATTGTAAAGAATAATTATTTAAAATATTCTCTGCTGCTGTTGAAAATGCTGCGCTTGCGGATAAACATCAGTATGTCCATGCTCGAAAAAATGAATTTTAAGGAGCTGGTATCTAATGGTAGCATAAGGGGTATCAAAGTCCGAAATATGAACTATCGACGTAGATAAATAGTGGTAAAATGTTGTATAGATTAAATATGTTGCATATTTGGAGTTTGGCAGTAATAGCCTCGACTTTAATTTGCAAGAAAAATAAACTACCATTTAATTGATTTTTGGGATAAAATATCGGGAAAATCGCTGTGCACAGCGCTAAAAAACTTGAGTATAAGCGGAATATTGACAGCTGAAGAACCCGAAACTTTCCCAGAGTCTTATAATAAACCCTAGAAGTGAAAAGCGAATTCCAAAGTAGAACTTAAGCTAGACATGACTGGGAAAGCGTTGCGTACCCTCTACCATAAAAGAATATTTATAAAAAATCATCTTTTTTAAAAATTAAATTGCATGAAAATGTTTGTGTTAAATATTTCATTTCAGTAAAAAAAAAACAAGCTGAAAAAGTTTGAAATTCAAAATTCCTAAAAAAAAATTTATATTCACTGTTCTTGCGCATTTCTGTTGTATCATTACAAACAACGTTCTTTAATATAAGAGAAACTTTATTGAACAGTAAACCATCATTTTTGTTGTTAAATGGTTATCAGTTTTTATAACCATGTGCAGTCGCTTTGTTATGAATTTAAAATTCATTTATTTAAATGATTGATCTGTGCATAATGGGTTTATTGCGGGTGAGATTGCGTTCATTTGTGCAAGTGGGTGATTCACATTCAATGTACCATGTTTTTTGATTGGAGCCAAAGCAACTTTAATTTTCATAACGCACTCACAAACTATTACAGTGTAATTGCATGCTGTTATTATTCATATTTTTATTATTCACTTGCCTTTTATTATTATCATGCTGATGCTTGAAACAAGCCTTGAAAATAAGATTTTTAGACAACCTATAGAGCTATCCTTTATATAAAATACATATAAAAAGTTGTGTTTGCAAAATGTGGTAAAAAGAATATAGGAAGGTTTATAATGAGTTTAGGAAGGTTTATAAATCAGCAATCAAAACTATGTCAAATTGAGCTTTGTTATAAAAGTGTGCAGCAGATGGTTTCACAATTATATTAGTTTTTTGTTATAATTGTAATAAATATTTGTATTCAAATCATATTTCACCCATTTCAGAGTGTAAAAATGTAATTGTCAATGGCGAGGCGCACTACATTTTCGATCATTTTGACACATATTTTTCCATCATCGAAAACTACAAAAACATCTCAACAATAAATCTCTATAGATCATATGATTTATTATTTTTAACTGCTGACAAACTGGGCAAAAAAATTTCGAACGTATTTAAAAGCAATGAATTTGTCAGCGAAAATGATCGCAACTCTTACCTAAATATGACAAAGATGATTCTTTATCTGATTATTGAAACCGTGAAGTGTATTGACCAGATCAAACATCAGGCTGCATTTGAGAGCGGGAATCAATTAAAGAAAGGGAAGAAACGCATTGAAGAATTTGATAATTATGATTGGGAAGCAAAAAGATTAAAGTTCCTTGTCCAACTTTACAACATAATTCAACTGCCACTAGAGAAATTGTGGAATCCGCCTGTGGCTGAGGAGAATTTCGTTAAGTAAGCAACAAATTTCAAACTGCAAATACAATATCTAATTTATTCACTAATAATTTTTAGTATGGTCTGTGATATAGCATATCGCACTCTAGAACATCCGAGTATAAAAAATAAAAGCGTAGGATCTTCAGTGTTTCAAATATTGGGCATTGCAATCAAACGGTATAACCATGCAATGTCATTTCCAGTACGGATTTTGCAGACACTAAGAACAAGTGAAATGGCGTTAGCCCCAGCTGCCAAAGGCATCTTCTTGCTGTACGATGAATTCGGCCTTGCTTCTGTTTTCGGCGTTCTGATAAAAGATATTGTCGATGCATTAAGTGTGGATTCAGCGGACACGCAAGTTTCTCGATATTTCAGCACTTTCCTGTCGGAACTTACCGTGGCTGCGCCGAAGCTAATGATTCCTCATCTGTCAACGCTAGGGGAAGAATTATTGAATCTTGAGTCTTATACTCTTCGCAATTGCGTTCTTCAAATTATGGGCGATGTCATTATATGTGAATTGACTTCCGAGGAACTACCAGAGCATTTGAAAGAAATTCGAGATGAGTTCTTAGAAGATTTGCTTTCACATATGAATGATGTTTCCGCTCATGTGCGATCCAAGGTTCTGCAAATTTGGAATCACATGAAAGAGGAAAACGCGGTGCCGCTGGCGTTTCAGCATAAGGTCTTGAGATCTGCTGTTGATCGTTTAGACGATAAGACATCGACCGTACGAAAATCTGCTGTTAATCTAATTAAAATATTCTTGGAAAGAAACCCGTTTGCCGCGAAACTCACTTTAGCTGAACATATTAAGATGTACGAAGAAGAACTAGAAAAACTAAATAAGCTGAATGAACAAATGGTTGAAAAGCAGAAGAAAGCTGCAGATCTAGAAAAACTTTGGGAAGAAACAGTAACACCAGAATTGTATCCCATTGTTGAGGAATTCGTTGGTCAAAGTAAGATGATCCGTTAAACAATTACCTTATTCATATTTTTCCTATTAGGTACCCAAGAACATATCAACACAGAAGAAGCATGTGAAGATATGGTACCGCGAATAACAGCCTTTTTAATGGACAAGAAGTACAAAGAGGCAGTTGTGCTTGCTAAGAGGGCTGATTTTATAGCAGGAAATGCAGAACTAAGGTTTAAACAAACCATGTTTAAATGCTTTTAATAATTTTTCTTGCTTGAATTACAGATTAGCTTTAAAATATGAAGAGCAATGCGCGTATTTCATGGTTCTTTTGAAATCATATTTGTTTATAAGCAATGGTTGTTCTGATGATGTAAGTAGAGTAATCTACGGATTTAAGGACTTCTGATAATTTAGAATTATTCAACGTTACAGAAAGAAGAGTTGGTGACACAACAGAATCGAATAAAATTCCTGGAAGACTCAATTGAGTTTTCAAAAATTGTAGGCAAAGCCGTGCCCAAAATTCAAAATATGTTAATGTCAAAAACCAATACAGATGTGTTTGAAGCGGCGGAGTTCTTCACTACGGCGTATCTGTTTGGGATAAAAGGAACAGAATGTGGAATGCGTCATCTTCTGTATTTGGTTTGGTCTGGTGACAAGGAGAAACGCGATGCTGTTTCAAATGCCTATAAAAAGGTTTTGTTTACAACTGATCAACAAGGGAGGTAAGATAATGCAATAAATAATTCTATTTCAATCAGTCAATGTGTATATTGTATGAAAATTATCTATCTTTATTTATAACGATCACTTGTATACGACTACAAAAAAATGTGGCAAAGTGACATGCTCATAAGGGTAGAAAGACATGTGTATTGTGAATATTTGCGAAGCCAGACATACATGAAAGATTCACGTGTAGGCGCGTTCATCAGATTTCGTTGCATGGAAAATGAAACTGAATGATAAAGATTATGGTTTACTTACTGCCCATATAATTGAATTTTTTATTTATTGTAGAATTATTTACACTTTATTTCGCCATCGATTGCATATTTCGTTCGAACAACCCTTATACAATTCCACAACAGAAATATAATATCTGTTTATTACTCGTAACCGAAAATCAATAATCGATTTTTACCGAGGGATCTTGAGTTTTTCAGTAATTTCGTAGAATCTCCCCTCGAAAACTTACTATCTTCATTGTGATTTTTTACTCTGTCCCTCGATGTCCGCAGCCAAGAGCAAATTATTCGATCACGTAACACTACCTTGCCTTAAATTTTCCTAGTCCAAACGTCTCGACTTTTCAAGGCTTTATTAGGACAGAGACAGGTGGATCGGAGATCTTAATGTTCGACGTAGTGGATTATACAACCACTTAGTTAACTACTCGAATAGTGATGAGGTAATCTTTAAATCCTATCTGATTTGGATATGATTTTATGCACCATTTTTAGGGGTTACTCATCATAGGTTACAACATCATAGGATTTTTTATTCGTTTTTGTTCCTAGCAGCCTTTTTATTTTCACTTTAGTCGAAATGCAACTCGCGAGATACCTGTCTTTTGACTCAATGCTACTCATAGGTTACAATATATAAGTTTGCACGTGTCCCGTTGTATTTCCAATTGGGTATTTGTGGAAGCAAATCTTGCACCTGTAATACCAATTCTGTACATCTTATTGAGCGTGGAGCCAGCAAAACTTTCCTCGTTATTTTCTTCACACATGGTATGTGATTTACACGGTCACAATCAGCTTGATGCCTGCAAATCAAATAGAAAAGTTCCAAGCTTTCAAAACAGCATCGTGTGTCGTTATGTTTTTTTCCATTGAAGATGCCCATCGGCATATTCCCATGACAGCAATATAATATCGTCGTCTGCTAACCTCTTGACAAATCTCCAGACCCGATTTTACACAGTGCTGAGTGACAAGAGGGAAAGGATCGCTGATTCAAAGTGCATCTAAAATGAGGAAATGAGATGGCTGGTATTGGGAGTGTCGATTTATAATATCGATTTTTTGGCTTGAAAAAAGCATTTATTTCAATAACTTAATGAATGAGTACAATAACCAATATATTGCCCATCGTTAGCTATGACTTCCTCCTATATTCTGGGAAGTTTGTTGATTCCACGTTTGAAGAAGTCCTCATCATTCGAGGCAATCCATTCATCGACCCATTTTCGCACTTCTTCAGCTTTTCGAAAGCGTACGTCGGCCAAGCTGATCTGCATCGATCGGAATAAATGGTAGAAGCAAGGTCCAGAGAGTAAGGGGGATGATCAAAGTGTTCCCAACCGAGCCTATCTAATTTTTCTTTAGCGATGTTTGCCCCATGAGGTCTGGCATTGTCATCGTGGAACAGGTCTTTGTGGTGTTTTCGAGCTATCAAAGGTCGTTTTTCGTTCAGTGCGTGTGCCAGATTGGTCAGTTGCGGTCGATAGCAATCAACTGTGACTGTTTCATTCGGTTTTAGTAGCTCATAATGCATAACACCGTTCTGGTCGTACCAAATACACAGCATAAGCTTTTGGCAACGAATATCGCGTTTTGGTTGTGAAGTTGATGGTTGGCCGGGATCATCATACGATGCTTGACATTTAGGGTTATCGTAACAAACCCATTTTTCATCGCCAGTAATGATTCGACTCATAAATCTATGTTTCTTGCATGCTGTGATTCGATCATTGAGTAAATTTTCATTCAGGTAATGTGGGCCCCTTTTCCAAGTTTTCGAATCTTTTCCATTGTATGTAAACGTTCAGAAATGGTTGATCGGGCGACACCCAACTCCAAAGCAAGTTCTTTTTAAATTCGACACATCTTCAAATTTGTTTCGCTGACCTGGTCGTTCTTTGTCTTCGAAATCAAAATCACCACTTCGGAAGCGTGCAAACCATCGTTCACACGTTTTTTTTTTTTTGAGTTTATTCATGTTTACCGTAAGCTCTACAAACAATCGATAACTTTCAGCTGTGTTTTTCTTAAAATGAAAGAAAGTTATAAAACTTCTCCGCAATACAACTTTTTCAGGTACAAAATTCGTCATTTTTAAACAAAAAAACTTTGTTGTTTACGCTATTTCGTTCAAAGACTAAGTGAAAATTAATGACAGATGTTAACCCTCCAAAATACCATATAATTTATTATAGACACCAACCATATGTAAAAGTTGTGCCATCTGTTATCTAAATCCACATTATTAGCCGACAATCCCAATATAAGGCTAGTTGATATGCATAAAGACAAAGAATACAAAAACAAAACCTATGTACATATTATGCCAAAGTAAATTCATAGGCTCAAGCGTCATCAGTGATTACATCGAAAACCGTGTGAATGCACTGAACAAGTTGAGTGGGGATAACAAGATTACCCTTCACTGGATGCCCACGTCCAAACGACATCTAATGTAGTCCGTGGAACATTCCCGAGTTGATTCTTTCGAGGATAAGTCATTTATAGGCTTGAGTTTTCAATGTGAGGGGTCGACACGTGCATATTATAAACGCAACATAAACGCTTTAGACTAACGGAATTATTTGGATTAATAATAAAAAATATCATTTATGACATGTCAATCATGAATGTAATTTATGCCCTTTTTTTAATTCTTTTCTTTCATTTATTTCTATGCATAGTATCTATGCAATTTATTTGAGTAGACAGATTTCGAGGACAACAAAAAGGGAATAAAAGAAGTTTATTTAGCAGCCAGCTATTCTAAAGCAAATAAAAATTTCAATCTGTTCTTTATAAAACGCTTTACTTTTAACCGAATATAAAAATGATAAATTTATAAACTGTATAATATAACTGTAAATTTCGGTGAAAAAGTAAGGTAGAAAATTGGTGGCTGGAGCTATAAACTATTTTTTTATATACGATTTATATTTTTTTATACGATTTATAAGAAAGACTTCTCCCCTTACAAGTCGTGCAGCCGAAGAGTTTCTAGATAAAAAATCAACCATTTCCTTTCCAAAATCGACCAACAATATTAATTTAATTATAAAATGCAACAATAATTTTACCTGTGTCCAAAGTGTATTTTATTATTATCCAAATACGTATTTCGAACCCTATTGTGGGTTCTTTCTGATTAAAAATTAAATGGCTTCTAGTTACAATTGCCTGCAAGACTTTCGGTAGCTTACCGGCCCCCTACAAATAAAAATTTCTGTTTTTGGAGACAAAGTATTCCACTGCTATTTAGTCTCCCGTTTAAGTGATATGTTGTACTACATATACCCGTATAAGTGATATATACTGATTAGAAATGTTTTCCGGTCATCCTGTCAACGATGGACGTTGAGAACTTCGGCATTTAAAAAAGTTGCGAAAACTGATGATCAGCATTGACTGTTTCATATTATTCTAGCTACTCATAGTGCATATACACGTACCTACCATTTGTGAAAACGTGTCCCTTTTCTGATCGCGTGTCTATACACTACTCACTTTTCATCTACTCTTATCAAACGATGCAAAACAGCTCTTCTCTTTCTCTTTCTCTCTCTTTCTCGGGCCCCCGTCACCTGCAACAAGCGGCCAAAGTGAAGTATTATTTGATACAGTATGTTACAATCAACACTGTCGTATGCTTGCTTAAAGTCAACAAAAATCTGGCAAACGTCTATGTTGAACTCCCAGCAGTTTTCAAGCACCAGCTTAAAAATTGGTCTATCGTCGATCTACCAGTTCAAAAGCCACCTTGATACCCTCCAATATGAACTCTGTCCTTTAAATTTTTTCGCTTATTTTGCATGGAACCCGAACAGTTTCAACGCGCCAATCCTTTTAATATGATCCAAAGCAGTAGTCTGTTGAATTCGAAGCTTGCAGTTTACACGGGTGGAAGTTATCGTAGGATTTGTCTTGATTAACTTTCGTAGAATTTTTTCATTGACATGTGGTAGCCTATCTGATCGGGATTGATATTTTCAAATAAAAAAATCCCAAAACCATCTTGAGCATGTTTGAAGCAGTAACAGATGCCAATAAAGTCCAATTTTTGATTTTTTTGAATTTTTTGAATTTTTGATTCATTTCAAGATTTCATTTCATTTTTCAATCCCTCACTTTCACGGAAACCCAAGCCTGAAATTATGAATCTTTAATGTTGCACCATCTTAAAATTTTCGTAAGGTAATCGCTATTAATTCTTAATAATTTTTTGAAAATTTTTACACGCATCAGAGCGCACGCTGTGAAGGTAGTGAAGAATTTGTGTTCACTTCTAAGTGATTTAACGTATGGCCACTATGCAGCTCTGGAAGTTTTGATGAAAGAGTGGGTTGAAAGTGGTGATATTGATTTACAAATTATCCAAGTGCTCTTTGAGCATTTCACCATGAAAGTCGACGCAACTGCAAATGAATCACGTCAAGCACTTCAATTGCTAATCATGGCTTCAGTGTAAGTAAAAGTTTAACGTCGATATCCCTCGATCTATTAATTTAAATTTTATAAATTCAGCGCCAAATCATCGATAGCTACGGCGAACACATCTTTGATAGAATCGATTGGTTTCGAGGAAAGAGCTTTAAAAGACCCAAGAATTTATACGAATTGCATCAGTTTCCTTTTGAATTCTGTTCCGGTTGATCTAAAATCAAAATATTATAAGCGTTACGAAGATAACCATCCTTTAGTGCAAAAAGTAACGACATGCTTCAAGAAATTCTTCTTTCATCCAAACGTGAAAGATTTCGACAATATTTCAATGCGAACTGTTGAATTTATGTATCAGCTGTGCCAAGCGCCTGATGTTCTCTGCCAAAACATAATAATTGATATACATTCAACCATGAAATCACTTCTGAAGAAAGTTCAAGCGACTAACACATCACAACTGGATCCTTCACAGCTGCCACAATCACAGTTATCACAAACACAAGAACCTAAACAGAATGTGCCCATTTTTTTATTAAGCCGTCTTATGTTTCTGTTTGGATATGCTACAATGAAAGAAATGATATTCTTAGATATAGACATTTACAACAACATGAAATTTCGACAAGATCTTAAGGAACAAAAAAATAATTTGAAGAAAAAAACACTAAACAAACGAAAAACGTTTAACTTAGATATGTCTGCGAGTGAATCGTTGAAACGTCTGTCAGGGACTGCCGCTGAACCGCAACAAGAGGTAATTCATTTATTACTTAACATGTTAAATTTAATGTTTTATTTTGACATTGGGTTTTTATATTGCTGCAATGAATTTAGTCTTCATGATAAATGTTGGCTATTTTTCACGAAATAACGGATAACGGCAGTTAGGCAGTTTATTGCATAAGATTGACGCACGTATTGTAAACGCTATTTCAGCGCTGATATTATTTCTGAACTCATCTCATCAAAGCTGAATCTAATCTAAAATAAATATTACATATTCAAATTGCCTATTGCGCAATTTTACTACTTGTGTTTTCTTTCAGCCCGACGAAGAATTGGTAGGCGCAACAGCAGAAGATAGTATTGCTGAACTAATCAATCAAATTTGCGAAGAAGAATTACTGTATTCAGAAAATGGATTACTTCCTAAAATACTTCCAGTTGTAATAGAAATCTGCAAGTTTCCTGCCAAATATCGCGATGAAACGCTCCAACAGGCAGCATGCCTAACTCTTATACGATTCATGACTGTTTCATCAAAACTATGTGAAAGCCATATGCCATTTCTAATGAACATATTAACCCTCACGACTAATATCAAAATCAAGTGTAATATAGTTGTAGGATTATCGGACTTAACTTTTAGATTTCCGAACGTTTTAAGTCCGTGGACGGGTCATTTTTACTCTACACTTCATGAAGCAAACGATGAACTTCGGCTCACAGCAGTTAAAATGCTTTCGCACTTAATTTTACACGAAATGATTCGCGTGAGAGGTCAAATAGCGGATTTAGCAATGTGCATTGTGGATAGCAATGATGAAATAAGAAACATTACTCAGCAATTCTTTAAGGAAATTGCAAACAAATCAAATATTTTGTACAATGTCCTTCCAGATATTATTTCAAAGCTCAGTGATTCGAACCTTAGCTTAGAAGAAGAGAAATATCACATCATAATGCGATATATCTTGGGACTTATTAATAAAGACAGACAAGTTGAAAGCTTGGTGGAAAAGCTGTGTTTACGCTTCCGGGTAACAACAGAAGAAAGGCAATGGCGAGATACAGCCTTTTGCCTAGCATTATTGAATTTCAATGAAAAAACTATCAAAAAGCTCACTGACAACATCCAACACTTCAAAGACAAAGTTCAAATCGAGGAAGTTTACCAGTCATTCAAAGCAATAATTTCTAATACATTAAAAGCGGCAAAACCTGAACTCAAAGTGGTTGTCACCGAATTTGAGACGCGCCTCAATGAATGCTTGAATGTTAGAGGGGAAGAAGGAACGGCAGGTGTGGACAACGTTGAATCTGCTTCGCGACCTAATGCAACGAAAAAATCAAAGCCAACCAACCGCGAAAGGGGACACCGTAAGAAAAAAAATGCAACTTCTTCAGAGTCAGAATCGGATGTGTCTGGTGGTGAGGAGCCCTTGCCGAGACAGCAACGGAGAGGCAAAAAAGTAAATCGTTCAGTAAGAGCCAAGAAAGTTACTCGAGTCATTGAAACAGATAGTTCAGACGACGAAGTTCCTGCTCTAAAGCGTGGAAAAACACGAAGGTAACTGTGAGTTGTATTTTTAGTATGGTAATATTTTTCCGAAATGTGTGTACAATTACTTGTCAAATAAATTTGAATTATTTCGATTTTATCTATACTTCTTTCCCATTTAAAATACATATTCTATTAGAACTAAACAGTTTTCATAGTGGCTTATTGAGCATATCAAATTCTTATTATTTGATATAAAGTGTAAACAAAAACATAAAAATAAATGTTATTTTAAAAAAACATTGCTCCTGTTCAAACCTACAACTATAAATTTTGTATACAAATTAACCAACTATTAATCTACACAAATCCCGTACAGGAATTGTCCCTATTCCATGCCAGTAATGAACTATGCAAGACACTTATGTGGAATAATGTCTTGTAAAAATATTTTGAGGCAGATAAATGTCGACATTCATTTAGTTTAATTTGAGGAATTTATTATTGCTGAGTCTTGAACTAATAAATGCAGTTGATATTCTTACAGTTAGTCTTACACTGGTCAATGGGCACAACTTAGAAAAGAATGCGATCGCTGACTTGGTCGATAACCAGTTTTTGTATTGTAACAATTTTTAACATCACTAATGTTTATAAATAGCATTAGTGAACTTTTATGGAATTTTATTGCTACCGAAATTTCAGCACAAGGTCGGGATCTCCTCACATTACATGGCTCTAGAATTCTTTCAATTTTGGTAGATTGTTCACAAATATCAATTGGTATAGTTTGAGTTGAGTTTAAACATGTGCGAAACTTCAAACAGCAATTGTGAAAATCTGAAATCAACAAATTCATTGTTGTACTGCTTAGGAGAATTTAATGTACTGTAAGTAAGTTGCCGGAAAATACGCGAAAATTCTCGATAAATATTGTTTGGAATATGCAATGATATAGAACAATAGAACTAAAATAGCTTCCGTTTATGCAGCCTTAATTTATCGTATGCAAAGAACTAACTTTTGAAACATAAATTTAAGTGGCAGCGCAAATGTCTTACATGAAAACCGACTGATTTTCGTACAGAGAATAACCTTAACTAAGTTTTCGGACATTTGCATCGAACGATAAATTTGCATCACAGCTTATTTTGGAGTGAATTGCGCAATTTTTGAGAGAAATTGATGGGTGTTTTGAAGGATTTGAGAAACCATTTTTACCAAAACACATTTAAGTATGAAAAGAAGGTTTCCAAATACGTATGGGTCCAAATCGAGGATTTCAAAATCAATGATATGATAAAATGTTTTCCACCTCATTTCTACTTTACCAAGGTGTCAAGTAGTTATTAAAATATGGGAGAGTCTGATTTTAGTGTGGTGGCTTTTAACAAAAAACTTATGGTGTTTTTACCTAAGCGACGCGCTTTTGCCTATTACGATTTGCTCAAAACTTCAAAACAAATGAAATTAGGAAATGATTAGTCAGAATCGTCTTAGTATAAGGTATAGATATTCTCAGAAAGAATGTAATAGTGCCGCACTTGAAAAAATTTTCAAATGTAAAGGCAATACCTGACCAATTGGTTGGAGCGCAGTGATTGTTGGCGAGATCGCTCGCCAAATAGAACATAAATATTAAGAATGTACCTTGGAAACAAAAAGAATACAAGCTGAGATAACGTATAGTAACAAAAAAATACGATGTCACCTCATGAGAATCGACAGGGATGTATTTTGAAAGCCAAGTTGAAGTTTTTCACCAAGCACTCCCTGGCAAAAATAACGTTTGTGTTAAATACCATCATCGATATTTTCGGATCGAAAAAAGGAAGTTGTTGACGCTGCGTCTCTGTCTGAATATGTTTCAAACGAATGATTATTGTAATGAATGTTATTTTCTAGCTACCATTCAATTACATAAATGTTTAGTATTGAATTCAAGAAAGATTATTATTGACCTACGAAAGTTTTTACAAAATTTTTAAATTTTGCGTGTTATTTAATTTTAAAATAATTGTTAGAAAATTGATATTGTGCGTAACCTCGACAGATCTACAGTTGTAGATGGAATGTAGATGGAATATAAACATTTTCCATTGACTGACAAGTCTATCACGGAGTATTGAAATATCACAATTAATCTAACACTTGACTGACTAATGGTTCTTAAAATTTCCGCGGAAAGTTGCAATTATTGTGTATTCAAAATATGTCTGCTGAACAATGGTTACAAGGAGCAATGGTCTAATTGTTCTGAAGGAGTAAAGATATATTGAAACATATGTTTATACAGTTTTGTAGCTGTTGCATTTAATAACCTTCATTATAATTTCCTCTATAGTTAATAAAAGCGACAAACAATATTTTATGATTTCAATCATTCATCTCAATTTCATTTATTTCGCAATAATATTTTGCGCTCAATTTTTCTAAGTGAACTGTATTGCAAGCATCTTTTTTATTTTTCTAATATTTAGCTATCGCGAATTGATTTTTCGCAATCCGCCTTTGGAATGTTTATTACTTACGAATTTATTTGGTGTTTATTAGATTAATGTTTAAGATGTGGAAAATACTTAACAAGTCAAAGATATCGCTGTTTGTTGATTCAATTTTCAAATCCGCTAAGCAAACTATCGCGGAGGTCGAAATCCCGATTTTCCCTAAACGCAGAAAGCCAAAATACCCGCCTTTTCTGTGGAAAGGGCTAAATTGCGAAGAAAATGTCGACTTCTTTCAAGCGTGAAAATAATTAGCACTTACTATCACATTTATCTCAGTAAAAAATTGTGCAACGTCAATAGATGGAAAATGCAAGCGTATGACATTGTATATATTTCCTAAGATAGAGAATCTAGCATCATTCAACATGAAGGGCACATGAATTCTTGAAAGAAACTCTGAGTTGTGAAGAAAGATGGCCTCCAAAAGAGCGCTGCCAGTAATTTGACCATTCGACTGCCGACAATCCTATGTAATAACGCAAC
This sequence comes from Stratiomys singularior, assembly GCA_954870665.1. Lineage (NCBI taxonomy): Eukaryota > Metazoa > Arthropoda > Insecta > Diptera > Stratiomyidae > Stratiomys > Stratiomys singularior. Next base: position 67,644,040 of record OX940877.1, read on the forward strand.
GTTAAATGCAAAGAATACCATGGGAGATGCAGATTGAGTAATACGGAGCCACAGAATAATTATAATGTGTAAGCTGCTGTGTGTTTGGACATCTAGCATCAGATGAATGATGTTAGATGCTTCCAACACCAGGATGCAAAAGAAACCAACCAGATTCTATACCAGCGATTGTTTTAAGCCTTGTCGAACCAGGGATATCTGCTGTATCCACCGTACAAAGGCTAGAAGAAAACGGACAGAATAATTAATGTAAGTAGTGATAATGAACAAGTATTTGCTGTTTTTTAGAGTTTAAATACAATCACAACCAAAATTGATAAGCAGGTTTCGAAAATTAATTTTATTTATATGCATTTGAATTTAAAGATTTCGCGATAATTCATCTAACAGTCGAAGTGCTGTAGAATATATTATCTCCATCAACGTTAATTGTATTGCAGCACTCGATCGTCATTAAACCACAATTTCCTTGTCAAGCCAAAAATTGACCATTCTTCTTTGCGATCTTCACCTCCATTCAAAACATTCAAAACAAGTTTGTAAATCTTGAATTTTGTTCGAAACGATAGTATAATTTGTGATGAAACTGGTGGTACTTTAATATTGGTTGAATGCCTTTAACTCTGCTAGATGGATATATATTCTTGGTGCTCTGGAATATTTCAGGATGCCGAGGTATCTGATGCGGATATTGAAGGACTACCTCAAAAACCGGAAGCTCATCTATGACACATTGGGAGGCCGGCGAAGAATTGATTTGACATCAGGGGTGGCGCAAGGTTCCGTTCTGGGCCCGGACCTCTGGAATGTCTCGTACGATGAGCTTTTGAGGCTGCAGTTATCGGGGGACGGTAACCGCCGGACGTACTGTCGGACAGACGCAGCTCAAACTGGGTGCGGTGATACGCCGAGTGAGCGAGTGGATGACAGACCGTGGGCTTAGCCTTGCGCTGGAAAAGACCGAGGTTGTCGTCCTCACCATGAAGCGAATCCCTCGTGTTATGCCGGTTGGAGGGGTAAATGATCATCGCGTCAAAAGAATCAATCAGATACCTTGGCTTGATGATTGACTCGAAGATGAGTTTTTTCGAGCAGGTTCGAGCGTCAGCAGATAAGGACTCCGTGCGGGTATCGGCGCTAAACCGCATTATGGCCAACTAGTACAGTAAATCTGTAGGTTGAGTGATGCGTTAGGAGCCCCGGGGCAAAATCTTTTTTTAATCGATGCAAGATGATGTCAATAAGCTACCTTGAGGGTGGGCACGAAAACCTATGAGCGGTTTTTTGAAAAACTCAAAAAATGTACCAAAAAAATTTTGAAATGCGTTTTTCTATTTTGCTATGCATTTTACAGGAAAATTTATTGAACGAAAATTGAGATCTATAATTTATGTCATTGGAGCAATGCTGTACAACGAAAAATGCACACTGTAGGTGGCGCCAAAGTCTCAAAAAAAGTGTTTTTTCGCTTTTTCACCCTAAAAATATTATTTTATCGCAAACATTTAAATACAAAAGTTGTTCCTTTCATTATTATGAACAACTTTTATTTAAACATTTTTTTCATATTACTTACCGTTTCGGAGCTGCAGCTTGCAAAAGTATAGAAATTCCAATAATATTGTTGCACGCAACATGAGTACACATCGGAGGTGCACATTTTCATCAAAATTTATTTATTTTTTTTTATTTATAACCTTTTAACAATTATATTCAGTTATTGACATGCAGTAGCAACTGTTAAAACTTGTGTGCAAGTGTTTCTATAAACTGTTTTATACAAAAAGTTGTGCAATCATGATTTTTCATGGAAAAAAGTCTGTAACATTATAATTATCTTTATTATTGTTATTATTATTATTATTATTATTATTATTATTATTACTCACAAAAATTTAAAAATACGTTTTTGCAATTTTGATGAAGTAAACTGAGAGGATTTCAATGAATGTAATTTAGTCAGTTTTTATTGCTAAGTATACTGATATTTATGTTTTATTGTACATGTTTTTCATTTATAATGATTTGTGCTGTTGCAGAACTAAAGTGCTCCTTCATTGTTTGTCTGCGCTTCGTAGTTTTTTCTTCTGTGGTCCTTGCTCCGGGTGAACTACTATATTGTCTTTTCCATATTTATTCAAAATTCTGTCCAGAATCGTTCTATTCTGAGGCCGTGGTTCATCAGGAATTAGAGCACGTAGTTGTGACAAGCTAAATTGGCAACGGTCATAATTTTCATCAATATAAGCGTAAATAAATTTCATGGCTTCATCAACAGGTTCAGTGCTGCGCCCTGTACGACCTGGCTGTACATTCTCATAATCGTTTCTTTTGTATTTGCGTATACAATTTCCGTGGTAACAAGCACCTACCTCAACCAAATCAACATTTCTGATCGATGCTATAATTTTTTGACTTACAGGATCACTTCGGTAGGCTAGCATTTTCATCAACGATTCCTTCACAGTAGATCCTTGTACCTTATAAGTGTGGGTTTTATTGTTGGCACCGCAAATGAAACAGACCTTCCAATTCACTGCGACTGGTTCGGGGCTAGATTCTGAGTCGGATTGCACGTCCATTTCCAAGTCATCCACCTGATTGCTGAAAAATTACTAAAAATTTCAATGTAATTGTGGATTTTTTAAGGAGACTCTTTACCAATTTTTCGACAAAAATCGACTTTTTGACAAATTTTTTCTATTCGATATTTTGATAAGGAGGACCTTTCTGAACAATATCGTGTTTGTAAATTTTGAACGAAAGGTCTTAAAGGGATTGAGATTTAAGCCGCTGCGGCGGAGAAATAATGTGCAACGAACTTCAACATTGAATTTTTCGAGAACAAGTTTTTCTATTTTTTCCAAGTTCGCGGAGCTCCTTGTTCCACAATTTTCAACCGATTTCAATTTACTAAAGCGGAAAATGTTCGGAATTTCATATAGAACAAATCTGTCAGACAGAATTTTAAAATTTAAAAAATTCATAAAGTTATAAACAAACATACAATAAAAGGACCTAAAAAATCGACATTTTCGGCCTTTTTTTGACATTGCCGGACATTTGACATTTGATATTTATATTACTTTCCTTCAGTACGACAATAAAACTAGGGGTACGTAGCACAGGTATAAATGAATTTCGTTCAAGATGCACCGTTAGGAATTCGGTATTCGCCAGGTAGCATACACCTATTTCAACTAAAAGTGAAAATGTGAATCGTCACACTTCAAGTTTATTTTATTTTATTCTTTTTAAGTAATTTATTTTATTTATTTTACAATTAATAAATGAGAAAAATGTATATTACATATAGTATATAACATACATTTCACATACTATTATATAATAGATATATATTATGCATATATTATATAGTATATGTATATATTAATTCTGATATCAGGAAAGGGAAATGCTATTATATGCAGTATAGGGCGGGAGATCCTATTTCAATAGTTGAAACAAAAGTAAAATGAAATTTTAGAAACAAAAAAAGAAACCACACTAAAAATGAAAAATTGACAGAATACCTTGACATCTCTTGTTGTCTTTGAATGTGTTTGGCAGCGCGTTCGAAATTGCTGTATATGCGGTAGCAATTGCTGTGAAGGTCTGGAACTGGGATGCTGTCGTCTTCGAGCCATTTCTGGTTTTTAGTATCACCTCTAACTATTGCCACTTTTATTAATGTTTTCTGACCTTCCGCACCCACGCGACGAACTTTATTCAAAACACGTTCACCACAAACGAAACAAACAGACACATTATCACTCATTTTTAGAGAGCTAAGTTTTGCTGTCTCTACTCTCCGAAATTCACATGGCAACTGAAAAATGTACGGTCCTTACGAATAGGGCAGGTGACAGGTAACCGAATTTGCCCTTTTTTTCCAAATATGCCAACGCCGGCAGAGAAAGTCACAATAGGATCGATGAAATTACCGTTAGTAGGACTTTGCTATATAGGCAATGCTACATTGCTCTATAACTTTGAAACGGTAAGTAATATGAAAAAAATGTTTAAATAAAAGTTGTTCATAATAATGAAAGGAACAACTTTTGTATTTAAATGTTTGCGATAAAATAATATTTTTAGGGTGAAAAAGCGAAAAAACACTTTTTTTGAGACTTTGGCGCCACCTACAGTGTGCATTTTTCGTTGTACAGCATTGCTCCAATGACATAAATTATAGATCTCAATGTCCTCTACAATTTTCGTTCAATAAATTTTCCTGTAAAATGCATAGCAAAATAGAAAAACGCATTTCAAAATTTTTTTGGTACATTTTTTGAGTTTTTCAAAAAACCGCTCATAGGTTTTCGTGCCCACCCTCAAGGTAGCTTATTGACATCATCTTGCATCGATTAAAAAAAGATTTTGCCCCGGGGCTCCTAACGCATTGAAACCATTTATTTTTCGACAGATTTACTGTGCTAAGGGGCCAACCTCGAGCAAAAGACGTCTTGCGTCTTTTGCTCGATCCCCAACTTGCTCTTTTGATCCCCAACTTGCGTGTTCTGCCCGGAGATGACGGATGACGCCTGCCATACGTTCTTTACGTGTAATAGATTCACAAGACTCCGTTCGCATCTCTCGGAAAAAAATTGGCGTAATTTCCCCAGAAAATGTAACGGGAGAAATGATGAAATCAAAGGACAATTGGAACTGTGTATCGCATTACGTACGGACAGTACTCATTATAAAGAAGGACATAATGGATCGCTTGGCGAGGGAGGGAACGTCTCTGTAACGCAATATTATAGTTACTAATCGTAATTCCTTCCTATCCATCCGTGGAGAAAGAGAGATTTCCCTTAGCCTGAAGACATCGCTAAGTGATGATTAATGAGGCCTAGTCCGAAGTAATGTGACAAACAGTTCCAGGCTAGGTTCTCGGTGTGACAGGGGAGGTGTTTAGTCGGTAGTCCGGTAGCGGGGGAGTCCGACACTCAGGGCGTAAATAGCCTTCACCTCCCAAACACAAAAAAATATTGGTGAGAAGACCCTTCCGTTTCAAAAAAAAAAAAAAATCGAATGGCTTGGAGTGTCCGTCATCAAACTTCCAATACAAGGTGTAGTTAATCTAGTCGTTTTCTCGGCCTATGGAGTTGAGAAAAACGTTAGCGAAGATGGAAAAGAACTCGATTCCTTGCTTGAAGTTCTCGAATTGAATAGTCTGTAGAATTATTAAATTGTCGGCGATCTCAACGTCAATATCCGTCATGGCTGAACGCCACCAATTGCCCCTGAAATCGTTAGAAAAAAACCAAGATTAATTACAATGTACACTGTATGGACCGGGGCTCCCAACTTTACCAGGAGCAGGTACAAACTCGGACATTTGCAATGCTGACGCAAGACTAGAACTTCTATTTCGCAATCCTCAACTGAAAGTAGAAGACTACAGCGATCATGAGACAATAGAAATGTTTCCCCCACGAGATATTTTCCTCAATCCGGTTAAAACGAAACCACAGGTTGAATTAAAAAAAAAACGAGTCGGGTAAAGATTCAAATGGTGTCCGCTCAATCAATGATGAATTAGATATATGTTTGCCGAAGCTGGAGAATCTGAAATTGAAAAACATTTTAAACATAGTTTGCAGGATTAAGCATCGTAACAACATGGAGGGAAATTGTTACCATAAAAATGTTTAAAAGATTTGGAGGGATTAAGGTCCTTCAGGACATGTCCCAAGATACTTCGTTGTAATGACTTCTAATATGTTGTACGGGATATATTTTCTCGTTATTATTGGAAACCAGTCAACGATGAGTAATTTCAAGATCTTGAATGGTATACAGCAAGGAATAGTCATGACACCTAAATCCGCCTGTTTATTTGGCGCCTGCCACCAGGTGTTTTCCTGTTTGAACAAACAATGCAATCCCGTTTCCTTTGTTCCACCACAATATATTTTTTTCCCTTAAGATCGGTTAAAAACAACCGATGGTATTGACCCTGTCACCGTAGCACTGGCCAGCGTTTATCAGAAATATATAGTTTATTGTCTTATCTGACAGTCGTGAGCACTCCTGTCGATTTCTCTTCCGACAAAATCCGCTGAAATTTCTATTATATATGTAAGGAATTTGATTATATTTTGATTTGGTGTCTTGCGCCATTACAAGAAAATATTCGCTGAAATAACTTCATTCCCCGAAAAGACTCATAAACTTTTATGTCCCCTGAGATTCAAATGATATGCTAGAATTACGATGTCCCCTGAGAGGGAACAGCGAAGTGAACAGGATTAAAATGTACAAAGACAAACGTTTAGCTTCATTAGTGCTACAAGACTTTCTTTCACTTGAATTAGGTTCTGTACAGGGGCGGCTCTTGACTATTTGTATTGGTTGGGTACGATTTGAGAAACACTCTATGTCAGTAAGAGTACTCAACTTAAGCATTCTATTCAACAGCAAGAATCAATGTGAAGGGCTATAGCTCCCTCGCCACGGAAACGATGGAGTAAAGAAAAGAGTAGATAATCAATTGAAAATAATTCATTCATAAATGTTTGTAATTGAGACAATTTTACGATCTCTTAATTCAGAAAAATGATCAATGACGTTATTATAAAATTTAGTGTCTAGATTTTATTTAGTTGTTTCATCAGTTCCCTATCGATAGTAGTTAAAGAAAGTTTGCTCAAATGCATATGACTCATAGAGTTTCTAGAGTAACTTTTGGTACTTTTAAGACCAGAAAAACTTCGCTCAACTGATCCTGAAGTAGCCGGTGAAGACACAGTCAAGCACGAGAGCTTATAAATCTGAAAAACACTAGTTTTAAATTATTTTTTGCAATTAATTTTGAAGTTTCAGCGTTATCTATTGAAAGACCAAAGTTACTGGGGCCAGAGTAACAAACTGAAAGTTTATTATGAAGCTTTTGTTTTTCAAACATTTTCGGATAATGTAGAAAAAGACACTCTAGTAAATCCATTCGAAATTTGTTTTTTTACTCTGAGATGCTTCGCGGGTTAACAAAGGTTAAGCTTCGGCTTAACAAATTTAATTTATCCGCAAAATCTTTTACTTCAGCAAGAAGACGCTTGAAACATAATGATTTTTCATCGAAGTTTTCATGGTGGAAACATTATCGAAAATATTCTTAAAATGTGCATCCTGCTCTCGATATCGCTTAAGGCTGGTGAGCAAAGTATCAATTCTACTTTTGCAATAATAAACACCTGAAAACACCTGAAAAACATATTACATCGGTTATTTAGCAAAATATCAATAATACCCATTTAAAAATTCCAACACTGCTTGGTAGTAGTTTTTCGCAAATTTTATCTAATACATGCGTCCGTTTGCTAGAGTTTCCAAAAAAGGTAAAATCGAATAAATTAGCAAAAAAGATACGACATTCATTGATTTTGCAAGTAGCATCTTGCTGAACCAAATTTAGTCTATGAGCCAAACAATAGATAAACAATGCTGGTGGAGCAATTTCTTTGACTTTTTTTGAAGCCATTTAAGTCGCCTGACATTACAGCTGCTCCATCGTACGTCTGGGCATCTAACTTTTTACTTATATTGATGCAAGTAAAATTATCATTTAAAACGTGAAATAAATCGTGTGTAGTTTCGCCCGCGGGAACATAATCAAATCCCATATACGAGGTGTGGCTATTAAATAACGGGACAGACGCTGCAGTGGAACGAGTGCGCATGCGCCAACCGGTATTGAACAACAGCTGTTTAGTTTGAGTCTTCCTCTACAGAATGCAGTTAGTCTCGTTTCTGTAAACAACATCGTTGAGACGTAACCTTCATTTACGTTAGTGTTGTTATTTGGTTTTGCCCGAAAAATGGTTAGCGTAATAAAAGAGCAACGAATTGTTGTTAAATTTCACTTCAAACTTGGAAAAACTGCTACCGAAACTTATAAGTTACTAAAAGAAGTGTATGGCAGTGAATGTTTATCGCGGACTCGTGTTTTTGAATGGTTTAAGCGTTTTCAAGATAGTCGACAAGACTTTGAAGATGATTCGCGGCCAGGTCGTCCTTCAACATCAAAAACGGATGACAATGTCGAAAAAGTTGCTAATTTGATTCGGTCTGACCGTCGATTAAGTATTCGTGCAGTTGCTGAAACTGTAGGCATTGATAAAGAATGTGTACGGCAAATTTTACGTGACAATTTGAACATGCGAAAAGTGTGTGCAAAAATGGTACCAAAAATTCTCACGATTGAACAACAAGCAGCTCGCAAAAATGTTTGTACTGACACTTGGAATGCCATTGAAAATGACCCAAATTTATTGGAAAGGATAATAACATGTGATGAATCGTGGTTTTTTACTTATGATCCGGAAATGAAGCGCCAATCTATGAATTGGAAGACCCCAACTTCACCGAGAGCCAAAAAAGCAAGAATGAGCAAGTCAAAATTTAAAGCAATGATGATTGTTTTTTTCGATATTCATGGGATTGTGTACCTTCACTAGGTTCCTGAAGGTCAAACAATTAATCAATATTACTACCTTGAGGTACTTGGTAAACTACGTGAAAGAGTAAGAAAAAAACGACCCGAAATGTGGAAGGACAAATCATGGGTTTTGCACCAAGACAATGCGCCAGCTCATTCCGCGTTATCTGTTAAGCGGTTCCTGGCCAAGTACAGCATCCCAGTGTTAGAACATCCACCTTACTCATCAGACCTAGCACCATGTGACTTCTATCTTTTCCCTAAGGTGAAATCTGCATTGAAAGGCACGAGATTTGAATCCGTAGAAGCTGTAAAAAAGAAAGCGGCAAGAGTCCTGAAGGAGTTGACAGAAGATGACTTCCAGCACTGTTTCAAACAGTGGAAAATTCGCATGGAGCGTTGCAGGGATAGAGAAGGGGTGTATATTGAAGGTGATAATAAGTGATTATGTATACAATGAAAATAAAATTTTTTACAACGTCAGTCCCGTTATTTTATAGCCACACCTCGTACATATCTATCCACAAATGCACCATCCTTTGTAACATATCGCAAAATCACAGATAGTTACGGGTGATTGGAAACATCAATATTTTCACCGGTTTGCCATGAAAAACTAGGTGCTTCATATATATCAGAAGTTATGAAATTTTGAATTACTGAGCCGATACAATTAATTAAATCATTTTGGATAGTTTTGGAAACTCCACTCAAAACGGATAATGTGTCCAAAAAGCTTTTAAAATCGTTATAGTATTTAGCAAGTAAATATGCTAGTTCCCGAACATTGCCCTGAAAATTGAAAAATGCTTTATTCAATGTTTCACTACCAGTGAGACAATCACACTTCGCGTACCAAGCATAATTAAAAGAAAATTAAATCTCTTAAAATTAAAGCTCCAGAAACATTAAATAAATTAATAAATAATATATAATTATTTATAATATAAACAATAAATAATTTATTGTTTACGATAAGGAACCGTATTTGTTTTCAAAAATGACTATATCTTACTTATTTTTAACTTTTACCTGGTTGTCCTGTTCCTTCATGTTATACTTTCGTTTATCCACTTCACTGGCAATCGCGCGTTGTTGAAAGATTAGCACTCAACGAAAAATTTGTAGTCTTCATTTTTTGGATATTTGACGTATGATCCAGACAATTGAGTCATTAAAATATGAGATACATAAATGGTACAATGTTTATCCTTGTGTGATTTTATATATATATATATATTGATTGCCACAGGGAGAAGAGACACAAATGTCTTCGACACAATTTTCTTGAAATTTTCGGAGGTTGGGCTTGCCCATAAGAGCAACGAAAAAAACGTATGAAAGACAATCGAAGTTTCTAATTTTCTTTCTCACACAAAGCAAAACGTGTATGCTGAAGTCTCTGGCGCAATGGGCCAGTGAGCTCATTGCCATAGTTTATGAATGAATTCAACTTTGATGTGTGAATTTGTATGTGTTGTATGTTGTATGTTATATGTTGTAATACATTACAAAGGAAAATGTTTTGCTTTTGTTTGTATGCAATTATGAATGAATGACGATATCCATGGGAAAATATTCGAAAAGTGCGAAAAGATGTAATTATCTTTCATGCTTATAATATGAAAACAAATTTGAATTGAATATGAAGTCAAAGTGTTTTACTTGGACACCTGCCGTATACGGCTTAATTCCACGGTCTCCACAGACGGGGTTGAAACAATGTGTCAACCACCACCCCTAGAATCTGAGACAAGTCCCAGTCCTAGGTCCCAATTTATTTAAGCTACCTGGATTCCCGAACACAACTGGTGTGTGCTCATCGCCACTCTCTAGCCTTCGAAACCACAACCACCACGTTTCAGTCAAGAATAGGCTCCTCAACCGTGTAGGGGGATGACAGTAACCTGTTATGGGCTCCCCTTAACCCGTGGTTCAGATAACCTCTCATCAGGTTGCGCTTCTCTACAGACCGAGAAAAACTCTCAGTTTTTGTTCCAGGCACAAGGGACTGATAACCCTTCCTCACACCTGGGGTACGTGGGGACGGCACTCCCCAAAGACTGAATGGAACAGGCCGAAACCTAAACCATGAGTCCCCCTGCGTTCACCCGGATACCTATAGCACTAGTCTATAGGGTCCGGGTTAACACATTAACAACATATGTATAAACGTTTACATCAACAATACTCACATTATCAATTTCACAACTTTAGCAGGTGTACTAGTCTCGCATAGACATCATCAACATAGTTGATGTTGTAATGCGAGCTTTTCGACTTGCTAAAAACATTTTCAAACTTCGTTTACACGACAATCAGTCCGTTACATTCAGTTCATCAGTCGTCATTCTGTCAGGCAACATATATTACTTACAATAATAGCATCTATACAAACAAACTTCTGACTCTTCCAATAGTCATTACACCTTACGATTCTTTATCTGAATCTTCTTTTGCAACAACACGTTACATCTTTTTCCTCTTCTTCTTCTTACTCTTCTTCTTCTCTTCTTCTACTCACTGCCTTACTTCCTCCACCAGCTTTTTCTGCAATTCAAGCAAGAAAAACTTTTACAACTTCTACTTCTTTTTCCTTCTTCTTCAGCCTTCATTACTACTTTATCATCTTCTTCATCTATCAACTTTACTTCTACTTCATCCTCTTCCTATACCAACTTTACTTCTAATTCTTCTGCCTTGTTTCTCCCAACTACTTTTCTGCAGTTCCAGCAACAACTTCCAACATCCATTTCATCACTCTTCTTTCCATACTTCTTCATACATTACTTCATCCATACAATCAGACATTTGCACAACAGTAAACACACAGTTCGTCAATTTAGTCACACCTTCCTTCAACCTTCAATCCAGAGTCAGATCGTCTATTACATCGTCAATCGTCAGTTACATCGTTCATCATGTCCTACAGTCCATCAGTCTACTAGTTCAACGACAGAGGCAGGGCTGCTATAACTTTCCCTCGGTACACTACGGGCCCCAACCGTAAGTGACGTCTTCGGTACTCATTATAGTCAGACCTTGCCAACTGCACATCCATCCGCCCATACAACTTTATTCATCGGTTTCAACTAGACGTTTACAAACATATACAGTCATTTCGTACGTATGTCGTCACTTCATTTTATCAACAATTCCACTCAACAAAGGACCAACATCACAACACCTTCCCTCCCCATTTACACGGGCTTGGGACCGTCATGTGGTAGAACCTAGGTTCTGATCACAAGGCTGGGTTTTGAATTGAATATATTGACATTCGAATATTTGATTTTTTCTTTACTAAGTTGAAATTTCCAGGGTGGGCCTCGCCCACCCTGCCCACGCTGACGAGCCGCCGCTGGTTCTGTAGCATTTGAAATAAAGAATCAATTTTGAAAAACTTTAGACATGTTTCGAATCTCCGCTACAGAGTTTGTCAACTGGAGGATACATTTTGCGTGAGGGACTTTGCTATTTGCAGTCGGTTGTAATATTCCAGTGTATTCAAAATTGAAGGTTAGAAGTAGAAGTATAGAACATATCTAGAAAATAGAGCTATAGAGAGTAGAGCCGCAATGTATGATTTTCACTAGGTTAACTGTCTACAAAGCAAATTTTCATAAAGATTATACTGGAATCTTTTTAAAAAATTTACTTCAATGGAAATAGTTTATTTCCAAATGCCGGGCTGATGTGACCATTTTTATGCTAAAAACATGGACGAGGTACGAATTCTTAGGAAACGAAGATGTAAGCCTGCATCCAGATAAAGTCTTCTCCTAGTGCAGTGGGTTTTACGTTGGGTAAGAAAAAGTATCAAAATAACTTTTGGCATTGGCAAAATTGTAGTATTCGTTCTTTTGCAAATTAATCGTTATGCATTGAAGATAATCGATTTGACTGGGATTTCAGACAAAGATTTCTTCGAGCCATTCGTTTAATTAGCGGATTCTGTTGTGTCTTGTTATTTGCGTCTACACAAATACATCAAGTATCGGGTTTAAAAATCGTAGGTTAGAATGGGAATATGGAAAAATCAATTTTAACGTTGCACGCAATTGCATTCGTTACATCATCAATCAAAATATAAGTAAGTCGTCATGCATGTACAAACGAATAGTTCAATGTGAAATTGATCTTGCGAACTCTAATAGCAATGTGACATTTTTCATCATAACTCAATTAGGAATACATTGATGTTTCTGTAGTATTAACCAGTTTATAAACAGAAAAGAAACAGCTTAGGTTGTGCACGCGGTTGTTTTTGTTTCTGATAATATGCGCAAATAATTCCTAGGAAAAATTATATCTTCATCACTAATTAGTAACTGCTATAAAACGATAAAAAGGTTGAGTTTTAGGGGTATTCGAGGATTCCAAGCATTTTTTTAATAAAGATAGAGAATTTGTTACAATGACACTTTACAACACTGAATCGACGGAACCCAGGAGTGATTCTCGGCAACCAAACGTTAGCCCAGCGCTAAATTCCGGTCGTTTGTAGGGACCAGAACTACGTTTAAGTCGTTATTCATACCTATGTATGTAAGATTCAATACAACGAAATGAGTCATTAAACTTGTCATGTTTAACCGAATTCCTTAATTTTTTCGAAAATTCGTACTCAGTTTTGTTGTGTATTGTAGTATGTGTGAGTGGGGTGCTGGCGGCGAGTTGATACGGCCGAACATCAAGCTCAGATTAGATCAAACTGCCTAATTGAACGGAAACCACGATTACCGAATCAGTGCTAACTTGTTTTTTTTATACTTAAATAAATCCTTTCTTTTCATTCTATAAAGCGTGTACTTGAACCTTTAAAATACCTTATTGGCGACGAGGAAATAAGGTAAAAAGGATTTGACGTGTTTTCATGAGATTGGAAGTCGAAAAATCACGGCTTTCCTTCCTTTGTGTGAGTGACGGAAGAATAACGGGAAAAGCATTTTTCAGATAATCACCGGACAAAGTCAAAAATAAAGAGTTCCGTGGAGATTCAAACCTGAAATACTAGGAAATGTCGGAGCAATCGAGAAGTGGCAAACATTTTTTTCCGAGAATTAAGCTGGAACAGAGAACAGTGTTTTTTTGGAAGGGGGGTTGAATGTAACCCCAGGAACTGGAAAGGCAGTTCGCTCTTCTCGAAAAGCGAAACCACAGTTGGCAGAGCAAAGGTCTCAAAGAGACAAAGATAGAAGTGAATTAGAAAAAAATGGCACGTGCAACGGTTCGAATTGATGAACCATTTACGGATGATGAAGATTGGTCTCAGTGTGTGGAAATACTAGAGCTTTATTCCTTGGCTAATGACATTAAAGATGATTTGGAAGTGGTTTCTTTTCATTTATGAATTTGTGTTTCACCGATTAACCGGCTACAAAAGACTTGAAAACTTTAACGGAACTAATGAGAGCTCATTTGAACCGGCTCCAAGTGAAATAACAGAGGTACAAATTTAAAAAGTGCGTCCAGCATCAATGTGACAACGTGAACGTTTTTGCGCCAATTTAAAACTATTAAACGTGAATTGTAACCTTGGAACGGAGTTGAATAAACATTTGCGTGATCAATTCGTGTGGAGTATAAAAAGTGAGAGCATTAAAAAGATGCTCTTAGGCGAAGAAAACCATAACTTTTGAAAAGGTTTTGGGAATTTCATCGGCAATGGAATTCGCGGCAAAGAATACGGCGAGCATGAACATGTCCGAATCAACAAATTCCGGGAATGGAATTCATCACTTCAGACAAAAGGCTGGAAATAAAAATGAAGGCGCGGGGCAAGAAGGCGAATCAAGGAGTCGAGAAAAGGACGGAAGCAGTTCAAGGTATTTCAACATCAACAAAAATTATCGGTTTTATTGTTGTGGTTAGCCCGATCATGTGATGCCGATTCAAATCTTACAGTTGCAATAAATATAGCAAGGTGGGTCATCTTGCAGGAGTCGGTAATAGCCAATATAATGATAATGGTCGTAAATAAACAAGATGCGAAACCAAAAAATATATATTATGAATATATATTTATAATATTTGCAAATAGAATCAATAGAAATTCAGATTGTTATAAGTATGTAGACGAACAAGACTCAGAAAATCTGTACGAACGTTTGCACAATATTGGTGAAAAAATCAACCACTAGAATTAATTGACATTAATTTGCTAGTAAACAACAAAAAATTCGATTTGTGGTTGATTTGGGGTCTCCTCTTACTGCAATTTCAGCAAAATTCTATAATTAACATTTTTCAAATCACACTTTCCAAGTAACGTCATGAAAATTTGAGTCCTATGTACATGTCGCTATGGTTGCCGTTGGCATTTTGGAAATTTCTGTCAAGAGCAATAAGGCGAGCAAAAAGTTGAAATTATTTGTTTTTCCTGGAAGGAAACAACCTCTGGCCGGAAATGACTGGTTAGGAATGCTGAATATTATTGACAAGAACAGATTCGAATCGATTCTCGAAAATCTTTTAATTAATAAAATCGAAGAAATGGCACCAAAATAGTGGGCATTAGAATTCCCAGAAGCCTTTTAGAAAGAATTGGGAGTATACAAGAAGCGTGAATTCAAAATTTATTCAAAAGATAAGGCCGTGCCTGTTTTCAAAAAGCCCTGACCGGTACCATATGCGTAGAAGGGGAAACTTGAAAAAGAGTTGGAGAATCTACAAAGAGAAGGTGTCATTACACCAGTTGAACGTAGTGAATGGGCTACACCGATAGTCTGCACGTTAAAGAAAAATAGTCCGTTGCGGATATGTGGAGATTATGAAGTAACGTTGAACCCACATATAAAAATAGACAGATACCCAACTCTATGAATTTAGGACTTGTTAGACAAAGTTGAAGGAAATGAGCTCTACTCGGAATAAGATTTATCAAAAGCGTATTTACAATTAAAATTGGCCCCTAGCGCCCGCCCTGTGACAGTTTTATCGACTGGAATAGACCTTTTAATGTTGGACGGTGCTTATTTTGGAATCTCATCGTTGCCGGGTTGGTTTCAAAGGGAAATGGAAGATTTCTTGATGGATATGGACGGTGTATTAGTATTTTTTGATGACATACACATTGGTGGACAAAATAAAGAAGAGCACGGCTGTTGACCCAGGAAAGTACTTAGGCGTTTGAAAAACGCAGGATTTGCAGTACTCCAGAGAAATGTGAATTTGGGAAAACCTCGGTCAATTTTTTCTTTGCTGTAAATTGGATAAAAATGGAATTCGAGCCTTGGATAAAAAAAGTTGAAGCAATTAGGAAAATGGCAGCGCCAAAAAATATAAGAGAGCTTCAAGCTTTTTAAGGGATGATTGACCTTTTATTCAAAATTTGCTCACAATTATGCATATATAGTGTATCCCGTTTATCAACTTTCGAAAAGAAATAAAACTTGGGTCTGGTGGCTAAATGGGTTATAAATGAGGTTAGGGTCTGCAGACGTGCTATGTGTTATGACACCCAAATTCCAGTCAATGTAACTTGTGACGCTTCGCCTACGGGTATTGGAGCGGTCCTCTCTTATGTGTTGAAAAACGGCGTAGACAGCCCGGTGGCCTTTACGTCGGGAACCCTGACCAGGGCGAAGAAAAAATATTCCCAATTAGACAAAGAGGCTCTAGCACTAGTGTATAGTATCAAGCAGTTTCACCAGTACATTATTGGACGATATTTCATTCTGGAGACGGAAAAATTTTTGGAAATCAAAAAAAGAGCTGCCAATAATGACTGCTAGTTGATAGCAGAGGTGGGCAGTATTTTTAATAGGATACGATTATGAAATTCGATATATTCAAGGTTCCAAGAATGGACATGCTAGAGATAGACAATCCATCTCATTTAAATTTCGAGAACACAGATCTTAAAAATGGAAGAGAATTTTCATACATTAATTTTATCAAAGAAAATATAAGAGTTGTGACAGCAGACGTAATTGCAAAAGAAGCCCAAAAGGATTCAGTGTTGAAAATTTTGTTTGGTTACTTGACAAGGGAATGGCCAGTCAAAGTTGATCAAAAAATTTTACCTTACAAACAAAGGGAACATGAGCTCACAATTGATGAGGGCTGTATCCTTTTGGGGCACCGTATCGTGATTCCAGAAAATCTAAGGGAACAACTTTTGTCAGAACGACACGATCTACATATGGGTATTGTTTGGATTACGATTTTAGCCCGTTCGTTTATTTGGTGGGACAATGACATTGAAAGGTTGTGAATGTAAACGTAAACGTTGTGAATATTGTCTAAAAAATGCAAAAACCCTCCTAGAGCGAAATTACATGCATGGGATTGGCCAACTTAGCCAAGCGAAACACTCCATATAGACTTTTCAGGACCTATGAATAATAAAGTGTTTCTCATAATAAACGATGCTCATTCTAAATATATTCTTAATAAAAGAAATGATAAATTTCACGCCTGAAAAACAATATCAGCACTTAATAAATATTTTCGTACATGGAGATTTCCGCACAATATTGTCTCAGATAATGGTTCTAGTTTGTGTTCAAAGAATTTCGAAATTTTTTTATTTCAACGAGGAATCCACCACATTTAAGCTGTACCCTATCACCAAACTTCGAATGGGGCAGCAGAAAATGCTGTAAAAACTTCCAAAATCAAATGTAAAATTTTGATTAAAATCATGTCTTGGGAAAACGCAGTGAAAAAATTTCTTTTCCACCACCGCTCTCCACCACATTGCACCACAGGGGTGTCACCAGCGGAATTGCAAATAGGGGGAAAATTCAGAGGATACAGGTGGGGGAGAGGGTAGAGAAAAAGCAAAAATTAAAAAGAGTTCCAAATAGGCGAAATTGTACCGGCAAAACATAATCAAACTAACAAGTAGGTTAAGGAGAAACTTGTCGAAAAATAAGGTCCGGTAACGTGAACAGTAAAAACAGAAGAAGACATTAAGTGGAAACGTTACTTGGATCAGTTGATACGTTGCGAATCACAGTTCTTGACGAACACCGGAAGGAGTAACATCTAGGTTTGAAAAGTAAACAAGTGACGAAAACCAGCCATTTCGAGGCCGCCAAACAGACATAATAACGGGATTCCCCGAATAACGTGGTGCAACCGCATGGGTTTATCCATACCTAACCTAATTTTCCATTACAATCTTTGAAAAATTAAGGAGATTTAAGAGCTTAGAGACACATCGAAGTGATTTTTACAGAGTGCCAGTGGTGTGATTCATTTTTTGATTTCATTCCTAAAATTTCATCAGGCGAGTACAGCTCAGTTTGTTGGAGCGAACGTTACAAATAACTTATGAAAAATGGAAGTGAACGAAAAGGACGGAATAGAGTTTGACCCGGGAGATACAGTGATAAATACGCTAAAGGACAATAGGTCTAAGAAAAGAAAACAACACAACACTGACAAAGATGAGTCAGTGTTGAACAAAAAGTGAAAGTGCTACTACAAACAAAAGTTCGAAACCAATCACATCATACAATATTAAAAATAATGAAACTTAAGGTTTGAGGTTACAGACACAAACAGCAACGACCCCAACAGCAATAAAAACATTTTGGTCCCTGAATTAGTTATAGAAAACTTCATACAAACAAACATGAACTTCAACACAAATAATAAAACAAACGATAAACCATTATCAGTACAAACAGCTGGTAATATTTTCAACAAAAACATTAACAGATATCAAGAAGACGACATCAGGAAAATCTTCCATGTGGTATGTGAAAGATACAATGATAAAAATGAACCAATCAAGCTCACACCTCTATCCTTCTACTCATTAAACAAATCCATAAAAATACAAAACATAGCAAATGTCACTCAACTAGGATACAATAAAATAAAAATATCCTTCAAATCAAATACATTACTAAAAGACTATCAACTCAACATCTTCATTCCCAACAACTTATTAGTTGGGTATGGAGTATTAAGGGACATCCCAATGGAAATCACTGAAGAAGAAATTAAGTTAGAGGCATTACCCTGCAACAAGTTTGGAAACAAACTTGACCAGATAAAAATACAAGATGTTAACCGACTAAAAAGAAGAGACCCAGAAAACAGAGAAAAACTTCTTGCTACCAGAACAATCAAAATAACTTTCTCAGGGGAAACTCTGTCAGATGCTATTCTGTTTGGATATTCTCCAATAAAGGTTGACTATTTCTATTATAAACCAAGACAATGCACAAACTGTCTCAGATTGGGACACTTACAGAAATTCTGCAAGGACAAAACTGCCAAATGTCACAAGTGCGCCATGACGGACTGCGATAAAAATTGCACAGAAACTAGATGCATACTTTGCAACTCAAATGAACACATTGCAACGAATAAAGAATGCCCAAAATGGAAGAAATATGAAGATGAAGTAAAAATTAGCTCAATCAAAAATATGTCAATCAAATAAGTAAAAACCCTCCTATATACAAGCAACTTTCAACTCCTACAAGACGATAATAACATGGATGAGTCCTTCTCTCTACTTAACAAAAAGAGCACAGTCAACCACAGGAACACAAACAAAGCAGTTAACAAGACTTTAAGGACAAGGACGTATGCCCAAGTCATCTCAACTGTAAGATCAAGCCCACAGATTAAGTAAATATATAAACTCCAAGTCAAGACACAACAAATAACCACAAAATGTTACCGATATACAACCACCCCTCGGCGTCCGCAACAAAAACAACTGAACTGGAGAAACTGATAAATCAGTTAATGATGGATATTAAAAAAACCCCGGTACCACCAATATGAGTTCCATAAACACAACTAACCTTCATAACTTAAAAGGATGCATCAAGGAATTAACAACTCTCATAAAAACACCAGTAAATGACGAAACCAAATCCAAATCAAAATCAACCCCTAATGACAACAAAGAACAAAAATATTAAATTCTTACAACTAAACATACAAAGCATATTTAAAAATAAATCAAATCTAGAATATGCACTCAACAATCTAAATATAGATATTGCACTTCTTCAAGAAACTTGGACCTCTACAAGTAAAAACGTTTACATACTAACCAACTACGACATTATCTACAAATATAGGGAAAACAAAACAGGAGGAGGAGTTGCAATAGTCATACACAACAAAATCAAGTATAAGACCTTTCTCATAAATGATAACATAGAAGCCGTAGCTGTAGAAACCACAAACCTCAAACCAAACTTTTTAATTATATCCATATACATACCACCAGACACCAACAACAATGATTTTCAATCAAACATCAAATCACTATCCAAACATATAAAAACCACAAAACGCATAATTATAGGAGGAGACTTAAACGCGAGACATCATATGTGGGGCGACAGTCTTAGCACCACTAAAGGAAAACTCCTAAAAGACTTTATAACAAAAACAACATGAATATTCTCAACACAGGCATCCCGACGTTTCACAGACTCACAACCAACGGAAACACATTAAAATCTTGCCCAGACATTACCATCTCAAATTTCCCCTGCGAAAACGTAGACTCCAAAAATCAAAATATCAAAATTTCAAACAGTGAACACACCACCATTACTTTCAACATTGAAAACCAAAAAATAAATATCCAAAACCAAATAACCATAAACAGGAAAAAAAGCAAAGAAGAACTCAATAATATCACACTGTCAGATAACCTTGAAAACAATATACTTAAAATCCACAACATCATTAAATACTATGTAATAAATAATAAAAACTCCAAATTCTCCCCTAAGACCTGGTGGAATCAGGATTTAAAAAAATATGGAGAGCAAAACAAAAATCCTGGATAAACTTTCTAAAACTCAAAAGCTCAACTAATTACACCAAATTTAAGGAGGCTAATAATACCTGGAAAGTAGCGGTTAAAAAAGAAAAAAATTCACTTTGGGAGGAAAAAATTCATGAAATATCCACGACACCGAATCAGAAAGATTTCTGGAGTTTTATTAGAAACATCAAAAATAATACAATAGCCAAACCTAAATCTCAATGGGATTCTAAAAACAACAGAAATTTTCTAAATATGATAAAAAATAAACACACAAATCCAAACTCAGCAGACAGAACAAACATTACTGTAAATACTTCCCCTCCTCTCAATTTTACCCTCAATGAATTACATAATTTATTACTAAATCATAGAACATAAACTTCTCCAGGTCCAGATAAGATTGAATACAATATGATAAACTCATTATCTCACCTAAATAAAACCATTCTATTAAACTCCATAAACATAAACATCCATGAAAACCACATACCACACAACCTAAGAAAGATTAGAGTAGTACCAATTTAAAAAAAAGATAAGCCACCACAACAAATAGATAGTTACAGATCAATTTCTCTCCTCAACGTAAAGCTTAAAATAATAAACAGTCCTATAAAAACAAAAATATACAACCACATTGAAGAAACATCTCAACTAAATGAAAATAGCTTCGCATACAGAAAGGGGAAATCCGCAAACCTATGCATTAATAAACTGCTGCATGCTACTGCAATAAAAAAACACCCTGATGGCGGTCATGTGCGACATTTCCAACGCATATGAGAGAGTAGATTTAAAAAAACTTATTCACACCTTAACTGAATTTAAAGTAGAATCATTGTATGATAAGTGGATAGAGAACTTTCTTAGACTTAGAATACTAACTTTAGGAGAAAACTCGGCTATCATTAGAAATGGTATACCACAGGGAGATGTTCTGAGTCCTACATTATTTAATATCTACACCAACAGACTACACAGCATAACTGATGAAAACACTACAATACTGCAATTTGCAGAAGATTTCGCCATATTAAGTAAAGGAAAAAACATTAGAAAAACTTTCACAAACCTACAAAGCAAGGTCAACCTTTTCTACAATATATGTAAAGATCTACAACTGGAATTAAGCCCCAGTAAATCTGCCGCAATCAAATTCGATGCCGGAAAAAACCCTGACATAAATATAAAATTAAACAATGCCAACATTAGATGGGTCAAGACATTCAAATTTCTAGGAAGAGTGATCAATAATATAGGACATTTGAAAAAACAATTTATGCTGTCACAAACAAAGTCAACCACAGCAAGAAACATTATCATGAAAATTAGCAGTCCCAAATATGGTCTATCTCCCCAAAAAGCATTACATACTTACAAATCACTGATAAGACCCCTTTTAGAATCCAACCTACCAAATATGGCTACTGCTCCCCAGTACGTCTTCAATAAAATCGATGCACATAAAGCCTTTGCAATCAAAAGATGTCTTACGAGCGAAATCACTTCTAGCCAAAGAAATGTTAAAAATCTTACACAACAAAAATCACCGAGAAATGTACCTAGACCATAAGGTAGCATCGAACTACACCTGCATATACAAAAAATACTCAGAGATATTCAAAAACACGTGTTATGTCGATAAAGATTACAAAACCAAGAACTTATTCTATCAAATCAGTAATATAGAAACCAACATCCTAGATAACATCAAACGCCTAAACTACAGCAACATACTTAATTCATTAAACCAAATAACAAAAGAACTTTCCAAAACTCACAACATACTTTGTACAGATGCGTCCAAAAACCTCTTTGGAACAGAATGTGCCACGTTTAATATCAAAAACAATAAACTAAAACAATACACCCTTTTTCAGAAGTTTTGGTAGATCAATTTTTCCATTTTCACTTACAACATTGTAAGTGATTTATACCCTTGCTAAGCTAACTCAGCGAAGACTCATGGGTGCGGAAGTTCTGATCAAATGTTTCGAGTACCTCGATAGTGAATTTAATATTGAGAAAGGTGGAAAGAGCTCAAGCTGGTTTCGAACACGCGTCCCTGCCGCTTCTCATCAGGTGCCAACTCACAGGCCGGGACGCATCGATTGGCACTACCAGCTTAGGTGGATGTCAACTGGTTATTTACTAGTTATGAATATTGCCAATAAAGCCAGACCAAAGGCAATTTGGAATACAGGAGAAGTTCAAAGCTGTAGAGCAAATTTCAGCCTGAACTTGAAAATTTTACTAAAATTAATCAAAATCTTTTTGAGAATTTATGTCCAAATGTATCTCCAAAAGTCGATCAAAATATGTATCAGAGCGATTAATATTAATGGAAATCTAGATTCTAATGAAAATTTAAATATAAAATTTGATGAAACTACAAATTCAAATTGTAATAAAAATAAATTGAATAAATCAGATAATCAGCGTTCGTTGGAGAAAGAAATTGTAACTCCACCGACTCCGAAAAATAATAGTGTTACTCAAACTATAATAACGAACGAAGCAATTGTAGACGCTCTCAGCGAGTTCGAGTACCATGTCAAATTTTTGATTTGTACTTTTCAGAATAAGGGTGGATGAATGTTTCGTATTGTAGTATGTAGCAGGGCGCTGCTGACGAGTTGAAACAGCCGAACATTGAGATCAGATCAGATCAGACTGTCGAATTGAACTGGCACCACGATTCAGATTCCGAATCAGTGCCAGCTAGTTCTTTTTATACTTAAATAAATCCTTTCTATTCATTCTATAAAACGTGTCATATATTGAACCTTTAAAATATCACAAGTTTTGTATCACTTATTGTTGTTTTGTATTCTAGTTGGAATAGTCAAAAGCAATGCTTCATTTTATGAAGAAGAGTTAACGGTCGTGCATCGACAGAACAGTATCACTAACTTCCTTTTCAAAGGCTGACAGTGAATTTTCTTACTCACAGTAATGTGGAACATAAAGATGCAATTTTATTGGAATATAACATTGAACGTATTCACAAAAATGACATTTGCCAGAGACAATGATACGATTTGCAAATCGTATTAAAATGTAAATATAGGTTGCTTCTGCGCTGACATGCGTCTGATATCTATCCAGAGTATCAGAGGGTAGTTCTAGTGATTATCCTTACAACAATTCTTAAAGAATGGAGAGAAGCGCAGTTTGACCGATCGGGAGCCGAAAATGTTTGATTTCACGCAGCGGGGGAGTTAAGCGCTTGAAAGTTTTACACAATATTCTGCGGTCGCACAGTTGGAAGTGAAAATCAGTCTTTTCAGATAAAATTTGGCTTTAAGTGTAGAGTGCAATTATTGTGTCCGATATTACTATTGGCAGAAAAACACAAAACATGGTGGAAATCGACTCTATTCCACTTTTCCTAGTCACTGCTAATGTGGGAAGCGTCTTTGAAGATGTAAGTGCCTTAAATTAACCTGAATTATTCTGTCCGCACATAACAGCTTGAATGACGCAAAAACGAAGCACCTCTGGTATTCATATTGATATGTCTTGTAATTTTTCCTATATTTGAGTTGAATAGACGACCAATTGTTTTATTCCAGTCAATTATGTTCAGGATTTTGTTGACGCAAATGGGAAACTTTGTTGCCCTTTTATTGTTGATCTGCAAGCACTGAATCAGCTGGCCTTATGCTAGCGAAAAAAACCTGAATCGCGCCATTTGCCATACGTGAATTCATGCATGACTATTTTTATCACGAGAAATCGGGGAGTTTTCAGGTGTGTGTCTTGTTTTACAATATTATCCGAATTTCAAATGCGACGGCCACAAGTCGAGTTCTAATTAAATTATGAGTGGTTGCTATTCTCCGTGCTCCATTATGTTAAGAATACCTGAGGTTTAATTACTAAGGCTTCCTTCTACGCCCATATGCATTATTATGCTTTAAATTGCCATTGGTAAATCTACTCTTCGCGCCCCAGCACTTTGTCATTTGAACGTCTATGACAATTTCCACAGAATTATGAAATTATGAAATTATGTGGTGTATCTTTCCTTCTAATGTTGTTATAACACCTTTACAGAAGACATATAATTTGCTTATAAGCTATTCTTGTGAACATTTTTGATCACTTTGCCAAACTTTTTTTTATCGAAGTTCGACATTACGACCTGCCTCCTGAAAATCTTAGTTCAGTTGCAGTACTTGTGCAAGTATTTGGTATTTTCTTATAATTCACTCATCCCCATTTTCATGCTGGCCTTTATTTGATAAGTTACATTAGATTATTTAGATGTATATCTTAGATGTTGACGTTTTGTTAAGCAACTAATTTTTCCATGGACTTAAGCACCACATAAGAATTATTGTAGATGAAAAAATTATCTGAAGCATGTTTCCAGCCATCAGAGGGTTTAATTATAATAAACGATGGCTTGAAATCCTCAAAAATATTTTAAAACTCAGGTCGGGATGAAGCCAGAAGAGATAAAAATCACAAGGTAGATTCCGACTTCTGGCGAATAATTTTGAAATTTTCCGAGAGTCGGTACGAACGATGACCTATCCTGTGTTATTTTTTGTCAAATTTAGACATTCGCGACACCACAATTTCTTCAAAGATTGCCGAAAATATTATGTGGTAACCAAAAGTTTCGTTTAAAATATACTGAGATGGGCTAAATTGAATTGAATTGAAGAAAAGATAACTTGACCGAATTCTTGCGAAATAATAAGATGTTATACATATTTATTTTTGACTATATTGGAATGGTATGTTTTATTTTTATTAAATAAATAGACAAATTAGTTCTTTTATTAAAATTATCTTTTATTAATTTAAAACAGCACAATGAGACCAGTCTTTACTCAACGAGCTTAAACCGAGAATTGAAGATAAAATTAAAACTATCATACAGGACAACTCCGTATACTCCTTTGTTTAAAACATTCTTTAAACATCGCTATGCAAGTCTGCTTAACATGTGCTATTCATCTCTTACATCCATGTAATAAAAAAAACAAACAAAACCATAAAATGCAGACACTGCATTACTGTACTTAACAGCACACCTAAGTAAACAAAACCGACCAGATGTGTTGTCAGTAATGAATCCTCAGGAAGGATTAAATAAATATAAATGAGAGATTCAATTTTGTTGTAGTAAAATATTGAAAGATTCAACAGACTGTTCCTCTGAAATTATGCAGATAATTTTCAAAAAATTGGTTTAAGAAAATTTTGAAAAAATGTTTTTGAAAGAATATTAAAAATTGTGCATTAGCCGAGTGTGCATTAGCAGGAATTCTGAAATCAAATTCATTGTTTTTAACATTGACTTAATCTTAAACCTGAATATTTGAAGTGAATCGACTTACACTGTTAATTAAGCATAATGATTTGCCTGAGGGGTGAAGCTCTTTGAGGATTTTGTTTAAACGCGAAAATTCTTTGTTTGCGATCTGTGAAAATAATGTCCTTTCTTTCAATGAGAATGCTTAAAACATAGTAAGGCGTTTCAGTCATAGGTGCTGTAACCGTATGAGTGCTAAAGGATTCTCTTATATGTATGCTAAGAGTGCGGAATGAAATGCGTAGTAATTTTTTTGGAGAACAGTAGAAATGGTTATAATTAACACTAATTGTTATGTAACAGGTAATTTTTACCAAGAAAAATTATTTGTTATTCTTACTTATTACAAGAATGTTTTGCTGCACAAATTGCATGAATTCCTTTTTTAATCTATAGCGGAAATTAAGTGTACCATCTAGATATGTGTATAATATTTTGTCGGATTCATCAACTTTGTTCATAAACTTGTTATAATTGTGAATAATTATAGGTTTTCCTTGGCATACTGAATATTTCCTTTCTTCTTTGGAACGGTTGTATGGTTAGTAGAGATCAATATGACGGGATTTTTCTTCGATTTTTTGTCTCAGTAAGGGCACGTAAGTGCTTTTTTACTTTTGAAAAAGTTTGGATGACCAATTTGTGCAAACTTTGCTTTATTGGAAATTTTTATTCTATTTCTCCAAATAGTGCCAGTTAGATATGTCTTTTTCTGTAAAAATGCTACTGCAAGGTGAATGCTCGTAAAACATTTATCTATGAATATATGGTGTCCTTTATTCATGTTATCTCCCAGTGTAAAAAAATTGTCAGCCACTACATAACCGAGAGCATTCTTTTTTACTTCATCTTTATCATAGTTCGATTTTGCACCTTGATAGCTTGATTTCTTTAATTTCGCTCTTCACTACAATAGCGATAGAATCAATTCGCTATGCCGAGCAGTTTTTGCATTACAACGCCTAAACAATAATTTGAAATAGCATCACAAATCATCCTGAATTTGATTCCTCCCTTATGAGGTTTTTTGTTAGGCAGATACTGCTTTATTATAGAGTGATAATGAGTACCAACTATAAATTCGTCTATGCACAATAGACAGTGTGGCGTATATTCTTCCCGAAAAATTTTATTCGCGTAGTCCACTAAAAAGTTAAATTTTCCGCACGAATCGAAATTTGAATGAGTTTATTGATGGCAGTTTTCTAATGCCCATTTCTAACAGAAGCGCAACAAATGCTTTCATTTCTTCAGTGGTTACTGGTACCCAAGATTTTACGCATGAACTCTGTTACAATGTTCTCCTGGAATGCAAAAACTGCTCGGCTAGCGAATTGATTCTATCGCCATTGTAGTGAAGCGCGAAATTAAAGAAAAATATTGAAATATTCTATGAGTTCTACATCAGGCGGAGGGGTACGCTTTGGATCAACTACTTCAGAAAAAGTTTTCGATGCGTTCGAAAATAAAGTGTCCACGGGTAAAAAATTGTGAATAACATGGTCATCGGCGGTGCCTGCAGTATAGAGATGATACCTTCCTTAAGTAACGTTATATTGGAACATTATTTTCCCGGAACTTTAAATTACGTACCAAAAAGAAGATGGAATGCGTTACTTTGGAACGACAACGAATAACGTTTCTGAAAGTCTGATCGCTTCGCGAAAACGTTTTCGTTCTTTCAGTCGTCGTTCTTTTCGTTTTTCTTGGAAGAAAGCCTTTTCGTTATTTTCAGGCATTATCGTTTTTCGGAATGCTTTTGCGTTTTGTCACTGAGACCTTTTCTCGTTTCGTGTAACGTTTTGCAACTTTCGTACATGCCTGGTTCTACCAGCAACGAACGTGGGAAATGTGTATTTCGTTTGGTTTGGTCTTTGATTATCGGTCGGATCAAGCTATTGTGCTTTTTATGTTTTCATATGTTTATGTTATTTTCTATATTAGGTAGGATTATGATATGATGAATAGAGTTCGGAAGAAGAAGGAAGGGTTGATTTAAGTTGAGGTTTGAATGCGACTCTTTGGTAAATACGTGAACGTTGAATAGCGAATTGGTGTTCCGTAAAGGCAGCATAATGATGGGTAGTATTTGAATTTTTAATGTGAATTTCACGATAGAAGTTTACCTATTGTGGAGGTGGAGAGTAATTTATTAGGTAAATTTCTCGAGAGGAATTTGCCTATTGCAGAGAGCAATTTATATATATATATACTGCTACATATACAGTCGAACCTGGATAAGTGAGAGTTTAAGGGATGGCAATCTCTTTTTCGCTTATGGAGTTTGCTCACTAACCCGAGTTTCTACCTTATAGAGGTACATATATTACCATTTTCACTCATAGAGGTTAAATAAATTATAGAGCAAATATGCAGTGAATAAATGTATTGTGCATATGTGTTATACATATATGTATGTATGCGTACTAAATAAATTTTACACACAAAACGAAACAATAAATCTTCATATCTATTTAAAAAAATCTGTTATTTTTTTCTGTTTTTCGTATTTACATTTTTTACATGTTTTTCTAATTTGTAAATTTTATCGAATAATTTCTTATCACCAACCGCCGAATAGTCAAAAAACTTATGTATCTTATCTAGTGTATTTAAAATTTCATTCTTCTTTGGAATGTTCTCTACTGCTGTGTCCAAAATCTGCGATCGGTCGGTTTCATCTTCACAGTCATTTCCGTCAGTACACGTTTACACCAAGTTCTGCACGATATCGTCATCGGTAAATTCTCCAGCGAAAAAAACTGTACGAAATCTTCAAAGGTTGGCGTTAACACATCACTAGTAGATTCGTGACACACAAACTTGATCCATTCCTCATTGCTAGGTTCAGCTCAACTTCATTACCCTCTGGTAGAAAGTCTTGTTTATCTGTGCTAATACAAAATCCTGCTTTCTTGAAACAGTTTTTGATAGTAACATCACTTACTTTGAACCATGCCCTCCTTGCAAATTTCGTGGCTAGATCTAAAGGTTGATGTTTACTGGTCGTATTGGCAGGCAAAAACATTACTTTTACGTTATTAAATGTTGGTAGGTCCTTCATTTCCTTGTTAACTTTTTTCAGCCAATCTTTAAATAATATCTTTGTTATCCAAGCTTTTGTGTTATTGAGATAATCAACAGGTAAAGTCTTGACACCTTGAAAACATCTAGGCTTTTTTGATTTCTCGATTATCAAAAGAGGGAGCTTATCAGTACCGGTCATGTTTACGCATTGAAGAATGGTTAGACGTTCCTTGCTTAATTTTCCCCCTTGAAATTTTTCACCCTTAAATTTCAATGTTTTATCAGAAAGACACTTAAAGAACAAAGCAGTTCCATGAGCATTGTAAATATCGTCTGGATCATACTCTTTTAAGAGACTTGGCAGTTTTTTAGTCCATTGGTTACATACGCTTTGATCGACAGATTTACTGTCTCCAGCGGCTTTCTGAAAAGCGATATCATGACGCCTTTTAAAACTCTCTAACTAACCATTGCTTGCCGATAAGTTTTGAACTCCATATTTTGTGGCAAAGTCTTTCGACTTTGGTTTTAGCAAGGGTCCGCCAATGGGAATGTTCTTATCAAGGGTTTGTTTATCCATTCTAAAAAGCAGTTTTCAATATCGGGAAACTCGGAATGTCGACCCCTCTTAATATTTCCATGTCCCTCAGAGCACTGAGACTTTATTGAGTCTTTTGACTTAATAATTTTATAAAAGGTGGATTCTGGTACACCAACCTCACTTTGAATTTGATTACGCGATTTCCCACCCTCAAACGCATTCACGATTTTAAGTTTTTACTTAGAGATAAAACTTTTTCTAATGGACATGACGTAGAACTGAACCTTTCTTCGTTCTTGATGTTAATCAACAGTAATAAGGGCCAAATGTGCGCAAAGACAATGTAAATTAGGTAGTTCCTCGAAATTTTAGAAAGCATATTTTTGTTTTCTAAAATTTTGGGAAGCTAGCTGCGAGTGCGTACATGCTCAACTGTCGCTTATAGAGGTAAAGATATCAGGTAAAGATATCTCAGTTATAGAGGTCCATGTACGAATATCTGAAGCTCACCGACTCTCTCTTATAGAGGTTTCAATTTCTCATATACAGAGGTTTTAGAGGCTAAAAAGTGTTGGTTACTGACAATTTCTCTCACTTAAAGAGTTTTCTCGCTTACCCAGTTGTCACTTATACAGGTTTGACTGTATATTATATATATATGTGTCAAATTTCCACATTTTGTTCTAGAAAATTTTTGCAAATTTTTTTTAAATCTAACAAACGTTGCTTAAATCAACTTGGAAAGTTAAATAGTTTCCGAGATTTAACTACATTTTTATCTTTTTGATCAATAAAACCTTATCATCTTGTTTGAATTATATCATTTTCCTGAAACTTTTCTTTCAAAATGTAATGAGTTAATTCACTAGAAAAGGGTTTCATCTTATAGTTCATCCAAAAAATTTTGATAAAGCATTTATAGTTTTGGAGATGGACGAAGGTGAATTTTGCATAAAATAGCAATTTCAGTGAGGACTGCGCCTTAAGTAGACACTATAAAAATTCTCATTTTTTGACCGGCTGGAAAGGTAAATTTGCAATGATAGATTCTCAGTAACGCTTTTACTTTTTCATTTGGAGCATTTTCCAAAAAGGGTCAAAAGGATTTAAGTTAAATACAATCTAGCATTGCCAGGCATCGATACTTTCACTCGATACACAAATTGCGACCTCCCCGGCGCAGCGTTACTATTTTTGTTACTCTTTGTCTCGAGAAATTTATGTATCTATGGTATGTGGGTGTGATGTCAATGTTTAAAAAAAAACATGCTGAAAACCGTTCCAGAGTAACGTTATTTGGAAGGTTACTGCATGGAACGTTCCAATAGAGGAACCGTTTTCCCATCTCTACTGCAGTAACTTCATCATCATCACTGCTATCACTAATAACTCGGAATCTCTTACGATGATATCACTGCCGCTATCACTTTATTAAAGTCATTACTATACTCTTCATTGTCAATTGTCAGTCCTTTTTAGTCCTTTTCAGATAAATCAAAACTTGACATGGTGTACTTCGTAATGATCAGTATAACACTTGTTATTTCAGATAATGTGTTATTTACTCGATGTTTGACCATTAAATCGACGATGGTGAACACATGGACGCCATTCAATATTGCATCCTTGATAATGTAGAGCATCGATGGACAAATGCACTGTTGCCAAGAAAGTTCAATTCCATTTTCTACAACGAGTTTATTGAGTGCTAAACGCCGTACGTTTAACTAGACAGTTAAAACAAACGCGGAGATGATATGTTAGTAATGTGCTTTACCTGTTTGATGAAAACCCTGAGAGAAGTAACGACAATACATATGAAACAGCTCTTTGACGCGAAACTCCAAATGGTCATCAAACTGAATGATACGATAGAATCTAAATTTTTCCAAATTGTTCCACCCATGTGTATTTTAGGGTGTTATTCTCTTGTTTCACCGGTGAATATGAGGTGGTGTTGATCAGTCGACTTTCTCGTTACTGCCCCGTAAAATCCCCGTCTCTTTCTTCTGAATTTACAATCTAATATATTGCAAGCATTGAAGTTTGAATTTAATATATTGCAACCGTTTAAGTTTCAGCGTGTTTTCTTGGTTGCTGATAATTTGCCGCTGAGAATTGGTTTTTCAGCAAAATCTGTAGTTTTGGTTGCGTGTACAGTCGCTGTTGGAAAACAATCTGTTCGATTGGATTTTCAATAACTCTCATTGTTATCGAATAAATGTTAGGTTGCATCGTTTCTTCTTAATGACGCATCATGTAAGATGAATCTTGGTAAATGTAAAGTAAATCCACGAGTTGTTTGTTTTAAATTCGTTGCTGCTGCAAAACAGTCGAAGTTTGTTGTCACGCAGGTAGCTGTGATTTCGAACCTCTAATCATCATCTGGCTTTCAAATGACGGGGTTTCTAATCTCGGAGTATTATTGCTGATATTATGTAGTAAACTATGCGGATTTTCCTGAGAAAGGTCCGGTAGTCACAATTTCCGAAAGTCAGAATTCACTGATAGTCCTAAAAAACAAATGGATGTTTTACATATGTACCTTAATTGCGTGATAGTAGATAGTAGTGATAGTAAAATTCAGTTAATCTTTTAAAACATGCAAAGTTAAATCGAACTCCATGCAACCAGCTTGTTTGCAACTCCCTCTTAAACGTTGTTAAACTTTTATTCAAGAGCAGAACATTACAAATGAACTTTAAAGTTCTCGAAAGCCAAAGTTTACAAACAATATCTAAAAAAATTACAGTGGGTAGGAGCAAAAAGGAAATCAGAAGAAGAAAAGAAAGAAAAGCCGAAGAAAGAAATTCCATATTGCTGTCTCGGTTGCGACGTCAGTTTATACTAAATTTCTATAACCGACACTTTATTAATGATATACTAAAGTGTTTTCAAACCTAATTTATTCGAATTTGTTTCCATGGACAGATTGATGGTTATCACCGAAATTTCGAAATCACTGTGAAAAAGATTTGACTTAATATCTTCTTATACTTCACTGAGAATGAGAGTTTCGTTCGAATCTAATTAAAGGTGGCTCATATTAGACGAAACACAGAAAGAATGTTACTAAGAGAGTGATAAATGCAATACGTTATTTTGACGTGCTATAAAATGCCTTCTATTTAAAAATCTATAGATATATCGTTGTATGAGTATTGGGAAAAAGTCAATAATGAGTTGCAATATGACATGATCCCTTTTTAATTGAAAATATACAAATATAAAAAGCAAGTTTTTGCTTATTGAGTAGAAACATAATGAAAATTGTAACAGAACTTATAAATACAAATTTATTCTGTGAATATTGATCAAAGTTTGATGCCCCCTTGGAAATTTATTTTATCCATGTTCTTGTCCAAATGTTAATTCTGAACCAGATTATTACACTGTAGCCATTATAGATGCTACGAGGGCTTGTATGATAAGCAAAAACTATTTTTTGGCCTAAAATGTATTTTAATTTCTTATTTTTAATATTCTCAACTTGATACACATATCCCAAAACTTTTTCAATTTTTGTATTCGATCTCAATAATCGAATTCTTTCAAAAACGAGTTGGTTCTACTGATGGCCTCATCGTTGCAACTCGATCAGTTTCAAATTTGAAAACAGAAAGAAATCAGGGTGCTAAACTCAGCAAATATGGTGAAATATCAGGAACTAACTCGTATCCTTACGTATAAAATTAGACTATTCCGACAACATAAATGTACACGCGTGCATTGTTCCAATGAAAAATGGTTTTTTTCTTTGCCCCTTGCGGATATTCTTTACTTATAGTATGGTTGAAAAAGTTGGTGCAGTACTCTCCATTAATCTCTTTTCTCTTTCCATGTAATTAATATGAATAACGTCTTTACATTCTTAAAAAATTAAATCGAGCTCATTACTTCATTACTCATTACTTACTTTCATTTATTTTTCTCTATTGTTGGGAAACCACTTTGTTATTTGTTTTAAATGGTCGCTAAGCACGAAATGAAAAGCTCATAAATTTGCCAACTTGATATCACTATCAAAAACAGTTGTATTTACAGAAATGTCACCTCTAAAACAGGGTCATTTATACCTAGGCCAAGAACTTATCATTTAGCTCTTGTATTACAGGTTGTGTTTGATTATTTTACGAAAATATATCTGAGGATCTTACGCTTTGACTGGTCGCTTTTTATTCTTCTTTAATTATCATTATTTTAACTGTTGTTACTTTGCATATATTTGGTTCGAAAATAATAATTAGTTCAAAGTTGAAATCATTTTCATTCACGTCCGAATAGAATTATTTATAGAAATATAATTATTTACATTATTCATAAACCTCCGAAGGAAAGAGGGTAACGAGTAAGTAGTTGCCAGCGAGCAGAGACGACGCAATCTCGACGAGTAGTAACAATTTTGTGCGGGTAAGTTCAACGGAAGGTGGGCTGCCTGTTTCTTCAACGTCTTGAGTTGGTCTAGTGTCTGAGCGGGAACAAATATTTTCAGTCTAAGCTGTGCAAAAGTGGAAAGTCACGGTCTTTAGATTGGATATATTATGCACTGCATATATAAGCACTGGAGACCAGAATGGAACCTACTTTATCTTCTTTTCGTTGAAAAAGAGAACAGAATGCGCCGTGAAATTGCCGAAAAAGTAACAAAATTCGGATAGTCTCATCGAAGGGATGCTAAAATCGAAATGAAAAGTAAGAAGTACTTACATCATCGGTTGTTGGCTTCGAGGGCTGGGAGCACCTTCCCAAGAAATTCTCATTCTTTCTCCCCCTTTTTTGCTGAAGAAGTATACATATATAGCTTTTCTTATGTCGCTGGCATTTTTCTCTTATGTCTATACATTATTCCTATTCATATAGGATACCATATGAATCTGTCTACATTTAGTGATGTAATATTCATGTTTTAGTATCCATGTTTTTCATTAAACAATTTGAGGCTTAAGCTTGGTATTTCAAATAATTTTCAATGATAAATACGGTATATGGACGGTTTTCAGTAAATATTACATTAAATTTCTTACATTCATGGTTGAATGTCGGTCCTTCCAATGTACATGATTATGATTTTAATGTACAATGTTATGATTTTATTGCAAATCGAACTGTTTATTAGTATCGCTTTTCGAATATACAATGCAATTAATGTTAATAGAATTTTTTGTTTTCAATTCGTTCTTTAAAATTAGTGTCTGCTTGGTGTTCATTAGTCATTTAACCCTTTAAGTGCATTGTGGGTGCCTGACATCCAACAACATTTTCAAACACGCAGAGATCCTATAGTATCGAACAAAATCGGGTATGCATCGCCAGCTACCATTAGTTCAGATCACTAACTTCAAAGAAAGTGGGTAGGGACAGAACGTGAATCGTTAGTGTGTAAACAGCAGCTGCTCAAAGTAGACGTTTCGGAAAATCCGGGTGTCAAACACCCAGTGGGCACTTAGTGGTCGAAAAAGTGATTTTGGAGCAAATATTTCTACTGAAAAATTATTGATTTTTGGTAAATTTATAACGTTAGTATTGTATCATTCATGGCTTATAACCTACGACAGCGAATCGTGCGTGAGAAATTGATTGAAGATTTTGGTGGCGAGGCAAGTGAAAGTGAAGAGGATGCTTCGGATTTCGAACATGAACCTGACGATTCAGATGAAGAAGAAGAAAATGATGAAATTCCAGAGGCGGAAGAGTTCCGTCCAACAAAGCGAATGCGTGAGAGAGAAGAGAGAGAAAATGAGATTGATGAAACTCCGCTTAGCATAAGAATTCAAAGTAAACCGGCAAGAAGACAGGCTGGACGATTATCTTCAAAATTGCATGGAAACGACAGCCAGACGAACTCAAAGATGGCCAATGAGAAGATTTTTTGCCATTCTAGATAAAGCCATTGTTAATGCAAGAGTACTACTCATGTGAAAATTAAAAAAAAAACGGTAAATATGTACAGAATTAAAGCACAAGATTGCATGGAAGGCGTGATCGAAAATCTTAACAAATCGCATTTAGGAGAAAGATATGAAATCGCCCCTTTGAGACTCAAAAACCATTTGCGAACATCAAATTCGCAATAGCTTCAATGTTGGGCATTAGTAAACATGCTTCAGATCAAAATCTATCAGTTTTGATAGGAGATAACTATGCAAGGTGTTCATTATGCCCCTTGAAGCGCGACAGAAAAAAGTTTTTGGTCTATGTGCAATGACCACCGCACAGGTCTTTTCGCTGACTGTGGATGTGTATAAATATGATTTTTTTATAATCCACTTTTGTATTTTTGTATATCAATTACTAATACTCACTATTTTTATGTATTTTCACAGAAAAATTGATTTAAACTGTAAAAAACTTGCTCATTTATTTTGCCTTTTTTGACCATAAAATTGACTCTTCAATCTGACAAATAATTATGGTTTTTGAAAGCAATCGTGCAGCAATTTTATTATCAAAGTATAGTATCTTGAGAATATAAACCTTTAGTTTTTAGGTAAAAATATTGAAAATTACGTTAGTTATGAATTTTAAGTTAAAAAAACCCATTTTTTCACCTTTTTCTCTTTCAACAATTTTTTAAACAAATTAAAAATTAATAAATGAATATAAAATTTACATAAAATTGAAGGAGATATTTTAAAGTACATCCCATAATTTAATTGTAATAAAATATTTCAGAGCGGCGGAAAAGTATGCACTTTAAGGGTTAAAGCAAAGTTAAATTTTCTTTTGATTGTAATGTGCCACAATGGAATAATGTTGGCGCTGTCTTTTTAAGTTTGGAGTATATAAATTGCATTTTTGTTTATTTTTTTGAATTCATATTCAATGAAACTCATTTTTCATTGCAGCCGGTCAAATTACTTAAACCGTGGATAAAAGAATTCATATCAAAAGTAGAATTAATGCAACCACAGTTTATAGCGTTGCACTTGCAAGAAGTCGGCGGCAAAACTTATGAAAAATCCATGGACTATGTTCAAGAATTTATTCGAATTTTATGTGAATCTCCAATCTTATCTCAGTATAGTCGAATGCGCATTTACTTAGATGAAGACTACACTTCTGCTGAACATTTTACGGTAACAAATTCTATAATGCAAGCAGAAAAAAATATCCGAAATAATTAAGCTTACTTAAAGGCGTTGGGAAATTTATACTTTCTCCATCAATCGTTGCACACAGTAAAAATATGGAACTTTCTAACTCGCGAGTGGGAACTGGTGGACGGAAATAGAATTCATACAGGGAACATTGAAGCAATTCCTACAAAGGAAAAGGCGAAATTTCCTCAGCACTTTTTTCCTGAGGTGAAATTCGCGTTTACTGCAAGAGTATGAAAATTAATTTAATTATTAACAATTAGTGTAAATGGTCGCGAAAAGGCTTCTTAAGGACACGATGGGAGCTCAACTGCACCGTTGTTGAGTTCGTTAACATTCATTTATTCCATGATGCATCGAATTTGACGGCTTGTGAAAAGTTTCCTTCTGTATACTGCAAAACTCGCCGCCGAGCATTGGTGCATACGTTAGAAAGGTAGGTATATCCTTTTGTGTTAACAATTTTTTAAATATTGGAATTAGAGTAGAAATGGAATGAATATTTTACGAGTGATCATTTTTAAGATTGAACTTGGGTGTTAATGAATTATTGAGATTTTTGATTTTCATAAATTTCAGTTGCTTTCCTAGTTCCTATTTTTTTTCAACGACAGCTGCTTTTCACTCATGGGTAGAATTTTGGTTTTATTGTCTTGCTACCGTTTGTTGATTCTGAATTAATTTGAAAGTATTGCTAGACGCGGCAATTTGAGAAGCGTTTTAAATCGACGTCGTCTGGAAAACATTATACACTTTCCAAGAAATTAATAGAAAACCAGATATGTTCGCAAACGTTACAACATTTTAAATGTACCGCAGAAAGTAATTTTTGCCTCAGTTGGCGCGTATTCATTGATATCGTGATGCTAGGATCTTGTAACGATCTTGTACATTTAAAGCCGTATCTTAATCCAGAACTAGGTAACTCCCAGTTTGTTTTATTCCTCATAATCTCGGTGGAATTTATTATTTTGTCGCTCGCTCAGCTCACTGTAACATAATTTTCTGCCGTTTCAGTAAACATGCTTGTTAGATTAGATGGAATGTGTTTAAAACTTTGGGTACAGGCTATTTTGGCAATACAGTTTTGGAAGTCGCTCAAAATTCTAATTTCTTTGAGATACTTGATTTTTTTTGTCCGTGAATGTTAAATATGTTGCTATAGTATTTGCATTTTTGACGAATGTATGAAT
The DNA here is from genome assembly GCA_954870665.1 of Stratiomys singularior. NCBI lineage: Eukaryota > Metazoa > Arthropoda > Insecta > Diptera > Stratiomyidae > Stratiomys > Stratiomys singularior. Next base: position 67,681,431 of record OX940877.1, read on the forward strand.
GAGAGCTAAAGATTTTATAATCATATCAATTGTGACTTTAATTGATTGATTGTATGGCCAGTACCAATGAGATTAGACATACTGTTTTGGGGTGAAAATAAAGTAAATTGTTATAGTGAAGGCGGAGAGGGCTGTTGTAAGGATGTCTAGAAGATTTGACGTATGCGCTTCATTGAAAGGGGTAGTTGGTGGACTTTGGTCTACACAATATTGTTTCAAAATAAATGATTTAATGGAATGGATTGTTTGATCATATTTTGAACCCACTGTCAGTTACGCTTAATTTTGACGCTTCATTGGATTATTTTTGAAGTAGACAATGTAGATTTTGCCCGTGAACGATATATAGCTTTGATTGATTCATCCTTTTTGGGATTAGAGCTGTTATGACATCACGTTGCTTATTTTGTATTTGTTCAATATTTTACATTAACTCAGTGCATTGGAATGAATGTGTAATGAGGTCGTTTGAATAAGGAACTATCCTTCATTTTATCCGAAATCTTTTTAAATTTAACGGTTTGTGAAATCTTTTAGCGGCATTTATTGATATTTGTAATTGCTTCCATCTTCATAAAATTTTTTTGTGTTAGAAATAAAGAAACCTTCTTTTTAATTTTATGTTTTTTTATTTACCTTGCGGAATCGATTTTCGACCGTGATCGTTCGGTCTTCATCATTTATTGATGTCTAGCGATATAGTTTGTTATCATTTTTGATACCAGAGTTTGTTTTGTATTATTTCAAAGACCTAACACATCGTTCAATAAGTCCCGAGACTAACCCAGAGATGGTGCTAGTAGTAACAAACTACCACGTTTCCATAGAGTGCGAACCTTTACACGAAACGTGTAAAAATTTCACGTCGATCGGATCACAGACAGCAGAGTTATCGAGGTTAGAGTAAAGTCACTTTGTAATTTGTTTGAAAAATGGAAAAAAGCGAGGTTATATCCCGTTATATCACGAGATAACACGAACATATTGGACTTCAGATTGATTGTTGCAGTATCTACTGCTGTAATGTCACACTTGATGGGGAGGGATTTATATTTTGCTTTTATGTTGTTATTATATAGTACCAATATAAGAAAAACAATAATTTGTTTTTCTTCTATTGGTATTCAATGTTTAAGCTCATTTTCTATTAGTTGACGGGGATGTATCATGACAGAAACCAATCTTATGGTTTGGATTTTTTGTATTAACTATAATGGACATTGATTAATCCGGTTTTTGATTAAGCTGGTTTTTTAGGCATTTTAATAATTTCTAATACAATAATGGTTTCCATTGGTGCAATACGAATGGCGCAATACTTGTGTCAGAGTTCTTATGTCAATATTACGGATATTCAATCTTTTCATATTCATATTTCATTCAATTCATACTTCCATATCCTAAATTTTTAGTTTTATGGCAGATGAATAAAACTTGGCCGATGAAATGTTAGTTTTGTAATATTGTGTTCGTTGAACTGTGGGGTTTTGAATCGTTGTGAACCAGATGTTTTTCTTGAGAAAGTATGCTTCAGTTGCTAAGACTGAAAATGCAAGAAAATTTTTAAGTAGTGTTTTACTTGCCGTGAAATTTTAGTATTTAGAATTCCGGAAGTTTTTCGATTGGCACAGGGTGCAAGAAGCATTCACTGAAATCCATAAATTCATAAAATTTTGCTTCTTGAAGATTCTTTTGATTGCAATTTGTAGAGTTATTACTATGTTTTGCAGGTCGCAATCTGTTTTGATTGATTTTAGAACTCGAATGTGTATATCCAAGCATCAAATGCCTGATTTACATCGTTCTAAACCATCTTATTGATGGTCGCCATCAATAAGATATTTTCATTAAATTTGTGGCGATTATTTTTTCGGGACATTTAAATCTGATGATATTTAAAACTTGGATTTATTGTATAGTCACCTATTATATTATTGATTTCGTATCCTTTTTGGTTTCTTTTTCGTTTATTTCAAACGCCTTCCTTATAAGATTGATTGGGTTGGAAGAACAATTTCATAGCGGGTTTCTTTGCGCGTAATCGTGGTAAACGTGAAAAATATGTGTTGATATCTACTTTAGTATATTTAGGGTAGTTTCCAAAGTGACACTGTACGCGTCCGTATTGGGTAGTGAACTAAATATGAAGAAAATGAAAGTGATTTAGAATTGTAAAATGGATAGATCGAGAGGATCATATATAAAAAGTGGAGCAGAAAATTTAAAAAAATTAAACAGCTATAGGAGAAGACGGCCTTTAAATGAAATGGTGGAAGTGCAAACTACAAGTGCATCAGTTAAAAAAATATAACAATCATCGAAAGAAATCCCACATATCCCGGAAGGTACTGATAAAAATTATAGAATTTTGAAGTTTGTGACTGTGTTCAGCACATTATACAATTATGTGAAGTGCAAAATATGTGCAGAAAATGTGACCTTCCGAACAGACTAAGTACTACAAGTCTTGGTTTTAAAATGCTATTAAACTGAATTATGCTGAGAAGAAGTTTAAATAGCATCATGTCCGTACATAGGCTCAACGTATGAAATAAATTAGCATTTTAATTTTACAATAAGGCTGCTTGGAACTTGTTGGAGGGGTGCAAGAAATGTTGTTTATTTATGGATTTGACTCCGTCAGTCACACAAGTAACATATGATTAGCACTTTGAAAACTTACGCCAAGCTAATTCAGTAGCACATGAAGTTTCATGTCATCGAGGTGTGGAAAAAGAGAAAGAAGCGTTGCTGCAACATGTTAAGACCTCTTCCAAAATCAAAGTATTAGGTGGCGACACCTGGAAAGAGAGAGGCCACAGTTCATTGTACGAAGTTTCTTCAATTTTTATACGAAAAACTGGGAAAGTCTTAAATGTGCTGGTGAAATGCAACGTGCAAACGAAATGTAGAAAAGGAAAAAAGAATTGTAATACGAAGAATGAAAAACACAACAGGGTTCAGTTGGCAAAGTGGAAATTCATTCTATTATGCAGATTTTCCAAAGATTGCTACAAAAATATGGAGTTATTGATAGCAACTATATTGGCGATGGTGACTCATACACATATAAGGGAGTTGTAGCTGCTAATCCTTATGGTGAATATGAGCTTGTTAATAAAAAAGAATACATTGGCCGCAATCAGAAACGCATGAAAACATGCCTTCGAAAATTGAGAAAAGCAGGAAAAGGTCTCAGTGGACGTAATAAATCAACTAGAAATTTAATTGACAAATTGACTTTATGTTAGCCATAAATCGTTACTGCAAGGAGTCCGTTGAAGCAATGAATAAAAACTATTGGGGCCAGAAGTGAAGAATCGTGATCTACTTGCCAACAAGCCAAACTAAGAGATAACTTATATAACTATAGGCATAAGCAGCCGCTACACGAAGATGTTCTAAAAACCATAAAACCTGTTTATGAGGCTATATGTGAAGTAAATTTTTTAGATACATGTTTGAGAGGTTTCACACAAAATAACAATTGAAGCCTACAACAAATAATTTGGAAGATAAGTCTGAACTGTAGAACTGCCAGGTAGAGGTCAAATTGTGGACATATTTTACATATTCTCCACACGTTAGGCATCGGATTTTTGCGAAATGTCCCCCGTTTTGGGACAGAAGCGAACGCCAACGAATTTGCGCGTTGCGGAATAGAAAAAAAAGCTACCCGTCATGGAAGGTAACACTAGCGTCTGTGAGGAAGTAAACTTTATGAGTTGCTGATATCTGCTGAAAAAAGCTATTATAGTACGGAAAAGATGAACCTCGTAAGTTCCAAATATTTATTTTCTTATTATCTTAAACTGATTTTCAAACTTTAAAAGCATCGGTGACCGAAAATTTTCATATTTTTCGTTAATTCATCTCAATATTGTATTTTGAAAACAATATTTTCAAAAAGGCTACGTTAAGGACCAATTCGTTTTATATTCTGTACAAATGTTATCAATTTTACTAGTTGAGATAATCCATCTCAGAGAACTTCTAAGCACCGGGGGGCTTCCCTTCAAAATCGCAACAAACATTATTCAGCGGAAGTGCTCGAGGACGGCATAATTTTTAAACGAATGGTATTCTTTAATCAATTACAAATTGTGCTTGCATAATATGAAATAAATATAGTATATATGAACTATCAATTTTTTTTTAAATAACCTTCAATAGAATAAATGAAAATCATCGTTTTAGGTATATATAACCCCTTAATATACTCATATGATATCCTCCCATAAAATCTTGTGCCCATAAAATCGTGTGAATACATTCCAGAGTTTATTCTAAACTTTTCCCTATTTCCAGAGTTGAATGATGTTGCATATTAAAGATAGAATATTCACGTGTCACGTTATAGTTTTTTCCAAAGTGTAGCGGTCATTCAATTTTAGTTAACTTTACGTATGTGACATGAGCAGAATCTTTTCTATGGGCCATCATCTCGCGTACAGTATATAGTTTTTTGTGGAATGGATTTTTGTTTTTTGATTTAATAGGAGATTTGCTATTGACCTGTTTGCTTCGCAAATGATCTTGAGAGTCAATCAAACACACACGGATTAATTTAAAATTCATTGTCTGATAACTTATTCTTACAATAAAGTTCGCTAACACTTCACACTTAATTACTAGTTCACGAATTTCAATCTTACTTATTCACTTTTATTAATTATCACTTTTACATTAATTAATTACTTATAACAATGACTTTCACTCGCTTTTTAATCCGCGTACGATTGTACTCACAATTATGCTATCACACTCGTATGAATGCGCACTGTTGCTTAACCAACAAGACTTCTTCCTGTAGTCACTTTTTTACACGTTTCAACCAATCCGGAATTTTCCATGTAGATCATTCTCGAGTTAACGCGCTGAGTTTTGAGTTTGAGTTTTGAGTTTATTGTCGTACTCAATGCACGCAATGTATTGCCTATTTCCTCTTCGAGAATGATCGGTGTATTGGTTATTGATACTTGTTTACAAATTTGCTCTTTAGACGACTACAGTGGCGCGTGACATTATCCGAACATGTCACAATATCTTAATCAGTTTCGTCGTAAGCTTTTAATATCGATGCGTTAGGCAAAGAAAATTCTCCATCTTATATATTATTATAAGTCTGGTTATTAACTTGATATAATTTGAAGGCCAGGAAGATATCCACCGCTTGTTCTCTTCCTGTCTATTGTGCTTTATTTTCACTTTCTTATCTAATATTTGCTATTTAAACCTTTCCTCGGTGTTTCATCGGTCGTATCAGTTGATAGTGTTTTTTCTTTACTTTATTGCCTTTTTTACCTTTTATCTTGTTTTCCAATAAAATTCAATGCTTTAACAATGTACCTGATCTAGTAAAAATCTTCAAACCCATTAAGGAGTATCAAAAGTAAATTTGGTAAGAACATATCTTATTAACAAAGTTATGGAGTCAGTGGCACAGTTCTGGTTTGGAAGGCGAAATACGCACTTTCGCAGTGGTTTCTTGTGCTGTTGGAAAATAATATTCAAAAACTTAGTTCTAAATGCCAGATTGACAATGATTTCACACCGTTGACATTTACGCATCAAGGAAACTTAAAAAGAAATCATCCTGATCTTATTTCGTTAGATGCCCGTATTGAGTGGAAGGCCGAATTCATGCGGCAAATAGATGAAATCCGATTCTAGCAATTTTGCTCTCTAATATAGTTTTATTATCAAGTATACTCGATAAATTTGGTCACAACTTTCGAATCTAAGAGTCTTCCAAAAGTTAGTGTAGTGAAGGACATAGTTCACTACTCAATTTGAAAACCTTAAACTATTTGAGGTGCTTTGTGCTACTGACTATATCATGTGATACATTGTGGTTTGGATGTCTAATTTTTCCAATTTTTATGTTCTAATAGTTAAATCCAATTAAATGAAACGAGGGTCTAATTTAAATAGGTTCTATAGTCATGCTGGATTTTAATATAAAAGTATTGAGCAGTTGCTCCTATTATAAAGGCCATGCTTATCTTCAATTTATAAAAAAACCCAAAAATTATGCCCAAAAATGAAACGCATATACTGTAACAGTTTCATAACGTTACGATCAGTAACTATTTAAAATTTTTATCCATTCACTAACAGATTTCATCGGGACGAAAAGAATGGGTTGGCACCGTACTTCATCTTTGGTGATTTTAATTTTCGTTGTGATACGGAAGGTGTAATTAAGGTATGAGCAAAAAATCTACCTCGAAGGTAATAAAAACGATTTTTCATGTACAAAGAAATTAACAGGAGACTTAACAAAGCACCGAATTCAAAGTGCCAAAACAGATAGTACGAAAATACAATTCAGGAATTCGGATGGCCAGAATGTACTTACGATTGGAAAGAAAGAATTTTTACATGCTGATCATCAAGTAAAATTTAAGGGGTCATGGGTAAGTTTTTCTTCGTCATATTAATACAGTAGAGTTATTGTTTCAATTCCCAGCTGCAACAGTTTGATCGAGAACTCGAACCTTTGCGAGAAGTCCTTGTAGAGTATCCCATCACATTTCCACCGTCGTATCCGTATGAGGAGAATCCCGATATGCCACGAAATTATATGTTTACGAGATGTCCAGCTTGGTGCGATCGTATTGTAATGAGTCCTACAGCGAGGAATTTGATTGTCGATGATGCATTTTCTTCAACGGACTACAATACTCTGGGAGAGAACACGTGCATGGGTGATCACAAGGTAGTACAAAGGTAAACTATCCAAGTGTAACAAGAAATTAGTACGGTTTCTTTTCACAGCCAGTCTTTTTAAGTGTAAGGATTAAAACACTTCAAGGTACAGTCCGTAGTTGTTGTTTCAAGCATGGATATAAATTTAGTGATTTTGAGCTAGAGCCTGCTAGTAAAGTGAAATGCGATGGAAAGTCTACCTATTGCTTGTACTCGAGTAATGATTTTTGTAGAATTTTGTTTGAATGTCGTAAATTAGACAGTGTGTTTGATGCAAACGTGGAAGATGAACCATGTGTCGAATCGATGAATAACAGCAATGAAATCATAATTAAAGGGCAGAATCCATCAGAACAGAGTTCCCGAAATCCTTTAGTTAGTATAAACGTAACCGATTCGGACAATCTTAACATTTGTGTATGCGCATTATATACGAAACGTGACGACAAAAACTCGAATAAAGGCAATACAGATGAGATTGATGGTTCCATTTGTCCAAGGTGTCGAAATATTATTCAGAAGCAACCAATCGATCACAGGTGTACACTTGTCTCGAAGCGTTTAATGCTTGGAAATATTATAGTGAATCGAATCGACACACACTACTTAGCTGCATTTGTAGATAATCGCCGAGAACCCTACACACCAGAAAGTGCCGAATCTCATTCTCCTTGTCCCGAGTTCGAATCGAATAACCAAACTTATCTCAATAATGAAAGTGAAAGAGAGAATAGAGCGTCATTGATCAGTGGTTCAGTAAATGCCCCTTCAACTGTTGTACCAGTTTCCGAAGATTCTTCGGAATGTTCAAATGTGCAGGATTTACGTGGAATTGTTTCACCGCGCCAATTGAAATCACGCCTTGAACGTTTGCAGCGTACATCGCTGAATAGTGATATCGACGACGTTGACTACAATCGATCAAAAGTGAAACGTTGGTCTAACACTTGTTGTCGCTTAGCCTAACTAGATAAACTAGAAGTACAATGTTTTATGTGTTTACTTTTTGCTGGTTTTAGCATGGGTATTAAAATTAAAGTCTTAGCTTTTACAATTATAATAATAATTTATTAAGCATTTTAGCCATATTTTTAGTTTTTAATTTTAAGGGCTTTGACGAATACCTAAATGTTAAATTCACCATTTAAATGTTATTCAAATAAATTATCTTTTCTGTGCTTTTGTTAATTATTTTTGTTTTTGCTAAAAAAATTATTTTCCACTGATTTTTATTTTCCCAGATATTTATTGATAAATATGCTTGATATCAACAAACATTTGTTAACTTGTAAATAATAGTTTGACCATGCAAAGTATTAGCGGTAATTGTTATATATAGATGTTTGGAGATCGAGTTGGTTATAAATTTTATTCTGTGCACTAGAAAATACTTGTTTCACGTTACAATAATGTGATGACGAATGCCATTATGTTGTCAGAGCTAATATTTTTTTAATGACGTCGAACTTATTTTTCTCAAGTTGCCGATATTTTTAGTGTAAGAAATACAAATATGCGAAACTTTCACAAAAGGTACCCAAAGTGATTTGAGGGTCCTCATTTCATCAGTATATTTTTAAGAATTTTTAAAAATTTATTCAAGTTAGAGATTGTAATCGCTTTTAGTTGATTGGGGAGAATTACACATTGCGAAATATAGATGAAATAGGGATATAACTTTCAACTGCCATAGTGGTAATATGGATCAAAAAGTCAAACTCAATGTTCGCTTGAGTTTGACTTTTGTCGAAGCTTCGACTTAAGTCGTGTTGAGCTGTGCTCAATGTTTGGCAAGTGAGAGTAGATTGACGATTTAACAACGCGTAGAAATTACTGGACCTTATGATTGAAACGTATGGTGCTCGTAATTGATCAATCAAAGGCTCTAGTTGTTATCTGATAGAAAAATTTCAGAGAATTGTTTCATTTGAGGTGAGTGGAACTTCGTATGTCGAAGAACCTCTCGTACAGCGGAAAAAATCACAGCTGTAAGCCAGAGTCTGAGAAAAAGTCGGACTATTTCAGTTCTGTGGTCTTCGCCAGAACTCTGGCATTCTGGCATATCTTGAAAGCGTGTGAGATTGAACTGACCAAAAAACTTAAAATTGCTGATCATGGTATGCATTGAAAGTTGCTATTTGGACTTTTGAGCATTTGGAGCAGATTAAGATTTTGGGAACCCATTTTCTTTTCAAATAAAGCCGAAAATCTTTCAGGATTTATGAATAAACAAAACTGTTGGTGATTTAGACACTTAGTGATTCGCCTTTGCATACGCAGAAAATATCTGTTTAGCATGCTCTTTGACTTCAAGGCGTGATGAAATAGTTCAGGTTGAACGTTACGTTAATATGCTTTAAAAATATTTCTGAGTCAAACTGAAAGATTTCAACATAAGCAATGTTTACTTGAAATACTTGCCATATATCTCGTCGAACAATCAATTTGTTCCAAGATGAACTTTCGGGACGAGTTATTTCAAGAAATAGAAGTGATAACTGGTCCCCAAGATGGTGTGATCACACGTCCTTAGACTTTTTCGTAGGGATTTTTGATATCTTCGAGAATAAGTCTTGAACGATTAGCGGTCTTAAACGAAATTTCCGAAATATTCATTGCACCATTGAAAGTTTACTTTGCGACTTATTAAACAAACTAATGGAAAATTGGGAGTCAAGCCTGCATTTAGTTAAACAGCCGGGAGGATATTTTAACGATGTTATTTCAGTTCTTAATGTCATCAATTGTCCTTTAAAAGAATGTAGAAACTATCACTGGAATATCACTTGTTATCACTAGGTTCAAACGTAAAGTTTTAACGGTTTTCATCGTAAACTGTGTACGCGTTTTGTACAAAGTGAAAGAAATAAGTAATTTGTTTTTTTTCGTTGAAATGATGTATTCCGACTGGAATGGAATCATTTTTTTTGTATTCGGAACATTCCGTCGTTCCTCGTCATTTCTTTCGATTCGTCCACACGCATTTCGACGGTGCGATTCCGTTCCGAACGATCATCACACCAATGAAGGCGCAACGTCGAAATCGAAGCGAAGCGACTGGAAACGACGGAATGTTCCGAATCCGTCACTCATCGTACACCCCTACTTTCCGTCGATGGATTTCCTGATGTGACATTCGCTTCGGAGTGCCGAGCACAATCAGTTAAAAATTGGAGAGTGTAGAGGATTACTCGGCCAGCGATCACCAGTACATAGCTCTGGAGATCCATCACGGTGCTTCCCGAAGACCACGCGCTTGTTCTTCTGTGGTCCGGTGGAATACTGAGAAAGCGGATATTGAGAAACTTGTTGAAGTGCTTATGGCACGATCACCGCTGTCTGAAGCAACGCTGGAGAACGGAGAACCTGCGCCAAGAGTACCTGGCCGTACTTATAGACTCGAAGATGAGTTTTTCCCAAAAAATCAGGGCAGCCAACATAGGGGGGCCCATCAAATTAAGGAGTCGACTCTTGATGAGCGTTGTGCAGTCGCTTCTACTCTACGGATCAAAACTTTGGGTTGACGCTCTCAGCAAGGAGTTACACCGAAAGCGGTTGGCACAGGTGCAGAGACAAGAAGCACTGCGAATCTCATGCGATATCAAACGGTCTCCGGGGCGGCAGTGCTGGTAATCGCAGGGGTCGCTCTCTGCTGAGAGCAAGATACGAGGGGAAGGTAGACAGCGCGTCTGATTTCTGACCTGAGGCCGTGGCTTAGTCGAGTGCATGGTGAGACCGATTTCTACTTGACCCAGCTCTTATGCGGGCACGGTTTTTTCGGTCCTACCTGCACAAAATTGACAGAGCACGGTCTCCTAACTGTGTTTGTGCAGGAGAGTTGGATGACGCCTGTCACACATTCTTCTACTGCAAAAGGTGGAGCCAGCAGCGAGGGGTCCTACTCAGCGAAATCGGAGAGCTCTGTCCGGAAACTATCGTCGGAGTAATGCTGGAAACAGTTGACAATTGGAATCACGTGGCGCAATATGCTCGGGCAGTGCTTACATTAAAAAAAGCTTTATTGGAGCGCTTGGAGGCATCGGGGATGGATGGATCTCTTTTGTAGCAATTCCTTCCTCTCCTGTTCTTCCCGTTAGAGAAGAAATTCCCATGATCTGAACGCGCCAGTAGGTGTAGGAACACGAAGCCTAGTTTGACCTAGCAACTGCTTGACCTAGTTCCGGTAGGCCAAAATAAGTCTGCAGTTAATCCACTGTTATTGTTAGAAACGCCAGGAAATCACAACAGTAGAAGTCGCAAGAATTATAACACAAAATTTTGTAGACATTGTCAGCGCAAGTGCTGTCTGCTAACTATTTCATTCATGGTGCAATGAACCAAATTTGACCTGGACTATAGAAAGGTACCTATGGCCGGAAGAATGAAATTTTGGTTTTTGATCGAAATTTATAGGCGAATTGAACGGTTTTTCAATGGAACAAACCACAGACTCCTAAGTTTGAAACTTTTCCTGGAAATCATATAATCAATCAATAATTAAAGTAATACTTAGATATGTACTTAGGTAATAAAATCCCATTGTAATTACAACTTAAGTAAGAGGAATAAAATTATAGATAGGTGCATGGTTTTTAAAATCCAATAGCAAATATACCTTAAGCAATTAGACTAAAGGTAATTAGGGCCATGTGTTAACTTAGTATAAATATCCCTAAAAAGGCCTTTTGACATCAGAAAATAATTGACACTGAAGAAGTGAGCAACCTACTCCCGAAATATACATCTGCCAAAATTTAAAATCTGATTTAGAAGTCTAAGCACAGGAAAATACACACATCATAATCCAGTCAATGCACTATTATTGTATCCAGAATTAAGCAGGAAATCGCTGCAGAAGAAGTCGCGAATTATAACAGAAAATTTTGTAGACATTGTCAGCGTGCTGTCTGCTAAATATTTCATTTGTGATGCAATGAACCATATATTTCTGAAACGAACCAAATGCCACGTATCCAATATGCAAAAAGGATAAAAAAGAGAATTGTCATTCTGATAAAAACGGATCGCCTCGGTATCATGCGTTAAAATATTGTTCTTTTCAGTCTTAGGAATCAGTCCGATCAATATAACTGATCAATTGGACATCTTGGGAGTGAATTGAGGCCATTAAAAATGTGTAAAGGAAGGCTCGATTTTGAAGTTTGAAGGCTGGCTTGGCTGTATGTTAAGCGACTTCGGTTGTCTACACAACCTGCTGCACAGCTACTTTTAAGAAGAAGTTACTGCTTTTAAGAAGTCGATCAATTGGTGACTGCAATTAGTTGAGCTTTAGAAAGTAGTCCCGGGTAATCTTAAGTGGGATTTTCTCAAGTGACTACAAGTTCATGTTGCTTGTTTGGATCCGGTAGCCGAAAGCAGTAGTTTGTTTTAGTGACAAATTTCCTGAGTATTTGCTGATTAGTAACATCGAAAATGACTTTATTGATGCAAAAAATTAAAAAAACATTAATTTTGGCGAATTTTTACATTGAAATGGATAATAATGAAATAAAACACCGAACAATTGCTGAAACCGTAAATGTACGTATCATCCATTTCTTCCAACGATCGTCGTTTGTTTATTGCAGGGTTTGACAAAGTTCCCTGGCAAATTATGACGATAAACACAGGAATGTGTTTCATAGTCATTTATACATTCAGGAATGGAAATATCTGCAAAAGGACAAGGTTTAACACGAGAAAAGACTGATATCACATGAAACTAGCGACGCCAAAGTGAATGACGAACTAATAAAGTATGCTGAGCAGGTCAAAATGCAGTAAGAGAGGTATTAATCGTCTAATTAACGTTTGCCTAACTCTGACTGGAAAGAGACAGACAAGGCTTGGAATGATTACAGGACTCATCAAACGCTTTAGCTTTATCCTAACAAAACGAGAATCATATACCACCTGGTGAAGAACTGAAATGATCGAAGAAGTCGATATACAACACCAGCCAAATAATACAAATTTAGTAGTGGCTATCAAAAAGATTAACTAGTTACGAAGCTGTTGGCTTTTAGGGAATTCACTGCAGTTCTAATATCTTGGAGAAATATTGAAATATATCGAGAAAATATTTCTTTACACGACATTGGGTAAGCATATACACAGTATGTCGGAAAAGTTCCCGAACTTAGCGCCTGTACGAGTGCCGCCACCTCTTGAAGACGTGCTTGAGTGAACGTGCGGTTAGTACCCCGTTACAAGCTCTACGATGGATGAGAAATTTGAACATCGTGCCGCAATTAAATTCTACTATAAACTTAAAAAAACGGCCGTACGCAAAGAATTTCTGCCCCCAAACAACACCGTAAATGCTGCGTATTACGTAGAGGTGTTAAAACGTCTGAAGCGCCGAATTAATCGCATCAGGCCCGAGTACAAGGAACCGGAATCGTGGAGTTTGCTGGATGACAATGCGCCTGCTCATTCTTCGAACATTGTGAAGCGTTACCTCGCCAAAAATCAGATCCCACGCATCAATCACGCCCCATACTCGCCAATGGGGCGAGTCTGGCTCCAGCCGACTTTGTCCTATTTCCCAAGTTAAAAATGGCCTTGAAAGGACGATTTTTTTGAAGATGTACCGAGCATTGAAGCGGCTTGCACCGAGCGTCTCACAGCGATAACTTCAGAGGAGTACCAGAGAGCCTTCGAATCACTCATGGAGCGCTCAAATGAGTGTATATCTAGGGAAGGGGACTATGTTGAAAGTTAACTGGAATAAATTTCTTTAGATGTAATTTTCGATTTTTTATTTCAAAAGTTCGGGAACTTTTCCGACATACTGTGTACATTGCGTGTTATCCATATGAGATATTTACACAAAACTGTTTGTTTCACTTTGACTAACTTAAACAAAATAATTGTGTAGAGTAAGCATATACTGCGAGAATACTCCCGGGCAACTACTCACGAAAAGGGATAGAAAAGGCATAAGTAAATTTATATTTGTGTATTGATATCACGAAATAGCTTTCAGAGGGAGAGAAAATCTACCAATCCAAATAAAATTCCACTTATTTCGGTTGTATCCCGTTAGATCGAAACTTATCGGTTACCAATCACTCGTCTGATCGGATTGATTGGTTGATTCCAATTCATGGAAGTCATTATTAGGCAGGCGAAATGAAAGCGTCAAACCAGAACCGTATAGATAAGACATTTAATGAAAATGCTGTTTAGATTATCGGATAACATTCTTCATGTGGTCATTGGCGTAATTAGCGGTATTGTCCTCTTACGAAAAGATATGAAAGTTATCATTAATTCTTACCAAGGAGAAAAATTTCAAAACACCAATAAATTAATTAAAATCTAGAAGTCTGTACTTTACATCAGAAATGCAGCTCCATAGACTTAATGAAATCGTACAGGAGATTACATTATCCTGCAATATCAAAAGGGCTTTTACAATGCTATTCTAGTGAATTGCAGTTGGCAAGGCTGTTCTAGAACATGACAAAATAGTTCAACCGTACGATGGTTACGGGTGTTTGTATGATCGATAGCCAAAACCTTTAAAAGGCGTTTTACATACATGATTGTTATTCAAATGCAGGAATTCGAAATCCCATCACAACTCATTCTACTTTATGCTAGTCCAGCTTTGTATCAGACGACACGGACTAGAGAAGGAACCCTTCAGTTCATCCCAGGTAGCATAATCAGAGGCACCTTAAAAAATTCCCTGGCATACAAAGACATCAACATTGATACTGCTGATAAGGACACGCGAAAAAGAATCGAAGCTTTTTCTATATCGGTCATAAATACTTACAATAAAGTCAGCGAAATAGCTCAAAACGGCTCCCGGCAAGAGAGATGAGAGAAAAAGAGAAATTTATGCCGAATAAGTATTAAATTTTGATAAAGATACAAAGATTTTTATTCATTGTTATCACTACGGAAAAACGCTGAGAAAATTTTAAACCATTCAACTCGTCTTTTATACCAAACGCTTGTTGTCTAAAGCTTTAGTTGTTGTAGGGTGAATCTTAATTTGTGCAAAGAAGAAGTTTAGTTCAGTGGTGTCTTAAACTAGAGTCACTGCTTAAAATGCACCTTCTTCGACAGTAGTAAAGGATTCGCTTTTTATCGGAGACTATCAAAATTGGTTGATTCCATGGCCTTAAAATCATAGTAAAATTTGTTAATTTTTATATTTTCAATTTTGGTTTTTTTTCCAATGTATTTTTTGCATAAAATATTATGATTTTATTCATACTTCATGGCCGATGAGGGTTTTCCTATATAGATAGGTGGTAAAGATCTTCTTCCCTCAAACCTCTTAGAACTGTTCTCGTAGCTGAAAAATATGTTTCTGTGAGATAAACCACAAAAATAATATGTGTAAATCACTTTTTTGATAAAAACGAGGTGGCGAGCTGTAAGATATTAGCGGCAGGTTTCCTTGAAAAGAAGCAGGTTTCCTTCCTGCCGCTTTTCGTCAGGTGCCAACTCACAGGCCGGGACGCATCCATTGGCACTACCAGCTTAGGTGGATGTCGACTGGTTCGTGTTCGAAACCAGCTTGAGCTCTTTCCATCTTTCTAAAATATTAATTCACTTTCGAGGTATTCGACACCCATGAGTCTTCGCTGAGTTAGCTTAGCAAGGGTATAAATCACTTACAATGTTGTAAGTGAAAATGAAAAAATTGATCTACCCAAAACTTCTGAAATTGATACATGTTATGTTAGGTAACACAAATTTTACATTATATTTGACTTTTTTGTGTCAATATAACAGAACAAAATCTACATTGAAAAGCGGGTGTGTGTAGTTCAAGGAAAGGACGTTTTCTTGAAAAATAAAAATGGCAGATTTATAGTGGCAATTTTTAGAATGATTCTCTTCTTACAGTTCATTGTACTTGTTTTTCTTAGCTGGCGTTATCATCTTCCAATTTTCTTTTGTTTTTCGTCGATTTCTTCAGTTTAATCTTCGCATTATTCTATCATGAAATTCCACTTTCTTGGAATTTTTTTTATCGATAAATTCATTAATATATTCAAATTGATTGATGTATTCTCCTCATTGAATTCTTCTCACCTAATTTTACTTTTGAAGAACTTTACTCGTTGTAATACTTTATATTGTATATGCGCCTAGATTTGCACACAGAAGCAACAGTGTTCTTTCGTATAGGCTGTGACACAATTTCTACCGAATCTTGGTGTTGTCAGCAGTTTATTCAGGCTCTCGGTTTTATACTCGAATATTAGGATACTTCTTTATTATCTGAGACAATAATTTCGCCCAACTTGAAAAAACTGTTGTCTACCTGAAACGAAATTTTCATAATCAATGTTTCCAATCCTTGTAGTTTGCTAACCGACTCTTCGTATTCTGAAGGAGATAAATGTTATAACGTGAAGGATGGCATGGGAAACCAGTATTGCCCGTTTTGCCTTATTATTAGGCATCCTCGGACTTCCACATCTGCTACATACGCAGACCAATAGACCTTTTCAACAGTATAGGAGATTTGCGTTCCGACTTTTCAAAAAGGAAATCGTAGAATTATCCTGCATAAAAGAATCCTTTCAAGGTTACCAGCTTGGAATCTTGTTTGAAGGTTATTACTCTCAATATATTCTAGTTATTAATAGCAAATAAATTTCACCTGTGAACGGACCGTCAGACATTTAAGAAGATATTCCGAGATTTCCTTGGATAGATCAGCTGATCGGGTTGCTCAAATTTCCAATTTTGTCTTTTGACCTTTAACCCGATCGTATAGTTATAAGAAAGTCTTTCACAAGACGTCATCGTTAATTTCAGTGTGCATCTTGCAAATACCAAATGAATCAACTGCTGCCAGAACGTAACCGAAAAACCTTTGTGGGGTAAAATGCTGTAAATCCATGCCAAATTTGAGTCATCCCACATGAACTATTTGTTCAATTTTTTGTAATTGGGTCCACTTACTTTGCGTGTGTTGATATGCTGAAGAGTATTCTTGAGCTCACTAAACTTTGATAAGCAACTTTTAGCAATGGGAAGATTAGTTGAGAAAAACTATTTAGCTCTATTTACCATATCGGAGACTTTGAGTTGCAAGAAGACACAACAATAGAACCGAAGGAATTGTCACAATAAATTTAATTGATATGAAACATTATGTATTGAATGCACTCCGAATGGTCTAGTAGTTAGAATAATTACCCTCTGTGCAACATATGCCAGGTTAGAATGCTCCTGGTGACATTGATAAATAAATTTGCGTTTGTGGTGTTGGAGTATCAACCAATATCAAATAATCAGCCACAATGGATACCTCAAGAGAAATTCTTCAGGTCGAACGTGATTCTGATTGATTGTGATTCGTGATTCTCAAGTCCTTTAGTAGACTGTTGTGCTATTAAAACGACAAATAAGTTTGGAATGAATTTGATTTTGTCTAACACGAAATAGCCGTTTTGTCAAGCGGATTTTGTCAATACTGTACAAAAGAAGTAACTGTTCAAGAAAAGAAACTTCACTGATTGTGTATTAGATGTTATTGCTCCAAACTCTTGATAGCACCATCGAACAAGTGGAAGCTTGATTAAAGTTCTGTCATGATCGTGGAACTCTGTCGTGGATCCTATTTGTGTTTATCATCTCTTCACGTTGTCTTGAAGGGGTGGTAATATAATCGGCGAAGAGTGAAAATATTTCAAATCAACCTTTTCTGTTGGGATTTACATGGTTATTATTACATTGTGCTTTATATGCATCATTTCTGAAAATTTCGGAATCAATTTTTCGTTCTTGGGCTGTCGCTTTTATTGACTTCGATCAGCGTTGAAATTTGTTGGTTCTTTATATAGCAGTTCTCATCTCGGCTCTTAGATTGTATATTCTCTGTTAGATGAAGTGTATTCTGTCTTTCAAACAATATTTGATTTGATATATATATAATTAATAAGTGTAAATATGATTTTCGGGGTCGCTTTGCATTAGGGATCATTCGTTTTGGTTGAGCTTGCTTCTGGATAATTTTTTAAAGCCTGAAAACGACGCTTCTTTAATCTATTACTACACTTTGAAGATCGATTCGTGCCGGGGCTCATCTTATACTTATTACACAAAGTATTATCACTCGAGTTAGAATCAGTAGAGGGTGTCAAAGCATGTTCCTGAATCATTGATTTTCCTGAAGTATGGAACGGAACTTCGTTCAAATCTTATACTATAGTTTACGTACTAAAAATATTGGATGCTTTCGTCAAGCAAAACATCCTTATTCCGCCCCGATGATCCAAGAGCTTAGTTGAATCTTAATATTATTGTCGGAACTAATGGTTAAAATTTTCAGTTCGTTCAAATTTACACAATTCTACACAGATCTATGCAGACAGTTCTATGTATTCATGGATCATTTTGGTTCTTCTTATTTTGGCCCTAGGTCTGATGCATTTCAAGGATTTTTCTGCGTTTTGCCCTTGTTTTTGACTTTGGGTAAAAACATGACCAAACTATTTCAACTTTTTGCCGGTGTTTTAAATAACTTTAAATTAAATTTAATTTTAGTAAATTCAAATTTAAATTACTTGTTCAATGTGAGTTGATAAATAGTGTTCCATCTTCAAAATTTTACTTTCTATTGAATCCGCTCAACGCTTCTTTCAATACGCTGTAAGTGCTCACGCAATTGAATTTTTTAGGCTTTACTATTTTGCAAACTAATAATATAAAATGGTTTCTGGCTCGACGAATATTCTACATAACTGATTTTTACAAAAAGGCTCGTTGACTTGGACCATCAAAGGTTATAATCATTTAGCCTATTGATTATAAGTGAGAAGAGTGTGTAGACCCCACTAGCCTATCGTAATCTTAGAATATTCAAAACGATTGCAAGAACAAAGTTTCCTTCTAATCCCTTCCATACTACAACATTGCGGTAGTTAGTATGCTGTACATCTAGCCTAAGTAGGGCTCTGAAAGAGAACCACACATGTCTATTCATTATATTCACTCATGTCTATTTATCGTGACGCCCTCCCTCTAAAGAAAAGATCATATGGATCGTTACCACCTTCACCTGTACCAATCTGCTTATGAAATCGTTAAAATGAAGTTTCCACTTATTTTCAATTCGGCTAAAAAGGACTGCGTATCAACACTGATTACGCAGAGCTTATCTTTATAAATAACTGTCAAATTTTAAAGAAAAATGCAAACTATTTTCCTTCAGTTACATATAAAAAAAATGATTTTTTTTACTCACACCACTTTCATTTGCTTAATATAATTAAAAAAAACTTTAGATTTGAGAAAAAATAAAATTCGATTGAGTTTAAAAAATGAAAAATGAAAACCATTTTAGAAAAACATATTAGAACACTGACTTAAGGGGCTAATTTACTTTAGAACCCTATAAAAATGCTAATTTTTTGAGGAGTCAAAAAACGAGTCTTTCTGGCATTGAATAAATAAACTCTTGAACACCACAAAAAATTTATATATATATATATATATATATATATATATATATATGTATATATATGTATACATGTCATAAAAAAAGGGGTGCACGCGTCCATAAGATTTCTCAGCAACGGAGAGTCTGAAACACAAAATTCAAAAAGATTCTTAATTTGTATAATAGCGGCTATAGTTGGTACTAGAATCATTAAGTTTTATGCAAAATCAACAAAATGGTGACTGTTTGAAATTTTTTTTCGAAAAAAAACAGGTTTTTTACCGATTTTTTGTTGAAAAAAATATAGAAAAAACCAACATTTTGACACGATTCTAGTACCAACCATAGTTGTATATTTGACAAATATGTGGTAAAAATTTCAGGAGGATCGGTTCATTAGTTTCTGAGAAAAGCTTTGGACAGTATCGAAAAACATGATTTTGAGAAAAACGCGTTTAATGTTTTTTTATTGAAAATTTGTATAAAAATGATACTTACAGCGTATCAGCGACCCTGCTTCATACAGGACACCTTTTGCTACGTCAAATAACTCATTTTGTTCCATTCTGGCATCTCCGCGGCTTGCTCATGCTTTCTGAGAAGCTTCAGTGCTTCGGCGCTCGGCTAATGTAATGCGGGAGTCATGGCGCTGATTGACATGATGATGGGCGTTTGGACCAATATTTACATTCATTATGTCCCATGTTTTCAATACAGAAGCAAATCCTTCATTATAAATGCATGCTGCTATTTTGGTTCCAATCTCAACGATCTTTGTACCAGAAAAAATGTATTTTGGTGTTCTAGACCACACGCACTGATTAAAACTTTTGTTATTATTTTGACTGTTGCCGCCTAAGCATCTTTTTAATAAATCATCCTTCGTCAACTCGGTATAAATAGGGTTCATAATTTCTTGTGCTTCTACATCTAAAGCAGGAGGATGCTTATATTTTCGGTTATTGGCTTTGAGCTTTTGATATTTGCACCTCGAATCGGAGCCTGACGGACAGTAGGTATGCTGGGGAATTTCATCAATCGAAATTTTTTGATAATAATCAACCCAGATCTCCTTACGCATATCTTCAATTGAATTTTTGTTAGGTATAACTGCTAATCCATAATAAGTCGACAATTCCTTCATTACTTTGTTAGTTAATTTTGCAGTTTTTGGAAGATCTTTTTTTTGTAACATTTTTTTTCTCAGAACTTTTAGTTTTTTGTCTGCTTCTTTTTGAGCAATTGCCAAAGCTTTTTTACGTTGAGTAACAGCTTTTTTACTTTCCACTGCTCGTTTGTACACTCTTTTTTTACGTGCAATACGCACTCTAACTTTTGCACAATAACATCTTCGCCATAAGGATGAACATCGAGTAGCATTTGAAAAGTCTTGGAGTCACCGTCACCAAGATAAAATCCGTACCGGACTTGAAATTTTTCCATAGATCGCATGAACATTTCGATTACACCATCTACTTCCATTTTACCGGCACTTCCCTCATGATTTGCAGGACACTGATCTCTATGGCCTTCGTACCAAGCACTGCACTCAACTGTTTCTTCCTTACCTTTCCAATACTCACAAGCTTTGCAATAAGTCGATCATACAGTCACATCTATAAATTTCTCGCAATATTTTCCAATCAGTGAAACGATGCCTACAAGAGAACTGAATCCTCTTTTCGCCCAAGAACCATCGCCAGAAACTGATAAAATATCTTGAGTACCTCCTTTTTCGACATTTAAAGATTTTTCTTTATCGACAGCTTTGCGAGTCACCAAGTCAAATATGCAATTTGTAGCAACCTTTATATGTTTGATTATGTCATAATATGTTTTGATATTGAATCGGTTTCCTAAATCCATTAAACCACAGAACAATTGTAAACCGTGTATTCCTATACCAATTAATCTCGTTACAAAAACAAATCGGCGGTTCACTTCATAGCCGTTGCCAATCATCGGGCACGAGTCCATATATCTTTCTCAGCAATTCTCACAGTTGACACACACTTTAAATCCTAAACCTCGTTGCCCATATTGAGAAAAAGATATATTTTCGTCACATTCTTTACACTAAACAAACGTTTTTAACATAGAAAACACTAAAAAAAGTTTAAAATACAGTAACTTGACGTCTGATCAATGTTTACGTCTAATGAGGGATTCCTCGACTTTCTAATTTTTTCGGCTGACTTGTTCGTCTAATTTGTTTGTGTTTCGTCAGAATATCTATTGCCGCGAAATTTTCTTTTTATAGGTCTAGCTGTACCCCTGGCTTCTCGCGATTCTTTTCTTTCCATTTTTATACAAAAAAATTCGTTCAAGATATATACTTTTACTGCGGCATGCGAAGCGAGACTAAGCGTACAAATAAGAGTTCAGGGTCAACTTTCTCTTTCAAAAATCAATGTAATTGACAAAGTAGAATAGCCCTTTAAGACTATGTCACGCCTGTTTTCATATGTGTTCAGTAACTGAGGGAATTTTTCACATGCCATTGTTTGTTTCATTTGCGGACCGACGACAGTCCCAACTTTTATTTTAGCGTCTGGCGATTTTGGGAAAATATTCTGTAAATATTGAAAAGCTTCAGACCTTGGACGTAGAGCCTTGATTTTTTGACGTTTGATTTAGATTATATTGGTATTCGCAACAAGTGTGTTCTTGATATATACATGGATACTCAGTTTAACCTCGTTGCACTTCCCAAAGAAAATCAGCCATCTTCAAATCCCATATCACTGGCCAGGCATACTCTTCATATTTTATGTTTTAAAGAAACTTTCGTAATTTTGTTAGGCATTATAGAATGAGCTAGCGAAAACGGATATACTGCTTTTTTGCATTTTGTCAAATTGTGCAATAAAAGACTTCATTCAGAAGAAACGTAAGGAATCCCATGTGTACCAAATAAGCTTTTATTTTGCCATAATTGTAATAATAAAACTACGTTGCTTCTTAAAACGAAAACATTTTCTCATGCTATTTTTGAAGGCTTATTTTAATGTCGTATATAAGCGAATTCGTAATAGTCGTAACGCTTATATTTCTGCTTTAATTTTAGGCAGGTTTAAGTCTCTCACAAAGTCCTTAAATTCTGTTGTAAAAATGAGGTGTGGTTCTGTCGGCATTGATGCCACCATAAATATGCTCCTGCGATTCTGGTAGATTTTTGTGTTAGGGGTTGTTCTTCGTTGAGCTCTGTACGCGGAGGCACAGGAAATTTTTCGCTATAGAGTATTGGTGCGGACGTTGATCGTGAATCTAGGTACAGCATATTTTAGGTGTTTTTGTCTGGCCGGTGCTAAAGTTCATTTACCATACAAAACTGCAATAATTGAGGCGATCAGTGGGCTCCCTCCATATTCCTGGTACCGCAAATTTCATACATTTTTTCACAATGATAGTCCGTCAAAATTGGCAAATCATCAGGTTTCTGAACGAATTCTTATTGTCATCTGTCAATATCTAAACTCTGTCCCGCCAATTTTAGGATTTGTTAAGGAACTGCACTCAAAAGTGTAATGGATTTATTTAAGTTCGACAAGTATTAATTTCTAGATGCTGTTTTAACGATTGAAATGTTGTAAAGAAATATGTCAGTTTTAATTGGAAGAAAGAATAAAGTAATTGTCTTACCAGTACCAGTGGCTTTTGCATCACAAGATAAATGTGGCGGTTATATTTTATCCTGACTTCCAAAAGAAAGTTTAAAATAGTCTCCATTGGCTTCGCAGTCTTTTATTAGTAGATAAATTGATTTTTTGGCTTTTAATTTAATAAATTCCCCGTAAATAGTGTAAAAAGAGCTCACTGAAGTCGCTCTGTTTTGCTTATTAAGAGCAATAGTTTCTTAGCATTTGCAAAAAATCGTATTTTTTTTTGTTATGATTGTTTAAAGCACAAAAGTCGAAACAAAAAATTGATTCCGCGGTAAATGGTTGTTATTGACGGCGTTTTTTTGCTCTTTGGTGCATATTAGTGATACCCAATCTACCTACTCGACTTACTTCATTGTGCCACCTATTCCTTAAATTCAAGCCCTAATTACGTGCCCGTTTGCTCGTTGCCATCGCTTCATCCATATACACCTGGCTCCCCTTTTTAAATGATAATGGAATCGAAGTTTTTTTCTTGCAATTTTATGCTGTTTTTCAACGAGATTTCTTGCTGACTTCTTGCTTCAATTTAAATTTGAACGTTAATTTTTGTTTCCGCTGTTTACAGTTCTTTCATGAGTTCTGCAAATCTCGCAATCACAAGACTCTGAGTTTTTCTTATATATAGTTAACGCTAAAGCGGGATAAA
The DNA here is from genome assembly GCA_954870665.1 of Stratiomys singularior. Classification (NCBI taxonomy): domain Eukaryota; kingdom Metazoa; phylum Arthropoda; class Insecta; order Diptera; family Stratiomyidae; genus Stratiomys; species Stratiomys singularior. The sequence goes on from OX940877.1 coordinate 67,704,874, forward strand.
CAAAGAAGTTAAAGCCCATCATAAGATGTGAAGCGATCGAATAACATGGCCTTTGGGGATTTCTTAAGTGCAGCGAACCCACTAACGTCATTGAATTAAAAAAGGGGGTAAAGGTAATACAGCAACTTTGAAAAAAAAGAGTTGATGGGATTGGTGTCACCCTAATTCATACCAAAGGAATAGGGGGACTTGTATGGATAGAGAACATTTAACTCACTTAGTCAATTGGACCACAAATGGATCACCTTTGAAGTAAAAGAAGACGAGGAGATCCCATTAGCCTACCAAAATTCAAGAAAAACGGATTTTAGAGTTTACACAATCTAAACTTAACTAAACTTCAAACTAAAGGGAATATGGGTTCACATCATGCGAGTCTATAACAAAGTCGAAGAGACATTAACAACGAAGTTATCAAACAAGTATATTACAAGAAAACCGATCGATAGTTTCAGAGATATTTGTAAAAGTCCAACCGCTGTCGTAAAAAAGGCAAGAAGTTCGAAACAGAATTGGAAGAAACAAGGAAAAGCCCTCAAAGTTTAGTCATAGCACGTACTCACAAACTGAAAAACAGACTGTGAGGAGTACGAGCGAAATCTTAGAACCTTCAAAACGACTGGGAGGAAAAAGGGAACGAATTTGTTTAGCAGCAGCATCGAGAGAATAATTAAGGCATTTAAGCTAATTAACGCTCTGAAAAGAGACATACAGATTATGGATACATAGTTACAATGCTTGAAAGAGGGGACACATCATTGACAACAAATAGCGTAGCATATCTAGAGATCCTCATGAACCAACACATTCGGGGCTCAACGGATGAAGAGATCATATTACCAACAAAGTCCAATGGGGCTTTGTTCTCACCAACACGCATACCTCTCAGGACATTCACTAGTAATAGTAATAGTAATAGTAATAGTAATAGTAATAGTAATGTAATAGTAAGAGAATTACAACGCCGGCCATCATCAATATTTTTTTTTGTAAACACGATAAAACAGTACTAGTAGACTAGTAGTAATAGAAAGGTAACTTCAACTTCGCACAAAGGATAAGTCAGATGAAGGAGAGTGGAGACGGTGAGAGATCGAAATCATTCACGAAATTTTAGCACAAGCTTACCAATAACAAGTGCTAACACTCCGAACAAATTCCCAATCGAACGCTATTCGACTCCAATTTTCCAGATGCGTTGGTTATTTTAAGCAGAACTTGTTGGATAACATACATGAAGACGTATTAGCGGAAAGACACGCATTAACATTCTCTTCAATATTGTAGTCGGAAAAATTCTACTATGATACATTTAAGTTCAGAAAGCTAGGTGATTTCTTAATTCAGTTAAGTTGCTTGATATTTAAGGCCCTTACTTTGTAACGAGGTTGTGTGGTTTTTAGTAGTTACGCTATGATATTAGCATCGCATAAACACTAAAAAGCGTTAAAAGTCCGATTGGGCATCACAAAGGCAAAATATTTGAATTTCCCATGTGGCAGATAACGTGAGCTTATCAAGATAGAGAGCTTAGAAATTAAACGACATAGGTGAGTGAAAAGATTGTGTTCGAAGTTTGTTCGAAGTGTGAGCCTTGAATGTTCTTACGTAATGCAGGTGGCTTCTGAAGTTTAAAGTTACCTTTGTAGCAGTAGATGTTGGAGTTTATTACAGAAGTTTGAACGGTTTCAATCTTTGGTTTTTTTTTCTGTGTAGCGTTTATCAATGCTTCAGACATTTTTGTTAGCTTTTCTTCACTCGAGTTCTCTTTATACCTTTTCAGTTCTTTTATTATGTACCACTTATAAAATTTAACTGCTTTAGCCAGCGCTTTGTTGGAAAAGGAAGTTACTTTGTTACATTATTAACAGTATTGTTGAGTGCAGATAGTATTAAAAATTGTGCTCGTTAACCTTCGGCATACAACGTGAAAAAAAACCTGCTCACGCATACAAAGTGGGATTAGGTTTACCACTGAAATTATTGTTTCTGTTCTGTGCATGTATTGAATAGAACCTGCTCAAGTTTTTTTGTTTTCTGTATTTATAAACTAATGTAAAATCTCAAAGAATATGTTATAAAGCAACATTAATTAAAAAAAAAACACAAAACTTTCATAAATCATGCAAAATCTTGCCGAAACTCTTGTTCTTGTCTCGGAAAAATCAAATATTTTTTTATGTAAGAATATATTATTTTCATTTCTTTATATAAAATTACAAATATTTGGCTTCATTGAAAACAAATAACAAGATCTTTACGTCAATAAAACTAAGACAACTCGCTCCTTAAATCAATACAATGGTGACACAACTGTTTTGTATGTTGTTTCCCCATAGAACCATTACCGCTGAAACATCCTGACAACATTGACAGTCTTGCTGTTTTCGTTCCTTGGACAGAATGAACATCTTTGTGGTCTTCTTGGTTGCTTCAGTGCTGGTCCTGCGACTTCTTTTTTCAAATTTTCATGTACGCGTCTTCTTATATCTCGTGGCATATGTGGATTGTTTTCCTTTTGCAATGAAAGGCAGCATTCAAGCATATGAAAGTCCCAAGCGCTTGATAGACTCCCTTCTAAGGCTGGTGTCATTCTTCTCAATACCGTTGTTTATTTGGTACACGATGAAGGAGTTTATACCATCATGGTTTAATATTGAGAAAAATACCATTAGAGGCCAGCATTTACTGTTACGGAAAACATCATACGTTAGAGCGAATTTATCGGCGACATCAACGCTGCTTTTTGTCGAGTTATAAAATGTTAGAATAGCCGATTTCTTTGGTCACCGCTTTCCATCTGCCTCGTTATCATGACGTAAGTAAGACATCATTTTTACGCAATTTCGTGGCTTTGGTGCGCAAGAAACAATGGTAATATCTTTTTGAAATCCAAAAAGAGAATGTTTTTACGCTTTGTTCGATATTAGTGTACTAACAGCAGTCGATTGATGTTTCTTCCAGATCCTGAAACATATCTCACCAAACGATCGACTACATCTAACTGCTTATTAGTAACTGCAGATGGGCTATTGTAAGGCTGTTTGCCACGGTAAATTTCAAAATTCAACGTATAAAACGTTTTGGCATCTGCGAGAGCATACATTTTTAACCTATATGTTGCCGGTTTGGGAGGAATATATTGACAAAAGAGAATTTTCTTCGAAAAATTACTAGTTCTTCATCAATCGTCAAATATTCAGACGGTATATAGGCATCCTGGCAGGTTTTGACAATCATTTTAAAAATAGCTCGAATTGGTGCCAGCTCTTGCCATTCGCATTCATGCATCATAAAATCTCAAACTGTTGACCAAGAATGGAAATCTTTGTCTAGACATCTTTTGTCTAAATATTTCGGCTCCAGTACCATCGTTACTCCACAAATCGATTACATTTGTGTGCCAGAGCTAAATAAGCCTGCCAAAAGCAAAAGTCCAAAATCGATTTTCAATTCTTCTTTGTCAGTTTGCTTGTATGACGAAGTGGAAGGATTGTTAGCCAATCTTACAGAAATCCTCTGGTTTGTATATTTTAAAACCATATCCACAATTTCTACTGTAAAAAAATCTCGAAACAATCCCATGCTTTTATATCCTGGCAAATTTGTAATTATGTTTTCCGTCCTTGTCGATACATTGGTCCTTGGTTGCGACTTAAACAATTTTGGTTTCCATTTTTGCCAAAAAAAAAAAAAAAACGGTTGCAACGTTGATGGTGCGTTATCCAAAGATAACAAAGATGCAAAAGTTTCGTCATCTTCCATGTCCGTTTCACTGCATACGTCAGATGCCTCGCCAATGTGATCTGATGCGCCATAACCTCTGGTTTGAAACAGTTCTTCATCTGACAAAGGCTCAATTTTCTTCAACAAAGCCGTTATCCTCATGCAATAAATTCCTGGCAATGTATTTTTGATTAAAATAAAATAATGTCAAATCAAATGAGGATAATAGTGCAACTAATGAGTAAACAGAGAAGTCAACACATACGTTTTACTAAAATTATTTTACATTTTACCAAAGACTACGTTCTTCAAATATACTTTGAAATCCTTTGCTCAAGCTTAAAGATTTACTGAATAATTTCACATAATCCATAAATTTTTATATTGTACGCTTTTTGTTACCCCTAAACATCTCTTTAGAAACATTAAACACTACAAAATACTTTATCTGTTGTAATCCTGGGTCTCTCTAAAAGAATTAGTGCAGAATTAGCCCAGATCCCTAAAGGAACAGGCGATACAAACAACCTGATAAAGCAATAAAAAAAGAATATCACATTGCACTAGAGTTTCAAACCTTCTTGAAAAAAAAAATAAAGCAATTTAAAAAGGATAATAGAGTAGGGTATAAGCAATTAAATTGCCTCAATATCCCAAAAAAATACCCAAATACCCAAAACTGAATTATTCCGGGTACCTACACCGCAACATTGCTAGTAGCACATATTTAGCATTGTCATTTGATTTAACAACATCCAACTTCCAGCTAATGCAAAATTCAAAATGTTTGGTTGTGTTTTACATAAAATTTGACGCATTTTAAAAGTCTTGGGATTTAAATAGTTCCTTGGTATGCCGAATGTTCGCTAATTTTGTAAATGTTAAGATGGGAGAGTGAACGATAATATTAATAAAACGCTTCGCCTCGGAGTCCGTCGCTTCGACGACGTTGAACTGGAGAGTATAGTACTCGAGGACTATTCAGCGAGTGACCACCAATACATCGCGTTCGAGATCAGCGATACCACTCCTCGCTCGTCTCAACGATCTTTCACTCCTGGATGGAACATCAGAAAAATGAACGTGGAGACTTTCGCCGATGTGATTCTGAATGGCGCAACGACATCGGGGAGCCCTTCGGGGAGGGGAAGGGCTCCAGTCGAGGGAATGGTGGAGTCAACGATGAGCCTCATCACTTCTGCCTGTAGCTCATCTAAGCCTCGACTGAGGCCTCGACATCACAAGCCTGCTGCACATTGGTGGTCAAAAGATATCGCAGATAAACGAGGTGAGTGTCACAGACTTCGACGGGCAGCTCAGCGCTTGAGAAGTGTAGAGGAAGCATCCAATAAGACGGCAGCATATAGCAGTGAGAACTTGTGGACGACGTGAACAGGCCGAATATATAAATATCCATGGGAGCTCGGCTAGAAGGTAGTGTGGCGCAAGCTCGGTACCTCACGGAAGCCGTGTTTTTTCAAGCAGACAAGATGGACGGCATAGTGCAGGCGCTTTTCCCAACTCATCCTGTCCGTGTTGATGCTGCCCACGATGTTGATTTAGTGGAAGGTCCATTGTTCACAAAAGATGAGCTGAAGGATGCGGTGCTTTCTATGAAAGCTCGAAAAGCACCAGGACCAGACGGCATTCCAATCGAGGTGCTACAAATGGTCTTCCACGTTTGTCCTGACTTGCTACTTAATGTGTTTAACGCTTGCCTGAGAGAAGGTGTATTTCCGTCCCGCTGGAAGGTGGCGAGGCTCGCATTGATCAGCAAGGGGAAAGGGGATCCCGGGCTGCCTTCTACATACCGTCCGCTTCGTATGCTGGACACAGCCGGGAAAGTGTTCGAAAAGCTCATCAAAAGAAGACTCACAGACGTAATTCGTGCTGCAGGGAACCTCTCTCCTCGGCAGTATAAGTGGTGAATGCAGTCCGTCGAGCCGAAGCGCACACAACTGACTACAAACGAGTTGTCTTGCTTGTGACGCTTGACGTCAGGAATGCCTTCAACTCCGCCAGATGGTCGGATATTCTTGGCACATTGGAAATTTTTTTCCGATTGGCAGGGTATCTGATGCGGATTGTGAGGGATTACTTAAAGGACCGTAGTCTGCTCTATGACACACAAGATTGGCGGCGCAGCATGGAGATAACGTCTGGTGTAGCGCAAGGCTCCATACTTGGACCAGACTTGTAGAACGCCTCATATGACGGGCTATTGAGGCTTGAGCTGCCAGATGAGTCGCGCTTGGTCGGCAATGCAGATTATATAGCAGCACTGGTCGCTGGGCGCACAGTCGAACATGCGCAGCGCAGACTGGGAATGCTAATGCGTCGCGTGAGGGAGTGGATGACCACCCGCGGGTTCAGGTTGGCACTAGAGAAAACCGAGGTGGCAATTCTCACGAAGAAAAGAATTCCCACGGTAATTCCTTTGCAGATTGGAGATGCGACTGTTGAGTCTAAACTTGTAATAAAATATTTGGAATTATTGATCGATTCGAAAATGAGCTTTTCGGACCAGATCAGGGCAACGGCGAAAAAGGCCGAAATAAGCGTTTCGGCTTTAAGTCGACTAATGTGTAACATCGGTGGGCCCACACCGAGCAAACGCCGACTTCTCATGAGTGCTGTACAGTCACTGCTACTGTACGGCTCTGAGGTCTGGGCCGGAGCTCTCAGTAAGGAGCTGTACCGAAAGCGCTTGGCGCAGGTACAGAGACTTGCGGGTGCCGGAGGAGCTTTGCGGGTTGCGTCTGCATAACGCACTGTCTCTGAGTCGGCGGTGCTGGTAATCGCAGGAGTGATACCCATCGCCCGCCTTGCTAGGGAGCGACGGAGAATTTATGACCGAAAAGTGGAGGGTTCAAGATATGCTGTCAACCAAGAGGAGTGGCAGCGCACAATACTCGAGTGGCAACAGTCCTGGGAAGGCGACTCTAATGGCCGCTGGACTGCCTGTCTTATAGGGGACGTGGGATCGTGGCTAAATCGAAGGCACGGTGAGACTGATTATTACCTTACCCGGCTTCTTAGCGGGCATGGGTATTTTCAGTCTTATCTGCACATGATTGGTAAATCACGGTCCTCAGACTGCATTTTCTGCCCAGGAGAAAGGGAAGATGCATGTCACACCTTCTTCAATTGTAGAAGGTGGAACAGGATGCGGCAGGACTTGTAGGAGGTGATGGGAGAGCTTTCTCCAGTCAATCTGGTCGGAGAAATGCTGAAAAGTTTCGACAAATGGACCTGTGTGGCACATTACTTTCGGGCAATACTAACAGCAAAAAAAGTGACCATGGATAACCTTGGGCGAGGGGTCTAGAGGGGTCTCCTTTCCAGCAGTTCTCCTCCATCCTGCCTCCTCCCGCTGGAGGGAGATTTCTCTACGCTGACGGCGCCCTAGGGCGAAGTAAAAAAGAGGCCTAGCCCGAAGTAATGTGTCAAACGGTTCCAGGCTAGGGTCTCTTGACAGGGGGGGGGGGCTGTTTAGTGGGTAGTCTCGTAGCATGCGCTCCTAGGAGTTCCACACTCCGGGCGTAAATTGCCTTCACCCCCCAACCCAAAAAATAAATATTAATAAAACGCTTATCTCGATGTTGTACTGGTTTGAGAAATCATCTTCTACAGAATATGTCCTGGGTTGGACTGTCACTGGTGCTGGTAATATTTGGACTTGTGTTTCTGGTGCCACACCACCAACCTACCTGCGTGTGATACATCCTTACGGAAGAATATTGAGGATCAAATCGAATTCTGACCAGGTGAACTGCTCGTGTACCATTGGTCTGACACTGATCATTGTTATGCTGTTAGTTTAATTATTTAACCATTAAAACATGGTAATCTTTGAAACTTGGTATTTTCTTCGAAAATGTCCTTTATCGTGATCCTTTATATGGTATATAAAACTATTTTGTAATATAGAATGATGCCAATTTTCCATGAATGAGATCTGTGACCAGTAATGCTTGGTTAATATGCCTGAATGTCGTTTCCTGAATAGTATTTGTGTGCAATTATTGAAATTAGGCTTAAAGGAAAATATGAAAAATTATTTCATAGTGGCAAAATATTTTGGAATAAAGATATTTCTATACATCATTAATTGTGTTCAAATTTATTTGCAGATAAAAGTTGCAAACTGCCGCATGTATCAAGCGAACTGCAAACGGTTATTGATGCAGTTTTAGGAGAAGATGAAAACGCCTGTGCCGACATTATTTGTGATGATTCAAAAGGAGAAGAATATGGTTCGGGCTATGATATCGAAGACGGAAAAACTTTTTCAAATTACATACAAATAAATTCAATCAGCGCTGATTCTTGTAGCGATTCAGTAACTGAAGATGATTTGAATCCAAATAACACCAATTCGGTTTTACTAAAGGAGACAACCGTTTAAACCAACGTTTTAAATCTTGATGGAAATTTATGAAATGTTTAGTCTAATATCCGTCCTTTGCCATATTACGTATTAGTTAAGTCGGAAGATATTGATAACTGGTCGTAAAGTAAAATCAATCGATTTGCTCGAGGCATATAAAATACTTCTTTGTTTTCAGTTTAAGGTGGTGTTTGATGTAACTGTAGCATTATCCTTAGCGAAATTTAGTAAAGTAAATCATATTCTCGAAAAAAACCAAGTCTCAATTACTTATATAAAAAAGCATTTCCCTTTGAAAAACTACTCAGAAACAAGTAACTCTAGATCATTTTAACTGACATTTATGATAGAAAAGTTTAAATCCTTTCTTTTTCATTGTAAATTGCTGTACTCTCGTATGTTAGTTTTCATGGTATTCTACAGTAGTTTAATGTGCTTTGTAATTCACTAGTATATGGGCATGCTATACAATTGATTTCTTGTGTTGAATCTGCTCTTTGATTTGGAATCTGCTTGAAGCGATTCAGTTCCATCAAGTATCTTCATGACATCAAGATACTGCCATAAGCGTATTGGTATTGTTTCTAGTGTAATTAATGAATGTGAATAATTTCTGTAAAAATGTTGTTTAATTGTTGTCTACTTAATAAATTATAGTCGCTCTAAATACTTATTTTATGACATGAAGTTGCACTAGTTATCTGGACGTGAGAAGTTTGGTGGAATTGGTGGTGAGTCTGAGGTCGAGTATATAGTGAAAAGGGTGTTTGATTTACAAGAAACCGACTTTGAATCAATAATCGAGCGAATGTGTGCAGTCCACAGCGTAATAAAAGGACGAAGAAATGTAACACAGTTTGTATAACGAGCTAAAAGTATCAATCAACCGCCACTTTTTCGGCTGCGCTCCCCGAAATCCCTACTGCAATGTATATCGACATTTCGATTCATAGTCTTCGTTTTTTTTCGTTTACCCGACCACATTTGATTGGACTGCACGTCAACATTTTGTTGTTAATAAATTCGCTTAATTGACATGGCAAATACATATTTTTCTTGTGCTAGTGAGGTGAAAGCTATATCCACCCTGAGTGTCGGGTGTAATTAGTCATCACGCAATGCTTTTGGATGTCAACTGTCAATTTGAGAACTTAATCAAATTTCATTTGAAACATCACCAATTTGACATTTGTCATATGAATATAATTCTTCCTCGCATCGCGTGCATTGTAAATTGAATGTGTTGCGCGCCGACGAGCGAGAATCGCATCGCGGTCTCGCATCGCCGTCACGCAGTATTGTATCTGGGCCTTCACGCCGTTGATAAAGCCGCTTCGCGCAGACATGCATTGAGATCACTTCTGCCCTGACGTGCTTCTCAGTGAGCACGTCAGGGTAGAAGTGAAAGGCCATCTGAAGCACATCTGCTAGAACCCCGTCGGGCCCTGGAGCATTTGTGGCGTTCACAGACAAGACTAACTCCTGCAGTTCCTTCTTTGTGAAAAATGGACTTTCCACCGGTATTTTCTTCCTGAATGGCCTCAAAATCGCCGAAGAGGGTATAGAGAACGGTTCATTCTTCCATTTTTCTTTCCTCATATATGCGAGTCGACATTTGGGAGCTGAGCTTACGAATCACTACTTTTTAGCCAAGGCTCCATTCATCGCTATTTAAGTCGCCCACCAGGACTTGCTACCAACTGGTCTTGCTGCTTTTGATGAGTCTGCGAGGGCCTTTTGTATCTGACTTCTAAGCTACTGTCTATTGCCCCTTACCAAGTTGATGCTCACGCTTTGATGCTTGGCTTTTCGTCCGATTTTGTGATGCTTTCTCCGCTTTTCAGCAATTTCAGGTGACCACCAGTAAATTGGTAGATTGCCATGCTGAGTTCTTCGGAGGGGTATGGAAGATTTGCTGGCTGATGTACTAATTCTCAAAATTGGTCGCTACATCTCTAGTTGTAAAACTGAACACTCTCATTTTATGACTGGGGGGGTTTCTTTCTAGTTCAAATCATTAGGTCTGCAACGAGAAGTCTCCATATGCATGTAATTAAACTATTAAATTATTTCCAATTTTTTTTTCAAGAGCAACAATTTCAATTTGGTCATGTTTTGAAATCACGTAAAAATTTATTCAGGTGTTAGTTGCTATGTCAGGCGGAAACCATGAGAGTACCAGAACTAAAAGACAATTTTTTTTAAATTGTATTATATTGGGACTGTTTTCGCTCTTCACGTAGATATAACCGTGCATTTGGCTCGTACTATGGACAAATTTTAGGTTGGACATTCAGTTGAAAAATTTTTTCGGCGAAAACAAATCACTCTCGAAGGAGAAAAAGCAATTATATAAATACATTTGCACTAGCAATCACAACAATGCAAATGCAAGTTATTTAGAGTGTGAACCCGAGAACTATCCACGTATTTGTCGTTCTTTTGGTCGTTATTGTTAGTTTTGCTATTTTGGCAACTACATTAGCGCGTGAGATTATTTGAACGTGTAAAAATATCCTTTAAATTAGGCTTCCTTACTCCTTCCCCTCTGTCAGCAGGATTAGATGGCAGGCAGAGACGAGGGTACGTATTGTCACATGCAGTTCAGATTGTCTTCAGATGTCAACATCTTTTTCGTTACTTTATTGGAGAGAGCAACCCTATTCTCTTCCTTTATCTTACACATGCGAAGGTGTGGGAAAATGTCGCCCCAGGGCTAAATAAACAAAGAGTGGACGTAGACTTTCCCATTTTATGCAGGTAATATTGTACTAGCCGTGCCCACTGAGTAGTAGCGACAAGTAATAAGGATTCAATCATACATTCTGTAGAGGCACGGCCCCAGGTCACCTGTGGTCAACCTGCCCCGCGCAAATAGACTCGTCTTCGCTCTTCAGACCGGTCCTTGAGGTAGACCCTCAAGGGCCTCAAGAAAATAATTTTCGTAAATACATGACCATGTTGATTTTAAGGAGATGGGACACGCACAGTTGATAAGAAATAGCAATATTTTTAACATAACTCAATTAAAACACGCTGGTATGTTTGTAGAATATTTGTAGGATTCGTAGCAAAATTCTTTGGCGCTTGAAGTGAATCAGCAACAGGAATAACAAACAGGGCTGTTGTAGTCTTACCAAAGATCCCTACGCTACAATTGCAGTATTATTATTATTATTATTATTATTATTATTGTACTGGGGTCCCTTTGCTGGAAAATACAAAGTACACCTCAGAAACTACACCTCAGCCAAGTAAGGCGTTTGTTGGCCAAACTCGGGAAATCTAGGAGGAAATGCTCCGTACTTTCTTCCTCCCTGCCGCAATCTCGACAGGTGTCATCCGTTTGGATTCCTATTTGTTTGGCGTATTGACCTAGAAGATTATAGCCCGTTAATACCACCAATGTTCTAACTCCATTTCGGTTTTTCCCCAGGAGTTGTTTTGTCCTCGTTTTATTAGGGTGAGGCCAAAGAGCTCCTTTTTACCGTTGCTAGTGGCACTTTAATTGTGTCTATTCTAGTGGCATTTTGGTCGGCTGATCCAGCTCTCGCTAGCACATCCGCTCTTTCGTTTCCCTCTACACCGCTGTGTTCAGGGACCCATGTCAGTTTAACATTTACTCGGTTTGTTGCGGTTTTGAGAGCCTGACTATAATCCTGCACTAGGTGTGAAACTACGCGGTTAGAGGCAAGCGCCTACAGTGCCGACTTACTGTCCAAGAGTATTTGTATTCTTCCGTTAAGGTTGTTTGTTGCCGCTTCTATAGCCGCTTTTATTGCAAACACTTCCGACTGGAAAACCGTGTGGCTCTCCAGTTTATAGTTCGATTGAGTTGCGAGTGATCTAGGAAAAAGATTATGGCGCCGCTTCCCTCATCCGTTTTGGAATCATCGGTCTAGATTATAATCTCACTTCCAGATGTGAAATCCTGCACCGTTTTCCGCGCTTCTCTGGTCGGTATGCTGATTTTGTGTGGAATCGTTGGGTCCACTATCGGTTGAATTCTATCCAGCTCCCTTTTAATTGACGGGGCCATTCTCTCCATTTTCTCTACAATTGCAGTAAGTCAGCGAATAAAATGAAGGGGTGCAGAAGCGAAATGTATCGCTCCATTTCGCTCTTTGTCGGGGCGCTAATCCAAATATCCTGAAACACAACTCAAAATGCAGGGAAACTTCATATTTTCCAAGCATTGAGGGAATGAAGACCTTAATACTGCTCATTTGGAGATGGATTCATTTGAGTTCGGGGTTCCAAAACTACTATTGTTGGCATTTTTTCAATGTAAATATGTTGGCATATTTTTCAATGCTTTAGAGGACGCTGTTTGGAGTACAGAAGGACATGTGCTCATGGGAAGTGATTTCAACGCTAGAGCAATCGGACGGCTAAATCACATGGATTCCGGTTATGATAGCCAGAATTATGTGTGTCCACCCCCTTCCCGTCGAAACGCTATTTACCGCTGATTTGGCTAGGTGAAAACGATAAGGAAAAGGGTGGAAAATAGGAGATGTTAGTCAGTAGTAATTGAGTACCGTGATGGTGTATCTCAAGGTCTATATGCTCAGTTTTGCGCGTTTCGGTAAATGCAATATGACGTGGCGTAAATACGTTCACACTAGTGCTCACGGCATGTGCGATGCCGGCGAAAGTTTTGTTTAATTTTGAAAAAAATCGTTCCTTTTCACTCTTTTTGTATGACCCTTTCATATTAAAGACCCATTTTCACGCCCTTGTGGCTCTGTACAAATTTTTACAAGTTCCAAAATGCGATTGTCAATCAGTTATAGCAACGTTCTACTTAGATTCTGCTTCATAATGTTTATTTACGCATGTGCTGTAGGCCCGGGTACACCTTGGCAAACATAATGAACTGGTCATCTTGCAACACTACTTTCTGCTCCAATTCTTTCCCAAACAGTTCTGTCTAATCATTTTCCTGATTCGGTACTTATTTCTACCTTTTTTCACAGAACTGGAAGGGGCTTACTTGCATCGTCTCGTAAATTTGATTGGAATGGTTTCGCTATCACTGTCGCTTGACTGATTTGGGTTGTTCAGCAGTTCTTGATTCACTATTCAGATAAAAGTACTTCTATGCTCCAATATTTCGCCGTCCCTATCATATAATTTATCATTTTCTAGGTTTGAACATTCATAGGCATGCTAGTAAAATTACATTCGTTTTGCCATTTTCAGGACCTGACGATTACTTTAAAAATAAGTTGAAAATAAATACATCTTTCAGTTTATAGGTTCCTTACTGAAGAATCCATTTAAAATGTCTAATATATCCATTGAATGTTTTTAGCCTCTGCCAAATCGAAATTTTACGCCTCCCAATGATTTTCAGTGAAAAAACAAACACACGAGTACGATCGTACTTCTGCAACTTCTTACTTTTCTTTTATAATTTACTAAATTTAATTATTAAATGTCCAAGGGTTACGTAGGTCTGGGTGATATTGAAGCTTTTGTGATCTTGTTCTTTCGTTGTAGAAGATATTTCCCGGGAAACTCACAAAAATAGTATCACAGAGTATCGCGTTAATTAAGTTTAATAGACTATAAATTCTCAAAAAAATAATGAAACACGATTTTTAACGTTTTTAACACGTCTAAGTTTAAATCTCGTCAAATTCATACTGATACTGAACGTGTGAATATGTTGAACTTTGTAATCTGAACTATAGTTAGTTAGCAATGTGCAAAATGTTTGAATAACAAAATAGGTGAAATACGAACAATCAAGAGTTCTGAGAATTTAGAATTATGAAGTACGAAGTCCGCGAAAAGAAGATGTTAGCTGTCTGGGCTGGATGTGGGGTTGTTAGCCGGTATGAGTGTCAGTGCATGTAACTCCTCCCCCCTTAGATAATGGCGAAGGCCAAAGGAACTGGATCTTTGTTGGTTCGTGGGCAGGAGCTATGACTGAGGGGATATCCTGATGCATGTGGTGCCTGTTAGATATCTGACGAAGTAGTGCATATACAATGATGGCAAGGATAATTGGGCTTCAGATGACGTGTGCTGTGTAAAATTCCTTCTGTTCGATGTAATTTTTGATGACGGTGGCGCTCCTCCTGATGAACCGATACTTTTTCAACTCATCAAGTTGAATGCTGCGGGTATTGCTTAATATAAAGTTTACCTCGGAGAACAGGGTTGGGATAATTTAAAATTCGTCCCAATAGGTTAGTTGTTTAGCTGTGTAGTTGATACCATTTGCGTTGATTTGACAGTTGGTTTCGCGTTGAATCGTATGAGGATAGTTCCTTCGATTTTCACTTCTTTTTGACCACAGGTAGTTGTGATGGTGATGGATTGCGACAAAAACAGGAGGTAGTTTGGTTCCGGTTCGAAAATTTCCGTCTAGAATTCTCGGTCATGTAGTTCACAATGGGCTGGTTTGTTGTTTATTATGTTTGCGATACAGCTGTTCTCTTCTATTTTCTTCCAAAGCATTGATTGATGGCAGTAGTATACTCCTTCGATGTTCGGCATTTTTCGTCGAGATTTTGTTTATGGTTAGAGTCGAGGAGGATATAGGGTATATGGCTTTTAGAATTGGGAGCGGTATAACATGGTAAAAGGCCTGTAGACTTAGCATTTCCGATTTCAATTTCACTAGTTGGTTTTCGAAAATAAAATGAATCCCAGATAGCTCATGTGGGTTGAGTATTAGTCTCGAAATAAGATTTAACCTTGCAAAGATAATTGCCTCTGGTATTCCAATGATATGATTGCTAAGCAAATATATTATAGTTTATTTGATTAAGGTATCGTATGTATTTCAAATTTTCGTTTCCTTTTGGATTTGATTGATACAATTTCGATTAATATACCTGAGGTACTCGCTAATAGCCTGCTGTTGTTGGTTAATATGGTCGGTTATCTTGTCGAATCTCTTAATCATTTGTTCATTTAGTCTAGTTGGTTTAATTCATTTTTCATGTCGTTTTCGTTATTCAGGATCCGTTTGATTTCGTTGTTGATGTGGATAGCGTCATTATAGTCTGAATTGCCTGTTATTGTTTTTATAATTTTCCCGAGTCCGTTGATCAATCCTCGTTTCCTCCGTTTCGTGGGCATAGTGTTTAGGAGTTTACTATAAACTTCTGTAAGTTTGGGTTTTGTGATTTTTACCGAAGGGTCGAGTTCTGTTATGTTTGCATATGTTTGCAAATGCTGTGAGTGGCTCTTGTATGAGTTCGATGTTTTCCTCGTCGTTTTTCAGTCGTACAATGTGTATCAAGCTACTATAAGAGATTACTAGTCGTGCATTTTCTAGCTTGATGGGTAACGCTCTGTTGCTATTGGTAAGTTGGTTATTTGTCCTTGTGTTGTTAGTGCTAACCTGAAATTTTCGTTTCTTTTAATTTTAGATTTATGAAGCTTTTGGTTCTTATCTGAGATTATAGTCATATTCTTATTTTCTTTGACTGTATGCTTCGAATATCTAGGAGTGATCTTATTACGTCGACATTCTTTTCTATAAACTATTGATCGTTCATGACATTCTTCGGGGTCCTTTCTAGTGGAGTTAAGTTTCTCATTGCGTTTAGTGACTTGTTCTTCTAATAACTGCTTTATTTCGGGGTGTAGTTTGGGTTGAAGTTCTCTAAGTTTTTCTAGGTACTCAAGGGTGCTATTGTGCGTTATATTTCTATTAAACTTATATGTCCTACCATAAAATAATTCGTAAGGGGTGTGTTTCGTGGATGAATGAATCGAGTTATTGTAGGTGATAATTATTTCATTTAATATATCCTTATGTTTATCGCGAACTATTCTATAGATCTCGGTTAGTCTTTCAACAGGGGCATTACTTGTTGTTAGTTGAAAGGAAGTAACTGAATGATCGATACCGTACTGTGTGCAGAATTCTTTAAAAAGGGATGAGATAAACTCGGTTCTTTGGTCAGTCACTACTGTTATTAAGGTTTGAGGAATACCATGTAGGCTGATGTAGTGTTTAAGAGATTTGATTGTGGAGAGACTGTTCCGTGCAGGAAGAGTGTATGCTGCAGCAAATTTCAAAAACTTATCAATAACTATCAAGATGTATTGCTTATTAATTGTGTAAATATCGATGTGAAGGATATCTAAAGGTTTGTTGGGAGTTTCAGGTGTTTGAAATTTCGGTTTCTGAGGATTTCAGTCATATATCAGGAGTTGGCATTACTCACAGTTTTTTATAATTTGGGTGATTTTATTTTTAATGTAGGGGAAATAATAATGTCTTTTAAAGTGAGCCAATGTTTCTTCTCGGTGGATCTGACTAGCTTGTAACATCCGGATTGAGAAAAGTATTTGGAGTATATTTCTTGGATAATTTTAAAGATCTCATCGGAAGAGAATATTGCTTAGAGGGAATGTTTTTCTTGAAAATTTCGGTTAGGTTTGGCTCGGAAAAATCTTGCATTTTTATTCTTCTTCTTTGTTTGTTTCTAAAAGGTGTTTCGATTGTAGTTTGTGGTCGCCTGTCCAATCTTTCTAAGATAAGTTTTAATGCGAATTCATTGAGGGGCCTTTCGGATATTGGAGTGCCTGTGTGTAGATTTTCTTTGCAGAATTGTAGTGCCGCGGGTGCTTTGGGCCGAAATGTTTGAGGAAGTGTGTATATTTTCGTTAGTGTTTATTTCGGCTTTGCTTATGGGTGTTATGGTTTTTGATGTCCTTATTCTACTTAGGGCGTCAGCGTTGCTGTTTTGGCTCCCTTTCCTGTAACATACATCATAATCAAATTCTACAAGCTTAAGTCGCCAACGAATCAGCCTCGAGTTGGGGTCCTTCAGGCTCATCATCCACGTTAGTGATTTATGGTCGGTCAAGATTGCGCACTTCCTGCCGAACAGATACGGTCGAAAGTACTTTGTCGCCCATACAATGGCCAACAACTCCTTTTCGATCGTGGAATAGTTAATCTCCAAATCTGTGAGGGTCCTGCTGGCAAAGCAAATAGGCTGGTCACTGCCAATGGGGCCTTCTGACAAAACGGTACCAATTGCGAAATTACTGGCGTCTGTCGTTAAGATGAATGATTTGCTGGGGCCGGGTTGTTGCAAAATGGGGTCGTTCATGAGAAGGTTCTTGCAGTCTTGAAAAGCTCGTACATAGCGATCGTTTAGATCCCTTCTTTAAACATCCCGTCAGTGGTTTTGTGAGTTTTGCGAATTCCTTGATGAACTTTCGGTAATATTCCAGGACACCAAGGAAAGATTTTATCTTCTTATGCTAGGGAGTGAATATCTATCTGTAATCGTTTTCGCATTGAGTTTTCTGTAATCGATTTCCAATCTCCACTTTTGTTTGCCACTCGCATCCAGCTTCTTTGGCACTATCCATACAGGAGAGCTGGGCAGAATGTTTTTTTTTGCTTAAGCATATCCTCTATTTGTTTACGGACTTCCTGTTTGTGTACGTAAGGGTATCTATATGATTTTGTGTAAATAGGGACTTCATCCGTGGTTCTTATTCGGTGGTTAACTGGATTGGTAAAGGTTAGATCCTGGTCTTTTTGTAAGAAAATATCTTCGTACTGATGATAAATTTGGAGTTATAATTTCTTTTCTTCAAGGTTGAGGTGGGATGTGCGTAGTAATTCGATAAATTATTACGATCTCAATATTATTTATTTGTTCATATTTATCTGAATGGAATTAATGGTTGTTAGATGAAAAGTACTTTTTCATTTTTGGATATGTTGCTTACTTCGATCGGAGCATACCAACCGATAGCTCAGTAAATATCTTCGGAGACTAATATGTCTGGGGTGATTTGAGTAGTTTTAATAAAAATTTCTCCGTTTTGTACATCTACAGGTAACTTAGTAACAAGTTTAGATTGTGGGCGTGTGACATATTTCGTAGACATAAAATTTGGTTTGAAGTTTAACGGAATCGATGCATTGCTGGGTATTAGTAATTTATTTGCAAGGTCAACTTTCGTGCCGAGTTTCGTCAAGGCGTCGACTCCAAACAGCCCATCGAATCCAAACAGCCCATTGAAGAGTAAACATCTAGTTTTACCTGGATAATTAAATTCTATGAAGTCAGGAAGTATGATTTCGTCCTTCACTTCATGGTTGTTAAAGATTATCGTTATTGATATAGGTTTCGTTGCTTTAACATCACGTGGGTCTACATATTCGAAATTTATAAACGAGGAAGAAGTACCAGTATCAATCAGAAATCTTAGAGATCGTCTAAAAGGGGGAGAAATTTGATTATAAGGGAGTGTGCTACCGTGTTTGTTTATGTCTAAGTACCCGATTGGCGTGTTAAGGCATTCAATTGAAAATTCTCCTCATCTATTTTTATGTTTGGTGGGATTTCATTTTGGTTTTAGTTCATATCATGAGGGATGTGGTAAATCAGGGGTTCCTTATAGTTTCCATGCATATTTTCGAAGTAATCCGCATAGTGAGGATTTTGCATCGTATTAATGTTTTGAGATTCAATTTCGTCTTGGGCATTTTCTTTGAAGGCTGAACTATTCTGTTCTGATATATTAAATAGTTCTTTAACCGTATATCTTGGAGCTGTTTGCTGAGGTCTAAAGTAGTTATTCTTTTGAGGGTAAGGCAGGGTTTGATTTCTTCTAATTGTGCCACAGATATCCATGGGTTCAGGTTTGTTTAGTGGCTGGTTATTTGGTCTATTAAAAACATTTTGTTTTTGTTGAAAGTTAAAATTATTGGGGAATGAATTCGGTCTTTGATTGTTTAGCCCGAAGCTTGGTGCATGGTTAAAATTGGGATTTGTTATGTTAAATTATTGGCTGGATGCCCAAATAGTGTTTGTCGAATAAAACGCTGTGGATAAGGGCTTGAGAAGAGCAGTTTTTATGATTTTTGATGAGTTTTGGTATTAGGCCTGTATTCTGGTGACGTGGTTTTAAATGGTTCATGTTTAGAAATTGTCTGTCTGAGTTGGAATAAACAACAATAAGCGTATGTTTCAGCTAGTGACGCTGGTTTCATAGCACGAATGGTAGAGCCTAGTGGCTCCTTAAGTCCAGATAAAAATCTGTTCAAACTCATTTCCGAAACTAAAGATTTCTTTGCCGCTATTACGTTGGCATCTGTATCGTGTATGTTTACATGATTGTTCATACTTGAGAGTATTTCGACGATCATACTGCAAAATTTCTGTACGGAATCGTTGCCTTGGCGTAGGCCGTGAAGGTCTCTAATAAAAGAAGTTTCATTTCTCTTATCCGAATAATGGAGAATCAAATAATCATATAGTGGCATACCGTACATATTTAAAATTTCATTGGCTTCGCCCACAACTTTGTTTCTTATTGCTCTAAGAAGGAGTTCGCCGTACCCTGTACCACGTGTAACGCGGATAAGATTTAAAATTTCGTCGGCATTGTCGAGAAAATCAAACAGAAGTCGAGGGTTTCCGTCGAATCTTGGCAAGTCCTTGATCGCATCGGGAACTCGAAGGGAATTAAAATTTCGATATTAGAATTCAAATTATTACCAGAGATTTTTATAAGATCACTATTTCTTAATTAATATCACTGCGATTATCAGAAGCAATATCACTATCTACCAAATTTTCACTTGATTCACCAAAATTATTTTCTGAAATAAATTCTAATTCTTCATTCATTAAATTTCTAAGTCTACTTGGGAGAATAGTGTAAGGGCTGGAGGCGGATTTCTTTCTAGGGATTCGTGGCATAGGAAACAAATCTCGACTCACCAAAAGATGATGATAATAATCATTTTCGGTATTTATTCAATACTTTCGGGTTCGATAAACCGTCGTACCACTAGTTTTGAATTTTCAAATATTGTTTCGTTTTGTCACAAAGCACCAGATTTTCTTTTCAACTTTCGCGGCGCTTGTAGCCCTCAGCAAATTTGTTCGATTTGTTACGCCAAAAATGCGCAGAGCACGATTGCGCTCCTTTTTTTGATGCCAAGACTGCGGAGAATGACATATTGGTGCTACACAACACTAGGATTTGTGCGTCCAGTGAAGAACATTGTGTTTACGGAGTATGCGATTTTGAATTGTTGTAATAATATTACATATTTCAAATCTACTTTCTTTTTTTTTGATGCTTTGTGATTCTGTTTCGAAGTATTGCTGAAGATTTCTTTGTTATCGGGGCGCAAAGTCAACTGAAAGTAAGGAAGAAATACAAAAGAATGGGTTAGGATATGATGTTTTCCAAAAATTATTACTAAATGTACCGGCATTTTTCTATGCGTAATCTTACCATATCACTCCTATGGTCAGCTTTCGGTTTCTCCTTCGTACATTTTCTGCAAACAAATTTTTTACAAATTATGCAAGTTTGTGTTGTTTTATTGCCTATTTTTATTTGACATTTTATTTAACTGCCTAACTCTTATTTGACATTTTTCCTAGGTTGTGAATTATGATTGGAGCTGCTTGATATTCCTTCTCGTTGGTTTTCCTTTTCTCCTTCACAATATTCGAGGTAATCTGCAACAAGCTCGTCTGCTAATTGTAACAGGAAGCGTTGCCTTTAAAGCTTCAACCCAGTTGCCCTGGGTGTCCAGAGTAGCCACGAATTGATTCCAGCGAAATCCAAAATATTGAAAAATGCATGCACAGACCATCATTGCACTTCCATTTGTTGTCGCTATACTTTCGCGCCATTTGGTCAATTATATCGACGCCAAATTTGGTTTTGTTATAGCAAGTAATATAGTAAGTTCGGGTGTCTTCTATCTATTGTTCTTGAATTTTATGGTTTTATTTTTGGTATTTAATACCACTACCTTTTTTTGGTTTTGATTTATAAATCGTATGCGTACAGTCATTTGATTTTTATGTCAATGTAAGGAAGTTTCAATGTATCTTTTGTTGTTTTTGCAAGTGGGGGCAATTCCCTCCTGTTCGCACGCATTTTTCTCACTAACGTTGTCCTTTTCGCCAATAATTTAGCAGCCAGAGATGCAGTCGTAAAAAAATTGTCGGTTGTAATATTTCTTCTATAATTGGTGAAAGGTTCAACTAATTTCATCACAACAAATTCGCTGAGTGGTATTGACGTCCGTTTGGTTTCATCACCTCCAAAGAAAGGTTAAACTGTTTACAACGTATTTGGATTTTACATCAGACGCTAACCAAAATTTTATCCCAAATTTGTCGGGCTTATTTCGCATGTATTGTGTAAATATGCATCTAGCTTTTGTAGGAAAAAGTTGCTCATCAATGCTCAGATCCGCGCCTGGCTTGTAATAACTCTGGCAATTTTTTATGAATTTCTTCCATACGTCTGAAATGAGAGCGAATTTGTCCACACTCAAACCTTGGATTCGTTGGCTTCTGTTCCTAATCGTTCCTTATCATTGCATTCGAAAAAGGGAGTTCCCATTTCGAATTCCAAGGGTGGGAAATGTAATTATTTTGCCTGATAAGCATCACGTGTATATGACACTCCAATGAATGCACATAATTTTTCATAGGAGTCCCAAAAACATGCACATCCCATGTAGTCCCAAAAACTCGTAAAGCTTCTGCTTCTGTATATTTTCTTATATTTTCAATAAGGGTATGATCTTTCATCACCGGAAATGCGGATGAGGCTTTACCAAACATAACATTTCTTTAACCTTTTCTTTCAGTACCGTTGGAACTGATGCTTCTCTGAAAGAAAGTGGTGGTTTTCCGATTGCCGGTCCTGCTCGGGTTCGCTGCCAAACAGTTTCATCAAGAGTTGTGATAGGGTCCTACAAATTTTGTTCACTATCACTTTCAGAATCCGATAAAAATGTTCGGTGCCTCTGTCCTAAACGGAGATTCAAAATATACTCAGTTTGTTAAGGATTGATTCAAAATATACTCAGTTTGTTAAGGATTGAGACATGCAAGCCACACTCCCTAAAGAAATATCGTAAACATTTATATCTTGGGTTTTTCCTAGCTCTAATCCCCGCAAGTTTAGGGTTATCATGGCACTGCCAAATGTTGGAAAATTTCCCAAACATGAGGCGTGCAAATGACCATTCATCTGAGTTGAGCTGCACATTTTTTAGCTCGTTCTTTTCTTATTACTTCCTCCCTCCCACAATTTCATTAACAAATATTTCATTAACAAATAACAACTTCTCTGTCCTATTTTTTGCGTTCTAACTTCAGTCAGTCTTCCTCGACACCTAGCACAGTGAAAATCAAAGTTTCTTAGTGAGTGATTCTACAGTTCTTGTGACAATAATCTTTCAGTTTTTATACTGTGGCTTGCTGGGATCAATCTTCTGCGATTATGAACTATCTAGACCAGCAAGTAATTATTCGACAATTAAGTCAAGTAATTATTACAGTAATATTTCGACATACATATTTCGACATATACAGTAATTATTCGACAATTAAGTAAGTCAGATCACTCACTAAAATCATTCATAAATTATCTTTTTTGCATCTTCTTCTTAATTCAACGACTCCGATAGTTACTCGATCAATTCATCCTATATTATTCGTTCTTAAATATTGTTCGCGACTCACACATAATATCGCGAGCTGATAATTTTTTGTAATAATAAGATAGTTGTGAGAATCGAAGTTAATAAAAAGAAAAGGAATGTATTTTTAATCATCTGAGTTTAAATTTTACTATAATAATAAGATCCCTGAACGATCCACGTACTTTATCGTAACATTTTTCTGGTCCTTTTAGCGGATCTCAGGAAAATACTTAGTAATTGATTTTCGATCTTGACCGCGGCATTTAAAAGTAATAGTTGAATTCTGAAGTTGATCATTCTAAAATTAATCTTCATTTTCAAAACTTTATTTTTTTCTAACCTATCGTTTTCTATCTTTCTTTCTTGTCTGTTAAATACACATGGATTAACTGCAATTGAGCAGTTATTCGTCACCTTGTAAGGAGTTCTTGTGGACACCAATCTCCACCCTAAGCCTTACAAGGACCCGTGCTTATAGCACATAAACATGAGGGCTGAACACATTTAGTACCGAATTGATCAGCAAGGATAAATTCGTGATTCGCCGAGAGTCGCATATGCCAATCTAATTAAAGATGGTCGTGATAACCTCACAATCACCTGTGTTCAAACCCGTTTGGAAGCTATCCAGAATCAGTTGGAGCAGTTCTCTACCAACCATCAAGCCGTCAACCTAGCATTCGCGTCAGCTGATTCGCAGACGTGACGGGAAGTGAAGCGGCGTTCCTACCTTTCCAGGGATCATTATACAAAAACGTATATTATTATACAAAACATTATACAAAATGAGAGAACTCCTGAACGATAAGCTTCCATCAGCATTATCATCACCAGCGGAGCCTATGAGAGATTCCCATTCGCAGAATTTAGTTACTCGAGAAGTGCGACCTTCTCCTAGCACTCCAGAACCATCAACATCACTGCACGCTATCTAGTCTTCATCTGTTCACCCACATCTACCTCCAACTCAAGCTATGCCATTGAAAGGTTAAAAAGGCTTGAACTACCGACATTCAATGGAAAACTATCAGACTGGCTTTCACTTCAGGGTCTTTTTTATTTCAATGGTTTATAATAATCCGTCTATACCACCAGTAGAGAAGCTAACTTATCTGAAGACTCATCTGGAAGGGCCAGCGGCATTGCTACTTAAAAATAAGGCTTCGACTAACGAAAATTTTCAAATGGCTTGGGAGACGGTGCTTGAATTTTATGAAAACGAAAGGCGTCATGTCAATTCTGCACTCAGGAAGCTCTTCTCATTAAAGAAAATGGCGATTGATTTAGCATTAGAACTCGGAGACTTATGCATGTCGTTTGGTGAAGTCTACCGTAACCTAGAATGTTTAGGAAGGTCAATTAACCATTGTGATGACTTCCTAGTTTTTATGGCTGTTCAACGCTTAGAGTCAGACTCAGTAAAAGCCTGGGAAGTTCACATAGGATCATCAAGAGCTGCACCAATTTGGAAAGCGTTGAAGAAATTCATGGAATCACGACTTCTGTCATTGCAATCATTTGAAATCTCGCAATCAGATATTCCAAGATCAAAGCAAAAACAAGCATCGGCTAGAGCAGACTTTGTGGAAAAGTCACCAGCATGTGCTATCTGCTCCCCCAACCACTACACGTATCAGTGTGATCAATTAACAGCAAAGACTACGCAGCAACGTCAGGACCTCATAAAATCAAAAGGACTTTGTTTCAATTGTCTCGGACATCACAGGATAAGCAATTGCAAGTCGACAAGATGCTGTAAAAAATGTGGACATAACATAGACCAACAGAAACAAGTTAATCATGCTCACATAGAGAGTGTACAAGCACCCAATGTGCTTCTTGCAACAGCGAAGATTCGTGTCATTAATTCTAAGGGAATGACAAAAGTGATCTGGGCTCTTCTTGATCCAGGAGCAGAAGTTTCTTTAGTGTCTGAGAAACTAGTACAAGAACTTAGTCTACCAAGAAAAAAGTCATCATTGTCTATCGTAAGCATTGGATCCAAACAAGTCGGAAAGACCAGGGGTGGTGTAACTGTTTCAATCAAACCACACTTCAATTCAGACATCGAAGTCGAGATAACTGCTCACGTCCTTTCCTCACATCATCAACCTATCAACCAATGGAATCATTTGAAAAATCTACAACTCGCTAATCCACAATTTCTCATTCAAAAACGCATAGATCTAATCATTGGCCTGGATTACTACGTCCAGTTATTGGAAGGTTCATTCAAAAACGCATAGATCTAATCATTGGCCTGGATTACAACGTCCAGTTATTGGAAGGTTCGATAATTAAAGGTCCTGTCAATGCTCCAGTAGCTCAACTCACAACACTTGGTTGGGTTATCTCTGGCTCAGTGAATGGTGACACCCAACAATCAACTGCTTCAGCTCATCATTGTCTAGTTGATCAAGAGCTTGATAACCTATTGGAAAAATTCTGGATCCAAGAAGAACTTCCTACAAATAATAAATCCAGTTTATCTGCTGAAAATGAAGACATGTTTAAGTCAACTTGGAAATTCCTTTGTTTCTGCCCTTAACTCTTTCAGTCACACTTTTACAATAGGAACATAATTATCAATTTCTGTTTATTTAAGCAACTTTTACAACTAAAATATCACAGAATATAGAAGAAAAAAAAATATAGGTATTAAGGCTTTCAAGGAATGAGGTGGTCACTAACACTAACCACCATGACTATTGTTATAAATAAAACTAGGATGATTGTGAATGTTATTTATTAGACGAATCATCATTACAAAAGCACAAAACTAACAAAAAAAATTATTTTTTATGAAAATCTGCAAAACATGGTTTACCTTTGCGTAAACAAAGAGGCACTTTACATGTACTACACTGCCATACAGTACGCATTGGAGATATTTTAGTTCTACAATTGCAGCATCTTCTTGATGTGCTTCTTTCAGGTTTATGGCCACTGGATTCTAGACGAATTTCCTGAGGGACTGTAGGTTTGTGACGTTTTATAAATGCAGGTCCTGGAGAAGAGGTCGCAGAATTACGGCTGCTGTTCACTGAATCCGGCCTGTGTTTGTCTCTGACATATGCTGGTGCCAGTAGGCCCCGATATACTTCTCGCCTGAATTCTTTCAGAATCAGCTTGTCTAGGTCTGGGCGTGAAGAGGACTGCAGTTCTTTATAAATCAAAAAAGCATTGAAAACACAACAATCAAGATAGTGAAAAAAAATTCTATGCCACCACTTGTGGGATTTTTTGTCAATAGCATAGCTTCCTTTGAGCTGATCAAATTTGTCGACAATGTTCATGTTTGCGTTGTGGTCGATGACGGCTTTAGGACAGGACACTTCAGTACTGGTGCCATCACGCTCTCTGCGTTTTATTTTTCCCACATTCTTCGGATCATGGTAGTTTCACAAAATAAATACTGATCTCTTGTCCTTCCATTTCAGCAAACTTACTTTTGTGTCACTAACCCGGTAATCATGTTGACCTCTTTATAAATGCTTGTAATCTTTTAGCGTTGGCAAGAACTTTCTATATGAGTTCACAGTTCCACAAGCGAAAATCTGGTCCTCAAGTAGTTTCACTTGCAAAGGGTAACTATTGAAATAATTGTCAAAATAAACCTTATGATTTTTATTTTTCAAGGTTTCGCAAAAATTCTTGACAACTTTTCCATCTAAGTCAGTTTCAACGTTACTACTCTGTTTGCCTGTGTAAATATAAAAATCTAGACAATAACGTGATCGTGCACACATCATGCAAACCTTATATCCACGTTTCGTCGGCTTTTTTTGGCATGTATTGTTATAGTGAGTTTCTGCCTTTGAATTTGATCATGTTTTAATCGATTGCAACTCTCTCAGATGGCTTGTAATTTTTTTGAAAATTGTTTTGCAGTATGTATATATAATTTATATAAGTTTGTCGTAATTAGGGTCAGTTCGGTCGGGCATTACACTATTGTCATTGACATGTAAGTTATTCAAAAGCCAACTGAACCTGTTAAAGCTCATGAACTTCGAAACATAGCTGTCATGCAAATCAGGCGCTGAAGACCAATAATCTCGGTAGCTCAGCAATTTTTTTAAACCCATAACCAAATTGAAGGCAATAAAAACATCAAGCTCTTCTGTTGTGATAGGTGTATATGGCTTTCCAGTTTGAGAAGCGTAAAGGTTAGTTTGGAAACATAAAAGGTCTTGTAAATGCTCTATCCAAAAAAGGCGAAACAGTAAAAGAGGTGTCACATTCTCCATGCTTAGAATTTGATCTGACAAACCCACTCTTTCAGAAAACTCACCAGGCATATCAATTCTATAATTCTTCTTCCATTTTGGAGCAATCATAACCGGCATGTTTGAACTTACATTATTAGACTCTGTAGAATCAGGATTCCATTGTAACCGGCTAGAATCATAAAAGTCATCATCAGAATCGTAAATGTCGTCATGAGCAATTTGAACTCCAATCAAATCACCTAAGACCATGGGATTTGGCTGATTTTCTGCCTCCTCTTTGTCATCTTCATAGCTAAAAATGCTCTCGTTACCTGAAGGGATGTCTTCAAACAAGTATTTTTCAATCTCTTTCTCTCCTAAGCGGCGTGTGCGGCGCAACATACTGTAAAGAATGTGAAAAAAACAAATGAAGTTACATCCATAAGCTAACCAACCACCGTCATGGTGGTTTGTAAGCTAACCACCAAATTCCCTTTGTAAATACTCATTGAAAACATAAAAGTAACAGTACTTGAATGCAAACACACATAAAATAGGTATATGCGAATACGTTCAATAAAAAACATAACAGAAAAAGTTTTACTTACCCGTTTTATAGATTTTTTTTTCTCAGACACTCGAAAAAAAGTACGTTAGCGCTATGTTCAATTCAACTGGTATGAACTGTCATTCATTAAATTTACCGGGAATCTGTCATTTGTTTTGAAGCACAGTCCAAACTTTCATAATAATTCAACCGTTTATCGCTAGATGGCGTGGATTATAATTAACGTAATCGAAAAGAGGTGGTTAGTAACACTAACCACCAAGACTTAAAGAGTTAAAGCTCTCAATCACATGGATACAAGATTTGAGAAAAATAAAGAATTTGCAGTAGCATACTCGTCATTCATGCAAGAATACAAAAGTCTGAAAGATATGGTCCTAGTTCCAACTCAGGAAAAAGAACCACAATCGACCTTTTACCTCCCTCATCATGGAGTCATTCGTGAATCCAGCACAACAACAGAATTGCGAGTCGTTTTCAATGGATCCTGTCGAACACCAGGAGGTCAATTTCTTAAGAATATTCTGCACACCGGAGCTAAATTACAAGTGGATCTTTTCGATATCCTGTTATGGTTTCATCAGTTTCGATACATCTTCTCAGCAGACATCGAGAAAATGTATCGACAAATCAACGTCCATCCCGATGACTGGAAATATCAGCAGATATTGTGAAAAGAAAGCAACGAACTAGTTAAGTATCAGCTGACAACTGTAACATATGGACTTGCGAGTGCCCCATTCTTAGCGTTGAGAGTCATCTTGCAGCTGATCATGGATGAAGGTCCTAACCACCTAAAAGCCGTCGAGATTATGAAACATGGAAGATATGTAGACGAGATTTTTGGCGGATCTAATACGCTCGTAGATATTCATGATAAAATTAATCAAGTCAACAAAATGTGCATGGCTGGCGGATCCCCTCTAAGAAAGTGGGTTAGTAATCATCCAGAGGTTTGTCGTCATCTTCCACCAGAACACTGTTTACAAACAACCTCAATTCAACTTCAAGACAACACTATCAGAGCCTTAGGGTTATTTCGAAATCCTTCGACTGACAAATTACACTTCAAATTTTCATTATTGCCACCTCCTAAAGTCACTAAACGAGCGGTTCTATCAAAAATCGCTCAACTGTTTGACCCTATGGGACTGTTATCATCAATCTTCATACAACTAAAGATTTTCATTCAAGAACTTTGGGCAGTCAAACCGCAATGGGATGATAAGCTTTCACCTGCTCAAGTCAAAACCTGGAACCAACGTCAATCATTGTTGAAAGGACTAGATACCATTCAAATCCCAAGATAGATTTGGCTTCAACCTGCTGGAAACATTGAACTTCATTGTTTTTGTGATGCATCGCAAGCAGCTATAGACGCAGCAATTTTTACAAAAATATTAAACGGGATCATCAACTGAAGTTCACCTACTGTGTTCAAAGACCAAAGTAGCTCCTAAGAAACGGATGACGATACCGAGATTGGAACTCTCAGCTTCAGCCATGGCAGTAAAATTAGCTAAACATTTCCAAAACGTCCTTTATTTAAGCGACTCTCCAATCCACTTCTGGACAGATTCAACTATAACTCTCACTTGGATCAACAATCATCCTTCACGATGGAAAGACTGTCCATAACCGAGTGTGCTACATCAAAGAATCTTTACCAAGAGCCCAATGGCATCATATTTCAGGAAAAATAAATCCAGTGGATTGTGCCACTTGTGGATTATCCGCTGAAGAACTCAAAGAATTTTCACTGTATTTGAATGGACCTAAATGTCTTCAGAACCCTCCAGATGAATGGCCAACCAACAACGAAATTCAACCAACTTTTGAAGAAAATCTTGAAATCAGTTCATCACGCAGCAGTAACTCATCAATGGGATTTGATCACTCGATACTTATCATGGCAGAAGTTAATCAGAGTCACAGTAATTTGTCGACGAATGGTAGCTCTTCTGAGGAAAGAACCGTCACCTGCGTTAAAATCCCCTCTGACGTCATCAGAAATCTCCTCAGCTATCAACATCATAATTCGATACGTGCAACAAAGACACTTCTACAAAGAAATTAACGACTTAAAAACAACCAAGGAAATAACGAATAATAGCCCTCTGATCAAACTTAATCCATTCCTCTGCTCTTTGGGATTATTACGCGTTGGAGGACGATTCGAAAACTCTAGCATCAGCTACTCTCTGGAGCACCCACTCATTCTGCCTCGAAGCTCACATGTCTCAATACTAGTAATCAGGGCCGCTTGTTTCAAAGCACTTCATGGATCACTTCAGGAAACATTAGCAGTTCTCAGACAGCAATTCTGGGTCATCGGCGGTCGAACATCAGTCAGATCATCAATCCTGAAATGTGTCACTTGCAACTCAACGGAAGCATTCATAGTAGCATATAAACGCTTCATTTCACGAAGAGGTATCTGTGCCACCTTAGCTATTGACTGCGGGACAAACTTTAAAGGAAGCGACAAAGAACTCAGAGATCTATTTTCACAGCAGTCAGAAACGTCAAAAGACTTCGCCTCTCTAATAGCATCTGATAGAACAAAATGGAAATTCAACCCTCCATCAGCACCTCACTATGGAGGAAAGTTTGAAGCTTCGATAAAATCCATGAAATATCACCTTCGACGAATAGTGTGAGAAACAAAACTCACATACGAGCAACTCAGTACCATCCTGGCTCAAATTGAAGCTATCCTGAATTCTGGACCACTTTGTTCACTGACAGATGACCCTGATGACCTCGACGTTTTAACTCCAGGTCACTTTCTAATTGGCCAGCCACTAACATTAATTCCAGAGCCTAACTTAGAAATGATCAAAACTACTCGACTTTCTCAATGGCAGCATCTAAGTCAAATCATTCAGAGCTTCTGGAATCGGCGGTTAAAAGAATATCTCCAACGCCACCAAGCAAGATATACATAAATGGAATCAGAGCTTCTAATCAATTAAGAAAGGAGACATGGTGTTGATTATTGATGAGCAATTCCCACCAGCCAAATGGCCATGAGGAAGAATTATGGACACTCACCCTGGAGCTGATAACATCACTCGAGTGGCAACTGTAAAAACAAGCACCTCCACGTACACGCGACCAGTTGTCAAGCTAGTTCCGCTCCACATATCATCCGAAATAGGAAATTCGTCGCTGGGATCAACGAAGGCGAGCGGAAATGTTAAGGATTGAGACGTGCAAGCTGCACACCCTAAACAAGTATCGTAAACATTTATATCTTGGGTTTTTCCTAGCTCTAATCCCCGCAAGTTTAGGGTTATCACGGCACTGCCAAATGTTGGAAAATTTCCCAAACATGAGGCGTGCAAATGACCATTCATCTGAGTTGAGCTGCACATTTTTTAGCGCGTTGTTTTTTTATTACTTCCTCCCTCCCACAATTTCATTAACAAATAACAACTTCTCTGTCCTATTTTTTGCGTTCTAACTTCAGTCAGTCTTCCTCGACACCTAGCACAGTGAAAATCAAAGTTTCTTAGTGAGTGATTCTACAGTTCTTGTGACAATCATCTTTCAGTTTTTATACTGTGGCTTGCTGGGATCAATCTTCTGCGATTATGAACTATCTAGACCAGCAAGTAATTATTCGACAATTAAGTAAGTCAGATCACTCACTAAAATCATTCATAAATTATCTTTTTTGCATCTTCTTCTTAATTCAACGACTCCGATAGTTACTCGATCAATTCATCCTATATTATTCGTTCTTAAATATTGTTCGCGACTCACACATAATATCGCGAGCTGATAATTTTTTGTAATAATAAGATAGTTGTGAGAATCGAAGTTAATAAAAAGAAAAGGAATGTATTTTTAATCATCTGAGTTTAAATTTTACTATAATAATAAGCTCCCTGAACGATCCACGTCCTTTATCCTAACACAGTTCCATCGGCAACCACATTAACATCCTGAGTTTCCTCAATGTCTGGAAAATCACTTGGATTTTCACTTTGATCATCTTCAGCTATTGAATTTTCTTCACCTGAATGCACTTCACTTATTTGTCGAATTCTTCCCAACTGTCTCACTGACTTTGTGAACATATTCGAGGTTGCAGTGAAACACAAGGTCAGTTGAATGTAACAGAAATGGTCAAAATATAACTAAAACTGTTGTGTATTGTCACCGCTTGTCGTTTTTGTAGGCTCTGATTTTTGGTCTGC
This sequence comes from Stratiomys singularior, assembly GCA_954870665.1. Lineage (NCBI taxonomy): Eukaryota > Metazoa > Arthropoda > Insecta > Diptera > Stratiomyidae > Stratiomys > Stratiomys singularior. Next base: position 67,736,438 of record OX940877.1, read on the forward strand.
GACTCTCAAAAAAGGACTGTATTTCTATTTCATTTCGCTACTGAGAATTCATTGGAGGGTTTGCTTGTGTATCTCCGATAAGGGCCCCTTCTGTTAATGCTTTACGTTACATGAACCTGGTTGGGTCGTCCAACTGCTTACGCCGAAACCAAACAAACATATCAGATTCAGATGAATGAAACTTTACTTGAGAAGCGTATTTGAGTTTAGAATTAAGGTTCCAGTTGGAGAACTGCCGAAAAATGCGTTCACAATGTTCGCTTCACAATGTTTCAAGAATGAGCAGGCGCATTGTCATCCAGCAAACTCCACGATCCCGGTTCCTTGTACTTGGGCCTGATGCGATTAATTCGGGGCTTCAGACGTTTTAACACCTCTACGTAATACGTAGCATTCACGGTGGTGTTTGGGGGCACACATTCTTTGCGTACGGCCGGCCGCTTCTCTCGTCATCTTCTAACGCCTTTCCACCATTCTTGAACCGATTGAACCACGTTTCAACAGTTGTACGCGACACTACACCTTCACCGTAAGCCGAATCGATCATTTTTTTCGTTTCCGCGAAAGTTTTTTTTAAGTTTATAGCAGAATTTCATTGCGGCACGATGTTCAAATTTCTCATCCATCGTAGAGCTTGTACCGGGGTACTAAACACACGTTCACTCAAGCAGTCTATCTCGGCAATTAATGAACGCATGCTGGTGAAAATTCTGGTGAAAATTCTCAGACACTCCAGAGGGATGTAGCAACATCGTACCGGTTTCGTCCAAGAGGTGGCGCCACTCGTACAAGCGCTTTAGGGATTCAATAAGTCCACTGACACTAATTCCTAAGTCCATATAAAAACACTAAGTCTTGGCTGGTGATGGATACTGGCATAGTGATTGAGCTGACTCGTGACAATGCGTCTGTTGTGATGTTTTCGTTTCCCGCAATGTAAACTATAGTCGTCGTAAATTGGCTAATGTAATCCAATTGCCGCAACTGTCGTGGTGAAGCTGTCTCGGAATTTTTGATTCCCATGGCAGTGTCTGACGCATCGCATTTAAGTGCCAGTTGGGTATTTTCAATGGGGTGTCGTAGTAGCGTTGCGTTTGCAATCTGCTCTTTGCACTGCTTGAAAGACGCTTCGGCTTCAGGATTCCAAACGATTTGTGATTTGTCCTTTTTTTTAGCGCCAACTAGAAATTTATGCATTGGTGCTTGAATTTCAGCTGCATTTAGCAGGGATTTTCGATAGAAGTTGATGGCACCAAGAAATCTTCGTAACTCCGCAATAGTTGATGGTTTGTTGAACTGCAGGATACTTTGCACGCGCGCAGGAAGAGGACTGATGCCATTTTCATCAATGAGATATCCAAGATATTCCACTGATGATGATCCGAAAATGCATTTTGCAACGTTTATGGATAAGCCGTATTTTCTTAATCGGCCGAAAATAATTTCCAGATGTTTTTCGTGTGATTTCGATGCTATCAAAATGTCATCGATGTAAGCAGAGCAAAATTCTAATCCACGTAGTGCTGAGTCGATGTAGTCGATGTGAAAGGTCTGGGCAGCATTGCAGAGTCCAAATGTCATCACCTTAAACTCGAAAAGTCCAAATGGGGTGATAACGGCAGTCTTCGGAGTATCGTGGGGTGCTACGGGAATTTGATTATATACACGCGTCAAATCCAACGTTGAAAATATCTTGCATCCGTTCAGATTATGGGCGAACTCATTTAAATGGGCGATAGGATATTTATCCGGGATGGTGACAGCATTTAGACGCCGATACTCCCCGCATGGGCGCCAATGGCCGCTTTTCTTAGCCACAAGATGAAGCGGGCTTGCCCACGGACTACTCGAAGGTTGACATATGTCGAGTCCAAGCATAAATGCGAACTCTGCTTTTGCTTCGTGCAACTTTTCTGGTGGTAGTCTCCTTGCTCGCTCAGCTACAGGTGGTCCGTTGGTTAATATGTGGTGGTTGACGCCGTGGTTCATGACCTTTTTAATGCTACCAGGAAGAGTTACACCATGATACCTTTTCAGCAAATAGTAATAAGGTTGGTGAATATCGCAGATGGATTTCAAGTTGGTTTTGTTATCCACGACTAACTTTCTTCGAAGGTCAACCAACAAACCGAAATGACGTAGTAAGTCTGCTCCAATGATGGGTTGTTGAACCTCTGCAACTGTAAATCTCCAAGGGAATTGCCGTCGCAAACCGAGATCGAGTGTTAAACATTTTTCGCCGTACGTACTGATGGGTGTATTGTTGGCAGTATATAATTTGTACTTCGATGGTACTTTGTACTGATTTGATTTTTGAAGGACTGACACGTCTGCACCTGTATCGACCAAGAATCGCAGTCCGAATTTTCTATCCGTAATGATAAGTCGGCGTTGGTGGGGTGAGTCGTCCTCGTCTGCCGAAACGCGAGACGACGAATTCAGTTTTCTGACGTCGTTCCGGAATTCTTCCATTGGCAGGGTGCTTTGCAATTTCTGGCTAGTTTGCGAAAGCGCGTGTGGAAAAAGCAAAATTTTCCCCTAGACCGCGATCTTCTTTTGTTCGATCTGCTGCGCGTTTTAGAATAAGATCGGTTTTGCGTCCGCAGTTTTAATTTCTCACGACGGTCTAGGATTTGGGATAGCTCTTCGTTTTTTACCGTTGACTCTGGTTGTGGACGAACTGTTGAGATTCCAGGTGGATTTTGCAACTCCAACATTAAATCTGCCATCTTTGCAAGTTTCTCTACGTCGGGGTCGCTTGCTATGGCCAAAACGACTCTTATATTTTCGGGAAGTTGCTCCAACAACAGCGACCGGAGCATCGCGTCCGGTACCTGCTCTCCTCCCGTATTGCGCAGATCCTGCAAGTAATGTGATGGCTTCTTGCCTTCTAGATTTTGGCCTTGGAATATCCGCCTCAATTTTGACTCCGTGGATTCTGCGAATGCCATCAATATCCGCTGCTTTAAGGCTTCGTATTTGTTTTCAGACGGTGGATTCCTGGTGATCGAAATGACGTGAGACAAAATGTCCGGTTCCGCAAACTGGATGACGTACTTGAGTTTTGTCTCGTCTTGCGTGATGTGATGGGTATGAAAAGTGGCTTCCACTTGCTCGAACCAGAATTCGGGACCCGGTCTGTAAAATGCCGGGAATTTCGTAATTCGCGACGCTTCTACGAACAGATTCGCGGATGTTTAAGGTCGAGGCGCGATCGGTGGTAGCACACTTGGGGTTTTAGATGTTTTTGGGGTCTCAACATTCGGTGCGGTAGCCATTTTGAGAATTGCGTTTCACTTTCACGAAAACAAGGTTTTTCACGGTTTAGTGTCAATCGAAATGTTAATTTAATTAGGGGAATCACGTCGGGGTCACCAATTTAGGAATTCACTCAACCTAAGTCCATATAAAAACACGTTGGATACAATGTAATAAAATATATTTATTATCTAGGAAAAACCACGTCTATAAAATATGGCGGTTCACTTGCGAGAGAGTGATTACAGGAACCTGTCAAAAAACTAATATCCTGCCGATCCTTACTTCGTTCTATATTCGATGGTTTGAGTGGCAGTGTCGCCACAGCGCTACAAAATAAGTTCGGGAACTTTTCCGACATACTGTGTATTACGTTAGCTCAACACAATGATCCTAAGCATTCCCCTTAGATAGTATACGATTGGTTACTGTATAATATTAAATCAACATAGCCATATTCTCCCCTGTCACCAGATCTGCATTTAATTGAGCATCTTTGGGGCCTTTTGAAATGACGACTTCGTGGGCACAGCGTTACTAGCAAAAAGGATCTGACTGAAAGCGTCGAAGAATGGGACAAAATTACTGCTGATGTAACTTCTAATCTTGTTTTTTTCAATGCCAAGCCGCCTAAAAAAAGTTGTCTAATAAAACGGCATCATACTCAGTATAAACTTTTCTTAATTTGTTATATAAAACTGCTTGACAAAAATTTTTTTTTGGTGTTCGTACAATTGTTTGATCAAGTTTTCTTAGAATTACTGCTGAATGGGGAAATATTTTTTTGTTATTAAATTTAGAATACGATTTAATTTTTTCAAAAATCTGAAGCAATAAATATTTTACTTTCTGACTGAAAATTGTCATTCTAGTGTTACGCATTCATGAGCTTTTTACGTTCCTTCCTTTTCGGGCGAAGACCAGCGGCCCGTTATTGAAACTAGCAAATTTATTCGAAATAATATGAAAATTTAAGACAGGATCTTGAGTTCGTCGTAGATATGTCACTTGCTTGAAATGCATTCAATGTTTTTCTTAGTTTAACATTCAGCAACAAAACATAAATCAGATTGCGAAAATATATTTAATCATCAAATCTTGTTCAATTAAAATCATTTTTGTTTTGCTGATTAGTTGTTTGATAAGTTCTTTCATTGGTATTTTTTACAAAGTCAGGATCAATTATGGTGCCATGTAGAGCTAAGGTGCATTCCCCGACTCTGAAGATTTCTCCGTTTGAATGGTCGATAATTTCCATTTTCCATATTCCATGAGGGTTTTCAGACCACGATCCCACCGACATGAAAACCCAGTCATTGAACCCGCTGGTAGAGTTGTCATTCTTACGTTGTTCCAGAATGCTCATTCGGAAGCCAGTGGGCGAAGTCAGAAAAACTTCGAGTTTTCCACGAAATGTGTTAACAATATTTACCTTGATTTCAACGTGCTCCATGTATTGAACACTCGCGTTTTCGGCGTTGAAGTTTACAATCGCAATTTTTGGTGTTGAAGATTTAAGCTCCTGATATTGATAATTGGTTCCATTCTCATCACCTTGAATGATAATATTTTATTATAGATTTATTAAACTGTCAACCCAGATGATGCCACATTTAAATATATGTATTTCAAAAGGATTTTGATAATAGAATATAACGATTATTCACCTGGGAATCTCTCAACAATTTTTGGTGGTACTTGCTTCCAGATAAAAGCCAGGTCAACAAAAGCTTCTGCGTTCATGAGTCCAAACCCAAATTCGTTGCTATAACGACGGCCTGCTCCATTTACTTGCCACGCGTCGCCTTCCAAGGATTTAGGATCCGCTGTTCTCACCAAAATATGTTGCACATCCCTCCATGTTAGCTCGGGGCTATGAAAAGACAAAAGAATCTTTAATGTTAAACACCATGAACTTAGTACGTACTTCGCCTCCAATCCCAGAGCAATAATGCCAGCTGCCAACGGCGCAGACGCTGATGTGCCAGTGTGTTCTTCGGTGCAACGATTCCTTAAGTCAGTTGTAGTCTGAAAGGACAATTATACTAGTCTTCACATTCCGCATAACATTGAAATGCAGTTTACGATCATTTTGTCACTTAGAGTTCCAGATGAGTAAGTTACTGTGAGTATTGAAGCACACTTTTCGCTATACCATGGCAGACTTCCTCGTTGTGTGACACTACCCACAGTGATGGTGTAAATACTTGCGCAGTATCCATCGCAATTGCAGTTATCATTTTTACTCCCGCCGTTGCCACTGGCCCACACATAAATACTTCCCTTACCATTCCGACCCTGAAAGTAAATCGTTCTGGTGATCTTTCCGCTGTAGGTTATCCCTCATAAAATACTTCATTAACACCGCGTTCAAGAGCTAAGGACGCAAATGGTCCTGGCTTATCTAAAGACTTGCCGTTATCAGTTGGTCCCCACGATGAACTGTAAATATCAACCTTATCATGCGCAAACCCAAGCGCCATACCCTCAATAAAATCGTATAGAAGGTTGTCTAGTAACTTGATGCCTCCTATGCGAGCATTGAAAGCTATCCCTACGCCGCATTTTTTGTTGTTGGCGATCATTGCAATTTCTCCGGCGCAACGTGTCCCGTGCCGATTACTTAAGTCTGTGTAGTCAGGACGTGGATCAGGAGAGTCATTATTACAATCCCAACTAATTTCAGGGTCCTACAACGCTGAAGTAAATATTAAAAAAAAACTAGAATATTTGAAAAACAACTCACAAAATTTCCAATAAGATCTTCGTGATCAAATTCCAAGCCATCGTCCAGTACTGCAACTCGAACACCTTTTCCAGTAATTCCTTTGGCATAAACAGGTAGGACGTTGAGATCCAATTTAGGAATTCCGGTTGTGTTCCGAGTATTTTGCTGAAAAGGATCAAGGTGATGTTATTGATTTGCAGCCAATAAATTTTCTAGACGAAATCTTTGACCAACAAAAATCTAAATTGGAAGGATTAAAATATATTGTTATAATATGTATTATCATTACTATCAATTACTATCCCCCAGGGCTACTAGCTAATCGTGGTGGCTTACCCGTTATCCAGGCGCGTGAGCAAGTCACTAGGGGAAGAATGCCCCCGACGGGTGAGGGAGGAACGGACTCATGCGGGTTTCTCTTGGGCAATCCAGGACATTTTAGAGTTCTGAAATACTTGGCCACCGCAAAACCAGCAGCTAGAAGTGAACGCACTATAGAGGCAAGTATATTCACCCTCAGGCTAATACTGCTGCGAACTCCGTTTCGGAAAGTCACCAATAGACGCAGAGCCAAAGAAGAAAACGTGTAAGCAGTGTTCCACTGAGCGCTTTGCATTTGCGACGAAGAATCGAGTCCAAACCACTATTCCTGTTCAAGGCGATTGAGCAAAAACTACAAGAAGCTCAAAGGAGGTATTGGGGAGCGGAACCACAGCCCTAAGTGTCTTTTCCCAGGGCAGTTTATAGTTACATATCGGACTCTGTTGGAAACGAAAACAATGACAACCCATAACGCTTAGCTATAGTTAACCGAAAACTTAACTTGAGGACGAGCTGGCTACGAAGAGAGCAGTCGACAGAATTGAAGAAGAATGAAACGGAATATAAGCGGGGTCCTTCAAATAATGAGAAACTCAACCAAAGTCCAAAAGAATATTACTAACGACATTGAAAACAGGATTGAAAACGAGGACTTCGCCTAAACATGACCGGGACAGTAGACCCCAGTCGAGAGGAAAGGGGTAGACGCTGACTTCCAACTGGTACGCTCAAAAGCGGAACAGAAGGCTGCGAAGAAGGTGCAGCGTGTGAAGACTGATGAAATGACCAAACGTACCCGACAAGCAAAGCTCAGCGTGAAGTTTGAATAGACCAGGGACAACCAGCGTATTACTGTAATAATTAAGCTGGCAGATGGGAGAACTTTGTAAAAAACACAGGTGGCCTCTTCGTGGTACACGGGACGAAGCCCACAGTTGATGTCGAAGTTGTTATCTCAAACTTATACCCAAAGGACCTATGAGAAATAAGAGGCATGTGGAAATCAGAAAAGTAGGAGAGACTCCTCCAAAGTAGGAGAGAGAGAGAGAGAGTCACCACCATCATCTGAAATGTACCCACTTCAGAACAGCTTCAATGCGGATAGCGTTGTGCTGATCAGGTGTGCGGATATGACATTTATCAGTGTCTATCTTATGCCGAATAAGCCAATTTTATGCTTTCAAAGCAAGCTCGATGACCTGGAGGAAGCTTTCTAAAGCGAGAAAGGGCGAAATGATGACTAGGACGAAACATGTCACTATAAACTTTCGCAGCATATTCCGGACCTGACGTTTGTTTCGAAGTCCTTAGTTTGGAGTCCTCATACAAATGGAGGGTACTGGGGGATTATTCAGTGAGTGATGTGAAACTGTGACGGAAATCGCCATATATATGTCCAGGCGATCGCTACGAAATTATAAGTAAGATGCGTACTGGTATTAAAATGGAGAAAAGCCAAGGGAATCTCACACACTTGGCCACGAAGCCCAACGTTCAAGGAACCGAGATGAGTCACGTGCCCAAATGCTGTAAAACAGGTCAGCTAGAAAACTCTTCTGTAAGTTGAGCTCTGATGACAAAACTTTGTTGAGGACATCAACAGGGATCCGTGAGGCTTGGGTTATGAGGTTGTCATGCGGATGCTTGGACCATACGGAGGCCCTGTGAGTTTAAAGTGGAACAAATTGACGAGGTTGTTTAGCGTGTGCATCCCTTTCCTTCCGATACTTCATACGAGGAATGTCCTGTTGTGAGGGCAGAAGCCCACAAACAACCCTCGATGCGAATAGTACTGTGATTAACACTCGATACGATGAATGACTTCAATTCTTCTAGGTGGGTAAATATTATCGGGCCGCAGTATCTAATGCGGGTTATAAGGGACTATCTCAAAGGGAGCGTGTATGACACATTGGGAGGTTGGCGAAGAATAGATGTGACATCAGGGGAGGCCCAAAGTTCTTGGCCTGTACCTATAAAATGTCTTATACGACGAACTTTTGATGTGCAGTTGGGGAAAGATTCTCGCCTGAGTGGCTTTGGTGTTGAATTACGAGCATTAGTCGGCGCACATACCGTCGAACAAGCACAGTTCAAACTATGTATGAAACTTCGCCAGCCTTGAGTTTTATTTAGCGTTAGAAAAAACAGAGGTCATCTTACAAAGGAAGCGGATACCTCGTATAATTTCCGTCCTAGCTGGAGAAACAATCACCTCGTCGAAGGAATCAATAAAATATTTCATCTCGATGATTTACTAGCAAATGAATTTTTTGATGACGTCCGGGGTCAGCGGACAGACTTGCAGTGGATCCCAACCGAGGGCATCTCGCATAGGTACAGAGTCAAGGAGCCTTGCGGATAGCATGGGAAAGATCGATCATTATACACGGGCAAGTGGGCCGATGGCAAAAGAGAGAAAGCTCCAAACACTGGAAAGATTTTTACTCCGACTGTAAACCACGTACATATAAGCGTTGTACAGATCAAATATCTTGGAATAACCATGGAACATGTTGTGAATAGGAATCCATACTTCAAACGGAGAACTACAGTTCTACTCTTCACAATGAAAAGAAAGCTATGGAAAACCTGAGTCTTAAAGCCGGAAAACATTTATTGCATATATACAACAGTAATGAGACCAATTTCCATTTATGGAGCATAAGTATGATGGTCGAAATTACATTTAACAACCATTGTAAAGGAAATAGAAAGATCTGGGTTATGACCTTGGTATCACAGGTGCCATTACGAGCGCGCCAACTGATGCAGTGGAGATAATGCTTAACCTCTTGGCAAATTCATCTTTGGAGACATCAATTGCGAGCATCAGATTCAAAGTCGAGCTGGATAGCTCTGTTAATCAAAAGGGGGAATATAAGTAGAATTCAACCGGTAGTAGATACAACGGTCCTATGCGGAATTAACACAGAACAAAGAAGAGTGGAATAGGATAACATTCAACCGTTTTACTGTCAAAAGTATTTACGATTGAAGTGACCGAGCACATAAGCTGCAACGAACAACTTTAGTGGAAGAATACATATACTTAGAACAAGTGGTACCTGCAAACGCTTATCGTAATTCGTGTTATTTCACAAGAGGAATGTGATTAAGAAAACTCTCAAAGTAGCAACAACCTAAATAAACGTGAATAAACGTAAGATTAACATGGATCATTGGACACAACGATTTGAACGGATAATAGGCCGAAATACTGCGTGACGGCGATGCGAGAGTGCGACGAAAGTCTCGCAGCAAATGTCAAGCAGTTTTCGTAACATGCATTTGTATACGACATCGTACGATGATTGCGATGCGTCGATGCGAGGCGAAAATATTCGGAAAAACGAATATTGCTCGGAACGTGGTGCGTGACGTTTGTCAGATGCTCTATGGCAGTCAAATGAAAATTGAAATTCAAACTCCTTAATTACTTTTTAAGTAGAAGGGTTATTCAGAATAAATTTTGAATGATAATTTCGTGCATCCTTATTGAGGATATTATTTGCCAAACGAACGAAAGTTCCAAATTCAAATTTTTAAAAAATCAGAGCCAATTTCAACCAAATCGAAACGTCACCAATTTGACATTTGTCATATGAACATTATTCTTCGTCGCATCGTGTGCATTGTAAATTGAATGCGTTCCGCGACAAATCGCATCGCACTCTCGTATCGCCGTCACGCAGTATTGTATCTGGGCCTAATGAAAAGCCGATGACAGAATCAAAAAAAAAAAAAATAGCCGCTGGTCAAAAAAGAAGTAGAGGACACTCCAGGAAGGAGATGAATGTGGTTTTCAATGACAGAAACAACTTGTGGATAAGCAAAATCTTTGGTCTCACCCTATCGAAACGAATCGCAACAAATAATTCTTGCAAAAAAATGAAATGACGTGTGAGTACTGGTGGTAATACCAACATGTTCCATTCCAGCAGATCTAAAGAGTCTAAGAAGTGAGATCTAAGAAGTTTACATCTATTAGATGTAAACTTAAATATTAACTAAATTTAGAAAATATATCAAGTTAACTTGCATAGAGTTAAGTTGGGTAAGGCCCTCAAAAATTAGTCGCATTTTCTGATTGGCAGGCGATTTCTTTATTGAAAATCCTAGTCCATATTGCGAAAGGATAAATTCAAAGTGGATATGCATCATCGTCTAACGGCGCGTGTGAAATTGCGGCATGTTTTTATGTAGCCAAATTGTTTGTGTAAAATACCACATTTAAAATGGATTCGTAATTAAGTTCAAAAGCCTGAATAGAACCTCGTTATCACCTTTTGTGGACAGGATATGAATTTCAGTGCTTTAGTGGATTGTACCCGCTTGTGGAAACAACTAAACGTAAAGCCACCGTAAAAAAATTTATTATTTCATGTTTTTGTTGCGTCTCGACCTATTATCGCTTACATCAAAACGTAGTTAATAAATGTATTTTGTGCAAGGCAACTTAATTTTTTTGAATAAAGTCTTACATTTATTTTCAAATTTTGACTAGTTGATAAACCTTACCATGTACCATTGCTTTTCCCACAGTTCGTCGTTAAAAGCTAGAGGTTGCTGAGAAGATTTTAAATGATTTGATATCATGTCGTCAAAATACATCCTGAAGGGATGAAATATTAAATCTCGCTTTTCCCGTTGTAATGGTTTTTGTTCGGTTGCCCACAGTATTCTGTGGTCTTTTTTAAAACTTTCATTGTTGGTGCGTTCAGAGCGTTTAAGAACGCTCGTGTAAGTTGGAAGCTTCTCTAACAGGAAGACATTATCAAATCCTCTGACCTGCAAGACATGGAATAAGAATTGATTAGTCTTTTTTGAACAATGTCATATAAATATTGGTTATAAAGCATTGTTTTAAAGTAAGTGCACATATGAACCCTTATGGAATAAGATTGACGTGGATGATGGAATAAAATGAATTTTCATTTGTGTCCTTTTACATCGACCAGAAAGCTCTTTGTGATAGTTCCAAATAAAATGTGTAATTATGCTTGGATGCTTGCTAGAGAATATCAACAAATTCTGCATGGATAGTCCATAGCAAGGACACTTTGTTTTTCATGTCTAGTCTCGTAATCCCTCTTGACTTGCGACAGGAAGCCAAGCGAATCCATCCAGTGATCGATTGAAATAAAGTGATATCCTGTAGATATGTTTATCTGCACGGAGAAATACAATCTCTGTTTCATCAATTTTCATTTGTGACGCCAGCTACAATACTTTCAGTGAATTGCAAATATGCTAAGGAGATTTCAAACAAAGCAAACATAATATTAATGACTGCGTAGCATGTAGTTGACCTACATACAAGCAGGATTTGTATTGATTTCAGGTTATGAGCCACTTAAACAAAATAATTTGATTAAAATAGGAATGAATTTGTTTATTTAGCTTAATACCGTGTTATATTCTACTTATCTTCTATATCTGGAAATAAAGACATTCTAACAAACATTCATCTAAATTGAAACACGATACGTTAAATGTAAAATATACGTTTATGTTATTGAATTGGGAAATTAGTTTACTTTCAGCGTAATTTCTTCAAGATGAGCTAGTTGAAGCATTTAGGAAATAGCAATGTCCTAAAAATTTGAACCTACTTGCCTTTTCAACAACCTTTTCGCCAGAGGCTTCTGATTCGTTTAAGATCGACTCCAATATCATATATGGCTGTTTTCTGGGAATACTGTTCAGACCTTGCAACCATGTTTCTGTGGCTTCAAATGATTATTTACCCAAGAGATTCTAACCGAACAGAATAAATTCTAAGTTCAGCATTAGTTCCTTTCAGACGTGCTTTTGTTGGCTTGTCAATTTCTATTATGAAGTATATTTTTCAAACGTCAATATAATCGAATATTATTTGCTTGAACTAGATTGGGTTTGTCACTGGAATTTCTTCTTATTAACCTTTTCACTGCTACGCCCTCCTATAATCAGGCCGTTAATGCTCTCCCGTCTTGCTACGCCCCACTCTAGTAGGTCTAGCCGAATGTTCCGTACTTGCGGACCACCCCTAAAGTCGGGCAGAACATTTTCAACATTTAACTGCTGCAGCCGACTAAACTAGGTGCGTAAACGCATACTAATGGATTTCTTCACAAACTCAATCCTTCAATAGTTTTAGAAATTCTCACTAGAAATCGCTAATAGTATCACTTTGGTTATAAGATAACATTTTCTTTTACCCCGTTTTTCAATCTTTTATTCTAAAGCATTTCATTTCTGAAATGTATATCGATCAAAATAATGATTTGTTCTATTACTAATCATTATTTTAATTAGAGAATTATTATTTCAAGAAATTGTAGATAAAATAATACCAAGTTTATTGCGCAATATGTATACAAGTCGTAGTTCTAAATGACTCATCTACCTCCGAATGCAAGTTTATTGGGAATATTTTACTTTTATGTCGGGGTAAATGAGAATTTTAATTTACTTTACTGTAACACTTTACTGTAATTGAAATAAATATAAAAAACTGTTATTGTTTTTCAAAACGTCTGTAACTGCACAAATTTCCTTCGGCGAGTGTAAAAAGAATCCCGTACTTTTCCACTCCAAACAATAAAGGTCGTAGACCCTACGACACTTATACCTGCGCACCCTTGTTACCGGTATCTGTTGCTTCCTGTTATCTTTTGTTATCTGCTTCATGTTATTCAGTTTGTGTTGTAATTTCACAGTGAATGTTTGTCTAAAACGTAAAAAAGCCTAAAACATATTCAATCGACGAAGTGCGAAAAATGTTGATGGACAGTGAACTTGAATTTTCTTCATCTGAAGAAGAAGTTCAGGATTTAAATCAACCTTCAACTTCAAGTTCTACCTCTACTTCTACTAAAAAACATTTAGAGCTCGCGTGCAAAAGAATGTGTCCGTGTCCTCAGAAGACTCTTCAGAGGACGATGTTGGAGAACCTGTGATCAAAATCTGGGCTGATTTGGGCTAATGAAGATTTGTCTCCACAAATTCACCCATTTATCGGCGAACCAGGGATAAAGGTACCTACTAAACCACAATCCTACTTAGATTTTTTTCTGAAGGAATCGTTCAACAAATAGCTGAGCAAACAAATTCCTACTATGAATATTGCTGTGAAATTGCCCCAATTTCCCCAAAGTCACGACTAAGAAAGTGGGACAATGTAAATGTGAATGAAGTTCGTTTGGTTGTTGCCGCAGGCCAAAATTAATACTGTGTTGCTTGGGTCCGCCGGGCCTTGCTTCGTTCCTTCGTTCGAGAACGAGCTGAAGATGGCTGTACACAGCCGAAACGCGTCCTCGAAATCAACGAAGAAAGGCCCGGCGGACCCAAGCAACACAGTATTAAATGTGAATAATTTATTCAAATTTTTCGCAACCATTCTCCTAATGCCAAGGACAAAAAAACTCACTATCCAGGAATATTGGACTACCGATGTAGTTATAGATGCACCAATGTTCAGACAACTGTTTTCCAGAGACAGATTTCTGCTCATTCTGCGATTGTTGCATTTTGCAAATAATAAAGAAGATCATAGTGGGAACCATCTATATAAAATCAGTTTGATTATTGATCATCTGAGATCTGTTTTTAGAGCATCATTTTATCCGTTCGAAAGATTGTGCATTGACGAGAGTCTAATGCTTTTCAAGAGAAGGCTAGGGATAAAACAATATATTCTTTCTAAAAGAAGCAGATTCGGAATAAAAACTTTTCTAGTGTGCGGCTGTTTTACGGGTTACATCCTAGACTTTATTGTATATGCGGGTGCTTCAACGGAAATCACCGATTATGGTTTCGGAGTTTCGGGAAACACAGTTGCCACTTTGATGGAGCCATATCTGGAAAAGGGTCACTCGCTCTATGTGGATAACTGGTATACCAGCTCAGCATTATTTTGTTGGCTATTCGACCATGTCACGAATGCGTGTGGGACAGTACGAAAAACAAGAAAAGATATGGCTGCAATCGAAGAAAAGCTAAAAAGAGGGGAATACTCGTATCGCTCCGCTGATGGTAAGCTAATTGCCATAAAGTGGTGTGACAGGAGAGACGTGTGGATGCTGTCAGCTATGCACACTGCCGAAATGGTTTAAACCGCAAAAATTGATAGTGTTTTAAAACAAAAAATAAGAAAACCTCAACCAATAATTGACTACAACAGGAACATGGGTGGTGTCGACAAAATTGACTTGGTGTTGAGCTCCATAGATTCTCTTAGGAAATCTCTGAAGTGGTATAGAAAATTGTTTTTTCATCTATAAGACTTGTCAGTCTACAATGCTCACGCACTGTACCAAGCCGCGAACAACAAAAAAGTTCCGTACGCAGATTTTCGTGTAATACTAGAAAAATTCAGTGTCGAGCGGAGAAAATCTGGTGGAAAAGCCGGTGTGGAGCCCCCGCTTAGGTTGAGTGGAACACATTTCCTGAAAAAATTGCCTGACACGGAAAAAGGTGTATCAAAGAGGTTTGTTACCACTATTATTTAACTTAATACCTAAATCTAACTATGAATGTATCTATTTTAATTTTATTCTTACTTCTATTTCATCTAGTAAGATTTTCTTTTAACTTAAAAATATGGGTACATATAAAAAACTTAACCAAAACAATTAATTGTTATATTCAAAATTAATTGTGATTTTATTTATTTATTCATTTATTTATATATATATATATTTTTTGTGTTTGTTTAATGTCGCCTACACCTCGGAATACGTAACAATATCGAACTGAAAAAGAAAAAAGTTAAGCACAGCCACATAGAGCAAAACAGACTCCCATCCTGTTGTAGTCAATCAGAGTGAGGACATCACTGTATCAGTTCGATAAAAGTGGGTATGATTGCCGTATGTTGACTTATTTTTTGATTTGGATATGATAAAGAGAATGAAGGAGTGCACTCAAATGAAAATTTTCCAAACAACAGGAAAAGCGACGAGCATCACGATCAGTGAGCTGTGTGCATTCATAGGTTTCACGATTTTGATGTCCTGTCTAAATTATGCGAGAATTTCAACGTACGTATTGCTGATGCAAGTCAGAGAAAAATTCTTCTTAATCAGAAACATCTCAAAGTTGTAGGTGATAATCTTGTTATGTAGTACAAAAGAGGCAAAGATAAACTCTGCAGAATACGACCGATTGCTGAAATGGGTAAGAGAAGGATGCTTGCGCTTACTTAAAAGCCACAAGGTTGCTGTAGATGAGCAAATGATCTCATTTACTGGTTCTGATTGCGTCATGAAACAATTTGTTCCGAACAAACCCAACGCTGAAGGCTTAAAAAATGGATTGTGAGCTTTAGCAAGGCGCATAGCATATTTTGAGAGATAATCCTTAGGACTTGCCGATTGGAGAAAATGTTGCCCTTTCACTAAGCAAAAGCTAGAATGAGAAAACTGATTTTTTTTTTTTTGATAGATATTTCACGACTATTTAGTTACTGGAAATATCGAATGATAAATTCTTGGGTGGGACCGATACTTTATGGCCAACAGGGTTTCCAAAATACAATTGGGTGATCTTAGGAGTGATGCTTTGCTGAAAAAACGACCCAGGGGCAGCGCTGATCAAGTAGTGAAATCTCTTGGAATGTTTTATTAGTCAAATGGTTTGACTCGAGACATATTCTTCTTGTATCAAATGTTTTAAATGCCGAGCCTAGTGGTTCATGCCGCAGATCGTCTACAACAGGAAAAAATACATAAATGTTCCACGATCCAACATTGTTGCAGAGTGCAATTGGGACACCGGCGGAATAGATTTGATGGATCGCGCGATTAGCCTTTACCGTATTCGAACATTAAACAAACAAATGGACTGTGAAAGTTATTTCTTATTTTATTGATTTAGGTCTTGTAAACGCATGGTTCGATACAAACAATATCAAATGATCCTACGCAAAAGCAAAACGGAGATACTTTTGTATTTTGAATTCAAGACAATTGAGGCTGGAGATTTCCTGTTCTTCAATGAATGCTTCAGCGAGGGTTCTTCCGAATCATTTACTCTTCGCTCAGGAGCTCGAAGAAGTAAGAAAAAGGAGCCACGAAGTAGACTATCCAAAACTGACACCATGCACCTTCTGGATGTTGCGGAGACGAAGAATTCAGCTCGATGTAAATTACAAGGGTGTGATAAAAAACTCACTGAAAATGTTTTTCACTATGAAACTTGTAACAAACGCTTGTGTATATCTCGTGAGAGGAACGTCTATTCAATTCATTGTTCAACATTTTGAATAATAAATCATTCGATTAGTGACTAAGGAATGAACAACTCATAAGTTATTGTTCTGTCTTTTTCTACTGAATGAGAACAATATGATCTTACCTCATAATTTGAAGTATTTTTTAAGATGATTTTCACCCTTTCGTCACCAAATTTATTTCAAAGGATATGAAGAAATAATTCAGCCCTTCTACAAGTATTTTTTTTTGAAAATTCAGATTGCTCTTTAATATTTGAGCCTCTTATGTACGACGCCCACAAAAAATATATAAAAAAAAATTAAAGCTCAGACAAGTTTGGATCTGTGGAGGATATACGAGGGGCAAGTAAAAAATAAGGTTCCCAACGCTGTAAACTCCCCGCGTGAGATGCTAGGCAAAATCCGGCAACACCGCCGTGTGCGCTGGGTTTTCCACTCTAGATCCCGTCTTGGTAGAACTCTCTGCGGCGTTCAGTGCCGGCCTGACAGCCATCCGCGATGGAGCCCGCTATCGCCGTCACCGCCACGTGTGAAATCCGTACAGTGATTAGATTTTTAAACGCGAAGAAGCTTCAACCTATTGAAATTCATAGACAGTTGGAAGAAGTTTATGGGAAAGCTTGCATCAGCATCCAACACGTCCGCAAATGGTGCAGGGAGTTCTCCGAAGGACGCACAGATGTCCACGACAAGCAAAGGAGCGGGAGACCATCGGTGTCCGACGAATTCGTGGCGAAGATTGAGCGCCTTCTCTTCATGGATCGGAGAGTAACGCTTCGAGAGCTGGCTAACCAGGTTCGTGAGGTTTGTGAAAAAACCATCGACAACATTTTGACTGAAAAACTTGGTTATCACAAGGTGTGTGCGCGGTGGGTCCCGCACATGCTTTCAGAAACCCACAAAGACAATCGTGTCAAGTGTGCCCAGTGGTTTCTTCGACAATGCGCCGAGAATACCGAAGAATTCTTGGACTCCATTGTTACGGGAGATGAAACGTGGTGTCACTATGTCACTCCGGAAACAAAAGAACAGTCGAAACAATGGCGCCATCCCGGATCGCCAAGGCCGAAGAAGTTTAAGCAGACGCTATCCGCAGGAAAAGTGTTGGTTACGGTGTTTTGGGACCGAAAAGGCGTCTTGCTTACCGAGTTTATGCCTAAAGGGACCACAATAAATTCGGGCAAGTACTGCGAGACGTTGACGAAACTCAAAAGAGCCATCCAAAATCGCCGGAGAGGAAGACTCACCAAGGGTGTTAGGCTGCACCACGACAACGCGCGCCCGCATGTCTCTCGACAGACCACCTCCCTATTGGACAAATTCGGCTGGAAATTGCTTGATCATGCCCCCTACAGCCCTGATCTGGCTCCCAGCGACTTCCACTTGTTTCCAAAATTGAAGCAACACTTAGGTGGACAACGCTTCGGTACAGTTGAAGAGGTAAAGGAAGTGGTCACCAAGTTCATCGGCGGCCTAGCGGCGGAGTTTTTCGAAGCAGATTTTTGGAAGTGGATAACTCGTCAGGAAAAATGCGTAGAAAAATCTGGTGACTATGTAGAAAAATAGTTTACAGTACAAGCATTCAGATGGTATACTTATTTATTGCAATAAAAAATGTCTTACACCTGAAAAAAATGTGGGAACCTTATTTTTTACTTGCCCCTCGTACATATCCATAAATAATTCACACAAAATTTAAATAAATTTAGGGGAACGAATGAGTCGCGTGAATGAGTGAGTGGACATGAACTTTAAATTCATTTTATTCTCGAAAATGAAAGCGAACTGCGTCTTACAATGTTACCTAGCTTTTTAGGGGAGACTACCCTAGAACATACATGAAAACCAGTGGAATCTGTGCTTCCCAAGTTTGATACTCCCCTTGTAAGCCTAATCTCATACGTAACTGGGGGCCATTTGCTATTTTTCCTTGTACAAATTAAGTCATGTACTGGAAGTCATTTACTGTTTCAAGTTATTTGTGCTTGTCAAAACTAGGTATGTATTGTCATTTTTATCAAGTATAGATGTCATATTTATCAAATTATTAACTTGCTCGACACAAAGAGGGCATTTAATTGCCCCATAACATTTCGGATAAAGCTGCCTTGTATCCATATGTATACTGAAGATAAATTATTGTAATTGCTGTCAGTTCAGTTGCTATATAACTCCAATTTTCGTGACGATTTCACGTCAACAACTCTTAGAATATTGTGGAAAAAATGAGTAAAGTAAGCGCCTTTTCCCGATAAGCGAACGTAATCAAAATCAATCTCGTGAGAAATCAGTTTCAGCAAGTGTTAAGCAAACAACTATCAACTAACAAGTATCTCGCTTTTGGTACTATATTATAATTGACGCCCTGGAATGACTGAGCTAGACATAGCGTCAGTGTTTATCGAGGACGATAAGATAACACGATATTGCTGAATTGGCCACAAAAACCACCCTTGCGGCTAAGTTGCTGCTTGCACGTACAAACTTTAGTAAAGATACCAGCAAATTTCAATGTATTTGGAACAAACTGAATTTTCATTAATATCCAATCATTAAAATAAATTAAGCCCCAATGGCTATTAGATATCTTAATCGAATATTTATTAAATCTATATGAAAATCGCATTTTTGGTTTCTGTCTTTCATTGGCAAATAGGGTGATAATGACGTATTTCGAGGAATTTCCACCGAATCTTGTCAAGGAGGAAAAAACTGAAGGATAAATTTCTTTAGCCCTTCGCAATTGAAATCTAAAGTTCGCCTTCCTCGTTTGCTGATTTTATACATATATCAGTAACGCAATTCAATTCTTAAAACCGTTCAAAGGTGTGACTTTTCTTGTCAGAAATATTATGCAATAATCAATTTAAACGTGAGTATGGCTAGAAGTTAATTTTTTCAGACCCAACTGAATAATCGAAATATTTGGAAACCAATTACTTAACGAGATTGATTTTTACTAGAGCTCTCGTATGAATAGAACTCCGTACGCCTATATTTACATTGGCATTATCAATTGAAAAACCTTGGCAATCGCTCAAAAGAATTTTATTGTTACTCAAACAAGAATCAATTGCGTCAAATATGGCGCTTCCTTCCGCTGCATCACGACCAGTGGTAGAAATCTCCGGGGACTGGACAAGTGGCGTGACGGCACGAAGCACCAGTTGCCCAGAGCTATTGGGCCAGAAATGTACGCTGAGGGAGCAGGGCGTGCATTTGACGAGTGACTGCAACAAAATAAGCGCAATGGCAGCTACCACACCCACTGGGAAGACGGGAGCATCAGCCAGAACGCTAAGAAGAAAGGCGCAAAGGAAACTGAAGCGTCAAAACACAATCAGTGAGAAGAGCTTCCCAACGAACCCTGGCACCATCCAAAAGGCGGCAGCCAACCAAGGGAAACCTGGGAAACTGGCTGCTGCTGCAGAGGAAACTGTACCACCAACCGCAAAGGAAAAGGGTAAAACCGGACCTAAGTGGATGAACCCCGAACCCAAAACTCTGGCGAGGAAGTCTTACCGGGACGCCACAACCGATGCACTAACGGTAGCGGTGATAGACTACCTCAATGAGACCAAGAGGATCAAATCGCGAAGCTGCAAACCGCCCTGAAGAAGGACCTCTTCGAGCATTTGCGTAGCAAACCAGAAAAAAACAAACATTCAGAGGAATGAAACCGACAGCAGGCCATCTGACTGTAACCTGTAGCGACGAGCAGTCTCTAGAATATCTAAAGACTGCAGTTGCCATGGTAAACAACAACCTGAACGAAGAGTTTAGAGTCGTCCCCATAAAGGAGGTACCGTGGTTATGCACCGTCAAGGTATTTATACCTGAAACGGAACAGACACCGCTGGAAGCCTTCGAGACGCTTAAACTACAGAATACGGAGTATGAAACGGAAAGGTGGCATCTCTTCGCGAAGAAAGAAGTCGCCAACAAAGGCATGGTCCTGGTACTGGGCATGCGAAAAGAAGACGTCAACACTCTAAGGGACAAAAACGGACGACTGAGTTTTGGCTTCACCCAGGTGACTGCCAAAGCAAAGGCGACCGAGCCCTTGGAGCAAAAACGAAAAGTCAGTCTGGGTGACCCTAGCAAATCTGCAGAACAGCAGGCCTTACCAACTTAATGGAAAGATACTTGGAATCAGTGAAAAACAATTCAATATCTTTGCTACAAGCAGGGTAAATAAAATCCGTAGCTGCATTAATGTCGGAAGGAAATTGATTTAATTTTTCTACCGCAGTTCAACAATATGGACCTTACATCAGCAGTGTTCGACGGAAGGGACGGGCAGGCAACGCTGGCCTCGGCATGATGACCACGTAATTCCACACCCTATAGGAGCATATACGGGGGAAGCTGGCCATCATCGGATGCGATGCGAACGCGCAACACAAACTCTGGGGAAGCACCAAGTGTAACGAAAGAGGTGAGCAGTTAGTCAAATACTTAATAACTACTAACCTCAACTTAGCAAATAAGGATAACGCACCGACCTTTATAACGAAAAATAGAGCGGAAGTTATTGACGTCACTGTAATCACAACAGAGGCATTGGCGGACCTGCATGGCTTGAGAGTATGTGACTTACCTAGCCTCTCGGAACACCAATGGATCACCTTTCAAGTGAGAAGAGGCGAGCAGATGCCATTGGTCTTCTGCAATCCTAGGAAAGCGGGTTGGGACGGCTACACCAACGCTACTAAAAGATATATAGGTTCACACCAGTCGAATCCATTGAGAAGTCGGAAGGACATCGACATTGAAGTGAGATATATCACAAGTATACTGGTCGATAGTTTCAGTGAAATGTGTCCAACCACTACCGTCAAACAAAAAAAGGTAAGCTGGTGGAACAAAAAAATGGAGGAGATCAGAAAAAATACTCAAAGATTATTCAGAATAGCTCGCCTCATAAATCGAGATACGGATTGGGAGGACTATAAACGAAATCTGAAAATTTTTAAAACAGCTGTAAGAAGAGAGAAAAGGAAATTCTGGAATCTTTTTTGCACCAATATTGAGGGAGGAAACGAGACATCTAGGCTAAACAGGGCTCTGAAAGAGAACCGCATGTGGACACGATGCTCCAAAAGGAGGACGGATCGTCGACAACAAATAGCATAGAACGTCTCAAGCTCCTACTAAACCAACATTTTCCGGGCTCAACGGATGTGGAGACAGAAGAAGTAAACAACGTGACTCCTTACTGTGGCTCCCCCCCCCCTAAAAGAAATCGCAAGCGAAGAAAAGGTCCTTTGGGCCATTAATACCTTCGAACTATACAAATCACCAGGAACCGACAAAGCGTATCCGATCATGCTCATAAAAGCGGATATCACAATAATACGGATTTTGGTGAAAATATATGGAGCCTCCGTATCCAAAGGCTACATTCCTCTAGACTGGAGGGAAGCAAAAGTAGTTTTCATACCCAAGCCGGCAAAAACTAGCCACTACAAACCAACGGATTACCGACCTATCAGCTTAACGTCTTTCATGTTGAAAACCCTGAAAGGCCTGATGGATGGGTACATAAAAAGCACCGTGCACATAACGGAGCTTTGCCCCAACCAACACGCATACCTCCCAGGGCGCTCAACGGATACGGCACTGCACGAAGTAGTCAGCAGAATAGAGAGGAACCTTTGCATCAAAGATTACACCTTGGCGGCCTTCATTGATATGGAAGGAGCCTTCAACAATGTAAAAACTGAGAGCATAGTAGCAGCCATCCAAAAATATGCATTAGACCCATATCTTACTAAATGGATGACGGAACTACTAGCTAAAAGGAAGATTACAGCCGAGGAAAAAGGCGTAACCTTGAATAAATGGACTAACAGGGGTACACCACAAGGTGGCATAGTACCACCACTTGTCTGGGTACTCACAGTTAATCAAATAGTAGAAGACTTCAACGGGAAGGATTTCAAAACGATAACGTACGCTGACGATATGAATATGATGAAACCTCACACATACAAATCCAAAGGCCCAGACAATAAATCCACCGGGTTTCACCCATAAAGAATTACGCAGCACACTCAATGTAAAAAAAAGTCCACGGCCCAGGGACTAGATAAAATAAACTATGAATTCATCAGAGCTATTTTGCACAGCAAAATTATAATTCCTAAGGCTGGAAAACACATTAGAAAAGAACCCATACCCAAACCAAATATAAATTTAGCAGACTTAAACAACCATAGACCAATATCTCTACTCAGCGTAAGTATTAAAATTATCAATGAATTAATCAAAAACAGAATAGAATTATACTTACAGATGACAAATCCCTTACCAACACATTCTTTCGTCTACACAAAAAACAAATCTTCGTCAACATGCTTCAACATACTTCTTCAAAAATTAGAAAACTGATTTACACTCCCCTGTAATACAGCTTCATAGACATAGACATCACCAACGCTTATAGAAAAGTGGACCCCCACATTCACAGTAATCTTTTATCTGACCTCAATATTCCGAATATATATATTCTGTGGATCATAATCGTATACCAGAAAAGAATACTCCATCTTAACCAAACAAGCACAATAATCACCAACGGATTGCCAGAATGGGATGTCCTAAGTCCACTACTCTTCAACAAACCTATATACCACTAAACTTAATGCGATTTCAGAAACAAAAAGAACTCTCTTGCAATTTGCGGATGACTTTTTAATTCCTGCCGAGGGAACTAACCAAAATTACTCTATAAACAAATGACAACATAAACTCAATCTCTTCTCCATCGTTAGCGAAAACCTCAAGTAACAAGTAAACCCAAATAAAATTCAAGCAATTCATTTCTACCGCAATAGAAACCCAGATACCAAACTAACCCACAGCAACACTCAAATTCATTGGAATTATAAAATAAAATACCTAGGAATAACACCGCTTAGAAAACATCAAAAACATCTACACAGCCTGAATTATTTAGGAAATATTATCAGATTTCTGAATAAACCAACTGACCCTTTCAGTCACTCTCTGGTTCTTAACCTTTACAAATCGCTTCTCTGGTCATAATCAGAATATGGGCTAACTACACTGGCACACGCACCTGCTTACTTATTTAACATCATGGACAGACTTAAAGCTAAAATCCTAAAACAGTGTCTAGGACTTCCTCCGAGCACACCAAACCTTTATGCGTTCAATATCTCCACTGAACTTACGATGAAGGAGAGAGCGGAGCTTTTGACAGCAAAAGAAGTGGGAAGATATATACTCAATCACAATCTAAAATCTGTCTGTCCAGACTATAAAAAAGGCTACAAAAGTAGCTATAACTACATACTAAACAAGTACAGACATCAGTTCGGCAAACTTAACCCAATGCATCCCGCAGGAAAACCGACCAACTTAGATAACATTCCTCATTCAGAAAACTCTCCTTATCTTAAAACCTGCAATCAATTTGAGCTCCACAACATTTTGTTTTGTGGTAGGGAGGTGAAGGCTGTTTACGCCCTGAGTGTGGGACTCCCAGACGCAAAATGCTTTTGGACTACCCACTAAATACCTCCCATGTCAACGTGAGAACCAAGCCTGGAACCATTTGACACATTACTTCGGGCTAGGCCTCGTGTTCCTACGCCTAGAGGCGCCTTCGGATTATGGGAATCTCATCTCTAACGGGAAGGAAGGGAGAGGAAAGAAGTGCTAGAAAAGAGATCCATCCATCCCCGATGCCTCCCAGCGCTCCAACAAAGCTCTTTTCAGTATCAGCACTGTCCGAGCATATTGCGCCACGCGCCACGCAGATAATTTCTCTAATTTCCAGTGTGGCCTTAGGCTCGAGTGAGGCTACAGTTGCCTTCTCTCCAGAACTCTTTTGACTGCGTGAAGGAACGCGTCTTTATTATTTGCATCTGATCCCAACTCAACAAGTAGCAACCCCAACCGAGTTGGCCGTACAGATTTTATTGCAGTTTGTATGTCTTCGGGTCTTACCGCTCCCTTGATTTCTCGCAGAACATCCGCATAGGATCTACCGTCGGTGAGTTTAACCAGCAGTGCCTGCCCAATGGGTTTTCGACGCTTCTTAATCTTAGTTTCCTGGGTTATCTGCGATGATTCATTGCATTTCGGTTCCTGTCGAGGTTTATCGATTTTGAACTTTAGAGCCGCTTTTTTAGCTGCGTTTTTGGCAGCTTTGGATAGTGCCGTCTGAAAACCCTCCTCAATCGCAATTTGATCGTTCGGCGTTCTGTCCTCGTCTTTCCTCCGTTTATCCCGATCCTTTGATTGGGCTGCAGGCCAAACCTTTTGGTGGCAGTAGAAATCGGGACAACTACTGCGCTGTCAAATGAATTAACCTGTTGCTCTTCCCCTTCTTTTAGCCCCCTGCGTCCATAATGATCTATTCGGGTTAGGAGGTCTTCCAACTCCAGAACTCCGTTTTTAACCTCTAAGTTTTAAACTAACTTAGGACAAAGACCATTAATTATGAATAGACAGGATCGATCACGCTGGCCAGTGCCACAGCTGCCAGGGCCAATTAATCACTGGTATAAACCGGTGCAAATTCAAAAAAAAAACAACTTGAGTACAGTTAGAAGTTAATTTTTTAAGACCCAATTGAATAATTGAAATATTTGGAAACCAATTACTTAACGAGATTGAGGGAAACTTTTTCAAAAGTCAAACTATCCAATTACAAAATAGAATTACACAAATAGCATTAAGAATTAGTAGTACAATTGTTAATTGTTGTTGGAAACAGCTTAGACAGTTACCCCGTATAACCGTTAGGCCAGGGCTTCGCGCGCCCCCAAGGCCAAACCTCCTCCGGTTGAGGCTCACGGTACCGGTAGCTCGCCGAAGACGGGCGTGGCGCCACTCGCTTTCCCAGGAGACCTCACGAGAGCCGCCAAACGAGAATGCGGCTCGCCCGGATTACACTTCTAACAGATTACCCTTCTTACACTTTCGACAGAGGAATACGGGAAACGCTAAACTACCCACGACGTCTCCTCCGCGGAACCACCAACCAATGTTACGCGCACTCTCCGCGTCTCGCACGCACCACTCCTCGTCGCCATGCAACACCTGGAAGAAGAAGAAAAAGAAGACAAAACGAACAACTACCAAAACAGGTGCAGTCACCAATAAAACTTTTATTTATTCCACGTTCCTTTTATCTTGAAAATGTTTGGCACTTAAGCAATGAACACTTAACCTTACTAACGTAACTAACCTAACTAACTAACTTACGCTATGGGCCCTTTGTTTTTTTCTTGTCTCTCGTTTTTTTTTGTTAATTTGTCCACCACGTTTACCATTTATTCACAATTTTCCCTTATTTAATCCTTTTAACACTTTGCAAAGACTTACGACCAACTCCCCTCGCCAAAAAAAAGAAAAGAGAGCCCCGCTACTTGGTTTTATCCTTATATATCAATCCCTCTCCCGGCCAAGTATCTCCCGCTCCAGTACAGTCACCTTTTTCGCAGTTTTTTTTTGTCACCGCTGTAATTGCAGATTCGCCGTAGATCGCCGCAATTTCTTCATCGCGAACTGCGTTTCACATTGTTGATCGATGTGTTCTTCTTGCGTTCACCAACCTTCGTGTTGCGTTCTGCAGCCTTCTTCAAGTGCTCCGGAGTCAGAAGATGTGTATCGAATTCAATCCTGGTGGGGAACTCTTTGCTATATTCCAAGCATTTCGGATGCAAGAACTTCTTCAGCGTCGAGTGACCTCCGGACTTCCTAGGAGCGGACAAATGGCCTGGGAAGTGTAGATCGCACATTGTACAGTACTCAGTCGTTGGCTCTTACCAGACTTGCCCATACGCTTCAGACGATCCAGTTCAATCAATTTCAGCTGTTCAGAAATCCTTGCTTCTTGACAAATCATGTTGGCTTTAAGACGGTAGCTTTCTTCGATTCCCTCGCGCATCATCAAATGGGTACGGCCCTTGATATGGTTCTCGAACGAATGTGCATCCCACATGCGCTTCTTGCACAAATGACAGTAGAACATGTCGTTGGGTCCATCAGCGTAGATTGATTCCTTGATGCTCTCGGTTTTCTTTTTATCAGTTTTATCGCCAGAAGCTGAATCCTTTTTATTAGGTTTGGAATTCTTAGCCAGAAGTTTCTTGGAAGAACTGTTTACGACATGTTAATCGGTCCCAATTGCATCAGGAAAGATTACTTGCTGATGCTACTATTACTATCTTAACGCTACCTTAACTAATGACAAGGTGGTCTTATAAATATCCTTCTTACCTACAATTCTGCGACCCCTACTCCTTCCAACGCCGTGGCTTGAATCGTGGTAGCGCTTCTTCGTCCGTTTTGCGTGGTGATGGTGCCGCGGAGATCACGGGAGGGGGGTACAACAAAAACAAACCGTAACACAATTAGAAAGACGTAAGTCTCTTAACCTAGACTTAAAAGCTAAGTACGAAGAAGGAAAAGGACCAAGCTCGAGGTCGTTATATGTTCTAGGAATACAAACAATTGGCGAGCAAAAGGGGCAAATGGGACCACAAACAGATTATTTGTTCTTGTTGAGCGAAGAGGTTGTCGAAAGTATAAATCAGCGTATAAACTACTATCAATCTGGTTGTGGCAAAGTTGATACAGAAAACACAGGAAGGAAGGTAAGACGAGAGCCAAAAGAAGGAAGACGAAGAAGTGTTAAACGGGACTCATAAGATAAGGCATGTGATGCTCATTGAGCACAAAGCGAGTAAACTTTCGTTGAACGTATTCAATCGCAGAAATGAGAATCACGGGGAAACCAGACTACAGGACAATATTCTAGGATAGGACGTACCAAACAAATAAACAAACGTACAGTAGTGGAAAGATTATTGAATTTATGGACATGCCTCAGAATGAAGCCAGAGACTTTAGTTGCTCAAGTCATCACGTTAGGGACATGAGCGTCAAATTTCAGGCTTTGGTCAGAAGTAACTCATAGTTCTTTAAAAGTGGTAATAACAGAGAGAGGCTGTTCATTCAACATATAAGTAAAGCGTATTGATGAGGTTTTAAACGAAAAAGTCATTTTGTGGCACTTACGAATATTAACACGTAAAAAGTTAGAACACCAGTTTGAGAGAGTGGTCAAGTCATCTTGCAGAAGCCGATGATCCTGAAGTGACCTAATTGACCGATTTATCATAAAATCATCAGCATACAGGAGGCACAGAAGAGGAGATCACAGATGGAAGGTCATTTAAAAAAAGAAGGAAAAGGTCCTAGAATAGAACCTTGGGGGACATCAGATGAAGAATAAAAAGGGGGCGAAGTTGTGCCATAGAGACTTACACTACAGAAACGATGGGACAAGTAAGACTGCATCCAAGACAATAATGAGCTCGAGATACCAAGTGCCTCTAATTTGAGACATAGCAGATGGTGATTGACAGAGTCAAATGCCTTGGCCAAATCCGTGAAAATCACATCAACTTGGAACTGCTTGTCCAAAGCCTTAGCAATGTCGTTCAGAAATACAGTTAAATTAGTAGGGGTTGAACGACCTTGTAGGAAGACATGTTGCTCAGGGGCAATAACTGAACGCAATTGAGCAGAGAATCTTTTGTGCAAAAGGCGTTCCAAAACAAGAAATTAGGAATATAAGTCGATAATTGGCTATGTCCGAAGGATCACTACTTTTATGATACAAGATACTGCAAGATCGTCCCAGTGAACTGTACCAGGAATAGTACTTGAAGATTTTAGTGACCTGATGTAGGCCCAGAAAGGTTTTGTATTAATGAACCTGAATGCGTTCTCCAAGCTGACGAAATAACTCTTCAAATCGGCTCTGGTTTCATTCTTAGCTATAGGACGCATTAAACAGAAATAGGTCCTTGGTTCAAAGGTACCGGACGATTTAAGACACCAGCGAGCCTTACCTTTAGCTTTCAGAGCAACAAGCACACGCGTAGGAATCCTAGGTTTTTGTTTGCTCGATGAGAGGTTAGAAAAGGAGTAAAACATCTAATAAGATTATTAAGGTAAACATTAAATTTGACTGAAGCCGACTCACTATCCAGATTATGAAAAAAGGAAATCCAATCAGTTGAGAGAAGTTCAGTTTTAAATGCATCATAATTTGTCTAAAAAAAAAATGAACTTAGGAACCGGGACAGGTTTGACGGGTGTGGAAGGCGCAACGACTAGGTAAAAGGATAATGGCGGGTGATAGAGGTCAGTTGAAACATACGGTTGCAAGGCGGGAGTTATTGATAGGTGATGAGATGGAACATTTGTCATCAACATGGAGGAGCCCGACGGGATCTCTCGCACAAAATGTGTTTCCCGCGCAAACGCAACCAGGTCCGTCGTAAAATACTTAATCGATGAAGGATTGTTCAAGAAATGAGAATTGGCACCCAACAGAACCTAAACATCTTCCGAATGGAGGAAGGGAAATTAAATATTAAAAGACGGAATTTCTTTCCTTAAGGTTCCTAGCAAGTTTTAAGAAGTGTAACTTCAAAATTATGACAACGAAATACTGTGGAGCCAAATTCAACGAGGACGAAAAAAGGAAAGAAGATTTCAACAAAAAAAAAAAAGGAAATAAATTGCAAAAAGTTCGCAATTTTGACGGCACCGAAGAATGTGAGAAATTGTTTGCCGTTCAGAATTTGAGGTCAAGCGAGTGAAATTTGACAGAATCACCATGAAAAGAACTCACTTGTTGAATTAAATTTGGTATAGCAAGAGAAGGTCTTCCACTTGACCTACACGCCTTAGACTGAAAAAACACAGACCTTCCTGTTGGAAGTCCTGGGATCGGGGGAACATATTGATGAGCTCCAACTGTTGTTGAAGGAAGCAGTATACGTTGAAAAATGTATTTTATTTAAAAATGTTGCATCACGGAAATCAGGAGTAAATGAATAAATGCCACTGCGATGAAATTGTATAAATATCTCATGCAGTCCTAATGCCCTCCAACAAGTAAGATCCTTGAATATCCGTAATTTGACCTGGCAGCAGCTCTAGAAGAGTGAAGTTAATTGGTGGTTTCATTACTCAACATTTGGTCATTCGGCTGTAAATTACGGCATGAAGGAAGGCTGCGTTATATACAAAGAGTAAAAAATGGCCGATTTGAATTGGCTAAGACGGCAAAAATTTTGCCATTGAGCGTCATATCGTAGATATGCCCCTGATCAGCGTGAAAAACTTACAGTCCCAAGTTCGGTTGAAAAAGGTGGACGGATACCACGGATTTCCACAATCCACGGCTTCTATGATTCCTCATCCCGTATCCCATGAATAAGTGGTACGTATGGTCTTAAGAAAAGATGGGCTGCTTATTTTAAGAAATTTAATCTCCTACACAGCCCCTGAACATTGGAGCCAATAGATATTCCTGGAGAGGTGGCCCACCAACTCTGGATGAAGTTTGTTCTGCCATCAAAGCCCAAAAAAATAATAAAGCGCTTGGCAGCGATGAGATTCTAGTGGAGCTTATAAAATATAGTAGCCGCAGCGTTCAGAACATCATTCAAAAAATCATCCTGCGGATATGGCAACAAGAACATATGCCAAACAAGTGAAGTCAATAAATTATGTTCCTTATCCGCAAAAAAAGGAGACAAGCTACAGTACGAGCACTATTGAGGCATATCACTTCTTTGAGCGGCGTGCAAAATATTTTCGAAGATCTTAGAAAATAAAGTCAGATCATACGCAAACGTTATCCTTGGGGAGTATCAAGATGGCTTTTGAGCTGGTAGATCGACGATAGACCAATTGTTTACTGTCTAGCAGGTATATGAGAAATGCTGGGACTTCAACATAGTAAATAGTCCGTCTTTCCAAAATGACAGTGAGGTGGACAACCTCCCAGACCCTATCAATAACTAACTCACCGACGCCTTTGACACAAATACCGGGCTAAACGGTGCATTTAGCGACAATATCGAAAATATGGGCAAATTTTTGTTTCTGGGTGCCAAAAAACAAGAACCGTTAATGAAACGGACGAAATACGCCGAAGAGTGCCGCTCGCAAATAAATTTTTTTATTCATTTCTGACGATTATAAATTTCAGCTGGAAAGCAAAGGAAAACAAAGCGTCAAATATACAAATCTGTGATAAGACCTTTTCTATGCTATGGGTGTGAAATATGGACCCTAACCCAAGCATCTGCAATTTGATACAACCACAAGCTGCATGACATTTTTGACGGGCGGGAGGTCACAACGGTACGACTACGACACCTGCAGTGGGCAGGCCATGTGAATTGTATGAACGAACAAAGTATACCCAAAAAGATATTCATTCTTTCGGTGTAGGGAGCGGGAAAAGCATTAGCCAATTCGGAAAAGATCTTAACTCCTTGTATGAAATTCTTGAATTGAATTTACTGCAAAATTATTAATTACTGTATGCAAAAGCTTTCTCCGTTTTTCCTTTTTTTCATAGTTTCTTTCAACTACAAATCATAAATCCTTGATCTCGTTTCTCATCTCATGATCGTTACTATAAAAAGGAATCAATGTTGGATTTGCATTTTAGTTTTCAGATGCAAAAAGATAAGGTAAACATGGACGCTGATAAAGTGCGTATTGGGCGCATTATGTTTACTATACAAATCTGATCTTAAAAACCAAGAGAAAATGTGCCAAGAGAACGAGCATATCAACAGTGGCTTAAATGCTTTCATAATGGAGAGCAACAGTTTGAAGATCAGTCATAATGAAGAAGATGAAAGGTGGTGACAGATAGTGATCTAAGTTGTACAAAGAGATGGAAAGATGACCTTCACAGGATTATTTGAGAGGTTCCTGGTCAACAGAGCCATTCTAGGGAGACGAACTCATGCGGTTTAATACGTGGTAAAGTACGATGCTTGGGAACTCCACGAACTTTCGCAAAGAAGCAAGAAAGACAGAATAGCCAGCCGTGCTTTCCATCTTGTTCTTAAAACTAAAGATTCCGACTTCTACTTCATAATCAGACTGGCATCCACGGAAGGAAGGTCTGTTTGGTGGAATTCTCGAGGTGTCATTTAGTGGGAGCTTCTTGTATGAAATCAAGCATTACTTAATGTACTGTATGTGTCCTGCGTTAGTCGATAGAGCTAGTAAACTTTTTCGAGGGTAAGGGAGAAGATTTCTTCGAAGAGGGTATACGGTAACTTCCAGAACTTTCGAGAAAAACCATTGTAAGTAATGAGGACCATCCGTTAGATTAAGAGATTAGATTCAACCATTAGATCAGATTAAGGTAATTAATGAGTGATTTAAATAAATAAATTATTTAATTCGAAAAACTTCGAAACGAAAATAAACTTTAAAATGAAATGAAGTAAAAAAAAATTGGTTCAACTGAAGATTCTTTGCTATTTTTATTTCAATATTATTTTGGGCATGCGAACGCCACGACTGACGGCGAAGAATTCCAAACGAGCGGTCCAATTATCGAAAACTAACCGATATTTGGTGTCGTGTCTCCCCAATAACATGGCGAATTTTTTCTTCCGAATGGTCAAATGACTCGGGCTTGTCAACGTAGATGACTGATTTGGCGTATCTCCACAAGAAATATATAAAGCGGTGTTATATCACAAGATCTTGCATAGCAGTTCACAGGTCAAAATCCAGAAATTGTGTGCTCATCAAATGCTTCTTTCAATAAGCCGACGGTTGCACGAACTGAATGGCATGTTGCGCCATTCTGTTTTAAGATCTCCTATATTCCGGCGAGTAGATTTCTGAACGTGAAAGATATTGATCATGGCTCTATTGCGGTCAGCATTTACCCAGCAGTATTTTTGAAGTCATATTGACCAGTGATTCCACCCATCCTTAAAGCACACCAAATAGTTCAACCCTCCGGATGTAGCCGTGTGTGGATAACCACCTGTGGTTGCCTATTGTATCGGTGGCGCATCGTTGCCATAATGTGGCATTTTTGTTCACTGACGTAGAAATTCAACCAGAAATGAGCCTAATCCCTAAACAAAACTTTCTTATGAAATTCGGGATCTGCAGCAATTGGTTCTTGGGCCCAAACACAGTTTCTACATCGTGCTCGGTGGTCGTTCGGTTTCAATACATTCACGAGTCTGATTTTGTAAGCTTCTAAACCAATATCGTTCCATAAAACCTTCCAGAATTAGAATGGGCGCATGTTGAATGGCTGAGCACGATGTCGAATGGACTTACTTTCGTCTAAATCGACACTACGCTCTAAGCTTGCAATTATTTTTTCATTACGCACTCTACGATCTCTGGATGGATGACTATTATTAGTGCGGAAACGATCCATTATTAATCGAATTAATTGATCTGATGCACGATTTGTCGTCCATAAAAGTGACGGAATGCGCGATCAGTTTCTCGAGCAAAACCGTTTATTCGAAACAAATCTGCACAATTTCCTGACATTGCACAGGTGTCAACCTATATATGATAAAGTGACAAACCATGATATGACAGCATGACAGCTGCTTCATCATAGGTAGCATGACAAAATGTTGCCAATATTCTATACCTTTAAAATAAGACCCTTTGCCTGAATGGACCAGTTTCATCCCTCCCGGGGGATGTAAGTTCAACACAAAACAAAAACCACAGACATAGTGGCCAAGCTAGCCAATAATAACTGAATTAACATTTGGTTTTGTACCCAATTTGCACAATGCTCAAGCAATCTTTTCACCGAAACTCACCCCCGGTAGCTGTACTAGATACAATTATGTTTTCTCTCTCTGTTTGTAAGCGAATCAATTAACGCAGCCGAAGACTTAATACCCTTATTCATTTGTTTTTTTTTTTTTTTTGTGATTCAACCAAGTCCATTTTTTGTCGGTCTTCTATTTTTGTCTTATTTTGGACTAATCTAGTCTAATTTGTATTTTTATAAGTAAAATAATAATTGAAGGTAAATGACACTGAAGATGGTAGCAACTTACCTCCGAAATATATATCTGTTAAAATGAAAAAACATAGCATTTTGGACAGGGGAATCAATCTCACAGCCAGAAAGATACTGCTCTATTTCTCCTTCTCCTAATCATCATGAACCCATACTTTCTGGAAGCCATACTTCAGTGCTGTAGAAGATTATTTACAGCCGGAAAAGCAAGAAAACATTGAGTACTGATGGCAAAAAAACTTAAAAAATATGGTCCTGGCAGTACTCAAAACACCATCCATTGACAGATCCAATACATTCAGAACTTTGAGCAAATGGCGTATAAGTGGTACCAACCCAGTAAACTGTCCATTATCGTGCCAAAGTTGGTTAATGTTTTCGTTTTTAGAAAGACACTCCCTTCTTTTAAAATATGGAGGGAGAGGTGGTGGTTAGGTCAAAGGACCTACAGGTAACACCCGGCATAACGTAAATGTAAAATCATGCAATGGTAAACAATAATATTTATTTCTATAAATTATATTAAAATTCAATATTTACTTATTGTGAAAGCTATACCAGCACTAAGTTGCAAGCCGATGTTACAATTGGCAAACAAATTTCAAGTCCGTTGACGGCAATAACAGCATTGTTGTTGAGAGCAGACCATTTGCAAGTGATTGTCTGCACTTCCTGCATACTTCACAAGATTGAAGATTTCCCGAAAGTTCACTTTTTCTCAGGCTGTCCTCTGATCAGCCATGGATTTAGGCAACCAGCGTGTAAAACAAAACAAACCACCATTTTCGGCCCGCAGAGCTTCACTTATACGTTCTACGTTATCATCAAATCGGTCTACCTTGACCATGTACTGACTATACATGTTAAGCCTACCCGCTGGGAATGGGATTCCCGTAATTTGAAGGCGCCTCTGGGCGTAGAAACTGGACACTTTAAACGGTTTCAGGCTGATGGGGGAGATGTTTAGTGGGTAGTCTAGAAGTATTGCGCGGCTGGATGTCCCACATCCAGGGCGAAATCAGCCATCACCTCCCCAACAAATAAAACCATTAACTTTGATGATGGCTCGGCAATCAACATGTTGTCTAGTTTTTTTGCTAGTCGGCTCCACTTACGTAATAGGATTTAATTCTTAGCAGTTGCCCGCAGTTCCGACAATACTATTGTTATGCATCTTAGCTGGAATAATTTCCTTGGAAGCGAATTTTTTCATATGCTTTGACCTCGCTAATTTGGAATTCTTTAGATGGTTTGTGCAAACAATGGTTGCATCCCCTACATTCTGCATTCTTACTTTAGTGATGGTAAGCCAATAAAGAAATTATCAAAGTATATTATGGTCCTAACCCTTTTTTCAAAACTAAATTGAACTCTAAAATAACAACGCCTTTAAAGCCTAAGCCTAACCTGCATCTTAAGGCCTGATAAAGCTTACAATTTACTAAATATACTAAATATACTGCAATACAAAATATTCGACATCATTCATCTCATACTTAGAGTATGTACACCTTCTTCATCACATTCTCCTTTACCTCAAGCACTAAAAGTAGTATTCCTTGCATTTGTCAATAGTTCTTTTTTTTATTTGGTATAGTTACGTCGATTGTCTCTAGTAACCGATGGTCTATTGACGAAGGTCTATAAGCATGCGACTGGAAGAATATTAGCCTCGTTTTGATTATCATTGTCTTTATTGGTCCCTACACCATCATCAGGACGAGATAAATCAATATCGTCTAGTAACTCCCCGGTATGCAACTCATTGGCAATCTCATGTAACTTCAATCTTCAATCAAAACTACAAAATTATCACACAGCGATAGGACTAGAATAAAATGTAAGCAACATTAGAGTTATGATATTGTCCAGTGTCACATATATAGGTGCCATGCCAATGATGTAGAGGTGAGACGTTCCTTAACCCTCCGTCCATGTCGTGTTTTTTGGCACCTTCGGTCCATGTCGTGGGTCGTTTTTGCCCGTCGCGCTACTACACTCTCAATTATTTATGGAAAAATCTGAAAAAATTCCTGGTTTATCTTTAGACTCTACTTTTGAAGCCTGCAAAGGAAACTTTCCACTTTTTCCATATTTTATATTTTTTTTTTTATCAAATATCAAAAAAAATGTGAAGATTTTTTTTTTCATTTAAATCCAGCGTGAGTAGAAATCATCGAAAAAAGGTTTCACTAGCGGTTATTAAAAGTAAAAAGGTTGCTCTTTGAGAAAAAAAATATTGGGAAATTGTAGCATTGAACCAGATACCCTATTCATCAACGGGAACATAGACGTATTTTTGGGAGGCTAGAACGAGGTATCGAAGATAAAAACGCTCAATGTTGAGGGATTTTTTTTTTATTTATTTATATTACGAAGTTGAAAATAACATTGAAAAATGAAGCGACAAAATGTTTCTTCATTTACATGCAATGTGAACATAGGTTGATTCGGTGGTTTTCGCATACCGGGACGCCGCATCGACCACAACATTGGTTTGTTTTTTTATCATCTTTACTCGTACACAAGGAACATCGTCGTCGTTTTTCTATTTTATTCGGATATTCGACGCTGGATTCGTCATTACCTAAAATATGATGAATGCTCTGTCTTAGAGATCTCGGAATATTTGGAATTTTGCATCGACGTTCCATATGCGGTCGAACTAATTGTAAAGATAATTTTTTGAGGAAATTCATTCGTGTTAGCTTCTCGTTTCGCTGAATTAAATTATAAATGACTAACGCGTTGATACCCGATTGATCGACCATGCCGAAAAATAGTCTCATGGGCCATCGGTTCGTTATTCGCGCTACGGTATAGCTCGATATCATTTTATCGAATGTATCGACACCACCCTTTGTGCTATTATAAAATTCAATAATTTCTGGTTTTCCCGATGTACCTGCAACGCCTCTTCTATGAAGACTCGAGACCAAAAGAACGACTTTGTTTCTTTTTGGAGTAAAAGAAACTAGAGTTAGTTGTTTACCAAGGTCGTACGCGTAACGGGAAGTACCGATCGCTACTGGCCTCACAAATGAAACTGGAATCTCGCGTTTATTTTTTCTTATGGTTCCGACGACGTCTAAGCCTCGCTCATTTTTCATCAAATTACAGGCTGTAATGGTGGTAAACCAATTATCAAAAGTGATGGTACGACCGGTATGCCAGATAGGCTCCGATAAAACTCGAAGATAATATTCGCAAACTTTTTCGCCGCGATTACACGTTACTTTACCCGTATAAGGGAGGGCATTTATCATATAGAATGTTTTCGCGTCGTTCATACACACTATTTTCAAACCGTAACGCGCTGGCTTCGATTTTATGTACACTCTCGCCGAAAACTTTCCTCGAAAGCCCAATAATTGCTCATCGATGGTTACAGTATTTGAAGGACTATAATTAATTTTGCATTGCTCGATAAACAAGTCCCATATTTCCCGAATTGGCGCTAGAGCATCTGCTTCACGTCTCTCGACGCGAGTGCTGCGATCGTCGAAACGTAGAATTGTTGAAATAAATTCGAATCGTTGCGCGCTCATTGTTGACACGAACAAATTCATACCATACTCCGTCGACCAAATTTCAGCGAGTAAAGATTTCCTCTGTGCCAAAACACCGGTGTAAAACAGAAGGCCGACGAACGCTCGTATCTCAATCACATCTACAGGACGAAACGCATATCTAGCGCGCGAATCCTCGGACATTGTTGGCAATTTCCTCTCTCGCTCTTCATTGGAATATTTAACGATTATATCCATAATGGAGTCCGTAAAAAAAAGATTCCATGACTCCAAAGGAGTGGTTACATTCATTGCTCCAGCTTTTGGAGTAGCGAAGTGCATTACCAAAGGTTCAGATCGTCGACTTCGGGTTTCCGGTGGCTTCTTTGACCACTTTGTCTTGTCTTTGCCGTAAAGATATTTCCGTCCACTTCTCTGTTCATTGATGGAATCTTCTTGCTCGGGCTCCGCTTCATCGGAATCATTATTGTCACTACCGTCGACACTGCTATACTCTTCACAAGAACCGACACTACTGCACTCCTCCTCGTCTAGGACATTATCAATTTCGTCGTCCGATGCTTCACCACCAAAATAATCGATTGGCTCACGATTTCGGAGTGAATAAACCTCCTCCGCTCTTCTAACTCCTGTAGTACTCTCCTAAAATTAAATATATAAGTTAGGATTTTTTTTACGGTTTATAATGCAAAAATATGCATATTTGATGAAAAAAACAAAAAAAAAAAATTGTCATTTTTACTTACGTCATCCATGTCGTGGGTCGAAAACGTCCCTTCTGATATTTGCACTGCTTGGCGTTTCGCGTATAACTGACTGCCACACCTGGGCCCGCGCGGTCACAGACCCTCAAACCTAAACTTTTTTTCAGTAACACTCAAATGGCGCCACCGTCGCCGGTGTCCGAGAAATTTCAGGTAGAAATTTTTGCCCGGACGAAAAAGACCCACGACATGGACGGAGGGTTAAGTAAGGTTATTTTGGAACGTTATTTTCCCGGAACGTTACAACGGATAACGGTCCTGAAAGTTTCATCGCTTCGCGTAAGCGTTTTCGTTCTTTAAGTCGTTCTCGTTCTTTTCGTTTTTCAGGGAACAAAAAACGCTATCGCGTTTTGTCACTGAAACGTTTTCTCGTTCCGTGTAACGTTTTCCAACATTCCTATATGGTTGGTTCTTGGTTCTACCCGCAAAGAACGTGGGAAATGTGTATTTCGTTTGGTTCGGTCCTAGATGATCGGGTCGGACCAAGCTATTGTGCTTTTTATGTTTTCATATGTTTATGTTATTTTTCGATGTTAGTAGGATTACGATATGATGAATATATGATGATATGATGAGTTCGGAAAGAAAAAATTATCGATACCTACATGGAAGGGTTGATTTAAGTTGAGGTTTGAATGCGATTCTTTGGTAAATTAGTGAAAGTTAAAAAGCGAATTGAGTTTCCGTAAAGGCAACATAATGATGGATAGTATTTGAATTTTTAATGTGAATTTCACGATAGAAGTTTACCTATTGTAGGGGTGGAGAGTATATTATTAGGTAAATTTCTCGAGAGGAATTTATAAATATACAGGGCAACCTCGATTTAACAAATCGGAGGGGAACAAGAAAATATTCGTTATATCAAGTAATTCGTTGAACTGTGGTTTGTAATGTTGAGGTTAGGTTGGTCTAAAATTCGTTATAAGGAGGTAAAAGAGCCACCCGTTGCTAGCACGGAACTCTTCATGTCCCAATTCTACTGCAAACCGCTGAGCCTTTTCCTGAAGGATAGGGCCTCCGATTGGGATTTTTTTGTCTCGGCACTGTTTTAACCACTTTAACACACATTCCTCTACGTCCTTGAATTCGCATGATTTTAATCTTTTACTGTTTACATTCAAACCACTTTCTTCTGAAAACTTATCTTTAAATTTTAAAATTGTAGCCAATATACTTGCGGGAATCCCGAACTTAGTGACGAGCAGAAGTGTTTACATTACTTTCCATCAAACAAAAATGATTGTTTTACGAACAAAAGCGTGTCGAAACATGTCGCGACATGAATCACATACTATAAGATTAAGAGTTATATATTGGTGAGAACTTTATATAAAGGTTTTGGGTTGATAAAATTCGTTAATTAGAGGTATGAATACTTTTTCTTGATAGTTGAAAATTCGTTATAAAGAGGTTGTTCGCAAAAAATGTTCGCATTGTAAAGGTATACTTTATATTGACTCTTATGGACAGTTCAAGGGGATTACGAAGAATTTGTTAAATCGAGGAAGTCGTTATATTGAGGTACGTTATATTAAGGTTGCACTGTATACATACCATATATATGTATGGTATGTAACGAAATTTGTAAACACAATGGAGGTCGTGATTTGTCTTCGATTTGCACAAAATTTTCAGGAAGGGTATATCAAGTAAATATCTGGACTATGTTCACTATCCACCAAAATTACTCGATCGAATATCTATGGTATGTGGGTGTGTTGCCCATGATTCAAAAAACATGCTAAAAACCGTTCCAGAATAACGTTATTTTGGAACGTTACTGAAAGGAACGTTCCGATAGAGGAACCGTTTGAACGTTTTAGCACCAAAGCTATTTATTTATATTATGTTCTGGACACTTTGATTTCATTTAAATCACAAGATATTGCACAAACTCCAATTGTACGCATGACGCGTAAACGAGCGTCGTTTGAGAATTCTTAAAATGTTTTATTTGCATTTTATACAAAAGTTAGAAAATTCTTCGAACAACAATTCTGTGTTGCTTTGTAGCATGATAAACCGGATGGAATGAAGTGAATTCATTCATTTTGAGACAAAAGTTGTAGAGCCATTTCCGAGGTGGGTATGAACCGAGGAAATGAGGATCGGTTTGAACGAGGGATGAAGAAATCCCTCCTGGAATTAGAAGTCCTGGAGTTAAGAAATTCATTCCAGCGACAGACATATTGTAAGGTACATTGACGTTACAAAGTAAGTTGTTATAAATCGGTTTTGAGAATTCTCATTCGAATAGGCGATGAGTTTGCCAAAAGGATTTTTAGATATAGTGCAGTCCTGTCAGGTTTCAGCGTGAAACCCGACAGGTCATACCTATGAAGTCTGGATATGACTTCAAACCAACGAAATGGATTGAAGAAAATTTCATGACTTAATTTTTAAGTATAAATAATTAAATAAAGGAGGGCATGCCCGTGTTTATTTTCAAAGAAAATCAAAGATACATCCAAAGAAGTGCTGAGTAACATAGCAAGTGAGAACTTTGAGTACCCATGAAGTGGTGATTGAAGTATTGATAAAAGGCGATATATATGACAATTTTCGATAAAAATGGGAAGCCAATACCCGGGATTACCAATTGAATCGGGATTACCAAAAGCAATTCCCTCTTTTTGATGATGGCAACGCTTCCTCAGTGGTTTCTAATGACATAAGTCTAACTAATAATGAAATAGATCTCTCATTGTCGAAGTAAGAGAAGCTGACGTTGGTAACGATTGAGAAAGTAGTGCCCAAGATTAAACATCGAAACAATATGGAACGATATGAAACACCAATCATCGCAAGGTTAAAAAGATTGAAAAGCCTTTTTCTTACACGCGTCAACAATATTTACTGGCGATTTTTGGACTACAACCATCCCTCGTTGACTTTGCTGAAATTACACTTGGAAAATGTCCGAGACTTAATTCGTTCATACTTCAGGAGTGAGTTCAGCAATCAATGGGCGGAAAAACTGAAGGGTATAAGCCCACAGGACCCAGATGGCGTTTTAACAAAAGTAAATAGTTTATCCCGTAAGAGGTCTCGTGTGAAGGTATCGAATCTTGGAGTCATTGGTGATGAGATAAATTTTCTCGATAGGGTTGCTATCAAAATTGGTGATAAGACTCCGGATAGAAATGGAAATAGGATTATATGTGATGGATTGTAGAAAATTGCCCTGATCGGTACACATTTTGAGTTGAAGCGTCCACCAAATTCTGCGAGAGGAAGTCAAATATTTTCAGAGGTTATTGGACAAAAATTTTGCGACTTCAAATCAAGACTGCACGGCAAACCAATTCTTCATTTCAATGAGACATTAAGATCTGACCTCATATCGAACTTAAATCTTATTGATTATTTTGTCAGCTGTGAAAACTTGCGCTTTATACTTGGCAGGATAAACAGCAAGAAATCATGTGGTATTGACGGTATTCCGAATAGAGTTCTCCGACATTTGCCTTAGGTTGCAATTAGAAATTATTGCATATTATTTAACAACATGTTGAGCAATTCA
Organism: Stratiomys singularior; assembly: GCA_954870665.1. NCBI lineage: Eukaryota > Metazoa > Arthropoda > Insecta > Diptera > Stratiomyidae > Stratiomys > Stratiomys singularior. Next base: position 67,777,669 of record OX940877.1, read on the forward strand.
TATTTCCCAAATGAGTGGAAAAAGGCTCAGGTTTTTCCGATCTTAAAGAAAGCAAAAAAATCGTGCCCTAAAAGCTATCGCTCAATCAGCTTGCTGCCTAACATCAGCAAGGTTTTCGACGTAATACTAAATAAAGCTTTAAACGCTCACATTGAGAGAGATGAGCTGATGCCGAATTGTCAATTTGGTTTCCGTGCCAGGCATTCGATCAGACATGCGATAGCGAAAGTGACCTCAGACATCTGTTGGAAGCTAAATGCCAGAGAATGTGTTGGAGCACACCTCATTGATATGGAGAAAGCCTTTGATACCGTGTGGTTAGATGGACTAATTTTTAAACTCCTTCAGGACAGGTTCCCCAGACACCTTGTTGCCATGATGTGTAATATATGGTAAATGATGGAAATCTGACGACAATGCGCGACTTCAAGGTCTTGAATGGTCTACAACAGGTTACAGTGACTGCGCCTCCACTATTTTAAATATTCATTCGCAAACTACTGAATGTCTTTGATTTTAATGTGTCACCAACGCCATCATTGGTAGTGTTTGCTGATGATCTGATCATCTATACAGCAGACCAAAAAGTTTCAAATGTCCAGAGCAACCTCCAAAGAATGTTTAATGATGCGCAGCTCTACACCAATAGTTGGCGAATGAAAATTAATGCGCAGAATAGCGAAACAGTTTTGTTTTGGACCACGCTGCAAGGGGCCAGCCAAGACTTGAACCGTAATTGGAAGGATTTCCACATTATGGCTGGCGAGGGTAGTTTACAGAGGGTTTCCACGTAAATCCTGTGTTCGATACTCCGGTGTTCATCTCGATCAATACCTGTACTATACAGATAATGTCAAAATGATGCTGAGTAAAGCACAAAAAGTCGTCATGGCCCTTCGTCGACTCTTTCATTCTAAATACATACTTCAAAAGGTCAAAGTTATCTGTTACAAGACCCTGGTTAGACCAATTTTGACATATGGATGTCAGTTCTGGTACAATTAGAGTGCTAGTACGATTGAAAGATTAAGAGTTTTCGATAGGAAATGTCTTCGTGCATGTACTGGTTTATACAGGAAGCCTGAGACGGATTGGAAGTACTACATATCGAATAGAAAGATTTATCAAACTGCTAAAGTGACGAGAGTCGATATCTTCATATAGAGACTCCTTCGCAATCATATCGTGAGATCTGTAACTGTGAATGAAAATGCCTGGATTTCACAGCCATTCCATCCTACAGATGAGAATCTTGCGACTTGCCTCGCTGCACGCTTTGTTCCTCCAGAAGCATTCAACCAGAAGCTCCAGTTGCTCCAGAAGCATTGATTTCGACGGCGTCCCAATTATGTATCAATCTATATTATTGAATGCGTTGCGCCGCGACGTGCGAGAACCGCATCGCGCTCTCGCATCGCCGTCACTCAGTATTGTATCTGGGCTTTATTTCTCGTCTCGCATCGACGCATGTTATGTCAAAGCTTAAACCCCAAACTGCAGACTCAAATGTAAATAATGATAAGACCGATCTTAAACTGAGAACTGCTGACTCTAATGATAAAAAACAGATTGGATTTCGCTTTGAATGAAATCATTCATAGCAATGTTTATATTAAAGAATTCATAGCAATGTTTATATTAAAGTATATTGAAAATTATGCCAAGTTAGATTTTCGGATCCATTGCATTGGCAAGATCAGTTTAAGATTGTATCAATTACAGAAAAGCATTGGATCAGCATAAATATATTATAAAAGAGTCTGAAAGAAAGGAATTAGAGTTAGAGAAGAATCGAATCGTGAACGCGTTACAAGCGAAACCTGCATTGTTATTAATAAATAAAAACCTGTGAAAATCAATAATCCAAGTGTTTAAGTATAGAGCGAGTTATGTATCCAATATCGTCTGGGAACGTTAAATATGACACCCACCTAGACAACGTGAGAAAATTCTTAAAAGAAGTAAACTCGTCTGGAAATGAAACGCCCCGTCAGCAAGTCTGACATTATAAAGACACCCAACATAACAACTGCCCCGCAGTTCCCGTTAATCTTTGGAATCGAAAGACCAATAAAAGTGTATTTACGACAAACTCGTTTTTTATTTTAAAGTTGAGAAATTATTTTTTTTCGCCTCCGCTCGGACTCCATATTTAACTAGCGCGGAAAGCCCTGGACAATTTTATTTTTTGAAACTGTGTGAAATCAAAAACTTAATACTGTGTGTGTTGTCCCGTGTTTAGCACTTCTAGATTAGATTTTTGTTTGTTGTTTTTCCATTTTAAAAAATGCTATGTTTTTAATTTTTTGACAAATATATATTTCGGGAGTGAGTTGCTCCCTTCTTCAGTGTCAGTTATTTTCTCTATATAAGAAATTTTCTCTATATAAGAAAATAACTGACACTGAAGAAGGGAGCAACTCACTCCCGAAATATATATTTGTCAAAAAATTAAAAACATAGCATTTTTTAAAATGGAAAAACAACAAAAAACAAAATCTAAAAACTTAAGTCGCATCGCAATCATTGTACAGTGCCCTATACAAATGCATGTTACAAAAACTGCTTCACATTTGCTGCGAGACTCTCGTCGCCCTCTCGCATCGCAGTCTCGCACTATTGTATTTTGGCCTCATTTGCTAAATTTGTTGAGACTGGTCGAGCTGAGATGGAGCAGGCTAGGTATTGGTGGCTGAATGACAAAGCCTAAATGATTCGTGTTTTTATTTTCTGTTTATGTAGTTTTTGAGTTTCAGCTCATGGTAGCTACACTTAGTATTGTTGTTGTGTTAAAAATTAGGCATAGATTTCAATGATGATGTTTGATATTTAGCCTAGGGATATTGGTAGCATTAAAATAGTCTAAAATTAATTATTTTGATTAGAACTAGGTTATAATATATTGGTCATAGGATAAAAGTTCACTGTTGTCTAAACATTATAATTAATTTTTGGATAGTATTGGTTGGTTTTTTCTCTTTTTTCCAATTGAATCTTAAACTAAGTAATAATTTCAATTAGTAAATTGCATTTGATATTCTTACTTTGTTCTTTTCATTAGTAAATTATAATGTTTAAATTTAGAGAGCCATTTGGGCCATTAAGTTTTTTGTATTTTTATTGTTAAGAATCAGCTTTATATTCTTGAAAAATTATAACAATGAATATTAAATACAGCGTTTTGACTTTGACTCTGAAGTGGTGTATAAGATATTGAACGGATAGAAGGAGAAATATATGACAATTTTTGAAAAAAATGGGAAGCCGCTACCCCCTCCCCGCCTCCAGTCCATTTCATGTTTTAACATGACTCATTAATGATGCTTCTTTGAAGTCTACTCCTTCTACAACAGAACAGACGTCAGACTCCCTTCATAGTCAAATTTCATATTTTTAACGATTCTGCGATGCATCAACTGCACAGTGCCTGCTCTAAGTTTTGAACTTAGTACTGGGCACGCCTCTTTAATTTGCACTTTTAAGTTATTTTCTTTCTAGTTGATGAGGACTTTAAGCCTAACTCTTGAATTCCCACCAGTGTCAACGTATGAAATATTTCAGAACGATCAATATTTGGCATGATCACCAGTTTGGAAAGCATACGAGTATATTCGAGAAAAACTTGTTAACAATTTTATAGCGCTAATTTTGCAGGAAATCTTGCTTATATTTATTCGACAATGCCCGGGGCTTACAAAAGACCTTTATCCTTCATATTCTTTATTCTATATTCAATAAATATTCTTTATAATTCTATATTCAATAAACAATATTTTTCATCTCAGCGAGTAGTCTTTCGTCGTTTAGTCTTTAGTCACAAGACTGCGTCGATTTTTTTGCTAGAATCAGGCTGAGTCCAGGAAGTCTGGCTGAATTGCGGATCAGCGAGAAATTACCTCTACAACTTACAGAGTGGACAATATTCATAATTCGCTTTCATTGAAAACTCATGTAGAAATATCAGCAGCATTAGAAATAATGGTATTTCTTCGGTAAAGGTAAGGCTTCGAAAAATTGTATAAAATGTTATAAGGTGGCTTCAAAATCTGTTGCATTTCAGCGTAATGCAAGACTCGACTGGTGCCCCGACTGGTGGGCTGGGTGGGTGTGGTTTGTTGTAATATGCAGCCCAATTTCATTCCGTGTCTCTTCAAGTCAGTCTGCATGATTTTGAATTGCTGAAAGATTTATGCAGATATTATTTTTAATAATTCATAAGTAGAAAATCGTCTAATGGGCCTTTCTCAAAATCCATTCCTTTCAGAGTTTTCGATAGTAATATTGAATGACAAAAATTTTCATTTTACAATTTAAATCAAAGAAACTAATCAGAAAAGCGACATAGGTTTCGTATATTATATTTTAGTAAATTAGTCCAAAGGGATTTGGAGTCCAAAAAGGATTTGCAATACCATTGATTCTGGCACCACGCATTCTCATTATCAAAACTAGCCTTCCATTTGTTACGTTTGACTTAGTGGAAAGAGTTTGAAAGGGGTTTCAAACAAGAATCAGTCATAATAAATTTAGAGTTTCCAAAAATTTCAAGGTTTCTTCTCCCCTTAAGTTGGGAGGTAAAATTGATTAATCAATGCAAACAGTGCGTAGAGGTGTAAAATCAAAGAGAGGGCAATAGACCGCAACAGTACTCAAACCTGATGTACATCTTTAAAATGTCTGAATTTGAAATAAATTAATGTTAGCATAAATTTAAAAAAAATGTAATTTAATGACATAAATTGTTAGATTTCGTAATCGTATATCGTCGGGTGTATGCCAAGACAACGAATGTGTTTTCTTAACGGAATTCAGTTAGGCATGCAACTAAATGCAAAATTAGAATATTTCAAATATGCCAAAATCACGACTCTAATACTCTACTTTTGTAGACGTAGTTGTGAAATTTAATTCATCTTTTTGGACAACTGTATCCCAAATTCACCTATGTGCACATTCATTGTTTTGGTTTAATGAAAACTTCCAGTTTTCTTTATCAATAGCCCTTGCTGATTCATAGTGGCACATGATCCTGTTAATTTTTATGCTTGACTTGGAATACTTCTGATACTAGTTATACCCGTTATTCCTTCAGTTACCTCGCAAAGTTGAAAGTGAATAGTTGTGCTATTTGAAAGTAAAAATTGTTTTTGTAGTTTAAATCGACAAAACAACTAAATAAAAAGGCCTGAAAGAAAAATATTAGAAATAATAAAATGAAAAGAGGTGTGGTCTATATTGGATCGCAGGGTATTTAAAAACCAAGTAAGCCAATGTTGCCTTCACCTTGCAAATATTCGTTAAAACATTTGAACTGCAATAGTTTTGACGAAGAAAATAGAAAAAGTTTGTATGCAGAATATCCAGCCCTGCGCAACCTCGAGGAGCAACGAAGTTTAATAAATAAGCATGTTGAAAATAACATTAAAGTTCGAAATACACCACATTTGAAGGAATCGCGAAGAAATTACACGGTAAATTAGTACTTCATCGTTAAAGGCAATATGGTCAAAGTTTCTCGGGAGTTTTCTATATCAACTCTCAACATAACAGACTTTGTATTCAGAAGTACGATTGCAAAAACAAATGAACAAGGTAACCTTGGTAAGGATAAACGCGGTAAGCGGCCGCCTCATAATAAATTAACTGAAAGTCAGGCAATGCTTTTAGAAAAGCAAATAACTTCCTTTCCAGCGGTAGGGACACATTTTTGTCCTAAATTGACAGGGAAGAAATATTTGGACGCATCCCTTAATGTTCAAATCATGCATAAGATGTGTCCTAAATAGTGTACGAAACATAATTTAACTCCTCTGTCTATTGGTAAATGCAGACAAGTGTTCCGGACCTACAATTTAAAGTTCTTCAAAACATAAAAAGACCAGTGTAAGCTCTGCACAGCTTACAAATCGCTCAGTGTGGACGAAAAGGAGGAAAGAAAGGAAAACTACGAGCGGTATATAGAGAGAAAGGAGTTGACTCGACACGCCAAAGATTTGTATAAAGACTTCTCTAAACTAAACTCCAGTGCCATTGAATTCTGATTTAAGGCCGTGTTAAGTACGCCAAATAGTCAGACAGACGGAATGTTCTACAAGCGGAAATAGGCAGTCTACACTATCTACAACTATCACTATTCTACACTATCTTAACCATCTAAAACTTTGCAAATCAAAAAGTCTTGTGCTATCTTTGGGACGAAACACTAAGAAAGAGGGGCGAATTAAATTTCTATCTAGAAAAACAAATCAAAGTTTTTTCTAGTTTATACGCCAGAAGGTTGGACACAAGTAATACGTTCAGGTAGGACTAATCCATTGCCTTTGAGATGAAAAGTATGACGTATGATGACTTCATGGATTTTAAATTATGAACATCTACGACTAACTTAAACATTTCGTGGCGTGAGGTTCGTTGGCTCCGATACCAAATAGATGCACCAGATATTTTATTCTACCAAAACCAATTTCGAAGGCGGTTTCATTGTCCAGAAAAGTAGTTTTAAAAAAGACGTACGTTCGCCAACCTTCAAAAAGCGTACAACAAATCTTTTGCCATTTCCAGTGCAGAAAAGAAAGATTTGATAGACATTTGACAATTCCAAGAGCTTTTCATAATTTTTATAAAGGACGAAATACAATACTGCTTGACTGCGATATGAGAGCACGAGGAGAGTCTCGCAGCAAATGTCAAGCAGTTTTAGTAACACGCATTTGCATACAACATCGTACAATGATTGCGATGCGTCGATGCGACGCGAGAAATATTTGGAAAATCGAAAAATCCGCGCAACGAGATGCGTTGGCGCTTGGCAGATGCTTGATGGCGCTTAAATGAAATTTGATATTCAAACGCCTTAATTACTTTTTCAGTACTAGGGTTATCCTGAATGAATTTTGAATGAAAATTTCGTGCATTCTTGTTGTGGCTATTATTTGCCAAACGAAGAAAAATTCCAAATTCAAAACTTTAAAAAATCAAAATCAATTGCAAGCAAATTTCATTTAAAACGCCACTAATTTGACATTTGTCATATGAACAGAACAAGACCAAGACGAAAGTTCATAATATGAATAAATTAGTTTTTTTTTTATTTTCTTACAAATAACCATGACCATTGTTTACTCGTATTTTGTACGGAAATAAAATGAATTAAATTGAATTGAAAAGATTATTCATGCATCGGTTTTCTTAAACATCAAATAAGTTTTTGCCAAAACAATGAATGTGCCGAATTTCTTCTAAAAAACGAAATTAGCGAAAATTAACAACTGCATGTGAAACAAAAAGCCATTATTTACGTTATTAAACAGAAAAGTCATTTATTATATTATTTAACCCTTTCAATACAGTAGGGACATATTGTCCCAGAGAATTTCTAATAATTACTAAAGTAATTTAAATACTCACAATTGCATTGGGATCTGGGATTTTAGTACTGTACGGTCATAGGCTCGTAAACAAGTCCAAACCTTGCTCCTTTTTTTCTTTTCGACAAAATTTTGTCAGTCTAGATGTTGCGAGCAAACAGTAGTCACATATTAGTAGTAACTGTAGTAGTACACAACACAGTAGTAACTGTGTTTTTATATGTGCTGTGCTCGGAATTGTCTAAAGCTATTTATAATTTTATTTTAATATTTAGTGTGCAGCAATAGTTTTTATGAGTTTTTTTTTATTTCCAAAAATAAAAATTGGACCTTTGTCAGACAAAGAGCTCCAAGTTATTGTGTATAACATTGATTTTGAAGAAGAATTAGACCCATTTGACAGTGATGATAGTGATATAGATAAAAACTATATACTACCATCTAGCGACGATGATTCTTTAAGTGAAGTTGAAGATACTGCATTGACACAAATTTTGGATGATGCTTTTACTTCTGAAGATGAAGAATTCAACGGCGAAAATGAAAAGTAAAACGAAGTTCCGAGTAGTAATTTAGGAGTTGCGTTTGACTGGACTAGAAAAACTTAAAATTTTATACTGAAACATAATATTCCACAAGAAAAACAAACTTGTATTGTGTAACATAACAAACAAGTCTTCAGAAATTGATGCTGTTTTCAAATTATTTCCTAAAAGCTTGTTTGTATGGATTGCCCAATGCACCGATTAGAAATTGTAGAAAAATCATCTAGAAGAAATATTTAAAAGACAGTCAGTGCAGAAATAATGATCGTGCTTGATTGTTTTCTCAAAATAAGTTACAATTGTTTACCAGTATATCACATTGGTCCAACAGAAAATCTTTAGGTTATGATGAAATTGAAAGTGCCATATCTAGGGATAGATGTCAGTTACTTCTATCAAAACTGTACTTCAATAATTCCGAAAAACCAAAAGACGCGTCCAAGTAGTATTACATGGAAGAAGTATTATTCTGTCTGAAAAAAAACTTTTTTGTCTGTCAGAAAGTCATGGTACGTATCAATCAATTGACAAGACGAAGACAAAATTCAAAGGAAGATCATCAAACAACAATATGTTCCTCTAAAACCAATCAAACGCGGTACAAAACTTTGGACAAGATGTGATTCCAAAACCGGGTATGTATACGATACAAATATTTACTGCGGAAAAGAATATTACACAAGAAGGCACACTTGGTGAAAGAGTTGTGGAGAAATGAAGCTGACCAATTTTTTCAATAAATTTTGACCGATTTTTCACTTCAATCCATCTTTTACATACACTATCATATGCTGCGATTGGAACGTACAAAAAGACAAGAAAAATGTTCCAAAATTTGAAGGTAAACTGCAGAGAGGAAACAGTGAAATGATGGCATGTAAAGAACGTAAAATTTGCACTCGTTGGTACGATTTTTTGGTAGTAAGCAACTGTCAAAGTGGCAGTATCGGTACTATAGAAAGAAAAGCAAAAGATGACATTAAAAAAGAAATTACTTGTCCTGATTCAATTATGTTTTATATTGAATTCATGGGAGGCGTCAATCACGCCGATCAAATGATATCACAGTATGATTTGGATCGAAAAAACTCTAAATGGTGGCCAAAGGTTTTCTACAAGCTATTCATGACTGCAATATACAATTCATATATAATATACAATGAAACAAGACGTTCAAAACTGCCGTTTATAAACTTTATCATACCAGTAGCAGAAAATATGAAAGCCATTGGCAAATCCCAGCTGGACAAGGAGAAAATAATGAAGAGAGAACGTCCCTCAAATAGAACTAAATTTCTTGGATAATGTTGGGGATCATCTTCCTATTCCAGGAAATTAAAGAAAATGATGTATACCATGTGCTGGTTTCAAAAAAGAAAAGAGGACAGAGATCACTTGCAAAATGTGCACAGTAGCATTCTGCAATGATTGTTGTGCTAAGGATCATTCTTCATTACCTTGTAGATATTTGACCACTATTTTACTCCACTATTTTCCTATCATAAATTACTGTAGGGACACATACGACCCACTCACCAATACTATTGGGACAATATGTCGGAATTATTATTTTGTAATAATCAATAAATAATATGATCATTTATTTAAATATTTATTTTTCCCGTCAAACGAAATCAGCAATAAATATTTTGTGCTATAAATACTACATGAATAATTCAAATTAAAAAATCGTATTGAAAGGGTTGAAGCTGATTATCAGGAAAAGCTCCAATATTGAAATGCGATATTCTCAAAGCACCATTTTTGCACATTCGTGGTTTTGGCATCAACCCGACGACATATCTAGTAGCATGTACTCAACTTCAGGTTGATTTTTAAGAGAGCTAAATAAACACGTAGCCAAGTTCTAAAATTCCACTTAGACCCCCACACGCTAAGCAAACGAGGACAGTATGTGTAATTAATTGGTACTTAATGTACTTGAGATGTTTTATTAGAAATAAAAACGTATTTCTATCATTTTAATTCATAACTTTGTCAAATTTATCGAATAATTTGTATCATGAATCATTTCCATGAAAAGCGTGAACCTACCCTTTACCACTGTAGATCTCCTAACGGCACTTTAAACTCATTGTCAGTTCTAAACCAGATCACGGACGGACATGAGCAATCATTAACAGCAGTTTTGATTTACGATTCGTGTATTAACAAGGTTTATACTTAAGAGTTTTCTTTTCTTTTACTAGTTAGAAAGCGCGTGTGTAAAATTAAGGAATCGCTTTTTACGCACTTTTACGCCTGCTAGTATAAGGTTGCAGAACATCGCATTTATCAGCCTTTTATCGCCATTTATAAATGCAATTCTTATGCATTCCTCAGTTAAAATTAAACTGAAACCATAAATTAGGCACTCGTGATAGCTTATAAGTAAGTTTTCTTCTGGTTTTTTCAAAATAATCGAAAAATTGGCCAATTTCTCAAACTCAAGAAATCTTTAGTTTCAATTTACCCACGCGAACACCTGATAAGGAAATCAAATCAGTTGGAAGCACTTCGATAGTCACATATAGGGAAGTAGCCTCTCTATATCATCTTCATAAATACTAATAATATTAGGAGGCTGAAGAATTTATGTAGCCTAAAATAATCTCGATATTATTTTTAACGAAGGAGCGAATTTCACTTTCGGTGTTTTATACAAATTTACTTGGCTTTAGTGGAAACCAAGTTCTGAATGACAAATTTTAATGTTCACGTTATTCGAATGAAATAAAATTAATTATTTTACATGAACATCACACATAAACAACGGAAGTTTGCTGGCCAGCAGATGATCTCAAGATTCGCCTTTCCTCATGGTGCTGAAAAACATTTGCCCCGCAAGAAATTCAAAGTTTGAAAGATAAGGGTGGAAATGGTCTATGTAATGTGCTAGTATCACTTGTATTTAATTCGAACGAAGATATTCCTTTTCTCTATCGAGCTGACATTGTTAAAATAGAACATTTTGCTCAAGCTCGAAGCACTCGTTATTGCTCCACTTGGAGAGCAATCGGAAAAAAAGGACTCAGGCGAGTCTTTAATTGTTAAGTTGGAAGAACATTTCCAACTTAACAATGAAAAACTATAAAAACTATTCATAAATTGATTCTTCCGCTCAGAGTATTCTTAACAACGACTCCAAGCTTTGAGGACATCAGAACACCTTCGTCAGCGTTACCGTTACGAAAGTTTTGAAAGTTTTTCGGGGTCTGGTAATTTAATTCTTCATTTCGGAAAACTCGACATATGCGCTGAAAAAACGGTGTCTATTATTGTCAATGCACTCTCTCCGATCTCCGTCAACGTGTGACGTATTTGACTCAAGTCCAGATTCCAATTAAGATTGATAATGTAAAATAGTGGACTTAATTATTCATATATGCAAATCGCGGTATCCAATATTGTTATTAACATGCAATATAAAGTAAGCCAATCTGAAACGTTGCACCATATCGTGCTTTATGATTCCCTACACCAATAACGCATCCCCTGCGATAACACTTAATCCTGCATGAAATCATAAGCTTTATCTGAATTTATCGAATGAGGTTTGATTGGGAAAAGTGCGTTTGTGTGAGGTTTGATTAGAAAAACCAATTTTAACTTACCTGCTTAACCACTTTGCAGTGGTTTTCTTTGGCCAGCAGGTTCGCATCTTCTATGTTTCCGCCACTGAGTGCAATTAGATAGTATTTGTTTCGATGGTAATCAGAGGTGCGCGCGAATTTGAACTGCAGCACAGCGAGAAGAATCGCAATCATCACTCGAAACCGACACATGTTCGAAAAAGACTTCAGTACAGTACGACACATACGATTTCTTCAGGGAAATGGTTTGCTTGGAGCCGCGTGAAAAAGCGTCAGAATATTTCGTTTTGTGAAGAAGGCATGCCGCACGATAACGCTTGTTAGCCACTAACTGATTTGCTGCGAACATTAATGCCCATCTAATTTTCGTCCTGCGACGGTTTGCCTTTATCAGAACTACATATGCGCAAAATGTTCTACAATATGTGTTTCATTGGGCCAGTGGGCGCAAACACATTTGCTTTGCCAGACTTGTTATAGGAAAAAATCTGTTTCTAGAATTTTCATCAAATTCGAGGAAACATGAAAGGTAATGAATAGGTCGATGTTAAATGAGCTAAACATCGTGTAAAGATATTGTAATGTAAAGAAATGTAAAGATATTTAAATTTTACTTGAGCTAATAAAACAATGGATTGTTTTTTTTTTTAGTTTATTATATCCACGACATAGCTCAATTTTAAGGAGCGCTAACACACTCTTGGGCAGAAGAAAGAAGAATAGAGCAAGCAATGAGTTTGTAGTTGTTTAAGTAAGTAATTGTGTCTTTGATCGTTTTGAGAGTTAATTGTTCATAAGCCGAAACGATGAGATAAGACTCACAAAATATTTATTCTATACCATCACAAATAAAATTCGAATACACTCTTAGAATGCTGCTAGATTGACATCTACGAAGCGTTAACGGCGGATTGTAGTTACGCTATGCCTATGGTTCGTATAAGTATTAAACACAGAAATCTCTGAACCACGAGAAGGTACATATGAAATATAGAACTTTTATTTTAGGCGCTTATATAGGTGTTCCTTAAAGGTGTAGAACTATAACCTAACAACACTTTATAATGCTATGCATGGTGCGACAGCTGTCATGCTTTTTGTGCTTAGTTTGGTTTGTCATTTTATCATGAATACGTTGATGCCTAAGCAACATCTTTAAATTGTACTGATTTATTTTGAAAAAAGAATTTCGTTGCAGACACTCATCACGGCCTCCGTCAATTTTATAGCCGACACAATCTTCCATCAGAATAATTAATACGATTAACCATGGGTCGTTTCCGCTTCATGTACAGTGCGTAATGAAGAAACCATAACAACTGTTGAGTATAGCATCGAAGAAATAAGTGAGTCCATTTGACAACGCAACCTGTACCCATTATTATGGAAGATTTTCAGAATGATAGGCATTCATCCAGACGATGTACAGTGCGTTATGACGAAATAGTTACAGGTGTACAGCGTAGTATCGATGAAGGCGTAAGTAAGTCTATTCGACATCGTGCTTAACAATTACAAATGTGCCCATCCACATTAAAGAAAGTTTTACGAAAGGATATTGCTTTGCGGGCTTACAAAATCCAACTCGCGCGGTAATTGAAGCCGAATGGCCACCGGGCATGGCGTAGATTCGGTGTATGGGCCCAAGAACAAATTACTGCAAATACCGAATTCATAAAAACATTATGTTCAGCGATGATGCTGATTTCTGTTTACATCGTTACGGCAATAAACAAAACTGCTGCATTTGAAGTGATGAGAAACCACAGGCGGTTGACCAAACATCGTTACATCCGAAAAAAGTCACTGTTCGTGTGATTTTAAGAACTGTAGGGTGAGATTGAAACGTTGTTTAGTTTTTTATGTGAAATACAAAAATGCTAACATAGTACGTATTAAAATATAATGCTACTGTATAAAAAATACAGGCAACACATAGCTATGACGCAATGTATGTCACAATATCATCATCATCATCATCATAACTGTTAAAATTTGGTTTATTCTATAATATTATATATTTCACAAATAACGATATAAAATTTATTTTAAAACTATATGTTGTGGCGATGAGCACTGAGAGGCGACTGACTGCTTGCTTGACAGCTTAAAAGTAAAGGCCTGTTTACAGAAGCTTCCTTAAGGGCCGATTATACAATTTTAAATTTATGACTATTCTTAACAATAACATTCAGCTTGTTCAACCATATTTCTAAGTTAGAGTGCAGCCTCCCTTACATACTAACTTCTCATTGCTTTTCAAGTCTGCCTGTTCTCAGCTTTTATCAGTCAAGATGTGCGCGCTATTTTCTTTATATCATAGTCCCATCGAATGTTTGGGCGTGCTCTCGGTCGTTTGGTTCCTCTTGGGTACCACGGCGTTATTCTTGTGGCTCATCTGCCGTCCGTCGTTCTCGTCAAGTGCATGGTCTATCGCAATTTCAAGGATTTCGATCTATTTATCACGTCTCTTACTTGGGTCCTTTCTCGTATCCACGGTAGTCTCTTGCGATCCCTTCGTGTAATGCACAGTATCCTACATGGGTCTTTGAGCATGGCAAATTTCCTTGTTTTTCCTGTTGTTAGCGCCCATGTTTCACTGCCGTATAGCCAGACTGGTAAGATACATTGGTCGAAGGTTTAATTCAAGTAAATCTTCATTATAAACTTGAATATAATCGAGTTCTTCCCGAAAGCACTCCATGCCATCTTGATTAGTCAATTGATTTCTGGTAGTCATGAACCGGATTTGTGTATAAGCTGACCAAGGTATACATATACTTCGACTATTTCTAGTGTGGTTTTGTTCACTTTTGTATGGCCTTGAGTGTTTATATAATCGTTGAACATGATCTTGGTATCCTCAGAAGCAGAGGAATCATCTGACATAGCGATTTACAACTGCCGAACGCTATCAATCAAGCAAGACTGATCGAACTAGAGGAAGAAGCAGCAAAAATCAACTGGGATGTCATCGGATTGACCGAAACCAGAAGAAACAATGAAAGTCTAGTAATACTTGATTCGAGCAACCTCTTACGTCACTATATATGTTATGGTATATGTTGATATTGAACAAAAAATTGAAGTTAACTTTATGTTAATTCGTGGAGACTGGGGCTTTCTGGTAAAACCTTTTACATTGTGATTCATTTTTTTAATTAATGAAAATCAGTCAAAAGATTTAAAAACAATTTTTCGTGTGTGGTTTTGTATGTAGCTGCTTTTTGCTTTTCCAAAACGTTTTTAGAGTCATGTTGTGAGAAGAATTGGCATGCTTCAAAATACCAACGAACCAGCGCCAAGTTTACAATTCCTTGAAACTTGCAATAATCTCCGGATCCATCAGCTGATTCAGCGAAGTCTTGTTCGGAGATAGAAACTGTACTGTTAGCCAGGCAAAGTCTCTCAGCAAAAGATCTTCAAGGTCCTTTCGGTGTCCCGATGTATTGTCCAATAGCAGCAGTGTTTTCAATGGCAAGCCATTGGTTTCAAGGTTGCCCTTGATGCTCGGGTCACAAACTTTAAGCATCCATTCTTTGTATAGAGCTTGTGTAACCTATGCCTTCTGATTCGACATCCATATGACTGGCTCTCTTCTCTTCATTAATAAAAATTTTGAATGCTTTAGGGTTCTCAGAGTGGTAAACGAGAAGTGGTTTAAGTTTCATATCATCAGTTTTTAGCTAGGTTAGCTTCCAAATGTAACTTAAACCGGTCTTTAATGGGCTTATGCCCAGGAACACTGCACTCATCTATCGTGATGTACGTACGGTTTGGCATGTGCTTCAAAAACAAACCAGTTTCATCAAAATTAATTATTTTTTGTGATACGATACCTTTCTTGTTTGTATGAATTCTTTAAATTGGAGACACTACTCTTCAGCCTCTTTTTTATTGGCACCAGCAGACGCACCATGCATTAGTAAATGTTCTCCCCATTTCCTTTTAAACTTTGCAAAACAGCCAGTGGTAGCCTTGAATTATAACTCCTTGGATGACAAACCTGGAGTTTATTCTTTCAATTTCTCAAAAATTTCTTTAGCCTTGTTTTGAATCATAGCCATAAAGTAAAAGCAACCTCACCACTTTGTCATGGATGGCACTTCTTTGTTTGGCAGATGTGATTCAATACTCCTTTAGCTGTTTGAGTCTTGTTGATAACATCTTTTTTAGCGAAGAATGTGCATAATATAGACCTGATCAGGCCATACTGCCGAGCAACATTAGTCATTTTCTGTCCATTCTCTACTTTGGCTATAATCTCTTGCCTGTTTTTATGGTGAACACAGTTCTAGACACTAGGAACCCATATGTCAGATTTTAAGTTTTTTTTATAAATGCATCCACGAAAATTTAGAGGAACAGAAACCAACTAGCAACTAACACAATTGACAAAGTTTCGGCCCACTACGCTAAGGTATGTGACAACGCGGGTAACCCAGTCGTGTCTCCGTGATATGGCTTACGAGAGCATATACTCCGAGAGCAGAAGAGTTTTCATTAGAATCGTTTGATTCGCCATTCATATATGTGTTCGTTGTCTGAACACAAAAAATGTTTTGTGGAAGTGTTCGTTCACGATTTGTCCGCAGTCCGAACTATTCGTTAATAATCAGTTTTTTGCTGTCTTACATTGCATATAAGGAAAAAAATTTGCAACGACAAATAACGGTATAATTTAAATAAATCTGGATGGTTTGATGTGTTTTGTTCTGCTGTCGGGGTAGAAGACATGTTGTTTCCTCGCTTCAGCAGGAATGATGAAAACCGTTTTTATCGCAGGCATCTAGCAATCTGAAGACAACAATCTCATTTATTCATTGGTGTCATTAGGTCAAGAAGTCACGGAAGCTCGGTGTCCAAAGGTCACGTCACTCATACGAGGCAGAAACGATGGACGAAATCGTACGGGCTCTCTTTCCCATCCATCCCGCCATCGTTGAAGCCGTTCACTATGAAACACCAACGGAAATTCCATTTTTCACGAAGATGGAATTGGAGAAAGCAGTCTTGTCTATGAAGGCCAGAAAGGCTCCAGGACTAGATGGAATTACAGCTGAGGTGCTACCAATGGTCTTCCACTTTTCCCCTGACCTGCTCCACGGCATGTTCAACGCATGCCTGCGTGAAGGGCTGTTCCCAGAGTACTGGACGATGGCGAGACTAGTGCTCATTACTAAGGGAAAAAGGGATCCCGAGGCGCCAGCCGCATACAGCCCACTGTTTATGCTTGACACGGCCGGAAAAGTTTTTAAAACTTATCAGGGGAAGACTCGCTGACGTGATTCGTACTGCCGGGAACCTTTCTCCACGATAGTATGGCTTCAGAGCAGGCCGCTCCACCGTCGATGCAATTGGAGAAGTAGTTAGCGCGGTCCAACGTGCGAAGTCTCACAGTATTTCCACACGACGGGTCGTCCTGCTGGTTACTCTGGATGTCCGAAATGCATTTAATAGCGCTAGATGGGTAGATATTCTGGAAGCGCTAGAGAATCGTTTTCAGGTACCAGCGTACCTGATGCGGATTCTCAGGGACTATTTAAAGGACCGATCTACGAATCTCTAATGACATATTAGCAACTCAGATCTAATATGTTAATGCGAAGGGTAATGGACTGGATGACCGCTCATGGTTTCAAGCTGGCACTGGAAAAAACCGAAGTGGTCATCCTAACGAAGACGAGAATCCCTAGAGTAAGGCCTTTCTGTATTGGGGACGAGCTGGTTGAATCAAAATCAGCAAAAAAGTACCTGGGCGTCCTGATAGACTCGAAGATGAGTTTTTTCCAACAAATCATGGCAGCAGCTGACAAGGGTGCAGCGCGTGTGACGGCACTCACCTGATTAGTGGCCAACAAAGGGGGGCCCACCACATCAAGGAGACGACTCTTAATGAGCGTTCTGCAGTCGCTTCTACTCTACGGATCAGAATTGTGAGGCGACGCTCTCAGCAAGGAGTTACACCGAAAGTGGTTGCAACAGGTGCAGAGACAAGGAGCATTGCAAATAGCATGCGTATACCGAACGGTCTCCGGGGCGACAGTGCTGGTAATCGCAGGGGTGATACCCATCGCCCTCCTTGTGAGAGAGCGCAGAGGCGAAGACCAAAGAGATGAAATCACCAGCGAAGAGAGACGTCGCTCTCTCAGCGATTGGCAACAGTCTTGGGAGCAAGAATCAAGGGGAAGGTGGACTGCACGTCTGATCCCTGACCTGAGGCCGTGGTTCAGTCGAGTGCATGGTGAGACTAATTTCTACTTGACCCAGCTCTTAAGCGGGCACTGTTGTTTTCGGTCCTACCTGTACAAAATTGACAGAGCACGGTCTCCTAACTGTGTGTTTTGTGCAGTAGAGTCGGATGACGCCTGTCACACATTTTCTACTGTAAAATGTGGAGCCAGCAGCGAGGAGTCCTACTCAGCGAAATTGGAGAGCTCTGTCCGGAAACTATCGTCGGAGTAATGCTGAAAACAATACACAATTCAAATCGCGTGACACAATATGCTCGGACAGTGCTGATATTGAAAAAAGCTTTATTGGAGCTCTACGAGGTATAAGGGATGGATGGATCTCTTTTCTAGCACTTCCTTCCTCTCCCGTCCTTCCCGTTAGAGAAGAGGTTCCCATAATCCGAAGGCGCCGTAGAAACACGAGGCCTATCCCGAAGTAATGTGTCAAACGGTTCCAGGCTAGGTTCTCAGATTGACAGGGGAGGTGTTTAGTGGGTTGTCCAAAAACATTTTGCGTCTGGAAGTCCCACACTCAGGGTGGAGACAGCTTTCACCTCCCTACCACAAAAAAAATAGGTCAAGAAGTCCAGAGAATATTCCAGACATGGACATTCGTCGACAGAAACAACCATCGTTCAGGGCATCCTATAGAAGATATAAGAGTGGCACAAGAATTAAAGTTTGCGAAATAAATGTATCCACGAGGGTTTGAAAGGTCACAACTATTTCAATATTGCATGAAAAATTGAATATGAGAAAAATCGGCCAAATTGGCGCCAACTGCGTGGTCAACGCTGAAAGTCTTTTGGAGCGCCGTAGTCTGAATGATAATCTGCGTCCATTCATCACTGTGATAAATTGAATTACTTTTATAGCGCCAAAAGTGAGCTGGATTACTGAGAAATTAAAGGAAAAACGGTATGCTTTAAGTGTTGTAGTTATATAATGCGTGAGACCATACATACGCAGTTTAAACAGCCTTAACGTGGAACAAGTTCCAATTGGTGGACCGCCCAGCATATTCTGCAGAGTTAGCCACCAGTTACTTTTTCTATTTGCATATCTAAAAAATGGTTGCTAGACTGCGATTTATGTTCAACCTTCCTAATTTTTAAAGTATTAATCTTTCCCAAAAGAATAATAACAATTCAGATTCCTAATAAGCAATTTCACACTCTTTACACTGCTCCTGGATGCTGCTTTCTTGCGGCCAATGAAAATATCGGATTGAAAAGATAGGAAAAAAAGGGTTTGGTAAAAGATAGTCACCCATGAAAAAAATTAAGAAGAGTGAGAATGAAGAGAAGAGACATGAAGATTTGTCAAGTCTTGCAGCACAAGGTTGCACATCCAATCAGCACTTGGCCAAAAATTTGGCAGCTTCTTTATTACTGCATCACTTAATCTGTCTCATAACCTATTGTAGTATTTTTAAGAGATCGTTTGATCGTTTGAAGCTTATCGGGGTGCACAAAACTTTTTTAATAAGAGAAAACAATCAACATCTTCCATCCAACACCAACTTACTTTTTAATAAATAAAAGCATTCTGGGATTTACAATTTTTTTTTTTTGGGTAGGGAGGTGAAGGCTATTTACGCCCTGAGTGTCGGACTCCCAGTGGACCTACTGGACTACCGACTAAACACCTCACCTGTCAACCGGAGCGCCTAGTCAGCAACCGTTTGACACATTACTTCGGGCTAGGCCTCCCAATTTTACGCCATTTGGCGCCTTCGGGTTACAGGGATTCCTTCTCCAGTTGGATGAAAAAGAGGAGGAAGATTGCTAGAGAAGGAAACCCACCACATTCGACGCCTCCAGCCGATCAAGCATGCCTTTTTTCATTACTAAGATTACCTGAGCGTAATGTGCCACTTGATTCCATTTGTCAAATGATTTCAGCATCTCTTCGATTAGGCTATCTGGATGGAGCTCTCCCACTTTTTCGGCAAGATCACCGCGCTGTTTGTCCCATCTTCTGCATGAAAAGAAAGTATGACAGGCGTCATCCTTCACACCAATGCAGAATATGCAATCTAGAGACCGTGACTTACCTATCTTGTGCAGGTAAGACTGAAAACAACCGTGTCCACTCAGTAGCTGGGTCAGGTAAAAATCAGTCTCTCCACGCGTTCGACTAAGCCACGATCTCAAGTCGGCTAGATTAAACCCGTTAGTGGTCATCCAGCTCCCCACCCGGCGCATTAGTACATTCAGCCTTAATTGCGCTTGATCGACTATTCTATCTCCACTCGTATGTGTAGTCGCCTAAATGGTCCCATGTGTGTCTGTGCAAAGCAGGGAAGCCATGTAAGGGTTGGCACCAGCCCTTATGGGGACAGGTGATCAGAGTCAAACCAGCGCTAATTGGGAGTTTGTTTCAACCGAATCTACACCACCAACTTAGTGGTACGAGCTTCGAACGTACTCCGAGGCCGGCTAACGTTTTATCGGGACGTAGACGATGCGATACTTATACTGGAGCCGTTCGAGCGCGAGTTTCACCTCGGTGGTACTTGGTCCAAAATATCGTGTCCGCCAGCTCAAGTGCTTCAATTGGAATTCATTGGTCGGTTCGTTTTCCAGAGTCGTTGCAGCGAAGTTTTTCACTGGAGGGGGCTTGAAGTCACCTGCAGGTCATCGGGTATGTGGGGGCGACACTCCCCAAAGAATACTGACTTCTAGGAGTACTCGTGTTGACCAGCATTCCCCCTGCGGAAATACTATTAGTTTATTGGAATCATCTGATACAGGAGCTGATCCACTATCATAATACTTTTTGTAGTTGTTTGTCAGGGGTAATTGTCACAAATATTGATCTTGTTGATTGATCGGTAGTTCACACACAAACAAAAGTTGCCCGACTTCTTGCAAACCAAGACGGTAGAGGAAGCATAACCAAAGCTATTAGGATGAGTTATACCTTTTTGAACCCGCACATTCATAGTAACTCAAAACTCATAGAGGTAAAGGTCAAAGAGAGCCGTGTACATCAGTGGCTGAAGAATTAAATTTTTCTTTAGTCCTTCATCAGCTTTTCAAATATTCAGCTCCGTTCGTGTCTGAAGTAGATTAATATGAAACATTATATCCAAAATTCTTCCGAAACCTCAATGATTTTGGTGCGATTTGAAGCACATTCACTTATAGATGGCGAATATTCACAATGTCCAATGAAAAAAAAAAAAAAACAATCATGAATCAATAAAAACAGCTGTAATCTGTATTACTATTAAATGTTATGTCGGAGGGCATATATTTGCCTTGCGATTGGAAATAAATCATCAATATCATTTCGGGCAATTTCTTACAAACGTTCTATAACTGATTAAAGCATAAAATCTGCAAAACGAAACATAATCATTCATAAAATACGAAAATAATATCAATATTTACATTTCCCGTAACCCTCAACCACATTCGGTTTAAAAATTGACGGTCAGTTAACATTACAGTTAGAAAGGCAACTTCCGTAAAGGAATAGAGGTAAAAGATATAGATAGGCCTAAAGCCCAAATTTTTTGTGCAATCGCCAAAATGAACGCATATTTACACAACTTCACTTATACATATTTCATTCTTAGCTGGTAAAAAATATTTACCGTTGCAGTATCGCTAGCTTTTCACTTACGAACACGCACATCGATATAATCTCATTATGTCACGTGTTGTAGTGGGTGCCGGACGTTTATTGCTTTATCTTAATTAGAAGTGAAGGTATGAATCGATACCAAGTATGTGTTCTTTGTTTTGGGTTTAGAAAAATTTTTTTTAGTTTTTCAGTATTTTGAAGCAAAAATGGTGAGATTTCTAAGTGACGATGAGATACGCAAACTTCTGGAAGATGATCAAACGTTGAAACCGATTGTGAGCATCTGCCATGTGCTAATGTGCTAATCATTCCGTTTCGAGAAGAACACAGCAATGGCAATTCGTTATATTTTCTGCCATTATGGTTTTGCCATTATGGTTTTGTTTTGTGGAAAGCTTCGAATCTAGGAAAACGAATGAAACGCAATGATTTCATCAAGCAAATTGGCATAGATTTGTTAACACCATTTGTTAAAGAAAGGAAGGATGAATATTCTAAATTTTCTATTGACTTGAAAAAAAAAATAGATAATTTTCTAGAGCACATTGATAATGCAGCAACATCTACAGAAGGCCAATCAAAAAGTGATCATCAAACTGTAGCCAACGCTGAAATATCTGGGCGCAAAAGGTGACGATGCTATTAATGTGACCGAAAAAAGGACCCAAAACAATCCCTAAAGTGTATTAAATGTAGCGGATATATATGTAAAAGTCATTCAGTAAAGACTGTAATGTGTACCAAATGCCAAACATAAGTAGTCGGTGAGCTTTTCAAAGAAAATGGTTTTTTTTTCACTAATATTTTTAAGTTATATAATGCCTGTTATTTTTTTCATGTATCATTGATCTCAGAAAAAGTTCTTGTTTTTGTTAAGTTTAGAGTATGATAAAGCATAAAAAAGAATTTATTTACGTTATTTTATATATTTTCAATTTTTTTAATGTTTTAAGTACAGACTGAAAACAGTTACCTTAAGTCAAAGGCTGTACCTTTATAAGTGATAAGATTTATCAAAAAATTAATAAAAGTTGATTTTTATAATTGAAAAAGTGTGTTCTTTGAATATATAGAAACTCTCACCTTCATTAATTTATAGAGCACGTTTTATTTAAATTTTTTCTATTGGGGTCCACTTGGACCCCCGATACCAAGAATGTAATTTAAAATATCAATACCAGCTAAGGGTTAACATTTCTCATAGTATAAATGAATGGGCGAAAAGTTCGTGATCTTTCCTGATGCGAATTACGGTAAAAACCTTACAATATTTGCTTGCTATCAGTTAAGCATATATTTTGTTTTGATTCGCATGGAACATTAAAATACTCATGAATATTATTTCACCATGAAACCTAATAAAATGAGAAAAAAAATTACTTTACATTTTAACATCATTACTTAAGTGCCTCATCACAAATTTGGTCAGCATGGACAGGAGGATCTACACGAACATTCTACATTCCATTCGATTTTGACAAATGCTCAACTGCGGGTTAAATTTGCTGGAGCCGATCAAACATTGGAGAATAACAATTTCATTAAAAAGAATGTCCTTGCGCTTAATAAGGTTTGGCAATGCTATGTGCTATGCTAATGCTATGCAATGTGTTTTTCAAATTTTTAATTAAAGTTTACAGCTTAAAGTGCATGATTCAGCGACCAATTTCATTATAATTTCAACATTCGAATATATCTTTATTTCTTCTTTTCTAACTGTTAGGTTAACTCAATGTCAAATTTGAAACCGAAAGTAGCCGAAGATTATGGAAAATGTGAAAAATATTATAATGTTTAAGTGTCATGAATGAAAATGCTTTCGTTTTGAATATCATAGGCTTTCATTAGATAGGAGCATTTTAATATAATTGTCAGTAGTGATATTGTTGGATAAATTCCAATTGCAAGGCAGATGTATCCCCTACAACATAATATGTACAAAACTACATTTTCCAGCTGTTTTTAGTGATTTATAAATCTCGTTCCCTTTTTTTGCCTCTGGTTGGATAATGCATATTAAATATTAAATAAACGTGTAGCTCGGAATCGAATATAATCGCTCTGAAAACATTGAAATTTCGATAGAATTTCGGATATTATGTTGCGTATTACTCTACTCCAGGTACGAATGGAGCCCAACTTTTGAACAGGCGATCAAGGTTAAAAAGATAATTTAAAACTTCGGACACTCATTCAGGCTCATGTTCACGGGTAGGCCCTCTCTATATCTTATACCTCTATGGGATGCTCACGCTTTTAATTTGAATACTGAAACCATAAGAGTGGTTTAGGAATCAAACACTTCATCAAACTAAACTTTAATTAAAACTGTGAAAAACGCTTTTATTTCCCATTGCCAATTCTTGTTAAGTATAAGGACACTCTCGTGACTTACTTTATCGACGAAATTATGGTTCCGAACATCATTGATATCAGCTGAAGATTGTCTTTGCCCCATGTTCATTCAGCTCCAGCAAATTAAATCCGAAGTCTAGCATCTGTCAAATTTATATGGATTGGGCGGGGCCTAATTCTTCGGGAAATGATGTTCGTGTGCAGCTAGTATTCCCGTTGAGTTGATACTCCGGTATCCATGGGCATACACATTTTTTGATGATAGGACAGTAAATGTAATGATATTTTTTGTCATTTTATGAATTTAACTATGTAAAAATATTAAAGAATGTTTGAATACGTCAAGTCAACCAAAACAAGGCATATACTTGTAATAATTGTAATCAAATACACTCAGCAGCAAAAGTACTGCAACGTAAAAAATTTCAAGTTAAATTTTTATAATTCCCTTGTACTTTGCCCTGACAATTGGTCCTGTTATTACTGCATTGTTATAAAAGGATAATAGTACATGTGTTTTGAAAAACCCAGTATTATATAGTATAGCTTCTAGATTTTTATTAGAATTTTTATTTTCGAGTTTCATTTGTTTTAGAAATTCAATGGAAGTATAAACTGCACTATGTATTAACTGCACACAAGTATGGCAACATGTGGCAAAAGTATTGCAACAGAATATTTGTGTAGAATATATAATATATATATAATTATAAAATATAAAAAATGGAAATATTTTGAGGAATATGGTATATAAGTGCTCCGTATTGCGTCCTTTTGCATCAAAAACTGCCTGCACCTGCGGGTGACAGAGTTTACTAGTCATTGTAAGTAATCCAATGGCATCGAGTTCCAAAGTCCTTCAATCTCCTTAATTGTCTCATCTCGAGTTCATTTTCATGTTGATTTTACGAGAACGCTTTAAGCCGGACCGAATATTCTTAATTTTGTTCAAATTGGAACTATGAGGTAGCCAGGTTAGAAAGTTGATAACAACACTATTGAGAAAATTTGTAACATGTCTTCCCTTATGACACAGTACTTTAACGATTTGGACAGTCCAGTCGATAGTTTTATTTTCACCAGAAGATAATGTGTTTTCGTTCAGTAATTAAAGGTAAAGAATATGCGTTAAGGTTCCACTGTGAAGTGCAATTGTGCCGCCTCCATGACCTTGTGTCGGTTGTGTGTCCATAGATTTTCTTTCTTTCTTTCTCTTAAGGTTACAATCGTAAGGTTTTCCGTAATGACCATGAAACAGAAATGAGCTCTCATCTGTCCTTAAAATATTCTCCCAGAATTCCAATGGTTTATTTTAGTGCTCTTTGTCAAACTGTAAACGACTCTTTTTATTGGCTTAAGGTATAAAAGGAGCTTTCAGTGCGAAATTGACCACTCCTATTATACTTTCTTAGCGTTCCTTTCATTACCTTTTATTGTAAAGCCTTATTTTTTTTGGGGTAGGGAGGTGAAGGCTATTTACGCCCTGAGTGTCGGACTCCCAGTGGACCTACTGGACTACCGAATAAACACCTCTCCTGTCAACCGGAGCGCCTAGCCTGGAACCGTAGTAGAGCCTAAGCCTAGCATTGTAGGGCCTTATGACAATAAATTGGTTGATTTTATAGGCTAAACCGACAGGAGCCGGTGAAACACCTTTCCTGTATTTTCCAACGATTTCTGTTTGCTCTTCAATGCCCAATCCCCTTATTTTAACCATTTTGATCTACTTTTAAGAGACATTACTTTAAGATTCAGCAAAGTTTAGCGATAACTTTTTCTGATAGTGACAGTTTTTCTGTCAAATTGCAGTTAATCATTTAATTGAATTTCTAAAGGAAATGCCGGATTTGGATTTCAGATCATGAATTTTTTGTCCATTGTTTATACTACTTTTGGGTATTTGTATGTAAGTTGATGACTTTGTGTGAATATGCGTAAATGTTTGGGATTGCGAAGCAAAATTTTGGATCTGATCTGATGCCACTGAAATATAGTCCATGTCACGGCAGTACTAGTACCAAAAATGGACAAGTACCGGACATGAACCGTCTTTTTGGACAGATAGGGTATTGTGATTCTTCCTACAAGTTGTGAAAACTGGACTTTTGTCGTAACTTGTGTACAATGCTATTTTGCAGTGAGCAAAATTCAGTAAAGTTTAAATCCTTTTGTGAAAACTCCCTCCAACAGACATGTATAAAATTGTTGACCCGTTAAAATTGTCGACTTAAACTACATTTTTGAGTCTAAAGTATACTCCTTTGCTGGAAAAGTGATGAACATTTTTCCGTTTAATGTTTTTTTTTAATTTTTATTCGAATTATTTCATTGAAGTCGACTTTCAACTTTAATTTTACGGTGTTCCTCAGCAACTGCTTCGCAGAGAAAAAATAGCAAATAAATGTTATTATTATAAACTTTATTATTTTTCCAGGCTTAATCCATTTTGTAAACATGAAGTCTATCACAAATTTAAAGATATACATAGTTTGGAATGTATTTTTAACAAAAGCATTCTTACGCATATCCTGGATAAATTAATATGGAACAACAATATGGGACAACATTAATAATAAAAAATACAGTTTAAAGCATGTTTTGGAACAAAAAAATTTTGGGAATTATGTATTACGTATAATATATATGTTAATTATTTGGATATAAGATAGAAGTATTAGTAAATATTCTAGAAACGTGTTTGGTAGATCAACTTATTCATGCTCACTTATAAGCTGTAAGTGACTTATACCATTGCTAAGCTGATTTTAGTGAAGACTTAGAGGTGCGGAAGTTTAGGTCAATTTCTCAGAAGAGCTCAAGTTAGTTTCGAACACGCGCTCCTGCAACTTCTCGACAGGTGGAAACTGTAAATGGTAATGTAATGGTATGTAATGGTATGCGAAGTGTGATCAAAAAATACGGTAAATGAATTTTTTTAACAGGCAACTGCTGACGCTACATCCAAATGCTGTAATTTGTCCAGTAGCTTGATCAGCTGAGACAGACAGGGACAACTTGTAACACGTTCGAACTTGTCAGTCAACTGCTAGAGCCGCTAGAGTTAAGTTGAGTTTATCGTGTCTGTCGCGCAACATGGATTTCGTACAACGCATTATCATTAAGTTTTGTTTTAAGTTTCAAAAGAATGCCAGAGAAGCTCATGATATGTTGATGAAAGATGAAAGTTGGGTCTATGGCTATGACTCTGAGACCAAAATGCAGGGTTCCAAATAGCAAACCAGTGGATCTCCTCGTCCTAAAGAGGCACGTTAGTCAAAATCCAATATCAAGGTCATGCTCATTGTTTTCGTCGATAGTGAGGACGTAGTGCGATCAGAGTTCATTCCAAGGGGCATAACTGTAAACTCTGAATTTGATAAGGGTTTGCGTTTGCGAAACGACATACGAAGAAAGCGGCCAGAAAAATGGGCCAATGGCTTCCTTCTTCACCACGACAATTGGCAGTTTTTGGCAGAGAAAAATGTTCCTGTCTGCCCACATCCACCATACTCACTGGATTTAGCACCATGCGACAAATTAAATAAATTAAAACGTTTTGACACCATTGCTGACATTGAGAGGGCCACGACTGAGCAGCTGAAAGCCCTTCCGAAAGATGCCTTCCAGAAATGCTTCCAGTCATTTAGTCAACGTTAGGATAAGTGCATTGCTAGCCAAGGACAGTACTTTGAAGAAGATTTAATCAGGTTCTGTGTAAGCGTATTACTTTTTTTTAATAAAAAATTATTCACCGTATTTTTTGATCACACCTCGTAAGTCACTTACAGCTTATAATTGAGAATGGATATGTTGATCTGCCAAACAAATTTCTAGAATTTTTTGTCAGCGTCACAAGTAACTTGACTGACTACAAAATTTTGTTTTACAATTTCCTTGAAATGAAGATAAGATTGTGAATAAATATAAATAAAGAATGTGAAGGCTTATACTAAAGTGCCTTTTGTCGCCGTAGGTTTCAGTAGTTATAAAACTGTTACCTGTTTTCTTCTTCTCTTTTTTTAGGGTTAGATTGTTATTGTATGTTTTCCCAACAAATAAAGAGATTATTTTACTTTAAGTTTGAAATGGAAAAACAACAAAAAACAAAATCTAATCAAGAAGTGCTAAACACGGGACAACACACACAGTATTTAAGTTTAACTTTCCAGTTACTTCTCAAGTATTGTCACTTCACTTCCGCTACTCGATGTGAGAAACAACTGCACTTTCACTAGGTGGATGGATGTGCTCGAAAACGAGGAGTCTTTCATGGTGCTGAATAAGTTTGTCCTGATATTCGGGAAGCTGATGTTCAGGAAACTGATATTAATGCTTGGCTACACATCGAGAGGTCAGCAGCGAATGGTCGTGGTAGCGTCGAAAAACCAGAGGTCTTCACATTGGCCAAGAAGCGGAGCTATCTCCTCAGATAGGAGAAGACGTCAGTAGCCTCATGGTCAAAACTGGGATACATACCTCGTGTAAAAAACCAACTTAAGTTTGCAGCAGGGTCAGTGCTCTTCTATGTTCTGAAAATTGCTCTAACGTTCTCAGTAAGAAATTGTACAGACAATAAATGATGCGGTGGCGGGGGGTTTTGCAGATTAACTCCTCACACTATCCTGCCTCTGAGCCGACTTTTACTTTTTGTTCTTCGAATCACTGATGGTACTTGCCTTAATTCTTGCGTGATAGATTGTCCAGCCTGCGATAAAATCTCTCCAGCTTTCTCCAGTTATCTGTTTCATCTCGGCATAAGTTGTGCGGTCGGTTCTTCTTATTTATGATTTGAATACTTTTGATTCGAAAAAGAGCGCTGACTCCTTTTCATCTATCCCTACTGAAAGAGGGACACAAATGAAGACTTACTCTGTACCACTGAGAGAAAGAAAATTTTTATTATTGAAACCATTTTAATAGGCTTTGTTGTTTTTCGTAGCTTTTAAGTTCCCATAACCTGCATTATCCTGAGTGGCAGGTTTATTTAGGTTCCTGTTAGTATGGCTTTTGTACAATAATTGGCATATTTGATTTGGCAATTGGCCAAATTGCATTTATTGGCATTTATGATGTTATTATTGGATTGGCATTTATGATGTTGTCATTTTTTGAGTCGAAATCATATTTTAACTGAAAAAAGTCGACTTTTCCTTTTAAAATGGTTATTTTTTAATTTAATAATTGAAAGCAAATGTTCATTATTTCCTGGTTTCCAGAATATTTCTTGGTTTGCTGATATGACTTCGATTAGGTGAAAGGCGGTGCAATAAGTCGAAGTAGGTCTGGTATTTGCCTTGACCAAAAAGAGTTTAGAGACCCAAGAGATTGTTGTGGATTATAAAACCAGAGAACGTTCATGAGAATAACAATTTGAATGATGTTCAGATGGTTTTGAAATGAATGAATAAAATGATTTATGATATAAAAATACCACATGTAAAGGCACTTACAGGTTCTATCGGAATATATTATCTATTTTATCTATTTATAATATGCTTTTGATATGATTCCTTACTTAGAAAGAAAGGCCAAATTGTCGCGCCATACGAACGCACTGATTCGACCGCACTCAAAAGAAGGCGTTTTTTACGCGAGTTTGTCTCCCGTCCTCAGTTTGGTTACTTATTCCACCTGAATGGGAACAGCTCTGGAAACTTCGTATTTCCCCCAGAATTTTGCAATATAGTTTTAACGAACTTTCGGTAGAATTCCTTTCCTGTGAACTGTCCGCTTTATCTATCGCAGGTGTTTTCGACACCATAGAGAGAAGGACGACAGTTCAATGCAAGCATTAAGATATTTTCTTGCCTATTAAAAGATATCGGGGAGAAGGAAGATGTTGATGTGTATGACAAGAAGAGCTTGTAGTAAATTTGCCGGTTGCCAAAATCTACTCATCGAATAAATATGTTTGAAAGCGCGGGACTTGTCTTTCGTGACGTTCCGCATTTCACGTACCTTCATTTATCAAGCCGTCAGACTCACTGAAACCAGCAATTCACTAAAATATTTTCTGGGTTTGCATGCCTTTCTTATGGCTAACTCTTCTTATGCGAGTCGTCTAGATCTTTACTCTTACTTAAGATACATGCATATGAAAAAGGCAACGCCAGTTTGTCGGAAAAAACCATACAGAATGCCACAAGTAGTTGGAATTCGTAGTACGATAGTTCCGTTTTTCAATCAAACCAGACGGAGGGGCTTCTAAATTATTTGGAAACCCCTCCGTCCTGCCAGAAGTTCCTTTGGTTGGAAACCTATTCGAATTTTGATAAATTTGCCTTTTGATAGCACGGGAGAGTGTTTAATCGTCTGGGGAAATTTGTCTGATTATTTATTTTTCTAAAGAAAGTGAAAACTATGCCATTTTACATTCAAAAAGGACTTCTGCAAAAACCACCACGGTTAACACTAAACACGCTGTGTAGCAGATCGAATATTATCCTGAAATATTTCCTGCTTCTTGTTTATGACTCGCTTGCTAAATCATCTGAAGACATCAAATCGCATGAAAGTGGTGTCCAATTGATTGGACAATTCAGAGAATTGTTGTCACCCAGTTAGTTCTCATCTCGGTCTCTGTAATGATGCTTGATCTTTTGGAACCAAATGTATTCGATATTCATCTGATTGTGGTTTGCAATGTAAACTCAATTCAGTATAATGTTCAGTAAACGACTCCTAATGAGCGTTTTGCAGGCGCTTGTACTCTATGGGTCAGAACTGTAAGGCGACGCTCTCCGCAAGGAGTTACACCAGAAGCGGTTGGCACATGTGCAGAGACAACGAGCCTTGCGAATCTCATGCGCAAATCGAACAGTCTCCGGGGTGGCAGTGCTGGTAATCGCGGGGGTGATACACATCACCCTCCTTGCGAGAGAGTGCAGAAGTATTTACCTGCACACAGAAGAGGTCACCAGGGAAGGGAGACATCGCTCTCTCAGCCATTGGCAACAGTCCTGCGAGCAAGACACAAGGGGGAGGTGGACTGGACGTCTGATCTCCTATCTAAGGCTGTGGCTCAGTCGAGTGCATGGTGAGACCGATTTCTACTTGATCCAGCTCTTAAGCGGACACGGTTGTTTTCGGTCTTACCTGCACAAGATTGACAGAGCACGGTCTTCTAACTGTGTGTTTTGTGCAGCAGAGTTGGATGACGCCTGTCACACATTCTTCTCTTTTAAAAGATGGAACCAGCAGGGTGGGGACCGTTTCAGTGAAATTGGAGAGCTCAAACAGCTTTTATTCGTGAAGACATCGAGTTTCCGCCGTTGGGAGACCGATGTTCGTCCAGATACTATTTTAGTGTCTGCTGTGGAAGTGTTCTTGGAATTGGAAGTTGTATGGCTCACGAACGCAGTAGTCGACATTCCTAGAAAGCGTGAACACCGTTTTTTTCTCGTGTTGAAAATGTCGACTTTTATACCGAATAAGCTACATTTACGGAAAGTCTTATTTTATTCTCATGAAAAGTGCTGCGGAAACTTATCGTATAATGCTCGATATTTACGGTAACCATGCTCCATCTGAGACAACTTGCAGATATTGGTTTCAGCGTTTAAAAGTAGTGATTTTGACATGATTGATAAAGATCGTGAAGGCACCGAAAAAGTTTGAATATTCACAACTACGAGAATTGTTGGATGAAAATTCAAGTCGAAGCGTAGAAGAATTGTCGCAGGAGTTCAATGTTAACAGATCTACCGTAGGTAAGCGCTTGCACGCCATGGGAATGATCGAAGCTGGGACTTGGAAGCCGCATCAAAGTTAAGAATGACATCGAACGGCGTTTGGTGACCAGCGAGATGCTTCTTCAACGACAAAAAAGAAAGGGTCTCATGCATTGAATTGTGGGGATGAGAAATTAATATTCTACGACTACCGTACAATAAATAGGGTAATGTCAGGTGAACCAGGTCCATCGATACTATTACGGAATGTTAATGCTTCCAAGGTTATGTTGCGCATCTGGTGGGATCACAGTGGTGTTATCTATTACGAACTCCTGGAACCGTCTGAAACAATTATTGGGGATGTGAGCAGATGGTGACTCATCCATCTGAATCGAGCTCAGAAGGAAAAACGGCCAGGATGGAATGACGGACATGACAAGCTGATTTTGCTACACGACAATGGAAGGCCACACGTAGCCAAGCCGGTGAAAGATTTCCATTTGTTCCGCTCGATGCAATCTGCCCTCACTGGAGATCGATTTACTCCTTATGAAGGTATCAAAAAATGGCTCGATGACTGGATCGAATTGACGGATGAGGATTTGTTCCGCTGAGGAATCCATCTGTTACCATAAAGATGGGAGAAGGTCATAACTTCAAATGGTGCATAATGGTGTATTCACGTGAGTGTATTTGTTGAAATGTTGAAATAAAATAAAAACTTTGTCAAAAAAACGGCGAAAACTTATTCAAACTCTCAATAACTTCCGGTTGACATTTGGGATAATTTCAGCCCATTCTTCTTTAAGCACTTGTTTTAGGCCAGTTTTGGTCTTTATCTCATGCTTCCTTATCCGCCAATTGAGATGCTCCTACAAATGCTTAATATCATTCCTGATTGATGGAGATTTGAGCTACTTCGGAACATTGTATAACAGCCATTCTCTGATGGCGTGTGTGGTATGCTAGTATCATTATCTTGTTGGGAGACAAATTACCCTTCTAATCTCAAGTTCTTAGCACTCGTGTGCAGGTTTTCTTTTGGAATGATTAAATATAAATATCAACAATAATGTTCAAATTTCGGACGTCTGATGTTGCCATACATCTCCAAACCATGATCGAGTTTTCAACATGGTGTGCACTTCCAGTTATATTCGTAGGATTATACTTTTCATCGACTTTCCTCCAAACCTTTTCTGTTTCCGCTGATCCATGGATGTTATATTTCCTTTAGTCGGTAAATGTATCTCTATTCCAGAAAGCGTTTTCATAGTGAAAATGATCTCTCGCAAATTTTAATTTGTTTTAATGATTGAATTTTTCTAGTATTATGACGACGATATTGACCATCATGTGACATTTGGTTTGGGGGTGGTATGTTTGAGGGTATGTCTTAATTTCGGAGCACTTATTTCAGGGTTTTTGTTCTTTCGAAAAAATGAGGCGTTTTTCTTGAACTGAGAAATTGCGAGGACTTCCAGGTCGATGTTCCTTTCTATTCGCGGGTAGCTTTTGAACTTCCCAATAACCTTCTGGATATTTGCTAGCCATTTGCCTACTATTCTGGCTGTTTTCCACATAGACTGTTTTGCCTGGAAATATTACTCAATTATATCCTTTAAATCTTTCGCAAATTCTTATTGTCTCGGTGCCATTATTTGTAATTTCTAGAATTTGAAATCTCGAAAAATCTGAGTAAAGGACATTATTTTAGTTATCCCATATGTAATTGATATAAAAAAGATTTCCTAGAAATAAATAAATGTATCGCTCTTAATAACACGTGTCTGTGATCCTGTGCGATCAAACTCGAAATGATGCATGTGCATACTTACTTTTGTGATGTGAATTTGTGTAATATTCTAAGAATTATAATCGCTTGCACACTGACTTTAATATTAACGGTGAGTTTTTGTCTTGACTAACGGTGCATATGTACAAGCAATTATTTAGCTGCACAATCGTGGCAATATTTTCAGGAACATTAGTTATTTTCTCAAGTGCTATACTGATACTATGGATGTGAATTTAATCATACCAGGTGTATGCATTTGTTTTTTCCGGTTTTATTAAGAGATGGCGCCAACATGCAGCATATAAATTTGACATATACGCCATTCTGACCATCTTCCATTTAGCTACAAACACACACAAGTTGAGTCCACCAAAACTAGCGTGAACATGTAGAAATTTGTGCCTGAAAGAGAGCATTTGCGGATCGTATTGCTTTTCTTGCTAACCAAAAGAAAGAAGCCGTTCAAAATCATGGTTTGATGGTAAGAACAAATAGTGGACACGCTCCATTAATTAGGACATGGTTTAGACATGGTTTCGACAAATCAAAAGTGGTAATTCCAATGTGGAAGACGTCTCTGATAGACTGAATGCGAAGAGCAGGAATTGCAAGAGTTATTGGAAGGTGACCTAGCTCAGACTCAACGGAAATTAGCGGAAGCATTAAATGTGTCATAGGAAAGGATCAACTGACGTTTATGGGCAATTGGTAAGATCAATAAACTTGGTTAATACGTGCCACACGAATTGTGAAATGCTGCTTTGAAAATTTGTGAAAAAATTGTGGCTTTCACCTAGCGAAGCGGGTCCTTCAACACCAAGGCCAAATCGCTTTGGCAAGAAGACCATGCTCTGTGTCTGGTGGGACCAGAATGGTACTGGGTATTATGAACTCTTCAAGCCCGGCGAAACAGTTAATAAACAACACTATCGACAATAAATAATAAATTTAAACCACGTGTTACTCAAAAAACGACTGGAATTGGCCAGAAGACATGGCAAAGAGATTTTGTTACACGCTTGAATGGGACTCCCTAAACCTGGCGCCATATGACTATCACCCTTTCGCATGAATGGGGCACGTGCTCGTAGAGAAGCACTTAAGTGATTTCGCGGAAGTTGGAAAGTGGCTCGACGAATGGTATGCCGCAAAAGACAAGCAATTTTTCTGCTATTTATAAATGACGTGAAAGATGGAAGAGATTTTTAAAGGCCGATGGTTAACATTTTGAATATAAGAACATTTATCCATAGAAAATTATGTATTTCTTCCCAAAAAACCTTATAAAACTTATGCATACTCCTGGTATTGTTTGCTGTTGTCAAAAATCATAAAAATGAAAGACTTTTCATTTATTTAACCTTAGTCCCTTCTATAAAATTCAATCAACGAGCAAAACATGAATCAAGTCGATATTTGTGTGGCTGAAACCGCTTAAAAATGGCGCTAAAGACAGAAGTGAATAAAGAAATTTTTCTGAAATTCGCTTCAAAATTATATTTCAAAAAATGTATGCGTTCCCGAAATTTTCCCAATTTCTATTGAATTTTCCAAGTGCCAACGTGAGACGCTCGCAGCAATCTTGGGTTGATCGCCTCTGGTGTGTTATTTCTTGGCTACTTAGCTCTAATGTGTTTGGTATCTGACACAGGACTGCAAATTATCCACTCAACAGGTGTCGGATGACGTTGAAATCGTCCTTTGTCCATAGGAGGTTAATCGTAGTGTTTGATTGGAACAACTATCCATTTCACGCTGCTTGATTTATCCGTCGTTATGCCCCACACTAACAAGCAATAGCTCGCAAACAATTTGAGCGTGGTTAGTTGCTGTTTGCAGAAAGTTAACGATAAGGCGCTCACATGCAGTTTCCGCTAAAGCCTAATTTGATAAGTACTACATGTATATGCAATCACCGTTGCTTAAGATTGTTGATACTTAACGCTGGAATTGGCGTAATATCGAGGCAAACGAAACGATATCCAGATGGGCACAGGATGTGTATCGAGCGGGTAGTGGGTAGTCTTCGCCTTACAGATTTATCCCGTCAGCGCGTCGAAGTCGAAAGGGAATCTATCGAAGGAATAGTGAACACACACAATTAAAGGCACAAAGAACGTGACGACAGATAGACACTCGTTAAGGAGACTGCTTTAGAAGGCGTTTAAATTCTTCTCAGGTGGGTGGCTCAAGTTATGTAATGTTTCCTTTATCAGGAGCTATGCATGCAAATTGCGAGTCGCATTGACGAATTGACGAATTGGCGAATCGACGAATCGTGTCTATTTTTAAAGTTCAAACCATCACACTCATGCGCTTGGTATGAGTACGTTTAAGACGTGCAATTAATTACATGTGTCGAATGGAGGATTGAATTAACGTTGACGATATTTATGCAAGTAAGCAATAATGCATCCAATTGAATACTAATGCCAAGCAGAATGATAAGCAAGAGTTGAAAGTTTGCAGAGAGCGTAAGAAGTGGCCATTAGATTAAATTAAAATGCAAGTTCTGCTTGGTAGTATTGTTCTAACGAATTGAATTGTTAATATTTTTGTCTAGTTTTGGAGAAGATGTTTTAACGAAAGCAGTTACAGCAAGAGGCATCGCTAACATGTCCATTGTTAGCTTTAAGACAATGCTTACTCACTTTAGTTTCTATGCAGAAATATTCAGGATTGCTTTTTGGTTACCACCTGCAATACTTGATGGTCACTTCATGCAAATATCTTTGATAGCTGCGGGCAGGCAATAACAAGCCATCGAAAGGTGAAATGATTATTATGTAGGAAGACAAAAAGTTACAATTAGACCTTCATTCTCCACTCATTAACATAAAAGCAAACTGAAAAACTTCGGGGATGAAAAAAACTGAGACCTAATTTCCAATGAAGAGATGCAAGGAGAAGAAGAAGAGGAGTTCAAGGTGCGAAAAGGGGCTTAAAATGTTATGCTGAATCGACATTTTTGCTAGTCATAAGCCCAGCTGTGGTTTTCCGGACATGAAAATTACTACGAGACGTTTCCAGTAGGTGCAGGAATAATATCGTATACTAATATCGTATATACAATACTTGCCGCATCTCAATAATATACATTGAGATGCGGCAAGTATTGTGCTTATTTATCAATCCCAATACTTAACATCAACGTCCTTAAAGAATAAAAGATAATTGGCCATGTCGGCCGTCAGCCGGCTTTTCTGCTCGCTTAGAATTTGACCAGCTTCAGGGAGAGGCTTTTCTGAAGAAAATGGTGTTGCTACCGCAAACACATATGCTAAAGCGACCTTAGAAACTGCTGGGGAAGTCTCAGTCATCTGTTTCCAGAATAAGACCAGATTTTGTTGAATCCTCACCTGTGGCGTTCTCAAATACAAACTGGATTCATCATTTATGTCGCCTGTAGTATCTTGCGGTGTCGCAGAACTTTTGGACCACATTTTCTAGGTTCTTTTGTTATGCTTATTAAACAAAGACAAAGATGGTGCACCTGAAAGCAAGAAATATATTATGTAGCATAATTCTTATTATATATTATATCATATTATAAAAATTATTCTTATAATTATAATTATTCTTATTATTATTTTTATTATTTTTATTATTATTTTCATTTTTACTATCATTATCATTATTATTGAATGCATGGTGAGGCTGACTATTACCTGACGCAACTACTCAGTGGGCACGGGTATTTTCAGTCTAACCTGTATAAGATGGGAAAGACACCATCCCCAACTTGCGTATTCTGCCCGGGGATGACGGATGAAGCCTGCCATACGTTCTTTACATGTAATAGATTCACAAGACTCCGTTCGCATCTCTCGGAGAAAAAAGGCGTGCTCTCCCCAAAAAATGTAACGGGAAAAATGATGCAATCAAAAGACAATTGGAACTGTGTGTCGCATTACGTACGGACAGTTATTCTTATAAAGAAGGGCATGATGCATCGCTTGGCGAGGGAGGGGGGATCTCTCAGACATCAATCCTCTTCCTTCCTATCCATCCGTGTAGAAATAGGGATTTCCCTTAACGTGAAGAAGTCGCTAAGCGATGATTAATGAGGCCTAGTCCGAAGTGATGTGACAAACAGTTCCAGGCTAGGTTCTCGGCGTGACAGGGGAGGTGTTTAGTCGGTAGTCCGGTAGCGCGGGAGTCCTACACGCAGGGCGTAAATAGCCTTCACCTCCTAACCAAAAAAAAATTATCATTATTATTATTATTCTTATTACTATTGTCCCCCAAAGGACACCTGACCTTGGCGTGGTGGAGGCGGGGAGGTTGTTCTTGGCGAGGTTGCCCGTCATATAGGCGCGTGATCGAGTCACTTAAAGTACCCAATAAAAAAACAAATATTGTGGAGTGAAGAGAAAAAAAGTAAACTAGGAGTGGGGATATACACCCTGACGTGTGAGGGAGCCTCGACTTCATGCGGGCTTCTCTCCAGCAATCTGGCTGGAGACAAGTCACCAGGACATTTTTCAGTGTTGAAACCCTTGGCTAATGAAGAATCAAAAATTACAAGTGAAAAGATCACAGAGGCAGGCATGTTCGCCCGGAAGCCAAAACTGCTGCGAACTCCGCCTTAAAGAGTAGCCAAGCTTACCCACAGCAGTGAGAAAACATCGGGCAAGCAAACTTCCATCGACCGCTTTGCATTAGTGAAAGAAGTACTTGTCCAAACCACTCCTCCTGCTCAAGCGACGGAGCGAAGGATACAAGAAGTTTAGTGGAGGCTTTGGGGAGCTGGAGTCATCGATCTCATGTGAATCTGGAACCGAAGTGGTCTTCTTGACCAAGAAGAGGATCCCCAGAGTAAGAATGGTTCGAGTCGGGGACGCATTAGTAGAGTCGAAACTATCAGTCAAGTATCTGGGCTTGCTGATAGACTCTAAACTGAGTTTCTCGGAGCAAATGAAGGCAACGACAAACAAGGCCGCAGCAGGGGTCTCGGCGATTAGTCGACTAATGGCCAATCATTGGGGACCAAGTCCAACAAAAAGACGACTGCTGATGAGTGTCATACAATCTACGCTTCTATATGTAGCTGAGATATGGAATGAAGCTCTCAACAAGGAACTCGACCGAAAATGGCTGGCACAGGTGCAGAGACGAGGGACACTGCGGATTGCATCAGCGTATCGCACAGTCTCTGAGTCAGTGATGTTGGTATTTGCACGGTGATACCCATCGCTCTCCTCCCTAGAGAGCGTATAAGAATTTACCTCCGAAGGCAAGGGGGTAACAAAGAAAAAGTTGCTCGCGATGAACGACGTTGGACTCTCGACGATTGGCAACAATCATAGGAACGTGAGCTAGAAGGAAAATGGACTGCGTGGCTCATCAAGGATTTGCGATCCCGGCTCAGTCGAACGCATGGTGAGACTGAATCCTACGTGACCCAGCTACTGAGCCGACACGGTGGTTTTCAGTGTAACCTGCGCAAGATTGGTAAGTCACGGTCTCCAGATTGCATATTCTGCATTGGTGTGAAGGATGACGCCTGTCATACTTTCTGTTCATGCAGAAGATGGGAAAAACAGTTGCTGAGCTCCATCCAGATAGCCAAATCGAAGAGATGCTGAAATCATTTGACAAATGGAATAAAGTGGCACATTACACTCGGGTAATTCTAGCCACGAAAATAGGCATACTTGATCTGCTGGAGGCGTCGAGGGTGGAGGGTTTCCTTCTCTAGCAATCTTCTTCCTCTTTCCCTTCCTGCTGGAGAAGGAATCCCTGTCAACCAAAGGCGCCAAAAGACGTAAAATTGGGAGGCCTTGCCCGAAGTAATGTGTCTAACGATTCCAGGCTAGGCGCTCCGGTTGACTAGGGAGGTGTTTAGTCGGTAGTCCAGTAGGTCTTTTGTGCCACTGGGAGGAGTCTGACTCTCAGGGCGTAAATAGCCTTCACCTCCCTACCCAAAAAAAGTCACAAACCGAACATCGTGGAAAGCCGGAAAAAGATGCTCAGCAGCTACAAGACCCTCTTGCTGACAGTACACAAAAAACGTCACCTGAGGACGACCAGATCACGAAAATAGCCTCCGACCGAAGTGATTTTTCAGTGACAGAAGTGACATTTCCTGCACAAAATACTCAGCAGTATGCCGTTGGGTGAGATGGAATATTCTGAGTTTACCTTTGATAACACAACTTTAGCCGGCGTCAAGATAATGTACAGTTAAACGGAGTAAGCTCCGATTTTGCGAATCAGTCCAAATACCAGTGGTAAAACAATACTT
Source organism: Stratiomys singularior (assembly GCA_954870665.1). Taxonomy (NCBI): domain Eukaryota; kingdom Metazoa; phylum Arthropoda; class Insecta; order Diptera; family Stratiomyidae; genus Stratiomys; species Stratiomys singularior. The sequence continues at coordinate 67,817,074 of OX940877.1, forward strand.
CTGAACTGCTTTCATCTCATCTTCAAATGAATCGGATACAAGATAATAATTATTAAAAATACCAGTACGGATAGTTTTGAGAATAGGGACAGTGTACAGTGGAGCATCCGTCTTAAGAACCTTGCGAAATCCTGCATGTTCAACTATTGATAAAAGTTCCATGACTTTGTATATAATGTATACAATACTTTGAGTGATTTTGTGATTCAAAGATCTTCCCTCTTGGTGAGAAACGACCTTTTCTAGAGCTGTGCAAATAAGAGGTTGACACACTGAAGCTGACAAAGAAGAACTGGTATATTGTTGTTTTTCAGGTACACCGACTTCCGGCTCGTTCTCTGCTGATCTCTTCAGAAGAATTTTGGGATGCTTGTGCTCCAAATGGTTCTTCAAATCGGTGTTTTTCGCACACATTTTTATTTTTACTCCATAATGTCGGCACTTAAGGTACTTTTTGTTCACTTTTTCAAAATGTTGTCAAACAAAACTTTTTCGGGAACATTAATAAACAAAATGAAATGTTAAAAATGATTAAAAAAGTCGTTTTTTTCTACTTAAATTGCATGCGTCGCGTAACTACAATTGTGGAGTACTTTTCTACCCCAACGTATATCTACCGAATCTGCTGTGGGATGTAGTACGACACACTAATGCACTCCACGACAACCCAACGAGCATTGAGATTACATCAAGTTTCCACGAAATCGGCCATAGAGGACTAAGGTAAAGTGAGGTCCTAAGCACAAATTTCTGGCTGCAATCATCAAAATTTACGCATATTAACACAAATTCACCAACACATACTTAAAAGTAATCATAATTTCGCTATCTAAACTATAGACAAAAACATTACAATATTTGCTCGCTATAATTCAAGAAACGTCTTCTTTTGCATTTTATACTCATAAAAATATTTCATACTTAAATCCATAAAATTACGAGAAAATATCATCAAATTAAACGCTTCCCCGCAGGGGGAATGCTGGTCAACAGGAGTACTCCTGGAAGCCAGTATTCTTTGGGGAGTGCAAGCCCTCTCCAGAGGATAACGTCCCTGCAACGACTCTGGAAAACGAACCGACAAACGAATTCCAATTGGCGCACTGGGGCTGGCGGACACGATATTTTGGACCAAGTACCACCGAGGAGAAACTCGCGCGCGAATGGCTCCTATGTAATTATCGTACCGTCTACGTCCCGGTAAAACCTTGGCAGGTCTCGGAGTGCGTTCGAAGTTCGTACCATTAAGTTGGTGGTGTAGGTTCCGTTGAGACGAACTGCCGATTAGCACTGGTCTGGCTCTGAGCACCTTTACCCATAAGAAGGGTGCCAACCCTTGCATGGTCTCCCTGCTTTGCACAGACACCCATGGGACCATTTAGGCGACTACACATACGAGTGGAGATAGCGGCTCCGAGGGGGGACCCTTTAAGCATGATGTCTTACAAATTAATACCAACTGAAACAAATCAAAAACATCGAGAAAACTACCAAACCCAGACAAGAAACGGACGAACGAACACAAAAAGGCAGAAAGCCTCTACCAACCAGAAATACTGGCGGCATTCAGACGCAGCAAAAAGCAATGCGCACGCCGGCACGTCCAGTATGACTAGGGGAAAAGCATGAACAACTAATACTTGGGAAACACACGGAGGGAGAAACCACCGATGACATTCAGATCATGATTCGACGCGATGCTGCCACTGACACTGCTTCTGATGCCATCAGGGCTCTAGATCCTAACGCAAAAAAAGAAAGCCCGCCTCAAAACCAGGTGCAGGACAATCTCATTGTATTGGATCGGCACAAAGAAGAGCGCCTCATGCGTAAGGCAGGAAACATAGTTAAAAAGATCAAAGCTTCTTGCAATACCCAGAAAAACATAAGTAAGGATATTAGGGACGGTATTTTAGAGCTGGAAGAGCTCTTAGACCGTATCGGGCACTACAAACGGAAATGGCTTAGAGCGGAGGAAGAGCAAAAGACCAGTACCTCGGTCGAAACGCAAGTGATTCGAGGTGGTGGCAACCAAGGCCACCAAAAAAACGTCCAGAAGGCTCCTTCTCGAAAAAGTCACCAATGATTAGCTCCTTCCTGGGGAAAAAGACAAAGAAACCCCAAGGAAGAAACAAGAACCACGAAGCAAACCTAAGACATGCACTGCTTGACAAACCGACAGATGGGAAAACTTACGCAGACGTTTTGCGAGAAATCACGGGAGCTGTGAGACCCGATGACACTCAAACTGCCATCAGAACCTTCAGGCCAATCAAATCTGGTGGTTTCCTTGTAGAATTTGGACCTGAGACAACAAATAACGACTCATTCCGGGATGCTGTCAAAAAGGCTCTAGGGGAAAAGGCAACAGTCGCTTTACTTGAACCAATGGGCACCCTCGAAATCAGGGACATTGACTGCGTTACGGACAGGATGGAGGTGGAAGAGTGCCTCAAAAGGGTTTCACCCGAATTAAGTGGGATCAAATTACGACTAACTCCTGAAAATAATAGAGGGCAACGCATGGTCATAGTCGACTTAACCGAGAAACATGCCGAAAAACTTCTCTGCATGGGCAAAATCAAAATAGGTTGGGTGGTTTGCAGAATACGGCAAACAGCAGTTTCTCTCCGTTGTTTCAAATGCCTAAGCTGCGGTCATACAGCACAAGGCTGCACAGGGCCTGATAGGAGCTCCTTGTGCTATAAGTGCGGCAACACAGGACATAAAAGAACAGAATGCACGGGAGAGATGCACTGTATCCTCTGCGAGAACGCTGATCCCAGATCTGATTACCTGAGACATGTTCCAGGGACAGGGAAGTGCCGGTATTCAAAGACACCCTAACCAAAGCCAAAGCAGCTCTGCAATGACCCGTGTCCTACAGATAAACTTACATCGCAACTCAAACGCCCAAGAACTACTTGACAAGTTCGCGAGGGATATGAAAGCCAATCTATTGCTACTCAGGGAACATCACCGAGATAAAAATTCATCAGCATGGTATCCGGATGAATCTGGTTTTTGTGCAATATGGGTTCGAAACAGCACCCAACTGAGAGTTCGAGCCCATGGGTATTGGAACATTCTGTAGTGTGCGTGACACCGAACGAACCAATAACATCTTTCCAGACGAAGCTCAACTCTTTGAAGGACACAGTATTGAGCACAAAGGGCCATGTTCTTATCGGGAGCGACGTTAACGCCAAGGCTATTGAATGGGGCATGCCTAAGTCAGATCCCAGGGGGAATCGAATCTTGGCGATGGCAGCCAGAGTAGGGCTAGCCGTGGTGGACACTGGTACCACTCCCACTTTCCGCCACTTGGGCTGCGTGGGCACCATTCCGGACGGCACTCCGAGACACTCAGAGCTCCGCCTTCGTGTGGAATACTGAGAGGATGGACGTGGAGAAGTTTATGGACACGCTCATGACATGCTTACCACCGTTTGGCTCATCGCCGGGGACCAGACAACTGACTGCTGAAGACATGGTGAACTCCCGAATGAATACCATCATCTCCGCTTGTAAGTCATCTATGCCCCACTGTAGAGCTAGACACGGAAAGCCTCCAGTGTACTGTCTACTGAAATAGCTGAAAAACGAAGGGAGTGTCAAAAACTCCGGCGAGAAGCCTGGAAGCTGCAACTAGCAGTTCTTTCCATGAAGGCAAAGAAGGTTCCGCCCCAGACGGTATTCCAGCCGAGGTATAGCAACTGGCCTATCACTCTTGCCCTGACTTGCTGCTCTGTACGTTTAATGCCTGCTTGCGGGAAGGTGTTTTCCCTGAGCGTTGGAAGACGGCAAGACGTCAAGGAGAAGGGAAATCCCGAGTCGCCGTCAGCATACATACCGTTATGCATGCTAGACATGGCTGCGAAAGTGCTCGAGAAACTGATAAAGAGAAGAATCGCTAACGTTATCCACGCCACTGGGGATCTTTCTCCAAGGCAGTATGGTTTCAGAACGGGACGTTCCATTATAGATGCAGTCGCGGAAGTGGAAAGTGCGGTCCAACAGGCAAAGGCACGCAGTCGATCCAACCATCGGATAGTCCATCTAGTGACGCTGGACATAAAGAATGCTTTCAACTCCGCTAGATCGACGGATATTCTGGAAGCTCTGGAAAAGTCTTTCCAAATTCCAAAATATCTGATGCGAATAGTTCGAAATTACCTGAAGGATCGCAGTCTAATCTACGACACGGTCCACGGTTGTCGGATGATGCTAGTCACATCAGGTGTGGCCCAAGGCACCACCCTCGGTCTGGATTGCTCAGACTTGGACTGCTGGAAGAGTCGCGACTGATCGGCTATGCGGATGACGTTGAGGCACTAGTGGCTGGGCGCATAGTCGATCAAGCGCAATTAAGGCTGAATGTACTAATGCGCCGGGTGGGGAGCTAGATGCCCACTAGCGGGTTTAATCTAGCCGACTTGAGATCGTGGCCCAGTCGAACGCATGGTGAGACTGACTTCTACCTGACCCAGCTACTGAGTGGACACGGTTGTTTTCCATCTTACCTGCGCAAGACAGGTAAGTCACGGTCTCCGGATTGCATATTCTGCATTGGTGTGAAGGTTGAAGACTGTCATACTTTCTTTTCATGCAGAAGATGGTACAAAGAGCGCGGTGATCTTGCCGAAAAAGTGGGAGAGCTCCATCCAGATAGCCTAGTCGAAGAGATGCTGAAATCATTTGACAAATGGAATCAAGTGGCACATTGCGCTCGGATAATCTTAATAACGAAAAAAGGCATACTTGGTCGGCTGGAAGCGTCGAGGGTGGAGGGTTTCCTTCTCTAGCAATCCTCCTCCTCTTTTCCGTCCAACTGGAGAAGGAATCCCTGTAACCCGAAGGCGCCAGAAGGCATAAAATTGGGAGGCCTAGCACGAAGTAATGTGTCAAATGGTTCCAGGCTAGGCGCTCCGGTTGACAGGGGAGGTGTTTAGTCGGAAGTCCAGTAGGTCCACAGGGAGTGGTACACTCAGGGCGTAAAGAGCCTTCACCTTCCTACCCAAAAAAAATCATCAACAAATTTATGCTGCCCATGGACACGAGAGAATCGGGAATGTTTACGAACATATTTGCCGAAGATTTAAGCCCCAGTTATTTCTTTAATTTTAAAGTTCTAAATAATTTTATTTCTGAATAATTCTAAATAATTTTGACCGATTCCCGACTTCGGGTTTAATTTGCTCGAGCCAAATAAACATGGAAATACAGCGTTTGGATGATATCAAGGCTACACTAAGCTAATAAAATATGTTTAAAACAATAATTCCGTTGTTAATGTCATTAATGAGCATATCATTATGTTATATGATATTAGGAATTCTCAATATAAGCGTTTTCATATTTTTAATTAACGTTGACAAAGCAAAGTACATGATTCAGCGACCGATTTCATGCTGATTGCAGAAATTGCTTCTCTAACTGTAATGCTAACTCACTGTCAAATTTAAAACCGAAGGCAGCTGAAGATTTTGGAGAATGTAAATATTGTATTATTTTTACATTTCATTAATAAAAATGATTTCGATTTGCTAATTACATGCGCTAATTAGTTGGTTAACTTCTATGTAGTCGCTAATAATAAATAATTTCCAATTTCACGGCAGATATATGCCCTCCAACAAAGCGTATGCGTAATGCGTAATGCATTTTTCAGCTGTTATTAGTGATTTATGAATGCAGTTTTCGTAGATTTGCCAATGATTGGGTGGTACAAGGTGAATATTAAGTGTATGTGCTTCTAATCGCGGGGAAAACATTGAAATTTTATTAGAATCTCGGATATGATGTTGCAATGTTGCATATCCACGAATGGCAGTTACGAATGGAGTCGAACATCTGAAAATCTAAGGAGGAAAAAAAGGATAACCTTATCCTTTTTTGTTTTCATGCTACGTACGGAATAAGAAAGGAAAAAAATAGAAATGTACGCCACAAATGTCGTCAAGGGTTCAAACTAGTATCATAATACGATGACAGTCAAGCAACCTATCGCGTTTTATGTAAACTGTTTGACTTTGACACTCGGTTGTGCTTGTTCATGTTGTGCATGTTATTTACATGGATAATTCGCACATATTTTTCCATGATGCCCCACGCTATGTCCTGGGGTGAGTACAATCGTAAAACGAAATCAATTGTTTGAAAAATAAAAAATAAAAACTTTTTCAAAAATCGTATTTTTAGAAAATTTCGATCGGAGTTTGAAAGATTTTACCATATTTGCATGTATTAGGTTGCTATGCTTAGGTGGCCATCAATGCTGCGAAATGCTGTGCTCAACTGGATGAAATACATCAGAAATTGAGAGTCCAACTGTCAGTGACGAAGAGAGACTCTTTCTCACCCTCCATATTTACCAGACCTCTCACCAACAGATTACCATTTTTTTAAACATTTGGATAACTTTTTGAAAGGAAAAAGAATTAATGATGAAGCTGCTGTCAAAAATGCCTGGTCTGCTGACTGGACCAAAAATAAATACGTCGAGCCCTGCTCGTGATGCCATCGATAACAAATGATAATATCGAACTTTGATCGTGATGAGTAGATTGAGACAAAATTAAAACATGGAGCATAGAAAACATGATAGCATAGATTTAGGCGTGAAGTACACATGTTACAGCAAGGAAAGAAGCATATTTTGTTTCGTTCTCATGTTGTTATGTTGGCTTATACAGTTATATTTAGTCAAAGTTTATATTAGCTGTATGCGCACGCTATTATATTTTGTTTAATAACCATAACCCTTAAAAATGTCTTTGAATAAACTGCTTTGCAAAAATGAGATCAATGAAGGTTCCGCTAATACTAATGATTTGGTGGATACTGTTATGAAAGTACCAGTAGTGATTTGTATTTTACGCGAAAACATTAACGGCAAACGGTTATAGAAGATTACACCGACGATGAAGATCAGATAGAGATCCAATAACCAGAGCAATGGATTTGGAAAAATAAAAAGAATAACTCAAAAGGGTGTAGCCGCATAAGTATGACCAGTTGGCCCCCAAAAAGGAATCTATATCTAAACCCATGTGTTAATATCTACTTGATGTACAAACGTGATTTATGCATTCATAGAACGAGATAGTATCCTTCACCGATCTATTTATTTATTTTGTAACTTTACTACTTCGTTGCAAGTAATTTAATTACAACCTAGGCCTAGAACCGACATTCCAAGAACTCAAAAGTGCAAAATAATTATTGATTGTTATAAACTTTGCTGGATGGCTTATAAAATATGTTCTGAATTTTGAATCCGATCAACATAATCAAATGATAAATGAACAATTAGTTTTAAGTTTAATTAGAGAGTAGAACTATAGTGAAATAATAAAGTGAAACTATCTGAGAAAACTGTTTCATTCCATATGTGTTTATAATTTATGTTTCTTAGACGGAGAGATAAATAAAACTCTTGTTTCACTCAATAACACCAACTTTATTAATTTATATTTATCATATTCCCGGTATACGATTTATACTGTATACATGAACCGGTATTCAAAGAGGCACCCCAATGCAGCCTCACATTGGGTGATAGGAAACATAGGCTTGTCCGTACTTTTTGACGCGAAGAAATAACTCTTCCTCTTCAGGACAATTTCACAATTTCAAAATATCAATGCCTACTTTGTTTACAAACTTTCATTCGAAATAATTATGTCTACTTTGATTGTGCTAATTCAAGGTGTGTGATTTGTATATTGTGGGATCGATTTGGGTAAGTGTAACATTTAAACGCGACAGTGTGCAAGGTTGTAAGCAAAGACGTTCGGACATAGTTTCACGCTGTTTATTATATCACTTATCTTACCAACATCGTATTGTCATCGATATTGTTCTAAGAAGTTGCTTTGTCAGTTGGATTCTTTGGTATTTTGTTTCAAGATTCTAAAATTCGTAACAGCTAAGCCAAATTGTTATTGGTAATGTCAGACAAGTGTAAAAACTGTAACAGTCCCTACAACTTATATTTTACAACTTATATATATATATATATATATATACACTGGTGGTCAAAATAATAAATACACCCCAAAGTTTCTTGTAAAACATCTATTTTTTCAGCTGGCAACGCTTTTCAAGTGACGCAAGCAGCTGCAATGAATCATTAGATTATGAGAACAGTTTTGTATGTAGCAAGCCTGTTCATACATATGGTTACTTCGCACATGTCAAATTGAAAGTTGATAGTCAAAGGACCATTTTCACATTGGACAAAATAATAAAAAATACAGTGTTGTTAAATCAGTACTTTCGGGCCACTTTTTAGTTTTTTTTCCAAATTTATTTCCTTTTGAGTAAGTTTAGTGAAATCTTTTCTAATAAGTTCAAATTATATGATTTCGTAATAATTCTTTAGTTCCAACATGGGCCGAAATAAGCACTGTTCTCCAGAAAAGAGGATCGAAATTCAACGCCTAAGTGATGACGGTTACTCTCTTCGAGAGATTGCACAAATTTCTCACTGCTCTTTGGGAATGGTTCAGAACGCCATGAAGGAGAAGAATGATAAAGAAAATCGCGGCCGGCCACGGAAAACCACTCCATCATTGGATCGAAAAATTGTGCGCATCTGTAAAAGGAACCCTTTCACGTCTTCGGTCGTGATTTTGCGGGAAAAAAATGCTAACGTGAGTGCTAGAACAATTCGTAGAAGATTATTGGACGCAGACTTACCAGCCCGATCACCAAGAAAAGTGCCTCTCCTAAGTAAAAAAAAACATACGGAACCGACTAAATTTTGCAAGGGCCCATTTAGATTGGAGTGGAGAAGAAGGCATTAGAAAATGGCGAAATATTCTCTGAAGTGACGAATGCAAGTTCAACATCTTCAGATCAGACGAAAAAGAATATGTAAGGCGTCCTCCCAAGAAACCATTTGATCCACAATATACCAAAAAGACCGTTAAGCATGGCGGAGGTAACATAATGGTGTGGGCAGCATTTTCTTGGTATGGTGTAGGCCCAATTCAGTGGATTGACGGGATTCTGACCAGAGAAAGTTATTTGGACATACTAAAGGACATAATGCTGCCATTTGCAGAGGAAGACGTGCCGCTTCGATGGACATTTAAACATGATAATTATCCAAAGTACTCTGCAAAAATATTGAAGAATTGGTTGCGGCGCAAATAAATTTCGGTTCTCGATTGGCCGGCGCAGTCACCGGACTGTAATCCTATTTAAAACTTGTGGAATCAAGACAAGGATAGGGTTTATGTTCATAAACCCAGAAATAAGTTTGAATTGTGGACTGCAGTAAAAAGAGAGTGGCACCTGATTTCAAAAGAAAGGTGTGAACGTTTAGTGGATTCTATGCCGGCTCGTTGCAAACAAATTCTTACAAATAAGGGTCACGCAATAAATTACTAAGTTGATATTATAAAAAAAAAAATAAAACTGAAAACTTCTTTTGAAAAGAATTAAATTTTTCAATAAAATTTCTCATACTGTATTTATTTTTTTGTCCACTCTATAATTAGGATAATGAATCCAAATCGGAATATATTAAAAACCCTTAACAGGTAAGACGCTCTTTTTGCTCCTAATATGTTTTACACATTTAAACGTATCGTTTCAATCGACTGGCTTAACTTACAAGGTATTGAAAGCTGAAAAAATAGATGTTTTTCAACAACAGCAGGAGTGTATTTATTATTTTGACCACCAGTATATATATATATATATATATATATATATATATATATATATATATATATATATATATATATATATATATATATATATATATATATATATATATATATATATATATATATATATATATATATTTATATATATATTTATATATATATACAGTGGCGAGCAAAACTGGATAAATGATATTCGTACTATTCTATATAAATCTATTATATCTACCTACAGTGCTGTGCAAAAGTCTTCGTACAGCACTGAAATAAAACAAAGTTTTTAAATTTCAAAAAATGGAACAAAAATAGTTCAAATTCTTCTTATATATTTATAAGCTACATATATACTAAACGTAATTAAATAAACAAAAAACAATATTTCACCATTTATAATAAAATACAACAAAAAGCTCATTATAAGTACTCAATATTGCTGTGCAAAAATCTTCGTACACTGCCTATGCTTTCCATAATAATGGAATCTAGTCCTATCAAAACATGTTTAATCGTAAAAAATCCGTTATCAATCCGGTATTTGTCTACAAAATCCTTCATGCAATTTAGTTTAGTTTTCGCTACCTGCAAAGTTACTTCGCAAAATGGATACAAACGAAAAACGTAAAGAAACCAGTGTCTGTGTAAGGGAAATTATTATTAATTTGTATAAAGACGGCAAATCTATTAGTGAAATGGGAAAAACTGTAAAAAGAAGTCGTTCCACAGTTCAGTATATAATTAAGCGTTACACAGAAGAAGGTAGAATTCAAAATAAAGTGAGAAGTGGTCGACCTAAAAAGTTAACGGTGAGAAAGGAAGCTAGTGTAGTTCGTCAGGTAAAGACAAATCCTTTTGTAACATCACCAGAAATTGCAAATACACTTCAACGCGATTTCGGTCCCGATCCATCAACTGTTCGCCGAGCTTTGTACCGTGCCGGCTATAACGCGCGGGTTCCTAGGAAGAAGCCATACATTAGTGCAGTGAATCGAGCCAAACGTGTTGAATTTGCGAAAAAATATTTGAGTTCTGAAAATTCGTTCTGGGAAACTGTAATTTTCTCAGACGAATCTAAATTTAATATTTTCCAATTAGATGGGCGAAAATTAGTGTGGAGAAGAAATGGAGGCAAAAAATCTAAAAGCAACTGTGAAGCATGGCGGCGGTAATGTCATGATGTGGGGATGTATGTCGGCATCCGGAGTGGCGCGACTTGTATTTATTGATGAAAGAATGAATCAGTACCGTTATTTGTCAATTTTGAAAGACAATTTGACGCAAAGTGCCAGTGAAATGGGTTTTCAAGGGAACTACTACTTTCAACAAGATCAAGATCCGAAACATATGGCATATATTGTGCGGCAATGGCTCGCATTAACTGTTCCCCATTTCTTGGAGACACCTGCTCAATCACCGGATCTCAATCCGATTGAGCATTTATGGGCCAAACTTGAAAAAAATGTACGAAAATATGCCTTATCCAACAAATCGGATTTGAAAAAAGCATTGATGACCGAGTGGGGAAAAATAACGGGAGAATTTACAAAAAAATTAGTTCAGTAAATGCCCCGAAGATTAAGTGCTGTTATAAATGCAAAAGGATACCCTACTAAGTACTAGATTTTAAGATTGAAAGAACTACTTTTTCCATTTTCATATTGTACGAAGACAATTGCACAGCAATTTTGAGTACTTATAATGAACTTTTTGTTGTATTTTATTATAAATGCTGAAATATTGTTTTTTGTTTATTTAATTACTTTTAGTATATATGTAGCTTGTAAATATATAAGGATAA